>OX465601.1:125007500-127507500 GCA_950022295.1 Bromus sterilis | reverse complement strand
AGAGAAGTTGCTGATACGTCCAAAACGTATCTATAATTTCTGCTTGCTCCATGCATGTTTTGGGTGATATTGCTATGATCTACATACACTTTCATACACTTTTGATCATATTTGGACTAACCTATTAGCTCAGTGCACCCCAGTGCCAGTTCCTGTTTTCTGCTGTTTTTCTATTTCAGTTTTCCCCCATATAAAAAGTGCCAGAAAAATTCGGGAAAATTCAGATAAAAAATCAGCGTGACGGAAGCTTCGAGAAGAGCCCGGGAGGGGCCAGAGGGGAGCCAGGGGGGCCCTGTCCCACCTCTGGCTTCCCCCTTCGCCTATTTATCCCCCGTCACGGGAAAACTCCAGAAGAAGAACCCTATTCCGCGAAATCGCCTCTGTTCCGCCGCCGCCGCGCTTCCAAGATCGGGAGCACCAGAAGACCTCTTCCCGGCACCCTGCCGGAGGGAGGATTGACCTCCGGGAGTCTCCTCTCCACCATGGATGCTCCCCGGATGTCTTGTAAGTAGTTTTCCTTGGACCATGGGTCCGTGATCAGTAGCTATGTGATGTTCTCCTCCCCTCTTTGATCTTCATTGTTTAGACCTCGTGAGCTGCCCTACATGATCGAAGAACCTTTGTAATATTTCTGCAATTGCTATGTTGAGTTTGATCCGATCTGATGGATTATGAGATTATGTTCAGATTATGATAGAGTAATATATTTGGTTTCTATCTTTTATATTTTTGTTACTAAGTAATTCTTGCATGTTCTCCGTTGTTGTTTATTGCTTTGGCCAAGTAGTAGGTAGTGACTCCAAGAGGGAGCGTTGTGCTAGATTGTGGGTTCATGCCCCCCCCCCCCGATGACATGCTTGAGTGACAGAAACAAGAGTCTAGGGAGTGTGCTGTTGCCACAAGGGGGAAAACAACGGTGCTTGTGACCGCGGTCACAAGGATTGTTTACTTTACGCAAAGTTCTTTTATTGTAGTTGTCTGTTGCTTTGGGTTTACACTTTGGGTGGGGCTCGCAACTTAATACCAGCGAGATGTTCTGGATAGATATCTCAAGGTGGATGATTAGTAGTAGATGCAGATGGATTTCGGTCTACTTATTTTGGCGTACTGCCCGTGCTTTTGAACCTCTTCCTTTCTTTTGTAGCATAGTTAGCATTGCGGTGCGTTCATAATCCTGTCAATTGCCCTTCTGTAATTTGTTTACCTCGCATAGAAGTTTTATCGTATTTTGGGAGAGAGACATCACTAGCAAACATCACGTATCCCAGTCCATATCCTCATTACTGATTCCAAGCTATCTTTACTTTTCTGCTTTTACTTGCTATCATTATCCCTTGTTGAAAGCTCAAGAATGATCAGAGGGGGAGGGGGTGAATGATCACTTCTAAAAATTCTAAGGAACTTAGAAGGGAATCATGCAAACAGCATAGGACTAAAGACATCTCGAAGGAAATACAGTATCGAAAGTAATGTAAGGCACGAAAGGATTGGGAGCGAAGGAAAACATCGAAGGCAAACAGGCTACGAGTAAAAACTTGAAGTAAATGCTAGAAGGAAAACGAGCCTGACACGACGATGTTTGGTAAACCAGTTCACACTCTGCAAAGTGCTACGTCTGGTTGGAGGGACTGGTGATTGAACACCTGGAGCAAAACTCTCTCCGTCCTATTCTCCACTGCAACAAACTCCTCGAGCTTGTCCAGTTTTCACTCGTGGTAGATGATTCAGGACATCTCCGAGACCTTTACAAACTTCCTTCAGCAGTGACAATTACTCTTCGACTACTTGACAGGCGACGCCTAACCGTCTAGGAGACTTGTAGTTCTCCAAGATAAAAAGATCGGCTAATCTCGACCTAAGTCATAGTGAATTGCTCAACTCAGCTCAGACTTGGGATTTGGTTTTCTCTCGATGAATCTCTCTTGGGATGCTCACAGACTTCTGTCTTAGAATCTTCAGTGGAGCAGCCAACCCAAAATGGCGGGTAGGTGCGGGGTATTTATAGTTGGCGATCCCGATGGGTAAAATGACTGAAGTGACCCGATGCAACCGCTTGATGCGTGTCCACAACGGTCGGATTCCAATCACTGCGCAACATTACTTGAGGAACAAGTAAGCTGACTCACCGAACGAGTTCTCCCTCGAAGGCACAAAGTGCGATGAATTTGCCTTCGAGCTATTCGCTTGACTCGGTAAGATTTCTCTCGGTAGGATTTTGTGGGTTTTGGTTGAGCAGAGCAAATTCACTTCGACAAAGATCTCAACTAGCAAACCCCTCTTAATAGTACGGTTTTTCCTACGACTCAAGAAGTAAAGAGAAACTAGTAAAAAGACTAAGTCTTCGACCAGCTTCATCTTTCTCCTCGTTGCGCTTTTACTCGAGAGAGACTTTTTCTTTGACTACATTTTTAGGGGTCGTCTTCCTTCAAAGGTTTCGGTAGATGACTGCAGCTCTGCTGCAGTGAGTTGTCCTTCGACCTTCTACTTGCAAACTCCATTCTTTCAGAACCTAAGTATCTGTTTATACTCGAAAACAATATTAGTTCCACTTCTGCTTTGTCCAACAATGTCCAAAACCTTCGGGGGCAAAACTTGCTCTTACAATCTCCCCCTTTTTGGAAGATTGTTGACAAAACAGGCATCGATAAATAATTGAATAAGTTTTGAGTTTTCGATGATAAACCGGTGCTAAGGATTGATGAAGAACTCCCCCTTGATGTATGCACGTAAGATAAAAGTTTCCTGTGAAGTGCATATTTGACAAGAAGAGTCGAGGGAAAAACATCAATAATCTTAGCGAGAGAAATTGCATTTCAGACAATATCCAATGAGAAATATGCAATCTCCTCGAATGACCTGTGAACTTATATGAAAGATAACTTCCTGCAAAAAGGTTAAGTATCGCAAGCAGCAGATAGATATCTTACAAAAAAGGAGTAGCAGTTCACAGTCCTACTTACAGTTAGTTACAACCAGATCGAATATGAATCGAAAGTTTGTTGAAACTACTCAGAAAAACCTCAAAGATTAAAAGTTTATCGAATGAAAAGCAAAGCCCTTAACCCCGAAGCAAACTAATTTCTTCGATGCCACTACATCTCCCCCTTTTTGTCACAACGTACAAAAAGACGAGAGAATAGGGTCGAAAGAAATCCCTACTCGCGAGGCTGGCTCCGGCGACGACGAGAAGATTTAGCGAGCGTTGGAGCACGACGAATTGGACGAGCGCCAGGAGGAGTGATCTTCGTGCGGAAGGAGTGCTGATCTCCAGAAGATTCCAGCTGCGATTCCGGCGGGGTCCGGGGGCTTCGAGGAAGTGGCGAGTAAACTCTCGGTTGACGCTGAGGAGGGGCTTCTTCTTGCTCGGAGTCGGAGGAGAGGGTGTCCATAGTGATGTGATAATAGTCGTCGACACTGAGCACATCTTTGTTCTTCGGCAGACGAGGGATATTGGGATCCGGGCGATCTACTCGATCATCATTTGTCCAATTTCTGTTCAGATGGGGAGGATATTTTTCGAACCCGCATCGTTGAAGTTGACCGAGGGAATTGAACTTCCTTAAACCTTTCCAATCACGGCGAAGGCATTCACGCAGCATCTGATTGTTGTTCATGGCAATGTTTCGCAGATGATTGATTTCGTCCATCATAGCTTGCTTCTCAATGAAATCTTGATCAATGTGATGTTGAAGCATTTGCTGGGACCGAAGAGAAACTTCCAAATGATGCACTGGCTTTATAAACTTCGAGCGAATATTGCGCTCTGTTAAGTGGGCGCGGATGCCAGTGTGCTCAGCAAAAGGATCGTTGGGTCGAGCAACAACCTGCAATACTTCACGAACAGGAGGAGTGAAAATCTTCGGGTAAATGGATACGGGGAATGGCACGTCCCGAGAGTAATTGCAGATTGCCATCAGCCATGGTGCATATGGCTTGTGGGAATTGTGGTCATCAGCACAAGACACCAAAGTTCTGAGGAAGTAGTCTTCAAAATCGAAGGGACGACCGTGGACTAACTTCATCAGAGCAAGTTGCACGTCATTTGGAATGGGAAAATCATCGTGCACATCGAGCATTGGCATCAAAGTCTTCGATAGAATATAAAACCATGCCTTTGCTTCAAATACCAAGTGTCTTGGCTTCGGCTCAGTGGGGTAGTGATCTCCTACGACATCTGGATCCATAAGCGTAGAGAATTCAGCTGGAGTTGCAGCAGGTAAGTCATGGATCTTGTGAGGTAATCCTTCGAAACGTGGTAAATTGATGATGGCCAGAAATTGATCGACAGTCATATGAAAGACTTGACCTTGAATCATATAATCAAATTTCCATGTCTTCGAGTTCTCCGGATCTCCAGTGACATAAAGCGTTGCATAAAACTGCTTGATAAGCTCGGGATTGTAACCACAATCGAGATCAAACATCTTGTGAGCATGCAGACTATCAATTGTTTCGGCAACATTCTCGAAACAAGTAGTGGAGTACACCGAAGGAATATCAAGGTATTGATGCTGGAAAACTCTTGCCTTGTTGTACAGCACACGAGTATAGTAGATAGCTTGTTCTTGGGTCCAAAACCGAAGAGAATATGCACTTCTGGGCTTCTCGTAGGGATTGGTACCGAAGAAAAATGGTTTGTGTTCACGCCTTTTGAAGATAGGACCTCCTCGAGGAACATCTGAGCGGAACAGAGGTAGCATTTCTCTCAGATGAGCAGAGTGAAGCAGCTCATCAACTGGAAAAACTTCAGCAGCATTATCTGGCATCTGGAATACAGGCTCAGCAGTTCGAGTGATGGATGATGGAATGTTTACGATATCCTGAGTCGGAATGACTGCAGGAGCATTCTCTTCGGGCTGAGCTACGACGGCATCTCCTTCGTCGGTTTGAGCATTTTGTGCGGCCTCTTCATTTTCCATGGCCTCCAAGTCTTCATCTAGTTGTGCAAAAGCATCAACCATTTCTTCGTTCGAGGAACTTGAAGAGGAGGAGGAAGAATTGTCACTTGAACTGACATCTCCAGAACTATTGCATGCGACATGGTCTCGTCGAGAAGAAACTGTCGTGATGTCAACATCAGCATCTTCTCCTTCAGGCAGAGTCTGCGCAGAAGAGTAATCTTTCTGGGCAGAGGAAATGGGGACTTGTGTTTCTTGCTTGACTTGAGCCACTTGCTCGGTCTCTGCATGAGCTTGGGTTTCGTTGGCGGGGGTGGTTGATGGAATGACGTGAGGTGGGGATGGTGGGTTTGGAGGTGGCGTCGAGGCTTTTGGTGGTGAGGGTTGACGTGGAGGAAGTGGAGGTGTTTGTTGTCGAGGTGGAGGAGTGGCTTGGCAAGGGGGTGGAGTTGTTTGTCGAGGAGGTGGGGTTCTTTGGCGAGGTGATGGTGTTTTCTTGCGGGGAGGAGAGGATTGCTTGGATGGATTTGGTTCAGATTCTTGTCGAGCTGTGGCAGCATCGACCTCGGTGGTCTTGGACTTCTTGGCGGTCTTCTCGATCTCTGGCGTCCCACGCACAGAGGTTGGGGCAGCAGACTTTCTCTTTCGAGATTGTCTTTGGAACAGATCATCATTGTGCTCTTTGCAAACAGCAGACACAACTTGTTTAACTTTGTCGAACACAGCAGTTAAGTTCTCTTTCTGAGCCCTCCTAGAGGCTTCAGCCGAAGCAATATTGGATCTGAAAAAATTTCGGGACTCAACGTCCTCGGTTTCTTCTTGAAGTTGCCTGGTGTAAAACCTCACTTTTTCCTTATCCTTTTTATCCTGGGTGATATAATCTTCCCAGCGAATCATGTATCGAGCAACATGCTCTTGTATTTCAGCAGGAACATCGTCCTCGGCAGTGACTTTGCTCGGTGTGGTAGCCATCTTCCAGAGAATGTGTGAAATATGTGCAGCATCCCATGGAGCATTTGCATTTGATTCTCCTTCGTTAGAACTCTCTTCATCGGCACGAGGGCCGGAACCAACTGGTGTAACAAGGGCAGGAGCTGGGGCAGCTCGAGGAACTGGAGCAGCTTGCGCCTTCTGTCTAGCCTCCTTGGCTTTCTTTTCGGCTTCCTTGGTGGCCTTGACAGCAGCAATGGGCTTTGAGGCCACTGCTTTATCCTTCGAGGCACTAGGGGCCTCAGCATTCTTCTTCGCAGCACTTGGGGCTACAACCTTTTCCTTCGGGTTTGTAGGTATAGTTCCTTCAGAAATCTGGCGACGATATTTTTCACTGACCAAATGGAGAATACCAAGTTGTTGAGCAACCAGAGCCTTTTTATGTTCGGGCTGACTGTGAAAGTTCAGGAGTTTGGAATTAATCAAGTCTTTTGCCTCTTGTTCCTTTTGTTTTGCCAGCCTTTCTTTACGTTGAACAAGAGTTTCTTCATCCTCAGAAACTTGAGCTTGCTTTACCTTCGTTGTGATCAAAGGTTTTGGTTGGCGAACAGGAACAGGTGGAGCAGAAGAAATGGGCGGATCAGTGACCAAATTTGTCAAGTCAATATTTCCTCGAGGAGCCTGTGGAGCTGGCTCCTGGATCCTTATGCCTTTACTGCTCGGCTTTTTCTTCAGAGGTATGTCCTCGACATCAGCCTCAGTACCAGGGTCTTGATCATCTGAGTTAGCTTCTCCTTCGGAGCTTGCATCAGGAGGAGATACTATTACAACCTTTTTCTGTCGCTTGGCTGACTTCTTGCCACCCTTTGATTTGGCACTAGGGCCAACTTCTATGGTACCTTCAGCAGCAGCAGCTTCCTTTCGTGCTTTGGCTTCCTTTCTCTTTTGTGCTCGAGCTTCCCGAGCATCAACCAACTCCTGAAAATCGGTAGGAGTTTTCAGGGAGGATGGATGAGCATCAGCTGGAGGAGGTGGTCGATTATCTTTCGTCCACTTTGGCTTTAACGATTTGACATCAGACCAAGGATATTTCATAGCAAACAGCCTCTCCCAGCGTGGCATAAGAGACTTGTACTCATACCAACGAAGAGCTTGAAGCCTTCGTATCTCTTGCAGACGATTTTCTCTCGTACGTTCATCCTCAGATCCTGAAGGTGTCCTCAAGTTCTTCTCTATGATCAAATCCTCAGATAAACCTTCAGAGTTGTTGGTGATTCTAGTTCTGCCTCCCACACGCTTGGGTGCTCTAATATTTCCTTCGTTCCCAGACATTTTCCTGCGAAAAAGGAAGGTACGAGGGAATATAGGGAAGTTGTGAACAAGTATCAGCAATTACGAGGAAAAACATTTTGAAAGCAGCAATCATATCGAGAGATTTGTCTTATCGCAAGTTTTCATGAAAGTGCTAGGCTAGATTTTCATCGGGTGGAAATCTAACGAAGAACTTGTATGAATTAATCGCACAAGCATAAGTCTATCGATACGATGCTGAAGGAATTGCCTACGAGAGAGAATCCGAGTGATTTCTTACCAAGGTCAGATGGGGAATCGACAGAAAAGGCTACAAACAGATTTCCCAAGTTTCAAAGATCCAAGCGGATCAAACAGTCCTGACAGAAATCATAGAAAATCAACACAGAAACTGGAAACGATGAACAGATGAGATAGAATCGAATCCAGAGCCACACATACCCTAACTTGGTGATGTGAGGCGATTACGGCGACGCGGATGAAGATCTTTGTCGACGGGAACGTCTCCGGCGGCTTCCTTCCGGCAGCTAAGCGGCGAGGGAGTCGACGGCGACGAGGCAGCACGGCGGCGCGCGAGAGAGAGCTTCTGGAAGCGAAGAGACAAAGTCGAGGAAATAGCGAAGTCTAGGCCGGTGGGGTGGATCAGTATTTATAAGAGGGGGTCTGACCGAGCTGTCAGATCTGATCCAACGGCGCAGATTTCGCGTCTCTCCGCATTCAACGGACGGATTTTGTGGCGGTAATCGTGGGAAGTCCCAACGAACCGAAAGATAGTTGCTCCACGTCCGAGATCAAACTCATCGAACATCGAGTAAAAAAAAGATAAAACTTCGATAGATTTTCCTTCGGAATCAATGACATTCGAAGGGAATCTTGATCGAGTACAATATATACATGTTCACGAGAGAAAAGCACAGAATAGGTAGGGATAGAATAGAGGGAAAACAGGGTCCGATACTTAGTCAATCCGAGGGAAAAACAGCGATAAGACTCGGACTGATAAGTGTATAGGACAACATCAAACGAACAAAAATAAACAAAAAAGAAACACGATAGAAAATTAACGCAAGCAATCAACAATGAAAAGTAATGATACATAGTACCGATGGTTATGATCTTACAGCACATTGCGTGAGTCTAAGATGTTCAACTCACACCTCAGTGTACAGAACCTCTTTTCATCCAAAGGCTTTGTGAATATATCAGCCAATTGATCTTCGGTGCGAACATGACTGATAACAATATCTTCTCGTTGAACGTGATCTCGAAGAAAATGATGACGAATATCAATATGCTTCGTTCGAGAGTGTTGCACTGGATTATGGGCAATTTTGATAGCACTCTCGTTATCACAGAGCAATGGAATTTTCTTCACAAGAATACCATAGTCTTTCAGCGTTTGCTTGAGCCACAGAATCTGAGTACAGCATGAACCGGCAGCAATATACTCGGCTTCAGCCGTAGAAATAGATACACAATTCTGTTTCTTCGAAGCCCAACAGACATGTGCCTGAGGTAGATTTCCTGTCGACTCGATCACCAGCCCAGTCGGAATCAGAGTAACCAACGAGATCAAACTGGGCACCCTTGGGATACCAAAGACCCAAGGTTGGTGTGTGAGCCAGATATCGAAGGATTCGCTTGACAGCAATATGATGAGATTCCTTCGGATTTGCCTGAAAACGAGCACACATACAAACTGATAGCATAATGTCAGGTCTAGATGCACAAAGGTAAAGAAGTGAACCGATCATCGAGCGATATTTCTTTTGATCGAAAGGTTTGCCCTTCTCATCTGCATCTAGATGGACATTCGTAGGCATAGGAGTCTTGATAGTTTTGCAACTGACAAGATCAAACTTCTTCAGGCAATCTCTGAGATACTTCTCTTGAGAAATGAAAGTACCATTTTTCTGTTGACGGATTTGAAGCCCGAGAAAGAACTTCAATTCACCCATCATTGACATTTCATATTTCTTCGACATCATACGAGCAAATTCTTCGCTAATATCAGGGTTAGTACAACCAAAAATAATATCATCGACATAAATTTGACACACAAAAAGGTCATTTTTGTATGCACGAGTAAAAAGAGTCGGATCGGTTGTTCCTGGTTTGAAGCCCTTCTTCAGAAGAAAATCCTTCAGTGTTTCATACCAAGCACGAGGTGCTTGCTTTAACCCATATAGGGCCTTGTGCAATCTGTACACCTTATCAGGATTCTTCGGGTCTTCAAAACCTGGTGGCTGCATAACATACACTTCTTCTTCGATTTCACCGTTAAGAAATGCACTTTTGACATCCATTTGATAAAGCAATATACCATTGTAATTGGCAAAATCAAGCATGACACGAATGGATTCAAGACGAGCAACTGGGGCATAAGTCTCACCAAAATCAATACCTTCGATTTGGGTGTATCCTTGTGCAACCAGTCGAGCTTTATTCCTTACCACTATGCCATCTTCATCTTGCTTGTTGCGAAAGATCCACTTCGTACCAATGATATTATGCTTTGTGGGATCAGGTCTATCGACAAGAGACCAGACTTTATTTCTCTCGAACTGGTTAAGTTCTTCGAGCATAGCAGTCATCCAGTCTGAGTCCTTCATGGCTTCATCGAATTTTGATGGTTCTAGCATGGATACAAACGAAAAATTTCCACAGAAGTTAGCTAATCGAGTACGAGAACGAGTGGTGGGTCGACCTGGTAAACGAATTTCTTCGAGAATTGAGTCGACATCCACTCTTCTTCGAACGCGAGGAAAAACTTCTTCATCATCTTGTGGATCCGGTTGACCTTCGGGATCAGCTTGTTCATCGGGAACATTTTCTTCGTTTACGCGTTCTCCTTCGACCTGTACATCATTTTCTTCAGGATGTTGATCTCCAGCGCCCCGGGCTATGTGTGGGAACATTGGACCATCATCATCCCTGTTTGCTTGTTGTGCATTTCCATCGACAGGCCGAATATCTCCAATAGCCATGTACCTGATAACTTCATCCAATGGTGGTTCATCCAGGTTAAGAGGTAATTGCTCCTTTTGAGAGCCGTTAGACTCATCAAAGCGAACATTTACAGTTTCTACAACTTTTCCAAGTTGAGAGTTGTAAACTCGGTAAGTGTGAGAATTCGAACCATAACCTAGGAGAAAACCTTCGTGTGCCTTTGGGGCACACTTGGAGCTGTGATTCATATCTCTGATGTAACATGTAGCACCAAAAACCCTGAGATAAGACACATTGGGCTTTTTACCAGTGATGAGTTCATGTGAAGTTTTCTTCAGAAATTTGTGCAGATAAACCTTGTTGATGATATGACATGCAGTGTTGATAGCTTCAGCCCAGAACCTGATAGGGGTCTTGTATTCAGCGAGCATTGTTCTGGCCATTTCAATAAGCGTTCGATTCTTTCTTTCGACCACACCATTTTGTTGCGGTGTATAAGCAGCCGAGAATTCATGAGTAAATCCATATTCATCAAGAAATTCTTCGATATGAGTATTTTTGAATTCTGTACCATTATCACTTCTGATATGCTTGAGAGATAATTCATATTCAGTTTGAGCTCTCTTTGCGAAGGTTTTGAAAATTTTAACAACCTTGCTCTTGTCATCAAGAAATAAAACCCAGGTATATCGAGAGAAATCATCAACAATAACTAGACCATACTTGTTACCTCCAAGACTAGCATAATTTTGAGGACCGAATAAATCCATATGAAGTAATTCAAGAGGACGAGTAGTAGTCATGACGGTTTTTGCTGAGTGATGTTTCTTGGCAATCTTTCCAGCTTCACAGGCACTGCATAGCCGATCTTTATCGAATTTCACATTATCAATTCCAACGATGTTCTTCTTCGAGATAAGAGTTTGAAGATTTTTCATCCCTGCATGACCAAGTCTTCGGTGCCATAACCAACCAGAAGTGGCTTTGGCCATTAAACATGTGGACACTGCAGGTCCCGAAGAAAAATCAACGACGTAAAGATCACCCTTGCGATATCCTTCGAACACGAAGGAATAATCATACTGTGAAAAGACAACACAACGAGACGCAGAAAACAGTACAAGCATACCCATATCACAAAGTTTCGATATAGACATAAGATTATATCCAAGAGATTGTACAAGTAACACCTTATCAATATGCTTGTCTTTCGATATTGCAACCTTACCCAAACCAAGTACTTTTCCTTTGTTTTTGTCACCGAAGGTAATGTATTTCTGTGAAGATTCAGACAGTTTTGCTTCGGCGAACAACTCTTTGTCTCCGGTCATATGATTTGTACATCCACTATCCATGACCCATTCGGATCCACCGGAGACATAGCCCTGCAGAAGAATTAGTTCTTCTTAACCACCCACAAGCGAGCAGGTGACTTGGAAGGCATGGTAGAGCTAGATGGGGCAGCAATATTATATCGAACAGGATTGCATTGTCGATCAGGACCATCAAGCACACCATAAATATAATTCCTCGATGAGGGGTTAGAGTAACGATGAGTAACAGCAACTTTGGTGTTATCATTACGATGACGATAAACATTTCTATCGACACGATAGTATTCCTTCTGGGGAACATTTGAAGCAGGCACCAAGGGTTCATTTCTATCCTCGAGAGAATAGTAGTGATTCGGTGGTACCGAGGATTTTCCCTGCATAGAATGATTAGGGGGCAGTTTTTCTACGAGAGATTTGCGAACCCAAATCTGTCGCTTATAGAAACCATTCTTCGGAGGAGTACCAACGAATTCAGCTGACACTTTTCCTTCCTGATCTTTGACAATCTTGTAGTCAGAATCAAGTGATTCATCAACAATAGCTTTGTCAATTTTGCAACTGAAACCTGAAAGGTTAGCAATATCAATGGGCTTTTCTTTCGCAAGAACCCAGACAGTTTTAGGATACTGCTCGGGTTCCCAGTAGGTTCCGTCAGGATTGATTTTCCTTTCGAAGCCAACTCCTTCGTTTCGGGGATTCCTGTGAAGGAGAGCCTTTCGTAGGATATCACATAGGTACTGGTGTCCCTGCACACTTTTGAACATGCCTGTTTCAAATAAATCTTTCAACCTGAGGAGTTCCTCGGTAATGGTTTCCTCGTTCGAGGGGTTAGCATCATCAATAACAATAGGTTGCTTTCCTTTCGATCTCTCGGAAATAGAATCAATTTTACTTCGTTCCAAACAAGTCAAGCAAGGTGGAATAGATTCATTTTTATCTTCTGAGCCCTGTTGAGCCATGAGAGTGAGATTTACACTTTCCAACTCTTCATTAGCCTCTCTCAGTTTCTCGAGAGCCATTTTCCCTTGAAGGAATTCGTAGGTTAGCTTCTCGTAGTCCACTGAGAGAAGATCATGACGAGAGGAAAGTTCATCATACTTTTCTTTCAGAGCAGTATGCTCATTCGTCAAAGTTTGACCCTTCTCAATCTCATCGATCAACAAAGTCTCAGATTTTTGAATAGTTTCACTTAGAGAATCTAGTTCATCTTGTTGGATAGAAGCAATTTTAGCAAGTTTAGCATAGCTTATCCTAGAGTTACTTTCATAAGCAGATCCATCAGAAGTATCGTAGGATTTCTTAGATGAAGATACCTTAGCCTTGGCCATGAAGCAGTAAGCTAGAGATTCATCTTCACTGCTCTGGTTGGAGAAGAATGAACTTGAATTCTTGTTTGAGGCGAATGCTATCCCAGCAACACCATCAGATTCAGAACCAGAACCAGAACTTGATCTTGTCTTTGATCCTGCTTCAGAACTGGAAGCTTCATCTTCAGAGTTCATCTCTTTACCCAGATAGGCTTTGGCTCGGTGTGAATTCTGTCGACGAGAGGAATGTGATTTCGAGGAAGAACTCTCTCGATGCTTGTGATACTTCTTCTTCTTGTCATCATCAGAACCATCTTTCTTGTCTTTTCTGGACCTTGAATCATATTTCTTCGAATCGTGGTTTTTGCTCGATCTGTAAGACTTGCTCGAAGAGCTGCTGTGAGAGTGCTTTGATTTATGTTCAATTTCCCAGAGAGGACAATCAGCAATGAAGTGACCTGGCTTCTTGCACTTATAGCAACAGTTATCTTTCGCTGAAGAGTTTCTGGATGATGATCGATGCTGTGATGAATTGCTAGAATGTCTTGAAGAATAGTTTTTCTTCGGTGAAGAGGAGTACCTTTTCTAAAAGCGGTTGAATCTTCTCATTATCAGTACAAGATCTTTCCCAATGTTCTCGGGGTCATCAGATGCACCAGCAGATTCTGAACTGGCTTCAGGAGAGGAGTGACGTGAAGCTCTGGCCTTGAGTGCATGAGATTTCTTTCGACTCCCATTGACATCACGTTTCTCATCTTCTTCCATCTCGAAAGTATTAAGCCTTTCAAGAATATCAGCGGCAACCATATCTTTGAAATCAGTTCTTTCCTTAATCATTAGCACAATGTGATCGAAGGAATCACCAAGAGAACGGAGCAAAGTTCTGACAATAATCCAATTGGTAATGTCATCTGCACCGAGGGAAATCAGTTCATTTGACAGCGCAGTGAGTCTGCTGTATATGGAACAAACTTTTTCTCCCTCGTGCCTCTTGAACCGATAGAACTTGCTTCGAAGGGTGTCAATTCGAGCATCTTTCTGAGTAGAGACACCTTCACCAATCTTCTCGAGATAATCCCAAACACCTTTGGCCGAATGAATATTCTTGACCTCATGATATTTTTCAGGAATCAGATGATTTGTGATGAATACCCAGACTTCAGCATCTAGCTCTATCTTCTTTGCCTCTTCAGGAGTGATGGCATCAGTGTCCTTGACAGTTACACCATTCTTGACAACTTCCCAAGCGGCAGAGTTGATAGCCATGATATTCCTCTTCATTTTGACCTTCCAATAGGGATAGTCCTTCCCATTGAAAATAGGGATTGGTTCCCCCGAGCGAACAGCTGCAAACGACATTCTTGACAACACTCCAGGTTGTTAGACCAAAATACGCAGAGCGTAGGGAGTGCCTAGCTCTGATACCAATTGAAAGCTCAAGAATGATCAGAGGGGGAGGGGGTGAATGATCACTTCTAAAAATTCTAAGGAACTTAGAAGGGAATCATGCAAACAGCATAGGACTAAAGACATCTCGAAGGAAATACAGTATCGAAAGTAATGTAAGGCACGAAAGGATTGGGAGCGAAGGAAAACATCGAAGGCAAACAGGCTACGAGTAAAAACTTGAAGTAAATGCTAGAAGGAAAACGAGCCTGACACGACGATGTTTGGTAAACCAGTTCACACTCTGCAAAGTGCTACGTCTGGTTGGAGGGACTGGTGATTGAACACCTGGAGCAAAACTCTCTCCGTCCTATTCTCCACTGCAACAAACTCCTCGAGCTTGTCCAGTTTTCACTCGTGGTAGATGATTCAGGACATCTCCGAGACCTTTACAAACTTCCTTCAGCAGTGACAATTACTCTTCGACTGCTTGACAGGCGACGCCTAACCGTCTAGGAGACTTGCAGTTCTCCAAGATAAAAAGATCGGCTAATCTCGACCTAAGTCATAGTGAATTTCTCAACTCAGCTCAGACTTGGGATTTGGTTTTCTCTCGATGAATCTCTCTTGGGATGCTCACAGACTTCTGTCTTAGAATCTTCAGTGGAGGAGCCAACCCAAAATGGCGGGTAGGTGCGGGGTATTTATAGTTGGCGATCCCGATGGGTAAAATGACTGAAGTGACCCGATGCAACCGCTTGATGCGTGTCCACAACGGTCGGATTCCAATCACTGCGCAACATTACTTGAGGAACAAGTAAGCTGACTCACCGAACGAGTTCTCCCTCGAAGGCACAAAGTGCGATGACTTTGCCTTCGAGCTATTCGCTCGACTCGGTAAGATTTATCTCGGTAGGCTTTTGTGGGTTTTGGTTGAGCAGAGCAAATTCACTTCGACAAAGATCTCAACTAGCAAACCCCTCTTAATAGTACGGTTTTTCCTACGACTCAAGAAGTAAAGAGAAACTAGTAAAAAGACTAAGTCTTCGACCAGCTTCAGCTTTCTCCTCGTTGCGCTTTTACTCGAGAGAGACTTTTTCTTCGACTACATTTTTAGGGGTCGTCTTCCTTCAAAGGTTTCGGTAGATGACTCCAGCTCTGCTGCAGTGAGTTTTCCTTCGACCTTCTACTTGCAAACTCCATTCTTTCGGAACCTAAGTATCTGTTTATACTCTAAAACAATATTAGTTCCACTTCTGCTTTGTCCAACAATGTCCAAAACCTTCGGGGGCAAAACTTGCTCTTACACTTGTGTTTTACCCTTTGTGAACAACAAGACCGGAGAGATTGACAACCTCTCTGAACTTCGTTGGGAACAAAGTTATCTGTGTCTGTGTGCAGGTCCACGTCAGTCGCGCCGCTGACACCTACTTATCATATCCGGAGTCCTACGGGAGACAAACCTTGGTATCTTCACCGAGGGAAACTCGCTGCTGCACTGCATCACGCCTTCCACTTGGGGCTCACCAACGAAGGGCGAGAAGCCGCTAAGCAAGAGAATTTCTGGTCCCCTGTTATATAGGCGAGACTAAACCCGACCTTGGCCATACGGAAGAGTCCGATCCGAGAGCGTGGCCAGCTTTTGGATTGGGTGTCGACTCCCCGGGGGCCACCCGGATTTGTTCGTTGTTAGTTGGAGGGACCTGTCGTTTCGGATCTCTTGGAACTAAATCATAAAATGGTTGCCTATGATGGGTAGCAACTGAGAGAGATGGGAGAGCATGCGACGCCTCGTAATGGGCAGTTGGTACACCCCTGCAGGGTTAAATCTTTTCGAAAAGCCGTGTCCGCGGTTATGGACGACTTGAGACCTACTCCTTGTTCATAGACAACAACAACTGAGATAATCTTAATATAACTTGATCAACGTGTGTGTGCCTTGACTTCTTCTTCTTCGTTGGGATGCGAAGAGGAGGACAAGGATAGGATAGGTGTTATGTTTGTGTAAGTAGTTGATAGCAAGACTTGTTGGAGGCGATTCCTCATCGAATGCTTGGCTTCTTATCTTACTCTCTAGATCGTTAGCCACTTCATAAATGCTAGTGCGGCAACAACCTCACCACTTACCCCTTCCTTACCGTAAACTACTAGTTGTACTAGAATGACGAGTGATGAAGTCCTTGTTGGGTCAGTTGACCACTACAGTTGGATGCTGAGTACTTCTGTACTCATGATACTACCCCCAAACTCTTTTCAGAGTTCTTGATCGACAACAGGTATGGTGATCGACGTTTCACGTGGAGACTCGACGACGACTAGTTAGGCGGATCCCGGCGGAGGGCCTGGACCCGTGTGGTTATGGGATCGATGTTTTTCTCTTTGCCAGTAGGCATTTGATTGTAGTCTGTACTCAGACATGTATCTTCCGCTGTTGTATTATATCTGAGGCAATTGTATGCCGATTGTATGAGATGTTGTATCCTTGTATCTGTAATGTTGTGATATCATGTTGGAAATCCGGGGCATATGGCTTTGTCATATGTCGCGGTGGGACCGATATGTGCTTCGTCCCTGGATCTGGGTGGAAACACCTAGATCTGGAACAGTACCGCATATCGGGCCTTACACAAACCCTTGGCATGATACGCACTGTCATCATAAGCATCCCTTTATCTTTCCTCAAAACAGCCACCATACCTACCTATCAAGGCATTTCCATAGCCTTTCTGAGTTACATTGCCATGCAACTTCCACCTCTTCATGACTTGATCTTCATGTCATACATGTTCCTGCTACACTGGCAGAAGCATACATTGCATACATCATGATAGTTACATCTTCTTTATGATTTTAAGTACCTTGTAAAGTGTGAAAGATCTCCTTTACCTTCTTGTAAAATAGAGTGTTGCCCTTAAGTGAGGAAAAGATCCCGAAGTGGACACATTAAAAGATCCCAAAGAGGACAAATGAGAGTTAAATAGAAAGAGCCATTGAGGCCACCAAAAAATACAAAAAAATAGAAAAAAGAGAAAAAGAAATAAAAGGAGAGAAAGGGGCAACACTACTATCCTTTTGAGAGATCCACACTAGTACTCCCTTTATATCCTTGTACTCCATAGAGATGATCTTTATACATATAGTTTGGAGAGCTTCCTAGCTCGTATGTGCACCCGTTGCATGGCAATCCCTACTCCTCACATCATATCTATAATTTGGCATCTCTTGCCTATGATTGTCCTCATTGATGTGAGCCTTTCTCATCCTTTTTGTCTTCCTCCTCCACCATATTTCTCTCTTTGTCATCCTAAGTGTCAACTTTCGTGCTTACGCTCATCCATTGCTTGAGTGCTCAAAATATCGAAAAGGAGTGGATCAAATTGACTTGTCCCTGGCTAGTGGTCTGGGGACGAGTCAACATAAGATTCCAAAGAAGACCAAGTGTGAAACTTTAGTAGATTGAGTTCTCAACAAAAATACTTTTTTCTCGTATGCCCTATCCCCCTTCTTGCACGCAAACACCATTTGGAGACATTCGAGTCACGGACAGCGAGAGCTCTTGCACCTTTTGTTCTTTTGTTACTTGTTTCAATGCTAATATAGACTCTTGCATGTTATGACTTGAATTGAATCTCTAACCTTGATTGCTTTACTTTTCAAAGTTTTTTATGGTTGCTAGCATGTCACCACAGAAATTATGCTTGTTATCATTTACCTACTCGAGGACGAGCAGGAATTAAACTTGGGGATGTTGATACGTCCAAAACGTATCTATAATTTCTGCTTGCTCCATGCATGTTTCGGGTGATATTGCTATGATCTAGATACACTTTCATACACTTTTGATCATACTTGGACTAACCTATTAACTCAGTGCACCCCAGTGCCAGTTCCTGTTTTCTGCTGTTTTTCTATTTCAGTTTTCCCCCATATAAAAAGTGCCAGAAGAATTCGGGAAAATTCAAATAAAAAATCAGTGTGACGGAAGCTTCGAGAAGAGCCCGGGAGGGGCCAGAGGGGAGCCAGGGGGCCCTGGCCCACCTATGGCTGCCCCCCTTCGCCTATTTCTCCCCCGTCACGGGAAAACTCCAGAAGAAGAACCCTATTCCGCTAACTCGCCTCTGTTCCACCGCCGCGCTTCCAAGATCGGGAGCACCAGAAGACCTCTTCCCGGCACCCTGCCGGAGGGAGGATTGACCTCCGGGAGTCTCCTCTCCACCATGGATGCTCCCCGGATGTCTTGTGAGTAGTTTTCCTTGGACCATGGGTCCGTGATCAGTAGATATGTGATGTTCTTCTCCCCTCTTTGATCTTCATTGTTTAGACCTCGTGAGCTGCCCTACATGATCGAGGCACCTTTGTAATATTTCTGCAATTGCTATGTTGAGTTTGATCGGATCTGATGGATTATGAGATTATGTTCAGATTGTGATTGAGTAATATATTTGGTTTCTATCTTTTATATTTTTGTTCCTAAGTAATTCTTGCATGTTCTCCGTTGCTATTTATTGCTTTGGCCAAGTAGTAGGTAGTGACTCCAAGAGGGAGCGTTGTGCTAGATTGTGGGTTCATGCCCCCCCCCCCCGATGACATGCTTGAGTGACAGAAACATGAGTCTAGGGAGTGTGTTGTTGCCACAAGGGGGAAAACAATGGTGCTTGTGACCGCGGTCACAAGAATTGTTTACTTTACGCAAAGTTCTTTTATTGCAGTTGTCTGTTGCTTTGGGTTTACACTTTAGGTGGGGCTCGCAACTTAATACCAGCGAGATGTTCTAGATAGATATCTAAAGGTGGATGATTAGTAGTAGATGCAGATGGATTTCAGTCTACTTATTTTGGCGTACTGCCCGTGCTTTTGAACCTCTTCCTTTCTTTTGTAGCATAGTTAGCATTGCGGTGCGTTCATAATCCTGTCAATTTCCCTTCTGTAATTTGTTTACCTCGCATAGCAGTTTTATCGTCTTTTGGGAGAGAGACATCACTAGCGAACATCACGTATCCCAGTCCATATCCTCGTTACTGTTTCCAAGCTATCTTTACTTTTCTGCTTTTACTTGCTATCATTATCCCTTGTGTTTTACCCTTTGTGAACAACAAGACCGGAGAGATTGACAACCTCTCTGAACTTCGTTGGGAACAAAGTTATCTGTGTCTGTGTGCAGGTCCACGTCAGTTGCGCCGCTGACACCAACTTATCATATCCGGAGTCCTACGGGAGACAAACCTTGGTATCTTCACCGAGGGAAACTCGTTGCTGCACTGCATCACGCCTTCCACTTGGGGCTCACCAACGAAGGGCGAGAATCCGCTAAGCAGTTGCCCAGTCGAGCGGTCGTCAGGTGCGCGTCAGCGCTCCCGATGGGAGTAGCCCCCGAGGCTATGTGCGACTCGTAGAGTCGCGCATAGGCTCAAGTTGTTTTTAAGCTAATCCCGTCGTTCTTGTCAGCTGCGCGAGTAGTTCTCGTCGGGTGCGCACCAGCGCTCCCGATTGGAGTAGCCCCCGAGGCTATGTTTGACTGCTTGCAGTCGAGCATAGACTCAAGTCTTCTTCGTCGTCGAGTAATTGTCATCCGAGGAAGTGCTCGATTCGGGTCTTGCGTCGTAGGCGTGAGTTGTTGTAGGGACTAGTCGTGGACGAGGAGGTTGGCGTCGCCGCGTCATGAGGGCGCCCAGCCCCCGAGCATCTGCTGAGAAGGAGGAAAAAAAGTGCAACTGTATTGAGATGTACTTGCGCGATATACAAAAGAATTGTAAGGTGCATGATTTGCAGATTTTGCACTTTTGTCGAGTGGATAATGTAGCAGCATATAAAGTTTATGGGTGTCTATTTTTGAGTAGGACCTCCGGCAGCATACTCTTGCCGGGTAACAGGGATGCTATGCCAGACTTGTTGAACCCGGAGACAAGAGCGGGCTTTTAGTACCCAGCCTCACTACTTTGACGAACGTGAATAAACAACATATAAAACTCAGCATGATCCAAAGTATAGTTTTGAAGCCCTCGAGATGGTTCTGCACGACTGCGTAGTCGGCAGGATGATTTTTTAGCCCTCAGATGTTTGTGCGCGACTGCGTAGCCCGCAGGATGATTTTATAGCCCTCAGATGTTTGTGTGCGACTGCGTAGTCGTCTTTGGCGACTGATCGAGAATGCATATATGTTTTGGAATCATAGCATATAAGAGTGAAAGAAAAGTTAGTTGTAGGATCGATGCGGCGGAGGAAGTCGAAGATGAGAAGTCGAAGATGAGCAGTCGAGTAGTCGAAAACGAGCAGTCGTCGAGGCGAGACGGAGTCGATGCAGCGGACGGTCTTGATGCGGCGGGCGGTGTCAGTGTAGAGGACGGAGTCGATGTGATGGCGACTGCGACGTTCAGCCCGCGAGTCCACGAGCCCCGAGTGTTGAGGCGGCGGAGTTGCGCAGTGAAGTCATCGTGATGAAGTTTTTCAGCGAGCGACGAGAGGACTCGAAGCGGCGATTCCTGCGCGATGGAGCTCGGTACAGGAGAGCCCATACAAAGGAGCTCGGCGCAGGATGATTCGTGTGCTTGGAGTCGACGGTGCGGCGAGTGACCGAGAAGGACTCGACGCGTCGGGCGGGATCCTTCAATTGCTCGTTGTGTGATGTAGTTGTAGAAGCGCGAGTCGATGTCGAAACCTTGGCGAGTCATCCATGGCATGTAGAGTTGGAGTAGAAGCCTCGTAGGTCAAGATTGAACCCGAATTCGCGATTGGAAATTCGCGATCTTGTGTAGATCCAAAAACGCATTGCAGTGCGAGAGCCGCCGACGGAGATCTAACCGTTGGAATTTTCTGAATTGTTTTGTGCTTATGGGGGATTGAATCCCGCATGCTTTCGCCGGAGGGATCTTCAAGTTGATGTCCAAGCCAATGTCAGGAATTTTTGTGCTGGAGTCACGCGGAGTTCCGTCAGATTTCGAGAGTGCTTCAGTCCGGTGGTCGCCGACGGCGATCCAGCCGTTGAAATTTGGTGAAATTTTCACAGATGTTCAAAAATTGGATTTCGCATCTTTCCACCGAAGGGATCGTCGAGATGAGCTTCAAGTCGCCGTCGCGAGTGCTCGCAACACAGACGTTTTTTCCTGTAGGCTCCGCGTGAGCGCTTTTGTTGATGTCGATCTTCGAGTGGCGCGCTCGAAAATTTTCTTGTTTTCTCCGTGAGCTTGATGTATATCTTGATGTAGTTGTTGAAGAAGCCCTTGAGTTGTGACTTGCTGGAGACGGGACCGCCGAGATCGCGATTCCAACCTGTGTACTTCCCACAGACGGCGCCAATTGACGAGGATCAACCCCGGCAAATCCCATGGTCAGGGACCCTGGGTTAGTCATGAGAAGCACAGGTTGGACGATGGCTCGTCGGCTAACAGGAGGAGACATTCCTGCTCGATATTATTGCTTGGAGATGGCGATTACAGGAAGGCCAAGGCTAGTGCGCACAAGGCTAGGGTTACAGATTGCGTGTTGGATTCTTCGGACGGTGGACAAGCGACACATGGGGCACGATTTACCCAGCTTCAGGCCCCCGGAGGGAAAACCCTACATGCTGCTTGTCTGATCTTTTATTGATGATGATGTACAGGGGTTCCGTGAGGGCTTTGGTGGAGAGAGATCTGTCTAGTCCTATGCGTGGGGATTGAGAGCTTGTGACCTAATGTCTAGAGAGGTGTGCCTGCCTCGCTTTGTATAGATAGCCAGGTAGGGGTTTACAAGAGTCCTAGTCGACTACAAATATGAGTCCTTGTCTTGCGCCTCAAGTCTTGGTCTTCACGTCTTACTCCATCATGTCGGTGTCCACAAGTGGGCCCCTGGTGGGCCACCAGCCATGACACGCACCAGGTATCCTCACGTAGAGGAGTCGTGGGGTCACCCCCTCGTCAAACAGGAAAACACTCTAAACAAGATAAACATGAAAACTCAAGAGAGTCCCAGCAACAAACTAAACAAAATCTCTTAAAAATATAAGCATGAAAACTAAGAGCTAAAACATGACAGCAGCTACGAAAAAGATAAAGAACACACACAACAAAGATAAGCATGAAAATCCTATGTTGTGTTCTAGGGTGAAGTGGAGCGTGTTTCTCTCCCACACAAATAAAGCTGGGTTCTAACTTGTTATGAACAACAAGGAAAGTTAAATAAAACTAAAAATAAAACCTAAGAGCGAGACACTCCCAGCATAGCACATAACGCATGAAGTGATAAAAATATAGTGAGACGAAGGACGAACTGATGATTGTTGATGGAGAAGGGGATGCACGGGGCAGCCCCAAGCTTATACGCTTGAGTCTCCTTGAATATTTATTGGGGATGCATGGGTGCATCCCTAAGCTTGAGCGCTTGACACTCCGGAATCTTCTTTCATCATCAGCCATCGCACACTTGAAAACTCCCTTCATACATAACTCATCATAAGCTGATTAGAGAGGTTAGTACCCTTAATAAATAATTTTCCCCACTGGATATAAAGATATTCTTGAAGAGTTACTGTTTCTTAAGATTGCCAAAAGGTTTTTGCAAATAAAAAGCAAGCTTAAGGTTTGCAAAAGTTAGGAGAGCCAAAACGTGGCAGAATCTGTGAAAAACAGAACAGAGGATAGTAAAGAATTTTTTAGGGGTACTTCTGCAACTCAAATAAAAAAACTCAGAACATACGAAAGTTCCGTGATTGTATAGAGCACGCTGTGTCAAAAATTCAGCTCAACATGATGAATTGGTGATTTGATCTGTTTTTCCCGTCACGAGGACAGAATCTGTTTTCTTGACAGCATGTCACAACTTTCACTTCCCTTGTCATATGAGGCTATAACTTGGCACAAAGCTTGAAAATAAACATACAATGATGTTGCTATAGTAGTAACAATCATCAAGACCACTAAAAATAGAAGGTAAAAACTCAAAGTAAAGATAACAAGGGTTGTCTCCCTAGAGCTCTTTCTTTATAGCCATAAAGATAGGCTTAAGATTTTAATGATGCTCTCATAGGAATAAGAGTTGAAGCACAAAAGAGAGCATCAAGAAGAAAATACAATCACATTTAAGTCTAACATGCTTCCTATGCAAAGGGATCTTGTAGAGAAATAACTCATTGAAGCATAAAGATATTAGCATAGGAAGGCAAAATAAGTGCAACTACAAAACCTTCAACATAAAGAGAGAGAACTTGATATTATTGAAATATCTATAAGCATATGTTCCCCTCTCATAATAATTTTCAGTGTGATCATGAATAAACTCAACAATATAAGTATCACATAAAAAATTCTTATCATGATCCACAAGCATAGAAATTTTGTTACTCCCCACATAAGCAAAATCCTTCTCATTAGTAGTAGTGGGTGCAAACTCAACAAAATAGCTATCACATGAATCATTCTTATCATGATGCATTTGTAAAAATTTATTCTTTATAGCATAAGTGTCATCACAATAATCATCATAGATGGGAGGCAAACTATCATCAAAATAAATTTCATCATCAAAACTTGGGGGGCTAAAAAGATCATCTTCATAAAACGTAGCATCCCCAAGCTTATGGCTTTGCATATCATTAGTATAAAAAGTATTCAAAGAAGACATGCTAATAACATTTCTACTATCATGAGTGTTGTGCAAATAACAAAGCTCCATAGGATTTTTGATTTTCTCTTCAAACACTTCATGTCCCAACTCAAGGTAGAGCTCATAAAGCTCTCTCATAATATTTTTGTTGTTTTCCATAAGCCTAACTAGTGAAAATAAAAACAAGAAACAAAAATATTTAATTGCAAGATCTAAAGATATACCTTCAAACACTTACCTCCCCGGAAACGGCGCCAGAAATAGTTCTCATCTATGGATTTCCCAACGCACGCTTCTATTCTTGTAGACTATGTTGGGCCTCCAAGCGCAGAGGTTTGTAGGACAGCAGCAATTTCCCTCAATGGATGACCTAAGGTTTATCGAACTCAGGGAAGTAGAGGTTGAAGATGGTCTCTCTTAAGCAACCCTGCAATTAAGATACAAGAAGTCTCTTGTGTCCCCAACACATCTAATACAACTAGAAGTTGTATAGCTGCACTAGTTCGGCGAAGAGATGGTAAAATATGGGTGATAGGTGTAGCAAAGCAAGGTAATATAAATATGTAATAAAATGTGCAGCAAGAAAACAAGTAGTAAACGTGAGCGCAAACGGTATTGCAATGGTGTAAACAAGGCCTAGACTTCATACTTTCACTAGTGGCAACTCCCAACAACATTAACATAGTCTAATCACATGATATTCCTCATAAAACATGCAATTGAGACGTACTCGGAGGTCATTCCTTTGTGGTCAAGAGAGGACGAGAATTGTGTAGGGCGACAAAAGCACACCTCGGAGTTCGTAGTTCTCATCTATGGATTTCCCAATGTCACCGCGGCCATCCAAAGAGAGTACCACAATCATCACAACATATCTAAAGGATAGTCAAAGACAAGCACCAAGAGACTCTCAATCTTCAATCCACACACAAAAGAGGAAATCACTAATGAAAATATTCTTCTAACCCATGTCCAGTAGACCGCTGTCACCATGGTCTCGGGGATTATACTAGATAAGATCAAGTGAGTACATCAATCCAATACATAGAAGAAGGGGAAACATAATGGGATCATCCTAGATTAACATAGCATATGATCACAATCAAGCTCACATCATGGGAGAGAGAGAAGACCACATAGCTACTGGTAAAAACCTCAGCCCCGAGGAGGAACTACTCCCGCATCACGGAAGGAGGAAGCAACGTCGATGGAGATGAATCCGAGGGCAATTCCCCGTCCCGGCAGGGTGCCGACACAGGAATTCTGGTTCCCCGAAGTTGTCGGCGATGGCGGCGGAGATCGGAATTGCTTCTGGAGAAAAGGGGTACAGAATCAAGGTTTTTGCGACGGGAGAATAAATAGGAGCCAAAAGGGGGCACCGGGGGGTCCACCAGTCGCCCACGTGCCCTCCCGGCGCGGCCAAGCCCTAGGCCGCGCGGGGTGGCCGCCTGGGCACCAGGTGGGGCCCCTCTGGCCCTTCTTCGGTGATTCCTGAAGCTTCCGGAACGCTGATTTTTTATCTGATTTTTCCCGAATTTTTGGAGCACTTTTATTATGGGGGAAACCTGAAATAGAAAAACAACAGAAAACAGGAACTGGCACTGGGGTGCACTGAGTTAATAAGTTAGTCCAAATATGATTAAAAGTGTATGAACGTGTATCTAAATCATAACAATATCACACAAAACATGCATGGAGCAAACAGAAATTATAGATACGTTTTGGACGTATCAAGCACCTATGCATTGGGGATATTGATTGTTAAGCTTTTTAATACCCTTAGCACCTTATCTAAGCACCAATGCATTGTAGGAAGCCTAAGCAGCTATGCATTGGGGATATTGATTGCTAAGTAATTCAATATGCTTAGCACTTCATTTAAGGTTGCTCCCAATGCTCCACCTTGGATGGGTGCTAAGCATGCCAACAAGGCAAAAAATCCGATGCCACCCTAATTAAGACGAGAGAGAGGAGTTTGGTGACCCTAGGAGGACACGGTGCTAGTCACGGGAACCTAGGCAAAACATTGAAAATGGAGGAAACTAGTCTATGCATGCAAGACTTTAGTTGCTAGACCATTAAATGAGGGAAGCTTAGCAACAACAAGCTAAACACCAATGCATTGGAGACTATGGTTGCTTAGCACATTTAATGCTTCTAGCACTTCACTTAGGCTGGCCCCATGGGGAGTAACTTAGCAGTAACATAGAGTCCAACTTAGCAATTTTGCTTATGTGACAATGAGTTAATGAGGAAAAAGATGTTTATAGTAACTTAGCTAGTTACTTGCTTTTTGAGTAACATCACACATACCAAGACAATATGAGTCTATAATCTAATAAATAAAGTCTTATATGACACTATATATATGTTACTACCCACTATGGAGGTAGTAACATAAACTCGAAATCCGTGTATGTTACTAATATAAGTTACTTCCCATTATGACCAGCCTTAGCACCTTTGCATTGAAGGAAGTCTAAGCATCAATGCATTGAAGGAAGCCTAAAGTTGTCCTTAGACTATCCATAGTGGGGAGTAACATCAACTAATAACCTCGGTATGTTAGTAGTCTATGTTACTAGCTCTATAGTGGGGAGTAACATCAACTAGTAACTTCATTTATTATGTTATAGACTTATATTTTCTTGGTGTGTGTGATGTTACTCAAAGAGCAAGTAACTACCTAAGTTACCACGTAACTCTTTTTTTCATTAATTGATTGTCACACCAGTTATTTTGCATAGATATATGTGATATTACCGCTGATGTTATTCCATTATGAATATTATGAATAGTGTTAAAAGTTTGCTGCCGGTGGTTTTTGCCGTCCATCCTGGCCGCAACATTTCACCGAGATGCGCTACATCTCCCTCTCGTGGACCCACTGGAAGTCGCAGCTAGAGCTTTAGCCCTATAGGTATAGGGGTCTCGTTTCCGAAAGCTCGCGTAGGTACAAAACACGAAGCCACCAAAGAGCCCAACGGGCAGGACCAGGACTCGAAAAGCCTCTGGTACCGAGGAGGCGCAGGCCAGGGCAGGGTCTCGTTGCCGTGCCGCTGTGGACGTGCAGCGCCGCGCGCGCGTCCGCATTCAATCAAATCAAAGCTCGGTCAATTCGCCTCCCCCGCTCCCAGCGTCGCGTCGTGTCTAGTCTCTGCCTCTCATCCACTGCTGCGTTTTCTTTTCGTTTTCGGAGCTTTCTTGGACGGCGCTGGCGCTGGCGCTGGCGATGGCGTCGGGGCAGTGGGCGTGGATGGCGGCCGTGGCGGCGGAGGAGCTGGCCAAGCTGGAAGCCGCGCACCCGGGCCGCCTCGGCCCGCTCAAGGACGAGCTCAAGCGCCTCGTCGCTGACCCCGGCTGGGACGACGACGACGACGACGCCTTCGCGCTCGCCTGCCTGGACGGCGCCGCCCACCACGGATGCTCCTCCCCCTCCCCCTCCTCCCAGCCCGCTGCTCCGGGGGAACACATCTTCACGCAAGGTACGTACAGTCTCTCCGTTCACTGCGTGCCATCCCATCCTCCTCTACTAACTGCCATCCCGTGGTCACCATTAATGGCGGTCTTGCATGCGCGACCTGCAGAGTCCTCAACCAACAAGAGGAAGTGGTGCGGCGGCGGGGGAGCGGTCGGACCCGAGCCGGGGAAGCGCCGGAAGGACAGTGCGGCCTCAGGGATGGTGAAGGACAGGGCGGACATGGCCATGGACCGCGCCAAGAAGTGCCTCAAGAAGATACGCGCCATCAAGCGGAGCTTGCTTGCCTATGTCAAGGAATGAAACCAAGGAACAAAATATCGTGCTAGGCTAGTAGTACAAGGAAAGGGATGGAAGCTTCGGATACAATGGGTGTTACATTAGGAAATGTAATCGATCTTTATTGAATGCCTTTTGGTTTTGTATATTGTTTGCCTTTTTGCAATTGGAAAAGTGGCATCAATTCGTTGATCCGGTCCACGTTTTTTTTAAGGAAAATACTTGTTTTCCATCGGATGATTTTCTCCCTGCGCAAACCGTCTCGAGCGCTCAACACGTGTCCAGCTCCACACACGACACCTTATCTTTTCCCCACCGCCTGCCCCTCGGCCTTATCTCTTCTCCTTCGCCTCCACAAGTTCTTCCTTTCCCTTTCTCTCCATCTCTGTGTCGCGCGCGCGAGAGAGAAGCTCCATGGCGGGAGCCGGCCGGCCCGCCCACGGTGCGGCGACCAAGAGCGATGTGACTTCCCTGCTACATCCGCCATCGTTGCGTTGTGATGAAGCTTTTCGTGGGAACCCATGGGGCTGCGAGAGGGACAACCGGTGCTGCGTTGAAGCACCGTCCGCACGGTGGCGCCGCTGCAAGCTTCGCTGGAGGGTGGCCATCGGGGGAGCTGCGATGGAGCACCGTCGCGGTGGTGTGCGCTACACTGTAGCTTCGCCGGCGCCCAGGGTGCTGCAATGGAGCTTCCGCCAGGCAAGTGACGCATACACCACCCTCCACGACACAGCTATCCTCCGCTGATGTAACTCATCGGCGACAGAGCTGCAATGCAGCACCGCCGCACTCTTCAACACCAACAGCGGCAAGGCTAGTGGGGGGAAGCGCCGCCGGGTTGCAATGAAGCCGCCAGAGTTGCTTTTGAATCATCGCCAGAGTTTCGTTAAGCTTCGCCGGAGTTTCATTGAAGCTTCGCCGGGTTGCATCGGAGTTCCATTGACGCTGCAATGAAGCGCATCAGGGAGCCGCTGGCGCTCGTGGTGCTGCTATGGAGCTTCTGCATGGTGGTGCTGCTATGCAGCGTCGCTGCATAGCTGCAGAGCAGCATCCATGGAGGTGCTGTCTTACGGGAGCGACGGGTGGGGGGCACATAGCTGCAAAGAAGCATTCATGGAGGCGTCGACACGGAGGTGGAGTACACTGCAACGAGGAGGCACCGGGGTGATACTGTGGTAGGAGCAATGATGGTGCGCGCTGACGGCTTTTGGAAGCTGCGATGCTGCAACGCAGCGTTGCCGGTCGCATCCCGCAGCAGGTCAGCAGGCTGTGAAGAGAGCTTGCTGCGTTGTGCTAGGAAGGGCTGATGCGGGACATCGTCCTGGCAAAGATCACAGTCGTTCCTTTAAGTGTGATCCAACGGCACTAGAGGCGGTTTAAAAAAGCTTAATTTCAGCCGGATGACGCCTAGCGTCGGCCTTTTTTTAAACGTTGGTAGGAGAGCTACCAAATACATGATCAGAAAAAGTGTTACAAGAGCCCTCTAAGGAGGAAGGCATAGCAAAAGGCTAGTGCAAAAAGAAAGAAAAAATAGGGAAACGATTGTTTTCAACCGGCATATTCTTTCTCGCGCAATGACCATCCCTCGGCTGACGCGTGTCCCAGCGGCCCCCACCACAATCCTATCTTCTTCATACGTTATCTTTTCGCAAGAGATTAGTCCACTCGTTCCTTGTCTTTGCTCTTCTCGTTTTCTCTCTTCATTCACGCCATGGATGCACAAGCATGCATCTCCTATCAGCCATGGAGCCACCCGAGCTACAAACCACGGTGCAGTTGATCTCGCCGGTGAGTCGGGGACGAGCGGCTCCATCGCCGGAGGAGGGAAGCTCGACGGAGGCAATCCAATTTGTCTTCCACAACTCACATGTATCCTCTCCTTCCTTCTCAGATTTTGCAACAAGACCCATGTTGCAATTCCAACAAGGTACTGGTGAAGATGTTTTTCGCAACAAGGCTTATGTTGCAAAGGAGCTTTTGCAACATCATCCATGTTGCAAAGGCTTTCATAATTGATTCATGGGCTTTGACACAACATCCATGTTGCAAACGGGATTTTGTAACAACGTCTTTGTTGCAAAGATTCACTTCGCAACAACATCCATGTTGAAAACGGGATTTTTTGCAACAACATCTTTGTTGCAAAGATTGCAAAGATTTAAATTCTTTGCAACAGAGGTTCTGTCGCAATTGACCTAGCGCAACAGAGCCTCTGTTGCAAAGGATTGTTATATCCATCCAACGTCTATAGTTTGTTTCATCGTACGGCTAGCGAGGCGGCAAATCTTTTTAAAAGATCCCCGGTCGGCACGTATCAGTGCCCGAAAAAGTATTCGCACCACCACTAACCGTGCACACCATCGAAAACCATCGTCGGGTCTCTCCAAGGAGGAAGTGATGTCGAAGACAACACCGTCGTCCGATCTAGCATAGCCAAATCATAGGTTTTCACCCGAAGACGACATGCTATAGGTAGGAAGAGTAAGACGAGCTCCACGATGATACCTCCAAGGAGGAAGACGACATCCGCAGACGCCACTACCGTTGGCACCGTCAAGAACAATGCATGATTTTCATCTGAAGCTGGGTCTTCCACCAGCAACCGTGGATCTGAGTCCTACCAGCGCCACCTAGCAGAAAGAGATCCGGTCTACAGTTAGAAAATGTTATTATAGATACATCATTTCTAACGATAATTATTATGGATCAGTTGAAGTATTATATTTTGGGAAAGTCCTTTTTTATCATAAGCTTAAGATTTACCCCCAATGATAGAGAGTGCAGGTTATATTTTGGGAAAGTCCTTTTTATCATAGGCTTAAGATTTACCCCCAATAATAGAGAGTGCATGGTAGATATTTGACCCCTTCTCGCGTGAACGCCTTCCTTGTTGTTCGTTTCTTCGCATAGATCTTAAAGCAGAGAAGAGAACACATTATTTTCCACTCGTTTGCTGCAAAAAAAAAACAACGGGAACAATTTCATAATCAATAGCATATGCCTAGCGTATCAGCTAGGGCATCACATTCCCCCAATTGAGACACCTAGTTGCAATCTACTTCCTTCATTTTCCTCCATGATATCCAGGTGGTTAGAAGAGAATCTTCATTTACTTAAAAAATATATAATATTTTTATTGGTTTTCTTGAGCATGTGAGGACTATATTGAGAATTGAGATGAAGGAATTGTCTCTCGTGAAAAACACTTATGCGATTGTTTGAGTTATGTGATCTCTTTAAGCTTTCAGGTTTATCACAAGATGATGTGTTGAAAAAAACACGTTCTCTATCTTCGAAATAAAATGATTTATCATGGTTTAGGCTATTTGATTATCCACACACTATGCAATGAATTGTTATATGTTCTCGTTTATCTCCAAGTTTCAACAAGCACAACGGGTACATTAAGACATGTGTTATATTTATACTTTTGTTCATTTCAGGTAAAGTATGAGCAAAGCTCGAGGAAGGCTAAAGTCATTAATATCTAAATGTTCCACTTGTTGTCTTTCAAAACAGAGGATGCTTGCATATGGAGCTCCCGGTGATCAGCAGGATGACTATGCATGCATGGCCGAGTCCACCGCCCATGAGTGTTTGTACAAGTTTTGAAGAGCAGTGGTTGGGGTGTTTGCAGGATAATACTTGCGATCACCCAATGCCGAAGACAGTGCTCGGATCCTAGCGCAAAAGTAAGCAAGAGGGTTTTCTAGGATGCTTGTAAGCATCGACTGCATGCATTGGGAATGGAAGAACATCATGTCATTGTACATCCATTTTCTTGGCAGGGGATGTACAAGGGCGCAAAAGGGCACTGCAGTGTGGTACTTGAGGTAGTTGCTACACATGACCTCTGGATTTGGCACTCCTTCTTTGGTATGCCAGGAACACACAATGACATCAACTAGTGGGGAACGAGGCAGAAAAAAATATTTTTTCATAACCTACACGTATCGAACCCAAGACCTATGCTATGCTGATGCAAGTAACGGATGGAAATAGGCCACATACCAGTGTGTAGTACGTTAAGTGGGAAATGTTCCCGCGTGAACGTGGTTGATGTAGTCATACCCGCTGATCCTCGATGCAGCGGAGATCCTCGACGACTCCAGAAGCCACTCGGTCCTTGTAGACCGATGACGGGGTTACGTCCTCGTCGGAACGTTGTGGGAGAAGACGTTGCGATACAACCACGACGATGAAGGAGCACCACAAGTGTAGCGCCTCGCGGGATTACACACATACGGTGTACCCGATGTCCCTCCAGGCTCCGAACTAGAAGAGCAGCGAAAAGAAGATGGATTCGGATCCCGATTCCAGCAGCACGACAGCGTGCGTATGGTGGAGAAACCCCTAACCCAGTGCAGACTCCAAACAATGGGAGTCCTCTAAAAGGCAGGAGAAAGAGAGAGAGAGAGAGAGAGAGAGAGATGAAAACTTGTCTAAAAAATTCATGAAGAAAAATGGCACCCTACCCCTCCTTATATAAGCCAAGGAAGGGAGCCAACCTCCCTCCCTCCCTTTCCGCATGGTGACTAATCCCACCAACAGGGGAGGTGCGTCGGCCATAGGGGGGAGTGGGCCCCTCGCTTTCCGCATGGCCCAAGGGGGGAGGCTCCTCCTTCCCCTAATGAGCCCTACGAGGCCCATGTGCCTTTTAATTCTTTATTTAATTATTTAAATCAAATTATTAATATTTAATTCATTAATTAAATACTAAAACATATTTAAATAATATTTTGAACAATTTAAAATCTCAAGAACCATTTCTGACCTCCACCGGAACAATTCCGATGTTCTCTCTTATTTCACCAATGATCCCGAATCTATGCTTAATGTGTGGAATACCCTTAAGTGTGACACCCTACGGTCCGGGAAATAGCTGAAATGATCAAGACACTTTCTTGATCAATGACCATCGATCAGACCTGGTTACAATCCTAGATGGCCCCCGCGCTTCCATCGAATGTTCATCGTTGTTGGATCCATTAACGTTGAGTCATGTTCCCTTTGTCCTACGGTACTTTGTTTGTCCGAGGTTCGGTCGTCGATATCCAATATATCTACTGCATCCTCGTTACCGACAAACATGTTTACTCGTTCCCGTGATATTACAACGCCGTGACCTAGTCACATGATTGCGCAATTTTATGATGTAATATCACTGAGTGGGCCCAGAGTACCTATCCGTTGATGGACAAATCCCGCTTTGATCTATTTGTATACTCATTAACATATCTATTTCGGAATACGTAAAGTACACCTTTATGCCCATCATATTTCAGTGAGGCGGTGGATGCAAATTAAAGAAACCTAATAGATAGTAATTACGTATGATCATTACAGTCAAAGGATCTTGTCACTACGTTATAGTTATCGCAATGTTGAACTATGTGACTGGATCACATTGCAACACTTCTGGTGGGTGTATGTCCATCATATCATTCTCCCAATGATACGACCCCATTGTAAATAGGCGGTTCGTACCTCATGATCAGGAAACATTGATCATTGATTGCCCAATGGACTAGTATAATAGAGTTAACTAGGGACCTGGTTGTTTTATACCACACATGTATTAATGTTTTCGCTTAATACAGTTATAGCACAGTATAAAACTTATTATGAATTAATAGAATATGCCAATAAACATATTTTATTTGCCTCTAGGGAACATTCCCAACTGATACGTCCAAAACGTATCTATAATTTCTACTTGCTCCATGCATGTTTTGTGTGATATTGCTATGATCTAGATACACTTTCACACTTTTGATCATATTTGGACTAACCTATTAACTCAGTGCACCCTAGTGCCAGTTCCTGTTTTCTGCTGTTTTTCTATTTCAGTTTTCCACCATATAAAAAGTGCCAGAAAAAATACAGGAAAAATCAGCGTACAGAAAGCTTCGCGAAGAGCCCGAGTGTGGCCAAAGGGGAGCCAGGGGGCCGCGCCAGGGGGGCGCCTGGGGCCCCTGGTCCACCTCTGGTTGCCCCCTTTCGCCTATTTATTCTCCTTCACGGGGAAACTCCGAAGACAGAACCATTTTTCGCGATCTCTCCTCTGTTCCGCCGCCGCCGCGCTTCCGAGATCGGGAGCTCCAGAAGACCTCTTCCCGGCACCCTGCCGGAGGGAGGGCCGACCTCCGGTAGTCTCCTCTCCACCATGGATGCTTCCCAGATGTCTCGTGAGTAGTTTTCCTTGGACCATGGGTCCGTGATCAGTAGCTATGTGATGTTCTCCTCACCTCTTTGTCCTTCATGGTTTAGACCTCGTGAGCTGCCCTACATGATCGAGGTACTTTTGTAATCTTTATGCTGTTGCTATGCTGAGTTTGATGTGATCTGATGGATTATGAGATTATGTTCAGATTGTGATTGAGTAATATATTTGGTTTTTATCTCTTATATTTTTGTTCCTAAGTAATTCTTGCATGTTCTCCGTTGCTGTTTATTGCTTTGGCCAAGTAGTAGGTAGTAACTCCAAGAGGGAACGTTATACTCGATTGTGGGTTCATGCCCCCCGATGACACGCTTGAGTGACAGAAACATGAGTCTAGGGGATGTGTTGTTGCCACAAGGGGGAAAACAACGGTGCTTGTAACCGCGGTTGCAAGGATTGTTTACTTTACGCAAAGTGCTTTTTAATGCAGTTGTCTGTTGCTTTGGGTTTACACTTTGGGTGGGGCTCGCAACTTAATACCAGCGAGATGTTCTGGATAGATATCTCAAGGTGGATGATTAGTAGTAGATGCAGTTGGATTTCGGTCTACTTATTTTGGTGTACTGCCTGTGCTTTTGAGCCTCTTCCTTTCTTTTTTAGCATAGTTAGCATTGCGGTGCGTTCATAATCCTGTCAATTGCCCTTCTGTAATTTGTTTACCTCGCATAGCAGTTTTATCGTCTTTTGGGAGAGAGACATCACTAGTGAACATCACGTATCCCGGTCCATATCCTTATTACTGTTTCCATGCTTATTTACTTTTCTGCTTTTACTTTCAATTGCTATCATTATCCCTTGTGTTTGATCCTTTGTGAACAACAAGAACGGAGAGATTGACAACCTCTCTGAACTTCGTTGGGAACAAAGTTATTTGTGTCTATGTGCAGGTCCGCGTCAGTTGCGCCGCTGACACCTACTTATCATCTCTGGAGTCCTACTGGAGACAAACCTTGGTATCTTCACCGAGGGAAACTTGCTGCTGCACTGCATGTCAAACCTTCCACTTGGGGTAACCAACGAGGGGCGAGAAGCCATCACCAACAGTCTCCCACTTGCACTAGAGTACAAATAATCTAGCTGCATTTTTGTATGGATCATAACTCCATATCATGTATATGGTTATAGATCATGCTTGCTTGTGGAAAATGTTGTATCAACGGTCTGGGTACCATTCAGATCCGTATGTCTTTTGTAAATCATTAATGTCACCTAGTTTGACATTACATCATTATCCATTATAATGATGAGGTATATGTTTGGCGGTAGAGTGAGACTTCATTTGTTGTGTTTCAGCAATGACATCCGGTGGGTCACGCGGACTTTCCCATAGTCATGCACACTGAAACTCACTTAGTCAGAAGTCAAACTTCTTAAACCAACATATAACTCTTGCCACTTATAAAGCAGCCACATCAATGCAGACTTATTCCTTATTGCATTGTATGCAACTTTGATGTCTAACCCTGTTTCTTTCAACTTAGACATTTGTTAGTATGTGATACGTCCCAAACGTATCTATAATTTCTGCTTGCTTCATGCATGCTTTGTGTGATATTGCTATGATCTAGATACACTTCCATACACTCTTGATCATATTTGGACTAACCTATTAACTCAGTGCACCCCAGTGCCAGTTTCTGTTTTCTGCTATTTTTTCTATTTCAATTTTCCCAATATAAAAAGTGCTCCCAAAATCCGAAAAAAATCAAACAAAAAAATCAGCGTACCGGAAGCTTCCAGAGCCCCGAAGGAGGGCCGGGGGCCCACCACCAATGACCCAGGCGGCCACCTGGCGCGGCCTAGGGTCCGGCCGCGCCAGGGGGCGCCTGGACCCCTGGTGGGCCCCCTGGCTGCCCCCCTTCGCCTATTTATTCTTTGCCACGGGAAACCTCCAAAGACAAAACCCTTTTTCATGATCTCGCCTCTATTCCGCTGTCGCCGTGTTCCAAGATCGGGAGCGTCAACAGGACCCTTCCCGGCACCCTGCCGGAGGGAGTATCGACCTCCAGGAGCTTCCCCTCCACCATGGACGCTTCCCGGATGTGTCGTGAGTAGTTTCCTTTGGACTATGGGTCCGTGATAAATAGCTATGTGATGTTCTCCTACCCACTTTGTTCTTCATGGTTTAGACCTCGTGAGCTGCCCTACATGATCGAGGCACATATGTAATATTCTGTTGTTGCTATGCTGAGTTTGATGGGATCTGATGGATTATGAGATTATGTTCAGATTGTGATAGAGTAATATAATTGGTTCTTATCTTTTGTATTTTTGTTCCGAAGTAATTCTTGCATGTTCTCCGTTGTTGTTTATTGCTTTGGCCAAGTAGCAGGTAGTAACTCCAAGAGGGAACGTTATGCTCGATTGTGGGTTCATGCCCCCTAATTGTACGCTTGAGTGACAGAAACATGATTCTAGGGGATGTGCTGTTGCCGCAAGGGGGAAAACAACGGTGCTTGTAACCGCGGTTGCAAGGATTGTTTACTTTACGCAAAGTGCTTTTTAATGAAGTTGCCTATTGCTTTGGGTTTACACTTTGGGTGGGACTCGCAACTTAATACCAGCGAGATGTTCTGAATAGATGTCTGAAGGTGGATGATTAGTAGTAGATGGAGTTGGATTTCGGTCTACTTATTTTGGCGTACTGCCCATGCTTTTGAGCCTCTTCCTTTCTTTGTAGCATAGTCAGCATTGCGGTGCGTTTATAATCCTGTCAATTGCCCATCTGTAATTTGTTTACCTCGCATAGCAGTTTTATCGTCTTTTGGGAGAGAGAGACATCACTAGTGAACATCATGGGACCCCGGTCCATATTCTCATCATTGTTTACAAGCTTATTTACTTTCTTTCTTTTTTACTTTCAGTTGCTATCATTATCATTATCCGTTGTGTTTGATCCTTTGTAAACAAAAAGACCAGAGAGATTAACAACTTCTCTGAACTTCATTGGGAGCAAAGTTACGTGTGTTGTGTGCAGGTCCACGTCAGTTGTGCCATTGACACCTACTTATCATTGCCGGAGTCTTACGGGAGACAAACCCTATCCTCTACATAGGGGAAATTTGCTGCTATCCTACATCTCACCTTCCACTTGGGGTAACCAACGAAGGGTGAGAAGCAATTATCATCTCTCGCGTAAAGTAAACAATCCTTGCACCCGCAAGTACAAGCACCGTTGTTTTCCCCCTTGTGGCAACAATACATCCCCTAGACTCATGTTTCTGTCACTCAAGCTAGTCATCGGGGGGCATGAACTTACAATCATGCATAACGCTCCCTCTTGGAGTCACTACCTACTACTTTGCCAAAGCAATAAACAACAACGGAGAACATGCAAGAATTACTCAAGAACATAAATATAAAAGAAGAGAATCAAATATATTACTCAAACACAATCTGAACATAATCTCATAATCCATCGTTTCCCAGCAAACTCAACATAGCAACAACAGAAGTATTACATAAGTGCCTCGATCATGTAGGGCAGCTCACGAGGTCTAATCCATGAAGAACAAAGAGGGGAGGAGAACATCACATAGCTACTGATTATAGACCCATGGTCCAAGGTGGACTACTCACGGTTCATCCGGGAAGCATCCATGGTGGTGGAGAAGCTCCCGGAGGTGGTTCCTCCCTCCGGCAGGGTGCCGGGAAGAGGTCTTCTGGTTCTCCCGATCTTGGAAGCGCGGCGGCGGCGGAACAGAGGAGAGATCGCGAAAAAGGGTTCCTCTCTCGGGGGTTTCTCGTCACGGAGAATAAATAGGCGAAGGGGGGCAGCCAGGGGGTCCACCAGGGGTCCAGGCGGCCCCCTGGCGCGGCCCCACCCTAGGGCGCGCCGGGAGGGCGCCTAGGGCCCTGGTGGGTCCCCTTTGGCCCCCCTCGGTGATTGCCGAAGCTTCCTAAATGCTGATTTTTTTATTGGATTTTTCCCGAATTTTTGGAGCACTTTTAATATGGGGGAAACCTGAAATAGAAAAACAGCAGAAAACAGGAATTGCACTGGGGTGCACTGAGTTAATAGGTTAATCCAAATATGATTAAAAGTGTATGAAAGTTCATCAATATCATAGCAATATCACACAAAAGGGGCATGGAGCAAGAAGAAATTATAAATACGTTTTGGACGTATCACATGCGTCAAGAGATCAAGTATCTCAAGACTTCATTAGACCAATCATGCCTTGAACGGTAGTGTCATTATTAAGTTTGGATAATTCTTGGTATTATAATATTTCTTATAAATGATCAAACTACTATCATCAATATAAGAATAACTCATTCGTAACCGTAATGTGACCATGAAAGATATCATTCATAAAAGGAGAACAACTGACTTGTTACTCACTAATATGAATAATTATCTTCGCGAGATGAAAGACACACTAATAAAGTTCACATCGAAATGACCATCAACTATCTTGACTATCGTTAGCACACATTGTCACCTCATCCCTTCCAAGACACTCTAAAGCAGTAAGTTCAAGCATCGAATACTTAATGAACCACAATTAGTATTTTGTGGGGAAATACATTTATAACTCGTATATCAAATATACTTTCTCCGCTGATGACTATTCCTGCATTGGTTCTACTTTAAAAGTTCTTAAGTTTAACCATGACCTCATGACAGGTGAACGATTATCCTTCATGACATAGTCTAGACAAGGTCTTTGTAGCTGGGAGGAAGTGGATGCCACTTCCCAGTTATCGCCAAGTAACCAGTCATTCAGTAGTCCAAGTTGTACACAAGGTGTTCAAGTATCTTATACATTTTCCATGTGACTTTCTCAGCATGTTGTTCCTTCCACCTTAGTTGAAAGAAACCTCGTCCATATACTCATATTCATTATTCTGATTTGTGACTTGGTGCTTTCAGGTTCACCTAGCATGTCATGTGTGTTGGTTCCGTTAACATGCATTCACAATATAGATTCCATATAATGAAATATGGTGTATTGGACAGTCATTCATAAGTGATGGTGATTACGACACTTATCATCAACTTCCTCAATTACAGAGTTATCAGGTGTATCTCCTAGAAGTTCTCGTATTATGTTTAGTAATTCATTACTAATGAGTATGTATCTAATGGTGTTAGTACAAATCAATGAAGTAAGACCCATTTACCTTAAGTTCTACATCATACATAAAAGATCCATAGTTTTAAACATTGGGTATTCATTGTCTACAATGATATTTACTAAGACATGAAGATTAAGTTCATAATATGGAGTTCATGTTTTTAAAACAATTCTGGATCTCCCACTCAGACAAACATCCCTCATATTTTATTCTAAGTGATTACACAATCCTTGAGAACTATACCTCCCCCGTGTGACGACCATCGGTATATTCTCAAGGTAGGCCATCATACCAATCACATCATCCATGTGACTCATGCTTGATCTTTCGATCATTGTGTCCCGAGGTCATATCTGCAAATGCCAGGCTCGCCACAATAACCTTAGTGATTATATGCCGCGTATGCAAGGCCATGTTTCTAGACATGCTAGGCTTGCTCCACCCATCTCTTGTGAACGTTAATATGTTTGACATCCGTGTGAGACGTGATGCCTCCATAATGATAGACTTTCCAGATGGTGCTTCACTAAGGAAGGAAACTTTGTTGGATTAGTGAGGGATCATCCTATAATGCTACTGCCGTATATCTAATACATGCAAAACATGATGCAACAATATAAATCATACTAACTATGATGCCCCCTGCAAATTAAAGTGTAGACGCCTCTAATTTATCTTTTGCAATTTTTACGTGACTGCTAGGGCTTTCGAGATAGAACCGTTTCTATGCCTATGAACATACAACCACAACAACTTAGCAATTTTCTCTATTACACCCCTGTCGGGGCCCTCCGTTGCAAACGTCTTCGTATCGCTAATGTTAGTGAGACAGACACCCCCAAAGACACTTATATGATACAAGCCATATGTCAAGCGTTGAACCAGTCTCGCGTAAACACGTAAGGTCGGTCGGGGCTGCTTCATCAGGACATTGCCGCAATGCTAAACGAGTACACGTGGGAGGGTAACAATTGGAGAATTGATGCCACATACTAGATGTGTTCTATCCGTACAATATATCTACGCATAGCCTTGCTCATGATATCAACTGTTGGGAATGGGGAAGAAAACAATAATTATTCATAACCTACGCGTCCCGAACCCAAGACCTATGCTATGCTGATGCAAGTAACGAATGGAAATAGGTCACATACCAGTATGTAGTCCGTTAAGCGGGAAATGTTCCCTCGTGAACATGGTGATGTAGTCGTACCCACCGATCCTTGATGTGGCGGAGATCCTCGACGACTCCAGAAGCCACTCGGTCCTTGTAGACCGATGACGGGATTACGTCCCCGTCGGAACATTGTCGGTGAAGACATCGCGATATGGCCACGACGATGAAGGAGCACCACAAGTGTAGCGCCTCGCGGGATTACACACATAAGGTGTGCCCGACGTCCCTCTGGGCTCCGAACCAGAAGAGCAGCGGAAAGAAGATGGATTCGGATCCCGATTCTAGCAGCACGACGGCGTGCGTATGGTGGAGAAACCCCAACCTAGTGCAGACTCCAAACAAGGGGAGTCCGCTCAAAGGCAGGAGAGAGAGATATGAGAACTTGTCTCAAAAATTCATGAATAAAAATGGCACCCTAACCCTCCTTATATAGGACAAGGAGGGGAGACAACTGATACGTCTCAAACGTATCTACTTTTCCAAACACTGTTGCTATTGTTTTGGGTCTCATTCTTGCATGATTTGGAGGAAACTAACCCGGACTGACGCTGTTCTCAGCAGAGCTGCCTGTATGGTTTTCTTATGTGCAGGATTATGGATTTTTAGGTGTCTCAGAAAATTCCAGGAAAAAATCACAGAAAATCCACGCACCCGGAGGGACCCTGAGCCATAAGTGGGGACAGAGGGAAGCCAGGGGGCTCCAGGCGCCCTGCTGGCGAGGCTCCACCCCTGGCCGCGCCGGGAGGCCTCCTGGGTGGGTCCTCCCCCCTCTGGTGCCCTACCAAGAGCCCTATTTATTTTTGTTGCAAGGAAACCCCAGAATAGAAGTCGTTTTCCAAGTTTTCGTCACGGAGCCGCCGGAACCCTCTGTTCTTCTCCAGGAGGGCTAATCTGGAGGCTGTTTTCGCCTCCGATGGGGGGAGATAATCTCCATCGTCATCACCATCGCCACTCCATCATCCCTCCATGACTTCTCCTTTCATGTGTGAGTAATTCTCTGTTGTAGGCAAATGGGATGATAGGGATTGGATGAGTTAGATCATGTAATAGTTCGTCAGATTGTTGGGGGCATGTTGCCTATCATCTAGTTCGGTGTTTATCATCTTTGCTACAACTTGTTGCTCTTAATGCTTGTCACTTTTGGGCCCGAGTGACATGTTTTCAGATCTGAACCACTTGTGTTTTCATGAGTTTATTTGTGTTCTTGATCCTATCTATGAGTTGTATGCACCTATTATGGTCCGGAACCGGCGATCCCAAAGGTGACAGCTTGGGACACCAAAGGGGATGGACTATAATTTGAGGATTTCATGTATCCATTGAGTGTTAATGCTTTGTTCCGGTGATCTTTAACAGTAGCACCTTAATCTCCATAAGTTCCTTTTGGCCCCGTTCTTAGCGGGATGGTAGGACAAAAGATGCCATAGGGATGGCTAAAGAGAGGGGAAGACTCGAGGGAGAACTATGTCGACGGTGCCGGAATCGGGTTGGGCACAAGCACGGTGAAGGACACCATGTTGTACCCAGGTTCGGGGCTCTCTGGAGAGATAACACCCCTACTCCTGCTTGTCTTCTTTATATGAATGATCTCACGAACTACAATCAATGCTCCTGGAGCTGTTTCAGAGGAAGAAGAGACCTGCCGTGGGCATGTGATACGTCCCAAACGTATCTATAATTTTTGCATGCTCCATGCATGTTTTGTGTGACTTTGCTATGTTTTGCTTGAACTTTCATACACTTTTGAGCATATTTGGACTAATCTATTAACCCAGTGCACCCAGCTGCCATTTGCTGTTTTCTGCTTTTTTTGTATTTCAGGTTTTCCGGCCATTAAAAGTGCTCCAAAAAATCCGTAAAAATCAGATGAAAAATCAGCGACACAGAAGCTTCCGGAAACACCAAAGGAGGGAAGGGGGCCACAACAGGGACTCCAGAAGGGTCCCTGGAACGGCCCCACCCTAGGCCGCGCCAGGGAGCCTCCTGGCTGCCCTGTGGCCCCTCTTGGTGCCCCCCTTCGCCTATATTTACCCCTCGGGGTGGAAACCCCTAATATCAATCTCTTTTCCGCGATCTCGCCTCTGTACCGCCGCCGTCGCCGTTTCAAGATCGGGGCTTCCTGGAGAAGCTGCTCCGGCACCCTGCTGGGAGAAGCTACCCCCTCCGGGAGACCATCCATAGCCATGGACGCCTCCCGTATGTACCGTGAGTAGTCCCCCTTGGACCATGGGCCCGTGACCAGTAGTTATGTGATCTATCTCTCCCCTCCTCGCGCTTCCACTTTCGAGACCTCGTGAGCTGCCTCACATGATCGAGGCACCTTTGTAATTTTCTGTCGTTGCTATGCTGAGTTTGTTGGGATCTGATGGATTATGAGACTATATTCAGATTGTGATGAGTAATATATTTGGTTCTTCTCTTTTATATTTTGTTCTTGAGTAAATACTTGCATGTTCTTCTTTGCCGTATTTTACTTTGGCCAAGTGATTTATTGCAACTCCAAGAGGGAGCGTTATGCTTGATTGTGGGTTCATCCCCTTGATGTCTAGCTTGAGTGACAGAAACATGAGACTAGGGGATGTGATGTTGCCACCAGGGATAAAACAATGGTGCTTGTATCCGCGGATACAAGGATTGTTTACTTTACGCCAAGTTCTTTTAATGCAGTTGTATGTTGCTTTGAGTTTACACTTTGGGTGGGATTCGCAACTTAATACCAACGAGATGTTCTGGATAGATATCTCAAGGTGGATGATTTGTAGTAGAGGCAGATGGATTTCGGTCTACTTACCTTGGTGTACTGCCCATAGCTTTTGAGCCCTTCCTTTCTTTGCAGCATAGTTAGCATTGCGGTGCCTTCATAATCCTGTCAATTGCCCAACTGTCATTTGTTTACCTCGCTAGCACTTTTATCGTCTTTTGGGAGAAAGACATCACTAGTGAAAATCACGTGATCCCGGTCCATCTTCATATCATTGTTTACACCCTCAATTTACTTTCGGTCTTTACTTTCAGTTGCCACTATCGTTATCTCTTGCGTTGATCCTTTGTAAACAGCAAGGACGGAGGAATTGACAACTCCTCTGTACTCGTTGGGAGCAAAGTTATCTGTATCTGTGTGCAGGTCCACGTCAAGCGTCGTGACACCTTCTTGTATCTCTTGGAGTCCTACTGGTTCGATAACCTTGGTATCTTCACCGAGGGAAATTTGCTGCTACGCTACATCTCACCTTCCACTTGGGGTAACCAACGAGGAGTGAGAGATCCTCAACGTATCAAGCCAATTTCTGGCGCCGTTGCCGGGGACTCCATTCTACAAGATAGGGGAGTTGCACACTATCTTTTATCTTTGCTTTTTAGTCTTGTTAGTTTACCTTTCAGTTTTTATCTTCGTGTCCTTTATCAAAAATCTAAAAAAATAGTATGTCTAGTTCCTTACTTGCCAATCAATGTCTGACTTCTTTGAAACCAGATCTTATTTGCATGGAGGATTCACTGAGGATCAAGAAAAGTGGTACAAGGAACACCGCTTGTCTCAAAAGGGGATACACTTATGGAAACAAATACACCAGTTGTATGAGTATGCTAGAAACTTGTGCTCAATATATAATATATCTTTCTGCAGGGATGAATCTTGTTGCTTTATGAGGCACAAACACCTTGCTTTCCAATGTGAGTACAATGATGATGAATTCTTAGCTTCTTATGCTAAGATAAACTAAGATTTTTATGATGCTGAGGAAATAGAAGAATTTGTTGCTTATAAGGGTGCCTATGAAATTACTTCTCTTCTTAAAAATATTGATGATGCCCCTTACAAATCCGAGAGTCTTGATATACTTAACTATTGTTTGGAAAATTATGATGCAAATTATTATATTACTGATCATCTAGAGAGAATCTCTCCCCCAAAGGAAGAGACTAATGTTTTGCAGGACTCTATGGAAGAAGAAATTGTTGAACTCGAAAGCCCCTTGGATGAAAAAGAGGAGGAGAGTGACGAACAAAAGGAGGAAGAATGGAACTATCCATGTCTACCTTCTAATGAGAGTAACTCTTTGACTCTTACTTGATATGAGTGTTATGATCCTATGAATTCTTTTGAAATATCCCTTTTTGATGAAGTTGATGCCTTCTATGCTTATGGCCATGATGCCACTATGGATGATGCTTACGGAGTTGAACTTGCTATATTTCCTCATGTTAAGCATGAAATTTTTGCTATCGCACCCACACTTGAGTGTCCTATTATCCTTTTAAAATCTCGAACTCCGGAGAATTTTCCTCTTATCAAAGCTCAATGTGATGGGTTGCATTTATCTTATGATCCTAAAAACCGTGTTGAAAACAATACACGTGTGCTTGTAGGTCATGAACAATATGATTTATATGATAGTTATATTCTTGATGTTGTTCATGATACTACTTAAAATTACTTTGAGAGAGGAAAGTTTGGTTATAGAAACTTCCATGTGACAAAAACACCTCTCTCTAAACTGAAACTTTCGAAGTTGTTCTTGTTCCACCTTCCTATGCATGTCACTTTGTGCTTCTTTGATTATTTTCTTACAAGATTCCTATGCATAGGAAGTGGGTTAGGCTTAAATGTGTTTCATATTTGCTTCTTGATGCTCTCTTTTGCTTCAAAATTCTTATTCTTGTGAGAGCATCTTCTATAATCTTTATGCCTAGCTTAAAGGCATAAAAGAAAGCGCTTTCGGGAGGCAGCCCGCAACGAATTTAGGTTTTTCTTTTTGCTTTTCTTCTGTTATTAGTGGTCTTGATGATTGTTACTACTGTAGCAACATCATTGTATCTTTACCTTTCAAGCTTTGTGCCTTTTATAGCCTCATACGACAAGGGAAGTGAAAGTTGTGACATGCTGTCCAGAAAACAGATTCTGTCCTCGTGACTAGAAAAATCACAGAAAAATCCCAATTCATCTTTTTGAGCTGAAATTTTTACACAGCATGCTCTATACAATTACGAAACTTGCATATGTTCTGAGTTTTTTTATTTGAGTTGCAGAAGTATCCCTAAAAAATCGTTTCTTTCTGCTGTTCTGTTTTTCACAGATTCTGCCACGTTTTGTCTCTCTTTACTTTTGCAAACCTTAAGCTTGCTTTTTCTTTGCAAAAACTTTTTGGCACTCTTGAGAAACAGTAGATCTTCAAGATTATCTTTATTTCCAGTAAGAGAAAAATTATTTTATTAGGGTACTAACCTCTCTAATCAGTCTACAATGAGTTATGTATGAAGGGAGTTTTCAAGTGTGCGATGGAAGATGATGAAAGAAGATCTTGGAGTGTCAAACACTCAAGCTTGGGGATGCCCATGTGCACCCCCAATAAATATTCAAGTAGACTCAAGCGTCTAAGCTTGGGGATGCCCCCGTGCATCCCCTTCTTCATCAACAATTATCAGTTCGTCTCTCGTTGCACTATATTTTTATCACTTCATGCGTTGTGTGCTATGTTTGGAGCGTCTCGCTCTTTACTTTTCTAGGTTTTTTTTGCTTTGTTTGCTGTAGTAACAAGTTAGACCCCAACTTAATCTTTTGTGTGGGAGATATACACGCTCCTCTTGAACTAGAACTCCTCATAGAATTTGCATGCTTATTCTTTTAGTTGTGAGTTGTTCTTTTTCTTTTCTTAGCTGCTGCTCTGTTTAGTTGTAGTGCTTTAGTTTTTCTAGAGCTTTCCTTTTGTTTTAGGTTGAACTTTCTATATGTTGCATGTTTTATCTTGTTAGAGAGTTTGCCTGTTGCACTGAGTTTTGTGTCTTGACTAGAAGTAGGTAGTTGAAGTTGCTATTCTCTTTGAAGTAGTAACTTGCAATAGTTTTGAGGTATTGACTAGAGTAATGTTTGAACTTTTGGTGTCAAGAGCTCGAGCCTATTAGTGATAGATGTCGTATTTTGGGCAATCCGTGTGTTTTTCGAAAACCAAAAACCCTTGTTGAGAACTCTAGCTACTAGATGGATCACTAACCTCTGAAGGGTTCGAATATTAGAGTACACTCACGTACCATGAGTCCAGGATGCGCAAGGATAACCAAACCCCCATACACTCCTCCTCGGGGTACTTGTCTCTTTGTGAACCTCCTGATTAGATTGAGAGTTACCGATAATAAGTGCATGAGTTCTTCAGACTAATGTGAGTATTCGAAAGTTTACACTTCCACCTCCTCATTTTTGCTAGCCTCTCCCGTGCCGTGCATTGCCTTCTTCTCACTCCGAGAGTTGGCGTCCACCTTCGCCGGTACATCCAAACCCTTGGCATGATACGCTCTGTCATCATAAACCTCCTTATATCTTTCCTCAAAACAGCCACCATACCTAGCTATCAAGGCATTTCCATAGCCTTTCCGAGATATATTTCCATGCAACATCCACCTCTTCATGACTTGATCTTCATGTCATACATGTTCGTGCTACACTGGCAGAGGCATACATTGCATACGTCATGATAGTTACATCTTCTTTATGATTTGAGTACTTTGTAAAGTGTGAAAGATCTTCTATACTTCTTGTAATATATAGAGTGTTGTCCCTAAAGTGAGGAAAAGATCCCAAAGTGGACAAATTAAAAGATCCCAAAGAGGACAAAATTAAAAGATCCCAAAGAGGACAAATGAGAGAAATAGAAAGAGCCATTGAGGCCACCAAAAAAATACAAAAAAATAGAAAAAAGAGAAAAATAAAATAAAAAAAAGAGAGAAGGGGGCACACTACTATTCCTTTTGAGAGATCAACACTAGTACTTCATCCTCTATCCATTGTACTCCATAGAGATCATCATACATGCATATAGCCACGTGGGGACCCTTCACACTATAAAACTTGGCTTGTATATTCCAATGATGAGCCTCCTCAAATGAGCTCTAGGTCTTCTTGAGCAAGCAAGTTGGATGCACCCCCACTAGTTCCATTGGAGAGCTTTTCTTAGCTCTTATCTGCATCCGTTGCATCGCAATCCCTTCTCTCGCCTATGGTTGTCCTCATTGATGTGAGCCTTTCTCACCCTTTTTGTCTTCCTCCTCCACCATATTTCTCTCTTTGCAATCCAAAGTGTCAACTCTCGTGCTTACGCTCATCCATTGCATGAGTGCTCAAAATATCGAAAAGGAGTGGATCAAATTGACTTGTACCTGGCTAGGGGTCTGGGGACGAGTCAAGATAAGATTCCAAAGAAGACCGGGTGTGAAACTTTAGTAGATTGAGTTCTCAACAAAAATACTTTTTCATCTCGTATTCCCTATCCCCTTTCTTGCACGCAAACACCATTTGGAGACATTCGAGTCACGGACAGTGAGAGCTCTTGCACCCTTTGTTCTTTTGTTGCTTGTGTCAATGCTAATATAGACTCTTGCTTGTTAAGACTTGAATTGAATTGCATGCTTTGATTGCTTTACTTAAAAGTCCTTATATGTTTGTGTGGCATGTCACCACAGAAATTATGCTTGTTATCATTTACCTACTCGAGGACGAGCAGGAATTAAGCTTGGGGATGTTCATACGTCCCAAACGTGTCTATAATTTATGCTTGCTCCATGCATGTTTTGTGTGATATTGATATGCTTTTGATACACTTTCATATCTTTTTATAACATATTTTGGAACTAACCTATTAATGGTTGCAAGAGTGCACAAGTTCTTGTTTTTGTACTTTATGTGTAGGAATTACTTGGATAAAGAAAAAATCACAAAAAGGAGCCTTGTAGGAGTTGGACTTTAACTCTCCCGAAATCTGTCCCCACCAGACAGGTTTTAAAGATCGCCTCGGAAACACTAGAAGACGGCCTCAAACGGAAAAACTTAAAACTGCAAAGTTGCAGGGAATTGTTTTCCCGTTGATTTTGACTTAAAACTTGGCCCAATCGGAGTTCGGACGCTTCCATAAACCCCAAAATACAGAAGACGTAATCTGGATGACGGGAATCCGAGAGTCTATATAAAGAGAGGAAACCTAGGTCAAAGGGCACCACGAAAATTCCTCCCCCTTGGCAGCCATCTTGAGGGGGAGATCAATCTCCATAGAAGCACCATCTCCAAGGAAGAAGAAGGGGCCATGGGCCACTGCCCCCAAGGGTCGTGGCCACCGCCGTGGTCGTGGGCGCGGCCGCCGCCGTGGCCGTCTCCTTCATCTTCTCCGGGCTGCACCTCTCCATCAACAACTCTCTCTCACTCACCATGTCCATGTGTGAGTAGTTCCTCCTCGGGGCTAAGGCTTGTATCTTGATCTATGTGGTTTCTCTCTCTCCCATGATGTGATCTTTCTTGTGATCATTGGCTATGTTAATCTAGGGTGATCCCATGATGTTTCCCCTTCTTCTATGTATTAGATTGATGTACTCACTTGATCTTATCTAGTATAATCCCCGAGACCATGGTGACAGCGGTCTATTGGACATGGGTTAGAAGAATATTTTCATGAGTGATTTCCTTTTTTGTGTGTGGATTGAAGATTGAGAGTCTCTTGGTGCTTGTCTTTGACTATCCTTTAGATATGTTGTGGTGATTGTGGTACTCTCTTTGGATGGCCGCGGTGACATTGGGAAATCCATAGATGAGAACTACGAACTCTGAGGTGTCTTTTGTAGCCCTACACAATTCTCGTCCTTTCTTGACCACAAAGGAATGACCTCCGAGTACGTCTCCATTGCATGTTTTATGGGAAATATCATGTGATTAGACTATGTTAATGTTGTTGGGAGTTGCCACTAGTGAATGTATGAAGCCTAGGCCTTGTTTCCACCATTGCAATACCGTTTGCGCTCACGTTTACTACTTGTTTGCTTGCTGCACTTTTTATTACAGATTTATATTACTTTGTTTTGCCACACCTATCACCCATATTTTACCATCTCTTCGCCGAACTCGTGCACCTATACAACTCCTAGTTGTATTAGGTGTGTTGGGGACACAAGAGACTTTTTGTATCTTAATTGCAGGGTTGCTTGAGAGAGACCATCTTCAACCTCTACTTCCCTGAGTTGGATAAACCTTAGGTCATCCACTTGAGGGAAATTGCTGCTGTCCTACAAACCTCTGCGCTTGGAGGCCCAACATAGTCTACAAGAATAGAAGCGTGCGTAGACATCACGCGCTCGTGCCGCCACCGCACCGCGCAAGCTCTCAGCCACCTGCTCGCGCGTTCCACCGCCGCCGCGCCTCTGCTTGCTGGCCCTTTCCACCGCCATCTCTCTCTCCTTCTCTTCGGTTCTTCTCACCGCCGCCCTGGAGGACGCCATGGCCGCCGCCGCTGACGAGAAATCCGCCGCCAGCCGTGATCGATGGAAAGGCTCCAAAGTCAATGACGACGAGATCCGCCAACTCATTCACTCGCGCAAGATACCGACCGGCCTCCAGTGGCTCGCTCCCGGCGAGGTGATTGTGCCAGAGCCGCTGATACGGTGAGGGTAGTTCTCTCACTCCTCGTTGGTTACCCCCAAGTGGAAGGTGAGATGTAGCGTAGCGGCAAATTTCCATTGGTGAAGATACCAAGGTTTTTCTCCAGTAGGACTCGCAGAAATACAAGAAGGTGCCAACGGCGCCAGAAATTAGCTTCTAACTAGGGAGTTGACAGGACCTGCACACAGAAACAAATAACTTTGCTCCCAACGAGTACAGAGGAGTTGTCAATTCCTCCGGCCTTGCTGTTTACAAAGAATCAAGGCAAGAGATAATAATAGTGGCAACTGAAAGTAAAGACTGAAAGTAAACTAACGGTGTAAACAGTGATGTGAAGATAGGACCGGGGTCCCGTGATTTTCACTAGTGATGTCTCTCTCCCAAAAGACGATAAAAGTGCTAGCGAGGTAAACAAATCACAGCTGGGAAATTGAGAGAATTATGAAGGCACCACAATGCTAACTATGCTGCAAAGAAAGGAAGGGCTCAAAAGAATGGGAAGTACGCCAAGGTAAGTAGAACGAAATCAAACTGCATCTACTACGAATCATACACCTTGAGATATCTATCCAGAACATCTCGGTGGTATTAAGTTGTGAATCCCACCCAAAGTGTAAACTCAAAGCAACAGATAACTGCATTAAAAGAACTTTGCGTAAAGTAAACAATCCTTGCACCCGCGGGTACAAGCACCGTTGTTTTATCCCTGGTGGAAACAGCACATCCCCTAGTCTCATGTTTCTGTCACTCAAGCTAGACATCAAGGGGTTGAACCCACAATCAAGCATAACGCTCCCTCTTGGAGTTGCAAGCAAACTACTTGGCCAAAGCAAAATACTGCAACGGAGAACATGCAAGAATTTACTCAAGAACAAAATATTAAAGAGCAGAACCAAATATATACTCATCACAATCTGAACATAGTCTCATAATCCATCAGATCCCAACAAACTCAGCATAGCAACGACAGAAAATTACAAAGGTGCCTCGATCATGTGAGGTAGCTCACGAGGTCTTGAAAGTGGAAGCACGAAGAGGGGCGAGATAGATCACATAGCTACTGGTCACGGACCCATGGTCCAAGGGGGACTACTCACGGTACATACGGGAGGCGTCCATGGCTATGGATGGTCTCCCGGAGGGGGTAGCTTCTCCCGGCAGGGTGCCGGAGCAGCTTCTCCAGGCAGCCCCGATCTTGAAACGGCGGCGGCGGCGGTACAGAGGCGAGATCGCAGAAAAGAGATCGATATTAGGGGTTTCCACCCCGAGGGGTAAATATAGGCGAAGGGGGGCACCGAGAGGGGCCACAGGGCAGCCAGGAGGCTCCCTGGCGCGGCCTAGGGTGGGGCCGCGCCAGGGACCCTTCTGGAGTCCCTGTGGTGGCCCCCCTTCCCTCCTTTGGTGTTTCCGTAAGCTTCCATGTCGCTGATTTTTTATCTGTTTTTTCCGGATTTTTTGGAGCACTTTTAATGGCCGGAAAACCTGAAATACAAAAACAGCAGAAAACAACAACTAGCAGCCGGGTCCACTGGGTTAATAGATTAGTCCAAATATGCTCAAAAGTGTATGAAAGTTCAAGCAAATCATGGCAAAGTCACACAAAACATGCATGGAGCAAACAGAAATTATAGATACGTTTGGGACTGATCAGCCGCGCACCGGCGAGCGCGTGGTCTTCGTCGCGCACTTCGAGCGTGGCTTTGGGCTGCTGGTGAGCACTTTCTTCCGAGAGTTCCTCGACTTCCACAAACTCCAGCCGCATCATCTTGCCGCGAACTTCATCATGGCGATGTCTGGCTTCGTTACTCTCTGCGAGGGTTACCTCGGCGTCCGGCCGAGCATCTTACTGTGGAAGCACCTCTTACACATCCGAGGTCACATGGCTCGGACCGGAAACCTTCTGCCGAATCTAGAGGGAGAAGACAAGCCACCGATCCACGAGACTGCTATGACCGACTGCGGCAGTTGCATCCTTTACTCCAGAAAGCAGAGCTACGAGTCTCCTGCAATCATTCAGTCCTGCAAGGACTGGCAGACGACCTTCTTCTACGTCTGATCTCTCAACAAAGTCCCCGGCCTCATCAACTTGCCCGAATTTCAGCTCGCCCCGTCAACTGAAAAGTACCAGTGGTCGACCAAGCTCGGAGTCGGCGACTGCGACATCGACGCCCAAGTAGCTCAGATCGACCAGTTGGGGAAGGACGGCCTGAAAGCATACGATCTGGTGGCTACATGACTCCAGGTCCGAGTGCTCCCGCTTCAGCGCCGAGTGCACCGGATCTGTGACATGGCGACCTAGAGGGATCCCACTCGGATCTGCACCAGAAAGATGAGCAAAAAGGAGCCGCGCCTCCGAGTGAAGGCACTCACCAGCACCCCGATGCCGGATCCTTTCAAGTTTGGCCTGCGCTGCCTTCACCGCGGGCGTAAACCTCCGGAGGTATGCTCTGACTGCTTCTTATTTCTATCCGATTGCTCAGCCACTTGCTTGATTTCCTGACATCTTCTGTCCTTCCTTTCAGCACTTTATTACGTCCGACGTGAGGCAAGACGGCCAGGTTGCTGGCTCCTTCGCCCATGATTACTCCGAGGAGGACCCGGCAGACCTCGAGTACGATGGCTTCCTCGCTTCCGATTCCAGCGCTGAAGACAATCCTGCCGACGCCGGTGTGGACGACCAAGGGGGTACGCGCGATCCTTCTTTCGAACGCTTTCTGGAGGAGTATACCGATGATGAAAGCACCTCAAAGTTTGGGGATTCCGGTGCAGATTCACATCCTGAACCCAAGAAGGCGCCGCTTAAACGCTCCCGAGCTGAAGGCTCGGCTTCTGGCGCCACAACCGGCAAAGGTGCAACGGCTGCGGTGACTACCCCGAAGGGGAAGGCTCCTCAGACTGGGCGCACTCGGGCGGTGACTGGGAAGGTTCCCGTTGTCAAGCCCAAGGTCGGCCCTGATCTGAGGGAGGCCCCTCTAGACATTCCTCCGATGCGCTTCCGAATGCCTCTGGGAGTTCCAACGACCGTTGGGTAACAATTTGTTCTTCCCTCTTGGCCTTTACATTCTTCTCCCTTCTATGTTGTTTATCTCCTTCTTCTTCTCAGGTCTCCTGTCGATCTGGATGACATCGACTGCAAGATTCCGGCGTTCACGGGCCCGATTTCCTCTGCCACCTCCGTCCATGCTGAGGTCTCCCGAAAATGGCCGCCGGTTGCTCCTCACTCGTCAAAGGATGCCGAGCGCAAGGCCAAGAAAGCCCATGCCGACCTCACCAAGCCTCCGAGCAAGACTCTGCCCAAGGTCTCTGCGGCCTTCAAGGACATCGTTGATCTGGAGGCCACATGCGGCGAGGGGCCACAACCGGATCCTCCGACTGTTCCATCCCCGCCACGGTCCTCCGATCAGATCCACCACACCGTCTCCACGACCACCCCGCCGATCGTGACGGTTTATGTTCCTCCTTCTACTGCGTCGACTCCAAGCGTTACCGCACCTCCGATGACTTCTGCACCGTCGTCGTCCACTGCCATCTTCAAGGCTCTAGTTCCTCGGTCAATGTCGGTGACGACGTCGTCCGCTGCTCCTGAACCACAGCTTCACTCGGTGGAGCAATTCCGAGTGGAATATTCTCGCACCGGGCCCACTGGGTCTGAGCCCGACTCCTCATACAGCTATCCCATGGCCTCTCATGGCACCATGAATTCGGCCTTCGACCGAGTGAAAGAATTCTCCACCGGCATCCTTCAGGAGCTCCAACTCATCAACCGCAATCACGTTGTAAGTTTCTTTCTCTAGTGGGGCGCGCAAGCGCACCCACTGGGTGTAGTCCTCGAGATTCGGGTCGATTGCTTGCAATCAGCTTGGATCTTCTTCTAATTCTTGTTTTCTCGTGACGTCCTCAAATCGGTGGATCTGCCCTCAGATGGGTGCGCGCAAGCTGTAAGGCCCGATATGCGGTACTGTTCCAAATCTAGATGTTTCCATCCAGATCCGGGGACGAAGCACATATCGGTCCCACCGCGACATATGACAATGCCATATGCCCCGGATTTCCAACATGATATCACAACATTACAGCTACATGGATACAACATCTCATACAATCGGCATACAACTGCCTTAATACAATACATCAGCGGAAGATACATGTCTGAGTACAGACTACAATCAGATGCCTAGTGGAAAAGAGAAAATCATCGATCCCCATAACCACACGGGTCCAAGCCCTCCGCCGGGATCCGCCTAACTAGTCCTCGTCGAGTCTCCACGTGAAACGTCGATCACCACACCTGTTGTCGATCAAGAACCCTGAAAAGAGTTTGGGGGTAGTATCATGAGTACAGAAGTACTCAGCATCCAACTGTAGTGGTCATCTGACCCAGCAAGGACTTCATCACTCGTCATTCTAGGATAACTAGTAGTTCACGGTAAGGATGGGGTAAGTGGTGAGGTTGATGCCGCACTAGCATTTATGAAGTGGCTAACGATCTAGAGAGTAAGATAAGAAGCCAAGCATTCAATGAGGAATCGCCTCCAACAAGTCTGCTATCCACCTACTTACACAAGCATAACACCTATCATATCCTTTTCCTCCTCTTCGCATCCCGACGAAGAAGAAGCAGTCAAGGCACACACACGTTGATAAAGTTATTAAGATTATCTCAGTTGTTGTTGTCTATGAACAAGGAGTAGGTCTCAAGTCGTCCATAAACGTGGACATGGCTTCTCGAAAAGATTTAACCCTGCAGGGGTGTACCAACCGCCCATTACAAGTCTCCGCACGCATGCCCATCTCTCTCAGTTGCTACCCATCATAGGCAACCATTTTATGATTTAGTTCCGAGAGATCCGAAACGACAGGTCCCTCTAGCTAACAACGAACAAATCTAGGTGGCCCCCGGGGAGTCAACACCCGATCCAAAATCCGGCCACGCTCTCGGATCAGACTCTTCCATCTATCCAAGGTCGAGGTAACTGATCCCCTCACATGTGGGCAGCCCCCTATCTCACCAGTGTGGACCAACAGAGAAACCATGTCTCCGCTGGCCCAAGTTATTTTAAAAGATATCTGCTAGGAGCGACCCGACAGACATATATGCATGCTTTTCAAATGTTAAATCAGCTGGGGCCACCACTAGAAATGTTTGAAGCTAGGTAGGTAATAAAAGGGTACCCCATAAAACCCCACACGCGGTTAGGCACGCTCGCCAAGAGACACAATACCCGGAACTCGGGTCCTAGGTGACTCGAATGGAACAAAGCGTCGGGGCGGGATAGTCTAGACCTTCCATCCTTTGTCGAATATAGTCAAAATTATAATAATCATATCGTATCCCAAACCAAGGAGTAACAGGATAACATTCGTAGCATCCTAATCATGCATACTAAGCAGGGGCTGAGCAACGAGCAATAGTAACATAGCAGCACATGGTTTGCTGGGAGGGGGACATGGTTGTGTCGGTTTGAGAGAGGTTGTAAACATGTGGTAGGATCAAACATCGAACCTAACCTAGACTAGCATGCAAACTGCTGGTTATAATAGAATGGATCATAAGTAATGTATAGTCCTTGCCTGTTGATAAGTCGGGTCTCGGAGGTGTAGGCGATCGCGAGCTTGCAACATCTCCGAGAGGTACCCGCGGAAGCACACAAGAAGGAAACACTGGAAAAGGCAACGAGAAAGCATCTATTACTAAGAAGCAATCACGAGCAATCAACAACAAGAAAGCAACTCGAGACAACACACTACGGTATCGCCTCTATCGTCGAGAGCGGTTACTAACAGGTTAAGTGGAGTACTCATCACGCACGACGATATCGCAAGTTTACAAGGGTTCAAGTTGTTTAGCTACACAAGATGATCAAAGGTTGTTAACATGGCATCTCACTCAAGCATGGCATATCACACAATCATGACAAAAGGTGAAGCATAAGTAAGCTATCTAAGCTAGTCACTTTTAGTGGGGCAAACTCCTAAACATGCTTATCACTGTTTACCCCACGAAAATTATAACATTTGGTACTGTTTTGCCCTAAACATCATTTTATTATTTTTATTAGCAAGTAAAAGCAGCACAAACACAATCTACATGAAATTCTAGTCAAGTTACATATAAAGAACATTTTTATTCGGAGCAACGGTTAAAAAGTTATTAAAGAAACAGTTTACGGTGGCAAGGTTGTAATTAGTAGTAAAACATCATGTAACAAAGTCAAACATGGCAAAGGAGCACTTTTATTAATCTACCCAAAATTCTAAGCAAGTTTCATGTTTAAAGCGTCGCGATCTGAGCTACCGTTAAAAAGATACACGCATCGCAATAATACAACACAATCTGTAATTTAAATAAACTAGAAAATGAAAAAAAAACATGTAACGGGCCGAATCTGCTACTGTTGGGCCAGGCCCAACTCGAACTACAGCAACAAGATAATAATAATAAAATAAAATAAAAGGGCGTTGCTCACCCAGTGGGCCAAGCCCATCTGCAGGGTGGGCAACGGTTAGTTTCGCTGCGCCCTGGCCGGAGAGGCAAGGTGGGCCGCAGCAGTGGGCCGTGGGGGCGCGAAGCTGGCCCATGTGGTCACGCACGCGAGCGGTTGCAGCGGCTGGGTCGGGGTTGCCCGATCCCGTCGTGGTTGGCGACGACGGTGGTTGACGCCGGCTTCACTCCGGCGAGGAGGCGGCTGGAGAGGGTCGCGGGGAGGCACGGAGGTGGCCGGGGTCAGGCAGGCCCGGCCTTGGGCCGCCGGATCTGGCGGATGGCGGGTCCAGGGGGTGGCACGGCTCAAACTTCAAGGACGGCGGATCCATGGCGGCTCGGTTCGCTGCGAGTAGAGAGGGAGGGTGAGGGAGAGATGAGGGAAAGAAGAGGAGGGGAGAGGAAGGTCGCGAGGAGGACGACCTGGCCGGAGGCGGTGACCGGAGCACGGCGGCTCGCCGGGGCGCGACCGGTGGAGGAGCTCGGGAAGAGGCGGCTCGGGCGAAGCGGGAGAGCCTCCATGGGAAGGATTCCATCTTGTGACGTGGATGGCCCTGGGACGTTGGATCCACCGATCCGACGGTCCATATCGAGGGGGGCTAGGGTTTGCTGCACAAATAGCCTAATTGCGAAAATTGGGGCTATTTTTCAGATCTCGGGGCTGGTGGCTGCCTATTTGGCTTAGGGGAAACCCTAAGTGGGATGGTGGTCTACTTATAGCCCAGGTGGCTGGCAGTTTGCAAAAACATCCCCGGTTTCTCTCTCGCGCGTGCGGTGTTTTCGTTTCTGACCGCCGAGGGTCCGCAGGACCTCCGATTCGGATTAAACTTTGAATTGCGCGATCAGCGCGTCGAGCCGGCGGCGTTCACCTTACGCTGAAATCGTTCTGAGAAATCTTTCCAGTGCACTATAAAATATCCCGTTTACTTATTAAACGGGGTTTTTGTTCCGTTGGCTACGGCTGGTCTTGTGCTGGTTTTGCGACGGTGATCGGGGGAAACCCGGTGTCGCAAAGGTCGAGTGTCAGGGTGGCAAGGGTCGGTCTCCGTCCGGTACGATATAGGAGGGGGGGGATAATCGCCGATTGATAAATCGGGGATGCAAACACCGCAAATAAAGCAGGCAATCAACCAATTCACACCGAAGACAAAAATATTATTTTTTGTTAAAATCTGGGCTGTTACACAAGCGCACCCACTGGGTGTAGTCCCCGAGATTCGGGCCGATTGCTTTGTAATCAGCTCGGATCTTCTCTTGATTTCTGCTTTTTTCTATGACTAACTTCTCCGTTTATTCAGGCTGACTCCGAGGGAAAACGCAAGGTCTTCGAGAACTTACTTGAATCTTACTCTGCTAGTTTGCGACTTCTCGCCTTTGCTCGGCTCCAAGTGAATCAACAAACCGCCAAGGTTGCCGAACTGACAGGTAACCTTACCGACCACCTCATGATTAACTTTGTCCTCTGGTTCTGATCTTTCCTTCACATACAATTCTGCAGCTGCTGCCGCATCCTTACCGACTGTTACTGCTCTTCAGGCCCGGATAGCCGAGCTGGAGGACCAGCTCGACCGTCAGGGCCCTGGACTTGCTACCGCCGGCAGGAGCTTGAACGACTGAGAATTGTGGAGGACGATTTATCTCGGTCTGTCGAGCAGTTGCGGGGAGAGATTGCTGCTCTGAAGGCCAGTCATAAGATCGAGCTAAAGCAGATGCTCTCGGCCCAACTTGCATCCGGAGAGGCACTGCGCACCGAGCGCGACGCTGCCGTGACTGCTAGGGGCGTGCTGCAAGCCGAGAGAGATGATGTCGTGGCCAAGCTGGAGGCCATGACGCTGCGCCACAACGATGAGCTAACTAAAGCCCGACGCGAGGCCAAAGTTAATCTCGAGGGAATGCGTGAGATGGATTCTCTTCTTTCTGGTGAGCTATCCCATTCGCCTTGATTTTATTACCGATTGCTCTTCTTCTCTTTTGAATCTTCTTAACTCAATCTTCTGATATAGAGCATTGGCCCATCTCCGAGCCCGCTGCCTAGCAAGCGGTTGCTAAAGAACGACAAGTCCGAGCTGCAGAAGGCTGGCCAGTGAGGTCTGACAACGAGGGTTGGAGTCCCCGGGAATTTATCATTGCTACTGAAGTATTTGAAGCTCGGATGACCGTGCACATTCGTCATTGGTATGCCTTCGGGTCCCAATATGACATGCCAGGAATTTATCATTGCTGAGGATGTTGCCCAAGTACTACCACGATAGCGTCTCTCGGGGGGAGATTTTCTACTCGAGCCCCCGAGTGCTTTAGTAAAAGATCGCGATTGCGACGATAGCGTCTCTCGGGGGGAGTTTGGTACTCGAGCCCCCGAGTGCTTTGATGCGGTACGTTTGCCTGCCGTGGGCTTTTGCTGGGGTACTTCTGTGACATCGGGCTGCGTGGAACACTGGTGCTTCTTCTGCTTGGACCCTTTTGTGTTTCCGTCAATTGGCGCCGTTTGTGGGAACTACACATGTTGGAATTACGATCTCGGCGGTTCTGTCTACAGCAAGCCACAACTCAAGAGCAAGAACCAGATGCAATCTACCCGAGGAATTCAAGATCATGGCGAATATCACCGCCGCCCCGGCAAGATCGTTCAGCCTGCAGTCGTGTCAAGACCAATACTACAGCGGCAACCGAGCCCACCGCCAGCGAAGGAGAACTCGACGACCCAAAAGAAAGGCGCGAGGGCTCCACACGGAGATCCCGATCGACGAACTACAGCATGAAGAAGAGGACTCGCCGATCACTCGACGACCCACCTCCACCCAGGCACCCACCGCACAACAAGACACCGACTCCGAGCTCGAGAACAGTGACCTCCAAGATCATCGCCAACAAGGTAGAAATTGACGACCCAGAAGACAGGCGCGAGGGTCCTACGAAGAGACCCCACTCGATGAGTCGAATTATACAGCCACGCGATCGCCGACCACTCGACGACCCGCCGACGTGCGGACAGCCGCCGCCCGCCAGGACAACGACTCTGAGACTCAAACCGGAGAATACTACGATCCAGATCGAAGGCCAGACGAATTCGCCAATCTCATAAGTAACCAGAATCTAAGCGAAGGAATCGAAGTCGACCCACGAGCTCACGAGCACCCAGCGGACCACGCGCTGTTCTTCCGAATCTCAAGGAGGGAACGACATGCCGAATCCAGCAAGCTCATGGTCAGGGAACAGCTAGAAGGACCCTGCACGATCCACTGCTTCGAAGACAACGGGGGAAACAGCAGATCGAGCCACACTCTGGGAGACTGCCGCCTGTTCAGCGAACTCGCCGACAACCTCAAGGAGGAAAAACAACAAGAAGCCAAGCGCGCCCGACGAACTGAGCACTCGCCCACTCAAGGACAGGTATACACGATCCAAGAAGGCAAGGTATCGCAAGCCCAATAGGACGCCTACACCCTGCAGGCCAGAGCAGCCGAGAACCTAAACACAGTCGAAGTCTACCAGCTACACATCGCAGAAACCAGCATCACGTTCTCCCAGGGCGATCACCCGCCTGCAGTCCCAAGGTCAGGGCACGCGCCCCTGGTACTCGACGCCCAAATTGGAGGGTACGACATGGACAGAATCTTCATGGACGAAGGCAGCAGCATGAACATAATCTTCGTCAGCACCCTACGCAATATGCTGATCCCTCGGTCAGTATGGAAGAAATCAAGCACCGTGTTATACGGAGTAGTCCCAGGAGAAGTAGCCACTTCCCTCGGATTAATCGAGCTCGAAGTCGTCTTCGGCAACAAACGCAATTACGCAAGACACACCCTCGAGTTTGAAGTACTCGATTGGCAATCACAATATTATGCCATATTGGGACGTCCAGCGTTCGCACAATTCATGGCGATTCCGCACTACGCCTACCTCAAACTCAATATGCCAGGATCCGCGGGCGTCATTACAGTCAACGGGAGCTTCATCAAGTCAGAAAAATGTGATCGCGATTTCCACAAAGTCTTTGACACCTTTGGAGCCGAGCAAGAACTCACAGAAATAGCCATGGCAACAGACAAAAGTATCTTTCCGCTAGCAAGTCGAACGAGTCAAAAGAGTATGGACGAGACTTCAAGATCGACAGCCACATGGTCACCCACCAGGTGCACCCGACAGACCCAGCAAAAACAGTCCGCGTGTACTCCCACCTCCCGGAAGAGCAAGCGACTTCCCTCATGACTTTCCTCCGCGAAGAATGGGAAATCTTTGCCTGGCGCCCAGTCGACATGCCAGGAGTACCGCGTGAGTTTGCGGAGCACGCGCTGCGCATCAAGCCAAACACCAAGCCAGTGAAGCAGGCGCTACGAAGATTCTCAGAACCCAAACGCAGAGCAATCGGGGAGGAAGTCAACCGACTACTCGACGCCCAATTCATTCGAGAGACGAAGAAAGCCACTTGGGTCGCCAACACTGTGCTGGTCCCCAAGAAAGACACGGACGTACTGCGAATGTGCGTCGACTACGGGCCAATCAACAAACACTGCCCAAAGGATCATTTTCCCCTGCCAAGAATCGATCAGATAATCAACTCAACAGCAGGATGCAATCTACTATCGTTCCTCGACGCCTACTCAGGGTATAATCAGATCAGGATGAAGGAAGAAGACGAAGAGCATACATCATTCATCACCCCTTACGGCGTATTCTGCTACAGAACAATGCCTTTCGGACTCAAGAACGCAGGTGCTACATACCAGCGGATGATGCAAGTATGCTTAAAAGAGCAAATCGGAAGAAACGTACAGGTCTAGATGGACGACATCGTCATCAAAACCTACAGTGCAAACACGCTACTCGACGACCTGCGCAAGACCTTTGCAGCACTCAACAAGTACAGAATCAAGCTCAACCCGAAGAAGTGCGCATTCGGCGTCCCAGTCGGGAAGCTTCTCGGGTACATGGTCTCTGCTCGAGGAATCGAAGAAAACCCCGAGAAAGTTCAGGCAATCGCCAGGATGCAGGAACCAACCAACATCACAGGCGTGCAGCAGTTCACCGGAAGACTCGCAGCCCTGAGTCGTTTCATCAGCAGATTGGGAGAGTGCACGCTGCCATTCTACCAGTTGCTGAGAAAAGGAGAGAAATTCGAGTGGACCGAAGAAGCCCGCAAAGCATTCGCGGACCTGAAGAAGACACTGTCGACCCCACCGACCCTGGCGGTACCCAAAGAAAAATAAAAATTGTACCTCTACGTGGCAGCACGCAACAGCGTTGTAAGCATAGTACCCGTCGTCGAGCGCACAGAAGAAGGCAAGATCCAGAGCATACACATGCCAATCTACTACCTCAGCATGCTCTTGAAAAAATCCCAACAGCGGTACCCGCACTACCAGAAGCTACTACTGGCCATCATCACGACCTCAAGAAAGGTGTCGCACTACTTCGACGAACACCCCATCACAATCGTGAGTAGCGCACCACTCGCAGACATTCTCAACAACCCCGGAGCGACTGGGCGAGTCGCCGAGTGGAACATTGAGCTCAGTCCGCGGGACCTGCAATTCAAGCACCCAACAACAATCAAGGCCCAAGTACTCCCAGATTTTCTGGACGAGTGGACGGAGGTCCAGACACTAGGCCCCCCGGACCTATCGAACTCATGGACAATGTTCTTCGATGGATCCAAAAGACAGCAAGGAGCCGGAGCAGGAGTCGTTCTGGTCTCCCCCAAAGGAACCAAGCTCAAATACGTCCTCCAGATCAACTTTAGCCACGCCTCCAACAACGAAGCCGAATACAAGGCACTGCTCTATGGCATGCGTATGGCCAAAACATGCGGTGTGATGTGCGAGGTAATGATACTGATTTCTCGCCCTTCGGTTGTAAACCCCAAGTGGAAGGCGTGATGTAGCACAGCAGCAAATTTCCCTCAGTAAAGATACCAAGGTTTGTCTCCAGTAGGACTCCGCAGATGATAAGTAGGTGTCAGCGGCGCAACTGACGCGGACCTGCACACAGACACAAATAACTTTGTTCCCAACAAAGTCCAGAGAGGTTGTCAATCTCTCCGGTCTTGTTGTTCACAAAGGATCAAACACAAGGGATAATGATAGCAACTGAAAGTAAAAGCATAAAAGTAAATGAGCGTGTAAACAGTAATGATGATATGGACCGGGATATGTGATGTTCACTAGTGATGTCTCTCTCCCAAAAGACGATAAAACTGCTATGCGAGGTAAACAAATTACAGAAGGGAAATTGACAGGATTATGAACGCACCACAATGCTAACTATGCTACAAAAGAAAGGAAGAGGCTCAAAAGCATGGGCGGTACGCCAAAATAAGTAGACCGAAATCCAACTGCATCTACTACAATTCATCCACCTTGAGATATCTATCCAGAACATCTCGCTGGTATTAAGTTGCGAGCCCCACCCAAAGTGTAAACACAAAGCAACAGACAACTGCATTAAAAAGCACTTTGCGTAAAGTAAACAATCCTTGTAACCGCGGTTACAAGCACCGTTGTTTTCCCCCTTGTGGCAACAGCACATCCCCTAGACTCATGTTTCTGTCACTCAAGCTAGTCATCAGGGGGCATGAACCCACAATCGAGAAAAACGTTCCCTCTTGGAGTTACTACCTACTACTTGGCCAAAGCAATAAACAGCAACGGAGAACATGCAAGAATTACTTAGGAACAAAAATATAAGAGATAAGAACCAAATATATTACTCAATCACAATCTGAACATAATCTCATAATCCATCAGATCCCATCAAACTCAGCATAGCAACAACAGAAATATTACAAAAGTGCCTCGATCATGTAGGGCAGCTCACGAGGTCTAAACCATGAAGAACAAAGAGGGGAGGAGAACATCACATAGCTACTGATCACGGACCCATGGTCCAAGGGAAACTACTCACGAGACATCCGGGAAGCATCCATGGTGGAGAGGAGACTCCCGGAGGTCGGCCCTCCCTCCGGCAGGGTGCCGGGAAGAGGTCTTCTGGTGCTCCCGATCTCAAAAGCGCGACGGCGGCGGAACAGAGGAGAGATCGCGAAAAAGGGTTCTCTCTTCGGAAGTTTCCCGTGACGGAGAATATATAGGCAAAGGGGGGCAGCCAGGGGGGCCACCAGGGGTCCAGGCGCTCCCCCTGGCGCGGCCAGTCCCTAGGGCGCGCCACCATGGCGCCTGGGCCCCTGGTGGTGGCCCTCTGGCCCCACCCAGGTTCTTCCGGAAGGTTCCTTCACGCTGATTTTTTATCTGATTTTTCCCGAATTTTTGGAGCACTTTTTATATGGGGGAAAACTAAAATAGAAAAACAGCAGAAAACAGTAACTGGCACTGTGATGCACTGAGTTAATAGGTTAGTCCAAACATGATCAAAAGTGTATGAACGTGTATCTAGATCATAGCAATATCACACAAAACATGCATGGAGCAAGGAGAAATTATAGATACGTTTTGGACGTATCACAGTGCCACTCGCCTCGTAATCTATGGAGACTCCAACCTCGTCGTCCAGCAGGCGATGAAAGACTGCAATGTAGTAGCCGACAACATGGCGGCCTATCAGGAGCTCTACAACGCACTCGAAGGAAGTTTCGACGGCTACGAGCTCAATTATATCCCCAGAGCAAACAACACAGAAGCTGACGAACTCGCAAACATCGGCTCGACTCGAGGACCAGTACCACCCGGCGTCTTCCTTGAAAGCATCAGCCGAGAGATCCATCAAGGAGAAACCAGCAGCACCAGAGGCAGCTGTAGATGATGACACCACAGAGCCAGCACAAGTGGCATCAGCAATTCCATCTGAAGGCAACAACAGCCAAGAGGTCAAACCTACGGATCCAACAACACTCGAAGGACCAGCATGGACAAGACCGTTCCTCCGATTCCTAATCGACGACACACTACCGCAAGACGTCTCAGAAGCTCGGCGCATCAGCCGCCGATCCAAGGCAGTCACAGTCATCAACACACAGTTATAAAAGAGAAGCATCACCCAGATACTTCAGAAGTGCATCGACGAAGAAGACGGCAAAGCCCTACTGCTCGAAATCCACGAGGGAACCTGCGGCACCACGCGAGCAGCCGATGATACGTCCAAAACGTATCTATAATATCTTCTTGCTCCATGCATGTTTTGTGTGATATTGCTATGATCTAGATACACTTTCATACACTTTTGATCATATTTGGACTAACCTATTAACTCAGTGCACCCCAGTGCCAGTTCCTGTTTTCTGTTGTTTTTCTATTTCAGTTTTCCCCCATATAAAAAGTGCCAGAAAATTTCCGGGAAAAATATAGGAAAAATCAGCGTACAGGAAGCTTCGAGAAGAGCCCGGGAGGGGCCAGAGGGGAGCCAGGGGGGCCCAGGCGGCCACCCGGCGCGGCCCCACCCCTGGTCGCGCCAGGGGGGCGCCTGGGGCCCCTGGTCCACCTCTGGCTGCCCCCTTCGCCTATTTATCCCCCGTCACGGGAAAACTCCAAAAGAAGAACCCTATTCCGCGAACTCGCCTCTGTTCCGCCTCCGCCGTGCTTCCAAGATCGGGAGCACCAGAAGACCTCTTCCCGGCACCCTGTCGGGGGAGGATTGACCTCCGGGAGTCTCCTCTCCACCATGGATGCTCCCCGGATGTCTAGTGAGTAGTTTTCCTTGGACCATGGGTCCGTGATCAGTAGCTATGTGATGTTCTCCTCCCCTCTTTGATCTTCATTGTTTAGACCTGGTGAGCTTCCCTACATGATCGAGGCACCTTTGTAATATTTCTGCTATGGCTATGTTGAGTTTGATAGGATCTGATGGATTATGAGATTATGTTCAGATTTTGATAGAGTAATATATTTGGTTTTTATCTCTTATATTTTTGTTCCTAAGTAATTCTTGCATGTTCTCCGTTGCTTTTTATTGCTTTGGCCAAGTAGTAGGTAGTGACTCCAAGAGGGAGCGTCGTGATAGATTGTGGGTTCATGCCTCCACGATGACACGCTTGAGTGACAGAAACATGAGTCTAGGGGATGTGCTGTTGCCACAAGGGGGAAAACAACGGTGCTTGTAACCGTGGTTACAAGGATTGTTTACTTTACGCAGAGTTATTTTTAATGCAGTTGTCTGTTGCTTTGGGTTTACACTTTGGGTGGGGCTCGCAACTTAATACCAGCGAGATGTTCTGGATAGATATCTCAAGGTGGATGATTAGTAGTAGATGCAGATGGATTTCGTTCTACTTATTTTGGCGTACTGCCCGTGCTTTTGAGCCTCTTCCTTTCTTTTGTAGCATAGTTAGCATTGCGGTGCGTTCATAATCTTGTCAATTGCCTTTCTGTAATTTGTTTACCTCGCATAGCAATTTTATCGTCTTTTGGGAGAGAGACATCACTAGCGAACATCACGTATCCTGGTCCATATCCTCATTATTGTTTCCACGCTATTTACTTTACTACTTTTATTTTCTATCATTATCCCTTGCGTTTTATCCTTTGTAAACAACAAGACTGGAGAGATTGACAACCTCTCTGAACTTCGTTGGGAACAAAGTTATCTGTGTCTGTGTACAGGTCCGCGTCAGTTGCGCCGCTGACACCTACTTATCATCTCTGGAGTCCTGCTGGAGACAAACCTTGGTATCTTCACCGAGGGAAAACTGCTGCTGCACTACATTTCAACCTTCCACTTGGGGAAACCAACAAAGGGGCGAGAAGCCATCAAGCAAGTTTTCTGGCGCCGTTGCCGGGGACTCCGAGTGCTAAGATAGGGGAGTTGCACACTACCCTTTACCTTTGTTTTTTTAGTCTTGTTAGTTTACCTTTCAGTTTTTATCTTTGTGTCCTTTATCAAAAATCAAAATATATATATATATAGTATGTCTAGTTCCTTACTTGCCAATCAATGTCTAACTTCTTTGAAACTAGATCTTATTGGCATGGAGGATTCACCGAGGATCAACAAGAATATTACAAGGAATACCGCTTGTCTCAAAAAGGGATACACTTATGGAGACTCATACATCAATCGTATGAGTATGCTAAAAACTTGTGCTCAATATATAATATATCTTTCTGCAGGGATGAATCTTGTTGCTTTATGAGGCACAAACACCTTGCTTTCCAATGTGAGTACAATGAGGATGAAACCTTAGCTTCTTATGCTAAGGGAAATTATGATTTTTATGATGCAGAACAAGTAGAAGAATTTGTTGCTTTTAAGGGTGCCTATGAAATTTCTTCTTTTCTTGAAAATATTGATGACGCCCCTTACAAATCTGAGAGTCTTGCTATACTTAACTATTGTTTGGAAAATTATGATGCAAATTATTATATTACTGATCATCTTGAGAGAATCTCTCCTCCAAAGGAAGAGACTAATGTTTTGCAGGACTCTATGGAAGAAGAAATTACTGAACCTGGAAGCTCCTTGGATGAAAAGGAGGAGGAGAGTGACGAACAAGAGGAGGAAGAATGGAGCCATCCATGTCTACCTTCTAATGAGAGTAACTCTTTGACTCTTACCTTATATGAGTGTTATGATCCTATGGATACTTTTGAAATATCCCTTTTTGATGAAGTTGACGCCTTCTATGCTTATGGTCGTGATGCCACTATGGATGATGCTTACGGAGATGAACTTGCTATAGTTCCTCATGTTAAGCATGAAATTTTTTCTATTGCACCCACACTTGATTGTCCTATTATCTTTTTGAAATCTCCAATTCATATTCCGGAGAACTATGCTCTATTCAAGGCTCAATGTGATGGGTTGCATCTATCTTATCATCCTAAAAACCGTGTTGAAAACAATACACGTGTGCTTGTAGGTCATGAACAACATGATTTATGTGATAGTTATATTCTTGAAGTTGTTCATGATGCTACTGAAAATTACTTTGAGAGAGGAAAGTTTGGTTGTAGAAACTTCCATGTTACAAAAACACCTCTCTTCATGTTGAAAGTTTTGAAGTTGTTCTTGTTCTACCTTCCTATGCATGTCACTTTGTGCTTCTTTGATTTATTTTCTTACAAGATGCATATGCATAGGAAGTGGGTTAGGATTAAATGTGTTTCATATTTTCTTCTTGACGCTCTCTTTTGCTCCAAATTCATATTCTTACGAGAGCATCTTTTAAAAATCTTTAAGCCTAGCTAATGGCTTTAAAGAAGCGCTTTCGGGAGGCAGCCCGCAACGAATTTAGGTGTTTCTTTTTGCTTTTGTTGTGTCTTGATGATTGTTACTACAGTAGCAACATCATTGTATCTTTATTTTTCAACTTTGTGCCAAGTTATAGCCTCTTACGGCAAGGGAAGTAAAAGTTGTGACATGCTGTCCAGAAAACAGATTTTGTCCTCGTGACCAGAAAAATTACAGAAAAATCCCAGTTCATCTTTTTGAGCTTAAATTTTTACAAAGTATGCTCTATACAATTACGAAACTTCCGTATGTTCTGAGTTTTTTTATTTGAGTTGCAGAAGTGCCCCTAAAAAATTATTTACTATCTTCTGTTCTGTTTTTCACAGATTCTGCCACGTTTTGTCTCTCTTAACTTTTGCAAACCTTAAGCTTGTTTTTTCTTTGCAAAAACTTTTTGGCACTCTTGAGAAACAGTAGTTCTTCAAGAATATCTTTATATCCAGTGGAGAAAAATTATTTATTAAGGGTACTAACCTCTCTAATCAGCTTATAATGAGTTATGTATGAAGGGAGTTTTCAAGTGTGCGATGGAAGATGATGAAAGAAGATCCAGGAGTGTCAAGCGCTCAAGCTTGGGGATGCCCCATGCATCCCCAATAAATATTCAAGGAGACTCAAGCGTCTAAGCTTGGGGATGCCCCTGTGCATCCCCTTCTCCATCAACAATCATCAGTTCGTCCTTCGTCTCACTATATTTTTATCACTTCATGTGTTATGTGCTATGCTTGGAGCGTCTCGCTCTTAGGTTTTGTTTTTATTTTTCTTTAGCTTTGCTTGCTGTTCATAACAAGTTAGATCCTGTCTTACTTTGTGTGGGAGAGAAACACGCTCCGCTTTCAAAACTTAGAACACATCATAGGATTCTTCATGCCTATCTTTTTGCTGTTGTGTGTTCTTTATCTTTCCATACCTACTTTCATGTTTAGTTTTAGTTTTAGTTTGTCTTTAGCAAGAGCCTTGGTGTAACACCCTCAGTTGCTGTAATAGTAATCATCATCACTGTTGATCATCACTGTTGAATTATCATTGTTTGATCTCCCTTGTACCTGATAAAACTTTGTGATGCTCATGATCACACCTTGTTGTGGTTGATCAACACCCCATGCCCCATGTACTTGAGCCCTTGGGATCAAAACCCAAAGCCAAATGCACCTTACTCATCCAACAAACCAAACCCTAGTTGAAACTACTTTAAATGGAAATTAAAAGAAAAGTGCTCAAATAAAGTTGTTCCAAAAATCATGGAACTATTTTTGTAAATTGCCTAAAATCATTATAATCATGTTGGACCAACTTTGGTAATTTTTGGAGTTGCAAAAAATTCCAAACAATTCAAACAGTAGGTTAAAACCCCTACTTTGGGCATTTAATATTTAAAAGAACTATCTATTGATTTTATTTTGCTGCAAAAACTTTTGTGGCACCTTAATAATATGTAACCCTAATTTACAAACACTATTAACCTTTTACAAAAATGCTAGGGTTGATAAATTAATTACAGAAAAGCTTTCGAGTAAACAGGAAACAAAATAATTGGAAAACCGCAAACTGACGCCCAGGGCGAAGCCCACCTCAGCCAGCCCACCCCGGCCCATCTTCGACCTCCCACCTGCCCCCGTCCTGTCGGCCACCTGCTCGACGCCGTGGCGCCGCCGTGGCCACGGGCGCCCCTGGAGCCCTCCCCTCCCTCACCTGCTCCCTCCCGCCATGGACACGCTAAGACCACCCCGGCCGACACCCTGGACAACTCCCCCACCCCATTCCTCTCCTCCTCCTCTCGCCATCGTCTAGGAAAATTCCCCCGAGCCCGCCGTCGCCATGACCGCGCACCACCGCGGCCGCTGACCTCGAGCCGCCTCACCACCTTGTCCAGCGTGTGTCTCACCGTCGCCTTCGTCACCGAGCGCAAGGAATCGAGCTCGGAGCCGTTACGGCGAGCACACGGTCATCTCCCCCAACTCCGGCCGCCGCGGCGTCGCGGAGGAAATCCGGCGCCACCCCGACGCCACCGAGGCCGCTCTCTGCACCGTTACGTTTCTGGTGAGCTCCTTCACCATCCCCATGTCGCCGTTGAGGTTCCCGTGTCCCATAGCCATGCGCGCCATTAGGGCAGAGCAACCTCGCCGCCGGTGAGCGCCCAACCGCGGCGTAGAACTTGCATTTGACGCCCTACTCGCGTCATTTCATTTCCCTGGACGCCAGCTACCGAACGCGCATAGCCACGCCTCACCCCGTGCGCGGATTCGCCGTCCTCGACGTCGCCACCGTACGGGTCCCCGCCTTCGTCGTCGCCGGCGTCATTCCGGTGACCCCCCGACGGCGCCACCACTTGGAATCGACGCGGCGTTGTCTTCCGGTTCTAACGCACAAGATCCCATGGCGAACGGTGCCCCCTAGCCCGATTCCGACCCCCTCCCGTGGCCTCCGCCGTGCTGGGCACGCCGGCGTTTAGCCGCCGGTGCCCCCTGACGTGGCACCCCTGGGGCAACCCCCCTGGGTCGCTGCCAATGGACCCCCTGGTCCCAGTTGACTGGGTTGACCAGTCAACTGTGCTGATGGGCAACCCCAGTCACTGACAGGTGGGTCCCCCTGGAATAATTAAACTAAATGATTTAGATTAATCAGATAATTAAAATTGAGTCACTGACATGTGGGTCCAGGGGTATTTTCTAATTTAATTAAGTGTTTTATAAATAACAGAGGCTGACATGTGGGTCCCACATGTCAGCACTGTTCTGGATAATGTTATGGATAATGTTCTGGATAATGTTTAATAAATAATAAAAGAAATCCAGAAAATCATTTAAATTGATTTAAACTTTGAAATTCAATAACTTTTAAACCGTAACTCGGATTCAAAAACTTTATACATGAAAATTGATCAGAAAAATATAACGAATTCGAATACGCTATCCATATGTCTACCACCCCCCTCTAACACAACGAACATCGAACCCTCCCCCTCCGGACCGGCGGTCCGATAAACTGTCCGGTACTGTTAGAGTGCCCGGATGAATTTATTCCGAACACGAAAGTTGATCGGAATGGATCAAATAGCACGGATACACCCCCCTTATGTTGTTCCGATAACCACGACACCTCCGGCTTGATCCTTCCCCCTCCGGACACCCTGTCCGGTAATCACCCGGAGCCGGTAGTTCATCCTCAGATGAATTCCCGCTCCGAGAACATTGCATTGCACTACGTTAGAACACCGATAACATTTCATCTATCATGTCATGCATATGTTTGTATATTATTGCTGTGTATTTACTGCTTCCCCCCCCCTTAATCTTCGGTAGACCCCGCTGCTGCCGTCGACTACACCGCTGCTGAGTACGACTACTTCGTCGACGACCCTACTACTACCGTCGAGCTTGCAGGCAAGCAGAGCCATTCTCTTCCCCAGATACCGCCTATCTTTCCGTACATTTCTTGCACTAGGCATTGTTACTGCTGCTGCTACGTTTACAATCCTATTCAATTGCATAGCCAGATTTTTGTCGCCCTTTGATGTGCCTTCCTTATCCTATGCTGCCTATTATTATTATTAGGCCTTATTCAGCAGTGAGCCCTGCGCATTGTTAGATAGGATTAGATAGAGGGCCGCGATCACTCAGGGGAGTGAACGCGGATATTAATATTATAACTGCACAGGTACGGTACAATGCAGACACCGCCTCAGGCCCTATCTGGGTTATGCCTAGTCACCTCAAGTGTGAGCTATCAAGGAGTAATCTTTGTACTCCACTCGAGGCTGACTTTGTCTTACCGCCATAGGGTCTTGACAACGGTTGTCCTAAAGGTAAGAAGTCGGGCGACCCAACGGTGCCCGCGAGAGGTATTGCGACGGGACGACAGGGAGGGCACGACCAGTGTACCGGTGTGCTTGGCCCCTGATCGTTGGCCGCGAGAGTTACCAAACCACGGAAGTCGAGCTCCTCCAGGAGCACACGCGAGACAAGGTAAGGAGACGGTTCACCTTGTTGGTAACCGCAGTGACTTGGTGGGACGACAGGGCAGGCACCGATGTACTGGTGGTCCAGGCTGCTGTCGTTGTCCGCGGGTCGGTTAAGTCGAGGCAACGATAACGGTTGTCACGCAGGTTAATTAAAATGCTAAATGGTTCAGTGAATGTCTTGAGTTGGCTATATGCCATGTACGCACTACCTATCCGTGGGAACTACGAGTTATGGGCTCCTCTGCTTCTTAGTGTCGTCCGAGGACTCTTCAGACGTCAGCAGTACCGCGGGCTGATTGCCGGGAAGTGGTGTTGTCTTATTTGCCGCGGCGTGTGATTTGTATTTGCTTTGATTTAACTTCACCGGCCAGCCACGCACCGTGCAGGAGTACGTTTGGGTTGGGGTCCAAGGCCCGGCGTACTTAGGATTTAGACCGGCGGAGGACCTCTCTGTTGAGTTTGAAAGATGGGCTATGAAGTGTCGGATAGCCTCGATGGAGCGTTCCCTAACAAGGTTCCCGCCACCCTGGAGATCCGTGCGTGTAGCGTAACACAAGTGCACCCCTGCAGGGAAGATTGATCTATCGATAGTCGTGTCCACGGTAACAGGACGCTTTATGCTGAAGCTGGATCTTACAAATAGAAACTATTATTAAACTGTATGGTTCCGAGTTCTTTTCCTCGCGGGGATGTCGAGGAGGTGATCTCGGAGGCATTGTTAATTATTACAACTTATTATTATTCAATGTTGCAGCAACTTCTGCTTCATTGTTACTTTACTGCTTTATATCAACTGTTGGCTGATTCCTACCTCATGCTGCAAGACACCGTCGGAAGATGCTAGTCTTCGATAGGCCTAGCTTCTTACCCTTGCTCTGAAATTTTGTCTTCAGTCCACTATATACACCCTCTTCATTCCGTTGATATCATGCATAATGCTTAGTAGCGGACGTAAGACTCGCAAGTATACTAGATACTCACCTGCTTTATTTCCTTTACTGTTTTGCCTGATCGGCTGCTGCAGCCGACGTTGGAGCCCAGGAGCAGGAGTACCCCGGAGGCGCCTACTACGATGTCGAGTCCCCCGTTGACCAGGAGTAGTACTGTGGATCCCAGGCAGGAGGCCTCGCCTTTTCGTTCTGTATCTCTGATGTGATTTGTGCTAGCCTTCTTAAGGCAAAACTTGACTAACTATGTCTGTACTCAGATATTATGGTTTGTATGACTTATATATTCGGGTCCGCGTGACCCCCTCTATTGTAATATATTTGTTTATCCTTTTGTGTTTAGTGTTGTGCTGTGATATTATCATCGTGGCACCCTAATCTCAGTCGTGTACCCTGTGTGTATGATTACTGTACACGGTCTGATTTTGGGGGCGTCACACTTGGCTTTTGTTTAGTTTGTTGCTGGAACTCTTTTTAGTTTTCATGTTTATCTTGTTAAAGAGAGTTGGTTGTTGCACTGAGTTGCATCTTGTTTTGAGAAGTAGTTAGTTGAGGTTGCTATTTAATTCTAGTAGTAGCTTGCAATAGTTTTGAGGTATTGATGTGAGTAATGTTTGAACTTTTGGTGTCAAGAGCTCTAGCCTATTAGTGATAGGTGCCGTATTTTGGGAAATCCGTGTTTATTTTCAAAACCTACAAAACTAGTTGAGAACTCTAGCTACTAGATGGTTCACTACTCTTCTGAGGAGTCGAATATAAGAGAACACTCACGTACCATGAGTCGAGGATGCGCAAGGATAACCAAACCCCCATACACTCCTCCTCGGGGTACTTGTCTCTTTGTGAACCTCCTTATTAGATTGAGAGTTACCGATAATAAGTGCATGAGTTCTTCAGACTAATGTACCTATTGAAAGTTGACACTTCCACCTTCCCATATTTTGCTAGCCTTTCCTGTGCCGTGCATTGCCTTGTTCTCACTCCGAGAGTTAGTGTCCACCTTCGCCGGTACATCCAAACCCTTGGCATGATACGCTCTGTCATCATAAGCCTCCTTATATCTTTCCTCAAAACAGCCACCATACCTACCTATCAAGGCATTTCCATAGCCTTTCCGAATTACATTGACATGCAACATCCACCTCTTCATGACTTGATCTTCATGTCATACATGTTCCTGCTACACTGGCAGCGACATACATTGCATACATCATGATAGTTACATCTTATTTATGTTTTGAGTACCTTGTAAAGTGTGAAAGATCTCCTTTACCTTCTTGTAAAATAGAGTGTTGCCCTTAAGTGAGGAAAAGATCCCAAAGTGGACACATTAAAAGATCCCAAAGAGGACAAATGAGAGTTAAATAGAAAGAGCCATTGAGGCCACACAAAAAATACAAAAAAATAGAAAAAGAGAAAAAGAAATAAAAAGAGAAAAAGGGGCAACACTACTATCCTTTTGAGAGATCCACACTAGTACTCCCTTTATATCCTCGTACTCCATAGAGATGATCTTTTTGCATATAGCTATCGGAGAGCTTCCTAGCTCGTATGTGCATCCGTTGCATGGCAATCCCTACTCCTCACATCATATCTATCATTTGGCATATCTTGCCTATGATTGTCCTCATTGATGTGAGCCTTTCTCATCCTTTTTGTCTTCCTCCTCCACCATATTCTCTCTTTGCCACCCTAAGTGTCAACTCTCGTGCTTAAGCTCATCCATTGCATGAGTGCTCAAAATATTGAAAAATGAGTGGATCAAATTGACTTGTACCTGGCTAGTGGTCTGGGGACGAGTCAAGATAAGATTTCAAAGAAGACCAAGTGTGACACTTTAGTAGATTGAGTTCTCATAACAAAAATACTTTTTCTCGTATTCCCTATCCCCTTTCTTGCACGCAAACACCATTTGGAGACATTCGAGTCACGGACAGCGAGAGCTCTAGCACCTAATGTTCTTTTGTTACTTGTTTCAATGCTAATATAGACTCTTGCATGGTATGACTTGAATTGAATCTCTAACCTTGATTACTTTACTTTTTAAAGTTCTTTTATGGTTCCTAGAATGTCACCACATAAATTATGTTGTTATCATTTACCTACTCGAGGACGAGCATGAACTAAGCTTGGGGATGTTGATACGTCCAAAACGTATCTATAATTTCTGCTTGCTCCATGCATGTTTTGTGTGATATTGCTATGATCTAGATACACTTTAATACAATTTTGATCATATTTGGACTAACCTATTAACTCAGTGCACCCCAGTGCCAGTTCCTGTTTTCTGCTGTTTTTCTATTTCAGTTTTCCCCCATATAAAAAGTGCCAAAAAAATTCCGGGAAAATATAGAAAAAATCAGCGTACAGGAAGCTTCGAGAAGAGCCCGGGAGGGGCCAGAGGGGAGCCAGGGGGGACCAGGCGTCCACCCGGCGCGGCCCCACCCCTGGCCGCGCCAGGGGGGCACCTAGGGCCCCTGGTCCACCTCTGGCTGCCCCCTTCGCCTATTTATCCCCCGTCACGGGAAAACTCCAGAAGAAGAACCCTATTCCGCGAACTCGCCTCTGTTCCGCCGCCGCCGCACTTCCAAGATCGGGAGCACTAGAAGACCTCTTCCCGGCACCCTGCAGAGGGGAGGATTGACCTCCGAGAGTCTCCTCTCCATCATGGATGCTCCCCGGATGTCTCGTGATTAGTTTTCCTTGGACCATGGGTCCGTGATCAGTAGCTATGTGATGTTCTCCTCCCCTCTTTGATCTTCATTGTTTAGACCTCGTGATCTGCCCTACATGATCGAGGCACCTTTGTAATATTTCTGTTATGGCTATGTTGAGTTTGATAGGATCTGATGGATTATGAGATTATGTTCAGATTGTGATAGAGTAATATATTTGGTTTTTATCTCTTATATTTTTGTTCCTAAGTAATTCTTGCATGTTCTCTATTGTTGTTTATTGCTTTGGCCAAGTAGTAGGTAGTGACTCCAAGAGGGAGCGTTGTGCTAGATTGTGGGTTCATGCCTCCCCGATGACACGCTTGAGTGACAGAAAAATGAGTCTAGGGGATGTGTTGTTGCCACAAGGGGGAAAACAATGGTGCTTGTAACCGCGATTACAAGGACTGCTTACTTTACGCGGAGTTCTTTTTAATGCAGTTGTCTGTTGCTTTGGGTTTACACTTTGGGTGGGGCTCGTAACTTAATACCAGCGAGATGTTCTGGATAGATAACTCAAGGTGGATGATTAGTAGTAGATGCAGATGGATTTCGGTCTACTTATTTTGGCGTACTGCCCGTGCTTTTGAGCCTCTTCCTTTCTTTTGTAGCATAGTTAGCATTGTGGTGCGTTCATAATCCTGTCAATTGTCTTTCTGTAATTTGTTTACCTTGCATAGCAATTTTATCGTCTTTTGGGAGAGAGACATCACTAGCGAACATCACGTATCCTGGTCCATATCCTCATTATTGTTTCCACGCTATTTACTTTACTACTTTTATTTGGTATCATTATCCCTTGCGTTTTATCCTTTGTAAACAACAAGACCGGAGAGATTGACAACCTCTCTGAACTTCGTTGGGAACAAAGTTATCTGTGTCTGTGTGCAGGTCCGCGTCAGTTGCGCCGCTGACACCTACTTATCATCTCTGGAGTCCTGCTGGAGACAAACCTTGGTATCTTCACCGAGGGAAAACTGCTGCTGCACTACATCTCAACCTTCCACTTGGGGAAACCAACGAAGGGGCGAGAAGCCATCAGCCGAGTACTCGTATCAAAAGCGTTCCGAGCAGGGTTTTATTGGGCCACTGCGATGAAAAACGCAGAAGACATCGTGCGGCGTTGCATTGCCTGCCAAAAATTTGCCAGCAGACCGCACGCGCCAGCCTCATAACTAAAAACCATACCACTATCATGGTCGTTCGCCACCTGGGGACTCGACATGGTGGGCCTGTTCAAAAAATCATCAAAAGGAGGAAGAACTCACCTACTAGTAGTAGTCAACAAATTCACCAAGTGGATCGAAGCAGTGCCCATCACCAGCTCCACAACCCTCACGACAGTGAATTTCATCAAATCAATAATCTTCAGGTTCGGAGTACCACGCAACATCATCACGGACAACGGTACGAACTTCACAGCGGCAGAATTCCAGAACTTCTGCAAAGAGCTGGGCATGAAAATCAACTATGCATCAGTCGCGCACCCGCAGTCCAACGGCCAGGTGGAGAAAGCAAATGGCCTAGTATGCGGGGGAATCAAAAAACTGCTCCTCGCACCACTCGAGAAGGTCGCAGGAAACTGGGTAGAAGAACTCCCCGCAGTATTATGGAGCCTGCGCACTACCCCAAATACCGCAACTCAGTACACACCTTTCTTCATGGTGTACGGGGCGGAGGCAGTGCTACCACACGAACTCAAATTCGGGGTACCCCAGATCTCGGGATACGAAGAAGAAGAAGAAGAACTGCAAGATGACAAGGACACAACAGACGAAGCAAGGGACACAACCCTAGCAAGGTCAGAGGGGTACCAGGACAACCTGTACACTTACCAAAGCATCCGCCTGCGCACCAGAACCTTCAATAAGGGTGACCTTGTCCTACGGCTCATACAATAGAAAGTCCACAAGCTCGCCCCCAATGGGAAGGACCGTTCATAATCACAGAAGTCATAGGAGGAGGCGCCTATAGACTGAAGAACCCGAAGACTGACGAGGACGTCGGAAACCCATGAAACGTAGCGAACCTACGCCTGTTCTACCCATAGTCTCCACCGGCCATGATCACCTGGCAGCTCATGTAAACCCTCGACGCAATAAAATGATGTTGCCCAAGTACTACCACATCAAAGCACTCGGGGGCTCGAGTACCAAACTCCCCCCGAGAGACGCTATCGTCGCAATCGCAATATTTTACTAAAGCACTCGGGCTCGAGTAGAAAATCTCCCCCCGAGAGACGTTATCGTCGCAATCGCGATCTTTTCACCAAAGCACTTGGGGGCTCGAGTAGAAAATCTCCCCCTGAGAGATGCTATCGTCGCAACCGCGATCTTTTCACCAAAGCACTCGGGGGCTCGAGTAGAAAATCTCCCCCCGAGAGACGCTATCGTCGCAATCGCGATCCTTTCACCAAAGCACTCGGGGGCTCGAGTAGAAAATCTCCCCCCCCCCGAGAGACGCTATCGTCACAATCGCGACCTTTTCACCAAAACACTCGGGGGATCGATTACAAAATCTCCCCCCGAGAGACGTCATCATCGCTCACGCAGCCCGAAACACAAAAGGGTCCAAGCAAAAACCCATTGAACTCTGTCCGGAATAGTCCAAGTTTGGGTGAGTTCACTGGTGCTTATTTGAATACCGAGTACAGAATCAAGCTCAACCCGAAGAAGTGCGCATTCGGCGTCCCAGCCGGGAAGCTACTCTGGTACATGGTCTCTGCTCGAGGAATCGAAGCAAACCCCGAGAAAATTCAGGCAATCGCCAGGATGCAGGAACCAACCAACATCAAAGGCGTGCAGCAGCTCACCGAAAGACTAGCAACTCTGAGTCGTTTCATCAGCAGATTGGGAGAGCGCACGTTGCCATTCTACCAGTTGCTGAGAAAAGGAGAGAAATTCGAGTGGACCGAAGAAGCCCGCAAAGCATTCGCGGACCTGAAGAAGACACTGTCGACCCCACCGACCCTGGCGGTACCCAAAGAAAAAGAAAAATTGTACCTCTACGTGGCAGCATGCAACAGTGTGGTAAGCACAGTACTCGTCGTCGAGCGCACAGAAGAAGGCAAGATCCAGAGCATACATAGGCCGATCTACTACCTCAGCATGCTCTTGACAAAATCCCAGCAGTGGTACCCGCACTACCAGAAGCTACTACTGGCCATCATCACGACCTCAAGAAAGGTGTCGCACTACTTCGACGAACACCCCATCACAATCGTGAGTAGCGCACCACTCGCAGACATTCTCAACAGCCCGGAGCGACTGGGCGAGTCATCGAGTGGAACATTGAGCTCAGTCGCGCACCCGATCCACAGCCAGGCCCCCCGGAAGAAGACGACAAAACCCTACGTTTGTGATGAGGTGTTCGTCGAAGTAGTGCGACACCTTTCTTGAGGTCGTGATGATGGCCAGTAGTAGCTTCTGGTCGGAAGATCTTGAGGGATGTACCCCGGCAAATCCCATGGTCAGGGACCCTGGGTTAGTCATGAGAGGCACAGGTTGGACGATAGCTCGTCGGCTAACAGGAGGATACGTTCCTGCTCGATGTTATTGATTGGAGATGGCGATTACAGGGGAGCCAAGGCTAGTGCGCACAAGGCTAGGGTTACAGATTGTGTATTGCTTTATCTCGACGTCTCCCTCCTAGCCTTTATATATTAGGCTAGGTCTCGGGGAGTCCGTCCTGGATTACAGATGAGGTTTCCTAACCAAGATCTTATTCCGTACGGCAAGTTTGCACCTTCCTTATGAGTCGCGGACTCCTACGTCAGTGCCACTAGTGGTCCAAGGCTGGGCCCAGGCGGCATCTTTGTGGGCCTTCTGCCTTCGGGTACACCGGGTAGGCTCATCAGTAGGAGTCGTGGGGTCACCCTCTCGTCACTCGCATTCTCGTGATTCACGGCAGCGTCTTCGCATTCAAACTGGGCGTTCAGAAACTTGCTGAGATGCTTTGGAAACCTTCCGAGCTGAAACATGCATTCGCACGCATGCGGCATGGTGAGTCCGATGAGGAAGAGGAGGATTCAGAGCAGGGAGAAGCTCCCAATGCAACCAACGAACAAGTGTTGCTCCTTCTCAAGGCTGCTCCCCGTCGGGTCGAGGCTTTGCTTGATTCGGCGGCTCGGACTGGTGCGGAGACGACGCTCCAAACTGCGCTGAGCTGGTTTCTCAAGCTGAGCTTAGCTCGCCTTTACACCATACGCAACGGGGCGTCGGAGCTTCTTCAGAGCACTTATTCTCAAGTGAATCGTCTCGCGACGACAATGGCTGGATGGTTCCCCACACCGATTACACTCCAACTCTTGACAACGTTGAGATGCCGATTGCTCCATTGTCGATAGCCGCCCTGGCCAACGATGAACTCTCCACCGACAGCCACACAAGAGGGGCTCAGGGTAGTCAGCTAGCTCGCTCCTCGAGTAACCACCTACACCATGACGACATATCCCTCAGAGTTCCTCTCATACTTCACCAAGAGCTACCTCTGAAAAGACCGGCGCCAAGATGGTTGACGTTGATTCCTCCAAGGCAAAGGAAGATTCAACTGTGCCGAAACAATCACAGGCTGCTGCTACGCCAGAGGCTCCGACTGCGCCAGAGCAAGCAGTTTCGGGCACTACGCAAGCGCCGTCGACTGCTCCGACTTCCTCAACCGCACCGTCGACGGCTCCGACTACTTCAGTCGCGCCACCGACAGCTCCAGTCTCTTCTGCTCCCGACGCATGATTGCTCTACTTTGTTTTTGTTGTCACAAACTTTCGAAAGACTTTCTAAATTCCTAGGACACCCACTGGGTGTGGTTTGATGTAATGAACCTATTCAGCCTTGAGCCTTTTATCTCATATCTTATGCTTGCTTGTCGCATGAAATTCTTACGCGGTCCACTTCGTATTTTTGCCTCTTCGCTTTTTCCTTTACCATGTTTCCCTTGGGGACACGATTCCCTGCCTGCCGACAGCCGATGTGCGGTCTGTGGTCGGATCAAAAGATTGTGCTCCGCTCTGGGTTTGGTAAATGGTCCTGAGCTACTCGAGTGCTAGCACAAAGGATTCTACATAGAAAGAACGACCGATTGCTCCTTGCCGGTTGCTCGATGCATCGGTCTGGAATGCAATCGGTGAGCGGCGTAGTCGGCCATAGTTCTCTTTTTAGAGTACGTCGAGTTCACGAGGTAGAACCACAGGTCCGACTAGCCGCCGCTTTCCTCGATGCCACAGCCAACTTGTGATCTGTGCTCGTGTCAAGCATTAGCTCGATTGTGAACATGTAGTTCTTGTGCTTTCTCATCTTGTATTTTCTGACTGTATGGTCGGCCAGTCCCCGAGTGAGTTTTTCACACATTTCGGGGAGGGAAAAGTGTTGCCGAATGAGGCTTGCTTGAAAACGAAAGAATACTATAAAGACAATCGAATGCCATCTTTTAGATGCATGACAGCTTTACTGATTGATTGCGAAATATCACGAATACACTTGTACCGCTCAACTGTCAAACGGGCATAAGAGCTCAGCGTTCCAGGGAAGTTGTGTTTCACTTCCTGAAGTGTCCGTGTGTCGAGTGCCCTTGGTGCAATCGATGAGGTATTATGCATTGTTCTTGAGCGCTCGGCTGACGACGAAAGAACCTTCCCAAGGTGAGGACAATTTGTGCTGACCGTCCGACTTCTGGATTCGGCGGAGCACCATATCGCCCTCACGGAAAGCGAAGGGGCGGATCTTCTTGCTATGGTAGTGCCGCAGCTTCTGTTGATAAATTGCCGACCTAGACAAGGCCAATAGGTAGGCTTCTTCTTTTAGATCGACGCCGTCTTCTCGAGCTTCCTTGGCTTCTGCCTCGGTGTACAAGGCATGCTGAGGTGAGTCAAACTCAATATCGGCTGGAATGATTGCTTCTGAGCCATACACGAGGAAGTATGGAGTGAACCTAGTTGACCGGTTTGGCGTGGTTCCCAAGCTCCACAAGACTGCTGGAAGTTCTTCAACCCATGCTCCGGGTGCTCTTTCAAGCGGCTCAACCAATCGGGGCTTGATGTCTGACAGTATGAGGCCGTTTGCTCTTTCTGCTTGGCAATTTGACTAGGGGTGTGCCACAGATGCCACATCGAGGCGAATGTCGTACTCGGATGCATACCGAGCTAATGCTCCCTTTGAAAAATTCATGCCGTTATCTGTGATGATGCTATTGGGAATTCCATATCTTCTTGCAATGTCAGCGATGAACTTGACTGCCGTCGGACCATCCAGCTTCTTGATCGAACGTGCTTCAATCCACTTGGTGAATTTATCGACTGCGACTAGTAGGTGGGTCAGACCACCCCTGGCCCGCTTGAATGGTCCAACCATGTTATTGGGATTGTTTTGAGTGTTGACGCTGGGAGATGACTCTTTGCTTTAAATCGCTGACAACCGTTGCAATACTTCACTAGATGCACCGCTGCTGCTCGCGCAGTTCACCAATAAAAACCTTGGCGGAAAGCCTTGTCTACGATTGTTGTTGCTGATGCATGGTGACCGCAGTCACCTTGATGAATGTCCCTGAGAAGCTCCAATCCCCTGTCCTCTTCTACGCATCGTTGGAGGATACCCGTTGTGCTTCTGTGTAGAAGCTCATTATTGATGATGGTGTATGCATCGGATTGGCGCTGGATTTTCCTAGCTTCTACTTCATCTGGGGGAAGGGTTCCGTTGACCAGAAAACCTCTGATCGGATGTGCCCAGGCTGGAGCGCTGACAACCGCCATGACCATCGCGTGTTGTGGTGTGACTGCTTCTTCGAGCTCGACCTCTTGTGCTTCTTCTATCTCGGAGTCCGTCTCCGAGCTGACGACCGCATCGCCTGGCTTGCAATCGGCAGCCCCTGGTAATGCTTGCTCTGCTGAGGCTGAGGCCTCGGGATCTGTTGGATGCTCTCTTGCAATCGGTGCTTCTGGACTGCAATCGGCAGCCCCTGGCATCATTGGCTCGGATGAGGCCGTGACACCTGGTGCTATCGCAGCTGCTTTTGCCTTAGATTTCTTCTTTTTGCTGCAATCGGCAGCCCCTGAATCACCATCGGCAGCCCCTGGTGTTGCTGGCTCTGCTGAGGCTGCATCCCCTTGGGCGTTCGGTTGCTTCTTCAAAGTGGGGATTTTTGCCGACTGCACCAAATTTGCTTGCTTCAGAGCCTCTAGGTCAGTTTCTGATATGAAAATGGACTCGGACTTTGTTGAAGGTGTGATGGACGGCTTCTTGATGTGCTCTAGTGATATCCCTGGCGGAATAGTTTGCCTGGTGGAGCCGAGCTTGGATAGTGCATCCGTTGCTTTGTTGTTTTCTCTGGGCACATGATGAAATTCACAACCTTCAAAATATCCGTTGATCTGCTGCACTAAGAACCGATAACTTGCCATGTTTGCATCCTTCGAGTCCCAATTTCCTGTGCACTGTTGCACCACCAGGTCGGAGTCACCAAAACACTCTATATTCCGAATGCCGATCTCCTTGGCCAGCTTGATGCCATGCACAAGGGCCTCATACTCGGCAACATTGTTTGACGCTGCGAAGTGGATTTGCAGAACATAGTGCAATTGGTCTACTTTGGGTGAAGTGAGGACAATGCCAGCCCCTAGGCCATTCTTCATCTTGTAACCATCAAAGTGCATCCTCCACTGATCCGATCCGGGAGCGGGTGGCGCATATTGAGTTTCAGCCCAGTCCACCAGGAAATCGGCCAGTGTCTGGGATTTGATAGCTGTTCTTGGCTCGTATTGGATGCCGTGAGAGGCGATCCCAATTTCCCATTTTTCCACTCTGCTGGTTGCATCTCTGTTGCCTATGATATCAGCCAATGGGGCCGAGCTGACCACTGTAATCGGATGAGCTTGGAAATAGGGTTTCAATCTCTTGGCCGCCATGTAAACTCCATAGCACATCTTCTGGTAGTGAGAATAGTTTTGCTTGGACGCTCAGAGCACTACGCTGATGTAATATATTGGCCACTGAATCGGCTGCGCTTTGTCCTTCTCGGGACGCTCTACCACCATCACTGCACCGATCACCCGATTGGTCGCCGCGATGTATAACATCATCGGCTCCTTTTCAATCGGAGCAGCCAGAATCGGCGCAGTGGAGAGCAAGCGCTTCAGATCTTTGAACGCTTCATTTTCTTGTGGAGTCCATGTGAACTTCTCTGGCTTCTTCATTAGCTGATATAATGGGATTGCTTTCTCTCCCAGTCGACTGAGAAATCGGCTGAGTGAGGCCAAGCACCCGGTGAACTTCTGCACTTGCTTCAGATTCTTGGGCTGGTCCATCCGTTCGATTGCGGCTATCTTCTCAGGATTGCATTCGATTCCTCTTTCAGAAACGAGAAATTCCAAGAGCTTGTCGGCTGGAACACCGAATACACACTTCTCTGGATTGATCTTGATCTGGTAAGTGTGTAGATTAATGAATGTCTCCTTGAGGTCGTCCAGGAGTGTGACTCCTTTGACCGTTTTCACTACCAAATCATCTACATACACATGCAAGTTTCTGCCGAGCTGAGTGTGCGTGCATCACTAGATGGTGCGCTGATAAGTAGTGCCTCCATTCTTCAAACCAAAAGGCATGGTGAAATAGCAGTAAGCCCCAAAGGGGGTTATAAATGCAGTCTTTATTTGATCTTCCACAACAAGTTTGATCTGGTGATAGCCAGCAGTGGCATCCAGAAAGACAAAAGCTCGCAGCCGATCGTAGAGTCAATGACTTGATCTATACGGGGCAGAGCAAACGGATCCTTGGGGCATGCCTTGTTCAGGCTAGTTTAATCGATACACATGCGCCATGTCTTGTTCTTCTTCATCACGAGGACTGGGTTTGCCAACCACTCGGGGTAGAACACCTCCATGATGAAGCCTGCAGCTTGAAGCTTGGCGATCTCCTCGCCGATTGCTCTTCTCTTGTCTTCAGAAAAATGTCAAAGGGATTGCTTGACCGGTTTCGAACCTGGATGAATGTGAAGCTTGTGCTCGGCGAGTTCCCTCGGCACTCCAGGCATGTCTTATGGAGACCATGCAAAGATGTCCCGGTTCTCACGGAGGAACTCGACGAGCTCGCTTTCCTATTTGTTGCTAAGTCCTGCTCCGACCACAACAAACTTGGTTGGGTCAGATGGATCTAGAGCAACATTCCTGCTGTCCTTGGCCGACTGAAAAGTAGTCTCTGCATCTGCTCTCTTGGTTGGGCCGACTGGAAGAGGAACCTTGCTTTGAGCTTGAGCCATTGCTACCACCTTATCAAGCTGACGCTTCTCTTCGACAACCACCAAGGAATCGGCCAAATTTGCGCCAGCTGACGAGCACTCGAGGGACTTCCTGAAGTCCCCGGTGACAGTGATGATGCCATTTGGCCCTGGGAGCTTCATCTTCAGGTAAGGCTCGTATGCGTTGAGCATGAACTTGGCGATTGCAGGCAATCCCAAGAGGGCATGGTATGGGCTGCTGAGGTCGGTGACCTCGAACCAGATCGGCTCTCTCCTGAAGTTCTCCTCTGTGCCAAAAATCACATCCAGCTGAATGCGACCCATAGGGGTCCACGACAGACCAGGGACAATCCCATGGAAAGTCGTTCGACTGCGCTCTAGATCCCTCTCCGTGAGACCCAACTTGACCATAGTATCTCTGTACAAAATGTTGATTGTGCTCCCTTGATCAATGAGCACTCAGGAAAACAGACATGAAAATTTGGGGGCTGCAAACAGGGCATCCACCACGAGAGGATATGTGCCCGGATTCGGCATGACACTTAGGTGATCCTCCCTGCCACGGGTAATGTTGCAATCCGACCAGTGCATGTACTGGGGAATTGGAGGCATGGTGGCATTGACCTCCTGAGCTCGGTCTCTCCGACTGCCCTTGTCACTTGATTCACTGGTAAAGATCGTGTATGCGGCGTCTTGCCGCGGAAACTGGTTCTGCGCCTGAGGTGATCCTCTGTTCTGGGGTGGTGGTGGGGGTGGAGGTGGTAATGCTTCTCCCTTCGCAATGCGCTTGACAAAGTCACACTGGCGAGTGGTGTGTGATACTGGCTTGCCAGGACTGCTATGCATTTTGCACGGATGATCCAGCATATCCTCGAACGTGTACTCGGGCTTCACTGGCCCCTGCGGCTTTGTATTCGGCTTCATCTTTCGACTGCCTCCTGCAGCCCCTTATTCCTCTTGGTCCTGGACAGCTGCCACCTGCCGACTGCCATACTGAGCATCTGGTTGCTCATCCTTCCTCTTTCCACTGTTCTACTGGTTGTTGTTGTTGTTCCGATTGTTTTCTCTGTGCTCTCTCCGACTGAGCCCTTGGTTTCCTGCTTCTACCGTATGCGCAACCCCTTGTGTTTGATCGACACCGCCAACGCCAAGATGAATGGGCTCGCGCATCGCGGAATCGGAGACGACGAACGCGTTGGCAACCTTCATGAGCTCGGCCAATGACGAAAAATCCTTGCGGAGCAACTTGTGCTTTAGCATCGATCCGGCCAGGCATCCGTCTGTGAAATACTGAATGGCCTGAATCTCATGGACTCCTTCACACGAGTTCTTCAACTTGATCCACCCGAGCTAAATACTCTCGGAGTGGCTCGTCCTTGCCTTGCACGCAAAGACCGAGCTGCCGAGGAAGATGTGGCCGATCATACGTGCCAGTGAAGTTGCGAATGAAAGTTTCCGAGAAATCTTCCCAGCAATTGATGTTGTTGCTGGGAAAACTGTTCAGCCAAGTCCGAGCTGACCCATGCAGCATCAGAGGAGCATAGCGTACAGCTACACGGCGACTGCCGCCGGCGATGCCGACTGCGGTCATGTAATCTGTCACCCAATCCTTTGGCTTAATGGAGCCGTTGTACTTGGGGGTGTCTCTGGGCAGGGTGAATCCTTTGGGGGAACTGATCGGTCCGAATGCGATGTCCGAAACACGTTGGGCCGGCTGCTCCCTCCTCCTCTTGATGTACATCTCTCTCCAACAGCTCAATGCGATGCCTGGAATTGTTTTCGCCGATCTCACGAGCACCAAGCCGATTGCTGATTGTCGGTCTTGCTTCTGATTGACGAGGTGGGTCGTTGCACCTACTGCTAACAGACGTCTATTGTGCCCTTATGTTCATGATCGGGGGACCCCAATTGCTCCTGACCCTGCTCTCATGCCAAGATTGGCCATGCTGCCTGTTTTTCCGCGACGCATTCGGCCGCTGGCTAGCTTCCAAAACCGGCCTCGCAATCCTTCTCGGCGATTCAGGTATTCCAATCGGATCTTCCAACGTCGTCTGCTGCTGCTGCTTTGAAGTTGCCAATAGCTCGCGCATTCAGCGAGTCTGCTGACGTCGGTCCTCTCCTTCCAGGTCCTCCAGCTCAATTGTAATCTTCTTAGCAGCTCGCAGATTCTTGTCCGGTGTGCTGTACGTTGGTCGCTGAACAAATGCTGATGCTTCCGACTGTTCGGCTCCCGACAGCTCTCTGCCGACTTCTCGGCCTCTACTCCTAAGATCCTCTAAGACTTCCGGTGCAATCGGTCACCGCTGACTGGCATGTGCTGCATTGTACTCTCTGGTGATGGCTCCAAGCCTTCGCTCTTCCACAAGCACATGCTCAGCCCTGCGAGAAAGTGCAAGTCGGGCCTTCTCCAAATCTGTGTGAACTTGGTCGGGGTCACCATTCCTTTTCACGGGTGTGTATAACACATCCCGCAAAGCACTGGTGCCGACTCTTTCCGCAGCATCCGCTGCCTCCTTGGATTTCCTTGCCGCGCTTGCCGTACCGTGATTGCTTGATGCATTTGTCTGTTGCTTTGGGTTTACACTTTGGGTGGGGCTCGCAACTTAATGCCAGCGAGATGTTCTGGATATATATCTCAAGGTGGATGATTAGTAGTAGATACAGTTGGATTTCAGTCTACTTATTTTTGCGTACCGCCCATGCTTTTGAGCCTCGTCCTTTCTTTGTAGCATAGTTAGCATTGCGGTGCATTTTTAATCCTGTCAATTGCCTAGCTGTGATTTGTTTACCTCGCATAGCAGTTTTATCGTCTTTTGGGAGAGAGACATCACTAGTGAACATCACGGGACCCCGTTCCATATTCTCATCACTGTTTACACGCTCTTTTATTTTCCTGCTTTTACTTTCAGTTGCTATCACCATTATCATTATCCCTTGCATTTGATCCTTTGTGAACAACAAGGGCGGAGAGATTGACAACCTCTCTGTAGTCGTTGGGAAGCAAAGTTATTTGTATTGTGTGCAGGTCCACGTCAATTGCGCTGTTGGCACCTACTTATCATTGTCGGAGTCCTACGGGAGACAAACCCTATCCTCTACATAGGGGAAATTTGCCGCTACACCATATCTAACCTTCCACTTGGGGTAACCAACGAGGATGGAGTATCACCTGTTCACTCTCATCCAAGCAGTGCCCAACCATCCATCTCCCTAGCCTACAGTGTTTCAATCTTGTTGGTTACTAGTTGTTTACCTTTGTTGTTTACTTTCAGTGTTTCACCGCCACTATTTCCGTTGCCACTATCACTTCCATATCATCGTTGCAATTAATATTTTGTTGCAAGCAAGTATATTTAAAGTGCGGTTGAATTAACAACTCAACTGTTAAAGCTTATAAATATTCGTTGGCTCCCCTTGTGTCGAATCAATAAATTGGGTTATCTTACCCGCGAAGACTATCTCGATCCCCTACAGTTGAGGGTCATCAAGTACAGTTTTCTGGCGCCGTTGCGGGGGAGCATAGCTTTATTTACAAGTCTACTTGAAGTATTCTGCCTGCTGCACTTTATCCACTATGGGTAAGAAAGGAGACCCCAAGGTTCCTATCTTACCATCTACTACAAGAAAAGGTACTATTATGAGCACTAGTGCTACACTTGATTCACCTTCAGTTATAAGTAAGTTTGCTTCCCCACAGCCACATGCTGCTTCCACTGTGACTACTACTATGTCCGATACTTTTGATGATGCTTACACTACTCCTGATGAAATTGGTTTTCTTGGTCGCTATCTTGAATCTCAAATTGCTAAGGTTGCAGCACATTCCGAGACTGAAACTCCTGCTACCTATTTTCCGACTTGCAAAGCCTTTGGTTACCCAGACTTGGACAAACTCAAGGAGAGACTCCTTGAGGATGATTATATTATTCTTGATGATGATTTATGCAGGGAACATACAGAGTGTGCCGACTCTGACCCTGGTGATGTTAAGAAGCTACTTGAAAAACACTCCATGAAGAACAAGATTACTCCTGATCCTGAATTTTCTACATCTCCTATATGCATCAATGATCCTGATTATGATTTCTCTGTTGATCTTTCACTTATATCTACAGTTGAAGCTGACCCCTTTTATGGCAGAGAAATTAAGATGCTATTGCACACCTAACCAAACTCACTGAGTTGGGTGGCTTGTTTACGACCGATGAGAGGATACGAAACTTTTATGTGCCTAAGATTCTTCCGTTTTCTTTAAAGGAGGATGCTAAAGCATGGTATGATGCACTACCCTATGGTTCCATTAAGAGTCCTCAAGAATTTTCTCAATCTTTTGTTGATAAGTACTTTCCTGCTCATATGCAACATGCTGCTTTACAAAGAATTTATAACTTTAAATGGTTGCAGGATGAGAACCTCCCTAAAGCTTGGGGAGGTATTGCAGTTTGATCAAGGCTAGACTGGGACACGGAGTCCCTAAGAATGAATTACTTGATATATTTTATGCTGGTCTAACCGATGACAATAGATCATATTTGGATAGTTGTGCTGGCTGTGTTTTCAGGGAAAGAACACCGGACGATGCCGAAGAACTAATGGGCAAGATTGCCAAGAACCACAAAGATTGGTCCGTCCCTGAACCACCTCCACCACCAAAGAACAGGGGCATGCTTGTCTTAAGCCCCGAAGATATGCAAGAAGCAAAGAAGTCTATAAAAGAGAAAGGTATTAAAGCCGAAGACGTGAAGAACCTATCTCCTATTGAGAAGTTATGTGAGCCAGAGCTCTTGCACCTTTTGTTCTTTTGTTGCTTGTGTCAATACTAATATAGACTCTTGCTTGTTAAGACTTGAATTGAATTGCATGCTTTGATTTCTTTACTTAAAAGTTCTTATATGGTTGTGTGGCATGTCACCGCAGAAATTATGCTTGTTGTCATTTACCTACTCGAGGACGAGCAGGAATTAAGCTTGGGGATGTTGATACGTCCAAAACGTATCTATAATTTCTGCTTGCTCCATGCATGTTTTGTGTGACTTTGCCATGTTTTGCTTGAACTTTCATACACTTTTGAGCATATTTGGACTAATCTATTAATCCAGTGCACCCAGCTGCCAGTTGTTGTTTTCTGCTGTTTTTGTATTTCAGGTTTTCCGGCCATTAAAAGTGCTCCAAAAAATCCGGGAAAATCAGATAAAAAATCAGCGCAACGGAAGCTTCCGGAATCAGCAAAAGAGGGAAGGAGGGCCACCACCAGGCAGCCAGGAGGGCAGGTGGCACGGCCCCACCCTGGGCCGCGCCAAGCACCCTCCTGACTGCCCTGTGGCCCCTCTCGGTGCCCCCTTCGCCTATATTTACCCCCCGTGACGGAAACCCCTAATATCAATCCCTCTTTCGCGATCTTGCCTCTGTACGGCCGCCGCCGCCGTTTCAAAATCGGGGCTACCTGGAGAAGCTGCTCCGGCACCCTGCCGGGAGAAGCTACCCCCTCCGGGAGACCATCCATAGCCATGGACGCCTCCCGTATGTACCGTGAGTAGTTTCCCTTGGACCATGGGTCCGTGACCAGTAGCTATGTGATCTATCTCTCCCTTCTTTGTGCCTCCACTTTCGAGTCCTCGTGAGCTGCCTCACATGATCGAGGCACCTTTGTAATTTTGTGTTGTTGCTATGTTGAGTTTGTTGGGATCTGATGGATTATGGGACTATGTTCAGATTGTGATGAGTAATATATTTGGTTCTTCTCTTTTATATTTTGTTCTTGAGTAAATTCTTGCATGTTCTCCGTTGCCGTATTTTACTTTGGCCAAGTGATTTGTTGCAACTCCAAGAGGGAGCGGTATGCTTGATTGTGGGTTCAGCCCCTTGATGTCTAGCTTGAGTGACAGAAACATGAGACTAGGGGATGTGCTGCTGCCACCAGAGATAAAACAACGGTGCTTGTATCCGCGGGTGCAAGGATTGTTTACTTTATACAAAGTTCTTTTAATGCAGTTGTCTGTTGCTTTGAGTTTACACTTTGGGTGGGATTCGCAACTTAATACCAGCGAGATGTTCTGGATAGATATCTCAAGGTGGATGATTCATAGTAGATGCAGTTGGATTTCGGTCTACTTACCTTGGCGTACTGCCCATTGCTTTTGAGCCCTTCCTTTCTTTGCAGCATAGTTAGCATTGCGGTGCCTTCATAATCCTGTCAATTGCCCAACTGTGATTTGTTTACCTCGCTAGCACTTTTATCGTCTTTTGGGAGAGAGACATCACTAGTGAAAATCACGTGACCTTGGTCCATCTTCATATCATTGTTAACACCTCAATTTACTTTCAGTTTCCACTATTATTATCTCTTGCGTTGGTCCTTTGTAAACAGCAAGGCCGGAAGAATTAACAACTCCTTTGTACTCGTTGGGAGCAAAGTTATTTGTTGTTGTGTGCAGGTCCACGTCAACTATCTAGTCAGAAAGCCAATTTCTCGCGCCGTTGTCACCTTCTTGTATCTCTTGGAGTCCTACTGGTTCGATAACCTTGGTATCTTCACCGAGGGAAATTTGCTGCTACGCTACATCTCACCTTCCACTTGGGGTAACCAACGAGAAGTGAGAGAACTATCCTCACCGTATCAATAATCAACCTTGCTAGCTAGCGTGTTTTATATATGTAAAAAGTGGAGCTTGTTATGTTTTCATTTGCTTTAGCTTTTGTTCTCTTTGTTGTACCAAATTTTTATGTTTTTATAGCTTCACATTTCTAACCACTGTTTCAAGTTTTCAGAAAGTTTCACAGCTTTTTGAACCTCGAAATTTTTTCAACAGTGAAGTTGTCAGAATTTTTCCACAAAAATTAAAATCAATTTTTCCACGACAAAAGTGACCCAGAGGCACCTAGGGCTGACCAGGAGGTCCGCCACTGGTCCAGGCGGCCAGCTGGCGCGGCCTGCCCCTGGCCACGCCCACAAGGCGCCTGGGCCTACCAGGACAGCCACCCAGGTAAGTCTTCTTCTTTCCTCTCTCTTTCTTCCCCAAAACACGAGTTCTTCAGCTGGAACCCGTGTTCTTGCTGCTCTCTGTCCAGAATTTCGATCTCTCTCTACAACCCGTTGTTTGAGCTGAAATTTTGAGCAAATACTCCCTGGTATGTGACTCCTCCACCCCTCCAATTAGATTTTTGATTGGTGGCCTCATTTGTGAGTTTTAGTAGTTCTTGGTGTTGTTCATATGAGCTTGCATGCATGTGTAGAAATTTATTTTCCAAGTTTTGATGCAAGTTTATGCCTTAGGTAAGTGAGTAGACTAGTTTGCCTCAACTCATCTTTCTTAAATACTTGTTTTTTGTGAATTGTCAAAAATTTCAGAAATGAGTTTGTTAGGAAAAGCAAAGGGGTGGCTTGGGAAGAAGAAGCCTGAGCGCATCGATCGAGTTACTAGAACTGCAGCTTCATCCTCAGCTGCTACGGTGAGCGATAATGAAGATCATGTGCCCCTAGAGCTGTTGGAAGATGCAAGTCCGGCACGTGCAATGACATATCCGTGCGAAGTTTTCCTTGAAGCTGCGGGAATCAAGGAGGAATTTTACAGCCTTTGTGCTAATGCAGGTTAGACATGGCTCGCAACATGCCGTGTTGCTCAGTATCGTAAACTCACCTCCTATTTTATTAATAGTTTCAGATATAATCATGACATTGGCATTGTTGAGTTTAGAATTTATGATGATCTTTTGACCATGTCTTTGTTGAGGTTTTGTGAAATAATAGGTGTGCTGAACATTGGACAGACGGCAAAGATGCACACTCATCCCACCGAGCTAAGAACCCTCTTCAACTCTCTTTGCAGTCAGGATATGAAGGATATCCAGCGTTCGAAGATTTCCAACATTTTATTCCCCCACCTCAGGTATTTCACATATTTTATTGCTAGAGGGGTGTTAGCTCATGACAACACGAGCAACAGTCCTGCACCGGATGTTGCTATCCTGGCGAACGCCCTCTCAGGGGAGAGTACGTATAATGTGGGTGCCTTAATTGCTCGTCGTCTTGCTGCTAGTGGCAACAAGGGAGATCTCTATGGTGGCATTTACGCCACACTTATCCTTGAGTCTCTTAATTGCACCGCACATCCTGATGATGAGCCTTTTACTTATTTAATCTTTGACCTTGCTGCTATAAAGAGGCATGAGTTTGTTACCAAGACTTCCGAGTTTGGTAACCTTAAATATATTCTGAGGTTTGGACTGACCACTATTCAGGAGATTCGTCTACCTCCACCTATTTTGTTCGATGAATACTCACATGAGTGGATGGTCCTTCAACGTTACCCAGTTCGATGAGCATGTTGTCCAGTAGCAGTTTCATAACCCAATGGAGGGGGTTGTGCCCGATGAGGAGGAGCACGCGGAGTTTCCACCTTCCTAGGGGAGACCGTCACCAAGTGGGGTGAAGGATCTTCTTCTGCTTGGAGCGTGGAGCCTTCTTCGTGGGAGGATCCCAGGACTTCGGTGTACGCACCTGAAGCCTCGTACGACCCTTGGCCTCACCCGTACTACCCCGGAGTTGGAGGCTCCTAGGGACTGCAGTAGCTGTTACCAACTTAGGCCAAAAGCCTAAGCTTGGGGGAGTACGTGCCCCTCTCCCTTTTTCATTGTATTATCCGTTTTGCGTTGTTCGATTTGATCTTTTAGAAGTTTTTGCCTGTTCTTCTTTGATTCTCTTTAATTTGCAAAAACAACAAAAATATGTCTCCTTTATTTTGCTTCCGTTTAACCTTTGAATAAACCCAAAAGATTTTCTTTCTCTCTTTAGTTTGCTTTGTTTTCAGAGTTCAGCTCGAGTTTGTGATGACATTTGATTATAATTCCCACGTTCGATCGTGCAAGTGACAAGGCAGTAATGACGAAGATCGACTTAAGGGATGCAACAAGGAAAACCGGTATGAACTCTTTTTGTTTCTACTTTTGTACATATGCATGTACTTATGATCTAGAGACCAGCTTGTAGTGACATAGTGCTATGTTTACAATGCTTTCCCATTTGTTCATGCCTTCTTTGTGGCTAATCTCAAATAGCTAGAGTGCATAACGTGTTGTTGAAATGATTTGCATGCATTGCATTGTTCATGGTTTGGCATATTGAGTTGGTATTTCCCTTCGGAGAATTCTTGCATTGACTTGGCACATGTTCACACATGTTTATGACTAAAAATTCTATCATGCCTTGATGATCTTTTTATTTCAGAATAGTTATATCACTTTCATGCCCGATTCAATGTTGCTTTGTCGCTCTGCATGATTATGACTTTTATTGCTCTCTAGTTGGTCGCTTCCCAGTCTTTTGCTAGCCTTCGCTCACACTAAGTGGAATTCTGCTTGTGCATCCAAACTCCTTTTCAAACTAGTTATTCCACTTGAGTCCACCATACCTTCCTATATATGGTATTTACCTGCCATCCCTGACGAAGACTTTCTTGTACCATCTCGAAATTTATTCAAAAGTTTCCTTTTTGTAACCGTACAAGCTCATGGTGCGGTGAGGGAAAATTAGTATCTTCCATGCCAAAAATGTTTTACTCCTTGACAAAGTTTAACTAGTCAAATTTATGAGGCAGAGGCCGGTCTGGAGAATGCCCAGTTCTCACTTGTTTCACATTTTATAAAAAAGTTACACTTCCCCATACTTGATGATGGGATCAAATGGGCCAAATGCTGCTAATTAAAGATGGAACGAGAAACTTTCCTTCCATACTTGAGGCAAAATAAAAGGCACCATAGATCGTCAAAGGATAGATGGATAAGGGAACATAAGTGTAAGCAAAAAGCATGGGAACTTCCATTAATGTGGTTGGTACGGGACATATTGAGAGACCTTTACTGTTTACTGTTGAATGGAAAGTTTCACCTCCCCAAAATAATTTTATCTCTGTTTTCAAAACCAAGAGCTCTGGTACTTGTTTAGTCTTTGCTTCCAGCCACGGGTTTTCAACCTTGCCATCAAAAGCCACGGTTCGAGAGTCTCCTCTTCTTTCTTCAAAGCACCAATTATTGAGATCATAATTGTCATTCTTAGTGTAACATGCATTGTCCCAAAGTACCACATTGTCTTCTACATGATTGTGATATTGCTTGTTCTGAAATTCTTAGTTCTAGTCTCCTTTAAAACTCCGGAGGAGTTTCTGCATTTATGTTTTGATTCACTCATGGAGGCTAGTGAGATACCACTCTAGTATGTTCAAGCTATGTGAATTGTGATCTTGTCTTGATTTTCAGCGGCATATTATTTACTTTTGGTTGTTTGTGATCGATCACTTGAAAGAAGGATTGCTTCGTGCATTGTCCTCATAGCATTGTTTCAATTGCTAAACTCTTTTCGTAGTGCATGCTTATATACATCTTATGAAGCAAAAGAGTTTGTCAAAGTTTTCTTTGTCACGTCCAGTTCATTGAACTGAGTTGCTTGAGGACTAGCAATATGCTAAGCTTGGGGGAGTTGATACGTCTCAAACGTATCTACTTTTCCAAACACTTTTGCTATTGTTTTAGCCTCATTCTTGCATGATTTGGACGAAACTAACCCAGACTGACGTTGTTTTCAGTAGAGTTGCCTGCATGGTTTTCGTATGTGCAGGATTATGGATTTTTAGGTGTCTCAGAAAATTCCAGGAAAAATCACAGAAAATCCACGCACCCGGAGGGACCCTGAGCCAAAAGTGGGACAATAGGGCAGCCAGGAGGGCTCCAGGCGCCCTACTGGCGCGGCCCCACCCCTGGCCGCGCCGGGAGGCCGCCTGGGTGGGTCCTCCCCCCTCTGGTGCCCTACCAAGACCCCTATTTATTCTCGTCGCGGGGAAACCCCAGAACAGAAGTCGTTTTCCCAGTTTCCGTTGCGGAGCCGCCACAACCGTCCGTTCTTCTCCGGGAGGGCTAATCTGGAGGCTGTTTTGGCCTCCGGTGAGGGGTGATCATCACCATCGTCATCACCATCGCCACTCGATCATCCCTCCATGACTTCTCCTTTCATGTGTGAATAATTCCCTGTTGTAGGCAAAGGGGATGGTAGGGATTGGATGAGTTAGATCACGTAATAGTTCGTGAGATTATTGGGGGCATGTTGCCTATCATCTACTTCGGTGTTTATCATCTTTGCTACAACTTGTTTCTCTTAATGCTTGTCACTTTGGGCCCGAGTGCCATGTTTTCATATCTGAACCACTTGTGCTTTCATGAGTTTATTTGTGTTCTTGATCCTATCTATGGGTTGTATGCACCTATTGGTCCGAAACCGGCGATCCCAAAGGTGGCAGCTTGTTATACCAAAGGGGATGGACTATAATTTGAGGATTTCATGTATCCATTGAGTGTTAATGCTTTGTTCCGGTGCTCTTTTACAGGAGCACCTTAATCTCCATAAGTTCCTTTTGGCCCCGTTCGTAGCGGGATGGTAGGACAAAAGATGTTGTGCAAGTTCTTATTGCAAGCACGCACAACTACCTACGGGATGCATGCCTAATGTTTGATATTGCCTAGATGATCCTTGATTTTCTGTGTGCCTTGCCCCGTGTTAAAAACTATTACATGTTCACTCTCATCCAAGCAGTGCCCAACCATCCATCTCCCTAGCCTACAGTGTTTCAATCCTGCTGGTTACTAGTTGTTTACCTTTGTTGTTTACTTTCGTTGTTTCACTGCCACTATTTCCGTTTCCACTATCACTTCCATATCACCGTTGCTATTAATATTTTGCTGCAAGCAAGTATATTTGAGGTGCGGTTGAATTGACAACTCAGCTGTTAAAGTTTATAAATATTCTTTGGCTCCTCTTGTGTCGAATCAATAAATTGGGTTATCTTACACGCGAAGACTATCTCGATCCCCTATAGCTGAGGGTCATCACCAACCTCCCTCCCTCCCCGAGGTGTCACTAATCCCACCAAGGGGGGAGGTGCGTCGACCATAGGGGGTAGTGGGCTCCTCCCTTGGCGCATGGCCCAAGGGGGGAGGCTCCTCCTTCCCCTAATGGGCCCTATGAGGCCCATGTGCCTTTAAATTTTTTATTTAATTATTTAAATCAGATATTTATTACTTAATTCATTAATTAAATACTAAAACATATTTAAATAATATTTTGACAATTCAAAATCTCTAGAACCATTTTTGGCCTCCACCGGAACAATTCCGATGTTCTCTCTTATTTCACCAATGATCCCGAATCTATCCTTAATGCGTCGAATACCCTTAAAAGTGACACCCTACGGTCCGGGAAACGGCTGACATGATCAAGACACTTTCTTGATCAATGACCATCGATCAGACCTGGTACAATCCTAGATGGCCCCTGCGCTTTCATTGAATGAACTTCATCTCTGTTGGATCCGTTAACGTTGAGTCATGTTCCCTTTGTCCTACGGTACTTTGTTTGTCCGAGGACATGCTCCTCCGGTGAACTTCGAGGTGAATGGGCACCCCTACAACAAGCGATACTACCTACCAGCTAGCATCTATCCAAGATGGCCAGTATTTGTGAAGACTATTTCAAACCCTATGACAGGAGGGAAGTACACCTACTTTGGTAAGTGCCATTGTCCGGGTGCTCCAATCTCGATTTGCCGTTGTCCGGTACCCCGCTCTGACCTGGTCGAAATGTCAAATGTGGGAGGTGATGAATTGTTGTGTCATTTTGCACAACATGATCATTGAGAGCAAGAAAGAGGATCCATTGTATGACACTAAACCATATCTCAACCAGGGACCTCTTGCAGTTGTTGATCATCAGATACCGACAGATTGGATAGCCTAGCTCAATATGCGTCAGGAGATCCGAGACCCGCAAGTGCATCATCAACTGCAGCAATATCTAGTGGATCATTTATGGATGCGCAAAGGCAATTTCTAGTTTGATTTGTGCTGTTTTTTAGTGTTTATGCCGAACTATGTATTTGTACTGTATGTTGTGCGCCAAACTACCGCCGAAATTGCGCCGAATTTTCCCCCAGAGCCGGATCCAGGCAAAATTTTCATGAACTAGCCGAAATGAGACAAATTTATATCAAACTGAGCCGAATCTCTTCGCCCCGGGGAGGGGGCGATCTTGGGGCCGCGGCTGGGGAAAAATCGGCTCAAACCGATTTTACCGTCGAGAGCCTTTCAAGCGACGTTAAAATAACGCCGAAAACTAGTTTGGGGGCCGAATGGCTGGAGATGCTCTTAGTTGGTGAAAGTTTCGTGACCGCCGGCCGTCCTCGTCCTGCCCAGATCAATCGGAGACGGAAACTTTGAATTACGTATTCTCATGACAGAAACGTATTTGCGTCCACTACGACTCGCACAAATTTCTCCACGCGTGCGTGTCAGGCGGTTATCGCACTTCTCCGGCAACCGCCACGGACCACCACCTTGACCAAACCGCCGCCGGCCACCACGCAGCGCGGCTGCGAAGGCCGCGGGACTGTACCCGCGAGACGAGGGTGAGGAGGTCTAGCGGGAGAGAGAGAGAGAGAGATGGTCTGGGCGCTGACCCCCGTCGGCACGGCTCGCGGTGCGCCACCCCCCCTTCCCCCCTCCGATTCCGCGGACCCTTGCATAAGTACTACTGTAGCTCTTAGTTGGGTGAATGTTTTCCACTGGTTCTTGCAGGGGCGCAGAAGTACTACATCTCCGTCGCCGGGACGTACAAGGTCGGCCGCAAAGGTGCGTCCTTTTGGCCCTCCCTTTCCTTGCGTTCCCGGTGTTATTTAAGTCTTGTTGGTTCATTCAGGTTTTGTTTCTGCGTGCAATTGCCGATGCATATGTGGTGATGAGATAGTTGTGTTAGCGGTTCAATCGTTGAGTTTCAGGAAACAAGGTTTCGGCATGTTGGAAAAGATGAGATGCTGTTTTGGGATTCAGATATTCTGATTAGTGATTCCTACGATTTTAATTTGTGTCCTGTCTATTCATTTGTCTGAAATGCAGTCTATCCAAGGATTTTATCTTTGCTACTGTATTAACTAAACCATCATGGACTAGAGTCACACTCTGCTTTTCAGTAAAGTTGGCATCATCTCCATTTGTGCATGCACTAGAACTGATAGATTGTCAATATACATTGAATGTCATGTATGAGATTGTAGATTAACGCCGTCATTTCTGCTATAGATTGCGATATCGTTCAAACGGAAACGTCGATATCCCGAGTGCATGCAGAGATAGCAGTTGAAAAGATGGTTGCCTGGGAGCCACGTTCTGGTGCTCCAGCCAGCCCTTCATGTGTTAGTGTAGTTGATCGCTCAAAATACGGCACATTTGTCAACAAGGTACAGGGGACCCAGGGAAGTCGGCTACGTAAAGATGAAAATGTGATGCTTACCGATGGGGATACTGTGACTTTTGGAACTGGCAACATGACCTTCAGGTTAGTAGAAAAGAAAACAGGGCAATGATATCCTTGTGCCTTCCCTGCGTATGCATCTTTTTTATTAGCACGTGCAACTATCTGTAAGAAGTGATTGTCAATGCATGCAATCATGTTTAATGTAACTGTTTGCTTAATTAAATATCTACTGATGCTTTGGTTGAAGAGGTGAATGTATAAAGTTGTACTTACTTCTGCTGATATTCCTGACAGGTTCTCGTTTGTCCCCATAGTGGTCTTTTTTCATGGCAAAAAGTCTGCACGAATTGATCGATCATTGCAGGCAGTCTTGACATCTATTGGTTAGTGATAATCTACACTTGTATGATGTACTTAAACTGCTGTTGGTTCATTAGCAAGCATAGGTTTTGCTATGCTTCTTGCTACTAAATTTTGATAAGCTGCTATTATCTCTCTAAGGTGCATATGTTACTCGTAAATGGAATGATGCATGTACACATGTTCTTGTGGATGAATCATCTCCATTGACACCTGAGCTCCTAGCTGCAATCATCACAAAAAAAACAATCGTCTCAGGAAACTGGTTCAAGGTACTTTCCTTTTTTCCTCCTGCAGCATTGCTTGAATACTCGAATGGTCTTTTTTAGCCAGCGAACCTGAATTGTGCGAATTAAGTTAATGCATATATATGTACACGAGGAGATCCTCTGGTGTGATTCTGTAAATTATATACTAGCAATTAACAATTAGTTCACTTGTACCATTTACAATTTTTATTCAAATGTATATTTCAGGTTTGAGTTATTGTTTTGATCTGTTTCAGGCGATGGCTGAAAAGAACATACACCCAGAGATCCCTTCTTGTACACAGTAAGCTGTGGGCGACCTTTCACCACCTGAGTTGTAGTTTCTGTAGATTCTTGCATCAGCTTGTGGTTCTCCCATAACAACAGATGGTGATTATTCGTGGTAATCGATCCAGATATATTCCAAACTTGACTCTTGATGGGATGGATATAAAGATGGTTGAGAACAAGCTCATGGAGAATTGCCTAGCTGGCCATACTTTTATCCTTGGATCCTCGGAAAAGGTGGTGCATTTTTAAGTTGAAAGGATATCATCAGGCATTTAGCTGTTTACTAACGTTATTCAATTGCAGTATAAATTTGGAGAGAAAATACAAGAGTTACTGGAATCAAGTGGAGCAAAATATCTCAGTATCGAGGAGTTTTGTGCTAACAGTCAGGTAAGTGTTCGATATGTTACAAATATGCTTTTCTTTTTCTTTTGAGGATACCTTTGAGGAACTATGCATTTTCTTTTTAAAAATGTAAGTCGCCCCAATTCGAGTTGAAGAGCGCTTGAGTTGATGATAATGTCAGTTACTTATTCCGGTGCGAACTTATGTGATTGCTTCATTGCTACTCGCATTACGATTTATCTTGTTATTGATGGCTGCTGTACTCTTTGTTTATGGGAGGCGCAAACAATTGAATGACTTAAACATGAAATTGACAGGAATCTATAGCTGGAGAGAATGACCAACAAATTCTTCTTATTCCTGCAAAATCTCCTTTGGAGTTCAGTAAGATGCGTCCTCTATTTCCTTTGTCCAAGATCACTGATGTGAAGCTATTTGCTGCTATATTGTCTGGTCACTTGGAAGCAGCTGCTATTGAACCACCTGCTTGTAAGTATTAAAAGTTCCATGCATATGGATTTTTGAAGAAGGTGCAAATTTTTTGGACATCGTAACATTAAGCAAGTTGCATATATACTAGTATACCACCAGCCTTATCAAACCCACAGATGTAATGTTTCTTTTTTGGCAGACATTATTGCATCCTCCAATACAACGGATGAAACTATTGTGGCGGATTCTGATGTTGAAACTGATACGGCAATGTCTGATCATACTGTTGCTGCTAGCAAGGCTCGGCACCATATTGAGCATGTCTCTGATGATAAAACAGAAGGTATAGTTACAAGCAGTGTGAATGCTGTAAGTTTAAGAGAAACAAAGGTCAACATCAATATTCAGAACAACCTGGAGAAAGACGAAATTTCGGAACCCATGGAGGAGGATGTTCAGGTCATAGAGAAAGCAGCAATTTCTGGGTTCAAAGCTGGAGATGAGGATGTTCAGGTTATAAAGAAGGTGGTGCAGGATGAGAACTTGGACACCAGCAGGGAGAAGACTTGTGATGCTGTTTTTGTGAACAAGGTGCCAAAGGATGAAAACTTGGCCAGTAGCAGGGAAGAGACTTGTCATGTTCTTTTTAGTCAAGATCTGATTGTCAAAAGGGTCCTTCAGCCAGCTCCTGTGTCAGCAGAAACTGGAGGTGTTAACTTCAAACGATTTAAAAAGGTATACTCTTCATGTAGTCCTTTTTTTGGCATAAAGAGTTGAATGCTAACACATGGAATCCTTGACCTTCAATTTTTCAGAGGCAAACTGTGTCTGGAAACAGCTTCAAGTCCCTTATTCCATGTGCACGGGAACCATACAGGCAAGAATTACGAAGAATTCCATTGGAATTCGACGTTCATCAGTAGGTTGCACTAAAAAGCTTACTGTATTTTGTTTCTTTCCGTAGAGAATCTGATTACGAAAAGGGCACCTTGAACGATTTCATGAGAGAGGAGAAGCGACGAAAACAAATGGAATCCATTGCAGAGGACCTCTTCAACAATCAGAAGGTACCTGTGGCTTATACAGCACTCCCACTCCTATAACCTGTCCTGTCAGTGCACATCTAATTTAACCCTGTGATGGTGGATTTTCAGCCGAAGAAGAAGGCGGCTGCAGGTACTTCAATCCAGACCCTGCTCACCGGTTGCCGATGAAGTCCAGGACAAAACTTTCCGTTCATGTCGTCTCACTGACTCTTCGACGGATGGTGTATCGAACGTTTTCTGTGCTGGCTTTTCTCTCCCAAGTGTCATTTCCTCGTCAGGATGAGAGAAGCCAGTGATGGGATACATCTGAGGGGTGCGTTTAGGATATGAAATTATGAATTGTCAATTATCATGCTCAGATTTTGGCAAGACGTTTAAATCACTGCATACACGTCCAGAATTGGAGCAATCCCCACGTCCGTAGAATTGCCCCCTACTTTGTTATCCACATCGCTATTTCACACACAAAAAATACATATCGCCTTTCAGTTGCAGGTATACGCCCTCAAAGCTGACTTGGTTTCAGTTAAGAGGTCACCCGAAAAGGAGAAGAGAAAATGTTATTGTTAGCGTCTCCAACCGGATATATATATACCTAAAAACACTCTATATGAATGTATGGCAATGCTCAACTAACGCCACACGTTACAAGGTGATCTCATCTATAGCACGGTTTCGATAGTATGCCGAAGGGGAGTTCAGCATCTTCTTCATCAATATCGATCTTTGTTGTTTCCATGATGAAGTGTGAGTACTCCACAGCATTGACTATGGTTTTATAGTAGTATGATCACATGAACTACCTAATATGATTGCGATCCATCTGATGTATTGATTGAAGTGATTATGCTTATGTGATGAATTATTGCTTTATGAATTGATAACGCTCATGCATGTTTTATAGGTGTATATTGCTCTTTGAATGTTTTGTTTAATCATTAGACAATTTAGATGAATTATCAACAATAGAAGGGATGTGCATTAGTTGGGTTTAATCTTACAAGCAAACTACCTTGATGATAGTAAAAGTAAATGTGTGTATTTGTTTATTGCGACTAAGGACACATGATTGCAAAATAGCTAAGAGCGAATACAATAGAGTTGAGCGGGCTATAAAGGATAAAATAGTATATTTTTTATTAGTTGTATGAAAGATAAGAGCATGGTTAATAATATAGCAGCTATATGAAGTTGTCATGTCACATATCATTTAAAGTCATTCATACAATAATGTTATCTACAAAGTTGGCTATAAGAGTACTACTTTTAGTCATCTTCTTTCTTTCTCTTACTTCAAATTTATTGTGTTTGCCTAGGAGCACGTGTAGAGATGGGCTATTGCATTACAACCCACTCCTATTTTTTCATATCTCTCTCCTCTTATAGCCTGCTAGGCACTTTTTGAGGGTGAAAGGTATGTCACATATTATAAAATTAGTACACGTTTTTAGCTAACTATTGTGCATGTTGGCTATAAGATGGGCTATAGATGACATGGAAATGGCTTCTAGTCGACTGTTGGCTATACTAGTAACCATGCTAAGAAGTTATCTTGTCAATACTAAGGCGGCACTGTATTTCATTACTTAATACCTAGATGATGTAGATGTATCTTCTCTTTTGAAATTTGAATGCAACTTTATTGAATTTAAAAACATTGTACAACAGAGATTACAAACCCAGAAGGGTTCAGAGAAGCCAGCTTTGAGACAAAGTGGCAGGAATCATGGGTATGGGATGAAGCATAGCAAACTAACTGAGGGGAGAGGCCCCGGTGAGCAAGGTTGTGAGCCACACCATTTACTTCTCTTCTAATGTGAAAGATTGATCAAGGAGAGTAAGATGATGATGCAACAAATCCTGCCAACGCAGGCCTGATTTTCCAGAGAGATTGTTCATTTATGATGTCTCTAGATGCTGCCATCTTAGCCAGAGATAGGCAATCTGTGAAGAATGTGGGATCTGCAATCAGGAGACATTTAGAAACCTAAGCTGCCAGAAGGAGAGCATGTGCTTCATGCAGATGTATCTTGATCAAAGAGTAGACTATTAGCCATAGATGTAGAGAGGATCTCAAACTGTGAGTATTTGGGAATACTGCCTATATATTATCATCACATCATATATACTCCCTCCGATCCATAATAAGTGTCGCTCATCTAGTACAAAGTTTATACTAGCTTAGTACAAAACTTGCGACACTTATTATGGATCGGAAGGAGTAGAATTTATATCATGAGCATGTAATATTTTAGTTCACCTACTTTTATTTCACTTCTATGCGTCGTGTTATTTGGATAGAGACTATTGGTAAACCTATGAACCGTGGTTCGGTTTTCCACGTAAGAATGACCTTCCATTTACTTTTAGATGCACTTTATTTTTGTCATTATTATTCTAAAAATGCATAAGTACTTTCAATCAACCTATACATTAATACTTGTTACAACTAACATATCTGATGAGGTTGACACCCTCATTAGACTTGTTGTGGGGCACAATTTAAGTTTTTGCAAAGCTAATAGTTAACATATGAATAAATGCTTCACGAATTGATACGTTATTTTCTCACTTAAAAAATCTTGTTGCTACCAACAAACCATTACGGTTGAGGGTCCAACAATAACTGCAACAAATGATAGAACCGCCCCAAATTGCATCCTAAATAGGAAATTTTTACAAATTTAACCCTTATTTGAATTTAAAACACAAAATGAACCCAAAATTTAAACATTTCACAAACTAACCCTTTTTCATGGCGCCCGCCTATATGGCGTCATGCTAGACACCATATGACGGGGATCGGCCCCGGCAAATCCCATGGTCAAGGACCCTGGGTTAGTCATAGAGAAGGCACAGGCTGGACGATACTCGTCGGCTAACAGGAGAAGCACTTCCTGCTCGATATTATTGCATGAGAGGGCGATTATAAGGGAGGCCAACGCGAGTTCTCGCAAGACCAGGAGAGTAGATTGTGTATTGGATTGATATGGACGTCTCCCCTCCCAGCCTTTATATACTAGGCTAGGTCTCGGGGAGTCCGTACTAGGTTACAAAGATAGTTTCCTAGTTCTAGTCTTGCCTTGTACGCCAAGATGCGCCTTCCATATCAGTCACGGACTCCTACGTCGGTGCTTGGTTGGGCCAATCGTGGGCTTGTCGTGGCTTCCTAGCGGGCCTTCTATCTTCATACACACCGGGTATCCTCAAACGCAGGAGTCGCGGGGTCACCCCCTCGTCAGTAACCCCCGAGTGCCTGGGGGACTCGAAGAGTCGCGCAGGGACTCGAATTCGTTAGCGCTTCATTGCCTGTAGGCGCGATACCGCCGCGGGTCGCTGGCAGTTTTGAGCCATGACAATACCTGTTTCGAGGGATTGCTAAGCTGAAAGGGCCCAAGGAGTCGACTGGTCGAGCCTTGGTGAATTGCGCTAGTGGCAAATACCGCAGTAGCCCAATCAAGCTCACGTCCCTCGACATGAACCTGGAACGACCGGTGTCAAGCAAAGTCATGCCGCTGCAGGTCTTATAGGATCAATTGCTGCCAGTCTAAGCAAATAGACTGCGCGCGTTCGCTCGGCTCTTTCTATCATGCGAGCGCATGGAAAAGGTCAGGAGTGAAATCTCTCTGCGGCAAGTCCCGGCCCGACCGTTCTGCGCAGCGGGGTCTTACCTACACGCTAAGCTTGCGTGGCATATGGGTACAGTGTGTCGTAACCCAGACATAATTGTGTTTTGTAGAGGCACGGAGCCTGACTAGCGATGCACCCACTTGGAATAAACAATCAAATGAGCTATTAGTAGTCACTCGCGGAGCTGGTAGCGTACTCGGGCGAGGAAAGAAAAGCACTCACTCGGAAAGTCGTCGAGTGCGCGAGTAGATCATATTGTCGAATCCTTGTTGAATCTTTTGCGAGTAGTCACTCGAATGCTTTACTGTCTTCAGGGTGAGGGAGCACCCGAACTCTGAGAGTATGTTGCTTCTGCTGGTGCGAGTGATCACTCGAGCACATATTTGCCTTCTGGGTGAGGGAGCGCCCGAACTCGAATAAAGGCACTCCCGATGGGAGTAAAAGATTTTTAGAATCAGAAAATTTTGCCACCGAGTAGCTTTTGTTGTCGTTTGTTTTTCCTATTATCATGATCCTTCCTTTCTTAAGATTTTGCGTTGATAAGCATTGGCATGCTATTTGATGACCTAAGATGACGTTTAGCCTTAGAGCCGTCATGTCTTCTAGCCGGTCATAATGATGACTTGGGCGCCGTGCTACCTGGTGCCTGTTGGATTTCCAAGGCTTGTATGGGAAACAGGCGAGACTTGACGCGTCCTTTAGATAGTGCTGACCGTGTGAAGGCATCTTGTCTTGGAATTCGTAACGCCCGTCGTGTTTGGTCTTTGATTAATGATGGCGCCGTCTGGGCTTCTTCGTGTTTCCTGGTTTGCCCTTGGATTGTGTTATAAATACCTCCTTTGGTTTGCCTATCCTTGGCATCCATTCTTCGCATCTTTCTCTTCTTCTTCTTCTTCATATGGCGCCCAAGCGTGGTGGTGGTGTAACTAGGCGAGGTCGTGTCCGATGTGGTCTTGGTGTCCGCACGCCTCGTTCTTCATGCAGAGGACGTCATGGCGTTGCATCGGTTCCTTCTTCTTCTTCCTCCGTGGGAGAGGGTTTTTGGCTCCATGATTTTCTTTTGCGTGTAGCCGGACCGCTGCCCGAATTCCTCTTCCGTTTTCCTTTGCCTACATTGCTTCTGAGCTTAATTTGAGGGGTCTCTGGCTCCGTCTTCACGGATGCGCCCGGTCTTCTTCTTGGGTGGAGCTGGAGGTTGATAACTCATCCTTGATTTTCCTTGGATCGTTCGTGCCTTTGATGCCGGTGGCAATCGTCTAGATCCATACTCGAAGGAAACAAGAAGTGGTGATTCTGATGGATCGAGTGGTGGTTCTCCTGCTTCTCCCTTGACTTCATCTTCGGATGACTCCTCGGCTGATGGTGCTTGCTCTTCTAGTTCTAAGGATGAATTGGATGTCAAGTCGGTCGTCAAGCGGCTGCGTCAGTAGGCGAGGCACCTTGTAGAACTGGAGGACGGCGACCTTCTTCTTCACGGACTGAGTTGCTACTTTGTCTGTGGTGATGCTCGTCAGGTTGTGGCACGAAAGTGCCAATTATCTCAGCATGAGCACACATGTAGAAGTTGATTGTAGCCCGTCTTGTGGTTGCTCGGGTTCTTCTGTAGCGATAGCTGTCGTTTCGACTTCTTTGTAATGGAAACTGCTTCGGTTCCTATGTACTGGAAAGTGTCCTCGACTCCTTTGTAATGAAAAGACTGTCTTCGACTTCTTTGTAATGAAACAGTCTTCGACTCCTTTGTGATGGAAAAACTGTCTTCGACTCCTTTGTAATGAAACTGTCTTTTTGGGTGCGCGGCAGCGCTCCCGATGGGAATAGCCCCCGAGTCTTTAGGTGATCGCTTGCGATTAGGTGAAGACTAGAGAACTGTGCGTTTTTTCGATGCGACTTTCTTTGCAGAAAGCTTTTGTTGCTTTGGCGGGAGTCTTGTGTTCTGGTTTCCCGGTATTTGTAGATAAGGTCGTGTTTTTAGCGAAGATAGCGTCTCTCGGGGGGAGGTTTACGCTCGAGCCCCCGAGTGCTTTTTTAAGAAAAAGTCGCATGAGCGAGGATATCGTCTCTCGGGGGGAGTTTATGCTCGAGCCCCCGAGTGCTTTTAAGTAAAAGTCGCATGAGCGAGGATAGCGTCTCTCGGGGGGAGTTTATGCTCAAGCCCCCGAGTGCTTTTAAGTAAAAGTCGCATGAGCGAGGATAGCGTCTCTCGGGGGGAGTTTATGCTCGAGCCCCCAAGTGCTTTTAAGTAGAAGTCGCATGAGCGAGGATAGCGTCTCTCGGGGGGAGTTTATGCTCGAGCCCCCGAGTGCTTTTAAGTAAAAGTCGCATGAGCGAGGATAGCGTCTCTCGGGGGCATTTTATGCTCGAGCCTCCCCGGGTGCTTTTAAGTAAAAGTCACATGAGTGAGGATAGAGTCTCTTGGGGGGAGTTTATGCTCGAGCCCCCGAGTGCTTTTAAGTAGAAGTCGCATGAGCGAGGATAGCTTCTCTCGGGGGGAGTTTATGCTCGAGCCCCCGAGTGCTTTTGAGTAAGATGTTTTGGGCAACATTATTTTATTCCTTCAAATTTTTCATGTGTTGCCGATCGGTGCTGCTGCCGATGTCTCTGACAATGCCTAGAAGACTATGGGTAGAACAGGCGTAGGTTCGCTACGTTCCATGGATTTCCCACGTCCTCATTGGTCTTAGGGTTCTTCAACCTGTATGCGCCTCCTCCTATGACTTCCGAGATGATGAACAACCCCTCCCATTGCGGGGCAAGCTTGTACACTTTTTCCTGTATCAGCCGTAATACGAGGTCTCCTTTGGTGAACATTCTGGTCCGCAGGCGACTGCTTTGATATGTGCGCAGTTTGTCCTGGTATCCTTCAGATCTTGTGATGGTTGTGTCCCGTTCTTCGTTTGCTATGTCTTTGTCGTTTTGCAGCGCTTCCTCTGCCTCTTCATCTTCGTACCCTGAGATTCTGGGGGCTCAAATTTTAAGTCGTGCGATAGTACTGCTTCTGCCCCGTATACCAAGAAGAAAGGTGTGTACTGGGTTGAGCTGTTTGGAGTGGTGTGCGGGCTCCATAGTACTGTGGGAAGTTCCTCTATCCAGTTTCCCGCGGCTTGTTCTAGTGGTGCTAGGAGTCGCTTTTTTATTCCTCCGCATACTAGGCCGTTTGCTTTCTCCACTTGGCCGTTGGAATGCGGGTGTGCGACTGACGCGTAGTTGATTTTGATGCCCAGCTCTTGACAAAAGTTTTGGAATTCTGATGCCGTGAAGTTTGTACCATTGTCTGTGATGATGTTGTGTGGTACTCTGAATATGAAGATGATTGATTTGATGAAGTTAACTGCCGTGAGGGCCGTTGAGCTAGTGATTGCTACTGCTTCGATCCATTTGGTGAACTTGTCGACTGTAACACCCTCAGATGCCTGTAACAGTAATCATCATCACTGTTGACTATCACTGTTTGTTAATCCCTGTTATTCCCTGACCTTAATCAAACTTTGCTTCTGCTCCATCCAAACCATGCTGGTTGGTAATCAAAACACAAAGCCCAATGCATTTTGCTCATCATGAAACCAAACCCTAGTTGAAACTACCTCAAATGGAAATTAAAACAAAAGTGCTCAAATAAAGTTGTTCCAAAAATCATGGAACTATTTTTGTAAATTGCCTAAAATCATCACAATCATGTGGGACCAACTTTGATAATTTTTGGAGTTGCAGAAAATTCCAAACAATTCAAACAGTAGGTTAAAACCCCTACTTTGGGCATTTAATATCTAAAAGAAATATCCAATGAATTTATTTTGCTGCAAAACTTTTTGTGGCACCTCAGTAATATATAAACCTAATTTACAAACACCAATAATATTTTTCAAAAATGCTAGGGTTAACAAATCAATTACAGAAAGGAATTTGAATTAGCAGAAAACCAGAAAATGGGAAAAACGCAATAACCCGCCTGGGGCGAGGCCACCTCAGCCCAGCCCACCCCGGCCCGTCTTCCACCTCCCACCTGCCCCCATCACGTCCGCCACCTGCTCGACGCCGTGGCGCCGCCGTGGCCACGGGCGTCCCTGGAGCCCTCCCCTCCCTCACCTGCTCCCTCCCGCCATGGACCCGATAAGGCCAACCCCCGCAGCCCCCTGGACAACTCCCCCACCCCATTCCCCTCCTCCTCCTCTCGTCGACGTCGGGGAAAGCTTTCCCGAGCGCCACCGTCGCCATGGCAGTGAGCTCACGCGGCCAGTGAGCTCGCGACGCCACCCCCGCCGTGTCCAGCGTGTCTCTCGTCGTCGTCCTCGTCTCCGAGCGGAAGGAATCGAGGCGGGAGCCTCCACCCCGAGCCCACGGTCATCTTCCCCAACTCCGGCCGCCGCGACGTCGCGGAGGAAATCCGGCGCCACCCCCGACGCCACCGAGGCCGCTCTCTGCACCGTTACGTTCCTGGTGAGCTCCTGCGCCTCCCCCAACTCCCCGACGAGCCGTTTGTGCCCTGTAGCCCACCCCGCCATTAGGGCAGAAGCGCCTCGCCGCCGGCGAGCTCTCCACCGTGTCCTGGAGCACGCTTTTGGCGCACGGTACGCGTCACGCGGGTGCCCGCGCCCCCCTCGTTCGAATGCGCTAAGCCACACCCCTCGCAGCACCGTAGGTCGTCGTCGTCGTCTTCACCCGGAGGTTTCCGCCGTCACCGTCGATGTCGCGCTCCGCTCCGGCCACCCCCGACACCCCCGCTACCTCAAATCGAACGCGCAGGTCGCCAGGAACCCGTAGCCACCAGCGGCGCTCCAAACCGTGCCCGGATTCGAGCTCGGGCTCGGCCTCGCCGGAGTCCAGCCGCCGGCGAGCTCCTACGGTGGCTGCCAGGTGGGCCCGCTGGATTAGCCCCTAATCCCCACTGACAGTGGACCCCCCCCCCCGGCTAATTACCCTGTTAGGTTAACTGAGTAGATTAACAGGAAATAATACCCCTCCCAGTCGCTGACAGGTGGGTCCCCTCTAAATAATTAACTAAATGATTTAGGTTAATCCAATTAATTAAGAACTAGTCACTGACATGTGGGTCCAGAGGCATTTTTCCAATTTAATTATATGTTTTATAAATAACAGAGGCTGACATGTGGGTCCCACATGTCAGCACTGTTCTGGATAAGGTTGTGGATAATGTTTTGGATAATGCTAAATAAATAATAAAAGAAATTCAGAAAATCATTTAAATTGATTTAAACTTTGAAATTCAATAACTTTTAAACCGTAACTCGGATTCAAAAACTTTATACATGAAAATTGATCAGAAAAATATAACGAATACGAATACGCTATCCGTATGTCTACCACACCCCTCTAACACAACAAACATCGAACATTCCCCCTCCGGACCGTCTGTCCGATAAATTGTCCGGTACTGTTAGAGTGCCCGGCTGAATTTATTCCGAACACGAAAGTTGTCCGGAATGGATCAACTAGCACGGATACACCCCCCTTATGTTGTTTCGGTAACCACGACACCTCCGGCTTGATCTTTCCCCCTCCGGACACCCTGTCCGGTAATCACCCGGAGCCGGTAGTTCATCCTCAGACGAATTCCCGCTCCGAGCCTATTCCATTGCACTGCGTTAGAACAACGTTAACTTTTCATCTGTCATGTCTTGCATATGTTTGTATATTATTGTTGTGTATTTATTGTTTCTTCCCCCTTTAATCTCCGGTAGACCCCGCTGCTGCCGTCGACTGCACCGCTGCTGAGTACGACTACGTCGTCGACGACCCTACTACTACCGTCGAGCTTGCAGGCAAGCAGAGCCATTCTCTTCCCCAGATATCGCCTATCTTTCCGTACATTTCTTGCACTAGGCATTGTTACTGCTGCTGCTACGATTACAATCCTATTCAACTGCATAGCTTGAATTTTGTCGCCCCTTGATGTGCCTTCCTCTATCCTATGCTGCCTATTAATTTTATTATGCATTATTCAGCAGTGAGCCCTGCGCATTGTTAGCCAGGATTAGATAGAGGGCCGTGATCACTCAGGGGAGTGAACGCGGATATAAATAATATAACTGCACAGGTACGGTACAATGCAGACTCCGTCTAAGGCCCCTATCTGGGTTATGCCTAGTCACCTCAAGTGTGAGCTATCAAGGAGTAATCCTTGTACTCCACTCGAGGCTGACTTTGTCTTACCGCCATAGGGTCCTGGAAACGGTTGTCCTTCAGGTAAGAAGTCGGGCGACCCAACGGTGCCTGCGAGAGGTATTGCGACGGGACGACAGGGAGGGCACGACCAGTGTACCGGTGTGCTTGGCCCCTGATCATTGGCCGCGAGAGTTACCAACCCACGAAAGTCGAGCTCCTCCAGGAGCACACGCGAGACAAGGTAAGGAGACGGTTCACCTTGTTGGTAACCGCAGTGACTTGGTGGGACGACGGGGCAGGCACCGATGTACTGGTGGTCCTGGCTGCTGTCGTTGTCCGCGGGTCAGTTAAGTCGAGGCAACGATAACGGTTGTCACGCAGGTTAATTAAAATGCTAAATGGTTTAGTGAATGTCTTGAGTTGGCTATATGCCATGTACGCACTACCTACCCGTGGGAACTACGAGTTATGGGCTCCTCCGCTTCTTAGTGTCGTCCGAGGACTCTTCAGACGTCAGCAGTACCGCGGGCTGATTGCTGGGAAGTGGTGTTGTCTTATTTGCCGCGGCGTGTGATTTGTATATTGCTTTGATTTAACTTCACCGGCCAGTCACGCACCGTGAAGGAGTACGTCGGGGTTAGGGTCCAAAGCCCCGCGTACATAGGATATAGTCCGGCGGATGACCTCTCTGTTGAGTTTGAAAGATGGGCTATGAAGTGTCGGATAGCCTCGGTGGAGCGTTCCCTGACAAGGTTCCCGTCACCCTGGAGATCCGTGCGTGTAGCGTAACACAAGTGCACCCCTGCAGGGAAGAATTGATCTATCGATAGCCGTGTCCACGGTAACAGGACGCTTTATGCTGAAGCTGGATCCTACCACTAGAAACTATTATTAAACTGTATGGTTCCGGGTCCTCTTCCTCGTGGGGATGTCGAGGAGGTGAACTCGGAGGCATTGTAAATTATTACAACTTATTATTATTCAATGTCGCAGCAACTTCTGCTTCATTGCTGCTTTTTTTGCCTTATATAAACTGTTGGCTGATTCTTACCTCATGCTGCAAGACTTCGTCGGAAGATGCTAGTCTTCGTTAGGCCTAGCTTCTTACCCTTGCTCTGTATTTCTGTCTTTCAGTCCACTATATACAGCCGCTTCTTTCCGTTGATACAATGCATAATGCTTAGTAGCGGACGTAAGACTCGCGGGTATACTAGATACTCACCTGCTTTATTTCCTTTACTGTTTTGCCTGATCGGCCGCTGCAGCCGACGTTGGAGCTCAGGAGCAGGAGTACCCCGGAGGTGCCTACTACGACGTCGAGTTCCCCGTTGACTAGGAGTAGTACTGTGGATCCCAGGCAGGAGGCCTCGCCTTTTCGTTCTGTATCTCTGATGTGATTTGTGCTAGCCTTCTTAAGGCAAAACTTGACTAACTATGTCTGTACTCAGATATTATGGCTCGTATGACTTATATATTCGGGTCCGCGTGACCCCCTCTATTGTAATATATTGGTTTATCCTTTTGTGTTTAGTGTTGTGCTGTGATATTATCACCGTGGCACCCTAATCTTAGTCGTGTACCCTGTGTGTATGATTACTGTACACGGTCTGATTTTGGGGGCGTCACAAGTTGGTATCAGAGCCGACTGCCTGTAGGAAGCCACCCCACCACTACCTGGTCGAAGTTGAGTCTAGACTTTGAAAAACTATTTTTCTAACTTAATATTTGGCTTACGGGCCCACATCGATGTCGCTGCGTGTGATATCTATGGTATTAGGATCCTTTTCTCCTTACCTATGCTCTGGGAATCTACTCTCTTATCCTTGCTGGTAAGTTTTACAAAAGCTGACATTAGGATCACGTTCTCTTGATTCCACCCGGCGTTTTTCTGGTGCATCCCCCATTGATTGAGTCGTGTTGCAGGCGTCGTACGCCAGATCCTAGACCGCGGATCCCATTCTCATTCTGGGCAGGCCGCGCGTTCTCTGGCATCAACTCCTATGACCAACAGTTTTCTTGTGGCGTGATTGACATAGTGGAATCTATGTCGCGTCGTGTAATCCTTACCGCGGTCTGCGCGCCGCCTAGAGAGTCCTTTTTCCTTAATTTCTACGACGTTACGCTGCCCGATTTTCGGTTGATTCTATGTGTGGATGTGTATGTCTTATATGACTACTCCTATATATCCGCGCCTCCTCCTTGTTGTCGCTTTACCTCTTACTCGTTTCCGGTATTTTCGTTAAGTTGTTCATCGCTGAAATACCCCTGTTAAATTCTAGCAGGATGGCTGGTCGTGGTGGTCGTGGTCGTGGTCGTGCTGCCAACGACCCACCTCCGCCGCCGGATTACATGGCCGCGATGATGCAGCAGTTCGAGATGAACCGTCAGTTCATGCAGAATATCATGGCTCAGTTCCCCCAGCCGAATCAGAATGGGCACCACCATCAGCATGCCACCGTGACTCTGCACGACTTCACCCGCCTCAACCCCACTATGTTCCGCAACACTGTTCAGCCGCTGGATGCTGATGACTGGCTTCGCGACATCACTCACGAGCTGGAGTCTGCTAATGTCGATCCAGCCGACTATGTGAACTTTGCGTCTTATCATCTGAAAGGCGCCGCTGCTCAGTGGTGGAGCACCCACAAGCGTTCCCTGCCAGTCGAAGAAGTCATCACTTGGGATGAATTTCAGTCTGCTTTCCGCGCCCGCTACATTCCTCAGGGGATCATGGATCGTAAGGCGGAGGAATTCCGTAACCTCACTCAGGGCGACATGACTGTTGAAGCCTATCAGCGCGAGTTCCTCAACCTCTCTCGCTATGCGGAAGGAGAGATCACCACTGATGCTCGCAGGCAGCAGAAGTTCCGTCGTGGCCTCAACCCAGAACTCAGGCTCGCTCTTGCCGTTCATGATTTCGCCAACTTCGCCACCATGGTGAACAAGGCTATCACCGTCGAGACTGCCCAGATGGAGCACAAGACCTCTCTGAAGCGTTATCGTGACGTTGGCTCATCTTCGGGCGCAACGCAGAAGCGTCGTATCTGGCTCCCTACCAGTTTGACCCACTCAGCTTCCCCTGCTCCAAGGCCGTCTTATGCTGCACCCCGTCTGCCTCCGCCACCGCAGATGCCAAGAGCTCTGCCTGCACCACCCAATGCACCACCCCTTCGTCCTCAGGATGGATTGTGCTTCACGTGCCGCCAACCTGGGCATTATTCTCGAGAGTGTCCCCTGAAACAGAAGCAACTGGTAGTTCACCCCGCTGGCCGTGGAAATGGTCGTGGCAACAACCGGACCCCCAACTATAATACTGGGTCTGCTGCTCATACTCGTGGTCACGCGAACAACATCAGTGTTGATGAAGCTCAACAACAACCCGCTACCGTGATGGGTACCCTTCTCGTTAATTCCGTACCTGCTACTGTTTTATTCGATACAGGAGCATCGCATTCATTCTTGTCGGAAGCATTTGCATTGTCGCATAATTTTACGCTTGAGGATATGAACCCACCGATGGTTGTCCGCACCCCGATAGGCCATGCCCACACCTCCAAGATAGTGCCCGGAACCATTGTTGAAATTGAAGGGATTGATTTCCGTGCTTCCCCCATCGTTCTGAAGTCTTCCACCATAGACCTCATTCTGGGAATGGATTGGTTGAAGTTCCACGATGCCGCACTTTATTGTGGCACCAAGTATGTCCAGCTTTTTCACCCCTCCGGTGGGATTGTTAACCACACCGCCCGAGTGACCCGTAATGCTGAAACACAGATCTTTATGATGAATGCTTTGAATGTCTCACCTTTGAAAGACATCGAGAATGTTCCGGTCGTTCGCGATTTTCCCGACGTCTTCCCAGAAGAACTGCCGGGAATACCCCCGATCAGAGAAGTTGAATTCGTCATCGACTTGAAGCCGGGCACTGTTCCTATTGCCAAGCGTCCTTACAAGATGCCGCCACATGAACTCCTTGAACTTAAGGAGGAAATCGACAAGGCACTTCAGAAAGGATTCATTCGCCCCAGTTCCTCAGCTTGGGGAGCGCCTTCGCTCTTTGTCAAGAAGAGCGATGGAACAAACCGACTGGTCCAAGATTATCGGCCCATTAACCAATCCACCATCCAGAACAAATACCCACTTCCCCGGATCAACGACCTGTATGATCAACTTGCCGGATCTATGGTGTTTTCTAAACTCGACTTAAGGTTGGGTTATCACCAAATCTGAGTCCGTGATGAGGACATTCCGAAGACTGCCTTCATTACTCGCTATGGTTCATACGAGTACACCGTCATGTCCTTTGGCCTAACCAATGCTCCAGCCACCTTCTCCAGATTGATGAATTATATTTTCATGGAGTACCTCGACCAGTTCTTCGTGGTTTATCTGGATGATATCTTGATATATTCCAAGAATGAAGAAGAACATGCTGAACATCTACGTCTTATACTGAAGAAGCTTAGAGAACACAAACTCTACGCTAAGTTTCCTAAGTGTGAATTCTGGCTTCCCGAAGTAACCTACCTTGGACATGTGATTTCCAAGGATGGCATTGCCGTCACCCCAGAACGTATCCAGGCTATTCTTGACTGGACTCCTCCCAAGACCGTCAAGCAAGTCCGCAGTTTCCTCGGACTCGCTAGTTATTGCCGCCGTTTCGTCGAGAATTTTTCCAAGATTGCCAGGCCTCTGACTAATCTACTTCACAAAGGCGTCAAGTTTGAGTGGACAGATAAATGTCAAGAAAGTTTTCAAGCCCTCAAGGACAAGCTAACTTCTCCCCCGGTGCTTGCTCCCCCTGATACTCAGAAGGACTTCGTGATATATTGCGACGCGTCTCGTCAAGGATTAGGCTGTGTCCTATTGCAAGAGCGCAAGGTGATTGCTTATGGCTCTCGTTAGTTGCGTGCTCACGAAGACAAATACCCAACACATGATCTCGAATTGGCAGCAGTAATTTATGCATTGAAGCTGTGGCGACATTACCTCGTTGGTAATCGTTGCGAGATCTACACCGACCACCAAAGCCTGAAATACTTGTTTACTCAGCCCGACCTGAATCTCCGCCAACAAAGATGGCTCGAGACAATAGCCGATTTTAATATGGATATTCATTACACCCCTGGCAAAGCTAATGTGATGGCTGATGCCCTGAGCCGTAAAGCTTACTGTAGTGAACTTGTGCAGTTAGAACAACCACCTCTGTATGAAGATTTTCAGAAGTTGAACCTCGAGATTGTTCCTCAAGGTTGTGCAAATAACCTGGTCATTGAACCGGATCTCGTCAAATCCGTCAAGTGTATACAGTTCTATGATGATTTCGTACACAAGATTAAGCGCGATATCGCCAATGGGAGACCCTCACCCTTCACCCTTGATAGTAATGGTGCGGCGTTCTACCAGAACTGTTTAGTGGTTACTCACAGCAAGGGCAGGCATGAGAACCTGGATATGACCCCGAAGGTCATGAAAGCGGCTCACGATACCCCGTTGTCCATTCATCCTGGAAGCACCAAGATGTACCAAGACATTCGTCAGCAATTCTGGTGGCCCAACATGAAGCAAGACATTGCCCGATATGTTTCTGAATGTGACGTTTGTCATCGCGTCAAGGGGGAACATCAAAAACCCTCTGGAAAACTACAACCACCTGAAATCCCTGTATGGAAGTGGGACAAAGTTCAGATGGACTTCGTCACCGGTTTTCCCCGATCCCAGAAAGGTAACGATGCTATCTTTGTCGTCATCGACCGGTTCTCCAAGGTTGCTCACTTTATACCATTCAAGGAGAAGATCACGACGGCTCAGTTAGCGGAGTTGTATATCGCCCAAATCGTGTCGCTCCACGGTATTCCGTTGGAGATCAGTTCAGATCGTGGCAGCCTTTTCACCTCAAGATATTGGCGGAGTTTCCAAGAAGCTCTGGGGACTACTCTGCATCTCAGCACCGCTTATCACCCCCAGTCACAGGGCCAAGTCGAACGCGTCAATCAAATACTTGAAGATATGCTTCGAGCTTGTGTCATCTCCTTCGGCAAGAAATGGGAGGAATCTCTTCCATTTGCTGAATTCTCGTACAACAATAGCTATCACGCTAGTCTGAAGATGGCACCCTATGACGTTCTCTATGGACGTAAGTGTCGGACCCCTCTGAGTTGGTCAGAAACTGGGGAACGTGCACTCATTGGCCCGGATATTATTCAGCAAGCTGAAGACCAAGTTCGCGTCATCCGTGAACATTTGAAGGCCGCTCAGTCCCGCCAGAAGAGCAACTATGACCGCAAACACCGTGAAATGGAGTATCAACCTGGTGAATACGCTTACCTTCGTGTCACTCCCATGAGGGGCACTCATCGCTTCGGTATCAAGGGCAAGTTGGCTCCTTGCTACATTGGCCCGTTCCGTATCCTTTCCAGGAGTGGACCCGTGGCATACCGGTTGGAATTGCCGCCGAACCTCTCCCAAGTCCACGATGTCTTCCACGTGTCGCAACTCCGTCGCTGCTTCAAGGATCCTATCCGCGAAGTGGAGCATGATATGATCGAGCTGCAACAAGACTTAACTTATCGAGAACATCCGAGCCGCATTCTCGATCAGTCTGAACGCCGAACCCGCAACAAGACCGTCAAGTTCCTCAAGGTTCAGTGGTCGAATCATTCTGAAGATGAGGCCACTTGGGAACGCGAAGATCGCCTTCGCGATGAATACCCCGATCTTTTCCTCGCTACCACTTAAATTCTCGGGACGAGAATTCTTGTAGTGGGGGAGATTTGTAACACCCTCAGATGCCTGTAACAGTAATCATCATCACTGTTGACTATCACTGTTTGTTAATCCCTGTTATTCCCTGACCTTAATCAAACTTTGCTTCTGCTCCATCCAAACCATGCTGGTTGGTAATCAAAACACAAAGCCCAATGCATTTTGCTCATCATGAAACCAAACCCTAGTTGAAACTACCTCAAATGGAAATTAAAACAAAAGTGCTCAAATAAAGTTGTTCCAAAAATCATGGAACTATTTTTGTAAATTGCCTAAAATCATCACAATCATGTGGGACCAACTTTGATAATTTTTGGAGTTGCAGAAAATTCCAAACAATTCAAACAGTAGGTTAAAACCCCTACTTTGGGCATTTAATATCTAAAAGAAATATCCAATGAATTTATTTTGCTGCAAAACTTTTTGTGGCACCTCAGTAATATATAAACCTAATTTACAAACACCAATAATATTTTTCAAAAATGCTAGGGTTAACAAATCAATTACAGAAAGGAATTTGAATTAGCAGAAAACCAGAAAATGGGAAAAACGCAATAACCCGCCTGGGGCGAGGCCACCTCAGCCCAGCCCACCCCGGCCCGTCTTCCACCTCCCACCTGCCCCCATCACGTCCGCCACCTGCTCGACGCCGTGGCGCCGCCGTGGCCACGGGCGTCCCTGGAGCCCTCCCCTCCCTCACCTGCTCCCTCCCGCCATGGACCCGATAAGGCCAACCCCCGCAGCCCCCTGGACAACTCCCCCACCCCATTCCCCTCCTCCTCCTCTCGTCGACATCGGGGAAAGCTTTCCCGAGCGCCACCGTCGCCATGGCAGTGAGCTCACGCGGCCAGTGAGCTCGCGACGCCACCCCGCCGTGTCCAGCGTGTCTCTCGTCGTCGTCCTCGTCTCCGAGCGGAAGGAATCGAGGCGGGAGCCTCCACCCCGAGCCCACGGTCATCTTCCCCAACTCCGGCCGCCGCGACGTCGCGGAGGAAATCCGGCGCCACCCCGACGCCACCGAGGCCGCTCTCTGCACCGTTACGTTCCTGGTGAGCTCCTGCGCCTCCCCCAACTCCCCGACGAGCCGTTTGTGCCCTGTAGCCCACCCCGCCATTAGGGCAGAAGCGCCTCGCCGCCGGCGAGCTCTCCACCGTGTCCTGGAGCACGCTTTTGGCGCACGGTACGCGTCACGCGGGTGCCCGCGCCCCCCTCGTTCGAATGCGCTAAGCCACACCCCTCGCAGCACCGTAGGTCGTCGTCGTCGTCTTCACCCGGAGGTTTCCGCCGTCACCGTCGATGTCGCGCTCCGCTCCGGCCACCCCCGACACCCCCGCTACCTCAAATCGAACGCACAGGTCGCCAGGAACCCGTAGCCACCAGCGGCGCTCCAAACCGTGCCCGGATTCGAGCTCGGGCTCGGCCTCGCCGGAGTCCAGCCGCCGGCGAGCTCCTACGGTGGCTGCCAGGTGGGCCCGCTGGATTAGCCCCTAATCCCCACTGACAGTGGACCCCCCCCGGCTAATTACCCTGTTAGGTTAACTGAGTAGATTAACAGGAAATAATACCCCTCCCAGTCGCTGACAGGTGGGTCCCCTCTAAATAATTAACTAAATGATTTAGGTTAATCCAATTAATTAAGAACTAGTCACTGACATGTGGGTCCAGAGGCATTTTTCCAATTTAATTATATGTTTTATAAATAACAGAGGCTGACATGTGGGTCCCACATGTCAGCACTGTTCTGGATAAGGTTGTGGATAATGTTTTGGATAATGCTAAATAAATAATAAAAGAAATTCAGAAAATCATTTAAATTGATTTAAACTTTGAAATTCAATAACTTTTAAACCGTAACTCGGATTCAAAAACTTTATACATGAAAATTGATCAGAAAAATATAACGAATACGTATACGCTATCCGTATGTCTACCACACCCCTCTAACACAACAAACATCGAACATTCCCCCTCCGGACCGTCTGTCCGATAAATTGTCCGGTACTGTTAGAGTGCCCGGCTGAATTTATTCCGAACACGAAAGTTGTCTGGAATGGATCAACTAGCACGGATACACCCCCCTTATGTTGTTTCGGTAACCACGACACCTCCGACTTGATCTTTCCCCCTCCGAACACCCTGTCCGGTAATCACCCGGAGCCGGTAGTTCATCCTCAGGCGAATTCCCGCTCCGAGCCTATTCCATTGCACTGCGTTAGAACAACGTTAACTTTTCATCTGTCATGTCTTGCATATGTTTGTATATTATTGTTGTGTATTTATTGTTTCTTCCCCCTTTAATCTCCGGTAGACCCCGCTGCTGCCGTCGACTGCACCGCTGCTGAGTACGACTACGTCGTCGACGACCCTACTACTACCGTCGAGCTTGCAGGCAAGCAGAGCCATTCTCTTCCCCAGATATCGCCTATCTTTCCGTACATTTCTTGCACTAGGCATTGTTACTGCTGCTGCTACGATTACAATCCTATTCAACTGCATAGCTTGAATTTTGTCGCCCCTTGATGTGCCTTCCTCTATCCTATGCTGCCTATTAATTTTATTATGCATTATTCAGCAGTGAGCCCTGCGCATTATTAGCCAGGATTAGATAGAGGGCCGTGATCACTCAGGGGAGTGAACGCGGATATAAATAATATAACTGCACAGGTACGGTACAATGCAGACTCCGTCTAAGGCCCCTATCTGGGTTATGCCTAGTCACCTCAAGTGTGAGCTATCAAGGAGTAATCCTTGTACTCCACTCGAGGCTGACTTTGTCTTACCGCCATAGGGTCCTGGAAACGGTTGTCCTTCAGGTAAGAAGTCAGGCGACCCAACGGTGCCTGCGAGAGGTATTGCGACGGGACGACAGGGAGGGCACGACCAGTGTACCGGTGTGCTTGGCCCCTGATCGTTGGCCGCGAGAGTTACCAACCCACGAAAGTCGAGCTCCTCCAGGAGCACACGCGAGACAAGGTAAGGAGACGGTTCACCTTGTTGGTAACCGCAGTGACTTGGTGGGACGACGGGGCAGGCACCGATGTACTGGTGGTCCTGGCTGCTGTCGTTGTCCGCGGGTCGGTTAAGTCGAGGCAACGATAACGGTTGTCACGCAGGTTAATTAAAATGCTAAATGGTTCAGTGAATGTCTTGAGTTGGCTATATGCCATGTACGCACTACCTACCCGTGGGAACTACGAGTTATGGGCTCCTCCGCTTCTTAGTGTCGTCCGAGGACTCTTCAGACGTCAGCAGTACCGCGGGCTGATTGCCGGGAAGTGGTGTTGTCTTATTTGCCGCGGCGTGTGATTTGTATATTGCTTTGATTTAACTTCACCGGCCAGTCACGCACCGTGCAGGAGTACGTCGGGGTTAGGGTCCAAAGCCCCGCGTACATAGGATATAGTCCGGCGGATGACCTCTCTGTTGAGTTTGAAAGATGGGCTATGAAGTGTCGGATAGCCTCGGTGGAGCGTTCCCTGACAAGGTTCCCGTCACCCTGGAGATCCGTGCGTGTAGCGTAACACAAGTGCACCCCTGCAGGGAAGAATTGATCTATCGATAGCCGTGTCCACGGTAACAGGACGCTTTATGCTGAAGCTGGATCCTACCACTAGAAACTATTATTAAACTGTATGGTTCCGGGTCCTCTTCCTCGCGGGGATGTCGAGGAGGTGAACTCGGAGGCATTGTAAATTATTACAACTTATTATTATTCAATGTCGCAGCAACTTCTGCTTCATTGCTGCTTTTTTTGCCTTATATAAACTGTTGGCTGATTCTTACCTCATGCTGCAAGACTTCGTCGGAAGATGCTAGTCTTCGTTAGGCCTAGCTTCTTACCCTTGCTCTGTATTTCTGTCTTTCAGTCCACTATATACAGCCGCTTCTTTCCGTTGATACAATGCATAATGCTTAGTAGCGGACGTAAGACTCGCGGGTATACTAGATACTCACCTGCTTTATTTCCTTTACTGTTTTGCCTGATCGGCCGCTGCAGCCGACGTTGGAGCTCAGGAGCAGGAGTACCCCGGAGGTGCCTACTACGACGTCGAGTTCCCCGTTGACTAGGAGTAGTACTGTGGATCCCAGGCAGGAGGCCTCGCCTTTTCGTTCTGTATCTCTGATGTGATTTGTGCTAGCCTTCTTAAGGCAAAACTTGACTAACTATGTCTGTACTCAGATATTATGGCTCGTATGACTTATATATTCGGGTCCGCGTGACCCCCTCTATTGTAATATATTGGTTTATCCTTTTGTGTTTAGTGTTGTGCTGTGATATTATCACCGTGGCACCCTAATCTCAGTCGTGTACCCTGTGTGTATGATTACTGTACACGGTCTGATTTTGGGGGCGTCACATCGACCGCGACTAACAGGTGTGTTCGTACTCCTTTTGAGGATTTCTTGAGTGGGCCTACCAGGTCGAGTCCCCATGTGGCAAATGGCCACGACAATGGTATGGTTTTGAGTTCCGATGCTGGGGCGTGCGGCCTGCTGGCGAACTTTTGGCAGGTGATGCAACGCCGTACGATGTCCTCTGCGTTTCTCATAGCGGTCGGCCAGTAGAAACCTGCTCGAAAGGCCTTGACCACGAGTGCGCGACTGCTCGCGTGATGTCCACAGGCGCCTTCGTGAATCTCGAGCAGTAAGGATTTGCCGTCTTCTTCATCTATGCACTTTTGGAGGACCTGAGAAATGGTGCGCTTATAGAGCTGTCTGTTGATTACTGTGAATGCTTTAGATCGTTGATTGATGCGTCGGGCTTATGCGATGTCTTGTGGTAGGGAGCCTTCGATTAGGAATCGAAGGAAAGGTTTTGCCCAGGCTGGGCCTTCGAGTGTTGTTGGTTCTTCGGCTTTGATTGCTTGTCTGTTTGTGCCGTCGGCTGCGCTCGTTGCTGCCACCTGTGCTGGTCTATTTGCGTCGTCTTCTTCTGCGACTACCTTGGGTTCCTCCGGTTTTGCTTTGATGGATATCTGGTTGATGCTCTCGAGGAATACACCTGGTGGTACTGGTCCTCGAGTCGATCCGATGTTCACGAGTTCTTCGGCTTCTGTGTTATTTGCTCTGGGGATGTAGTTGAGTTCGCAGCCGTCGAATCCTCCCTCTAGTGTGTTATAGAGCTTCTGGTAGGCTGCCATGTTGTCTGCGACTGCGTTACAGTCTCTCATCGCCTGCTGGACGATGAGGTTGCAGTCGCCATAGATCGAGAGGTGAGTGGCGCCGCAAGTTTTTGCCATGCGCATGCCGTGAAGTAGTGCCTCGTATTGTGCTTCGTTGTTGGAGGCGTTGCTTAAGTTGATCTGGAGGACGTATTTAAGCTCTGTTCCTTTGGGGGAGACTAGTATAACCCCTGCTCCGGCTCCTTGCTGTCTTTTGGATCCGTCGAAATACATCGTCCATGAGTTGGATAGGTCTGGGGGACCTGGTGTTTGGACTTCTGCCCACTCGACCAGGGAGTCTGGGAGTACTTGGGCTTTGATTGTTGTTGGGTGTTTGAACTGAAGGTCTCACGGGTTGAGCTCCATGTTTGTGACGCCCCCAAATTCGGACCGTGTACGGTAATCATACACGCAAGGTACACAATCGAGATCAGGGACTCACGGTGAGATATCACAACACAACTCTACAAATAAAATAATACAAGTTGTTTAATACAAGCCAGGGGCCACGAGGGCTCGAATACAACAACTCGAGAGCACAAGGTTAGCGGAAGCAATAGTATCTGAGTACAGACACAAGGGTACAAGGTTGCCTTAAGAAGGCTAGGACAAAATCAACACTCGATCGAAAAGGCAAGGCCTCCTGCATGGAAACCTCCAAACTACTCCTGGTCAAATGGGAACTCGACGTCGTAGAAGGCATTGGGGATCTTCAAGGTTCGGTGGTCGGCATCGGGGATCTCCTGCTCCTGGACTCCAACGCCGATTGCAGCGGCCGATCAGGCAAAACAATAAAAGGGGAAAATAAAGCAGGTGAGTATCTAGCATACCCGTTAGTCTTACGTCCGCTACTAAGCATTTATGAATTTGTATCAAATGGAAAGGGGAGGCTGTTATAGTGGACTGCAAGGTAGAAATCAGAATAAGGGTAAGAAGCTAGGCCTAACGAAGACTAGCATCTTCCAACGAGTCTTGCAGCATGAGGAGAGAATAGCCAACAGTTTAATAGCATGAATGTAATAACAATGCGGCAGAAGTTGCTGCAGCATTGTATAATAGTAAGTTGTATTATATAACCATTATATATGCCTCCGAGATCCCCTCCTCGAAGTCCCTGCGAGGAAGAGAAACCGGAACCAACAGTTTAATAGTTGTAGTTTGTAGTAGTAGGATCTGGCTTCACCATAAAGCGTCCTATTACCGTGGACACGGCTATTCGAATAGATCAATCTTCCTTGCAGAGGTGCACTTCTGTTACACTACAACGCACGGATCTCCAGGGTGGCGGGCACCTTGTTAGGGAACGCTCCACCGAGGCTATCCGACACTCCACAACCCATCTTTCAAACTCAACAGAGAGGCCATCCGCCGGTCTAAATCCTAAGTACACAGGGCCTTGGACCCCAACACTGACGTACTCCTGCACGGTGCGTGGGTGGCCGGGAAGCCGTAACAAAAACAACACAGCTCGAGCAAAGAAGACAGCGCACTTCCCGGCAATCAGCTCGCGGTACTGCTGACGCCTGAAGAGTCCTCGGACGAGACCATGAGGCAGAGGATCCCATAACTCATTATCCCACGTGTAGGCAGCGCGTACAAGCCAAAAGGCTACTCAAGTCATCCGCCGAACCCGTTAAGCATTTTATTAATTTTCTGTCGAGACAACCATTATCGTTGCCCCTTATTGAATGAGTCGCGGACAACGACAACAGTCAGGACCACCAGTAACATCGGTGCCTGCCCTGACGTCCCACCAACTCATGCGGTTACCAACAAGGTGAACCGTCTCCTTACCTTGTCTCGCGTTTGCTACGAAGAGCTCGACTTTCGTACAACAGGATATCTGTCGGCCACGAACAGTACCAGGCCCGCCGCACACCGCTGGAATACACTTGACCTGTCGTTCCACTAAGATACCCTGCGCGGGCACCGTTGGGTCACCCGACTCCTTACCTTTAAGAACACCAGTTGATTCGAGTGCCTACCATCAAGTGAAACCAGGAGGAATCACCCTCGATGGTACACTTGAAGAGGTTCGACAGAGACATCAGCGGAATGAACTAAAGAGGAATATTCTCGTATCACCCCGGTGGTGCCGAGACACCAGCGGAATGAACTAAACAGGAATACCCTCGTATCATCCCAGTGATGCTACGCTACTGAGCCGACGAGAGTGAAATACGAGTCTGTACACTCGTAAGTCAAACTCGAAGCGACTCGGCAGAGTCTCGCCGTTGTAGGTTCCCTATGGCGTCTGCATTGATCCGTACCTGTTGCAGTTGTAATATGTCGTTTCCGCAATGACTCCCTTGAGTGGCCACGACTCGCTATCTAATCGTAGCTAACAATGCGCAGGGCTCACTGCTGAATATAATATATAGATATAGCAGGCAGCATAGGATAAGGAAGGTACAACAAGGGGCGACAAAATCAGGCTATGCAATTGAATAGGATTGTAACGTAGCAGCAGCAGTAACAATGCCTAGTGCAAGAAAGTACGGAAAAGATAGGCGATATCTGGGGAAGAGAATGGCTCTGCTTGCCTGGAAGCTCGGTAGTAGCGGTACGGTCGTCGACGAAGTAGTCGTACTCAGCGTCGGTGTAGTCGACGTCAGCAGTGGGGTCTACCGGAGAATAAGGGGGGAGAAACAGTAAATATAAAGCAGACATAGCAATCAAATGCCTGACATGACAGATGAAAAGTTATCGGTGCTCTAACGTAGTACGAAGCAATATGCTCGGAGCGGGAATTCATCTGGGGATGAACAGCCAGCTCCGGGTGATTACCGGACAGGGTGTCCGAAGGGGGAAGGGATCATGCCAGAGGTCTCGTGGATATCCGACAAACGTATGGGTGCGGTATCCGAGTTAGTTGAAATATTCTGAACAACTTTCGTGTTCAGAATAAATTCATCCGGAGAGTTTTACGGTATCGGGCGATTCATCGGACAAGGCTACCGAAGGGGGACGGTTCGATGTTCGGTATGTTAGAGGGGTGGGGTGGGGGTATAAGTATCATATTCTTATTCGTGGATCCGCTCTAAGCAACTTTCGTATACGAAAGTTTTTCATCCGGGCAACTTTTATCGGTACCGGAAATTACCGACAGACGGCCCGGGAGGGGGGTGTGTCGATGTTCGATGTGTAAGGGGGATGTGGCAGACATACGGATGGCGTATTATTATCCTACACATTTTTCTGAGAAACTTTGATATATAAAATGTTTTCATCTGATATACGGTTTATTTTATATGTTTTTTCAAAGTTTAAATCATTTTTAAATCATTTTTAGATTTTCTTTATTATTTAATCCCAACATTATCCACAATAGTGCATTTGACCAGTCAACACTGACAAGTGGGACCTACTGACCAGTGGGTCCCACATGTCAGCCTCACATTTTAATAATTCAATTTAAATTAATTTAAATGACAGTGGGGCCTACATGTCATACACATATTTTAATATTTGCATTATATTTAAACTATTAACCCAAAGGGGCCCATGTGTCATACACTCCAGTGTTAATTAAGATATTTATTTAATCCAGTGATTAACTTAAGTCTTAGGGCGCACAAGTAAGTCTCAGGGGGGGTATTTTATTTAGAAACTAAACTAACAAGGGTTAGACTAATTAAACTGGGGAGGACCCCACATGTCAGTGGGTCATCCCCACTGGTTTAAGAAGCGCGCCCACGCCGGCAACCAGGGGCACGACGGCCATGGTCGGGGAGGCGCTCCGGCGAGGGGCCGTGCAGGGGGGTATGGCGAGGCGCGGGGGGGGGGGCGTTGGGCGGCGGCCAACGCGGCAAGGCAAGCAGCGCAGCCAGGCACGGGAGGGGATGGCCCGGGGGGGGCGTCTGGCCACGGGCACGGCGTGGCAAGGCCTGGCTGTGCGTGGGGGGTGCTGTCGGGCTGGGACACGAGCAGGACGCCAATCCGGCCAGGGTCGCGGCGAGGTCACGCGCGGAGCGCGACCGTGGCACGCACGAGAGCACGACCTAGCAGTGGTGAGCGCGGGGATAGCCTTGCCGGCCCGGCGGCGAGCTCTGTCCTACGGTGACGAATTGAGGCGGGGAAGGGGCGGGTTTGGAGGTGCAGCTCACCAGAAGTCCATGGCTGTCGACGGCGAGCCCGGGGGAGGTGTGTGGCGGCCGAATTTTCCCGGCACGTCCGGCGGCCCGAGGAAGAAGAAGACCATGATTTGCGGGCGGTGGTGGCTCCCGACGATGACCGGATGCACTGGGAGACGAGGTCTACTGCGTCTAGGCTCCAGGACGTCTTGGCTTGAGCTGGGAGGCAAGGTGGCCGCGGGTGTACAAGGAGTCGCGCCCATGGCGTCGACAGGAACGGGAGAGGGAGAGTGAGGCGCATGGGGATAAGGGAAGGGGCGGCTAGGGTTTCTAGAGGGGGGATGCAGTGGCCTCGGGGGTTTAACCCCGCCGGCGAGGCTGTGGATGGCCGACATGGGGCACCGGCGGCCACGGACGGCCATGGGGATGACAGCGAGCTCGGGTACAGGGGTGAACAGAGGAGGGAGATGAGTGGGAGGGGGAGATGGGCTGGGCTGTGCCCAATGGGGGGGGGGGGGGTTCGCCCTAGGCGCCTTTTAGTGTTTTTGTTATTTCTGTTTTCTACCAATATCTAGACTCCTGTTTTATTTAGTTTAGCACTCAGATGAATTTTGTTAATGGTGAAACTTGTTGCTAAATTAGGGTTGCACTTTAAAGCAATACCACAAAAAGTTTGGTACAAAAATAAAATCATCTATATTTTATTTATTTATTTAAAGTACTAAAGGGTGTTGTTTAGCTACTGTTTTTATTTATTTATTATATTAAATCATTGTAATAATTTCCCAATGTTAGTTTAACAAGGTCCAGTGATTTTTAGTCATTTAACAAAATTGGTTGCACAATTTTTTTTAGTTCAATTATAATTTCCACTTGTTTATTAAAAATACAGAGCAATTTAATAACTCCTAAATAATGATTTAAATTCTATAATTTCTTAGGGGTTATTTGCAAGGTTATGGACATTTCTGTTTAACCTTTTTTTTAAGTTTATCTTGACTGGCATTTGCAATTTATTAATTGGAGTTGAATTATCTCCTCATGCAAGTTTTAACGAGGACGATTATGATGACAAGGCAATCAATTAGCTTAATGACAGGGTTAAGTTCTGAGGGTGTTACAAATCTCCACCACTACAAAGAATTCTCGTCCCGAGAATTAAAAGGTAGTGAAAGGGGTAGGGTTGTGGGTTCGTAATCTAACGAATCTTCTGGTTCCTGTTGACATTCTCGACGAAGTTAATCCATCTCGTTGATGTCTTCATTCCTCTGTATCGGTGCATCTCGACAAGTTGTCATCCTTTCTTCGGGGTCTTCATCGTACTTACAATCAAGCGAGGCTGTCCGGGGTAATGGGGTACAAAGAATCTCTTCTGAATTTAACTCCGGGGGGGTACAACGAGAGAAACAAACGAAGATATGCAGGTTTCAAGCGGATGGGCATGCATTCGGTGCCGATGACGGATGATGGAAAGGGGCCCAAGATCATCAGGCATAAGCATTGAGTCTGATATCAGACTGAATATCACAAGGTAGGTGACTCGTGAATGGCATACGAGGTCAAGCACAAGGAATAGTCCTCGGGAACGGGGATGTACAAAAGAGTCAGGTTTCGATCATGTGGAACGGTTACTTGGAGTGGTGGCATATTACGCGATCACAATGCAAGGATTGTCAGAGAACAACTTATCAGCTATGTCGGCAACAACATCGATACCAGGAGCAGTGGACATTGAGAACCATTTTCCTGCTCGTTAATACGAGGCGGACCAATTGGCAAAGTTCTCGTCCCGGTGGTTACCGAAATGTCATCGACAATGTCAACAAGGGGTTACTGACGAGGTTGTACACCGAGGTGTTTTCATAAGCATGTGAATTATCACTGCTTAGGTAAGTTATATTACCATAAAGGTTAAACAGCCCAACGGAAAGGAAAGTGTGATGATACACAGGTATCAGGTGTATATCTTTCCCAAGGGAAAGAAGATCACGATATACTCGACCAAGTTGTATTGGCATGGAGTCAAGGGAGGTTTTCGATGATAACACCAATCATCGAGGGACAAGGGTGGTATTTCGCATGATGAATCCGATTGACACATGGAAGGAGCCATGAAAGATTAGGCGGATAATAATCCACCAAACGTCGGGTGGTTCGCAAAGAATTTGATGTGAGTATCGGCACTCAACCAGAAGGAGAAATAAGGCAAAGTCATCGGATGATAGAGGCATCGAAATAATTCGATGCTTGAGTACAAGGAAATTATAATGTCCAGATCGGGAGGTGGATGTAATTATCCATGCAGACTTATCGGTGGCACGGGATTGCAAAGGCGATGAACACGTAGGTTCTCGGGAATTTATCGAAGAGTAATCTTCGGAATCTTCGGGTGAAGCAAGCGATCATCTTGGGTGAAGGGCTCTCCGGGTAGATGCGACCACGAGATCCTAATGTCAGAGTTAGAAAAATTTCCCGTAAGGATAAGAGAGTAGAATCCCAGAGTAAAGGTACGGAGAAAAAGATCCTAATACCGCCATGTTTGCGACGTGGGCCGATAAGCCACACGACACTTGTTAGTAAAGTAGTTTTGCAAAGACTAGACTCGACTTCGACCAAGGAGTTAGAAGGGGGTTACCTACAGGCAGTAGGCTCTGATATCAACTTGTGACGCCCCCAAAATCGGACCGTGTACAGTAATCATACATGCAAGGTACACGATCGAGATCAGGGACTCACAGTGAGATATCACAACACAACTCTACAAATAAATAATACAAGTTGTATAATACAAGCCAGGGGCCACGAGGGCTCGAATACAACAGATCGAGAGAACAAGGTTATCGGAAGCAATAGTATCTGAGTACAGACACAAGGGTACAAGGTTGCCTTAAGAAGGCTAGCACAAAATCAACACTCAATCGAAAAGGCAAGGCCTCCTGCCTGGGAACCTCCAAACTACTCCTGGTCAAAGGGGAACTCGACGTCGTAGAAGGCATCGGGGATCTTCAAGTTGTGGTGGTCAGCATCGGGGATCTCCTGCTCCTGGAATCCAACGTCGACTGCAGCGGCCGATCAGGCAAAACAATAAAAGGGGAAAATATAGCAAGTGAGTATCTAGCATACCCGGGAGTCTTACGTCCGCTACTAAGCATTTATGCATTTGTATCAAATGGAAAGGGGAGGTTGTTATAGTGGACTGCAAGGTAGAAATCAGAATAAGGGTAAGAAGCTGGGCCTAACGAAGACTAGCATCTTCCAACGAGTCTTGCAGCATGAGGAGAGAATAGCCAACCAGGGGGAGGGAGAGTGAGGCGCGTGGGGATAAGGGAAGGGGCGGCTAGGGTTTCTAGAGGGGGAATGCAGTGGCCTCGGGGGCTTTAACCCCGCCGGCGAGGCTGCGGATGCCCGACACGGGGCACCGGCGGCCACGGACGGCCATGGGGATGACAGCGAGCTCGGGTACAGGGGTGAACAGAGGAGGGAGATGAGTGGGAGGGGGAGATGGGCTGGGCTGGGCCCAATGGGGGGGGGTTGCCCTAGGCGCCTTTTAGTGTTTTTGCTATTTCTGTTTTCTACCAATATCTAGACTCCTGTTTTATTTAGTTTAGCACTCAAATGAATTTTGTTAATGGTGAAACTTGTTGCTAAATTAGGGTTGCACTTTAAAGCAATACCACAATAAGTTTGGTACAAAAATAAAATCATCTATATTTTATTTATTTATTTAAAGTACTAAAGGGTGTTGTTTAGCTACTGTTTTTATTTATTTATTATATTAAATCATTGTAATAATTTCCCAATGTTAGTTTAACAAGGTCCACTGATTTTTAGTCATTTAACAAAATTGGTTGCACAATTTTTTTAGTTCAATTATAATTTCCACTTGTTTATTAAAAATGCAGAGCAATTTAATAACTCCTAAATAATGATTTAAATTCTATAATTGCTTAGGGGTTATTTGCAAGGTTATGGACATTTCTGTTTAACCCTTTTTTAAGTTTATCTTGACTGCCATTTGCAATTTATTAATTGGAGTTGAATTATCTCCAAATGCAAGTTTTAACGAGGACGATTATGATGACAAGGCAATCAATTAGCTTAATGACAGGGTTAAGTTCTGAGTGTGTTACAATGTTCCACTCGGCGACTCGGCCGGTCGCTCCGGGATTGTTGAGGATGTCCGCGAGTGGTGCACTGCTGACGATTGTGATGGAGTGTTCGTCGAAGTAGTGCGATACTTTCCTGGAGGTCATGATAATGGCGAGCAGAAGCTTCTCGTAGTGCGGGTACCGTTGCTGTGGCTTTGTGAGCAGCGTGTTGAGGTAGTAGATTGGCCTTTGTATGCTCTGGATTTTGCCTTCTTCTGCGCGCTCGACGATGAGCACCGTGCTCACCACACTGCTGCACGCTGCTATGTAGAGGTACAACTTCTCCCGTTCTTTAGGCACCGCCAAGATTGGTGGGGTCGAGAGGGTTTTCTTTAGGTCTGCGAATGCGTTGTTGGCTTCCTCAGTCCATTTGAATTTTTCTCCTTTTCTCAGCAGTTTGTAGAATGGTAAGGTCCTTTCCCCTAGCCTGCTGATGAAACGGCTCAATGCTGCGAGTTTTCCTGTGAGTTGTTGCACTCCTCTGATGTTGGTTGGCCTTTGCATCTTGGCGATTGCTTGGGCCTTTTCGGGGTTTGCTTCGATTCCTCGGGCAGAGATCATGTACCCGAGTAGTTTTCCGGCTGGGACGCCGAACACACACTTTTTTGGGTTGAGATTGATTCTGTACTTGTTGAGGGCCGCGAATGTTTCACGGAGGTCGTCGAGTAGCGTGTTTTCACTGTAGGTTTTGATGACAATGTCGTCTACGTAGACCTGGACGTTTCTGCTAATCTGATCTCTCAAGCATGCGTGCATGATACGCTGGTACGTGGCTCTGGCATTTTTTAGGCTGAAGGGCATTGTTTGATAGAAGAATACGTCGTAGGGGGTGATGAACGAGGTGTGCTCTTCGTCTTCTTCCTTCATCCTGATCTGATTGTATCCTGAATATGCGCCGAGAAAGGATAGGAGGTCACATCCTGTTGTGGAGTCGATTATTTGATCGATTCTCGGCAGGGGGAAGTGGTCTTTTGGGCAGTGCTTGTTGATGGGACCGTAGTCGACGCACATCCTCAGTACCTCGGTGTCTTTTTTAGGGACTAGGACTGTGTTTGCTATCCAGGTTGCTTTCTTCGTCTCTCGAATGAACTGTGCGTCGAGTAGTCAGTTGACTTCTTCTCCGATTGCTCTTCGTTTGGGCTTGGTGTTTGGCTTGATGTGCAACGTGTGTTCTGCGAATTTTCATGGTATTCCAGGCATGTCGGCTGGGCACCAGGCGAAAATTTTCCACTCCTCACGAAGGAAGGTTATGAGGGCAGTTGCTTGTTCTTCTAGGAGGTGGGCGTATACGCGGACCGTCTTCTCTGGGTCTGTTGGGTGGACTTGGTGTGTGACTGTGTCGCTGTTGACGCTGAAATCACGGCCGAATTCTTTTGACTCGCTTCGGCTTGCCAGCGGAAATATGCTTTTATCCGTCACCACGACTATTTCTTTGAGCTGTTATTGGGCTCCAAACGTGTCGGAGACTTTGTGGAAGTCGCGGTCGCACTGATCCGATTTGGAAAAGCTTCCCTTGACTGTGATGATTCCTGCGGGTCCTGGCATCTTGAGCTTGAGATATGCATAGTGCGGGACCGCCATGAATTGTGCGAACGTTGGTCGCCCGAGTATGGCGTGGTACTACGACTGCCAGTCGAGCACCTCGAACTCAAGGACTTGCTTTGCGAAGTTGCGCTTGCTGCCGAAGATCACATCAAGCTCGATTGCTCCGATGGAGGCGGCTGCTTCACCCAGAACTATGCCATCTATTGTTGTGCCTGACTTCTTCCAGACTGATCGTGGGATTAACATCTTGCGTAGGGTGCTGGCGAATATTATGTTTAGACTGTTGCCTCCATCCACGAAGATTTTGTCCATGTCGTAACCTCTGATCTGGGCTTCGAGGACCAGGGGTGCGTGCCCTGGCCTTGGGACTGCGGCGGATGGTCACTCCGAGAGAAGGTAATGTTGGTCTCGGCGCCACGCAGTTGGTAGATTTCTGCTATCTTTAGGCCTTCGGCTGCTTCGGCTGCTTCGGCCTGCAGGGTGTAGGCGTCTTGCTTTGCTTTTGAGGGTCTTCCTTCTTGGATCATGTAGATTCGTCCATGGGACGTGGGGTATTTCCTTTCTGTACTTGGTGCCGGTGACTGCGTGCTTCTTCGAGTGCGCTTGGCTTCGCGCTGCTTTTCCTCCTTGAGGTTGTTGGAGAGTTCAGTGAATAGGAGGCAATCTCCTAAGGTGTGGCTTGCTCTGAGGTGTCCCCAACTGTCTTCGAAATAGTGAATCGCGCAAGGTACTTCCAGTTGCTCTTTGGCTGAGAGTTTACTGGAGCCAGCGTGCCTTTTTCTCCTTGAAATTTTGAAGATCTGCGAGTGGTCTTCTGTTCGGTTGTGGAATCTTGGGTCAAGCTCTATCCTGTCGTTCAGTGATTAGTTTCGGATGAAATTGGTGAATTCATCTGGTCTTCGGTCTGGGTCGTAGTATTCTCCGGTCTGGGTTTCAGAGTCGTTGTCTTGTTGCGTGGCGGGGGCCTGAGCGGCCGCGGGTGATGGCTTCTCGCCCTTCGTTGGTTTCCCCAAGTGAAAGGTTTGAGATGTAGTGCAGCAGCAGTTTTCCCTCGGTGAAGATACCAAGGTTTGTCTCCAGCAGGACTCTAGAGATGATAAGTAGGTGTCAGCGGCGCAACTGACGCGGACCTGCACACAGACACAGATAACTTTGTTCCCAACGAAGTTCAGAGAGGTTGTCAATCTCTCCGGTCTTGTTGTTTACAAAGGAACGCAAGGGATAATGATTGCAGATAAAAGTAGTAAAGTAAATAGCGTGGAAACAATAATGAGGATATGGACCGGGATACGTGATGTTTCCTAGTGATGTCTCTCTCCCAAAAGACGATAAATTTCTATGCGAGGTAAACAAATTACAGAAAGGCAATTGACAGGATTATGAATGCACCGCAATGCTAACTATGCTACAAAAGAAAGGACGAGGCTCAAAAGCACGGGCAGAACGCCAAAATAAGTAGACCGAAATCCATCTGCATCTACTACAAATAATCCACCTTGAGATATCTATCCTGAACATCTCGCTGGTATTAAGTTGTGAGCCCCACCCAAAGTGTAAACCCAAAGCAACAGACAACTGCATTAAAAAGAACTCTGCATAAAGTAAACAATCCTTGTAACCGCGGTTACAAGCACCGTTGTTTTCCCCCTTGTGGCAACAGCACATCCCCTAGACTCATGTTTCTGTCACTCAAGCGTGTCATCGGGGAGGCATGAACCCACAATCTAGCACAACGCTCCCTCTTGGAGTCACTACCTGCTACTTGGCCAAAGCAATAAACAACAACGGAGAACATGCAAGAATTACTTAGGAACAAAAATATAAGAGATGAAAACCAAATATATTACTCTATCACAATCTGAACATAATCTCATAATCCATCAGATCCTATCAAATTCAACATAGCAATAGCAGAAATATTAAAAAGGTGCCTCGATCATGTAGGGCAGCTCACGAGGTCTAAACAATGAAGATCAAATAGGGGAGGAGAACATCACATAGCTACTGATCACGGACCCATGGTCCAAGGAAAACTACTCACGAGACATCCGGGGAGCATCCATGGTGGAGAGGAGACTCCCGGAGGTCAATCCTCCCTCCGGCAGGGTGCCAGGAAGAGGTCTTCTGGTGCTCCCGATCTTGGAAGCGCGGCGGCGGCGGAACAGAGGCGAGTTCGCGGAATAGGGTTCTTGTGCTGGAGTTTTCCCGTGACGGGGGATAAATAGGCGAAGGGGGGCAGCCAGAGGTGGACCAGGGGCCCCAGGCGCCCCCCTGGCGCGGCCAGGGGTGGGGCCGCGCCGGGTGGCCGCCTGTCCCCCCCTGGATCCCCTCTGTCCCCTCCCGGGCTCTTCTCGAAGCTTCCTGTATGCTGATTTTTCCTATATTTTTCCCGGAATTTTTCTGGCACTTTTTATATGGGGGAAAACTGAAATAGAAAAACAGCAGAAAACAGGAACTGGCACTGGGGTGCACTGAGTTAATAGGTTAGTCCAAATATGATCAAAAGTTTATGAAAGTGTATCTAGATCATAGTGATATCACACAAAACATGCATGGAGCAAGCAGAAATTATAGATACGTTTTGGACGTAACGACATCCCCAAGCTTAATTCCTGCTCGTCCTCGAGTAGGTAAATGATAACAACATAATTTCTGAAGTGACATGCTAGAAACCATAAAAGAACTTTGAAAAGTAAAGCTATCAAGGTTAGAGATTCAATTCAAGTCATAACATGCAAGAGTCTATATTAGCATTGAAACAAGTAACAAAAGAACATTAGGTGCAAGAGCTCTCGCTGTCCGTGACTCGAATGTCTCCAAATGGTGTTTGCGTGCAAGAAAGGGGATAGGGAATACGAGAAAAGGTACTTTTGTGTTGAGAACTCAATCTACTAAAGTGTCACACTTGGTCTTCTTTGGAATCTTATCTTGACTCGTCCCCAGACCACTAGCCAGGTACAAGTCAATTTGATCCACTCCTTTTCGATATTTTGAGCACTCATGCAATGGATGAGCGTAAGCACGAGAGTTGACACTTAGGGTGGCAAAGATAGAATATGGTGGAGGAGGAAGACAAAAAGGATGAGAAAGGCTCACATCAATGAGGACAATCATAGGCAAGAGATGACAAATGATAGATATGATGTGAGGAGTAGGGATTGCCATGCAACGGATGCACATACGAGCTAGGAAGCTCTCCAATGGAACTATATTCAAGATAATCATCTCTATGGAGTACGAGGATATAAAGGGAGTACTAGTGTGGATCTCTCAAAAGGATAGTAGTGTTGCCCCTTTCTCTCTTTTTATTTTTTTTTCTCTTTTTTCTATTTTTTGTATTTTTTTTGTGGCCTCAATGGCTCTTTCTATTTAACTCTCATTTGTCCTCTTTGGGATCTTTTAATGTGTCCACTTTGGGATCTTTTCCTCACTTAAGGGCAACACTCTATTTTACAAGCAGGTAAAGGAGATCTTTCATGCTTTACAAGGTACTCAAAATCATAAAGAAGATGTAACTATCATAATGTATGCAATGTATGTCGCTGCCGGTGTAGCAGGAACATGTATGACATGGAGATCAAGTCATGAAGAGGTGGAAGTTGCATGGCAATGTAACTCGGAAAGGCTATGGAAATGCCTTGATAGGTAGGTATGGTGGCTGTTTTGAGGAAAGATATAAGGAGGCTTATGATGATAGAGCGTATCATGCCAAGGGTTTGGATGTACCGGCGAAGGTGGACACCAACTCTCGGAGTGAGAAGAAGGCAATGCACGGCACGGGAAAGGCTAGCAAAATATGGGAAGGTGGAAGTGTCAACTTTCAATACATACATTAGTCCGAAGAACTAATGCACTTATTATCGGTAACTCTCAATAATAAGGAGGTTCACAAAGAGACAAGTACCCTGAGGAGGAGTGTATGGGGGTTTGGTTATCCTTGCGCATCCTCGACTCATGGTACATGAGTGTTCTCTGATATTCGACTGCTCAGAAGAGTAGTGATCCATCTAGTAGCTAGAGTTCTCAACTAGTTTTGTAGGTTTTGAAAATAAACACGGATTTCCCAAAATACGACACCTATCACTAATAGGCTAGAGCTCTTGACACCAAAAGTTCAAACATTACTCACATCAATACCTCAAAACCAATGCAAGCTACTACTCGAATTAAATAGCAACCTCAATTACCTACTTCTCAAAACAAGACACAACTCAGTGCAACAACCAACTCTCTTTAACAAGATAAACATGAAAACTAAAACGAGTTCCAGCAAAAAACTAAACAAAAGCCAAGGCTCTTGCTAAAGACAAACTAATACTAAAACTAAACATGGCAGTAGCTATGAAAAGATAAAGAACACACAACAGTAAAAAGATAGGCATGAAGAATCATATGATGTGTTCTAGATTTTGAAAGTGGAGCGTGTTTCTCTCCCACACAAAGCAATAAGGGATCTAACTAGTTATGAACAGCAAGCAAAGCTAAAGAAAACTAAAAAAAAAACCTAAGAGCGAGACGCTCCAAGCATAGCACATAACACATGAAGTGATAAAAATATAGCGAGACGAAGGACGAACCGATGATTGTTGATGGAGAAGGGGATGCACGGGGGCATCCCCAAGCTTAGACGCTTGAGTCTCCTTGAATATTTGTTTGGGATGCATGGGGGCATCCCCAAGCTTGAGCGCTTGACACTCCTGAATCTTCTTTCATCATCTTCCATCGCACACTTGAAAACTCCCTTCATACATAACTCATCATAAGCTGATTAGAGAGGTTAGTACCCTTAATAAATAATTTTTCTCCACTGGATATAAAGATATTCTTGAAGAGATACTGTTTCTCAAGAGTGCCAAAAAGTTTTTGCAAAGAAAAAGCAAGCTTAAGGTTTGCAAAAGTTAGGAGAGGCAAAACGTGGCAGAATCTGTGAAAAACAGAACAACAGATAGTAAAGAATTTTTTAGGGGCACTTCTGCAACTCAAATCAAAAAACTCAGAACATACGGAAGTTTCGTAATTGTATAGAGCATACTTTGTAAACATTTCAGCTCAAAAAGATGAACTGGGATTTTTCTGGAATTTTTCTAGTCACGAGGACAGAATCTGTTTTCTGGACAGCATGTCACAACTTTTACTTCCCTTGCCGTAAGAGGCTATAACTTGGCACAGAGTTGAAAAATAAAGATACAATGATGTTGATACAGAAGTAACAAACATCAAGACACAACAAAAGCAAAAATAAACACCTAAATTCGTTGCGGGCTGCCTCCTGAAAGCGCTTCTTTAAAGCCATTAGCTAGGCATAATGCAAAAAGAAGAATCAAGTTTTATCAAGAGAAAGAGAATAACTAGCCCGTGTAACGGACTCAAAAGGTAACTTGATTTTATTTCTAGGGAAGTGTTCCATCCCCTTTTTGAATGGTAATTGGAATTTTATATTCCCCTCTTTCATGTCAATAACCGCACCAACGGTGCGAAGAAAAGGACGTCCCAAAATAATTGGACATAAAGGTTCACACTCTATATCCATAACGATAAAATCAACGGGAACATAGTTGTCATTGACAATGATAAGAACATTGTCGATCTTCCCCAAAGGTTTCTTTATGGAAGAATCAACAAGACGAACACCAAAAGAACAAGGCTCAAAAGGCTTCAATTCAAACATATCAAATATTCTTTTGGGCATAACGAATGTACTAGCTCCAACATCACATAAAGCATAGCAAGAGAAGTTATTTAATTTAATTTTGATCATAGGGTCCCAACCATCATCTAGCTTCCTAGGTATGGAGGCTTCTACTCTAAGCTTCTCCCCCCTAGCTTTGATGAGAGCATTTGTGATATGCTCCGTGAAGGCAAGATTAAGTGTGCTAGTGTGGGGGTCTCTAGACATTTTGTGTAGCAATCTAATAACTTCAGACAGGGTACAACTATCAAAATCAATATCACTACTATCAAAGGTGGTAGTAGTGTCATCTAGGCTCACTTGTTTGAAACCCTCTATGTTCATAGGAGTTTCTTTGTCTTCGGTTGAGGTATTAGCATCACCATTAATAGGTCCAACGGGACTAGGAGTGCATTGGGTGCTAATAGTTTGAGTGTCCTCAACAATTTGGATAGTGGCAACTGTGTGGTGTGTAGGAAGGCTCTTAATTCTATCCTCTTCCATAGGAATAACTTCTGGTTTGGCTGCCATTTGATTTATCAAAGTAGATTGGGTGTGGGACATATTCGAAACATGGGTTTCGGTGGCGGTAAGTCTAGCCTGGAGACTAGAAATCTCACTGTTCAAGCTGTCAAGCTGTTCACTAATGTTTTGCAGAATGGCAGTATGCTCACCTATTTGCTTAGAGAAGGCTTTGTTTTGTTCAAACTGGGTGTGCATATAGTTCTTAGTACCTTTCTCTATTTCTACCAATTTATCATAGCTAGGTAGGTCTCTTTTCGTATAAGCAGGATTATAGGATTTATTGCTAGGGTAGGTATTGTTGTTCCCATAGTTGGATGGAAACGGTCTAGGATTGCTAGCAAAATTTCCCCTATAAGCATTGTTGTTGAAGTTGTTTCTAGCAATAAAGTTCACATCTACTTGTTCTTGGGCAACCAAAGAATTTAAAGGGACATCATGAGGATCAATAGAGGGTTGCTTGGTAAGTAGAGACATAATTAAGTCAACTTTTTCATTGAGGGAGGTAGTTTCCTCGACAGAATTTACCTTCCTACCTGTTGGAGCGCGTTCGGTGTGCCATTGGGAATAATTGGTCAGTATTTCATCGAGAAGCTTCGAGGCAGCACCAAGTGTAGTTGACATAAAGGTTCCTCCCGCGGCCGAATCTAACAGGTTCCGCGAGATAAAGTTCAAGCCTGCATAAAAAGTCTGGATAACCATCCAAGTAGTCAAACCATGTGTAGGGCATTTCTTAACAAGAGATTTCATTCGTTCCCAAGCTTGGGCAACGTGTTCATTATCCAATTGCTTAAAATTCATAATATTACTCCTCAATTGGATAATCTTAGCAGGAGGGTAGTACTTCCCTATAAAAGCATCTTTGCACTTATCCCAAGAATCTATGCTATTTCTAGGCAAAGATTGAAACCAGATTTTAGCATCTCCCCTTAAAGAGAAAGGAAAGAGCTTGAGCTTAACAACATCACCTTCTACTTCTTTATACTTTTGCATATCACATAATTCAACAAAATTATTCAAGTGTAAAGCAGCATCATCTCCAGCACCAGAGAATGGATCTCTCATAACAAGGTTTAGCAAAGCAGGTTTAATTTCATAAGAGGTAGCTGAAGTGGCAGGTGTGGCAATGGGAGTGCAGATAAAGTCTTGGTTGTTGTGACTAGTGAAGTCACACAACTTGGTGTTTTCAATGGAACCCATAGTAGCAGCAAGTGTGGCAGGTATTTTTGGTATTTTTGATAAAAGACACAAAGATAAAAAACTGAAAGATAAACTAACAAGACTAAAAAACAAAGGTAAAGGGTAGTGTGCAGCTCCCCTATCTTAGCACTTGGAGTCCCCGGCAACGGCGCCAGAAAACTTGCTTGATGGCTTCTCGCCCTTCGTTGGTTTCCCCAAGTGAAAGGTTTGAGATGTAGTGCAGCAACAGTTTTCCCTCGGTGAAGATACCAAGGTTTGTCTCCAGCAGGACTCCAGAGATGATAAGTAGGTGTCAGCGGCGCAACTGATGCGGACCTGCACACAGACACAGATAACTTTGTTCCCAACGAAGTTCAGAGAGGTTGTCAATCTCTCCGGTCTTGTTGTTTACAAAGGATAAAACGCAAGGGATAATGATAGCAGATAAAAGTAGTAAAGTAAATAGCGTGGAAACAATAATGAGGATATGGACTGGGATACGTGATGTTTGCTAGTGATGTCTCTCTCCCAAAAGACGATAAAATTGCTATGCGAGGTAAACAAATTACAGAAAGGCAATTGACAAGATTATGAACGCACCGCAATGCTAACTATGCTACAAAAGAAAGGACGAGGCTCAAAAGCACGGGCAGAACGCCAAAATAAGTAGACCGAAATCCATCTGCATCTACTACTAATCATCCACCTTGAGATATCTATCCAGAACATCTCGCTGGTATTAAGTTGCGAGCCCCACCCAAAGTGTAAACCCAAAGCAACAGACAACTGCATTAAAAGGAACTCTGCATAAAGTAATCAATCTTTGTAACCGCGGTTACAAGCACCGTTGTTTCCCCCCTTGTGGCAACAGCACATCCCCTAGACTTATGTTTCTGTCACTCAAGCGTGTCATCGGGGAGGCATGAACCCACAATCTAGCACAACGCTCCCTCTTGGAGTCACTACCTACTACTTGGCCAAAGCAATAAACAGCAACGGAGAACATGCAAGAATTACTTAGGAACAAAAATATAAGAGATAAAAACCAAATATATTACTCTATCAAAATCTGAACATAATCTCATAATCCATCAGATCCTATCAAACTCAACATAGCAATAGCAGAAATATTACAAAGGTGCCTCGATCATGTAGGGCAGCTCACGAGGTCTAAACAATGAAGATCAAAGAGGGGAGGAGAACATCACATAGCTACTGATCACGGACCCATGGTCCAAGGAAAACTACTCACGAGACATCCGGGGAGCATCCATGGTGGAGAGGAGACTCCCGGAGGTCAATCCTCCCTCCGGCAGGGTGCCGGCAAGAGGTCTTCTGGTGCTCCCGATATTGGAAGCACGGCGGCGGCGGAACAGAGGCGAGTTCACGGAATATGGTTCTTGTTCTAGAGTTTTCCCGTGACGGGGGATAAATAGGCGAAGGGGGGGCAGCCAGAGGTGGACCAGGGGCCCTAGGCGCCCCCCTGGCGCGGCCAGGGGTGGGGCCGCGCCGGGTGGCCGCCTGGGCCCCCCTGGCTCCCCTCTGGCCCCTCCCGGGCTCTTCTCGAAGCTTCCTGTACGCTGATTTTTCCTATATTTTCCCGGAATTTTTCTGGCACTTTTTATATGGGGGAAAACTGAAATAGAAAAACAGCAGAAAACAGGAACTGGCACTGGGGTGCACTGAGTTAATAGGTTAGTCCAAATATGATCAAACTAGCAGGGTGGTTGCGCGGCGGCACGCCGCGCCTGTATTGTTGCCCGTTGTTGCTTTGTGAGATGGCCAGTGATAGGCATCGGTCGACCGGCGCTAGTTTTGCGCCGGGAGACGCGGACCGTCTGATCTTCGCGATTTAATGGTCCAGATTCGCGTATACTCCTTCGTTTTGACTGTAACATTTGCGGTACCTTTGCAACATTTGCGGTACTTTCGCAACTTTTTTGTTACATGGATGTAACATTTTTATTTTTGATGTTTTTTGCAGCAAAAAAATTATGGTAACAAATTTTAAATCGCTGGTGATAGCATTTTTTACTATCGGCTGCAACAAAAAATCATAATCCGCCGTGCTAATCGCTTTATAACTTTTTCATTGTAGAAAAAACTCTTAACGGTAGTAGAAAAAATACACAACGGTGGAAGAAAAAATTTAAACGGTTGCAATATTGTGCGTAAAAAGACATACAACGGTGGTAGCAAAAACATATAACGGTTGGTAGCAGAAGAAAAAAATGGTTGCAACAAAATTTATCGTCGCCGCCGTCGAGGTCGTAGCTCCGTAGTGGTGATGTAGCAAAAATCTTGGCTGGTAGTAGCAAAAACATAAAACAGTAGAAACAAAATGGTTCACTGGTTGCAACATTACATACTCAGATATTCCCTTGTACATTGTGCGTTTGTAGCAAAAACACTAGTTTGTTCCTTTGTAGCAAAAATATGATATGGTTGTAGCAAAAATATGATATGGTTGTAGCAAAAAAAATTGATGGTTGTGCACGGAGCTGCTCATGGCCATGGCGGCCATGTCCGGGGACGTGGGGGCGCGGGGAGGTGCGGGCTCGACGGAGGAGGACCGGGGAGGGCGCAGCTGGTCGGGAAGGGGCCGGATCTGGGCAGAGGGAGAACGCTGACGAGGTCTCGGGAGCACGGCGGCGAGCTCCTCGAGCTCCACGCGGGAAGCAGCCATGGCGCGAGCAGCGACTCGCGGCGGTGGCGCACGACGGCGGAACGCGGACAACGGCCATGGCGAGGGGCGGTGGCTCGCGACGTCCATGGCGCAGGTGATGGGGCACGGAGGGTGTGGCGCGGGATGTTACTATGCGTCACGGAGAGAGGCGACCGGCGGAACCCACTCGGCCGATCGGCCAGGTGGGAACGTTTCCCTTGTGAGATTGTAAAACTACGTGGAATACCTGATAGGGTTTGTGTGTCTTCTGTTTTTGTGTTCATTTAGTATTTTTGGAAATTTATTTTGTTGTGTTGTTGTATTTATTTTGATAAGTTGGTACCGGGGTTTAATCATATATTGTATATTATTTTTATTTCCTTATTGGATCGAATGTTATTTTTTGACGCCGTTCTATGTCAGTTTTGAATAAGGTCATAGGTATTTCACATGTCAAAAGTTTATTCAATGTGGATAAGTATGCACATGCGTTCTGACACGTATGGGGTGAAGTTGTCGAGTTGTTGGGTGTTGTAATAATGGATGGATATATCGCTTATTCGGTTGGCAACACTATATAAGAAGAGCTTGTTTGTGTTAGAGGGAGACACACTCCTAAAATTTCTTTCCATTCATTTTTGTGTTGGAGAGGAGAGGAAGAGATATATGTGATGTTGAGTATTTCAGTGATGGGGATTCTACTTTTTTGAGAGCGTGAGGCTTGGCGAAGGGGGTCGTTTTCAGGAGAGATTATTGAGCATGGTGAGCAGAAGGTTTTTCCGGAGAGTGGAAGGTTTGTTGATCCTTGAATTGTTGGAATGATTGCTTTATAGAAAAGGTATTGTACCGTGCTTTGTATGCTGCACTCTTTGGTGGTGGTCAGCGTAGTTCAGGCAGAAGATTTTCTTGATGCTATTGACAGTTGGAATGATTGCTTTAGAGAAAATGTATTGTTACCGTGCTTTGTATGCTAGGCTCTTGGGTGGTGGTCAGCGTGGTTCAGGCAGAAGATTTGCTTGTTGCTATTGAGGCTAGATGTGGTAATGAGAAAGGAGGTGTTCACATTGAGGCTGCTTGTACTTTTGATCTTTAGTTCAGAAGAGTATTGTAATTGTGTTCTGAATGCTTCCGGAACTATGTGATGCGCTGGTAATAGTATAAAATTAGCACGTTGGCGCCGTGTTTTTGGTGAAACCCAGGGGGAGTTAATGTATAAGACCAGGTTCAGTTTTGAGGGTCTTTTTGATGCATGTTTAGAGCCTGATGTGTTAAAGATTGTGGTGGCTGGTCTTGGTGGTGTTATAACTGAGACTTTCCTCATGAGGACCAGGAGATTATTACATTGGATGCATTGTTAAGAGATGTTTCTGTTGCTCCAAAGCCTGTGGATTTGGAAGCGCCAGTTTTTGATCCATTGTACTGGCAGCTTAATCATGAGGCTATGTAGAGAGTCCTCTTTGTTGTTGACTTGTAAGTTTTCGGTGAAGATTGTTGTCAAGGAATTCTTGGACCGTGGGCCTTGGGTTATAGATTCAACATTTTCTTGTTTGTTGATGATGGCACAGACTTGGATCGATGCCATGCTTTTCATGGAGGGGAAAAGTTGATGAAACTAAACTGGGTGACCGAGGATTTGCTTTACAACCACTGCGTAGTGATTTTATCATGTGTTATTTTGATGTGTTTCATGTCAAGTTTTTGTTGATATTGTCGTGAAACTGTTGGTTTGTGTTTTGTTGCATGGATGAACAATATTTTGATCATCATTCTTGTGCGCATGAGTTATTTCATGTCGGTGTAAAGAGGAAGAAGTCCTATTTTGAGAACGTACGTTCATACAACTGTGGGCTCAGTGTGATGACACACGTTATTGTTTGAGGTGTGAATCTTTGGGGATACATAGTATGGATGACAACACAATTAAATGTTGTGCAAAGAGATAAATATTGATTTGTATTTGTTTATGGATTGCACGGTTACATAGCATCAAGGATAACAAAGACTGGGGTAGATGACAATAAGTTGCAATGCGCATAGGACAAATGAGAGTTTCCACTTCAGCATGGTGATTGCTCCATGTCATTCTCCAGCTGAAGATCGTGGGCACTGTCTCATCAACGGCATTGTCGGACGAACACAAGTATACCATCTTCAGTGAAGTAAATGTGGCGGTTCATAGCTCCAGCATCAGCTCCTTTCCAAAACACGCCTGACTGCAGGTTGATGTTCACCTTTTTCTAGGATAGAAGATCAACAAAATAGGGCACACAAACCTTATAAACATGGTAAGTAGCTGCACAGAATGCTAAAGAGAACTGTACAATCAATGAGTTTAGTATTCTAAAGAACCCTTGAAAAACAAAAGTATTACCACTATCATCATGTCAGTTATAAGGTCCATAATGATGTACCAATAGACAAATATATCTTAGTAGATGCAGTTTTATAGACAGAAAGTTGATGCTTTTAACATCTATAAACAGTATAGGAGATAAATTACTGAACTAAATAGACGCTGCTCCTTCTGAACAATTCAGAATGAAAGTTAAGATAATTAGTGAATACATAACCTACACAAACCAGGTCAACAAAGAATTTTGTTATCTAAAGGTAGCCGTTTATTGTGAATTGCAGGTCTATATGTGGAAATCTCAATGCCATCTTCACACGTGGTGCAATTTGCATTTGGCACTAACATCAATTAAATTTGAATGTGAACACATAGAAGTAAAGCTGAATTAAGCCCCATCAAGTATCAAGCAGCATCAGGATGGAACACATATAAGTTTCTAATAGCAGTTGTTTTCATTCTAAAGGGCTCGTTTTAAATTATAAGATAGTATCATGGGAAAAAATGTATTTCTAAAAACATGCAAGATCTGTATCAAATCAAACAAAGGGAAATTAGATGTGCAAAATTGTATTTTGTTCTGTCAATTTTCAGTTTAATCTGTATATAAAAAGGCCATTTCATTTCTAGCTCATCACAAATTACAACTTGGTTGCATTACAAAACCTAGTTGTGCACAGAAAAGATACCTTAGCAACCAATGTGAACGACCAATAGGGAAGATCTATTATACCTTGGCAAAATGTATGACAACAGAGCCAACACCAATGGCCTCGTTCTTGATAGATCTTATTGGTTCTTGATAGATCTTATGGCAACCCTTAAGTCCTTCCTGTAGTGAACAATGAAAATAACATGGGACTGCAGCTCCACTTCTAATTTATCAAGCATCAATGTTTCCTTCATTTATCTAATCAGCAACTTTGCTAGAGAAAATAATGCATAATCCATAGGCGTTTGCAAGGAGCCCTAGCATGCTACTCAAACGGCCAATTATCAAAGAACATGAAGGACAGGTAAAGAATTATTATATCCCAAATTATCAATATCCCTGCCGTTGCCCATATGTTAATGTATAATTGGAAATTCATACGATAGTTCAGTCTATGTTACCACCTTGCCTAAACATGTTAAAATCAACTTATTTCTGCACTCTAATCATAGAATAGCACATATAAAGTCATCTTGATGTTTCATCTAGAGGATGAATTAGTGAAATTATTTATCTCGCCAATATAATATGAACACCAAGGTAAAGTGAAGTGCGGTACCCTGGACAGCTTGTGCAAATCCATTTTGAGATAACTATGCCTAGCAAGACCTAACTTTCTACACAAACCAAATAAAATTGCGAAAAAACTCTTGACACTAAAGTAGTAAATCTATTGTAGTTTTTAAAGTTGAAAAGCTATCAAAATTTAAGGCAAGGATACATCCGAAATATGATTTCATCGAGGAAACCGTCTTCGATTATTTTATCTGCCACTGCACTAATCATTGCTAGATCTTGCGGCACGCCAAATATCTAACGTTAGAAGATAAACCTGCACATTACAACACAACAGGCCAAAGGACCACCTGTAATACTAATTATTAGTGATGCTCCCTTGCACTTAGTAAGTCACCTGTTAAGAAAAATATAAATTAATGGTAGACTTCATGCAGCCAGACAGTTGCACATGCAACCTATCCTGATTCAATCTTGCTATAATAAAGAAGAAATCATTCTTTGAATGCGTCAAGCCCATAGATATTTTCATTTTTTTACTATGATGATGAAATATCTATCAAACCAGGCATAACCGTATCATGGAATATTTCAGCAAGCATGAAATATATGTTTGCTCAATTTTTTAATCTTCAATGGCAAGCAGAAAAAAATATTACTTTGGTACAGATGTTTCAGATCAAATACATCAAAATAAGAGATATCCTTTCTTCCTCTTTATGTTTTTAAGATTATCATATTGATGCCTTATCAAGTAATGTGTAATAATTACCTGATATATGATTACGACAACACTGTTGAGTACATAAGCAGAACAGAGGTATGCATGTGCAGTAAAACACGTCCATTATAAAAGTGGGCATAGCTCTGATCAGTTAACCAGGGATGGAAAATGCAATTCGATGTCAAAAGACATACATCAAGTTATCAATTGAAGTATTGTTATATTTGTATACCCAACACCAACATGGCAAGGCAAATAAAAAGAATCGTTGCTAAACTAAACAAAGTAGAAGGGAAACCTCTATCTTTCAGAATTTATGTGTAACATAATAAGGAAGCAATTAACAGGAAATAAGCCGATCTAAGTATCACACACACACACACACACACACCCCATATTAACGGAATAACAAATTGCATGCTTGCAACATCAATGTAACCTTTGAATCTGAGCAAAAGAAGCACAACAAATTTAACAATATGTTTTCAGACTAACTGCCCCGCCTAGAATTGGAGATTTGCTGACCAAAATAGAGCATGTTATATGATATCCATCCTTTCATCTATTACCCCACAAAATGCTAGAGAAGAGGCAAGAGGAATAGCTTACCCATAATAATCAATCTATTTCTGAACTTGTAAGTAGCTGGCAAATAAAACTGCACACACTGCCAACTTGAAGCAGCAAGAACTACAATGGAGTCAAAAATTGTTTTTCCTAGGAGAAGACCTAGCTTATGTAAGTGAATGGTGAGTTAACTCAAAGGCTATATATTTCAATAATAAAGCCACTATGATCCACCCTTTCCACTAAGGTTGTGCTATAACAGTGCACTTGCCCAAGAGTCCTTTAAGCAGAACTTGCAAACCGAACTGATTTAGTACTGATTAAGGGCTAACTTATAAAATCTTATTAAGGGCAAACTTATAAAATCTTCTCAAGCTGATTTAGTACTGATTATATAGATTTGTGTGTTATGAGGCATACTTTTGGAACTACTTGTCTTTCATATCCGTCAGTGTGCAACCACAGTAGCCACGGGTTGGCGCAGGATGGAGCAGGAGATCGCGGAAGGGGGATGGAGTCCGGTGAAATCTTTGCTCCTGTACTCTCAGATCCTTGCGATTTGGACGTAAACATCCAGCAACAAGACTGCTTGTCCATTTCTTTTAGGAGCGGCCCTTCCATAGATTAAACTTTGCTCATGGTAAACGAATATTTATCCATTGCTTAGTGTCAACTGTTAAGACTCAAGATAAAGAACAAACATGCATGTTTTTTATCACTTATGATAAGATACGTCTAGTTTAATTTAATGCTGCACAGTTCATGTCATACAGAGATTCAAGTCTTGGTAAAGCAGAGAACTCATGTTTTTGAAAAATCTGTATAAATTAATACAGATCAGGGAACACCACTAAGGAAAAGAGCAATCTAAAAATTTATAGAGGAAGAAGCAGTCGAATGATTCTTTACAAAGGTTAATTTGATGCTTAGTCTGTACGTATTTTATGAGGCCCCACACATGCACAACACAGAAATATAGATGTAAGTTCTAACAACTGACAAAAGGGTGAACCAGAACTAAAAAGAAAGAAAAAGGAACAAAACTTATAAGAGACAAAATACTAAGAGAGAACGCCGCCAGTAGAAACAACAGGTTTCTTTTCTTGTGAATCTCTTTCTTGAAACCATCAAAAATCAATCTCCATGGCTGGTTAACTCACTGAAAAAGGACGGCAAAGAAATAAGGCACTAAATCAAATAAAAATAACAATAAGAAAACCAAGCAGAGGACGAACCAGGGAGACAGCACGACAATGATGTGTCGATGTCGTGGGGGATCCACGGCTTTGCCTGCTTCAGGGAAGAACCGGTGGCGCGATCTTCGGCACCACTCATCATCGAGCAGCCCACGCTGCACCTCGTCGGCAGGGAATTCGGACGCCCTTCAGATCATGATGGCGCGGCTCAAAGACGAATCTCGACACACGGTGGTACGCGCATGGTCGACCTCGAGCTTCTTCGATATGAGGCGACGACGAGCAGGAAGAAGAGAAAAGGCACCGCCGCTCGAGAGATTAGAGCGCCGGGAGGGATGTCGAGGAGGCCTTCCGCTTCAATCGAGGAGAGGAAGGGTGGGGTCGTGAGAAGGAGAAGAGATCGAGAGAGAAACAGAAGTTTCCACATAACCCGGCGGGATGGCCAGAAATATCTAGCGTCAAAAGCGAACTAATCCACATCCACATGCCTAAAAACCAGCACCGAACGAAAACCGTTGAGAACCGAAGCGATGTGAAAAACAGCTGTCAACTTCTCTTTAATCGCTGGCTAATTCAAAAAAAGGACAAAATTAAAAACCTTCATGGTTTAGTTTTGTGATGTAAGTGTATGAAAGTGTATCTAGATCATAACAATATCACACAAAATATGCATGAAGCAAGTAAAAATTATAGATACGTTTTGGACGTATCAGCGGGTCGTCGACTGGTGGGTGAGACTTCTGTTACGCGCCGCGACTCTTCGAGTGGTGTCCTCGAGTAGAGTCCTCGCGCTTGCCTTCTGGGTCTTCGAGTCATTTTTCGTCGGCGATGGATCTGACGGTCGTCGAGGTGCTGGACTTGATTCGGCTGCAGGCTAAGTGATCTTGTCGGGGCGATGGAGATGCTTGCTGTGAACTTGAATTTCTCGAGCGGGCTAGATCTTGTTCTAGTCCTCGAGTCTTGATTCGCTGAGGGCGGGACCGCCGAGATCGTGGTTCCAACCTGTGTAGTTCCCACAGACGGCGCCAATTGACGGGGATCGGCCCCGGCAAATCCCATGGTCAGGGATCCTGGGTTAGTCATAGAGAAGGCACATGCTGGACAATACTCACCGGCTAACAGGAGAAGCACTTCCTGCTCGATATTATTACGTGAGAGGGCGATTACAAGGGAGGCCAAGGCGAGTTCTCGCAAGACCAGGAGAGTAGATTGTGTATTGGATTGATCTGGGCGTCTCCCCTCCGAGCCTTTATATACTAGGCTAGGACTCAGGGAGTCCGTACTAGGTTACAAAGATAGTTTCCTAGTTCTAGTCTTGCCTTGTACGCCAAGCTGCGCCTTCCATATCAGTCGCGGACTCCTACGTCGGTGCTTGGTTGGGCCAATCGTGGGCCTGTCGTGGCTTCCTAGCGGGCCTTCTATCTTCATACGCACCGGGTATCCTCATACACAGGAGTCGCGGGGTCACCCCCTCGTCACCATGGCGCCCTAATAAAAGGCGTCATACAATTCGCCACGTCAGACCTGCCAGTGGGCCTGTCAGTACCATGACGCATTCACTAATGGAGTCATGCCTTATACCATGGCGACTTTACTAATGGCGCCATGCCCTCTACCATGCCCCCTGGACAAATGAGTCATGGTACTTAAGTTCAATTTTGATGCTTCGTACTACAAACGGCCGCCGGTTCTTCATACGAACTTCGATTTTGATGTTCTTGGACTCGTTGAACTCGTATTGACGAGGGCCTCACGTTGATATCATTGGATATTTATTTAGATCATTTAAAAGAACCATTTTGACACTTCCCAAATGGCTAAGTCTGGCACCGTAGGTCCTCCGGTTTGACTCCAATTTAATCCCTTTGAACATGTCATTGCCAAGACCATGCACATGCCAACAAACCTAAAAATAACATAAAACAAAAAAAACTAATAAAAAATAAAGCTATTTACAAGAAAATCAAGAAGACAAGATCAGAGTCAGGGATCGGGACTATTTACAAGCAAATGAAATGAGGAACGGTTGAATGGGTCGACTAGTGAAGGGAGGGAGATGTATCATCTCTGGTGTGTTGAAGATGAAAACGAATGGAGAGCAAAATAGCGTCGTTGTTCTTCATTAATGTATCTCACTCGTCATGCTATGAAAATTGCGCATAAAATTCACTCGTCATGCGTCTCAGCCATTAACATCATGATTTCATTTTGTTGTAAATATTTTTCTCAAATAAGAATCATATGCTACATGTATTCTTTAATTGATATGTTTGCTCTGATGCGCTATACCAAGATCCATGTGACATGGAAGAGTTTCCTATATCTATTTAATTATATATTTATTTTCTAAAAGTAAAATCTTAAACTATGCATAATTGCAGGGGAGCTTCCGTATCTCTTATGTTCTTCAATCTTAGGGAAGCTTTCATATCTCTCATGTTCTTCAATTATAGGGAAGCTTTCATATCTCTCATGTTCTTCAATTATAGGGATGCTTTCATATCTCTTATGTCGAAGAAAATGAGATATATGGAAGCTTCCCTTACAATTCTGGATAGGTTAAGATTTTATTTTTGGAATTAATGATGAATGGATTTTAAGCGTAATTTTTATAAGATATAATAATGCCAAAATCTCTCATATCATATCCAACCATTTTTCCTTGTCCATAATGCATATACAATTTCTCATATTTTTACGGTTTATAATTTTATTGCATAATTTTTTTTATGGTATCTTTAGGTTTGTTGGCATGTGCATGGTCTTGGCAATGACATGTTCAAAGGGATTAAATTGGAGTCAAACCGGAGGACCTACGGTGCCAGACTTAGCCATTTGGGAAATGTCAAAATGGTTTTTTTTAATGCTTTAAATAAAGATCCAATGATATCAACATGAGGCCCTCGTCAATACGAGTTCTACGAGTCCAAGAACATCAAAATCGGAGTTCATATGAAGAACCGGCGACCGTTTATAGTATGAAGCATCAAAATTGAACTTAAGTACCATGGCTCCTTTGTCCTGGGCGCCATGGTAGAGGGCATGACGCCATTAGTAAAGGCGCCATGGTAGAGGGCATGACGCCATTAGTAAAGGCGCCATGGTACAAGGCATGACTCCATTAGTAACGGCGCCATGGTACTGACAGGCCCACTGGCAGGTTCGACGTGGCGAGTTGTATGACGCCTTTTATCAGGGCGTCATGGTGTCTAGCATGGCGCCATATAGGCAGGCGCCATGAAAAAGGGTTAGTTTGTGAAATGTTTAAATTTTGTGTTCATTGTGTGTTTAAAATTCAAATAAGGGTCAAATTTGTAAAATGTTCCTCCTAAATATGGCTCAACCTAGTAGAGGAACCAAATCAATTGATTCATGACCGACGTGCTCATCAAATGCATATTAGGATTAAGAGGCCGACCCATATTACATTCTAGGTTAAATATAGAATCAGAGCCTAACTATTTTGGCATATTAAGGGCCCATGTAGATATGCCACATTGGCGGTCTATCTTGTTATGGCCTATTACCAGTTCAGATTATTTTAAGCCCATTGATTTCCCAGGTTCTTCTAGACATTAGTCCATATTTGTTTGGGTCCAATGCCAACCCACGTACATTGAGTCCATTATCGACAATGTTTTAGCGAGCTGAAAAACCGTATCGATACGAAAAATATAAATAAAGATGAAAGCAAGATTAAACCATCAGGACAACATATCCCTCTTGTTACAACTACCAAATCATACGCGCCAATATTTTAACTGATAGAGTTGCACGTTCGCTTCGGAGCTAGTGTGAGATTTGCCTGCCAACCAATATTTTAGCATGGTTACGAAGATTTAGCTTCTATCCAAGCAAGAGCCCAACATGCTAATTCCAATATTTAGTCTTTAAAAAAAGTTAAATCTTTGGTGGGACAACTCAGCTTGCAACCCAAAACTATCATTCTAAACTTGCTATAACTTTACCAATAATTTATCCCATTCTTCTTAGAGTATCCACAATGCGATAATGTTGCTGCCTCTAAGGCCTTCTCTCTTCTTTTAAAATCGGAGTTCATATGAAGAACCGGCGATAATGTGGCGTGCGTCGGAGCGAATGCGCGACGTTTTCAGCCGCGCGGGACGATGGAGACGAGCATCTCAGCGAAGGCGCGACGAAGGGGGTCTGACGAAGGAGCGTAACCGACGAGGAAGTCCGACCTAAGGGGTGGGCAGCGATGGCCCAGCGCAAGGGCCGAAGTGATGCGCTGAGAGACAACCGACGCAAGTGCGCACAAAAGTGCTGGCAGCGGTGGACCGCTGGCAGTTGGCAGGGGAGCTGGCGGCGACGACGGCCAGCGGAGGTGGTGTAGGCGTCTAGGGTAGGAAGTGGATGAGTTGCCTAATGACGACGGGCCAAGAGAAAAGGAAGTGGACCACGCAGACGTCCAGATATTGTCCCCGCCGACACAAACCCGGTTTAAATTTGGATCGAAAATGGGTCGAGATGGATAAAAAATAAACACACATCCTATTGCGTTGACGCACTGAATCTTGATTTTTATGACAAAAAAACATAGAAATACGTCCACGTATTGGAGTTGCCAATCTGGCCAACATAGGGCCGAGAAGCCTTTGTCAACTCTGGTCACATCGATATTTTGCAAAGTTTGGCAGGACATTTCTATACCCAAACCCGCCTTGTGCCGTCCCCATGGCCGCCGCCGCCGCCGCCGCCGCCTCTTCTTCCCGCCGGAGGATGGAGGCCGTCTGCCGCCATCTCCCCCCTCAGCCGCTGCCCATCCTTAGCCTGGTACGAGCTGCTTACCTCGTAGAAGCCCCGGCCTGCCATCCCACTCAGCCCCCTCCCAACTCACCCGTATCATGTTTTTATTTTCTTGCTTAACCGGTCTCCTTCTGCGCGCAGAATCAGCTAAGCGCCGCGGAGGCAGGACATAGCCCGGTGATCATCGGAGGAATGGTGCTGGACATCCACGCGAAGCCATCCGTGCCACCACATCCTGGCTCCACCGTTCCTGGGATGGTAAACCACCCTCTTGCTTTGAACACAGTCCTCGTTTTCACCAATTGGTAGCTTGAATCACATGATATTTTGCTAGATTGTATGATGTGAGGTATAAGCGTGTGGTCTGACGTTTGGAACAGCCATGACCAGTAGCCTGATTTTCTGAAATGTAAATTATAAGTACTTGAGTTTTATCCTCGGATGTAGGTCCTGAGCAAAAAAAAAAAAACACTGAAAGTAGGTTTTGCTAGGATACATCCAGGTTCCTTAAAAAACTATTGGCCAAATTCAAATTTTGGAGTTGTGTGCGCTGGTGGTCTTTTCTTTAGAATCATATTAATCTGATATTTTCAAATTAGAGTGATTTATTAGCTAAAATTATTTCCTTCTTTTGTGACCAACCGGACTAGTTGATTTCATGAATTTAGGTTGAACTTCCGACGATCATTGGAGGTATTGGCATTTGCAGATAATTTTAATTACAAATTCAACCCAAAGAGCATGTGTACCTATTTGGGTGATTTATTCCCTGACCAGCTGCTGGGATGATAACTGTTTTTTAAGAGTTTTAGGTCCATATTGACAATTAAGACACTAATGTAAATGCGGGAACTATTGATAATGTGTTTTCACACGTTTAATAATACGTGATAGATTATGGATTCAGCAAAAAGAAGAAAATAACTGGAACCTCGGATATGTACTCTAGAATGATCGTTATTGGATTGTTTACTAGATAAGGGCTAGGTTATTAAGTTCGTTTAATTTGATCTTCTATTGGTAAAATATTTCATCCTTGTTATTATATATGTATAATTATTTTGAACACCTATCTATTTTCTTTGATACTGTATGCCTTTTATTCATCCTTACGTTCGAGGCATATAGCTTGTGAGCTGGCACTAGTTTTGTTTCTGTCATATAGCAAGAAGAGTTTGAGTGGAATACCATTTGATGATGTATTTGAACTTCATAGGTTAAGTACATCGGTGGTGGAGTAGCTAGAAATATTGCTGAGTGCATGGCTAAGCTTGGGACTCAACCACTCATGATTAGTGTCGTTGGAGATGATATAGCAGGTATAATGTACTTATGATGCCTAGTTTTTCTAATAACTAAATTTACTCATGTCAGAATACTCTTCCCTTTTCCTGACTTGCGTGAACTTGATCCAATACATTTCGTTTATTCTGCTAAAGGGGATTTCCTGTTGAAGTACTGGAGGTCAGCTGGACTATGTACAGATGGTAAGCGTGAAGTTATCTATCTTTCTGTATTGATCGTGATATCACATCATATATTTGTATGCATTTTTGTTGTTGTTGTAAACCCAATTGTAATATTTCTTTTGTATGTTGCTAATATGTTGGATATTTTCCCTTTACAATTAGTTTCTGGTTCTCCACTGGCTTAGTGCTGTTTGGCAATTTGCTTTGTGCTTGTTTGTGATGCAATGATTCAGGCCTACAGTTTGGTACAACAAACCAAAGTTAAAACACTGTAGTGGGACTAAAAAAGCACCCCCGCCCCCCTCCCTACTGCGGTGATCAAATAGCTCACAAACATTGCGTGCCAAATTTGGTGTTGGTCATGTTGTAGGGTCGAGGTTATGGTCTAAAGGGGAGGGGGAGGGGGTGAATAGATCTTATAAAATCTACGCCCTGGTCAACTTTTAAAATTTTCTACCGAGTTTGCCTAGGGGAGCCTACACAACAAGTCTACAACAAGAAGAGTACGAGAGCGAAATTGCAAGTAGGAGTAAGGGAAAAGTTATTGCAAACACATCAAACACAACGATATTTTCTCAAATTTCACATTGTTGATGCAATCCTACTCCTCGTTGGTGAAGGTTTGGACACAAAGTCTTAGGCCACACCAATACCTTGGCAAGGTCGACTACTAAGGTCCCAAGGACCCTCTTGCCCACCTATTTCATCATGGCTTGATACAACAAGATCAAAGCCTCACTTGGGGTTGATCTTCACAAAGAAGGCGATTACTGGGCCTTGTACAAACTCTTGATTCCTTCACACTTTGAAGGCTATCAAGTGACTCCTAATCGTCTAGGAGGATCACACTCTCCAAGATAATAGTACATTTGTCCTTAAACTCAACGTGAATTTTGGATCCACTAAAGAGTAAAACTTAGAAATTACAACCTATGAGCTTAAAGAAACAACCACTTGTAAGGACAAAAATTAGGGGTCACGGTTGATGCTTTCACATCAAAATGGGCCAAGTCCTGAACTAAACTTGATAAACCATTAGTCCTCTTGATTGCCTTGTCATTAATCATCAAAAATGAATAGGGGGACTAAATGCACTTTTGAATGTACCCATCTCACTACAACATATTGTATTGAGCATGAAAGCAATATGTCATGTATTGTGCAATCATCAAAGGGTGCAAACTGGTTAAACGCTGCAAATTAAGAGGACATAACATGAGTTACCTTTCTGTTTATTTATTAACACCTTTGAAACAAAACTGTAACATCAAACAAATTAACACCTCTGAGGACATAGCATGTGAGTTACTACCTCCGATCCAAAATAAGTGTCGCTCATCTAGTACAAAATTTGTACTAGCTTAGTACAAAATCTGCGACACTTATTATGGATCGGAGGGAGTACCTTTCTATGGGTTTTCTGTCAACTTAAAAAACCAAAGAAAAAAACTGTACTTGGATATAATCAGCTAAATAAATAGGTTTCAACTGACTAAACTATGCGTTTGTACTACACGTAAATGATAAGTAAAATGATCCTTAGACCAGGCTGTTAACTTTGTTTGTGATAATTATTTATTGCTCCTTTAGCTCTTTTGGAAAGTATGTTGTTCACTTTCTTGGTCACCAAGATATTATTTTGACATCTTCTTTCTAGAAACATCTCTAAATTATCATTTCACTGTGAATGCTGTTTATGAATTGTTAATGCTTTTTATTTTCTTTTTGCCCCTTTAAATGATCTTTGGTTATTTTCTATTAGCTAATATTATCTCACAGCAATTAAGTAGGAATACTGCAGGTTCTTGATGTTACAACTCCAGTAGTATCAAATGTATTTGATGGGAACGGAGAATTATTTGCTGGCGTCGCGAGTGTGCAAGCAGTTGTAAGAATAATTCAATGAAATGTGTACTGTTTCCGTAGATTGAACATTAGTGTTTGCTAATTAGCACTATATTTATTTCTATTTTCCTTGGGCAGGAAACTTTTCTTACCCCTAGCTGGATATGTCAGTTCTACCGCCGTATCTCCACTGCACCACTACTAATGCTTGATGCCAATTTATCTCCTCAGTCACTTCATGCTGCTTGCAAAAGTAGGTTGTTACACTCCTTTATTATCTTTTGGAGGCGATAGGCTTATTTACTTATTTAATTTTTGTATGCACATGTAAGTTGGATACTGGATAGAATAGATTTTATTTACCATCTCAGGTGGCAGTTTTGAGAACGATAATTCTGGTTACCAGCAGTAACCTAAGATTCTCAGAAGTTTTGTGGAGGGAATTTCAAACAAAATCTGTACTTATTCGATGTATTGAAGCTAACTGGATATTTTCTTTCAAAATTCAAATTCAAAACCTAAATAAATAAATTCAAGTTGAAGCAGGGTCGTTGGCAACTGAAATCATGGCCTTTGATACACACTTGTTGGTCTTTAGACTCCCTCCATTTCAAATTGCAGGTCACATATTTTCCAGCTAAATTTTTCGTAAACCGCCATAATGTTTTGTTTACCCATTCTACCCTCTAATGCATTTCCCCCTCACGGTATACCATGAAGCGACCCAACTTCCAACGAGCTTAAGTATCTCTCTTTCCATCGCATGCCTTCAAAGTTCTACATGCTCTTGCTCTATTCCTGCATGCACTTTTACTTAAATAAAGGGTACTCAGGTCCTTTTTATCCTCAGATGTAGCTACTTTAAATGCTTCGTAATCTGTCTGCTCAAACAAAATGGGCCGTGTAATCTAAAATGGAGGGAGTACATTCTTATATGACAGCATTGTTGTTGCACTGCATTACCTTTTAGTATACTTGTGAACTCTGATCTCCTTTCTTACCATATTTTTCGAGGAGCTTCCCTAAAAAGCTTAACTTGAATGTCCTAATTATCACAGGTGTTATGTTTTTTCTTATCATTTTTTTTATGTATGGTCAAAAGTTAATGATAAACACTATATCGTGTTATTTGTTTCAGTAGCATATGAATCTGGGGTGCCTGTGTTATTTGAGCCTGTCTCGGTGGTAAAAAGTTCAAGAATTGCGCCAATTGCAGAACATGTGAGTGCAAATGATTAAAGCATTTTGTAGTATGTATATGGGAAGAATTACCCCCTTGGCTGATTCGAGATAGGAACCCCTTAGTTCCAAAACTATTCACTTCACAGCCTCCAACCATTAAAACAAGTGCAGATCGGCATAACTGATCAAATTCAATGGGTATGAAACGTTGCAAAGATCAGTCTTAGATGTAAACAACAAATACTATACAGAAAAGAGAGGGAGCATCATATTGACCAAAGAAGAAGAGTAGGTGCACATGTAAAAAGTGGAACTGATGTTTAGGTTGCGCACCAGTTTTGATAGTTGGAGGGTTTTATAGTTGAAGTAGTTTTAGGGAGTCTGGGCAAGAGTTACACGGTAAATGCACTTCTCTTCCCATTATATTTGAAGTTTTCTTATTGATTTTCTATGGTGATTCAGATAACCTGCACTTCCCCGAATGAGATTGAGCTTGTTGCCATGGCAAACGCACTGTCTACTCCAGGGAAATATAACTTTGTCAAACGTGAGCAGTGCAACAATAAAGCGGAATCTGTAGATTATTTGTTTGAAATGCTCAGCCCAGCAATGTTTTTCCTTCTTGAAAAGGGCATCAAGCTTCTTCTGGTGACACTTGGCTCGAATGGTGTTTTCATATGTTGCAGAGAGCATGTTAACTTCATGAAGGACCAGCAAAAGTGTAAAGTGACACCTTTCTCAGCTCAGCTACTAGAAAAATTGGCGGGATGTTCTCTATCCAGCACGCCTCTTAATTTGTCTACAGAAGGCTCTTCCAGAACTTGTGTTTTTCATTTACCTGCAACATCTGCCTCAGTGGTGAGCCTCACAGGTGCAGGCGACTGTTTGGTTGGGGGATTCCTTTCATCTCTATGTGGAGGATTGGATATTATGCAAAGTGTTGCAGTTGGGATTGCTATAGCAAAGGCATCCGTTGAGTCTGAAGCTAACATACCTGCCAATTTTTCTACTGCAAGCATTGCAGGTCCGTCACATGAATCTTTATGTTTTATGGAATAAATTATTGATTTTTTGAACTGTATTGATTGATAGTTGGTTGCATAAGTAATGAGGCTATTTCTTGTGTCCAAACCCCCTGTACTGTCAAAAGTAAACATCCACTTGGAGCAAGAAGAGCTAATTGCCCCTTCTTGTATGCAGATGAGGCAAGAAGGACATTGCTATCAGCTAGACAGATATGGTGCCAATAAATAGAGGATCACTTCTATCAGTCTTTAGTAGAGAGAGAATTTTCTCGTGTTGCAGTAAATTTTTCTTGTTCTGAATGGATGGATGTGCCTACGAATGCACTGCTGGGCCATAAATGTGCCTGCCATTTTGTTGTTGTTGTTGTTGTTGTTGTTGTTGTTGTTGTTGTTGTACCTAACGATTGCTTGTTGGAAGCACCTATAGGTCAGGCGCCTGAAAATTATTTTCGGTTTCTGTCGATTTGGGCTCTGCCTCCCTATCCAACCATCGGATTGTTGTTCTTTGTCCTCCCAGTGCTGCACTGTTATTCTTCCTCACGCTGCCCCTGCGCCTTAATGGCGCAAGATTCTGCCTCCCCTTTGGTGGCGAGTCCCCTGGAATTTGTGTGGTTTTAGAGTTTAGGAACGACAACCATACATTTTTGACCAAGTTGAGGGGTCAGAATAGTTTTTTTCTAACTTTTTTTGTATGATTTCGCTGTGAGATGGCTAATTGAGCAGGAAGCAACCGAATTGTACTGGAATAACTGACAAGAGGTACCCAACCACAACAGCTTTTGTGAAAGAAAAGAAAAATCCCTTCACAGCAGATGATGATGCCGTGAGTCCACAACTCCTTCGATGGTGATGCCGTGAGTCCACAACTCCTCCAATGGTGATGATGTGAGTCCAACTCCGTCTATGCTTCATTTCCATCCCTCTTTCGGTGGCATCTCGGGATGATTAAGGGGATAGCTAGCCTATGAGCCTATGTACCCAACCTTGGTTTCTTGCGGCTCGAAGGAGGGTTTAGGGTTCCGGAACATAGGTGCAAGGGGATCTCGGCTATAGAGGGTTCGCATCTTGGCTATGACGGGTACTTAGCCTTTGTCTCCAACAAAAAACTAGGTTTCATAGTGGTATCAGGGTTCTCTTGCAACCATCTACATCAACCAATCTACCTATTCAATCTCAAATCAACATTTTTTCCTTGAATCTTATCTGCTAAAGAAGAGATGAACAAACCCAAAGCTCCATTTCGAGGCCAACTATCTCCACGTTCTATCCGCGCTCTCCTCTCCGTTCTTCCACAAAAGCATGATGGTGGTGGTCGACGGTCAGCGTTGCGGTGGGTATCGACGTCGGTGTCGGTGAGAGAGAAGAGCGAGCGAGAGCAAGAACATCAACCAAGTTGTCTCAATGGGCGCAATCGGAAATGGTCCCAATCAAGCCGTTAACGGCTTGGAAATCGAATCAGTGTTTTTTGCCACTGTCAAATGTTTCGTGTGGTGCAAAATATAACGAAATGTATTGTGATGGTTTTGTGCTAATCATAACAATACTGTGGTGGTTTTCTGCAGTTCACTCACTGCAAGTACACGTAGTTGATTGAAGCACACTTTCATGATTATATTATCCTAGTTTGTATATTATTCCCAACGAAAAGCATTGGTTAATGTTACGATGAGTATTTTGGTTGGACTCGAGTTGTCACTAGTATCGAGTGATATGACTAGTGTGGCATCTTCAAGGCTTGTGAAGGTTATAATGAAATAATGATTGCAATAGAAAGTAATGAAACTTGAGAGTAAAGTGTTGTAAGTAAATAACTAACAATAAATGATGTTTTCTGCAATAGAGACGTTAAGTCCGGAGAGTACAATTCATGGTGAATAGCGGACATACCCTGTGTGCAACAGTATTTGTGGTGTTACCCTTTATATTGAGCCTTCGCCAGGCGTGACATCCTTAAATAACCAAACTCTTCCTGGGATTGTTTGGATTTATTGTCCCGCCTTATGTTACCATCATCAATGATCGTCTAATCAATTAAGGTTGTTAGATCAGACCAACACTTTAAGCATCGTAACTTCTCGTGCTCCATGTATTATCTTTGCTCCTCATTGGTGAAAGCGAAGTATATCAACCAGAGGGGGGGGGGCGTGAATGGGAGGTTTTCAAATTTCTTGAGGAATTTCAATTTCCTCAGGACTGAGGAAATTTGAAATTGAGGAAACTTAACTAACGAGGAAGTACAAAAACATCACAGAATGAAGACATGACTACAAAGCATCATATTGCAAGAGAAACAACTTCAATCAAGAGAGCTAAAGTGTAATAGATGCAATGCATGAGGAATCAGGGCCGAGGAAACTCAGAAGGGAAGGCATCAGGACAAGTCACCAGTGCATAAACATAAGAGTGAAGTTTGAAGAAATAGCACCAGGGCACTGAAGACACGGATTTGATCGACCAGTTCAAGTTGCTGTGACAACTCTACATCTGGTTGGAGAGGCTGAGATTGAACTCAGAAGACATAGTCTTCACCTTATTCTCCTTGAACTGAAGTCCTCAGACTCCGTCCAATTACTCAGGTGAGTCTTCAAGGTAGACTCCCGAAACCTTAACAGACTCCGTTCACCCAGGGAAGTCACAATTGCATCTTGACTTCCTCAGAACGATGACCTCTACACCGGCTGGAAGATCACAGTCTTCAAGAGTAAAAAGCTTCGGATCACTCGACCTGACTTCCTCAGAAATTCTCAACTACTCAGGCTGGTGGTTTTCCTCACTTAGGTTCTTCAAGTTCCTTAGAGGTGGGTTGCTCTCAAATGACAAGTGTCAGTTTTTCTCTCGGAGCAGCCAACCCACAAATGGGGCTGGGGGCGACTATTTATAGCCGGGGGGCAACCCCAGGTGAAAGGAAATAAATGCCCATGCACGAAATTACCATCGTGCCCATCCTTTGGACCGTTGCTAGACAGGTTCTAACCTCTTACCACGCAACACGTGGCACGGTCCAAAATATTCTCTCTCTCTCTCTCTCTCTCTCTCTCTCTTCTTCAGGAAAACTGCACTAGCAGTTTCCTGACTCCTTAATCGAAGCTAGATTCCTCAGTGTCCTGAAGAACGAAGTCTCAGACACCCAAGGAACTGAACTTCTTCTGCAGGAGATTCCTCAGGGTTTTCTTCAGGATTTCTATTTGAGCACTTCCTCAGAAATACAGAACTCATTTTCCTCAACCCCTCCAACAGTGCGGTGTTTTCCTATGACTCAAGAAGTACAAAAGTCTTAACGTAGACTACGATACAACTTCGGATTCAGCGTGATATGTCGCAAGTCTTCTTCAGCGTCATCTAAATGCCTCAGGATCCTGTTTCCTCGGGATTTCGCGCCTCGCCAGTCTTTAGGAAACGTACCGATTTCTTCAATGTTCCTCAACATTTTGGCGGGTCGACAACGGTGGTTAACCTCTTCTTCAGCGACTGTTCTCATGTGTATACTCATAAACACATCTGACGGGGATCAACCCCGGAAAATCCCATGGTCAGGGACCCTGGGTTAGTCACGAGAGGCACAGGTTGGACGATAGCTCGTCGGCTAACAGGAGGAGACGTTCCTGCTCGATATTATTGCTTGGAGATGGCGATTACAGGAAGGCCAAGGCTAGTGCACACAAGGCTAGGGTTACAGATTGTGTATTGGTCGTTCTCGACGTCTCCCCTTGAAAGGATCGAGATAGACCTAGAGGGGGGGGGTGAATAGGTCTTATTACAAATTTTATCACTACTTAGCAATTTTTAAGCAATAGTGCGGAAAACAAAGTGTGCCTAATAATTGCAAGGTCTATTTAGCAAAGACAAGATAAACAATAAGCACAATAAACACAAGCAAGTGAGGGGCAAATAATACGGTAGTACAAGTAGTAAGGGAAAAGAGTAGGGATAACCGAATGACGCGGAGACAACGATGTATCCCGATGTTCACTTCCTTGGAGGGAAGCTACTCACCGTTCGGAGAGAGTGGGTGAAACCACGAAGGCACACCAACGCCACGAAGGCTCACTCTATTCCCCTTGAGATATCACCACGAAGGCGATTCCCAACCACTACCGGTTGACCTTAAAGGTGGTCACCAAAACCTCACAAACTCAACGGGGGTAATCACAATGGTCGATTCCTCTCCGAAGAACTCCTACCCGCCTAGGAGTCTCCAACCTCCAAGAGTAACAAGATCAATGGGAAATGCTCAAGACTTGCTCAAAACGTGATTTACTTTGGTTGGAAGATGGGGAAGGGGCAGATCTATCACTGGGTGAAAGATCCGTCAAGAACTCTCAAGGAACTCTCCGGGATCTGAGATTTGGTGAGGGAGAGAGTGAGAGGGAGCACTTGTGTTCTTGGGGGATTATAAATGAAGTGGTCAACCCTCACAAGTGGGAGTGAGGGGGTATTTATAGTCCAAGGGACGAAATGGCCGTTGGGACAATAATGTTGTGTAAGTGTCGGATGTCCGTCAGGTATCGGACGTCCGAAAGTTCACATGTCGGACGTCCGAGCCAGGTCGGACGTCCGAGCCAGGTCGGACGTCCGAAGTGTAATATCTGTGTGCAGCAACGAACATAGTAAGAAAAAGATCAGTAGCACATCGGAAGCCCGACAGTGTTCGGACGTCCGAAACATGTCGGAAGCCCGGCATTTTTGCATGTCTACTGACCTTTCCTACGATAACCAAAATACGAGATGTCGGACGTCCGAAACTTTGAAATGTCGGACGTCAGAAACTCGTCGGACGCCCGAAAGCAGTGATCATATTTTTACTTTAGGGCTCCACCTTTGTGTCGAGATGTTTTTGTTTTTAAATAGCTTTGAGCAAATCTTAAACACAAACCCACTGATCCCCTCTTAATAGTGCGGGGATCCCTATACTCAAGATAAACCGAAAAGCTTACACTTTAATATAGATTGGATCCATATCTTGAGCATATCAACATGACTAGATGGTCCTTGATCCACCAACACACCGCACCGAGGACTAAAACCTGAGATATACTTGGCACACATGATTAGTCCTCTATATGTAAATTTTCATCAACATCAAAATATAATTAAGGGCAAGATAGCACTTTCACCCCTCCCAGCCCTTATATACTAGGCTAGGTCTCGGGGAATCCGTCTTGGATTACAGATGAGGTTTCCTAACCCTAATCTTGTACCGCACGGCAGGTTTGCACCTTCTTTACGAGTCGCGGACTCCTACGTTGGTGCCACTAATGGACCAAGGCTGGGCCCAGGCGGAATCCTTGTGGGTCTTCTGTCTTCGGGTACACCGGGTAGGCCCATCCATAGGAGTCGTGGGGTCACCCCCTCGTCAGTAGCCCCCGAGTGCCTGGGGGACTCGAAGAGTCGCGCAGGGACTTGAGTCCATTCTTGCGTTGTTTCGATGTATGCACGGTTTAACCGCGGGTCGCTGGCAGTCTAGGGCCATGAAAAAATCTGTTTCGAGGGAATGCTAAGCTGAAAGGGCCCAAGGAGTCGACTGGTCGAGCCTTGGTGAATTGCGCTAGTGGCAAATACCGCAGTAGCCCAATCAAACTCACGTCCCTCGACATGAGCTTGGAACACTGGTGTCGAGCAAAAGTCATGCCGCTGCAGGTCTTACAGTGATAAATTGCCGCCAGTAAAGTTCGTAGCCTAGGCGCGTCTGCCCGGATTTTTCTATCATGCAAGCGCATGGGAAAGATTGGGAGTGAAATCGCTCTGCGGCAAGTCCCAGCCCGGACGATCTGCGCAGCGGGGTCTTACCTACACGCTAAGCTTGCGTGGCATCTGGGCACAGTGTATCGTGTTCCAGGAATATGTATTTTTATCGAGGCGCGGAGCCTAGTTAGTGATGCACCCATTTGGAATAACACAATCAAGTGAGCTGTTTTAGCGGTCACTCACGGAGCTTTGTCGAGCGCTTGGGTGAGGAGTAATGTAGAGGAGTACTTGCTCGGGAGATCTTCGAGTGCTCGGGTACTCAAAGTTCTGCGAGTAATCACTCGAGTATCGCCTTCGTTATCGGGGTGAGGGAGCACCTGATACTCTGGGACCGTACAGTCTGGCGAGTGCAAGTCTGCTTATCTTGTGTCGTGGTGAGGGAGCACCCGATACTCTCATGGGTGCGAGTAATCACTCGAGCACGTTTTTTCTTCTAGGTGAGGGAGCACCCAAAACTCTTGTGGGTGCGAGTAATCACTCGAGCACGTTTTTTCTTCTTGGTGAGGGAGCACCCGAAACTCTTGTGGGTGCGAGTAATCACTCGAGCACGTCTTTTCTTCTAGGTGAGGGAGCACCCGAAACTCTCATGGGTGGATACGCTCCCGATGGGAGTTAAATATATTTGAAAAATGTATTTGAGTCATTAAAAACGGTACTTGAAGGCTGCATTTTTCTATTTGCGCTGCCATTTTTCTATTTGCGCTGCCATTTTAATTTACCTCTTTTTGGTAAGGATAACGATCTCCTTGCTGGAGGGCCGTCAAAGATGCTCTGGCTGCGAACCGTCATGTCTTCATGACCGATCATAATGATGGCCTTTGTGGCGTGCTGCAGCCGCCTGTTGAGTTACCGATGCGCGCATTGAAAACACGCGAGATTGGACGCGTCCAGCGCGCAGTGCCGCCTGTGTGAAAGCATCTTTGTCTTGGAATTCTAATCGCCCGGCACGCTTGGTCTTTGAATTAATTGCTGCCGTCTTCTGGGCTTCTGCGTGCCCTTGGGTTTGCACTATAAATAGACCCCTCTTTTTCATCTAGAAGCAATGTTCGTCCTCTGTCCATCTTGATCCTCTTCTTCATCTTCCTGTTTCTCTTCCTCTTCTCATGGGGCCCAAGCGAGGTGCAGGTATGACTGGCCGCGGTCGTGTTCGCCGTGGCCGCGGTAGTCGTACTCCGCGCTCCTCTCGCGGCGGCTGTCGTGGCGCGTCGTCGACGCCTTCCTCCTCTTCCTCGGAGGAGGATTTTTGGCGCTACGATTTCCTCCTACGCGTCCGTGGCCGGAACGCCGCTCGCATTCTTCTTCCTTCTGCATTTTCTGCCCTTCTTTCTGAGTGTAGTCTTGATGGCTTGCTTCTTCTTCTTCAGGGGTGTACTCGATCTCCTTCTTATGTTGAGTGGGAGATCGATAGCTCCCTCTTGATTTTTCTTGGCTTTGGCTGGAAGTCGTTTGCTTGGCGTTTGAACTTGCGTGATGGTGATACCCTCTGTTGACGCTTTGATGGCGAAGATACTCTCACCATCCGCGCTTTTGACTCGAGCGACAATCGCATGGATCCGTACTGGCAGGAGACAAGCAGCGACGGTTCCGACAGGTCGAGGAGTCCTACGCCTGCGTATTCAACAGCTTCACCTTCTGGCGACTCCCCGGGTGGTGATGCTTTGCCTTCCAACTCTGGAGAGGACCTCGACGTCAAGCCAGCGATCAAGCGGGCACGCCAGGCGACCTTGTATAACTTGAGGTAGCGGCGTTGTCTTCGTCGGCAGCTCGGGTGGAGCTGAAGAAGAAGTTGGTGGAGCTGGAGAAGAAGCTGGTGGAGCATCGGCTTCGGTGCTCCGCGAATAAGTCGAGCTTCACCTTTTGTTATGTCATTGACATCATGAGCTGGCTGCTTCGACTCCTCCCTTGGCTGTGATGATGCTCGTCGTATTAGCGCCAATCATCCCAGCATGGGCACACGTGTAAAATTCATAATTCCTTGGGTGATTGGTGTTGTAGTTTTGTCGGCTGCTTCATATTTGTAACTAGGTTGGTTCTCCATGTAATGAGGATTGCCTTCGAGCAATCGGAGCTGCCTTCTATCCAATGTACTTGAGTCTTTTGTAATGAAAATGATCTTTGGGTCCTTGCAATGTGAACTTTGTTTGCGTCTTTGTAATGGAATATGTCTTCGAGTCCTTTGCAATGTGACCTGTCTTTAAGTCTTTCAATGAGAGCTGTCTTCGAGTCCATCAAGTCCTTGTACTGTGGATTCTATCGGGTGCGCGACAACGCTCCCGATGGAAGTAGCCCCCGAGGCTACGTTCGAGTTGTAGAGTCGAACGTAGGCTGAGATTTGTTTCCTTTGTCATTTCTTCTGTTAACTGCCGTTTTTTATCGGGTGTGCGACAGCGCTCCCGATGGGAGTAGCCCCCGAGTCTTTAGGTGATCGTTGGAGATCAGATGAAGACTAAAGGATTGTCTGTGTCCTGCGCTCCATCCATATTCCTCCAGATTACTTGGTGTTCCATCTGGTTGTAGTCGTGTCTTCCCTTTGATTCTAACTGTATTCAGTAGGTGGCGCCTGTGAGGGGTTTTGCTTGGACCCTTTAAGTTTCGGGCTGTGTGAGCGGCGATAGCGTCTCTCGGGGGGGAGATGGTGCTCGATCCCCCGAGTGGTTTTAAGTAAAGATCGTGTGAGAGACGATAGCGTCTCTCGGGGGGAGTTTTGTACTCGAGCCCCCGAGTGCTTTAGGTAAAGATCGCGTGAGCGATGATAGCGTCTCTCGGGGGGAGTTTGTACTAGAGCCCCCGAGTGCTTTAGGTAAAGATCGCGTGAGCGACAATAGCGTCTCTCGGGGGGAGTTTGTACTCGAGCCCCCGAGTGTTTTAGGTAAAGATAGGGTGAGCAACGATAGCGTCTCTCGGGGGGAGTTTGTACTCGAGCCCCCGAGTGCTTTAGGTAAAGATCGCGTGAGAGACGATAGCGTCTCTCGGGGGGAGTTTGTAGTCGAGCCCCCGAGTGCTTTAGGTGAAGATTGCGTGAGCGACGATAGCGTCTCTCGGGGGGAGTTTGTACTTGAGCCCCCGAGTGCTTTAGGTAAAGATCGCGTGAGCGACGATAGCGTCTCTCGGGGGGAGTTTGGGCTCGAGCCCCCGAGTGCTTTGAGGTGGTAGTATTTGGGCGACACCATTTTATTGCGTCGAATGGTTACATGAGTTGCCAGTTGAGCATGACGGGTGGAGACTATGGGTAGAACAGGCGTAGGTTCGCTACGTTCCATGGATTCCCCACGTCCTCGTCAGTCTTCGGGTTCTTCAGTCTATAGGCTCCTCCTCCTATGAATTCTGAAATTATGAATGGTCCTTCCCATTGGGGGGCAAGCTTGTGGACTTTCTCTTGTATGAGCCGTAGGACAAGGTCGCCTTTGTTGAAGGTTCTGGTGCGCAGTCGGCTGCTTTGGTAAGTGCGCAGCTTGTCCTGATTCCCCTCTGAATTTGCTAGGGCTGTGTCTCGTGCTTCGTCTGGTGTGTCCTTGTCATCTTGTAGTGCTTCTTCTACTTCCTCTTCTTTGTACCCAGAGATCCGGGGTGCCCCGAATTTGAGGTCATGTGGTAGTACTGCCTCCGCCCCGTACACCATGAAGAAAGGTGTGTACTGGGTTGCGGTGTTTGGGGTAGTGCGCAGGCTCCATAGTACTGTGGGGAGTTCTTCTACCCAGTTGCCTGCGGCCTGCTCGAGTGGTGCAAGGAGCCGTTTTTTTATTCCTCCGCATACTAGGCCATTTGCTTTTTCCACCTGGCCGTTGGACTGCGGGTGCGCGACTGATGCGTAGTTGATTTTGATGCACAGTTCTTCGCAGAAGTTCTGGAATTCTGCCGCTGTGAAGTTCGTACCGTTGTCCGTGATGATGTTGTGTGGTACTCCGAACCTGAAGATTATTGATTTGATAAAATTCACTGCCGTGAGGGCTGTGGAGCTGGTGATGGGCACTGCTTCGATCCACTTGGTGAACTTGCCGACTGCTACTAGCAGGTGTGTTCTTCCTCCCTTTTATGATTTCTTGAGCGGGCCCACCATGTGGAGTCCCTAGGTGGCGAACGGCCATGATAGTGGTATGGTCTTGAGTTCTGAGGCTGGAGCGTGCGGTCTGCTGGCGAATTTTTGACAGGCGATGCAACGCCGCACGATGTCTTCTGCGTTTTTCATCGCAGTGGGCCAATAAAACCCTGCTCGGAATGCTTTGGACACGAGCACTCGACTGCTCGCGTGGTGCCCGCAGGTACCCTCGTGGATTTCGAGCAATAGGGTTTTGCCGTCTTCTTCGTCGATGCACTTTTGGAGTATCTGGGTGATGTTGCGCTTGTATAACTGTCTGTTGATCAATGTGAATGCCTTGGATCGACGACTGATGCGCCGAGCTTCTGAAACGTCTTGCGGTAGCATGCCTTCGATTAGGAATCGGAGGAACGGTTTTGTCCACGCTGGTCCTTCGAGTGCTGTTGGATCTGCTGGTTCGACCGCTTGGATGATGTTGCCTTCGGATGGGCTCGCTGATGCCGCCTGTGCTGGCTCAGTGGTGTCGTCATCTACAGCTGCCTCGGGTGCTGCTGTTTTTATCTTGATGGATCTCTGGCTGATGCTTTCGAGGAAGACACCGGGTGGTACTGGTCCTCGAGTCGAGCCGATGTTTGCAAGTTCGTTGGCTTCTGTGTTGTTTATTCTAGGGATATAGTTGAGCTCGCAACCGTTGAAACTTCCTTCGAGCGTGTTGTAGAGCTTCTGATAGGCCGCCATGTTGTCGGCTACTGCGTTGCAGTCTTTCATCGCCTTCTGGACGACAAGGTTGGAGTCTCCGTGGATTACGAGGCGAGTGACGCCGCATGTTTTGGCCGTGCGCATGCCATAGAGCAGTTCCTCGTATTCGTCTTCGTTGTTGGAGGCGTGGCTGAAGTTGATCTGGAGGACGTATTTGAGCTTCGTTCCTTTGGGGAGACCAGAAAGACTCCTGCTCCGGCTCCCTGCTGTCTTTTAGACCCATCGAAAAACATTGTCCATGAGTTCGATAGGTCCGGGGGGCCTGGTTTCTGGACCTCCGTCCACTCGACCAGAAAATCTGGGAGGACTTGGGCCTTGATTGCTGTTGGGTGCTTGAACTACAGGTCCCGCGGGCTGAGCTCAATGTTCCACTCGGCGACTTGCCCAGTCGCTCTGGGGTTGTTGAGGATGTCCGCAAGTGGTGCGCTGCTCACGATTGTGATGGGGTGTTCGTCGAAGTAGTGCGACACCTTTCTTGAGGTCATGATGATGGCCAGTAGTAGCTTCTGGTAGTGCGGGTACCGCTGCTGCGATTTTTTCAAGAGCATGCTGAGGTAGTAGATCGGCCTTTGTATGCTCTGGACCTTTCCTTCTTCTGTGCGCTCGACGACGAGTGATATGCTTACCACGCTTTTGCGTGCTGCCACATAGAGGTACATCTTTTCTCGTTCTTTGGGTACCACCAAGATTTGTGGGGTCGAGAGTATTTTCTTCAGGTCCACGAATGCTTTGCGGGCTTCTTCGGTCCACTCGAATTTCTCCCCTTTTCTGAGCAGCTGGTAGAATGGCAGTGTGCGCTCTCCCAATCTGCTGATGAAATGACTCAAGGCTGCGAGTCTTCCGGTGAGCTGCTGTACGCCTTTTGTTGGGAAACGTAGTAGAAAACAAAAAATTTCGGCCTACGAACCAAGAACCCAAGATCATCCAAGAAGATTGCATACAAGGTTTTAGGTCATGTCTCACCAACCGATGTAGCGGAAGTAGAGTTGGTGAAGCTCGTGGACGTAGTGGAAGTAGATCTCGCAAGTTCTCCCACGAACAGTCCCTCGATCAATCCCACGAACAAGTCCCGCGATCTAGTCCCACGGACAAGTCCCATGAACAAGCTCCTCGAAGATGGGTCGAAGGTACGACCCCTCCATTAGTATCCACACATCCCGTAGCAGCAATCCAGCAGCGCTCCGCCGTCCAGAGATGAACGCCACCGAGAAAACTAGAGGGAGAAAACCCTAACGGATTCCGATCTAGAACATCGTCTAAACCGGGGTCTAATTGTGGAGCAACGGGGTTTAGAGGAGGGAGGGTGGCGCATAGGCCTTGGGGACAAGTTGTCTGTGTCTTCCCCCACCCTTGGCTCACCTTATATAGGTGGCCAAGGGGCCTAGGGCGCAGCTCAAGGAGGTTTGGGAGTCCAACTTGGACTCCCAAGCCTTCCAAACCTACACATACCTTCCCACCGGAAACCTTCCATAATGGTATTTGGAAATCCCACCTGGAGGATCTCCCACCCCTTTTTGGTGCGCCCCCACCACCTGGCCGGCCAGGGCAGACTAGGTGGCTTGCCCCCCAAGGCCAGGGGCGCAGGGCAGTGGGTGGTACTGCCCGGAACCTTCCGGAACCTTCTAGAAGCTTCCGGGACCTACCGGGACTGTTTCGGGACATTCCGGACACTTTTGGAGCACTTCCAATACCTTCCGGAACCTCTAACGAATGTTCCAGAGCCATCTAAATGGGTTTCGGAGCCATCCGAGCAAAGGTTATTATGTCCGGTGAACACAACATATTGTTTAAGCTGTCCACCGATCACCGAAACTATTCCGGTTGATCGTAAACTTTCCCATTACCATTTTCATATGTTCCGGAACCACCTGGGACTACTCCAGAGTGATCCGGACATATCCTTAAATACCCAAAACTACTTTTGGTGCCCTTATGAACTATTTCATAAATCCCCGGAACTACTTCCGGTACCCGTATGAACTATTCTGCTTTGCTTCCACTAAACCTTCTACCATACTAGTATTCTAACAGACTAATGCTCGTTAAGTGTGTGACCCAATAGGTTCGGTATAATGCGGACATGACTCAGAACATCTTCCGGACATAGGTCAACAGCCTTTTGTCAATAGCCAATAATCAACAGCGGAGCCATGGACACCCATGTTGACTCCCGCACGTACACGAAGAAACTTCGAGTGAACCATTATGTTTAGTCATGTACCATTCCCTTTGCTTCGTGATATATGACAAAGTTAGAGGAGAGAAGTTTGGCACCCATGTGTAACAACTTTTGAACACAAGCCACTCGTTATCCTCTTTGCTCATTTGTCCCTTTTCTCGTTATCGTATTCCGGTATCCCCGTGACTGAATCACAATGCGTCTGGCCAGACTATAATGGATACCGTCATACCGAGTGGGCCCGAAGTGAATATCTTCTTCATCGTGAAGGAGCAAATCCCATTCTTGAACTATCACAGTCACTAGCCACACCATCTGACATACCCAGAACTTATTTTACTACTTCCCATTTACGGGAGGATTCATCTAAGAACCAAAGCATGTCTTCCTGTGTGAAGCAACTCGATACTCTCATGGTCTAAGGAATTACGTATATGAAAACATTTCATGATATGACTTATAACGTAGTTACGATGTGATCTCTAAGTATATCATTCAATACTGGGGTCGGTTCAACATCATTGTTCTGCTAACAATATGTTCCCATTGCTACTGACATCCTTGTTACAAGAACAATGTCCATGATTAAGAAAACGTAATCATCAGTTAGCACATGAGCTGGTCTTAGAGGCTAAACCAGGAACTCTTGGTGTTTACATTTCCACACATGCAAATGAGTTTTCTTCTGAATCTCACAGTCAGGGTCATTGCAATTATAGCACAGAAATATAAACATTAATTATGAACGTGGAAATATATATATATATAATAATATTTTATTATTGCCTCTAGGGCATATTTCCAACAGTCTCCCACTTGCACTAGAGTCAATAATATTGTCAGTGCTTGAGAACTTTACACCTATGGCATACCGGTGTAAGAAATGCTTCATTTGTGGTATAGACCTCATCTTCGGATCTGACGTTTCAGGCCCGTTTGTATCTTGCATATCTTCGCGTTTTCACGCTATCATAAAATTCACTAATTTTATCAGTTTAGCTTTGTATATGTTTGAATCATTTGGTAGGACCTTGGTTCCTTAGAATAAGTCATGAAATCATTCATCAATGTTCCATGAGCTTCAAGCATCTAGGAAACCATACCATGTTCATAAATGAACTGATGATTCAAAATACCCTCCCTTGTTACTTCTTTAAGGAACAATATACTTAGCCTCTGTTATAGAATTCGCCACAGTATCTAACTTTAACACAGTTCCTTCATACTGTGCCACCCTTATGTGTGAAACACATAATCCCAATTAGAATCGAAAATCGATCGGAGTAAGTATGAAGACTGAATTGGTGTAACTGTTTACATCAAAATTCAGCTGGTGTAACTTGTTACAACAAGCTCTTCATTATCTCCATTTTTCCGAGAAACATATCTTATCTATCATAAGTTTAACTTTTCACTGTTTGTCCAATGATCAACATATTGATCACTTTGGTATCTTGCTCACAACCTTTTGTAGCGTTGGACATATCTGGTCGTTTTACATATTATGGTGTACATGATTAATCCAAACACACAGGTGAGTGGAATTCAATTCACGTGTTTTTGCTTATCTGTGTTCATGAACACCGATTTCCGCAAACAACTTTTCACCGTGACCTCGGCAAGAACATCCTTCTTGGCGTATTCATACTAAACTACTTTAGTATCATGTCAACATGTAATTTTGGCTTTAGCATGATCAGGCACTTACTATCTACATAGATCACTGTGCTCAATACTAATGCTATATTAGCCCAAGTTCTTCAACCGAAAACCATTTCCAATGAAGTCCTTATTCGTGTCAAGAAATTTATATCATTTCTAATCAACAATATGTCATCTACATAAGGTTTTAGAAATGTTATTCAGCTCCCACTTACTTTCTTGAATATTCAAGCATCTTCGTTATTCCTGATGAAAACAAACTCTTTTGGCAATTTCATCACAACAAAAATTCCAACTCCATTATGCTAGCTTCAGTCCATCACTGGATACCCAAGGCTTGCATCTATTTTAGCATCCTTTGAATCGACAAAACATTCCGGTCGTATCACATATACGTCCTTTGTTATATTTCCGTGTAGGAACTTTGTTTTGACGTTCATTCTACCATATCCTATAAATGAGATATGTAGTAATTGCTAATATAACCCGAACTGACTAAAGCATCTCTACGGTCGAAACTATTTCTCCTTAGTCAACCTTTGAACTTGCTAGAAAACAACTTTTCCAACGAGTTGAGCTTTATGGATAAAACAATTTCATCCAAATCAATTATAGATCCATATATATATTCTCTAGACTTTTAGTCTTTCAGAGGGTCTACCAAGTTCAAAACTTGACTTACTTCCATGGATACTATCTCGGATTATTTGGCATTTAGCCAAATCCCGGAGGCAGGGCCCATCAACGCTTCTTTGTATATCACAGGTTTATCATTGTCGAACAATAATATCTCGTCTTACATATCATGAATGTTTGTACGAGTTTTGTCTAATCTGTGTGGTTCAGCTGCGCACTTATTTGAAGATTCAACAATCTTTAACAAGTTGCACTGTCCTCCCACTCACTCTTTTGCAAGAAACCATTTTCTTCAAAACACATTGTTCTTAACAGCAAACAGTTTTTCTTTTGTGTAGTGATAGAGGAATACCAAAACTTTTGGCATAACCTTAACAAAGTAGCACTTATCTGATTTGGGGTTTTTGAGTATGTCCAACATATGCCTCATATACCCAAATTTTAAGAAAAGACAACATGGTTTTAACAGTCCATACCACATCTAATATGGTGTCATTTCAACAGATTTGATGGTGCTCTTTTCAGTGTAAAAGCCGTAGTCACTAACGCATAACTTTAATAAGTATAATGGCAAATTGATAAACGTCATGTTTGATCTTACCGTGTCATACATGGCTTGATTACATATCTCGAACATCTTACTCATAGTGATGTTCCGGGAGACGCAAGTTATGACACTCTTCACAACTCATCAGACGTTCGCTAAACTTGTAACTCAAATATTACTTTCTACAATCTAATTTGCAGAAGCTTTATTTTCTCGTTACAATGAATTTCTATTTCACTCTAAAATTCCTTGAACATTTCAAAGATTTCAGAAGTATGTCTCTATTGAACAGATATCCACATATCTACTTCAACTCATGAGTGAAGATAGGGAATCCACTACACACAACTACACTTATTGGACTACACACATCATCATGTATGATTACCAATGGTTTAGTTGCCCGTTCATGTATGGCCTATCAACGGTGTTTTAGTCACATTACTTCGAGACAAAGATCGCTAGCGTCAAGTGATTCATAATCATATGACTCGAAAGTCCATCACTTATGGAAATTCTTCATGCATGTTATGTCACTTGTGATAAACGGCAGTGCCACATCTATGTGGTATTTCTGTCAGTCTTGCGACGGTTAGCGTCAGTGTTATGGATGTTTAGTATTTATTATCAAGATTCATAACATACACCCTATTCATAATGGAAGTATGGCCTTTACGTTATTCATAGCTTTGAAAAACTCTCTTGCAACAAGCATGATTCAAAATGATGTTTTGCAACAAGGCTAAAGTGTAGTAACAATTTACTCAACTCTAAAATGAATTATGAAGATAATCATAGAGTCAACACACGGTATAGTAAACCTTTTACCGTGTTCCCGAGCGTGTCAAAACTCATCATTAGCTAGTCATAAAGGCCATAGTATTTCTTGCATCGAGTTGCAACAATATGCAATCGATGTGATATTCCGGTGATCAACAGTTTAATCACAATATACAGAATCCACAATTAACTGCTTAATCATGATTCCCAAGAATTACATCTCTTGACCAGCAATGAATTCATCTATAACTCCGTATGACTTTCATTTCTGAGCTGGTTATTCCAGTCTTCTTTCGTTTTGCCTTTATACGTATCATAGTTCTATTTCCAATGTCACTCCTACTCACAGAAGATCACACATGATCAAGGGTGGCGCATGCCATGGACTTTCCGGCATGTAAGTCTTACTAACACACTATGGAACTTCCTTTCCCTTAATCCTCATCATCATATGACCAGTGTTCTTCTGGATCCCACACTTATCCGTTTTGTTTAGAGCACAATGAACATTTTCACTAATGCTTACAATCAGACATTGTACTAGATATCTTATATCCTACATCAATTGTCTTATCACTGAAAACAATTTTTCAGTTCCATGAATATAACATAACTATCCCAAACGTTTCGAAGTTCGGGTTTCATGGTGGTGAAGACAATGCACTTAGCTGTGGTGGAATTCTAGCATTTTGGATTATGGACGTAAGTCACATCATCCATAGCATCAGCGGGAGAGCATCAAAAATTTGCGATAGGACATGGTCCTTCTCGGCACTATTGAGGATAGTCCTCACAATACGGTACCAATCGTAAAGTTTTTACGAGATAATACAGTTAATCAAAATCAATTGGGAAGGTGGTAACGCGAGCCATTATTCTACAACGATAATGCAAATACTAAGACTTTGTTCATAATTAAGTTGCACTTGTGATTAATCAATTTAATTACTAAGTGCGCTCCCACTCAGATCAATATCTCTCGTAATTGATGCTGGAGTGATTCAAGATCCAACCCAATCGTCCGCCATTGATGTGACATCACTGATGACTTAGACTGGACCGGTAGGCCAACTTGCCAATCACACCAAAGGTGATTCTTGTTCATCTTTCGATGGGCGTGTTCCGGTAGCAAACTTTTATCCAAACCGTCAAGACAACCAAGTGTAATGCGCTGTGTGTTCTTTTAACACAACCGCCTTTTATGCGTCACACACGTGTGCACCCATGTGACATGACCTGCTCCGGTGTGAAACATAGTATAGACGGTGCTACAGTTGGGAGAACACTATCAACTTGATATTGTTTTGCGAGAGATCACCCTAATAAAATACGACTACCGCGCATCAAACAAGGGTGCATCAAAGGGATAAACATCACAGGCAGTTCATAAAATTATGTGATATGATATAGCCCTTTGCTTCGTGAAGTCTTCATTATCTTCACGTCGTCGTGGTTGAAGTCACCGTGTCCACCAACTTTGTCCTTGGTGCCGGGACCAACACCACGGCTTCCGGCATGTGCGTCGGGGTCCACCTCCGCATCGTAGATCATCACCTTGCATCTATCTATTGCTTTGCCTCGAGCTAATAAACAGTTCTGGCACGCAGGCCATAATTAAGTGACAATCATATGACTCCAGTCATCATGCGTTACCACGACACGCAGGTCGCGAATAAATATTACATAACATATAGCATCTCATACAAACACATTGCAAATCTTGAAGGCTATACCACATCACATGCATACTCTGCAAAAACGAGTTAGATCGCCATCTACACGGGTTGTTGCAACTTTTATCGTGGTTGTTAAGCAGGTTTACAAGGCAAACGAGAAACCCTAGACAAAACAAAAACACGATACTTCTTTTGTTGCTAGTTTAACATACGGGGTGCGTGTAGCAACTAATGCCACAAGCCAAACTTCGTTAAACGCGTGACCCCCGTGTGGATTTGAGTTCATAAAATCCACAAGCCCATTCATGTAAAATTTTCTATAGCAAGACTAGGATGAGATCCAAGGAATTTGATGTAGTCCATGATCAAGGCAACCAGCATACTAAGAGCAGCATAGAGGGATCATGGCAAAACTCAAACCTTGTAGCAAAATCACATCATGCCGTCGAGCAAAGAAAATATCACATGATAGGGAAGCAAACAAGAAAATCAATGCCTCATATCAACATATGATCTACCTAAACATGCATCTAATCAAGGATCGCTCATGATACCACTGTTGGGAAACGTAGTAGAAAACAAAAAATTTCGGCCTACGAACCAAGAACCCAAGATCATCCAAGAAGATTGCATACAAGGTTTTAGGTCATGTCTCACCAACCGATGTAGCGGAAGTAGAGTTGGTGAAGCTCGTGGACGTAGTGGAAGTAGATCTCGCAAGTTCTCCCACGAACAGTCCCTCGATCAATCCCACGAACAAGTCCCGCGATCTAGTCCCACGGACAAGTCCCATGAACAAGCTCCTCGAAGAAGGGTCGAAGGTACGACCCCTCCATTAGTATCCACACATCCCGTAGCAGCAATCCAGCAGCGCTCCGCCGTCCAGAGATGAACGCCACCGAGAAAACTAGAGGGAGAAAACCCTAACGGATTCCGATCTAGAACATCGTCTAAACCGGGGTCTAATTGTGGAGCAACGGGGTTTAGAGGAGGGAGGGTGGCGCATAGGCCTTGGGGACAAGTTGTCTGTGTCTTCCCCCACCCTTGGCTCACCTTATATAGGTGGCCAAGGGGCCTAGGGCGCAGCTCAAGGAGGTTTGGGAGTCCAACTTGGACTCCCAAGCCTTCCAAACCTACACATACCTTCCCACCGGAAACCTTCCATAATGGTATTTGGAAATCCCACCTGGAGGATCTCCCACCCCTTTTTGGTGCGCCCCCACCACCTGGCCGGCCAGGGCAGCCTAGGTGGCTTGCCCCCCAAGGCCAGGGGCGCAGGGCAGTGGGTGGTACTGCCCGGAACCTTCCGGAACCTTCTAGAAGCTTCCGGGACCTACCGGGACTGTTTCGGGACATTCCGGACACTTTTGGAGCACTTCCAATACCTTCCGGAACCTCTAATGAATGTTCCAGAGCCATCTAAATGGGTTTCGGAGCCATCCGGGCAAAGGTTATTATGTCCGGTGAACACAACATATTGTTTAAGCTGTCCACCGATCACTGAAACTATTCCGGTTGATCGTAAACTTTCCCATTACCATTTTCATATGTTCCGGAACCACCTGGGACTACTCCAGAGTGATCCGGACATATCCTTAAATACCCAAAACTACTTTTGGTGCCCTTATGAACTATTTCATAAATCCCCGGAACTACTTCCGGTACCCGTATGAACTATTCTGCTTTGCTTCCACTAAACCTTCTACCATACTATAATTCCAACAGACTACTGCTCGTTAAGTGTGTGACCCAATAGGTTCGGTATAATGCGGACATGACTCAGAACATCTTCCGTACATAAGTCAACAACCTTTTGTCAATAGCCAATAATCAACAGCGGAGCCATGGACACCCATGTTGACTCCCGCACGTACACGAAGAAACTTCGAGTGAACCATTATGTTTAGTCATGTACCATTCCCTTTGCTTCGCGATATATGACAAAGTTAGAGGAGAGAAGTTTGGCACCCATGTGTAACAACTTTTGAACACAAGCCACTCGTTATCCTCTTTGCTCGTTTGTCCCTTTTCTCGTTATCGTATTCCGGTATCCCCGTGACTGAATCACAATGCGTCTGGCCAGACTATAATGGATACCGTCATACCGAGTGGGCCCGAAGTGAATATCTTCTTCATCGTGAAGGAGCAAATCCCATTCTTGAACTATCACAGTCACTAGCCACACCATCTGACATACCCAGAACTTATTTTACTACTTCCCATTTACGGGAGGATTCATCTAAGAACCAAAGCATGTCTTCCTGTGTGAAGCAACTCGATACTCTCATGGTCTAAGGAATTACGTATATGAAAACATTTCATGATATGACTTATAACGTAGTTACGATGTGATCTCTAAGTATATCATTCAATACTGGGGTCGGTTCAACATCATTGTTCTGCTAACAATATGTTCCCATTGCTACTGACATCCTTGTTACAAGAACAATGTCCATGATTAAGAAAACGTAATCATCAGTTAGCACATGAGCCGGTCTTAGAGGCTAAACCAGGAACTCTTGGTGTTTACATTTCCACACATGCAAATGAGTTTTCTTCTGAATCTCACAGTCAGGGTCACTGCAATTATAGCACAGAAATATAAACATTAATTATGAACGTGGAAATATATATATAATAACATTTTATTATTGCCTCTAGGGAATATTTCCAACACCTTTGATGTCGGTTGGCTCCTGCATCCTGGAGATTGCTTGAACATTCTCGGGGTTTGCTTCGATTCCTCGAGCAGAGACCATGTACCCGATCAGCTTCCCGGCTGGGACGCCGAATGCGCACTTCTTCGGGTTGAGCTTGATTCTGTACTTGTTGAGCGCTACGAAGGTCTCGCGCGGGTCGTCGAGTAGCGTGTTTGCACTGTATGTTTTGATGACGATGTAGTCCACGTAGACTTGCACGTTTCTTCCGATTTTCTCTTTCAAGCAGGCTTGCATCATCCGCTGGTATGTGGCACCGGCGTTCTTGAGGCCGAAGGGCATTGTCCTGTAGAAAAATACGCCGTACGGGGTGATGAATGATGTATGCTCTTCTTCTTCGTCCTTCATTCTGATCTGATTGTATCCTGAGTAGGTGTCGACGAATGATAGTAGATCGCATCCTGCTGTCGATTCGATTATCTGATCGATTCTTGGTAGGGGACAGTGATCCTTTGGGCAGTGTTTGTTGACTGGCCCGTAGTCGACGCACATTCGTAGCACGTCTGTGTCTTTCTTGGGGACCAGCACAGGGTTGGCGATCCAAGTGGCTTTCTTCGTCTCTCGGATGAATTGCGTGTCGAGTAATCGGTTGACTTCCTTCCCGATTGCTCCGCGCTTGAGTTCTGAGAATCTTCGTAGTGCCTGCTTCACTGGCTTGGTGTTTGGCTTGATGCGCAGCGCGTGTTCCGCGAACTCGCGCGGTACTCCTGGCATGTCGGCTGGGCACCAAGCAAAGATTTCCCATTCTTCACGGAGGAAAGCGATGAGGGGGTCGCTTGCTCTTCCGGGAGGTGGACGTACACGCAAACTTTCTTTTCTGGGTCAGTCGGGTGCACCAGGTGGGTGACCGTGTCGCTGTCGATCCTGAAGTCTCGCCCATACTCTTTTGACCCGCTTCGACTTGCTAGCGGAAATATACTTTTGTCTGTCGCCATGGCTATTTCTATGAGTTCTTGCTCGGCTCCAAAGGTGTCAGAAACTTTGTGGAAGTCGCGATCACATTTGTCTGATTTGGTGAAGCTCCCGTTGACTGTAATGACGCCCGCGGATCCCGGCATCTTGAGTTTGAGGTAGGCGTATTGCGGAATCGCCATGAATTGCGCGAATGCTGGACGCCCCAGTATGGCGTGGTACTGCGACTGCCAATCGAGGACTTCGAACTCGAGGGCGTGTCTTACGAAATTACGCCTGCTGCCAAAGACAACTTTGAGCCCGATTATTCCAAGGGAAGTAGCCGCTTCTCCTGGGACTACTCCGTATAACACGATCCTTGATTTTTTCCATACTGAGTGTGGGATCAACATCTTGTGTAGGGTGCTGAAGAAGATTATGTTCATGCTGCTGCCTCCGTCCATGAAGATTCTGTCCATGTCGTACCCTCCAATTTGAGCATCGAGTACCAGGGGCGTGTGCCCCGGCCTTGGGACCGCAGGTGGGTGATCTCTCTGGGAGAACGTGATACGAGTTTCTGCGTTGTGTAGCTGGTAGACTTCGACTGTGTTTAGGTTCTCGGCTGCTCTGGCTTGCAGGGTGTAGGCGTCCTGTTGGGCTTGCGATACCCTGTCTTCTTGGATCGTGTACACGTGTCCTTGAGTCGGGTTGGAGCGTCTTTCGGGACTTGGAGTCGGCGACTGCTCGGTTCGTCGGGTGCGCTTGGCTTCTCGTTGTTTTTCCTCCTTGAGGCTGTCGGCGAGTTCGTTGAACAGGCGACAGTCTCCCAGAGTGTGACTCGATCTGATGTATCCCCGGTCGTCTTCGAAATAGTGGATCGTGCAGGGTCCTTCTAGCTGTTCCCTGGCCTTGAATTTGCTAGATCCGGCGTGTCATTTCCTCCTTGAGATTCGGAAGAACAGCGCGTGATCCGCTGGGTGCTCGTGAACTCGCGGGTCAATTTCGATCCCCTCGCTCAGATTCTAGTTCTTTATGAGTTTGGCGAATTCGTCTGGTCTTCGATCTGGGTCGTAGTATTCGCCGGTCTGAGTCCCAGAGTCGCTGTCCTGGCGGGCGACAGCTGTCTGCGCGGCGGCGGGTCGTCGAGTGGTTGGCGAGCGCGTAGCTGTATAGTGCGACTCGTAGAGGGGGGGGGGGTCTCTTTGTAGAATCCTCGCGCGTGTCTTCTAGGTCGTCGATTTCTTCTTCGCTGGCGATGGTCTTGGCGATCGCTGATCTCGAGCTCGGGGTCGGTGTCTTGTGGTGCGGCGGGTGCCTGGTTGGCGGTGGGTCGTCGAGTGGTCGGCAGATCCTCCACTTCGTGTTGTGGTTCATCGATCGGTATCTCTGCGTAGAGCCCTCACGCCTTTCTTTTGGGTCGTCGATTTCTCCTTTGTTGGCGGTGGACTCGGTTGCCGCCATAGTATTGGTCTTGGTACAGCTGCAGGCCGAGCGATCTCGCTGGGGCGGCAGAGATGTTTGCCGTGATCTTGAATTCTTCGGGTGGATTGGATCTGGTTCTTGCTCTTGAGTTGCGGCTTGCTAAAGACGGAACCGCCGAGATCATGATTCCAACCTGTGTAGTTCCCACAGACGGCGCCAATTGACGAGGATCAACCCCGACAATCCCATGGTCAGGGACCCTGGGTTAGTCACGAGAGGGACAGGTTGGACGATAACTCGTCGGCTAACAGGAGGAGATGTTCCTGCTCGATATTATTGCTTGGAGATAGTGATTAAAGGAAGGCCAAGGCTAGTGCGCACAAGGCTAGGGTTACAGATTGTGTATTGGTCGTTCTCGACGTCTCCCCTCCCAACCCTTATATACTAAGCTAGGTCTCGGGGAATCCGTCTTGGATTACAGATGAGGTTTCCTAACCCTAATCTTGTACCGCACGGCAGGTTTGCACCTTCTTTACGAGTCGCGGACTCCTACGTCGGTGCCACTAATGGGCCAAGGCTGGGCCCAGGCGGCATCCTTGTGGGCCTTTTGTCTTCGGGTACACCGCGTAGGCCCATCCATAGGAGTCGTGGGGTTACCCCCTCGTCAACATCAGTCCCTTAACCGTTTTGTCATCAAATACTCCAAAACCTCAAAGGGGCACTAGATGAACTTACAACCTCCCCCTTTTTGGGTGATTTGATGACAATCAGATTAAAGCTTCAACGGGATTAAATAAGTAATTTTGAAGAATTAAAATTTGAAGAAAACAATTCATACTATCTGGATATAGAGATGCTTCCCCTGAGGATATGCATATATTGAAGACCTATTGAACTTAGTGAATATTTTGACAAATATGAGGAGCTCTCCCTATATCCAGTACTGTCTAAAAATCAGTGCTGAAACTAGAATGCTTGAGGATTAAAAAACACCGCACTGAGTAAAGTGGTTACTGAGGAATATCATGATTATAAAATAAACTTGAGGAATATCATGAGGTAACTCAAAAGTATCAGATAACCACACACAAAATATCAGTGTACAACTCGTTACAAAAAATAGTCTGAAGAACGAGAGTTTTAACTAAGGAACCCCATATAGACCCGCTTGAAGACTAACATATTTCTCCCCCTTTGTCATTAAATGAGAAAAAAAGGAGAGACTACGACTAACGACCCAAACGAAATGCCTCGGGGCTGAGGTGAATCAGGACGAAGATATGCCGTTGCAGTGTGAGGAAAAGCCGCAATTTCTTCAGCTTCTTCAGGAGAGATCTCTTGTCCCGAAGAGAAGGAATCCATCGCCAGAGGTGGTGTGTTGCATCGGCGAAAATGGCGAGGAGGCCGAATCTCGGAGACCTGAGGCTGCTTGAGGCCGAGCTTTGCGAGGTCTTCAGGCACAATGACTTCAGTGAGAAGAGGATCAAGTCTTTGATAGGTATGATGGGCATACTGATGAATCTTCTTTTGGGTTGTGTGCATACGCGCCATGTAGCTGAGGATATCGCCAATATGACGCTTGGTCCAGTCATGATTGCGATCGACCTTCTGATGAAGACTAATGAGAAGTTCTCGGTCGGTCATCACGCGAGCTTGAGTTGCTTCATCAGTTGAGGCATGTGTGCGCTCCTCATGAGTAGTACGAGACTGAGGCTGTCGAATATTTCCACCGAGAGAATTCTCAGGTAGAACTTCTTCATAGAAGACATGTTTGCCTTTGGCATGGGAAGCCAGAGTGTGCTGAAGCACTTCGACTGGAGGAAAATATGTGCGATGATTTGACTGATCCGGCTTATAGTTGATGCCAGTCTTGGCACAAATCAGCTTCATAATCCATGGAGCATATGGCTTCAGGATGTGAGCATTCTGGGCAGCATCAACCATTGTCCTGAAGAAAAATTCTGAGATGTTGATTGGCGCAGACATGTAGAGGTTATACAAGATGTTCTTCATGATGCCCACAACTTCTTCAGCAGTGGATTCATACCCCTTGACTGGGCAGAAAGACTTGGCCAGAATTCTATACAGAGTGTTGGGCAGATACTGAAGCTCAGTCACGAGGAACTTGGTACGGGGAGGAGCTTCAGGAGCTTGAGGCTTCATTAGCATGTTCATCAGGTTGTCCCTCAGAAGCGGAGCACCAAAAGTGCTGGGAATTGAAGTATCAGAGGGAGGAAACTGAAGAATCTCAATAATCTCGGGCACTGAGGCAGTATAGTGCTGATGCTCAGTCATCCATTCGAGCACCCAAGTGTTGATGTGCTTGGGATCACCTGAGACATATAAGGTTGCATAGAATTGAAGCACAAGCTCTTCGTTCCAATGGATACACTCGGAGCAGAACTGAAGCAGTTTGGCATGGAACAAGTCTTGCAGCGCATTGTTGAAACAAGGAATGTCCTCCATATCCGAATGAGGAATGTGCTTATGAGGAAAGACCTTGTGCGCCATATAGAGAACTGAGGCATAGTAATTTTTCTGAGTTGCAGTCCAGAATCTCAGCAGCTTGCTTGGTGGAGCAGAGTGATAGGGATTCTAAATCCCGTCTTGAAAGAAGCTCATGACGTTGAAGAATGCATCATCATTGAAGCTTGGACGTGCATCGGCCTCAATGCTGCGATAAAATGTTCGCTTCTACTTTGGACAGAGAGAAAGTGTTGAGGCTTTCTCCTAAGGAACAGGTGCATCTGAAGCAGGTGGAGGCACAGGTGGGGACGTAGGTGCTTCCGCTGAGGCGTCTTGGGAAGGTTTCGGTGAGGTAGCTGGAGCTGAAGGAGATGTGACTGGCTTTTCAGCGGAGCTGTCCTTGGTGGCCTCGGGTTCAGCATTGGTGTTGTGCTTTGCCTCAGGTTCAGCTGCGCATGGGGCAGCCTCAGTATCAGGTTCAACTGTGGGAGTGGCTGCATCATCAGTGTCGTCAGGAGCAGCATTGGAACCTGAAGCCACTAGTGCTTCCAATGCTGCTCCTGACGACACTGATGATGCAGCCACGAAGGCACATCAGAAGCAGAATGAGATGATGACCCAACTGAGTCTTCAGAGTTTTGAGTAGTTGAAAGTGCAATCATACCCTTACTAGTATTTTGATGTTGATAACAATATACATATAGAGGACTAATAATGTTTGTCAAGTTTATCTCAGGTGTTAGTCCTCGGTTCGTTGTGACGGTGGATCATAGACCATTGATACTTACAATTGCTCAAGAGATGGAACCAATGAATTTGAAGCGTAAGCTGTTTTCCGGTTATCTTGAGTATAGGGATCCCCGCACTATTAAGAGGGGATCAGTGGGTGTACTATTTAAGTCTTGCTCAAATAACTCACAAAACAAACAAGTTAAATGTCACACACTCATTTTAATATGCTTGCTGAATATACACACATCGGACGTCCGGTACCTGATGCTCTCGGACGTCCGGTCACCGTAGGACTAAGGGTCCGAGAGGTCAGTGGGCTTTTTGCCCCTTTCATCGGATTTCCGGTCCCTATCGGACGTTCGGTGGTCGGATGTCCGGTTGGCGTCGGAATTAGGATCCGAGGGGTCAGTGGCTTTTCTCAATGTTTTATCGGATTTCCGGCGACCATCGGACATCCGGTCATCGGATGTCCGGTCGTTGTCGGGCGTCCGGTGCCTGATGGGTTCTTCTGCGCATGCAGTGTATTAGTGAGTGTCCGGTATGCACGTACCAGACGTTCGGTCCGAATCGGACATCCGATACTTATGCAGGCAGAATGCTCCAACGGCCATTTATGGCCTTGGGCTATAAATATGCCCTCTCCACCACTTGAGAGGTTTGACCACTTCATTTGCAACACGCCCAAGAACACGAGTGCTCCCTCTCACTCTCTCCCTCACCAAATATCAGATCCCGGAGAGTCCCATGAGAGTTCTTGACGGATCTTTCACCCCGTGATAGATCCGCCCCTTCCCCATCTTTCAACCAAAGCAAAACGCGTTTTGAGAAAGTCTTGAGCTTTCCCCATTGATCTTGTTACTCTTGGAGGTTGGAGACTCCTAGGCGGGTAGGAGTTCTTCGGAGAGGAATCGACCATTGTGATTACCCCCGTTGAGTTTGTGAGGGTTTGGTGACCACCTTTATGGTCAACTGGTAGTGGTTGGGAATCGCCTTCGTGGTGATATCTCAAGGGGAATAGAGTGAGCCTTTGTGGCGTTGGTGTGCCTTCGTGGTGTCACCCACTCTCTCCGAACGGTGAGTAGCTTCCCTCCAAGGAAGTGAACATCGGGATACATCGTTGTCTTCGTGTCATTCGGTTATCCCTACTCTTTCCCCTTATTACTTATGCTACCGTATCATTTACCCCTCATTTGTTTTTGTATATTGTGCTTATTGTTTATCTTGTCATAGTTAGGTAAACCTTGCAATTGTTAGGCACACATTTATCTTCCGCATTATTGCCTAAAAGTAGCTAAGTAGTGATAAAATTTGTAACAAGACCTATTCACCCCCCCTCTAGGTCTATCTTGATCCTTTCAGTAGTATCAGGAAGCACTTCAGTGGCAGTGGGGGAGTGAGGCTCGACTGAAACAATAGTGTGAGTGGGGGAGTTGTCCAACTCATAGTCCTCATCCATGATACGAGGAGTTTCGTTGTCCGCAATATCAACATCCATGTCGTCAAGTTCAGTTATGATGGGAGCAGGTGGGAACTGAGGTGTTGGAATAATTGGTGTGCCAGACCTAGTCACAATTTCCTTGGAGGGTGGAGTGAAGACAATCAGGCGGCGTTTTGAAGTTGCTTGTGGTCCTGAGGCAGCAGGAGACATTGTGGAAGCCTCAGGGTTTCTTGATGCAGGAGGAGTTGAAGAAATAGGAGCGACATCGATTGGCTCCTCAGAAGTGGTCTCAAGAGTGGGTTTCTTGGCCGTGGGAGGAGTGGCAGGAGCGTCTTCAGGCATACGCTTGTGGCTCCGGGTGGAATCCTTGGGCATGGCAGCAGATGTCGCATGGGCAACTGGAGGCACTGAGGACTGAGACTGCCGAAGTTTCACCAGGTTGTTCATTTGCCTGGACATCCTTTCTTGTGACTGTCCTATGTAGGCACATTTTGCTTCATACTCAGTGGTGAGTCGGTGAACTTCACACTGACACTTAATGAATTCCTGAGGAGTAACATCAGTGACATGTTTCTTCTTGAATTCATTGTGAACATTCTTCAGTTGACATTTCAACTGCTTCTAGAGGTCTCGATCATGTATCACATTGATGAGGAACTGTTGAATATAAAACCTGAGGTCTTTCGGTATATCCAAATAATCAAGAGGAGTATCAGGCTTTACTGACCAAATTTCAATATACTCCAAGATCTTCTTGGGATCAAGGAGAAGTGGGATTTCAGAACCAGTTGCGTCAGCTTTGCGTCTGCTTCAACACGCACATACTCAATCTTTTGTTCCTCATGTAGGGTCTCGCAGCAGAAAACAATAATTTTTCTAACTAGCGTCGCCCTTAACCCAAGATCTATCTAGCTGTAATGCCGTAACGGAAAGACTTACGGAAACATACCTCGGGGTGTAGTCCGTTGCGCGGGAAACGTTCCCGCAAACGTGGTTGATGAAGCCGTAAACCTTTCACAGCCCCCTGGCTGTGTTAGCACCCTGTTGGGTGGTAGTGCCGCACGTGCAGCACCTCGTAGTACTCGCACACGTATGGACTCGATGACGACCTACGTTCTCCGATCCAGCGAAGGTGGCGGAAGTAGACCTCCCGGAACCGGAGTTTCGGCAGCACGACGGTGTCCGCGTAGCAGAGAAGCCTCAATCCCAGCACAGGTTCCAGACAAGGGTACCCCGGCTTGAGAGAGACGAGAGAGCGGAGAAGACCGGTGAAAACCAATTTCAATTCGGAGAAATATTGAATTCTCTGCGAATTTTTTTGTGTTAAAGAAGTGCACCCCTGCCCATCTTTATATAGGCAGACGGAAGGAGTCAACCCCCATTCCCTTGGCAATGTGGGACTAATCCCTTTCCAAGGGGGGAGGGTGTGGCTAGGAGGAGGGGTGGAAGTGGGGCGCCACCCACATGGGCCCCAAGGCCCATGGCGCCACCCTTTTTTTTCTTTTCCTTTTCCCTTTTTTTCCTCCTTCCCCTAATGGGCTTCTTTCACAAATAAGGCCCATTGCACTTTTTAATCTGAAATAAATTATTATTAATTATCAATTCACTTAATTAATAAATAATACATATTATTTCATCTCCCGATGATCCGGAACTCCTTCCAGCTCACTCCGAACGTCCTTCGGACCAACACGGAACTTTTCCGGTACGTCTTTCTCTCTTCTCCGGTAACTCCGATAGTTCCGAAAAGGTCTCCGATATTCATTGAGCCCTGAAGTGTGTTACCCTACGGTCCGAGAACACTCCAGTCATGACAGAGACAAAGGCTATGACCAATGATCAATAGAGGGACCTGGATGCCCATAATGACCCCTGTGCATTCCGGAAGTAACCGATTGAACCGTACACGTTGTATACCATTCCCTTTGTCATGCGATACTAGATTAGTCCAAGATTCGATCAACTGCATCCAATGCATTAGTTCTATCTTGTTACCGACAAATCTTATTCACTCGTTCCGTGATATTCATCCTTGTGACCTAGTCACACGCTGCGCAGCTTTATGGATGCAATCTCACCGAGTTGGCCATGAAGTATCTTTCCATTATATGGATTGACAAATCCCGCTCTTGAATCAACACTCCTCAACATATCCCATCAGATAGCCCAAGATACACCTTTATGGTCACCATGTTTCAGTGTGACGGTTAATGCACTCAAAGCATCCTTAGAAGATAGAAATTATGCGTGATCTCACGGTCAAAGGAACAGGCTACTATGTTCTGTAATTACAACACTGAAATTTTACGATTTGATCATGTTGCAATGCTTGCATTGGGTAATGTTCATCACGTCATTCATTCAATGAGGTGACCTTGCCGTCAATTGACTTGATTGTCCATGATCGTGAAACCACAATCATCAGTTGACGATAAACCAGTCATCATGAGAGGCTGACTAGGAACTCTGGTTGTTTCTATACCACACCTCTATCATTGTTTCACTGATACAGTTCCAACACAGTATGAAACTGGTCATGAACTTATTTAGATATATTGGAATAATCATATATTATTTGCCTCTAAAGCATATATTCAATAGTCTCCCACTTGCACTAGATAGCAAATAATCTAGCTGCATATTTTCTCGATCATAATCATCTTATCATATAAGTGTTTATTGATCATGCTTGCTCATGGAAGAGGTTTCGTCAACGATTTTTACCCGTTCAGATTCGTATGTTCCTTTGCAACAGGTATTGGTCAACTTGCTTGATATACCCTTCATTATCTAATTATGCTTGAATTATAAGTTTGGCGGGAGAGTGAGACTTCTTATTTTACAGTATTCTCTAATGACAAAATGGTTTTAGTCCCTAGGACTCCCATAGTAATGTATACTGAAAAATACACTCAGCCAAAAGTCGAAACTTCTTATGCTAAACTTTATTCAACCTTCTACTTCCTTAAGTAGATATTTATATTCTGTAGAGTTTTGGTTCGTGAAATTATAGCTCACATTTCCTTTCTATTCCTTTTTGTGGCATCTCTAATTCATATAGACCCATAATAAGGCTTGCAATCGTAATCCGGTATTACATTCAAGTATATTATCTTTTCTATCATTTAGAGTATTGTCCTCAGTTTCTCTTCAAATACTGAATGCTTGGACTTTGCTCAGGTTCTGTGTTTTTCCAACCAAGCACATCGGAACCTGTTCTTCTTCTAAGAACCTTTGAGTCATTCTGTTATTGGATTCACAACTTCCGTTTTATGGTATAATCATATGTCAAAGGTCATATAGGATCACATGTCTTGAGACAAAGTGTATCCCTATTATTCCATTAAAAAAGTATTTTGTGATATTAAGGTTTTACATCCTTTATATAATTCCTAGCCACAAGAACCTTTTCTTGTTTAGGATATCATTCCAATCCTTTTGATGTTCATTACACGTGTCCTAATCTATCCTTATAGATTTTAGTGTGTGACACATCTGTATTTCGTTCATATAAGATTCTCGTAATCCCTTCATCTTATTAGCCTTAATCTCCATGTATATCAACGTATATATATATGAGATTGTTTTCACATATATCATCGTATATATATGAAATTGACATTGTGCTCCCACTCAAATATATCTGACATATATTTGTAAGTAAGCTTTTATTAAGTTTCTATTCTAATTATGTCAGACATAATAATATTGCTCCCAAAGCTCCCACTCAGAAAATGCTCTCTGCATTCCAAGTTTTTAGGAAGTCTCCAAAGCTCCCACTCAGTTTCATGAAATTGCAGTCCATCTCAATATTTTGATTACTTCAAAATCACTTGATCAAATCAAGGTTGAGAGTTTCTTCCTTGAGGTACTATGGTCCATCTTATCGAAACATTCTTTCGTTATGCCATTTGCTACTTCTCTTCAAATTCCAAATTTGAATGTCATGCAATTTTCTTCAGGCTATGGTCCCAGTATAGTGTTTGTGAATGAAATGCCCATATTGATTTAGCATTGCTACGCTTCCGTAGTCAATCATTATTGAATTTAGCCATAATATCTTTTATGTGCCAAATCAATCTTTATGTGTTGCATCATTCTTAATAACTACCTGGTTATTCGGAATGTGAAATAACTACTTTATTTCATAGGATGTGAGCCATCCCATATGCAACTCAATATGATTTCATTTCTCCTCGTTTCCTAGGTAACCATCAATCCTTCGTAATTTATGAGCAGTGTCCCTTTTGTTTCACTTAAGAAGACTCATGATTATTGTTCTGTACAGAACGTATTCATGACAATCTTCTTATTTTTAAACTAAGGCTTTAACTTATATACCATGATCATCATCAATAGCATATTTCCTCTTTTCATGGATTCATTGCAGCGGAACGTCTTTCCGTTGTGTTACTCTGTTATCTGGAAGTAGGGTCAATCACCCTGTCAAAGATTTCACTTTTCTCCCATTGGCTTATCCATTGAGAACCATCTTCTCATTTACCAATTAAGCAATACAAGTTTTGCTATTTGAGAAGGTGTGTTTTACAATTGCTCACAACTCTAATACAAAGAAAGTTATATCATATAAAACTTCTAGAAACTTTCTAACACCATCATCATATGGAGTCATCAGCTTCATTAAATTCAGAATGGTTTCCTTATTTCATGAAGTGGGTGTTTTAACTTAATAAATTATAACAACTTTGTTCATTCAATAGCATTAGCGTAAGGGGAAATTATTTAGACCACACTACATTTTAGCATGACTACGAATGGTTTTAGGTGCTTGAGCACTTTAAACTTCCATCGTAATTTGTGGTATTACTTCCACAAGTCTCTCATTTATGTCAACTATAATACTTATCACTTTGATCGCATCATGGTGATTCTTTTTCTTATATTTTACTTCACTGTGATTCCGTAATCTCAGATTTATGATCTCAATTGAATCCTTGTTCAATTAATCATGCGAAACATCTTTAATGATTATTCATGCGCTTGGTTAATACATCATTTATGTACAATGTTTGGCGCAGGTTCTACTTTGCTAGAACTCCGTCATTAGTCATCTTGGTTGATAATAAATTCATGAGTTAATAGATCGAGTATCTAATGAGTTCATCATTTATGAATTCATCTCATGCATTTAATCTAACTATGACTTTTGACTTCGTTGTTATTCATAATAACTCAATCATTAAACATTGAATATCACTTGACAATTATGGTGTTATATAAATGCTTCTATCATAATATAAACTCAGTTGTAATCATAGTATAAGCACACTTTATTCATCAAACTGGAACAACTGACTTGTCTCAATACATGAATAACTTCGTCTTGCGAGATGCAAGACATATCACTAAGTGTTCATACTTAATCAATTACAAAATATTTATCTAATACTCTAAGTATAATTCTATGATAGATGTCTTGGTGAAATCTTGGTGGCCATCAACTGTGTTGGTTGCCATCAATCCTGGATCGCACCTCTTCCCGTCCATGCAACGGCATGCCCTGTTTTCATAAAACAGAACAAGTATCAAATACTTATTAAACTGCAAATGTTGTATAAGGGAACAAACATTTATAACGAGTATATCAAACATATACCTTCTCCATCAACAATTTCTCCTTCAATGGTTTCAACCTCTAAATCTCGGAGGTTGACCATGAACTCAAAGAACTGAAGGCTTTCACCTCTTCCGACATAGTCATGGACAAAGTCTGTGTAACTCGGTGGAAGTGAGTGTAGCACCGTGTTTATAGCAGACTCCTCTGTGGTCCAATAGTCAAAGTCCTCCACGAGTTTCAGATGTATCCCATGCATCTTGGCTATGTGAGTTTTCAGACAAGTGTTCTCTTCCATCTTTGTAGTAAGAAACTCATTTTCTAACTCAAATCTGGCCACTCTGAACTGATGTATAAACAATGACTTCATCATGTTGATTGTGTCAAACGTGTCCATATCCGCATATTGTTCACGTAAATCTTGCGGAAAGCTAGTTTCTATGACACTTTTAACCATGGCGTAAGTCCTTCGATGATTATGGTAATCAAGCATTACTTTTTCATCCATGTTGTCTACTGGAGGGTCTCCCATACGCTCTTGTATCACGAACAAGAGGTTAGCTCTCTTGAGCACAGTCCTAAGGTATAAGCACCAATCAACGAAATTTGACCCATCATCTTTAAGTCTTTCACCACGTAAGAAAGTAACCAATCCATGATACTGATTCATGTCCATTTTAATTTTCTACAAAATATTTGCAAGGAAAACAATTAAGACTAGTTCATAACAATGAGTTCATAATAATCATATTATAGATGAGCTCACACTAAAACAATCATCCCTAAGAAGTTTTAGTGATTACATGATCCAGATTCACTATCCGTCCTCGAATATCACAACGGCCGACGGATTAGTTTCAAAGGTAGACAACTAGTTTGTGCGATCACATCCTATATGTGACTCATGCTCGATCTTTTGATTTCTAGTATTCCGAGGCCATATCTTCATATGCTAGGCTCGCCAAATTGACCTTAGTGTTATATGCTGCTTAGCAAGGCCATATCTACATATGCTAGGCTTGCTAGGCCCAACCTCATGCACACTCTAATGTATGTATGACACCCGATCGTCACGGCATGCCTATCATAAAGAGAACCTTCCAGGTGGTGCACACTTCGGTAGAATACTTATGTTTTGCATTTTATAAGGGATCATCTTATTCTATGCTACCGTCGTGTATCCTATACTAGCCTGTTTTAAGATGTATGATCATGGTGGCACTAAGTCTACAATGTCTCCATTTAAGTTTGTTTCATCATGATGAACGTTTACTACTTTCTAGTAACACATAGCAAAGCTATCACTACATCAAGATTAAGAAAACAACAATAGCCCCCTCTGCAATATAAAGTTAGACGCCTCTATTTTTTTATATATTGCATGTTTTACGTGGCTGCTAGGGCTTTTCATAGATCAACAGTTTCTATGAACATTGAACCAAAACGCTGATTATAGATTGTCTCTATTACACCCCGTACGGGGCCCTCCGTTGCAAATGCCATATCCGCTGAAGTAAGAGAGACAGACACCCCCAGAGCCACTTTATACGGTACAAGCCGTATGTCAAGCGTGGAACCAGTCTCGCGTAAGCGTACACGTAAGGTCGGTCGGGGGCCGCTTCATCAAACAATGCCACAGATATAACAAGTACACGCGAGAGGGTAACAATCGTAGAATCAACACCCACATCCCCGATGTGTTCTAACCGTACAGCAATACGAAACATAGATCTAGCTCATGATACCGCTGTTGGTTCTCGCAGCAGAAAACAATAATTTTTCTAACTAGCGTCGCCCTTAACCCAAGATCTATCTAGCTGTAATGCCGTAACGGAAAGACTTGCGGAAACATACCTCGGGGTGTAGTCCGTTGCGCGGGAAACGTTCCCGCAAACGTGGTTGATGAAGTCGTAAACCTTTCACAGCCCCCTGGCTGTGTTAGCACCCTGTTGGGTGGTAGTGCCGCACGTGCAGCACCTCGTAGTACTCGCACACGTATGGACTCGATGACGACCTACGTTCTCCGATCCAGCGAAGGTGGCGGAAGTAGAACTCCCGGAACTGGAGTTTCGGCAGCACGACGGCGTCCGCGTAGCAGAGAAGCCTCAATCTCAGCACAGGTTCCAGACAAGGGTACCCCGGCTTGAGAGAGACGAGAGAGCGGAGAAGACCGGTGAAAACCAATTTCAATTTGGAGTAATATTGAATTCTCTGCGAATTTTTCTGTGTTAAAGAAGTGCACCCCTGCCCATCTTTATATAGGCAGACGGAAGGAGTCAACCCCCCTTCCCTTGGCAATGTGGGACTAATCCCTTGCCAAGGGGGGAGGGTGCGGCTAGGAGGAGGGGGGAAGTGGGGCGCCACCCACATGGGCCCCAAGGCCCGTGGCGCCCCCCTTTTTTCCTTTTTTCCTCCTTCCCCTAATGGGCTTCTTTCACAAATAAGGCCCATTGCACTTTTTAATCTGAAATAAATTATTATTAATTATTAATTCACTTAATTAATAAATAATACATATTATTTCATCTCCCGATGATCCAGAACTCCTTCCAGCTCACTCCGAATGTCCTTCGGACCAACACGAAACTTTTCCGGTAACTCCGATAGTTCCGAAAAGGTCTCTGATATTCATCGAGCCCTTAAGTGTGTTACCCTATGGTCCGAGAACACTCCAGTCATGACCGAGACAAAGGCTACGACCAATGATCAATAGCGGGACCTGGATGCCCATAATGACCCCTGTGCATTCCGGAAGTAACCGATTGAACCGTACACATTGTATACCATTCCCTTTGTCATGCGATACTAGATTAGTCCAAGATTCGATCAACTGCATCCAATGCATTAGTTCTATCTTGTTACCGACAAATCTTATTCACTCGTTCCGTGATATTCATCCTTGTGACCTAGTCACACGCTGCGCAGCTTTATGGATGCAATCTCACCGAGTTGGCCATTAAGTATCTTTCCATTATATGGATTGACAAATCCCGCTCTTGAATCAACACTCCTCAACATATCCCATCGGATAGCCCAAGATACACCTTTATGGTCACCATGTTTCAGTGTGACGGTTAATGCACTCAAAGCATCCTTAGAAGATAGCAATTATGCGTGATCTCACGGTCAAAGGAACAGGCTACTACATTCTGTAATTACAACACTGAACTTTTACGATTTGAGCATGTTGCAATGCTTGCATTGGGTAATGTTCATCACATCATTCATTCAATGAGGTGACCTTGCCGTCAATTGACTTGATTGTCCATGATTGTGAAACCACAATCATCAGTTGACGATAAACAAGTCATCATGAGAGGCTGACTAGGAACTCTGGTTGTTTCTATACCACACTTGTATCATTGTTTCACTGATACAGTTCCAGCACAGTATGAAACTGGTCATGAACTTATTTAGATATATTGGAATAATCACATATTACTTGCCTCTAGAGCATATATCCAACACCTCAGTGGGCACAAAACCGGCCAGATCTTCAAACTCATCTTCATCATCTGAGCTGAAGTTGGTCTGATGAATGGCACCGCACATGGCAGTTTTCTTCGGAGAAGGTCTTGCGCCGTGTTGAAGGACCGTCTTGGTCTTCAGCTGAGGCTGAGGCATTGTGGTGGAATCCTCAGGTGCACTGCCAGACTCATCAGTTCGAAGTCTTGAGGCAGGAGTAGCTCCATCAGTTTGTTGGCATGAAGAACTTGGAGCATGAGGCTTTTCTGAGGATTTTATTGATGGTTTGATGCCAGGAGTCTTTCGGCACAGCTGACCAGGAGGCCTAGACTGAGGCTGAGGCTGATTAGCAGGCTGAAGAGTAGGCTGAGGTGGAATCTGTACTGAGACAGCCAAGTCTTGGGCCAGACTGCGAGCAAGATGGGCTGTCCGCTTGAGATAGCGCTGATAAGCATCAGGAAAGTCATCGGGAGTCTTCAAGGTTGAGGGATGAGGAATGACTCCCGCTTCAGGTGGAGGGTGAGCCTTGATGACCAAAGTCTGCAAGGGCGGATTGACCGCAAACATTTCCTCATGCTGAGGATTTATCCATTGGTATGCAGCCCAAAGTTTAGCCCATTCCCTCGTGATTTTCTGAACCCGTTTCTTACGATCACCAGCAGTTTCATGTTTGGGAGTCTTTATTTTTTCATAGAGCGTTGGGGACAAATCACAAGCAGTATCAGTGAGTTTGCGAAGAGGAGCCATTTTCTTCAGTTGAGGAGACTGAGGAATTGTTCGTTCGAGCTGAGCTGCAAATGAAGTGATACTATGAGAACCATAAGATTCCTCAGCTGACATGTACCTGTGACAGAATTAAGTTGCGAGGGAAGGGGGTACGGTTATATGCGTTCATGAGGAAAGTGGTGAGGAAATCAAATTGTTGAAGCACCGGACTCAGTAAGATTTCAGTACTGCTGAGGATTAAGTGGTTTGAAGAATCTTGAAGAAAGTGCAAATGCTGAGGAAACCCGAGTCGGTCTTCTCCTGCGACGATGGACTCTGGCGTCGACAGCGCAAGAGCTTGAGGATCTCAAGGGCGGCGGCGCGAGAGGGAATGAGGTGTGGGGGAAAATGACCGCGGGGGTGGTGGCTATTTATAGAGGGGTAAAACTGAGGGGTCGCGATTTTTGTGGACAAGATTAGCCCTGGCGGTTCGGATTTTTGTGGTTATCACATTGATCGATATGCATGATGCGCGGTAAAAGCGCAACGGTCAAGAGATAATATTAACGTTAAATGGATAGTCCTCCTCTTGAGGAACTGAGGCCAATGAAAGTTTTGAGGATAAAGTTGAAGCTTCAGTTTGGGGCACATGTGAGTTTCCAATGAACGCATACTTAAGATAGAAATATTGGACAAGTGAGCACAGAGGGACGGGTCCGATCACATTCACCTAGATGAAGAAACAAAATTTGAAGGACAAAAGCTATAGGTGAATGATGTTGACGACAAAACAGTAAGTATCAGATGAATACACAAATGAAGAAATTGAGGACCAATGATTCCTGAGGAATTTGGGCGGTGGCACTACCCACCTTATAGGGAATAAAACACTTGATACCATACAATTGTCGTATGGATCTTGAGTCAATTCCACGTTAATTTCTTCACACTTAGCAAGGTAGTCCTCATGATTTGAGGAGTACGACGCATCGTGTGTTGTACATCAGGATTCTTCAATATTGTGTAAGTGTTAGGATGTGTGTCCATTCACTAGACATTTGAGGAATCTAAGATATTTAGCTCACACCTCAGAGTGCTAAATCTCTTATCATCCAAAGGCTTAGTGAATATATCGGAAAGTTGGTCTTCAGTCTTCACGTGGCTGATGACGATGTCTTCCTTCAACACATGATCCCGAAGAAAGTGATACCGAATCTCAATGTGCTTCGTCCTCGAGTGCTGTACAGGGTTCTGAGATATCTTGATGGCACTGCCATTGTCACATAGCAGTGGTACTTTCTTCAGGTTGATGCCGTAGTCCTTGAGAGTTTGCTTCATCCATAGAAGTTGTGAGCAGCTTGCACCAGCAGCGATGTATTCAGCTTCAGCAGTGGAGAGAGACACACAATTTTGCTTCTTCGATGACCAGCACACCAGTGAGCGTCCGAGGAAGTGACATGTTCCTGAGGTAGACTTCCGATCCACGCGATCTCCAGCATAATATGAGTCTGAGTACCCAACAAGATCCAGCTGCGTGCCTTTTGGATACCATAAGCCTAGCGACGGGGTGTGAGCCAAATATCGAAGAATTTGTTTCACCGCTTGGTGATGCGTTTCCTTCGGTGTTGTTTGGAATCGGGCACACATGCAAACGCTCAACATTATATCAGGCCTAGATACACATAGATATAGCAGAGAACCTATCATGAAGCGGTATACCTTTTGATTGTAGTCCTTTCCATTTTCATCTGGACCGATTTGTCCATTTGTAGTAATCGGCGTCTTGATACCTTTGCAATATTTCATCCCGAATTTCCTCAGGGACTCCTTAAGGTACTTCTCGTGAGAGATGAAGATGCCATTGCGTTGCTGACGAATTTGAAGCCCTAAGAAGAACTTCAGTTCGCCCATCATGGACATTTGATACTGTTCACTCATCAAGAAGGCAAATTCTTCACTGTATTTCTTGTTAGTGCATCCAAATATAATGTCATCAACATAGATTTGACATATGAATAAGGCATCATCATAGTGTTTTGTGAAAAGAGTTGGATCAGTGAACCAGATTTGAAGCCCTTGTTGATGAGGAAATCTCTTAGTGTGTCATACCAAGCCCGAGGGGCTTGCTTCAGTCCGTAAAGAGCTTTCTTCAATCTGTACACCATGTCAGGATTCCTCGAGTCTTCAAAACCTGGGGGTTGAGCAACATATATTTCTTCCTCGATATTACCATTGAGGAATAATCTTTTCACATCCATTTGATATAACTTGATATTATGATGGTTAGTGAATGCAAGCATGATGCGAATGGATTCAAGTCTAGCAACAGGAGAAAAGGTTTCACCAAAGTCGATGCCCTGAACTTGTGTGTATCCTTGTGCGACAAGAAGAGCCTTATTCCTGATGACTTGGCCATCTTCATCGAGTTTGTTGCGGTAGATCCACTTTGTTCCGATGACGTTGTGTACTCGAGGATCAGGACGTTTGACTAGTTCCCAAACATCATTCAGTTTGAACTGAAGAATTTCGTCTTGCATGGCCTGAATTTCGCTTTTTGGAATGCCTCAGCAACTTTGGTGGGCTCTGAAATGGACGCAAATTAAAAATGCCCACAAAAGTTAGCTATTCGATTTGCTCCGGCACGAGTGAGAGGACCTGGTATGTTGACGTCGGCGAGGATTTTGTCGACTTGAACTTCATTAGCGACTCATGGAAGCCGAGGTCGATGATCTTGAGGCGAATCATCATCACTGTCATCAGATTCATTAGCATCAGCTTCAGGTGCTTCAGGGGTCTCAGGAGCCTCAGTGACGAGGGGGTGACCCCACGACTCCTGCATGTAAGGATACCTGGTGCGTATGAAGACAGAAGGCCCGCAAGGAGCATTGATGGGCCCACGGCTGGCCCTCCCAAGGCACCGACGTAGGAGTCCACGATTGATATGGAAGGCATGACTTGGCGTACAAGGCAAGAATAGGGTTAGGAAATTATCTCTGTAATCTAGGACGGACTCCCCGAGACCTAGCCTAGTATATAAAGTCTGGGAGGGGAGACGTCTCGATATCCAATATCCAATCTACTCTCCTGGTCTTGCGAGAACTCGCCTTGGCCTCCCTTGTAATCGCCCCCTCACGCAATAATATCGAGCAGGAAGTGCTTCTCCTGTTCGCCGACGAGTATCGTCCAACCTGTTCCTTCTCTATGATAAACCCAAGGTCCCTGACCATGGGACTTTCCGAGGCTGATCCTCGTCAATTGGCGCCATCTGTGGGAACTACACAGGTTGGAATCATGATCTCGGCGGTCCAGTCTTCAGCAAATCATGACTCAAGGGCTAGAGCCAGATCTAACCCGCTCGAGGAGTTCAAGTTCACCACGAGCATCTTCATCACCCCACCAAGGTCACTTAGTCCGCAGCCGAATCAAGCCCAACATCTCGACAACTGCCAGATCCACCGCCAACGTAAAAGAACTCGACGAACCAAAAGGCAAGAGCGAGGACTCTACGCGGGAATCCCACTCGAAGAGTCGCAACGCACGACGGAAGATTCGCCAGCCACTCGACGACCCGCCGCCACCTAGACTCCTGCCGTGCGACAAGACAGCGACTCCGAAACCCAAACCGGCGAGTACTACGACCCAGATCGAAGGCCAGATGAATTCGCCAACTTCATCCAAAACCATTCGCTCAGCGATGGGATAGAGCTCGACCTAAGATTCCACGACCGTTCAGAAGACCACTCGCAGATTTTTCAAATCTCAAGGAGAAGGAGGCACGCTGGCTCCAGTAAGCTCACAGCCAGAGAGAAACTGGAAGGACCTTGCACGATCCACTGTTTCGAAGACGGGTGGGGACGCCTCAGAGCAAGCCACACCCTAGGAGATTGTCGCTTATTCACCGAACTCTCCAACAGCCTCAAAGAAGAAAAGCAGCGTGAAGCCAAGCGCACCCGAAGAAACGCACAGTCACCGGCACCAAGTACAGAAAGGAAATACCCTACGTCCCATGGACGAGTCTGCATGATCCAAGAAGGAAGACCCTTAAAAGCAAAGCAGGACGCCTACACCCTGCAGACCCGAGCATCCGAGGGCCTAAAAACAGCAGAAATCTACCAACTGTGCGGCGCAGAGACCAACATCACCTACTCTCAAAGCGACACCCCGCCCGCAGTCCCAAGGCCGGGGCATGCACCCCTGGTCCTTGACGTCCAGATCGGGGGCTATGACATGGAAAGAGTCTTCATGGACGGAGGCAACAGCCTAAACATAATCTTCACCTGCACCCTACACAAGATGTTGTTCCCACAATCAGTTTGGAAGAAGTCAGGCACCACAATATATGGCTTAGTTCTAGGCGAAACAGCCGCCTCCATCGGAACAATCGAGCTCGACGTCATCTTAGGCAAAAAAATGCAACTTCGCAAGACAAGTCCTCGAGTTCAAAGTGCTCGACTGGCAGTCGCAGTACCACGCCATACTCGGGCGACCAACGTTTGCAAAATTCATGGCGGTTCCACACTATGCATATCTCAAACTCAAGATGCCAGGACCAGGAGGAGTCATCACAGTCAATGGAAGCTTCACCAAATCGGACCAGTGCGATCGCGACTTCCACAAAGTCTCCGATACGTTTGGAGCCCAACAACAACTCGAAGAAATAGCCATGGTGACGGATAAAATCACTTTTCCACTGGCAAGCCAAAGCGAGTCAAAAGAATTCGACCGCGATTTCAGCGTCGACAGTGACACAATCACCCACCAAGTTCACCCAATGGACCCAGAGAAGACGGTCCGCATATACGCCCACCTCCCAGAAGAACAAGCAGCCGCCCTCATAGCCTTCCTTCGCGAAGAGTGAAAAATCTTCGCCTGGTGCCCAGCCGACATGCCCGGAATACCGCGAGAATTTGCAGAACACGCGCTCCGTATCAAGCCAAACACTAAGCCAGTAAAGCAGGCGCTGCGACGATTCTCAGAACCCAAGCTCAGAGCAATCGGAGAAGAAATCAACCGACTACTCGACGCACAGTTCATCCGGGAGACGAAGAAAGCAACCTGGATTGCAAACCCAGTCCTGGTCCCTAAAAAAGACACTGACGTACTAAGGATGTGTGTCGACTACGGGCCTGTCAACAAGCACTGCACGAAAGACCACTTCCCCCTGCCAAGAATCGACCAGATAATCGACTCTACAGCAGGATGCGACCTCCTATCCTTCCTCGATGCATACTCAGGATACAATCAGATCAGGATGAAGGAAGAAGATGAAGAACACACCTCGTTCATCACCCCCTACGGCGTATTCTGTTACAGAACAATGCCCTTTGGCCTAAAAAATGCCGGGGCCACGTACCAACGAATGATGCAAGCATGTCTGAGAGACCAAATCGGCAGAAACGTCCAGGTCTATGTAGACAACATCGTCATCAAAACCTACAGCGCAAGCACGCTGCTCGATGACCTCCGCGAAACATTCGCGACCCTCAACAAGAACAGAATCAAGATCAACCCAAAAGTGTGTGTTTGGCGCCCCAACCGGAAAACTACTCGGGTACATGGTTTCCGCCCGAGGAGTCGAAGCAAACCCCGAAAAGGTCCAAGCAATCGCCAAGATGCAAGATCCAACCAACATCAAAGGCGTTCAGCAGCTCAAAGGAAGACTCGCAGCACTGAGCCGTTTCATCAGCAGGCTGGGAGAAAGGACCTTACCATTCTACCAGCTGCTCAGAAAATGAGAAATATTCGGGTGGACCGAGGAAGCCCGCAATGCATTCGCAGACCTAAAGAAAACCCTCTCGACTCCACCAATCTTGGCGGTGCCCAAAGAACGGGAGAAACTGTACCTCTACATAGCAGCGCGCAGCAGCGTAGTCAGCACGACGCTCGTCGTCGAGCGCGCAGAAGAAGGAAAAGTCCAGAGCATACTAAGGTCAATCTACTACCTAAGCATGCTCCTCACAAAGTCCCAGCAACGGTACCCGCACTACCAGAAGCTCCTGCTCGCCATCATCATGACCTCAAGAAAAGTATCGCACTACTTCGACGAACACCCCATCACAATCGTGACCAGTGCACCACTCGCCGACATCCTCAACAACCCCGAAGCGACCGGCCGAGTCGTCGAGTGGAACATCGAGCTCAGTCCGCGAGACCTGCAGTTCAAGCACCCAATAGAAATCAAAGCCCAAGTACTCCCAGACTTCCTGGTCGAGTGGAAAGAGGTCCAAACACCTGGCCCCCCAGATCTATCCAACTCATGGACGATGTTCTTCGATGGGTCCAAAAGGCAGCAAGGAGATGGAGCAGGCGTCGTACTAGTCTCCCCCAAAGGAACGAAGCTCAGATACGTCCAACAGATCACTTTCAGCAATGCCTCCAACAATGAAGCAGAATACGAGGCACTACTCCACGACATGTGCACGGCAAAAACTTGCGGCGCCACTCGCCTCTCAATCTACAGCAACTCCAACCTCGTCGTCCAGCAGGCGATGAGGGACTGTGACGCAGTCGCAGACAACATGATGGACTACCAGAAGCTCTACAACACACTGGAGGGAGGATTCGACGGCTGCCAACTCAACTACGTCTCCAGAGCAAATAACACGGAGGCCGACGAGCTTGCGAGCATCGGATCGACTCGAGGACCAGTACCACGAGGCGTTTTCCTCGAGAGCATCAGCCAGAGATCAATCAAAGTAAAGCCAGCGGCGCCCGAGGCTGTCACAGAGACCGACAACACAAACGAACCAGCGCAGGTGGCGGCCGCGAGCCCAGTCGACGACACAAGTAGCCAAGCAGTCGAAGTCGCAAAGCCAGTCGCAGTCGAAGACCCAGCCTGGGCAAAACCGTTCTTTCGATTCCTAATCGAAGGCACTCTACCACAAGACGTCACAGAAGCCCGACGCACCAGTCGACGATCTAAAGCATTCACAGTAATCAACAGACAGCTATACAAGCGCAGCATCTCTCAGGTTCTCCAAAAGTGTATTGACGAAGAAGACGGCAAAACCCTACTGCTCGAGATTCACAAAGGCACCTGTGGGCATCACGCGAGCAGTCGCGCACTCGTGGTCAAGGCTTTCCGAGCAGGGTTCTACTGGCCGACCGCCATGAGAAATGCGGAAGATATCCTGTGGTGTTGCATCGCCTGCCAAATGTTCGCCCGCAGGCCACACACCCAGCATCATAACTCAAAACTATACCGCTATCTTGGCCATTCGCCACCTGGGGACTCGACATGGTGGGTCCACTCAAGAAATCCTCAAACGGAGGACGAACACACCTACTAGTCGCAGTTGACAAGTTCACCAAATGGATCAAGGCAGTACCAATCACCAGCTCAACAACCCTCACGGCAGTTAACTTCATCAAGTCAATCATCTTCAGATTCGGCGTACCACACAACATCATCACAGACAATGGTACAAACTTCACAGCAGCAGAATTCCAAAACTTTTGTCAGGAGCTGGGCATCAAAGTCAACTACGCATCAGTCGTCCACCCACAATCCAACGGCCAAGTGGGGAAAGCAAACGGCCTGGTATGCGGAGGAATAAAGAAACGACTCCTCACACCACTAGAACAAGCCGCGGGCAACTGGGTAGAAGAACGCCCCGCGGTACTATGGAGCCTGCGCACCACCCCAAACAGCTCGACCCAGTATACACCTTTCTTCATGGTATACGGGGCAGAAGCAGTGCTACCGCACGACTTAAAATTTGGAGCTCCCCGAATCTCAGGGTACGAAGAGGAAGAGGCAGAAGAAGCACTGCAGAACGATAAAGACACAGCAGACGAAGCACGGAACACAGCCATAGCAATATCTGAAGGATACCAGGACAAGCTGCGCACATATCAAAGCAGTTGCCTGCGGACCAGAACTTTTAGCAAAGGAGACCTCGTCTTACGACTGATACAAGAAAAAGTGCACAAACTCGCCCCGCAATGGGAAGGGCCATTCATAATATCGGAAGTCATAGGAGGCGGCGCATACAGGTTGAAGAACCCGAAGACCGATGAAGACGTGGGAAATCCATGGAACGTAGCGAACCTACGCCTGTTCTACCCATAGTCCTCCAGGCATTTCAGCGGCATCGGTAGCAGCACCGATCGGCAACCCATGTAACACTCGAAGAAATAAAATGGTGTCGCCCAAACATTATCACTAAAAGCACTCGGGGGCTCGAGCATAAACTCCCCCCGAGAGACGCTATCTACGCTCACGCAACCTTACTTAAAAGCACTCTGGGGCTCGAGCATAAACTCCCCCCGAGAGACGCTATCTTCGCTCACGCGACCTTACTTAAAAGCACTCGAGGGCTCGAGCATAAACTCCCCCCGAGAGAGGCTATCTTCGCTCACGCGACCTTACTTAAAATCACTCGGGGGCTCGAGCATAAACTCCCCCCGAGAGACGCTATCCTCGCTCATGCGACTTTACTTAAAAGCACTCGGGGACTTGAGCATAAACTCCCCCCGAGAGACGCTATCCTCGCTCATGCGACTTTACCTGAAAACACTCGGGGACCAGAACACAAGATCTCCTCGAAGCACCAAGAGTTTTTTCACAAGGTAATCGTACCGGAAAATGCAAAGTCCTTTAGTCTTCACCTGATCGCAAACAATCACCTAAAGACTCGGGGCTACTCCCATCGGGAGCGCCGACGCGCACCCGACCAAAAACTGGAATAAATTCAAGCAGCCACAAGAAAGGACATCCACGGTAGAAAAAAAGCTCGCAGCCTACGCCTGATTCTACAAATCAAACGTAGCCTCGGGGGCTTCTCCCATCGGGAGTGCTGCCGCGCACCCGGTAAAACCTATACAAAGGAGTCGAAGACAATTTTCCATTACAACGGAGTCGAAGACAATTTCCTCATTACAAAGGAGTCGAGGACAGTTCTCATTACAAAAGGACTCGAGCAGCTACCAGACGGATTACAATACCATTTATCCCAGGGAATTATGACTTCTACATGTGTGCTCATGCTGAGATAATTGGCACTTTCGTCCCACAACCTGACGAGCATCACCATAGACAAAGTATCAGCTGAGCCTGCGAAGAAGCAAGTCACCGTCCTCCAGTTCTACAAGGTGCCTCGCCTACTGACGCACCCGCTTGACGACCGGCTTGCTGTCTAGATCATCCTTAGAACTAGAAGAACAAGCACCACCAGCCGAGGAGTCGGCAGAAGATGAAGTCACAGGAGAAGCAGGCGAATCACCCCTCACCCATCAGAACTGTCACTGCTTGTTTCCTCCCAGTACGGATCCAGACGATTGCCACCGGCATCAAACACACGAACAATGAGGGCATCTTCACCATCAAAAGGACAGCAAAGACTATCCTCGTCACGCAACTTTAGCTGCTGTGAAAACGACCTCCAGCTAGCATCAAGAAAAATCAAGAAGGAGCCATCAACAGAAAGCTCAACCCAAGCAGGAGGTCGAGCGCACCCCTGAAGCCTAAGCCACAGACCCCCCAGATTAAGATCAGAAATCATGGAGGCAAATGAGAATGGAAGAGGGATCTGAGTAGCAGTGCGACTAAGAATGCGCAGAAGGAAGTCATAGCACCAAACACCCTCGTCCGCAAAAGACGAAGAGGGCGTCGCCGCAGCTCCACGGCGCCCACCACGAGAAAAGCGAGGGGTACGGCCACCACGACCACGCCAGTCACGACCTCGGCCAGAAGCACCACCACCCTGCTTGGGAGCCGTAGGAAGAAGAAGAAGAAGAAAGGTGAAGAACGATGACCAAGCCTAGGAAATAAAGGAACGGGTATTTATAGCGCAGCCCAGGGGCAAACCAGGAAAAAATATAGAAGCCCAGGAGGCGCCATCATTAAATCAAAGACCAAACACGTCAGGCATTATGAATTCCGAGACAAGATGCTTTCACACAGGCAGCACTGAGTAAAGGACGCGCCAAATCTCGCGCATTTCACATACATGCATTGGAAATCCAACAGGCAGCGGCAGCACGACATCCAAGCTATCATTATGACCGGTCAGAAGACGTGACAGTTCAAAAAAACAAAGCATCATTGGCGATCATCCAGAAAAACACTATCGCAATGCTCATTATTGAGGCGGATCAGGATAAAAACCAAGGAGGGCTGTAAGGATCATCTATCCCTTGGTGCAATCATATTTTCCTAAAAATCTTTTACTCCCATCGGGAGTATCTTTATTCAAAACAGAGTAAAGGACCAAAAACGTGAGAGTTCGGGTGCTCCCTCACCCAAAAGATAAGGATATGCTCGAGTAACCACTCGCACTTACAGAGTCTCGGGTGCTCCCTCACCCAAAAGGCGAACATGCACTCGCAGGACTACTCGCGTCAGCAGAAACAACACATCTGTGGAGTTCGGGTGCTCCCTCACCTTGAAAACAAAAAGTGTTTGAGTCGCTACTCACAAAAGCTCAGCAAGCTAAACTACCCGCGCACTCAACGATATTCCGAGCGGGTTCTTTCCTATACGACTCCTCGCCTGAGAACGCAAAAGCTCCGCAGGTGACTACTAATAGCTCACTTGATCGTTTATTCCAAGTGGGCATCGCTAACCAGGCTCCGTGCCTCTGCAAAAACAATTATAACTGGGCTACGACACACTGTACCCAGATGCCACGCAAGCTTAGCGTGTAGGTAAGACCCTGCTGCGCAGCACGACCGGACCAGGACTTGCCACAGAACGACTTCACTCCCGATCTTTTCCATGCGCTCGCATGATAGAAAAAGCCGAGCGGACGCGCTCAGGCTATTTACTCAGACTGGCAGCAATTGATCCTGTAAGACCTGAAGCGGCATGACTTTGCTAGACACCAGTCATTCCAAGTTCATGTCGAGGGACGTGGGCTTGATTGGGCTATTGCGGTATTTTCCACTAGCGCAATTCACCAAGGCTCGACCAGTCGACTCCTTGGGCCCTTCCGGCTTAGCAATCCCTCAAAACAGGTATTGTCATGGCTCAAAACTGCCAGCGACCCGCAGCTATGTTGCGCCTACGACGATAAAACAATGACGAACTTGAGTCCCTGCGCGACTCTTCGAGTCCTCCAGGCACTCGGGGGCTACTGACGAGGGGGTGACCCCATGACTCCTGCATGTAAGGATACCTGGTGCGTATGAAGACAGAAGGCCCGCAAGGAGCACTGATGGGCCCACGGCTGACCCTCCCAAGGCACCGATGTAGGAGTCCACGATTGATATGGAAGGCATGACTTGGCGTACAAGGCAAGACTAGGGTTAGGAATTATCTCTGTAATGTAGGACGGACTCCCCGAGACCTAGCCTAGTATATAAAGGCTGGGAGGGGAGATGTCTCGATATCCAATATCCAATCTACTCTCCTGGTCTTGCGAGAACTCGCCTTGGCCTCCCTTGTAATCGCCCCCTCACGCAATAATATCGAGCAGGAAGTGCTTCTCCTGTTAGCCGACGAGTATCGTCCAACCTGTTTCTTCTCTATGATAAACCCAGGGTCCCTGACCATGGGACTTGCCGAGGCTGATCCTCGTCACTCAGTATCAGGTTCGTCATCAGGATCATTTGCTTCAGGATTTGGGTGTTCTTCGGGAGCAGGGGGTATGTGCGTTTCGTCAGGATGGTCCACGGGAATGATGTCACCGGCACCCATCTTCTTGATTTGTTCATCAGGTGATGCTTCATCTAGAACAGGTGGCAGGTGCTCTCTTTGCGAGCCGTCAAATTCATCAAACCGCACATCTACAGTCTCAACAATTTTATGATGACTGATATTGTTGACTCTTTAGGTGTGCGAGTTGATACCATAACCAAGCATGAAACCCTCACATGCCTTGGGTCCGAATTTGTGCTGGTAATGAGGATCACGTATCCAACATGGTGCACCGAATACTTTGAAGTAACTCTGATGCGGAGCATCCAACGGACATAACCATGGACATGGTCCTCAAACCAAAGGACACACGCATCGAACATTCAAAGGTGAACTCTATCCTTTACGCGTGTCCTTTTGGTCCTCTCACGGATGCTATACTACTTGACCCTCCGATGTTGCGCACTTATAGGTTGGAGCCACATGATGAACATGCAATGGAGGAGGTCGGACATAAGAGAATGACTACACTATCCACGAGAGAAGCTTGGAAGAGAAGGCGGAACAAAGGAGAAGAAGATTCGACTCCAGACAACTTTCGGACGTCCGACGACTTTCGGACTTCCGACAGCTCGAACGTCCGAACCTCGTCGAACTTCCGACATGCTACGGTCAGGAGCCCCTCCATCGGAGCGAGCGCACGACAGACTTTGGACCCCCGACAGGCGTCGGACGTCCGACAGGTCGGACATCCGAAACTCGTCGGATTTCCGAAATCCACTACTCCAGGCCACCAGGTCGTCTACAGGACTCCGTCGATGCAGCCACTTCCGGAAATCCGAAGCTCAACGGACGTCCGACGTCCCGAAAGTGCGGACGTCCGAAACCTGCCTGCGCGCAGATTCAGCTGGGCCACGGCCCATGTATCCCCTCCCCCCCCTAGCCTATATATAGTTGCCTCCTATCTCAGTTCTAGGGTTAGCTAAGAAATTACCAAAGACTTGAGAGCTTAGCTCCTTCTTCCCCCTAGGGGATTAGATCTCCTTGAGATCCTCTCAAGCCTACCTCCTACCTCCTCTCCCCACTCATAGAAGGAGAGGAACCCAATCCTATTCATAGAAGGAGAGGGAGACTACCAAGCTTACCTCTTGTGGTGTGTGGATCTTGTGATGTGTGGTATTTGGGAGTGGATTTGAGTGTTTATGTGTTTGGATCTTGTTCCCCCTTTGTCTCTTGTGTTGATCCCCTTTGTTCTTGTTCTTGTTGTGGATCCCCACCTCCAAATTGTGAAGATTGGGCCAAACCCTAAGCTTGCCCTACATCATTTGGTATCATGAGCAAGGTTGACACAATTTGGAGTCCCTCCCCCTCACTTTTCTAGCCAATTTTTTTTGTCCTTGTCCAATTTTGAAAATCCCCACAAAAAATAGCCATACCCAAGATCTTGTGATTTGTGGTTCCTTGTAAGTTTTTGTTGATTTTGATCCGTGGAACTAGTGTTTAGCAAGTGGATCTACTCTCCTTTGCGTTCCCTAGCCCCAATTTTTCTTTTCCCCCATCAATTTTGGACTTCAAATTGGCCATTTTCCGCCCCAAATCGAGTTTTCGGGCTCAAATCGCGACTCCAGCCGACACCACTTTCGGACGTCCGAATTTTTTTCGGAATTCCGAAATTCCTTAACAGAACGACTGCTTCCGGAGTCGGACGTCCGTCGCAGTTCGGACGTCCGATACCTCGCATCCCGGGAAAAAAATGTTTTGGCCGTAACTTCTTCATCCGGAGTCCGATTTTGACGTTCTTGAGCTCGTTTTGTAGCTCTTGACATCCCCTATCATTCTAGATAGGTTCCCTCACCTTTTTCTCCCATCCCATTTTCGGAATTTTGGCATCTTTTCCTAGGTCCTTGAGCACGGAAGCTCGAAACCGTGCATCTTCGCCGTTTTCAACTATCGGGACCATCACCTACAACAAGGAGAGCCTCTCCATCGACTACATCAACCCACGAGCTTCATCATCGACGGCGAGCACCCATCATTCGACCCCCTCAACCGGAAGCAAGGCCGGTCTTCTCCGACTTCGTGAAACGTTAAGTGTGACGAAGGTTTCCATCCCGTCACATCCTTTTCCTTCCTTGCCTTTACCTTGATAGCCCCACCATCTTTGTGATTACCTCATACCTATTGAGCCTAGCTAATCGAGAATTGCCGGGCTTCGCGAAAACTTGAGCACCATAGTGATAGCATATCATCTTGTCACATCATTTCTATATCATATAGTGTGATAGCTTACTCCCGTGCATATCTTGTGAGACTAGTATCACATAGTTGGTTGAGCCTCAAGGCAAGTGTTACAAGTGGGAAAGTTCAAAAAAAAGAGGCAAGCTTTTAAGCAAAAGTCAAAAGAGAAAGAATCACAAGCGTTTAAGCAAAAGAGAGAGTGCATGCAAAGAAATACTTGTGCAAGAGACACGTGGAAGGGAAAGCCTACGCTTGCATGCATATAGGTTGGTGCCAAGTAGTGAATCGTGCCCTCTAGTGCAATCGAGCTAGTGTCTCTCCTTGTGTTTGTGAAACACGAGCTTAGTCTTCGATAGGTCATTATTTTGTATGGTCATTCCTTTGGTTGCACAAGCCACACTATCTTTGCGTGTGTGTTCTTTTATTGCCCTCCTCTATATTTGTGATCACTTGCTTTGCATTTGGAGTTCTTTGGATTGCTTTCAACTCTTACAATATCTTGGACTTCAATTTGCTTGATTCTTGTGCCCCTAATCCCTTCCGAGCTCCACGATAAGCCATTTGTAGGTGTGCGTGTGGTAACGAGACTAAAACAAGGACATTCTTTTCATTACACGAAGCTATACATCACTCGACTAATTACATCTTCGAGAAGGTATCCTTGTTATTGTTCTCTTCCTTTTAGTCTCACATCTAACCGCTTGTTGTGATGGCTATGCAAGAACCCCCCTTGATATATGGCGGCAATGGTAACTACTACGAGGCTTATCCACCGCATGATGATTGGAGAGCTCGATCACCTCCTCCAAGACAAGACCACCACCACACGAGCTACTTCGACTACGACGACGACATTGAGCTCCATTTCTATGGTACTCATGATCCCGAGGAGTACCTCGAGTGGGAGGAGAAGATGGACAACTACCTCTTGCATAACCAAGTTCACTCCAAAGATAAAGTGAAGCTCGCCACAAGACACTTCTACGACTACGCGTACACTTGGTGGGTTCACAAACCTTCCACCTCGCGCTCCCGCAAGAGTTGGACAAGGTTGAAGAGAGCTATGAGGCGAGAGTTTTTGCCCTCCACCCTCTCCGAATAGCTCTGTCACCATTTGATGAACACCACGCAAGGATCCAAGACACTTGAAGAGTACCTCTTGGAGATGAAGCAAGCCTTGAGGAGAGCCTGCGAGGATGACCCCGCTTGGATGAAGTTCCACCTCACTAGCGGCTTGAAGGACCCCTCCATCCTCAAGGCCATGCTCCTCCGAAGCTACACTTCTCTTGATGACTTATGCGACGATGTTCTCATGACGTCAAGTTCCTTCACGGAGGCGGCGGCTACTCGCGCCCAAGTCTACTTCACACCGACCACTTCATCTACCAACGGTGCTCCCTCCATCTTCGGAGGCACCTCACGAGCGAAGGCCAAGCATGTGGCACCTCCTTCCCCCATGGAGGCGCATGGAGTTGTTGATACCGAAATTTTCACCTACCTACACTCCACACCCACACATGATGAGAGCTCACACACATCCCACCATGTGAGGCAAACCCAAACTTTGAGCGCACCCACCATATGTGAGTTGGATCACCTTCACCATGAGGACGTGAGTGCATTCCCCACTATTCCACCAACACACAAGCGACCAAACATTCCACATCCAAGTGAGAGCCACACTTCCCATGAGAGTGCTAGTTGTGTTTCCACTACATGTGAGTTTGAGTCCACTTTAGTTGAGGGAATGAGTGCCCCACCACACATATTGAGAGAGATAGTTGATAGGTCATGTGAGACTATCCTCACTACTAACAACTTAACCTCTACTCCTATTGTGTCTTCTTCATTGGTGCAAGGTTCTACCCAAGACGACGCAACTCCGCTCATCAAGACCATGCCTTACATTACGAAGACGATGGCCATGGTGGTCCATCAAGATTCACCTCTTGACAACAAAATGGTAACCACCACCTCATTCCCACCCTTGGAGCCACCCCGTCATGGTAAGGTTATAGGTGATGGTGTTTCTTGCGTCCCACTAGTGGACACTCATGGTTTCCCTCGTTTCCATAATGTGCCTTGCCATAATGTCGATATCTTCATGCCTCCTATATGTCTTGACATATTGTATGCAAAAACTTGTGACAATTCCATAGGCCACATTATGTTTGAGCATCCTAAACCTTTGTCATTTGCTATGACTATGATCCATGAAGTTAAATCTTTAAAATCTCATCATAGCATTTATGCCAATCCCATCAAATGCACACCAATAACCACACTTGGCATAGATGACAAATCCTTGGCACTTGGCATATGCTTTACTTATGATGCATTAGAATTGCACCCTTCACATGCGCCGCATGCCTATTCTTCTTTGCCATGCCATGAACTTGCTTCGTTGGACATGCACCACTCTCATCATATTTCTCCTTCCTTCGTTCACGAGATGACTCATAACATTGTTATTGAGGTAGCCCCCAAAGCTTCCTCAATATTAATAAGAGATCATGATATGTATTATGCTTTGCATGACCCCAACCCGAGTGTGCACAATATGCTCCCCTCATATGGTTATTCTCTACCTAAACATCATGGTGCATACTCTTATGATCCATCTATTCTTCATGATGAACATACCAATTATATTTTCATGACGGATGACATGTTCTTATATCATGCATCTAATTTGTTTGAGCATGCCATTGATTATACTAACCCACCCATGCCCATACACATCATGATGGATGATGTGTATGCTTACCGCGCACACAACTTGTTTCTCTTATCTTGTTGCGTAGTTACCAAGGTCCTTCCTTCAACTTCGGCAACACAAGAGTTGAAGACACGATCTCTTGAGGCTAAGGACGAGGAGACACATCCTCATCCACCATCCCCACTTCGGCCATGCCACACGAAGCCTTGGTTTGCATTCTCCACGCTCCTTCCATTGCTATGGGCTATGATTACTCTCCTATCTTGCGTATTCCTTTTCATGTTCACTTCACATGCTAGACTCCATTCTATTACTATTCCATGCGTTTGTGACATGCTACACTTGGAAAGGCCATATGCTATTCACCATCGCAATAATTTCCTTATCCATGAGCATAGGCATTTCCTTTGCAAATTTGTTGTGGTCTACCTTGATGACATGTTCATACCACATCATTTCATCACTCATCTTTACAAGCATATCCCACGCATTCTTGACTTGTTCCAAAGTGGACCATCCATTCCTCATCTTGGGACATTTTCATATGGCTTATGCATTTTTAACATTGTCACACCTCTTCACCATTCTCATAAGCTTGCATATAACATACAATCCCATTATGATGTGTTGCTCCATACCGGTAGACCCCCCCCCCCCAAACTTGGTCCCCACGAACATTGCATGTCTCCCAAACTCATTATTTCGATGCATATACTTTGTGCGCCATACATGTCTTGGATCATGAATCTCTCAAAGATCTTTATGACCATACTTCGCACATGTTATGCTTTGCTTGTGCCACAAATTGTTTCCATGTGAAGCATGCTTGTTTTCCTTCCTTACACCATATTCCTAGTGCCTTGAGTATAAACATCGATGCATACTCTTATCAATGCACTTCTAGGACTAATGATAATATGCAAGTGAAGAGGCACATCATCTTCGATGATGTGTTCATCTACCATGCACACACTTTCTTCGTTATGTCTCGTGCATGTGTAGGAAACTTCGCCCGCGTGTCAAACACTAATCATCATGAGTTGACAATTCGAGCTCTTGAGAGCGAGCTATGGATGGTGTCCATTGACATGTTTCTCCGGCACATATGCTTCGACCATGACATTATGAAGGACGCACAAGGACAAGCTTTCAAGGTGACATCCTTCTCGTTTACATGTATTGCTTCCACTATGTTACACTTTGGTCATCTTGGATCCTTCATTTTCTCACATGCTAGAGTCCATCTTGCACCCCTTGATTACCATGTTTCCATGTTTCATATAGTTGCCTTGTGTGTTGCATCAAACTTGTGCCTTCCAAACCACCTTCATATGTTTCATTTCAATTATAGCCTTGCTACTCACATGCCATGCACCCATAATTTCTATATGTCTCCCTTGGTTGCCTCACACAGTTTGATCAATTTCTCTTTCCATTGTGTTGAGTGTAGCATTAATCATGAGTGGATTCTCTTGCTCTTGGGATTGCCTATTCCGTACAACACAATCATGCACATGCTCCCTCATAGTTTGGTTATGCTTGGCGCCCATACGCCTATTGCTTTTGAACGTGCTCATTTCATACGTGTTGCCATGATACACTTTCTCTACACTACACATGATATGCATGATGACTCCACTTGTTCGTTCAATCACCACTTGAAGGTTTGGTTTTTCACTAACGCTAACCGCTTTATTTTTTCCAAGTGTTTGTTGTGCATCATGGTTTTGAAGGAATCACAAGGCGACGCGACTTCGGCACAAAGCCATCTGGTGCATCTTGATGGCAAGTACTTGGTGAGCGTTACACTCCATACACCGACGCCATCTCTTTCCCATGGTGATGAAGATCTTGATCCGAGGACGGATCTTCCCCAAGGGGGGGGGGGAGATGATGCGGAGCATCCAACGGACATAACCATGGACATGGTCCTCAAACCAAAGGACACACGCATCGAACATTCAAAGGTGAACTCTATCCTTTACGCGTGTCCTTTCGGTCCTCTCACGGATGGTATACTACTTGACCCTCCGATGTTGCGCACTTATAGGTTGGAGCCACATGATGAACGTGCAATGGAGGAGGTCGGACATAAGAGAACGACTACACTATCCACGAGAAAAGCTTGGAAGAGAAGGCGGAACAAAGGAGAAGAAGATTCGACTCCAGACAGCTTTCGGACGTCCGACGACTTTCAGACGTCCGACGACTTTCGGACTTCCGACAGCTCGGACGTCCGAACCTCGTCGGACTTCCGACATGCTACGGTCAGGAGCCCCTCCATCGGAGCGAGCGCACGACAGACTTTGGACCCCCGACAGGCGTCGGACGTCCGACAGGTCAGACATCCGAAGCTCGTCGGATTTCCGACATCCACTACTCCAGGCCACCAGGTCGTCTATCGGACTCCGTCGATGCAGCCACTTCCGGAAATCCGAAGCTCAACGGACGTCCGAAACCCAACGGACGTCCGAAACCTGCCTGCGCAGATTCAGCTGGGCCACGGCCCATGTATCCCCTTCTCCCCCCTAGCCTATATATAGTTGCCTCCTATCTCAGTTCTAGGGTTAGCTAAGAAATTACCAAAGACTTGAGAGCTTAGCTCCTTCTTCCCCCTAGGGGATTAGATCTCCTTGAGATCCTCTCAAGCATACCTCCTACCTCCTCTCCCCACTCATAGAAGGAGAGGAACCCAATCCTATTCATAGAAGGAGAGGGAGACTACCAAGCTTACCTCTTGTGGTGTGTGGATCTTGTGATGTGTGGTATTTGGGAGTGGATTTGAGTGTTTATGTGTTTGGATCTTGTTCCCCTTTGTCTCTTATGTTGATCCCCTTTGTTCTTGTTCTTGTTGTGGATCCCCACCTCCAAATTGTGAAGATTGGGCCAAACCCTAGGCTTGCCCTACATCAAACTCACATTGGGTTTCTTACCGACCATTAGCTCATATGATGTTTTCTTGAAGAACTTATGAAGATACACTCGATTGACGATGTGGAAGGCAGTGTTGATTGCTTCAGCCCACCAAATGAGTGGTGTGTTGTATTCAGCCAGCATCGTTCGAGCCATCTCGATGAGTGTTCGCTTCTTCCTTTCGACAACTCCATTTTGGTGAGGAGTGTATGGTGCTGAGAACTCATGAGTGGTGCGCAAGTTGTCGAGGAATTCTTCCACGCCTATGTTCTTGAACTCAGTGTCGTTTTCTCTTTGAATGTGCTTGATCTTCAGGTTGTAGTTGTTCATGACTCGCTGGGCGAAGCGCTTGAAGATTGCTGGGGTTTCTGACTTATAAAGGAGAAAATGCACCCAAGTATATCGTGAGAAGTCATCAAAAATAACAAGACCATACATACTAACTCCAAAGCTTGAATACTTTGGAGGACCGAATAGATCCATGTGAAGCAGTTCCAGAGGCCTCGTTGTCGTCATGATGGTCTTCGCAGGATGCTTGGCCTTGGTCATCTTTCCAGCTTCACACGCGCCACATAACCTGTCCTTGGTGAATCTTATTTCCTCAATCCCGAGGACATGTTTCTTCCGGACCAGTTTCTGGAGGTTCCTCATCCCATCGTGTCCAAGTCTTCGATGCCATAGCCAACACTCTGAGGCTCGAGCCATGAGGCAAGTAGCGACATGAGGACCTTTAGAGAAATCTACAATATATAGGTCACCTTTTCTAACTCCCCAGAAGACGGTGCAATTATCACTTACCATTTGAACAACACATCCATATTTTCCAAACACGACAATAAGATCAAGGTCGCATAGCATAGACACAGACATCAGATTATATCCAAGGGACTCAACCAGCATGACTTTCTCGATGTGTCGATCTCGTGAGATAGCAACTCTGCCGAGACCCAATACCTTACTTTTAGCTTTATCAACGAAGGTGATGGTTTTCTTTGAAGAAGGACTCAAAGATGATTCCATGAGAAGGCTTCTGTCTCCAGTCATGTGATTAGTGCATCCACTATCCATTACCCATTTTGTCTTCCCCTGCAGAGGAATTAGTATCTCATACAACAGGTTATGAGCCAGTATCGTTTTGAAGAATTTATGATTCCTCAGAATTAATTCCTCAGGATGTTCCTCAGGATTGATTCCTAGAAATCAGTTGGTGTAAATTTTCGTCAACTTACTCAAGGAATATCGTCCTAGGCATATGATCAGCAATGTTTTTTATTGCCTCAAAACGAGTTCCTGCAAAGATGATTAGTTCTTCTTCACCACCCACATTCTAATGGGTGGCCTTGAAGCATATGAGGAACGACGAGAATGATGAGACCTAATGGGACGCTGAATGGTGGTGTCAGGATAAACAAATGAATAAGCATTCTTATGAGGGGCTTCCCTATGAACAAAATGATTACCTGAGACATAGTTATAATCATTTCTGATGAGGACATCCCTACTAATGTTACACCCATATCCTCACCAACTACACATACTGGACCAGTTACTAGAGCACGTGCACGTCAACTAAATTATCAGGTACTTTCGTTTCTTGCGAATCCTTCTATTGTTCATGAACATATGATGCTGCCTAAATTAGATACTTTTGTTTTGCTTATGAATGAAGGACCTAGCATGGACAAGAAGGATGGTCATTGGAGCGGGATCAAGAATGGAGAAGAAGGTGCGCGCGCGGGAAAGTACAGTGGAGCTTCCAGGGGTGATTATCGCACTTTGAAGCCACCATAAGACGCGCATGAAGCTTGGACGAAATACGCGAGATGTCACTTCATTATTTTCGTCCAAGGGCAATTATAGGTGCTGCGTCACCTTAATATTGGGTTGGGCCCATGTAATTTCGAAATACCACATTATAGGCTGTTTTTAGAGTCCGTATGTGTGGGGAAACCGAGTTAGGATTGTTTGCGGACCCCACCTCCAAGGGGCCACGAAATTCCCCTCTGTTCCCCCATATATACAACCATTAGGGCGTCGTTTAGACTTGGGTTTTAATTAGATTTAAGTTAGCCATAGCCGCAACTTCGAGTCCTTCGTTTGTGTCGTCCGACCAGGCCAAGACCGCATTGGAACCCCAACTTCTGTTAATCTTTCATCTTATATTCGCAATATCCAGATTGCCATTCTTAGTTCTTGCTTGTTCTTCGATTGCTTGCAGGAATTGACCTTCGTGGTCAGGTTGATCGTGCATCCGCGGGATCAATAACCTCTCGGAGTTGGTTTAGCGATTGCTAAGGCGCAACGTCTTCGCACGTTCGTAGTCGGGTCGTGAAAGTCTACTCCACCAAAAATCGATCTCCATCATCTCATCGAAACATCGGGACACCTTCGCCTCTATCAAGTGGTATCAGATTTCCAGGTTGATCGGTGAGATTTTCCAGTTTTTCGTAGTCTAGATTGGTTCTGTTCTTCATACCTACAGTCCACGAAAAAGCCAAACAAAAATTAGGGTTAGATCATCACGTCCCAAAACAGTCCGAGCCTTTGTCCAGTTTTCTTTTCAGTACTTGCTTTGTTGAATTTGCGGTTGCATCGTTGTGTCAAGTTGCTGATCTTAGCGTCTAGTTCCCTTAGAGTTTTGAGTTCTGATCACAGTTTGTCACGCCGCCGCCGTACAGTAGTATACACCACCACGTTCCGCCAATCCGAGTCCATATACTTCATCACGTTTCTGCCACTCCGAGTCCATATACATCACCACGGTCTGAGTTGTTAGAGTCGGATTTCACCAATCGTTCGTCGTACGTAGAAGGGGGTGATTTCAAAAAAAAAAGAGTCTGGCACGCTTTCCGGAGCAGTTTTTAGGCCAAAAATTTCAAGGGTAAAATTTTTTCGTGCCCATACCTTCCTTAGGTCCAGAAACTCATTTTGAGACGTTCGCCACCATAGTGATTTTTTCGCACTTTTTCAGCCACCGCAGTCCCGCATCGCAAAAAAAAAGCAAAGCAAAAAAAAAAGAGAGAGAAAAAAAATTCAGAGTGTGCTTCTCAGTTGTTTACGTGTCGCGCCGTGCTTTCGTTGGTGTTTTAGGCTCGCGTCTCTAGTACGGTCTAGCCTAGGATCAGCACAGTACCGACGTTGAGTGTTTATTCAGCTTTGCATCTCTGTTTTGATTACTGTTGTGTAACATCCCAAATTTATTTTTGGATGAGTTACTAGAGAACATATGCATATCATTTTTTTTTGTGTGCATTTTGGATTCTTATTTGAGAGTTTATTTGAATTTATTGAATAAAGTGTTTATTTAGTATTTTATTTTATATAAATAACTTATTGAAAATATTATTTATGTTTTTCTAAGATTTTAGAAATTTATTTCGTATTTTTCCGACTTATATTTTATTTTATAAAACTCTTTGAAGTTTAAAGAAAAGTACGTATATATTTGTATAAACGTACTTACGTTTTAAGTATTTTTATTATTTTAAAAAAATAAGATGTTATTTTTTTCGGGGCTATTTTATTATATTAAAAATACCCCTATATTAAAAAAAAGAAATTCGCAAAAAAAAAAAACTGAACGGGCCGGCTGGCCGGCCGAGCTAGCCAGCCGGGCCAGGCCAGCGGCCGAGCGAGCCGGGCACGTGCGAGCATTGCTCGTTCTTCTCCACAGGAAGCACAAACAGAGTCCAAGCCGGACTCTGTAACACGCAGACGCCGGCGGCCGTGTCCGCATAGGACACCTTCCGGTTGCCCTTTGCCCACGAAATCTTGTCCCTTAAATACCCCATGACCCCTCCATCGATTCCCCACAAAATTTCGCAGCAAACCGTTCCAAATCGAGCTAATTTCGGGGTAGATCTAGGTCCAACGGAGCTCTATTGTTGGACGAATTTCTTCACCGGTGAGCCTCCCCTTGACCCTAAATTCTACAGACCGACTCTTCTCTTCGTTGTGCTTCTAATTGACATATTTTTCCCTCTTCTTTTCTTGCGCAAGATTGATCCCCGAATTGTACGCGTACCGCGGGAGTTCATCGGAGCGCGCTCGGTTCACCGCGTTGCCACGCCCGTACGGACGACGTTGGAGATCATCACCACCACCGTTGTGATCTTCTAATCAAGCCCTACATCCTAGACGTCCTCGTTGACGCCGAAGATCGCCGGAGTTGTCGTCTTCGTCGCGTCTAATTTACACGTCGCGGTTAGTAAAAGCGCCGTATTTTTTTTATCCGTTGCTCCGTTTTAGATGAAACCAGCGGCCAAATCGTTGTTTTGAAACCCTCTAATTATTATGTACTGTAGATCCAAGTTTTGAGAAAAAAAAATTCCGTTCGATCAATTTTTTTTTCCTAAATCCTTTGCAAAACTGTTCTTGTAATATCTTTTTACTCGTAGATCCGTTTTACGTGATTCTAAAGCCCACGGTTTTCTTTCGAAGCCCTCTTCTCAGTTCAACCATAAAGTTTGTTTTGGTATTTTCGAAAATATTCAGATCTGATCAGATTTTATTTTCAACTTTAGTCGATCGTATCTTTTGTTTTACAACTCGGATTTGATTAATTCTTTTTGCAAACTAAAACCCTAGCTAAACCCTATATTCTAGACACTTTGCAACCCACTTTTAAAATCAATCTTGATCTGTTTTTGCAAAATCTTTTATTCGGATTTTATTTTGGAGTTCTTGAACATTGTTTTGCTTTTGGTTGTGTATTGATTGTGTGTATCTTTGTTTGCTCACGATAGATTGTCCGGAGTGCGAAGCAGAGTACCACCAATCTTTAGAGTTCTGCAATCAACAGCAAGGCAAGTCATATCTTTGACCATACTCCCTATTACCTATGTTTTCAATGCATTAGTTCTTCTTCTTTAGATTGCATGATAGGTTATGCTATGCTATTACACCCAGTAGTTCATTGAGGTAGGTCTGATCCTTACATCTTTGTCACCATCGTATAATAGGATATTGCTATGCTAAGTAGACGTGGATTGGGAAGTGAATCATTATGAGGTATGAGTGATAAAGTAGTAATTAGGACCAAGATAAAGTTAATGAACTACCTGGGTGGGATGGTTGCGAGCATCCTGGGGGTGGCCAGTGATGACTGCGGAAAGCCACCCAGGCTCAAAGGGACTGTTTGTATTGACATACCTAGAAGCTTACGTGTGCAGCCACAAGCTACTATGGGCTCTGGCTTGGTTGATCAGTTGTAGGAACTCTTACTAGGTAGCGCTACGAAAGTAGATGCGAGTAGGTGGGATGGGTGCTACCGGAGTAAGGGAAACTCTTCTGAAAGACCATGTCTCGATCTTCCAGTTGTCATACATCATGCAGTGTGACGAACTACAAAGGAGGCGATCGAGTCTTGTGGGGAAAAGTGCACAAACCTCTGCAGAGTGTAAAACTAATCGATTAGCCGTGTCCCCGGTTATGGACAATTTGAGCAACTAGTTGTGGAAATATTGATTTGTCTCATCATCTTTAATTAATTTATTGGGTTAATCACTTTGGGATAGATTGAGTGGGGTTTCCCATCTCAATAGTATGCTATTGTAGAACTTAGCTATTATTATTCTATAGGGAAAAATTAGCTTTTTGCAAAAATAAAGGTAGAAGCTCCACCAGCCAAATTGCATGTATTACAGGGCTTTTACTTCTTTCTGTGATATGGCTTGCCGTACGATCAAAGTACTGACCCCTTTTGGGGCTGTAACTTATTCATGTTGCAGATTGTTCTGGCGAGGAGTAAGGTGCGAATAGGTCGCTGTCTTATACTCAACTTTTGCCGTGGAGTCGGATGGACTCGCTACTACTACTATTATAGCTTCCGCAAGTATTTGATTAGATGGCCTTAAGCCATGTTATTCTTGTAATATTTACTTCATTCGATGTAATAAAGACATGTTTTACTTCTGTTATTTCATCGAGTACTGTGTGTGCTAGCAAACTGATCCAGGGACTAGCACATTAAGCACAGAGACTTGGTCCCTTGGGATCTGGTCGTTACAAGATGGTATCAGAGAACATGTTGACTGTAGGACGTGACCTTAGGAATGGAAAAGCCATAGGATGAAAACTTTATTTTAAAAACCCTCTACAGTTCTAATGATTCTCATACTCTTTCCTATTCACTTCTAATCTCTTCTCTCCTTACAAATATAGATGCTGATCACCAAGTTCGCTCAGCCTGATGAGACCACACCTTTTGGACAAAGCCTGATGGAGATCGTGAAGTTTTTGAAGATCGCCTTGCCTAGTTTCACCGGGACACTCATGACTACAGGACCAGGAGCAAAGAGCTGGAAGGTCCAAGTTCACATTCCAGGACGCACCTTTGGAAGGAAAATCAAGCCAATTAACTTCTCGGTGAAAGCACCAAACTGGAGCGTGGGAAGAAGTCGTGCCGCATTGATGACCTTAGGACGCATTCGACAGGAGTACCACGCAGATCTTCAAGGAACCCGCTTCGAGATGTATGGACGCCGAGATCATACTGGAGAATTAGTACGTACTATTGAGGATACATCATTGGCATCCCACATTCAAGACTTGGGGGAATATGTTCAACGTGTGGAGGAAGAAATGCTTCATTTCATGGACGTTATTGAGGGTTTGGAGGAGGAAGCTCAGAGAGTTCGTGAAGTGTATGAGGAGCAAATCGACACACTACAAGAAAGGAATGAAGAGTTGAAGCTCATGCTGGAGGAAGCAGAAGAACAACTTGACCAAGGAGAAAACATTCAGGAGGATCACTCCGATGGATGCCTCGTTAGCCAAGATGAGGATTACCAGTCAGAGGAAGAGGAAAATGCAAATGATGTCTTGATGATCGATTCTTCTTCCGACTCAAACTAGTCATAGACCACCATTATAGATTTTTTTTAGTTAAACGTTTAGAGTTTCGATCTGAGAGTTTTCTTAGAGTTACCATGTCGACTCTTGTGACATGGCCTATCTTAGTTAATTGTGTGAATCTTGATTTGAATGAGTGATTGATTGAAATTTCTTGCTATCATGTTGCATATGGGTAGTGTTATCCCCCTTAGGCCTATTTTCTCTCTATAACCTCATCTATTCTAACCCGACAGATGCCTCCAAGACGTGCCCCTTCTGCTAGTGGATCAGGGAATGGAATTCCACCCGGCTTAGAGCAGTTGCTTTAGACCCAGAATCAGATGATGCAGCTTTTGATGCAGAACATGAACAACAACAACAACAACAACAACAACAACAACAACAATGCCCCACCACCATCACCACCTTTGGGAGACAGCCTCACCCGTTTCCTAAGGTTGAACCCACCTTTGTTCTCTAGCATCACGGAGCCGATTGTTGCAGATGACTGGCTCCGCAATATGGGAAGGAAGCTAGCAACCGCTGGATGCACTGATGAGGAGAAAGTGAGATTTGCCTCGCACCAGCTAGATGGACCTGCAGCCGCATGGTGGGATAATTACACCACCACATACCCCATGGCGAATGTGACTTGGGACCAGTTCCAGCAGGCGTTCCGCACTGCTCATGTTTCAGCTGGAGCTATGAGTCTCAAGACGAGGGAGTTTCGCAACTTACGCCAGGGAGGCCGTTCAGTGGCAGAGTATGTGGAGGAATTCAACAAGTTGTCCCGTTATGCTCCAGGAGATGTGGCCACAGATGCTGCCAAGCAGGAGAAATTTCTGGAGGGACTAAATGATGAGCTTGGAGTTCAGTTGACGGTGGCAACCTTTGCTAACTACCATGTGACGCCCCCAAAATCAGACCGTGTACAGTAATCATACACACAGAGTACACGACTGAGATTAGGGTGCCACGGTGATAATATCACAGCACAACACTAAACACAAAAGGATAAACAAATATATTACAGTAGAGGGGGTCACGCGGACCCGAATATATAAGTCATACAAGCCATAATATCTGAGTACCGACATAGTTAGTCAAGTTTTGCCTTAAGAAGGCTAGCACAAATCACATCAGAGATACAGAACGAAAAGGCGAGGCCTCCTGCCTGGGATCCACAGAACTACTCCTGGTCAACGGGGAACTCGACGTCGTAGTAGGCGCCTCCGGGGTACTCCTGCTCCTGGGCTCCAACGTTGGCTGCAGCGGCCGATCAGGCAAAACAGTAAAGGAAATAAAGCAGGTGAGTATCTAGTATACCCGCGAGTCTTACGTCCGCTACTAAGCATTATGCATTGTTCCAACGGAAAGAAGAGGCTGTATATAGTGGACTGAAAGACAGAAATCCAGAGCAAGGGTAAGAAGCTAGGCCTAACGAAGACTAGCAACTTCCGACGATGTCTTGCAGCATGAGGTAAGAATCAGCCAACAGTTTATATAAAGCAATAAAGTAGCAATGAAGCAGAAGTTGCTGCAACATTGAATAATAATAAATTGTAATAAATAACAATGCCTCCGAGTTCACCTCCTCAACATCCCCGCGAGGAAGAGAACCCGGAACCATACAGTTTAATATTAGTTTCTAGTGGTAAGATCCAGCTTCAGCATAAAGCGTCCTGTTACCGTGGACACGGCTATTCGAATAGATTAATCTTCCCTGCAGGGGTGCACTTGTGTTACGCTACACGCACGGATCTCCAGGGTGGCGGGAACCTTGTTAGGGAACGCTCCACCGAGGCTATCCGACACTTCATAGCCCATCTTTCAAACTCAACAGAGAGGTCATCCGCCGGACTATATCCTATGTACGCGGGGCTTTGGACCCTAACCCCGACGTACTCCTGCACGGTGCGAGGCTGGCCGGTGAAGTTGAAGCAAATCCAAATAAGACACACCGCTCGAGCAAATAATACAACACCACTTCCCGGCGCAGGCCGCGGTACTGCTGACGTCTGAAGAGTCCTCGGACGACACTAAGAAGCGGAGAAGCCCATAACTCGTAGTTCCCACGGGTAGGTAGTGCGTACATGGCATATAGCCAACTCAAGACATTCACTGAACCATTTAGCATTTTAATTAACCTGCGTGACAACCGTTATCGTTGCCTCGACTTAACCGACCCGCGGACAATGACAGCAGCCAGGACCACCAGTACATCGGTGCCTGCCCCGTCGTCCCACCAAGTCACTGCGGTTACCAACAAGGTGAACCGTCTCCTTACCTTGTCTCGCGTGTGCTCCTGGAGGAGCTCGACTTTCGTGGGTTGGTAACTCTCGCGGCCAACGAACAGGGGCCAAGCACACCGGTACACTGGTCGTACCCTCCCTATCGTCCCGTCGCAATACCTCTCGCGGGCACCGTTGGGTCGCCCGACTTCTTACCTGTAGGACAACCGTTTACAGGGCCCTATGGCGGTAAGACAAAGTCAGCCTCGAGTGGAGTACAAGGATTGCACCTTGATAGCTCACACTTGAGGTGACTAGGCATAACCCAGATAGGGGCCTTCGACAGTGTCTGCATTGTACCGTACCTGTGCAGTTATAATATTGGTATCCGTGTTCACTCCCCTGAGTGATCACGGCCCTCTACCTAATCCTAGCTAACAATGCGCAGGGCTCACTGCTGAATAATGCATAATAATAATAGGCAGCATAGGATAAAGGGAGGCACATCAAATGGCGACACAAATCAGGCTATGCAATTGAATAGGATTGTAAACGTAGCAGCAGTAGTAACAATTCCTAGTGCAAGAAATGTACGGAAAGATAGGCGATATCTGGGGAAGAGAATGGCTCTGCTTGCCTGCAAGCTCGACGGTAGTAGTAGGGTCGTCGACGACGTAGTCGTACTCAGCGGCGGTGTAGTCGACGGCAGCAGCGGGGTCTACCGGAGATTAAGGGGGGGAAGAAACAGTAAATACACATAAAGCAAATATAAACAGATGCATGACATGATAGACGAAATGTTAACGGTATTCTAACGCAGTGCAATGCACGTTGCTCGGAGCGGGAATTCATCTGGGGATGAACTACCGGCTCCGGGTGATTACCGGACAGGGTGTCCGGAGGGGGAAGGATCAAGCCGGAGGTGTCGTGGTTACCGAAACAACATAAGGGGGGTGTATCTGTGCTAGTTGAACCATTCCGGACAACTTTCGTGTTCGGAATAAATTCATCCGGGCATTCTAACAGTACCGGACAATTTATCGGACAGACGGTCCGGAGGGGGAATGTTCGATGTTCGTTGTGTTAGAGGGGTGTGGTAGACATACGGATAGCGTATTCGTATTCGTTATATTTTTCTGATCAACTTTCATGTATAAAGTTTTTGAATCCGAGTTACGGTTTAAAAGTTATTGAATTTCAAAGTTTAAATCAATTTAAATGATTTTCTGGATTTCTTTTATTATTTATTAAACATTATCCAGAACATTATCCATAACATTATCCAGAACAGTGCTGACATGTGGGACCCACATGTCAGCCCCTGTTATTTATAAAACATTTAATTAAATTAGAAAATGCCTCTGGACCCACATGTCAGTGACTAGTTTTTATAATTTTATTTATTCCAAAATGACTTACAGCTGGGGCCCAGCAGTCAGTGACTCCAGTGCTAACTAAACTTGATTAATTAAGTTAAGTGGCCAGGGGCCCACAGGTCAGTGTCTGGGAGGGTTTATTATTTGGTTAATCTTTTCAGTTTAACTAACCGAGTAATTAGCCGGGGGGGGTCCACTGTCAGTGGCTTAGGGGTCTGGGTTAAGCCCTAATTAACTAACTGACACCGGGGCCCCACCTGGCAGCCTCACCGGAGGGCTCACCGGAGGCTCGCCGGCGGCGAGGTCGAGCTAGCCCACGATTCCGAGCGCCGTTTGAGGCGCCGCTGGTGGCAGTCGACGGAGAACTCGATACCGCGTCGATCTGGAGTGGTCTCGCGGGCTAGGACGCACGGAGGTGAGCGCAGCTTCAACAATGGCGGCGAAGGGCGTCGGGCTCCAATGGCGAATGCATATACGAGTCGAATTCGAGCTAACTACCGGTCCAAAACGATCACACGCACCACGGGGAACCTACTGGTGCACTTGGCGTGGGCTGGGACGAACTAAAACGACGACTACGACGACGTGCCACGGCGGCCGGAGCAAGCGAGTTAGGGGAAAAGGCTACGGCGTTATCGGGACTCATCGGGCGGTTGGGGGTGGTGAGGGTGCTCACCACGAACGCGTCGGGGTTGGCAGCGGGCTCGGGGACGTCGTGGTGGCGCCGGATTTCCTCTACGATGTCGCGGCGGCCGTAGTTGGGGAAGGTGACCGTGTGCTCGGGGTGGAGGCTCCCGCCTCGATTCCTTACGCTCGGAGACGAGGACGACGACGTGGGACACGCTGGACACGGCGGGGTGGCGACGCGAGCTCACTGGCCGCGTGAGCTCACGGCCATGGCGACGGCGGCGCTCGGGAAACTTTCCCCGGAGCGTGAGAGAGGAGGAGGAGGGGAATGGAGGTGCGGGGGTGTCCAGGGGGTCGGGGGCTTCGTTCTTATCGCGTCCGCGGTCGCAGGGAGCAGGTGAGGGAGGGGAGGGCTCCAGTGGTGCCCGTGGCCACGGCGGCGCCACGGCGTCGAGCAGGTGGCCGACAGGACGGGAGCAGGTGGGAGGTGGAAGACGGGCCGGGTGGCTGGGCTGGGGTGGGCCTCGCCCTGGGCGGGTTTTAGCCTTTTTCAATTTATTTTGTTTTGCTGTTTCCCCAATTTCTTTCTGTAATTGATTTATTAACCCTAGCATTTTTGTAAAAGGTTATTTGTGTTTGTTAATTAGTGTTACATATTTCTGAGGTGTCACAAAATATTTTGCTGCAAAATAAAATCATTGGATATTTCTTTTAATTATTAAATGCCCAAAGTAGGGGTTTTAACCTACTGTTTGAATTGTTTGGAATTTTCTGCAACTCCAAAAATTACCAAAGTTGGTCCAACATGATTATAATGATTTTAGGCAATTTACAAAAATAGTTCTATGATTTTTGGAAGAACTTTATTTGAGCCCTTTTGTTTTATTTTCCATTTAAGGTAGTTTCAACTAGGGTTTGGTTTCTTGATGAGCAAGATGCATTGTGCTTTGGGTTTTGATTACCAACCAGCATGGTTTGAAAAGAGTAGAAGCAAAGTTTGATTAGTGACAGGGGATAACAGTGATTAACAAAAGTAATGGTCAACAGTGATGATGATTACTGTTACAGGAACTGAGGGTGTTACAAATCTCCCCCACTACAAGAATTCTCGTCCCGAGAATTTAAGTGGTAGCGAGGAAAAGATCGGGGTATTCATCGCGAAGGCGATCTTCGCGTTCCCAAGTGGCTTCATCTTCAGAATGATTCGACCACTGGACCTTGAGGAACTTGACGGTCTTGTTGCGGGTTCGTCGCTCAGACTGATCGAGAATGCGGCTCGGATGTTCTCGATAAGTCAAGTCTTGTTGCAGCTCGATCATGTCATGTTCCACTTCGTGGATAGGATCCTTGAAGCAGCGACGGAGTTGCGACACATGGAAGACATCATGGACTTGGGAGAGGTTCGGCGGCAATTCCAAACGGTATGCCACGAGTCCACTCCTGGAAAGGATTCGGAACGGGCCGATGTAGCGAGGGGCCAACTTGCCCTTGATACCGAAGTGATGAGTGCCCCTCATGGGAGTGACACGGAGGTATGCGTATTCACCAGGCTGATACTCCATTTCACGGTGCTTACGGTCATAGTTGCTCTTCTGACGAGACTGTGCAGCCTTGAGATTTTCTTGCACAATGCGAACTTGTTCTTCAGCTTCTTGGACAAGATCCGGTCCGAAGTAGGGTCGTTCCCCAGTTCCTGACCAATTCAGGGGGGTTCGACATTTACGTCTGTATAGAACTTCGAAGGGGGCCATCTTCAAGCTAGCTTGATAGCTATTGTTGTACGAGAATTCCGCGTACGGGAGGGCATCCTCCCATTTCATGCCGAAAGAAAGGACACAAGCGCGAAGCATGTCTTCCAGCACTTGATTAACTCGTTCAACTTGGCCTTGCGACTGGGGGTGATAAGCGGTGCTGAGATTCAGACGAGTCCCGAAAGCTTCCATGAAACTATTCCAGTATCGTGAGGTGAAAATGCTGCCACGATCTGAACTGATCTCCAACGGAATACCGTGGAGTGACACAATTTGGCAGATATACAAGTGTGCTAACTGACTAGCAGTGATAGTCTCCTTGACCGGAAGGAAGTGCGCAATCTTGGAGAATCGGTCGATGACGACAAAGATGGCATCGTTACCTTTCTGTGACTTAGGAAAACCGGTGACGAAGTCCATTTCGACTTTGTCCCACTTCCAATCAGGAGGAGGGAGTGGTCGAAACCAACCAGCAGGTTTCTGATGTCCGGCTTTGACGCGACTGCAAACGTCACATTGAGAAACATAGCGGGCGATGTCTTGCTTCATGTAAGGCCACCAGTACTGTTGACGAAGGTCTTTATACATCTTGGTACTGCTAGGGTGGATAGACAAGGTAGAGTTATGGGCTTCTTCCATGATATCCGGACCACAGTTAATGAGGGGCGGGCTCACAGGAACTACTAAGCGGCCCTTTAAGTACACAGTATCACCATCATTAGCATCAATGGTAAAAGAGGAGGGCTTTCCTTCGGCGATGTCCTGCTTGATCTTCACAATGTCCGGGGCCAGAGATTGTCTACTCTTGATGAGGGCGTCGAGTTTTGACTCGAGAACCAGGTTATTGACGTAACCTTGAGGAACAATCTCGAGATTCAACTTGCGAAACTCTTCATACATAAGTGGTTGCTGCACCTGAACCTCAAGTTCAGAATAGTAAGCTTTGCGGCTCAAGGCATCGACCATCACATTAGCCTTGCCAGGGGTATACGAAATATCCATGTTGAAGTCGGCTATTGTCTCAAGCCATCGTTGTTGACGAAGATTCAGGTCTGGCTGAGTAAACAGGTACTTCAGACTTTGGTGATCGGTGTAGACCTCGCAACGATTACCGACGAGGTAATGTCGCCACAGCTTCAATGCATAAATTACTGCTGCCAATTCGAGATCATGTGTTGGGTATTTGTCTTCGTGAGCACACAACTGTCGAGAGCCATAAGCAATCACCTTGCGCTCTTGCAATAGGACACAGCCTAATCCTTGACGAGACGCGTCGCAATATATCACGAAGTCCTTTTGAGTATCAGGGGGAGCGAGCACCGGGGGAGAAGTTAGCTTGTCCTTGAGTGCTTGAAAACTTTCTTGACATTTATCTGTCCACTCAAACTTGACGCCTTTGTGAAGCAGATTAGTCAGAGGCCTGGCAATCTTGGAGAAATTCTTGACGAAACGGCGGCAATAGCTAGCGAGTCCGAGAAAACTGCGGACTTGCTTGACGGTCTTGGGAGGAGTCCAGTCAAGAATAGCCTAGATACGTTCTGGGGTGACGGCAATGCCATCCTTGGAAATCACATGCCCAAGGTAGGTTACTTCGGGAAGCCAGAACTCACACTTAGAAAACTTAGCGTAGAGTTTGTGTTCTCGAAGCTTCTCCAGTATAAGACGAAGATGTTCAGCATGTTCTTCTTCATTCTTGGAATATATCAAGATATCATCCAGATAAACCACGACGAACTGGTCGAGGTACTCCATGAAAATATAATTCATCAATCTGGAGAAGGTGGCTGGAGCATTGGTTAAGCCAAAGGACACGACGGTGTACTCGTATGAACCATAGCGAGTAATGAAGGCAGTCTTCGGAATGTCCTCATCACGGACTCGGATTTGGTGATAACCCAACCTCAAGTCGAGTTTAGAAAACACCTTGGATCCGGCAAGTTGATCATACAGATCATTGATCCGTGGAAGTGGGTATTTGTTCTGGATGGTGGCTTGGTTAATGGGCCGATAATCTTGGACCAATCGATTTTTCCCATCGCTCTTCTTGACAAAGAGCGAAGGTGCTCCCCAAGCTGAGGAACTGGGGCGAATGAATCCTTTCTGAAGTGCCTTGTCGATTTCCTCCTTAAGTTCAAGGAGTTCATGTGGCGGCATCTTGTAAGGACGCTTGGCAATAGGAACAGTGCCTGGCTTCAAGTCGATGACGAATTCAACTTCTCTGATCGGGGGTATTCCCGGCAGTTCTTTGGGGAAGACGTCGGGAAAATCGCGAACGACCGAAACGTTCTCGATGCCTTTCAAAGGTGAGACATTCAAAGCATTCACCATAAAGATCTGTGTTTCAGCATTACGGGTAACTCGGGCGGTGTGGTTAACAATCCCACCGGAGGGGTGAAAAAGCTGGACAGACTTGGTGCCACAATACAGTGCGGCATCGTGAAATTTTAACCAATCCATTCCCAGAATGAGGTCTATGGTGGAAGACTTCGGGAGGATGGGTGACGCAAAGAATTCAACTCCTTCGATTTCAATGGTGGTGTTTGGCACTATCATGGTGGTTCGGCATTGGCCAATCGGGGTACGAACAACCATCGGTGGTTTCATCGTTTCGTACTTGAAGTTATGCGAAAATGCAAATGTTTCCGACATGAATGAATGCGATGCTCCTGTATCAAATAAAACAGCACATTTACGGAATTAACGAGAAGGGTACCCATCACTGTAGCGGGTTGTTGCTGAGCTTCTTCAACATTGACGTGGTTAGCATGTCCACGAGCATAAGCGGCAGACCCAGTATTATAGTTGGGGGTCCTGTTGTTGCCACGACCATTTCCACGGCCAGCGGGGTGAACTACCAGTTGCTTCTGTTTCTGGGGGCACTCTCTGGAAAAATGCCCCGGTTGGCGGCACGTGAAGCATAATCCATCCTAAGGACGAAGTGGGGTAGCATTGGGTGGTGCAGACAGAGCTCTTGGCATCTGCGGTGGTGGAGGCAGACGGGGTGCAACATAAGACGGCCTTGGAGCAGGGACAGCTGAATGAGTCACACTGGTAGGGAGCCAGATACGACGCTTCTGCGTTGTGCCCGAAGATGAGCCAACGTCACGGTAGCGCTTCAGAGAGTTCTTGTGCTCCATCTGGGCAGTCTCGACGGTGATAGCCTTGTTCACCATGGTGGCGAAGTTGGCGAAATCATGAACGGCAAGAGCGAGCCTGAGTTCTGGGTTGAGGCCTCGACGGAACTTCTGCTGCCTGCGAGCATCAGTGGTGATCTCTCCTTCCGCATAGCGAGAGAGGTTGAGGAACTCGCGCTGATAGGCTTCAACAGTCATATCGCCCTGAGTGAGGTTACGGAATTCTTCCGCCTTGCGATCCATGATCCCCTGAGGAATGTAGCGGGCGTGGAAAGCAGACTGAAAGTCATCCCAAGTGATGACTTCTTAGACCGGCAGGGAACGCTTGTGGGTGCTCCTCCACTGAGCAGCGGCGCCTTTCAGATGGTAAGACGCAAAGTTCACATAGTCGGCTGGATCGACATTAGCAGACTCCAGCTCGTGAGTGATGTCGTGAAGCCAGTCATCAGCATCCAGCGGCTGAACAGTGTTGCGGAACATAGTGGGGTTGAGGCGGGTGAAGTCGTGCAGAGTCACGGTGGCATGCTCATGGTGGTGCCCATTCTGATTCGGCTGGGGGAACTGAGCCATGATGTTCTGCACGAACTGACGGTTCATCTCGAGCTGCTGCATCATCGCGTCCATGTAATCCGGCGGCGGAGGTGGGTCGTTGGCAGCACGACCACGACCACCACGACCAGCCATCCTGCTAGAATTTAACAGGGGTATTTCAGCGATGAAAATTTAACGAGATACCGGAATCAAGCCTGAAGTAAAAACGACAACAAAAAGGGGGCGCGGATATTGAAAGTAGTAGTCATATAAGACATACACATTCGCACACGGAATCAATCGAAAATCGGGCAGCGTAACGTCGTAGAAATTAAGGAAAAAGGACTCTCTAGGCGGCGCGCAGACCGCGGTAAGGATTACACGACGCGACATAGATTCCACTATGTCAATCACGCCGCAAGAAAACTGTTGGCCACAGGAGTTGATGCCTGAGAACGCGCGGCCTGCCCAGAATGAGAATGGGATCCGCGGTCTGGGATCTGGCGTACGACGCCTGCAACACGACTCAGTCAATGGGGGATGCACCAGAAAAAAACGCCGGGTGGAATCAAGAGAACGTGATCCTAATGTCCGCTTTTGTAAAACTTACCAGCAAGGATAAGAGAGTAGATTCCCAGAGCATAGGTAAGGAGAAAAGGATCCTAATACCATAGATATCACACGTAGTGACATCGATGTGGGCCCGTAAGCCAAATATTAAGTTAGCAAAATAGTTTTTCAAAGTCTAGACTCAACTTCGACCAGGTAGCGGTGGGGTGGCTTCCTACAGGCAGTCGGCTCTGATACCAACTTGTGACGCCCCCAAAATCAGATCGTGTACAGTAATCATACACACAGGGTACACGACTGAGATTAGGGTGCCACGGTGATAATATCACAGCACAACACTAAACACAAAAGGATAAACAAATATATTACAGTAGAGGGGGTCACGCGGACCCGAATATATAAGTCATACAAGCCATAATATCTGAGTACAGACATAGTTAGTCAAGTTTTGCCTTAAGAAGGCTAGCACAAATCACATCAGAGATACAGAACGAAAAGGCGAGGCCTCCTGCCTGGGATCCACAGAACTACTCCTGGTCAACGGGGAACTCGACGTCGTAGTAGGCGCCTCCGGGGTACTCCTGCTCCTGGGCTCCAACGTTGGCTGCAGCGGCCGATCAGGCAAAACAGTAAAGGAAATAAAGCAGGTGAGTATCTAGTATACCCGCGAGTCTTACGTCCGCTACTAAGCATTATGCATTGTTCCAACGGAAAGAAGAGGCTGTATATAGTGGACTGAAAGACAGAAATCCAGAGCAAGGGTAAGAAGCTAGGCCTAACGAAGACTAGCAACTTCCGACGATGTCTTGCAGCATGAGGTAAGAATCAGCCAACAGTTTATATAAAGCAATAAAGTAGCAATGAAGCAGAAGTTGCTGCAACATTGAATAATAATAAATTGTAATAAATAACAATGCCTCCGAGTTCACCTCCTCAACATCCCCGCGATGAAGAGAACCCGGAACCATACAGTTTAATATTAGTTTCTAGTGGTAAGATCCAGCTTCAGCATAAAGCGTCCTGTTACCGTGGACACGGCTATTCGAATAGATTAATCTTCCCTGCAGGGGTGCACTTGTGTTACGCTACACGCACGGATCTCCAGGGTGGCGGGAACCTTGTTAGGGAACGCTCCACCGAGGCTATCCGACACTTCATAGCCCATCTTTCAAACTCAACAGAGAGGTCATCCGCCGGACTATATCCTATGTACGCGGGGCTTTGGACCCTAACCCCGACGTACTCCTGCACGGTGCGAGGCTGGCCGGTGAAGTTGAAGCAAATCCAAATAAGACACACCGCTCGAGCAAATAATACAACACCACTTCCCGGCGCAGGCCGCGGTACTGCTGACGTCTGAAGAGTCCTCGGACGACACTAAGAAGCGAAGGAGCCCATAACTCGTAGTTCCCACGGGTAGGTAGTGCGTACATGGCATATAGCCAACTCAAGACATTCACTGAACCATTTAGCATTTTAATTAACCTGCGTGACAACCGTTATCGTTGCCTCGACTTAACCGACCCGCGGACAACGACAGAAGCCAGGACCACCAGTACATCGGTGCCTGCCCCGTCGTCCCACCAAGTCACTGCGGTTACCAACAAGGTGAACCGTCTCCTTACCTTGTCTCGCGTGTGCTCCTGGAGGAGCTCGACTTTCGTGGGTTGGTAACTCTCGCGGCCAACGAACAGGGGCCAAGCACACCGGTACACTGGTCGTACCCTCCCTTTCGTCCCGTCGCAATACCTCTCGCGGGCACCGTTGGGTCGCCCGACTTCTTACCTGTAGGACAACCGTTTACAGGGCCCTATGGCGGTAAGACAAAGTCAGCCTCGAGTGGAGTACAAGGATTGCTCCTTGATAGCTCACACTTGAGGTGACTAGGCATAACCCAGATAGGGGCCTTCGACGGTGTCTGCATTGTACCGTACCTGTGCAGTTATAATATTGGTATCCGTGTTCACTCCCCTGAGTGATCACGGCCCTCTACCTAATCCTAGATAACAATGCGCAGGGCTCACTGCTGAATAATGCATAATAATAATAGGCAGCATAGGATAAAGGGAGGCACATCAAATGGCGACACAAATCAGGCTATGCAATTGAATAGGATTGTAAACGTAGCAGCAGCAGTAACAATTCCTAGTGCAAGAAATGTACGGAAAGATAGGCGATATCTGGGGAAGAGAATGGCTCTGCTTGCCTGCAAGCTCGACGGTAGTAGTAGGGTCGTCGACGACGTAGTCGTACTCAGCGGCGGTGTAGTCGACGGCAGCAGCGGGGTCTACCGGAGATTAAGGGGGGGAAGAAACAGTAAATACACATAAAGCAAATATAAACAGATGCATGACATGATAGACGAAATGTTAACGGTATTCTAACGCAGTGCAATGCACGTTGCTCGGAGCGGGAATTCATCTGGGGATGAACTACCGGCTCCGGGTGATTACCGGACAGGGTGTCCGGAGGGGGAAGGATCAAGCCGGAGGTGTCGTGGTTACCGAAACAACATAAGGGGGGTGTATCTGTGCTAGTTGAACCATTCCGGACAACTTTCGTGTTCGGAATAAATTCATCCGGGCATTCTAACAGTACCGGACAATTTATCGGACAGACGGTCCGGAGGGGGAATGTTCGATGTTCGTTGTGTTAGAGGGGTGTGGTAGACATACGGATAGCGTATTCGTATTCGTTATATTTTTCTGATCAACTTTCATGTATAAAGTTTTTGAATCCGAGTTACGGTTTAAAAGTTATTGAATTTCAAAGTTTAAATCAATTTAAATGATTTTCTAGATTTCTTTTATTATTTATTAAACATTATCCAGAACATTATCCATAACATTATCCAGAACAGTGCTGACATGTGGGACCCACATGTCAGCCCCTGTTATTTATAAAACATTTAATTAAATTAGAAAATGCCTCTGGACCCACATGTCAGTGACTAGTTTTTATAATTTTATTTATTCCAAAATGACTTACAGCTGGGGCCCAGCAGTCAGTGACTCCAGTGCTAACTAAACTTGATTAATTAAGTTAAGTGGCCAGGGGCCCACAGGTCAGTGTCTGGGAGGGTTTATTATTTGGTTAATCTTTTCAGTTTAACTAACCGAGTAATTAGCCGGGGGGGTCCACTGTCAGTGGCTTAGGGGTCTGGGTTAAGCCCTAATTAACTAACTGACACCGGGGCCCCACCTGGCAGCCTCACCGGAGGGCTCACCGGAGGCTCGCCGGCGGCGAGGTCGAGCTAGCCCACGATTCCGAGCGCCGTTTGAGGCGCCGCTGGTGGCAGTCGACGGAGAACTCGATACCGCGTCGATCTGGAGTGGTCTCGCGGGCTGGGACGCACGGAGGTGAGCGCAGCTTCAACAATGGCGGCGAAGGGCGTCGGGCTCCAATGGCGAATGCATATACGAGTCGAATTCGAGCTAACTACCGGTCCAAAACGATCACACGCACCACGGGGAACCTACTGGTGCACTTGGCGTGGGCTGGGACGAACCAAAACGACGACTACGACGACGTGCCACGGCGGCCGGAGCAAGCGAGTTAGGGGAAAAGGCTACGGCGTTATCGGGACTCATCGGGCGGTTGGGGGTGGTGAGGGTGCTCACCACGAACGCGTCGGGGTTGGCAGCGGGCTCGGGGACGTCGTGGTGGCGCCGGATTTCCTCTGCGATGTCGCGGCGTCCGGAGTTGGGGAAGGTGACCGTGTGCTCGGGGTGGAGGCTCCCGCCTCGATTCCTTACGCTCGGAGACGAGGACGACGACGTGGGACACTTTGGACACGGCGGGGGTGGCGACGCGAGCTCACTGGCCGCGTGAGCTCACGTCCATGGCGACGGCGGCGCTCGGGAAACTTTCCCCGGAGCGTGAGAGAGGAGGAGGAGGGGAATGGAGGTGCGGGGGTGTCCAGGGGGTCGGGGGCTTCGTTCTTATCGCGTCCGCGGTCGCAGGGAGCAGGTGAGGGAGGGGAGGGCTCCAATGGTGCCCGTGGCCACGGCGGCGCCACGGCGTCGAACAGGTGGCCGACAGGACGGGAGCAGGTGGAAGGTGGAAGACGGGTCGGGTGGCTGGGCTGGGGTGGGCCTCGCCCTGGGCGGGTTTTAGCCTTTTTCAATTTATTTTGTTTTGCTGTTTCCCCAATTTCTTTTTGTAATTGATTTATTAACCCTAGCATTTTTGTAAAAGGTTATTAGTGTTTGTAAATTAGTGTTACATATTTCTGAGGTGTCACAAAATATTTTGCTGCAAAATAAAATCATTGGATATTTCTTTTAATTATTAAATGCCCAAAGTAGGGGTTTTAACCTACTGTTTGAATTGTTTGGAATTTTCTGCAACTCCAAAAATTACCAAAGTTGGTCCAACATGATTATAATGATTTTAGGCAATTTACAAAAATAGTTCCATTATTTTTGGAACAACTTTATTTGAGCCCTTTTGTTTTATTTTCCATTTAAGGTAGTTTCAACTAGGGTTTGGTTTCTTGATGAGCAAGATGCATTGTGCTTTGGGTTTTGATTACCAACCAGCATGGTTTGAAAAGAGTAGAAGCAAAGTTTGATTAGTGACAGGGGATAACAGTGATTAACAAACAGTAATGGTCAACAGTGATGATGATTACTGTTACAGGAACTGAGGGTGTTACATACCAGGAGATGGTGGATAAGGCTATCATTCTTGAAGGCAAGCATCAGATAATGGAGAATCGCAAGAGGAAGTACGGACAGGGCAAGTATCAATCTGGCACTCAACAGAAGCCCCGTTCCACACCATTCTCCGGATATGGTGGAACAGGATCCAATAAATTTGGAGGGCACAACCATCATAATCATGGAAGTCATTCTCAGCATGGAGGCAATGGACATAACCATGGAAACCATAGGAATGGCAATGGAGGAAATGGGAATCCGCAGCGGTCCAACCCATCTACGCCCATGAAGAAGAACCTAAGTCACATCACCTGCTTCAAATGCAACAACAAAGGGCATTACTCCAATGAATGTCTTGAGCTGAAGAATGGCAATGGGAGTTCTGGAAATAAGAAGCCTAACCCTTTTGCTAAGGGACAAGTGAACCATGTCAACGTGGAGGAAGCCTATGAACAACCCAATGCAGTGTTTGGTAAGTTTTTGCTAAACTCTCAACCAGTACTAGTTCTTTTTGACACTGGTGCATCACATTCATTCATATCAAGGGTAGTTGTGGATAAGTATGGATTTTCTACCAAGACCCTTAGTGTGCCAATTTTAGTAAGTTCCCCGGGAGCCGAGATGATGGCAGGTTTAGGTTGTCCCCAGTTGAGCCTCGCCATTGACAATCATGATTTCCCCACAGACCTGATAATTTTGAAGTCCCAAGGTTTGGATGTAATCCTAGGTATGGATTGGATGTCGAAGTATAAAGGCAACATTGACTGTGAGGGAAGATCAATCTCTCTCACCACACCCGAGGGGAAGAGGATCAAGTATGTGACCAAGCACAAGTTTAGAAGGACCCAGGTATATTCTCTTAAGGGGGTTAGCCTGGAGGAAGTGCCGATAGTCAACGAGTACCCTGACGTATTCCCGGAGGAGTTGCCCGGAATGCCACCGGACCGGGATATCGAGTTTTTGATCGAGTTATTGCCAGGCACCGGACCTATATCCAAAAGGCCGTATAGAATGCCCGCAAATGACTTAGAGGAAATTAAGAAGCAAATTAAAGAGTTATTGGAGAAAGGGTATATTCGCCCGAGTTCATCACCTTGGGGAGCCCCAGTGCTTTTAGTGGAGAAGAAGGATGGATATCTAAGGATGGTCGTGGATTATCGCTCGTTGAACGAGGTGACTATCAAGAACAAGTATCCACTACCGATGATCAATGATTTGTTTGACCAGTTGGAAGGAGCTAGTGTGTTTTCCAAGATCGATCTCCGATCGGGATATCACCAGTTGAAGATCCGTGAGAAGGATATACCCAAGACCGCCTTTACCACGAGATATGGACTCTATGAGTACACAGTCATGTCTTTCGGTCTAACCAATGCCCCTGCATACTTTATGAACATGATGAACAAGGTCTTCATGGAGTTTTTGGACAAATTTGTTGTGGTGTTCATTGATGATATTTTGATTTATTCCAAGAATGAAGAGGAGCATGAAGAACACCTACGCTTAGTCTTGGAGAAACTTAGGGAACATCAACTTTATGCCAAGTTTAGTAAGTGTGAGTTTTGGTTGAAGGAAGTGGGATTTCTTGGACATGTTGTGTCAGGCGAAGGAATCGCAGTGGACCCATCCAAGGTTGAAGCAGTCACAGAATGGCAGGCGCCCACATCCGTTGGTGAAATCCGTAGTTTTCTTGGACTTGCGGGTTATTACAGGAGATTCATCGAGAGTTTTTCCAAGATTGCCAAACCTATGACAGAATTGTTGAAGAAGGACACCAAGTTCGTCTGGACGGAGGAATGTGAAGCCAGTTTTCAGGAATTGAAGAAGCGTTTGGTTACAGCCCCAGTGTTGATTCTGCCCGATGTGCGCAAGGATTTTCAAGTGTATTGTGATGCCTCGCGGCAAGGACTCGGAGGCGTTCTCATGCAAGATGGAAAGGTTGTATGTTACACCTCGCGTCAGCTTCGACCTCATGAGTTGAACTATGCCACACATGATTTGGAGTTAGCAGCCGTAGTACACGCACTCAAGACTTGGAGGCATTTTCTTATTGGGAACAAGTGTGACGTATACACGGATCATAAGAGTTTAAAGTATATTTTTACGCAAAAGGAGTTGAACCTCAGGCAGAGGAGGTGGATGGAGCTTATCAAGGATTATGATATGAGATTGCATTACCACCCAGGAAAGGCCAATGTAGTGGCAGATGCCCTGAGTCGGAAAAGTTATGTCAATACCCTTATAGCAGGAGGTTTACCTCAGGAATTGTGTGACAATCTCAGAGATCTTCGCATGGAGATTGTTCCACGAGGATATGTCGCCACACTAGAAATTCAGTCCACGTTATTGGGAAAGATCCGAGAAGCTCAGAAGTTGGACAAGGGTATTGCAGAGATCAAGGAGAGAATGGAGAAAGGAAAAGCAGAAGGATTTCATGAAGATGAGTACGGAACATTATGGTTTGAGAAGCGTATTTACGTGCCCAATGACCCGGAGATCAGGAAGTTGATTCTCCAGGAAGCTCATGATTCTCCTTACTCAATACACCCAGGAAACACCAAGATGTATTTGGACTTGAAGGAAAGTTTTTGGTGGACAGGGTTGAAAAAGGATATTGCTGAGTATGTGGCTATATGTGATGTATGTCAGAGAGTGAAGGCGGAGCATCAGAAACCGGCCGGATTACTTCAACCTTTGCCGATACCTGATTGGAAATGGGACAAACTTGGTATGGATTTTATCACAGGATTACCCAGGACACGAGCAGGCTATGACACTATTTGGGTAGTGGTTGACCGTTTGACCAAAGTGGCTCACTTCATCCCAGTGAAAACCACCTATACTAGTGCTAAGTCGGCTAAGATATACATGACCAGGATCGTATGTCTGCATGGAGTTCCGAAGAAGATTGTATCAGATAGAGGCACCCAGTTTACCTCAAAGTTTTGGCATCAGTTACATGAAACCTTGGGAAACTAGGCTGGAGCTTAGCACAGCTTTTCATCCACAGACAGATGGTCAGACTGAGAGAGTGAATCAAATTCTGGAGGACATGTTGAGAGCTTGTGCATTGGATTATGGATCCAGTTGGGATGATAATTTGCCTTATGCGGAGTTCTCGTACAACAACAGTTATCAAGCCAGTTTAAAGATGGCCCCGTTTGAAGCGTTGTATGGAAGAAGGTGTAGAACACCGTTAATGTGGGATGAAGTTAGAGACCGCAAACTATTCGGACCAGATTTGATCAAGGATTCAGAAGAGAAGGTCAAGTTAATCCGTGATAGGCTGAAGATAGCTCAGTCAAGACAGAAAAGTTATGTCGATGCTAAACGAAAGGAAGTAACGTATGAAGTGGGAGATAGAGCATACCTTCGAGTGTCTCCGCTTCGTGGCATTAAGAGATTTGGAGTTAAAGGAAAGTTAGCACCACGATTTGTGGGGCCATATAAAGTCTTGGAACGCAAAGGAGAGGTTGCTTACAAGTTAGAATTGCCCGAAGGTTTGTCTGGAGTTCACGATGTGTTTCATGTGTCCCAGTTGAAGAAGTGTTATACAGAGATGACAAATATTCCGCTGAGAGACACCGTGCCATTGGAGGCAATTCAGCTGGGGGGTGATTTAACATATGAGGAGAAGCCTGTGAAGATTCTCGATACGGCAGACAGAGTCACTCGTACCAAGGTTATTAAATTTTGCAAAGTTCAGTGGAGTCACCACACCGAGGAAGAAGCTACTTGGGAGCGAGAAGAGGATCTCAAGCAGGATCACCCACACCTTTTTGCTGACCAACCCGAATCTCGAGGGCGAGATTCACCTTAAGGGGGGTAGGTTTTGTAACATCCCAAATTTATTTTTGGATGAGTTACTAGAGAGCATATGCATATCATTTTTTTTGTGTGCATTTTGGATTCTTATTTGAGAGTTTATTTGAATTTATTGAATAAAGTGTTTCTTTAGTATTTTATTTTGTATAAATAACTTATTGAAAATATTATTTATGTTTTTCTAAGATTTTAGAAATTTATTTCTTATTTTTCCGACTTATATTTTATTTTATAAAACTCTTTGAAGTTTAAAGAAAAGTACGTATATATTTGTATAAACGTACTTACGTTTTACGTATTTTTATTATTTTAAAAAATAAGATGTTATTTTTTTCGGGGCTATTTTATTATATTAAAAATACCCCTATATTAAAAAAAGAAATTCGCAAAAAAAAACTGAACGGGCCGGCCGGCCGGCCGAGCTAGCCAGCCGGGCCAGGCCAGGCCGAGCGGCCAGCGGCCGAGCCAGCCGGGCACGTGCGAGCCTTGCTCGTTCTTCTCCACAGGAAGCACAAACAGAGTCCAAGCCGGACTCTGTAACACGCAGACGCCGGCGGCCGTGTCCGCATAGGACACCTTCCGGTTGCCCTTTGCCCACGAAATCTTGTCCCTTAAATACCCCATGACCCCCTCCACCGATTCCCCACAAAATTTCGCAGCAAACCGTTCCAAATCGAGCTAATTTCGGGGTAGATCTAGGTCCAACGGAGCTCTATCGTTGGACGAATTTCGTCACCGGTGAGCCTCCCCTTGACCCCAAATTCTGCAGACCGACTCTTCTCTTCGTTGTGCTTCTAATTGACATCTTTTTCCCTCTTCTTTTCTTGCGCAAGATTGATCCCCAAATTGTACGCGTACCGCGGGAGTTCATCGGAGCGCGCTCGGTTCACCGCGTTGCCACGCCCGTACGGACGACGTTGGAGATCATCACCACCACCGTTGTGATCTTCTAATCAAGCCCTACATCCTAGACGTCCTCGTTGACGCCGAAGATCGCCGGAGTTGTCGTCTTCGTCGCGTCTAATTTACACGTCGCGGTTAGTAAAAGCGCCGTATTTTTTTTTATCCGTTGCTCCGTTTTAGATGAAACCAGCGGCCAAATCGTTGTTTTGAAACCCTCTAATTATTATGTACTGTAGATCCAACTTTTGAGAAAATTATTTTTTTTTCCGTTCGATCAAAAAAAAAATTCCTAAATCCTTTGCAAAACTGTTCTTGTAATATCTTTTTACTCGTAGATCCGTTTTACGTGATTCCAAAGCCCACGGTTTTCTTTCGAAGCCTTCTTCTCAGTTCAACCATAAAGTTTGTTTTGGTATTTTCGAAAATATTCAGATCTGATCAGATTTTATTTTCAACTTTAGTCGATCGTATCTTTTGTTTTACAACTCGGATTTGATTAATTCTTTTTGAAAACTAAAACCCTAGCTAAACCCTATATTCTAGACACTTTGCAAACCACTTTTAAAATCAATCTTGATCTGTTTTTGCAAAATCTTTTATTCGGATTTTATTTTGGAGTTCTTGAACATTGTTTTGCTTTTGGTTGTGTATTGATTGTGTGTATCTTTGTTTGCTCTAGATAGATTGTCCGGAGTGCGAAGCAGAGTACCACCAATCTTTAGAGTTCTGCAATCAACAGCAAGGCAAGTCATATCTTTGACCATACTCCCTATTACCTATGTTTTCAATGCATTAGTTCTTCTTCTTTAGATTGCATGATAGGTTATGCTATGCTATTACACCCAGTAGTTCATTGAGGTAGGTCTGATCCTTACATCTTTGTCACCATCGTATAATAGGATATTGCTATGCTAAGTAGACGTGGATTGGGAAGTGAATCATTATGAGGTATGAGTGATAAAGTAGTAATTAGGACCAAGATAGAGTTAATGAACTACCTGGGTGGGATGGTTGCGAGCATCCTGGGGGTGGCCAGTGATGACTGCGGAAAGCCACCCAGGCTCAAAGGGACTGTTTGTATTGACATACCTAGAAGCTTACGTGTGCAGCCACAAGCTACTATGGGCTCTGGCTTGGTTGATCAGTTGTAGGGACTCTTACTAGGTAGCGCTACGGAAGTAGATGCGAGTAGGTGGGATGGGTGCTACCGGAGTAAGGGAAACTCTTCTGAAAGACCATGTCTCGATCTTCCAGTTGTCATACATCATGCAGTGTGACGAACTACAAAGGAGGCGATCGAGTCTTGTGGGGAAAAGTGCACAAACCTCTGCAGAGTGTAAAACTAATCGATTAGCCGTGTCCCCGGTTATGGACAATTTGAGCAACTAGTTGTGGAAATATTGATTTGTCTCATCATCTTTAATTAATTTATTGGGTTAATCACTTTGGGATAGATTGAGTGGGGTTTCCCATCTCAATAGTATGCTATTGTAGAACTTAGCTATTATTATTCTATAGGGAAAAATTAGCTTTTTGCAAAAATAAAGGTAGAAGCTCCACCAGCCAAATTGCATGTATTACAGGGCTTTTACTTCTTTCTGTGATATGGCTTGTCGTACGATCAAAGTACTGACCCCTTTTGGGGCTGTAACTTATTCATGTTGCAGATTGTTCTGGCGAGGAGTAAGGTGCGAATAGGTCGTTGTCTTATACTCAACTTTTGCCGTGGAGTCGGATGGACTCGCTACTACTACTATTATAGCTTCCGCAAGTATTTGATTAGATGGCCTTAAGCCATGTTATTATTGTAATATTTACTTCATTCGATGTAATAAAGACATGTTTTACTTCTGTTATTTCATCGAGTACTGTGTGTGCTAGCAAACTGATCCAGGGACTAGCACATTAAGCACAGAGACTTGGTCCCTTCGGATCTCGTCGTTACATGTTGAGCTTTTGCTACCATACTTGTCAGCCTTCCTACAACTCCACATATATTCTACATCGTGCGTTTTTGACACCTCCTGGCCATCGCTCTACCATATCTCTAAGAGTTTTGACCCGTTGGTTGTACATCACCACCTGCTGCTAGGTAAGAATCGGTAAGAACGAAAGAAAAGCTTGACGGATTTGTGCTTTCCACCACCCCACATCCCATTAGTAGAAGTAGGATCATATTTCTGTGTGTTTTTTATTTCTGCTAACCATGCCAGGATCCCATGATGAAGTGGCGCGGGATGCACCCGATTGGGAGAATATGACGAACAAAGCGTTACATGATAAATTTGCACAAATGATGTCTGAACAGGTGAATGACATCGAGAACAGATTTACAGAGGCGATTGATGGTGTGGAGAAGATGATCGACACCAAGCTCGACGCCAAGTTTACTGAGTTGCTCGCACGCCTACCTACACAGCCTGCGGCCGCTCCAGCACAGCCACCGCCACCACGACGTGCACGACGTATTCTGTTTCCGGGCGGACAAGCTGCTGGTGCTCCTGCTGCTGCTGCAGTTGCTTCTACTGCTGCTGCTTCTGACATCGGCCAGGACGACAACTACGAGGGTGATTACGAGGAGGAGGTGGACCAGGAAGCGGCCTATGAGCAGCCAGCTGGACGTCCACGTCCCAACATTCTCCACGGTCGACACCAACCACCCCCTCAGGTACGCGATGATGAACATGTGCCTAAACTTAAATTGAATCTTAAGCCGTTTGAGGGTAGATATATTCCTGATGCTTATCTTACTTGGGAGTTATAAACTGAACAACGCTTTACATGTTTACAATATCCTGAGAATAGACGTGTTACTGCTGCTGTTTGTGAATTCACGGGGTTTGCATCTATTTGGTGGTCTGAACATTGTAGATTGCATGCTAATAATATTCCAACTACTTGGGCTCCTTTAAAAGATGCTATGCGTACTCGCTGGGTTCCTCCTTATTATCAACGTGAATTGCTACAAAAATTACAGCGTTTGAGACAAGGAAAAAATTCTGTAGAGGAATATTATCAGGAATTACAAAATGGATTGATTAGATGTGGCCTAGTAGAGGATAATGAAGCTATGCTTGCACGTTTTATGGGTGGCTTAAACAGGGAGATACAAACTATTCTAGAATACAAGGACTATGCTACTATCACTCGTTTGTTTCATCTTGCTTGTAAAGATGAACGTGAAGTGCAGGATCGACAGGCCGCTACGAGACTTAACTTTTCTGCAGGACGAAATACATAATGGACATCACCACCATCTACTTCAGCCGCTCATTCTTACAGGGAGCCACCAAAACAGCCAGCGCCACCATTCAAGGGTGCACAGAGTGGTCCAGCGGCGATTTCTTCTTCATCCATGGCTTCCACAGGGCAAACACGAGATCGTGATATTAAATGTCGCAGGTGCCAAGGTGGAGGTCACTTCGCAAAAGACTGTCCCTCCAAGCGTGTGATGATTATTACGGCTGTTGGTGGGTATGAGTCAGCGAGTGACTATGATGAGGAGACTTTAGTTCTCATTGCTCATGAGGAACAGGGTGCCCATGATGATGCTTATGATATAGAGTATATGGCTCCTGATGATGCGGATAAATATGCTAGTTTGGTTGCTCAACGTGTGTTAAGTGTCCAGGTAACGAAGGCCGAGCAAAACCAGAGGCATAATTTGTTCCACACAAAGGGAGTGGTGAAAGAACGTTCGGTTCAAATCATCATTGACGGAGGGAGTTGCAACAACTTGGCTAGCATGGAGTTGGTGGAGAAGCTATCTCTCACCACAAGACCACACCCCCATCCGTACTATATTCAGTGGTTTAACAATAGTGGTAAGATTAAGGTAACGCGTTCTGTTCGTGTGCACTTTAGCATTGCTGCATATGCTGATTATGTTGATTGTGATGTGGTACCCATGCAAGCATGCTCTCTTTTACTTGGTAGACCATGGCAATTTGATAGGAATGTTGTACACCATGGTAGGACAAATCAGTTTACTCTGGTTCATCAGGATAAAAATATTGCTTTACTTCCTATGTCTCCTGAACAAATTGTGAAAGATGATCTTGCTAGAGCTAGTAAAGCTAAACAGGAGAAAAATAAGAGTGAGAATGAGATAGCAGCCAAAGAATTTGAGCAACAACATAAGACTAATAGCAAATCTTCTTCTGCTGTTTCTAATGAAATTAAATTGACTAGTCCAACTTTGCTTGCTACTAAGGTTGATATTTCAGATTTGGATGTTAGTCAATATGTGTGCTATGCTTTTGTGTGCAAAGAAGCTTTGTTTTCATTTGAGGAATTGCCTCCTTCTTTGCCTCCTGTTGTCACTGACCTTTTGCAGGAGTTTATTGACGTCTTTCCACAAGACGTACCACCGGGATTACCACCTATTCGAGGGATTGAGCATCAGATTGACTTAATTCCCGGTGCTTCGTTGCCCAACCGTGCGCCATACCGTACCAATCCGGAGGAGACGAAGGAGATTCACCGTCAAGTACAAGAGCTACTCGACAAAGGTTACATACGTGAATCCCTTAGTCCTTGTGTTATTCCTGTTATATTAGTGCCTAAAAAGGATGGAACATGGCGTATGTGTGTTGATTGTCGAGCCATTAATAATATTACTATTCGTTATCGTCATCCTATTCCTAGGTTAGATGATATGCTTGATGAATTAAGTGGCTCTACCATGTTTTCCAAAGTTGATTTGCGTAGTGGATACCATCAAATTCGCATGAAATTAGGAGATGAATGGAAAACGGCATTTAAAACTAAGTTTGGATTATATGAGTGGTTAGTCATGCCTTTTGGGTTAACTAATGCACCTAGCACTTTCATGAGATTAATGAACGAGGTTTTACGTGCTTTCATTGGACGATTTGTGGTAGTCTATTTTGATGATATACTGATTTATAGCAAATCTTTGGAGGAACATTTGGATCATTTACGTGATGTTTTTATTGCTCTACGTAATGCACGTTTATTTGGTAACCTTGGGAAGTGCACCTTTTGCACCGACCGAGTATCGTTTCTTGGCTATGTTGTTACTCCACAGGGTATTGAAGTTGATAAAGCCAAGATCGAGGCGATTGAGAGTTGGCCGCAGCCCAAAACGGTCACACAAGTGAGGAGTTTTCTTGGCCTCGCTGGATTCTATAGGCGTTTTGTGAGAGATTTCAGCACCATTGTTGCCCCTCTCAATGAGCTTACACGCAAGGATGTGCCTTTTACTTGGGGTACCGCACAGGAAGAAGCCTTCACGGTATTGAAAGATAAGTTAACACATGCTCCTTTGCTCCAACTTCCTGATTTTAATAAGACTTTTGAGCTTGAATGCGATGCTAGTGGGATTGGTTTGGGAGGTGTGTTATTACAAGATGCTAAACCTGTTGCATACTTTTCTGAAAAATTGAGTGGGCCTAGTCTGAACTATTCTACTTATGATAAGGAATTATATGCTCTTGTTCGGACATTAGAAACTTGGCAACATTATTTATGGCCCAAAGAATTTGTTATACATTCTGATCATGGATCTTTGAAACACATAAGAAGTCAAGCAAAACTTAATCGTAGACATGCTAAGTGGGTTGAATTTATTGAGACTTTCCCTTATGTCATTAAACACAAGAAGGGGAAAGATAATATTATTGCTGATGCTTTGTCTCGTCGTTATACTATGCTTTCACAACTTGACTTCAAGATATTCGGTTTAGAGACAATCAAAGATCAATATATACATGATGCGGAATTTAAAGATGTATTGCAGAATTGTAGAGAGGGTAGAACATGGAACAAGTTTGTGCTTAATGATGGATTTGTGTTCCGTTCTAACAAGCTATGCATTCCAGCTAGCTCTATTCGTCTTTTGTTGTTGCAGGAGGCGCATGGAGGAGGTTTAATGGGACACTTTGGCGTGAAGAAGACGGAGGACGTACTTGCTACACATTTCTTTTGGCCAAAGATGAGACGGGATGTTGAGCGTTTTGTTGCTCGCTGCACTACATGTCAAAAAGCTAAGTCACGACTCAATCCTCATGGTTTATACATGCCTTTACCTGTACCTAGTGTTCCGTGGGAGGACATATCCATGGACTTTGTTTTAGGCTTGCCTCGAACAAAGAAGGGGAGGGATAGCATATTTGTTGTCGTGGATAGATTTTCTAAGATGGCACACTTTATACCATGTCATAAAAGTGATGATGCTGCTAATGTTGCTGATTTATTCTTTCATGAGATTATTCGCTTACATGGTGTGCCCAATACTATTGTCTCGGATCGTGATACTAAGTTTCTTAGCCATTTTTGGAGATGTTTATGGGCTAAGTTGGGGACTAAACTACTTTTTAGTACTACATGTCATCCCCAAACTGATGGACAAACTGAAGTGGTCAATAGGACATTGTCTACTATGCTTAGGGCTGTTTTAAAAAGTAACTTGAAACTGTGGGAAGAATGTTTACCTCATATTGAATTTGCTTATAATCGTTCATTGCATTCTACCACTAAAATGTGCCCTTTTGAGATTGTTTATGGTTTTCTACCTCGTGCACCTATTGATTTGCTGCCTCTTCCATCTTCGGAGAAGGTTAATTTTGATGCTAAGCAACGTGCTGAATTGATATTAAAAATGCATGAGTTAACTAAAGAAAACATTGAGCGCATGAATGCTAGATACAAGCTTGCTGGTGATAGGGGTCGAAAGCATGTTGTGTTTGAACCAAGAGATCTTGTTTGGTTACATCTACGTAAAGATAGGTTTCCTAATTTGCGCAAGTCTAAGTTAATGCCACGAGCTGATGGTCCCTTTAAGATTTTACAGAAAATTAATGATAATGCATATAAACTTGAGCTACCTGCAGATTTTGGGGTTAGTCCCACATTTAACATTGCAGATTTGAAACCTTATTTGGGAGAAGATGATGAGCTTCCGTCGAGGACGACTTCAATTCAAGAAGGGGAGGATGATGAGGACATCCCTACTAATGTTACACCCATATCCTCACCAACTACACATACTGGACCAGTTACTAGAGCACGTGCACGTCAACTAAATTATCAGGTACTTTCGTTTCTTGCAAATCCTTCTATTGTTCATGAACATATGATGCTACCTAAATTAGATACGTTTGTTTTGCTTATGAATGAAGGACCTAGCATGGACAAGAAGGATGGTCATTGGAGCGGGATCAAGAATGGAGAAGAAGGTGCGCGCGCGGGAAAGTACAGTGGAGCTTCCAGGGGTGATTATCGCACTTTGAAGCCACCATAAGGCGCGCATGAAGTCTTGGACGAAATACGCGAGATGTCACTTCATTATTTTTGTCCAAGGGCAATTATAGGTGCTGCGTCACCTTAATATTGGGCTGGGCCCATGTAATTTCGAAATACCACATTATAGGCTGTTTTTAGAGTCCGTATGTGTGGGGAAACCGAGTTAGGGTTGTTTGCGGACCCCACCTCCAAGGGGCCACGAAATTCCCCTCTGTTCCCCCATATATACAGCCATTAGGGCGTCGTTTAGACTTGGGTTTTAATTAGATTTAAGTTAGCCATAGCCGCAACTTTGGGTCCTTCGTTTGTGTCGTCCGACCAGGCCAAGACCGCATTGGAACCCCAACTTCTGTTAATCTTTCATCTTATATTCGCAATATCCAGATTGCCATTCTTAGTTCTTGCTTGTTCTTCGATTGCTTGCAGGAATTGACCTTCGTGGTCAGGTTGATCGTGCATCCGCGGGATCAATAACCTCTCGGAGTTGGTTTAGCGATTGCTAAGGTGCAACGTCTTCGCACGTTCGTAGTCGGGTCGTGAAAGTCTACTCCACCAAAAATCGATCTCCATCATCTCATCGAAACATCGGGACACCTTCGCCTCTATCAATTTCCCTTTGAGGTATCGTCCTCAGATGATACCCTCAGCTCATTTGCATATGCATTCACAGGAAGGTTAGTGATGAGTTCCTTTTGAACCCAGATCTGCTTTACTGGAGGACCGTTCCTGCAGTTAGTCCCGATGTATCTGGTGAATACCTCTCCATTAACATCTTTAAACATTTTATAGTTTGAGTCAAAGGACTCAATCACCACAGCCGATGAAGAAATGTCATAACCAGATAAAGTATAGGGATCAGGAGGATGCATTTTTGCCAGAACCAAAGTGCTCTTTGGGTATTTCTCAGGTTTCCAGTAAGAACCATCAGCATTGAGGTTTCGGGTGAAGCCAACACCTTCTTTCCTCAGATTCCTGTTGAGGATCTGTTTCTTGAGGACGTCACAAAGAATCTGATGCCCTTTCAGACTCTTGAACATACCGGTTTACAGAAGACTCTTCAACCTAGAATTTTCTTCAGCAATGTCTATGGTATCCTCAGATGAGGGGTTAGATACCACAGAGGCAGTTGAAATAACAGAATCTGAAGATATTGAGGAACTAGGTACATAAGTAATACGGTCATGTTCAATGCACTTTAAACAAGGAGGATTAAATTCTTCTTGAGGCATGATGATCTGTTGGGAGAGGAGTGAGTCGTTTTCTTTCCTCAGATCTTCATGAGACATCCTCATGCGCTCAAGTTCTTGCTTTCTCATGAGGAACTCATGAGCCAGCTTCTCATGATCGGTGAGGAGTGCCTCATGACGACTGATTAAGTCATCAAACTTTGACTGAAGAATTTTTGATTCATCAGTCAATTTTTGAGTCTTCGTCATTTCCTCAACCAGCATATCATCACTCTTGTTTAATGATTTCTGAATTTTCTCAAGTGCACATTGTTGCTTAGAATCAAGTTTAGCAAGTTTAGCATAGTTTTCATCAGGTTCTTCATCTGAGGGATCATCACAGGAAGAGTAAGTAGATACCTGTAAGGCCCGATATGCAATACTATTCCAGATCTAGATGTTTCCATTCAGATCCGGGGACGAAGCACATATCGGTCCCACCGCGACATATGACAATGCCATATGCCCCGGATTTCCAACATGATATCACAACATTACAGATACAAGGATACAACATCTCATACAATTGGCATACAACTGCCTTAAATACAATAAATCAGCGGAAGATACATGTCTGAGTACAGACTACAATCAGATGCCTAGTGGCAATCATCGATCCCCATAACCACACGGGTCCAGGCCCTCCGTCGAGATCTGCCTAACTAGTCGTCGTCGAGTCTCCACGTGAAACGTCGATCACCATACTTGTTGTCAATCAAGAACCCTGAAAAGAGTTTGGGGGTAGTATCATGAGTATAGAAGTACTCAGCATCCAACTGTAGTGGTCAACTGACCCAGCAAGGACTTCATCACTCGTCATTCTAGGAAAACTAGTAGTTTACGGTAAGGATGGGGTAAGTGGTGAGGTTGCTTCCGCACTAGCATTTATGAAGGGGATAACGATCTAGAGAGTAAGATAAGAAGCCAAGCATTCGATGAGGAATCGCCTCCATCAAGTCTGCTATCCACCTACTTACGCAAGCATAACACCTATCCTATCCTTGTCATCCTCTTCGCATCCCTACGAAGAAGAAGCAGCCAAGGCACACACACACGTTGATCAAGTTTATTAAGATTAACTCAGTTGTTGTTGTCTATGAACAAGGAGTAGGTCTCAAGTCGTCCATAACGTGGACACGGCTTCTCGAAAAGATTTAACCCTGCAGGGGTGTACCAACTGCCCATTACAAGGCTCCTCACGCACGCCCATCTCTCTTAGTTTCTACCCATCACAGGCAACCATTTTATGATTTAGTTCCGAGAGATCCGAAACGACAGGTCCCTCTAGCTAACAACGAACAAATCCGGGTGGCCCCCGGTGAGTCGACATCCAACTCAAAAGCCGGTCGCGCTCTCGAATCTGCCTCTACCGTATGACTCGGGTTTGGATAACCGGTGAATTCTCACATGAGTCTGGGTCCTCAGCCGACCAAGTTGGACCAATAGGGAAACCATGTCCCCACTGGCCCGGTTTGTTTTAAACAATATCTGCCAGGAGTGACCCAACAGACACACACACACGGTTCAAATGGTAAAATCAGCTTGGGCCACCACTATAAATGTTTGAAGCTAGGTAGGTAAGAAGAGGGGACCCCATAGCATCCCACACGCGGTTAGGCACGCTCGTCAAGAGACACAATACCCGAAACTCGGGTCCTAGGTGACTCGAATGGATCAAAGCGTCGGGGCGGGATAGCCTAGACCTTCCATCCTTCGTCAAATATAGTCAACATTTATAATAATCATGTAATCCACAACAATATAATAATGTGATAGCCCAAACCAAGGAGTAACATCGTAGCATCCTAAGCATGCATACTAAGTAGGGGCTGAGCAACGAGCAATAGTAACATAGCAGTACATGGTTTGCTGGGAGGGGACATGGCTGTATTGGTTTGAAAGAGGTTGTAAACATGTGGTAGGATCAAACATCGAACCTAACCTAGACTAGCATGCAAACCGCTGGTTGAAATAGAATGGATCATTACTAATGTATAGTCCTTGCCTGTTGATAAGTCGAATTCCGAAGGTGTAGTTGATCGCAAGCTCGCATCATCTCCGAAGGTATCCGCGGGAGCACACAAGAAGGTAAACACTGGAAAGCAATCAATGAGCAAGCATCTATTACTACGAAGCAAACACGAGCAAGCATCAACAAGAAGGCAACACGAGACATCGCACCTACCGTCGAGAGCGGTTACTAACAGGTTAAGTGGAGTACTCGTCACACACGACGATACCGCACATTTAGAATGGTTCAGGTTGTTTAGCTACACAAGATGAGCAAAGTTTGTTAACATGGCATGTCACTCAAGCATGGCATAGCACACAATCATGACAAAAGGTGAAGCATAAGTAAGCTATCTAAGCTAGTCAATTTAAGTGGGGCAAACTCCTAAACATGCTTATCACTATTTACCCCACGAAAATTATAACGTTTGGTACTGTTTTTTCCTAAACAATATTTTTTTATTAGCAAGCAAGAGCAGCATAAACACAATCTACATGCAATTCTAGTCAAGTTACATGTAAGGAACATTTTATTGGGAGCAACGGTTAAAAAGTTATGGCGGATTACAATTTACAGTGGCATGGCAGGTAAATAACAGTAAACAGCATGTAAACAAAGTCAAACATGACAAAGGAGCACATTTTATTAATCTACACGAAAAATGGAGCAACTTTCATGTTGAAAGCGTCTCCATCCGAGCTACCAGTGAAAAGATACGGGCACCGCAAAAAAACTAATACAATCTTCCTAATAGAGAAAAAAAGGACTAAATAGCTACTATGCCGAATATGTGCCACTGGGCCTAAAAAGGGGCGAGCGCTAGATAGTTAACAATCGCACGGGGCGCTAAACAGTGGCAGGTTTAACGGGCCGAGCCCAACATCTAGCAGAAAAAAGGGGACGGGGGCGCCTCACCTCTGGGCTCGGCCCAGGAACATGGGTGGGCGACGGTTAGTGCATCTCGCCCCAGGAAAGAGGAGCGCGTGGCCGGATTGGTGGAGATGGGCCGCAGGGAGTCGAGTTGGGCCTGGCACTGCTGGAGATCGGGCCCAGCCACGGTTCCTGGGTGGTCGCTTCGTCCCGATCGGATAGGCCAGGAGGCAGCCGGTCGACGACGGCGCTCCGGCGGCAGCCCGTTGAGCAGCGGGGCAAGGCGCGGCGAGGGGCGAGCGCAGGATCGGAGGCCGAGGAGAGCGGCGCGGATCCGACCGCGGGACAGTTGCCGGCGGTGTGGTGACGAGGCGGCCGCGGCGTGGTTCCGGCGGCGCGGCGAGCTCCCGCAGCGGGCTTCCATGGCGGCGATCCTAAGAGGGAGGCAGAGAAGATGAGAGCGGGGGGGAGAGGAGGAAGGGAAGCGGCGCGGGGTGCTCACCGGCTGCTGGTGCGGCGAGGTGCGGTGGCCCGGGCACGGTGGGGTGGAGGAGCGCGCGGCGGCCGGCAGACGAGCTTCGGGCGGGCCGAGGCAGCTCTCCAGGGCCCTGCAGGGCCCGGTTCGGCGCTGGCTGGAGGTGGGAGAAGGTGGAGGCGATGTGGCAGCCTCCAGGCCCTCCGATCTGCGATCCGATGGCTGTGGTGCACCCATATCTAGGGTTTCGGGAGAGAGAGGGGCTAGGGGGCTGATCTGGATATTTTTCAGGAGGGTGGCTGCAAATTTTTAGCTAGGGAAACCCTAGAAAGGGGTGGGAGAATGGTGGTATTTATATAGCCCAGGTGGCTGGCAGTTTGCAAAAACATCACCGGTTTTTCTCGCACGCGCGCGGTGTTTACGTTCCTGACCGTCGGGGGTCCGCAGGACCTCCGATTCGGGTAAAACTTCGAACTGTGCGATCAGCGTGTCGAGCCGGTGGCGTTCACCTCGCGCTGGAACCTTTCCGAGAAAACTTTTCGGTGCGCTATAAAAATATCCCGTTTACTTATTAAACGTGGGTTTTTGTTCCGTTGGCTGCGGCTGGTCTTGTGCGGGTTTTCGTAACGGTGATCGGGTGAAACCCGGTGTCGCAAAGGTCGAGTGTCAGGGTGGCAAGGGTCGGTCTCCGTCCGGTACGAGATAAGAGGGGGGAAAATAATCGTCGATTGATAAATCGGGGATGCAAACACTGCAAACAAATCAGACAATCAAACAATTCACACCGAAAACAAAAATTTTAATTTTTTGTGAAATCTGGGTTGTTACAATACCTTGGAGGACTTAGCCATGAAGCAGAAGGCAGGAGAGGTATCTTCAGCTTCATCATCAATGTGGAGTGTGTCAGATTCCTCAGTGCTGAAGATTGACTTGCTGACTAGTGTTGTGGCAAGAGCGAGACCAGCCACACCCTCAGATTCTTCAGATCCTTCTTCCTCAGCTTCAAGATCGGAATCAGTTTCTTCAGAATCTAATTCTTTGTCGAGATATGCGCGAGCCTTACAGGAGTTGTTGTTCTTGTACCTAGCAGACTTTCAGGATCTTGAGGATTTCTTCTTTGACCTTTCATCAGAACAGTCATCTTTCCCTTTCTTCTTCTTCTTCTTCTTCAGCTTAGCTTCCTTTTCCCACAGAGAGCATTCAGCGATGTACTGGCCAGGTTTCTTGCATTTGTGGCAGACTATTTTTCTTGTCTCAACTGAGTCATCATCTTTGCTTCTTCTTGAAGATCTTGAGGAATTTCCGAACCGATTCTTCTTCGTGAATTTTTGGAACTTTCTGGTGAGGAGAGCCAGTTCCCGACTGAGGGTTTCAGGATCATCAGAATCAGCCTCAGACTCTTCATCAGAGGATACCTTTCATGCCTTTGCTTTTGGGGTGGAACAGTATGAGTCTCGTTTCTCAGAGAGCTTCAGTTCATGAGCATTAAGGCGCTCAAGGATGTCAGCAGGATCGAGAGTCTTGAAATCAGGCCTGACGAGGGGATACCCCCAAGACTCCTCTACGTGAGGGTACCTGGTGCTTGTCATGGCTGGCGGCCCACCAGGGGCCCACTCGTGGACACCGACATGATGGAATAATACGTGAAGCCGAAGACTTGAGGCGCAAGACAAGGACTCCTATTTGTAGTCGACTAGGACTCTTGTAAACCCTACCTGGCTATCTATATAAAGCGAGGTAGGGGCACCTCTCTAGACATCTAGACACACATCATCTACAACCCCCACGCATAGGACTAGACAGATCTCTCTCCACCAAAGCCCTCACGGCACCTCTGTACATCATCATCAATACAAGATCAGACAAGCAGCATGTAGGGTTTTCCCTCCGGGAGCCTGAAGCTGGGTAAATCGTGCCCCATGTGTCTCTTGTCTGCTGTCCGAGGAGATCGAATCTCACCTGTAACCCTAGCCTTGAGAGCTCCAGCCTTGGCTTCCACTGTAATCGCATCTCCTCAATCAATAATATCGAGCAGGAGCGAGCCTCCTTGTTTGCCGACGAGCTATCTTCCAACCTGTGCCTCTCATGACTAACCCAGGGTCCCTGACCATGGGATTTTCCGGGGTTGATCCCCGTCAATTGGCGCCGTCTGTGGGAAAGACATGCGCGTTGGAATCACGGATCGACGGCTCAAACCTACATCGGCAATCGACGATACGTCGACTTCGGAAGGATCTATTCAATTTGGGTTCCTCGCAATCTCGGCTTCTTCAACAACTACATCAAGCTCACGGAGAAAACAAGAAAATTTTCGAGCGCGTCACTCGAAGATCGACATCAACAAAAGCGCTCACACGCAGCCTACAAAAAAACGTCTGTCTTGCGGGCACTCGCGACGGCGACTCGGAGCTCATCTCGACGATCCCTTCAGTGGAAAGATGCGAAATCCAATTTTCAAAAATCTGTGAAAATTTCAGCAAATTCCAACGGCTGGATCTCCGTCGGCGACCCTCGCACTGAAGCACTCTCGAAATCTGACGGAACTCCGCGCGACTCCAGCAAATAAATTCCTGGCATTAGATCGGACCTCAAATTGAAGATCCCTCACGTGAAATCATGCGGGATTCAATCCCCCATCAGCACAAAAAATTCAGAAAATTCCAACGGTTAGATCTCCGTCAGCGGCTCTCGCACTGCAACGCGTTTTTGGATCTACGGGAGATCGCGAATTTCCAATCGAGAATTCGGGTTCAATCTTGACCCACAAGGCTTCTACTCCAACTCGACATGCCATGAATGACTCACCAATGTTTCTACATCGACTCGAGCCTCTACAACAACAGCACACGACGAGCAATCGACAACTCGACGACTCGGCGATTACATCAACAATGATTCACTATGAAGATCTAAATCGAAGAAGAAGAAGAAAAAAACGCAGTCGAAACCGTCGCCGCGACAGATTGCGGAATCAGGCTGCGCACGTCTACGGGCGAGGCATCGCCTCCGTCCGCCACATCGACTCCGTCCTCTACATCAACCACGGACGAATCACGACGCGCACTCGATGCTCGGGGGCTCGCGGACTCGGGGGCTCGCGGACTTGGGGGCTGAACGTCGCAGTCGTCGTCATATCGACGCCGTTCTCGCCTAGTCGACTTCTCATCTTCGACATCCTCTGCCACGTCGATCCTACAGCTAAGTTTTTTTACACTCTCATATGCTATGATTCCAAAATATATATGCATTCTCGATCAGTCGCCAAATACGACTGGGGAGTCGCGCACAAACTTTTGAAGGCTACAAAATCATTCTTTGGATCATGCTCAGTTTTATATGTGTTTATTCGCGTTTATAGTGAGGCTGGGTACCAAAAGGCCGCTCTTGTCTCCGGGTTCAACAAGTCTGGCATAGCGTCCCTGTTACCCGGCAAGAGTATGCTGCTGGAGGGCCTACTCATGAAAAGACATGCATAAACTCTATATGCTGTTACATTATCCACTCGACAAAAGTGCAACATCTACAAATCATGCACCTTACAATTGTTTTGTATATCGCGCAAGTACATCTTAATACAGTTGCATATTTTTCTCTTTCTCAGCAAATGCTCGGGGGCTGGGCACCCTCATGATGCGGCGACGTCAACCTCCTCGTCCACGACTGGCCTCTACAACAACTCACGCCTACGACGCAAGACCCGAGTTGAGCACTTCCTCGGATGACAATTACTCGACGATGAAGAAGTCTTGAGTCTGTGCTCGACTGCAAGCAGTCGAACATAGCCTCGGGGGCTACTCCCATCGGGAGCGCTGCCGCGCACCCGACGAGCACTACTCGCGCAACTGACAAGAACGAAGGGGTTAGCTTAACAACAACTTGAGCCTATGACCGACTCTATGAGTCGAACATAGCCTCGGGGGCTACTCCCATCGGGAGCGCTGACGCGCACCCGACGACCGCTGCTCGCACATCTTACAAGAAGACGAACTCGACCGCAATTTCGCTGCTTCATCCAAATACTCCCATCGGGAGCATACTCACGACAGCTTCGACTGCTTACCAGCAAATGATGTATGGATCCTCGACAGAAGATCGTGTAAGGTTCGAGTGCTCACTCGAAGACGGCAAAGTGACATGCACAACGATAGATTCGAGTCCCTGCGCGACTCTTCGAGTCCCCCAGACACTCGGGGGCTACTGACGAGGGGATACCCCCACGACTCATCTACGTGAGGGTACCTGGTGCGTGTCATGGCTGACGGCCCACCAGGGGCCCACTCGTGGACACCGACATGATGGAATAATACGTGAAGCCGAAGACTTGAGGCGCAAGACAAGGACTCCTATTTGTAGTCGACTAGGACTCTTGTAAACCCTACCTGGCTATCTATATAAAGCGAGGTAGGGGCACCTCTCTAGACATCTAGACACACATCATCTACAACCCCCACGCATAGGACTAGACAGATCTCTCTCCACCAAAGCCCTCACGGCACCTCTGTACATCATCATCAATACAAGATCAGAAAAGCAGCATGTAGGATTTTCCCTCCGGGGGCCTGAAGCTGGGTAAATCTTGCCCCATGTGCCTCTTGTCTGCTGTCCGAGGAGATCGAATCTCACCTGTAACCCTAGCCTTGAGCGCTCCAGCCTTGGCTTCCACTGTAATCGCATCTCTCCAATCAATAATATCGAGCGGGAGCAAGCCTCCCTGTTTTCCGACGAGCTATCGTCCAACCTGTGCCGCTCATGACTAACCCAGGGTCCCTGACCATGGGATTTGCCGGGGTTGATCCCCGTCAATTGGCGCCGTCTGTGGGAAAGACATGCGCGTTGGAATCACGGATCGGCGGCTCAAACCTACATCGGCAATCGACGATACGTCGACTTCGGAAGGATCTATTCAATTTGGGTTCCTCGCAATCTCGGCTTCTTCAACAACTACATCAAGCTCACGGAGAAAACAAGAAAATTTTCGAGCGCGTCACTCGAAGATCGACATCAACAAAAGCGCTCACGCGCAGCCTACAAAAAAAACGTCTGTGTTGCGGGCACTCGCGACGGCGACTCGGAGCTCATCTCGACGATCCCTTCAGTGGAAAGATGCGAAATCCAATTTTCGAAAATCTGTGAAAATTTCAGCAAATTCCAACGGCTGGATCTCCGTCGGCGACCCGCGCACTGAAGCACTCTCGGAATCTGACAGAACTCCGCGCGACTCCAGCAAATAAATTCCTGGCATTAGCTCGGACCTCAAATTGAAGATCCCTCACGTGAAATCATGCGGGATTCAATCCCCCATCAGCACAAAAAATTCAGAAAATTCCAACGGTTAGATCTCCGTCAGCGGCTCGCGCACTGCAACGCGTTTTTGGATCTACGCGAGATCGCGAATTTCCAATCGAGAATTCGGGTTCAATCTTGACCCACAAGGCTTCTACTCCAACTCGACATGCCATGAATGACTCACCAATGTTTCTACATCGACTCGAGCCTCTACAACAATAGCACACGACGAGCAATCGACAACTCGACGACTCGGCGATTACATCAACAATGATTCACTATGAAGATCTAATCGAAGAAGAAGAAATAAAAAAACGCAGTCGAAACCGTCGCCGCAACAGATTGCGGAATCAGGCTGCGCACGTCTACGGGCGAGGCATCGCCTCCGTCCGCCACATCGACTCCGTCCTCTACATCAAGCACGGACGAATCACGACGCGCACTCGATGCTCGGGGGCTCGCGGACTTGGGGGCTGAACGTCGCAGTCGCCGTCATATCAACTCCGTTCTCGCCTAGTCGACTTCTCATCTTCGACATCCTCTGCCATGTCAATCCTACAGCTAAGTTTTTTTACACTCTCATATGCTATGATTCCAAAACATATATGCATTCTCGATCAGTCGCCAAATACGACTACGGAGTCGCGCACAAACTTCTGAAGGCTACAAAATCATTCTTTGGATCATGCTCAGTTTTATATGTGTTTATTCGCGTTTATAGTGAGGCTGGGTACCAAAAGGCCGCTCTTGTCTCCGGGTTCAACAAGTCTGGCATAGCGTTCCTGTTACCCGGCAAGAGTATGCTGCTGGAGGGCCTACTCATGAAAAGACATGCATAAACTCTATATGCTGCTACATTATCCACTCGACAAAAGTGCAACATCTACAAATCATGCACCTTACAATTGTTTTGTATATCGCGCAAGTACATCTTAATACAGTTGCATATTTTTCTCTTTCTCAGCAAATGCTCGGGGGCTGGGCGCCCTCATGATGCGGCGACGTCAACCTCCTCGTCCACGACTGGCCTCTACAACAACTCACGCCTACGACGCAAGACCCGAGTTGAGCACTTCCTCGGATGACAATTACTCGACGATGAAGAAGTCTTGAGTCTATGCTCGACTGCAAGCAGTCGAACATAGCCTCGGGGGCTACTCCCATCAGGAGCGCTGGCGCGCACCCGACGAGCACTACTCGCGCAACTGACAAGAACGAAGGGGTTAGCTTAACAACAACTTGAGCCTATGACCGACTCTATGAGTCGAACATAGCCTCGGGGGCTACTCCCATCGGGAGCGCTGACGCGCACCCGACGACCGCTGCTCGCACATCTTACAAGAAGACGAACTCGACCGAAATTTCGATGCTTCATCCAAATACTCCCATCGGGAGCATACTCACGACAGCTTCGACTGCTTACCAGCAAATGATGTATGGATCCTCGACAGAAGATCGTGTAAGGTTCGAGTGCTCACTCGAAGACGGCAAAGTGACACGCACAATGATAGATTCGAGTCCCTGCGCGACTCTTCGAGTCCCCCAGACACTCGGGGGCTACTGACGAGGGGATACCCCCACGACTCATCTACGTGAGGGTACCTGGTGCGTGTCATGGCTGGCGGCCCACCAGGGGCCCACTCGTGGACACCGACATGATGGAATAATACGTGAAGCCGAAGACTTGAGGCGCAAGACAAGGACTCCTATTTGTAGTCGACTAGGACTCTTGTAAACCCTACCTGGCTATCTATATAAAGCGAGGTAGGGGCACCTCTCTAGACATCTAGACACACATCATCTACAACCCCCACGCATAGGACTAGACAGATCTCTCTCCACCAAAGCCCTCACGGCACCTCTGTACATCATCATCAATACAAGATCAGACAAGCAGCATGTAGGATTTTCCCTCCGGGGGCCTGAAGCTGGGTAAATCGTGCCCCATGTGTCCCTTGTCTGCTGTCCGAGGAGATCGAATCTCACCTGTAACCCTAGCCTTGAGTGCTCCAGCCTTGGCTTCCACTGTAATCGCATCTCTCCAATCAATAATATCGAGCGGGAGCAAGCCTCCCTGTTTTCCGACGAGCTATCGTCCAACCTGTGCCGCTCATGACTAACCCAGGGTCCCTGACCATGGGATTTTCCGGGGTTGATCCCCGTCAATTGGCGCCGTCTGTGGGAAAGACATGCGCGTTGGAATCACGGATCGGCGGCTCAAACCTACATCGGCAATCGACGATACGTCGACTTCGGAAGGATCTATTCAATTTGGGTTCCTCGCAATCTCGGCTTCTTCAACAACTACATCAAGCTCACGGAGAAAACAAGAAAATTTTCGAGCGCGTCACTCGAAGATCGACATCAACAAAAGCGCTCACGCGCAGCCTACAAAAAAAACGTCTGTGTTGCGGGCACTCGCGACGGCGACTCGGAGCTCATCTCGACGATCCCTTCTGTGGAAAGATGCGAAATCCAATTTTCGAAAATCTGTGAAAATTTCAGCAAATTCCAACGGCTGGATCTCCGTCGGCGACCCGCGCACTAAAGCACTCTCGGAATCTGACAGAACTCCGCGCGACTCCAGCAAATAAATTCCTGGCATTAGCTCGGACCTCAAATTGAAGATCCCTCACGTGAAATCATGCGGGATTCAATCCCCCATCAGCACAAAAAATTCAGAAAATTCCAACGGTTAGATCTCCGTCAGCGGCTCTCGCACTGCAACGCGTTTTTGGATCTACGCGAGATCGCGAATTTCCAATCGAGAATTCGGGTTCAATCTTGACCCACAAGGCTTCTACTCCAACTCGACATGCCATGAATGACTCACCAATGTTTCTACATCGACTCGAGCCTCTACAACAACAGCACACGACGAGCAATCGACAACTCGACGACTCGGCGATTACATCAACAATGATTCACTATGAAGATCTAAATCGAAGAAGAAGAAGAAAAAAAACGCAGTCGAAACCGTCGCCGCAATAGATTGCGGAATCAGGCTGCGCATGTCTACGGGCGAGGCATCGCCTCCGTCCGCCACATCGACTCCGTCCTCTACATCAAGCACGGACGAATCACGACGCGCACTCGATGCTCGGGGGCTCGCGGACTTGGGGGCTGAACGTCGCAGTCGCCGTCATATCGACTCCGTTCTCGCCTAGTCGACTTCTCATCTTCGACATCCTCTGCCATGTCGATCCTACAGCTAAGTTTTTTTACACTCTCATATGCTATGATTCCAAAACATATATGCATTCTCGATCAGTCACCAAATACGACTACGGAGTCGCGCACAAACTTCTGAAGGCTACAAAATCATTCTTTGGATCATGCTCAGTTTTATATGTGTTTATTCGCGTTTATAGTGAGGCTGGGTACCAAAAGGCCGCTCTTGTCTCCGGGTTTAATAAGTCTGGCATAGCGTCCCTGTTACCCGGCAAGAGTATGCTGCTGGAGGGCCTACTCATGAAAAGACATGCATAAACTCTATATGCTGCTACATTATCCACTCGACAAAAGTGCAACATCTACAAATCATGCACCTTACAATTGTTTTGTATATCGCGCAAGTACATCTTAATACAGTTGCATATTTTTCTCTTTCTCAGCAAATGCTCGGGGGCTGGGCGACGTCAACCTCCTCGTCCACGACTGGCCTCTACAACAACTCACGCCTACGACGCAAGACCCGAGTTGAGCACTTCCTCGGATGACAATTACTCGACGATGAAGAAGTCTTGAGTCTATGCTCGACTGCAAGCAGTCGAACATAGCCTCGGGGGCTACTCCCATCAGGAGCGCTGGCGCACACCCGACGAGCACTACTCGCGCAACTGACAAGAACGAAGGGGTTAGCTTAACAACAACTTGAGCCTATGACCGACTCTATGAGTCGAACATAGCCTCGGGGGCTACTCCCATCGGGAGCGCTGACGCGCACCCGACGACCGCTGCTCGCACATCTTACAAGAAGACGAACTCGACCGCAATTTCGATGCTTCATCCAAATACTCCCATCGGGAGCATACTCACGACAGCTTCGACTGCTTACCAGCAAATGATGTATGGATCCTCGACAGAAGATCGTGTAAGGTTCGAGTGCTCACTCGAAGACGGCAAAGTGACACGCACAACGATAGATTCGAGTCCCTGCGCGACTCTTCGAGTCCCCCAGACACTCGGGGGCTACTGACGAGGGGATACCCCCACGACTCATCTACGTGAGGGTACCTGGTGCGTGTCATGGCTGGCGGCCCACCAGGGGCCCACTCGTGGACACCGACATGATGGAATAATACGTGAAGCCGAAGACTTGAGGCGCAAGACAAGGACTCCTATTTGTAGTCGACTAGGACTCTTGTAAACCCTACCTGGCTATCTATATAAAGCGAGGTAGGGGCACCTCTCTAGACATCTAGACACACATCATCTACAACCCCCACGCATAGGACTAGACAGATCTCTCTCCACCAAAGCCCTCACGGCACCTCTGTACATCATCATCAATACAAGATCAGACAAGCAGCATGTAGGATTTTCCCTCCGGGGGCCTGAAGCTGGGTAAATCGTGCCCCATGTGTCTCTTGTCTGCTGTCCGAGGAGATCGAATCTCACCTGTAACCCTAGCCTTGAGCGCTCCAGCCTTGGCTTCCACTGTAATCGCATCTCTCCAATCAATAATATCGAGCGGGAGCGAGCCTCCCTGTTTTCCGACGAGCTATCGTCCAACCTGTGCCTCTCATGACTAACCCAGGGTCCCTGACCATGGGATTTGCCGGGGTTGATCCTCGTCAAGGCCGTTCTTGAATCATCAGTGATAGGAACTCAAATGAGTCGTCCAGAGAACTCAGAAGTTTCTTCACCACCTCGTGATCTGTGATGTTAGTGGCACCTAGTGCTTGAAGTTCATTTGATATGTCAATGAGCCTGTCAAAGGTTTTCTGCACATGTTCATTGTCTAGCCTCTTGAACTTGTTGAAGAGACTGCAAAGTGTATCAACTCGAGAGTCTTGTTGTGCGAAAACTCCTTCATTGACTTTTGACAGTCTTGTCCATATCTTCTTTGTTGTATCCAGACCGCTGATACGGTTGAACTGAGCCTTGTTGAGGTGGCCACCAATAATGCTTCGAGCTTTTGCATCAAGCTGCCAGTTTCTCTTGACAACGTTAGGGGAAGTCATCAGGGTAGGTTCAGGAATGCCTTGAACAACAACAATATCCCACAGATCCTTGTCAATGGCTTCAAGATGCATCCTCATCTTGTTCTTCCAGTACGGGTAGTCAGTATCGTCGAAGGTGGGGCAGTTTGAAGCAACGCTCATTGTACCTGAGGTCGACATAGCTAAAACTCCAGGTGGTTAAACCGAATCACACAGAACAAGGGAGTACCTTGCTCTGATACCAATTGAAAGCACAGTATATCGACCAGAGGGGGTGAATGGGAGATTTTCAAATTTCTTGAGGAATTTCAATTTCCTCAAGACTGAGGAAATTCGAAATTGAGGAAACTTAACTAACGAGGAAGTACAAAAACATCACAGAAAGAAGACATGACTACAAAGCATCATATTGCAAGAGAAACAACTTCAATCAAGAGAGCTAAAGTGTAACAGATGCAATGCATGAGGAATCAGGGTTGAGGAAACTCAGAAGGGAAGACATCAGGACAAGTCATCAGTGCATAAACATAAGAGTGGAGTTTGAAGAAATAGCACCAGGGCACTGAAGACACGGATTTGATCGACCAGTTCAAGTTGTTGTGACAACTCTACATCTGGTTGGAGAGGCTGAGATTGAACTCAGAAGACATAGTCTTCACCTTATTCTCCTTGAACTAAAGTCCTCAGACTCTGTCCAATTACTCAGGTGAGTCTTCAAGGTAGACTCCTGAAAGCTTCACAGACTCCATTCACTCAGGGAAGTCACAATTGCATCTTGACTTCCTCAGAACGATGACCTCTACACCGGCTGGAAGATCACAGTGTTCAAGAGTAAAAAGCTTCGGATCACTCGACCCAACTTCCTAAGAAATGCTCAACTACTCAGGCTGTTGGTTTTCCTCACTTAGGTTCTTCAAGTTCCTCAGAGGTGGGTTGCTCTCAAATGACAAGTGTCAGTTTTTTCTCGGAGCAGCCAACCCACAAATGGGGCTGGGGACGGCTATTTATAGCCGGGGAGAAATCCCAGGTGAAAGGACATAAATGCCCATGCACGAAATTACCATCGTGCCCATCCTTCGGACCGTTGCTAAACAGGTTCTAGCCTCTTACCACGCAACACGTGGCACAGTCCAAAATATTCTCTCTCTCTCTCTCTCTTCTTCTTCTTCTTCTTCTTCTTCAGGAAAACTGCACTGGCAGTTTCCTGGCTCCTCAATTGAAGTTAGATTCCTCAGTGTCCTGAAGAACGAAGTCTCAGACACCCGAGGAACTGAACTTCTTCTGCAGGAGATTCCTCAGGGTTTTCTTTAGGATTTCTATTTTGAGCACTTCCTCATAAATACAGACCTCATTTTCCTCCCCTCCAACAGTGCGGTGTTTTCCTATGACTCAAGAAGTATAAAAGTCTTAACGTAGACTACGCTTCAACTTCGGCTTCAGCGCGAGATGCATAAGGATGTCGCACGGCTTCTTTAGCGTCATCTGAATGCCTCAGGATCCTATTTCCTTAGGAAATGTACCGATTTCTTCAATATTCCTCAACATTTTGGGGGTCGACAACGGTGGTTAACCTCTTCTTCAGGGACTGTTCTCCTGTGTATACTCACAAACACATCAGTCCCTTAACCGTTTTGTCATCAAATACTCCAAAACCTCACAGGGGTACTAGATGCACTTACAATTGGTATCAACACCTATCATTTAGAGATCATGAATCCAATAAACAATAAATGCTTATCAATATAGGTCTATCGATGATGTAGTTTGGGCCCTTAAATTGGACAGGAAACATTATCAGTGCCATGGATAAATGACGCAATAACAAATCATCATAGTAATTGCACAAATATATAATTATGAATCAGGCATATACACATGAATCCTCTTCATATCCCACACCAAGGGGATTACTCCCGCGTGAGAGAAGAATCACAAATGAACACAGAGATCAAATAAGAAGAAATTATCTCAATATTACCATAGTATGCCGGAATAAGATGAATTACTAAGCGGATGGCGATCTTGGAATTACAATATGAACAGAGTTTATAGATCCTAGCCTTCCTTTCAAGTTGGAACCTCTCTCTTTAGTGGTGATGTTCTTGATAGTGGAAAGGAGGGTCTTGCTACAGGAAAACGTAAAATGGATTTAAGTGAAGAATTCTCATCTAGATCTATCTTCCTCTCCTCCGATCTCTAGTTCTTCCTCCATCACTCCTCTCCATCATCGCCAATTACAAAATTTCCTTATATAAACCAAGCAATAAACCCTCAAAAAGCACTATATAAATTAAAAGCCGTCAATCTCCAACTGTCGCTACCCGTCTGTATCATCGGTGGGGATGGCCAAGGGGCAACAACTCGTTCTCTAAGGCGTGTCAAATGTCCATCATGGACGTACAGCGGAAGCCCCACCACAACATATTGGTTCCTATCCTCCGCATTAACTGGGACGGCGCCATCGGAGTCTGGATCATCCACTGATGCGACATGGGTGGATGTGGGGGCAGTGTTGGCACGTGCTCCGTTGGCGCCAAACCCCAAGACTGAGTTGCTTCTTTGTTTTCGGTGAATATTCGTTAGTGCAGAGGCAAAACTTGATAAAACCTTGAATTAAACCAAGCAATATACCCTCAAAAGGCATTGTATAAACTAAAGCCATCAAGTTCCAATTTTGCTACCAGTATGTATCATCGATGAGGACAACCAAGCGGCAACAACTCTCATCCATCATGGATGGAAAGCTCAAGCCCCACCACGACATTTTCTCGTCCTCTGTGTTGACGAAGACGACACTAGGACCGATTTGGTTGAACAAGAAATCATTTTCAAGGCAGCAAACCCCATCAAGGCAGGTGAAAAACGGAAAGATTTTTTCTGATGTTCTGAGGCCGAATACCAAAAAAATTTTAAGGGGGTCCCAGAAGGACCCTTACCTCCAAACAACCCCTAAGAGTCCGAGTTACCCACAGGTGCAATGTGGGTAATGGCAGCGGCGATGATGGCGTGTGCTCCGTTGGCACCAGACCCCAAGGTCAATACGCGGTCTGGCGGCTCAAAAACACATAGGATTGGATATGCATATCTACGATCATATGGGTGCGTTTGGATGTGAACAGTCACACTTGCACTGTGTTTCTCGAAAAAAAAACATAGGGTCTACATACCAGCCGAGGCCACTAGGCTGTTGAACCCAGTGCGACTGATCTGGTGAGGATACCCAATTTCCATTTTGGAGGCAAGGATACCCACTGTCTTCGATCAATGATCTCAACATAGTTGCCAACACTGCGCGACTTGCATCAACCAGAATGCTCGGCAGCGCAAGAAACCTGATAAGCACAGCCATGATCTGGAGCGGTCAGCACCCACGCACGGTGAACAACTGCGCATCCCTGCAAACACACAAAATTTCTTGTAACTTGGCTCACAAAGGAGCACCTATTTCATCTCATCTGGCACACAACCACCAACCACACAAGACACAGGCAGGGCAGCTAGGTCGGGTCCTTAAACGAGATCAAATAACAAATCTGCACAAAGAGTCTACGCAACACACAACTTCCTGCCACGGCAGTTTCTGCGCCCTGTGTACACGGCCTAATGGACAGCGACAACCAGAACTAAAACCAACATTGTTTTGTTCCACCAAATAAACAGGCTGTAAATTCCTTTGGTCTTTCCATTGTCTGTAGTATAACTCACTGCGCCTTGTCGACCTCTGGACAGATCGCCGAGAAGGGAACCTGCAGGCACGTAAGAGTTTTGTTAGTAGCTCCTACTCCTGGAAAAGGAAAAGGGCAACAGCAGCCTCTGAGTACTGGGCATAGTGGAGAGAGCCATATAACTTTATATCAATGCACAGGAAAGCAGAAAAACTGGTGGGGGTAGACAAAAAAAGATATATAGAAATCAAAGTTAGCATTGCACAAAACGGGACTGAAGGTAAGACGTGAAAGAAATTTGCACAGAACGTGTATTTGAGAACAATTGAAGCCATCAACCATACTTTGTAAGATGTTACTGTGTAATCGTTCAACGGCCTAACCAGCAACCAACAAAACAGCAGGCATGAAGATCATGGTCACTACAACTGAAACTGAAGTAAAACCCAACGAGAATACGCAATAGATGAGCTTAACTGAGGATGATGATTGGGTATATGGCACAAACACAGTAAGACAACATAGTAATCCAAAAAAACCTCTCTAAATATATGAAAAAAAATCCTGAAAAGGAATGCGTATTTTAATCTGTTAAACCATCTTTCGTTCTAAAGTAACACTTGCAGAAGCAAACTTTCCAGAACTGATACGAGAGTAGGAACGGATAAATATGCCAAAAATTTATGCTTGGGTGCTCATATACGGATAACTTCTGTAAAACTGATGAAAACGTAATTATGCTGACGACAAGGTTCTCAACTTCTTAGTGGATGAATACAAAGTTCTTAATAACTAACAAAGCACCTTATCTTGATGTCTCTGCTACATCCTTTGTCAGAACCAGAATGAACTATACCATTATCGGGCTGGTTACAAAAGTCTGTAGCAACTGTAAGGTAGAAATTTTGGCCACTCAATGTAAACAAATAAAGGAGGCAATGGCCAACCCAATATATCTATCCTAAAATGCATCTAAATGATAGATATGTTCCTATTTAATTTTGGAATATCCTCTACATGGTTGGCTGCTAGCTGGTTGAAAGGACAAAAGGTGTCTTACATGAGTTGCTGCTCTGAGCAAAACTGTTGTGTTTCACTTGATCAAACAAGATACAGTCCAAAGCTCTTTTGTACAAATGACTTGGCATAACCACTATCAAATAATCATATCTACCTGTTTGAAAGAAACTAACCAAAGAGAAGTAACCAGACTAACAAAATTAATGTAATACCCAACAAAGTAAACTAAACTCATGTGAGAGACCATGCATTCATGCTTGCATATGACAAAGTCTCTCAACAGCCTACAGACTTCATTGGAGAGATGATAAAAGTGACAGCCACAGTACAGTCAACAAAATTATCAAACTTGAGAGAACAAAAATGGCATTATGATTCAATAGCCTCATAACTAAAAAAACTGGAATTGCGGAAAATTATCAAACTTGAGAGAACAAAAATGGCATTATGAGAGACCAGCCTTGTACTTGGAAGCAATAGCCTCTTAACTAAAAAAACAGGAATTGCGGAAAAAGAAGAGATTTCTGAATTCCTGAAATCTATACGTAAATTTACTGGTCTATTTAAAATTTGGATTGACTCACAACAAATGATTTGAGATTGGTGAATTCAAGGCCCTCTTCTGCTTATATACCCCAATGATAGGATCCTCACTGAAAGAACATAATCAATACATATGATCTTCTAAGACAGCTAGTGAAACTAGATGTGTGGGTGGATGAGACTATAGAGTCTGCCAATGCATTTTTTACTACACAGGCGAACTGCATGTCAGTGCACTAAGATTGACAGAAACACAGTGACAACTCCAAGGCAGGTAGGCAACCGTCCCGAAGTACAAACCAAAAATGAAAAAAAGAAAATCTATTCTCTCCTACTCTCTCATGATCATCTCTTATCTCTTCTCTCATCTCTCATACTTAAAAAAAGACGTAAGGTTCTGTCGTCCGCTCCTCCTTCGTCTAACCTTACGTGCATCCCCTCCTTCCTCTCCCTCTTTTGATTTTTTCCACCCATCTTTGTTTTTTCTATCGGTTTTCCTTAAAACCGCCTCGACTGCCCCACCACTTATTGACTTACCAAATAAAATTCAGTTTTCCTTGGTAAGCTAATAAGTGCTTACCAAATAAGTGTTTACCAAATATGGAGAGTATAATATTTGAAGAAGACGCACGGGCAATTATCTAGACAAAAATATCACTCCTACTTAAAGAAGACGTAAGGTTCTGTCAATCGCTCCTCCTTCGTCCAACCTTACATACACCCCCTCCCATCTCTGGTTTTTCTATCGGTATTCCATAAACACCCCGCCTCAACTGCCCAAATCATCCTTGTGATCATTCTGAGATCTTCTTGTGATCATTCTGGAAAAAAAAAACTATGTAGTTCCTCTTTCCAAATCATCCAGATGGAGAGGATGATGACATCAAAATGCAGCGATAGCTTTTTTGTTTCTTACGAAATTTGTTATGAAATGTTTCAAGCAAACCAATAAATCTCTATAAGTAAAAGATAGGCTTGCTTTCATCAAATAAAATTTCAGTAGTGTATCATTGTGATAACAGCTGCCTACTATTAAATACGAAAAGCTTATTACGAATTTATACAAGTGTTAATGAGCATATGCAACTGATGCTGCATAATACTACAATGACACAAAACCACCAGATCAGAGATATGCCTGAAATTGATAGCAGCAAGTTTGTACTAATAGCATCTCCAGCTTTAAGTCCTAACTCTCTATGATAATAAAATGTAATTGCATTTAGCAAACCATTCAGTATAAATGTGTATTTCTTTCTCTACTAGTCAAGAAAAGAATAGTAAACACGAATTGAAGAAATTTCTGCGACAATCAAAAGAGTTGTTAACAGGATATAATCTAATGTACCAAGTAAATTGCATCCGATAAAAAGGGCTGTGGTTTACTATGTAAATACCTCCAACTGATCACATATTTGTGTTCAATTCTTGCTACTGCCACCTCCCTCCTGCGAACCGCTGTCCTGCGAGCTAGTGCCAGCACCCCCATTGTTGCCATCCTGCTGTGGTGTTTGCCCTCCCAATCCACCAAAGCGCCATGGCAATGACAAATTGAATCTCCTTTCCACCACCCTTGCAGTCTCCTCACTCTCCTCCCTTCCTTCCTCGGCAGCACCAGAGCTCCCAGATGCAGCTGCAGCAGCCATGCCAACAGCTGGCTGTGGGTTTGAGGCCTTATTGCCCTCATAATCAGGATCATCAGTGGGCAGCTCAAAGCGACAAATGGGGCATGAATTGTGGAGCTCCAGCCAGGGTACAATACAATCGGCATGGTAGATGTGCTTGCAGGGCATCTGCTTGGCCCCGTCTCCAGGTGAGAAATCTTCCTTGCACACAGCGCACTCGGCACCCTCTGCCGCCGCAACCATGTCATCGGTGACAACGACGTCAGGAAGAGTTAACAGGGCGGACTTGGCAGCCGGCGGCGTGCCGTAGCGGTTGGGATCGTTCTCGGCGAGCTGCTCGATGAGTTGCTCCAGTCCGGGGCCGACGAAGTAGTCCCCGTAGCTTGCCCCACCGGAACGGCCGCCCAGGTTGACGCTGGCGTCGTCGAAGAGCACCTGGATGTTGGCGCCCCCCTCCACAAGGGTGTGGAGGTAGTTGTTGAAAAAGGCGACCGGGTCGAATGACTCAGGCTCGTTCTCAGGTGTGGCAGTGCCAGCGGCTGAGGCAGCACCGCTGCCGCTCCTGGACCTAACGCGGCGGCCCTCCTGGAGGTCGAGGATGCTGGTGAGGAAGTTGGAGAGGTCGCTGGAGGGGGGCGCGGCGGTGGAGGAGGAGGATCTGGATGGGGATTGGGAGGAGGCGGTGGGCATCATAGGGGGGAAGGCGAAGGGGAAGGGGAGGGGGAGGATGGTGGGGGCGGGGACGGTGACCTCCTCCAGGAAGTCGCCACGGCACTCGGGGCAGGAGAGCTCGCCGGCGGCGGCGGCGGAGGCGGCGAGGAGGACGGTGCGGTTGCATTGGTAGCAGAAGTATTGCTTGCGCGCGAGGGAAGCGTAGTAGGCGGCGCCTGGGGTGGACATGGCGGCGCCCGGCGATCTAGGCAGCGGCGGCGATGCTTTTCTCTGCGGAATTTAGGTCTTCGGCTTTCAGTATCTCGTTTAGTCTTTTTTTTTTCATGTGGATTTTCTCTGATTTTATCAAAGAGCGGTGACTCCCGACCCGACGGTATTTCGTTGCGGCCTACTTTTAGCGTTGTTTGGGGTGCTTCGGTGATGAAAGTGGTTCAGCCAACCACGACCTTAAAAATACATTCATATTCTGTCAAATTCAACTAAACTGAAACGAAGTTGAACGAAATTTAGCGGAATTCATAATATTTGGTCTTAATCTCTACTACTAATAAAAGAGCAAACATCAATTCTTCTAAAGCTACTCAGCAATATGTACACAAAATAACCAGAAACGTCGAATCTAACCAACTTGATTAAATCTAAGAGTCTATATTAGTTCAATGGTCTGTCACAAAATTAAACGGTTCAGATTTGATGTTTTGCCGGTCTACTGCTACCAACTCCACGCGCACATTTACTTGTGATCCGCTTGAGGCGCTCGTGATCCCCTAAATCGTGGAACAATAGACCTACGGTTACGCTGAATTGGTCTCTGCTTCACAACTCCATGGGCGTTACGCCCACCCCGGCGGCACTCGCGTTGCTCGCGCTGGGCAAAGCAGCGGCGTTGGGGCAACGGAGCCACCACGTCGGGTCGTCTTCCACATCCTCGTCATCATCGGTCTAGCCAACAAGTGCGGCAGCGGCACGGTGAGACATCTCTACAGCCCGAGCGGAGGCATCACCATGAACCTACTATGCTTGCGCGGATGCACCCCGCGATAGCAGGGGCCTTTGCGGCATTGTCGGACCTGGACCCAACGAGGCGCGGCGAGAAGTCCGTGTGGTGGTGCTCTGCTCGAATTCGGGCTTGTGCTGTCCGTCGGCAGCATCTACGCGTACGTGTTATCACACATGCATTCGTTTTCAGGCCTCGCGAGATGTACGACGCCCAGAAGGATTAACAAGTGCCATTACCAGTTCATGAGGTTGCATATAGGTTTCGACTGGAATCATGAAAAATCTGCACGCCAAGAGAGAGAATAAGGAGAGAAAGGCACAAGTGCAAGCATGTAGAAGCCAGATTGCTATGGGAGTGGAGTTCAACGGTGAGCATGAGGTGATGAATGTCCTAGCAGTGGGAGTAAAAAATTATGTCTACCTGTGGAATGCACATAGAAGCCGGTTGACATCTTCAAATTATTGTAGGATTTTCTTTCTTAAAGTTAAAGATAGATACTAGGACAGTTTTAACACTACACATGCCAACATGCATGCTCGGCGCTTTGGACAATATTGTTTTTTCATGGAGTTGGACAGAGCATGTCACTCACCTTGCTGGATAGAGACTAACAAAGCAGATTTCAAATTACATTCAACTACCATTAGGTATGATTACACATCATTCATGATCATTTAAAGTTTTCACATGTGCAGAGAGAACTTGCATAAAATGTTATCCCTCGACAATACTATTGAATTCATATTTCACATGTGAATAATATGTTGACGAAATCGTTTCTTCGGAACATACTTGACACCAACGATCTTAAGAAAAGGGGTTGTGTGTTCTAAACTCAACAAGAATATGAGCATAAAGTATAGCTTCATCTTTTATTTGACAATATTATATTATACAGTAATAAATATTTTCTTGTTTTTTTGTTTAATATTTTGTATTTTTTTGGCAACAACACAAGAACTTAACCGTAATGTAGTACTTATGACACTACAAGCCACACCGAAGATTGAATTCCATCTTATTTCTGAAATTTAAGAGGACTTATTGGATATCAGCAAAGCGGAACGAGCCCGAAGAAATGCTGATATTAGATTTAAACAGGTTCATCCTTTTCCTTTGTATGTGTTTTCGATTCTTTTTTGTGTGTAAACATAGCTTATAGTTGTCTTGTGGTGTGATTTTATTTTTTTGCGTTGAGCTCTATATTATTATAGAATTCAGATTAGGCAAATCAAGAAGTTGTTTCATATGTTAATAAAAGTACTGAAGGATTTGCAGGTGAGCAACTATTATATGAGTTTAGATGATCAAATATCAGTAGTACATCAAAATCTACGGTTTTATATACTTCGTCACATACTATCATATTCATATATGATAACATATCAATCGAGTGTTGTTTCTTTTTCATTCACAGTGTACATTGTTTCCAGTGTAACAAGAACAAAAAAAATATACTCTCTAAATAATGTTATCTTATATTCGGGTTCCAGTGCCTCCCTGATTCCTTGTACGTATGCACACTCTTCTTTTATCCATTGCTTTCATAAACTATTTGTTGTTGAGGCTATTTGATGGAGTTAAGGCATTCGCAAGCATTGTCCCGTGTACACAAGTGCACTCTTTATTTTTCTGTGTCTAGGTTTTTCAAGGACAAAATGATTGGCTATAATACAAAGATAAGTTTATTGTAAGTGGTGGCTACATAAGCTCTCAAACCCCTTTGGAGCCTTGTAATTTACATTTGATGTTATTCATGGATTATTCAATGATGTGTTGCTTCAAATTTTGTTCTGGCCATCCAGTATAGGATACTAAAGAGTTTAAATTATTGTTCGGTTTTCTTCTCCAAACTGATATTTTCCTTGGAATAAATTTATGATCTGTACTTAATCATGTTGTATTAAGAGTTACCACGTTAGAATAAGCTTATCCAATAACTTAATATATTTTACAATTGGGTTTAGTGGATTTTTATTAGATTGAATATTCTTATTTCCAACCTACTATCACTGATTGAATGGATGAACAAATATATTATTGTCTCTATGCAGCAACATACTACAATATTCTCCCACGTTTAAAATACAACTTGAGTGACATCACAATATAATGTACCTATTTAATTTATGTATGTTTGGAAACATTTTGTACTGGTTTATCTCATTTGGTCAATATTTGAGACGTGCGTATTTGGGAAGAAATTGCTTGGAAGAATGCAAGTTATGCACAAATTCTAGAGTATTTTTTTGAAGAATATCAGCTGAATCAACGATTTGGAAACCATAGACTTCAAACTGAAATTCTTGGAAGGTATTGTGTTCATTCTTCTTTAGTGCAGTAGCTGATTTATCCTTCCTACTTCTCATTTGGGAAGAATTAATATGAACTCCACCTTTGCTTCCTTGCACAACTAAAATTTGTAGGTATATGTTTTTGTTGCCTAATGGTTATTGTTTACAGATCATGATTTTAGTTACTGGAAAGATTGCTAGAAAAAATATTACCATTTTCCATATTTTAAAGGAAAAGCCCCTCAAGGGTGATTTCTTTCTTGTGATCGGTAACTTATATTTGAGATTGTTATATCAATACATGTCACTATTAAAAATTGTGTGTGTGTGTGTGTGGTTTTATTGTTGTTTTATAGAGTAAATCATAACTAGATGAATGCGATTTTTTTCTTTTATCGTGCAACGACGTGCAAGCTTACTAGTTTACATAAATAGCGAATAAAAAACAAAAAAACTACTGGAAACTCCGTCGGCTCCTCCGACGCCTCCTCCTGCAGCCCCGCCAGCGGCGCCGTCGTTGTCACCATCGTCATTGGGCTCGGGCTTCATGGGTACTGGAGCCGCGGCTCGTTGCCGTCCTCGATGTAGTCGAGGACGGCGGGGAGGGTGCGTCCCTCCGCGCTCCACCACCGCCTCCGGCCGTCTCGGTTCAGCCGGCCCGCCACCGGATCCAAGCCGTTGGTGGAGACGATTGTCTGGGCCGGCGCTCCTCAAAGTGCGCCGTCCAGCGAGCGACGTTGCCAGATGCGTTCGCCGGGTCGGCGCGCTCGGCCTCTGTCATGGAGGCGCGAACAGCCTGGACCTCCCTATCGAAGGGGGCGCCCTCATGAGGCACTGGCGGTATCAGCGCTCCGACAGCACTGAGCACCCAGCCGTGCGGTGGGCGCGTGTCCGGCGGGCAGGGGTAGCCCTCCTGAGCGAGGAGGACCGCCTCAATGACGGCGAGGGTGCGGCGGTTGGCCATGGTGGCGAGGAGGGGCGGAGCGCGGTGAAGAGAAGAGCGCGTCGAGGTGAGGAGCAGAACGCGGCAAGGTGAGGAGCAGAATGCGGCGAGAGGAGGAGAGGAGGCGACGAGTGTGCGACGTTTCACGACGGCGAGACCGCTTTATATAGCGGGGCGGCGCGTACATGCGACGACGCTGTGGGCGGCGATTGGACTACTCATCGCGACCGCATTGATTCGCCTGCCGTCGATTGGACTCGACTCCGACTTCGCATTGATTCCCCTGCGGCGGCGCCAGGTGTGGGGAAGCCGAGGCGAGAGGATGAGGCCGCCGCGTGGGAAGACGCCGACATGTGGGGCCGTGGACGCGGCGCGCACGAACGGTTCACGCGTTCGCGCCTTTTTCTTTCATCCGGCGTCCCCAAGCGACCCCCAGTGCGCCGGGTCGGCTTGGGATTGCCGGACTCAAATTCGGACCAATCCGGCGCTATTTGGGCCCTTGGGGACGCGGCTGGGCGGAATTCGTCCGGCCGGCGCAAATAGCGCCGGCTTGAGGGCCTCTTGGGGCGCGGCTGGAGATGCTCTTAGTTTCCGGTTATGTTACAACACTTTAGCTGTTAGAGTTTGATTTGAATTTGTGAATCGAATAGATATCGTATCAAGAAAAAAGAATAGATATCGTGTCAAACATTTGAAAGATTAATTGACTACTTGTATTCTCTTTTCTTTCCATGGAGAATTGTCCATAATTGTACGGGTCTATCAGTGTCTTTTGAGCATCTGATGCTTTTAGCCACGTGCCTTCTTTTTCCGGTAAATTATAACAATGCTAAGTTAATTAGTATTATGCAATACCAATCCATATAAGTTAAGTTGTTTTTTCATGATAATCAAGTAAATGTATTAAGTTGTTGCAACGAAAGAAACTCAAGGTTGTAGGATATCAAGTTAACCTCTCTTTCAATGTAGATTGATCTCTGGGGACCTTGAGTTGTTGAGTTAAATTTTGATCAAGTGCATTAAAATGAATTATTTATTACACAACCAATTACTCATCGTAAACCTCTCTAAAGGGTTGCCATCCTATTTAAAATCATAATATTTCTTTCCTAAACTCTTAGGAACATATTACTAATGCCTTAGAGCAACTTTAGCAGATCCGCTATTTTCTCGACCCTAAAAAAATGAGATGCAGGTCGCCGCGAAAAAAATGGAAGACGAAATCGATCCGGGCAAAACAAAAGTGTCATTTCGTATGGCATAATATGCATATTTGAATTGTTTGTCTTCACGCTACAAATTCTACGCCAGAAATAAAAATACGAAGAAAAAAAGAATATAGTAGGGGGTCGCTGAAGGTCACCGGGAGGGCGGCTCACTTCTTCTTCGGGCGATACGGGTAGAAATTAAACGTGGATGTGATACGTCCAAAACGTATCTATAATTTCTGCTTGCTCCATGCATGTTTTGTGTGATATTGCTATGATCTAGATACACTTTCATACACTTTTGATCATATTTGGACTAACCTATTAACTCAGTGCACCCCAGTGCCAGTTCCTGTTTTCTGCTGTTTTTCTATTTCAGTTTTCCCCCGTATAAAAAGTGCCAGAAACATTCCGGGAAAAATACAGGAAAAATCAGCGTACAGGAAGCTTCGCGAAGAGCCCGGGTGGGGCCAGAGGGGAGCCAGGGGGCCCCAGGCGCGGCCCCCTCCGTCACGGGGAAACTCCGAGGACAGAACCCTATTTCGCAAACTCTCCTATTTTCCGCCGCCGCCGCGCTTCCGAGATCGGGAGCACCAGAAGACCTCTTCCCGGCACCCTGCCGGAGGGAGGTTTGACCTCCGGGAGTCTCCTCTCCACCATGGATGCTCCCCGGATGTCTCGTGAGTAGTTTTCCTTGGACCATGGGTCCATGATCAGTAGATATGTGATGTTCTCCTCCCCTCTTTGTTCTTCGTGGTTTAGACCTCGTGAGCTTCCCTACATGATCGAGGCACTTTTGTAATATTTCTGCTGTTGCTATGCTGAGTTTGATGGGATCTGATGGATTATGAGATTATGTTCAGATTGTGATTGAGTAATATATTTGATTCTTATCTCTTATATTTTTGTTCCTAAGTAATTCTTGCATGTTCTCCGTTGTTGTTTATTGCTTTGGCCAAGTAGTAGGTAGTGACTCCAAGAGGGAACGTTGTGCTCGATTGTGGGTTCATGCCCCCCGATGACACGCTTGAGTGACAGAAACATGAGTCTAGGGGATGTGCTGTTGCCACAAGGGGGAAACAACGATGCTTGTAACCGCGGTTGCAAAGATTGTTTACTTTACGCAAAGTGCTTTTTAATGCAGTTGTCTGTTGCTTTGGGTTTACACTTTGGGTGGGGCTCGCAACTTAATACAAGCGAGATGTTCTGGATAGATATCTCAAGGTGGATGATTAGTAGTAGATGCAGTTGGATTTCGGTCTACTTATTTTGGCGTACTTCCCGTGCTTTTGAGCCTCTTCCTTTCTTTTGTAGCATAGTTAGCATTGCGGTGCGTTCATAATCCTGTCAATTGCCCTTTTGTAATTTGTTTACCTCGCATAGCAGTTTTATCGTCTTTTGGGAGAGAGACATCACTAGTGAACATCACGTATCCCGGCCCATATCCTCATTACTGTTTCCACGCTATATTTACTTTACTGCTTTTACTTGCTATCATTATCCCTTGCGTTTTATCCTTTGTGAACAACAAGACCGGAGAGATTGACAACCTCTCTGAACTTCGTTGGGAACAAAGTTATCTGTGTCTGTGTGCAGGTCCGCGTCAGTTGCGCCGCTGACACCTACTTATCATCTCTAGAGTCCTACTGGAGACAAACCTTGGTATCTTCACCGAGGGAAAATCGCTGCTGCCCTACATCTCAAACCTTCCACTTGGGGTAACCAACGAGGGGCGAGAAGCCATCAAGCAAGTTTTCTGGCGCCGTTGCCGGGGACTCCGAGTGATAAGATAGGGGAGTTGCACACTACCCTTTACCTTTGTTTTTTAGTCTTGTTAGTTTACCTTTCAGTTTCTATCTTTGTGTCCTTTATCAAAAATCAAAAAATATATATATAGTATGTCTAGTTCCTTACTTGCCAATCAATGTCTAACTTCTTTGAAACTAGATCTTATTGGCATGGAGGATTCACCGAGGATCAACAAGAATATTACAAGGAATACCGCTTGTCTCAAAAAGGGATACACTTATGGAGACTCATACATCAATCGTATGAGTATGCTAAAAACTTGTGCTCAATATATAATATATCTTTCTGCAGGGATGAATATTGTTGCTTTATGAGGCACAAACACCTTGCTTTCCAATGTGAGTACAATGAGGATGAAACCTTAGCTTCTTATGCTAAGGGAAATTATGATTTTTATGATGCAGAACAAATAGAAGAATTTGTTGCTTTTAAGGGTGCCTATGAAATTACTTCTTTTCTTGAAAATATTGATGATGCCCCTTACAAATCTGAGAGTCTTGCTATACTTAACTATTGTTTGGAAAATTATGATGCAAATTATTATATTACTGATCATCTTGAGAGAATCTCTCCTCCAAAGGAAGAGACTAATGTTTTGCAGGACTCTATGGAAGAAGAAATTACTGAACCTGAAAGCTCCTTGGATGAAAAAGAGGAGGAGAGTGACGAACAAGAGGAGGAAGAATGGAGCCATCCATGTCTACCTTCTAATGAGAGTAACTCTTTGACTCTTACCTTATATGAGTGTTATGATCCTATGGATTCTTTTGAAATATCCCTTTTTGATGAAGTTGACGCCTTCTATGCTTATGTCCGTGATGCCACTATGGATGATGCTTACGGAGATGAACTTGCTATAGCTCCTCATGTTAAGCATGAAATTGTTTCTATTGCACCCACACTTGATTGTCCTATTATACTTTTGAAATCTCCAATTCATATTCCGGAGAACTATGCTCTTATCAAGGCTCAATGTGATGGGTTGCATCTATCTTATCATCCTAAAAACCGTGTTGAAAACAATACACGTGTGCTTGTAGGTCATGAACAACATGATTTATGTGATAGTTATATTCTTGATGTTGTTCATGATTCTACTGAAAATTATTTTGAGAGAGGAAAGTATGATTGTAGAAACCTCCATGTTACAAAAACACCTCTCTTTTTGTTGAAAGTTTTTAAGTTGTTCTTGTTCCACCTTCCTATGAATGTCACTTTGTGCTTCTTCGATTTATTTTCTTATGAGATGCCTATGCATAGGAAGTGGGTTAGGCTTAAATGTGTTTCATATTTTATTCTTGATGCTCTCTTTTGCTTCAAAATTCTTATTCTTGTGAGAGCATCTTCTATAATCTTTCAGCCTAGCTAATGGCTCTAAAGAAGCGCTTTCGAGAGGCAGCCCGCAACGAATTTAGGTGTTTCTTTTTGCTTTTGTTGTGTCTTGATGATTGTTACTATTGTAGAAACATCATTGTATCTTTATTTTTCAACTTTGCGCCAAGTTATAGCCTCTTACGGCAAGGGAAGTAAAAGTTGTGACATGCTGTCCAGAAAACAGATTCTGTCCTCGTGACCAGAAAGATTCCAGAAAAATCCCAGTTCATCTTTTTGAGCTGAAATTTGTACACAGTATGCTCTATACAATTACGAAACTTCCGTATGTTCTGAGTTTTTTGATTTGAGTTGCAGAAGTGCCCCTAAAAAATTCTTTATTATCTGCTATTCTGTTTTTCACAGATTCTGCCACGTTTTGTCTCTCCTAACTTTTGCAAACCTTAAGCTTGCTTTTCTTTGCAAAAAACTTTTTGGCACTCTTGAGAAACAGTAGATCTTCAAGAATCTCTTTATATCCAGTGGGGAAAAATTATTTATTAAGGGTACTAACCTCTCTAATGAGCTTATGATGAGTTATGTATGAAGGGAGTTTTCAAGTGTGCGATGGAAGATGATGAAAGAAGATCCAGGAGTGTCAAGCGCTCAAGCTTGGGGATGCCCCCATGCATACACAATAAATATTCAAGGAGACTCAAGCGTCTAAGCTTGGGGATGCCCCCGTGCATCCCCTTCTCCATCAACAATCATCAGTTCGTCCTTCGTCTCACTATATTTTTATCACTTCATGCGTTATGTGCTATGCTTGGAGCATCTCGTTCTTAGGTTTTATTTTTAGTTTTCTTTAGCTTTGCTTGCTTTTCATAACAAGTTATATCCCGTCTTACTTTGTGTGGGAGAGAAACACGCTCCACTTTCAAAATTTAGAACACATCATAGGATTTTTCCTGCTTATCTTTTTGCTGTCGTGTGTTCTTTATCTTTCCATAGCTACTGCCATGTTTAGTCTTAGTCTTAGTTTGTCTTTAGCAAGAGCCTTGGATTTTGTTTAGTTTGTTGCTGCAACTCTTTTTAGTTTTCATGTTTATCTTGTTAAAGAGAGTTGGTTGTTGGACTGAGTTGTGTCTTGTCTTGAGAGTAGGTAATTGAGGTTGCTATTTAATTCTAGTAGTAACTTGCAATAGTTTTCAGGTATTGTTGTGAGTAATGTTTGAACTTTTGGTGTCAAGAGCTCTAGCCTATTAGTGATATGTGTCGTATTTTGGGAAATCCTTGTTTATTTTCAAAACCTACAAAACTAGTTGAGAACTCTAGCTACTAGATGGATCACTACTCTTTGGAGGGATCGAATATTAGAGTACACTCACGTACCATGAGTCGAGGATGCGCAAGGATAACCAAACCCCCATACACTCCTCCTCAGGGTACTTGTCTCTTTGTGGACCTCCTTATTAGATTGAGAGTTACCGATAATAAGTGCATGAGTTCTTCGGACTAATGTAAGTATTGAAAGTTGACACTTCCACCTTCCCATATTTTGCTAGCCTCTCCCGTATCGTGCATTGCCTTCTTCTCATTCCGAGAGTTGGTGTCCACCTTCGCCGGTACATCCAAACCCTTGGCATGATACGCTCTGTCATCATAAGCCTCCTTATATCTTTCCTCAAAACAGCCACCATACCTACCTATCAAGGCATTTCCATAGCCTTTCCGAGTTATATTGCCATGCAACATCCACCTCTTCATGACTTGATCTTGATGTCATACATGTTCTTGCTACACTGGCAGCGACATACATTGCATACATCATGATAGTTACATCTTCTTTATGATTTTGAGTACCTTGTAAAGTGTGAAAGATCTCCTTTACCTTCTTGTAAAATAGAGTGTTGCCCTTAAGTGAGGAAAATATCCCAAAGTGGACACAATAAAAGATCCCAAAGAGGACAAATGAGAGTTACATAGAAAGAGCCATTGAGGCCACAAAAATACAAAAAAATAGAAAAAAGAGAAAAAGAAATAAAAAGAGAGAAAGGGGCAACACTACTATCCTTTTGAGAGATCCACACTAGTACTCCCTTTATACCCTTGTACTCCATAGAGATGATCATTTTGCATATAGCTATGTGGGGACCTTCACACTATAGAACTTGGCTTGCATATTCCAAGGATGAGCCTCCTCAAACGAGCTCTAGGTCTTCATGAGCGAGCAAGTTAGATGCACCCCCACTAGTTCCATTGGAGAGCTTCCTAGCTCGTATGTGCATCCGTTGCATGGCAATCCCTACTCCTCACATCATATCTATCATTTGGCATCTCTTGCCTATGATTGTCCTCATTGATGTGAGCCTTTCTCATCCTTTTTGTCTTCCTCCTCCACCATACTTCTCTCTTTGCCATCCTAAGTGTCAACTCTCGTGCTTACGCTCATCCATTGCATGAGTGCTCAAAATATCGAAAATGAGTGGATTAAATTGACTTGTACCTGGCTAGTGGTCTGGGGACGAGTGAAGATAAGATTCCAAAGAAGACCAAGTGTGAAACTTTAGTAGATTGAGTTCTCAACACAAAAATACTTTTCCTTGTATTCCCTATCCCCTTTCTTGCATGCAAACACCATTTGGAGACATTCGAGTCACGGACAGCGATAGCTCTTGCACCTGATGTTCTTTTGTTACTTGTTTCAATGCTAATATAGACTCTTGCATGCTATGACTTGAATTGAATTTCTAACCTTGATTGCTTTACTTTTGAAAGTTCTTTTATGGTTGCTAGCATGTCACCACAGAAATTATGCTGTTATCATTTACCTACTCGAGGACGAGCAGGAATTAAGCTTGGGGATGTTGATACGTCCAAAACGTATCTATAATTTCTGCTTGCTCCATGCATGTTTTGTGTGATATTGCTATGATCTAGATACACTTTCATACACTTTTGATCATATTTGGACTAACCTATTAACTCAGTGCACCCCAGTGCCAGTTCCTGTTTTCTGCTGCTTTTCTATTTCAGTTTCCCCCATATAAAAAGTGCCAGAAAAATTCCGGGAAAAATACAGGAAAAATCAGCGTACAGGAAGCTTCGCGAAGAGCCCGGGTGGGGCCAGAGGGGAGCCAGGGGGCCCCAGGCGCGGCCCCACCCCTGGCCGCGCCAGCGGGGCGCCTGGGGCCCCTGGTCCACCTCTGGCTGCTCCCCTTCGCCTATTTGTTCTCCGTCACGGGGAAACTCCGAGGACAGAACCCTATTTCGCAAACTCTCCTATTTTCCGCCGCCGCCGCGCTTCCGAGATCGGGAGCACCAGAAGACCTCTTCCCGGCACCCTGCCGGAGGGAGGTTTGACCTCCGGGAGTCTCCTCTCCACCATGGATGCTCCCCGGATGTCTCGTGAGTAGTTTTCCTTGGACCATGGGTCCGTGATCAGTAGCTATGTGATGTTCTCCTCCCCTCTTTTTTCTTCATGGTTTAGACCTCGTGAGCTGCCCTACATGATCGAGGCACTTTTGTAATATTTCTGTTGTTGCTATGCTGAGTTTGATGGGATCTGATGGATTATGAGATTATGTTCAGATTGTGATTGAGTAATATATTTGATTCTTATCTCTTATATTTTTGTTCCTAAGTAATTCTTGCATGTTCTCCGTTGCTGTTTATTGCTTTGGCCAAGTAGTACGTAGTGACTCCAAGAGGGAACGTTGTGTTCGATTGTGGGTTCATGCCCCCCAATGACACGCTTGAGTGACAGAAACATGAGTCTAGGGGATGTGCTGTTGCCACAAGGGGGAAAACAACGGTGCTTGTAACCGCGGTTGCAAGGATTGTTTACTTTACGCAAAGTGCTTTTTAATGCAGTTGTCTGTTGCTTTGGGTTTACACTTTGGGTGGGGCTCGCAACTTAATACCAGCGAGATGTTCTGGATAGATATCTCAAGGTGGATTATTAGTAGTAGATGCAGTTGGATTTCGGTCTACTTATTTTGGCGTACTGCCCGTGCTTTTGAGCCTCTTCCTTTCTTTTGTAGCATAGTTAGCATTGCGGTGCGTTCATAATCCTGTCAATTGCCCTTCTGTAATTTGTTTACCTCGCATAGCAGTTTTATCGTCTTTTGGGAGAGAGACATCACTAGTGAACATCACGTATCCCGGTCCATATCCTCATTACTGTTTCCACGCTATATTTACTTTACTGCTTTTACTTGCTATCATTATCCCTTGCGTTTTATCCTTTGTGAACAACAAGACCGGAGAGATTGACAACCTCTCTGAACTTCGTTGGGAACAAAGTTATCTGTGTCTGTGTGCAGGTCCGCGTCAGTTGCGCCGCTGACACCTACTTATCATCTCTGGAGTCCTACTGGAGACAAACCTTGGTATCTTCACCGAGGGAAAATTGCTGCTGCACTACATCTCAAACCTTCCACTTGGGGTAACCAACGAGGGGCGAGAAGCCATCAGGAGGTCATCAAGACCTTTGCGAGCCCGAGCTCGTCCGTCGCCACCTCAAGGCGCTCGGCCGCGCCTTTCTCGTCGGCAGTTGATGTCTACACACACTTCTATTCTTATAGACTGTGTTGGGCCTCCAAGCGGTGAGGTTTGTAGGACAACAGAAATTTCCCTCAAGTGGATGACCTAAGGTTTATCGAAGATGCTCTCTCTCAAGCAACTCTGCAATTAAGATACAAGAAGTCTCTTGTGTCCCCAACACACCTAATACAATGGTAAATTATATAGGTGCACTAGTTCGGCGAAGAGATGGTAAAATATAGGTAATAGGTGTGGCAAAGCGAGGTAATAAAAATTATAGCAAGCAAACAAGTAGTAAACGTGAGCACAAACGGTATTGCAATGGTGGAAATAAGGTCTAGGCTTCATACTTTCACTAGTGGCAACTCCCAATAATGTTAACATAGTTCAATCACATGATATTTCCACTAAAACATGCAATGGAGACGTACTCTGAGGTCATTCCTTTGTGATCAAGAGAGGATGAGAATTGTGGTCTACAAGAGCACACCTTAGAGTTCGTAGTTTTCATCTATGAATTTCCCAATGTCACCGCGGACATCCAAAGAGAGTACCACAATCATCACAATATATCTTAAGGATATTCAAAGACAAGCACCAAGAGCCTCTCAAATCTTCAATCAATTCACAATAGAAGAAATCACTCATGAAAATATTCTTCTAATCTATGTCCAATAGACTCATTGTCACCATGGTCTCGGAGATTATACTAGATAAGATCAAGTGAGTACATCAATCCAATACATAGAAAAAGGGGAAACATCATGGGATCACCCTAGATTAACATAGCCAATGATCACAACAAAGATCACATCATGGGAGAGAGATAACCACATAGATCAAGATACAAGCCATAGCCTCGAGGGGAACTACTCACACATAGACATGGTGAGAAAGAGAGAGTTGTTGATGGAGAGGTGTGATACGTCCCAAACGTATCTATAATTTCTGCTTGCTCCATGCATGTTTTGTGTGACTTTGCCATGTTTTGCTTGAACTTTCATACACTTTTGAACCTATTTGGAGTTACCTATTAACTCAGTGCACCCAGTTGCCAGTTTCTGTTTTCTGCTGTTTTTGTATTTCAGGTTTTCCGTCCATTAAAAGTGCTCCAAAAATTTCGGGAAAATATATAAAAAATCAGCGCAACAGAAGCTTCCGGAATCACTAAGAGAGGGAAGGGGGCCACCACCAGGCAGCCAGGAGGGCAGGTGGCGCGGCCCCACCCTGGGCCGCGCTAGGGACCCTCCTGACTGTCTCGTGGTCCCCTCGATGCCCCATTTGCCTATATTTACCCCTCCGGGTGGAAACCCCTAACATCGATCCCTCTTTCGCGATCTCGCCTCTGTACCGCCGCCGCCGCCGTTTCAAGATCGGGGCTGCCCGGAGAAGCTGCTCCGGCACCCTGCCGGAAGGAGGAACCCCCTCCGGGAGACCATCCATAGCCATGGACGCCTCCTGTATGTACCGTGAGTTGTCCCCCTTGGACCATGGGTCCGTGACCAGTAGCTATGTGATGAATCTCTCCCCTCTTTGTGCTTCCACTTTCGAGTCCTCGTGAGCTGCTTCACATGATCGAGGCATCTATGTAATTTCTGCTGTTGCTATGCTGAGTTTGTTGGGATCTGATGGATTATGAGACTATGTTCAGATTGTGATGAGTAATATATTTGGTTCTTCTCTTTTATATTTTGTTCTTGAGTAAATTCTTGCATGTTCTCCGTTGCGGTATTTGCTTTGGCCAAGTATTTTATTTGCAACTCCAAGAGAGAGCGTTATGCTCGATTGTGGGTTCAGCCCCTTGATGTCTAGCTTGAGTGACAGAAACATGAGACTAGGGGATGTGATGTTGCCACCAGGGATAAAACAACGGTGCTTGTACCTGCGGGTGCAAGGATTGATTACTTTACGCAAAGTTCTTTTAATGCAGTTGTCTGTTGCTTTGAGTTTACACTTTGGGTGGGATTCGCAACTTAATACCAGCGAGATGTTCTGGATAGATATCTCAAGGTGGATGATTCGTAGTAGATGCAGATGGATTTCGGTCTACTTACCTTGGCGTACCGCCCATTGTTTTTGAGCCCTTCCTTTCTTTGCAGCATAGTTAGCATTGCGGTGCCTTCATAATCCTGTCAATTGCCCAACTGCGATTTGTCAGCCCCCCCCTGACGTCAGCACCTGCGCAATAAATCAATTTAAATGAATTTCCAGAGATTATTTGAATTTAAAGAATTCCAGAAATTCCAGAAAATACCCCAAACTTTGGAAATTCATAGAAAATTCATACTAACTCCAAATTGGACAAATAATATATGAAAAATGATCAGGAGAAAATTATCTTTCCAAATATGCAACTTTCAACTCTGTTTGAGTTGATTTTAAAATGGGACCAGTAGCATATGTCATTAGGTTTATTTGAATTTAATTCAAATTCAAATCAATTGATCTTACTACTTGGACCATGGAATTAAGCTACAATTCAACCACACTTCAGAGGCATATCATACACATTTGAAGATGATTCAAAATGATCAAACAATGTCATATGTAACTTGGTAAATATTGAATTCAAATGTGGAGTTTGAATTTGCAATTCAATTTGCAATATACTCCATTTAAATGGAATGCTCAACACATCAGTACCATGAACCTCACCCTTTCAATCTTATTCATGTGATTGTGCATTGTACATTATGTTGATCCTATGATTGTCATGTTGCTGATAGACGTGGAGCTAGAGCCCGAGGTCACCCCCTACGTTGAATACCCCGAACCCGAACCTCGTCAGCAAGGCAAGCAAACCCCCATTGATCATGTCGATAAAATCCCACTTCCCTCTCATGTCTCGCTTATGCATTGTTTAGGATGATTACCATGCTTCGTTTCTACCACATAGATGAACCCATTCCTTTGCATGACCTATCATTTTGTCACAGTAGTAAGCAAACCACAATCCTAGCAAATGTAGGAGTTGGTTGATATCATGTGGCCCCTGCAATGTTACTGCTTATTGCATGCTTAGTATGTTACCATGTTGTTACTGTGATGTGAGTCGGGATGGAAATGATCATGTTGATGTTGGTAGAAAAGTGTTGGTGAATCGACCCTAATACAAGGTGAACGATGAGAGGCTGTGTAGGAGTACACGGTGGGTTGTCTCGTTGAACACCGCCCTAGTACGAGTTCTTGTGTGGTGATCCAAGATGAAGAGTACAACCACACATTGGGCTCACTGACCCCTCTCAACTTACTAACTCATCCCTTTCGATGTCCAGATGTCGCAATAGTTCGGAGTTCTGGTAGGCTTGTGGCCTGGATGCTAAGTGAGAGAACGGCTCATCCGAGACCGGCTTATGCACCACGCACACATCACTTGGGTCCACTTCGGTAAACCGGCCGGGTTCACGATTGTGGTAACCAACCGAAGTAGGTGGCTTTCTCGGACTAGATCGTCTATGAGGTAACAGTTGTGGTGAGCATCCTCGCTGGCACCCCTTGAATGGTGTCGAGATCAAAGGCGGTAAATGATGATCATGTGTGTGTAGCGGCACACCCTTGCAAGGTTAACAAAACTATTCGAATAGCCGCGTCCGCGGTTATGGACTGCTTGGAAAGCTTAGCTTGATTATTAGACAACTTGAACTGGATACTTCTAAAACACACCAAGATAAGTGTGAGTGCTATGGCGTGCTTTCTCGTGGGGAAGTCGAGGAAGTCACCATAGTGGTGTAATTGGTTGGAGAAAGTAGTGGACTCGTGTACGCTTCTTACCTCAAAGTCTGGTACTCGTAGTTCAGGATTAGCCAAGTCAAAGCTGGCACTTCTGCAAGTGAACCCCACCTCCCTTTACCTTGATACATGTGCATGAGTAGTATAGCTCCTATGTAAGTCTTGCTGAGTACGACTTTGTACTCATGTTTGCTTAATCTATGTTTTAGATGATGCCACTGACCCCGAAGGTGGCTTCTTCATCGAGCTGGACGACTGAAGACCAACTAGTCTAGTCCCAGTCAGACGACTGGTTCCCTCGTGGAGGGCTTGTGTTTAAATAAGGCTTCTTAATCCATTTGTTAAACTTGTTTGTACTCAGACATAATTTGCTTCCGTTTGTGTTGTAATGTTGGATCACATGCTTGTGATCTCTGTTTGCACTCTATAAGAGTTATCAATAAAATTGTATACTTTGTAGAGAATTGCAATGGTACCTGCTGTTCATACAAGGCATGTGTGCTGCGTGTATGTTTATAACATGCATGTCTTTGTATGGGTTTTCGAGACCTTGGTCGTGTTCTGGCTGGCGGTCTTTCATACACCAAGTGGCCCTTAGATGTGCGCAGCTTGGGGCATCGCGATGCGATTGTTCGAGACTCCGTCTCGTGCACACTTTGTGGTATGATCGAGCCCGCCCTAGACCCCGACTAAGTGATCGGGTTGGAGTAAGTCTATGTAAGAGTTTGGAGATAGTTGATAGTATGGTTGAGGCGACTTGTCTTTGAATATGGGAGTTCACCACCCATATCATTAGACTTGTGTGCGGACGATGAGGACCCATCTCAGTTGATCATCCTGCCTGGATGGGATGTCCCTCACGTACGATGCTTTCCGAGAACGTTCTGTGCTTGGCCTTGTCTGCTTAGACAAGTGGGTACGGTTCTCGGCTCTCCATATGACTATGTCTTAACTGAACTTGCATACGCTAACCCCGGGTCCCGACAGTTTACCTCGGTAGCACTTTTATCGTCTTTTGTGAGAGAGACATCACTAGTGAAAATCACGGGACCCCGGTCCCTCTTCACTTTATTGTTCACACCCTCAATTTACTTTCAGCTTTTACTTTCCTTTGCACCTTTTATCTCTTGCGTTGATCCTTTGTAAGCGACAAGGCCGGAGGAATTGACAACTCCTCTGTACTCGTTGGGAGCAAAGTTATTTGTTGCTGTGTGCAGGTCCACGACAACACCCTAGTCAGGAAGCAATTTCTGGCGACGTTTCCACCTACTTGTATCTCCTGAGTCCTACTGGTTCGATAACCTTGGTATCTTCACCGAGGGAAACTTGCTGCTGCACTGCATCTCAAACCTTCCACTTGGGGTAACCAACGAGGGGCGAGAAGCCATCAAGAAAATTTCTGGCGCCGTTGCCGGGGACTCAAGTCTACAAGATAGGGGAGTTGCACACTATCTTTTACCTTTGCTTTTTAGTCTTGTTAGTTTACCTTTCAGTTTTTACTTTTGTGTCACTAATCAAAAATACCAAAAACACCTGTTACCTTGTCAGTAGTTACCACTATGGCTGGTCCTTTTGCCTTTGGTGAGGCAGAAGTGCTTACCTTTACTCAAAGAGGTGGTGAAAGTTTGAAAGATGCTTGGTATAGAATTCTCAAAAAAGAGCCACCAAGAAGCAATCCACTATTATCCTGCTTAGAAATTTTTATGTTGGGATTACTTTTTGGAATAGGTTTCTTTTAGACACTGCTATCAATGGGAACTTCATACAATCCCCAGTTTGGGAAGCCCTTAATGTTATTGAAAATCTTGTTGGAAGTCTCCCCATTGTTAGTATTAAGGAGGACACTACTTTAGCTCACATTATGAGAAAACTTGAAAAAATAGAGCTAGAGATGCCAAGTATCGTTAGTTACTCTGGGTATATAAGGGAACAACGTAAGGCTTCTTTTTCTCCTTACCCCCTTCATTCTGAGTTCTGAGTCACCCTCATCTTATTCTACGGGAAGATAGGACTAGGCTCTCCTCTGTCTGATTAGAACATCTCGTTGTTTGCTTCCTTGTAGCCGTAGGAAAGTTGTGATCGGTTTGTTAGAGTGGTTATGCTCCTTGATTTATTACATCGTATGTAAGTGCTGTTTCCATGTTGGAAGAAATTGTCATTTCTTACAATTACAGCCGTTATGCTGTCCGAGTCATTCCAAGTTTATCTCATAATCTGATGCATTTGCAAACTCCTTTCTGTTTCAGATGGCAGATCTTCCCCCTCGACAGATTGTTCGTTTGACCAGGTGCCTCGGTGTGCGTGGCCATCCCCCACGTTGATCGAGATGATGTCCTATGTGGGATATCGATGGTACCCTGAGTACACCATCGAGGAGTAGTTCCACGACTTCAACCAGACCCAGTTCCACTGCATTGTCAGGATCTACCCGCACCACGTTGGAGTCACTCAGCCTATGCACTTTGGACATAGCATTGGCGTTACCGAGAACATGGCTGTGCAGGATGCTGCATACTCATGTATGACACTGCTGAGAGAGGAGCACACTTTGCTGAGAGAGACCTCTTTCCGCTATATCCCTGCTGCACTTCCAGGAGAAGAGGGATATTACACCGGACTCTACTCAGATCACTCTGCAGAAGATCCCGCACTTCAGATGACTGCTAGGTTTGCTAGTGAAAGAGATCGTGATGCACGCGCTCTCCGTTTCGAGCTCCACGCCACCCGTGTTCGTCTGTATCGAGCACTGACCCTTTTGGCCCCCTTTGTGAGTGTTGGATCAGTTGAGCATGATGCTATCTATCCAGTGAGGACTCAGATGCCTTCTCGAGTTGCTTGGCCCGAGATTGGAGGCATTTTTCCACCCCGTGGTCCTTTGCTTCCACCCTACGCTGAACCTAGGCCCCATCCTTGCCCAAATGGATATCAGGGTCCACGTACCATGAGTCGAGGATGCGCAAGGATAACCAAACCCCCATACACTCCTCCTCGGGGTACCTGTCTCTTTGTGAACCTCCTGATTAGATTGAGAGTTACCGATAATAAGTGCATGAGTTCTTCGGACTAATGTGAGTATTCGAAATTTGACACTTCCACCCACCTATACTTTTTCTAGCATCTTCGGTACCGTGCATTGCCCTTTCTCACCTTGAGAGTTGGCGCATACTTTGCCGGTGCATCCAAACCCTTGGCATGATACGCTCTGTCATCATAAGCCTCCTTATATCTTTCCTCAAAATAGCCACCATACCTACCTACAAGGCATTTCCATAGCCTTTCCGAGATACATTGCCATGCAACATCCACCTTCTCATGACTTGATCTTCATGTCATACATGCTACTTGCTTGATCGATGAGCCGCATGCTAGTTGGGCCTTGCCCTAATCATTGCTACATGACGCGCTAGTATCATTGCATATCCTGCTACCCTGGCAAAGGCATACATTTGCATCATGATAGTTACATTTTATTTATGTGAATACCTTTGTAAAGTGTGAAAGATCTCCTATATTCTTGTAAAATATAGAGTATTGCCCCTAAAGTGAGGAAAAGATCCCAAAGAGGACAAAATCAAAAGATCCCAAAGAGGACAAATGAGAGTTAAATAGAAAGAGCCATTGAGGCCACCCAAAAAAAAGAGAGAAGGGGGCATACTACTATTCCTTTTGAGAGATCCACACTAGTACTTCATCGTCTATCCCTTGTACTCCATAGAGATCATCATCATGCATATAGCTATGTGGGGACCCTTCACACTATAGAACTTGGCTTGTATATTCCAATGATGAGCCTCCTCAAAAGAGCTCTAGGTATTCTTGAGCAAGCAAGTTAGATGCACCCCGACTAGTTCCCTTGGAGAGCTTTTAGCTCACATGTGCATCCGTTGTATGGCAATCCCTACTCCTCCCATCATATCTATCATATGGCCTTCTCTCGCCTATGATTGTCCTCATTGATGTGAGCCTTTCACACCTTTTTGTCTTCCTCCTCCACCTTCTTTCTGTTTCGCCTTTTAGGTGTCAACTTTCTTGCTCACGCACATCCATTGCATGAGTGCTCAAAATATCGAAAGGGAGTGGATCAGTTTGACTTGTACCTGGCTAGTTGTCTGGGGACGAGTCCAGATAAGAATCCAAAGGAGACTAAGTGTGAAACTTTAGTAGATAGTTGTTCTCAACAACCTTTTTTCTCTTTCTTCCCAGTCCCTTGCTTGCACGCAAACACCATTTGGAGACATTCGAGTCACGGACAGCGAGATCTCTTGCACCTTTTGTTCTTTTGTTGCTTGTGTCAATGCTAATATAGACTCTTGCTTGTTAAGACTTGAATTGAATTGCATGCTTTGATTGCTTTACTTAAAAGTCCTTATTTGGTTGTGTGGCATGTCACCACAGAAATTATGCTTGTTATCATTTACCTACTCGAGGACGAGCATGAATTAAGCTTGGGGATGTTGATACGTCCCAAACGTATCTATAATTTCTGCTTGCTCCATGCATGTTTTGTGTGACTTTGCCATGTTTTGCTTGAACTTTCATACACTTTTGAACCTATTTGGACTAACCTATTAACTCAGTGCACCCAGTTGCCAGTTTCTGCTTTCTGTTGTTTTTGTATTTCAGGTTTTTCGGCCATTAAAAGTGCTCCAAAAATTCCGGGAAAAATATATAAAAAATCAGCGCAACAGAAGCTTCCGGAATCACCAAGAGAGGGAAGGGGGGCCACCACCAGGCAGCCAGGAGGGCAGGTGGCGCGGCCCCACCCTGGGCCGCGCCAGGGAGCCTCCTGACTGCCTCGTGGGTCCCCTCGATGCCCCCTTTGCCTATATTTACCCCTCGGGGTGGAAACCCCTAATATCGATCCCTCTTTCGCGACCTCGCCTCTGTACCGCCGCCGCCGCCGTTTCAAGATCGGGGCTGCCTGGAGACGCTGCTCCGGCACCCTGCCGGAAGGAGGAACCCCCTCCGGAGACCATCCATAGCCATGGACGCCTCCCGTATGTACCGTGAGTAGTCCCCCTTGGACCATGGGTCCGTGACCAGTAGCTATGTCATGAATCTCTCCCCTCTTTGTGCTTCCACTTTCGAGTCCTCGTGAGCTGCTTCACATGATCGAGGCATCTATGTAATTTCTGCTGTTGCTATGCTGAGTTTGTTGGGATCTGATGGATTATGAGACTATGTTCAGATTGTGATGAGTAATATATTTGGTTCTTCTCTTTTATATTTTGTTCTTGAGTAAATTCTTGCATGTTCTCCATTGCAGTATTTGCTTTGGCCAAGTATTTTATTTGCAACTCCAAGAGAGAGCGTTATGCTCAATTGTGGGTTCAGCCCCTTGATGTCTAGCTTGAGTGACAGAAACATGAGACTAGGGGATGTGTTGTTGCCACCAGGGATAAAACAACGGTGCTTGTACCTGCGGGTGCAAGGATTGTTTACTTTACGCGAAGTTCTTTTAAAGCAGTTGTTTGTTGCTTTGAGTTTACACTTTGGGTGGGATTTGCAACTTAATACCAGCGAGATGTTCTGGATAGATATCTCAAGGTGGATGATTCGTAGTAGATGCAGATGGATTTCGGTCTACTTACCTTGGCGTACTGCCCATTACTTTTGAGCCCTTCCTTTCTTTGCAGCATAGTAGCATTGCGGTGCCTTCATAATCCTGTTAATTGCCCAACTGTGATTTGTTTACCTCGCTAGCACTTTTATCGTCTTTTGGGAGAGAGACATCACTAGTGAAAATCACGGGACCCCGGTCCCTCTTCACATTATTGTTCACACCCTCAATTTACTTTCAGCTTTTACTTTCCTTTGCACCTTTTATCTCTTGCGTTGATCCTTTGTAAACGAAAAGGCCGGAGGAATTGACAACTCCTCTGTACTCGTTGGGAGCAAATTTATTTGTTGCTGTGTGCAGGTCCACGACAACACCCTAGTCAAGAAGCAATTTCTGGCGACGTTGCCACCTACTTGTATCTCCTGAGTCCTACTGGTTCGATAACCTTGGTATCTTCACTGAGGGAAACTTGCTGCTACACTGCATCTCAAACCTTCCACTTGGCGTAACCAACGAGGGGCGAGAAGCCATCAAGGTGCAGCCCGGAGGAGATGAAGGAGACGGCAGCGACCACAGCCACGACCACGGTGGCGACGCCGATGGCCACGACCCTTAGGGGCAGCGGCCCTTGGCCCCCTTCTTCTTCCTTGGAGATGGTGCTGGTTTGTAGATGGATCTCCCCCTCAATACGGCTGCCAAGGGGGAGGAAATTTTGTGGTGCCGTTTGACCTAGGTTTCCTCCTTTTATAAAGGCTCTCGGATTCCCGTCATCTAGATTACGTTTTTGGTAGATCAGGGAGCATCCAAACTCCGACTGAGACCAGTTTTTTATCCAGAAGCAAGAGAAAAAAAATCTCTACAACTTTGTAGTTTTAAGTTTTTCCTTTTGAGGTCGTCTTCTAGTGTTTCCGAGGCTATCTCTAAAACATGTCTGGTGGGGACAGATTCGGGAGAGTTAGAGTCCAACTCCAACAAGGCTTCTTTTTATGATTTTTTCTTTATCCAAGTAATTACTACTCATAAAATTAAAAAACAAGAACTTGTGCACTTTTGCAACCATTAGTAGATTAGTTCCCAAATATGTTGTAAAAAGATATGAAAGTGCATAAAAATATACAGCAAAGTCACCAAACAAGCATGAAACAAACAAAAGTTATAGATACGTTTGAGACGTATGAGAAGCCACTGCGTCTCTTGCGGGCGAACATCTCCTGCTGTGATATCTAGTGGCAGTTAGTAGACAACCAATGGAGCTCCCCTAGCTCATAGTGGAGCACCCACACGCTCTTCCCGCAGTAGCGGGAGAGGGCGTCGATCACGTCGGGTCAATTGACGGACGCAAGGGGCCGCGGGTGCAGCCCGCCTCGTGGTCGTTGCGGATGCGCTTGATCGGAGGCCACCCGCAACGGCCACCACCACGATCGGATCCTCCATAGGCCATGGCCATTCCTCGCCGAACTTTGAATGTGTAGTGGCATATGGTAAGTTTTTGGGTGGTGGGAGAGGAAAGTGATGCAGCAAGGGAACCCTAACCCCAAGCCGACAGGGTGAGCAAGGGATGGCGCATCTGCTTGGGCAGCAAAACTCTCCCGTCCGCCAATTTAATTGCATATATATGGGGCGTTGAGCTGACGTGATGGCACTGAAGTAGTTCTCCTCATTGGTTACCCCAGGTCAAAGGTTGGATGTAGCCTAGCAGCAATTTTCCCTTGGCAAAGATACCAAGGTTTAAGATTATCTCCAGTAGGACTCCAAGGTCCACAAGTAGGTGGTTCGGCAGGTGATGCGTCGTTTATGATAATCACTTGCTTTGCCTGGACCTGCACACAAATACAAATAACTTTTCTCCCAACGAGTACAGAGAGGTTGTCAATCTCTTCGGCCTTGCCGTTTACAAAGGATCAACGCAACAGATAACAGGTAGTGATAATTGTAACTGGAAAGTAAAAGCGGGAAGTAAATTGAGGGTGTAATAGTGGTGGAAATATGGACCGGGGTCCCATGATGTTCACTAGTGATGTATCTCTCCCAAAAGATGATAAAACTGTTATGCGAGGTAAAACAAATCACAGCTGGGCAATTGACAGGATTACGGGAGCAAATCAATGGTAACTATGCTACAAAGAAAGGAAGAGGCTCAAAATCATGGGAGGTACGCCAAAATAAGTAGACCGAAATCCATCTGCATCTACTATTAATCATCCACCTTGAGATATCTATCCAGAACATCCCGCTGGTATTAAGTTGCGAGTCCCACCCAAAGTGTAAATCCAAAGCAATAGACAACTGCATTAAAATAACTTGGCGTAAAGTAAACAATCCTTGCAACCGCGGTTACAAGCACCATTGTTTCCCCCCTTGTGGCAATAACACATCCCCTAGACTCATGTTTCTATCACTCAAGCTATTCATCATTGGGCATGAACCCATCATCAAGCATAACGCTCCCTCTTGGAGTCACTACCTACTACTTGGACAAAGCAATAAACAACAACGGAGAACAATCAAGAATTACTCAAGAACAAAAATATAAAAGAGAAGAACCAAATATATTACTCAATCACAATCTGAACATAGTCTCATAATCCATCAGATCCTAGCAAACTCAGCATAGCAACAACAGAAAGAATTACATATGTGCCTTGATCATGTAGGGCAGCTCACAAGGTCTAATCCATGAAGAACAAAGAGGGGAGGAGAATATCACATAGCTACTGATCATGGACCCATGGTCCAAGGTGGACTACTCACAGATCATCCGGGAAGCGTCCATGGTGGTGGTGGAGAAGCTCCCGGAGGTCAATCCTCCCTCCGGCAGGGTGTCGGGAAGAGGTCTTCTGGTTCTCCCGATCTTGGAAGTGCGGCGGCGGCGAAACAAAGGCGAGATCGCGAAAAAGGGTTCTGTCTTCGGGGGTTTCGGGTCGAGAGATAAATATAGGCGAAGAGGGGGGGGCAGCCAGGGGGGCCACCAGGGGTCCAGGCAGCCCCCTGGCGCGGCCCCACCCTAGGGCGCGCCGGGAGGGCGCCTGGGGCCCTGGTAGGTCCCCTCCGGCCCCCTTCAGGACTTTGGAAGGTTCCCGTACGCTGATTTTTTATTGGATTTTTCCAGAATTTTTGGAGCATTTTTAATACGGGGGAAAGCTGAAATAGAAAAACAGCAGAAAACAGAAATTGGCACTGGGGTGCACTGAGTTAATAGGTTAGTCAAAATATGATCAAAAGTGTATGAAAGTGTATCTAAAACATAGCAATATCACACAAAACATGCATGGAGCAAGCATAAATTATAGATACGTTTGGGACGTATCAACATCCCCAAGCTTAATTCCTGCTCGTCCTCGAGTAGGTAAATGATAACAAGCAAAATTTCTGTGGTGACATGCTACCAACCATATAAGAACTTTTAAGTAAAGCAATCAAGGTATGTAATTCAATTCAAGTCATAACAAGCAAGAGTCTATATTAGCATTGAAACAAGCAACATAAGAACGTTAAGGTGCAAGAGCTCTTGCTGTCCGTGACTCGAATGTATCCAGATGGTGTTTGCGTGCAAGAAGTGGGAGATGGGAATACGAAGAGAAAAATATTTATTTTTTGAGAACTCAATCTACTAAAGTTTCACACTTAGTCTTCTTTAGAATCTTATCTTGACTCGTCCCCAGACCACTAGCCAGGTACAAGTCAATTTGATCCACTCCCTTTCGATACTTTGAGCTTGAGCACTCATGCAATGGATGAGCGTAAGCACGAGAGTTGACACTTAGGATGGAAAAGAGAGAGATATGGTGGAGGAGTAAGACAAAAAGGCTTGAAAGGCTCACATCAATGAGGACAATCATAGGCGAGAGAAAGCCAAATGATAGATATGATGTGAGGAGTAGGGATTGTCATGCAACGGATGCACATACGAGCTAAGAGAAGCTCTTTAATGGAACTAGTGGGGGTGCATCCAACTTTCTCGCTCAAGAAGACCTAGTTCTCATTTGAGGGGGCTCATCATTGTAATATACAAGCCAAGTTCTATAGCGTGAAGGTCCCCACATAGCTATATGCATATATGACCATCTCTATGGAGTACAAGGTATAAGAGGAAGTACGAGTGTGGATCTTTTCAAAAGGAATAGTAGTGTTGCCCCCTTCTCTCTTTTTATTTTCTTTTTTCTTTTTTTTGTATTTTTTGGTGGCCTCAATGGCTCTTTCTATTTATCTCTCATTTGTCCTCTTTGTGATCTTTTAAATTTGTCCTCTTTGGGATATTTTCCTCTCTTAAGGGCAACACTCTATTTTACAAAAAGTATATAAGATCTTTCACACTTTACAAAAGTACTCAGCATAAAGAAGATGTAGGTATCATGATGTATGCAAATGTATGCCTCTGCCAGTATAGCAGGAACATGTATGACATGAAGATCAAGTCATGAGAAGGTGGATGTTGCATGGCAATATATCTCGGAAAGGTTATGGAAATGCCTTGATAGGTAGGTATGGTGGCTATTTTGAGGAAAGATATAAGGGGGTTTATGATGACAGAGCGTATCATGCCAAGGGTTTTGATGCACCGGCGAGGTGGACGCCAACTCTCGGAGTGAGAAGAGGGCAATGCGCGGTACCGAGGAGGCTAGCAAATATGAGGAGGTGGAAGTGTCAACTTTCAATACTTACATTAGTCCGAAGAACTCATGCACTTATTATAGGTAACACTCGATCTAATCAGGAGGTTCACAAAGAGACAAGTACCCCGAGGAGGAGTGTATGGGGGTTTGGTTATCCTTGCGCATCCTCGACTCATGGTACTTGAGTGTAGTATAATATCCGATCCCTCCAAAGATTAGTGATCCATCTAGTAGCTAGAGTTCTTAACTAGTTTTTGTAGTTTTTGAAAATAAACACGGATTGCCCAAAATACGACACCTATCACTAATAGGCTAGAACTGTTGACACCAAAAGTTCAAACATTACTCACAAAAATACCTCAAAACTATTGCAAGTTACTACTACAATTGAATAACAACCTCAATTACCTACTTAAAGTCAAGACACAACTGAGTGCAACAACCAACTCTCTTAACAAGATAAACATGAAAACTAAAGAGAGTTCCAGCAACAAACTAAACAAAATCTCTTGAAAAAGATATACATGAAAGCACAAGAGCTAAACATGACAGAAACTACGAAAAGATAAAGAACACACAACAAGAGAAAGATAGGCATGAAAATCTTATAGTGGCCCACCAGGGGCCCACGCGTGGACACCGACGTGATGGAATAAGACGTGAAGACGAAGACTTGAGGCGCAAGACAATGACTCCTACTTGTAGTCGACTAGGACTCATGTAAACCCCTATCTGGCTATCTATATAAAGCGAGGCAGGGGCGCCTCTCTAGACAACTCAACACATCTCAATCCCCACACATAGGACTAGACAGATCTCTCTCCACCAAAGCCCTCACGGCACCTCTGTACATCATCATCAATACAAGATAAGACAAGCAGCATGTAGGGTTTCCCTCCGGGAGCCTGAAGGGTAAATCGTGCCCCATGCGTCGCTTGCCCGCCGTCCGGATAACTCAATACGCATCTACTCATCCTAGCCTTGCGAGAACTCGCCTTGGCCTCCACTTTAATCGCCCCCTCACGTGATAATATCGAGCAAGAAGTGCTTCTCCTGTTAGCCGACGAGTATCGTCCAACCTGTGCCTATCTCTATGACTAACCCAGGGTCCCTGACCATGGGATTTGCCGGGGTTGATCCCCGTCAATTGGCCGTCTGTGGGAACTACACAGGTTAGAATCACGATCTCGGCGGTCCCGTCTCCAGCAAGTCACAACTCAAGAGCTTCTTCAACAACTACATCGAGATCTACATCAAGCTCACGGAGAAAAGAAGAAAATTTTCGAGCGCGTCACTCGAAGATCGACATCAACAAAAGCGCTCACACGCAACCTACTGGACAGAAAAACATCTGTGTTGCGGGGACTCGCGACGGCGACTCAGAGCTCATCTCGACGATCCCTTCGGCTGAAAGATGCGAAATTCAATTTTCGAAAATCTGTGCAAATTTCAGCAAATTCCAACGGCTGGATCTCCCTCGGCGACCCGTGCACTGAAGAACTCTCGGAATATGACGGAACTCCGCGTGACTCCAGCAAAAAAAATTCCGACATTAGCTCGGACATCAACTTGAAGATCCCTCTATTGAAAGCATGCGGGATTCAATCCCTCATTAGTAGAAAAAATTTCAGAAAATTCCAACGGTTAGATCTCTGTCAGCGGCTCTCGCACTACAACGCGTTTTTGGATCTACGCGAGATCGCGAATTTCCAATCGCGAATTCGGGTTCAATCATGACCCATAAGGCTTCTACTCCAACTCGACATGCCATGGATGACTCGCCAAGATTTCTACATCGACTCACGCCGCTACAACGACATCACACAACGAACAATCGAAGGATCCTGCCCGGCGCGTCGAGTCCTTCTCGGTCACTCACCGCTCCGTCGACTCCAAGGACACGAATCATCATGCGCCGAGCTCCTTTGTATGCGCTCTCTCGTACCGAGCTTCATCACGCAGGAATCGCCACGTCGAGTTCTCTCGTCGCTCGCCGACCAACTTCATCGCGATGACTTCACTGCGCAACTCCGCCGCGTCAACACTCGAGGGCTCGCGGACTCGGGGGATGAACGTCGTAGTCGCCATCACATCGACTCCTTCCTCTACACCGACACCGCCCGTAGCATCAAGACCGTCCGCTGCATCGACTCTGTCTCGCTTCGTCGAGTGCTCATCTTCGACTGCTCGACTGCTCATCTTCGACATCCTTCGCCGCGTCGATCCTACAGCTAAGTTTTCTTTACACTCTTATATGCTATGATTCCAAAACATTTATACATTCTCGATCAGTCGACAAAGACGACTACGCAGTCGCACACAAGCATCTGAGGTCTAAAAATCATCCTAGCGACTACGAAGTCGTGTAGAAACATCTGAGGGCTAAAAAATCATCTTGCTGGCTACGCAGTCGTGCAGAAATATCTGAGGGCTACAAAATCATCCTGCCGACTACACAGTCGTGCAGAACCATCTCGAGGGCTCCAAAACTATACTTTGAATCATGCTCAGTTTTATATGTTGTTTATTCACGATTCGTCAAAGTAGTGAGGCTGGGTACTAAAAGGCCGCTCTTGTCTCCGGGTTCAACAAGTCTGGCATAGCGTCCCTGTTACCCGGCAAGAGTATGCTGCTGGAGGGCCTATTCATGAAAAGACACACATAAACTTTATACGCTACTACATTATCCACTCGACAAAAGTGCAACATCTGCAAATCATGCACCTTACAATTCTTTTGTATATCGCGCAAGTACATCTTAATACAGTTGCACCTTTTTCTCCTTCTCAGCATGTGCTCGAGGGCTGGGTGCCCTCATGACGCGGCAACGTCAACCTCCTTGTCCAGGACTGATCCCTACAACAACTCACGCCTACGATGCAAGACCCGAGTCGAGCATTTCCTCGGATGAAAATTACTCAACGACGAAGAAGTCTTGAGTCTATGCTCGAATGCAAGCAGTCGAACATAGCCTCGGGGGCTACTCCCATCGGGAGCGCTGACGTGCACCCGACGAGCACTACTCGCGCATCCGACAAGAATGAAGGGGTTAGCTTAAAAACAACTTGAGCCTATGCGTGACTCTAAGAGTCGCACATAGCCTCGGGGGCTACTCCCATCGGGAGCGCTGACGCGCACTCGACGACCGCTTGACTGGGCAACTTCTCCCCACCCGACGATGAAACAAGAAGACGAACCGGACTGCAATTTCGATGCTTCATCCACATACTCCCATCGGGAGCATACTCACGACATCTTCGATTGTTCATCAGCAAATGATCGACACACACTACGGCGGCTACTGCAGATTCGAGTCCCTGCGCGACTCTTTGAGACCCCTAGGCACTCGGGGGCTACTGACGAGGGGGTGACCCCACGACTCCTCTACATGAGGGTACCTGGTGCGTGTCATGGGTGGTGGCCCACCAGGGGCCCACCCGTGGACACCGACGTGATGGAATAAGACGTGAAGACGAAGACTTGAGGCGCAAGACAAGGACTCCTACTTGTAGTCGACTAGGACTCATGTAAACCCCTACCTGGCTATCTATATAAAGCGAGGCAGGGGCGCCTCTCTAGACAACTCAACACAAAAGATCTCAATCCCCACGCATAGGACTAGACAGATCTCTCTCCACCAAAGCCCTCACGGCACCTCTGTACATCATCATCAATACAAGATCAGACAAGCAACATGTAGGGTTTTCCCTCCGGGAGCCTGAAGCTGGGTAAATCGTGCCCCATGCGTCGCTTGCCCGCCGCCCGGATAACTAAATACGCATCTACTCATCCTAGCCTTGCGAGAACTCGCCTTGGCCTCCACTATAATCGCACCCTCACGTGATAATATCGAGCAGGAAGTGCTTCTCCTGTTAGCCGACGAGTATCGTCCAACCTGTGCCTATCTCTATGACTAACCCAGGGTCCCTGACCATGGGATTTGCCGGGGTTGATCCCCGTCAGCTTGGTTCTAACTTGTTATGAACAACAAACAAAGCAAAAGAAAACTAGGAAAAGGTATAGAGCGAGACGCTCCAAGCATAGCACATAACGCATGAAGTGATAAAAATATAGTGAGACGAAGGACAGACTGATAATTGTTGATGAAGAAGGGGATGCACAGGGGCATCCACAAGCTTAGACGCTTGAGTCTCCTTGAATATTTATTGGGGATGCATGGGGGCATCCCCAAGCTTGAGTGTTTGACACTCCCGGACCTTCTTTCATCATCTTCCCTCGCACACTTGAAAACTCCCTTCATACATAACTCATTATAAGCTGATTAAAGAGGTTAGTACCCTTAATAAAATAATTTGTCTCTACTGGAAATAAAGATTTTCTTGAAGGGCTACTGTTTCTAAAGATTGCCAAAACGTTTTTACAAAGAAAAAGCTAGCGCAAAACTTTCAAAAGTGAGGAAAGGAAAAACGTGGCAGAATATGTGAAAACATACCAGCAGGTAGTAAATAATTTTTCGGGGTACTGCTGCAACTCAAATAAAAAAAATCAGAATAGACGCTCGAAATCCAATTGTATGGAGCACGCTGTCAAAAAAATTCAGATAAAAAAGTTGATCTGGTGATTTTAGGCGAATTTTTTCGTCCGAGGACAAAATCTATTTTCTGGACAGCATGTCATAACTTTTGAACTGTCTTGCAATCGGAGGCTAAACTTGGCACAAAGCTTAAAAATAAAGATACAATGATGTTGCTACAGTAGTAAAAATCCTCAATACCGCTAAAACAGAAATGAAAACATCTTGGGTTGCCTCCCAACAAGCGCTTTCTTTTACGCCTTTAAGCTAGGCAAGAAGCAAAAAAGATCAAGTTTTATCAAGAGAAAGAGAATAGCTAGCCCGTGTGACAGACTCATAAGGTAACTTAATATTCTTCCTAGGGAAGTGTTCCATCCCCTTTTTGAGAGGGAATTGAAATTTTATATTCCTCTCTTTCATGTCAATAACAGCACCAACGGTGCGAAGAAAAGGACGTCCCAAAATAATTGGACATAAAGGTTCACACTCTATGTCCATAATAGTAAAATCAACGGGTACATAATTTTCATTGACAATGATAAGAACATCGTCGATCTTCCCCAAAGATTTCTTTACGAAAGAATCAACGAGACGAACACGAAAAGAACAAGGATCAAAAGGTTTCAATTCAAACATATCATACATTCTTTTGGGCATAACGAAGGTACTAGCTCCAACATCATATAAAGCATAATAAGAGAAGTTATTCAATTTAATTTTTTATCATAGGATCCCAACCATCATTTAGCTTCCTTGGTATGGAGGCTTCTACTCTAAGATTCTCCTCCCTAGCTTTAATGAGAGCATTAGCGATATGCTCCGTGAAGGCAAGATTTAACGTGCTAGTGTGAGGGTCTCTAGACATTTTGTGTAACAAGCTAATAATTTCTGAAAGGGTACAACTATCAAAATCAATGCCACTACTATCAAAGGTGGTAGTGGTGTCATCTAGGCTCACTTGTTTGAAAGCCTCTATGTTCATATGAGTTTCTTCTTCTATGGTTGAGGTAATAGCATGACCATTAATAGGTCCAATGGGACTAGGAGTGTGTTGGGTGCTAAAAGTTTGGGTATCCTCAACAACTTGGATAGGAGCAACCGTGTGGTGTGTTGGAAGACTCTTAACTCAATCTTATTCCTCATTTTCTCTATGCCATCTTTCTTTAATTTAGCCATCATCCTAATATTTTTCATTAATTTGCAATTGAATAATAGGAATGGCCTTCCTCTCATTGAGGGGATAAGTTCTAAGTTTAAGCATCTCAACATCAAGGGCTAGGTTGTCTACCTTCAAAGAGAGATTATTTAATTTGTCTAATTTTTCCTCTACACTCTTGTTGAAGGATTTTTGGGTAGTGAAAATTCTTTAAGCATGTTTTCTAATTAAGAAGTGGAGTTCTTTTTGCTAGGATAAGTGTTGTTGTTCCCATAGTTGTTGGATGGGAACGGTCTAGGATTGCTAGCAAAATTACTCCTATAAGCATTATTGTTGAAGTTGTTTCTAGAGATAAAGTTCACATCTACTTGTTCTTCAGCAATCAAAGAGTTTAAAGGGACATCATGAGGATCAATAGGAGATTGCTTGGTAAGTAGAGACATAATCAAGTCAACCTTTTCATTTAGGGAGGAAATCTCGTCGACAGAGTTTACCTCCCTACCTGTTGGAGCTCGTTCGGTGTGCCATTGGGAATAGTTGGTCATCATCTCATCTAGTAGTTTTGTGGCAGCACCAACTGTTGTTGACATAAAGGTTCCTATCGCGGCCGAATCTAATAGGTTCCGCAAGGTAAAGTTCAAGCCTGCATAAAAAGTCTGGATAACCATCCAAGTAGTCAAACCATGTGTAGGGCATTTCTTAACAAGATATTTCATTCATTCCTAAGCTTGGGCAACGTGTTCCTTATCCAATTGCTTAAAATTCATAATATTACTGCTCAATTGGATAGTTTTACCAGGTGGGTAATTGATACGTCCAAAATGCATCACTATTTTATATCGTAATTCACCCCTATTCATTGATATATTTCATGTTATGATGCTATTCTTATGTTGTTTTGGCTTATTTTACACACTTTGCAACTTTCCGATGCCGAAGCAGCAGATGCAGGATTCATTGGTAAAAAGTAGACACAGAGTTGCCGAATCAGAAGACCTCCAAATGACCTAAAAATCAACGGAGGCTATTTTCCATAAAATTTATGGAGGCACACAAATCGAGAGCCAGAGGGGGCCACCAGGTGCCCAGGCGGCCTGGTGGCGCGACCCCCCTGGTGGCTGCGCCGGGTGGCCGCCTGGGGCCACCCCCGGCTCCCCCCTTTGAGCTATTTATTCTCCGTCACCCAAAAACCCTAAAAAGAGAGGAGTTTCGCGAGTTCCATCGCCGCCCCGTGGCGGAAACCTACATAGAAGAAAAGACATCTCTGGCGAGTAGATTCCACCGGGGAGAACACCTCCTGGAAGGGGAGATCATTGCCATCATCACATGCATCATCGAGATCATCATCAACATCACCCCCAACATCAGCACCATCTCCACCACCATCCTATCTCATCCCATAATTACAACTCGTGTTGTAATTCGTACTATCTATCCTCTCTACTCTACCGGTGTTGATTACTCCTTTGTGGTGAATGCTATTGAGTTTTGTTGGTGAAATATTGTTATGTCCAGATTGTTTATCATCTATTTATCACCACTGATCAGGATCTCTTTTATGTCTTGTGAGTAGTTAATTTAGTTCTTGAGGACATGGGAGAAGTCTAGTTGTTAGTAGTCATATGATGTTGAAGTAATATGTGGTGTTTGATATTTAAGTTGTGTTGTTGTTTTCCTAGTGGTGTTGTGTGAGTCGAACACTCAACACTTCGCCTTTCTAAGGACCTAGGGGAATTCATTGTGTATAAAGAATGCTTACGGTGGTTTGCCAGAGTGACAGAAACTTGAACCCCAGTTTGCACGCTTTTGCACAAGGGAATAATGGATACTTTATCGTATTGGTGTGGTTAGGCTTTTGCCTTAATTTCTACCTTGTATTTTGTGGATGCTTGCAAGGTGTTTAATCATAAGAGTGCACTTATCTTAGTCTAAAAGGTGTACTAGCATAGATTCACCCACTCAACACTTATCAACACAAAACATAGTACCGATACGGAATATGGCGAAAGCACGTGACTATCTCTCCCGTGTGTCCTCAAGAACGCTTTAGCCTTTATAAGAAGTTGCCAGGCTTATCCTTTGCTCAAAAGAATTGGGCCACTTGTTACTCCTTAGTGCCTTTTACTTTGCTTGCTTTTATCTTCTCGTTGCTTATACCGAAAACCCTAAAAAAGCTATCTTTCAGTGGTTGCAATTATTTCTTTACCAAAGTCACTTATCAATACCTTCTTCTCCTCGTTGGGTTCGACACTCTTATTTATCAAAAATGCTACAATCGATCCCCTATATTTGAGGGTCATCAAGTACTGTTTCCTGGCGCCATTGCCGGGGAGCGTAGCGCTATTAGTAAGTGAAGCTTGTAAGGAAGCTTTTATATTTTTACTTTTATTTTTCTGTTGCTACTCTTTGTCCTTATGGACACCTCTACTCTTGGTTTGTTGCTTATGGTGAGACGCCCCTGAAAGCGAAGTATATCGACCAGAGGGGGGGGGTGAATGGGAGATTTTCAAATTTCTTGAGGAATTTCAAATTCCTCAGGACCGAGGCAATTCTAAATTGAGGAAACTCACAAAATGATGAAGCACAGAAACATTACATAATGTAAACATGAGCACATAATATCATATTGCGGGGAAAATAAAGTCTAGCGGAAGTGCGACAGTGTAACTGATGCAGTGCATGAGGAATCAAGACAAAGGAAACACAGAGAGGAAGGCATCAGGACAAGCCATCAGTGCATAATCAGAAGAGTAAGGTTTGAAGAAATAGCACCAGGGCACTGAAGACACAAATTTGATAGACCGGTTCAAGTTGTTGTGACAACTCTACATATGGTTGGAGAAGCTGAGATTGAACTCAGAAGACATAGTCTTCACCTTATTCTCCTTGAACTAGAGTCCTCAGACTCCGTCCAATCACTCAGGTGAGTCTTCAAGGTAGACTCCCGAAACCTTCACAAACTCCATTCACTCAGGGAAGTCACATTTGCATCTTGACTTCCTCAGAACGATGACTCCTACACTGGCTGGAAGATCACAGTCTTCAAGAGTAAAAAGCTTCGGATCACTCGAACCGACTTCCTCAGAAATGCTCAACTACTCAGGCTGGTGGTTTTGCTCACTTAGGTTCTTCAGGTTCCTGAGAGGTGGGTTGCTCTCAGATGACAAGTGTCATTTTCTCTCTCGGAGTAGCTAACCCTCCAATGGGGCTGGGGGAGGCTATTTATAGCCGGCGAGCAACCCCAGGTGAAAGGACATAAATGCCCATGCATGAAATTACCATCGTGCCCACCCTTCGGACCGTTGGCTGGACAGGTTCCAGCAACATTCCACGCGGCACATGGCACGGTTGGAATGAATCCTCTCTCTTTCTTCAGGCGAACTGCACTAGCAGTTTCCTGACTCTTCAACCAAAGTTAGATTCCTACTACAGGAGATTTCTCTGGGTTTTCTTCAGGATTTTCTATTTGAGCACTTGCTCAGAAATACAGAACTCATTTTCCTCAACCCCTCCAACAGTGCGGTGTTTTCCTATGACTCAAGAAGTATAAAAGTATTAACGAAGACTACACTTCAACTTCTGCTTCAGCGCGAGTTGCCTCAGGATGATGCATAGCTTCTTCAACATCAGCCGAATGCCTCAGGATCCTGATTCCTCAGGATTTCGCCCCTCGGTATACTTCAGGAAAGACACCGGTTTCTTCAATGTTCCTTAACATTTGGGGGGGGGTCGATAAAGCTGGTTAACCTCTTCTTCAGGGACTGTTCTCCTGTGTATACACAAACACATCAGTCCCTTAACCGTTTTGTCATCAAATACTCCAAAACCTCAAAGGGGGGGCACTAGATGCACTTACAATCCCCCTTATTTGGTGATTTGATGACAATCAGGTTAAAGCTTCAACGGGATTAAATAAGAACTTTTGAGGAATTAAGCTTGAAGAAAAACATTTCATACAGTCTGGATATAGAGATGCTCCCCCTGAGGATATGCATATATTGAAGACTTTGACTTTAGAAAATATTTTGAGAAACATGACGAGCTCCCCCTATATCCAGGATTATCTCAAATAGTGTTGAATATAAAATGCTTGAGGAATAAACACAACATAGAGGAAAGTGATTGCTGAGGAATATCATGAGGATTAGATGACCTAAAGAATTATCATGAGGTAACGCAAAAGTATCAGACAATCACAAAAATATCAGTTTACAACTCGTTACAAAAATGGTCTAAAGAACGAGAGTTGTAACCAAGGAACCCCATATAAGACCCGCTTGAATACTAACATATTTCTCCCCCTTTGTCATAAAATGAAGAAAAAGGCGAGAAATGATACTAGCACCCCGATAGAAATGCTTCAGGGCTGAGGTGAGTCAGGCCTGAGGCAAGCTGTGGTAGTATGAAGGCAAGATGAAGTGTCTTCAGCGTCCTCATGCGATATCTCTTGGTGCGAAGAGTACGAATCCATCGCCAGAGGGGGTGTGTCGCATCTGCGAAACCGACGAGGGGGCCGAATCTCATAGAGTTGAGGTTGCTTGAGGCCAAGTTTCGCAAGATCTTCAGGCATAATGAGTTCAGTGAGAAGAGCATCAAGACGTTGATATGTGTGATGTGCATATTGATGAATCTTCTTCTAAGACGTATGCATTTGTGACATATAGCTGAGAATGTCACCAATCTGACGCTTGGTCCAGTCATGGTTGCGGTCAACCTTCTGATGAAGACCAATGAGGAGTTCCCTGTCGGTCATCACGCGAGATTGAGTTGTATCCTCAGTTGAGGCATGTGTGCGAGGTTCAACAGTGGTGCGGGACTGAGGCTGTCGGATGTTGCCACCGAGGGACTTCTCTGGTAGAATTTCCTCATAGAACACATCTTTACCTTTGGCATTTGAGGCAATTGTATGCTGAAGCACTTCGACGGGAGGCAAATACGTGCGATGATTCGGCTGATCGGGCTGATAATTGATACCTGTCTTGGCACATATCGGCTTCATGATCCACAGAGCATAGGGCTTCAGAATGTGGGGGTTCTGGGCAGCGTCGACCATGGTTCTGAAGAAGAAGTCGGAGACATTGATATGTGCCGACATGCGGAGGTTGTAGAGTATATTCTTCATGATGCCAACGACGTCTTCATCAGTGGATTCGTACCCCCTTTATCGGGAAAAAGGACTTGGCAAGAATTCTGTATAAAGTGCTCAGCAGATACTGAAGCTCAGAGACTAGGAACATGGTGCGGGGAGGAGTGATACATCCCAAACGTAACTATAATTTCTGCTTGCTCCATGCATGTTTTGTGTGATATTGCTATGCTTTTGATACACTTTCATATCTTTTTATAACATATTTTGAACTAAACTATTAATGGTTGCAAGAGTGAAGAAGTTCTTGTTTTTGTACTTTATGTGTAGGAATTACTTGGATAAAGGAAAATCACAAAAAGGAGCCTTGTAGGAGTTGGACTCTAACTCTCCCGAAATCTGTCCCCACCAGACAGGTTTTGAATATCACCTCAGAAACGCTAGAATACGGCCTCAAATGAAAAAACTTAAAACTACAAAGTTGTAGGAATTTTTTTATCAGGTGGATCTAGAGATAAAATTCGGCCCAGTCGGAGTTCGGTTGCTCCCTGGAGCCCCAAAATACCGAAGACGTAATCTGGATGACAGAAATCCGAGAGTCTTTAAAAAGAGAGGAAACCTAGGTCAAAGGCCACCACGAAAATTCCTCCCCATTGGCAGCCGTCTGGGGGAGATCAATCTGCACAACAACACCATCTCCAAGGAAGAAGAAGGGGGCCAAGGTCCATGGCCACCGCCGTGGCCGTCGCCGCCGCCTCTGTATCCTTCATCTCCTCCGGGCTGAACCTCTCCATAAAAAACTCTCTCTCTCACCATGTCCATGTGTGAGTAGTTCCCCTCGGGGCTATGGCTTGTATCTTGATCTATGTGGTTATCTCTCTCCCATGATGTGATCTTTGTTGTGATCATTGGCTATGTTAATCTAGGGTGATCCCATGATGTTTCCCCTTCTTCTATGTATTGGATTGATGTACTCACTTGATCTTATCTAGTATAATCTCCGAGACCATGGTGACAGCGGTCTATTGGACATAGGTTAGAAGAGTATTTTCATGCGTGATTTCTTCTTTTGTGCGTGGATTGAAGATTGAGAGTCTCTTGGTGCTCTTCTTTGACTATCCTTTAGATATGTTGTGGTGATTGTGGTACTCTCTTTGGATGGCCGCGGTGGCATTGGGAAATCCATAGATGAGAACTACAAACTCTGAGGTGTGATTTTGTAGCCCTACAGAATTCTAGTCCTCTCTTGACCACAAAGTAATGACCTCCGAGTACGTCTCCATTGCATATTTTATGGGAAATATCATGTGATTAGACTATGTTAATGTTGTTGGGAGTTGCCACTAGTGAAAGTATGAAGCCCAAGCCTTGTTTCCACCATTGCAATACCGTTTGTGCTCACATTTACCACTTGTTTGCTTGCTGCACTTTTTATTACAGATTTATATTACTTTTTTTGCCACACCTATCACTCGTATTTTACCATCTCTTCGCCGAACTAGTGCACCTATACAACTCCTAGTTGTATTAGGTGTGTTGGGGACACAAGAGACTTTTTGTATCCTAATTGCAGGGTTGCTTGAGAGAGACCATCTTAAACCTCTACTTGCCTGAGTTCGATAAACCTTAGGTCATCCACTTGAGGGAAATTGTTGTTGTCCTAAAAACCTCTGCGCTTGGAGGCCCAACATAGTCTACAAGACTAGAAGCGTGCGTAGACATCAAGCTATTTCTGGCGCCGTTGCCGGGGAGGTAAGGTTTGAAGGTATATCTTTAGATCTTGCAATTAAACCTTTTTGTTTCTTGTTTTTATTTTCACTAGTTAGGCTTATGGAAAAAAAATAAGAGAGCTTTATGATCTCTACCTTGGAAGCTATTTATGGACATGAAGTGTTTGAAAAGAAAAAAAACCTATGGAACTTTATTTGCATACTCTTCATGATTGCAATGTTACTAGTATGTCTTCTTTGAATACCTTTGATGCTAATGATATGCAAAGTTACAAGCTTGGGGATGCTACGTTTGATGAAGATGATCTTTTTAGCCCCCCAAGTGTTGATGAGGAAATTTATTTTGATGATACTTTGCCTCCTATCTATGATGATTATTGTGATGAAACTTATGCTATAAATAATAAATGTTTGGATGTGGATCGTGATAAGAATGATTCATGTGATAGCTATTTTGTTGAATTTGCTCCCACTATTACTAATGAGAAGGATTTTAGTTATGTGGGGAGTAATAAATTTTCTATGGTTGTGGATCATGATAAGAATTTTTTATGCGATACTTATATTGTTGAGTTTATTCATGATCCCACTGAAAATTATTATGAGAGGGGAACATATGCTTATATATATTTCAACAATATCAAGTTCTCTCTCTTTATGATGAAATTTTTGAAGTCACACTTGTTTTTCCTTCCTATGCTTATTGCTTTGTGCTTCAATGAATTATTCTAGCGCAATATTCCTATGCATAGGAAGCATGTTAGACTTAAACGAGTTTGGTATTTGTTTCTTGATGCTCTATTTTGTTCTTCAACTCTTATTCCTACGAGAGCATCATTAAAATCTTAAGCCTATCTTTATGGCTATAAAGAAAGAGCTCTAGGGAGACAACCCTTGTTATCTTCACTTTCAGTTTATTCTTGCAGTTTTTAGCGGTCTTGATGATTGTTACTACTGTAGCAACATCATTGTATCTTTATTTTCAAGCTTTGTGCCAAGTTTAGCCGCCGATTGCAAGAAAGTTCAAAAGTTGTGACATGCTGTCCAGAAAACATATTCTGTCCATGGACGAAAAGATTCGCCTAAAATCACGAGTTCATCTTTTTTATCTTAATTATTTTTGAAAGTGTGCTCTATACAATTAACTTTCAAGCGTGTGTTCTGAGTTTTTTATTTGAGTTGCAGAAGTACCCCGAAAAAATTATTTACTACCTGCTGGTCTGTTTTTCACACATTCTGCCACGTTTTGCCTCTCCTTACTTTCGAAAGACTTGGGCTAGCTTTTTCTTTGCAAAAACTTTTTGGCAATATGTAGAAACAATAGCCCTTCAAGAAAATCTTTATTTACAATAGATGCAAATCATTTTATTAAGGGTACTAACCTCTCTAATCAGATTATGATGAGTTATGTATGAAGGGAGTTTCCAAGTGTGAGAAGGAATATGATGAAAGAAGATCCGGAAGTGTCAAATGCTCAAGCTTAGGGATGCCCCCATGCATCCCCAATAAATATTCAAGGAGAATTAAGCGTCTAAGCTTGGGGATGCCCCCGTGCATCCCCTTCTCCATGAACAATCATCAGTTCGTCCTCCGTCTCACTATATTTTTATCACTTCATGCGTTATGTGCTATGCTTGGAGCGTCCTGCTCTTAGGTTTACTTTTTAGTTTTCTTTAGCTTTGTTTGCTATTCATAACAAGTTAGAACCCAACTTACTTTGTGTGGGAGAGAAGCACGCTCCACTCCAAACTAGAACACATCACATGATTTCATGCTTATCTTTATTTTGTTGTGTGTTCTCTATCTTTTCGTAGTTGTTGTCATGTTTAGCTCTTAGTTTTCATGTTTATCTTTTTCAAGAGATTTAGTTTAGTTTTTGCAGGAACTCTCTTTAGTTTTCATGTTTATCTTGTTAAGAGAGTTTGTTGTTGCACTGAGTTGTGTCTTGACTTTAAGTAGGTAATTGAGGTTGCTATTCAATTGTAGTAGTAACTTGCAATAGTTTTGAGGTATTGTTGTGAGTAATGTTTGAACTTTTGGTGTCAAGAGCTCTAGCATATTAGTGATATGTGTCGTATTTTGGGCAATCCATGTTTATTTTCAAAAACTACAAAAACTAGTTGAGAAAGCTACCAGATGGTTCACTAATCTTTGGAGGGATCAAATATTAGACTACACTCACGTACCATGAGTCGAGGATGCGCAAGGATAACCAAACCCCCAGACACTCCTCCTCGGGGTACTTGTCTCTTTGTGAACCTCCTTATTATATTGAGAGTTACTGATAATAAATGCATGAGTTCTTCGGACTAATGTATGTATTGAAAGTCGACACTTCCACCTCCTCGTATTCGCTAGCCTCTTCGGTACTCAACATAAAGAAGATGTAGCTATCATGATGTATGCAAATGTTCCTGCTACACTGGCAGAGGCATACATTGCATACATCAGGATAGCTACATCTTCTTTATGTTTTGAGTACCTTGTAACGTGTGAAGATCTTCTATACTGCTTGTAAAATAGAGGGGTGCCCTTAAGTGAGGAAAAGATCCCAAAGAGGACAAATTAAAAGATCCCAAAGAGGACAAATGAGAGTTAAATATAAAGATCCATTGATGCTACCAAAAAATAGAAAAAATAGAAAAAAGAGAAAAAGAAAATAAAAAGAGAGAAGGGGGCAACACTACTATTCCTTTTGAGAGATCCACACTCGTACTCCCATCTATACCTTTTACTCCATAGAGATGATCATATATGCATATAGCTATGTGGGGACCTTCACACTATAGAACTTGGCTTGTATATTCCTATGATGAGCTTCCTCAAACGAGCTCTAGGTCTTCTTGAGCGAGCAAGTTGGATGCACCCCCACAAGTTCCATTGGAGAGCTTGCCTTAGCTCATATGTGCATCCGTTGCAATCCCTACTCCTCACATCATATCTATCATGTGGCCTTCTCGCCTATGACTGTCCTCATTGATGTCAGCCTTTCACACCTTTTTCTCTTCCTCATCCACCGTATCTCTCTTTGCCATCCTAAGTGTCAACTCTCGTGCTTACGCTCATCCATTGCATTAGTTCTGAAAATATCGAAAGGGAGTGGATCAAATTGACTTGTACCTGGCTAGTGGTCTGGGGACGAGTCAAGATAAGATTCCAAAGAAGACTAAGTGTGAAACTTTAGTAGATTGAGTTCTCAAAAATATTTTTCTCTCTCTTATTCACATCCCCCACTTCTTGCACGCAAACACCATTTGGAGACATTCGAGTCACGGACAGCGAGAGCTTTTGCACCTTTATGTTCTTATGTTGCTTGTTTCAATGCTAATATAGACTCTTGCTTGTTATGACTTGAATTGAATTACATGTCTTGCTTATATTATTTAAAAGTGTTTATATGGTTGGTAGCATGTCACCACAGAAATTATGTTTGTTATCATTTACCTACTCGACGACGAGCAGGAATTAAGCTTGGGGATGTTGATACGTCCCAAACGTATCTATAATTTCTGCTTGCTCCATGCATGTCTTGTGTGATATTGCTAAGCTTTTCATACACTTTCATATCTTTTTATAACATATTTTGGAACTAACCTATTACTGGTTGCTAGAGTGCACAAGTTCTTGTTTTTTTTACTTTGTGTGTAGGAATTACTTGGATAAAGAAAAAATCACAAAAAGGAGCCTTGTAGGAGTTGGACTCTAACTGTCCCCAAATCTCTCCCCACCAGACAGGTTTTGAAGATCACCTTGGAAACACTAGAATACGGTCTGAAACAGAAAAACCTAAAACTACAAAGATGTAGGGATTTTTTTCCCGGTGGATCTAGACATAAAATTAGGCCCAATCGGTGTTGGATGCTCCCTGGAGCCCCGAAATACTGAAGACATAATCTGTATGACGGAAATCCGAGAGTCTTTATAAAGAGAGGAAACCTAGCACAAAGGCCACCACGAAAATTCCTCCCCCTTGGCAGCCGTCTGGGGGAGATCAATCTCCACATCAGCACCATCGCCAAGGAGGAAGAAGGGGGCCAAGGGCCGCTGCCCCCAAGGGTCGTGGCCACCGTCGTGGCCGCCGCCGCCTCTTTCATCTCCTCCGGGCTGCACCTCTCCATCAACAACTCTCTCTCTCACCATGTGCAAGTGTGAGTAGTTCCCCTCGGGGCTATGGCTCGTATCCTGATCTATGTGGTTATCTCTCTCCCATGATGTGATCTTTGTTGTGATAATTGGCTATGTTAATCTAGGGTGATCCCATGATGTTTACCCTTCTTCTATGTATTGGATTGATGTACTCACTTGATCTTATCTAGTATAATCCCCCATACCATGGTGACAACGGTCTATTGGACATGGGTTAGAAGAATATTTTCATGAGTGATTTCCTCTTTTGTGTGTGGATTGAAGATTGAGAGTCTCTTGGTGCTTGTCTTTGACTATCCTTTAAATATGTTGTGGTGATTGTGGTACTCTCTTTGGATGGTCGCGGTGACATTGGGAAATCCATAGATTAGAACTACGAACTCTGAGGTGTGCTTTTGTAGCCCTACACAATTCTCGTCATCTCTTGACCACAAAGGAATGACCTCCAAGTACGTCTCCATTGCATGTTTTATGGGAAATATCATGTGATTAGACTATGTTAATGTTGTCGGGAGTTGCCACTAGTGAAAGTATGAAGCCTAGGCCTTGTTTCCACCATTGCAATACTGTTTGTGCTCACGTTTACCACTTGTTTGCTTGCTGCACTTTTTATTATAGATTTATATCACTTTGTTTTGCCACACCTATCGCCCATATTTTACCATCTCTTCGCCGAACTAGTGCACCTATACAACTCCTAGTTGTATTAGGTGTGTTGGGGACACAAGAGACTTTTTGTATCTTAATTGCAGGGTTGCTTGAGAGAGACCATCTTCAACCTCTTCTTCCCTGAGTTCGATAAACCTTAGGTCATCCACTTGAGGGAAATTGCTGCTGTCCTACAAACCTCTACGCTTGGAGGCCCAACATAGTCTACAAGAATTGAAGCGTGCGTAGACATCAAGGAGCTTCAGGGGCTTGAGGCTTCATGAGCATGTTCATCAGATCATCACGCAGAAGTGTAGAGTCATAAGTGCTTCGAACTGAAGCATCGGAGACATGCAGCTAAAGAATGTCAATGATTTATGGCACTGAAGCAGTATAGTGCTGATGCTCAGTCATCCATTCCAGAACCCAAGTATTGATGTCCTTGGGATCGCGTGATACATAAAGAGTGGCATAGAATTGAAGCACAAGCTCTTCATTCCAGTGGAAGCATTCAGAGCAGAATTGAAGCAACTTGGCATGGTATAAATCTTGAGGCGCATTGTTGAAGCAGGGGATGTCCTCCATATCCAAATGAGGAATGTGCTTATGAGGAAATAGCTTATTCTGCTTGTAGAGGACTAAATCATAATAGTTCTTTTGAGATGCAGTCCAGAACCCGAGGAGTTTGCGGGGTGGAGCAGAGCGGTAGGGATTTTGAATCCCGTCCTGGAAGTAACTCATGCTGGTGAAGAACGCCTCAGAATTGAAGCTTGGTCGGGCATCAACATCAATGTTCTTATAATGAGGCCGCTTTTTCTTCGGGCAGAGTGAGCGAACAAGAGGCACTTGAGGAGAGTGCGGCGCTTGAGGCATTGGGTCTGTTGGAGGTGGAGGGGTCGAAGCTTCAAGGCCAGGTGAGGCATCAGGATCTTGAGGAGATGTGACTTGTTTGTTCTCCAAGCGACCCTGAGACGCTTCAGGATCACCGTTGGTGCTATGCTCTGTGTAACACCCTCAGATGCTTGTAACAGTAATCATCATCACTGTTGACTATCACTGTTTGCTAATCACTGTTATCCCCTGTCCCTGTTCAAACTTTGCTTCTGCTCTTTTCAAACCATGTGGGTTGGTAATCAAACACAAAGCCCCATGCATTTTGTTCATCATGAAATCAAACCCTAGATGAAACAACCTCTATTGGAAAATAAAACAAAAGTGCTGGAATAAAGTTATTCCAAAAATCATGGGACCATTTTATTAAATTGCCTAAAATCATTATAACCATGTTGGAACAACTTTGGTAGTTTTTGGGAGTTACAAAAATTCCAAACAATTCAAACAGTAGGTTAAAATCCCTACTTTGGGCATTTAATATTTAAAAGGAATACCTAATGAATTTATTTTGCTGCACAACTTTTTGAGGCACCTCAGTAATATATAAAACTAATTTACAAACACCAATTATATTTTTCAAAAATGCTAGGGTTAGCAAATCAATTACAGAAAAGGATTTGAATAAACAGAAAACCAGAAAATGGGAAAACGCTATAACTCGCCTGGGGCGAAGCCCACCTCAGCCCAGGCCCACTCCCCCTTGTCTTCTTCCTCCTCCAACCACCCCCACCTGCCCGTACGGCGGCCGCCGTGGCCACGTCGCCGCCAGCCCGGCCCCGCCCTCCAACTGCCCCCTGACGCCGCCGACGCGATAAGGACGCAGCCCCCGACCCCCTGGACAACTCCCCCACCCCATTCCTCTCCTCCTCCTCTCGCCATCCTCGGGGAAAAATCCCCCGAGCCCGCCGTCGCCATTGCCGTGGCCAGGCGCGGCCATCGTGCTCCAGCCGCCTCGCCGTGTTGTCCAGGAGCGTCGTCGTCGTCGTCTTCGTCAACCCCCGCAAGGAATCGAGCCGTGGCGCCTCTCTGCGACGACTACGTCCTCGTCTTCAACCTCGGCTCCGGCGCGATCCGCGACCAATTCCGGCCACCACAAGCCCGCGACGAGCCCGCTGCCACCTCCGTCGTGCTCCTGGTGAGCTTCTCGTTCGTCGCCAGCTGCCCGCTGATGCCCGCTAGGTCCCCGTGCAGAAACCCCCGTTGAGCTGCTCCGGCCGCCGTGGCACGTCGTCGTAGACGTCGATGTGGTTCGTCCCAGCCCGCGATATGTGCACCAGTAGGTTCCCCGTGTTGCATGTGCTCGATTTGGACCCGTAGCTAGCTCGAGTTCGACCCGTACATGCATTCGCCATTGGAGCCCGACGACCTTCGCCGCCATTGATGAAGATGCGCTCACCTCCGTGCGCCCCAGCTCGCGAGACCACTCCAGATCGACGCGGATTCGAGCTCTCCGTCGACTGCCACCAGCGGCGCCTCAAACGGCGCTCGGAATCGTGGGCTGGCTCGACCTCGCCGCCGGCGAGCCTCCGGTGAGGTTCCGGTGAGGCTGACCGGTGGGACCCCGGTGTCAGCCAGATGATTAGGGGTTAATCCCACCCCTAATAGCCACTGACATGTGGGTCCCATCCCACTTAAGCGCATGATTAAAATTAACAGAACTGTTAGTAAGAGTTGAGGTCACTGACAGGTGGGTCCCCTCTAATTAATTAATTTAATGATTTAGGTTAATCCAATTAATTAAAATTTAGTCACTGACATGTGGGTCCATAGGCAATTTCTGATTTTATAAAATGTTTTATAAATAACAGAGGCTGACATGTGGGTCCCACATGTCAGCACTGTTCTGGATAATTTTGTGGATAATGTTTTGGATAATGTGTAAATAAATAATAAAAGAAATCCAGAAAATCATTTAAATTAATTTAAAACTTTGAAATTCAATAACTTTTAAACCGTAACTCGGATTCAAAAACTTTATACATGAAAGTTGATCAGAAAAATACAACGAATACGAATACGCTATATGTATGTCTACCACACCCCTCTAACACTACGAACATCGAACATTCCCCCTCCGGACCGACTGTCCGATAAATTGTCCGGTACTGTTAGAGTGCCCGGATGAATTTATTCCGAACACGAAAGTTGTCCGAAATGGTTCAAATAGCACGGATACAACCCCCTTATGTTGTTCCGGTAACCACGACACCTCCGGCTTGATCCTTCCCCCTCCGGACACCCTGTCCGGTAATCACCCGGAGCCGGCAGTTCATCCTCAGATGAATTCCCGTTCCGAGCCTATTTCATTGCACTGCGTTAGAACACCGTTAACTTTTCATCTGTCATGTCATGCATATGTTTGTATATTATTGCTGTGTATTTATTGTTTCTCCCCCCCTTTAATCTCCGGTAGACCCCGCTGCTGCCGTCGACTACACCGCTGCTGAGTACGACTACGTCGTCGACGACCCTACTACTACCGTCGAGCTTGCAGGCAAGCAGAGCCATTCTCTTCCCCAGATATCGCCTATCTTTCCGTACATTTCTTGCACTAGGCATTGTTACTGCTGCTGCTACGATTACAATCCTATTCAATTGCATAGCCTGTCATTGTAGCCCCTTGATGTACCTTCCTTTAATCCTATGCTGCCTATTATTACTTATGCATTATTCAGCAGTGAGCCCTGCGCATTGTTAGCTAGGATTAGATAGCGGGCTGTGATCACTCTGGGGGTGATCGCGGAAATGATATATTACAACTGCAACAGGTACGGATCAATGCAGACGCCATAGGGAACCTACAACGGCGAGACTCTGCCGAGTCGCTTCGAGTTTGACTTACGAGTGGAATGGACTCGTATTTCACTCTCGTCGGCTCAGTAGCGTAGCATCACCGGGATGATACGAGGTTTACCTCTTTAGTTCATCCCGCTGATGTCTCAGTCGAGCCAGCTCAAGTGTACCATCGAGGGTGATTTCTCCTGGTTTCACTTAATGGTAGGGACTCGAACCAACTGGTGTCCTTAAAGGTAAGAAGTCGGGCGACCCAACGGTGCCCGCGAGAGGTATTGCGACGGGACGACAGGGGGGGTACGACCAGTGTACCGGTGTGCTTGGCCCCTGATCGTTGGCCGCGAGAGTTACCAACCCACGAAAGTCGAGCTCCCCCAGGAGCACACGCGAGACAAGGTAAGGAGACGGTTCACCTTGTTGGTAACCGCAGTGACTTGGTGGGACGACGGGGCAGGCACCGATGTACTGGTGGTCCTGGCTGCTGTCGTTGTCCGCGGGTCAGTTAAGTCGCGGCAACGATAACGGTTGTCACGCAGGTTAATTAAAATGCTAAATGGTTCAGTGAATGTCTTGAGTTGGCTATATGCCATGTACGCACTACCTACCCGTGGGAACTACGAGTTATGGGCTCCTCCGCTTCTTAGTGTCGTCCGAGGACTCTTCAGACGTCAGCAGTACCGCGGGCTGATTGCCGGGAAGTGGTGTTGTCTTATTTGCCGCGGCGTGTGATTTGGATTTGCTTTAACTTCACCGGCCAGTCACGCACCGTGCAGGAGTACGTCGGGGTTAGGGTCCAAAGCCCCGCGTACATAGGATATAGTCCGGCGGATGACCTCTCTGTTGAGTTTGAAAGATGGGCTATGAAGTGTCGGATAGCCTCGGTGGAGCGTTCCCTAACAAGGTTCCCGTCACCCTGGAGATCCGTGCGTGTAGCGTAACACAAGTGCACCCCTGCAGGGAAGAATTGATCTATCGATAGCCGTGTCCACGGTAACAGGACGCTTTATGCTGAAGCTGGATCTTACCACTAGAAACTATTAATATTAAACTGTATGGTTCCAGGTTCTTTTCCTCGCGGGGATGTCGAGGAGGTGAACTCGGAGGCATTGTTAATTATTACAACTTATTATTATTCAAGGTTGCAGCAACTTCTGCTTCATTGCTACCTTACTGTTTTATATAAACTGTTGGCTGATTCTTACCTCATGCTGCAAGACACCGTCGGGAGATGCTAGTCTTCGTTAGGCCTAGCTTCTTACCCTTGCTCTGAATTTTCTGTCTTCAGTCCACTATATATAGCCTCTTCATTCCGTTGATACAATGCATAATGCTTAGTAGCGGACGTAAGACTCGCGGGTATACTAGATACTCACCTGCTTTATTTCCTTTACTGTTTTGCCTGATCGGCCGCTGCAGCCGACGTTGGAGCCCAGGAGCAGGAGTACCCCGGAGGCGCCTACTACGACGTCGAGTTCCCCGTTGACCAGGAGTAGTACTGTGGATCCCAGGCAGGAGGCTTCGCCTTTTCGTTCTGTATCTCTGATGTGATTTGTGCTAGCCTTCTTAAGGCAAAACTTGACTAACTATGTCTGTACTCAGATATTATGGTTTGTATGACTTATATATTCGGGTCCGCGTGACCCCTTCTATTGTAATATAATTGTTTATCCTTTTGTGTTTAGTGTTGTGCTGTGATATTATCACCGTGGCACCCTAATCTCAGTCGTGTACCCTGTGTGTATGATTACTGTACACGGTCTGATTCTGGGGGCGTCACAAGTTGGTATCAGAGCCGACTGCCTGTAGGAAGCCACCCCACCACTGCCTGGTCGAAGTTGAGTCTAGACTTTGAAAAACTATTTTGGCTAACTTAATATTTGGCTTACGGGCCCACATCGATGTCACTACGTGTGATATCTATGGTATTAGGATCCTTTTCTCCTTACCTATGCTCTGGGAATCTACTCTCTTATTCCTTGCTGGTAAGTTTTACAAAAGCTGACATTAGGATCACGTTCTCTTGATTCCACCCGGCGTTTTTCTGGTGCATCCCCCATTGATTGAGTCGTGTTGCAGGCGTCGTACGCCAGATCCCAGACCGCGGATCCCATTCTCATTCTGGGCAGGCCGCGCGTTCTCTGGCATCAACTCCTGTGACCAACAGTTTTCTTGCGGCGTGATTGACCTAGTGGAATCTATGTCGCGTCGTGTAATCCTTACCGCGGTCTGCGCGCCGCCTAGAGAGTCCTTTTTCCTTAATTTCTACGACGTTACGCTGCCCGATTTTCGATTAATTCTGTGTGCGCATGTGTATGTCTTATATGACTACTCCTTTATATATCTGCGCCTCCTTTACGTTGTCGTTTTACTTCAGGCTTGAATTCCGGTATCTCGTTAAATTTTCATCGCTGAAATACCCCTGTTAAATTCTAGCAGGATGGCTGGCCGTGGTGGTCGTGGTCGTGGTCGTGCTACCAACGACCCACCTCCGCCGCCGGATTATATGGCCGCGATGATGCAGCAGTTCGAGATGAACCGTCAGTTCATGCAGAATATCATGGCTCAGTTCCCCCAGCCGAATCAGAATGGGCACCACCATCAGCATGCCACCGTGACTCTGCACGACTTCACCCGCCTCAACCCCACTATGTTCCGCAACACTGTTCAGCCGCTGGATGCTGATGACTGGCTTCGCGACATCACTCATGAGCTGGAGTCTGCTAATGTCGATCCAGCCGACTATGTGAACTTTGCGTCTTATCATCTGAAAGGCGCAGCTGCTCAGTGGTGGAGCACCCACAAGCGTTCCCTGCCAGTCGAAGAAGTCATCACTTGGGATGAATTTCAGTCTGCTTTCCGCGCCCGCTACATTCCTCAGGGTATCATGGATCGCAAGGCGGAAGAATTCCGTAACCTCACTCAGGGCGATATGACTGTTGAAGCCTATCAGCGCGAGTTCCTCAACCTCTCTCGCTATGCGGAGGGAGAGATCACCACTGATGCTCGCAGACAGCAGAAGTTCCGTCGTGGCCTCAACCCCGAACTCAGGCTCGCTCTTGCCGTTCATGATTTCGCCAACTTCGCCACCATGGTGAACAAGGCTATCACCGTCGAGACTGCCCAGATGGAGCACAAGACCTCTCTGAAGCGTTATCGTGACGTTGGCTCATCTTCGGGCGCAACGCAGAAGCGTCGTATCTGGCTCCCTACCAGTTTGACCCACTCAGCTTCCCCTGCTCCAAGGCCGTCTTATGCTGCACCCCGTCTGCCTCCGCCACCGCAGATGCCAAGAGCTCTGCCTGCACCACCCAATGCACCACCCCTTCGTCCTCAGGATGGATTGTGCTTCACGTGCCGCCAACCTGGGCATTACTCTCGAGAGTGTCCCCTGAAACAGAAGCAATTGGTAGTTCACCCCGCTGGCCGTGGAAATGGTCGTGGCAACCACCGGACCCCCAACTATAATACTGGGTCTGCTGCTCATACTCGTGGTCACGCGAACAACATCAGTGTTGATGAAGCTCAACAACAACCCGCTACCGTGATGGGTACCCTTCTCGTTAATTTCGTACCTGCTACTGTTTTATTCGATACAGGAGCATCGCATTCATTCTTGTCGGAAGCATTTGCTTTGTCGCATAATTTTACGCTTGAGGATATGAACCCACCGATGGTTGTCCGCACCCCGATAGGCCATGCCCACACCTCCAAGATAGTGCCCGGAACCATTGTTGAAATTGAAGGGATTGATTTCCGTGCTTCCCCCATCGTTCTGAAGTCTTCCACCATAGACCTCATTCTGGGCATGGATTGGTTGAAGTTCCACGATGCCGCACTTTATTGTGGCACCAAGTCTGTCCAGCTTTTTCACCCCTCCGGTGGGATTGTTAACCACACCGCCCGAGTGACCCGTAATGCTGAAACACAGATCTTTATGATGAATGCTTTGAATGTCTCACCTTTGAAAGACATCGAGAACGTTCCGGTCGTTCGCGATTTTCCCGACGTCTTCCCAGAAGAACTGCCGGGAATACCCCCGATCAGAGAAGTTGAATTCGTCATCGACTTGAAGCCGGGCACTGTTCCTATTGCCAAGCGTCCTTACAAGATGCCGCCACATGAACTCCTTGAACTTAAGGAGGAAATCGACAAGGCACTTCAGAAAGGATTCATTCGCCCCAGTTCCTCAGCTTGGGGAGCACCTTCGCTCTTTGTCAAGAAGAGCGATGGGACAAACCGACTGGTCCAAGATTATCGGCCCATTAACCAAGCCACCATCCAGAACAAATACCCACTTCCTCGGATCAACGACCTGTATGATCAACTTGCCGGATCTAAGGTGTTTTCTAAACTCGACTTGAGGTTGGGTTATCACCAAATCCGAGTCCGTGATGAGGACATTCCGAAGACTGCCTTCATTACTCGTTATGGTTCATACGAGTACACTGTCATGTCCTTTGGATTAACCAATGCTCCAGCCACCTTCTCCAGACTGATGAATTATATTTTCATGGAGTACCTCGACCAGTTCGTCGTGGTTTATCTGGATGATATCTTGATATATTCCAAGAATGAAGGAGAACATGCTGAACATCTTCGTCTTATACTGGAGAAGCTTCGAGAACACAAACTCTACGCTAAGTTTTCTAAGTGTGAGTTCTGGCTTCCCGAAGTAACCTACCTTGGACATGTGATTTCCAAGGATGGCATTGCCGTCACCCCAGAACGTATCCAGGCTATTCTTGACTGGACTCCTCCCAAGACCGTCAAGCAGGTCCGCAGTTTTCTCGGGCTCGCTAGTTATTGCCGCCGTTTCGTCGAGAATTTTTCCAAGATTGCCAGGCCGCTGACTAATCTGCTTCACAAAGGCGTCAAGTTTGAGTGGACAGATAAATGTCAAGAAAGTTTTCAAGCCCTCAAGGACAAGCTAACTTCTCCCCCGGTGCTCGCTCCCCCTGATACTCAGAAGGACTTCGTGATATATTGCGACGCGTCCCGTCAAGGATTAGGCTGTGTCCTATTGCAAGAGCGCAAAGTGATTGCTTATGGCTCTCGTCAGTTGCGTGCTCACGAAGACAAATATCCAACACATGATCTCGAATTGGCAGCAGTAATTTATGCATTGAAGCTGTGGCGACATTACCTCGTTGGTAATCGTTGCGAGATCTACACCGACCACCAAAGCCTGAAGTACTTGTTTACTCAGCCCGACCTGAATCTCCGCCAACAAAGATGGCTCGAGACAATAGCCGATTTTAATATGGATATTCATTACACCCCTGGCAAAGCTAATGTGATGGCTGATGCCCTGAGCCGTAAAGCTTACTGTAGTGAACTTGAGGTGCAGTTAGAACAACCACCTCTGTATGAAGATTTTCAGAGGTTGAACCTCGAGATTGTTCCTCAAGGTTGTGCAAATAACCTGGTCATTGAACCGGATCTCGTCAAATCCGTCAAGTGTATACAGTTCTATGATGATTTCGTACACAAGATTAAGCGCGATATCGCCAATGGGAGACCCTCACCCTTCACCCTTGATAGTAATGGTGCGGCGTTCTACCAGAACCGTTTAGTGGTTACTCACAGCAAGGGCAGGCATGAGAACCTGGATATGACCCCGAAGGTCATGAAAGCGGCTCACGATACCCCGTTGTCCATTCATCCTGGAAGCACCAAGATGTACCAAGACATTCGTCAGCAATTCTGGTGGCCCAACATGAAGCAAGACATTGCCCGATATGTTTCTGAATGTGACGTTTGTCGTCGCGTCAAGGGGGAACATCAAAAACCCTCTGGAAAACTACAACCACCTGAAATCCCTGTATGGAAGTGGGACAAAGTTCAGATGGACTTCGTCACCGGTTTTCCCCGATCCCAGAAGGGTAACGATGCTATCTTTGTCGTCATCGACCGGTTCTCCAAGGTTGCTCACTTTATACCAGTCAAGGAGAAGATCACGGCGGCTCAGTTAGCGGAGTTGTATATCGCCCAAATCGTGTCGCTCCACGGTATTCCGTTGGAGATCAGTTCAGATCGTGGCAGCCTTTTCACCTCAAGATATTGGCGGAGTTTCCAAGAAGCTCTGGGGACTACTCTGCATCTCAGCACCGCTTATCACCCCCAGTCACAGGGCCAAGTCGAACGCGTCAATCAAATACTTGAAGATATGCTTCGAGCCTGTGTCATCTCCTTCGGCAAGAAATGGGAGGAATCTCTTCCATTTGCTGAATTCTCGTACAACAATAGCTATCACGCTAGTCTGAAGATGGCACCCTATGAAGTTCTCTATGGACGTAAGTGTCGGACCCCTCTGAGTTGGTCAGAAACTGGGGAACGTGCACTCATTGGCCCGGATATTATTCAGCAAGCTGAAGACCAAGTTCACGTCATCCGTGAACATTTGAAGGCCGCTCAGTCCCGCCAGAAGAGCAACTATGACCGCAAACACCGCGAAATGGAGTATCAGCCTGGTGAATACGCATACCTCCGTGTCACTCCCATGAGGGGCACTCATCGCTTCGGTATCAAGGGCAAGTTGGCTCCTCGCTACATTGGCCCGTTCCGTATCCTTTCCAGGAGTGGACCCGTGGCATACCGGTTGGAATTGTCGCCGAACCTCTCCCAAGTCCACGATGTCTTCCATGTGTCGCAACTCCGTCGCTGCTTCAAGGATCCTATCCGCGAAGTGGAGCATGATATGATCGAGCTGCAACAAGACTTGACTTATCGAGAACATCCGAGCCGCATCCTCGATCAATCTGAACGCCGCACCCGCAACAAGACCGTCAAGTTCCTCAAGGTTCAGTGGTCGAATCATTCTGAAGATGAAGCCACTTGGGAACGCGAAGATCGCCTTCGCGATGAATACCCCGATCTTTTCCTCGCTACCACTTAAATTCTCGGGACGAGAATTCTTGTAGTGGGGGAGATTTGTAACACCCTCAGATGCTTGTAACAGTAATCATCATCACTGTTGACTATCACTGTTTGCTAATCACTGTTATCCCCTGTCCCTGTTCAAACTTTGCTTCTGCTCTTTTCAAACCATGTGGGTTGGTAATCAAACACAAAGCCCCATGCATTTTGTTCATCATGAAATCAAACCCTAGATGAAACAACCTCTATTGGAAAATAAAACAAAAGTGCTGGAATAAAGTTATTCCAAAAATCATGGGACCATTTTATTAAATTGCCTAAAATCATTATAACCATGTTGGAACAACTTTGGTAGTTTTTGGGAGTTACAAAAATTCCAAAAAATTCAAACAGTAGGTTAAAATCCCTACTTTGGGCATTTAATATTTAAAAGGAATACCTAATGAATTTATTTTGCTGCACAACTTTTTGAGGCACCTCAGTAATATATAAAACTAATTTACAAACACCAATTATATTTTTCAAAAATGCTAGGGTTAGCAAATCAATTACAGAAAAGGATTTGAATAAACAGAAAACCAGAAAATGGGAAAACGCTATAACTCGCCTGGGGCGAAGCCCACCTCAGCCCAGGCCCACTCCCCCTTGTCTTCTTCCTCCTCCAACCACCCCCACCTGCCCGTACGGCGGCCGCCGTGGCCACGTCGCCGCCAGCCCGGCCCCGCCCTCCAACTGCCCCCTGACGCCGTCGACGCGATAAGGACGCAGCCCCCGACCCCCTGGACAACTCCCCCACCCCATTCCTCTCCTCCTCCTCTCGCCATCCTCGGGGAAAAATCCCCCGAGCCCGCCGTCGCCATTGCCGTGGCCAGGCGCGGCCATCGTGCTCCAGCCGCCTCGCCGTGTTGTCCAGGAGCGTCGTCGTCGTCGTCGTCTTCGTCAACCCCCGCAAGGAATCGAGCCGTGGCGCCTCTCTGCGACGACTACGTCCTCGTCTTCAACCTCGGCTCCGGCGCGATCCGCGACCAATTCCGGCCACCACAAGCCCGCGACGAGCCCGCTGCCACCTCCGTCGTGCTCCTGGTGAGCTTCTCGTTCGTCGCCAGCTGCCCGCTGATGCCCGCTAGGTCCCCGTGCAGAAACCCCCGTTGAGCTGCTCCGGCCGCCGTGGCACGTCGTCGTAGACGTCGATGTGGTTCGTCCCAGCCCGCGATATGTGCACCAGTAGGTTCCCCGTGTTGCATGTGCTCGATTTGGACCCGTAGCTAGCTCGAGTTCGACCCGTACATGCATTCGCCATTGGAGCCCGACGACCTTCGCCGCCATTGATGAAGATGCGCTCACCTCCGTGCGCCCCAGCTCGCGAGACCACTCCAGATCGACGCGGATTCGAGCTCTCCGTCGACTGCCACCAGCGGCGCCTCAAACGGCGCTCGGAATCGTGGGCTGGCTCGACCTCGCCGCCGGCGAGCCTCCGGTGAGGTTCCGGTGAGGCTGACCGGTGGGACCCCGGTGTCAGCCAGATGATTAGGGGTTAATCCCACCCCTAATAGCCACTGACATGTGGGTCCCATCCCACTTAAGCGCATGATTAAAATTAACAGAACTGTTAGTAAGAGTTTAGATCACTGACAGGTGGGTCCCCTCTAATTAATTAATTTAATGATTTAGGTTAATCCAATTAATTAAAATTTAGTCACTGACATGTGGGTCCATAGGCAATTTCTGATTTTATAAAATGTTTTATAAATAACAGAGGCTGACATGTGGGTCCCACATGTCAGCACTGTTCTGGATAATGTTGTGGATAATGTTTTGGATAATGTTTAAATAAATAATAAAAGAAATCCAGAAAATCATTTAAATTAATTTAAAACTTTGAAATTCAATAACTTTTAAACCGTAACTCGGATTCAAAAACTTTATACATGAAAGTTGATCAGAAAAATACAACGAATACGAATACGCTATATGTATGTCTACCACACCCCTCTAACACTACGAACATCGAACATTCCCCCTCCGGACCGACTGTCCGATAAATTGTCCGGTACTGTTAGAGTGCCCGGATGAATTTATTCCGAACACGAAAGTTGTCCGAAATGGTTCAAATAGCACGGATACAACCCCCTTATGTTGTTCCGGTAACCACGACACCTCCGGCTTGATCCTTCCCCCTCCGGACACCCTGTCCGGTAATCACCCGGAGCCGGCAGTTCATCCTCAGATGAATTCCCGTTCCGAGCCTATTTCATTGCACTGCGTTAGAACACCGTTAACTTTTCATCTGTCATGTCATGCATATGTTTGTATATTATTGCTGTGTATTTATTGTTTCTCCCCCCCTTTAATCTCCGGTAGACCCCGCTGCTGCCGTCGACTACACCGCTGCTGAGTACGACTACGTCGTCGACGACCCTACTACTACCGTCGAGCTTGCAGGCAAGCAGAGCCATTCTCTTCCCCAGATATCGCCTATCTTTCCGTACATTTCTTGCACTAGGCATTGTTACTGCTGCTGCTACGATTACAATCCTATTCAATTGCATAGCCTGTCATTGTAGCCCCTTGATGTACCTTCCTTTAATCCTATGCTGCCTATTATTACTTATGCATTATTCAGCAGTGAGCCCTGCGCATTGTTAGCTAGGATTAGATAGCGGGCTGTGATCACTCTGGGGGTGATCGCAGAAATGATATATTACAACTGCAACAGGTATGGATCAATGCAGACGCCATAGGGAACCTACAACGGCGAGACTCTGCCGAGTCGCTTCGAGTTTGACTTACGAGTGGAATGGACTCGTATTTCACTCTCGTCGGCTCAGTAGCGTAGCATCACCGGGATGATACGAGGTTTACCTCTTTAGTTCATCCCGCTGATGTCTCAGTCGAGCCAGCTCAAGTGTACCATCGAGGGTGATTTCTCCTGGTTTCACTTAATGGTAGGGACTCGAACCAACTGGTGTCCTTAAAGGTAAGAAGTCGGGCGACCCAACGGTGCCCGCGAGAGGTATTGCGACGGGACGACAGGGGGGGTACGACCAGTGTACCGGTGTGCTTGGCCCCTGATCGTTGGCCGCGAGAGTTACCAACCAACGAAAGTCGAGCTCCCCCAGGAGCACACGCGAGACAAGGTAAGGAGACGGTTCACCTTGTTGGTAACCGCAGTGACTTGGTGGGACGACGGGGCAGGCACCGATGTACTGGTGGTCCTGGCTGCTGTCGTTGTCCGCGGGTCAGTTAAGTCGCGGCAACGATAACGGTTGTCACGCAGGTTAATTAAAATGCTAAATGGTTCAGTGAATGTCTTGAGTTGGCTATATGCCATGTACGCACTACCTACCCGTGGGAACTACGAGTTATGGGCTCCTCCGCTTCTTAGTGTCGTCCGAGGACTCTTCAGACGTCAGCAGTACCGCGGGCTGATTGCCGGGAAGTGGTGTTGTCTTATTTGCCGCGGCGTGTGATTTGGATTTGCTTTAACTTCACCGGCCAGTCACACACCGTGCAGGAGTACGTCGGGGTTAGGGTCCAAAGCCCCGCGTACATAGGATATAGTCCGGCGGATGACCTCTCTGTTGAGTTTGAAAGATGGGCTATGAAGTGTCGGATAGCCTCGGTGGAGCGTTCCCTAACAAGGTTCCCGTCACCCTGGAGATCCGTGCGTGTAGCGTAACACAAGTGCACCCCTGCAGGGAAGAATTGATCTATCGATAGCCGTGTCCACGGTAACAGGACGCTTTATGCTGAAGCTGGATCTTACCACTAGAAACTATTAATATTAAACTGTATGGTTCCAGGTTCTTTTCCTCGCGGGGATGTCGAGGAGGTGAACTCGGAGGCATTGTTAATTATTACAACTTATTATTATTCAAGGTTGCAGCAACTTCTGCTTCATTGCTACCTTACTGTTTTATATAAACTGTTGGCTGATTCTTACCTCATGCTGCAAGACACCGTCGGGAGATGCTAGTCTTCGTTAGGCCTGTGAGAACCATATGATTCCTTAGCCGACATGTACCTGTGACAGAATTAAGTTGTGAGGGAAGTGGGGTACGGTTATATGCGTTCATGAGGAAACTGTTGAGGAATTCAATTTAAGTAATCATAGGTCTCAGTCAAGTTTCAATACTGCTGAGGAATAGGATCTTGAGGAAGTAGTAGCAGTACTGAGGCAATGAAAGAACGAGACGATGATCATACCCAAAACAGAGACGAGCGAGCTGAGGCAATACACGATGATCGTTTCTGGCAACGGCGAGCTCAGGAGCGGCGGCGTGAGAGGGAATGAGGAAGGGGGGGGGGGTAAATGACCGCGGTGAAGGACTATTTATAGGCAGGGTTAAAAACTGAGCATGCACGATTTTGGTGGACGATATTACCCCTGGCGGTTCGACTCGCGACGTGTTGCAATGGATTTGAGGTTATCCGGGCGGTAAAAATGGAACTATGAGAGGATAAGGCTCCAATGAATGCTTTAGCTTGAGGAAACTGAGGACTGTGAAGATTGTGAAGTATCAGCGAAGGCCTCAGTATGCAGAAACTAAGGAAGTTCAAATGAACGCATATAATAGATAGATAGAGTGGATAAGTGAGCACAGAGAAACGGGTCCGATCACATTCACCTAGATGAAGAAACAAATTATGAAGAGCAAAATCTATAGGTGAATGCTGTTAAGGACTAAGATTGAGTATCAAGATGAAGACACAAATGAGGCAACAAAAGACAAGCAGTTCCCGAGGAATTTGGGCGGTGGCGCTACCCACCTTATAGGGAATGAGACACTTGATACCATACATTGTCGTATGGATCATGAGTCAATTCCACGTTAATTTCTTCACACTTAGCAAGGTAGTTCCTCATGATTTGAGGAGTACGACGCATCGCAGGATTCTTCAATAGTGTTTAAGCATTAGGATGTGTGTCCATTCATTGGACATTTGAGGAATCTAAGATATTTATCTCACACCTCAGAGTGCTAAAACTCTTCTCATCCAAAGGCTTAGTGAATATATCAGCAAGTTGGTCTTCAGTCTTCACGTGGATGATGATGATGTCTTCCTTCAACACATGATCCTGAAGAAAGTGATACTGTATCTCGATGTGCTTCGTCCTCGAGTGTTGTACAGGGTTCTGAGAGATCTTGATGGCACTCTCGTTGTCGCATAGCAGTGGTACTTTCTTCAAGTTGATGTCGTAGACCTTGATAGTTTGCTTCATCCAGAGGATTTGTGAGCAGCTTGCACCAGCGGCGATGTATTCAGCTTCAGCAGTGGATAGTGAGACATAGTTCTGTTTCTTGGATGACCAGAACACCAGCGAGCGTCCGAGGAAGTGACATGTTCCTGAGGTAGACTTCCTATCCACGTGATCTCCAACATAATTTGAGTCTGATTACCCAATAAGATCCAGCTGTGTGCCTTTTGGATACCATAAGCCTAGCGTCGGGGTGTGAGCCAAATATCGAAGAATTCGTTTCACCGCTTGGTGATGCAATTCCTTTGGTGCCGCTTGGAACTGGGCACACATGCAAACGCTCAACATTATATCAGGCCTAGATGCACATAGATATAGCAGAGAACCTATCATGGAGCGGTATACCTTCTGATCGTAGTCCTTGCCATTTTCATCAGGACCGAGTTGTCCATTTTTAGGCATCAGTGTCTTGATGCCTTTGCAGTCTTGCATCCTGAATTTCCTTAGGCACTCCTTGAGGTACTTCTCCTGAGATACGAAGATACCGTTGTGTTGCTGACGAATTTGAAGCCCTAGGAAGAACTTCAGTTCACCAATCATAGACATCTGATACAAGCCCGAGGGGCTTGCTTCAGTCCATATAGAGTTTTCTTTAATATGTACACCATATCAGGATTCTTCGAGCCTTCGAAACCTGGAGGTTGATCAACATGTAATTCTTCCACGATATTACCATTGAGGAATGAACTTTTCACATCCATTTGATATATCTTGATATTATGATGGTTAGCAAAGGCAAGCATGATGCGAATAGACTCAAGTCTAGCAACAGGAGCAAAGGTTTCACCGAAGTCGATACCCTCAACCTGAGTGTATCCTTGTGCGACAAGGCGAGCTTTGTTCTTGATGACTTGACCATCTTCATCGAGTTTGTTGAGGTAGATCCACCTTGTTCCGATGACATTGTGCACTCGAGGATCAGACTGTTTGACCAATTCCCAGACATCATTCAGTTTGAACTGAAGAAGTTCGTCTTGCATTGCCTAAATCCATTTCGCTTCTTGGAATGCCTCAGCAACTTTGGTGGGCTCTGAAATGGGCACAAACGAAAAATGCCCACAAAAGTTAGCTATTTGATTTGCTCTGGCACGAGTGAGTGGACGTAGTATGTTGACATCGGCGAGGATTTTGTCAAATTGAACTTCATTCACCACACGAGGAAGACAAGGTTGACGATCTTGAGGTGAATCATCATCACTTTCATCAGACTCATTTCCATTAGCTTCAGGTGCATCAGGAGTGTCAGGAGCATCAGGATCAGGATCGTCATTAGGATCATTTGCTTCAGGATTTGGGTGTTCTTCAGGAGCAGGAGGTATGTGTGTTTCTTCAGGATGGTCCACGGGCATGATATCACCAGCACCCATATTTTTGACCAGTTTATCAGGTGATTATTCATCTAGCACAGGTGGTAGATGCTCTCTTTGCGAGCCGTCAGATTCATCAAACCGCACATCTACAGTTTCAACCACTTTGTGATGACTGAGGTTGAAGACTCTGTAGGTGTGCGAATCGATACCATAACCGAGCATTAAACCCTCACATGCTTTTGGTGCAAACTTAGATTGATGATGAGGATCACGAATCCAACAAGGTGCCCCAAATACTTTGAAGTAACTTACATTGGGTTTCTTACCGAACATCAACTCATATGAGGTTTCCTTGAAGAACTTATGAACATACACTCGATTGATGATGTGGCAAGTAGTGTTGATTGCTTTAGCCCACCATTTGAGTGGAGTGTTGTACTCAACAAGCATCGTTCGATCCATATCGATGAGGGTTCTGTTCTTTCTCTCAACAACACCATTTTGCTGAGGGGTGTATGGTGCTGAGAACTCATGAGTGATGCCGAGCCCATCGAGGAATTCATCCACGCTGATGTTCTTGAACTCGGTGCCGTTGTCGCTTCGAATGTGCTTGATCTTCAGGTTGTAGTGGTTCATGACTCGCTGGGCGAAGCACTTGAAGATAGCTGGAGTTTCTGACTTGTAGAGAAGAAAATGCACCCAAGTGTATCGTGAGAAGTCATCAACAATAATGAGACCATACATACTTCCTCCAAAGCTTGAGTACTTTGGAGGACCGAATAAGTCCATATGAAGTAGTTCCAGCGGTCTTGTCATCGTCATGATGGTCTTTGCAGGATGCTTGGCCTTGGTCATCTTTCGAGCTTCACAGGCACCACAGAGCCGGTCCTTGGTGAATCTGATATCCTCAATCCCGAGGACATGTTTCTTTAGGACGAATTTTTGGAGGTTCCTCATTCCAACGTGCCCGAGTCTTCTATGCCAGAGCCAACACTCTGTGGCTCGAGCCATGAGGTAAGTAGCGACCTGAGGACCTTCAGAAAAATCTACAATATACAGTCACCTTTCCTAACTCCTCGAAAGACGATGGAGTAATCGCTAACCATTTGAACAACACGTCCATATTTTCCGAAGAGAACAATGAGGTCAAGATCACACAGCATGGACACAGACATTAGGTTGTATCCGAGGGATTCAACCAACATGAATTTGTCAATGTGTTAGTCTCGATAGATAGCAACTCTGTCGAGACCCAATACCTTACTTTTACCTTTATCAGCGAAGGTGATGGTTTTCTTTGATGAGGGACTTAGAGATGATTCCATGAGAAGGCTTCTATCACCAGTCATGTGATTAGTGCATCCACTATCCATTACCCATTCGGTCTTCCCCTGCAGAGGAATTAGTATCTCATACAACATGTTATGAGAGAGTATCAGTTTGAAGAATTTAAGAGATCAGAATTAATTCCTCAGGTTTTCCTCAGAATTGATTCCTCAGAATCAGAGAGTTTAAATTTTCTTCAACCGACTCAATCAATATCGTCCTGGGCATTTGATATGCAAAGGTTATGATTGCCTCAGGACGAGTTCCTGCAAAGATAATTAGTTCTTCTTCACCACCCATATTTGAATGGGTGGCCTTGAAGCATATGAGGAACGACGAGGGTGATAGTATCTAATGGGATGCTAGATAGTGGTATCAGGGTACACAAATGAATAGGCATTCTTATGAGGAGCTTCCCTGTGAACAAAATGATTAGCTGAGACATAGTTATAGTCATTTCCCTTTGAGGTATCGTCCCCAGTTGATATCCTCAACTCATTTGCATCTGCATTCACATGAAGGTTAGTGATGAGTTCCTTTCGAACCCAGATCTGCTTTACTGGAGCACCGTTCCTGCAGTTAGTCCCGATGTATGCAACAAATACTTCACCATTAACATCTTTAAACAATTTATAGTTTGAGTCAAGGGACTCAACCATAAAATCTGAGGAAGCATTGTCATATCCAGATAAGGTATAGGGATCATGAGGAGGAATTTTTGCCAGAACCCAGGTGGTCTTTGGGTATTGTTCTGGTTTCCAGTAAGAGCCATCAACATTGAGGTTTTGGGTGAAACCGACACCTTCTTTCCTCGGATTCCTGTTGAGGATATGTTTCTTGAGGACATCGCAAAGAATCTGATGCCCTTTCAGACTCTTGAACATTCCAGTCTCCAGGAGAATATTCAACCTAGCATTTTCTTCAGCAATGTGTATGGTATCGTCAGATGAGGGTTTAGATACCACAGAGGCAGTTGATTTAACAGATTCTAAAGATATTGAAGAACTAGGTAATGAAGTGATATGGTCATGTTCAATGCACTTTAAGCAAGGAGGATCAAACCCTTCTTGAGGCATGATGATTTATTGGGAGAGGAGTGAGTCATTTTATTTCCTGAAATCGTCATGAGACATCCTCACCCGCTCAAGTTCTTGCTTTCTCATGAGAAACTCATGAGCCAACTTCTCATGATTGGTGAGGAGTGCCTCATGACGACTGATCAAATAATCAAACTTTGACTGAAGAATTTTAGATTCATCAGTCAACTTTTGAGATTTCTTCATTTCCTCAACCAACATATCATCACTTTTATTTAGTGAGCTTTGAATTTTCTCAAGTTCACGTTGTTGCTTTGAAACAAGCTTAGCAAGTTTCACATAGTTTTCATCAGGTTCTTCATTAGTGGCATCATCACAGGAAGAGTGAGAAGATACCTTGGAGGTCTTGGCCATGAAGCAGAAGGCAGGAGTGGTATCTTCAGCCTCGCCATCAACGTGGTGAGTGACTGATTCCTCAGTGCTGAAGATTGACTTGCTGACCAACGCTGTGGCAAGAGCGAGACCAGCCACACCTTCAGATTCTTCAAACCCTTCTTCCTCAGCTTCAGGATCATAATCAGATTCTTCAGAGTCCAATTCTTCGCCGAGATATGCGCGAGCCTTCCAGGAGCTACTGTTCTTGTATCCAGCAGACTTTGAGCATCTTGAGGATTTCTTCTTTGAACTTTCATCAGAACTGTCATCTTTCCCCCTTTTCTTCTTCTTTAGCTTAGCTTCCTTTTCCCAAATAGGACATTCAGCGATGTAATGGTCAGGTTTCGTGCATTTGTGACATGCTCTTTTTCTTGAGTCAACAGAGTCATCATCTTTGTTTCTTCTAGAGGACGATCTTGAGGAATTTCCGAACCGATTATTCTTTGTGAACTTTTGGAATTTTCTGGTGAGGAGAGCCAATTCCCGAATGAGAGTTTCAGGATCATCAGAGTCAGCTTCAGACTCTTCATCAGAGGACACCTTTCGTGCCTTAGCCTTTAGCGCGCGGACTTTTGGGGTGGAGCCATATAAGCCTCATTTCTCAGACAACTTCAGTTCATGAGCATTGAGGCGCTCGAGGATATCAGCAGGTTCGAGGGTCTTGAAGTTAGGCCGTTCTTGAATCATCAGAGATAAAAACTCAAATGAGTCATCCAGAGATCTCAGTAGTTTCTTCACGACTTCGTGATCAGTGATATCAGTGGCACCCAGTGCTTGAAGCTCATTTGATATATCAGTGAGCCTGTCAAAGGTTTTCTGCACATGTTCATTGTCCAGCCTTTTGAACCTATTGAAGAGACTGGGAAGAGTATCAACTCGAGGGTCTCGTTTTGTGGAAATTCCCTCATTGACTTTTTACAGTCTCATCCACATCTTCTTTGCACTATCCAGACCGCTGATACGATTGAACCGAGCCTTGTTGAGGTGGCCACCAATGATGCTTCGAGCTTTCGCGTCAAGTTGCCAGTTTCTCTTGACAACATCAGGGGGAGTCATCAAGGTAGCTTCAGGGATGCCTTGATCAACAATATCCCAGAGATATTTGTCAATAGCTTCAAGATGCATCCTCATCTTGTTCTTCCAGTACGGGTAGTCCGTACCATCGAAGCTGGGGCAGTTCGAAGCAACATTCATTGTACCTGAGGTCAACATAACTAAAACTCCAGGTGGTTAAACCGAATCACACAAAACAAGGGAGTACCTTGCTCTGGTACCAATTGAAATCCCAGTATATCGACCAGAGGGGGGGTGAATGGGAGATTTTAAAATTTCTTGAGGAATTTCAAATTCCTCAGGACTGAGGCAATTCGAAATTGAGGAAACTGACAAAATGATGAAGCACAGAAACATTACAGAATTTAAACATGAGCACATAACATCATATTGCGGGGGAAATAAAGTCTAGCGGAAGTGCGATAGTGTAACTGATGCAGTGCATGAGAAATCAAGACATAGGAATTACAGAGAGGAAGGCATCAGTACAAGTCATCAGTGCATAATCAGAAGAGTAAGGTTTGAAGAAATAGCACCAGGGCACTGAAGACGCAGATTTGATAGACCAGTTCAAGTTGATGTGACAACTCTACATCTGGTTGGAGAGGCTGAGATTGAACTCAGAAGACATAGTCTTCACCTTATTCTCCTTGAACTAGAGTCCTCGGACTCCATCCAATCACTCAGGTGAGTCTTCAAGGTAGACTCCCAAAACCTTCACAAACTCTGTTCACTCAGGGAAGTCACAATTGCATCTTGACTTCCTTAGAACGATGACTCCTACACCGACTGGAAGATCATAGTCTTCAAGAGTAAAAAGCTTCGGATCACTCGAACCGACTTCCTCAGAAATGCTCAACTACTCAGGCTGGTGCTTTTCCTCACTTAGGTTCTTCAGGTTCCTCAGAGGTGGGTTGCTCTCAGATGACAAGTGTTAGTTTCTCTCTCGGAGCAGCTAATACGTCCAAAATGCATCACTATTTTATATAGTAATTATTCCTTATTCATTGATATATTCCATGATATGATGTTGTTCTTATGTTTTTTTGGATCAATTTACATAGTTTGCAACTTTCCGATGCTGAAGCAGCAGACGCGGGATTCAGCGGTAAAAAGTGGACGCTGAGTTGCTCTAGAAGAACACCTCCAAATTACCTAAAAATCGACGGAGGATGTTTTTCAGAAGATTGAAGAAGACACGCAAAAGAGGGGACAGATGGGGGCCACAGGTTTCCCAGGTGGCCACCTGGTGTGGCCCCCACCCTGGCCGTGCCGGGAGGGCGCCTGGACCCCTGGGACCACTCCCGTCTCCCCCCTCTGGCCTATATATCACTCGTCGTCTAAAAACCCTAGAAAGAGGAGAGTTTTCGGAGTTCCGTCGCCGCTCCATGGCGGAAACCTACAGAGGAGAAAAGACATCTCCGACGGGCAGATTCTGCCGGGGAGAACACCTCCCGGAATGGGAGATCGTCGCCATCGTCATCACCATCGTCCCGGGCATCATCGAGATCATCATCAACATCATCCCCAACATCAGCACCATCTTCATCTTCATCCAATCTCCCCTCACAAGTTCAACTTGCGTTGTAATCCGTATTATCTATTCTCTCTACTCTACCGGAGTTGATTTCTACCGTGTGATGAATGCTATTGAGTTTTGTTGGAGAAATATTATTGTGTCCAGATTGCTTATCATCTATTTATCCCCACTGATCATGATCTCTTTTATGTCTTGTGAGTAGATACTTTAGTTCTTGAGGAAATGGGAGAAGTCTAGTTGTTAGTAGTCGTATGATGTTGAAGTAATATGTGTTGTTTGATATTTAAGTTGTGTTGTTATTTTCCTAGTGGTGTTGTGTGAGTCGAACACTCAAAACATTGCCTTATTAAGGACCTAGGGGAATACATTGTGTACAAAGAATGCTTACGGTGGGTTGCCGGAGTGACAGAAACCTGAACCTCAGTTCGCACGCTTTTGCACAAGGGAACAATGGATCATCGATCGTATTGCTATGGTTAGGCTTTTGCCTTAATTACTATCTTGTATTTACGGATGCTTGCAAGATGTTTAATCATAAGAGTGCACTTATCTTAGTCTAGAGGGTGCACTAGCATAGATCCACCCACTCAACACTTATCAACACGGCACATAGTACCGATACGGAATATGGCGAAAGCACGTGACTATTTCTCCCGTGTGTCCTCAAGAACGCTTTAGCCTTTATCAGTTCAGTTGCTAGGCCTATCAGTTGTTCAGAAGGATCAGGCCACTTGTTACTCCTCAGTGCCTTTCACTTTGCTTGCTTTTACCTTTTTGTTGCTTATACCGAAAACCCCTAAAAAGTTATCTTTCAGTTCCTGCAACTATTTCTTTACCAAAGTCACTTACCAATACCTTCTGCTCCTCGTTGGGTTCGACACTCTTATTTATCGAAAATGCTACAAACGATCCCCTACTGTTGAGGGTCATCAAGTACTGTTTTCTGGCGCCGTTGTCGGGGAGCGTAGCGCTAATAGTAAGTGAAGCTGGTAAGGAAGTTTTTATATTTCTGTTTTTATTTTGCCGCTGCTGCTTTTGTCCTTATGGACACTTCTACTCTTGGATTGCTGTTTATGGGGAAGCGGCCCACAACTGTGGTGGTCACTGCTACCCCAACTGAAATTGTGCCTTATAAAATACCATCTGGTATTATCAACTATGTCTTATCTAATCGTTATGCAGGAGATAGACATCCAGGTGAACACTTGCTATATTTATCACAACTATGTTCATTATTTAATCATGCAGGTGTGTCATGGGAGTTCATCATGAAGAAATTATTCTCCATATCACTTATAGGTAAAGCCTCAGATTGCTATAAGCTCCTCGATAACTCACATCTACTCAATAGGGAAGAGCTTATGTCTCTCTTTTATACAAAGTTTTATCCTCTTCATGAAATTCCTCGAGACATGAACTACATCTACAACTTTTGGTCTCGCGACGGAGAGAGCATCGCTCAAGCTTGGGGGAGACTTACATCCCTAATGTTCAAATGTCCTATCCATGAACTCCCCAAAAATATTATACTTACAAATTTTTATGCCAGGCTTTCTCGTCAAGATAAGGAGATGTTGGATGCCTCCTCTAGTGGGGTATTCCAAACAAGAAGTGTCGAAGAAAAGTGGGATCTCATCGAAAGAATCTAGAAGAATACTGAAGACTGGGAAATCGACAAAGGTATTGAACCTGCTATAGATTATGGGCATGATTATATTGAGAGCTATGTGAAAACTGATTATTTTAATACCTTTGTTCTAAGATTGGTCTTGATTCCCAGCTTATGATTGATTTCTGTAAGAACTTTGCCTCTCACATTGACTCTTCGAAAGAAGAGAAGGCTCAGTACCATAAGCCCTTTAGAGAATTACCTGTTGATATTCATGTTGCTGACCCTATTCTGCCTACAGTCTTTTATGAAAAGCCCCCTTTTCCTACAAGGATGAGGGAGCACACTTTTGTCACAGGCATAATAAATAAGAGTGAGAGACGAACTGACGAACCTGAGGACCTGATCAAGGTCGACCCTCAAGTTGCGATGGTTAAAGATTTAGTTACTGATGATGTTTCAGATTCCAAGATAATTTTTTGTGTTGTTTCAACTAACATTGTCACAACCAAGAATAAGAGCCCAATTTCAGGTACACCGGTTGTATCTGTCAATATAGGAGATCACAACTATTATGGGCTTTACGATCTGGGATCCATGCTAGCGCTAATCCTTATTCACTCTATCAGGAGATCATGGGTGGGATTTCACCCTGTGAACTTGAAGAGATCGATGTTACTATTTATTTAGAAAACAAAGAAACTATCTGTCCCATTGGAATTGTGAGAGATGTTGAAGTCCTATGTGGAAAGGTAAAGTATCCTACCAACTTTCTTGCACTTGGTTCAGTGCAAGACAGTTTTTGCCCTATTATCTTTGGTAGACCTTTTCTCAGCACTTGTGGTGCTATTATAGATTGTAAAAAAGGTAAAGTCTATGTTGAATTCAATGGTGATCCGTATGAATTTAAATTTTCTAAATTTTCCAAACAACCTCGTTGTACTGATTTACTCAGTGATGATAAAATTATTGAAAATATTGCTTCTATTGCTATTCCTCCTAATGATCCTTTGCAACAATATATGAAAGACCACGAGAATGATATGCATATGCAGGAAAGAAATGAGTTAGACGAAGTATTTGCAAGACAAGCTGCTATCCTGAAGCATAACCTTCCAGTTAAGCCTTTGGGGATTCTAGCACAACCGAAAGAAGACCCGGTGTTTGACCTCAAACCATTGCCCGATACGCTCAAGTATGCCTATTTAGATGAAAAGAAAACATATACTGTCATTATCAATGCTAACCTTTCAGGCTTTGAAGAAGAGCGACTATTGGAAACACTTCACAGTCACCGTGGTGGCTTGGGCTATACCCTTGATGACCTTAAGGGGATTAGCCCATCGACTTTTCAACACACTATCAATCTCGAGCCCGATGCTAAGCCAGTTGTTGATCATCAATGACGGCTGAAGCCAAGGATGAAGGACGTGGTTAGGACGGAGATTCTCAAGCTTCTAGCCGCAGGTATCATCTATCCTATAGCTGATAGTAGGTGGGTAAGTCCAATTCATTGTGTTCTTAAGAAAGGAGGTATGACTGTTGTTCCTAATGATAAAAATGAATTAATACCTCAAAGAGTTGTTATTGGACATAGAATGTGTATTGATTACATGAAGTTGAACAAGGCCACCAGGAAGGATCATTACCCGTTGCCCTTTATTGATCAGATGGTAGATAGGTTGTCTAAAAACACCCACTTTTGCTATCTTGATGGGTACTCCGGCTTCTCTCTAATTCATATTAACACTGCCGATCAAGAGAAGACCACTTTCACGTGTCCTTACGGTACTTATGCTTACATGCGTATGCATTTTTGTTTATGCAATTCACCTGCTACTTTTCAGAGATGTATGTCTGCAATTTTCATGGTTTTTGTGAGGAGACTGTGGAAGTCTTCATGGACGATTTCTCCGTCTATGGAACTTCCTTTGACCACTGTCTCCACAATCTTAATAAAGTTTTGCAGATTTCCGAGAGGGGAATTGAAGTGGACAAGGCGAAGATTGAAGCTATTGAAAGGATGCCCTATCCAAGGAACATTAAAGGTATTCGTAGTTTTCTCCGTCATGCTAGTTTCTATAGAAGATTTATTAAAGAATTTTCTAAGATCTCGAGACCCCTCACTAATCTTCTCCAGAAGGATGTTCCTTTTGTATTTGATGAAGATTGTAAGGAGGCTTCCGAAGTTCTTAAGAAATCTTTGATAACCGCTCCTATAGTACAACCACCTGACTGGAACTTGCCCTTTGAAATTATGTGTGATGCTAGTGATTTTGCTGTTGGAGCCGTTTTAGGAAAAAGGGTTGATAAGAAATTGAATGTTATACATTATGCTAGCAAGACCCTTGATAATGCTCAAAAGAATTATGCTACCACTGAGAAGGAATTCTTAGCAGTAGTGTTTGCTTGTGACAAGTTTAGGCCTTATATTGTTGATTCAAATGTTACAATTCATACTGACCATGCTGCTCTTAAGTACCTTATGGCGAAGAAGGATGCCAAACCAAGAATCATCAGGTGGGTACTCCTCCTTCAGGAATTTGATTTACAGATAGTTGATAGGAAAGGAGCAGATAATCCGGTGGCGGACAATCTTTCAAGGATGGAAGATATACCGCATGACCCCATCCCAGTCAACGACAGTTTGTCAGACGAACAACTTGCCGTTGTAAAAGTACAATCTCTCTCGATCCTTGGTTTGCGGATTATGCTAATTTTATCGTTGCAAAGTATTTCCCTCCAGGTTTAACATTTCAGCAAAGGAAGAAGTTCTTTCTGTTGGAAATATGCCCTAGAGGCAATAATAAAATGTTATTATATATATTTCCACGTTCGTAATTAATGTTTATATTTCTGTGCTATAATTGCAATGACCCTGACTATGAGATTCAGAAGAAAACTCACTTGCATGTGTGGAAATGTAAACACCAAGAGTTCCTGGTTTAGCCTCTAAGACCAGCTCATGTGCTAACTGATGATTACGTTTTCTTAATCATGGACATTGTTCTTGTAACAAGGATGTCAGTAGCAATGGGAACATATTGTTAGCAGAACAATGATGTTGAACCGACCCCAGTATTGAATGATATACTTAGAGATCACATCGTAACTACGTTATAAGTCATATCATGAAATGTTATCATATACGTAATTCCTTAGACCATGAGAGTATCGAGTTGCTTCACACAGGAAGACATGCTTTGGTTCTTAGATGAATCCTCCCGTAAATGGGAAGTAGTAAAATAAGTTCTGGGTATGTCAGATGGTGTGGATAGTGACTGTGATATTTCAAGAATGGGATTTGCTCCTTCACGATGAAGAGATATTGACTTTGGGCCCACTCGGTATGACGGTATCCATTCTAGTCTGGCCAGACGCATTGTGATTTAATCACGGGGATACCGGAATACAATAACGAGAAATAGAGACAAACGAGCAAAGAGGATAACAAGTGGCTTGTGTTCAAGAAGTTATTACACATGGGTGCCAAACATCTCTCCTCTAACTTTGTCATATATCACGAAGCAAAGGGAATGGTACATGACTAAACATAATGGTTCACTCGAAGTTTCTTCGTGTATGTGCGGGAGTCAACATGGGTGTCCATGGCTCCGCTGTTGATTATTGGCTATTGACAAAAGGCTGTTGACCTATGTCCGGAAGATGTTCAGAGTCATGTCCGCATTATACCGAACCTATTGGGTCACACACTTAACGAGTAGTAATCTGTTAGATAACTAGGAGATGAAAAGAGAAAGGGTACCGAAATTGTTTCGGGTGGAACCGGAAGTGTTCTGGGTAGCACTAGAAGTGTTCTAGGTGGTGCCGAATGGTTTTAGAATATTCGAGAACGGTCTCGAATGATTCCGGAACATTCAAGAAGAGTCTTGAAGTGGTAACAAGACATCCGTGATAGTCTCGGAAGGTTTTGCAACATTCGGTAATAGTTGTGGAAAGGTTACGGAAGATCGGGAAAATTGTTCCGGAACTTCCGGAAATGTTCCGGGAGGTTTCGGAAGGTTCCCGGGAGCTTATGGAAGTATCCGGAGGGTTAAGGAACTCTCCAAACCGCGGAAACCGACGTTAGACCAAGTAGGAAGGTCCATAAGGTCGTAACTTGGAAGGAAAAGGACTTTCCCTGAGTCCAAGGCCCAGACGCCAGGGTCCCTGGCGTTTTGGACCAGGACGCCGGGGTCCGCGGCGTTTCGGTGGGGAATCCGTGTTGGACTCCTCCTGGTGGCCAAAACTGACTTTGGGGAGAACCCTCGCCCAAGTTGCGACCCCAGGCTTCCACCTATATATTCGGGGGCAGGGGTAGCCCCAAAGACACACCAGAAAAGCCCCAAGGCTGCCCCAGCTAAATCCCACGCGCCTCTAATTCTCTTCGGGCTAGATCGTTCTGGTCCGTACGCCGCTAGGCTCTTCTCCCTCTAGTTTCTCTCGGTGGCGTTCTTCTCTGGACGGCAGAGCGCTGCTGGATTGCTACATCGGGATGTGTGGATACCGGTAGAGGGATCATACCTTTGATCCTTCTTCGAGGTCCTTCTTCTTCCTCGGAGATCATGTTCGAGGGACTTGTTCGTGGGACTTGATCGGGACGGATCGCGGGACGGCTCGCGGGATAGATCGCGCAACGGATCGTGGATGGCAAGTTGAGGTTTTGCTACAAGGATTGAGTTTTCCATCGATCCCTCTATGCTGCTTTCAGTATGTTGGTTGCCTTGATCATGGTCTACATCAAACTCCTTGGATCTCATCTTAATCTCGCAATAGAAGATTTAACATGGAGGGGCTTGTGGATTTTATGAACTCAATTCCACACGGGGGTCACGCGTTGAACGAAGTTTGGCTTGTGGCATTAGTTGCTACACGCACCCCGAATGTTAAACTAGCAACATTGAAGTATCGTGTTTGGTTTGTTTAGGGAACAATGTTTGCATGTAACCTACTAATCAACCACGATAAAATTTGCAACAACCCGTGTAGATGGCGATCTATCTCGTTTTTGCAGAATGTGCATGTGATGTGGTATAGCCTTCAAGATTTGCAATGTGTTTGTATGAGATGCTATATGTTATGTAATATTTATTTGCGACCTGCGTGTCGTGGTACGGCATGATGACTGGAGTCATATGATTGTCACTTAATTATGGCCTGCGTGCCAGAACTATTTATTAGCTCGAGGCAAAGCAATAGATAGATGCAAGGTGATGATCTACGATGCGGAGGTGGACCCCGACGCACATGCCGGAAGCCGGGGTGTTGGTCCCGGCACCAAGGACAAAGTTGGTGGACACGGTGACTTCAACCACGACGACGTGAAGACAATGAAGACTTCACGAAGCAAAGGGCTATACTATATCACATAATTTTATGAACTGCCTGTGATGTTTATCACTTTGATGCACCCTTGTTTGATGCGCGGTAGTCGTATTTTATTAGGGTGATCTCTCGCAAAACAATATCAAGTTGATAGTGTTCTTCCAACTGTAGCACCGTCTATACTATGTTTCACATCGGAGCAGGTCATGTCACATGGGTGCACACGGTGTGACGCATAAAAGGCGGGTGTGTTAAAAGAACACACAACACATTACACTTGGTTGTCTTGACGGTTTGGATAAAAGTTTTCTACCGGAACACGCCCATCGAAAGATGAACAAGAATCACATGTGTTGTGATTGGCAAGTTGGCCTACCGGTCCAGTCTAAGTCATCAGTGATGTCACATCAATGGCGGACGATTGGGTTGGATCTTGAATCACTCCAGCATCAATTACGAGAGATATTGATCTGAGTGGGAGCGCACTTAGTAATTAAATTGATTAATCACAAGTGCAACTTAATTAATCACAAAGTCTTAGTATTTGCATTATCGTTGTAGAATAATGGCTCGCGTTACCACCTTCCCAATTGTTTTTGATTAACTGTATTATCTGGTAAAAACTTTACGATTGGTACCGTATTGTGAGGACTATCCTCAATAGTGTTGAGAAGGAGCTTGTCCTATCGCAAATTTTGATGCTCTCCCGCTGATGCTATGGATGATGTGACTTACGTCCATAATCCAAAATGCTAGAATTCCACCACAGCTAAGTGCATTGTCTTCACCACCATGAAACCCGAACTTCGAAACGTTTGGGATAGTTATGTTATATTCATGGAACTGAAAAATTGTTTTCAGTAGTAAGAAAATTAATGTTGGATATAAGATATATAGTACAATGTATGATTGTAAGCATTAGTGAAAGTGTTCATTATGCTCTAACTAAACTGATAAGTGTGGGATCCAGAAGAACACTAATCATATGATGATGAGAATTAAGGGAAAGGAAGTTCCAGAGGATGTTAGTAAGACTCATACGCCGGAAAGTCCATGGCCTGCGCCACCCTTGATCATGTGTGATTTTCTGTGAGTAGGAGTGACATTGGAAATAGAACTATGATACGTATAAAGGCAAAATGAAAGAAGACTGGAATATCCAGCTCAGAAATGAAAGTCATACGGAGTTATAGATGAATTCATTGCTGGTCAAGAGATGTAATTCTTGGGAATCATGATTAAGCAGTTAATTGTGGATTCTGTATATTGTGATTAAACTGTTGATCATCCGAATATCACTTCAATTGCATATCATTGCAAGTTGATGCAAGAAATACTATGGCTTTTATGACTAGCTAATGATGAGTTTTGACACGCTCGGGAACACGGTAAAAGGTTTACTATACCGTGTGTTGACTCTATGATTATCTTCATAATTCATTTTAGAGTTGAGTAAATTGTTACTACACTTTAGCCTTGTTGCAAAACATCATTTTGAATCATGTTTGTTGCAAGAGAGTTGTTCAAAGCTATGAATAACGTAAAGGCCATACTTCCATTATGAATAGGTTGTATGTTATGAATCTTGATAATAATATTAAACATCCATAACACTGACGCTAAACGTCGCAAGACTGACAGAAATACCACATAGATGTGGCACTGCCGTTTATCACAAGTGACATAACATGCATGAAGAATTTCCATAAGTGATGGACTTTTGAGTCATATGACTACGAATCACTTGACGCTTGCGATCTTTCTCTCGAAGTAATGTGACTAAAACACCGTTGATAGGCCATACATGAACGGGCAACTAAACCATTGGTAATCGTACATGATGATGTGTGTAGTCCAATAAGTGTAGTTGTGTGCAGTGGATTCCCTATCTTCACTCACGAGTTGAAGTAGATATGTGGATATCTGTTCAATAGAGACATACGTCTGAAATCTTTGAAATGTTCAAGGAATTTTAGAGTGAAATAGAAATTCATTGTAATGAGAAAATAAAGCTTCTTCAAATTAGATTGTAGAAAGTAATATTTGAGTTACAAGTTTAGCGAACGTCTGATGAGTTGTGAAGAACTGTCATAACTTGCGTCTCCCGGAACACCACTATGAGTAAAGTGTTCGAGAGATGTAATCAAGTCATGTATGACACGGTAAGATCAAATATGACGTTTATCAATTTGCCATTATACTTTTTAAAGTTATGCGTTAGTGACTACGACTTTTACACTGAAAAGAGCACCATCAAATCTGTTGAAATGACATCATATTAGATATGATATGGGAATGTTAAAACCATATTGTCTTTTTCTTAAAATTTGGGTATATGAGACATGTGTTTGACATGCTCAAAACACCAAATCAGATAAGTGCTACTTTGTTAAGGTTATTCCAAAAGGTTTGGTATTCCTCTATCACTACACCAAAGCAAAAATGTTTGTTGTTTAGAACGGTGTGTTTTGACAAAAATAGTTTCTTGCAAAAGAGTGAGTGGGAGGACAGTGCAACTTGTTAAAAATTGTTGAATCTTCAAATAAGTGCGCAGCTGAACCACACAGGTTAGACAAAACTCGTACAAACATTCATGATATGTAAGACGATATATTATTGTTCGACAATGATAAACCTGTGATATACAAAGAAGCGTTGATGGGCCCTGACTCCGGGATTTGGCTAAATGCCAAATAATCCGAGATAGTATCCATGGAAGTAAGTCAAGTTTTGAACTTGGTAGACCCTCCGAAAGACTAAAAGTCTGAAGAATATATATATGGATCTATAATTGATTCGGATGAAATTGGTTTATCCATAAAGCTCAACTCGTTGGAAAATTGTTTTCTAGCAAGTTCAAACGTTGACTACGATGAAATAGTTTCGACCGTAGAGATGCTTTAGTCAGTTCGGGTTATATTAGCAATTACTACATATCTCATTTATAGGATATGGTAGAATGAACGTCAAAACAAAGTTCCTACACGGAAATATAACAAAGGACGTATATGTGATACGACCGGAATGTTTTGTCGATTCAAAGGATGCTAAATTGGATGCAAGCCTTGGATATCCAGTGATGGACTGAAGCTAGCACAATGGAGTTGGAATTTTCGTTATGATGAAATTGCCAAAAGAGTTTGTTTTCATCGGGAATAAACGAAGATGCTTGAATGTTCAAGAAAGTAAGTGGGAGCTGAATGATATTTCTAAGACCTTATGTAGATGACATATTGTTGATTAGAAATGATATAAATTTCTTGACACGAATAAGGACTTCATTGGAAATATATTTTCAGTTGAAGAACTTGGGCTAATATAGCATTAGTATTGAGCACAGTGATCTATGTAGATAGTAAGTGCCTGATCATGCTAAAGCCAACATTACATGTTGACATGATACTAAAGTAGTTTAGTATGAATACGCCAAGAAGGATGTTCTTGCCGAGGTCACGGTGAAAAGTTGTTTGCGGAAATCAGTGTTCATAAACACAGATAAGCAAAAACATGTGAATTGAATTTCACTCACCTGTGTGTTTGGATTAATCATGTACACCATAATATGTAAAACAACCAGATATATCCAGTGCTCCAAAAGGTTGTGAGCAAGATACCAAAGTGATCAAAATGTTGATCATTGGACAAACAGTGAAAAGTTAAACTTATGAAAGATAAGATATGTTTCTCGGAAAAATGGAGAGAATGAAGAGCTCGTTGTAATGAGTTACACCAGCTGAATTTTTGATGTAAACAGTTACACCAATTCAGTCTTCATACTTACTCCGACCGATTTTCGATTTTAATTGGTATTATGTGTTTCACACATAAGGGTGGCACAATATGGAGGAACTGTGTTAAGTTAGATACTGTGGCGAATTCTATAACAGAGGCTAAGTATATTGTTGCTTAAAGAAGTAACAAGGGAGGGTATTTTGAACCATCAGTTCATGAACATGGTATGGTTTCCAAGATGCTTGAAGCTCATGGAACATTGATGAATGATTTCATGACTTATTCTAAAGGAACCAAGGTCCTGCCAAATGATTCAAACATATACAAAGCTAAACTGATAAAATTAGTGAATTTTATGATAGCGTGAAAACGCGAAGATATGCAAGATACAAACGGGCCTGAAACGTCAGATCCGATGATGAAGTCTATACCACAAATGAAGCATGTATTACACCGGTATGCCATAGGTGTAAAGTGCTCAAGCACTGATAATATTATTGACTCTAGTGCAAGTGGGAGACTGTTGGAAATATGCCCTAGAGGCAATAATAAAATGTTATTATATATATTTCCACGTTCGTAATTAATGTTTATATTTCTGTGCTATAATTGCAATGACCCTGACTATGAGATTCAAAAGAAAACTCACTTGCATGTGTGGAAATGTAAACACCAAGAGTTACTGGTTTAGCCTCTAAGACCAGCTCATGTGCTAACTGATGATTACGTTTTCTTAATCATGGACATTGTTCTTGTAACAAGGATGTCAGTAGCAATGGGAACATATTGTTAGCAGAACAATGATGTTGAACCGACCCCAGTATTGAATGATATACTTAGAGATCACATCGTAACTACGTTATAAGTCATATCATCAAATGTTATCATATACGTAATTCCTTAGACCATGAGAGTATCGAGTTGCTTCACACAGGAAGACATGCTTTGGTTCTTAGATGAATCCTCCCGTAAATGGGAAGTAGTAAAATAAGTTCTGGGTATGTCAGATGGTGTGGATAGTGACTGTGATATTTCAAGAATGGGATTTGCTCCTTCACGATGAAGAGATATTGACTTTGGGCCCACTCGGTATGACGGTATCCATTCTAGTCTGGCCAGACGCATTGTGATTTAATCACGGGGATACCGAAATACAATAACGAGAAATAGAGACAAACGAGCAAAGAGGATAACAAGTGGCTTGTGTTCAAGAAGTTATTACACATGGGTGCCAAACATCTCTCCTCTAACTTTTTCATATATCACGAAGCAAAGGGAATGGTACATGACTAAACATAATGGTTCACTCGAAGTTTCTTCGTGTATGTGCGGGAGTCAACATGGGTGTCCATGGCTCCGCTGTTGATTATTGGCTATTGACAAAAGGCTGTTGACCTATGTCCGGAAGATGTTCTGAGTCATGTCCGCATTATACCGAACCTATTGTGTCACACACTTAACGAGTAGTAATCTGTTAGATAACTAGGAGATGAAAAGAGAAAGGGTACCGAAATTGTTTCGGGTGGAATCGGAAGTGTTCTGGGTAGCACTAGAAGTGTTCTAGGTGGTGCCGAATGGTTTTAGAATATTCGAGAACGGTCTCGAATGATTCCGGAACATTCAAGAAGAGTCTTGAAGTGGTAACAAGACATCCGTGATAGTCTCGGAAGGTTTTGCAACATTCGGTAATAGTTGTGGAAAGGTTACGGAACATCGGGAAAATTGTTCCGGAACTTCCGGAAATGTTCCGGGAGGTTTCGGAAGGTTCCCGGGAGCTTATGGAAGTATCCAGAGGGTTAAGGAACTCTCCAAACCGCGGAAACCGACGTTAGACCAAGTAGGAAGGTCCATAAGGTCGTAACTTGGAAGGAAAAGGACTTTCCCTGAGTCCAAGACCCAGACGCCAGGGTCCCTGGCGTTTTGGACCAGGACGCCGGGGTCCGCGGCGTTTCGGCGGGGAATCCGTGTTGGACTCCTCCTGGTGGCCAAAACCGACTTTGGGGAGAACCCTCGCCCAAGTTGCGACCCCAGGCTTCCACCTATATATTCGGGGGCAGGGGTAGCCCCAAAGACACACCAGAAAATCCCCAAGGCTGCCCCAGCTAAATCCCACGCGCCTCTAATTCTCTTCGGGCTAGATCGTTCTAGTCCGGACGCCGCTAGGCTCTTCTCCCTCTAGTTTCTCTCGGTGGCGTTCTTCTCTGGACGGAGGAGCGCTGCTGGATTGCTACATCGGGATGTGTGGATACCGGTAGAGGGATCATACCTTTGATCCTTCTTCGAGGTCCTTCTTCTTCCTCGGAGATCATGTTCGAGGGACTTGTTCGTGGGACTTGATCGGGACGGATCGCGGGACGGCTCGCGGGACAGATCGCGCAACGGATCGTGGAACGGTACGCGGGATCGATATCCTCGCGGTTGGGAGGTCATTGAAATTCCTAGCTGCGGGGATCTGCACCAATGGTCTTCACCAACTCTACTTCCGCTACATTGGTTGGTGAGCCATGACCTAAAACCTTGTATGAAATCTTCTTGGATGATCTTGGGTTCTTGCTTCGTAGGCCGAATTTTTTTGTTTTCTACTATGTTTCCCAACACTTTCATTATTTGAGGCACTACTTTTGGGATGACCCTCATCTTTTCAAAGAAGGTCCTGACGGGATCGTGAGAAGATGCATACCGGAACATGAGCAGAAGGACATTCTCAAGCAATGTCATGATAGTCCCTATGAAGGACATCACGCCGGTGAGAGGACCGCGCATAAGGTTCGCCAATCAGGTTTTCTCCAGGTAAATTACTTTCCACATGCGAAGGGTCATTTCATATCGAAGAAGTCTACCGGTCAGGTGCAATTAAGATTACCAAATTTTGATGGCACCAAACCTCGAGTTGTGAATGGGCAAAGACTCAAGCATTACATGGCGGGAGACTCCGTCAATGTTGATGTAAATGTTATACACACAACAACTCATAAATAATATGTTCCAGCCCCGTTTTAGACACCAGCAGAAGCAGACTAAGAAAACGTATGTATTACGGTAAGGAAACATCGCGAACCGCCATAAAAGTTCCAGATTATGCATTTTTGCAAAATATAGAAAATTCAGAGCATAATTGGAGCCGGAGAGGAGCTCCAGGGGGCCCAGGCGCCCCCTGGCGCGGCCTACCCCTTGACCGCGCCGGGTGGCCGCCTGGGCACCCCGGAGCCCGTCTCCAACTCCACTTTGGCTCGTTACCTTTCTATTTTTGCAGAAATTTTTGCTATATATTTGCCCGGATAGCCCCGACACCGTATCTCTCGATTTCACGTGTTTTCTTCTTGAGCTGTTTCTGCCAGGACGAAAAGCTATTTTTTTAGAGATGTCTTCTTGTGGTTCGAGCGGAGAAGACTTCTTGGGGCGACGTCTACGCCAATTCCAGTAGGATCTGAACCAAGGGAAGCGCATTGATTGGGCCATAGAAGAAGAAATTGCAGCAAGACAAGCGGAGATGGAGCGCTCTGTGAGAGAGGAAGTTGAGATTATCACTGCCCAACAACAAGGAGGTCCAAGAAATCCCACCATGGTGGGATCTGTCCAACCTCAATATGATATTTCTCTTAACCTTTCAGGGCCTTCCACTTCACTTGAAGATCAACGTACGATCTCCACCATCTCTGAGGCTTACCACATCACCAACCAACTCTGTGAAGATTTCCGTGTACTGAAAGTACAAGTGGAAGTCTTGGAGTCAGAAAACCGAACCCTTCGCCGTGTCATCAGGGATCTGAAGAATCAACAACAACAAGAATGAGGAGTAAATCCTTGGGTAATGGCATCCCGTCAGCTTGTTCCAAGCTTGGGGGAGTGCCCAGTATCTTTATCTTTATCTTAGTCTTTTAGAGTCAAGTAGAGTCGTACCATGTCTAGGGAAGTTATTATATGAAATAGGTGTTTGCATTGAGGTCTATCACTCCTTCTGTGTAGAGTCTGTATCCGTAAGTGTGGAGTCGTCTATGATGGAATATTAATGAGAAGTCTATTGGTTCCTTCGCTGCACTCGGTATTCTCTTCATGCAATCAACCTTATATTATGACTCTTATGGGGAGTATTGACCTTATATCAGGTATGGCTTCGGAAACTTTATTTAATTTTGGCAAACATAGCTTTGGTCTTGACAACATGCATGTTTTCTCAAGTAGCGACATAGCCAAAACCTTTATGTTATTATGTTTGAAGTGTTATGTTGACAAGGAAGACAACTTGATGTGTTATGCTTACCTTAATTTTTATGCTTTATATGTTTTGCATCTAAGTTAGCATCGATTGTCTGTTCTCTCAAAGCATTTTCTAGCCAAACTCTTTGCCTAGCAGATTTGTTCTTGTGCATCCATACCTTGAAACCAATATCTTCCATTTGAGTCAACCATACCTTCCAATTCATGGTATTTCCCTACCACTCGTAGAAGTATAGAATTTATGTGTTATCCTTAAATGTTCAAAATCTCCTGTTTTGTGCCTCTTGTTTAGCTCATGAGGAAGTAGTAGGTAATTCATGATCTTCTTAAGTTGGACAAGTTTTACCCCGGGATTGCATGTCTAATCTGCAATCCCATAATACGAGGAGGAACTGGCATGAGTGCCCCCTGCTCGAAAGATAATATAACAAACAAACCCTCCTTCATGCTTGGTGAGTAATCAGAAACTTTGGAAGTGATAAACAAAGGAGACTAAGGGGATGTGATCATCCCCACTTGGGAGCCGTTCCTCAAAACTTGTCCATCTTGAGAAGTAATTGAGCTATCTATTAGCATTCGTTGACAAACTATGCACCTCCCAAAATTTGTTTTCATTCTGTTTGATTTAAGGGTAGCACATAAGTTTTCCTTGCTTTCCTGTAACAAGGCTTTTCTTTTACTTTTATGTTGAGTCAGTTTTCCCATTTCCTTACTTAAAGAGAACATAGACTTGATGTTTATGAGTATTCATCCATATAATGCTGCATTAAGTTTTGCCATGCCACATCATCTTTGACATTGTCTTTTCGATAAGTAAGTTGTTTGCTGAAACTTTTGCCAAGCAAACATCTTCCTTGGTGTTAACATTTGCACTTCATGACTAATAACATGTTCTTTCAAAATCTTCAAAAAATTTCATTATAAAGTGAAGGAGCAAAAGTAAAAGTTATTAGTTGTCCTTTGACCAAGGATATGTTTGCCACAATTTGATGAGTTTTCTCAACCCTACTTTTGATTATAATTGTTATTACTTTCTCATAAGGACCTTATGAGTTGAGGTTTCTGTTGAGGATGCTTGAGTTTGATGAAGAAACCTTGATGCTTCTTGTCCGTATTCTATTTATCGACACTTCACTCTCTAAACTTGTGGACATGTTTACCGAGCTCAGTATTCGCTTGGGGACAAGTGAGGTCTAAGCTTGGGGGAGTTGATACGTCCAAAATGCATCACTATTTTATATAGTAATTATTCCTTATTCATTGATATATTCCATGATATGATGATGTTCTTATGTTGTTTTGGATCAATTTACACAGTTTTCAACTTTCCGATGCTGAAGCAGCAGACGCAGGATTCAGCGGTAAAAAGTGGACGCTGAGTTGCTGAAGAAGAACACCTCCAAATTACCTAAAAATCGACGGAGGATGTTTTTCCGAAGATTGTCGAAGACGCGCAAAAGTGGGGCCAGAGGGAGGCCACAGGGTGCCCAGGCGGCCACCTGGCGCGGCCCCCACCCTGGCCGCGCCGGGAGGGCGCCTGGACCACTGGGGCCACTCCCGTCTCCCCCCTCTGGCCTATATATCACTCATCTCTAAAAACCCTAGAAAGAGGAGAGTTTTTGGAGTTCCTCGCCGCTCCGTGGCGGAAACCTACAAAGGAGAAAAGACATCTCCGGCGGGCAGATTTCATCGGGGAGAACTCCTCCCTGAAGATGAGATCGTCGCCATCGTCATCATCATCGTCCCGGGCATCATCGAGATCATCATCAACATCATCCCCAACATCAGCACCATCTTCATATTCATCCAATCTCCCCTCACAAGTTCAACTTGTGTTGTAATCCGTACTATCTATCCTCTCTACTCTACCGGTGTTGATTGCTACCGTGTGATGAATTCTATTGAGTTTTGTTGGAGAAACATTATTTTGTCCATATTGTTTATCATCTATTTATCCCCACTGATCATGATCTATTTTTTGTCTTGTGAGTAGTTACTTTAGTTCTTGAGGACATGGGAGAAGTCTAGTTGTTAGTATTCATATGATGTTGAAGTAATATGTGTTGTTTGATATTTAAGTTGTGTTGTTATTTTCCTAGTGGTGTTGTGTGAGTCGAACACTCAACACTTAGCCTTATTAAGGACCTAGGGGAATACATTGTGTACAAAGAATGCTTACGGTGGGTTGCCGAAGTGACAGAAACCTGAACCCTAGTTCGCACGCTTTTGCACAAGGGAACAATGGATCATCGATCGTAATGCTATGGTTAGGCTTTTTCCTTAATTACTATCTTGTATTTGTGGATGCTTGCAAGATGTTTAATCATAAGAGTGCACTTATCTTAGTCTAGAGGGTGCACTAGCATAGATCCACCCACTCAACACTTATCAACACATCACATAGTACCGATACACAATATGGCGAAAGCACGTGACTATTTCTCCCGTGTGTCCTCAAGAATGCTTTAGCCTTTATAAGTTCAGTTGCTAGGCCTGTCCTTTGCTCAGAAGGATCGGGCCACTTGTTACTCCTCAGTGCCTTTCACTTTGCTCGGTTTTACCTTTTTTTTGCTTATACCGAAAACCCCTAAAAAGTTATCTTTCAGTTCCTGCAGCTATTTCTTTACCAAAGTCACTTACCAATACATTCTGCTCCTCGTTGGGTTTGACACTCTTATTTATCGAAAACGCTACAAACGATCCCCTACAGTTGAGGGTCATCAGCAGCCAACCCTCCAATGGGGCTGGGGGCGGCTATTTATAGCCGGGGAGCAACCCTAGTTGAAATGACATAAATTCCCATGCACGAAATTACCATCGTGCCCACCCTTTGGACCGTTGGCTGGACAGGTTCTAGCAACATTCCACGCGACACATGGCACGATCGGAATGAATCGTGTTCTCCTGTGTATACTCACAAACACATCAGTCCCTTAACCGTTTTGTCATCAAATACTCCCAAACCTCAAAGGGGGCACTAGATGCACTTACATCCCCGCTACTGTGGTGGTCACTCCCACCCCTACTAAAATTGTGCCTTATAAAATACCAATTGGTATTATCGCTTATGTCTTGGCTAATCGTTATGCAGGAGACATACATCCAGGTGAACACCTGCTATATTTATCACAACTATGTTCATTATTCAAGCTTGCAGGTGTGTCAGTGGAGTTCATCATGAAGAAATTATTCTCCGTATCACTTATAGACAAAGCTTCAGATTGGTACATGCTCCTCGATAACTCACATTTACTTAATTGGCAAGAATTTATGACTCTCTTTTATACAAAAATTAATCCTCTTCATGAAATGCATCGAGACATGAACCACATCTATAACTTTTGGTCTCGTGACGGAGAAAGCATCACTCAAGCTTGGGGGAGACTGAAGTCCCTAATGTTCAAATGTCCTATTCATGAGCTCCCCAATGATATTATACTTACAAATTTTTATGCCAGGCTTTCTCTTCAGGATAAGGAGATGTTGGATGCCTCCTCTAGTGGGGTATTTCAAACAAGAAGCGTTGAAGAAAGATCGGATCTCATTGAAAGGATCCAGAAAAACACTAAAGATTGGGAAATTGACAAAGGTATTGAACCTGTTATAAATTATGAGCATGACTATATTGAGAGCTATATGAAAACTGATTACTTTAATAGCTTTTGCTCTAAGATTGGTCTTGATTCCCAGCTTATGATTGATTTTTGTAAGAACTTTGCCTCTCATATTGACTCTTCGAAGGAGAAGAAGGATCAGCACCATAAACGTTATAAAGAGTTACCTATTGCTATTAATGTTGCTGACCCTATTCTGCCTGCAGTTATGTATGAAAATCCCCTTTTCCTGCAAGAATAAGGGAGCACTCTTTTGTGAAAGGCATAATAAATAAAAGTGAGAGAAGAACTGACGAACCTGAGGACCAAATCATGGTCGATCCTCAAGTTGCGGTGGTTAAAGATCTAGTTACTAATGATGTTGTGGGTTCCAATATAAATTTTTGTGCTGTTTGAACTAACATTGTTACAGCCAAGAATAAACGCCCAATTTCAGGTACACCAGTTGTATCTGTCAAAATAGGAGATCACATTATTACGGGCTATGCGATTCGGGATAAAGTGCTAGAGCTATTCCTTATTCACTATATCAGGAGATCATGGGTGAGATTTCACCCTGTGAACTTGAAGAGGTTGATGTTACTATTTATCTAGCAAACAAAGAAACTATCTCTCCCATTGTAATTGTGAGATATGTTGAAGTCCTATGTGGAAAGGTAAAGTATCCTACCGACTTTGTAGTACTTGGTTCAGTGCAAGATAGTTTTTGCCCTATTATCTTTGGTAGGCCTTTTCTGAGCACCCGTGGAGCTATAATAAATTGCAGAAAAGGTAAAGTTTCTGTTGAATTCAATGGTGAGCCATATGAATTTAACTTTTCTAAGTTCTCTAAGTAGCCTCGTGGTACTAATTTACCTAGTAATGATAAAATTATTGAAGATATTGCTGTCGGGACCCAGGGTTAGCGTATGCAAGCCTCGCTACAACACAATCATATGGAGAGCCGAGAACCGTACCCACTTGTCTAAGCAGACAAGGCCAAGCACAGAATGTTCTCGGAAAGCATCGAACGCGAGGGGCATCCCATCCAGGCCGGATGATCAACTGAAATGGGTCCTCATCGTCCGCTCACAAGTCTAAATGATATGGGTGATGAACTCCCATACTCATAGACAAGTCGCCTCAACCATACTATCGATTGTATTATAACCCTTACATAGACTTACTCCAGCCCGATCACTTAGTCGGGGTCTAGGGCGGGCTCGATCATACATCAAAGTGTGCACGAGACAGAGTCTCGAACAATCGCATCGCGATGCCCCAAGCTGCGCACATCTAAGGGCCACTTGGTGTATAAAAGACCGCCAGCTAGATCACAACTAAGGTCTCGAAAACCCATACTAAGACATGCATGTTATAAACATACACGCAGCACACATGCCTTGTATGAACAGCAGGTATCATTGCAATTCTCTACAAAGTATATATCTTTATTAATAACTCTTACAGAGTGCACACAGAGATCACAAGCATGTGATCCAACATTACAACAAACAAGCGGAAGCAAGTAGGTCTGAGTACAGACAAGTTTAACAAATGGCTTAGAGAAGCCTTATCTAAAAACAAGCCCTCCAAGAGGGAACCAGTCGTCTGACTGGGACTACACTAGCTTGGTCTTGGTCTGAGTCTTCATTCTTCAAGCTTCGGGTAAAAGTCACCATCGGGGTCGGTGGTTCATCTAAAACATAGATTAAGCAAACGTGAGTACAAAATCGTACTCAGCAAGACTTACATGGGAGCTATACTACTCATGCATATGTATCAAGGTAAAGGGAGGTGGGGTTTCACTTGCAGAAGATCCAGCTTTGACTTGGCTAGTCCTGAACTACGAGTACCAGACTTGAGGTAAGAAGCGTACACGAGTCAACTACTTCTCTTCAACCAATTACACCACTATGGTTACTTCCTCGACTTCCCCACGAGAAGCACACCATAGCACTCACGCTTATCTTGCGAGTTTTAGAAGTATCCAGTTCAAGTTGTCTAATAATCGAGCACAGCTCTCCAAGCAGTCCTTAACCGCGGACGCAGCTATTCGAATAGTTTTGTTAACCCTGCAGGGGTGTACCGCTACACACACGTGTCATCAGTTACCGCCTTTTGCGTGTCACCGTTCAAGAGGTGACAGCGAGGATGCCACCACAACACTTCGCCCACAGCTCCGTTCTAGTCCAGAGAGTCGCCTATCTGAGGGGGATCCGTATGGAAGTCCGGCCGAGGTTCCAGTACAGCCTCAAACGATGTGTGCAGGGTCCCAAGCCGGTCTTGAAAAGCCGTTCATCCACTTCGCTGACCGTGCCACAGCCCTACCAGAACTCCGAACTACTGCGACTCTTGGGGTTTCGAACGGGGTGAGGTACTAGGTCGAGAGGGGTCAGTGAGCCCAATGTGTGGTTGTACTCTTCTTCTTGGATCATAAGCAACCCACTGTGTACTCCTACACAGCCTCTCATCGTTCACCTTGTATTAGGGTAGATTCACCAACACGTTTCACTTTCATCAACACCATGTTTATCATCATCCCGACTCAGATCATAAGCAACCTCATTGTACCACTAAGCATGCAATAAGCAGTAACAGTTGCAGGGGCCACATGATATCAACCAACTCCTACATCTGCTAGGATTGTAGTTTGCTTACTACTGTGACAAGATGATAGGTCATGCAAAGGATATGGGTTCAACTATGCGATAGAAACGTTATCATGGTGATCATACTAAACAATGCATAAGCGAGACATGAAAGGGAAGTGGGATTTTATCGACATGATCAATGGGGTTTGCTTGCCTTGCTGACGAGGTTTCGATAATGGAGTCTTCAACGAAGGGGGTGATCTCGAGCTCCGAATCCACTTCTATCAGCAACATGACAATCATAGGATCAACATAATGTACAATGCACAATCACATGAATAAGATTGTAATGGTGATGTTCAAGGTACTGATGTGTTGAGCATTCCATTTAAAAGGAGTATATCGCATTTGAAATGCAAATTCAAACTCCATTTGATTTATCGATGAATTTCAAATGCATTTGAATGCATGAAAGTTCATTTGAATTTGTGGATCATGAAGTGATGTTGTATAGTTGAAGTAATGTTTCTGATGTGTGGATGAAACCATTGGAATTAAGGGTGTTGCAAAATCATTTGCAAAATCACTCCAAAATTGAATTTGAAAAGGATCCATATGCATGTTTGCTACTGTTCACCCATTTTAAAATGGTCAAACATGAAAACAAATTACATATTCATAATCCTTGTATTTTTCTGATAATTTTAGACATATTATTTGCTATATTTGGAGTTAGCATGAATTAATTATGAATTTCCAAAGTTTATTGCATTTTCTGGAATTTATCTGATTATTTTAATTCTTTTTGATTTATTGCGTAAGCAGGGGGGGCTGACCAGTCAAACTGACTAGGGGACCCCACCTGTCAGCCACAGTGGGGTTAAACCCGGTTTAAATTAAAACTTAAATTGGTTTAGAAGGGGCTGGCCCCACCTGTCAGTGGCCCAAGGCCTAACTAAACAGGGGTTAGCCCCCTAAACTAATCGGGCCGCCGGCGTTTAGCCACCGGTGACCATCCCGCGCGGCAGCGTCCACTGGTGCCGGCGTTCCCGTGGTCCTCTTGATGCGCCAAGACCACCATTTTGGAGCCCTGAGCATCGCGCTTCGAACTGGACCAAGAACAAGGCCTGGGGGGCACGGCATCGTCGTCGGCGACGAGCCCTAGCGGCGGCGGAGCTACTGGCCCGAGGTGGAACTAGCTGTGAAGCGCCATTTGAAACAATCGTGGTTGCAATCGAAGCAGAGGAGCACAGGGAGCAAGTTAGACATGGCCTCGGGGTTCTAGGGTTCAAGGCTGCACGACGACGAGCATCCCGGCGGTGAGGTGCTCCTGCGTTCATGGCGTATCCGGCTAGAGTTGAGGAGGGGGATGATGGAGTAGTTCGGGAGAACCATAATCTCACCGTGAACTCAACGGAGTCAGTGGCGCGCTCGGGGAGGCTTCACGGCGGCCGGAATTTAACGGCGACGTGCGACGGCTGGAGGTGAAGACGATGAAGGGGGTGGCGATCCTAGAGCACCCCTGCTCGATTCCTTCTGCTCCGTGGCGTAGACGACGACGGCGAAGACGATGGACATCACGGAGGGGCCCGAGGAGGTCACTGGCCACGGCTGGGCAGTGGCTTGCTCCGGTGGAGCGCTCGGTCTTTTCTGGCGGCGAGGAAAACAACGAGAGGAGAGCGAGAGAGAGAGCAACGAGTGAGGGGAAGGAGGTAGGAGCTCCTGGGCGATCTCGTGGCGCAGGCAGAGGGCAGGTGGAGGCCTAGAAGCCTCCTGGCGGCCCTGGCGGCGTCGCCGGGCTCTCCCAGCTTGCCACCGAGCTGGTTGAGGAAGAGGACAAACGGCGAGGTGGGCCGGGCCGTGGTGCTGGGCCAGACATGCTTGAGTTGGGCCGAAGCCAGGGGCTGTTCCTTTTCCCTTTTCTTCTCTCTTTTTCTTTTTATATTTTCTGTAATATGTTTGACCTAGCTAATAAAAATAGCTAGGCATTTTTATAAATGCTGAAATTTTTTATATGGCCTCATAATAAAATAGACTAGCCACTTATAAAGTTTCAACATTTTTAAAATTCAAATAATTTGAATCTTAACTCAAATAGGGTTATTTTATTAATTCCAAGGCACTGTTTGAATATTAGAAAATTCCATGAGCATGGAATTGCTCCCAAACCATTTTTAAAATGATCAGCACCATTTATAGGAATTTTCCAAATGTTCAAATGATTTTTGGAAAAAGAATTTTATCTGGCCATTTGATTTAATTTCTCAGGGCTTTTCTTTTCCCCAATTTTGTTTTTTCTTTTGAATTTTTCACATGATGCAAAGTAGCACTTGATCCTAGCACATACCTAAATTGGGGTTGTGACAACTCGCCCCCACTCAAAAGAATCTCGTCCCGAGATTTAGAAGTCTGCGGGAGGAAGGAGGGGTACTCGGCACGGAGACGGTCTTCTCTTTCCCACGTGGCTTCTTTCTCTGAGTGATGAGACCACTGAACTTTCAGAAACTTGATCTTCTTTCGGCGAGTGACACGCTCTGCTGAATCAAGAACACGAACAGGGTATTCTCGATAAGAAAGGTCATCTTGGAGATCGAGCGTTTCATGGTCGACTTCGCGGATGGGGTCCTTGAAGCAACGCCTGAGTTGTGACACATGGAATACATCATGTACTCGGGAAAGGTGCGGGGGTAGTTCAAGTTGGTAGGCAACTTCTCCACGTTTGGCAATAATGCGGAAAGGTCCGATGTAACGTGGGGCCAACTTGCCTTTGATACCGAATCTTTGGGTTCCCTTCAGAGGAGTAACCCGGAGGTAAGCCTTCTCATCCAGATTGTAGCTTTCTTGCCTATGATGACGATCATAGTAGCTTTTCTGACGAGACTGGGCTTCTTTCAATTGATCACGAACAATGCGAACTTGCTCTTCTGCTTCCTTGATCATGTCTGGTCCAAAGAATTGTCTTTCACCGGTTTCTGACCAGTTTAAAGGTGTTCGAAATCGTCGTCCATAAAGGAGTTCAAAAGGAGCCATGTTCAGACTAGATTGAAAACTATTGTTATAAGCAAATTCGGCAAATGGAAGAGACTTCTCCCAATTCTTTCCGAATGAGATAACACAAGATCTGAGCATGTCTTCAAGAATTTGCTTAACCCTTTCGACTTGACCGCTAGACTGAGGATGGAAAGCCGTACTAAAGGAGAGATGAGTTCCCATAGCATTCTGAAAGCTTCCCCAAAATCTAGAGGTGAAAAGGCTACCACGATCAGAATTGATTTCCAAAGGAACACCATGAAGGGATGCAATTCTAGAGACATACAAGTCCGCTAACTGGCTAGCAGTTATAGACTCGCGAACTGGAAGGAAGTGAGCAACTTTGGAAAGCCTATCTATGACAACGAAGATGGCATTGTTTCCTTTTTGGGTGTTTGGAAAGCCGGTGATGAAGTCCATACCGACTTTGTCCCATTTCCACTCGGGAATAGACAAAGGTTGAAGTGTACCAGCAGGTCTTTGATGTTCTGCCTTAATGCGACGACAAACATCACATTCGGCAACAAATTGAGCAATGTCTCTCTTCATCCTAGTCCACCAAAATCTCTGGTGTAGATCTCGATACATTTTTGTGCTACCGGGATGAATTGAGAGGGGTGTGTCATGGGCTTCTTTGAGGATGAGTTGCCTTAGATCCCTATTCTTAGGTACTACCAAACGATTTTCAAAGAATACTGTTCCTTTGCTATCTGTGGAGAAACATTTAGCAACTCCGCTAGCAATGTTTTCTTTGATCCGGCGAACACCTCGTGCACGCCTTTGGGCAACTATGATTTGATCCTCAAGAGTTGGTTTCGCCACCAAGGTAGAAAGATAGCTATGAGGAACTATCTCAAGATTGAGCTTTCGAAATTCCTCATGAAGAAATGGTTGATACTGCTGTAACATGAGGTTGTTACAGTACGACTTACGACTTAGTGCATCAGCCATGACATTGGCTTTGCCTGGGGTGTAAGAAATTACTACGTCGTAATCTTTTATCAACTCAATCCAGCGTCTTTGCCTGAGATTAAGATCTGGCTGGGTGAAAATGTATTTGAGGCTTTGGTGGTCGGAATAGATCTCGCAACGGTTACCAAGGAGGTAATGTCGCCAAGTTGTTAAGGCATGAACTACGGCAGCGAGTTCAAGATCGTGGGTAGGATAGTTCTCTTCATGTGGCCACAACTGGCGTGAAGCATAAGCTACCACATGTCGATCTTGCAGAAGTATGCATCCTAACCCTTGCCGTGATGCATCACAATAGATTTTGAAATCCTTTTTGGTGTCTGGAGGTGCAAGTACGGGTGCAGAAGTCAATCTTCTTTTTAGCTCTTGAAAGCTTTCCTCGCACTTGGGAGTCCATAAGAATTTCTTATCTTTCTTGAGGAGTTCAGTTAGAGGCTTTGCAACTTTAGAAAAATTCTCGACGAAGCGACGGCAATAGCTGGCTAGGCCAAGAAAACTCCTAACTTGCTTAACCGATTCAGGTGGAGTCCAGTCAAGGACGGCCTGAACTCTCTCGGGATTCACAGCAATGCCTTTTGCAGAAATCACGTGGCCTAAGTAGGTCACTTCTGGTAGCCAAAATTCACACTTGGAGAATTTAGCATACAGGCGATGCTCTCTAAGTTTCATCAATACCAACCTTAGGTGTTTGGCATGTTCTTCTTCGTTCTTCGAGTATATAAGGATGTCATCGAGGTAAACCACGACAAACTGGTCCGAATACTCCATGAAGATCGAGTTCATCATGCGTGAGAAAGTGGCGGGGGAATTGGTTAAACCAAAGGACATGACGATGTACTCGTAAAGACCATAACGAGTAGTAAAAGCCGTTTTGGGAATGTCCTCGTTTCGGATTTTGATTTGATGATAACCTAATCTCAAATCCATCTTGGAGAAGACAGAGGATCCTGCAAGTTGATCATAAAGATCATTGATCCTGGGCAATGGGTACTTGTTCTTTATCGTCGCTAGATTTAGCGGGCGATAGTCTACGCACATCCTTTCTGTTCCATCTTTCTTCGTTACGAACAGAACGGGGCAACCCCATGGCGATGAGCTAGGGCGGATGAAGCCATTTGCCAACGAAGCATCAAGTTGGGTTTTTAGCTCAGCTAACTCATGTGGGGCCATTCTATATGGGCGTCTGGAAATTGGGGTTGTGCCTGGTATAAGATCCACTATGAACTCTACACACCTGTCGGGTGGCATTCCCGGCAGTTCTTCAGGAAAGACATCCGGGAAGTCACGAACCACCGGAACATCTTCAAGGTCTGGAAGAGGAAGGACATTCAAAGAATGCACCTGGGTTCTTGTTCTTGGTGAGGAGTAATCTATTGTCTGGCCTGAAGGGTGTGTAAGTCTAACGGACTTGGCTTTACAATCAAGAAAAGCATGTTGTCTTGATAACCAATCCATACCAAGGATGACATCAATGTCTCAAGACTTGAGGGCTATGAGTGAAGCAAGGAATACTAAACCCTCAATTGCAATTTGATTACCATGGCTTACTCTATTAGTTTGCCATTTTGAACCAGGAGTTTGAATGATCATAGGGGTGAACATTTCTTCAAAGGATACATCATGTCAAAGTGCATAACTTTCCGACATGAATGAGTGAGAAGCTCCTGGATCGAAAAGAACAGAAGTGGGAACAAAATTGACGGGGAGTGTACCAAGAATGACGTCAGAAGTACTATCACTTTCCTCAGCTGAGATTTGGTTCACACGTCCAAGATTTTCTGAGGTGGATGGCTTGGAAGTGGAAACCTTCGGGGGTGGTTTGGCACGATCAGTGGGTTTTCCTTTGGCATGGGGTGGAGCATTTTGATTGAAGGGGCACTCACGAGAGTAGTGACCAGGCTGGACACATCTGAAGCAGGCTCCAAAGATGGTGCGGGGAGCTGGGTTGTTTGGTGGAGCTGGTGGACGAGGCGGCACAAGTGATGGCCTCGGGGGGTTGTTTTCGTGGATCAAACTGTTTGGAATCCAGATCATACGCTTTTGAGGGCGTGAACTGGAAGAAGGGGCAAGATCAAGAGCATGCTTGCGAGACTTCTCGAAAACTTCATTGCCATGCTCAGCTCTAAAGGATCTGTTGACTAAATCCTCAAAGGTGGCAAATTCGATGAGGTTGAGATCATGACGAAGGATGGGGCTGAGTCCCTTGCGGAACCTTGCCTTCTTTCTAGCATCGGTGGTGATCTCATCTTGGGCATACCGAGCAAGACGGTTGAATTCCCTCACATACTCATGAACGGACATATCTCCTTGATTCAGACTGCAGAACTCTTCCTTCTTGCGCTTCATCAACTCATCCAGAATGTGGTATCCTCGAAAGGAAACACAGAACTCTTGCCAAGTCACTACGTGACCATCTGGCTGCATTGCAACATGGTTCTCCCACCACTGAAGAGCAGCACCTTCCAAGAAGTATACCGCGAAAACAACTCGGTCATCGGGAGCAACATGTGCAGTATCAAGCTTACGCTCGATGGAACGGAGCCAATCATCAGCTTCAAGGGGCTCAGAAGAACATCGGAATACCGGTGGCTTGAGGAGGATGAAGTCCTGAATGCTGACCACCACATTGCTATGGTGGGCGGTATTCTGCTCGATGAGCTCCAGAAGGCGTGTTTGATCACGTCTATTCCGCTCAGCTTCCATCATGATTTCTGCCGCAGAAGACGGGGTTGGAGGTTCATCATCATTTCGATTCCGATCACGGTCTCGATTCCGAAGAACATCACTACGAGTTCCACCTGACATCCTGTGTGATAAAAATCAACAATCAGAATAGGTGGTACGATGGAGGCAGGATAAAAAGATATGATTTCAGAAGGAGAAGACTATAATGCAAAGGCAATGATTCAAAGAAACACGGAACAAATCCGGCAGCATAACGGCTACACTGGGATGGAAATTGAAACAACCTCGAAGAAATTGGACATAACTTCTTCAAGGAACTCAAAACACGAAGACTCTGGACAACCACAACCATCCTACGGCTATAAGGAGGCAAACAACGAGATGTTCTAATCAGACATAGATGAGCCTAGTCCTATCTTTCGGTAGAAAAGGTAAGGGTGACTCAGAACTCAGATCGATGAGGGTAAGGAGAAAAATGAAGCCTTACGTTGTTCCCTTATATACCCAGAGTAACTATATAACTATAGAAGGCTAGACTCGACTTCGGCCAAGGCTGATAATCCTACAGTCAGTCCTGCTCTGATACCAAGTCTGTCGGGACCCGGGGTTAGCGTATGCAAGCCTCTCTACAACACAATCATATGGAGAGCCGAGAACCGTACCCACTTGTCTCAGCAGACAAGGCCAAGCACAGAACGTTCTCAGAAAGCATCGAACGTGAGGGGCATCCCATCCAGGCCGGATGATCAACTGAAATGGGTCCTCATCGTCCGCTCACAAGTCTAAATGATATGGGTGATGAACTCCCATACTCATAGACAAGTCGCCTCAACCATACTATCGATTGTATTATAACCCTTACATAGACTTACTCCATCCCGATCACTTAGTCGGGGTCTAGGGCGGGCTCGATCATACATCAAAGTGTGCACGAGACAGAGTCTCGAACAATCGCATCGCGATGCCCCAAGCTGCGCACATCTAAGGGCCACTTGGTGTATAAAAGACCGCCAGCCAGATCACAACTAAGGTCTCGAAAACCCATACTAAGACATGCATGTTATAAACATACACGCAGCACACATGCCTTGTATGAATAGCAGGTATCATTGCAATTCTCTACAAAGTATATATCTTTATTAATAACTCTTACAGAGTGCACACAGAGATCACAAGCATGTGATCCAACATTACAACAAACAAGCGGAAGCAAGTAGGTCTGAGTACAGACAAGTTTAACAAATGGCTTAGAGAAGCCTTATCTAAAAACAAGCCCTCCAAGAGGGAACCAGTCGTCTGACTGGGACTACACTAGCTTGGTCTTGGTCTGAGTCTTCATTCTTCAAGCTTCGGGTAAAAGTCACCATCGGGGTCGGTGGTTCATCTAAAACATAGATTAAGCAAACGTGAGTACAAAATCGTACTCAGCAAGACTTACATGGGAGCTATACTACTCATGCATATGTATCAAGGTAAAGGGAGGTGGGGTTTCACTTGCAGAAGATCCAGCTTTGACTTGGCTAGTCCTGAACTACGAGTACCAGACTTGAGGCAAGAAGCGTACACGAGTCCACTACTTCTCTTCAACCAATTACACCACTATGGTTACTTCCTCGACTTCCCCACGAGAAGCACACCATAGCACTCACGCTTATCTTGCGAGTTTTAGAAGTATCCAGTTCAAGTTGTCTAATAATCGAGCACAGCTCTCCAAGCAGTCCTTAACCGCGGACGCGGCTATTCGAATAGTTTTGTTAACCCTGCAGGGGTGTACCGCTACACACACGTGTCATCAGTTACCGCCTTTTGCGTGTCACCGTTCAAGAGGTGACAGCGAGGATGCCACCACAACACTTCGCCCACAGCTCCGTTCTAGTCCAGAGAGTCGCCTATCTGAGGGGGATCCGTATGGAAGTCCGGCCGAGGTTCCAGTACAGCCTCAAACGATGTGTGCAGGGTCCCAAGACGGTCTTGAAAAGCCGTTCATCCACTTCGCTGACCGTGCCACAGCCCTACCAGAACTCCGAACTACTGCGACTCTTGGGGTTTCGAACGGGGTGAGGTACTAGGTCGAGAGGGGTCAGTGAGCCCAATGTGTGGTTGTACTCTTCTTCTTGGATCACCACACAAGAACTCGGGCTTAGGGCGGTGTTCAACGAGACAACCCACTGTGTACTCCTACACAGCCTCTCATCGTTCACCTTGTATTAGGGTAGATTCACCAACACGTTTCACTTTCATCAACACCATGTTTATCATCATCCCGACTCAGATCATAAGCAACCTCATTGTACCACTAAGCATGCAATAAGCAGTAACAGTTGCAGGGGCCACATGATATCAACCAACTCCTACATCTGCTAGGATTGTGGTTTGCTTACTACTGTGACAAGATGATAGGTCATGCAAAGGATATGGGTTCAACTATGCGATAGAAACGTTATCATGGTGATCATCCTAAACAATGCATAAGCGAGACATGAGAGGGAAGTGGGATTTTATCGACATGATCAATGGGGTTTGCTTGCCTTGCTGACGAGGTTTCGATAATGGAGTCTTCAACAAAGGGGGTGATCTCGAGCTCCGAATCCACTTCTATCAGCAACATGACAATCATAGGATCAACATAATGTACAATGCACAATCACATGAATAAGATTGTAATGGTGATGTTCAAGGTACTGATGTGTTGAGCATTCCATTTAAAAGGAGTATATCGCATTTGAAATGCAAATTCAAACTCCATTTGATTTATCGATGAATTTTAAATGCATTTGAATGCATGAAAGTTCATTTGAATTTGTGGATCATGAAGTGATGTTGTATAGTTGAAGTAATGTTTCTGATGTGTGGATGAAACCATTGGAATTAAGGGTGTTGCAAAATCATTTGCAAAATCACTCCAAAATTGAATTTGAAAAGGATCCATATGCATGTTTGCTACTGTTCACCCATTTTAAAATGGTCAAACATGAAAACAAATTACATATTCATAATCCTTGTATTTTTCTGATAATTTTAGACATATTATTTGCTATATTTGGAGTTAGGATGAATTAATTATGAATTTCCAAAGTTTATTGCATTTTCTGGAATTTCTCTGATTATTTTAATTCTTTTTGATTTATTGCGTCAGCAGGGGGGGCTGACCTGTCAAACTGACTAGGGGACCCCACCTGTCAGCCACAGTGGGGTTAAACCCGGTTTAAATTAAAAATTAAATTGGTTTAGAAGGGGCTGGCCCCACCTGTCAGTGGCCCAAGGCCTAACTAAACAGGGGTTAGCCCCCTAAACTAATCGGGCCGCCGGCGTTTAGCCACCGGTGACCATCCCGCGCGGCGGCGTCCACTGGTGCCGGCGTTCCCGTGGTCCTCTTGATGCGCCAAGACCACCATTTTGGAGCCCTGAGCATCGCGCTTCGAACTGGACCAAGAACAAGGCCTGGGGGGCACGGCATCGTCGTCGGCGACGAGCCCTAGCGGCGGCGGAGCTACTGGCCCGAGGTGGAACTAGCTGTGAAGCGCCATTTGAAACAATCGTGGTTGCAATCGAAGCAGAGGAGCACAGGGAGCAAGTTAGACATGGCCTCGGGGTTCTAGGGTTGAAGGCTGCAGGACGACGAGCATCCCGGCGGCGAGGTGCTCCTGCGTTCATGGCGGATCCGGCTAGAGTTGAGGTGGGGGACGATGGAGTAGTTCAGGAGAACCATAATCTCACCGTGAACTCAACGGAGTCAGTGGCGCGCTCGGGGAGGCTTCACGGCGGCCGGAATTTAACGGCGACGTGCGACGGCTGGAGGTGAAGACGATGAAGGGGGTGGCGATCCTAGAGCACCCCTGCTCGATTCCTTCTGCTCCGTGGCGTAGACGACGACGACGAAGACGATGGACATCACGGAGGGGCCCGAGGAGGTCACTGGCCACGGCTGGGCGGTGGCTTGCTCCGGTGGAGCGCTCGGTCTTTTCTGGCGGCGAGGAAAACAACGAGAGGAGAGCGAGAGAGAGAGCAACGAGTGAGGGGAAGGAGGTAGGAGCTCCTGGGCGATCTCGTGGCGCAGGCAGAGGGAAGGTGGAGGCCTAGAAGCCTCCTGGCGGCCACGGCGGCGTCGCCGGGCTCTCCCAGCTCGCCACCGAGCTGGTTGAGGAAGAGGACAAACGGCGAGGTGGGCTGGGCCGTGGTGCTGGGCCAGACAGGCTTGAGTTGGGCCGAAGCTAGGGGCTGTTCCTTTTCCCTTTTCTTCTCTCTTTTTCTTTTTATATTTTCTGTAATATGTTTGACCTAGCTAATAAAAATAGCTAGGCATTTTTATAAATGCTGAAATTTTTTATATGGCCTCATAATAAAATAGACTAGCCACTTATAAAGTTTCAACATTTTTAAAATTCAAATAATTTGAATCTTAACTCAAATAGGGTTATTTTATTAATTCCAAGGCACTGTTTGAATATTAGAAAATTCCATGAGCATGGGATTGCTCCCAAACCATTTTTAAAATGATCAGCACCATTTATAGGAATTTTCCAAATGTTCAAATGATTTTTGGAAAAAGAATTTTATCTGGCCATTTGATTTAATTTCCCAGGGCTTTTCTTTTCCCCAATTTTGATTTTTCTTTTGAATTTTTCACATGATGCAAAGTAGCACTTGATCCTAGCACATACCTAACTTGGGGTTGTGACAATTGCTTCCATTGCTATTCCTCCTAATGATCCTTTGCAACAATATATGGAAGACCACGAGAATGATATGCATATGCAAGAAAGAAACGACTTAGACGAAATATTCACAAGACAAACTGCTATCCTAAAGCACAACCTTCCGGTTGAACCTTTAGGAATCCTATCACAACCAAAAGAAGACCCGGTGTTTGACCTCAAACCACTTCCCGATACGCTTAGGTATGCTTCTTTAGATGAAAAGAAAATATAACCTGTTATTATCAATTCTAACCTTTTAGGGTTTGAAGAAGAGCGACTATTGGAGACACTTCACAGACACCGTGGTGCCCTTGGCTATACCCTTGATGACCTTAAGGGGATTAGTCCACCGATTTTCCAACATACTATCAATCTCGAGCCCGATGCTAAACCAGTTGTTGACCATCAATGACAGTTGAACCCAAGGATGAAGGAAGTGGTTAGGACTAAAATTCTCAAGCTTCTAGACGCAGGTATCATCTATCCTATAGCTGATAGTAGGTGGGTAAGTCCAGTTCATTGTGTTCCTAAGAAAGGAGGTATGACTGTTGTTCCTAATGATAAAAATGAGCTAATACCTCAAAGAGTTGTTATTGGATATAGAATATGTATTGCTTATAGGAAGTTAAAACAAAGCTACTAGGAAGGACCACTACCCGCTGCCCTTCATCAATCAGATGCTTGAGAGGTTGTCCAAAAACAACCACTTTTTCTATCTTGATGGGTACTCTGGCTTTTCTCAAATTCATGTTAACACTGCCGATCAAGAGAAGACCACTTTCACGTGTCCTTACGGTTTATGCTTATAGGCGTATGTCTTTAGGTTTATGCAATGCACCTGCTACTTTTCAGAGATGCATGTCTGTTATTTTTCATGGTTTCTGTGAGGAGATTGTGGAAGTCTTCATAGACGATTTCTACGTCTATGGAACTTCCTTTGACCACTGTCTCCACAATCTTAATAAAGTTTTGCAGAGATCCGAGGACACAAATTTAGTTCTAAACTGGGAAAAGTGCCACTTCATGGTTAGCGAAGGGATCGTTCTTGGTCACAAGATTTCCTAGACGGGAATTGAAGTGGACAAAGCGAAGATTGAAGCTACTAAAAGGATGCCCTATTGTAAGAGCAAGTTTTTCCCCCGAAGGTTTTGGACATTGTTGGACAAAGCAGAAGTGGAACTAATATTGTTTTCGAGTATAAACAGATACTTAGGTTCCGAAAGAATGGAGTTTGCGTGTAGAAGGTCGAAGGACAACTCACTGCAGCAGAGCTGCAGTCATCTACCGAAACCTTTGAAGGAAGACGACCCCTAAAAATGTAGTCAAAGAAAAAGTCTCTCTCGAGTAAAAGAGCAACGAGGAGAAAGCTGAAGCTGGTCGAAGACTTAGTCTATTTACTAGTTTCTCTTTATTTCTTGAGTCGTAGGAAAAACGTACTATTAAGAGGGGTTTTCTAGTTGAGATCTTTGTCGAAGTGAATTTGCTCTGCTCAACCAAAACCCACAAAAGCCTACCGAGAGAAATCTTACCGAGTCGAGCGAATAGCTCGAAGGCAAAGTCATCGCACTTTGTGCCTTCGAGGGAGAACTCGTTCGGTGAGTCAGCTTGCTTGTTCCTCAAGTAATGTTGCGCAGTGATTGGAATCCGACCGTTGTGGACACGCGTCAAGCGGTTGCATCGGGTCACTTCAGTCATTTTACCCATCGGGATTGCCAACTATAAATACCCCGCACCTACCCGCCATTTCGGGTTGGCTGCTCCACTGAAGATTCTAAGACAGAAGTCTGTGAGCATCCCAAGAGAGATTCATCGAGAGAAAATCAAATCCCAAGTCTGAGCTGAGTTGAGCAATTCACTATGACTTAGGTCGATATTAGCCGATCTTTTTATCTTGGAGAACTGCAAGTCTCCTAGACGGTTAGGCGTCGCCTGTCAAGCAGTCGAAGAGTAATTGTCACTGCTGAAGGAAGTTTGTAAAGGTTTTGGAGATGTCCTGAATCATCTACCACGAGTGAAAACTGGACAAGCTCGAGGAGTTTGTTGCAGTGGAGAATAGGACGGAGAGAGTTTTGCTCCAGGTGTTCAATCACCAGTCCCTCCAACCAGACGTAGCACTTTGCAGAGTGTGAACTGGTTTACCAAACATCGCTGTGTGAGGCTCGTTTTCCTTCTAGCATTTACTTCAAGTATTTTCTCGTAGCCTGTTTGCCTTCGATGTTTTCCTTCGCTCCCAATCCTTTCGAGCCTTACATTACTTTCGATACTGTATTTCCTTCGAGATGTCTTTAGTCCTATGCTGTTTGGATGATTCCCTTCTAAGTTCCTTAGAATTTTTAGAAGTGATCATTCACCCCCTCCCCCTCTGATCATTCTTGAGATTTCACCTATCCAACGGACATCAAAGGTATTCGTAGTTTTCTCGGTCATGCTGGTTTCTATAGAATATTTATTAAAGATTTTTCTAAGACTTCGAGACCCCTCACTAATCTTCTCCAGAAGGATGTTTCTTTTGTATTTGATGAAGATTGTAAGGAGGCCTTCGAAGTTCTTAAGAAAGCTTTAATAACCACTCCTATAGTACAACCACCTGATTGGAAATTGCCCTTTGAAATTATTTGTGATGCTAGTGATTTTGCTGTTGGAGCTGTTATTGGACAAATGGTTGATAAGAAATTGAATGCTATACCTTATGCTAGCAAAACCCTTGATAGTGCTCAAAAGAATTATGCTACTACTGAGAAGGAATTCTTAGCAGTGGTGTTTGCTTGTGACAAGTTTAGACCATATATTGTTGATTCTAAAGTCATTATTCATACTGACCATGCTGCCCTTAAGTACCTTATGGAGAAGAAGGATGCCAAACCAAGACTCATCAGGTGGTTACTCCTTCTTCAAGAATTTGATTTTCAGATTGTTGATAGGAAAGGAGCAGACAATCCGGTGGCGGATAATCTTTCAAGGATGGAAGATATACCGCTTGATCCCATTCCAGTCAACGACATCTTTCCAGACGAACTACTAGCTGTTGTAAAAGTACAATATCTCTCCGATCCTTGGTTTGAAGATTATGCTAATTTTATCGTTGCAAAGTATTTGCCTCCAGGTTTAACATTTCAGCAAAGGAAGAAGTTCTTCCATGATTTGAGGCTACTTTTGGGATGACCCTCATCTTTTCAAAGAAGGTCCGGACGGGATCGTGAGAAGATGCATGCCGGAACATGAGCAGAAGGACATTCTCAGACAATCTCATGATAGTCCCTACGGAGGACATCATGCTGGTGAGAGGACCGCACATAAGGTTCTCCAATCAGGTTTTTATTGGCCTACTCTCTTTAAAGATGCCAGAAATTATCTTTTATTTTGTGATAAGTGTCAGCGAGTTGGTAATATTAGTAGGAGGAATGAGATGCCTATGAATTAATCTCTAGTGATCGAGCCTTTTGATTGCTGGGGTTTCGATTTTATGGGTCCTTTTCCTCCCTCACACAAGTACACTCACATTTTAGTAGCTGTTGATTATGTAACTAAGTGGGTTGAAGCAATCCCCACTGAGAGTGCGGATCACAAGACATCTTTGAAAATTCTCAAAGATGTAATTTTTCCTAGGTTTGGTGTACCAAGGTATCTTATGACCGATGGAGGATCACACTTCACGCATGGAGATTTTAGAAAAGCTCTAGCCAAGTACGATGTCAATCATAGAATTGATTCACCGTACCGTCCTCAAACTAGTGGGCAAGTTGAGCTCACCAATAGAGAGATCAAGTTGATCTTACAAAAGACAGTTAACAGTTCTAGAAAGGACTGGTCATAGAAGTTGGGAGATGCTTTGTGGGCGTATAGAACTGCTTACAAAAAACCCATGGGCATGTCTCCCTATAAGATGGTCTATGGCAAGGCTTGCCATTTGCCATTAGAATTATAACACAAAGCTTTCTGGGCTGTTAGAGAGCTTAATGCCGACCCAAAGTTGGCTGGTGAAAAGCGTCTCATGAACTTGACTTCTCTAGATGAGTGGAGAAGTGAAGCTTACGAGAGTTCTAAAATGTTTAAGGAAAATGTAAAGAAGTGGCATGATAGAAGGATTCTGAAACGTGAATTTAATGTTGGTGATAAAGTTTTGTTGTTTAGATCTCTTTTCAGGTTTTCTCCAGGTAAACTACTTTCCAGATGGGAAGGGCCATTTCATATCGAAGAATTCTACTGCTCCGGCGCAATCAATATTAAAAAAATTGATGGCACCAAACCTCAAGTTGTGAATGGGAAAAGACTCAAGTATTACATGGCAGGAGACCCTGTCAATGTTGATGTCAATCTAATACACACAACAACTCATGAAGAATATGTTGCATCCCAGACACCAACAAGAATATAATAAGAAAAGGTATGTATTACAGTAAGGAAACATCGCGAACCGCCATAGAAGTTCCATATTACGAGTTTCTGCAAAAATAGGAAAATTCGAGGCCTGAGTGGAGCCGGAGAGGAGCTCCAGGGGGTCCAGGCGCCCCCCTGGCGCGGCCAACCTCCTGGCCGCACCGGAAGGCCGCCTGGGCACCCCGGAGTCCGTCGCCGAACCCACATTGGCTTGTTACCTTCCTTCTATTGCAGAAAATTTTGCTATATATTTGCCCAGATAAGTCCCGTCACCGTATCTCGCAATTTTATGTGTTTTCTTTTCGAGCTATTTCTGCTAGGACAAAAAGCTATTTTTAGAGATGTCTTCTTGTGGCTCGAGCGGAGAAGACTTCTTGGGGCGACGTCTGCACCAAGTCCAGCAGGATCTCAACCAAGGGAAGTACATTGATTAGGCTACAGAAGAAGAAATCGCTGCAAGACAAGCAGAGATGGGGCGCTCCGTGAGAGAAGAAGTCAAGATTATCACCGCTCAGCAACTAGGGGGTCCATCAACATAAGGAGGAAGATCAAGCAACCCCATCATGGTGGGGAGTGTCCAACCTCATTATGATCTTTCTCTTAACCTTTCAGGAACGACCCCTTCACTTGAAGATCAACGTACAACTTCCATGATCTCTGAGGCTTACCGCATCACTAATCAACTCTGTGAAGATTTCCGTGTACTGAAAGTACAAGTGGAAGTCTTGGATTCAGAAAATCAAACCCTTCGCTGTGTCATCAGGGATCTGAAGAATCAACAAAAAAATGAGGAGTAAAATCTCCTCGAGTAATGGAATCCCCTTGGCTTGTTCCAAGCTTGGGGGAGTGCCCGGCATCTTTATCAATATCTTAGTTTTTTAGAGTCAAGTAGAGTCGTATCATGTCTAGGGAAGTTATCTTATAAATAGCTGTTTGCATTGAGGTCTATCACTCCTTTGGGGAGAGTCCTGTACCGTATTAATGAGAATTCTATTGGTTCCTTCGCTGCACTCGGTATTCTCTTCATGCAATCGACCTTATATGATGATTCTTATGGGGAGTATTGACCTTATATTAGGCATGGCTTTGAAAATTTTATTTAAATTTTGGCAAACATAGCTTTGGTCATGACAACATGCATGTTTTTATCAAGTAGCGACATAGCCAAAACCTTTAGGTTATTATGCTTGAAGTGTTATGTTGACAAGGAAGACAATTTGATTTGTTATGCTCAAATTAATGTTTATGCTTTAAATGCTTTGCATCTAAATCATCATCAATTGTCTGTTCTCTCAAAGCCTTTGCTAGCCAAATCTTTGCCAAGCATATTTCTGCTTGAGCATCCATACCCTGAAACCAATATCTTCCATGTGAGTCCACCATATCTTCCTATTCGGGGTATTTCCCTACCAATCCTAAAAGTATATAATTTATGTGTTAATCCTTAAATGTTCAAAATCTTCTGTTTCGTGCCTCTTGTTTAGCTCATGAGGAAGTAGTAGGTAATTCATGATCTTCTTAAGTTGGACAAGTTTTACCCCGAGATTGCATGTCTAATCTGCAAACCCCTAATACGAGGAGGAACTGGCATGAGTGCGCCCATAATACAACAAACAAACCCTCCTTCACGCTTGGTCTATGAGAAATCAGAAACTTTGGCAGTGATAAACAAAGGAGATTAAGGGGATGTGATCGTCCTCACTTGGGAGCCGTTCCTCGAAACTTGTCCAGCTTGAGAAGTAATTGAGCTATCTATTAGCATTCGTTGACAAACTTGCACCTCCCCAAATTTGATTTCATTCTGTTTGATTTAAGTATAGCACATGAGTTTTCCTTGCTTGCCTATAACAAGGCCTGTCTTTTACTCTTATGTTGAGTCAGTTTTCCCTCTTCCTTCTTTTCCCAAAGAGAACATACATTTGATGCCGATGAGGATTCATTCATATAATGCTGCATTAAGTTTTGCCATGTGATGTGCGAGGTAATGATAGTGATTTCTCGCCCTTCGTTGGTAAACCCAAGTGGAAGGCGTGATGTAGCACAACAGAAAATTTCCCTCAGTAAAGATACCAAGGTTTGTCTCCAGTAGGACTTCGGAGATGATAAGTAGGTGTCAGCGGCGCAACTTACGCGGACCTGCACACAGACACAAATAACTTTGTTCCCAACGAAGTTCAGAGAGGTTGTCAATCTCTCCGGTCTTGTTGTTCACAAAGGATCAAACACAAGGGTTAATGATAGCAACTGAAAGTAAAAGCAGAAAAGTAAATGAGCGTGTAAACAGTAATGAGGATATGGACCGGGATACGTGATGTTCACTAGTGATGTCTCTCTCCAAAAAGACGATAAAACTGCTATGCGAGGTAAACAAATTACAGAAGGGCAATTGACAGGATTATGAACGCACCGCAATGCTAACTATGCTACGAAAGAAAGGAAGAGGCTCAAAAGCATGGGCGGTACGCCAAAATAAGTAGACCGAAATCCAACTGCATCTACTACTAATCATCCACCTTGAGATATCTATCCAGAACATCTCGCTGGTATTAAGTTGCGAGCCCCACCCAAAGTGTAAACCCAAAGCAACAGACAACTGCATTAAGAAGCACTTTGCGTAAAGTAAACAATCCTTGTAACCGCGGTTACAAGCACCGTTGTTTTCCCCCTTGTGGCAACAACACATCCCCTAGACTCATGTTTCTGTCACTCAAGCTAGTCATCAGGGGGCATGAACCCACAATCGAGCAAAACGTTCCCTCTTCGGGTTACTACCTACTACTTGGCCAAAGCAATAAACAACAACGGAGAACATGCAAGAATTACTTAGGAACAAAAATATAAGAGATAAGAACCAAATATATTACTCAATCACAATCTTAACATAATCTCATAATCCATCAGATCCCATCAAACTCAGCATAGCAATAGCAGAATATTACAAAAGTGCCTCGATCATGTAGGGCAGCTCACGAGGTCTAAACCATGAAGAACAAAGAGGGGAGGAGAACATCACATAGCTACTGATCACGGACCCATGGTCCAAGGGAAACAACTCACGAGACATCCGGGAAGCATCCATGGTGGAGAGGAGACTCCCGGAGGTCGGCCCTCCCTCCGGCAGGGTGCCGGGAAGAGGTCTTCTGGTGCTCCCGATCTCGGAAGCGCGGCGGCGGCGGAACAGAGGAGAGATCGCGAAAAAGGGTTCTCGTCTTCGAAAGTTTCCCGTGACGGAGAATATATAGGCGAAGGGGGGCAGCCAAGGGGGCCACCAGGGGTTCAGGCGCCCCCCTGGCGCGGCCAGGCCCTAGGGCGCGCCACGAGGGCGCCTGGGCCCCTGGTGGTGGCCCTCTGGCCCCACCCAGGTTCTTCCGGAAGGTTCCTTCACGCTGATTTTTTATCTGATTTTCCCGAATTTTTGGAGCACTTTATATATGGGGGAATACCGAAATAGAAAAACAGCAGAAAACAGGAACTGGCACTATGGTGCACTGAGTTAATAGGTTAGTCCAAATATGATCAAAAGTGTATGAAAGTGTATCTAGATCATAGCAATATCACACAAAACATGCATGGAGCAAGCAGAAATTATAGATACGTTTTGGACGTATCAACATCCCCAAGCTTAATTCCTGCTCGTCCTCGAGTATGTAAATGATAATGGCATAATTTCTGTGGTGACATGCTAGCAACCATATAAGAACTTTGAAAATTAAAGCAATCAAGGTTAGAGATTCAATTCAAGTCATAACATGCAAGAGTCTATATTAGCATTGAAACAAGTAACAAAAGAATATTAGGTGCAAGAGCTCTCGCTGTCCGTGACTCGAATGTCTCCAAATGGTGTTTGCGTGCAAGAAGGGGGATAGGGAATACGGGAAAAAAATTATTTGTTGAGAACTCAATCTACTAAAGTTTCACACTTGGTCCTGTTTGGAATCTTATCATGACTCGTCCCCAGACCACTAGCCAGGTACAAGTCAATTTGATCCACTCCTTTTTCGATATTTTGAGCACTCATGCAATGGATGAGCGTAAGCACGAGAGTTGACACTTAGGATGGCAAAGAGAGGAGTACGGAGGAGGAAGACAAAAAGGAGGAGAAATGCTCACATCAATGAGGACAATCATAGGCAAGAGATGCCAAATGATAGATACGATGTGAGGAGTAGGGATTGCCATGCAACGGATGCACATACGAGCTAGGAAGCTCTCCAATGGAACTAGTGGGGGTGCATCTAACTTGCTCTCTCATGAAGACCTAGAGCTCGTTTGAGGAGGCTCATCCTTGGAATATGCAAGCCAAGTTCTATAGTGTGAAGGTCCCCACATAGCTATATGCATAAAGATCATCTCTATGGAGTACAAGGATATAAAGGGAGTACTAGTGTGGATCTCTCAAAAGGATAGTAGTGTTTACCCTTTCTCTCTTTTTATTTCCTTTTCTCTTTTTTCTATTTTTTTGTATTTTTTTGTGGCCTCAATGGCTCTTTCTATTTAACTCTCATTTGTCCTCTTTGGGATCTTTTATTGTGTCCACTTTGGGATCTTTTCCTCACTTAAGGGCAACGCTCTATTTTACAAGAAGGTAAAGGAGATCTTTCACACTTTACAAGGTACTCAAAATCATAAAGAAGATGTAACTATCATGATGTATGCAATGTATGTCGATGCCAGTGTAGCTGGAACATGTATGACATGAAGATCAAGTCATGAAGAGGTGGATGTTGCATGGAAATATATCTCGGAAAGGCTATGGAAATGCCTTGATAGGTAGGTATGGTGGCTGTTTTGAGGAAATATATAAGGAGGTTTATGATGACAGAGCGTATCATGCCAAGGGTTTGGATGTACCGGCGAAGGTGGACACCAACTCTCGGAGTGAGAAGAAGGCAATGCACGGCACGGGAGAGGCTAGCAAAATATGGGAAGGTGGAAGTGTCAACTATCAATACTTACATTAGTCCTAAGAACTCATGCACTTATTATCGGTAACTCTCAATCTAATAAGGAGGTTCACAAAGACACAAGTACCCCGAGGAGGAGTGTATGGGGGTTTGGTTATCCTTGCGCATCCTCGACTCATGGTACGTGAGTGTACTCTAATATTCGATCCCTCCAAAGATTAGTGATCCATCTAGTAGCTAGAGTTCTCAACTAGTTTTGTAGGTTTTGAAAATACACACGGATTGCCCAAAATACGACACCTATCACTAATAGGCTAGAGCTCTTGACACAAAAAGTTCAAACATTCTCACATCAATACCTCAAAACTATTGCAAGTTACTACTAGAATTAAATAGCAACCTCAATTACCTACTTTCAAGAAAAGACACAACTCAGTGCAACAACCAACTCTCTTTAACAAGATAAACATGAAAACTAAAAAGAGTTCCAGCAACAAACTAAACAAAAGCCAAGGCTCTTGCTAAAGACAAACTAAGACTAAAACTAAACATGGCAGTAGCTACGAAAAGATAAAGAACGCACAATAGCAAAAAGATAAGCAGGAAAAATCCTATGATGTGTTCTAGATTGGAGTGGAGCGTGTTTCTCTCCCACAAAAAGTAAGAAGGGATCTAACTTGTTATGAACAGCAAGCAAAACTAAAGAAAACTAAAAAAAACCTAAGAGCGAGACGCTCCAAGCATAGCACATAACGCATGAAGTGATAAAAATATAGTGAGACGAAGGACGAACTGATGATTGTTGATGGAGAAGGGGATGCACGGGGGCATCCCCAAGCTTAGACGCTTGAGTCTCCTTGAGTATTTATTGGGGATGCATGGGGGCATCCCCAAGCTTGAGCGCTTGACACTCCTGGATCTTCTTTCATCCTCTTCCATCGCACACTTGAAAACTCCCTTCATACATAACTCATCATAAGCTGATTAGAGAGGTTAGTACCCTTAATAAATAATTTTTCCCCACTGGATATAAAGATATTCTTGAAGAGATACTATTTCTCAAGAGTGCCAAAAGGTTTTTTCAAATAAAAAGCAAGCTTAAGGTTTGCAAAAGTTAGGAGAGACAAAACGTGGCAGAATCTGTGAAAAACAGAACAGCAGGTAGTAAAGAATTTTTTAGGGGCACTTCTGCAATTCAAATAAAAAAACTCAGAACATACGGAAGTTTCGTAATTCTATATGCTGTGTAAAAATTTCAGCTCAAAAAGATGAACTGGGATTTTTCTGGAATATTTCTGGTCAAGAGGACAGAATCTGTTTTCTGGACAACATGTCACAACTTTTACTTCCCTTGCCGTAAGAGGCTATAACTTGACACAAAGCTGAAAAATAAAGATACAATGATGTTGCTACAGTAGTAACAATCATCAAGACACAAAAAAGCAAAAATAAACCTAAATTCGTTGCGGGCTGCCTCCCGAAAGCGCTTTCTTTTATGCCTTTAAGCTAGGCATGATGCAAAAGAAAAGTCAAGTTTTATCAAGAGAAAGAGAATAACTAGCCCGTGTAACGGACTCAAAAGGTAACTTGATTTTCTTTCTAGGGAAGTGTTCTATCCTTTTCTTGAGAGGGAATTGGAATTTTATATTCCCCTCTTTCATGTCAATAACCGCACCAACGGTGCGAAGAAAAGGACGTCCCAAAATAATTGGACACAAAGGTTCACACTCTATATCCATAACAATAAAATCAACGGGAACATAGTTGTCATTGACAATGATAAGAACATCGTCGATCTTCCCCAAAGGTTTCTTTACGGAAGAATCAACAAGACGAACACCAAAAGAACAAGGCTCAAAGGGCTTTAATTCAAACATATCAAATATTCTTTTGGGCATAACAGATGTACTAGCTCCAACATCACATAAGGCATAGCAAGAGAAGTTATTTAATTTAATTTTGATCATAGGGTCCCAAACCATCATCTAGCTTCCTAGGTATGGAGGCTTCTACTCTAAGCTTCTCCTCCCTAGTTTTGATGAGAGCATTTGTGATATGCTCCGTGAAGGCAAGATTAAGTGTGCTAGTGTGGGGGTCTCTAGACATTTTGTGTAGCAAACTAATAACTTCTGAGAGGGTGCAACTATCAAAATCAATATCACTACTATCAAAGGTGGTAGTAGTGTCATCTAGACTCACTTGTTTGAAACCCTCTATGTTCATAGGAGTTTCTTTATCTTCGGTTGAGGTATTAGCATCACCATTAATAGGTCCAACGTGACTAGGAGTGCATTGGGTGCTAATAGTTTGGGTGTCCTCAACAATTTCGATAGTGGAAACTGTGTGGTGTGTAGGAAGGCTCTTAATTCTATCCTCTTCCTCTTTTTCTCTAGCCCACCTTTCTTTAAGTTTAGCCATCATCCTAATATTTTCATTAATTTGTAATTGGATAGCATTAATAGGAGTGGCCTTATTCTCCTCAAGGGGAGAGGTTCTAATTTTAAGAATCTCAATATCAAGGGCTAAGCTTTCTACCTTCAAAGAGAGATTATCTAATTTAGCTAATTTCTCTTCTACATTTTTGTTGAAGGCTTTTTGGGTAGTGATAAAGTCTCTAAGCATGTTTTCCAATTCAGAAGAGGGGTCCTTGTTGCTAGGGTAGGTGTTGTTGTTCCCATAGTTGGATGGAAACGGTCTAGGATTGCTAGCAAAATTACCCCTATAAGCATTGTTGTTGAAGTTGTTTCTAGCAATCAAGTTAACATCTACTTGTTCCTGGGCAACCAAAGAATTTAAAGGGACATCACGAGGATCAATAGAGGGTTGCTTGGTAAGTAGAGACATAATTAAATCAACTTTTTCATTGAGGGAGGTAATTCCTTGACAGAGTTTACCTTCCTACCTGTTGGAGCGTGTTCGGTGTGCCATTGGGAATAATTGGTCATCATCTCATCGAGAAGCTTCGTGGCAGCACCAAGTGTAGTTGACATAAAGGTTCCTCCTGCGGCCGAATCTAACAGGTTCCGCGAGGTAAAGTTCAAGCCTGCATAAAAAGTCTGGATAACCATCCAGGTAGACAAACCATGTGTAGGGCATTTCTTAACAAGAGATTTCATTTGTTCCCAAGCTTGGGCAACATGTTCATTATCCAATTGCTTAAAATTCATAATGTTACTCCTTAATTGGATAATTTTAGCAGGTGGGTAGTACTTCGCTATAAAAGCATCTTTGCACTTATCCCAAGAATCTATGCTATTCCTAGGAAAAGATTGAAACCAGATTTTAGCATCTCCCCTTAAAGAGAAAGGAAAGATCTTGAGCTTAAAAATATCACCTTCTACTTCTTCATACTTTTTCATATCACATAATTCAACAAAATTGTTCAAGTGTAAAGCAGCATCATCTCGAGCACCAGAGAATTGATCTCTCATAACAAGGTTTAGCAAGGCAGGTTTAATTTCATAAGTGGTAGCTGAAGTGGAAGGTGTGGCAATGGGGGTGCAGATAAAGTCTTGGTTGTTGTGACTAGTGAAGTCACAAAACTTGGTGTTTTCAGTGGAACCCATAGCAGCAGCAAGTGTGGCAGATTTTTTTGTGATTTTTGATATAAGACACAAAGATAAAAACTGAAAGGTAAACTAACAAGACTAAAAAACAAAGGTAAATGGTAGTGTGCAACTCCCCTATCTTAGCACTCAGAGTCCCCGGCAACGGCGCCAGAAATTTGGCTTGACGTGCGAGGTAATGATAGTGATTTCTCGCCCTTCGTTGGTAAACCCCAAGTGGAAGGCGTGATGTAGGACAACAGCAAATTTCCCTCAGTAAAGATACCAAGGTTTGTCTCCGGTAGGACTCCGGAGATGATAAGTAGGTGTCAGCGGCGCAACTGACGCGGACCTGCACACAAACACAAATAACTTTGTTCCCAACGAAGTTCAGAGAGGTTGTCATTCTCTCCGGTCTTGTTGTTCACAAAGGATAAAACACAAGGGATAATGATAGCAATTGAAAGTAAAAGCAGAAAAGTAAATGAGCGTGTAAACAGTAATGAGGATATGGACCGGGATACATGATGTTCACTAGTGATGTCTCTCTCCCAAAAGATGATAAAACTGCTATGCGAGGTAAACAAATTACAGAAGGGCAATTGACAGGATTATGAACGCACCGCAATGCTAACTATGCTACAAAAGAAAGGAAGAGGCTCAAAAGCATGGGCGGTACGCCAAAATAAGTAGACCGAAATCCAACTGCATCTACTACTAATCATCCACCTTGAGATATCTATCCAGAACATCTCGCTGGTATTAAGTTGCGAGCCCCACCCAAAGTGTAAACCCAAAGCAACAGACAACTTCATTAAAAAGCACTTTGCGTAAAGTAAACAATCCTTGTAACCGCGGTTACAAGCACCGTTGTTTTCCCCCTTGTGGAAACAACACATCCCCTAGACTCATGTTTCTGTCACTCAAGCTAGTCATCAGGGGGCATGAACCCACAATCGAGCAAAACGTTCCCTCTTCGGGTTACTACCTACTACTTGGCCAAAGCAATAAACAGCAACGGAGAACGTGCAAGAATTACTTAGGAACAAAAATATAAGAGATAAGAACCAAATATATTACTCAATCACAATCTGAACATAATCTCATAATCCATTAGATCCCATCAAACTCAGCATAGCAACAACAGAAATATTACAAAAGTGCCTCGATCATGTAGGGCAGCTCACGAGGTCTAAACCATGAAGAACAAAGAGGGGAGGAGAACATCACATAGCTACTGATCACGGACCCATGGTCCAAGGGAAACTACTCACGAGACATCCGGCAAGCATCCATGGTGGAGAGGAGAATCCCGGAGGTCGGCCCTCCCTCCAGCAGGGTCCCGGGAAGAGGTCTTCTGGTGCTCCCGATCTCGGAAGCGCGGCGGCGGCGGAACAGAGGAGAGATCGCGAAAAAGGGTTCTCGTCTTCGGAAGTTTCACGTGACGGAGAATATATAGGCGAAGGGGGGCAGCCAGGGGGGCCACCAGGGGTCCAGGCGCCCCCCTAGCGCGGCCAGGCCCTAGGGCGTGCAACCAGGGCGCCTGGGCCCCTGGTGGTGGCCCTCTGGCCCCACCTAGGTTCTTCCGGAAGGTTCCTTCACGCTGATTTTTATCTGATTTTTCCCGAATTTTTGGAGCACTTTTTATATGGGGAAAACTGAAATAGAAAAACAGCAGAAAACAGGAACTGGCACTATGGTGCACTGAGTTAATAGGTTAGTCCAAATATGATCAAAAGTGTATGAAAGTGTATCTAGATCATAGCAATATCACACAAAACATGCATGGAGCAAGCAGAAATTATAGATACGTTTTGGACGTATCACCATGCCACATCCTTGTTGACATTGTCATTTGATAAGTGAGTTGTTTGCGAAAGTTTATGCCATCAAGCATCTTACTGTGTGTTAGCATTTTCACTTCATGACTAATAACATGGTTTGTAAAAATCTTCAAATTCTTTCATTATAAAGTGAGAGAGCAAAAGTAAAGGTTATTAGTTGTCCTTTGACGAAGTATATGTTTGCCATAATTTGATGAGTTTCCTTAGCCCTACTTTTGATTATAATTGTTACTAATTTCTCATAAAGACCTTATGAGTTGAGGTTGCTATTGACGATGCTTGAGTTTAGTGAGGAAATCATGATGCTTCTTGTCCATGTTCTATTTATTGACACTTCACTCTCTAAACTTGTGGATAGGTTCACCGAGCTCAGTATTCGCTTGGGGACAAGCGAGGTCTAAGCTTGGGGGAGTTGATACGTCCAAAATGCATCACTATTTTATATCGTAATTCACCCATATTCATTAATATATTTCATGTTATGATGCTATTCTTGTGTTGTTTTCACTTGTTTTACACAGTTTGCAACTTTCTGATGCCGAAGCAGCAGACGCATGATTCAGCGGTAAAAAGTGGACACAGAGTTGCTGAATCAGAAGACCTCCAAATGACCTGAAAATCAACGGAGGCTATTTTCCAGAAAATTGACGGAGGCACGTAAAACGAGAGCCAGAGGGAGCCACCAGGTGCCCAGGCGGACTGGTGGCGCGGCCCCCCTAGTGGCCGCGTCGGGTGGCCTCCTGGACACCCGGGTCCACCCCCGTCCCCCTTTGGCCTATTAATTCTCCGTCACCCAAAAACACTAGGAGGGAGGCGTTTCACGAGTTCCGCCGCCGCTCCGTGGCGGAAACCTACAGAGAAGAAAAGACATCTCTGGCAGGCAGATTCCGCCGGGGAGAACACCTCCCGGAAGGGGAGATCATCGCCATCGTCATCACCATCATCACGGCATCATCGAGATCATCATCAAAATCATCCCCAACATCAGCACAATCTCCACCACCATCCTATCTCATCCCATAATTGTAAATCGTGTTGTAATCCATAATATCTATCCTCTCTACTCTACCTGTGTTGATTACTCCTTTGTGGTGAATGCTATTGAGTTTTGTTGGAGAAATATTGTTATGTCCAGATTTTTTTATCATCTATTTATCACCATTGATCATGATCTCTTTTATGTCTTGTGACTAGTTACTTTAGTTCTTGAGGACATGGGAGAAGTCTAGTTGTTAGTTGTCATATGATGTTGAAGTAATATGTGTTGTTTGATATTTAGGTTGTGTTGTTGTTTTCCTAGTGGTTTTGTGTCAGTCGAACACTCAATACTTCGCCTTTCTAAGAACCTAGGGGAATGCATTGTGTATAAAGAATGCTTATGGTGGGTTGCCGGAGTGACAAAAACCTGAACCCCAGTTTGCATGCTTTTTCACAAGGGAATAATGGATCCTTGATCGTATTGTTGTGGTTAGGATTTTGCCTTAATTTCTACCTTGTATTTGCGGATGCTTACAAGGTGTTTAATCATAAGAGTTCACTTATCTTAGTCTAGAAGGTGTACTAGCATAGATTCACCCACTCAACACTTATCAACACAAAACATAGTACCGATACAGAATATGGCGAAAGCACGTGACTATCTCTCCCATGTGTCCTCAAGAACGCTTTAGCCTTTATAAATTCAGTTGCCATGCTTATCCTTTGCTCAAAAGGATTGGGCCACTTGTTACTCCTTAGTGCCTTTTACTTTTCTTGCTTTTATCTTCTCGTTGCTTATACCGAAAACCCTAAAAAAGCTATCTTTCAGTGGTTGCGGTTATTTCTTTATCAAAGTCACTTATCAATACCTTCCGCTCCTCGTTGGGTTAGACACTGTATTTATCGAAAACGCTACAATCGATCCCCTACAGTTGAGGGTCATCAGTAATACTTCCCAATAAAAGAATCCTTGCACTTATCCAAAGAATCTATGCTATTCCTATGTAAGGATTGAAACCAATATTTAGCTCCTTCCCTCAAGGAGAAAGGAAAAAGCTTAAGCTTAACAATATCGCCTTCTACTTCTTTATACTTTTGCATATCAGAAAGCTCAAAAAATTTATTTAAGTGTAAAGCATCATCATCTCCAGCACCAGAGAATTGATCTCTCACAACAAGGTTTAACAAAGCAGGTTTAATTTCATAAGAGGTAGCTGAAGTGGCAGGTGTAGCAATAGGAGTGCAGATAAAATCATTGTTGTTGTGACTAGTAAAGTCACACAACTTAGTGTTTTCAGTGGAACCCATAGTAGCAGCAAGTGGGACAAGCAATTTTTTTATGATTTTTGATAAAGGAAACTAAAGCAACAACTGAAAGGTAAACTAACAAGACTAAAAAGAAAAGGTAAAAGATAGTGTGCAACTCTCCTATCTTGAAGATTGGAGTCCCCGGCAACGGCGCCAGAAATTATCTTGATGGAACTGAAGTAGTGCTCCTCGTTGGTTACCCCAAGTGGAAGGTTGGATGTAGCCTAGCAACTAATTTCCATTGGCAAAGATACTAAGGTTTAAGATTGTCTCCAGTAGGACTCCAAGGTCGACAAGTAGGTGGTTCGGCAAGTGATGCGTCGTTTATGATAATCACATGCTTTGCCTGGACCTGCACGCAAATACAAATAACTTTGCTCCCAACGAGTACAGAGAGGTTGTCAATATCTCCGGCCTTGCCGTTTACAAAGGATCAACGCGACAGATAATAGGTAGTGATAATTGCAACTGGAAAGTAAAAGCAGGAAGTAAATTGAGGGTGTAGTAGTGGTGGAAATATGGACCGGGGTCCCATGATGTTCACTAGTGATGTCTCTCTCTCTCAAAAGACAATAAAACCGCTATGCGAGGTAAACAAATCACAACTGGGAAATTGACAGGATTACGTGCGCAAACCAATGCAAACTATGCTACAAAGAAAGGAAGAGGCTCAAAACCATGGGCGGTACGCCAAAATAAGTAGACCGAAATCCATCTGCATCTACTACTAATCATCCACCTTGAGATATCTATCGAGAACATCTCCCTGGTATTAAGTTGCGAGTCCCACCCAAAGTGTAAACCCAAAGCAACAGACAACTGCATTAAAAGAACTTTGCGTAAAGTAAACAATCCTTGCAACCGCGGTTACAAGCACCGTTGTTTTCCCCCTTGTGGCAACAGCACATCCCCTAGACTCATGTTTCTGTCACTCAAGCTAGTCATCAGGGGGCATGAACCTATAATCAAGCATAAAGCTCCCTCTTGGAGTCACTACCTACTACTTGGCCAAAGCAATAAACAACAACAGAGAACATACAAGAATTACTCAAGAACATAAATTTAAAAGAGAAGAACCAAATATATCACTCAATCACAATCTGACCATAGTTTCATAATCCATCAGATCCCAGCAAACTCAGCATATCAACAGCAGAAAGAATTACATATGTGCCTTGATCATGTAGGGCAACTCACAAGGTCTAATCCATGAAGAACAAAGAGGGGAGGAGAACATAACATAGCTACTGATCATGGACCCTTGGTCCAAGGTGGACTACTCACGGATCATCCGGGAAGCTTCCATGGTGGTGGAGAAGCTCCCGGAGGTCAATCCTCCCTCCGGCAGGGTGCCGAGAAGAGGTCTTCTGGTGCTTCCGATCTTGGAAGCGCGGCAGCGGCGGAACAGAGGCAAGATAGCGAAAAAGGGTTCTGTCTTCGGGGGATTCGGGTCGAGAGATAAATATAGTCGAAGGGGGGCAGCCAGGGGGGCCACCAGGGGTCCAGGCGCCCCCCCTGGCGCGGCCTCACCCTAGGGCGCACCGGGAGGGCGCCTGGGGCCCTGGTTGGTCCCCTCCGGCCCCCCTTTGGGACTCTGGAAGGTTCCCGTAGGCTGATTTTTATTGGATTTTTTAGGAATTTTTGGAGCATTTTTAATACGGAGGAAACCTGAAATAGAAAAACAGCAGAAAACATAAACTGGTACTAGGGTGTACTGAGTTAATAGTTTGTCCAAATATGATCAAAAGTGTATGAAAGTGTATCTAAAACATAGAAATATCACACAAAACATGCATGGAGCAAGCATAAATGATAGATACGTTTGGGATGTATCATGACGCACCTGCTAGAGTTGCTCTCATAACATCCACAAACAGGAGCGATCGAGCTGTGGCACTTGTGCAAGATTAGTTGAAGACGTCGATCACATCTTATTCTCCTACATAGTTTCTCTGGAGTTGCGAGAGTTTGGTTTACATTTGGAATCATCAATCATGTAGCAACCACTTAGACTTAAGATCCACCATTCAGAGCACCAAATATAGGATCGTGTGTCATTTTTTTATGCAACTTGGATACTTTGACTTGGCCCAAAAAAAATTACGATCCAAAAACCATCCATGGCAAACTTTTTGATCATACCTTCTATGTTTTTTTCATATTTAAATTCCATTTGAGAAGAAGAAGAATGACATGGCACTAGATGTAGCTATGTTAGCCAAGACTAAAAGTCTACCACAGCCTATCAATCAAACGTCAAAGCCGAGCACAAAGAGTCCCTTTTTGTAGTGTTATTTATTACGAAAGCATGCACACTGCTTTTGATCTATTGTTTCATTTTGGAGTCTACTTACTCCTTGAACCATGCTTCTACGATGGTATCCCACCATTTTATGTTTTGAATCTTTATTTTTTGACTTGGTTAATCCCTTGTTGGGATATATAGTATGGATTCATGAACTTTTTGTGTCTTCGTTCTAACAAAATTATGTAGAGGAAATAACAAAGACAAGAAGATAAAATGAACCAAAGAAGCTTAGTTAGATAATTAAGTCTAAAAACAGCCCATCACGATGAAGGGATGACGGAGAATGGTACACCGCGTACGTCCTCTCCTCCTAGTCCACTATGGACTCATAGACCAAATAAATCCGTGGCTCCGTGGTTGACCTTCGGCCCCCTTTCTGGCTCTGAGGATCTTTTCTCCTGAAACCTTCATTTTTTATTTTTCTGGAAATTTTCTTGAAACTTCTATTTCTACACAAAACGAGCCATGCATGCAACTCTGACGAAAACAACGTCAATCCATGTTAGTTCTATTTAAATCATGCAAATTAGAGGATAAACAACATCAAAAGTGTTTGGAAAGGTAGATACATTTGGGACGTATCAGATGCCGCGGGGACAATTGGATTCTCCGACGGTCATAAGTGCATGGCTGCATTGCAAATGCTTGCATATGGCAGTTGCGGATTCATGGGGCGAGTACCTCCGGATGTTTGAGAGCACATGTGGGGATGCCATGGTGCGATTTGCTATTGTGGTGTTGGAGGTATCTGGCCATCAATACTTAAGAGAACTAACTTTTGCAGACACCCGAAGCATGATGGCAATGTCAGAAGCAAGATGATGTCCAGGTAAGCTCGAATATTCCAATTGCATGCATTAGAGGAAACTGCCGATATGATCTATAAGAGAAATATCAGGGCCATATGAAGAAGCCCACCATCATTCTTGAAGAAATTGCTTCACATGACCTTTGGATTTGGCATGTCCGGGGCTCACAATGATATCAATGTGATGCAGGGGTCTCCATTGTTTGCTCAACTGACTAAATGACAACTTCCTTCGTGCAACTATACTACCAACGCATGAATACAACATGGGCTAGTATCTAGTTGACGTCATCTATTCTCTGTGGCAAACCTTCATCAAGACCATCTCCCAGCCAATAGGTTAGAAAAACTCACTTTCCCCAAAGACAAGAAAAAACTAGAAAGGATGTGAAGATGGCATTTGGAGTGCTGATATGTCCCAAACGTATCTATAATTTATGCTTGTTCCATGCACTTTTATGTGACATTGCCACATGTTTTGCTACACTTTTATACCATTTTACACATATTTAGACTAACCTACTAACTCAGTGCACCCAGTGCTAGCTTCTGTCTGCTGATGTCATTAGTTGTAGTGATTTTTTTCCCAATTTAAAATGCTCCAAAAATTCTAGAAAAATGAGAAAAAAACAGCGTGACAGAAGCTTCCGAAACCACCAAAGGAGAGAGGGAGGGGGCCACCCCCTACTAGGCGGCCAGGTAGCACGGCCCACCTCTTGGCCGCGCCACCAGGGCGCCTAAGAGGTGGGTGATGGCACTGAAATAGTGCTCCTCGGTGGGTACCCCAAGTGGAAGGTTGAGATGTAGCACAACAACAAATTTCCCTTAACTTAGAGGACAGGGTTTATGTCTCCCGTAGGACTCCAAAAGCAACAAGTAGGTGGTTCGGCAAGTGATGCGCCGTCTGAATAGAACCACTTTCTTTACCTGGACCTGCACACAGATACAAATAACTTTTCCCCAACGAGTACAGAGAGGTTGTCAATCTCTCCGGCCTTGCCGTTTACAAAGGATCAAATGCAACAGATAATGATAGTGATAACTTCAACTAGAAAGTAAAAGCAAGAAGTACATTGAGGGTGTAAACAGTAATGGAAATACGGACCGGGTTCCCATGATATTCACTAGTGATGTCTCTCTCCCGAAAGATGATAAAACTGCTATGCGAGGTAAACAAATTACAGCTGGGAAATTGACAAGATTATGGACTCAAACCAACGCTAACTATGCTACAAAAGAAAGGAAGAGGCTCAAAGCATTGGCAGTGCACCAAGATAAGTAGACCGAAATCCATTTGCATCTACTACTAATCATCCACCTTGAGATATCTATACAAAACATCTCGCTGGTATTAATTTGCGAGCCCACCCAAAGTGTAAACCCAAAGCAATAGATAACTCCATTAAAAGAACTCTACGTAAAGTAAACAATCCTTGCAACCGCGGATACAAGCACCGTTGTTTTCTCCCTTGTGGCAACATCACATCCCCTAGACTCATGTTTTTGTCACTCAAGCTAGTCATCGGGGGGCATGAACCCACAATCATGCATAACGCTCCCTCTTGGAGTTACTACCTACTACTTGGCCAAAGCAATAAACAGCAACGGAGAACATGCAAGAATTACTCAAGAACAAAAATATAAAAGAGAAGAACCAAATATATTACTCATCACAATCAAAACATAGTCTCATAATCCATCAGATCCCAGCAAACTCAATATAGCAACAACAGAAATAATTACATATGTGCCTTGATCATGTAGGGCAGCTCACAAGGTCTAATCCATGAAGAACAAAGAGGGGGAGAGAACATCACATAGCTACTGATCATGGACCCATGGTCCAAGGTGGACTACTCACGGTTCATCCGGGAAGCGTCCATAGTGGTGGAGAAGCTCGCGTAGGTCAATCCTCCCTCCGGCAGGGTGCCGGGAAGAGGTCTTCTATCGCTCCTGATCTTGGAAGCGCGGCGGCGGCAAAACAGAGGCGAGATCGCGAAAAAGGGTTCTGTCCTCGAGGGTTTCGGAGGATGAGGTAAATATAGGCGAAGGGGGGCAGCCATGTGTGATGCCCTCAAAATCAAGCTGTGTACAGTAATCATACATGCAAGGTACATGAACGAGATCAAGGACTCACGGCATGACATCACAACACAACTCTAATAATAAAAATAATACAAGATGTATAGTACAAGCCAGGGGCCACGAGGGCTCGAATACATCAGCTCGAGAGCACAAAGTTAGCGGAAGCAAAAGTATCTGAGTACAGACACAAGGTACACATGATTTGCCTTAAGGAGGCTATAACAAAAACAACAATGATTGAAAAGGCGAGGACATCTTCCTGGGAACCTCCAAACTACGCCTGCTCGTCGGGGATCTCCATGTCGTAGAATGCATCGGGGATCTTCACGTTGCGGTGGTCGGCATCGGGGATCTTCACATTGCGGTGGTCGGCATCGGGGATCTCCTGCTCCTGGACGCCTCGCGTCTGATTGCAGCAACCTTATATACAAAACCAAAAGGGGAGGGGGAAAGCAAGGGTGAGTATCTAGCATACCCGCGAGTCTTACGTCCGCTACTAAGCATTTATGCATTTGTATCAAATGGAAAGGGGAGGCTATATATAGTGGACTGAATGGTAGAAAGTCAGAATAAGAAGGAGAAGCTAGGCCTATTGAAGACTAGCATCTTCCGACGAGTCTTGCAGCACAGGAACAGAACAACCAACAGTTCATATAAAGCATAAAGTAACAATGCAGTAGAAATTGCTGCAACATTGTATAATAGTAATTTGTATTAGATAACAATTATAAATGCCTCCAAGAATCCTTCCTCGACTTCCCTGCGAGGAAGAAAACCCGGAACCAATCAGTTTAGTAGTAGTAGTTTGTAGTAGTAGAGTTTGGCTTCATCATAAAGCGTCCTGTTACCATGGACACGGCTATCCGAATAGATTTTCATCCCTTGCACGGGCTGCACTACTGTTACCCTACACGCTTGATACGTCCCAAACGTATCTATAATTTCTGCTTGCTCCATGCATGTTTTGTGTGATATTGCTATGATCCAGATACACTTTCATACACTTTTGATCATATTTGGACTAACCTATTAACTCAGTACACCACAGTGCCAGTTCCTATTTTCTGTTGTTTTTCTATTTCAGGTTTCCCCCATATTAAAAATGCTCCCAAAATTCAGGAAAATCATATAAAAAATCAGCGCAATGGAAGCTTCCGGAATCACCAAAGTGGGCTCAGAGGGCCACCACCAGGGACCCAGGCGGCCACCTGGCGCGGCCTAGGGTCTGGACGCGCCGGGGGGGGGCCTGGACCCCTGGTGGCCCCTTGGCTTCCCCCCTTCGCCTATATATATTCTCCGTGATGCGAAACCTCCAAGACAGAACCCTTTTTCGTGATATCGCCTCTATTCCGCCGCTGGCGTGCTTCCAAGATCGGAGCGCCAGCAGACCTCTTCCCGGCACCCTGCCGGAGGGAGGATTGACCTTCGGGAGCTTCCCCTCCACCATGGAGGCTTCCCGGATGATCCGTGAGTAGTCTACCTAGGACCATGGGTCCGTGATCAGTAGCTATGTGATGTTCTCCTCCCCTCATTGTTCATTGTTTAGACCTCGTGATCTGCCCTACATGATCGAGGCACATATGTAATTTTCTATTGTTGCTATGCTGAGTTTGCTGGGATCTGGTGGATTATGAGACTATGTTCAGATTGCGATTGAGTAATATATATTTGGTTCTTATCTTTTATATTTTTGTTCCTATGTAATTCTTGCATGTTCCCCGTTGCTGTTTATTGCTTTGGCCAAGTAGTAGGTATTGCCTCCAAGAGGGAACGTTATGCTCGATTGTGGGTTCATGCCCCCTGATGACACGCTTGAGTGACAGAAACATGAGTCTAGGGGATGTGTTGTTGCCATAAGGGGGAAAACAATGGTGCTTGTAAATGCGTTTGCAAGGATTGTTTACTTTAAGCAAAGTGATTTTATTGCAGTTGTCTGTTGCTTTGGGTTTACACTTTGGGTGGGGCTGGCAACTTAATACCAGCGAGATGTTCTGGATAGATATCTCAAGGTGGATGATTAGTAGTAGATGCAGTTGGATTTCGGTCTACTTATTTTTGCGTACCGCCCATGCTTTTGAGCCTCGTCCTTTCTTTGTAGCATAGTTAGCATTGCGGTGCATTTTTACTCCTGTCAATTTCCCAGCTATGATTTGTTTACCTCGCGTAGCAGTCTTATCGTCTTTTGGGAGAGAGACATCACTAGTGAACATCACGGGACCCCGGTCCATATTCTCATCACTGTTTACATGCTCTTTTATTTTCCTGCTTTTACTTTCTAGTTGCTATTACGATTATCATTATCCCTTGCTGACGAGGGGGTGACCCCACGACTCCTGCATGAAAGGCTACCTGGTGCGTATGAAGGTAGAAGGCCCGCTGGGAAGCTATGAAAAGCCCATGATTGGCCCAACCAGGCACGGACGTAGGAGTCCGCGACTAACATGGAAGGCGCAACTTGGCGTACAAGGCAAGACTAGAACTAGGAAATTATCTCTGTAACCTAGCACGGACTCCCCGAGACCTAGCCTAGTATATAAAGGCTGGGAGGGGATACGTCCAGATCAACTCAATACGCATCTACTCATCTTAGCCTTGCGAGAACTCGCCTTGGCCTCCACTGTAATCGCCCCCTCACGTGATAATATCGAGCAGGAAGTGCTTCTCCTATTAGCCGACAAGTATCGTCCAACCTGTGCCTATCTCTATGACTAACCCAGGGTCCCTGACCATGGGATTTGCCGGGGTTGATCCCCGTCAATTGGCGCCGTCTGTGGGAACTACACAAGTTGGAATCACGATCTCGGCGGTCCCGCCATCAGCAGATCAAGACTCGAGGACTAGAACCAGATCTAGCCCGCTCGAAGAATTCAAGATCACCACAAGCATCTCCATAATCTCGTCAAGACCATGTAGCCTGCAGCCGAGCCAAGTCCAGCACCTCGACGACTGTCAGATCCATCGCCAACGGAAAAGAACTCGACGATCCAGAAGACAAGAATGAGGACTCTACTCAAGAACCCTACTCGACGAGTCGCAGCGTGTGGCCGAAGACTCACCCACCAGTCGACGACCCGCCGCCGCCCGGACTCCCACCACACGCCAAGACAGCGACTCCGAAACCCAGACCGGAGAGTACTACGACCCAGATCGAAGGCCAGACGAATTCGCCAACTTCATCCGGAACCAATCACTCAGCGACGGGATAGGACTCAACCAAAGATTCCATAGCCGAGCGGAGGACCACTCGCAGACCCTCCAAATTTCAAGGAGAAGAAGGCACGCCGGCTCCAGTAAACTCACAGCCAAAGAGAAACTGGAAGAACCATGCGCAATCCACTGTTTTGAAGACAGCCGGGGACATCTCAGAGCAAGCCACACACTAGGATATTGCCGCCTATTCGCCGAACTCTCCAACAGCCTCAAGGAGGAGAAGCAGCGTGAAGCCAAACGCACTCGAAGGAGCACGCAGTCACCTGCACCAAGAACAGAGGAGCAATACCCCACGTCCCATGGACGGATCTGCATGATCCAAGAAGGAAGACCATCAAAATCAAAGCAAGATGCCTACACCTTGCAGGCCGAAGCAGCCGAAGGCCTAAAGATAACTGAAACCTACCAGCTGAGCGGCGCCGAGACCAGCATCACCTTCTCACAGAGCGACCATCCGCCCACAGTCCCGAGGCCTGGGCATGCACCCCTAGTCCTCAAAGCTCAGATCGGAGGATACGACATGGACAGAGTCTTCATGGACGGAGGCAGCAGTCTAAACATAATCTTCGCCAACACCCTACGCAAGATGTTAATCTCACGATCAGTTTGGAATATGTCAGGCACCACAATATACGGTGTAGTTCCGGGCGAAGCAGCCACTGCCATCGGAACAATACAGCTTGACGTCATCTTGGGTAGCGAGCGCAACTTCGCAAAACAAGCCCTAGAGTTCGAAGTGCTCGACTGGGAGTCGCAGTACCACGCCATACTCGGACGACCAACGTTCGCACAGTTCATGGCGGTTCCACACTACGCATATCTCAACCTCAAGATGCCAGGACCCGCAGGAATCATAACAGTCAAGGGAAGCTTCATCAAGTCAGACAAGTGCGACCGCGACTTCCACAAAGTCTCCGACACATTCGGAGCCGAACAACAGTTCAAAGAAATAGCCATGGTGACAGACAAAAGCATATTTCCACTGGCAAACCGAAGCGAGTCAAAAGAGTTCGGCCGCGACTTCAGCGTCGACAGCGACACGATCACACACCAAGTCCATCCAACAGTCCCAGAGAAGACAGTCCGCGTATATGCCCACCTTCCAGAAGAGCAGGCAACCGCCCTCATAACTTTTCTTCGCGAAGAGTGGATTTTTTTTGCCTGGTGCCCAACCGACATGCCCGGGGTACCACGAGAATTTGCAGAGCACGCGCTACACATCAAGCCAAACACCAAGCGAGTAAATCAGGCGCTGCGGCAATTTTCAGAGCCCAAACGCAGAGCAATCGGAGAAGAAGTCAATCGACTACTCAATGCACGGTTCATCCGAGAGACGAAGAAAGTAACGTGGATAGCAAACCCAGTACTAGTCCCTAAAAAGGACACCAAGGTACTGATGATGTGTGTCGACTATGGGCCTATCAACAAACACTGCCCAAAAGACCACTTCCCCCTGCCAAGAATCAATTAGATAATCGATTCCACAGCAGGATGCGACCTCCTCTCTTTCCTCGACGCATACTCAGGATACAATCAGATCAGGATGAAGGAAGAAGACGAAGAGCATACCTCATTCATCACCCCTTACGGACGGAGTATTCTGCTACCAAACAATGCCCTTCGGCCTAAAAAACGCGGGAGCCACGTACCAGCGGATGATGCAAGCATGTTTGAGAGATCAGATTGGAAGGAACGTCCAGGTTTCCGGAGACGACATCGTCATCAAAACCTATAGCGCCAACACGCTACTCGACGACCTCCGCGAGACATTCGCGACCCTCAACAAGTACAGGATCAAGCTCAACCCCAAAAAATGTGTGTTCGGCGTCCCAGCCGGAAAACTACTCGGGTACATGGTCTCTGCCCGAGGAATCGAAGCAAACCCCGAAAAGGTTCAAGCAATCTCCAAGATGCAAAGGCCAACCAACATCAGAGGAGTACAACAGCTCACAGGAAAGCTCGCAGCATTGAGCCGCTTTATCAGCAGGTTAGGAGAAAGGACCTTACCGTTCTACAAACTGCTGAGAAAAGGAGAAAAATTCGAGTGGACCGAGGAAGCCAGCAATGCATTCGCAGACTTAAAAGAAGACCCTCTCAAACCCACCAATCTTGGCGGTGCCTAAAGAGAGGGAAAAGATGTATCTCTACATTGCAGCACGCAGCAGCGTCGTGAGCACAGTGGTCGTCGTCGAGCGTGCAGAAGAAGGCAAAATCCAGAGCATCCAAAGACCATTTTACTACCTCAGCACGCTACTCACGAAGCCACATCAGTGGTACCCACACTACCAGAAGCTCCTGCTTGCCATTATCATGACCTCCAGGAAAGTATCGCACTACTTCGACGAACACCCCATCACAATCGTCAGCAGTGCACCACTCGCGGACATCCTCAACAATCCCGGAGCGGCCGGTCGAGTCGCCGAGTGGAACATGGAGCTCAGCCCGTGAAACCTGTAGTTCAAACACCCGACAGCAATCAAAGCCCAAGTACTCCCTGATTTTCTGGTCGAGTGGGCACAAGTCCAAACACCGGGTCCCCCATACCTATCCAACTCATGGACGATGTACTTCGACGGATCTAAAAGACAACAAGGAGCCGGAGCAGGCGTCGTCCTAGTCTCCCCCAAAGGAACGAAGCTCAAATACATCCTACAGATCAACTTCAGCAACGCCTCCAACAACGAAGCAGAATACGAGGCACTAATTCACGGCATGCGCATGGCAAAAACTTGTGGTGCCACTCGCCTCTCGATCTATGGCGACTCCAACCTCGTCGTCCAGCAGGCGATGAGAGACTGTAACGCAATCGCAGACAACATGGCAGCCTACCAGAAGCTCTATAACGCACTAGAGGGAGGATTCGACGGCTGTGAACTCAACTACATCCCCAGAGCAAATAATACAGAAGCCGACGAACTCGCAAACATCGGATCGACTCGAGGACCAATACCACCAGGCGTTTTCCTCGAGAGCATCAATCAGAGATCAATAAAAGCAAAGCTAGCGGAGCCCGAAGTAGTCGCAGAAGAAGACGAAACTAATGAGCTAGCACAGGTGGCAGCAACGAGCGCAGCTGATGATACAAACAATCAAGCAGTCGAAGTCGAAATACCAGCAACACCCGAAGACCCGGCCTGGGAAATACCTTTCCTTCGATTCCTAGTCGAAGGCGCTCTACCACAAGACGTTGCAGAAGTCTGACGCATCAGTCGATGATCTAAAGCATTCACGGTAATCAACAGAAAGCTCTACAAACGCAACATCTCACAGGTCCTCCAAAAGTGTATAGACGAAGAAGACGGCAAAGCCCTACTACTCGAGATTCACGAAGGCACCTGTGGACATCATGCCAACAGCCGAGCACTCGTGGCAAAAGCCTTTTGGGCAGGATTCTACTGGCCGACTGCCATGAGAAACGCAGAGGACATCGTACGGCGTTGCATCGCCTGCCAAAAATTCGCCAGCAGGCCACACGCCCCAGCATCAGAACTCAAAACCATACCACTATCATGGACATTCGCAACATGGGGACTCGACATGGTAGTCACAGGGACTCGGGGGCTACTGACGAGGGGGTGACCCCACGACTCCTGCATGAAAGGCTACCTGGTGCGTATGAAGATAGAAGGCCCGCTGGGAAGCTACGACAAGCCCATGATTGGCCCAACCAGGCACCGACGTAGGAGTCCGCCACTAACATGGAAGGCGCAACTTGGCGTACAAGGCAAGACTAGAACTAGGAAATTATCTCTATAACCTAGCACGGACTCCCAGAGACCTAGCCTAGTATATAAAGGCTGGGAGAGGAGACGTCCAGATCAATTCAATACGCATCTACTCATCCTAGACTTGCGAGAACTCGCATTGGCCTCCACTGTAATCGCCCCCTCATGTGATAATATCGAGCAGGAAGTGCTTCTCCTGTTAGCCGACGAGTATCGTCCAACCTGTGCCTATCTCTATGACTAACCCAGGGTCCCTGACCATGGGATTTGCCGAGGTTGATCCCCGTCACTTGCGTTTGATCCTTTGTGTGAACAACAAGGCCAGAGAGATTGACAACCTCTTTGTACTCGTTGGGAAGCAAAGTTATTTGTATTGTGTGCAGGTCCACGTCAATTGCGCTATTGGCACCTACTTATCATTGCCGGAGTCCTACGGGAAACAAACCATATCCTCTACATAGGGGAAATTTGCTGCTACACCACATCTAACCTTCCACTTGGGGTAACCAACGAGGATAGAATATCAACGCTCGGATCTCCAGGGTGGCGTACACCTTGTTAGGGAATGCCCCACCGAGGCTATACTATACGCCAAAGTCCACCCTTCAAGCTCAACAGAGAGGCAATCCGCCGGTCTAAATCCTAAGCACAAAGGGACTTTGGACCCCTGCCCTTTGTACTCCTGCACGGTACGTGGCTGGCCCGTGAAGCAGACTGACCTCCCATTACCGGAGTAGGCGGTCCAAGCCCGACAATCATCCCGAAGTAAAGCTGACGTCTGAAGAGCCATCGAACGAGGCTACAACGCAGAGGGCCCACACCATAATCCCACGTGGATGTAGTGCGTATAGGGCACGTCGACCCACTCAAGTCATCCACCTGACCCATTAAGCATTTTTATTTTTTTTCTGTCGGGACAACCGTTATCGTTGCCCCTACCTGGGTGAGTCGCGGACAACGACAGCAGCCAGGTCCACCCCCGTAACCAGAGCCGATGGCCGCCTGCCCTATCGTCCCACCAACTCGTGCGGTTACCAACAAGGTGAACCATCTCCTTACCTTTTCTCGCGTTTGCTCTTTGAAGAGCCCGAAGTTCGTACAACAAGGTACCTCACGGCCATCGAACAAATACCAGGCCCACGTACACCGGTGGAATACACCTGTCCTGTCGGTCTGATACGATACCCTGCGCCGGCACCGTTGGGTCACCTGACTACTTACCTTTAAGGACACCGGTTGATTCGAGTTCCTACCATCAAGTGAAACCAGGAGGAATCACCCTCGATGGTACACTTGAAGAGGTTCGACCGAGACATCTGTGGAATGAACTAAAGAGGAATAACCTCGTATCACCCCGGTGATGCTACGCTACCGAGCCGGCGACGAGAGTGAAATACGAGTCCATCCACTCGTAAGTCAAACTTGAAGCAACTCGGAGAGTCTCGCCGTTGTAGGTTCCCTTGGGCGTCTGCTTTGTACCGTACCTGTTGTATTTATAATATGTTGTATCCGCGTTCACTCCCCAGAGTGATCACGACCCGCTATATAATCCTAGTTGACTAACAATGCGTAGGGCTAACTGCTGAATAATATATATATTTAATAGGCAGCATAGGATAAAGGAAGGTACATCAAGGGGAGACAATGACATGCTATGCAATTGAATAGGATTGTAACGTAGCAGCAGCAGTAGCAATGCCTAGTGCAAGAAATGTACGGAAAATATAGGAAATATCTGGGGAAGAAAATGGCTCTGCTTGCCTGGAAGCTCGACGGTAGGGGTACGGTCATCGACGCAGTAGTCGTACTCAACAGCGGTGTAGTCGGCGGCAGTATCGACATCTACCGAAGAAGAAGGGGGAGAAACAATAAATACGTGGCAATAATACCAATAAAAATACAAGACATGGCAATAACGTTAAGCTAGAGGTGAACTAACGCAGTGCTACACGTTGCAGACGAAACAAGAATTTAACCGGATGTTTACCCGGCTCCGAGTGATTACCGAACAAACGATTCAGAGGGGGAATGTTCCATGTTCGTTATGTTTGAGTGGGATGGTGGGCATACGGATAGCGTTTCCGTATTCGTTATATTTTTCTAAGAAACTTTCATGTATAAATTATTTTAATCTGACCTACAGTTTAAAAGATAATGAATTTATTATAATTAAATGCCTTTTGGAAAATCTGGAATTATTTCATATTTAAATAACAATATTATCCACAATAGTAGTTGACAGGTCAACTAACAAAGGGGACTCACATGTCGTAGGCAGGGGCCTTTGACTGGTCAAATTGACCAGTGGGTCCCACATGTCATTGACTACCAGTGGATTTCTCTAAAATTACTAAGTCTAGGAATTTGTTATTGTTTAGCCCTCTTGTGTATTTAATAACTAATTAATTAAGCCTCAAATAAATAAATGTCCAATACATTATCTGGCCTGGGTTATGTGTGCAACATGCAATGTCATTTTAATTATTAAGTAAAGTCAGTAGCACAAAGTTTTGGGTCAAAGAAGTGGTTAAGCTATTGATTGTCACTTAGCAGAAATTTGCTAAGTCTGGGAATTTATGTTTTAACAGAAAATAGCTTTTTTTAAGATTTATTGTGATCAATCCATTTATAATTTGGAGTTGGTTCAATGAAATGAAATCATCCTTGACATGTCTAGTTTTGGGATCTATAATTTTTACTCATTTTAAACTTCGTTTGATGTGGCTTTTGAGACTTTGAAGGGAGCAGCAGCATGCAGGCAGCAACCTTGCGGTTTAAAAGATAATGAATTTATAATAATTAAATGCCTTTTGGAAAATATGGAATTATTTCATATTTAAATAGCAACATTATCGACAATAGTAGTTGACTGGTCAACTAACAAAGGGGACTCACATGTCGTAGGCAGGGGCCTTTGACTGGTCAAACTGACCAGTGGGTCCAACATGTCATTGACTTCAGTGGATTTCTCTAAAATTACTAAGTCTGAGAATTTGTTATTGTTTAGCCCTCTTGTGAATTTAATAACTAGTTAATTAAGCCTCAAATAAATAAGTGCCCAATACATTATCTGGCCTAGGTTATGTGTGCAACATGCCCATGTCATTTAAATTATTAAATAAAATCAGTAGCACAAAGTTTTGGGCCAAAGAAGTTGTTAAGCTATTGATTGTAACTTAGCAGAAATTTGATAAGTCTGGGAATTTATGTTTTAACAAAAAATAGCTTTTTGCAAGATTTATTGTGATCAATCCATTTATAATTTGGAGTTGGTTCAATGAAATGAAATCATCCTTGACATGTCTAGTTTTGGGATCTATAATTTTTACTCATTTTAAACTTCGTTTGATGTTGCTTTTGAGACTGTGAAGGGAGCAACAGCATGCAAACAGTATCCATGCGGTGCAAAACATAAAAAAAGAAGGGGGGGGTTAATTTCCCAACATCTCACAGATTTAAACCACAAGCACAAGCCACTGCACCACTTCCACGGATGTTAACAAAAATACAACACTGGTTATACATGACAAAGGGATATGGCGCTACTCTGGATCTAACAAAACTGAAGAAATCTTCAGTGACCAAAATTTGAAGAACTGGATACGAGCGCGTACACAGCAGCGACGGGGGAAGCACGAGGAGGCCACCGGCGTGGCCTGGGGCGTGCACTGTTCTACTGCTGCAGGCATGGAATGCCAGGGACGCGCTCTCGCCATGAGCGGTTGACGCACAGGGAGCACGGCCGTGTCGGCAGCGGCCATGTCCAAGGAGGCCGGTGGTAGAATATGGCGACCACGGCATCGACGATTCCAGGCACGGGAGGGAGCGCGAGTCAGTGTGCTAGGCTCCTGGGAGATCTAGAAGCACGATGGTGGGCTCGGGCGAGCGTGACTATGGCCAGGACCACGACGACGAGCTCGTCAACGGCGGTGAGTACGACCATGACGGGCACGACGTCTACGGGCATGGGGAGCGGTAGGGGACCATTGGGGAAGGAGGTGGCACTCACAGTAATCCTGCAGAGGTACTTATCGGGCTTGGGGGAGGCTTGGGGTGACTGGTATCGACGTCGGCAACCAGCGGCCGAGGCAAGGAAGACGACGATGCATGCGAGCGCACGAGGTCTCCCGGTATGATTCGATGAGAGAGGAAGATGTGGACGACCACGCGTGGGCTCCTAGACACCTCGGGGCGTCGAGTGGTGGCCGATGGCCATGGGATCGATGGCGGGGAGGAAACGCCCGCGGAGGCTCCTACGCGGGGAGGAGGCAGAGAGCGAGGGAGAGGAGGGAAACGGGACGACTAGGGTTTCAGGGGGGGGAGGGGCACGAGATGACTTAACCCCTCCGGTGAGCCGCTGGATGGCTGCCACGGCGGCATGGCACGGCTCGGCCGCGCGATGCCCACCACGCCATGGTTGTCCTTCCCCCACTTTAGCGAGGAAGGGGAAATCTGGGGTGGGCTGGGCCTGGCCAACGGGATGGGCCTTGCCCAGAGCGTAGCCTAGTAGTTTTAGGTTTTCCCCTTTTTCTGTCTTCTGATCTCTGTTTCTTTTCTGTTTTATTTAATTTGGATAGCAATTGACTTCTATAAAAAGTGAAACTAGTTCCATTATTAGAGTTTCAATTTATAACATTGACAAAAAAAGTTTGATCTTCGAATAAAATCATTTGAATTTTAGTTATTTATTTACAGGATTAAACGCGGTTGTCTAGCACTGTTTTATTTATTTATTTATTTTATTCAAACAGTTTAATAAACCCATATTTCTATTTTAATTTGACCTACTGGTTATTAGGTATTTAATAAAATTGGTTGCATAATTTTTGGATCAACTTTAATTTCCACTTTGATTTTGGCAATTCATTTGAGTTGAATTTGACTTGGATATGATCAAGAGGGATTAATGACTTGCTAATCACCATGACTTAACATCAACAAAATGATTAGTGTTGTTGGACACTGAGGGTGTTACACCAGTGGGGCCACCAGGAGTCTAGGCGGCCTCCAGGCGCGGCCCCACCCTAGGTCGCGTCCCCTGGCTGCCTGGGCATCAGGTGGGGCCCCTCTGCCCCCCCTTCGGGCATCTGGAAGCTTCCGGTACGCTGATTTTTTATATATTTTCCCCGGATTTTTTCTGACATTTTACGCAATTGGAAAACATGAAATAAAAAGACAGCAGAAAACAGAAACTGGCACTGGGGTGCACTAGGTTAATAGGTTAGTCCAAATATGATCAAAAGTGTATGAAAGTGTATCAAAAGCATAGCAATATCACCCAAAACATGCATGGAGCAAGCATAAATTATATATATGTTTGGGACGTACAACATCCCCAAGCTTAATTCCTACTCGTCCTCGCGTAGGTAAATGATAACAAGCATAATTTCTGTGGTGACATGCTAACAACCATAAAAGAACTTTTAAGTAAAGCAATCAAGGCATGTAATTCAATTCAAGTCATAACAAGCAAGATTCTATATTAGCATTGAAAAAATCAACATAGGAACATAAAGGTCCTAGAGCTCTCGTTGTCCGTTACTCGAATGTCTCCAAATGGTGTTTGCGTGCAAGAAGTGGGGATGGGAATACGAGAGAGAAAAAAATATTTTGTTGAGAACTCAATCTACTAAAGTTTCACACTTAGACTTCTTTGGAATCTTATCTTGACTCTCCCCAGACCACTAGCCAGGTACAAGTCAATTTGATCCACTTCCTTTCGATATTTTGAGCACTCATGCAATGGATGAGCGTAAGCACGGGAGTTGACACTTAGGATGGCAAAGAGAGAGATATGGTGGAGGAGGAAGACAAAAAGGCGTGAAATCCTCGTATCAATGAGGAAAATCATAGGCGAGAGAAAGACAAATGATAGATATGATGTGAGGAGTAGGGATTGCCATGCAATGGATGCACATATGAGCTAAGGAAAGCTCTCAAATGGAACTAGTGGGGGTGCATAACACTTGCTTGCTCAAGAAGACCTAGAGCTCATTTGAGGAGGCTCGTCATTGGAATATACAAACCAAGTTCTACAGTGTAAAGGTCCCAACATAGCTATATGCATATATGATCATCTCTATGGAGTACAATATATAGGAGGGAGTACGAGTGTGGATATCTCAATAGGAGTAGTAGTGTTGCCCCCATCTCTCTTTTTATTTTCTTTTTTTCCTCTTTTTTCTATTTTTGTATTTTTTTGGTGTCCTCAATGGCTCTTTCTATTTAACTCTCATTTGTCCTCTTTGGGATCTTTTAATTTGTCCTCTTTGGGATGTTTTCCTCACTTTAGGGGCAACACTCTATTTTACAAGGACTATAGAAGATCTTTCACACTTTAAAAAGGTACTCGGCATAAAGAAGATGAAGTTATCATGATGTATGCAAATGTATGCCTCTGCCAGTGTAGCAGAAACATGTATGACATGAAGATCAAGTCATGAGAAGATGGATGTTGCATGGCAATATATCTCGAAAAGTCTATGGAAATGCCTTGATAGGCAGGTATGGTGGCTGTTCTAAGGAAAGATATAAGGAGGTTTATGATGACATAGCGTATCATGATAAGGGTTTGGATGCACCGGCTAAGTATGCGCCAACTCTCGAGATGAGAAAGGGCAATGCACAGTATCGAAGAGGCTAGCAAATATGGGAAGGTGGAAGTGTCAACTTTTGAATACTTACATTAGTCTGAAGAACTCATGCACTTATTATCATTAACTCTCAGTCTAATCAGGAGGTTCACAATGAGACAAGTACCCCGAGGAGGAGTCTATGGGGGTTTGGTTATCCTTGCGCATCCTTGACTCATGGTACGTGAGTGTACTCTAATATCTGAACCCACCAAAGATTAGTGATCCATCTGGTAGCTAGAGTTGTCAACTAGTTTTTGTAGTTTATGAAAATAAACACAGATTTCCCAAAATATGGCATCTATCACAAATAGACTAAATCTCTTGACACCAAAAGTTCCAACATTACTCACAAAAATACCTCAAAACTATTGCAAGTTACTATTACAATTGGATAACAACCTCAATTACCTACTTTAAGTCAAGACACACAACTCAGTGCAACAGGCCAACTCTCTAAACAAGATAAACAGGAAAACACAAGAGAGTTCTAGCAACAAAATAGAAAAAAAACTCTTAAAAAGATAAACATGAAAACTAAGAGTTAAACATGACAGCAACTACGAAAATATAAAGAACACACAACAAAGAGAAAGATAAGCATGAAAATCCTATGATGTGTTCTAGTTTAAAATGGACTGTGTTTCTCTCCCACACAAAGAAAACTGGGTTCTAACTTGTTATGAACAGCAAACAAAACTAAAGAAAACTAAAAATAGAATAAAGAGCAAGATGCTCCAAGCATAGCACATAACGCATGAAGTGATAAAAATATAGTGGAACGAAGGACAAACTGATAATTGTTGACGTATAAGGGGATGCACGGGGGCATCCCCAAGCTTAGACGCTTGAGTCTCCTTGAATATTTCTTGGGGGTGCATGGGGGCATCCCCAAGATTAAGCATTTTGACACTCCCGGATCTTCTTTTATCATCTTCCCCCGCTCACTTGAAAACTCCCTTCATACATAACTCATCATAAGCTGATTAGAGAGGTTACTTCCCATAATAAAACAATTTGCCTCTACTAGAAATAAAGATTTTCTTGAAGGGCTACTGTGTAAGGCCCGATATGAGGTACTGTTCCAGATCTAGATGTTTCCATCCCGATCCGGGGACGAAGCGCATATCGGTCCCACCGAGACATATGACAAAGCCATATGCCCCGGATTTCCAACATGATATCACAACATTACAGATACAAGGATACAACATCTCATACAATTCGACATACAACTGCCTTAAATACAATACAACAGCGGAAGATACATGTCTGAGTACAGACTACAACCAAATGCCTAGTGGCAAAGAGAAAACATCGATTACCATAACCACACGGGTCCAGGCTCTCCGCCGGGATCCGCCTAACTAGTCGTCGTCGAGTCTCCACGTGAAACGTCGATCACCATACCTGTTGTCGATCAAGAACCCTGAAAAGAGTTTGGGGGTAATATCATGAGTACAGAAGTACTCAACATCCAACTGTAGTGGTCATCTGACCCAGCAAGGACTTCATCACTCGTCATTCTAGGACAACTAGTAGTTTACGGTAAGGATGGAGTAAGTGGTGAGGTTGCTGCCGCACTAGCATTTATGAAGTGGCTAACGATCTAGAGAGTAAGATAAGAAGCCAAGCATTCGATGAGGAATCGCCTCCAACAAGTCTTGCTATCCAACTACTACGCAAACATAACACCTATCCTATCCTTTTCCTCCTCTTCGCATCCCGACGAAGAAGAAGCAGTCAAGGCACACACACGTTGATCAAGTTATATTAAGATTATCTCAGTTGTTGTTGTCTATGAACAAGGAGTAGGTCTCAAGTCGTCCATAACCTTGGACACGGCTTCTCGAAAAGATTTAACCCTGCAGTGGTGTACCAACTGCCCATTACAAGGCTCCGCACGCTCGCCCATCTCTCTCAGTTGCTACCCATCATAGGCAACCACTTTATGATTTAGTTCCAAGAGACCCGAAACGACAGGTCCCTCTAACTAACAACGCACAAATCCGGGTGGCCCCCGGTGAGTCGACATCCAACACAAAAGCCGGCCGCGCTCTCGAATCGGCCTCTACCGTCTGGACGAGGTCGGGTTAGCTACCCAAACAGATGTGGGAAGCCCCCTAGCTTCCAGGTGTGGACCAACGAAGGAACTCTGTCTCCGCTGGCCCGAGTTGTTTTAAATCCACTAGCTGCAGACCAGTTATGCATGCGGTTTCAAATGGTAAAATCATCTTGGGCCAGCACTAGAAATGCTTGAAGCTAGCTAGGTAAAACAAGGGGACCCCATAAAATCCCACACGCGGTTAGGCACGCTCATTCTTAAAACCAATACCCGGAACTCGGGTCCTAGGTGACTCGGATGGAACAAAGCGTCGGGGCGGGATAGCCTAGACCTTCCACCCTTCGTCGAATATAGTCAACATTTATAATAATCATATCATCAATAACAACAATAATAATGTGATATCCCAAACCAGAAGTAACAGGGTAACATCGTAGCATCCTAAGCATGCATACTAAGCAGGGGCTGAGCAACGAGCAATAGTAACATAGCAGTACATGGTTTGCTGGGAGGGGACATGGCAGTATCGGTTTGGAAGAGGCTATAAACATGTGGTAGGATCAAACATCGCCTAAGCTATACTAGCATGCAAACTGCTGGTTGAAATAGAATGGATCATAAGTAATGTATAGTCCTTGCCTGTTGAGGGTCGGGTTCCGAAGGTGTAGTCGATCGCAAGCTCGCATTGTCTCCGAGAGGTACCCGCGGGAGCACACAAGACGATAAACACTGGAAAGAAATCAACGGTGCACCACTATTACTACGGAGCAATACAAGATCTAAGAGGCAACATAAGTCACGGCAACGCGATACGGATCTATCTTCGAGAACGGTTTCTAACAGTTTAAGTGGCGTATCGGTCACACACGACGAATACCGCACGTTTACGGTGGTTCAAGTTGTTTAGCTACAAGTGATCAACCAACGGTTGTTAACATGGCAAGGCACCCAAGCATGGCATAGCACACAAACAAGTCAAGAGGTGAAGCACAAAGTAAACTATCTATGCTAGTCAATTTAAGTGAGGCACAACCTAAACATGGCATATCACTAAGTGCCGCACGATGATTAAAAGATTTGGTATTGTTCTTTCCTAAACCATATTTTATCTTGGTTAACAACAGAAAACAATAGCATAAACACAAAGTACACGAAAAACTAATCAAGTTACATATAAATAACACCCCAAACGGAGTTACGGTTAAAAAGATACAAGCAAAACAAGTTACGGGCACAAACTGCCAACATCAGGAAGCACACTTTAGAGCATTGCATAAACAGGATAATGAATGCAAACATGCTCACAAATGATATGAAATTAAACTAGACATGACAAGGAAGGCATGGCAAAAAGATTCATGAAAAAAGGCATCATAGATCAAAAGATATTAAGCAAACAACATGGCATCACAAAGTAACAGACTTCGAGAAAAACAGAGGTGGCTGTTAAAAACAGCAGCATAGCAACTTTGGAGCTAAAAATCTATATGACCAGAAAGCATATCATGGCAATGCAGTAGATGGGCATGAAGTAGACATCATGCTTAACAATATGCAATTGGAATCACTCAATTCCGATAAACGGTCGCGACACACTCGTCGACCGAAGTTGCAACAAAATAACAGTTTCAGAAACAGCAACACAATAAAATCAGGATAGCTACTTTGGAGCAAGATTTAATATAGCTACAACACACAAACACGGCAAGTTAAAGCATGGAATTTAATTACACATGATGCTTAACACAATGGAAAAAGAATCAATGCAATAGCTCTCATGGATTTGTTACAATCATCATGCAAAGTTGCAACAAAATAATAACAGCAGCACTTAACAGGAAAAAGTAGCAGTTTAACGGCCTGATGCCCACTTGAGCACACAATTACACAATCAAGATGAGCTCAAATGCAAAAGCTCACAAAAGACGGATTAAAGTACACGCAATTCTAAGCAGTTTTCGTTTTGGGGGCACGTTCATCGGAGCTACGGTTCAAAGGAAAATCGCAGCGCAAAAACGGATCAGCAGCACTATTACTCCAGACTTAGCAAAATAAAAGAAAATAACAGCAGAGATAAAAAAAAGAGGGCTACCATGGGCTTCGGCCCACTGGCTGGGCGCTGCTGGGCCTTGGAGGCGGCCTGGCTGGGCTGCAGGCCGTGGGTTGGCAGGCCTGGGAGGCCCACCTGGCGATGGCTCGGGCGGCCGCTCGCTCCCGACTTGTTCGGTCCCGAGCAGGAGCTCGCAGCTGCGGCGCCGGGCTGGCTCGGCTCGCCGGCCGGCTTGCCGTGGCGAGGAGGGGCTAGGGCGGTTGCAGGCGGCGCGGGGCTCGGGATCCAGTGGCCGGCGGGCTCAAGGGGCGGCGCGGCTCGGCGGCCATGGCGCGACGCTTGCAGGTAACCGGCGGCTCGCAGCGCAGTTCCTGGAGGGGAGAAGGGAGAGGGGTGAGGCGGAGGTGAGAAGGAAGAGGGAGGAAAGGAGAGAGGGAGGAGAAGAGGGCCGCAGCGGCGGCTGGCTGCTCACCGGAGCGCGGGCGGCGCGGCCGTGGCGTGCTCCACGGTTGGGGCTGCAGTGGAGAGATGGGCGGAGAGAGAGAGGTGGCTAGGGGCGCATCTGGGCCGTTGGATCGGCCGATCCAACGGTCCAGATCGCAGGGAGTTAGGTTTTTTAAGGAAATTGGGAAAAATTGCGAAATTGGGGGCATTGTTAGGGGGGTGGCTGCAAAATTGTGGCTAGGGAAACCCTAAAAATGGGAGGGATTGTGGTGGTCTTTATATAGCCCCGGTGGCTGGCAGTTTGCAAAAACATCCCCGGTTTTTCTCTCGCGCGCGCGGTGCTCACATTTCTGACCGCCGGGGGTCCGTAGTACCTCCGATTCGGGTAAAACTTCAAACTGCGCGATCGGTGCGTCGAGCCGGAGGCGTTCACCTCGCGCTGGAACCGTTCCGAAAACACTTTCCGGCGTGCTATAAAAATAACCTGTTTAATTATTAAACGGGGTTTTCGTTCCGTTGGCTGCGGCTGGTCTCGTGCAATTTTCGCGACGGTGATCGGGTGAAACCCGGTGTCGCAAAGGTCGGGTGTCAGGGTGGCAAGGGCCGGTCTCCGTCCGATACGAGATAAGAGGGGGAAAAAATAATCGCCGATCGATAAATCGGGGATGAAAACACCGCAAACAAATCAGACAACCAAACAATTCGCACCGAAAACAAATTTTTTAATTTTTGCAAAAACTGGGTTGTTACATACTGTTTCTCAAGATTTCCAAAAAGTTTTTGCAAAGAAAAAGCTAGCGCAAGACTTGCAAAACTGAGGAAAGGCAAAACTTGGCAGAATCTGTGAAAAACAAACCAGCAGGTAGTGAATAAATTTTTTGGGGTACTTCTGCAACTCAAATCAAAAAACTCAGAACAAACGCTTGAAAGCTAATTGTATAGAGCACGCTGTCCAAAAATTCAGATCAAAAAGATGATCTGCTGATTTTAGCCGAATTTTTCTGTTTTCTGGACAACATGTCACAACTTTTGAAATTTATTGCAATCGGAGGCTAAATTTGGCACAAAGCATGAAAATAAAGATACAATGATGTTGCTACAGTAGCAACAATCGTCAAGACCACTACAAGCAGAAGGAAAAAACATCTTGGGTTGTCTCCCAACAAGCACTTTCTTTTACGCCTTTAAGCTAGGCACAAAGCAAAAAGAAGAATCAAGTTTTATCAAGAGTAAGAGAATAGCTAGCCCGTGTAACGAACTCAAAAGTTAACTTAATCTTCTTCCTAGGGAAGTGTTCCATCCCATTCTTGAGAGGGAATTGGAATTTTATATTCCCCTCTTTCATATCAATGACAACACCAACGGTGCAAAGAAAAGGACGTCCCAAAATAATTGGACATAAGTGTTCACACTCAATGTCCATAATAGTAAAATCAACGGGAACATAATTGTCATTGACAATGATAAGCACATCGTCAATCTTCCCCAAAGGTTTCTTTACGGAATAATCAACAAGACGAACACCAAAAGAACAAGGATCAATAGGTTTCAATTCAAACATATCATACATTCTTTTGGGCATAACGAAGGTACTAGCTCCAACACAACATAAATCATAGAAAGAGAAGTTATATAATTTAATTTTGATCATAGGATCCCAACCATCTTCTAGCTTTCTAGGTATGGAGGCTTCAACCCTAAGCTTCTCCTCCCTAGCTTTAATTAGAGCATTGGTGATATGCTCCGTGAAGGCAAGATTTAGGGTGCTAGTGTGGGGGTCTCTAGACGTTTTGTGCAGTAAACTAATAACTTCAGAAAGGGTACAACTATCAAAATCAATGTCACTACTATCAAAGGTGGTAGTGGTGTTATCTAGGCTCACTTGTTTGAAGGCTTCTATGTTCATAGGAGTTTCTTCTACACTCTTGTTGAAGGCTTTTTGGGTAGTGATAAAGTCTTTAAGCATTCTATCTAGTTCAGAAGTGGAATTCTTGGTGCTAGGGTAAGTGTTATTGCTCCCATAGTTGTTGGATGGGAACGGTCTAGGATTGCTACCAAAATTACTTCTATAAGCATTGTTGTTGAAGTTGTTTCTAGAGATAAAGTTCACATCTACTTTTTCTTGAGCAATCAAGGAATTCAAAGGAACATCTGAGGATCAATAGAAGCTTGCTTGGTAAGTAAAGACATGATCAAGTCAACTTTTTCATTTAGTGAGGAGATCTCCTCGACAGAGTTTACCTTCCTACCCGTTGGAGCTCGTTCGGCGTGCCATTGGGAATAGTTGGTCATCATCTCATCTAAAAATGTTGTGGCAGCACCAAGTGTTGTTGACATAAAGGTTCCTCCCGTGGCCGAATCTAATAGGTTCCGCGAGGTAAAGTTCAAGCCTGCATAAAAAGTCTGGATAACCATCCAAGTAGTCAAACCATGCGTAGGGCAATTCTTAACAAGAGATTTCATACGTTCGCAAGCTTGGGCAACGTGTTCATTATCCAATTGATTAAAATTCATAATATTGCTCATCAATTGGATAATCTTATCAGGTGGGTAGTACTTCCCAATAAAAGCATCCTTGCTCTTATCCCAAGAATCTATGCTATTCCTAGGAACGGATTGAAACCAAATTTTAGCTCCTCCTGTCAAGGAGAAAGGAAAAAGCTTAAGCTTAACAATATCACGTCTACTTCTTTATACTTTTGCATATCACAAAGCTCAACAAAATTATTTGAGTGTAAAGAAGCATCATCTCCAGCACCAGAGAATTTTTCTTTCATAACAAGATTCAGCAAAGCAGGTTTAATTTCATAAGAGGCTGCTGAAGTAGCAGGTGTAGCAATAAGAGTGCAGAAAAAATCATTGTTGTTGTGACTAGTTAGGTCACACAACTTGGTATTTTTAGTGGAACCCATAGTAGCAGCAAGCATAACCAGCAAATTTTTTGTAATTTTTGATAAAGGACACAAAGATAAAAACTGAAAGGTAAACTAACAAGACTAAAAAGCAAAGATAAAAATAGCGTGCAACTCCCCTATCTTGTAGAGTGGAGTCCCCGCCAACGGAGCCAGAAATTAGATTGATGGCACTGAAGTAGTGATGCTCGTTAGTTACCCCAAGTGGAAGGTTGAGATGTAGCACAGCAGCAGATTTCCCCTAACTTAGAGGATAGGATTTATGTCTCCCGTAGGACTCCAACAACAACAAGTAGGTGGTTCGGCAAGTCATGCGCCGTCTAAATAGAATCACTTGCTTTACCTGGCCTGCACATAGATACAAATAACTTTCTCCCAACAAGTACAGAGAGGTTGTCAATCTCTCCGTCCTTGCCGTTTACAAAGGATCAAACACAACAGATAATGATAGTGATAACTGCAACTAGAAAGTAAAAGCAAGAAGTAAATTGAGGGTGTAATCAGTAATGGAAATATGGACCAGGGTCCCATGATGTTCACTAGGGATTTCTCTCTCCCAAAATACAATAACAGCTATAGAAGGTAAACAAATTACAGCTGGGCAATTGATAGGATTACGGACGCAAACCAATGCTAACTATGCTACAAAAGAAAGGAAGAGGCTCAAAATCATGGGTACGCCAAAACAAGTAGACCGAAATCCATCTGCATCTACTACTAATCATCCACCTTGACATATCTATCCAGAACATCTCGCTGGTATTAACTTGCGAGCCTCACCCAAAGTGTAAACCCAAAGCAACAGACAACTGCATTAAAAGAACTCTGCGTAAAGTAAACAATCCTAGCAACCGCGGTTACAAGCACCGTTGTTTTCCCCCCTTTTGGAAATGTCAGAACCCTCTGTTAGGTAATGTGCTAGGGTTAGCAAGTCACTTGCATCATGTTAAAATTTCAAAGGAAATCTTTGAAATCAAAATCAAAAGAAAAATGGGAGAAGGAACCCCCCCGAGATGAATTAATTCAAAAGGCCAGATAAAAATCTTCTCCAAAAATTCATGTTAGATTTTTGAAAAGTCTTATAAATGAGTGTGATCACATATCAAGTGATGTGGGACCCATCCCATGCTCATGGATTTTTCAAATATTCAAACAGTGCCTTGGATTTAATGAAAAACCCATATTTGAGTTAAGATTCAAATTATTTGAATTTTAAAAATGTTGAAACTTTATAAGTGGCTAGTCTATATTATTATGAAGCCATATAATTTTTTTTAGAATTTATTAAAATGTTTAGCTATTTTATTTAGCTAAACAAAACAAACTACAGAAAAGAAAAATAGAAAAGGAAAATAGAAGCTTGCCTCTCGCCCAGGGGCGAGGCCCACTCGCCTCAGCCGGCCTAGCCCACCTGGAGGGGGTACATGCGTCTTCTTCCCCTACAGGCAGGCAAGCACCTCGCCGGCGAGCGCCGTGGGCACGACAGGCAGCTGCCTGCCTGCCCTGAGTCCTATCTCCTCGCCTGGAGACGTCTGGGAGACGTCCCAATCCATTCCCCCCCTCCTTATCGTCTTCCCCCTCCTCCTGCGCCCGATTTCATCGCCGCCCGTGAGCATCCGTGGAGCACGCCGCCGTCTTCACGCGGCCACCGTCGACGAGAGGCCGCTACGCCAAATCCAACCGCTCCGCCGTCGTCTACAACCCCACTGTGCAGAAGGAATCGGAGCCAGACGCCTCCACGAGCTCGCTAGCTTCGTCGTCTTCGTCTCCGGCCGCCGCGGATCGACCTTGAATTCCGGCAGCACTAGAGCCTCCCCGAGCAAGCCGTCACTTCAGTTAGACTCAGGGTGAGCTCGGGATCAAAACCCCTAACTTTTCCCCCTTGATTGCTCCCTCTAGCCGGATCCGCCATGAGAACCCGAGCTCCTCGACGCCATGCTCGTCGCCCTCCTCGCTCTAGTGCCCGTCGTGAAGCAGTGCACGTGTTTGACTCCTGCGTGTACTAGCGTTCGAACGCGCCACAAATCAGCTCAATCCGTGCACGGCAGCGACAACTACGATCTTGCCGCCGTTCTGTTGCCGCCGAAGACGTTGCCGCCGTCGATTCTGAGCTCCCCGTGACCCCCTGTTGCTTCCAGACGACGCGGACGACGATGCTGCACCCGATGGTGTCCTCCACGTAGCCTCTCGTGGCCCCTAGCCCATTCCGGCGAGTGCGCCGCCGTGGCCAGGCCGCCGGCGTTTAGCCGCCGGTGGGTTAGTCTACCCCCCTCGCTAATCCACCTCCTAACCCCACCCTGGGTCACTGACCAGTGGGCCCAGTGGCTTAATTAAGCCACAGGTTAAATTAACCAGCCGGGTTAATTAACCCAGTCACTGACAGAGTGACCCCACATGTCAGCCCCCCCCTGACGTCAGCCTGGCGCAATAAATCGATTAACTGAATTTCCAGAGTAATTTGAATTAAAGAAATTCCAGAAATTCAGAAAATACCCCAAACTTTGGAAATTCATAAAAAAATCATATTAACTCCAAATTGGACAAATAATATATGACAAATGATCAGGAGAAAATAAGCTATCCAAAAATGCAACTTTCAACTATGTTTGAGTTGATTTTAAAATGGTACCAGTAGCATATGTCATTTGAATTATTTGGAATTAATTCAAATTCAAATCAAATGCTTTTGCAACTTGGACAATGGAATTATGCTATATTTCAACCACACTTCAGAGGCATATCATACACATTTCCAAAAGGTTCAAAATGATCAAACAATGTCACATGTAACTTGGTCAAGTTTGAATTCAAATTGGAGTTTGAATTTGCAATTCAATTTGCAATATACTCCATTTAAATGGAATTGCTTCACACATCAAAGCATTTACATCAAGTTTCAACCTTCCATCATGTGATTGTGCATTCTATTTACTTTACTACTTTGCTTGTTGTTTGTCGAGTAGAGGTGGAACCGGAGCAGGAGGCTGCCCCCTTCGCTAAAGACCCAGAACCCGAACCTCGTCAGCAAGGCAAGCAAACCCCCATTGATCATGTCAATAAAATCCCACTTCCCTCTCATGTCTCGCTTATGCATTGTATAGGATTATTACCATGCTACGTTTCTACCGCATAGATGAACCCATTCCTTTGCATGACCTATCATTTGTCACAGTAGTAGGCAAAACCACAATCCTAGCAAATGTAGGAGTTGATTGATATCATGTGGCCCCTGCAAATGTTACTGCTTATTGCATGCTTAGAGTGATACCTGGATGATACTGTTATGTGAGTCGGGATGGTAGTGATCATGTTGATGTTGGTAGAAAAGTGTTGGTGAATCGACCCTAATACAAGGAGAACGATGAGAGGCTGTGTAGGAGTACACGGTGGGTTGTCTCGTTGAACACCGCCCTAAGTCCGAGTTCTTGTGTGGTGATCCAAGATGAAGAGTACAACCACACATTGGGCTCACTGACCCCTCTCAACCTATTAACTCATCCCTTTCGATGTCCAGATGTCGCAATAGTTCGGAGTTCTGGTAGGTCTGTGGCCTGGCTGCTAAGTGAGAGAACGGCTCATCCGAGACCGGCTTATGCACCACGCGCACATCACTTGGGTCCACTTCGGTAAACCGGCCGGGTTCACGATAGTGGTAACCAACCCAAGTAGGCGGCTTTCTCGGACTAGATCGGCTATGAGGTAACAGTTGTGGTGAGCATCCTCGCCGACACTTCTTGAACGGTGTCGAGTAAAAAGGCGGTAAATGATGATCATGTGTGTGTAGCGGTACACCCCTGCAGGGTTAAAAAAACTATTCGAATAGCCGCGTCCGCGGTTATGGACTGCTTGGAAAGCTTAGCTTGATTATTAGACAACTTGAACCGGATACTTCTAAAACACACCAAGATAAGTGTGAGTACTATGGCGTGCTTTCTCGTGGGGAAGTCGAAAAAGGAACCATAGTGGTGTAATTGGTTGGAGAAAGTAGTGGACTCGTGTACGCTTCTTACCTCAAGTCTGGTACTCGTAGTTCAGGATTAGCCAAGTCAAAGCTGGCACTTCTGCAAGTGAAACTCCACCTCCCTTTACCTTGATACATCTGCATGAGTAGTATAGCTCCTATGTAAGTCTTGCTGAGTACGACTTTGTACTCACGTTTGCTTAATTTATGTTTTAGATGATACCACCGACCCCGAAGGTGGCTTCTTCATCGAGCTGGACGAATGAAGATCAACTAGTCTAGTCCCAGTCAGACGAATGGTTCCCTCGTGGAGGGCTTATGTTTTAATAAGGCTTCTTAAGCCATTTGTTAAACTTGTCTATACTCAGACATAATTTTCTTCCGTTTGTGTTGTAATGTTGGATCACATGTTTGTGATCTCTGTGTGTACTCTATAAGAGTTATCAATAAAAATGTACACTTTGTAGAGAATTGCAATGGTACCTGCTGTTCATACAAGGCATGTGTGTTGCGTGTATGTTTATAACATGCATGTCTTTGTATGGGTTTTCGAGACCTTAGTTGTGATCTGGCTGGCAGTCTTTCATACACCAAGTGGCCCTTAGATGTGCGCAGCTTGGGGCATCGCGATGCGATTGCTCGAGACTCCGTCTCGTGCACACTTTGTGGTATGATCGAGCCCGCCCTAGACCCCGACTAAGTGATCGGGCTGGAGTAAGTCTATGTAAGAGTTATGAGATAGTCGATAGTATGGTTGAGGCGACTTGTCTTTGAATATGGGATTTCACCACCCATATCATTAGACTTGTGTGCGGACGATGAGGACCCATCTCAGTTGATCATCCGGCCTGGATGGGATGCCCCTCACGTATGATGCTTTCCGAGAACGTTCTGTGCTTGGCCTTGTCTGCTTAGACAAGTGGGTATGGTTCTCGGCTCTCGATATGACTATGTCTTAACTGGACTTGCATACGCTAACCCCGGGTCCCGACAGACTTGGTATCAGGGCAGGACTGACTGTAGGACTAGTAGCCTTGGCCGAAGTCGAGTCTAGCTTGCTATAGTTATATAGTTACTCTGGGTATATAAGGGAACAACGTAAGGCTTCTTTTTCTCCTTACCCCCTTCGTTCTGAGTTCTGAGTCACCCTCATATTATTCTACGGGAAGATAGGACTAGGCTCTCCTCTGTCTGATTAGAACATCTTGTTGTTTGCTTCCTTGTAGCCGTAGGAAAGTTGTGACCGGTTTGTTAGAGTGGTTATGCTTCCTGATTTATTACATCGTATGTAAATGTTGTTTCCATGTTGTAAGAAATTGTCTTTTTCTTGCAATTACCGCCGTTATGCTGTCCGAGTCATTCCAGGTTTATCTCATAATCTGATGCATTTGCAAACTCCTTTCTGTTTCAGATGGCAGATCTTCCCCCTCGGCAGATTGTTCGTTTGACCAGGTGCCTTGGTGTGCGTGGCCATCCCGCCATGTTAATCGAGATGATGTCCTATGTGGGATATCGATGGTATCCTGAGTATACCGTCGAGGAGCAGTTTCACGACTTCAACCAGACGCAGTTCCACTGCATTGTTCGGATCTACCTGCACCACGTTGGAGTCACTCAGCCTATCCACTTTGGACATGGCATCGGCATGACCGAGAACATGGCTGTGCAGGATGCTGCATATTCATGTATGACACTGCTGAGAGAGGAGCACACTTTGCTGAGAGAGACCTCTTTCCGCTATATCCCTGCTGCACTTCCAGGAGAAGAGGGATATTACACCGGACTCTACTCAGATCACTCTGCAGAAGATCCAGCACTTCAGATGACGGCTAGGTTTGCTAGTGATCGAGATCGTGATGCACGCGCTCTCCGTTTCGAGCTTCACGCCACTCGTGTTCGTCTGTATCGAGCACTGACACTCTTGGCACCCTTTGTGAGCGTGGGATCAGTTGAGCATGATGCTATCTACCCAGTGAGGACTCAGATGCCTTCTCGAGTTGCTTGGCCCGAGATTGGAGGCATTTTTCCACCCCGTGGTCCTTTGCTTCCACCCTACGCTGGACCTAGGCCCCATCCTTGCCCAAATGGATATCAGGGTCCACAGGCCTCCGTGTTTTCCGATGGTCACCTCCAGCTACCGGGATACGCGGGTAACTTTTATGAGGACTACTATGGAGATGGAGATGAGTGAGACCGCCTGTGGTCTTACTTAGTGAGGATGTAGTAGTATCTTAGTGTATTGTACGCAAGGGTCTAAGTTCCAGAGGCTTAGATAAATAATGTATAGGAAGTTAGAGTGCCTCTGAAGGATGTATCATCTTCAGCACGTTTGTATTAGCTTGGTGCTTGTACTAAAACGATGTATGTTTTGTATGACATCTTGTGAATATATGGCTTGTATGCTTTTATCACCATGTTGTCAAGATGATTACTTCCTTTGCTCTGTAATCCTTCCAGTACTTCAATACCTTGTTTAGACTCTCCCAATCAACTCTGTTTGACTTTGGTTTTTCACCTCAGGATGTCTCAAGGAACCCATGGCCAGGTTGGTCGTAACCAGGGTCGTGTGAATGACCAGGAGGAAGGCAACCTTCCACCCCCACCCACGATGGCTCAGGTTCTGATGGAGGTTGAGAGGAACCGCCGAGACTCTCACCATCGGCTAGAAGTCATTGCTCGCAACACCACTCAACAGCGCAACGAGTTGGTGTCCCTGAACGACTTCATTCGACTTCATCCCCCGGTTTTCAGTTACTCCACCGAGCCCCTTGACGCCGATGACTGGCTTCGCAGCATCGAGAGGAAGCTCCAAGCAGGCCATGTTGCAAATGGCGACAAGGTCAGCTATGCCACCTATCACCTTGAAGGTGCAGCTAGCTCTTGGTGGGAGAACTTTCTGAACATGCGTCCCGTTGGACCGCCTGCATCTTGGGATGAATTCTGCACTTCGTTCCGTGAGCACCACATTCCCAAGGGTCTTATGGACCGCAAACGTGAGGAGTTCTGCAACCTCACCCAAGGCAGAAGGACCGTTGACGAGTTTAGTTGTGAGTTCAACCGACTGGCTCGTTATGCTACCGAAGAAGTCTCCACCGACGCAAAGAAGCAAGAGAGGTTCCGTCGTGGCCTAAACTCTGGACTCCGTCATGAGCTCAACCTTCATGATTTTGCCACATTCCAGGTCCTTGTCAACAAGGCCATCAAGGCAGAGGACATGAACACCCCCAACGACTTTCGCAAACACCCTAGAGACGATAGTTCATCCAGTTCTCGATCCCAGAAGCGCAAGATCTGGATCCCAAACAGTATGTTCCGCCAGAACAACCCACCGAGGCCATCCTATGTGGCGCCTCGTCTACCAACTCAGTTCCACCCAGCTCCACCAAACAACCCAGCTCCACGCACCGTTTTTGGAGCCTGTTACAAGTGTGGTCAGGCAGGCCACTATTCTCGTGAGTGTCCCCAGAACCAGATCCAGAATCAGAATGCTCCACCCCGTGCCGGAGGCAATAACAACAATGGTCGTGGAAAGCCACCCCAGAAGGTCTACACCGCCAAACCCGCTCCTCCCGCCACTCGTGGACGTGTGAACCAGATCGCCGCCGAAGAGACTGACGACACCACTGACGTCATTCTTGGTACGCTTCCAGTCAATTATGTTCCTACTTCCGTTCTTTTCGACCCAGGAGCATCTCATTCATTCATGTCGGAAAGTTATGCACTTCGTCATGAGTTATCTTTTGTTGAATTGTCCACCCCAATGATTATTCAAACTCCAGGGTCAAGATGGCAAACTAATAGAGTAAGCCATGGTAATCAAATTGCAATTTAGGGTTTAGTATTCCTTGCTTCACTCATAGCCCTCAAGTCTTCAGATATTGATGTCATCCTTGGCATGGATTGGCTATCAAGACAGAATGCCTACCTGGATTGCAAAGGCAAGTCCGTGAAACTCACCCACCCTTCAGGCAAAACAGTCAACTATACCTCACCCAGAACAAGAACCCAAGTGCATTCCTTGAATGTACTTCCCCTTCCCGAACTTGAAGATATTCCGGTGGTTCGTGACTTCCCGGATGTATTTCCTGAAGAGCTGCCGGGCATGCCACTCGACAGATGTGTAGAGTTTATAGTGGATCTTGCCCCAGGAACCGCACCAATTTCTAGACGCCCATACAAAATGGCCCCACGTGAGTTAGCTGAGCTTAAAACCCAACTGGAAGCTTTGTTGGAAAAAGGCTTCATCCGCCCTAGCTCATCGCCATGGGGTTGCCCCGTTCTGTTCGTAACGAAGAAAGATGGAACAGAAAGGATGTGCGTAGAATATCGCCCGCTAAATTTAGCGACGATAAAGAACAAGTACCCATTGCCCAGGATCAATGATCTTTATGATCAACTTGCAGGATCCTCCGTCTTCTCCAAGATGGATTTGAGATTAGGTTATCATCAAATCAAAATCCGAAACGAGGACATTCCCAAAACGGCTTTTACTACTCGTTATGGTCTTTACGAGTATACCGTCATGTCCTTTGGTTTAACCAATGCCCCCGCCACTTTCTTACGCATGATGAATTCGATCTTCATGGAGTACTTAGATAAATTTGTTGTGGTTTATCGCGATGACATTCTCATCTACTCGAAGAACGAAGAAGAACATGCCGAACACCTAAGGTTGGTATTGATGAAACTTAGAGAGCATCGCCTGTATGCTAAATTCTCCAAGTGTGAATTTTGGCTACCAGAAGTGACCTACTTAGGCCACGTGATTTCTGCAAAAGGCATTGCTGTGAATCCCGAGAGAGTTCAGGCCGTCCTTGACTGGACTCCACCTGAATTGGTTAAGCAAGTTAGGAGTTTTCTTGGCCTAGCCAGCTATTGCCGTCGCTTCGTCGAGAACTTTTCTAAAGTTGCAAAGCCTCTAACTGAACTCCTCAAGAAAGATAAGAAATTCCTATGGACTTCCAAGTGCGAGGAAAGCTTTCAAGAGCTAAAAAGAAGATTGACTTCTGCACCTGTACTTGCACCTCCAGACACCAAAAAGGATTTCGAGATCTATTGTGTCGCATCACGGCAAGGGTTAGGATGCATACTTCTGCAAGATCGACATGTGGTAGCTTATGCTTCACGCTAGTTGCGGACACATGAAGAGAACTATCCTACCCACGACCTTGAACTCGCTGCCGTAGTTCATTCCCTAACAACTTGGCGACATTACCTCCTTGGTAACCGTTGCGAGATCTATTCCGACCACCAAAGCCTCAAATATATTTTCACCCAGCCAGATCTTAATCTCAGGCAAAGACGCTGGATTGAGTTGATAAAATATTACGACGTAGGAATTTCTTACACCCCAGGCAAAGCCAATGTCATGGCTGATGCACTAAGTCGTAAGTTGTATTGTAACAACCTCATGTTACAACAGTATCAACCACTTCTTCATGAGGAATTTCGCAAGCTCAACCTTGAGATTGTTCCTCATGGCTATCTTTCTACCTTGGTGGCGAAACCAACTCTTGAGGATCAAATCATAGTTGCCCAAAGGCGTGCACGAGGTGTTCGCCGAATCAAGGAGAACATTGTTAGCGGAGTTGCTAAATGTTTCTCCACAGATAGCAAGGGAACGGTATTCTTTGAAAATCGTTTGGTAGTACCTAAGAATAGGGAACTAAGGCAAATCATCCTCAAGGAAGCCCATGACACACCCCTCTCGATTCATCCCGGTAGCACAAAAATGTATCGAGATCTACGCCAGAGATTTTGGTGGACTAGGATGAAGAGAGACATTGCTCAATTTGTTGCCGAATGTGATGTTTGTCGTCGCATTAAGGCAGAACATCAAAGACCTGTTGGTACACTTCAACCTTTGTCTATTCCCGAGTGGAAATGGGACAAAGTCGGTATGGATTTCATCACCGGCTTTCCAAAAACCCAGAAAGGAAACAATGCCATCTTCGTTATCATAGATAGGCTTTCCGAAGTTGCTCACTTCCTTCCGGTTCGCGAGTCTATAACTGCTAGCCAGTTAGCGGACTTGTACGTCTCTAGAATTGTATCCCTTCACGGTGTTCCTTTGGAAATCAATTCTGATCGCGGTAGCCTTTTCACCTCTAGATTTTGGGGAAGCTTTCAGAATGCTATGGGAACTCATCTCTCCTTTAGTACAGCTTTCCATCCTTAGTCTAGCGGTCAAGTCGAAAGGGTTAACCAAATTCTTGAAGACATGCTCAGAGCTTGTGTTATCTCATTCGGAAAGAATTGGGAGAAGTCTCTTCCATTTGCCGAATTTGCTTATAACAATAGTTTTCAATCTAGTCTGAACATGGCTCCTTTTGAACTCCTTTATGGACGACGATGTCGAACACCTTTAAACTGGTCAGAAACCGGTGAAAGACAATTCTTTGGACCGGACATGATCAAGGAAGCAGAAGAGCAAGTTCGCATTGTTCGTGATCAATTGAAAGCAGCCCAGTCTCGTCAGAAAAGCTACTATGATCGTCATCATAGGCAAGAAAGCTACAATCTGGATGAGAAGGCTTACCTTCGGGTTACTCCTCTGAAGGGAACCCAACGTTTTGGTATCAAAGGCAAGTTGGCCCCACGTTACATCGGACCTTTCCGCATTCTTGCTAAACGTGGAGAAGTTGCCTACCAACTTGAACTACCCCCGCACCTTTCCCGAGTACATGATGTATTCCATGTGTCCCAACTCAGGCGTTGCTTCAAGGACCCCATCCGCGAAGTCGACCATGAAACGCTTGATCTCCAAGATGACCTTTCTTATCGAGAATACCCCGTTCGTATTCTTGATTCCGTAGAGCGTGTCACTCGTCGTCAGAAGATTAGGTTTCTGAAAGTGGAGTGGTCACACCACTCTGAGAGAGAAGCTACGTGGGAAAGAGAAGACCGTCTCAGTGCCGAGTATCCCTCCTTCCTCCCGCAGACTTCTGAATCTCGGGACGAGATTCTGTTGAGTGGGGGCGAGTTGTCAGAACCCTCTATTAGGTAATGTGCTAGGGTTAGCAAGTCACTTGCATCATGTTAAAATTTCAAAAGAAATCTTTGAAATCAATATCAAAAGCAAAATGGGAGAAGGAACCCCCAGATGAATTAATTCAAAAGGCCAGATAAAAATCTTCTCCCAAAATTCATGTTAGATTTTTCAAAAGTCTTAAAAATGAGTGTGATCACATATCAAGTGATGTGGGACCCATCCCATGCTCATGGATTTTTCAAATATTCAAACAGTGCCTTGGATTTAATGAAAAACCCCTATTTGAGTTAAGATTCAAATTATTTGAATTTTAAAAATGTTGAAACTTTATAAGTGGCTAGTCTATATTATTATGAAGCCATATAAATTTTTTCAGCATTTATTAAAATCTTTAGCTATTTTATTTAGCTAAACAAAACAAACTACAGAAAAGAAAAATAGAAAAGGAAAACAGAAGCTTACCTCTCGCCCAGGGGCGAGGCCCACTCACCTCAGCCGGCCCAGCCCACCTGGAGGGGGTACATGTGTCTTCTTCCCCTCCAGGCAGGCAAGCACCTCGCCGGCGAGCGCCGTGGGCACGACAGGCAGCTGCCTGCCTGCCTCGAGCCCTATCTCCTCGCCTGGAGACGTCTGGGAGATGTCCCAATCCATTCCCCCCCTCCTTATCGTCTTCCCCCTCCTCCTGCGCCCGATTTCATCGCCGCCCATGAGCATCCGTGGAGCACGCCGCCGTCTTCACGCGGCCACCATCGACGAGAGGCCGCTACGCCAAATCCAACCGCTCCGCCATCGTCTACAACCCCACTGTGCAGAAGGAATCGGAGCCAGACGCCTCCACGAGCTCGCTAGCTTTGTCGTCTTCGTCTCCGGCCGCCGCGGATCGACCTTGAATTCCGGCAGCACCAGAGCCTCCCCGAGAAAGCCGTCGCTTCAGTTAGACTCAGGGTGAGCTCGGGATCAAAACCCCTAACTTTTCCCCCTTGATTGCTCCCTCTAGCCGGATCCGCCATGAGAACCCGAGCTCCTCGACGCCATGGTCGTTGCCCTCCTCGCTCCAGTGCCCGTCATGAAGCTCCAGTGCACGCGTTTGACTCCTGCGTGTACTAGCGTTCGAACGCGCCACAAATCAGCTCAATCCGTGCACTACAGCGACAACTACGATCTTGCCGCCGTTCTCTTGCCGCCGAAGACGTCGCCGCCGTCGATTCCGAGCTCCCCGTGACCCCCTGTTGCTTCCAGACGACGCGGACGACGATGATGCACCCGATGGTGTCCTCCCCGTAGCCTCTCGTGGCCCCTGTCCCATTTCGGCGAGTGCGCCGCCGAGGCCAGGCCGCCGGCGTTTAGCCGTCGGTGGGTTAGTCTAACCCCCTCGCTAATCCACCTCCTAACCCCACCCTGGGTCACTGACCAGTGGGCCCAGTGGCTTAATTAAGCCACTGGTTAAATTAACCAGCCGGGTTAATTAACCCAGTCACTGACAGAGTGACCCCACATGTCAGCCCCCCCTGATGTCAGCCCAGCGCAATAAATCGATTAACTGAATTTCCAGAGTAATTTGAATTAAATAAATTCCAGAAAATACCCCAAACTTTGGATATTCATAGAAAATTCATATTAACTCCAAATTGGACAAATAATATATGAAAAATGATCAGGAGAAAATAAGCTATCCAAAAATGCAACTTTCAACTATGTTTGAGTTGATTATAAATGGGACCAGTAGCATATGTCATTTGAATTATTTGGAATTAATTCAAATTCAAATCAAATGCTTTTGCAACTTAGACCATGGAATTATGCTATATTTCAACCACACTTCAGAGGCATATCATACACATTTCCAAAAGGTTCAAAATGATCAAACAATGTCACATGTAACTTGGTCAAGTTTGAATTCAAATTGGAGTTTGAATTTGCAATTCAATTTGCAATATACTCCATTTAAATGGAATTGCTTCACACATCAAAGCATTTACATCAAGTTTCAACCTTCCATCATGTGATTGTGCATTGTATTTACTTTACTACTTTGCTTGTTGTTTGTCGAGTAGAGGTGGAACCGGAGCAGGAGGCTGCCCCCTTCGCTGAAGACCCAGAACCCGAACCTCGTCAGCAAGGCAAGCAAACCCCCATTGATCATGTCGATAAAATCCCACTTCCCTCTCATGTCTCGCTTATGCATTGTATAGGATGATTACCATGCTACGTTTCTACCGCATAGATGAACCCATTCCTTTGCATGACCTATCATTTGTCACAGTAGTAGGCAAAACCACAATCCTAGCAAATGTAGGAGTTGATTGATATCATGTGGCCCCTGCAAATGTTACTGCTTATTGCATGCTTAGAGTGATACCTGGATGATACTGTTATGTGAGTCGGGATGGTAGTGATCATGTTGATGTTGGTAGAAAAGTGTTGGTGAATCGACCCTAATACAAGGTGTACGATGAGAGGCTGTGTAGGAATACACGGTGGGTTGTCTCGTTGAACACCGCCCTAAGTCCGAGTTCTTGTGTGGTGATCCAAGATGAAGATTACAACCACACATTGGGCTGACTGACCCCTCTCAACCTATTAACTCATCCCTTTCGATGTCCAGATGTCGCAATAGTTCGGAGTTCTGGTAGGTCTGTGGCCTGGCTGCTAAGTGAGAGAACGGCTCATCCGAGACCGGCTTATGCACCACGCACACATCACTTGGGTCCACTTCGGTAAACCGGACGGGTTCACGATAGTGGTAACCAACCCAAGTAGGCGGCTTTCTCGGACTAGATCGGCTATGAGGTAACAGTTGTGGTGAGCATCCTCGCCGACACTTCTTGAACGGTGTCGAGTACAAAGGCGGTAAATGATGATCATGTGTGTGTAGCGGTACACCCTTGCAGGGTTAACAAAACTATTCGAATAGCCGCGTCCGCGGTTATGGACTGCTTGGAAAGCTTAGCTTGATTATTAGACAACTTGAACCGGATACTTCTAAAACACACCAAGATAAGTGTGAGTACTATGGCGTGCTTTCTCGTGGGGAAGTCGAAAAAGGCACCATAGTGGTGTAATTGGTTGGAGAAAGTAGTGGACTCGTGTACGCTTCTTACCTCAAGTCTGGTACTCGTAGTTCAGGATTAGCCAAGTCAAAGCTGGCACTTCTGCAAGTGAAACTCCACCTCCCTTTACCTTGATACATCTGCATGAGTAGTATAGCTCCTATGTAAGTCTTGCTGAGTACGACTTTGTACTCACGTTTGCTTAATCTATGTTTTAGATGATACCACCGACCCCGAAGGTGGCTTCTTCATCGAGGTTGACGACTGAAGATCAACTAGTCTAGTCCCAGTCAGACGACTGGTTCCCTCGTGGAGGGCTTATGTTTTAATAAGGCTTCTTAAGCCATTTGTTAAACTTGTCTGTACTCAGACATAATTTGCTTCCGTTTGTGTTGTAATGTTGGATCACATGTTTGTGATCTCTGTGTGCACTCTATAAGAGTTATCAATAAAAATGTACACTTTGTAGAGAATTGCAATGGTACCTGCTGTTCATACAAGGCATGTGTGCTGCGTGTATGTTTATAACATGCATGTCTTTGTATGGGTTTTCGAGACCTTAGTTGTGATCTGGCTGGCGGTCTTTCATACACCAAGTGGCCCTTAGATGTGCGCAGCTTGGGGCATCGCGATGCGATTGCTCGAGACTCCGTCTCGTGCACACTTTGTGGTATGATCGAGCCCGCCCTAGACCCCGACTAAGTGATCGGGCTGGAGTAAGTCTATGTAAGAGTTATGAGATAGTCGATAGTATGGTTGAGGCGACTTGTCTTTGAATATGGGAGTTCACCACCCATATCATTAGACTTGTGTGCGGACGATGAGGACCCATCTCAGTTGATCATCCGGCCTGGATGGGATGCCCCTCACGTATGATGCTTTCCGAGAACGTTCTGTGCTTGGCCTTGTCTTCTTAGACAAGTGGGTACGGTTCTCGTCTCTCCATATGACTATGTCTTAACTGGACTTGCATACGCTAACCCCGGGTCCCGACAGGAAACAACACATCCCCTAGACTCATATTTCTGTCACTCAAGCTAGTCATCGGGGGGCATGAACCCACAATCATGCATAACGCTCCCTCTTGGAGTTACTACCTACTACTTGGACAAAGCAATAAAAAGCAACGGTGAACATGCAAGAATTACTCAAGAACAAAAATATAAAAGAGAAGAACCAAATATATTACTCATCACAATCTGAACATAGTCTCATAATCCATCAGATCCCAGCAAACTCAACATAGCAACAGCAGAAAGAGTTACATATGTGCCTTGATCATGTAGGGCATCTCACAAGGTCTAATCCATGAAGAACAAAGAGGGGGAGAGAACATCACATAGCTACTGATCATGGACCCATGGTCCATGGTTTACTACTCATGGTTCATCCGGGAAGCGTCCATGGTGGTGGAGAAGCTCCCAGAGGTCAATCCTCCCTCTGGCAGGGTGTCTGAAAGAGGTCTTCTGACGCTCCCGATCTTGGAAGCGCGACGGCGGCGGAACAGAGGCGAGATCGCGAAAAAGGTTCTGTCCTCGAGGGTTTCAGAGGACGAGGTAAATATAGGCGAAGGAGGCAGCCAGGGGGGGCCACCAGGAGTCCAGGAAGCCTCGCAGCGCGGCCCCACCCTAGACCGCGCCCCCTGGCCGCCTGGGCATTAGGTGGGGCCCCTCTCCCCCCTTCAGGCATCTGGAAGCTTCTGGTACACTGATTTTTTATATATTTTTCCCATAATTTTTCTGGCATTTTACGTAATGGGAAAACCTGAAATAAAAAGACAACAGAAAACATAAACTGGCACTGGGGTGCACTGAGTTAATAGTTTAGTACAAATATGATCAAACACATAGCAATATCACCCAAAACATGCATGGAGCAAGCAGAAATTATAGATACTTTTGGGACGTATCAGTGGGGACACCCCCTGGTGCTCCCCTGCGGCCTATTGTTACCCCTCGTCCAGGAAACCCTCGAGAAAAACCCCGCACCACGAAATACCTATCTATTCTGCCCCCGCGCTTCCAAGATCGGGAGCACCAGAAGACTCCTTCCCGGCACCCTGTCGGAGGGAAGAAGGACCACCAGGATCTTCTCCACCACCATGGATGCTTCCCGGATGTGTCGTGAGTGTTCCCGCTTGGACCATGGGTCCATGACCAGTAGCTATGTGATTTCTTCTCTCCAATCTTGTTCTTAAATGTTTAGACCTTGTGTTCTGCCCTACATGATCAAGGCACCTATGTAATTTTCCTGCTATTGCTATGTTGTGTTTGCTGGGATCCGATGGATTATGAGATTATGTTCAGATCGTGATGAGTTATATATTTGGTTTAACTTTTATATTTCGTTCTTGAGTAATTCTTGCATGTTATCTGTTTTTTTATTACTTTGGCCAAGTAGTAGATAGTAACTCCAAGAGGGAGCGTTATGCATGATTGTGGGTTCATACCCCCCGATGTCTAGCTTGAGTGACAGAAACATGAGACTAGGGGATGTGTTGTTGCCACCAGGGAGAAAACAACAGATCTTGTAACCGCGGTTGCAAGGATTGTTTACCTTACGCATAGATTGTTAATCCAATTGTCTCTTTCTTTGAGTTTACACTTTGGGTGGGGCTCGCAACTTAATACCAGCGAGATGTTCTGGATAGATATCTCAAGGTGGATGATTAGTGAGTAGATGAAGATGGATTTCGGTCTACTTGTTTTGGCGTATTGCCCATACTTTTGAGCCTCTTACTTTCAAGTAGCATAATTAGCATTGCGGTGCATTTATAATTCTGTCAATTGACCATCTGTAATTTGTTCACATAGCTTAGTTGTTGTATCGTCTTTTGGGAGAGGGACATCACTAGTGAACATCATGGGACCCTGATCCATGTTTCCACCACTGTTACAACTACACTTTATTTACCACTTTTTTACTTTCTATTGCAATTATCACTACTATCTACTCTTGTGTTTGATCCTTTGTAAACGACAAGGCCGGAGGGATTGACAACCCCTCTGTACTCGTTGGGAGAAAAGTTATGTGTTTCTGTGTGCAGGTCCACGTCAACTCTCGCGTTATCAAGTAATCTATGGCGCCGTTGACACCTACTTGTCAATCCTTGGAGTCCTCCTGGATTCGATAAACCTTATAGTCCTCGTGTAAGGGAAATTAGCCGTTATCTACGTCTCTATCGTCCACTTGGGGTAACCAACGAGGAGCACTACTTCAGTACCATCAAGCTAATTTCTGGCGCGTTGCCAGGGACTCCACTCTTCAAGATAGGGGAGTTGCACACTATCTTTTATCTTTGCTTTTTAGTCTTGTTAGTTTATCTTATCATTTTTATCTTAGTGTGCTTTATCAAAAATCACAAAAAATTTATTTACCTTGATTTTAGTACTCCTTTCTTTTTAGTCAAGCATGTTAGGACTTGGTGCTTTGAAGGAATTGGAAGTTCTAGATTTCCATTAAAGGGATGGAGAAAATATGAAGAAGGCATGGGACAGAATTTCTGATGCACATAGGAGAATTATGCCTTGGATACCTATAAGAATTGTGCTTAGAAATTTTTATCATGGACTTTTTAAATGGTGCAAACACTCTCTTGATATTAGAGTTAAATGATAATTTTTAGAGTGCGATGAAGCTAGAGCTCTTGATATTATACATGGTCTATCTAGTTACTTTGTTTATGATCATAGTTTTGATACTGTTATAGATAGACTTGCTACTATTGAAAGGGTGCGAATTATGTATCTTCACAAGCGTGTACATGTCATATATGTACCATCCATTCATGCATCAAGATTCACAGATAAAAAATTTCCCCGCTAAAGGCATCTGCGTGATGGAGTGGTCGAAATAAGCAATGTCCTAATCAGCAATCCTCTTTCCCCTATTCCCGCGGGAATCTCCGTTGCCGTAGCCTGTAGCCTTTTCGTGTCTGCCTCTCCCCCATCTCTCTCCCCTCTTTCTTACCCACCACCACTCCTCTCTCCCCATGTATCTCCACTCACCAGAAGCCATTGTTGTTCCATGTGTCGCGCTGCTCGATCTTCTTCTTTTGAGGTTAGTTCCCCCACAACCCTCCCTAATCTCTCTTTCACTTGTTTTTGTGATGATTCTGTTGCCCATTTGTTCGTGGTCACAGGCGGCAGCCATGGACGGGTTTGATGCATTCTTATGCCCATAAGAACACACCATCCACACCCCCTCCATCGGCGCACAGCTGCGGGACTTACAAGATGAGGTGGCCGGTCAGTCCCAAACCGAGGATCTGGACAACGAACCTGTCAACATGGGTGGTGCCGAAGAAGTTGCAAGCAACAATGCCCAACGCGACAGCAGCTGCCCCTCTGGTCTCTGGATACAATAAGAGGTAAATAAGATCCATCCACACGCCCCCGTTTTAGGTGCACCACTTCTGTCTGGCAATTTTCCCCTGTGTTCTTCAAATTTTATTTCAATTAGAATTTTCATATTTTTTGTGCACGCGAAAACTAAACCACTCCATCCTAATAACAAATAGTTCTTTCACGGTTAGTAACTTCTGCTGCTCGTTTCAATTAGTACTATGTATTCCAGCATGTCGCTTGACTGGACCACAAATTGAGTTCTCGCGTTGTTTCTTAAATAGAGTTTTGGTTGTACTGTTCGCGGCCAGCGCACCACTGCAAAATCTGAAGCATCATGAAATTTGGATCATCTTTTTGCTCCAGTGTTACTTCTTTAGCTTGATAATTGGGAAAAGATTTATCCTTTTTGGTGGTGTGATAGCTGCTTGGAGTGAGTACTGTTGAAATTGTACCGTAGTAAAAATCTGCAGTTTTTATGCCTGAAAACTGCACTTCTGATTAGGTCAACTGTTGCATCTTCTGTAGAATTTACACACACCCCGCATTGTTTGGTTTCGTGCAGGATAAGGTGGGGAGGAGGACCGGATGTTAGAGTTCGGCAGTCGAGAGAGTGCGGAGCTGTAGAGATGGCCCTCAGGAAGTCGCCCGACAGGGCTACGACGCATATCTTTGAGCCTACGATCTCCATCTCATTTTGCGATCCATGGCTGCCCACGGTGCAGTGCCTGATTCAGCTTCGAGCGGCAGGTAAAACATGAGGGATTGCTCTCTTCTCTCTAGCCTGAAACCCTGGGGATTCTGGTTCAGTTGGGACTTGGGAGTGGCCATGTTGAAGAGGAGAGGGTATGCTAGAGGCTGGAAGCTGCTTCCCTTTGACCGTGACGCAACCCACTGCTATGTGGAGAAAAAGGGCTAACTACCATACACTGATTTGATGTAACAATGTAATAGTTGTGTGTAGGATAAAGATGGTGTCGAAAGTGAATGGATTGTCTAGTACCTGAGACTCCGTGTATGATTCTCGGGAATATTATTAACAACCCCAGGAGACAAAAATATGTAAGATAATCTCTTTTTTTGAGAGAGATAATCTTGCACTTGTTGATAAATAAAACATAAATTCAGAATCTTGGCAGTTCTTTTATGTCGTTTTCATTCAGATAAATCAGTAGTCTCCATTACATCAGTGCATTACATCTAGTGCTAAAAAGATAATGGCCTAATAGATTGATCCTTGATTCTCTAGCTAATTCACGCAATGAACATTGCCGTGACAGCAGCAAGAACAAAAAACGCAAGCAGTCAATCAAGGGGACAACAAAAAACACAAGCAGTCGATCAAGGGGACATGGTCAAAACCATAACAGTTGCAAGAAGGGCAAACCGCATCTTCCAGGGGATATGCATAAGCGCATAGTACAGGGCTGGGCTAGCAGCAGCGTGGAAACATGGCCGCTTTTCACTTTATGTCATGTCTCTATTTGCTGTGCCCCTTCTTAATTTGTTCAGAAATTCTTAGTGCAATAACAAAGCGGTGGGTGGTTGCACATATCTCAAAGCAAGATGTTACCAATGGACGGTATAGCTATGACATGTACCCGCTTTTGTAGGTACATATGCATTTCCACTATTGAAAAGAGATTGGATGCTCTAGACTTGAGGAAAGTAGAGAAACCCAAGCCCAACAAAAAGATATTTTGGAAATAGACAATGACTGGGAGCATTTTTTTAGAATTAGCATCTCTAACCACGAATTCCTTGCTTATTGTGATATTGGATCCATGGTTTTTACAATGCCAAAAGTAGTTTATGATTCTTTAAAACTATTAAACACGGAAAATTTGTCATCTTATCATGAACATGCTAATGGAGATATTTCCCAGATCCAGGGAAAGGTAAAAGATGTCCAAGTTACATTCTTTAAAAGGAGTGCAACCGTTGATTTCTTCATCATGGAGCCAGACCAATGAAACATAGTGCTTGGAAGGGAATTCCTCCGAGCTGTAAAAGGCTTCATTGATATAGATAAAGGACACATACGCTTACGCAGTAAGGAGAAAGGTACGTATCACTTCCCTAAAATAAATAAGGATGACATTGTTGAGGAACCATTTGAAGGTCTTTATAACTCCGACAACTACGACGACTTTTGATTCCTCTTTGTCTCGTGCCTAGCTAAAAGGCATAAAATAAAGTGCTTGTTGGGAGGCAACCCAACATGTTTTTACTTTCAGTTTTAGTGGTCTTGATGCATGTTACTACTGTAGCAACATCATTGTATCTTTATTTTCAATCTTTGTGCCAATTTTTAGCCTCCGATTGCAAGAAAGTTCAAAAGTTGTGACATGTTGTCCAAAAACAGATTATGTCCCCTTGATGGAAAAATTGGCCATAAATCACAAGATCATCTTTTTGATCTCAATTGTTTTGAAAGTATGCTCCATACAATTGGCTTCCGTGCGTCTGTTCTGAGTTTTTTTATTTGAGTTGCAGAAGTACCCTGGAAAAATTATTTACTACCTACTGGTCTGTTTTTCACAGATTTTCCACTTTTTGCATTTCCTTCGCTTTGCAAACCTTAAGCTTACTTTTTCTTTGCAAAAACTGTTTGGCAATCTTGAGAAATAGTAGCTCTTCAAGAATATCTTTATTTCTAGTAGAGAAAAAATTACTTTATCATGGGTACTAACCACTCTAATCAGCTTTTGATGAGTTTCGTATGAAGGGAGTTTTCAAGTATGCAAAGGGAGATGATGAAAGAAGATTCAATAGTGTCAAGCGCTCAAGCTTGGGGATGCCCCCATGCACCCCCAATAAATATCCAAGGAGACTCAACCATCTAAGCTTGGGGATGCCCCCGCGCGTCCCCTTCTCCATCAACAATCATCAGTTCGCCCTTCTCCATGCTATATTTTTATCGCTTCATATGTTATGTGCTAAACTTGGAGCTTCTCGCTCTTTAATTTTTAGTTTATTTTAGTTTTCCTTGCTGTCCATAACAAGTTGGATCCTAGCCTTCATTGTTTGGGAGAGAAACACGCTCCACTCCACCGTAGAACACAACATAGGCTCGTAAGCTAATCTTTATTTTTGTGTGTGTTCTTTATCATTTCATAGCTACTGTCATGCTTAGCTCTTAGTTTTCATGCTTATAATTTTAAGAGCTTTTGTTTAGGTTCTTCTAGGAACTCTCTTGAGTCTTCATGTTTATCTTGTTAGAGAGTTGGCTTGTTGCACTGAGTTGTGTGTCTTGCATGAGTAGGTAATTAAGGTTGCTATTACAAGTGTAGTAGTAACATGTAATAGTTTTGAGGTATTGATTAGAGTAATGTTTGGACATCAAGATGCCAAGAGCTTGAGCCTATTAGTGATAGGCGTCGTATTTTGGGAAATCCGTGCTTATTTTCAAAAACTGCAAAAATTAGCTGAGAACTCTAGCTACTAGATGGATCGCTAACCCCTGGAAGGGTTGGAATATATAGAGTACCCTCACGTACCATGGGTCGAGGATGCGCAAGGATAACCAAACCCCCATACACTCCTCCTCGGAGTACTAGTCTCTTTGTGAACCTCCCGATTAGATAGAGAGTTACCGATAATAAGTGCATGAGTTCTTCGGACTAATGCGAGTATTCGATTGTTGGCACTTCCACCTTCCCATATTTTGCTAGGCTCTTTGGTACCGTGCATTGCGCCTTTCTCACCTCGAGAGTTGGCGCATACTTCGCCAGTGCATCCAAACCCTTGGCATGATGCACTCTGTCATCATAAACCTCCTTATATCTTCCTCAAAATACCCACCATACCTACTCATCAAGGCATTTTCATAGCCTTTCCAAGATACTTTGCCATGCAACATCCACCATCTCATGGCTTGAGCTTCATGTCATACAGGCTTTTTCTTGATCAAAGAGCCGCATGCTAGTTGGTCTTTGCCCTTATTATTTCTACATGACGCGCTAGTATCATTGCACATCCTGCTACACTGGCAGAGGCATACATTTGCATACATCATGATAGTTTTCATTTTTCTTTATGTTGAGTAATTCTTATAAAGTGTGAAGATCTTCTATATTCTTGTAAAATATAGAGTGTTGCCCTTAAGTGAGGAAAAGATCCCAAAGAGGAAAAATTGAAAGATCCCAAAGAGGACAAATGAGAGATAAATAGAAAGATCCAAAGAGGCCACAAAAATACAAAAAGAAAGAAAAAATAAAAAAAGAAATAAAAAGAGAGAAGGGGACAACACTACTATTCCTTTTGAAAGATCCACACTCGTACTCCATTGCTATATTTGTACTCCATAGAGATTATCATTCTTGCTTAACTATGTGGGGACCCTTACACTATAGAACTTGGCTTGCATATTCCAAGGATGAGCCTCCTCAAATGAGCACTAGGACTTCATGAGCAAGCAAGTTGGATGCACCCCCACTGGTTCCATTGGAGAGCTTAACTTAGCTCATATGTGCATCCGTTGCATGGCAATCCCTACTCCTCACATCATATCTATCATTTTGCCTTCTCTCTCCTATGATTGTCCTTATAAATGTGAGCATTTCAAACCTTTTTGTCTTCCTTCCCAATCATTTCTCTCTTTGCCATCCTAAGTGCTAACGTATCTTGCTCGCACCCATCCATGGCATGAGTGCTCAAAGTCGAAAGGGAGAGGATTAGTTTGACTTGTACCTCACTAGTGGTCTGGGATGAGTCAAAATAAGATCCCGAAGGACACCAAGTGTGAAACTTTAGTAGACTGAGTTCTCAATTAAACTATAAATATTTATTCTCTAATCCAATCTCCCATTGCTTGCACGCAAACACCATTTGGAGACATTCGAGTCACGGACAGCAAGAGCTCTTGCACCTTTATGGTCATGCTTTGCCCGTTTCAATACTAGATATAGACTCTTGCTTGTTTTTATCTTGACTTGAATTGCACATCTTACTTGCTTTACTTTGAAGTTCTTATGTGTGTGTTATCATGTCACCACAAAAATTATATGTGTTATCATTTACCTACTCGAGGACGAGCAGGAATTAAGCTAGGGGATGTTGATACGTCCCAAACGTATCTATAATTTCTGCGTGTTCCATGCACTTTTATGTGACATTGCTACACTTTTATATCATTTTACACGTATTTGGACTAACCTACTAACTCAGTGCACCCAGTGCCAGCTTCTGTCTGTTGATGACTTTAGTTGAAGTGATTTTCCCCCAATTTAAAATGCTCCAAAAATTCCAAAACAAATCAGAATAAAAATCAGCGTGACGGAAGCTTCCAGAACCAAAAAGGAGAGTCGGAGGGGGCCACCCCCTCCCAGGCGGCCAGGTCGCGCGGCCCACTTCCTGGCCGCGCCACCAGGGCGTCTAGGAGGTGGGGACACCCCCTGGTTCCCCCTTCGGCCTATTTTTGCCCCTCGTCCAAGAAGACCTCGAGAAAAATCCCGCATCGTGAAATACCTCTCTGTTCCGCCGCTGCTGTGCTTCCAAGATCGGTAGCAGAAGAAGACTCCTTCCCGTCCAAAATGCATCACCATTTTATATCATAATTCACCCCTATTCATTGATATATTTCATGTTATGAAACTATTCTTATGTTGTTTTGGCTTGTTTTACACAGTTTGCAACTTTCCGATGCCTAAGCAGAAGATGCAGGATTCAGCGGTAAAAAGTGGACACGGAGTTGCTGAATCAGAAGACCTCCAAATGACCTTAAAATCAACGGAGGCTATTTTCTAGAAAATTGATGGAGGCACGCAAAACGAGAGCTAGAGGGGGGCCACCAGGTGCCCAGGTGGCCGCGCCGGGTGGCCGCTTGGACACCCGGGGCCACCCCCGGCTCCCCCCTTTGGCCTATTTATTCCCCGTCACCCAAAAACGCTAGGAGGGAGGAGTTTCACGAGTTTCGCCGCCGCTCCGTGGAGGAAACCTATAGAGAAGAAAAGACATCTCCGGCGGGCAGATTCCTCCGGGGAGAACACCTCCCAGATGGGGAGATCATCGCCATCGTCATCACCATCGTCACGGGCATCATCGATATCATCATCAACATCATCCCCAACATCAGCACCATCTCCACCACCATCCTATCTCATCCCATAATTGAACTGGTGTTGTAATCCGTACTATCTATCATCTCTACTCTACCGGTGTTGATTAATCCTTTCTGGTGAATGCTATTGAGTTTTGTTGGAGAAATATTGTTATGTCCATATTATTTATCATCTATTTATCACCACTGATCATGATCTCTTGTATGTCTTGTGAGTAGTTACTTTAGTTCTTGAGGACATGGGAGAAGTCTAGTTGTTAGTAGTCATATGATGTTGAAGTAATATGTGTTGTTTGATATTTAAGTTGTGTTGTTGTTTTCCTAGTGGTGTTGTGTGAGTCGAACACTCAACACTTCGCCTTTCTAAGGACCTAGGGGAATGCATTGTGTATAAAGAATGCTTACGGTGGGTTGCCGAAGTGACAGAAACATGAACCCCAGTTTGCACGCTTTTGCACAAGGGAATAATGGATCCTTGATCGTATTGTTGTGGTTAGGCTTTTGCCTTAATTTCTACCTTTTATTTGTGGATGCTTGCAATGTGTTTAATCATGAGAGTGCACTTACCTTAGTCTAGAAGGTTTACTAGCATAGATTCACCCACTCAACACTTATTAACACGAAACATAGTACCGATACGGAATATGGTGAAAGCACGTGACTATCTCTCCCGTGTGTCCTCAAGAACACTTTAGCCTTTATAAGTTAAGTTGCCAGGCTTATCCTTTTGCTCAAAAGGATTGGTCCACTTGTTACTCCTCGGTGCCTTTTACTTTGCTTGCTTTTATCTTCTTGTTTCTTATACCGAAAACCCGAAAAAACTATTTTTCAGTGGTTACAGTTATTTCTTTACCAAAGTCACGTATCAATACCTTCTGCTCCTCGTTGGGTTCAACACTCTTATCTATCAAAAATGCTACAATCGATCCCCTACAATTGAGGGTCATCAAGTACTGTTTTTTGGCGCCGTTGCCGGGGAGCGTAGCGCTATTAGTAAGTGAAGCTGGTAAGGAAGCTTTTATATTTCTGTTTTTATTTTGTTGTTGCTACTCTTTGTCCTTATGGACACCTGTACTCTTGGTTTGTTGCTTATGGGCAGACGCCCCTCTACAGTGGTGGTCACTCCCACCCCTACTGAAATTGTGCCTTATAAAATACCAACTGGTTTTATCGATTATGTCTTGGCTAATCGTTATGCAGGAGACAGACATCCAGGTGAAAACCTGCTATATTTATCACAACTATGTTCATTATTCAAGCTTGCAGGTGTGTCAATGGAGTTCGTCATGAAGAAATTATTCTCCGTATCACTAATAGATAAAGTTTCATATTGGTATAAGCTCCTCGATAACTCACATTTATTAATTGGCAAGAGCTTATGACTCTCTTTTATACAAATTTTTATCCTCTTCATGAAATTCATCGAGACAGGAACCACATCTATAACTTTTGGTCTCGTGACGGAGAAAGCATCTCTCAAGCTTGGGGGAGACTGAAGTCCCTAATGTTCAGATGTCCTATTCATGAGCTCCCCAAAGATATTATACTTACAAAATTTTATGCCAGGCTTTCTCGTCAGGATAAGCAGATGTTGGATGCCTCCTCTAGTGGGGTATTTCAAACAGGAAGCGTTGTAGAAAGATGGGATCTCATTGAAAGGATCTAGAAGAACACTGAAGACTGGGAAATTGAAAAAGGTATTGAACCTGTTATAAATTATGAGCATGATTATATTGATAGCTATGTGAAAACTGATTACTTTAATACCTTTTGCTCTAAGATTGGTCTTGATTCCCAGCTTATGATTGATTTTTGTAAGAACTTTGCCTCTCATATTGACTCTTCTAAGGAGGAGAAGGATCAGTACCATAAACCTTATAAAGAATTACCTGTTCCCATTAATGTTGCTGACCTTATTCTGCCTGCAGTTATGTATGAAAAGCCCCCTTTTCCCGCAAGGATAACGGAGCACTCTTTTGTGACATGCATAATAAATAAAAGTAAGAGAAGAACTTACGAACCTCACGACCAGATCAAGGTCGATCCTCAAGTTGCGGTGGTTAAAGATCTAGTTACTAATAATGTTTTGGATTCCAATATAATTTTTTGTGCTGTTTCAACTAACATTGTTACAGCCAAGAATAAAAGCCCAATTTCACGTACACCAGTTGTATCTATCCAAATATGAGATCACAATTATTACGGGCTATGTGATTTGGGATCAAGTGCTAGCGCTATTCGTTATTCACTCTATCAGGAGATCATGGGTGAGATTTCACCCTGTGAACTTGAAGAGGTCGATGTTACTATTTATCTAGCAAACAAAAAAACTATCTCTCCCATTGGGATTGTGAGAGATGTTGAAGTCCTATGTGGAAAGGTAAAGTATCCTACCAACTTTCTAGTACTTGGTTCAGTGCAAGATAGAATTTGCCCTATCATCTTTGGTAGGCCTTTCCTCAGCACATGTGGAGCTATAATAGATTGCAGAAAAGGTAAAGTTTCTATTGAATTCAATGGTGAGCCATATGAATTTAAATTTTCTAAGTTCTCTAAGCAGCCTCGTGGTACTAATTTACCTAGTAATGATAAAATTATTGAAGATATTGCTTCCATTGCTATTCCTCCTAATGATCCTTTGCAGCAATATATGGAAGACCACGAGAATGATATGCATATGCAATAAAGAAACGAGTTAGACAAACTATTCACAAGACAAACTGTTATCCTGAAGCACAACCTTTCGGTTGAACCTTTAGGAATCCTAGCACAACCAAAAGAAGACCCGGTGTTTGACCTCAAACCACTTCCCGACGCTCAAGTATGCTTATTTAGATGAAAAGAAAATATATCTTGTTATTATCAATGCTAACCTTTCAGGATTTGAAGAAGACACCGTGGTGCCCTTGGCTATACCCTTGATGACCTTAAGGGGATTAGTCCGTCGATTTGCCAACATACTATCAATCTCAAGCCCGATGCTAAACCAGTTGTTGATCATCAACGACGGTTGAACCCAAGGATGAAGGACGTGGTTAGGACTGAAATTCTAAAGCTTGTAGTCGTAGGTATTGATGTCTACGCACGCTTCTATTCTTGTAGACTATGTTGGGCCTCCAAGCGTAGAGGTTTGTAGGACAACAACAATTTCCCTCAAGTGGATGACCTAAGGTTTATCGAACTCAGGGAAGTAGAGGTTGGAGATGGTCTCTCTCAAGCAACCCTGCAATTAAGATACAAGAAGTCTCTTGTGTCACCAACACACCTAATACAACTAGGATTTGTATAGGTGCACTAGTTCGGGGAAGAGATGGTAAAATATGGGTGACAGGTGTGGCAAAGCAAGGTAATATAAATTTGTAATAAAAAGTGCAGCAAGCAAACAAGTGGTAAATGTGAGCCCAAACGGTATTGCAATGGTGGAAACAAGGCCTAGGCTTTATACTTTCACTAGTGGCAACTCCCACCAACATTAACATAGTCTAATCACATGATATTTCCCATAAAACATGTAATGGAGACGTACTCGGAGGTCATCCCTATGTGGTCAAGAGAGGACGAGAATTATGTAGGGCTACAAAAGCACACCTCTGAGTTCGTAGTTCTCAATCTATGGATTTCCCAATGTCACCGCGGCCATCCAAAGAGAGTACCACAATCACCACAACATATCTCAAGGATAGTCGAAGACAAGCACCAAGAGACTCTCAATCTTCAATCAACACACAAAAGAGGAAATCACTCATGAAAATATTCTTCTAACCCATGTCCAATAGACCGCTGTCACCATGGTCTCGGGGATTATACTAGATAAGATCAAGTGAGTACATCAATCCAATACATAGAAGAAGGGGAAACATCATCGGATCATCCTAGATTAACATAGCCTATGATCACAATGAAGATCACATCACAGGAGAGAGAGAGAGAAGACCACATAGCTACTGGTAGAAACCTTAGCCTCGAGGAGGAACTACTCCCGCTTCATGGAGGGAGGAAGCAAGATCGATTGAGATGAATCCGGGGGCACTTCCCCGTTCCGGCAGGGTGCCGGCACAGGAATTCTGGTCCCCCGAAGCTTGTCGGCGATGGCGGCGGAGATCGTAATTGCTTCTGGAGAAAAGGGGTCTGGAATAAGGGATTTCGCGACGCGAGTATAAATAAGAGCCAAATGGGGGCACCGGGGGTGGACCCAATCGCCTAGGCGGCCTGGTGGCGCGACCTCCACCTAGGTCGCGTCGGGTGGCCACCTCGGTGACTGGTGGCCCCCCTCCGGCTCTCCTTCGGTGATTCTGGAAGGTTCCTTCACGCTGATTTTTATATATTTTTCCCCTAATTTATTGGGCACTTTAAGTAATGGGAAAACTTGAAATACAAAAACAGAAGGAACCATAAACTGGTACTGGGGTGCACTGAGTTAATAGGTTAGTCCAAATATGATCAAAAGTGTATGAAAGTGTATCTAAAACATAGCAATATCACACAAAACATGCATGGAGCAAGAAGAAATTATAGATACGTTTGGGACGTATCAACATCCCCAAGCTTAATTCCTGCTCGTCCTCGAGTAGGTAAATGATAACAAGCATAATTTCTGTGGTGACATGCTAACAACCATATAAGAACTTTGTCAGTAAATCAATCAAGGTATGTAATTCAATTCAAGTCATAACAAGCAAGAGTCTATATTATCATTGAAACAAGCATGATAACAAGCATAATTTCTGTGGTGTTTGCATGCAAGAAGGGGGAGTTGGGAATACGAGAGAGAAAATAAATTTGTTGAGAACTCAATCTACTAAAGTTTCACACTTAGTTTTCTTTGGAATCTTATCTTGACTCATCCCCAGACCACTAGCCAGGTATAAGTAAATTTGATCCACTCCTTTGTGATATTTTGAGCACTCATGCAATGGATGAGCGTAAGCACGTGAGTTGACACTTAGGATGGCAAAGACAGAGATATGGTGGAGGAGGAGGACAATAAAGGCTGTGAAAGGCTCACATCAATGAGGACAATCATACGCGAGAGAAGGAGTAATGATATATATGATGTGAGGAGTAGGGATTGCCTTGCAACGGATGCACATATGAGCTAAGAAAAGCTCTCCAATGGAACTAGTGGGGGTGCATCCAACTTTCTTGCTCATGAAGACCTAGAGCTCTTTTCAGGAGGCTCATCCTTGGAATATGCAAGCCAAGTTCTATAGTGTGAAGGGTCCCCACATAGCTATATGCATAAATGATCATCTCTATGGAGTACAAGACATAAGAGGGAGTACGAGTGTGGATCCTTCAAAATTAATAGTAGTGTTGCCCCTTTCTCTCTTTTTATTTCTTTTTCTCTTTTTTCTATTTTTGTATTTTTTTGGTGGCCTCAATGGCTCTTTCTATTTAACTCTCATTTGTCCTCTTTGCTATCTTTTAATTTTGTCCACTTTGGGATCTTTTCCTCACTTAAGGGCAACACTCTATTTTACAAGAAGGTATTAGAAGATCTTCACACTTTACAAGGTACTCAACATAAATAAGATGTAGCTATCATGATGTATGAAAATGTATGCCTCTGTCAGTGTAGCAGGAACATGTATGCCATGAAGATCAAGTCATGAGAAGGTGGATGTTGCATGACAATATATCTCGAAAAGGCTATGGAAATGCCTTGATAGGTAGGTATGGTGGCTGTTTTGAGGAAAGATATAGGTAGGTTTATGAGGACAGCGTATCATGCCAAGGGTTTGGATGTACCGGCGAAGTGGGCGCCAACTCTTGGAGTGAGAAGAGGGTAATGCGCGGTACCGAAGAGGCTTGAAAATATGAGGAGGTGGAAGTGTCAACTTTCAATACTTACATTAGTCTGAAGAACTCATGCACTTATTATCGGTAACTCACAATCTAATAAGGAGGTTCACAAAGAGACAAGTACCCCGACGAGGAGTCTATGGGGGTTTAACTATCCTTGCGCATCCTCGACTCATGGTACGTGAGTGTACTCTAATATTCGATCCCTCCAAAGATTAGTGATCAATCTAGTAGCTAGAGTTCTCAACTAGTTTTTGTAGGTTTTGAAAATAAGCACGGATTGCCCAAAATACGACACCTATCACTAATAGGCTAGAGCTCTTGACACCAAAAGTTCAAACATTACTCACAACAATACCTCAAAACAATTTCAAATTACTACTACAACTGAATAGCAACCTCAATTATCTACTTCAAAACAAGACATAACTCAGTGCAACAACCAACTCTCTTAACAAGATAAACATGAAAAGTAAAGAGAGTTCCAACAACATACTAAACAAAAGCTAAAGCCCTTGAAAAAGATAAACATGAAAACTAAGAGCTAAACATGGCAGCAGCTATGAAAAGATAAAGAACACACAACGAAAGAAAGATAAGCATGAAATCCTATGATGTGTTCTAGTTTGAAGTGGAGCGTGTTTCTCTCCCACACAAATTAAGATGGTTTGTAACTTGTTATGAACATCAAGCAAAGCTAAAGAAAACTAAAAAGGAAACCTAAGAGCGACAAGCTCCTAGAATAGCACATAACGCATGAAGTGATAAAAATATAGTTAGACAGAGGACGAACTGATGATTTTTTATGGAGAAGGGGATGCACGGGGCATCCCCAAGCTTAGACGCTTGAGTCTCCTTGAATATTTATTGGGGATGCATGGGGACATCCCAAAGCTTGAGCGTTTGACACTCCCGGATCTTCTTTCATCATCTTCCCTCGCACACTTGAAAACTCCCTTCATACATAACTCATCATAAGTTGATTAGAGAGGTTAGTACCCTCAATAAAATATTTTTTGTCCACTATAAATAAAGATATTCTTGAAGTGCTACTGTATCTCAAGATTGCCCAAAAGTTTTTGCAAAGAAAAAGAAAGCTTAAGGTTTGCAAAAGCAAGGAAAGGCAAAACGTGACAGAATCTATGAAAAACAAAATAGCAGGTAATAAATAATTTTTTCGGGGTACTTCTGCAACTTAAATAAAAAAACTCATAACAAATGCTCGAAAGTCAATTATATAGACCACGCTGTCAAAAAAATCAGATAAAAAAGATGATCTGATGATTTTAGGTGAATTTTTTCGTCCAAGGACATAATGTGTTTTCTGGACCGCATGTCACAACTTTTGAACTTTCTTGCAATCGGCGGCTAAACTTGGCACAAAGCTTGAAAATAAAGATACAATGATGTTGCTACAGTAGTAACAAGCATCAAGACCACTAAAACTGAAAGCAAAAACTCCAAGTAAATATAACAAGGGTTGTCTCCCTAGAGCTCTTTCTTTATAGTCATAAAGATAGGCTTAATATTTTAATGATGCTCTCATAGGAATAAGAGTTGAAAAAAAGAGCATCAAGATGAAAATACCAAACACATTTAAGTCTAACATGCTTCCTATGCATAGGAATATTGCAATAGAATAATTCATTGAAGCACAAAGGAATAAGCATAGGAAGGCAAAACAAGTGCAGCTTCAAAACCTTCAACATAAAGAGAGGGGACATGATATTATTGAAATATCTATAAGAATATGTCCCTTATCATAATAATTAACATTGGGATCATGAATAATCTCAACAAAATAAGTATCACATAAAGCATTGTTACCATGATCCACATGCAAAAAGGTACTTTTACTCTCCACATAAGCATAATCTTTCTCATTAGTAATAGTGGGAGTAAGACTATCATAAACAACTTGAACACTATAGATTAATTGTGTATTAGAAAGATGGTGTTCAGCAAGGGAGTAATTCCCTCAATGATTATGACAAGTTTCATAAGGATAATTTATCCTTATGGCATAGGTACCTTTACAATCACTATAGATAGGAGTTATAACATCATCATAGTAGAGAAGAGCATTATCATTGCTAGCAAATATATTTGTAAACATGTTGTCTTTATTCTTATAGCCGAAGGTAAGCCTTCTCATCCAGCTTATAGCTTTCTTCCCGATGATGACGATCATAATAGCTTTTCTGACGAGACTGGGCTTTTTTCAATTTCTCACGAACAATGCGAACCTGCTCTTCTGCATCCTGAATCAAATCCGGTCCAAAGAATTGTCTTTCACCAGTTTCTGACCAGTTTAGGGGTGTTCGACATTTCCGTCCATAGAGAAATTCAAAAGGCGCCATGCCCAAACTAGATTGGAAGCTATTGTTATACGCAAATTCAGCAAAAGGAAGAGAATTCTCCCATTTCTTTCCGAAAGAGATAAAACAAGCTCTGAGCATGTCTTCGAGAATTTGATTTACCCTTTCTACTTGACCACTAGACTGCGGGTGATAAGCGGTGCTAAAGGAGAGGTGGGTTCCCATAGCATTCTGGAAACTTTCCCAAAATCGAGAGGTGAAAAGACTACCACGGTCTGAGTTGATTTCCAAAGGAACACCGTCAAGTGATACGATTCGGGAGACATACAAGTCCGCTAACTGACTAGCAGTTATAGACTCGCGAACGGGAAGGAAGTGAGAAACTTTGGAAAGTCGATCAATGACAACGAAGATGGCATCATTTCCTTTCTGGGTTTTTGGAAAGCCAATGATGAAGTTCATACTGACTTTATCCCATTTCCACTCGGGGATAGGCAAAGGTCTAAGAGTACCAGCAGGTCTTTGGTGTCCGGCCTTAATGCGACGACAAACATCACATTCAACAATGAACTGAGCAATTTCTCTCTTCATCCTAGTCCACCAAAATCTCTGGCGTAGGTCTTGGTACATCTTTGTGCTACCAGGATAAATCGAGAGGGGAGATTCATGGGATTCTTTATGGATCAGCTGTCTAAGGTTCTTATTCTTCGGTACTACTATCCTGTTCTCAAAGTATACAACACCTTCATTTTCTAGGGTAAAACATTTAGCCTTACCACTAGCAATGTTTCCTTTGATGTATCGGATACCTCGAGCACGTTTTTGTGCAGCTTTGATTTGATCCTCAAGAGTTGGTTTTGCTACTAAGGTGGAAAGGAATCCATAAGGAACAATCTCAAGATTGAGCTTTCGCAATTCCTCATAGAGATATGGTTGATACTGTTGTAACATGAGGTTGTTACAATACGACTTACGACTTAGTGCATCAGCCATAACATTGGCTTTGCCTAGGGTGTAAGAAATTCCTAAGTCATAATCTTTTATCAACTCAATCCAGCGTCTTTGCCTGAGATTAAGATCTGGCTGGGTGAATATGTATTTGAGGCTTTGGTGGTCGGAATAGATCTCGCAATGATTACCAAGGAGGTAATGTGTCACAACCCTAGTTTTGGTATGTGCTTTTATTACTAGAAATAATTGCATCATGTTTAAATTCTATGGTTTAAGAATTGGGGATTTGGAAAAGCCTCAAAATGAAATTAAAGAAAAAGGTGAGATAAAAAGTTTTTCCAAAATTCCTCCAAACAATTTTGAAAAGTCCTATAAATGAGTGTGATCATTTAAAAAATGATTTGGGGTCAAACCCATGCCCATGGATTTTTCAAATATGCAAACAGAGGCTTCGAAATTAAATTTAAATGTTGTTTGAATTTAAATTCAAATGTTTTGAATTTCAAAAATCAACAAAACTTGGGAGTGACTAGCTATATGTCACATAAGTCCAAATAAAATATTTGGGGATTTTCTATAAATGCTTTGGTATTTTTTTAAGAGGAAAACCAATAAAAAGAAAGTAAAAGAAAAATAAAAAGAAACAAAAAGGGCCAAAGGCCACTTACCTATTCGGCCCACCTGGCCCAGCCTGACCCAGAGGACCAGCCCAGCCCATAGGGGCATGGTCGTCTTCTACCCTGGGCAGGCAAGCACAGAGGTGCGTGGCGGCCATGCCCAGGGCGTCGACGCCACCTCCTGCTCCCCCTCTCCTCTTTTGCTTGACGAGGTGACGCGCCTCGAAGCCTCCTTCCTCTCCCCCCCCCACTGGAGCCTTCCCCTCTCCTCTCCGGCGAGTTCCTGCGAAGCCCGAAGCAACCGTAGTTCACCGCCGTCGCGCCACCGCAGCCAATGGCCTCCTCCCGCCGCGCAAGGTTGTCCAAGGCGCGCCCCGCCGTCGTCTTCATCGACCCGGCCGTCCAATTGGAGCCGAGGAGCTCCCGAAGCGACACCCTCTTCAATTTTCAACGCCGCGGACACCCTACTCTGGCGAGCGATTGCCGCCGTTACGCTTCCTCTCCGGCGACATCGACTCCTCCTCCGCATTCACGGTGAGCCAGCGACGCTCCCCATCTATCTCCCTCTCCTCCCCGAGCCTCCCCTCGTCAAGCCCGTCGGGAGCCAGAGGTCGGCCACCGCGGCCATGTCCGTGGGCGTGCTCCCGGCGCCCCCGTGCTGTCCCGAGGCACCCCCGTGGAGCACACGCGTGAGGGTCACCGTTAGGTGCACCTCCCGTGGCCTCTAGTGCCCGGAGGGGCCCCCTCCAATGAGCGTCGCCGCCTCCCGTGGCCACCGGCGGCTAACCGCCAGCCGTGCCGACGTGGCACAGTCATTAGGGGGCTAACCCCCTTGGTTAGTTGGCCCTAAGCCACTGACAGGTGGGGCCCTACCCCCCTAATAGCCCTGTCAATTTAAACTAAACGGAAATTAACCCCAGCCCCACTGACATGCTGGCCCCACATGTCAGCCCCCCCCCCCTGACGTCAGCATTGCGTCAGCCTGGCGCAATAAATCAATTTCTTATTTAACAGAAATTCTAGAAATTGATTAAATCTTGTAAATTCAATAACTTTTAAACGATAACTCCAAATCAAAAGTGTAATATAGAAAAAAAACATCAGAAAAATGCAAGGATTCCAAATATCATATTTTCATAGATGAAAAACACATCTATGATGATGGACCAGTAGCATTTAGCTATTTGGGTTATTTGTAATAATTCAAAATAAATGTTTAAATCATTTCAAATTAAATCTTTGCAATGCCAACTTTAATACTTGCACATCAGAGGCATATCATACACAGGAAAACATGGTTTACCATATCCAAACTTTAGCAAATGCAACTTTGGCTAATTTGAACAACATTTGGAGTTTGAATTTGAATTTCTTGTTCAAATCAACTTCAATAACATGTGCCAAATTGAACCTAGATCACATCAGTACCATGCCATGATTCATTTCTTGAATGTGCATTGCAATGTGATGTTTACATTGTTGTTTTCTCGGTGTTTGTTTCTTCTCGATAGATCCATCGCCGGTCGTAGTTCCTGTTTTCTCTGAAGAGTGGCGACCCCGAGTCTCGACAATAAGGCAAGCAAACCCCATTGATCATATCTATATAAACCCATCTCCCTCTTCTTCTCTTATGCATGATTAGGTGATTCACATGTTACCGTTCTACCGCTAGTTGAACCCATCCTTAGCATGACCTATCATTGCTGCCACAGTATTAAGCAAACCTCAACCTAGCAGATACAAGGTTGTTTGTGTTCATCATGTGGCCCTTCATCCATGTTATGCTATGCCATGCTAGAGTTGTTTGCAATGAACATGATCCATTTGGGTGATGTATCGGGATGGTAGCGAACACATGCAACAAGGTGGTAACGTGTTGATGAAGTCACCCTAATATAAGTGAACAATGAGAGGCTATGTAGGAGTACACAGTGGGTTATCTCATTTACACTGCCCTAGGCCCCGAGTTCTTGTGTTGTGATCCAAGACACAGATTAATACCACATGTTGGGCTCATTGACCCCTCTCGACCTATTAACTCACCCCGACTTTGGTCTAGGATTCGCATGGGTTAATTTTCTTCTATTTGATTTCATAACGTAGCACGGTTTTAGGCAAGCGCAACACCATCCGTCGAGGTGGGATTGTCGGACCGTCCATACATCGTTTGGGTCCTGAACGGAAACCCCGGCCAGATTCCCTATTGGGGTACATACTCAGATAGGCGATCCCCTGGACTAGAGTTGGAGCCGTGAGGTAAGTGTCGTGGTACTATCCTCGCCGACACCGCTTGAAGGTGACGAGTTCTAGGCGGTAAGAGGTAGCTACGTATGTGAAGAAGTACACCCCTGCAGGGTTAATGAACTATTCGAATAGCCGTGTCCGCGGTTATGGACTACTTGGATATCTTTACTTGATTATTAGACAACTCAAATGGATACTCTAAAAATCTCAAGATAAGTGTGAGTGCTTTGGGTTGCTTCCTCATGGAAAAGTCGGGGAAGGATCCATGGTGGTGTATTGAGGTGGTGATCAAGATTAGATGGACTCGTGTGCGCCTCTCATCTCAACTCTATGTAGTCGTAGTACAGGATAGCCAAGTCAAAGCTTTCTGCATTACAAGCCCACTTGCCATTACCTTGATACTTGAGCATGAGTAGTTTAGTTCTGACGTAAGTCTTGCTGAGTACGGCTTTGTACTCACGTTTGCTTATTCTATGCTTTAGAGACGAGACCACTGACCCTGATGGTGGCCTCCCCCTCAAGCTCGACGTCGACGAAGTAATGTAGTCCCAGACAGAAGCCTGGTCCCTCTGGAGGGTTGTTGTGTTTTCTTAAAGGCTTCTTAAGCCATTTGTTAACCTTGTCTTTACTAAGACATAATTTGCTTCCGTTGTTGTATGATGTAATGTTGGATCATAGTGATGTGATCTCTGGTTGTAACACTACTATATCTGCTTTGTTTAGCAGATGCAATAAAGCTATGAGTTTGTAGAGTTCACGTTGTGTTACCTGTTGTTTACACTAGACATGTATGCTGCGTGTATGATTATAATGTGCATGTCTTCGTGTGGGATTCGATAGCTTAGTTGAGTTCTTGCCGGCGGTCTTTTATACACCAAGTGGCCCTTAGATGTGCGCAGCTTGGGGCATCGCGATGCGATTGCTCGTGACTCTGTCACATGGCACACTTTGTTGTATGATTGAGCCCGCCCGAGATCCCAACTAGGTGATCGGGCTGGAGTCTGTTTATGTAAGTGTTATGATTCAATCGATGATATGGTTGAGGCGACTTGTCTATGAGTATGGGATTTAACCACCCATAATCATCTAGACTTGTGAGCAGACGATGAGGACCCATCGCAGTTGATCATCCGGGCCTGGATGGGATGCCCCTCACGTTCGAGCTTTCCGAGAGTGTCTTGTACTTGGCCTTGTCTACTTAGACAAGTGGGTATGGCTCTGGGCTCTTCATATGATTGAGTTGTGGCTGGAATTACATATGCAAACCCCGGTTCCCGACAGACTTGGTATCGGAACAGGACTGCCTGTAGGATTACTAAACCTTGGCCGAAGTCGAGTCTAGCATTCTATAGTTATATAGTTACTTTGGGTATAAGGGAACAACGTAAGGCTTCATTTTTCTCCTTACCCTCATCGATCTGAGTTCTGAGTCACCCTCATCTTTTCTACGGGAAGATAGGGCTAGGCTCACCTATGTCTATACTAGAACATCTCGTTGTTTGACTCTCCATAGCTGTAGGAATGTGTTGGTTGTCTAGAGTCACCATTCCATCAAGCCTTTTGAGAAGGTTCTGATCATTCTTGCAGATTAATTCATTTTTTCTCCCCGGTACAGCCGTTATGCTGTCCGATTTCTCCCGTGTTTCTAGTGATTCCAATGCTTTTGCATTACAATCTTGTCCGCTCTTAAATTATGTCATCTTTTCTTTGATTCCATCATAAATCTTACTCTTATTGTTGATTTTTATCACACAGAATGTCAGGTGGAACTAGATGTGTTGAGTCTAGTCACGGTAATCAAAGTGGTGATGATGATCCTCCTTCACCGCCTTCTGCAGCGGAAATCATGATGGAGGCTGAGCGAAATCGACGTGATCAAACACGCCTTTTGGAGCTCATTGAGAAGAATACTTCTCTTCTGCGAGATTCGGTAATATCCATCCAGGATTTTATCCTTTTGAACCCGCCGGTATTTCGATGTTCATCTGAGCCCCTTGATGCCGATGATTGGCTCCGTTCCATCGAGCGTAAGCTTGAGACGGCGCATGTTTCTCAAGATGATCGTGTGATGTTTGCGACATAATTTCTGGAAGGTGCTGCTGGTGAATGGTGGGAAACTTTTGTTGCAATGCAGCCTGATGGTTACGTAGTGACTTGGCAGGAGTTCCGTGATGCCTTCCAAGGGTACCACATTCTGGATGAGTTGATGGAAAGAAAGAGGGAAGAGTTCTGCACCCTATCTCAGGGAAATATGACTGTTCATCAGTACAGGACTGAGTTCAATCGTCTTTCTCGTTATGCCCCTGAGAAGATATCAACCGATGCCAAGAAGCAGGCAAGGTTCCGCAAGGGACTTAGCCCTATCCTTCGCCATGATCTCAATCTCCTAGAATTTGTCAACTTCGAGGATTTAGTCAATAGATCATTCAGAGCTGAGCATGGAAATGAGGTCTTTGAAGAGTCTCGCAAGCGTGATCGTGATCTTGCTTCCTCTTCTAGTTTAGGTTCTCAGAAACGTCGAATTTGGATCCCAACTAGTGCCCTTCCTTCGCACTTGATTTCAAGACCATCTCCACAAATCAAGAAAACCCAGAAAGGTAGTAGAGAGCTTGCCATACAAACTCCACAACCTAACACCCGTTTGTGCTACAAGTGTGGTAATCTTGGCCACATCGCACGACAGTGTTCATTGCATGAGAATGTTCCTCCTCGTCCAAAACATAAAGCCAAAGCTAAGCCACCAAAGCCTTCCAAATCCAAGTCCGCTATTGTTGAATACGGACGTGTGAACCATGCCACCATCAAAGAAGCCCAAGAGGATACTAAGGTTGTACTCGGTACACTTCCCGTTAACTCCAAACCCGCTTCTGTTCTATTTGATTCTGGAGCCTCTCATTCCTTTTTGTCTGAAAAGTTCACACTCCTGCATGACATTTCATTTGAGGAGTTTCCTACCCCTTTCATGATTAAAACTCCAGGATCCACATGGCGTACCAGTAGGGTAAGCCATGACAATGATATTTATGTTGAGGATGTTGTATTTCTTGCTTCTCTCATAGCCGTAAAATCTTCAGATATCGATAACATCTTAGGTAGGGATTGGTTGTCTAAACACCGTGCTAAGATTGATTGTGCCACCAAATCGGTCCAACTCACTCATCCTTCCGGCAAGATAGTCCATTTCGCATCTCAAGGTTCAGAAACCCAGCTATATTCGTTGAATGAACATCCCCTTCCTAACCTTGAAGATATTCCGATAGTTTGTGACTTTCCGGATGTCTTTCCAGAAGAGCTGCCAGGAATGCCTCGTGACAGATGTGTAAAATTCATTGTAGATCTTATCCCAGGAACCGCCCCAATTTCCAGACGCCCATATAGAATGGCCCCACATGAGTTAGCTGAGCTTAAAATCCAACTTGAAGCCTCGTTGGCAAAAGGCTTCATCCGCCCTAGCTCATCGCCATGGGGTTGCCCCGTTCTGTTCGTAACGAAGAAAGATGGAACAGAAATGATGTTCGTAGACTATCGCCCGCTAAATCTAGCGACGATAAAGAACAAGTACCCACTTCCCAGGATCAATGATCTTTATGATCAACTTGCTGGATCCTCTGTCTTCTCCAAGATGGATTTGAGATTAGGTTATCATCAAATCAAAATTAGAGACGAGGACAATCCCAAGACAGCTTTCACTACTCGTTATGGTCTTTATGAGTACACCATCATGTCCTTCGGTTTAACCAATGCCCCAGCCACTTTTTCGCGCTTAATGAATTCGATCTTCATGGAGTATTTGGACAAGTTCGTTGTGGTTTACCTTGATGACATCCTTATATACTCGAAGAACGAAGAAGAACATGATGAGCATCTAAGGTTGGTATTGATGAAACTTAGAGAGCATCGCCTGTATACTAAATTCTCCAAGTGTGAATTCTGGCTACCAGAAGTGACCTATTTAGGCCACATGATTTCTGCCAAAGGCATTGCTGTCAATCCCGAGAGAGTTCAGGCCGTCCTTGATTGGACTCCACCTGAATCGTTTAAGCAAGTTAGGAGTTTTCTTAGCTTAGCAAGCTATTGTCGCCGCTTCGTCGAGAACTTCTCCAAAGTTGCAAAGCCTCTAACTGAACTCCTCAAGAAAGATAAGAAATTCGAATGGACCCCCAAGTGCGAGGAAAGCTTTCAAGAGATTAAAAAATAATTGACTTCTGCAACCGTACTTGCGCCAGCAGACACCAAAAAGGATTTTGAGATCTATTGTGATGCTTCACGGCAAGGGTTAGGATGCATACTTATGCAAGATCAACATGTGGTAGCTTATGCTTCACGCCTGTTGCGTCCACATGAAGAGAACTATCCTACCCATGATCTTGAACTCGTTGTCGTAGTTCATGCCTTGAAGACTTGGCGACATTACCTCCTTGGTAATCGTTGTGAAATCTATACCGATCACCAAAGCCTCAAATACATATTCACCCAGCCAGATCTTAACCTCAGGCAAAGAAGCTGGATAGAGTTGATAAACGATTATGACTTAAGTATCTCTTACACCCCAGGCAAAGCCAATGTCATGGCTGATGCACTAAGTCATAAGTCGTATTGTAACAACCTCATGTTACAACAGTATCAACCACTTCTCTATGAGGAATTTCGAAAGCTCAATCTCGAGATTGTTCCTCATGGATTCCTTTCCACCTTGATAGTGAAACCAACCCTTGAGGATCAAATCAAAGCTGTTCAACAACGTGCTCGAGGTATCCGGTATATCAAGAAGAACATTGCTAGCGGTAAGGCCAAATGTTTTACCCTAGACAATGAGGGTACTGTGTACTTCGAGAATAGGATGGTAGTTCCGAAGAATAGGAATCTAAGGCAGTAGATCCTTAAGGAAGCCCATGACACCCCTCTCTCGATTCATCCTAGTAGTACTAAGATGTATCAAGATCTACGCCAGAGATTTTGGTGGACTAGGATGAAGCGAGAAATCGCTCGATACGTTGTTGAGTGCGATGTTTGTCGTCGTGTGAAAGCAGAGCATCAAAGACCTGCTGGTACTCTTCAACCTTTAGCCATTCCTGAGTGGAAATGGGATAAAGTCAGTATGGATTTCATCACTGGCTTTCCAAAGTCTCAGAAGGGAAACAATGCCATCTTCGTGGTCATTCACAGTGTTTCCAAAGTTGCTCATTTCTTTCCTGTTCGCGAGAGTATAACTGCTAGCCAGTTAGCGGATTTATATGTCTCCCGGATCGTTTCTCTCCATGGTGTTCCTTTGGAAATCAATTCAGACCGTGGAAGTCTTTTCACCTCTCGATTTTGGGAAAATTTGCAAGATGCTATGGGAACCCATCTCTCCTTTAGCACCGCCTTTCATCCCCAGTCAAGTGGTCAAGTAGAAAGAGTCAATCAAGTTCTCGAAGACATGCTCAGAGCCTGTGTTATCTCATTCAAAAAGAGTTGGGAGAAATCTCTTCCATTCGCCGAGTTTGCTTATAACAACAGCTTCCAATCTAGCTTGGGCATGGCACCCTTTGAATTTCTCTATGGACGAAAATGTCGAAAACCATTGAACTGGTCAGAAACCGGTGAAAGACAATTCTTTGGACCGGATATGATCCAGGAAGCAGAAGAGAAGGTTCGCATTGTTCGTGAGAAATTTAAAACAACCCAGTCTCGTCAGAAAAGCTACTATGATCGTCATCATAGGCCAGAGAGTTACGAGCTGGACGAGAAGGCTTACCTCCGGGTTACTCCTCTGAAGGGAACCCATCGCTTCGGTATCAAAGGCAAATTGGCCCCACGTTACTTAGGCCCCTTTCGCATTCTAGCTAAACGTGGAGAAGTTGCCTACCAACTTGAACTACCGCCGCATCTTTCTCAGGTTCACGATTTCTTCCACGTATCTCAACTCAGGCGTTGCTTCAAGGACCCCATCCGCGAAGTAGACCACGAAACGCTTGATCTCCAAGAAAACCTGTCGTATCGAGAGTATCCCGTCTGTATCCTCGATGAAGCTGAGCGTACCACCCGACGTCAGAAGATCAAGTTCCTCAAAGTGCAGTGGTGCAACCATTCTGAGAAGGAAGCCACCTGGGAACGAGAAGATCATCTTCGAGTTGAATACCCCACCCTCTTCCCGACTACTTCTGAATCTCGGGACGAGATTCTTTTGAGTGGGGGCGAGTTGTCACAACCCTAGTTTTGGTATGTTCTTTTATTACTAGAAATAATTGCATCATGTTTAAATTCTATGGTTTAAGAATTGGGGATTTGGAAAAGCCTCAAAATGAAATTAAAGAAAAAGGCCAGATAAAATGTTTTTCCAAAATTCCTCGAAACAATTTTGAAAAGTCCTATAAATGAGTGTGATCATTTTAAAAATGATTTGTAGTCAAACCCATGCTCATGGATTTTTCAAATATTCAAACGGAGGCTTGGAAATTAAATTTAAATGCTATTTGAATTTAAATTCAAATGTTTTGAATTTCAAAAATCTCCAAAACTTAGGAGTGACTAGCTATATGTCACATAAGTCGAAATAAAATATTTGGGGATTTTCTAAAAATGCTTTGGTATTTTTTTCAGAGCAAAACCAATAAAACAGAAAGTAAAAGAAAAAGAAAAAGAAACAAAAAGGGCCAAAGGCCACTTACCTATTCGGCCCACCTGGCCCAGCCTGACCCAGAGGACCAGCCCAGCCCATAGGGCATGGTCGTCTTCTACCCTGGGCAGGAAAGCACAGAGGTGCGTGGCGGCCATGCCTAGGGCGCCGACGCCACCTCCTGCTCCCCCTCTCCTCTTCTGCTTGACGAGGTGACGCGCCTCGAAGCCTCCTTCCTTTCCCCCTCCCACTGGATCCTTCCCCTCTCCTCTCCGGCGGGTTCCTGCGAAGCCCGAAGCAACCGGAGTTCACCGCCGTCGCGCCACCGCAGCCACTGGCCTCCTCCCGCCGCGCAGGGTTGTCCAAGGCGCGCCCCGCCGTCGTCTTCATCGACCCGACCGTCCAATTGGAGCCGAGGAGCTCCCGAAGCGACGCCCTCTTCAATTTTCACCGCCGCGGACCCCTACTCCGACGAGCGATTGCCGCCGTTACGCTTCGTCTCCGGCGACATCGAATCCTCCTCCGCATTCACGGTGAGCCAGCGACGCTCCCCATCTATCCCCCGCTCCTCCTCGAGCCTCCCCTCATCAAGCCCGTCGGGAGCCAGAGCTCGGCCGCCGCGGCCATGTCCGTGGGCGTGCTCCCGGCGCCCCCCGTGCTGTCCTGAGGCACCCCCGTGGAGCGCACGCGTGCGGGGCACTGTTAGGTGCACCTCCCGTGGACTCTAGTTCCCGGAGGCCCCCCCCCTACAGTGAGCGCCGCCGCCTCCCGTGGCCACCGGCGGCTAACCGCCAGCCGTGCCGACGTGGTACAGTCATTAGGGGGCTAACCCCCTTGGTTAGTTGGCCCTAAGCCACTGACAGGTGGGGCCCTACCCCCCTAATAGCCCTGTCAATTTAAACTAAACGGAAATTAACCCCAGCCCCACTGACATGCTGGCCCCACATGTCAGCCCCCCCCCTGACGTCAGCATTGCGTCAGCCTGGCGCAATAAATCAATTTCTTATTTAACAGAAATTCTAGAAATTGATTAAATCTTGTAAATTCAATAACTTTTAAACGATAACTCCAAATCAAAAGTGTAATATAGAAAAAAAACATCAGAAAAATGCAAGGATTCCAAATATCATATTTTCATAGATGAAAAACACATCTATGATGATGGACCAGTAGCATTTAGCTATTTGGGTTATTTGGAATAATTCAAAATAAATGTTTAAATCATTTCAAATTAAATCTTTGCAATGCCAACCTTAATACTTGCACATCAGAGGCATATCATACACAGGAAAACATGGTTTACCATATCCAAACTTTAGCAAATGCAACTATGGCTAATTTGAACAACATTTGGAGTTTGAATTTGAATTTCTTGTTCAAATCAACTTCAATTAACATGTGAAAAATTGAACCTAGATCACATAAGTACCATGCCATGATTCATTTATTGAATGTGCATTGCAATGTGATGTTTACATTGTTGTTGTCTCGGTGTTTGTTTCTTCTCGATAGATCCATCGCCGGACGTAGTTCCTGTTTTCTCCGAAGAGTGGCACCCCCGAGTCTCGACAATAAGGCAAGCAAACCCCATTGATCATATCTATATAAACCCATCTCCCTCTTGTTCTCTTATGCATGATTAGGTGATTCACATGTTACCGTTCTACCGCTAGTTGAACCCATCCTTTGCATGACCTATCATTGCTGCCACAATATTAAGCAAACCTCAACCTAGCAGATACAAGGTTGTTAGTGTTCATCATGTGTCCCTTCATCCATGTTATGCTATGCCATGCTAGAGTTGTTTGCAATGAAGATGATCCATTTGGGTGATTTATCGGGATGGTAGCGAACACATGCAACAAGGTGGTAACGTGTTGATGAAGTCACCCTAATATAAGTGAAGAATGAGAGGTTGTGTAGGAGTACACAATGGGTTGTCTCATTTACACTGCCCTAGGCCCCGAGTTCTTGTGTTGTGATCCAAGACACAGATTACTACCACATGTTGGGCTCATTGACCCCTCTCGACCTATTAACTCACCCCGACTATGGTCCAGGATTCGCATGGGTTAATTTTCTTCTATTTGATTTCATAACGTAGCATAGTTTTAGGCAAGCGCAGCACCATCCGTCGAGGCGGGCTTGTCGGACCGTCCATACATCGTCTGGGTCCTGAACGGAAACCCCGTCCAGATTCCAGATTGGGTACGTATGTGAAGAAGTACACCCTTGCAGGGTTAATGAACTATTCGAATAGCCGTATCCGCGGTTATGGACTACTTGGAGATCTTTACTTGATTATTAGACAACTCAAATGGATACTCTAAAAATCTCAAGATAAGTGTGAGTGCTTTGGGTTGCTTCCTCATGGAAAAGTCGGGGAAGGATCCATGGTGGTGTATTGAGGTGGCGATCAAGATTAGATGGACTCGTGTGTGCCTCTCATCTCAACTCTATGTAGTCGTAGTACAGGATAGCCAAGTCAAAGCTTTCTGCATTACAACCCCACTTGCCATTACCTTGATACTTGAGCATGAGTAGTTTAGTTCTGACGTAAGTCTTGCTGAGTACGTCTTTGTACTCACGTTTGCTTATTCTATGTTTTAGAGACGAGACCACTGACCCTTGTGGTGGCCTCCCCCTCAAGCTCGACGTCGACGAAGTAATGTAGTCCCAGACAGCAGCCTGGTCCCTCTGGAGGGTTGTTGTGTTTTCTTAAAGGCTTCTTAAGCCATTTGTTAACCTTGTCTTTACTAAGACATAATTTTCTTCCATTGTTGTATGATGTTATGTTGGATCACAGTGATGTGATCTCTGCTTGTAACACTACTATATCTGCTCTGCTTAGCAGATGCAATAAAGCTATGAGTTTGTAGAGTTCACGTTGTGTTACCTGTTGTTTACACTAGACATGTATGTTGCGTGTATGATTATAACGTGCATGTCTTAGTGTGGGATTCGATAGCTTAGTTGAGTTCTTGCCGGCGGTCTTTTATACACCAAGTGGCCCTTAGATGTGCGCAGCTTGGGGCATCGCGATGCGATTGCTCGTGACTCTGTCACGTGGCACACTTTGTTGTATGATTGAGCCCGCCCGAGATCCCGACTAGGTGATCGGGCTGGAGTCTGTTTATGTAAGTGTTATGATTCAATCGGTAATATGGTTGAGGAAACTTGTCTATGAGTATGGGATTTCACCACCCATAATCATCTAGACTTGTGAGCGAACGATGAGGACCCAGCGCAGTTGATCATCCGGGCCTGGATGGGATGCCCCTCACGTTCGAGCTTTCCGAGAGTGTCTTTTACTTGGCCTTGTCTGCTTAGACAAGTTGGTATGGCTCTCGGCTCTTCATATGATTGAGTTGTGGCTGGAATTACATATGCAAACCCCGGTTCCCGACATAATGTCGCCAAGTTGTCAGGGCATGAACTACGGCAGTGAGTTCAAGATCATGGGTAGGATAGTTCTCTTCATGTGGACGCAACTGGCGTGAAGCGTAAGCTACCACATGTCGATCTTGCATATGTATGCATCCTAACCCTTGCCGTGAGGCGTCACAAAAGATCTCGAAATCCTTTTTGGTGTCTGGAGGCGCAAGTACGGGTGAAGAAGTCAATTTTCTTTTTAGCGCTTGAAAGTTTTCCTCGCACTTGGGGGTCCATTCGAATTTCTTATCTTTCTTGAGGAGTTCAGTTAGAGGCTTTGCAACTTTGGAGAAGTTCTCTACGAAGCGGCGGCAATAGCTTGCTAGGCCAAGAAAACTCCTAACTTGCTTAACCGATTCAGGTGGAGTCCACTCAAGGACGGCCTGAACTCTCTCGGGATTGACAGCAATGCCTTTGGCAGAAATCACTTGGCCTAAGTAGGTCACTTCTGGTAGCCAGAATTCACACTTTGAGAATTTGGCATATAGGCGATGCTCTCTAAGTTTCATCAATACCAGCCTAAGATGTTCTGCGTGCTCTTCTTCGTTCTTCGAGTAGATGAGAATGTCATCAAGATAAACTACAACAAATTTATCTAGATACTCCATGAAGATCGAATTCATCAAACGCGAGAATGTGGCGGGGGCATTGGTTAAACCGAAGGACATGACAGTGTACTCATAACGAGTAGTGAAAGCCGTTTTTGGAATGTCCTCGTTTCGGATTTTGATTTGATGATAACCTAGTCTCAAATCCATTTTGGAGAAGATAGAGGATCCAGCAAGTTGATCATAAAGATCATTGATCCTGGGCAGTGGGTACTTGTTCTTTATCGTCACTAGATTTAGCGGGCGATAATCTACGCACATCCTTTCTGTTCCATCTTTCTTCGTATGAACAGAACGGGGAAACCCCATGGCGATGAGCTAGGTCGGATGAAGCCTTTTGCCAACGAAGCTTCAAGTTGGATTTTGAGCTCAGCTAACTCATGTGGGGCCATTCTATATGTGCGTCTGGATATTGGGGCGGTACCTGGGATAAGATCTACCACAAACTCTACAGATCTGTCAGGTGGTATTCCTGGCAGCTCTTCTGGAAAGACATCCGGGAAGTCATGAACCATCGGAATATCTTCAAGATCAAGAAGTGGAAGCACATTTAAAGAATGCACCTGGGTTTTAGAGCCTGGTGAGGTGTAGTCAATTGTCTGGCCTGAAGGATGGGTGAGTTTAACTGACTTGGCTTTACAATCAAGGACAACATCAATGTCTTGATAACCAATCCATTCCTAGGATAACATCAATGTCTGAAGACTTGAGGGCTATAAGTGATGCAAGGAATACTAAACCCTCAATAACAACTTCATTTTCATGACTCACCATGGTGGTGTGCCATCTAGATCCAGGGGCTTTCACAACTAAGGGTGTGGATAACATCGAAAAAGAGATGTCATGTGACAGTGCAAAATCCTGGGACATGAATGAATGAGATGCTCCTGGATCAAAAAGAACAAAAGCTGGGATGGAATTGACTGGAAGGGTTCCGAGTACAACATCGGTTGCCTTATGGGAATCCTCAATGGATACATGATTCACATAACCATGTTCATAAGCACGAGGCTTGACATTGGAAGATTTGGGTTGTGGCTTACCACGACGAAAGGCTAGCTTTGGTTTAGGGGTGGTGGCTACATGATTTTGAGGACACTCTCGAACATTGTGGCCTGATTGTCCACATTGGAAACAAACACCACGTGGAATGAAAGGAACATGAGCACTTGATTGTCCAACAAAATTCCAAGGAGGAAGATTGGGTTGAGGTGGACGATATATGGTGGTTGGTGGTCTAGAAGCACTTACAGCATGACTGACGTCACTGAAGGGAATCCATACACAGCGTTTCCGAGAACCTGAGCTAGAAGATGGTGCAAACTCATGATCACGCTTACGATACTCTTCATACAACTCATTTACATACTCGGACTTGAAGGATTTGTCGACCAAGTCTCTGAAGTTGGCGAACTCGTGAAGGTTCAGGTCATGACGAAGAACAGGGCTAAGTCCCTTGCGGAACCTTTCTTGTTTCTTGGCATCAGTGGATATCTCCTCTTGGGCATAACATGCTAGACGAGTGAACTCAGTCTGATACTCATGAACATACATCTTTCCTTGGGTCAGATTGCCAAATTCTTATCTCTTGCGCTCCATCAGCTGATCCGGAATATGATATCCTCGGAAGTCATCACAGAACTCTTGCCAAGTCACCACGTGACCTATGGGCTGCACTGGTACAAAATTCTCCGACCACTGAAGAGCAGCACCTTCCAGAAAGTATGCCGCGAATAGCACACGATCACTTGGAGCAACATGGGCTGTCTCAAGCTTACGCTCGAGGGAACGAAGCCAACAATCGGCATCAAGGGGCTCAGAAGAACATCGGAATACTTGCGGGTTGAGGAGAATGAAGTCCTGGATGGTAACAACACTATGATGCTGACGAGAAGTGTTCTGCTCAATACGCTAGAGGAGACGTGTCTGATCACGACGATTCTGCTCAGCCTCCATCATGATTTCCTCCGCAGAAGGCGGTGGTGGAGGATCTTCATCGTCTAAGTTGTTGGAACTGGGATCAACACCTTGATTTTCACCTGTCATTCTGTGTGATAAGAACCCACAATCAGAATAGGATTTAGGACACAATTCTATGCTAAGATAGAAGACTATAATGCAATAGCATCAAAGTCACAAACGGACAGCATAACGGCTGCACCGGGATGGAAATTGAGACAACCTACAGGATGACGGACATCACTTCCACAGGAACACTATGGAACGATGATTCTGGAAGACCACAATACTCCTACAGCTACAAAGAAGCAAACAACGAGATGTCCTAGTAAAGACATAGATGAGCCTAGTCCTATCTTCCCGTAGAACAAGATGAGGGTGATTCAGAACTCAGATCCATGAGGGTAAGGAGAAAAAAGAAGTCTTACATTTTTCCCTTATACCCAAGTAACTATATAACTATAGAATGCCAGACTCGACATCGGCCAATGGTTTGATAATCCTACAGGCAGTCCTGCTCTGATACCAAGTCTGTCGGGACCCGGGGTTTGCGTATGTAATTCCAGTCACAACTCAATCATATGGAGAGCCGAGAGTCGTACCCACTTGTCTAAGCAGACAAGGCCAAGCACAGAACACTCGGAAAACATCGAATGTGACGGGCATCCCATCCAGGCCGGATGATCAACTGAGATGGTTCCTCATCGTCCGCTCACAAGTCTAAATGATTATGGGTGGTGAAATCCCATACTCATAGACAAGTCGCCTCAACCATATTATCGATTGAATCATAACACTTACATAAACAGACTCTAGCCCGATCTCTTAGTCGGGGTCTCGGGCGGGCTCAATCATACAACAAAGTGTGCCACGTGCCCAAGATGCGCACATCTAAGGGCCACTTGGTGTATAAAATACCGCCGGCAAGAACTCAACTAAGCTATCGAACCCCACACTAAGACATGCACGTTATAATCATACACACAGCATACATGTCCAGTGTAAACAGTAGGTAATCACAACATGAACTTTACAAACTCATAGTCTTTATAAATTCTGCTAAACAGAGCAGACATAGTAGTCGTATTACAAGAAGAGATCACATGGTTGTGATCCACCATTACATCAAACATCAACGGAAGAAAATTATGTCTTAGTAAAGACAAGGTTAACAAATGGCTTAAGAAGCCTGAAAGAAAATACAACGACCCTCCAAAGGGCACAAGCTGTTGTCTGGAACTATACGACCTGGTCCACGTCGAGCTCGAGGTAGAGGCCACCATTAGGGTCAGTGGTCTCGTCTCTAAAACATAGAATAAGAAAACGTGAGTACAAAGTCGTACTCAGCAAGACTTACATAGGAACTATACTACTCATGCACATGTATCAAGGCAAAGGGAGGTGGGGTTTCATTGCAGAAGTGCCAGCTTTGACTTGGCTAGTCCTGTACTACGCATACTAGAAAGAGGTAAGGATCGTACATGAGTCCAAGTAACAAGTCTCCAACCAATACACCACTATGGATACTTCCTCGACTTCCCCATGAGGAAACACACCACAGCACTCACACTTATCTTGGCAAGTTTTAAGAGTAACCATTGAAGTTGTCTATGATCAAGTAAAGGTCTCCAAGTAGTCCATAACCGCGGACAGGGCTATTCGAATAGTTCATTAACCCTGCAGGGGTGTACTGCTACACACACGCCTCATCAGTTACCGCCTGGGGACGGACCCTTCAAGTGAGTACCGGCGAGGATGCTGCCACGACACTTCACTCACAACACCATCTCTAGTCCTAGGGAGTCGCCTATTTGAGTTGGGACCACGATCGAAATCCGGCCGATTTTTTCGATGCGGACTCAAACGTTGTGTGACCGCCATCAAGCTCAACTCGATCATGATCACTTGATTCAACGTGCCCACAACCTACACCAACCACTTACCTTGGTTCCACCTGCTTGAGATCGTTAAAGGGCGAACTACTTGCGAATCCTGGACAGGTACGGGGTGAGGTACTAGGCCGAGAGGGGTCAGTGAGCCCAATGTGTGGTCGTACTCTTAGTCTTAGATAACAACACAAGAACTCGGGCTTAAGGCGGTGTTCAACGAGACAACCCATTGTGTACTCCTACACAGCCTCTCATCGTTCACCTTGTTTAGGTCAATTCACCAACACGTTACCACCATCATTCACATGATCACTACCATCCCGACTCAAATCAAAGTAGCCTCATTGTAACCTCTAAGCTTGCAATAAGTTGTAACAATTGCAAGGGCCGCATGACATCAACCAACTCCTACATCTGCTAGGATTGTGGTTTGCTTACTACTGTGACAAAATGATAGGTCATGCAAAGGAATGGCTTCAACTAGCGGTAGAACGTATCATGGTGACATCCTAAACATGCATAAGCGAGAATGAGAGGGAACTGGGATTTTATCGACATGATCAAAGAGGGGGTGCTTGCCTTGCTGACGATCACGAGGTTCTAGTCTTCTGTCGAGAAGTTAAACTCGTCTCTGAGATCAACTCTACCGAGAAGAAGCAATCACCGAAGCACTGAAAGTAATGCACATTCAACATAGTACAATGCACAATCAATATGCAAAACATAGCATGGCAAGGTACTGATGTGACCTAGGTTTAATTTGCAACATGTTAATTGAAGTTGATTTGAAAAGTAAATTCAAATTCAAACTCCAAATGTTATTCCATTTAGGTCAACTTGCATTTGCTAAAGTTTGTTCATTGTAAACCATGTGATCATGTGTGTGATATGCCTCTGATGTACAAGTGATCATATTTGCATTGTAAGCGTTCAAGTTCAAATGAGCATTGCATTTTATTTGATTTAACCCAAATGATACAATTAGCAAAATGCTACTGGTTCATCAAGATAACTTGTTCAAACATGGTTTAAAGTTTGATATTTGGATAGAGAATTTTATTCTGATAATGTTTCATATATAAATCTTTTCATTTGGAGTTATGGTTTAAAAGATATTCAATTTCAAAGTTTTGAATATTTTCTGGAATTTCTAGAATTTAATTAAATCATTTTGGATTTACTGCGTCAACACTGCATCATGCTGACGTCAGCGGTTGACTGGTCAACTGACCAGTGGGGCTCTCTGGTCAGTGACTGGGGCTAAATCCCGGTTTAATTAACCCCCTGGTTAATTAGAGGGGGGCCCTAGGCCCACCTGCCATAGGCTAGGGGGGTGGTTAGTGAGGGGATTAGGGGGCTAATGGCTGGCTTAACGCCGGTGGCCTCTGGCCACGGCGGCGCCTCGCCGGAGTCGAGCTCCCGGCCACGTGAGGGGCAGAGGAGGCCACCAGGGGGTGAATCGTGCTCTGCCGCGTCTGGTGGAGCATGTGGGGGACCTCGAGGAGGCCCCTGTCCATGGCTACGACGAGCCCGACGGCGGCCGGAGCTCTGTCCCCGGAGGTAAGGCGAAGGAGAGCGCGGGGAGGAGCGCGGGATGGGGGAAACGGAGCGTTGTGCTCACCTGAAGGCGACGACGCACTCGAGGAAGCCGGGGAGGAGCTGGGGGCGGCGAATTCGTCGCCGGAGTTCCTTGCGGCCGGCGGCGGGGAATTGAAGCGGGCGTCGTCTCCAGGGCTGGTTGGGCTCGATTCGACGCGCGGTTCGACGAAGACGTCGTCGGGGATGCGTCTGGACACGGTGGCGCGACGAGAAGGGCACGGTGGCCACGGCTGCGCACAACGGCGAGCTCCGGCTGCTCTCTGTCTTCAACGAGATCGATGAGGAGAGGAGGGGAGGAAAGGCCAGAGGAGGGGGAAAGAGACCTGGGGGTCTCGAGGCGTCGTCCACGTGAGAGAGGAAGAGAGGGGAGGCAAGCAGGAAGTGGCTGCGGCGAGGGCATGCTCTCCACGCAGCGCACGGCGCGGGCTGCGCTCCTTCTGGCAAGAGGAGGAAGACGACAGGGAGTTTGGAGTGGGCTCGGACTGATGGGCCTTCGCCTTGGGCGTAAGGTACGGGTCTCTTCTCTGTTTTTCTTTTTATTATTTTTGTTTATTTGTTTGCCCTAATAAAACTAATAGCTAGCGCATTTGTAAAAATCCCTAATTATTTTTATAAAACCTAGGTGACCTTATAGTAGTCAACCCCAAGTTTTGGGAATTTTTGAAATTCAAATTATTTGAATTCCAATTCAAATAGAAATTTCATTTAATTTCCAAGCCACTATTTGGATTTTTGAAAAATCTATGAGCATGGGATTAATCCCAAATCACTTTTAAAATGATTTTTAGGATTTTTCAACATATCCAAAAGAATTTTGGAAAAAGATTTATTTCTGGCCTTTTTATTTAATTCATTTAGGGCTTTTCTTTTCCCCATTTCTTTTTCTTTTGCAATTTTTTTCAAGATGCAAAAATACAAGCTTAGCAAAGCACAAACCTAAATTAGGGTTCTAACAAAGGGCTTGCAATCCTAGCATCCCCAAGCTTAGAGCTTTCCATATCATCACTCTCAGTGTTGGTACCAAAAAGATTTTCAAGATCATAAGTAGCATTATCATCATTTTCCCAATCACAAAAAGTAACATGCATATCATAATCAAAATCATCTTCAATAGTCCCTACGGACTTAACATCAGGATAATAATGAATGCAATCAAGCTCACCATCCTCCATAAATTTATGTCCGTTAGAATAATTGATGCGAGGAATATGCTCAGGCCAGGTTGATACCCATTCTTCTTCCTTCTTGCTCCTCTTCCTCCTCCTCTTATTTTTCTTCTTGTTCACCTTAGGAGGGAGTGGTTGGAGATGAATCTTCTCCACATATCCTTGTTTATCATTAGAAACAATAGGGGAAACTTGGGAGAAACTCTCCTTTTTATTAGTAGAAATATAAGAGACATTTTTATACTTTGGTAAAATTCCCTCATTTCTAATCTTACTTATGTAATCATTTTCATGGCAATTGACAACACAATTGAGATGGCAATTTTGCAAGGTGTTGTTTATTCCTAAGGCATTAACATCTAGCCAAGAAGTTTTTTCTGATAGCTCTTCATACATAAAAAATAACATAAGTTCATCATAAAGATCAGAAGTGATCATGTTATCACACAACTGATTAACACTTATGCTTTGAAAGTTCATGCATTGAATATTAAAGTGACCCTCTATACCACAAAGTTCACAAGTAAAAGGATAAAGGTCACACAATTCTCTAGCAATTTCATTTAAATCTTTGACCCAATCGATTGTTATTTCATGCTTATGTTTCTTACAATACTTCTCTTCTTCAATCATAGGCCTTTCACAAGGTCTATCCACCCCACAAAAATTAACATGCTTATATGAAACTTCATTTTCAGGAATTGGATCATGCATGTTGCAATCATCATGAACAATCTCATTTTCTTTGCAAATCTCTTTAAAAGGTTCATGGTGCCTGATCCAATTCTCCTTAGGCATATTAAGATGTGAAGCAAAATATTTGAGGAAATCAACAAGGAGTTGAGAATCAAGCCCAAACTTAGCACTAAACTTATTAAAACTTGCGGTTTCAACAAAGGACTTAATGTAATCATACTCATAATTTATACCTGACTCTTTACCTTTGTCGATCTCCCAATCTTCAGTATTGCATTGAATTCTTTCAAGGAATTCCCATTTAGCATCAATCTTTTCGTTTGTGAAAGAACCCGTAGAGGAAGCATCGAGAAAGTCTTTATCCTGCCGAGAGAGCCTCGCATAAAAATTAGTAATAATTATATCTTTGGGGAGCCCATGGTTAGGACATTTTAGCATTAAAGTTTTCAGTCTCCCCCAAGCTTATGCTCTCTCCGTCATGAGGATAGAAATTATAAACATAATTCCTATTCTCATGGACTTCATGAAGAGGATAAAACTTGGAGTAAAAGAGAGACTGGATCTCTTCCCAATCCAGCAGGTGAGAAACATCTAGTAGCCTATACCATTCCAATGATTTTCCTTTCAGTGACAAGGCAAATAATTTCTTCATGACTCCACCTCTTGTCAAACCTAAAATCTTAAATAACTCACAAAGTTCTGTAAGTTTCAACAAATGAGTACTAGGATGGACTGTTCCATCCCCTGCATAGCAATCATTCCTAATTATTTCAATTATCCCAAGTGGTATTTTGAATGGGATACATTCAGTAGGTGGAGGAGACTTCTCTACCATGGGTGTGGTAAAGCGGCCTTATCCAAGCAGCGAACTAAGAGTGCAGTTTTCCATAAACATAACTAGTGAAAATAAAAACAAGAAACGAAAAGATTTAATTGCAAGATCCAAAGATATACCTTCAAACGCTTACCTCCCCGGCAACGGCGCCAGAAATAGCTTGATGTCTACGCATGCTTCTATTCTTGTAGACTATGTTGGGCCTCCAAGCGTAGAGGTTTGTAGGACAGGGGCAATTTCCCTCAAGTGGATGACCTAAGGTTTACCGAACTCAGAGAAGTAGAGGTTGAATATGTCTGTCGGGTCGCTCCTAGCAGAAATCCTTTAAACCAACCAGGGCCAGCGGGGACTTTGTTTCCTTGTTGGTCCAACCTGTTCAGCTGAGGACCCGGCCTCATGTGAGAATTACTGACAATCCAAACCTGCGACAGACGGTAGAGACCAGATCGAGAGAGCGAACGGCTCCTGAGCTGGATGTCGACTCACTGGGGGCCACCCGGATTTGTTCGTTGTTAGCTAGAGGGACCTGTCCTTTTGGATCTCTTGGAACTAAATCATAAAATGGTTGCCTGTGATGGGTAGCAACTGAGAGAGATGGGCGTGCGTGCGGAGCCTTGTAATGGGCAGTTGGTACACCCCTGCGGGGTTAAATCTTTTCGAGAAGTCGTGTCCACGGTTATGGATGACTTGAGACCTACTCCTTGTTCATAGACAACAACAACTGAGATAATCTTAATATAACTTGATCAACGTGTGTGTGCCTTGACTGCTTCTTCTTTGTCGGGATGGGAAGAGGAGGACAAGGATAGGATAGGTGTTATGCTTGCGTAAGTAGGTGGATAGCAGACTTGTTTGAGGCGATTCCTCATCGAATGCTTGGCTTCTTATCTTACTCTCTAGATCGTCAGCCACTTCATAAATGCTAGTGCGGCAGCAACCTCACCACTTACCCCATCCTTACCGTAAACTACTAGTTGTCCTAGAATGACGAGTGATGAAGTCCTTGCTGGGTCAGTTGACCACTATAGTTGGATGCTGCGTACTTCTGTACTCATGATACTACCCCCAAACTCTTTCCAGGGTTCTTGATCGACAAGAGGTATGGTGATCGACGTTTCACGTGGAGACTGGACGACGACTAGTTATGCGGATCCTAGCGGAGGGCCTGGACCCGTGTGGTTATGGGGATCGATGTTTTTCTCTTTGCCACTAGGCAATCGATTGTAGTCTGTACTCAGACATGTATCTTCCGCTGTTGTATTGTATCAAGGCAGTTGTATGCCGATTGTATGAGATGTTGTGTCCTTGTATCTGTAATGTTGTGATATCATGTTGCAAATCCGAGGAATATGACTATGTCATATGTCGCGGTGGGACCGATATGTGCTTCGTCCCCGGATCTGGATGGAAACATCTAGATCTGGAACCGTACCGCATATCGGGCCTTACAAAGCAGTAAGCTGATTTTTCTTTGGCTTAAACCTGCATGACTTTACACCTATTATTAGCTATCATTGTCTCATATAAATGACATTGATCCAAGCCTTTACATTATTGACCATATGGATGCAAGGCAACCTTATTTTAATGCACGGCTGCACATGTGATACGACTGTACTTGTAAATTGATCTTCAGTGGATATTGTGGGTCTGTGCAGACAATATAAATGCAATGATCAGACATAAGCAAAAGAGATGAGCGAGTAAGGAAAAATGATTTATAGAAGAATTAGAAAACCCATAATCTACTGGAAATTTTTGCTAAATTTGTACTGCGCTAGAGGAGTTGCAGAAGAAATCAGGCTCACCGTTCTTAGTAGGGATTGGCTGCTCAAGGGACAACAAGACAACAACAGGGATACATAACACATAAGCAGATATCCTACACCCTAGCAACAAAACATATTCAAGCTTGTCTTTCACCTATAACATAATGTTGTAGCTCATATACTATAGCCCTAATTAACAGGCAAGTCAAGATATACTTACATCAAAATGGGATATTTCTTCGATGGTCCAACCATTCCTATCCATGAACTTCTCTCCCTAATCTTTCCTCCCTCCTGATTGTTCACAACATGAGAGGTTAATAGGATTTTTACACACAAGAAAATGACAAATGGAACCAAATAACTTGATTTTGTACATACAACAACCAAGGCAGAACATACATTGCGAGAAAGGAACATCAAAGTTGATCAAGCGACAAAATCAGTACCAAGGCAGACCGGTGCAGGAAGCAGATGAGCTACTCCTCGAATAGGCAAATTTAACATGATTCAATACACACATTCTAGAGACACCAAAGGCATGGACAGCAATATACTTCTGCTGTACTCAAGACGAAAGATATGGTTAAAGATCTTGATGAAATAGCAAAAAAATTAAAAGGACAGATTGGAAACACAAGATTGTGGAGGTTTAATTGCAACCAATGAATAATAAGCAGGACAACTAATCATTTATAAAGATAAATAAAACATAAATATTAGTGTGAACCATGTATATTGGTCAGCTTGATTTTAATATTTAAATTCCGAGAAAAAGGTAAATACATCGTACATGCCACATGTTAGTTAAAACTGATATATCCAGGAGAGAATAAGATTTGCTAATCAGTTACGAAACACCGTTCCATGATTATGCTTTCTAGAGTTTCTAAGCTTGTAAAGAACAGAAACATACGACGGAGCAGTGTATCTTTCTCCAAAAAAAGAACAAAAACACATTGAATCGGGTTGGGTTGGACGTGCGCCAATGAACTCGCAACCAAAAAACCAAACCGTACCGCGTGGGCAGCCAACCTCACGACAGGAGCGCCAATATTTGGAATGACAAATCGTGCGCTCTAGAAATTCGACTGAAAACGAAATTGATAATCAGTCGACTGAAAAATAGTAAAAATGTTGTTTTTTAACATCTATAGTTAAAAGAATTGCAAGCATTCTTATCTGACTAAATATAATATGCTATAGACATAGCTTTATTTCAATTTTTATCTCTATTTGTCAGCAAGGTACTTCTTTCTACATTTACAGATAAACAACAATGTTGAAGTAAGGGCTCACAACTGATTTGGCAAAATCAATAACAATTATGTATGCATCAGGGACGTGCTTCAAAAGTTACAGAATTATAGAGGAAACAAGATCATTTTATCAATTACTATAACCTTTCTTTGTTACCTATCAATTCTGTTACGGTTTCACAAATAATAGAAAATTCCAAAAAACCAATAGCTATATAAAATATTACGACAAGTAATTTGGTACCCATAGTAATGCAAGACAAAGGAAAGATATGCAAAAGGTACTATGGTCAGTAGTTCAACATCACTAATTTACTGAATGGGGCAGGTTCCACATTTCAGTAAGTCAAGAAAAAAACATGTCCAAATAAGCAAGTGCCCTGAAAAACAACTTATGCGGCTTTACAAGTATGTCATTCTCAACTGGGTCACCAACACCATGATCGAATGATGGAGCATAAACAGACCCCTATAAACGAAGATGTTTTAAAGATAAGTCCGAATGCATTTTCTGCCACAGATCTCATAACATTTGACATTGAAATTGGAAAATACCTCTTCTCTTAGGGTCTGTAGCCATTTTAGAAAGATTGATGGATTGAATGTCCATGGTGCTAAATTTAACAAATCAAATGTCAAAGCTTTGTGAAAACAATGTTTTATTAAAAGATATCAAGTGGAGAACCCTTCTCACCTCCTCTTCTTGTGTGTGCTTCTTTTGGATCCTAAAAGCACCATTGTTTCAATAACGTTTGAAGAAGAAATTAGAAAATGGATTTTTCAACAGAGAACAAACCTCCATTGCGTCAAGCTGGGATCGATAAAGGTGGAAGCCATCCTTCGGAAGCATTGCTGCAATATCTTCGCTCGAAGTCTGTGAACTATCTTTTGCATACTTCTAAGACCAATGTATATTGACGCATCGAACCACTTTAAAGCCAACAGTAGACTTGCTACACCAGGTAGGCCAGCTAGACCAATAACATTCTTAGGGTCACCGGTGCATCGTGCACGAAATCAACGATGGGCAATATAGGGTCATTGGTGCATCATTCACGAAATCAACGATGGACAATATTTTCCAACGGCAACATTTTTAGAGTCGGTGATGCATCGATAACTTGTCGTTGAAATCATGAATGAAACCGATTACTTTACGGGTGCAACGATTTTCCGAAGGCAACATTCTTAGGGTCATTGATGCATCATACAGGAAATCATTGATGGGGCACGGAAGCAACACATTTCCAAAGGCAACATCCGAAGGCAGCATTCTTAGGGTCGGTGATACATCGATACCCATCGTTAAAATCATGAACGAAACCAATTACTTTAACGGCGCAACGATTTTCCGAAGTCCACATTTTTAGGGTCATTGATGCATCGCACACGAAATCATCAATTGGCCACCGGAAGCAACACATTTCCAAAGGAAACATTCTTAGGGTCGCTTATGCATCGATACCCATCGTTGAAATTAGAAACGAAACCGATTACTTTACGGGTGCAACGATTTTCCGAAATCAACATTCTTAGGGCCACCGGTGCACTGTACACGAAATCATCGATTGGGCAACGGAAGCAACGCATTTCTAAAGGAAACATCTGAAAGCAACTTCTTTTGGTCGGTGAGGCATCGATACCAATCATTGAAATCATGAAAAAAACCGATTACTTTACGGGTGCATGGAATTTCCTTAGGCAACATTCTTAGGCTCACCGGTGCATCGTACACTAAATCATTGATTGGGCACCGGAAGCAACGCATTTCCAAAAGCAACATCTGAAGGCAACATTCTTAGGGTTAGTTATGCATCGATACCCATCGCTGATTCATGAACGAAATCTATTACTTTACAGGTGCAAAGATTTTCCGAAGGCAACATTCTAAGGGCCATTGGTGCATGTACACGAAATCTATTACTTTACGGGTGCAACGAATTTCCGGATGCAACATTCTTAGGGTCATTGGTGCATGTACACGAAATCATCGATTAGGCACCAAAATCGATTACCCATCGTTGAAATCGATTAGTTTACGGATCCAACGAATTTCCGAAGGCACCGGAAGCAACGTGTCGGGGGATTGGTACCCGGGTAGGCTAACCCAAGCGGAAGCAAGCTTTCAAGATAAGGACGGACCAATCGGGATGCAGCTAGGCCGAGCCGGGCAGAGGTACGGCCGATTGCTCCAAGGCAATCGACCATACCAAGTGCCAGCAGTCGGCCCAGGCGCAATCGGGCCACCCTTCTCCAAAGATGATCACCCGATTGGTCCGCAGCTGGACCGAGGCCGATTCCTAGAAGGCCGATTGCCCAGAGCAATCAACCCCACCAGGAACCACCAGTCGGTCCAGGCGCAATCGGAGCAACCTACCACCCAGTCGGGGGTATGATTACGAGGTCATAAATGCCATATCCCGAGATATCTGGGTGGCAGGAAGGCCAGGTCGTGTCGAGGATTTGCTGGAGATACGGTGTTGACCTCCCCGCCGATTCCGCGGACAGGCCGACAAGACCGCACCCCCTAGCTCCACTGTTCACTCCTAGGTTCTACGAGGTAGCAGCATGGGCCGCCACTCGTAGGCTCCGGGTCACCCGGAGAGGAGCAGTCGGTGGGCCCAGGCCGATTAGAGGATGACAGATGGGTCCATTCGGCGATGAAGTTACCGTAGTACCCTGGACTCACACTATAAGAGCCAGGGTACCCCCTCCTGCGCAAGGGACGCCACACCTGAGATCTCATTAACTCATTCCCCCTCTAGTTCGTTCATTGCCCGTAGTCACTCCTCAGGGAAGCAGGAGAGGACCTTGCCCACGGCGGCGGCGTACTCCTTCCCCTGAGAAGATAGAAGAGCAGTTATTGTAGTCCCTTCATTGATATACAAGAGACAAGCAGGAGTAGGGGTGTTATCTCTCCGGAGAGCCCCGAACCTGGGTACATCGTGGTGTCTTCACTGTGCTTGTGCCCAACCCGATTCCGGCACCATCGACATTTCCTCCCTCGTGTCTTCCCCTCACTTTAGCCATCCCCATGGCATCTGCCGTCACATATCGACGACAGTTGGCGCCCACCGTGGGGCAGACCGAGGCGTCGACTGGAGTCAAGATCCGGACGGGCTTTTCCTCTGCATCCGGCGGTAGCCACGCCTCCGGCCTGATTCTAAGGCGTGGGGCAATCGATTATGTAGTGGACTACTCGGCGCGGTACAGGGCTGGAGCACCCTTGCCGCCCGGAGTGTCGCTGCAAGTGGGAAGTCATCGTCTCTTCATTGGCAGCTTCCCTGAGGCATATCCCAGAGACATCCGCATCTTCTCGTGTGCTAAAGATCCGCTCTCGACCAGGGGCTGCATCGCAGCACCTGGCCGAGAGGAGGGCCGACTGCACGCTGCGGTCATGATGGCGGGAGCATCTTCGTCGACCAACCGTGATCCGGCAAGCGCAGCAAGGAAGGCCAAGGAAGTAGCTGATGCGGCAGAGCGAATCGGCACCAGTGCGTTGCGGGATGTGTTATACACACCTGTGAACCGGAATGGTGATCCGGAGCAGGTGCACACCGAGCTGGAAACAGCACGGCTCACTCTGGCTCGCAGGGCTGAGCAAGTGTTGGCAGAAGAGCGTCGGCTAGGAGCCATCACAAGGGAGTACAACGCAGCTCATGCAGGACCGCGCCGGCCGATTGAGCCCGCAGTCCTGGAAGACCTGAGAAGCCGAGGAAGAGCAGTCAACCAGCAGCTATCAGGAGCTGAGCAGCCGGAGCGTCCGAGAAGGCCGGTGCAACCGGAGCAGCCAGCGCAGTCGGCATTCATCCAGAGGCCAACATATAGCACACCGGACAAGAATTTGAGAGTCGCCGAGCAGATAGCGCTCGAGCTGGAAGAATTGGAAGGAGATGAGCGGCGCGAACAGTCGCGCCGAATGCGTGAGCTAATAGCGGCCGCAAAAGAGCAGAGGCTTGTGGCAATGGGCAATCAGAATGCTGAGCCAGAGGCATCAAGAGGAACTGTGAGGCCGAATGCGGGAGCTAGCCAGCGACCGAATGCATCGCGCCAGCACAGGCATCAACCTGCACCGTCTCGGCACGACAGCAAGGTCAGAAGCAATCGGCCACCCCCAGCAACAAGCAGAAGAATGGAAGAGCCAGCTGTTAACAGCAGGCGCCATGACATGCCGCAGCAATCGGCGCCAAGACCAGCAATCAGCACCCGACTTGGCCCTCGCCAAATCGGCCAGAACGACGCAAGGCATCGCATTGAGCTCTTGGAGAAGGAAGCTCAGGAGGATGAAGAAGGAGAAGCTGGCCCATCATGTTTTGGTCACCGCATTCGGACGGAGAGATTCCCGAAAGGCTTCACATTACCGAGAGACACTCCCAAGTACAATGGCTCGGTGAAACCGGAAGATTGGCTGTCTGACTACCTGACGGCAGTCCGCATTGCAGGAGGCAATCGACGTGTAGCAGTCCGCTACGCACCTCTCATGCTGCAAGGCTCAGCGCGGACGTGGTTGAACAGTTTGCCCAAGGACAGTGTGAATTGCTGGGAGGATTTCACGACCGCATTCATTCACAACTTCACAAGCACGTATGAGAGGCCCAACCTCCCACGGCAGTTAGCTCTGTGTGTGCAAGGCAAGGACGAGCCCCTCCGAGATTACCTATATCGGTGGATCAAGCTGAAGAATTCATGCGAAGGAGTCCATGAGATCCAGGCCATTCAGTATTTTACTGATGGGTGCCTGGCGGATTCAATGTTGAAGCACAAGCTGCTCCGCAAAGACTTCACGTCGCTCGCTGAGCTTATGAAGGTGGCAAATGCGTTCGCTATGTCCGATTCTGCGATGCGCCCTATCCAACTCGGAGTTGGAGGTGTGATCCAATCACCAGGGGCTCCGCAGTCGGACACAGGGAACCAAGGCCTCAGTCAGAAGGAAAGAAGAGAGAACAATCGCAACAACAACAACAACAAAAACAACAACCAGCAGAACAACGGCAAGCGCAAGGACGAGCAGCCTGATTCCCAGTATGGCAGTCGCCAGGTGGCCGCTGTTCAAAATGAGGAAGATCCAGCGGCTGCAGGAGGCAGTCGGAAGATGAGACCAAATGTGAGACCCCCAGGGCATATGAAGCCCAAATACACATTCGAGGATATGTTGGACGCACCATGCAAATTGCACAGCACGCCTGGGAGGCCGTCTGCGCACACCACTCGGCAGTGTGACTTCGTGAGAAGGATTGCAAAGGGAGAAGCTTTACCACCACCACCACCACCACCACCCCAGAACAGAGGACCACCTCAGCAACAGAACCAGTACCCGCAGAAGGATGCGGCTTACATGATTTTTACCAGCAAGTCCACAGACAAGGGTAGTCGGAGAGCCCGAGCCCAAGAAGTCAATGCCACTATGCCGCCGATTCCCCAATTTGTGCACTGGTCCGAATGTCCGATATCCTGGGACAGAGCAGATCATCCCACCATTTTGCCGAATCCAGGCAATTATCCGCTGGTGGTGGACGCTCTGGTTGCAGGACCAAGATTTTCATGCAAGTTTTCTCGAGTGCTAGTTGATGGAGGAAGCACAATCAACATTCTGTACAGAGATACAATGCTCAAGCTAGGGCTCACAGAGCGGGACCTGGAGCGCAGTCGGACGACATTCCATGGGATTGTTCCTGGACTGTCTTGCACCCCCATGGGTCGCATTCGGCTGGATGTCATATTTGGCACGGAAGAAAATTTCAGGAGAGAGCCGATTTGGTTTGAGGTGGTATTGGGGTTACCGGCATTCCTTACCATGCCCTATTGGGGTTACCGGCATTTGCCAAGTTCATGATCAATGCACAGCAGACATACCTGAAGATGAAGATCCCGGAGCCAAACGGTGTCATCACAGTCACCGGAGACTTCAGGAAGTCCCTCGAGTGCACATCTGCTGGCAGCAGTTTGGCTGAATCCCTAGTGGTGGATACGGAGAAGTGCCAGCTCGGAAAATTCATTGCAATGGCGCAAGCACAAAGCAAGAATCCACTTCCGGTTGGCCCAGCAAAGAGAGTAGATGAGGAATCGGCTTTTCAGTCATCCAAGGACAGCAAGAAGATCGCTCTAGATCCCTCCGACTCAACCAAGTTCGTTGTAGTCGGAGCTGGACTTAGCGATAAATAGGAAAGCGAGCTCGTCGAGTTCCTCCGTGAGAATCGGGACATCTTTGCATGGTCTCCACAAGACATGCCTGGTGTTCCGAGAGAACTCGCCGAGCACAAGCTGCACATTCGGCCAGGCTCGAAGCCGGTCAAGCAACCCCTGAGACGTTTTTCTGAGGACAAGAGAAGGGCAATCGGTGAAGAGATTGCGAAGCTGCAAGAGGCAGGTTTCATCATGGAGGTGTTTTACCCCGAGTGGCTGGCAAATCCAGTCCTCGTCATGAAGAAGAACAAGACTTGGCGTATGTGTATAGATTATACTTGTCTGAACAAAGCATGCCCGAAAGATCCGTTTGCTCTGCCCCGTATTGATAAAGTGATTGATTCTACGGCCGGCTGCGAGCTGTTGTCCTTTCTGGATGCTACTGCTGGATATCACCAGATCAAGTTGGCTGTGGAAGATCAGATCAAAACTGCATTCATAACCCCTTTTGGGGCCTATTGTTATATCACCATGCCTTTTGGTCTGAAGAATGGAGGAGCCACTTATCAGCGCACAATTCAGAGGTGCACACATTCCCAACTCGGCAGGAATCTCCATGTATACGTGGACGATTTGGTGGTGAAGTCGGCAAAGGGGATCACATTGCTAGATGATCTCGGAGAAACATTCGCGAATTTGAGAACTTATCAGATCAAGCTCAACCCGGAGAAGTGTGTGTTTGGAGTCCAAGCCGGCAAGCTGTTGGGGTTTCTCGTTTCCGAGAGAGGAATCGAATGCAACCCCGAAAAGATAGCTGCAATAGAACGCATGGAGCAGCCCAAGACCCTGAAGCAGGTGCAGAAATTCACCGGTTGCCTCGCATCTCTCAGCCGGTTCCTCAGTCGGCTGGGTGTAAAGGCAATCCCATTGTACCAGTTGATGAAGAAGACCGAGAAGTTCACATGGACCCCTCAAGCAAACAAAGCATTCCGAGAACTCAAGCGCATGCTCTCCACGGCACCAATCCTGGCTGCCCCGATTGAGAAGGAGCCAATGATGTTATACATTGCGGCAACCAATCGGGTGATCAGCGCAGTCATGGTGGTGGAGCGGCCGAGAAGGACAAGGCACACCAAATCCAGCGCCCAGTGTACTACATCAGCCAAGTACTCTCGGCATCCAAGCAGAACTACCCTCACTATCAGAAGATGTGCTATGGCGTGTACATGGCAGCCAAAAGATTGAAACCGTACTTTCAAGCTCACCTGATCACAGTTGTCAGCTCGGCTCCATTAGCCGACATCATGGGAAGCAGAGATGCAACCGGAAGGGTGGCAAAATGGGCAATTGAAGTCGCCAGTCACGGCATCCAGTATGAACCTAGGACGGCAATCAAGTCGCAAGCATTGGCCGATTTCCTGGTGGACTGGGCTGAAACTCAGTACATGCCGCAGCTCCCAATGTCGGATTGCTGGCGAATGCACTTTGATGGCTCCAAGATGAAAAATGGCCTAGGGGATGGGGTGGTACTCACTTCCCCAAGAGGAGATCAGTTGCAGTACGTGCTTCAGATTCACTTCGCAACATCAAACAATGTCGCCGAGTACGAAGCCCTTGTGCATGGTATCAAGCTTGCCAAGGAAATCGGTATTCGGAACATCGAGTGCTTTGGTGATTCCGACCTGGTGGTACAGCAGTGCTCGGGCACCTGGGATGCAAAAGATGGTAACATGGCAAGCTATCAATTCCTAGTGCAGCAGATCAACGGATATTTTGAAGGTTGCGAGTTCCATCATGTGCCGAGAGCAAACAACGAAGCAGCAGATGCATTGTCCAAGCTAGGTTCCACAAGGCAATCAATCCCACCAGGCGTATCTCTGGAGCATATCAAGAAGCCATCTATCATTCCATCCCCAGAGTCCGAGTCCATTTTTATCTCGGAGACCGATCTCGAAGCACTCAGAAAGGCAAAAGAAGTTCAACCGGCCAAACCTGCAACCATGAAAAGCAGTCCAGCGCCCAGGGTGTCTCGGCAACAGCACCAGGGGCTGCCGATTGCGAGCCAGGGGCTGCAGAGGAGAAGAAGAAGAGCAAAGGGAAGAAAGCGGAGGCCGCACTAGAAGGCACAACCTCCGAAGAGCCAATGACATCAGAAATTGTCGAGTGCAATGATGAATCTCCAGCTCCAGACGAGAAGTCAGCACCAGGGGCTGCCGAATGCGTGCCAGACGCCGCAGTCGGCAGTTCAGAAGTAGAGGTCGAAATGGCAGACGTCCAAGTGGCCGAGATCGAGGAGGTCAGTGGTCAAGAGGCCGAGATCCAAGAGGAAGTCCCACCTCAGCATGCGGCCGTAATGGTGGTCGTCAGTGCGCCGTCATGGGCACAACCGATTAGAGATTTCTTAGCAGATGGGATCCTCACACCAGATTTAGCAGAGTCCAGGAAGATCAGCCGCAGATCTTGGGCGTATACAATAATCAACAATGAGCTGATGCGCAAGAGTGCAACTGGTATCCTCCAGAGGTGTGTTGAAGAGGACAGAGGCTTGGAGCTGCTCAGAGACATCCATCAGGGTGAATGTGGTCATCACGCGTCAGCAAAGGCAATCGCCAACAAGGCTTTCCGACATGGTTTCTACTGGCCAACTGCACTCGCAGCGGCTGAAAATCTGGTGAAGCACTGCAAGGGTTGTCAGCGATTCAAGGAAAAGAGTCATCAGCCAACATCGGCACTGAAGACCATCCCAATAGCTTGGCCGTTTGCAGTTTGGGGTTTGGACATGGTCGGACCATTCAAGAGAGCTCGGAGTGGCATGACACATCTCCTAGTGGCAGTCGACAAGTTTACCAAGTGGATTGAAGCAAGACCAATCAAAAAATTGGATGGGCCGACAGCGGTTCGGTTTGTGGCCGACATCGTATGCAGATACGGTGTACCTAACAGCATCATCACCGACAACGGCACAAACTTCGCAAAGGGGGCGCTGGCCCGATATGCGTCTCAGCAAGGCATTCGGCTCGATCTAGCATCTGTTGCACACCCACAGTCCAATGGTCAAGTGGAAAGGGCAAATGGACTAATCCTATCGGGTATCAGGCCCAGATTGGTAGAGCCACTTGAGAGGGCACCCGGAGCATGGATCGACGAACTTCCAGCAGTACTGTTCAGCTTGAGGACCACTTCAAACAGGTCGACTGGATTCACTCCTTTCTTCCTGGTGTATGGCTCAGAAGCAGCCATCCCTCCCGACATTGAGTTTGATTCACCTCGGCACGCCCTGTACACAGAAGAAGAAGCAAGATTGGCAAGAGAAGACGGCATCGACCTCAAAGAAGAAGCTTGTCTGTTGGCCTTGTCTAGGTCAGCAGTCTACCAGCAGAAGTTCAGGCACTACCACAGCAAGAAGATTCGTCCCCTCGCTTTCCGAGAGGGAGATATGGTGCTACGCAGAATCCAGAAGTCAGAGGGGCAGCACAAGTTATCCTCACCATGGGAAGGGCCATTTTTTCTCAGCAGAGCGCTCAAGAACAATTCCTATTATCTGATCGACTGCACCAAGGGCACTCGGCACAAGGACACGTCAGGAGTAGAGACGGAGCGGCCGTGGAACGCCGAGTTGTTGTGTCCATTCTATAGTTGAGCGGCCGAAATTTGTGTAAGACATTCGGCAAACAATCAGTAAAAAGTTATCATGTCTCTGAAAATGAGCATTCGAGTACTTTTGTATAATTTCATTCGAAGAGCTAGCCTCAATCGGCAACGATCAGTCATACCCGAGATGTGCGTAGCACATTCGGGGACCGGCCGACCGCGAAGTCAAATAAATATGCCATCGAGGCACGGGGACTGCAGGCTGACCTTCAATCGAACACTTAGCTCGAGTACAAATCACTAGCAGGTTTGTGGCATCGAGGAGGGTGGCGATTGAGGCAGTCGGTAGTACAAATTCCCGGGAAACAATCTGAAAGAGGCCACCAAGGGAAGTCGACAGGACGGAGTCACCGATTGCGCTGCAAATCAGGACATCGGATCTGGTAGCGAGCAATCGGTGCTTGCTCTTGCAGAATCCTTTGCGGTAAAAATCTTGTCGTGTAAAAAAAAAGCTTATCAAACCTTGGCCGGATGTCTACTGTTGATCCGATTGCGGACCGCATAACGGCAGCAAGGTCGACACAGCAGACATCCCCAAGTGTAGTCGATAAAGGAAACCGACAAAGACGCAAAGTCGATCGCACATGCAAAAGTGACAAACAAGCAATCGGATTGCATCAAAAGTAATAGGCCCGAGGCCGAATAATGTCATTACATCCAAGTCACACCCAGTAGGTGTCGACAGAATTAAAAATATGTCTTACAAGCGGACAGTCGGAATACAAATTAAAGATAGCATAGCTTAAGAAGTCGGAGGCACTGAGCTAGAAGGTGGCGCAGACGGGTCCGATTGAGCTTCAAAAGTTGCAGCGCCTGTCTGTTTAGACTTCGGAGACGTCTGGGATGAGCCGCTGTCGGAGAGCTCCTCGGCCAGGCCAGAGATGGTAAAGGCAGGGAGCGGGTTCCCTCCCTGATCGAGATACGGAGTATACTCGTAGGGAGAAAACCAATTCACCATCGTGCTGGCTAGCCGATTGACTTCGGCGTAGGTTTTGTCAAGAAGGTCAGAGGCATTGTCTCGAAGGCAGTGCAATCGGGAGAGCTTCACCTGAGGGTACCAAGACAACACAGTTTGAAGAGCGGTCTCCGCACCAGTCCTTCTGGCCGAATTCAGCAGAACGTCGATCCGACGTGGGATAGCCTTAAGAAGAGTCCGAGTCTGCTCAGTGGTGGCATTCGGAGTGTCCCCTTGGTCAGAATCCTCGTCATCCTGAGTGTCTGCCTTACGGGTCTCGGCAGAGGAGTCGGCAGCATTCTTCATCTTCTGCAATCCGGCCTTAAGTTCAGTCGGCGACCACAGTGCTTCAGCAATCCTTAGAATTCCAAGCTTAAAGGATAGGGAAATTCCCTGGATAATAGGAATGCGGGCTTGGGTGCCGATCAGATATTCGTGCCGAGTCCAGACGTTATCTGCACGGTCACAGGTCCCTCCAGCGGCGATGGTATCCTCTCGGGACTTGGCGACAGCTGCATAAGCAGCCGCTTCAGATTCGGGCCAAGCCTCTGTATCAAGAAGGAAGGGCATAAGTAATAAGATAAGAGAAGAAAGCAACCGGAAAGTGCACTCGGCAGCAAGGAAGACTCACGGCCAAGGAGGAGGTCCATTTCGGTTAATGTATCGTAGAAGCCCTTGGCTCGGCGGCGCATTCGGGTGGTCTCCTCATAGCTGCGCTTCTCCAGTTCTTCGAATTTGGCGACAAGCTCGTCATGATCTTGGCGAATGGAGTCTCGGGCAGAAATTGCTTCATCCCTTTCAGATTGCAGAGCAACTCGGGCAGCGACGGCAGCATCCCGTTCAGCAAGAAGCCCATCCCCAGTAGCTGTCACTGCGGCGATGTCGGCCAGATGTTTCTTCTCAAAAGCAGCCATTTCAGATTGGAGGCTTTGAATAGTCCGATTCAAATCCTTCTCTACCCCCTGCAGCCGAGTTACCTCCCCGGTGGCTTTATCAAGGGCCGGACCTTGTTGGCTAAGTTCTGCAGCCAATTCTGCAATTTGGCCTTGAAGATCATTTACCATAGGAATAGAAGCTACAAGAGAGCACGAAGATTTCAATAACAGAGCAGTTTCCAAGTGAAGAAGAGACAGCGGTGAGATAGAGGATACCTCTTAGCTTAGTGATTTCAGCCGATTGGTTATTAACCTGCAGCTGGGCCTGGGCGAGGGTTCGAAGGCTGGCAGTATAAGCTTCCAGGAGTTTTTCGAAGACAACTCTTTTCTCTTCCATGACAGCCTGTGAAGAACAGCAAGACGGAGTCAAACGATAAAGCAAAAAATGCTAAAGATCCGAACCGATTGTAACCAATCGGCCCGAATCTCGGGGACTACACCCAGTGGGTGCGCTTGCGCGCACCCACCGGAAGAAAGTCTACCGATTGAGAAAGGCAAACGATAAAGCAAAAAATGCTAAAGATCCGAACCGATTGTAACCAATCGGCCCGAATCTCGGGGACTACACCCACTGGGTGCGCTTGCGTGCACCCACCGGAAGAAAAATTGTCGAAGTAAAACAGAGGTACAGAAGGAAAAGTTAAAGAGTTTACCGAATGGTGAGAGGTCAGCTGTTGAAGGTCCCGAGCAAGGGCTTCGGAGAACTCATTCACCCGGCTCAGAGTGCTCGTCACGGGATCCCGAGGACGAGGCGAAGCGTCAGGCTCAGCGCCGACATGACGGGCGCGAGAATACTCGGCTCGGAAGTGGTCCACCGAGCGCATAAGAATCTCGGAGGGAGAGGAAATCGGCGGTGGCTCTGAAGTAGGAACGATGGCGAAAGCTGTAGTGGTGAGGACTGGCGGCACGGATGTTGGTGAAGGACCGGACTCACCCGATTGCGGCGGCGGCGCAACCGGGCGAGTCGGAGCAGAAGTGGTAGCAACGATTGGCGGCGGGATCGTCACAGCCGGTGGATCAGGTAGTACGGCAGGCGGAACGATGGAGGCAACCGGTGGTGCCGACACCAAAATCGGCGATGGGGTCGTCACCACCGGCATATCAGAGGCGGTCATCGCAGCAGGGGAAGTCGCGGCAGGCGAAGCCGGGTTGGAGCGGCGCGGTGGAGACGGAGCAATCGGGTCAGCCGGTTGCATTCCTCCACCACCAGGAGCCACCCGGTCCGCTGCATCCTGGAGAGTTGGGGAGGCAAGAGTGGAAGAAGAGGTCTTCGAAATCGCCGCGAGTCGGGCCTTCTTGGCAGCACGCTCGGCATCTTTGGAGGAGCGATGAGCGGGTATCGGCCGCTTGTGGACGGCAGCAGCAGAGGCAGCGGGCGAGATGACGGTTTGGGCACAGACGGGAATGTCGATGTCAACGTCATCAAGCCCAATCGGCTCCCTGAAAGAAGAAAGGGAGAGGAATCAGTAAAAGCAAAGATAGTGAAGCAGGAGGCATAAAGGCAAGAGCATACCCGATTGTCCTGGGTGCGCCCGTGGGCATTCGGCAGCGAAGTGGAGCGACGTTCAGTGGCGCCTGAAAGGTCGGCCTCCCAGTTGTCGCCTCTCGGACTTGTTTGCCCTTGCTGGCAGTCGGCTTGGCCTTGGCAACTTGGCTAGAAGCCACACCAGAGGAGGAGCCGGCGGCCGAGGTGCGCTTGGCCGGCACTTTTGGAGGCCTGGCTCGAGGAGCTGCATCAGAACCATTACCCTTTGAGACACTATCATCATCACTCCACTCAGCCAAAAATTGCTCAAGGGAAGGGTCAGGCGTACCCCCTTGAGCTGGCGGCCGAGTGTTGGTCGTCGGAGGGTTGGTGCGCTCGGCGTCATCATCATCAGCATCCATGGGGTCGGAGGACTCTCCGGAAGACTCGTCGTCTTCATCATTCCCACTGGACTCGGTGGAAGGAGTCTCGCCATTGTACTCGAGGTCGGTGGGATCCTCTTCCGTGCGATCAGGGGCGTACACGCCAGTTTCCTGGCCGTCCTCCATGAGGTCGGACTGAATAAAGTGCTGAGGAGGTATAAGCAGTCAGAGCAATCGGAAAAGAAAGCAATCGGAAGAGCGTGTAATCGGAGCATACCACAGGCGGCTTTCGCTGGCGAACGAGATAATCAAGCCCGAAGCGGAAGGGGTCAGGCAAGGCGCTAGAGGTGATGGCCTTCACTCGGGTGCAAAGGTCTTCTGTCTTCATCCGCCACGTGCAGAGCCGAGTGGGATCTCGAGGTCCCGACACGTCACAGAGGCGATGAACTCGGTGCTGCAGGGGAAGAATCCGAGTGTGAAGCCACGCAGCTACCAAGTCGGTGGGAAGGAGTCCTTCTTGCTCCAGCTGGGTGACCCTGGCAGCCTGGGCATCGACATCGCAGTCTCCGACGCCGTGCTTCAGCGACCACTGATGTTTCTCAATCGGCCGGGCGAGAGAGAACTTGGGCAGATTGAGGAGGTCGGGGCCTTGGTCAGGGGACTTGACGTAGAAAAACGAGGTCTGCCAATTATTGCAGGATTGGACGATCTCGGGGCTCGTGTACTTCGACTTGCCGGCTGCGACAAGGCAACTGCCGCAGTCGGTCATGTCAGTCGGGTACGTTGGCTTGCCACCTTCGATGGTGGAGGCCACCACAACACCCGTCCGAGCGTTATGAGCTCGGAGGTTGAAGAAGCGTTTCCAAAGAGCGACACTCGGACGGCAGCCGAGGTACCCTTCACAGAGTGTCACGAACCCGGAGAGGATCATGATGAAATTGGCAGCGAGGTGGTGAGGCTGCAGTCGGTGGAAATCGAGGAATTCGCGAAAAAAGGCGCTAGCGGGAAGGCCGAATCCACGCTCGAAGTGAGCGAGGAACACGACCCTCTCGCCCGTGCGCACGCTGGGGACGACCTCGGTCTTGCTGGGAATCCGCCATTCGACTCCCGCGGGCATCTTCCGGGCGCGGACGAGAGACTCGACGGCGGCGGCGGTGGCCTGAGATCCTTTCCAGCATCCGCGGCTCGCCTGCGACACATCTCGTCGAGGCGCCATGGTTGTCGCCGGCGAGGAACGGAGGAGAGAAAAGAGGGAGGTGGAGCACGAGAGCTGCCGAGAAGAGCGGCTGCGGTGGCGACGGAAGCAGCGGAGAGCACGAGCCCGTGGCCGGAGCAGGCGCGAGATGCAGACACCGGCGGCGGGGAGAATCGCGTGGAGCGGCGAGGGCGCAGAGGAGAGAAGGCTAGGGATCGAAGGAAGTGTTTGGGAGAAGGAAGAGGCGAAGCCCCCCCGGTGGCTTATATGGGCGGCGGGGGGGGGGGAGAGTGGGATGACCCTGTGGCTGTGTGGCCCGGTGTGGCTTAGGGCACAGGGAGGCCAACCGGCAGACCAGCGCAAAGGATCCCGGCGCAAGAGGCGAGGCGTGCGACGTGGGGGTCAGGCCCTGCAGTTATGTCACGTCGCGCGTGGGTCGTGGGTCCCAGCTCATTGATCACGTCGCGGGCGAATCGGAAGTAACCGTTGGAGGGAAATCGGCGAAAGAGATCTTTCTCAAAAAAGTGAAGACATGAATTAAGAGAGAACCACGTCCAATCGGATGGAAATTTGGTCAACCGAGTGTGATCTCCGACTCGGCCGACGAACTCGGAATGACGCACTCGAAGAGGCCACAGCAGTCGGAGGACGTCAAGGCAGAGATTGAAAAACTGCAAAGGCCCCGCGGTCAAGCGACCGTGGGACCTTTACAGCTTTAGGGGCTACTGTCGGGGGATTGGTACCCGGGTAGGCTAACCCAAGCGGAAGCAAGCTTTCAAGACAAGGATGGACCAATCGGGCTGCAGCTGGGCCGAGCCGGGCAGAGGTACGGCCGATTGCTCCAAGGCAATCGACCATACCAAGTGCCAGCAGTCGGCCCAGGCGCAATCGGGCCACCCTTCTCCAAAGATGATCACCCGATTGGTCCGCAGCTGGACCGAGGCCGATTCCTAGAAGGCCGATTTCCCAGAGCAATCGACCCCACCAGGAACCACCAGTTGGTCCAGGCGCAATCGGAGCAACCTACCACCCAGTCGGGGGTATGATTACGAGGTCATAAATGCCATATCCCGAGATATCTGGGTGGCAGGAAGGCTAGGTCGTGTCGAGGATTTGCTGGAGATACGGTGTCGACCTCCCCGCCGATTCCGCGGACAGGCCGACAAGACCGCACCCCCTAGCTCCACTGTTCACTCCTAGGTTCTACGAGGTAGCAGAATGGGCCGCCACTCGTAGGCTCCGGGTCACCCGGAGAGGAGCAGTCGGTGGGCCCAGGCCGATTAGAGGATGACGGATGGGTCCATTCGGCGATGAATTTACCGTAGTACCCTGGACTCACACTATAAGAGCCAGGGTACCCCCTCCTGAGCGAGGGACGCCACACCTGAGATCTCATTAACTCATTCCCCCTCTAGTTCATTCATTGCCCGTAGTCACTCCTCAGGGAAGCAGGAGAGGACCTTGCCCACGGCGGCGGCGTACTCCTTCCCCTGAGAAGATAGAAGAGCAGTTATTGTAGTCCCTTCATTGATATACAAGATACAAGCAGGAGTAGGGGTGTTATCTCTCCGGAGAGCCCCGAACCTGGGTACATCGTGGTGTCTTCACTGTGCTTGTGCCCAACCCGATTCCGGCACCATCGACATTTCCTCCCTCGTGTCTTCCCCTCACTGTAGCCATCCCCATGGCATCTGCCGTCACATATCGACGACACAACGCATTTTTAAAGGCAACATTCTTAGGGTCGGTGATGCATCAATATCCATCGTTGAAATCATGAACAAAACCGTTTACTTTACCAGTGCAATGAATTTCCGAAGGCAACATTCTTAGGGTCATTGGTGCATCATACATGAAATCATCGATTGGGCACCGGAAGCAACGCATTTCCAAAGGCAACATCCGAAGGCAACATTCTTACGGTCGATGATGCATCGATACCCATCGTTGAAATCCTGAACGAAATCGAGTATTTTACTTATCCAACGAATTTCCGAAGGACACATTCTTAGGGTCGGTGATGCATCAATACCCATCGTTGAAATCATGAACGAAACCGTTTACTTTACGGGTGCAACAATTTTTCGAAGGCAACATTCTTAGGGCCACCGGTGCATCGTAAATGAAATCATCGATCGGGCACCGGAAGCAACGCATTTCCAAAGGCAACATGTGAAGGCAACATTCTTAGGGTCGGTGATGCATCGATAACAATTGTTGAATTCATGAACGAAATCGATTATTTTACGGATCTAATGAATTTTCGAAGACAAAATTCTTACGGTCGGTGATGCATTGATACCCATCGTTGAATCATGAAAGAAACCGAGTACTTTACGGATGCAAAATTTTTCCGAAGGCAACATTCTTAGGGTCATTGGTGCATCGTACATGAGATCATCGATTGGGCACCGGAAGCAACGCATTTCCAAAGGCAACATTCTGAGGGTCGATAATGCATCGATACCCATGGTTGAAATCATGAAGGAAACTGATTATTGTATGGGAGCAACGATTTTCCGAAGGCAAGATTCTCAGGGTCATTGGTGCATCATACACGAAATAACCGATTGGGCAACGGAAGCAATGCATTTCCAAAGGCAATATCTGAAGGTAGCATACTTACGGTCGATGATGCATCGATACCCATCGTTGAAATCCTAAACGAAATCGATTATTTTACGGAACCAACGAATTTTCGAAGGCAACATTCTTAGGGTCGGTCATGCATCGATACCCATCGTTGAATTTCTGAACGAAACCGATTACTTTACGGATGCAACGAATTTCCGAAGGGAACATTCTTAGGGTCGGTGATGCATCGATACCCTATCACTGAAATCATGAACGAAACCGATTACTTTACTGATGCAACGAATTTCCGAAGGCAACATTCTTAGGGTCATTGGTGCATCGTACACAAAATCATCGACTAGGCACCGGAAGCAACAAATTTCCAAAGGCAACATTCTTAGAGTCGGTGATGGATCGATACCCATAATTGAAATTATGAACAAAATCGATTACTTTTCGGGTGCACCGATTTTTCGAAGGCAACATTCTTAGGGTCACCTTTGCATTGTACAAGAAATCATCGATTAGGCACCGGAAGCAACGCATTTCCAAAGGCAACATCCGAAGGCAACTTCTTAGGGTCGGTGATGCATCGATACCCTATCGCTGAAATCATGAACGAAACCGATTACTTTACGGCTGTAACGATTTTCCGAAGGCAACATTCTCAGGGTCATTGGTGCATCCTACACGAAATCGACGATTGGGCGCCGGAAGCAACGAATTTCCAAAGGCAACATCCGAAGGCAACATTCTTAGGGTCGGTGATGCATCGATACCCATCATTGAAATCATGATCGAAATTGTTACTTTACAGGCGCAACGATTTTCCGAAGTCAACATTGTTAGGGTCATTGGTGTGTCGTACACAAAATCATCGATTGGGCACCGGAAGCAACGAATTTCCAAAGGCAACATCCGAAGGGAACATTCTTAGGGTCGGTGATGAATCGATACCCGTCGTTGAAATCGTGAACGAAACCGAATAATATATTGGTGCAACGATTTTCCGAAAGCAACATTCTTAGGTTCACTGGTGCATCGTACAGGAAAAGATGGATTGGGCACCGGAAGCAACGAACTTTCAAAGGAAACATCCGAAGGCAACATTCTTAGGCTCGGTGATGCATCGATAACCATCGTTGAAATCATGAAAGAAACCAATTATTTTAGGGGTGCAACGATTTCCCAAAGTCAACATTCTTAGGGTCATTGGTGCAACGTACATGAAATCATCGATTGGGCACCGGAAGCAACGAATTTCGAAAGGCAACATCCGAAGGCAAATCTCTTAGGGTCGGTGATGCATCGATACACATCGCTGAAATCATGAACGAAATCGATTACTTTACGGTGCAATGATTTTCCGAATGCAACATTCGTATGGTCATCGTTGCATCGTACACGAAATCATCGATTGGTTACCGGAAGCAACGAATTTTCAAAGGCAACATCCGAAGGCCACATTCTTAGGGTCATTGGTGCATCGTACACAAAATCATCGATTGGGCACCGAAAGCAACGAATTTCCAAAGCCAACATCCGAAGGCAACATTCTTAGGGTCGGTGATGCATCGATACCCGTCGTTGAAATCGTGAACGAAACCGAATAATATATGGGTGCAACGATTTTCTGAAAGCAACATTCTTAGGGTCATTGGTGCATCGTACACGAAATCATCGATTGGGCACTTGAAGCAACGAATTTTCAAAGGCAACATTCCTAGGGTCGATGATACATCGTTACCCATCGTTGAAATCATGAACGAAACCGAATAATTTATGGGTGCAATGATTTTCCGAAGGCAACATTCTTAGGTTCATTGGTGCATCGTACACGAAATCACCGATTGGGCACCGGAAGCAACGAATTTCCAAAGGCAGCATCTGAAGGCAACATTCTTAGGGTCATTGGTGCATCGTACACAATATCATTGATTGGGCACCGGAAGCAACGAATTTCCAAAGGCAACATTCTCAGGGTAGGTAATGCATCGATACACATCGTTGAAATTATGAACAAAACCGAATATTTACGGGTGCAACGATTTTCCGAAGGCAACATTCTTAGGGTCATTGGTGCATCGTACGCAAAATCATCGGTTGGCACCGGAAGCAACGAACTTCCAAAGGCAACATCCGAAGACAACATTCTTAGGGTAGGTAATGCATCGTTACACATCTTTCAAATCATGAACAAAACCGAATAATTTACAGGTGCAACGATTTTCCTAAGGAAACATTCTTAGGGTCATTGGTGCATCGTACGCAAAATCATCATTTAGCACTAGAAGGAACGAATTTCCAAAGACAACATCCGAAGGCAACATTCTTAGGGTCGGTGATGCATCGATGCCCATTGTTGAAATCATGAACGAAAATGATTACTTTACGGATATAACGATTTTCCGAAGGCCACATTCTTAGGGTCGTTGGTGCATCGGACATATCATTGATTGGGCACCGGAAGCAACGAATTTCCAAAGGCAACATCCGAAGGCAATATTCTTAGAGTCGGTGATGCATCAATACCCATTTTTGAAATAATGAACGAAAATGATTACTTTACGGGTGCAACGATTTTCCGAAGGGAAGATTCTTAGGGTCATTGGTGCATCGTACACGATATCATTGATTGGGCACTGGAAGCAACGAATTTCCAAAGGCAACATCCGAAGGCAACATTCTTAGGGTCGGTGATGCATTGATACCCATCGTTGAAAGCATGAACGAAACCAATTACTTTACGGTTGCAACGAATTTCTGAAGGCAACATTGATACGGTCATTGGTGCAATGTACACGGAATTATCGACTGGGCACCGGAAGCAACGAATTTCCAAAGGCAACATCCGAAGGCAACATTCTTAGGTTAGGTAATGCATCGATACCCATCGTTGAAATCATGAACAAAACCGAATAATTTCCAAAGGCAACATACTTAAGGTCATTAGTGAATCGTACGCGAAATCATTGTTAGGCACCGGAAGCAACGAATTTCCAAAGGCAACATCCGAAGCCAAAATTCATAGGGTCGGTGATGCATTGGTACCCATTGTCGAAATAATGAACGTAAACGATTACTTTACGGGTGCAACGATTTTCCGAAGGCAAGATTTTTAGGGTCATTGGTGCATCGTACACGATATCATCGATTGGGCACCGGAAGCAACGAATTTCCAAAGGCAACATTCTTAGGGTTGGTGATGCATCGATACTCATCGTTGAAATCATGAACGAAACCAATTACTTTACGGGTGCAACAATTTTCCGAAGGCAGCATTCTTCGGGTCATTGGTGCATGTTACGCGAAATCATCGATTGGCACCGGAAGCAACGAATTTCCAAAGGCAACATCCGAAGGCAACATTCTTAGGGTCGGTGATGCATCGATACCCATTGTTGAAATCATGAACGAAATCGATTACTTTACGGGTGCAACGATTTTCCGAAGGCAACATTCTTAGGGTCATTGATGCAACGTAAACGATATCATCGATTGGGCACCGGAAGCAATGAATTTCGAAAGGCAACATTCTTAGGGTCGGTGATGCATCGATACCCAGCGTTGAAATCATGAACGAAACCAATTACTTTACAGGTGCAACAAATTTCCGAAGGCAACATTCTTAGGGTCATTGGTGCAATGTACACGGAATCATTAACTGGTCTCCGGAAGCAACAAATTTCCAAAGGCAACATCCGAAGGCAACATTCTTAGGGTCGGTGATGCATCGATACCCATCGTTCAAATCATGAACGAAACCGAATAATTTACGGGTGCAACGATTTTCTGAAGGCAACATTCTTAGGGTCGGTGATGCATTGATACCCATTGTTGAAATCATGAACCAAAACGATTACTTTACAGGTGCAACAATTTTCCGAAGGAAACATTCTTAGGGTAATTGATGCATCGTACACAATATCACCGATTGGGCACCGGAAGCAACGAATTTCCAAAGGCAACATCCGAAGGCAACATTCTTATGGTAGGTAATGCATCGATACCCATCGTTGAAATCATGAACAAAACCAACTACTTTACGTGTGCAAAGAATTTACGAAGGCAACGTTCTTAGGGTCATTGGTGCGATGTACACGGAATTATCAACTGGACACCGGAAGCAACGAATTTCCAAAGGCAACATCCGAACGCAACATTCTTATGGTAGGTAATGCATCGATACCCATCGTTGAAATCATGAACGAAACCGAATAATTTACGGGTGCAACAATTTTCCGAAGGCAACATTCTTAGGGTCATTAGTGCATGTACGCGAAATCATCGATTGGCACCGGAAGCAACGAATTTCCAATGGCAACATTCTTAGGGTCGGTGATGCATCGATACCCATTGTTGAAATCATGAACAAAACCGAATAATTTACGGCTGCTACTATTTTCCGAAGGCAACATACTTAGGGTCATTGGTGCATCGTACTCAAAATTTTCGTTTGGCACCGGAAGCAACGAATTTGCAAAGGCAACATCCGAAGGAAACATTCTTAGGGTCGGTGATGCATCGATACCCAGCGTTGAAATCATGAACAAAACCTATTACTTTATGGGTGCAACAAATTTCCGAAGGCAACATTCTTAGGGTCATTGGTGCAATGTACACGGAATCATCAACTGGGCACCGGAAGCAACGAATTTCCAAAGGCAACATCCGAAGTCAACATTCTTATGGTCGGTGATGCATCGATACCCATCGTTCAAATCATGAACGAAACCGAATAATTTACGGGTGCAACGATTTTACGAAGGCAACATTCTTAGAGTCATTGGTGCATCATACGCAAAATCATCGTTTGGCACCGGAAGCAACGAATTTCCAAAGGCAACATCCGAAGGCAACATTCTTAGGGTCGGTGATGCATCGATACCCATTGTTGAAATCATGAACGAAATCGATTACTTTACGGGTGCAACGATTTTCCGAAGGCAACATTCTTAGGGAAATTGATGCATCAGACACGATATCATCGATTGGGCACCGGAAGCAACGAATTTCCAAAGGCAACATCCGAAGGCAACATTCTTAGGGTCGGTGATGCATCGATACCCATTGTTGAAATCATGAACGAAAACGATTACTTTACGGGTGCAACGATTTTCCGAAGGCAACATTCTTAGGGTAATTGATGCATCGTACATGATATCATCGATTGGGAACCGGAAGCAATGAATTTCCAAAGGAAACATTCTTAGGGTCGGTGATGCATCGATACCTATCGTTGAAATCATGAACGAAACCGAATAATTTACGGGTGCAACGATTTTCCGAAGATAACATTCTTGGGGTGATTGGTGCATCGTACGCAAAATCATTGATTGGCACCGAAAGCAACGATTTTTCGAAGGCAATATTATTAGGGTCGGTCATGCATCGATACCCATCGTTGATATCATGAACGAAACCAATTACTTTACGTGTGCAACGAATTTCCGAAGGCAGTCTTAGGTTCATTGGTGCAATGTACACAGAATCATCGACTGGGCACTTGAAGCAACGAATTTCCAATGGCAACATCTGAAGGCAACATTCCTAGGGTCGGTGATGCATCGATAACCATCATTGAAATCATGAACGAAACCAATTACTTTACGTGTGCAACAAATTTCCGAAGTCAACATTCTTAGGGTCATTGGTGCAATGTACACGGAATCATGAACTGGACACCGGAAGCAACGAATTTCCAAAGGCAACATCCGAGGGCAACATTCTTAGGGTCGGTGATGCATCGATACCCATTGTTGAAATCACGAACGAAATCGTTTAATTTACGGGTGCAACGATTTTCCGAAGGCAACATTCTTAGGGTCATTGATGCATCGTACACGATATCATTGATTGGGTACCGGAAGCAACGAATTTCCAAAGGCAATATTCTTAGGGTCGGTGATGCATCGATACCTATCGTTGAAATCATGAACGAAACCGAATAATTTACGGGTGCAACGATTTTCCGAAGATAACATTCTTGGGGTGCTTGGTGCATCGTACGCAAAATCATCGATTGGCACCGAAAGCAACGATTTTTCGAAGGCAATATTATTAGGGTCGGTGATGCATCGATACCCATCGTTGATATCATGAACGAAACCAATTACTTTACGTGTGCAACGAATTTCCGAAGGCAGTCTTAGGGTCATTGGTGCAATGTACACGGAATCATCGACTAGGCACCTGAAGCAACGAATTTCAAAATGTAACATTCTTAGGGTAGGTAATGCATCGATACACATCGTTGAAATCATGAGCAAAACCGAATATTTTACGGGTGCAACGATTTTCCGAAGGCAACATTCTTAGGGTCATTGGTGCATCGTACGCAAAATCATCGTTTGGCACCGGAAGCAACGAATTACCAAAGGCAACATCTGAAGTTAACATTTTTAGGGTCGGTGATGCATCGATACCCATTGTTGAAATCTTGAACGAAAACGATTACTTTACGGGTGCAACGATTTTCCGAAGGCAACATTCTTAGGGTCATTGGTGCATCGTACACGATATCATCGATTGGGCACCGGAAGCCACGAATTTCCTAAGGCAACATCCAAAGGGAACATTCTTAGGGTCGTTGACGCATCGATACCCATCATTGAAAGCATGAACGAAATCGATTACCTTACGGGTGCAACAATTTTCCGAAGGCAACATTCTTAGGGTCATTGGTGCATCGTACGCGAAATCATCGATTGGCACCAGAAGCAACGAATTTCAAAAGGCAACATCCGAAGGCAACATTTTTAGGTTCGGTGATGCATCGATACCCATCGTTTAAATCATGAACAAAATCGAGTACTTTACGGGTGCAACGATTTTCTGAAGGAAACATTCTTAGGGCCATTGGTGCATCGTACACGATATCATCGATTGGGCACCGGAAGCAACGAATTTACAAAGGCAACATCCGAAGGCAACATTCTTAGGGTCGGTGATGCATCGATACCCATCGTTGAAATCATGAACGAAACCAATTACTTTACTGTTGCAACGAATTTCCTAAGACAACATTCATAGGGTCATTTGTGCAATGTACACGGAATCATCGACTGGGCACCGGAAGCAACGAATTTCCAAAGGCAAAATCCAAAGGCAACATTCTTAGGTTAGGTTATGCATCGATACCCATCGTTGAAATCATGAACACAAATGAATAATTGACGGTTGCAACGATTTTCCGAAGGCAACATACTTAGGGTCATTGGTGCATCGTACGCAAAATTTTCGTTTGGCACCGGAAGCAACAAATTTCCAAAGGCAACATCCGAAGGAAACATTCTTAGGGTCGGTGATGCATCGATATCCATCCTTGAAATCATGAACGAAACCAATTACTTTACGGGAGCAACAAATTTCCGAAGGCAACATTCTTAGGGTCATTGGTGCAATGTACACGGAATCATCAACTAGGCACCGGAAGCAACGAATTTCCAAAGGCAACATCCGAAGGCAAGATTCTTAGGGTCGGTGATGCATCGATACCCATCGTTCAACTCATGAACGAAACCGAATAATTTACGGGTGCAACGATTTTCCGAACGCAACATTCTTAGGGTCATTGGTGCATCGTACGCAAAATCATCGTTTGGCACCGGAAGCAACGAATTTCCAAAGGAAACATCCGAAGGAAACATTCTTAGGGTCGGTGATGCATCGATACCCATTGTTGAAATCATGAAGGAAAACGATTACTTTATGGGTACAACGATTTTCCGAAGGCAACATTCTTAGGGTAATTGATGCATCGTACAAGATATCATCGATTGGTCACCGGAAGCAACGAATTTCCAAAGGGAACATCCGAAGGCAACATTCTTAGGGTCGGTGATGCATCGATAGACCTCGTTGAAATTATGAACGAAACCAATTACTTTACGTGTGCAACGATTTTCCGAAGGCAACATTCTTAGGGTCATGGGTGCAATGTACACGGAATCAATAACTGGACACCGGAAGCAACGAATTTCCAAAGGTTACCGGAATCACAAACTGGAGACCGGAAGCAACAAATTTCCAAAGGCAACATCCGAAGGCAACATTCTTAGGGTCGGTGATGCAGCGATACCCATTGTTGAAATCATGAACGAAATCGATTACTTTACGGGTGCAACGATTTTCCGAAGGCAACATTCTTAGGGTAATTGATCCATCGTACTCGATATCATCGATTGGGCACCGGAAGCAACGAATTTCAAAAGTAACATCCGAAGGCAACATTCTTAGGGTCGGTGATGCATCGATACCCATTGTTGAAATCATGAACGAAAACGATTACTTTACGGGTGCAACGATTTTCCGAAGGCAACATTCTTAGGGTAATTGATGCATCGTACAGGATATCATCGATTGGGCACCGGAAGCAACGAATTTCCAAAGTCAACATCCGAAGGCAACATTCTTAGCGTCGGTGATGCATCGATACCCATCATTGAAATCATGAACGAAACCAATTACTTTACATGTGCAACGAATTTCCGAAGGCAACATTCTTAGGGTCATTGGTGCAATGTACACGGAATCATCAACTGGACACCGGAAGCAACGAATTTCCAAAGGCAACATCCGAAGGCAACATTCTTAGGGTCGGTGATGCATCGATACCTATTGTTGAAATCATGAACGAAATCGATTACTTTACGGGTGCAACGATTTTCCGAAGGCAACATTCTTAGGGTCATTGATGCATCGTACACGATATCATCGATTGGGTACCGGAAGCAACGAATTTCCAAAGGCAACAACCGAAGGCAACATTCTTAGGGTCGGGGATTCATCGATACCCATCGTTGAAATCATAAACGAAACCGAATAATTTACGGGTGTAACGATTTTCCAAAGATAATATTCTTGGGGTGATTGGTGCATCGTACGTGAAATCATCGATTGGCACCGAAAGCAACAAATTTCCTAAGGCAACATTCTTAGGGTCGGTGATGCATCGATACCCATCGTTCAAACCATGAACGAAACCGAATAATTTACGGGTGCAACTATTTTCCGAAGCCAATATTCTTAGGTTCATTGGTGCGTCGTACGCGAAATCATCGATTGGCACCGGAAGCAACGAATTTCCAAAGGCAACATCCGAAGGCAACATTCTTAGGGTCGGTGATGCATCGATACGCATCGTTGACATCATGAACGAAACCGACACAATCTTTCAAGTGAGGAATAAAAAAATTTAACGTTCAAAAAACATACTAAATATAATCCTTATGCATCAAAACTAAATCACTATCTTATGCACGATCTATCATTCGAGAATTGACCACGCGAGTTCAAAATTCTATATTGCTAAATCCATACAGCCCATAATAAATTATATTCACAATGACATATAACATGTTCATGATTAGTTCTACTTAAAATATAACCAACAGATAATCAGATGGTTATGTTAGTTTCGACACACTCATCATTGGTCTTTCCTTTTGTGCAAAAAAAACTAATGTGACTCTAATCTTGGTTTCTTCGTCTTAACTGGGAGCTCCTACTCGTGTGTACTTATATTATTGATTTGTAAATTTCTTCGTCTAGATCTTCTTCTATTTTTCTGGCCTACACTTCCTTCACCTGAAGCTGTACTTATTCGGCTTGAGGGAATTACCCTGGGAAAATATTTTTTGACTAACAACTCAGAGCGAATTAAACCAAAGAACGTGCGCAGGCTTCAGACATGACACTATGTGTAAGCAGTAAACTGATTTTGCTTTGGCTTAAACCTGCATGTCTTTACACCTATTATTAGCTATCATTGTCCCATATAAATGACGTTGATCCAAGCCTTTACATTATTGACCATATGGATGCAAAGCAACCTTATTTTATTTGAGAATGCACGGCTGCACATGTGATACGACTGTACTTGTAAATTGATCTTCAGTGGATATTGTGGGTCTGTGCAGATGATATAAATGCAATGATCAGACATAAGCAAAAGAGACCAGCGAGTAAGGAAAAATGATTTATAGAAGAATTAGAAAACCCATAATCTACTAGAAATTTTTGCTAAATTTGTACTGCACTAGAGGAGTTACAGAAGAAATCAGGCTCACCGTTCTTAGTAGGGATTGGCTGCTCAAGGGACAACAAAACAACAACAGGGATACATAACACATAAGCAGATATCCTACACCCTAGCAACAAAATAGATTCAAGCTTGTCTTTCACCTATAACATAATGTTGTAGCTCATATACTATATCCCTAATTAACAGGCAAGTCAGGAGATACTTACGTCAGAATGAGATCTTTCTTCGATGGTCCAACCATTCCTATCCATGAACTTCTCTCCCTAGTATCTTTCCTCCCTCCTGATTGTTCACAACATGAGAGGTTAATAGGATATTTACACAAAAGAAAATGTCAAATGGAACCAAATAACTTGATTTTATACATACATCAACCAAGGCAGCACAAACATTGCGAGAAAGGAACATCAAAGTTGATCAAGCGACAAAATCAGTACCAAGGCGAGCAGGTGCAGGAAGCAGATGAGCTACTCCTCGAATAGGCACATTTAACATGGCGCAATAGACACCTCTAGAGACACCAAAGGTATGGACAGCAATATACTTCTGCTGTACTCAAGACGAAAGATATGGTTCAAGATCTCGATGAAATAGCAAACAAATTACAAGGACAGATTGGAAACACAAGATTGTGGAGGTTTAATTGCAACCAATGAATAATAAGGACAACTAATCATTTCCAAAGATAAATAAAACATAAATATTAGTGTGAACCATGTATATTGGTCAGCTTGATTTTAATATTTAAATTCTGGGCAAAAGGTAAATACTTCGTACATGCCACATGTTAATTAAAACTGATATATCCAGGAGAGAATAAGAATTGCTAATCAGTTATGAAACGACGTTGCATGGTTATGCTTTCTAGAGTTTTCGAGCTTGTAAGTGAGCATCTCACGGGAGGAGCTCCAAATTCTATTCAGGTTTGTCTTTCGCAATAAATACACATAACAGGAGCATTACGCAAATTCACATTAAGACTGAATTAATAGATTACATTGCTTAATAGTCTTGAGTGCTCCAAATGAACGAGTTGGATGAGAACGTATAGATCCATAATTAAGGCATAGAAACTTACCTGCAACTGGATATAACCAGCAGCTTCATTAAGAACTTGGAGAACAAGGGTTCATTGAACATCAAAATTACTAACTCCGTCGTCCCTTCAAAATGTGACATGAACTAAAGTTCCAGATTTTCAAATTACTACGTACCATTTATAGACAGAAGTTTATGGATTCAGAACTCTAAAAATAGGAAGATTAAAATAAAATCTTATAATGGTTAGATACTTAAGGGTGTCATTTATTGAGTTATTCCTCTAGAACAAATAAGTTAACATATGCTAAAACACAGAGGATGGAAACAGCCAGCCGGCTCATTGTATGTACAAAATTTGCCATAGCCTTCTAAAAAAGCGCCATAGGGCACCTATTATTTACAGAAAATTGAAATCACCAACCAGAACATGGAATCTAGCCTGAGTAGTCCACCGATCTGATTACAAGATCTGCAGCCTTTCTTGACTTCACGATAAGCTGAGCATTTGGCCGGTCATTGTATGAAATCTGATTAACACGACAATTTTGAAAAGGTAAGGAGTTGCAGTGTTCAGAAACTCTGTGATTAGAAACATGCAAAAGAATATCTTCGTTGGACAGGGATGGCATATGCTTAAGTGCTTAACTGAAAATGTCCCTAGAAAATAGCTACTTATGTAAGTTTTCCAATGGTATAACAATACAATCAACTAATCCTACAAGACAGGCGACACGGTCAAACTATTTTTGGCATGAATTGTTTATTAGATGAAATATGTGAGTCTAAACTAATGCATAGGTGATAAAGTCAACATAAGGCAGTGAAACAAAAGTGTTTCATCTGGCTATATGTATGCAGCATGTATGTTTGTTCTTGTGTGAGGAAAGAATGGAGGATGATAAGTACCCACCATGCTGCTACATTTGGTTCTTTCCCTGGCAAACAACAACATAGCAGAAAATGGATTTAGATGCATAAATTATAATGCATCCCAAAGGAGCAAAGCAATCGTGGATAGGATAAACCTGTGCCAATATGTCTCTGGAGCACTTTGCATGGAGACATCAATGTCAATATTAATGAACCTGAGACGGTAAAGTTCGGCCATTAGAAACACAATTTATCCCGTTTCAGATGAACAAACAAGGGTGCATTCTGTTAGATGAAACTGAAGATGACCGAGGAAATTATATTTCTCTCAAATATGGTTGTGAAAACTGCCTACTCACCATTTGTCATCAATCATGTCTCTAATTTCCCTCCAAACATCCTGTTGTAGTAATAGGTAGTTCCCTTTGACGATTACTATTTTGTGCCTGCCAAAATCAAACTAACAAACAACATGGGTCAAGCACCATCTGTATTCAAGGTAAAGTGGCGCAATTGTGGGGAAGTTATGATAGTTGTACGGTCCATTCTCATCAAAAGTACAGAATTGGAAACTGCGAGATTAACTTCTGATGAAGATTAGCAGCAGAACAATCACATAACCGCATAGGGTTAGGATATAGCTTTAAACAAAAATAGGGTTAGCTTATTTAGCAGAAAGGATAGACAAAAATCAAGTTGCTGCAAAAGGTACTATGGTCAGTAGTTCAACATCACTAATTTACTGACGGGGGCAGGTTCCACATTTCAGTAAGTCAAGAAAAAAACATGTCCAAATAAGCAAGTGCCCTGAAAAACAACTTATGCGGCTTTACAAGTATGTCATTCTCAACTGGGTCACCAACACCATGATCGAATGATAGAGCATAAACAGACCCCTATAAACGAAGATGTTTTAAAGATAAGTCTGAATGCATTTTCTGCCACAGATCTCATAACATTTGACATTGAAATTGGAAAATACCTCTTCTCTTAGGGTCTGTAGCCATTTCAGAAAGAGTGATGGATTGAATGTCCATGGTGCTAAATTTAACAAAAAAATGTCAAAGCTTTGTGAAAACAATGTTTTATTAAAAGATATCAAGTGGAGAACCCTTCTCACCTCCTCTTCTTGTGTGTGCTTCTTTTGGATCCTAAAAGCACCATTGTTTCAATAACGTTTGAAGAAGAAATTCGAAAATGGACTTTTCAACGGAGAACAAACCTCCATTGCGTCAAGCTGGGATCGATAAAGGTGGAAGCCGTCCTTCGGAAGCATTGTTGCAATATCTTCGCTCGAAGTTTGTGAACTATCTTTTGCATACTTCTAAGACCAATGTATATTGACGCAACGAACCACTTTAAAGCCAACAGTAGACTTGCTACACCAGGTAGGCCAGCTAGACCAATAACATTCTTAGGGTCACCAGTGCATCGTACACGAAATCAACGATGGGCAATATAGGGTCACCGGTGCATCATTCACAAAATCAACGATGGACAATATTTTCCAACGGCAACATTTTTAGAGTCGGTGATGCATCGATAACTCGTCGTTGAAATCATGGATGAAACCGATTACTTTACGGGTGCAAAGATTTTCCGAAGGCAACATTCCTAAGGTCATTGATGCATCGTACAGGAAATCATTGATTGGGCACGGAAGCAACGCATTTCCAAAGGCAACATTCTTAGGGTCGGTGATACATCGATACCCATCGTTGAAATCATGAACGAAACCAATTACTTTAACGGCGCAACAATTTTCCGAAGTCAACATTTTTAGGGTCATTGATGCATCGCACACGAAATCATCGATTGGCCACCGGAAGCAACACATTTCCAAAGGCAACATTCTTAGGGTCGCTTATGCATCGATACCCATCGTTGAAATCAGAAACGAAACTGATTACTTTACGGGTGCAACGATTTTCCAAAATCAACATTCTTAGGGCCACCGGTGCACTATACACGAAATCATCGATTGGGCACCGGAAGCAACGCATTTCCAAAGGCAACATCTGAAAGCAACTTCTTTTGGTCGGTGAGGCATCAATACTAATCATTGAAATCATGAAAAAACCCGATTACTTTATGGGTGCAAGGAATTTCCGAAGGCAACATTCTTAGGCTCACCGGTGCATCGTACACTAAATCATTGATTGGGCACCGGAAGCAACGCATTTCCAAAAGCAACATCTGAAGGCAACATTCTTAGGGTTAGTGATGCATCGATACCCATCGCTGATTCATGAACGAAATCTATTACTTTAGAGGTGCAAAGATTTTCCGAAGGCAACATTCTAAGGGACATTGGTGCATGTACAAGAAATCTATTACTTTACGGGTGCAACGAATTTCCGGATGCAACATGTTTAGGGTCATTGGAGCATGTACACGAAATCATCAATTGGTCACCGAAATCGATTAGCCATCGTTGAAATCGATTAGTTTACGGATCCAACGAATTTCCGAAGGCACCGGAAGCAACGCATTTCTAAAGGCAACATCCGAAGGCAACATTCTGAGGGTCGGTGATGCATCGATACCCATCGTTGAAATCATGAACAAAACCGATTACTTTATGGGTACAATGAATTTCCGAAGGCAACATTCTTAGGGTCATTGGTGCATCGTACATGAAATCATCGATTGGCACCTGAAGCAACGAATTTCCAAAGGCAACATTCTTAGGGTCGGTGATGCATCGACACCCATCGTTCAAATCATGAACGAAATCGATTACTTTACGGGTGCAACCATTTTCCGAAGGTACCATTCTTAGGGTCACTGGTGCATCATACACGAAATCATTGATTGGGCACCGGAAGCAACGCATTTCGAAAGGCAACATCGGAAGGCAACATTCTTACGGTCGATGATGCATCGATACCCATCGTTGAAATCCTGAGCGAAATCGATTATTTTACGGATCCAACGAATTTCCGAAGGCAACATTCTTAGGGTCGGTGATGCATCCATACCCATCGTTGAAATCATGAACGAAACCGATTACTTTACGGGTGCAACAATTTTTCAAAGGCAACACTCTTAGGGCCACCGATGCATCGTAAACGAAATCATCGATCGGGCACCGGAAGCAACGAATTTCCAAAGGCAACAACTGAAGGCAACATTCTTAGGGTCGGTGATGCATCGATAACAATTGTTGAATTCATGAACGAAATCAATTATTTTACGGATCAAATGAATTTCCGAAGACAAAATTCTTACGGTCGGTGATGCATTGATACCCATCGTTGAATCATGAAAGAAACCGAGTACTTTACGGATGCAAGAAATTTCCGAAGGCAACATTCTTAAGGTCATTGGTGCATCGTACATGAGATCATCGATTGGGCACCGGAAGCAACGCATTTCCAAAGGCAACATTCTGAGGGTCCATGATGCATCGATACCCATCGTTGAAATCATGAACGAAACTGATTATTGTATGGGAGCAACGATTTTCCGAAAGCAAGATTCTCAGGGTCATTGGTGCATCGTACACGAAATAACCGATTGGGGAACGGAAGCAACGCATTTCCAAAGGCAATATCCGAAGGTAACATTCTTACGGTCGATGATGCATCGATACCCATCGTTGAAATCCTAAACGAAATCGATTATTTTACGGATCCAACGAATTTTCGAAGGCAACATTCTTAGGGTCGGTGATGCATCGATACCCATCGTTGAATTTATGAACGAAACCGATTACTTTAAGGATGCAACAAATTTCCGAAGGGAACATTCTTAGGGTCGGTGATGCATCGATACCCTATCGCTGAAATCATGAACGAAACCGATTACTTTACTGATGCAACGAATTTCCGAAGGCAACATTCTTAAGGTCATTGGTGCATCGTACACGAAATCATCGACTGGGCACCGGAAGCAACAAATTTCCAAAGGCAACATTCTTAGAGTCGGTGATGGATCGATACCCATAACTGAAATTATTTACGAAATCGATTACTTTTCGAGTGCACCGATTTTTCGAAGGCAACATTCTTAGGGTCACCGGTGCATTGTACAACAAATCATCGATTAGGCACCGGAAGCAACGCATTTCCAAAGGCAACATACGAAGGCAACTTCTTAGGGTCGGTGATGCATCGATAGCCTATCGCTGAAATCATGAACGAAACCGATTACTTTACGGCTGTAACGATTTTCTGAAGGCAACATTCTCAGGGTCATTGGTGCATCGTACACGAAATCGTCGATTGGGCACCGGAAGCAACGAATTTCCAAAGGCAACATCCGAAGGCAACATTCTTATTGTCGGTGATGCATCGATACCCATCGTTGAAATCGTGAACGAAATCGATTACTTTATAGGCGCAACGATTTTCCGAAGGCAACATTCTTAGGGTCATTGGTGTGTCGTATACGAAATCATCGATTGGGCACCGGAAGCAACGAATTTCCAAAGGAAACATCCGAAGGGAACATTCTTAGGATCGGTGATGCATCGATACCCGTCGTTGAAATCGTGAACGAAACTGAATAATATATTGGTGCAACGATTTTCCGAAATCAAGATTCTTAGGGTCATTGGTGCATTGTACAGGAAAAGATCGATTGGGCACCGGAAGCAACGAACTATCAAAGGCAACATCCGAAGGCAACATTCTTAGGATCGGTGATGCATCAATAACAATCGTTGAAATCATGAACGAAACCAATTATTTTAGGGGTGCAACGATTTCCCGAAGTCAACATTCTTATGGTCATTGGTGCAACGTACACGAAATCATCGATTGGGCACCGGAAGCAACGAATTTCGAAAGGCAACATCCGAAGGCAAATCTCTTAGGGTCGGTGATGCATCGATACACATCGCTGAAATCATGAACGAAATCGATTACTCTACGGTGCAACGATTTTCCGAATGCCACATTCGTAGGGTCATCGTTGCATCGTACACGAAATCATCGATTGGTTACCGAAAGCAACGAATTTGCAGCGGCAACATCCGAAGGCCACATTCTTAGGGTCATTGGTGAATCGTACACGAAATCATCGATTGGGCACCGAAAGCAACTAATTTCCAAAGGCAACATCCGAAGGCAACATTCTTAGGGTCGGTGATGCATCGATACCCGTCGTTGAAATCATGAACGAAACCGAATAATATATGGGTGCAAGGATTTTCCGAAAGCAACATTCTTAGGTTCATTGGTGCATCGTACACGAAATCATCGTTTGGGCACTTGAAGCAACGAATTTTTAAAGGCAACATTCCTAGGGTCGATGATACATCGTTACCCATCGTTGAAATCATGAACGAAACCAAATAATTTATGGGTGCAACGATTTTCCGAAGGCAACATTCTTAGGTTCATTGGTGCATCGTACACGAAATCACCGATTGGGCACCGGAAGCAACGAATTTCCAACGGCAGCATCTGAAGTGAACATTCTTAGGGTCATTGGTGCATCGTACACGATATCATCGATTGGGCACCGGAAGCAACGAATTTCCAAAGGCAACATCCGAAGGCAACATTCTTAAGGTAGGTAATGCATCGATGCACATCGTTGAAATCATGAACAAAACCGAATATTTACGGGTGCAACGATTTTCCGAAGGCAATATTCTTAGGGTCATTGGTGTATCGTACGCAAAATCATCGTTTGGCACCGGAAGCAACGAATTTCCAAAGGCAACATTCTTAGGGTAGTTAATGCATCGATACACATCTTTGAAATCATGAACAAAACCGAATAATTTATAGGTGCAACGATTTTCCTAAGGCAACATTCTTAGGGTCATTGGTGCATCGTACGCAAAATCATCGTTTAGCACCGGAAGCAACGAATTTCCAAAGACAACATCCGAAGGCAACATTCTTAGGGTCGGTGATGCATCGATACCCATTGTTTAAATCATGAACGAAAACGATTACTTTACAGATGCAACGATTTTCCGAAGGCCACATTCTTAGGGTCATTGGTGCATCGGACACGATATCATTGATTGGGCATCGGAAGAAACGAATTTCCAAAGGCAACATCCTTAGGGTCGGTGATGCATCGATACGCATCGTTGAAATAATTAACGAAATCGATTACTTTATGGGTGCAACGATTTTCCGAAAGCAACATTCTTAGGGTCATTGGAGCATCGTACACGAAATCATCGATTGGGCACTTGAAGCAACGAATTTTCAAAGGCAACATTCCTAGGGTCGATGATACATCGTTACCCATCGTTGAAATCATGAACGAAACCGAATAATTTATGGGTGCAACGATTTTCCGAAGGCAACATTCTTAGGTTCATTGGTGCATCGTACACGAAATCACCGATTGGGCACCGGAAGCAACGAATTTCCAAAGGCAGCATCTGAAGTCAACATTCTTAGGGTCATTGGTGCATCGTACCCGAAATCATCGATTGGCACCGGAAGCAACGAATTTCCAAAGGCAACATCCGAAGGCAACATTCTTAGGTTCGGTGATGCATCGATACCCATCGTTCAAATCATGAACGAAATCGATTACTTTACGGGTGCAACGATTTTCCGAAGGCAATATTCTTAGGGTCATTAGTTCATCGTACACGATATCATCGATTGGGCACCGGAAGCAACGAATTTCCAAAGGCAACATTCTTGGGGTCGGTGATGCATCGATACCCATCGTTGAAATCATTAACGAAACCAATTACTTTACTGTTGCAACGAATTTCCGAAGGAAATATTCATAGCGTCATTGGTGCAATGTACACGGAATCCTCGATTGGCACCGGAAGCAACGAATTTCCAAAGGCAACATTCTAAGGGTAGGTAATGCATCGATACATATCCTTGAAATCATGAAAAAAACCGAATATTTTACGGGTGCAACGATTTTCCGAAGGCAACATTCTTAGGGTCATTGGTGCATCGTACGCAAAATCATCGTTTGGCACCGAAACCAACGAACTTCCAAAGGCAACATTCTGAGGGTCGGTGATGCATCGATACCCATCGTTCAAATCATGAACGAAACCGAATAATTTACGGGTGCAACAATTTTCCGAAGGCAGCATTCTTAGGGTCATTGGTGCATCGTACGCAAAATCATCGTTTGGCACCGGAAACAACGAATTTCCAAAGGCAACATCCGAAGGAAACATTCTTAGGGTCGGTGATGCACCGATACCCATTGTTGAAACCATGAACGAAAACGATTACTTTACGGGTGCAACGATCTTCCGAAGGCAACATTCTTAGGGTCATTGGTGCATTGTACACGATATCATCGATTGGGCTCCGGAAGCAACGAATTTTGAAAGACAACATCCGAAGGCAACATTCTTAGGGTCGGTGATGCATCGATACCCATCGTTGAAATCATAAACGAAACCAATTACTTTACGTGTGCAACGAATTTCCAAAGGCAACATTCTTAGGGTCATTGGTGCAATGTACACGGAATCATCAACTGGACACCGGAAGCAACGAATTTCCAAAGGCAACATCCGAAGGCAACATTCTTAGGTTCGGTGATGCATCGATACCCATCGTTGAAATCATGAACGAAACCAATTACTTTACTGTTGCAACGAATTTCCGAAGGCAACATAAATAGGGTCATTGGTGCAATGTACACGGAATCATCGACTGGGCACCGGAAGCAACGAATTTCCAAAGGCAACATCCGAAGGAAACATTCTTAGGGTCGGTGATGCATCGATACCCATTGTCGAAATCATGAACGGAATCGATTAATTTACGGGTGGAACGATTTTCCGAAGGCAACATTCTTAGGGTCATTGATGCATCGTAAACGATATCATCGATTGGGTACCGAAAACAACGAATTTCCAAAGGCAACATCCGAAGGCAACATTCTTAGGGTCGGTGATGCATCGATACCCATCGTTGAAATCATGAACGAAACCGAATAATTTACGGGTGCAACGATTTTCCGAAGATAACATTCTTGGGGTGATTGGTGCATCGTACGCGAAATCATCGATTGGCACCGAAAGCAACAAATTTCCTAAGGCAACATTCTTAGGGTCGGTGATGCATCGATACCCATTGTTGAAATCATGAAAAAAATCGATTACTTTACGGGTGCTATGATTTTCTGAAGGAAATGTTCTTAGGGTCATTGGTGCATCATACGCGAAATCATCGATTGGCACCGGAAGCAACGAATTTCCAAAGGCAACATCTGAAGGCAACATTCTTAGGGTCGGTGATGCATCGATACCCATCGTTGATATAATGAACGAAACCAATTAATTTACGTGTGCAACGATTTTCCGAAGGCAACATTCTTAGGGTCATTGGTGCAATGTACACGGAATCATCGACTGGGCACCGGAAGCAACGAATTTCCAAAGCCAACATCCGAAGGCAACATTCTTAGGGTCAGTGATGCATCGATACCCATCATTGAAATCATGAACGAACCCAATTACTTTACTGTTGCAACGATTTTCCGAAGGCAACATTCTTAGGGTCATTGGTGCATCGTACACAATATCATCGATTGGGCACCGGAAGTAACGAATTTACAAAGGCAACATCCGAAGGCAACATTCTTAGGGTCAGTGATGCATCTATACCCATCGTTGAAATCATGAACGAAACCAATTACTTTACTGTTTCAACGAATTTCCGAAGTCAACATTCATAGGGTCATTGGCACAATGTACACGGACTCATCGATTGGGCACCGGAAGCAACAAATTTCCAAAGGCAACATCCGAAGGAAACATTCTTAGGGTCGGTGATGCATCGATACCCATTGTTGAAATCATGAACAAAAACGATTACTTTACGGGTGCAACGATTTTCCGAAGGCAACATTCTTAGTGTCATTGGTGCATCGTACACGGTATCATCGATTGGGCACCGGAAGGAACGAATTTCCAAAGGCAACATTCTTAGGGTCGGTGATGCATCGATACCCATCGTTGATATCATGAACGAAACCAATTACTTTACGTGTGCAAAGAATTTCCGAAGGCAACATTGTTAGGGTCATTGGTGCAATGTACACGGAATCATCGACTGGGCACCGAAAGCAACGAATTTCCAAAGGCAACATCCGAAGGCAACATTCCAAGGGTAGGTAATGCATTGATACACATCGTTGAAATCATGAACAAAACCGAATATTTTACGGGTGCAACAATTTTTTGAAGGCAACATTCTTAGGGTCATTGGTGCATCGTACGCAAAATCATCGTTTGGCACCGGAAACAACGAATTTCCAAAGGCAACATTCTTAGGGTCGGTGATGCACCGATACCCATTGTTGAAATCATGAACGAAAAGATTACTTTACGGGTGCAACGATCTTCCGAAGGCAACATTCTTAGGGTCATTGGTGCATCGCACACGATATCATCGATTGGGCACCGAAAGCAACGAATTTCGAAAGACAACATCCGAAGGCAACATTCTTAGGGTCGGTGATGGATCGATACCCATTGTTGAAATCATAAACGAAACCAATTACTTTACGTGTGCAACGAATTTCCAAAGGCAACATTGTTAGGGTCATTGGTGCAATGTACACGGAATCATCAACTGGACACCGGAAGCAAAGAATTTCCAAAGGCAACATCCGAAGGCAACATTCTTAGGTTCGATGATGCATCGATACCCATCGTTGAAATCATGAACGAAACCAATTACTTTACTGTTGCAATGAATTTCCGAAGGCAACATTCATAGGGTCATTGGTGCAATGTACACGGAATCATCGACTGGGCACCGGAAGCAACGAATTTCCAAAGGCAACATCCGAAGGCAACATTCTTAGTGTCGGTGATGCATCGATACCCATTGTTGAAATCATGAACGGAATCGATTAATTTACGGGTGGAACGATTTTCCGAAGGCAACATTCTTAGGGTCATTGATGCATCGTACACGATATCATCGATTAGGTACCGAAAACAACGAATTTCCAAAGGCAACATCCGAAGGAAACATTCTTAGGGTCGGTGATGCATCGATACCCATCGTTGAAATCATGAACGAAACCGAATAATTTACGGGTGCAACGATTTTCCGAAGATAACATTCTTGGGGTGATTAGTGCATCGTACGCGAAATCATCGATTGGCACCGAAAGCAACGAATTTCCTAAGGAAACATTCTTAGGGTCGGTGATGCATCGATACCCATTGTTGAAATCATGAAAAAAATTGATTACTTTACGGGTGCTACGATTTTCCTGAGGCAATATTCTTAGGGTCATTGGTGCATCGTACGCGAAATCATCGATTGTCACCAGAAGCAACGAATTTCCAAAGGCAACATCTGAAGGCAACATTCTTAGGGTCGGTGATGCATCGATACCCATCGTTGATATAATGAACAAAACCAATTACTTTACGTGTGCAACGATTTTCCGAAGGCAACATTCTTAGGGTCATTGGTACAATGTACACGGAATCATCCACTGGGGACGGGAAGCAACGAATTTCCAAAGGCAACATCCGAAGGCAACATTCTTAGTGTCGGTGATGCATCGATACCCATCATTGAAATCATGAACGAACCCAATTACTTTACTGTTGCAATGATTTTCCGAAGGCAACATTCTTAGGGTCATTGGTGCATCGTACACGATATCATCGATTGGGTACCGGAAGCAACGAATTTACAAAGGAAACATCCGAAGGCAACATTCTTAGGGTCAGTGATGCATCTATACCCATCGTTGAAATCATGAACGAAACCAATTACTTTACTGTTGCAACGAATTTAAGAAGTCAACATTCATAGGGTCATTGGCGCAATATACACGGAATCATCGACTGGGCACCGGAAGCAACGAATTTCCAAAGGCAACATCCGAAGGCAACATTCTTAGGTTAGGTAATGCATCGATACCCATCGTTGAAATCATGAACAAAACCGAATAATTTACGGCTGCAACGATTTTCCGGAGGCAACAGACTTAGGGTCATTAGTGCATCGTACGCGAAATCATCGTTTGGCACCGGAAGCAACGAATTTCCAAAGGCAAGATCCGAAGGCAACATTCTTAGGGTCGGTGATGCATCGATACTCATCGTTCAAATCATGAACGAAACCGAATAATTTACTGGTGCAACGATTTTCCGAAGGCAACAATCTTAGGGTCATTGGTGCATCGTACACGATATCATCGATTGGGTACCGGAAGCAACGAATTTCCAACGGAAACATTCTTAGGGTCGGTGATGCATCGATACCCATCGTTGAAATCATCAACGAAACCGAATAATTTACGGGTGCAACGATTTTCCGAAGATAACATTCTTGGGGTGATTGGTGCATCGTATGCGAAATCATCGATTGGAACCGAAAGCAACAAAGTTCCTAAGGCAACATTCTTAGGGTTGGTGATGCATCGATACCCATCATTGAAATCATGAACGAAACCAATTACTTTACGTGTGCAACGAATTTCCGAAGGCAACATTCTTAGGGTCATTGATTCATCGTACACGATATCATCGATTGGGTACCGGAAACATAGAATTTCCAAAGGCAACATCTGAAGGCAACATTCTTAAGGTTGGTGATGCATTGATACCCATCGTTGCAATCATGAACGAAACCGAATAATTTACGGGTGCAACGATCTTCCGAAGATAACATTCTTAGGGTGATTGGTGCATCGTACGCGAAATCATCGATTGGCACCGAAAGCAACGAATTTCCTAAGGCAACATTCTTAGGGTCGGTGATGCATCGATACCCATCGTTGAAATCATCAACGAAACCGAATAATTTAAGGGTGCAACGATTTTCCGAAGATAACATTCTTGGGGTGATTGGTGCATCGTACGCGAAATCATCGATTGGCACCGAAAGCAACAAATTTCCTAAGGCAACATTCTTAGGGTCGGTGATGCATCGATACCCATCATTGAAATCATGAACGAAACCAATTACTTTATGAGTGCAACGAATTTCCGAAGGCAACATTCTTAGGGTCATTGATGCATCGTACACGATATCATCGATTGGGTACCGGAAGCAACGAAATTCCAAAGGCAACATTCTTAGGGTTGGTGATGTATCGATACCCATTGTTGAAATCATGAACAAAATCGATTACTTTACGGGTGCTACGATTATCCGAAGGCAATATTCTTAGGGTCATTGGTGCATCGTACGCGAAATCATCGATTGGCACCGGAAGCAACGAATTTCCAAAGGCAACATTCTTAGGGTCAGTTGTAACAGCCCACATGTAATAAGCTAGCTAACCATGTATTTTTCACTTCCTCTGTTGGACTTGTAATTTGTCATGGTGGATGTTGATGACATTTCATGTGATGATCTTAAGTTGCATTGGGATTGGAGCCAATATGCCTTGTGATCAGGGTTGTTCTTTGTGATGCTTTTGCCTTGATGTTAGATTTGTTCCGAGCACATGCCACATCACCTCAACCTCTTGTTTGGCATAGCCATTTCAAATGTCTTGGACATGATTGTCATCTTGTCAAATTCCTTTTACAACATTCAAAAACAGTTTCCCTGGTTCAAAGTCAATTTGAATCCAAAAAGGGGCCACATTTTTGTTGTTGCCAAAATTGGTCAAACCAATTTTGTAAAATCCAGAAAAATGCAAGGTTCACAACTATCAAGTTCATGGAATTTTGTGGCTTGTGTTTTCTTCTAAAAAATCCCCGAAGGCCTTTTCCTATTTAATTTAAATGGAAATTGGTACTGTTTTACTTTGGGTGAATTTTCTCTGCATGCAAAATTGATCAAACCAGTTTTGGATGTTCAAGTTTGTTGTAAGGGGTATTTAAAAAATATTGTGGTATATTTCAAATACCCCTTTCCTTTTCTTTTCTTTTTTTCCCACTGTTGTCCATTTTTAAATGAACAGAGGCCTTGCCCTCCTTTTTCCCGCAACCAGGCCGCCCACCTGGGCCTCCACAGGCGGCCAGCCCGCGTGGACAGGTCCCCCCGCGCCCTCGTTTGGACTCGTCCCCTCCGCGGGCAGCTGGGACCCACCTGGCAGCCTCACCTTTCTCCTTCGTCCTCGCCTTTTTCCCCTTCGGCGCGAGCTGAGACAGAGACGACGACGAGGAGGTGGATCCCCCTCGCCAGCCGCTCCCCTCGCCTCCTTTATAAGCAGGGCCTCCCTGTGAGGAACCCTAGCAGCTCCCCTTTCCTCTCCGTCGCCTCCGCCGACGCCGCCATGGTTCCCCGTTCTTCAAAACCCGGTAACCATGGAATTAGCCGCCGTGGCTTCGTCTTCGTTTATCGTGCGCTCGTCCCGACGACCCTGACCTCGCCCCCTTTCCATTTTTGCGCGCAGCGTGAAGGATCGTGGAGCCAAGGTGCTGGGAGCCGTGGAGCCCGCCGGACCAGCCGCTTCTTCCTCGTCGCCGGCACCTCTGCGTCGCCGTCTCGCGCGTCAGGTCGACAACAGCCACCCCTAGGTGAGCTGCGCACCATCCCTGACCCTTCTTTCTTCGCGCGTGTAGTTCCCGTCGTAGGACCGTGCTCCCCATCCGATTGAGCGCGTCGCCGGTGCCATTTTGGTACTGTCCGAGCCGTGGCACGTCTGGGACTGCAGTGCGCGCGCTCTGGGGCTGCGCAGAGCTTGCGTATGACACCCAAGGACGCACCTTTGGTGCGTATCATGTACTGCGTCGCCTCTTTCTAAAGACGATTCGTCAGTGCAGTGCGCCGCCGAGATCTTTCACCGTTGTTGCCGTCGCCGCCGTGTAGCTAGTGACCCCGATCCGTGCGTGGATCTGTAGAGGGATGTCCCTGCTCGGAGTAGAGCGTCATGTAATGCCCTGGGTTGCTCTGTGCGTGACGCCGGAGTCGCCTGAAGGTCGCCGGGAACTGCGTGCAGCTGCATCTTCAGTAGCAGGTCGCCGCCCCTCTGTTCTCGCGTTGCTGCCGTCGTGCAGAGGGAGTCGCAGTGGTCGTGCAGCAGAGCTAAGCGTAGAGGGAGGTCCCCTCTTGGTTTTCCGCAACAGGGCTCGCCGGATCTCGACCAGAGCACCACGGGAGCCTCGCCAGAACTTGGATCCGTAGCGGGTTCAGAGCAAGGAGCTCTTTTCTTCAGTGTCGCGCAGGGTTCAGAGAAGAGAGGGAGGCAGTGCGCCTGGGCCGTGGGCCTGGTCCACCTGGGCTCGGCCTTATTTTTTCTTTTTTTTGGTTTTTCCCGCGCTGCGTGTGGGCTCAGTGAAGTTGGGCCCGAGTAGCCGAGGCTGGCCCATGGGGCTAGTTCTTTTTCCTTTTCCTTTTTTTTCTTTTATTTTTTTATCTCTGGTTTAATTCAAATTTGAATTTGAATTCAAATTCAAATCTGAATTTGACCACCTTTGCAAACAGGGGCATCCCATATATGAATTTGGGGTAGATTGAGCTACTAGTCAGCATGGTCGGGTGCATATTTGCATTTGTCCCCTTTAATAATTGGAGCTTGGTTATTTTGCAATTTACCCCCTGTAAAGTCTTGGAATTTTGTCAAGTTTGTTCAAAATTCAAATTGCCCATGCCATATATGGATTTTGGGTAAATTTTCACAAGGAGTTGCATGGTGATGAAGATTTAATCATTTGAAACTTTTTAAAAATGCATGTGGTGCAATTTTGCACTCAGCCCCTTGAACTCCAGTTGAATTTGCAGTTGTCTCTGCAAATTCAAATGGGGACATATTATATATGGGTTTGGGGTGGTTTCCTGCAAGGATTTCAATGGTGATGTCTCCATTGGGTTTTGGGCAACTCAGGTGGACAAGGTGTGATCACCTGATCCAGGATCAATCTGATCTTTCTGCTTACAACATTTTCAAATTTAGTGCATTTGAAAATTTTGTTCATCTAATCTTTCAAATCTGTTCCATGTCATCTTCCTTCTTCAAGTCCTGGGTTACAGAGCCTCAGCCTCAGCCGCATCGTCAGCAGTTTCAGCCGAGGGGGGCAGTTGTCCGCACTTTTGCCCGCCCTCCCGTCCCAGTGCAGCACGGACCTCGCTCTACTCCACCCTCCGCGAGGCCGCCTGCTCCACAGGGCCAGCCCAGGCCAGAGATCACGTGCTTCAAGTGTGGCAAGCCGGGGCACAAGTCTCCGCAGTGCACCGACCCTCGTTTCGACCGACTGCCTCCGCCCCCACCTCGCTCGACACCGAGCAACGCGATGGTGAGGGCCCAGCCACGAGCAGTCAGGATGAACAACGTGACCGTCGCAGATGCCCAGCAGTCTTCTGAGATTGTGCTTGGTAGGTTGCTTGTATGTTCAGTTCCAGCGACAGTTTTGCTCGATTCCGGAGCTTCCCATTCCTTCGTATCTCAGTCCTTTGCTTCAGCCAGTGACCTTCAGTCCGAGTTGCTCTATCCGCCGCTTGCAGTCCACACTCCTGGTTCCAGATGCAGCTCGTCAGTATTTGTTCCAGATGTGGAGATCAGTATCCATGGTGCCATTTTTTCCTCGCCCCTGATTGTCTTGCCCCGTTCCGACATTGATGTCATTTTGGGCATGGATTGGCTTGTCAGGTACAAGGCCAAGATCGATTGTCCGTCCAAGACCGTGTTGCTGATGCACAATTCAGGCGCAGAGATTTGGTACACTTGTCGCTCGACAGTGGGATCAGCACAGTTGTACGCTCTGAACGCTGGAGTTGCTCCATTGATCGAGGAGGTCAGAGTTGTTCGAGAGTTCCCAGAGGAGTTGCCAGGTATTCCACCCGTGCGTGCTATTGAGTTCGTGATCGAGCTAGAACCTGGTACACAGCCGATATCTCGGCAGCCTTACAAGATGTGTCCGGAGGAGCTGATTGAGTTGAAGGAGCAGCTTGTGAAGCTTGAAAAGGATGGGCTCATTCGTCCGAGCACTTCCCCTTGGGGTGCCCCGTGCCTTTTTGTGAAGAAGAAAGATGGTACTAGCCGGTTGGTCCAGAACTACCGGGGCATCAACAAGAAGACCATCAAAAACAAGTACCCTTTGCCCCAACATCAATGACCTGTTTGAGCAGTTGCATGGAGAAAAGGTGTTTTCAAAGCTTGATTTAAAGATGGGGTACCACCAGATTCGTGTCCGTGAGGAGGACATTCCCAAGACATCCTTCCGCACTCGTTATGGACTGTACGAGTTTACGGTCATGACGTTTGGCTTTTCAAACGCACCTCCGACGTTCATGAGGGCCATGAACTATCTGTTCCAAGAATGGCTCGACGTGTTCGTACTCCTCTACCTCGACGACATCCTTGTCTTTTCCAAGTCAGAGGCTGAGCATGAGGAGCATCTCAGATTGGTGTTGCAGAAGTTGAGAGATCACCAGTTTTATGCCAACTTCTCCAAGTGTGAGTTTTGGCTCAATAAGGTCAACTTCCTTGGCCATGTCATTTCCTCAGAGGGCATTGCCGTTGACCCAGACAGAGTCCGGGCGATTCAGGATTGGAGTCCGCCGAAGAATGTCAAGCAGCTGAGGAGTTTTCTCGGACTTGCCAGCTATTGCAGGAAGTTTGTCGAGAATTTCTCCAAGATAGCAAAGCCGATGACGGAGTTGTTGTGCAAGGGCAAGAGGTACTTTTGGTCACAAGCTTGCCAGGAAGCTTTTGATGAATTGGAGCTAAGGCTGACCACAGCTCCGATCCTTACACCGCCAGACGAGTCACAGCCGTTTCAAGTTTTCTGTGACGCCTCGTTGAATGGCCTTGGCGGAGTGTTGATGATGGGAAGGAGTATTGTGGCCTACACCTCGAGGCAGTTGAAGCAGGCTGAGAGGAATTATCCGACCCACGATCTGGAGCTGGCTGCAGTGATTCATGCGTTGGTTACTTGGCGACACCTCCTCCTAGGGAGGAAGGTTGATGTGTTCACCGATCACAAAAGCTTAAAGTACTTATTCACGCAGCCTAACCTGAACTTGAGGCAAAGGAGATGGCTCGAGACTATTACTGAGTACTCCGTAGATATTCAGTATACGCCTGGCAAGGAGAATGTCATAGCCGATGCGTTGAACCGCAAGGGCGATTGCAATAGTGTCCAGGTGCAGAAGATCCACCCTGATTTGTGTGAGTCCTTTCGAAGACTCAATCTCGAGCTAGTTCCAGCAGGCTATCTGGCCAACCTTGTTGTAGAGCCCACTATCCGTGAGAAGATTCGTGAAGCACAGTCTGGTAGATCAATGATTCAGAAGATCAAACAGGGTATTGCCGCCTCAGTTCCGAAGTACGGTTGCTTTTCAGTGCATAATGACGGCACCGTGACGTTCGAAGAGCGAGTTGTTGTTCCCAAGGAAGGAGGTCTCAGAGAGGTCATCTTGAAAGAAGCCCATGACTCAAAGTTGTCTATCCACCCTGGTAGCACCAAGATGTATCAGGACCTCAAGCAGAGTTTTTGGTGGACTCGTATGAAGCGGGATGTTGCCCGTTTTGTCTCCCAGTGTGATGTGTGCAGGAGAGTGAAAGCACAGCACCAGAAGCCTGCAGGGCTACTTCAGCCACTTGAAATTCCGGAGTGGAAATGGGATCACATTGAGATGGATTTCATCACAGGCTTTCCTCTGTCGCAGAAGAGGAACAATGCCATCTTTGTCGTCATCGACAATCTTTCCAAAGTTGCCCATTTCTTTCCAGTGAAGGACTCCATTTCAGCAGCTCAGTTGGCGGATTTGTATACCGCTAGAGTTGTATCTTTGCACGACATTCCCAAGAAGATCAGTTCTGATCGAGGCAGTCTTTTCACCTCCAAGTTCTGGTAGGCCTTCCAAAAGGCGATTGGTACGACAGTTGTGTTCAGTACCGCGTATCACCCTCAGACCAGTGGGCAGGTTGAGCGTGTGAATCAAATTCTCGAGGACATGTTGAGGGCATGTGTGATCTCGTTTGTCATGAAGTGGGAAGAGTGTTTGCCGTATGCTGAGTTTTCCTACAACAACAGCTATCAGGCAAGTCTGCAGGCAGCTCCCTTTGAGATCTTGTATGGCAGGAAGTGCAGAACACCGTTGAACTGGTCCGAGACAGGCGAGAGGCAATTGTTCGGCCCAGACGTGATCCAGGAGGCAGAAGACAAGGTGAGGATCATCAGGGAGCATCTCAAGGCAGCACAGTCTAGGCAGAAGGCCTATTATGACAAAAAGCACCGTGGTGTTGACTTCAAAGTTGGTGACTTCGCATACCTCAAAGTGTCTCCACTTCGGGGAACTCACCGCTTTGGGATCAAAGGCAAGTTGGCTCCCAGGTTCGTCGGTCCATTCCGCATCCTGGAGACTCGGGGGCCTCTCGCGTTCCGCCTTGAGCTTCCAGACAGCTTGGCTATGGTGCATGATGTGTTCCACGCGTCACAGTTGAAGCAGTGTTTCAAGAAGCCAGAGCAGGCAGTGGACTTGGGCGAGATCCAGCTCAGTGCAGATCTTTCTTACTCAGAGCGTCCAGTCTGTGTTCTTGACTCGTCCGAGCGCAAGACTCGCAACAAGACAGTCAAGTTCCTCAAGGTGAAGTGGGCACATCACTCGGAGAAGGAGGCAATGTGGGAGCGTGAAGATCATCTCCGTTCTGAGTATCCCGAGCTTTTTCATGCTTAGATCTCGGGACGAGATCCTGTGTTGGTAGGGGAGAGCTGTAACAGCCCACATGTAATAAGCTAGCTACACCATGTATTTTTCACTTCCTCTGTTGGACTTGTAATTTGTCATGGTGGATGTTGATGACATTTCATGTCATGATCTTAAGTTGCATTGGGATTGGAGCCAATATGCCTTGTGATCAGGGTTGTTCTTTGTGATGCTTTTGCCTTGATGTTAGATTTGTTCTGAGCACATGCCACATCACCTCAACCTCTTGTTTGGCATAGCCATTTCAAATGTCTTGGACATGATTGTCATCTTGTCAAATTCCTTTTACAACATTCAAAAACAGTAGCCCTGGTTCAAAGTGAATTTGAATCCAAAAAGGGGCCACATTTTTGTTGTTGCCAAAATTGGTCAAACCAATTTTGTAAAATCCAGAAAAATGCAAGGTTCACAACTATCAAGTTCATGGAATTTTGTGGCTTGTGTTTTCTTCTACAAAATTCCCCAAAGGCCTTTTCTTATTTAATTTAAATGGAAATTGGTACTGTTTTACTTTGGGTGAATTTTCTCTGCATGCAAAATTGATCAAACCAATTTTGGATGTTCAAGTTTGTTGTAAGGGGTATTTAAAAATTTTTGTGGTATATTTCAAATACCCCTTTCCTTTTCTTTTCTTTTTTTCCCACTGCTGTCCATTTTTAAATGAACAGAGGCCTTGCCCTCCTTTTTCCCGCAACCAGGCCGCCCACCTGGGCCTCCACAGGCGGCCAGCCCGCGTGGACAGGTCCCCCCGCGCCCTCGTTTGGACTCGTCCCCTCCGCTGGCAGCTGGGACCCACCTGGCAGCCTCACCTTTCTCCTTCGTCCTCGCCTTTTTCCCCTCCGGCGCGAGCTGAGACAGAGACGACGACGAGGAGGTGGAGCCCCCTCGCCAGCCGCTTCCCTCGCCTCCTTTATAAGCAGGGCCTCCCCGTGAGGAACCCTAGCAGCTCCCCTTTCCTCCCCATCGCCTCCGCCGCCGCCGCCATGGTTCCCCGTTCTGCAAAACCCGGTAACCATGGAATTAGCCGTCGTGGCTTCGTCTTAGTTGATCGTGCGCTCGTCCCGACGACCCTGACCTCACCCCCTTTCCATTTTTGCGCGCAGCGTGAAGGATCGTGGAGCCAAGGTGCTGGGAGCCGTGGAGCCCGCCGGACCAGCCGCTTCTTCCTCGTCGCCGGCACCTCTGCGTCGCCGTCTCACGCGTCAGGTCGACAACAGCCACCCCTAGGTGAGCTGCGCACCATCGCTGACCCTCCTTTCTTCGCGCGTGTAGTTCCCGCCGTAGGACCGTGCTCCCCGTCCGCTTGAGCGCGTCATCGGTGCCATTTTGGTACTGTCCGAGCCGTGGCACATCTGGGACTGCAGTGCGCGCGCTCTGGGGCTGCGCAGAGCTTGCGTATGACACCCAAGGACGCACCTTTGGTGCGTATCGTCTACTGCTTCGCCTCTTTCTGAAGACGTTTCGTCAGTGCAGTGCGCCGCCGAGATCTTTCGCCGTTGTTGCCGTCGCTGCCGTGTAGCTAGTGACCCCGATCCGTCCGTGGATCTGTAGAGGGATGTCCCCGCTCGGAGTAGAGCGTCATGTAATGCCCTGGGTTGCTCTGTGCGTGACGCCGGAGTCGCCTGAAGGTCGCCGGGAACCGCGTGCAGCTGCATCTTCAGTAGCAGGTCGCCGCCCCTCTGTTCTTGCGTTGCTGCCGTCGTGCAGAGGGAGTCGCAGTAGTCGTGCAGCAGAGCTAAGCGTAGAGGGAGGTCCCCTCTTGGTTTTCCGCAGCAGGGCTCGCCGGATCTCGATCGGAGCACCACGGGAGCCTCGCCGAAACTTGGATCCGTAGCGGGTTCAGAGCAAGGAGCTCTTTTCTTCAGTGTCGCGCAGGGTTCAGAGAAGAGAGGGAGGCAGTGCGCCTGGGCCGTGGAGAAGTAGTGGCCGTGGGCCTGGTCCACCTGGGCTCGGTCTTTTTTTTTCTTTTTTTTGGTTTTTCCCGTGCTGCGTGTGGGCTCAGTGAAGTTGGGCCCGAGTAGCCGAGGCTGGCCCATGGGGCTAGTTCTTTTTCCTTTTCCTTTTTTTTCTTTTATTTTTTTATCTCTGGTTTAATTCAAATTTGAATTTGAATTCAAATTCAAATCTGAATTTGACCACCTTTGCAAACAGGGGCATCCCATATATGAATTTGGGGTAGCTTGAGCTACTGGTCAGCATGGTGGGGTGCATATTTGCATTTGGCCCCTTTAATAATTGGAGCTTGGTTATTTTTTGCAATTTACCCCCTGTAAAGTCTTGGAATTTTGTCAAGTTTGTTCAAAATTCAAATTTCCCATGCCATATATGGATTTTGGGTAATTTTTCACAAGGAGTTGCATGGTGATGACGATTTAATCATTTGAACCTTTTTCAAAATGCATGTGGTGCAATTTTGCACTCAGCCCCCTGAACTCCAGTTGAATTTGCAGCTGTCTCTGCAAATTCAAATGGGGACATATTATATATGGGTTTGGGGTGGTTTCCTGCAAGGATTTCAATGGTGATGTCTCCATTGGGTTTTGGGCAACTCAGGTGGACAAGGTGTGATCACCTGATCCAGGATCAATCTGATCTTTCTGCTTACAACATTTTCAACTTCAGTGCATTTGAAAATGTTGTTCATCTGATCTTTCAAATCTGTTCCATGTCATCTTCCTTCTTCAAGTCAGCCCTAACATATTGTCATATGCAATGTGGCTAGCTTCCAACTGTTGTTGCACCTTCTATGTGTCAAGTGCACCGACACTACTCCGTCTCCGGAATCATTGTTTACTTTCACGTTGTTAAATTCTTGCAATTGTTTTGTTGATTATGCCATGGTTCATGCTACTTACACCTAAATTAAGGCTTAGACCAAAGCCATTACAATGTAAATAAATGCATATGAAGTTGATGACTTGTCGTCATCACCTTCATTTAAACTTGACTAGACAGGGTCACACCATATCAATAAAACTTGAACATGCCATCCTTGTTTGAGTTTGCACCCGTTGCTTAATTGTGTGTTTTCCTTGCTGGTATCTTACGTTAGCACCCGAGACTGACGAGGAGACTTATGGAGCTGTCCGACACCGAGCCCGAGGGTACCGTGGGTGCTGCTTCGACTACCTTACCAGGCAAGGGGGAGAAACTGTGTCATTACTTTATAACTTTCTGCTCATGCCTAGCTGTAGTCCTAGAACGTTGTTGCTTGATCCTATCCACCTTATATTCCATGTTTAAACCCATACAACCATGATCCCCACATCCCAGCAAACCATTGTACTGCTAAGTTACCGCTGCTCAGCCACTGCTTAGTATGGATAGAAAACTTGCTGCTTACCCTATATATTTACGGTTGGGATATCATGCTATAACAGAAGTTGGTTGATATTTATTATTGTTAAATGATGTTAATTTTATATTCGACGAAGGGTGGAAGGCTGGACTATCCCGTCTGGTGTTTTGTTCCATTCGAGTCACCTAGGACCCGAGTTCCGGGTATTGTGTTTCTTGACGAGCATGCCTAATCGTGTGTCGGGTTTTATGGGGCCCCCTTGTCTTACCTACCTAGCTTCGTACATTCTAGTGGTGGCCCGAGATGATTTACATTTGCAATGTGTGTGTGCTGGTTGGATCCCCAATTGTTTCCAAACCAAACCAGGGCCAGGAGGACATAGTTTCTTGGCTGGCCCAACTAGACCGGCTGAGGACCCGGTCTCATAAAAGAACTAACCGGTAATCCAAACCTGGAGTCATACGGTAGAGACCGATTCGAGAGCGGGGCCAGCTTTTGAGTTGGGTGTCGACTCACCGGGGGCCACCCGGAGTGTGCGTTGTTAGTTAGAGGGACTCTGACGTTCCGGAGTTTCAGGCGCTTACCTAGCCAAGTGGAAACCGGGCATACATGCGACGTCTATAATGGACAGTGGGTACACCCCTGCAGGGTAAATCTTTTCGAAAAGCCGTGTCCGCGGTTAAGGACGACTTGAGACCTACTCCTTGTTCATAGAATAACATCAACTATAATCATGCTATAAAACTTGACAAACCGTGTGCGTGCCTTGGTGGTCTTTCTCCGTCCAGGGGGACCGAGGGAGAAACGAGGTTGTGTTATGGTTGCGTAAGTAGGTGGATAGCCGACTTATGACACGTTGTCAACGTCACTTCTTGGATCTCATCTCTATCCTGATAGAACGAGTAGCCACCATATATGCTAGTACGGCTGCAAACTGTCCATGTCTCTACTTTTCCTGTAGCGTTAGTTATTCCGTAATGACATGTTCTCACCCCGTTTACATTTCTGTCTTTACCGCTTTGCCTGATCGGCCGCTGCAGTGGATTAATACCTCGACCCGAGCACCGGACGCTACTTCGTGGAGGTGCCCCCGGAGGATGACGACGAGTACGAATACCTCGACCAGTAGGATCTTATAGTTGGGTTCAGACGTTCCCGTGGGTGGATCTTTATGTGTAGCCCTCTCTAGGGCAATTTGGATCTTGACCGTACCCGGTCCCTTTTATGCTTCCGCTTGATGTATTGATGAGTTGTACTCAGATGATGTTGTATTACAAGACAGTGGCGTTGTATGCCCTGCTCTAGTTATCTATCCATATGATTTCTATCTTGTAGAGTTGTGCTTATATACCTGTTGTTGAGAATCCGGTAGCGACACGAGTGCGAGTGTCGTGCGCCGGTGGCGTTTGATGCGCTTCTAACTCCGACCGGACGCGAAAGCGACTTGTCAGAGTTAGTACCGCATCAGGGGCCTTACATCAGTGATGAATCGATACCCATCATTGATATCATGAACGAAACCAATTACTTTACGTGTGCAACGAATTTCCGAAGGCAACATTGTTAGGGTCATTGGTGCAATGTACACGGAATCATCGACTGGGCACCGGAAGCAACAAATTTCCAAAGGCAACATTCTAAGGGTAGGTAATGCATCGATACACATCGTTGAAATCATGAACAAAACCGAATATTTTACGGGTGCAACGATTTTCCTAAGGCAACATTCTTAGGGTCATTGCTGCATCGTACGCAAAATCATCGTTTGGCACCGGAAGCAACGAATTTCCAAAGGAAATATCCGAAGGCAACATTTTAGGGTCGGCGATGCATCGATACTCATTGTTGAAATCATGAACGAAAACGATTAATTTACAGGTGCAACAATTTTCCGAAGGCAACATTCTTAGGGTCATTGGTGCATCGTACACGATATCATCGATTGGGCACCAGAAGCAACGAATTTCGAAAGACAACATCCGAAGGAATCATTCTTAGGGTCGGTGATGCAACGATACCCATCGTTGAAATCATGAACGTACCAAATTACTTTACTGTTGCAACGATTTTCCAAGGCAACATTCTTAGGGTCATTGGTGCATCGTCACGATATCATCGATTTGGCACCGGAAGCAACGAATTTACAAAGGCAACATCCGAAGGCAACATTCTTAGGGTCAGTGATGCATCTATACCCATCGTTGGAATCATGAACGAAACCAATTACTTTACTGTTGCAACGAATTTCCGAAGGCAACATTCATAGGGTCATTGGTGCAATGTACACGAAATCATCGACTGGGCACCGGAAGCAACGAAATTCCAAAGGCAACATCCGAAGGTAACATTCTTAGGTTAGGTAATGCATCGATACCCATCGTTGAAATCATGAACAAAATTGAATAATTTACGGCTGCAACGATTTTCCGAAGGCAACAGACTTAGGGTCATTAGTTCATCGTACGCGAAATCATCGTTTGGCACCGGAAGCAACGAATTTCCAAAGGCAACATCTGAAGGCAATATTCTTAGGGTTGGTGATGCATCGATACCCATTTTTGAAATCATGAACGAAATCGATTACTTTATGGGTGCAACGATTTTCCGAAGGCAACATTCTTAGGGTCATTGATGCAACGTACACGATATCATCGATTGGGCACCGAAAGCAATGAATTTCCTAAGGCAACATTCTTAGGGTCGGTGATGCATCGATACCCATCGTTCAAATCATGAACGAAACCGAATAATTTACGGGTGCAACGATTTTCCAAAGGAAGCATTCTTAGGGTCATTGGTGCAATGTACACGGAATCATCGACTGGGCACCGGAAGCAACGAATTTCCAAAGGCAACATCCGAAGGCAACATTCTTAGGGTCAGTGATGCATCTATACCCATCGTTGGAATCATGAACGAAACCAATTACTTTACTGTTGCAACGAATTTCCGAAGGCAACATTCATAGGGTCATTGGTGCAATGTACACGAAATCATCGACTGGGCACCGGAAGCAACGAAATTCCAAAGGCAACATCCGAAGGTAACATTCTTAGGTTAGGTAATGCATCGATACCCATCGTTGAAATCATGAACAAAATCGAATAATTTACGGCTGCAACGATTTTCCAAAGGCAACAGACTTAGGGTCATTAGTTCATCGTACGCGAAATCATCGTTTGGCACCGGAAGCAACGAATTTCCAAAGGCAACATCCGAAGGCAACATTCTTAGGGTTGGTGATGCATCGATACCCATTTTTGAAATCATGAACGAAATCGATTACTTTACGGGTGCAACGATTTTCCGAAGGCAACATTCTTAGGGTCATTGATGCAACGTACACGATATCATCGATTGGGCACCGAAAGCAATGAATTTCCTAAGGAAACATTCTTAGGGTCGGTGATGCATCGATACACATCGTTGAAATCATGAACAAAACCGAATATTTTACGGGTGCAACGATTTTCCGAAGGCAACATTCTTAGGGTCATTGGTGCATCGTACGCAAAATCATCGTTTGGCACCGGAAGCAACGAACTTCCAAAGGAACCATCCGAAGGCAACATTCTTAGGGTCGGTGATGCATCGATACTCATTGTTGAAATCATCAACGAAAACGATTACTTTATGGGTGCAACGATTTTCCGAAGGCTACATTTTTAGGGTCATTGGTGCATCGTACACGATATCATCCATTGGGTACCGGAAGCAATGAATTTCGAAAGAGAACATCCGAAGGCAACATTCTTAGGGTCGGTGATGCATCGATACCCATCGTTGAAATCATGAACGAAACCAATTACTTTACTGTTCCAACGAATTTCCGAAGGCAACATTCATTGGGTCATTGGCGCAATGTACACGGAATCATTGACTGGGCACCGGAAGCAATGAATTTCCAAAGGCAACATCCGAAGGCAACATTCTTAGGTTAGGTAATGCATCGATACCCATCGTTGAAATCATGAACAAAACCGAATAATTTACGGCTGCAACGATTTTCTGAAGGCAACATTGTTAGGATCATTGGTGCAATGTACACGGAATCATCGACTGGGCACCGGAAGCAACAAATTTCCAAAGGCAACATCCGAAGGCAACGTTCTAAGGGTAGGTAATGCATCGATACACATCGTTGAAATCATGAACAAAACCGAATATTTTATGGGTGCAACGATTTTCCGAAGGCAATATCATTAGGGTCATTGGTGCATCGTATGCAAAATCTTCGTTTGGCACTGGAGGCAACGAATTTCCAAAGGCAACATCCGAAGGCAACATTCTTAGGGTCGGTGATGCATCGATTCCCATCGTTGAAATCTTGAACGAAACCAATTACTTTACGTGTGCAACGAATTTCCGAAGGCAACATTCTTAGGGTCATTGGTGCAATGTACACGGAACCATCAACTGGGCACCGGAAGCAACGAATTTCCAAAGGCAACATCCGAAGGCAACATTCTTAGGGTCGGTGATGCATCGATACTCATCGTTCAAATCATGAACGAAACCGAATGTTTTACGGGTGCAACGATTTTCCGAAGGCAACATTCTTAGGGTCATTGATGCATCGTACACGATATCATCGATTGGGTACCGGAAGCAACAAATTTCCAAAGGCAACATTCTTAGGGTCGGTGATGCATCGATAACCATCGTTGAAATCATGAACGAAACCGAATAATTTACGGGTGCAACGATTTTCCGAAGATAACATTCTTGGGATGATTGGTGCATCGTACGCGAAATCATCGATTGGCACCGAAAGCAAAAAAATTCCTAAGGCAACATTCTTAGGGTCTGTGATGCATCGATACCCATCGTTCAAACCATGAACGAAACTGAATAATTTACGGCTGCAACGATTTTCCGAAGGCAATATTCTTAGGGTCATTGGTGCATCGTACGCGAAATCATCGATTGGCACCGGAAGCAACGAATTTCCAAAGGCAACATCCGAAGGCAACATTCTTAGGGTCGGTGATGCATCGATACGCATCGTTGAAATCATGAACGAAACCGAATAATTTACGGGTGCAACGATTTGCCGAAGATAACATTCTTGGGGTGATCGGTGCATCGTACGCGAAATCATCGATTGGCACCGAAAGCAACGAATTTCCTAAGGCAACATTCTTAGGGTCGGTGATGCATCGATACCCATCGTTCAAATCATGAACGAAACCGAATAATTTACGGGTGCAACGATTTTCCGAAGGCAGCATTCTTAGGGTCATTGGTGCAATGTACACGGAATCATCAACTGGGCACCGGAAGCATCGAATTTCCAAAGGGAACATCCGAAGGAAACATTCTTAGGATAGGTAATGCATCGATACACATCGTTGAAATCATGAACAAAACCGAATATTTTACGGGTGCAACGATTTTCCGAAGGCAACATTCTTAGGGTCATTGGTGCATCATACGCAAAATCATTGTTTAGCACCGGAAGCAACGAATTACCAAAGGCAACATCCGAAGGCAACATTCTTAGGGTCGGTGATGCATCGATACCCATTGTTGAAATCATGAACAAAAACGATTACTTTACGGGTGCAACGATTTTCTGAAGGCAACATTCTTAGGGTCATTGGTGCATCGTACACGGTATCATCGATTGGGCACCGGAAGCAACGAATTTCCAAAGGTAACATTCTTAGGGTCGGTGATGCATCGATACCCATCGTTGATATCATGAACGAAACCAATTACTTTACGTGTGCAACGAATTTCTAAAGGAAACATTGTTAGGGTCATTGGTGCAATGTACACGGAATCATCGACTGGGCACCGGAAGCAACGAATTTGCAAAGGCAACATCCGATGGCAACATGCTAAGGGTAGGTAATGCATCGATACACATCGTTGAAATCATGAACAAAACCCAATGTTTTATGGGTGCAACGATTTTCTGAAGGCAACATTCTTAGGGTCATTGGTGCATCGTACGCAAAATCATCGTTTGGCACCGGAAACAACGAATTTGCAAAGGCAACATCCGAAGGCAACATTCTTAGGGTCGGTGATGCACCGATACCCATTGTTGAAATCATGAACGAAAAAGATTACTTTACGGGTTCAACGATCTTCCGAAGGAAACATTCTTAGGGTCACTGGTGCATCGTACACGATATCATCGATTGGGCACCGGAAGCAACGAATTTCGAAAGACAACATCCGAAGGCAACATTCTTAGGGTCGGTGATGCATCGATACCCATCGTTGAAATCATAAACGAAACCAATTACTTTACGTGTGCAACGAATTTCCAAAGGCAACATTCTTAGGGTCATGTGTGCAATGTACATGGAATCATCAACTGGACACCGGAAGCAACGAATTTCCAAAGGCAACATCCGAAGGCAACATTCTTAGGTTCGGTGATGCATCGATACCCATCGTTGAAATCATGAACGAAACCAATTACTTTACTGTTGCAACGAATTTCCGAAGGTAACATTCATAGGGTCATTGGTGCAATGTACACGGAATCATCGAATGGGCACCGGAAGCAACGAAATTCCAAAGGCAACATCCGAAGGTAACATTCTTAGGTTAGGTAATGCATCGATACCCATCGTTGAAATCATGAAAGAAACCCAATAATTTACGGCTGCAACGATTTTCCGAAGGCAACAGACTTAGGGTCATTAGTTCATCGTACGCGAAATCATCGTTTGGCACCGGAAGCAATGAATTTCCAAAGGCAACATCCGAAGGCAACATTCTTAGGGTCGGTGATGCATCGATACGCATCGTTGAAATCATGAACGAAACCGAATAATTTACGGGTGCAACGATTTGCCGAAGATAACATTCTTGGGGTGATCGGTGCATCGTACGCGAAATCATCGATTGGCACCGACAGCAACGAATTTCCTAAGGCAACATCCGAAGGCAACATTCTTAGGGTCTTCGATGCATCGATACCCACCGTTGAAATCATGAACGAATACAATTACTTTACGTGTGCAACGAATTTCCGAAGGCAACATTCTTAGGTTCATTGGTGCAATGTACACGGAATCATCAACTGGGCACCGGAAGCAACGAATTTCCAAAGGCAACATTCTTAGGGTCGGTGATGCATTGATACTCATCGTTCAAATCATGAACGAAACCGAATAATTTACGGGTGCAACAATTTTCCGAAGGCAACATTCTTAGGGTCATTGATGCATCGTACACGATATCATCGATTGGGTACCGGAAGCAACGAATTTCCAAAGGCAACATCCGAAGGCAACATTTTTAGGTTCGGTGATGCATCGATACCCATCGTTGAAACCATGAACGAAACCGAATAATTTACGGGTGCAACGATTTTCCGAAGATAACATTCTTGGGGTGATTGGTGCATCGTACGCGAAATCATCGATTGGCGCCGAATACAGCGAATTTCCTAAGGCAACATTCTTAGGGTCGGTGATGCATCGATACCCATCGTTCAAATCATGAACGAAACCGAATAATTTACGGGTGCAACGATTTTCCAAAGCAAGCATTCTTAGGGTCATTGGTGCAATGTACACGGAATCATCGACTGGGCACCGGAAGCAACGAATTTGCAAAGGAAACATCCGAAGGCAACATTCTTAGGGTAGGTAATGCATGGATACACATCGTTGAAATCATGAACAAAACCGAATATTTTACGGGTGAAACGATTTTCCGAAGGCAACATTCTTAGGGTCATTGGTGCATCGTACGCAAAATCATCGTTTGGCACCGGAAGCAACGAACTTCCAAAGGAACCATCCGAAGGCAACATTCTTAGGGTCGGTGAGGCGTCGATACTCATTGTTGATATCATGAACGAAAACGATTACTTTATGGGTGCAACGATTTTCCGAAGGCAACATTCTTAGGGTCATTGGTGCATCGTCACGATATCATCGATTTGGCACCGGAAGCAACGAATTTACAAAGGCAACATCCGAAGGCAACATTCTTAGGGTCAGTGATGCATCTATACCCATCGTTGAAATCATGAACGAAACCAATTACTTTATTGTTGCAACGAATTTCCGAAGGCAACATTCATAGGGTCATTGGTGCAATGTACACGAAATCATCGACTGGGCACCGGAAGCAACGAAATTCCAAAGGCAACATCCGAAGGTAACATTCTTAGGTTAGGCAATGCATCGATACCCATCGTTGAAATCATGAACAAAACCGAATAATTTACGGCTGCAACGATTTTCCGAAGGCAACAGACTTAGGGTCATTAGTTCATCGTACGCGAAATCATCGTTTGGCACCGGAAGCAACGAATTTCCAAAGGCAACATCCGAAGGCAACATTCTTAGGGTCGGTGATGCATCGATACGCATCGTTGAAATCATGAACGAAACCGAATAATTTACGGGTGCAACGATTTGCCGAAGATAACATTCTTGGGGTGATCGGTGCATCATACGCGAAATCATCGATTGGCACCGAAAGCAACGAATTTCCTAAGGCAACATCCGAAGGCAACATTCTTAGGGTCGTCGATGCATCGATACCCATCGTTGAAATCATGAACGAAACCAATTACTTTACGTGTGCAACGAATTTCCGAAGGCAACATTCTTAGGTTCATTGGTGCAATGTACACATAATCATCAACTGGGCACCGGAAGCAACGAATTTCCAAAGGCAACATTCTTAGGGTCGGTGATGCATCGATACTCATCGTTCAAATCATGAACGAAACCGAATAATTTACGGGTGCAACAATTTTCCGAAGGCAACATTCTTAGGGTCATTGATGCATCGTACACGATATCATCGATTGGGTACCGGAAGCAACGAATTTCCAAAGGCAACATCCGAAGGCAACATTCTTAGGGTCGGTGATGCATCGATACGCATCGTTGAAACCATGAACTAAACCGAATAATTTACGGTGCAACGATTTTCCGAAGATAACATTCTTGGGGTGATTGGTGCATCGTACGCGAAATCATCGATTGGCGCCGAAAACAGCGAATTTCCTAAGGCAACATTCTTAGGGTCGGTGATGCATCGATACCCATCGTTCAAATCATGAACGAAACCGAATAATTTACGGGTGCAACGATTTTCCAAAGGAAGCATTCTTAGGGTCATTGGTGCAATGTACGCAGAATCATCGAATGGGCACGGGAAGCAACGAATTTGCAAAGGCAACATCCGAAGGCAACATTCTTAGGGTAGGTAATGCATCGATACACATCGTTGAAATCATGAACAAAACCGAATATTTTACGGGTGAAACGATTTTCCGAAGGCAACATTCTTAGGGTCATTGGTGCATCGTACGCAAAATCATCGTTTGGCACCGGAAGCAACGAACTTCCAAAGGAACCATCCGAAGGCAACATTCTTAGGGTCGGTGATGCATCGATACTCATTGTTGAAATCATGAACGAAAACGATTACTTTATGGGTGCAACGATTTTCCGAAGGCTACATTTTTAGGGTCAGTGGTGCATCGTACACGATATAATCCATTGGGTACCGGAAGCAACGAATTTCGAAAGACAACATCCGAAGGCAACATTCTTAGGGTCGGTGATCCATCGATACCCATCGTTGAAATCATGAACGAAGCCAATTACTTTACGTGTGCAACGAATTTCCGAAGGCAACATTCTTAGGGTCATTGGTGCAATGTACACGGAATCATCAACTGGACACCGGAAGCATCGAATTTACAAAGGCAACATCCAAAGGCAACATTCTTAGGGTCGGTGATGCATCGATACCCATCGTTCAAATCATGAACGAAACCAATTACTTTACTGTTCCAACGAATTTCCAAAGGCAACATTCATAGGGTCATTGGCGCAATGTACACGGAATCATTGACTGGGCACCGGAAGCGCCGAATTTCCAAAGGCAACATCCGAAGGCAACATTCTTAGGTTAGGTAATGCATCGATACCCATCGTTGAAATCATGAACAAAACCGAATAATTTACGGCTGCAACGATTTTCCGAAGGCAACGGACTTAGGGTCATTAGTTCATCATACGCGAAATCATCGTTTGGCACCGGACGCAACGAATTTCCAAAGGCAACATCCGAAGGCAACATTCTTAGGGTCGGTGATGCATCGATACCCATTGTTGAAATCATGAACGAAATCGATTACTTTACGGGTGCAACGATTTTCCAAAGGCAACATTCTTAGGGTCATTGATGCAACGTACACGATATCATCGATTGGGCACCGAAAGCAACGAATTTCCAAAGGCAACATCCGAAGGCAACATTCTTAGGGTCGGTGATGCATCGATACTCATCGTTCAAATCATGAACGAAACCGAATAATTTACGGGTGCAACGATTTTCCGAAGGCAACATTCTTAGGGTCATTGGTGCATCGTACGCAAAATCTTCGTTTGGCACTGGAAGCAACGAATTTCCAAAGGCAACATCCGAAGGCAACATTCTTAGGGTTGGTGATGCATCGATACGCATCGTTGAAATCATGAACGAACCCGAATAATTTACGGGTGCAACGATTTTCCGAAGATAACATTCTTGGGGTGATTGGTGCATCGTACGCGAAATCATCGATTGGCACCGAAAACAGCAAATTTCCTAAGGCAACATTCTTAGGGTCGGTGATGCATCGATACCCATCGTTCAAATCATGAACGAAACCGAATAATTTACGGGTGCAACGATTTTCCAAAGGAAGCATTCTTAGGGTCATTGGTGCAATGTACACGGAATCATCGACTGGGCACCGGAAGCAACGAATTTCCAAAGGCAACATTCTTAGGGTAGGTAATGCATCGATACACATCGTTGAAATCATGAACAAAACCGAATATTTTACGGGTGCAACGATTTTCCGAAGGCAACATTCTTAGGGTCATTGGTGCATCGTACGCAAAATCATCGTTTGGCACCGGAAGCAACGAACTTACAAAGGAACCATCCGAAGGCAACATTCTTAGGGTCGGTGTTGCATCGATACTCATTGTTGAAATCATGAACGAAAACGATTAATTTATGGGTGCAACGATTTTCCGAAGGCTACATTTTTAGGGTCATTGGTGCATCGTACACGATATCATCCATTGGGTACCGGAAGCAATGAATTTCGAAAGACAACATCCGAAGGCAACATTCTTAGGGTCGGTGATGCATCGATACCCATCGTTGAAATCATGAACGAAACCAATTACTTTACGTGTGCAACGAATTTCCGAAGGCAACATTCTTAGGGTCATTGGTGCAATGTACACGGAATCATCAACTGGACACCGGAAGCATCGAATTTACAAAGGCAACATTCTTAGGGTCGGTGATGCATCGATACCCATCGTTCAAATCATGAACGAAACCAATTACTTTACTGTTCCAACGAATTTCCGAAGGCAACATTCATAGTGTCATTAGCGCAATGTACACGGAATCATTGACTGGGCACCGGAAGCAACGAATTTTCAAAGGCAACATCCGAAGGCAACATTCTTAGGTTAGGTAATGCATCGATACCCATCGTTGAAATCATAAACAAAACTGAATAATTAACGGCTTCAAGAATTTTCTGAAGGCAACATTGTTAGGATCATTGGTGCAATGTACACGGAATCATCGACTGGGCACCGGAAGCAACGAATTTCCAAAGGCAACATCCGAAGGCAACATTCTAAGGGTAGGTAATGCATCGATACACATCGTTGAAATCATGAACAAAACCGAATATTTTACGGGTGCAACGATTTTCCGAAGGCAACATTCTTAGGGTCATTGGTGCATCGTACGCAAAATCTTCGTTTGGCACTGGAAGCAACGAATTTCCAAAGGCAACATCCGAAGGCAACATTCTTAGGGTCGGTGATGCATCGATACTCATCGTTCAAATCATGAACGAAACCGAATAATTTACGGGTGCAACGATTTTCCGAAGGCAACATTCTTAGGGTCATTGGTGCATCGTACGCAAAATCTTCGTTTGGCACTGGAAGCAACGAATTTCCAAAGGCAACATCCGAAGGCAACATTCTTAGGGTTGGTGATGCATCGATACGCATCGTTGAAATCATGAACGAACCCGAATAATTTACGGGTGCAACGATTTTCCGAAGATAACATTCTTGGGGTGATTGGTGCATCGTACGCGAAATCATCGATTGGCACCGAAAACAGCAAATTTCCTAAGGCAACATTCTTAGGGTCGGTGATGCATCGATACCCATCGTTCAAATCATGAACGAAACCGAATAATTTACGGGTGCAACGATTTTCCAAAGGAAGCATTCTTAGGGTCATTGGTGCAATGTACACGGAATCATCGACTGGGCACCGGAAGCAACGAATTTCCAAAGGCAACATTCTTAGGGTAGGTAATGCATCGATACACATCGTTGAAATCATGAACAAAACCGAATATTTTACGGGTGCAACGATTTTCCGAAGGCAACATTCTTAGGGTCATTGGTGCATCGTACGCAAAATCATCGTTTGGCACCGGAAGCAACGAACTTACAAAGGAACCATCCGAAGGCAACATTCTTAGGGTCGGTGATGCATCGATACTCATTGTTGAAATCATGAACGAAAACGATTAATTTATGGGTGCAACGATTTTCCGAAGGCTACATTTTTAGGGTCATTGGTGCATCGTACACGATATCATCCATTGGGTACCGGAAGCAATGAATTTCGAAAGACAACATCCGAAGGCAACATTCTTAGGGTCGGTGATGCATCGATACCCATCGTTGAAATCATGAACGAAACCAATTACTTTACGTGTGCAACGAATTTCCGAAGGCAACATTCTTAGGGTCATTGGTGCAATGTACACGGAATCATCAACTGGACACCGGAAGCATCGAATTTACAAAGGCAACATTCTTAGGGTCGGTGATGCATCGATACCCATCGTTCAAATCATGAACGAAACCAATTACTTTACTGTTCCAACGAATTTCCGAAGGCAACATTCATAGTGTCATTAGCGCAATGTACACGGAATCATTGACTGGGCACCGGAAGCAACGAATTTTCAAAGGCAACATCCGAAGGCAACATTCTTAGGTTAGGTAATGCATCGATACCCATCGTTGAAATCATAAACAAAACTGAATAATTAACGGCTTCAAGAATTTTCTGAAGGCAACATTGTTAGGATCATTGGTGCAATGTACACGGAATCATCGACTGGGCACCGGAAGCAACGAATTTCCAAAGGCAACATCCGAAGGCAACATTCTAAGGGTAGGTAATGCATCGATACACATCGTTGAAATCATGAACAAAACCGAATATTTTACGGGTGCAACGATTTTCCGAAGGCAACATTCTTAGGGTCATTGGTGCATCGTACGCAAAATCTTCGTTTGGCACTGGAAGCAACGAATTTCCAAAGGCAACATCCGAAGGCAACATTCTTAGGGTCGGTGATGCATCGATACTCATCGTTCAAATCATGAACGAAACCGAATAATTTACGGGTGCAACGATTTTCCGAAGGCAACATTCTTAGGGTCATTGGTGCATCGTACGCAAAATCTTCGTTTGGCACTGGAAGCAACGAATTTCCAAAGGCAACATCCGAAGGCAACATTCTTAGGGTTGGTGATGCATCGATACGCATCGTTGAAATCATGAACGAACCCGAATAATTTACGGGTGCAACGATTTTCCGAAGATAACATTCTTGGGGTGATTGGTGCATCGTACGCGAAATCATCGATTGGCACCGAAAACAGCAAATTTCCTAAGGCAACATTCTTAGGGTCGGTGATGCATCGATACCCATCGTTCAAATCATGAACGAAACCGAATAATTTACGGGTGCAACGATTTTCCAAAGGAAGCATTCTTAGGGTCATTGGTGCAATGTACACGGAATCATCGACTGGGCACCGGAAGCAACGAATTTCCAAAGGCAACATTCTTAGGGTAGGTAATGCATCGATACACATCGTTGAAATCATGAACAAAACCGAATATTTTACGGGTGCAACGATTTTCCGAAGGCAACATTCTTAGGGTCATTGGTGCATCGTACGCAAAATCATCGTTTGGCACCGGAAGCAACGAACTTACAAAGGAACCATCCGAAGGCAACATTCTTAGGGTCGGTGATGCATCGATACTCATTGTTGAAATCATGAACGAAAACGATTAATTTATGGGTGCAACGATTTTCCGAAGGCTACATTTTTAGGGTCATTGGTGCATCGTACACGATATCATCCATTGGGTACCGGAAGCAATGAATTTCGAAAGACAACATCCGAAGGCAACATTCTTAGGGTCGGTGATGCATCGATACCCATCGTTGAAATCATGAACGAAACCAATTACTTTACGTGTGCAACGAATTTCCGAAGGCAACATTCTTAGGGTCATTGGTGCAATGTACACGGAATCATCAACTGGACACCGGAAGCATCGAATTTACAAAGGCAACATTCTTAGGGTCGGTGATGCATCGATACCCATCGTTCAAATCATGAACGAAACCAATTACTTTACTGTTCCAACGAATTTCCGAAGGCAACATTCATAGTGTCATTAGCGCAATGTACACGGAATCATTGACTGGGCACCGGAAGCAACGAATTTTCAAAGGAAACATCCGAAGGCAACATTCTTAGGTTAGGTAATGCATCGATACCCATCGTTGAAATCATAAACAAAACTGAATAATTAACGGCTTCAAGAATTTTCTGAAGGCAACATTGTTAGGATCATTGGTGCAATGTACACGGAATCATCGACTGGGCACCGGAAGCAACGAATTTCCAAAGGCAACATCCGAAGGCAACATTCTAAGGGTAGGTAATGCATCGATACACATCGTTGAAATCATGAACAAAACCGAATATTTTACGGGTGCAACGATTTTCCGAAGGCAACATTCTTAGGGTCATTGGTGCATCGTACGCAAAATCTTCGTTTGGCACTGGAAGCAACGAATTTCCAAAGGCAACATCCGAAGGCAACATTCTTAGGGTCGGTGATGCATCGATACTCATCGTTCAAATCATGAACGAAACCGAATAATTTACGGGTGCAACGATTTTCCGAAGGCAACATTCTTAGGGTCATTGGTGCATCGTACGCAAAATCTTCGTTTGGCACTGGAAGCAACGAATTTCCAAAGGCAACATCCGAAGGCAACATTCTTAGGGTTGGTGATGCATCGATACGCATCGTTGAAATCATGAACGAACCCGAATAATTTACGGGTGCAACGATTTTCCGAAGATAACATTCTTCGGGTGATTGGTGCATCGTACGCGAAATCATCGATTGGCACCGAAAACAGCAAATTTCCTAAGGCAACATTCTTAGGGTCGGTGATGCATCGATACCCATCGTTCAAATCATGAACGAAACCGAATAATTTACGGGTGCAACGATTTTCCAAAGGAAGCATTCTTAGGGTCATTGGTGCAATGTACACGGAATCATCGACTGGGCACCGGAAGCAACGAATTTCCAAAGGCAACATTCTTAGGGTAGGTAATGCATCGATACACATCGTTGAAATCATGAACAAAACCGAATATTTTACGGGTGCAACGATTTTCCGAAGGCAACATTCTTAGGGTCATTGGTGCATCGTACGCAAAATCATCGTTTGGCACCGGAAGCAACGAACTTACAAAGGAACCATCCGAAGGCAACATTCTTAGGGTCGGTGATGCATCGATACTCATTGTTGAAATCATGAACGAAAACGATTAATTTATGGGTGCAACGATTTTCCGAAGGCTACATTTTTAGGGTCATTGGTGCATCGTACACGATATCATCCATTGGGTACCGGAAGCAATGAATTTCGAAAGACAACATCCGAAGGCAACATTCTTAGGGTCGGTGATGCATCGATACCCATCGTTGAAATCATGAACGAAACCAATTACTTTACGTGTGCAACGAATTTCCGAAGGCAACATTCTTAGGGTCATTGGTGCAATGTACACGGAATCATCAACTGGACACCGGAAGCATCGAATTTACAAAGGCAACATTCTTAGGGTCGGTGATGCATCGATACCCATCGTTCAAATCATGAACGAAACCAATTACTTTACTTTTCCAACGAATTTCCGAAGGCAACATTCATAGTGTCATTAGCGCAATGTACACGGAATCATTGACTAGGCACCGGAAGCAACGAATTTTCAAAGGCAACATCCGAAGGCAACATTCTTAGGTTAGGTAATGCATCGATACCCATCGTTGAAATCATAAAAAAACTGAATAATTAACGGCTTCAAGAATTTTCTGAAGGCAACATTGTTAGGATCATTGGTGCAATGTACACGGAATCATCGACTGGGCACCGGAAGCAACGAATTTCCAAAGGCAACATCCGAAGGCAACATTCTAAGGGTAGGTAATGCATCGATACACATCGTTGAAATCATGAACAAAACCAAATATTTTACGGGTGCAACGATTTTCCGAAGGCAACATTCTTAGGGTCATTGGTGCATCGTACGCCAAATCTTCGTTTGGCACTGGAAGCAACGAATTTCCAAAGGAAACATCCGAAGGCAACATTCTTAGGGTCGGTGATGCATCGATTCCCATCGTTGAAATCTTGAACGAAACCAATTACTTTACGTGTGCAACGAATTTCCGAAGGCAACATTCTTAGGGTCATTGGTGCAATGTACACGGAATCATCAACTGGGCACCGGAAGCAACGAATTTCCAAAGGCAACATCCGAAGGCAACATTCTTAGGGTCGGTGATGCATCGATACTCATCGTTCAAATCATGAACGAAACCGAATAATTTACGGGTGCACCGATTTTCCGAAGGCAACATTCTTAGGCTCATTGATGCATCGTACGCGATATCATCGATTGGGTACCGGAAGCAACGAATTTCCAAAGGCAACATTCTTAGGGTCGGTGATGCATCGATACGCATCGTTGAAATCATGAACGAACCCGAATAATTTACGGGTGCAACGATTTTCCGAAGATAACATTCTTGGGGTGATTGGTGCATCGTACGCGAAATCATTGATTGGCACCGAAAGCAACAAATTTCCTAAGGCAACATTCTTAGGGTCTCTGATGCATCGATACCCATCGTTCAAACCATGAACGAAACTGAATAATTTACGGGTGCAACGATTTTCCGAAGGCAATATTCTTAGGGTCATTGGTGCATCGTACGCGAAATCATCGATTGGCACCGGAAGCAACGAATTTCCGAAAGCAACATCCGAAGGCAACATTCTTAGGGTCGGTGATGCATCGATACGCATCGTTGAAATCATGAAAGAAACCGAGTAATTTACGGGTGCAACGATTTTCCAAATATAACATTCTTGGGGTGATCGGTGCATCGTACGCGAAATCATTGATTGGCACCGAAAGCAACGAATTTCCTAAGGCAACATTCTTAGGGTCGGTGATGCATCGATACCCATCGTTCAAATCATGAACGAAACCGAATAATTTACAGGTGCAACGTTTTTCCGAAGGCAGCATTCTTAGGGTCATTGGTGCAATGTACACGGAATCATCGACTGGGCACCAGAAGCATCGAATTTCCAAAGGCAACATCCGAAGGAAACATTCTTAGGATAGGTAATGCATCGATACACATCGTTGAAATCATGAACAAAACCGAATATTTTACGGGTGCAACGATTTTCCGAAGGCAACATTCTTAGGGTCATTGGTGCATCATACGCAAAATCATTGTTTAGCACCGGAAGCAATGAATTACCAAAGGCAACATCCGAAGGCAACATTCTTAGGGTCGGTGATGCATCGATACCCATTGTTGAAATCATGAACAAAAACGATTACTTTACGGGTGCAACGATTTTCTGAAGGCAACATTCTTAGGGTCATTGGTGCATCGTACACGGTATCATCGATTGGGCACCGGAAGCAACGAATTTCCAAAGGCAACATTCTTAGGGTCGGTGATGCATCGATACCCATCGTTGATATCATGAACGAAACCAATTACTTTACGTGTCCAACGAATTTCCGAAGGCAACATTGTTAGGGTCATTGGTGCAATGTACACGAAATCGTCGACTGGGCACCGGAAGCAACGAATTTCCAAAGGCAACATCCGAAGGCAACATTCTAAGGGTAGGTAATGCATCGATACACATCGTTGAAATCATGAAAAAACCCGAATATTTTACGGGTGCAACGATTTTCCGAAGGCAACATTCTTAGGGTCATTGGTGCATCGTACGCAAAATCATCGTTTGGCACCGGAAACAACGAATTTCCAAAGGCAACATCCGAAGGCAACATTCTTAGGGTCGGTGATGCAACGATACCCATTGTTGAAATCATGAACGAAAACGATTACTTTACGGGTGCAACGATCTTCCGAAGGCAACATTCTTAGGGTCACTGGTGCATCGTACACGATATCATCGATTGGGCACCGGAAGCAACGAATTTCGAAAGACAACATCCGAAGGCAACATTCTTAGGGTCGGTGATGCATTGATACCCATCGTTGAAATCATAAACGAAACCAATTACTTTACGTGTGCAACGAATTTCCAAAGGCAACATACTTAGGGTCATTGGTGCAATGTACACGGAATCATCAACTGGACACCGGAAGCAACGAATTTCCAAAGGCAACAACCGAAGGCAACATTCTTAGGTTCGGTGATGCATCGATACCCATCGTTGAAATCATGAACGAAACCAATTACTTTACTGTTGCAACGAATTTCCGAAGGTAACATTCATAGGGTCATTGGTGCAATGTACACGGAATCATCGACTGGGCACCGGAAGTAACGAATTTCCAAAGGCAACATCCGAAGGCAACATTCTTAGGGTCGGTGATGCATCGATACCCATTGTTGAAATCATGAACGGAATCGATTAATTTAAGAGTGGAACGATTTTCCGAAGGCAACATTCTTAGTGTAGTTTATGCATCGTACACGATATCATCGATTGGGTACCGAAAACAACGAATTTCCAAAGGCAACATCCGAAGGCAACATTCTTAGGGTCGGTGATGCATCGATACCCATCGTTGAAATCATGAACGAAACCGAATAATTTAGGGGTGCAACGATTTTCCGAAGATAACATTCTTGGGGTGATTGGTGCATCGTACGCGAAATCATCGATTGGCACCGAAACTAACGAATTTCCTAAGGCAACATTCTTAGGGTCGGTGATGCATCGATACCCATTGTTGAAATCATGAAAAAAATCGATTACATTACGGGTGCTACGATTTTCCGAAGGCAATATTCTTAGGGTCATTGGTGCATCGTACGTTGTCAGAACCCTCTGTTAGGTAATGTGCTAGGATCAAGTAACCTTGCATCATGTCAAATTTTCAAAGGAAATCAACTTCAAAATCCAAATGGGAGAAGGAACACCCCCCCAGATGAATTAATTCAAAAGGCCAGATAAAAATCTTTTCCAAAAATTCATGTTAGATTTTTGAAAAGTCTTATAAATGAGTGTGATCACATATCAAGTGATGTGGGACCCACCCCATGCTCATAGATTTTTCAAATATTCAAACAGTGCCTTGGAATTAAAGAAATACCCCTATTTGATTTAAGATTCAAATTATTTGAATTTTAAAAATGTTGAAACTTTATGAGTGGCTAGTCTATATTATTATGAGGCCACATAAAAAATTTCAGCATTTAATAAAATGTTTAGCTATTTATTTTAGCTAAACAGAACAAATGTCAGAAAAGAAAAATAGAAAAGAAATCAGAAAACCTTACCTGGCGCCCAGGCGAAGCAGGCCCACCCCAGCCCAGCCGGCCCACAGGGGCAGGGGCGTCTTCTTCCCCCTCCCGCGCCTCCAAGTTGCTCGGTGGAATGCCACCGAGCTAGCCGGGGACGCCACGTCGCCGTCGAGGAGCTTCCAGGCCTCCCCGTGGCCTCTTCTCGCACCTGGACACTCCCCGCAACCTCCGCAGTCCATTCCCCCCCTCCAGAGCTTCCTCCTCCTCCTCCCGTGCTCGAATCCGTCGCCGCCCGAAGCCTCACCGGAGCGTCGTCGAGCCCCCGCGTGGCCACCGTGCCCTAGAGCTCAAGCCAGCAAGTCCACCGTGCTCCTCGTCCTCGACTTCGACGACTAGCAGCAGGAGACGCATCAATTTGGGCCAGACGAGACGCAAACTTCACCGAGAACTCGCCGGACCCGCGAGCTCGCCGTCGTTGATTCGCCGCCGTTGAAGCCTCCCCGAGCTTGCTGTTGCTTCTGTTCGATCCGCGGTGAGCTTCTGAGTTTTTCCCCCAAGCTCCTAGCACCCCGTAGCCCCTCTAGCCAAATCTGCCATGAGAACCGAGCTCGTCGCCGCCATGGTTGAGCTAGAGCTCGCCCTCGTACTCCTCGCGACACCCCAGTGCGCGCGTTTGACTCGTGGGTGTTCCAGCTTTCGAACGCACACGAGCTCAGCCCAATCCGTGCCCCCTAGCCTCGACTACAACCTCGCCGGTTCTCTGTTTCCGCCGGAGTCGTCGCCGTCGTCGCTCCCGACCACCCTTTGACCCCCTGTTGCCTCCAGAAGATGCGGGAGACGATGCTGAGCAAGATGGTGTCCTCCCCGTGGCCTCCCGTGGCCCCTAGGCCATTCCGGCGAGTGCGCCGCCGTGGCCAGGCCACCGGCGTCAAGCCGCCGGTGGGTTAGCCCTTAAGCACTCGGCTAAGGACCCCCTGGGTCACTGACCAGTGGGCCCAGTGGCTTAATTAAGCCACTGGATTAATTTAACCCACGGGTTAAATTAACCCAGTCACTGACACCCTGGACCCACATGTCAGCTGACGCAATAAATCATTTTATGAATTTCCAGAAAATCAAAATGAATTAAAAGAATTCCAGAAATTCCAGAAAATACCCCAAACTTTGGAAATTCATAGAAAATTCATACTAACTCCAAATTGGACAAATAATATATGAAAAATGATCAGGAGAAAATTATCTTTCCAAATATGCAACTTTCAACTATGTTTGAGTTGAATTTAAAATGTGATCAGTAGCACTTGCTATTTGATTTAAATGGAATTAAATCAAATTCAAATCAAATATTTTTGCAACTTGAACCATGGCAACATGCTACATTTCAATCACACATCAGAGGCATATCATACACATTTGAAGTTGTTTCAAAATGATCAAACTATATCACATATAACTTGGTTAATGTTGAATTCAAATGTGGAGTTTGAATTTGCAATTCAATTTGCAATATACTCCATTTAAATGGAATGATCAACACATCAGTACCATGAACATCACATTTTCAATATTATTCATGTGATTGTGCATTGTACATTCTGTTGATCCTATGATTGTCATGTTGCTGCTAGACGTGGAGCCGGAGCCCGAGGTCACCCCCTACGTTGAAGACCCCGAAACCGAACCTCGTCAGCAAGGCAAGCAAACCCCCATTGATCATATCGATAAAATCCCACTTCCCTCTCATGTCTCGCTTATGCATTGTTTAGGATGATCACCATGCTTCGTTTCTACCGCATAGATGAACCCACTCCTTTGCATGACCTATCATTTTGTCACAGTACTAAGCAAACCAAAATCCTAGCAAATGTAGGAGTTGTTTGATATCATGTGGCCCCTGCAATGTTATCGCTTATTGCATGCTTAGTATGATACCGTGTTGTACTGTGATGTGAGTCGGGATGGGAATGATCACGTTGATGATGGTAGAAAAGTATTGGTGAATCGACCCTAATACAAGGTAAACGATGAGAGGCTGTGTAGGAGTACACAGTGGGTTGTCTCGTTGAACACCGCCCTAGTACGAGTTCTTGTGTGGTGATCCAAGATGAAGAGTACAACCACACATTGGGCTCACTGACCCCTCTCAACTTACTAACTCATCCCTTTCGATGTCCAGATGTCGCAATAGTTCGGAGTTCTGGTAGGTCTGTGGCCTGGTTGCTAAGTGAGAGAACGGCTCATCCGAGACCGGCTTATGCACCACGCACACATCACTTGGGTCCACTTCGGTAAACCTGTCGGGTTCACGATTGTGGTAACCAACCCAAGTAGGCGGCTTTCTCGGACTAGATCGGCTATGAGGTAACAGTTGTGGTGAGCATCCTCGCTGGCACCCCTTGAATGGTCTCGAGATCAAAGGCGGTAAATGATGATCATGTGTGTGTAGCGGTACACCCTTGCAAGGTTAACAAAACTATTCGAATATCCGCGTCCTCGGTTATGGACTGCTTGGAAAGCTTAGCTTGATTATTAGAAAACTTGAACTGGATACTTCTAAAACGCACCAAGATAAGTGTGAGTGCTATGGCGTGCTTCCTCGTGGGGAAGTCGAGGAAGGCACCATAGTGGTGTATTGATTGGAGAAAGTAGTGGACTCGTGTACGCTTCTTACCTCAAAGTCTGGTATTCGTAGTTCAGGATTAGCCAAGTCAAAGCTGGCACTTCTGCAAATGAACCCCACCTCCCTTTATCTTGACACATATGCATGAGTAGTATAGCTCCTATGTAAGTCTTGCTGAGTATGACTTTGTACTCACGTTTGCTTAATCTATGTTTTAGATGATGCCACTGACCCCGAAGGTGGCTTCTTCATCGAGCTGGACGACTGAAGACCAACTAGTCTAGTCCCAGTCAGACGACTGGTTCCCTCGTGGAGGGCTTTGTGTTTAAATAAGGCTTCTTAAGCCATTTGTTAAACTTGTCTGTACTCAGACATAATTTGCTTCCGCTTGTAATGTAATGTTGGATCACATGTATGTGATCTCTGTGTGCACTCTATAAGAGTTATAAATAAAATGTACACTTTGTAGAGAATTGCAATGGTACCTGCTGTTCATACAAGGCATGTGTGCTGCGTGTATGTTTATAACATGCATGTCTTTGTATGGGTTTTCGAGACCTTAGTTGTGTTCTGGCTGGCGGTCTTTCATACACCAAGTGGCCCTTAGATGTGCGCAGCTTGGGGCATCGCGATGCGATTGTTCGAGACTCTGTCTCGTGCACACTTTGTGGTATGATCGAGCCCGCCCTAGACCCCGACTAAGTGATCGGGCTGGAGTAAGTCTATGTAAGAGTTATGAGATAGTCGATAGTATGGTTGAGGCGACTTGTCTTTGAATATGGGAGTTCACCACCCATATCATTAGACTTGTGTGCGGACGATGAGGACCCATCTCAGTTGATCATCCGGCCTGGATGGGATGCCCCTCACGTACGATGCTTTCCGAGAACGTTCTGTGCTTGGCCTTGTCTGCTTAGACAAGTGGGTACGGTTCTCGGCTCTCCATATGACTATGCCTTAACTGGACTTGCATACGCTAACCCCGGGTCCCGACATACGCGAAATCATCGATTGGCACCGGAAGCAACGAATTTCCAAAGGCAACATCCGAAGACAACATTCTTAGGGTCGGTGATGCATCGATACCCATCGTTGATATAATGAGCGAAACCAATTACTTTACGTGTGCAACGATTTTCCGAAGGCAACATTCTTAGGGTCATTGGTGCAATGTACACGGAATCATCGACTGGGCACCGGAAGCAACGAATTTCCAAAGGCAACATCCGAAGGCAACATTCTTAGGGTCGGTGATGCATCGATACCCATCATTGAAATCATGAACGAACCCAATTACTTTACTGTTGCAACGATTTTCCGAAGGCAACATTCTTAGGGTCATTGGTGCATCGTACACGATATCATCGATTGGGCACCGGAAGCAACGAATTTACAAAGGCAACATCCGAAGGCAACATTCTTAGGGTCAGTGATGCATCTATACCCATCGTTGAAATCATGAACAAAACCAATTACTTTACTGTTGCAACGAATTTCCGAAGTCAACATTCATAGGGTCATTGGCGCAATGTACACGTAATCATCGACTGGGCACCGGAAGCAACGAATTTCCAAAGGCAACATCCGAAGGCAACATTCTTAGGTTAGGTAATGCATCGATACCCATCGTTGAAATCATGAACAAAACCGAATAATTTACGGCTGCAAGGATTTTCCGGAGGGAACAGACTTAGGGTCATTAGTGCATCGTACGCGAAATCATCGTTTGGCACCGGAAGCAACGAATTTCCAAAGGCAACATCCGAAGGCAACATTCTTAGGGTCGGTGATGCATCGATACTCATCGTTCAAATCATGAACGAAACCGAATAATTTATGGGTGCAACGATTTTCCGAAGTCAACATTTTTAGGGTCATTGATGCATCGTACACGATATCATCGATTGGGTACCGGAAGCAACGAATTTCCAAAGGCAACATCCGAAGGCAACATTCTTAGGGTCGGTGATGAATCGATACCCATCGTTGAAATCATGAACGAAACCGAATAATTTACGGGTGCAACGATTTTCCGAAGATAACATTCTTGGAGTGATTTGTGCATCGTACGCGAAATCATCGATTGGCACCGAAAGCAACGAATTTCCTAAGGCAACATTCTTAGGGTCGGTGATGCATCGATACCCATTGTTGAAATCATGAAAAAAATCGATTACATTTCGGGTGCTACGATTTTCCGAAGGCAATATTCTTAGGGTCATTGGTGCATCGTACGCGAAATCATCGATTGGCACCGGAAGCAACGAATTTCCAAAGGCAACATTCGAAGACAACATTCTTAGGGTCTATGATGCATCGATATCCATCGTTGATATAATGAACGAAACCAATTACTTTACGTGTGCAATGATTTTCCGAAGGCAACATTCTTAGGGTCATTGGTGCAATGTACACGGAATCATCGGGTGGGCACCGGAAGCAACGAATTTCCAAAGGCAACATCCGAAGGCAACATTCTTAGGGTCGATGATGCATCGATACCCATCATTGAAATCATGAACGAACCCAATTACTTTACTGTTGCAACGATTTTCCGAAGGCAACATTCTTAGGGTCATTGGTGCATCATACACGATATCATCGATTCGGCACCGAAAGCAACGAATTTACAAAGGAAACATCCGAAGGCAACATTCTTAGGATCAGTGATGCATCTATACCCATCGTTGAAATCATGAACGAAACCAATTACTTTACTGTTGCAACGAATTTCCGAAGTCAACATTCATAGGGTCATTGGCGCAATGTACACGTAATCATCGACTGGGCACCGGAAGCAACGAATTTCCAAAGGCAACATCCGAAGGCAACATTCTTAGGTTAGGTAATGCATCGATACCCATCGTTGAAATCATGAACAAAACCGAATAATTTACGACTGCAACGATTTTCCGGAGGGAACAGACTTAGGGTCATTAGTGCATCGTACGCGAAATCATCGTTTGGCACCGGAAGCAACGAATTTCCAAAGGCAACATCCGAAGGCAACATTCTTAGGGTCGGTGATGCATCGATACTCATCGTTCAAATCATGAACGAAACCCGAATAATTTATGGGTGCAACGATTTTCCGAAGTCAACATTTTTGGGGTCATTGATGCATCGTACACGATATCATCGATTGGGTACCGGAAGCAACGAATTTCCAAAGGCAACATCCGAAGGAAACATTCTTAGGATCGGTGATGCATCGATACCCATCGTTGAAATCATCAACGAAACCGAATAATTTACGGGTGCAACGATTTTCCGAAGATAACATTCTTGGGGTGATTGGTGCATCGTATGCGAAATCATCGATTGGCATCGAAAGCAACAAATTTCCTAAGGCAAAATTCTTAGGGTCGGTGATGCATCGATACCCATCATTGAAATCATGAACGAAACCAATTACTTTACATGTGCAACGAATTTCCGAAGGCAACATTCTTAGGGTCATTGATGCATCGTACAAGATATCATCGATTGGGTACCGGAAACAACGAATTTCCAAAGGCAACATCCGAAGGCAACATTCTTAAGGTCGGTGATGCATTGATACCCATCGTTGAAATCATGAACGAAACCGAATAATTTACGGGTGCAACGATCTTCCGAAGAAAACATTCTTAGGGTGATTGGTGCATCGTACGCGAAATCATCGATTGGCACCGAAAGCAACGAATTTCCAACATTCTTAGGGTCGGTGATGCATCGATACCCATCGTTGAAATCATCAATGAAACCGAATAATTTACGTGTGCAACGATTTTCCGAAGATAACATTCTTGGGGTGATTGGTGCATCGTACGCGAAATCATCGATTGGCACCGAAAGCAACAAATTTCCTAAGGCAACATTCTTAGGGTCGGTGATGCATCGATACCCATCATTGAAATCATGAACGAAAACAATTACTTTACGAGTGCAACGAATTTCCGAAGGCAACATTCTTAGGCTCATTGATGCATCGTACACGATATCATCGATTGGGTACTGGAAGCAACGAATTTCCAAAGGCAACATCCGAAGGCAACATTCTTAGGGTTGGTGATGCATCGATACCCATTGTTGAAATCATGAACAAAATCGATTACTTTACGGGTACTACGATTATCCGAAGGCAATATTATTAGGGTCATTGGTGCATTGTACGCGAAATCATCGATTGGCACCGGAAGCAACGAATTTCCAACAGCAACATTCTTAGGGTCAGTGATGCATCGATACCCATCGTTGATATCATGAACGAAACCAATTACTTTACGTGTGCAACGAATTTCCGAAGGAAACATTGTTAGGGTCATTGGTGCAATGTACACGGAATCATCGACTGGGCACCGGAAGCAACGAATTTCCAAAGGCAACATCCGAAGGCAACATTCTTTGGTTCGGTGATGCATCAATACCCATCGATGAAATCATGAACGAAACCAATTACTTTACTGTTGCAACGAATTTCCGAAGGCAACATTCATAGGGTCATTGGTGCAATGTACACGGATTCATCGACTGGGCACCGGAAGCAACGAATTTCTAAAGGCAACATCCGAAGGCAACATTCTAAGGGTAGGTAATGCATCGATACACATCGTTGAAATCATGAACAAAACCGAATATTTTACGGGTGCAACGATTTTCCGAAGGCAACATTCTTAGGGTCATTGGTGCATCGTACGCAAAATCATCGTCTGGCACCGGAAACAACGAATTTTTAAAGGCAACATCCGAAGGCAACATTCTTAGGGTTGGTGATGCACCGATACCCATTGTTGAAATCATGAACGAAAACGATTACTTTACGGGTGCAACGATCTTCCGAAGGCAACATTCTTAGGTTCATTGGTGCATCATACACAATATCATCGATTGGGCACCGGAAGCAACGAATTTAGAAATACAACATCCGAAGGCAACATTCTCAGGGTCGGTGATGCATCGGTACCCATCGTTGAAATCATAAACGAAACCAAATTACTTTACGTGTGCAACGAATTTCCAAAGGCAACATTCTTAGGGTCATTGGTGCAATGAACACGGAATCATCAACTGGACACTGGAAGCAACGAATTTCCAAAGGCAACATCCGAAGGCAACATTCTTAGGTTCGGTGATGCATCAATACCCATCGTTGAAATCATGAAAAAAACCAATTACTTTACTGTTGCAACGAATTTCCGAAGGCAACATTCATAGGGTCATTGGTGCAATGTACACGGAATCATCGACTGGGCACCGGAAGGAAAGAATTTCCAAAGGCAACATCCGAAGGCAACATTGCTAGGGTCGGTGATGCATCCATACCCATCGCTCAAATCATGAACGAAACCGAATAATTTACGGGTGCAACGATTTTCCGAAGGCAACATTCTTAGGGTCATTGGTGCATCGTACGCAAAATCATCGTTTGGCACTGGAAACAACGAATTTCCAAAGGCAACATCCGAAGGCAACATTCTTAGGGTTGGTGGTGCACCGATACCCATTGTTGAAATCATGAACGAAAACGATTACTTTACGAGTGCAACGATCTTCCGAAGGCAACATTCTTAGGTTCATTGGTGCATCATACACGATATCATCGATTGGGCACTGGAAGCAACGAATTTAGAAAGACAACATCCGAAGGCAACATTCTTAGGGTCGGTGATGCATCGGTACCCATCGTTGAAATCATAAACGAAACCAAATTACTTTACGTGTGCAACGAATTTACAAAGGCAACATTCTTAGGGTCATTGGTGCAATGAACACGGAATCATCAACTGGACACTGGAAGCAACGAATTTCGAAAGGCAACATCCGAAGGCAACATTCTTAGGTTCGGTGATGCATCAATACCCATCATTGAAATCATGGAAAAAACCAATTACTTTACTGTTGCAACGAATTTCCGAAGGCAACATTCATAGGGTCATTGGTGAAATGTACACGGAATCATCGACTGGGCACCGGAAGCAACGAATTTCCAAAGGCAACATCCGAAGGCAACATTCTAAGGGTAGGTAATGCATCGATACACATCGTAGAAATCATGAACAAAACCGAATATTTTACGGGTGCAACGATTTTCCGAAGGCAACATTCTTAGGGTCATTGGTGCATCGTACGCAAAATCATCGTTTGGCACCGGAAACAACGAATTTCCAAAGGCAACATCCGAAGGCAACATTCTTAGGGTTGGTGATGCACCGATACCAATTGTTGAAATCATGAACGAAAACGATTACTTTATGGGTGCAACGATCTTCCGAAGGCAACATTCTTAGGTTCATTAGTGCATTGTACACGATATCATCGATTGGGCACCGGAAGCAACGAATTTCAAAAGACAACATCCGAAGGCAACATTCTTAGGGTCGGTGATGCATCGGTACCCATCGTTGAAATCATAAACGAAACCAATTACTTTACGTGTGCAACGAATTTCCAAAGGCAACATTCTTAGGTTCATTGGTGCAATGAACACGGAATCATCAACTGGACACCGGAAGCAACGAATTTCCAAAGGCAACGTCCGAAGGCAACATTCTTAGGTACGGTGATGCATCAATACCCATCGTTGAAATCATGAACGAAACCAATTACTTTACTGTTGCAACGAATTTCCGAAGGCAACATTCATAGGGTCATTGGTGCAATGTACACGGATCATCGACTGGGCACCGGAAGCAACGAATTTCCAAAGGCAACATCCGAAGGCAACATTCTTAGGGTCGGTGATGCCTCGATACTCATTGTTGAAATCATGAACGAAAACGATTACTTTATGGGTGCAACGATTTTCCGAAGGCAACATTTTTAGGGTCATTGGTGCATCGTACACGATATCATCGATTGGGCACCGGAAGCAACGAATTTCGAAAGACAACATCCGAAGGCAACATTCTTAGGGTCGGTGATGCATCGACACCCATCGTTGAAATCATGAACGAAACCAATTACTTTACGTGTGCAACGAATTTCCGAAGGCAACATTCTTAGGGTCATTGGTGCAATGTACACGGAATCATCAACTGGACACCGGAAGCAACGAATTTCCAAAGGCAACGTCCGAAGGCAACATTCTTAGGTACGGTGATGCATCAATACCCATCGTTGAAATCATGAACGAAACCAATTACTTTACTGTTGCAACGACTTTCCGAAGGCAACATTCATAGGGTCATTGGTGAAATGTACACGGAATCATCGACTGGGCACCGGAAGCAACGAATTTCCAAAGGCAACATTCTAAGGGTAGGTAATGCATCGATACACATCGTTGAAATCATGAACAAAACCGAATATTTTACGGGTGCAACGATTTTCCGAAGGCAACATTCTTAGGGTCATTGGTGCATCGTACGCAAAATCATCGTTTGGCACCGGAAACAACGAATTTCCAAAGGCAACATCCGAAGGCAACATTCTTAGGGTTGGTGATGCACCGATACCAATTGTTGAAATCATGAACGAAAACGATTACTTTATGGGTGCAACGATCTTCCGAAGGCAACATTCTTAGGTTCATTAGTGCATTGTACACGATATCATCGATTGGGCACCGGAAGCAACGAATTTCGAAAGACAACATCCGAAGGCAACATTCTTAGGGTCGGTGATGCATCGATACCCATCGTTGAAATCATGAACGAAACCAATTACTTTACGTGTGCAACGAATTTCCGAAGGCAACATTCTTAGGGTCATTGGTGCAATGTACACGGAATCATCAACTGGACACCGGAAGAATCGAATTTACGAAGGCAACATCCGAAGGCAACATTCTTAGGGTCGGTGATGCATCGATACCCATCGTTGAAATCATGAACGAAACCAATTACTTTACTGTTCCAACGAATTTCCGAAGGCAACATTCATAGGGTCATTGGCGCAATGTACACGGAATCATCGAATGGGCACCGGAAGCAACGAATTTCCAAAGGAAACATCCGAAGGCAACATTCTTAGGTTAGGTAATGCATCGATACCCATCGTTGAAATCATGAACAAAATCGAATAATTTACGGCTGCAACGATTTTTCGAAGGCAACATTGTTAGGATCATTGGTGCAATGTACACGGAATCATCGACTGGCGCCGGAAGGAACGAATTTCCAAAGGCAACATCCGAAGGAAATATGCTAAGGGTAGGTAATGCATCGATACACATCGTTGAAATCATGAACAAAACCGAATATTTTACGGGTGCAACGATTTTCCGAAGGCAACATTCTTAGGGTCATTGGTGCATCGTACGCAAAATCTTCGTTTGGAACTGGAAGCAACGAATTTCCAAAGGCAACATTCTTAGGGTCGGTGATGCATCGATACCCATCGTTGAAATCTTGAACGAAACCAATTACTTTACGTGTGCAACGAATTTCCGAAGGCAACATTCTTAGGGTCATTGGTGCAATGTACACGGAATCATCAACTGGGCACCGGAAGCAACGAATTTCCAAAGGCAACATCCGAAGGCAACATTCTTAGGGTCGGTGATGCATCGATACTCATCGTTCAAATCATGAACGAAACCGAATAATTTACGGGTGCAACGATTTTCCGGATGCAACATTCTTAGGGTCATTGATGCATCGTATGCGAAATCATCGATTGGCACCGGAAGCAATGAATTTCCAAAGGCAACATCCGAAGACAACATTCTTAGGGTCAGTGATGCATCTATACCCATCGTTGAAATCATGAACGAAACCAATTACTTTACTGTTGCAACGAATTTCCGAAGGCAACATTCATAGGGTCATTGGTGCAATGTAGACGGAATCATCGACTGGGCACGTCAAGCAACGAATTTCCAAAGGCAACATCCGAAGGCAAAATTCTTAGGTTAGGTAATGCATCGATACCCATCGTTGAAATCATGAACAAAACCGAATAATTTACGGCTGCAACGATTTTCCGAAGGCAACAGATTTAGGTTCATTAGTGCATCGTACATGAAATCATCGTTTGGCACCGGAAGCAACGAATTTCCAAAGGCAACATCCGAAGCCAACATTCTTAGGGTCGGTGATTCATCGATACCCATTGTTGACATAATGAACAAAAACGATTACTTTACGGGTGCAACGATTTTCCGAAGGCAACATTGTTCGGGTCATTGGTGCATCTTACGCGAACTCATCGATTGGCACCGGAAGCAACGAATTTCCAAAGGCAACATCCGAAGGCAACATTCTTAGGGTCGGTGATGCATCGATACCCATTGTTGAAATCATGAACGAAATCGATTACTTTACGGGTGCAATGATTTTCCAAAGGCAACATTTTTAGGGTCATTGATGCAACGTACACGATATCATCGATTGGGTACCGGAAGCAACGAATTTCCAAAGGCAACATCCGAAGACAACATTATTAGGGTCGGTGATGCATCGATACCCATTGTTGAAATCATGAACGAAATCGATTACTTTACGGGTGCAACGATTTTCCGAAGGCAACATTCTTAGGGTCATTGATGCATCGTACACGATATCATCGGTTGGGTACCGGAAGCAACGAATTTCCAAAAGCAACCTCGGACGGCAAAATTCTTAGGGTCGGTGATGCATCGATACATTCGTTGAAAGCATGAACGAAACCGAATATTTTACGGGTGCAATGATTTTCCGAAGATAACATTCTTGGGGTGATTGGTGCATCGTACGCGAAATCATCGATTGGCACCGAAAGCAACGAATTTCCTAAGGCAACATTCTTAGGGTCGGTGATGCATCGATACCCATCGTTGAAATCATGAACGAAACCCAATAATTTACGGGTGCAACAATTTTCCGAAGATAACATTCCTGGGGTGATTGGTGCATCGTACGCGAAATCATCGATTGGCACCGAAAGTAACGAATTTACTAAGGCAACATCCGAAGGAAACATTCTTAGGGTCGGTGATGCATCGATACCCATCGTTGATATCATGAACGAAACCAATTACTTTACGTGTGCAACGAATTTCTGAAGGCAGCATTCTTAGGGTCATTGGAGCAATGTACACGGAATCACCGACTGGGCACCTGAAGCAACGAATTTCCAAAGGAAACATCCGAAGGCAACATTCTTAGGGTAGGTAATGCATCGATACACATCGTTGAAATCATGAACAAAACTGAATATTTTACGGGTGCAATGATTTTCCGAAGGCAACATTCTTAGGGTCATTGGTGCATCGTACGCAAAATCATCATTGGGCACCGGAAGCAACTAATTACCAAAGGCAACATCCGAAGGAAACATTCTTAGGGTCGGTGATGCATCGATACCCATTGTTGAAATAATGAACGAAAACGATTACCTTATGGGTGCAACGATTTTCCGAAGGCAATATTCTTAGGGTCATTGGTGCATTGTACACGATATCATCGATTGGGCACCGGAAGCAACGAATTTCCAAAGGCAACATCCGAAGGCAACATTCTTAGGGTCGGTGATGCATCGATACCCATCATTGAAATCATGAATGAAATCGATTACTTTACGGGCGCAACAATTTTCCGAAGGCAACATTCTTAGGGTCATTAGTGCATCGTACGCGAAATGATTGATTGGCACCGGAAGCAACGAATTTCAAAAGGCAACATTCTTAGGTTCGGTGATGCATCGATACCCATCGTTTAAATCGTGATCGAAATCGAGTACTTTACGGGTGCAACGATTCTCCAAAGGCAACATTCTTAGGGTTATTGGTGCATCGTACACGATATCATCGATTGGGCACCGGAAGCAACGAATTTACAAAGGCAACATCCGAAGGCAACATTCTTAGGGTCGGTGATGCATCGATACCCATCGTTGAAATCATGAACGAAACCAATTACTTTACTGTTGCAACGAATTTCCGAAGGCAACATTCATAGGGTCATTGGTGCAATGTACACAGAATCATCGATTGGGCACCGGAAGCAACGAATTTCCAAAGGCAACATTCTTAGGGTCGGTGATGCATCGATACCCATCGTTCAAATCATGAACGAAACCGAATAATTTACGGGTGCAACGATTTTCCGAAGGCAACATTCTGAGGGTCATTGGTGCATCGTACACGATATCATCGATTGGGCACCGGAAGCAACGAATTTGCAAAGGCAACAGCCAAAGGCAACATTCTCAAGGTCGATGATGCATCGATACCCATCATTGAAATCAAGAACGAAAACGATTAATTTACGGATGCAACGATTTTCCGAAGGCAACATTCTAAGGGTAATTGATGCATCGTAAACGATATCATCGATTGGGCACCAGAAGCAACGAATTTCCAAAGGCAACATCCGAAGGCAACATTCTTAGGGTCGGTGATGCATCGATACCCATCGTTGAAATCATGAACGAAACCAATTACTTTACTGTTGCAACGACTTTCCGAAGGCAACATTCATAGGGTCATTGGTGCAATGTACACGGAATCATCGACTGGGCACCGGAAGCAACGAATTTCCAAAGGCAACATCCGAAGGCAACATTCTTAGGGTCGGTGATGCATCGATACCCATCATTCAAATCATGAACGAAACCGAATAATTTACGGGTGCAACGATTTTCCAAAGGCAACATTCTTAGGGTCGGTGATGCATCGTATGCAAAATCATGTTTTGGCACCGGAAGCAACGAATTTCCAACGGAAACATCCGAAGGCAACATTCTTAGGGTCGGTGATGCATCGATACCCATTGTTGAAATCATGAACGAAAACGATTACTTTACGGGTGCAACGATTTTCCGAAGACAACATTCTTAGGGTAATTGATGCATCGTACACGGTATCATTGATTGGGCACCAGATGCAACGAATTTCCAAAGGCAACATCCGAAGGCAACATTCTTAGGGTCGGTGATGCATCGATACCCATCGTTGAAATCATGAACAAAACCAATTACTTTACGTGTGCAACGAATTTCCGAAGGCAACATTCTTAGGGTCATTGGGGCAATGTACAGGAATCATCAACTGGACACCGGAAGCAACGAATTTCCAAAGGCAACATCCGAAGGCAACATTTTTAGGGTCGGTGATGCATCGATACCCATCGTTCAAATCATGAACGTAACCGGATAATTTACGGGTGCAACAATTTTCCGAAGGCAACATCCTCTAGAACATATGGAAACGTCGGAACACCAAGGTTTCCCGCGGTGAAGACTAGTCACTTCACCTCGTCGCCAAGGCAGCGGCTGATGATCTAACACTTTGGTCCCACAGATACACACAAGGTCCGACGCAGACGCCAGGGCAGCAATTGATGATCTAATACTTTGGTCTCAGAGATACACACAAGGTCCGACGCAAGGCTTACTTTGTGACTGGGCCACTATATTGTCTCATTTAGCTGTGAGTGTTGGTGTGAGGCTCATACTTTTTTCCATTCTCTTGTAATTCTCTTTTTTCCTGCGTTTCTACTCCCCCCCTCCCCTCTACTCTCGCTTCTCCCATTTGTAAACATCCCAATTGGTCAATACATGGTCAGGCCGGCGTTAGACCGCCATACAGGCATCAAACAAAAGTTGTAGCTTGACATAGCACCCTAGTATGAAAAATGAGAGCAATAGCGACAAATCTGAACTACAGCCTTCAATTTTATTTACAGAGTTCAACCATATCGAGGGCATTTTATTTACCTTTAGCGATCAAAAAATTAAAAAGAACCTACTTGACAAATAGGAAAATTTTATTTTAGTATCTTTATGAATATGTGAAAGTATAACACCCAATTCATGAAATTTTACATGAATCATGTTGATACACAAAATAGTTGTCCTCTTTGTCCTCCAACAAATTATGGAAATAAGCATTTAATAAATTGTGTTCACTTATGTATCAAATGGTATAACCCCCATGGGATGGAAGTACTCACTAGGACTATACTTCTAGACTCGGACTATGAATTTTGCATAGCGTCATTTTTAAAAAGTAGCAAGTATATGCAGTTTGTTAAGGAATGAGTAATCTACGTGTGGCATTCTGCACAATATTATGAGCATACATACTAAGACAATAGTAGAAGTAAATTAGGCCTATTGAATCGGCAGAAAAGGAATGATATTGCAATGAGTTTACCTCAAATTCGTTAGAACCATATAGGCCCAAAACGCTTCAATATATGTAGAACTTGGTTTCCTTTAAAGTATACATGCCTACAAGCTTAGCTGGTCACTGGCCTAGTTACTCACACATAATCATGCAAACTGTAAAAATTAGCATATTACTTCATCAATATAAGAGGAGGCATTTCCCGCTGGAGATATGAGCAAACACAAAAATATGAGCATACCTATTTTTCGACCACAGCGGTATTCCTAGATAAATTTCTTTTTCTTCCAATTAATCATTGCATCTGTCCACTGAATGACACACAAAGGAAGTACTGTAAATAAATAGAAAATTAGTAAACACTACACAAAATATTCAAGGGAGGAATAATCTTTTTTAACGTTAAAAACATACTCCCTCCGATCCATATGAATTGACGCACACTTAGTACAACTCTAGTACAAAGTTGTACTAAGTGTGCGTCAATTAAGTACTAAATATAATTCTTATGCATCAAAAAATGAATCACTATCTTATGCATGATCTATCATTCCAAAATTGACCACGCGAGTTGTAAAATATATATTGCTAAATCCATACAACCCACATAATAGTTGTTGCCACAATGCCATTACTTCCATCTTCCATATGTACGCTCACTGGCACACACTGACATTGGCATTAGCCCATCGATTCTTCTTGCCCTATTTCATGCATTATTTATGCGATATTTCCCTCAAAAATAATTATTTATGTGATCTTTATGTCTCCGCTGGTTATTAGGATTCCTGATTAGTTGTCTCTTTTGCTACCTACAGGACACCATGATCTATAATATTTTATTAATAAAATGAAGTACACACTGCACTTTAGGATTCCTGTTTAGTAGTTTCTTACCAAGGGGTCTATGCACTGCAACATTGGTGCGAACAAGACAGAAATGACAGCATATATTTCAGACGGTAGTGATGTTTCTAATATTCAGTTCAAGGAGCAGAGAAGGGTTCTTGCAAAACTAACATGCAAAAATAGATTCACTGAAATAATAATGATGATATTTATTTACATAGCAATGATGATACTTATTTCCTATCTACATGACAAACTGAGTTGCTGACGTACAATTGTTACTTGTATTTCAAACAAATTGGCAACAACATTGGAAAAGAGATTCACAAATAGATTCATTGGAAAGCCACTATGGCATTCTCTCAGCGTAAACTGGGGTACGGACCTTCATTTCCGGACATAATGATCAGCAACAATTCAGGTATATATATATATCCCCAACTCTTAACTACTTGGACTTTGTAGATCCTACAGATTCTTTTTCTCACAGGTTAATCAGAAGATCCAAAGGAATTGACGAGACAAAGGGAAAGGGAGAGGTATGCACTAAACATGGATGAGATATAAAAAAGAGACGTGAGGCAAGGGATCATAAGAAAGCTACATCTGCTATTATAAACGGAAAGCACACTACATCTAAGACAACGGTGGCCATATCATCTGGTTATCCATTTTTCTGTTCTTTATGATACACCAATCGTAGGTATAATCATATCGATGATCAATTCTTTTTGACAAACGAAGATTTTCACACTGCACAAAGCCCACGGCCCCGTCTGCTGTCACCCGACAACGATACACACCAGCTGCGGAAGGTGATGTTTTTTTAACAAAACATAATACTTTCATTTATGTGTGAACTGATATTGTACAGACAATGGTGATGTAGGCATACCTGTTGATGTGATGATGTCCAATCAGACCCATTTCATGGTCCAATTTCATTAAAAACACCCCGAAATGCCGCTTTTAATAGGGAAAATGTCAATAATATCGACCCTGGCATTGAGTCTTCCCCACGTACTGGATTATATGCGCCACTTAAGCCTACAGATGCAACTTGTCAAATGGTAAACTGTTGCTCACATCAAACCATGAACGGTATGAGAAAAACAAAGGAAAAAAAATGTTGCTTATATTGTGCATCGTAGCTAATTTCCATTCACATCGTACAGAAGAACAAATAACGTTTGCTTATATTATGTATCGTAGCTAACTCACACTTATATCCTATAGAGTAAAAGCAAGCACTTAAGAGGGAGAGGGACAATGCCCGGTATGAGCAAAATAACATTGGGATTTATGAACCTCAGCGTAAACTGGGGTATGGACCTCCATTCAGGTAAATATATATATCCCCAACTCTTAACTTCTTGGCCTTTGTAGATCGTTCAGTTTCTTTTTCTCGCAGGTAATCAGCAGATCCAAAGGAATTGACGAGACAAAGGGAAAGGAAGAGGTATGCACTAAACATGGATGAGATATTAAAAAGGAGACGTGGGGCAAGGGATCATAAGAAAGCCACATCTGCTATTATAAATGGAAAGCACACTACATCTAAGACATCGGTGGCCATATCGTCTGGTTTATCCATTTTTATGTTCTCTATGATACACCAATCATAGGTATAATCATATCGATGATCAATTCTTTATGAAAAACAAAAATTTCCACACTGCACAAAGCCCATGGCCCAGTCTGCTGTCACCTAACTACGATACACACCAGCTGTGGAAGGTGATGTTTTCTTAACAAAACATAATACTTTCATTTATGTGTGAACTGGTATTGTATAGACAATGGTGATGTAGGCATACCTGTTGATGTGATGATGTCCAATCAGACCCCATTTAACAGGGAAAATGTCAATAATATCGACCCTGGCATTGAGTCTTCCCTACGTACTGGATTACAAGCGCCACTTAAGCCTACGGATGTAACTTGTCAAATGGTAAACTGTTGCTCACATCAAACCATGAACGGTATGAGAAAAATAAAGGAAAAAAATGTTGCTTATATTGTGCATCATAGATAATTTCCATTTATATCGTACAGAAGAAAAAATAACTTTTGCTTATATTATGTATCGTAGCTAACTCACACTTATATCCTATAGAATAAAAGCAAGCACTTAAGAGGGAGAGGGACAATGCCCAGTATGTGCAAAATAACATTGGGATTTATGAATTTCAGTACAATATTTCTCGATAACTACATCTGTTATAGAAACTTGTTCTGACATAGTAGAAGGCAACACCTTTGACATCGATATTTTGCTCATGTCATGGATGTTTTTTACAATGCAAATCTTCAGATTATATTAGTTCACCACTACTGTGTGCTGCAATGGAGATATAGCTTGTAGACAGTCCATGTATCAGCAATGCGACTAGATGCTGTTCACAAAGTTGTGACGTTCTGTGCCAATGTGAAATATTTATAGTGAAAACTGCAAGCATTTATGAGATTTTCGAAATGTAAAAAAATTGGGCATGTAAAATTACTTCCGTTTTGACTTAAGTTCAAATTCTCGCTTGTTCTTAGAGACAGAGTGTGAAGGGTTTAGTCAATCTCAAGATAGCATTTAACTGTAAGTTAATTGATGAGCAGGTTGACACAGGCAAGGACAGAATTGCCGCTGCTCTGGACACACTACGACCTACATCTTCATGTGAGAGAGGTGATGCTTCCGGACAGGAAGCAGATACAATTTTGCTTGATGGACTTGTTTTTGGAATAGCCATGTCTTCTGTAATTGACTACTTGAATTCAGAGTATGGTTCTACTTTTGCTTAGGGTAAGATAACCTGTCTCTTTCTACAGTTTTTAAATGCTTCTTGTCAGCTACGCAATTATGTTTGTAAAGACAGTGTATTTTGCAAAGAGTTTTGTACTTGTTGTTTTTATGCCTAACTACCAACTGCTTATTCTTAATATAAAATACAATTAGAGTATTTTCTTTTCTGTCTGGTGCTCCTGATTATGGAGATAGTTAACTAGACCCTAGGAGATATGGTTAGCAATATGCTAGCAAAAGGGAAGATGTTGACCTCGCGTTGCTCCCTGAGCAGATACCTTCCTAGAGAGATCTGGTAAGCTTATGTTGCTTTTGTAGAGAGAGAAAATTACATTTTCTTGACCGTGTCTATCCTTTAGCAATTTAGTGAAATTTTGAAACAGGACGATGTTGCTGTTCAAGGAGTGTGTGTACACATATTTGCAGGCCAATGATATCCTAAGATTGACTTGTAGTTAAATGCTATCCTGAGATTGACTTGCAATTAAATGTTGTCTTGAGATTGACTTGCAGTTAAATGATATCCTGAGATTGACTAAACTTCAGTACATTACTTCCGTTCTAACTTGAAGATGTTCTAGAAAGCCAAAGAGCTCTGCAGACTTTGAACCCCTTTCATTTTCTTTAATGTATTTTTTAAAAATTGTAGAGGATGTTGAGTAATCTATGTTAGCAATGTGATATATTTGTAATGAAAATCGCAAGAATCTACGAGATTTGCGAAATGTACTGAAGCGAAAGGTCATTCCCTGATCTTTAGCACACGAGCTCACAATTAATACTAGGTATTAGTTCTCCAAGTAAATATGCTCAAGCAAAATTTTACTGAAAAAATCTCTTGCCACTGTTGTATGCAACGCCAGTATGGATGCTATCGTCAGGGAGGGAACGGAACAAAGTCTAGCACCATACCAAATCGAAACAAGAGAGAGGGAGAGGGAGGAAAAGGGAGACCTTCCATTGCGGCACGGCTTCCCGAATCAGCTCCACCTGGCGCCGCCTGAGCCTGAGGTGCTCATGGTTGCGGCTTCTCCTTCCTGCTGTCGAGATCTTGGTAGCAGTAGCCGCCCACTTATCCCCTCCTTGACCTACAACAGCGAGTCAAAACCCTAGAAAATCCCGAATCCATCGCAACCCAAAGGACATAAAATTCCGCACCTTTATTCGCCGCTGCCAAGGCGCCATCCGCCAAGACGGCGCTCCTCGTGGCCACCGAATCTTCCTCGGGCCAGTCTGGTGGCGTGGCGTCGCCGACTTCTCCTTGGTTCGCTGTTGTGCGGTGGCTGGGAGGCAGGGGGTGCGGCGGGGCAAGTCCGGCGGCGCGTCCGATGGCATGGGCGTCGCCGGCTTCTCCTCGGCTCGCTGCTGTGTGCGGCGGCTGCGAGGAAGGGGGTGACGGGAGGAGGAAACGAGAGAGAGGCTCTTCTCTCTATCCTGGGGGCGCAGAAGACGGTGGAGACGAGCGGCGGGGAAGAGGAAGCACGGGAAAGAGAGAAACGGGGGCGGCGGCATGGAAGAGGAGGTGGAGACGGGCGTGGGAGAAAGGCAACGCGGGCGGGAGGGATTGGCGGGCTGGCGGCTAGGGTTTACTGGTGAGGATGGTAACGGGAAGACGTAAGGGATGGGGCTGAGCGCGGCGGGTGCGGGCGAGTAGTGCCCCCTCAAAAAGAAAAGGGTGCGGGCGGGTAGTTTCATCACCTTTAGCCCCAGTTTGGATTGGGTGTATTTTATACACCTGTATTTATTTTACAGATGTAAATCACCAGTTACTACTTAATTTTTGCTTGGATTAGAAATGAAGGGATGAGGTTAGTATTTTATACTGTATAGGTCAGAAACGCTGATCCAAGCAGGGCCTTACCATCCTTGTCTCAAAAAAACATATTTACTGTCCGATGCAAACACTACCGATTGATGGATGCTTGACACGTGGCGCCTTCGCTCGACACTAGCGCCGCACGAAAACAAAACATCAACAAATAACCCCACGCGATCCATGTCGCCGAAGAAATCGGAGTCGCCGTCGGACGCTCCGTTACATTATCGGGATGTTGTCGGCGAGTGTTTTATTGCAGCACGGAAAGTCGTCGACGAATGCTCCATCGCAACACCGGCAACTTTGGCTAGTGTTGCGTCGCAACGCCGGTAGCTCCGACGAGTCACCGGTAGCCCCATCGAGTGTTGCGTCGCGACACCGACGACTCCGGCGAGTGTTGCATCGCAGCACCGGCAAGCTTTCGACGAGTGTTGCGTCTCAACCCCGGCAAGCACCTCCGGCGAGTGCAGCATCCCGGCACTGGCACCTTCCGGCGTGTGTTGTGTCGCAGCGCCAGCAGCTCCTGCAAGCGAGTGTTGCGTCGCAACACCGGCGGCTTCGGCGAGTGTTGCATCGCAGCACCGCCAAGCTCCCGACGAGTGTTGCGTAGCAACCCGGAAGCTCCGGCCATCATCTCCGTGTGGCAACACCAGCAACTTCGACGAGTGTCACGTCTCAGCGCCGAGGGCTTTTGAAGAGTGTTGCATCGCAACGCCTGCAGCTCCGGCGAGGCTGCGTCTCGACGGTGGGATGTATGGGATCCAGGAGGGGTGAGAGAGAAGAGAGATGTGAGGGAGAGGGGCGTTCTAGGGGAGACGAGGTTCTTCTATTGGAAGAGATCAGGTGACAAGTGGGCAAGTGGGTCAGTGGGGCACGTGGCAAGCATAGGAGGAGGAGGTTTACGCAAGAGATAATCAACCGGTTTAGAATAAACGTTTTTCTTCACACATCGTACATTTACATCTCAGCTTGACGGACTCGTCAGGGATCGAGGCTATGCTGAAGGTCAGGTAAAAACAAACGCCTGATCCAAAGGGAGGCCGCGTGGATGGCCTAAGGATGGTTGGGTTTCTTTCATCATTTAGTGGATGTTTGGATTAGAAGAATTAAAACTGATTTATCCTAAAACAGGTTTTATGATAAATTTTAGGAAAACGAGTTTTAGTTTGTTATTCTGTTAAGATGAGGTTAAGCAATTCTTTGTTTGGGTTCAACGCTTAACGCTGCTCCTTCTCTTCCTCCTCGAGCTCACATGCAAGTTGTTCGAAAAAATTTCTTTCCATTTCATATATTAGTTTGTGGCTCTGGAGTAGAAAAAAACATGACTATTAACTACCGTTGTGTTGGGGTTCGCAGCAGAAAACACAAATTTTTCTAACTAGCGTTCCCATAACCCAAGATCTAGCTATCCGTATTACCGTAACGGAAAGGAGTGCGGAAATAACATACCTCGGGGTGTAGTCCGTTGCGCGGGAAACGTTCCCGCAAACATGGTTGATGTAGCCGATCAAGTTTCACAGCCCCCTGGATGTGTTGAGCACCCGGATGGGTGTAGTGCCACAAGTGTAGCACCTCGTAGTACTCGCACACGTACGAGACTCGATGACAACCTCCGTTCTCCGATCCAGCGGAGGTGGCGGAAGCAGACCTCCGGACGGAGCTTCGGCAGCACGACGGCCTTCGATTCTAACAGAGAAGCCTCAATTCCACTATAGTCTCACACTAGGGAGCCCACCGTGAAAGAGACAAGGGAGGGGAGAAGACCGGAGAAAACCGATCTCAATTCGGAGTAAATACTAATTTAATCCGATTTATTGTGTATTTGGCTTAATTAAATATGTGCACCATGGCCCTCTTTATATAGGGGTAGGGGAGGGAGTCAACTCCCCTCCCTTAGCAATGTGGGACTATCCCACATGCTAGGGGGGGTGCCGGCCAAGGGGGGAGAGGGGGCGCCACCCTCATGGGCCCTAGGGCCCATGGCGCCTCCCCCCTCCACTCCTTTTTTTTCTTTTTTCCCCTTTTATTTCTTCCCCTAATGGGCCTTTTTCTCCACTAAGGCCCATTGCACATATTAATTAGAAATTAAAATGATTTTAATTATTAATTCAATTAATTAATAACTAAAACATAATATTCCATCTCCCGATGCTCCGGAACACCTTCCGGTTCACTCTGAACTTGTTTGGTTCAACACGGTACTTCTCCGATGTTGTTTCCTTTATTCTCTGGTTACTCTGATGGTTCCGATTAGTTCTCCGATTTCATCGAGCCCTTAAGTGTGTTACCCTACGGTCCGAGAACACTCCAGTCATGACCGAGATGAGGCTACAGTCAATGATCATCAGCGGGACCTGGATGCCCATAATGACCCGTGTGCATTCCGGATATCAAACACCGATTGGACCTTATGCCGTATAGCATTCCCTTTGTCAGCGATACTGGATTTTTCCGAGATTCTACCAATGACATCCTATGTCTGGTTCAACCTTGTTCTAAACTAATCCTCATTCACTCGTTCCCGTGATATTCATCCCCGTGACCTAGTCACACGCTGCAGCTTTATGGATGGAATCTCACCGAGTGGGCCCCGAGTATCTATCCATTATATGGATTGACAAATCCCGCTCTTGTAACAATACTCCTCAACATATCTCCACGGAATACCCAAGATACAACCGTTATGACCCTCATATAGCAGTCAGGTGGTGGGATGTAGGTCAAAGCATCCGGGAAGATAGCAATTATGCATGTACTCACGGTCAAAGGAACGGTCTACCACGTTCTGTAATTACAACACTGAACCTTCACAAGATTTGATCATGTTGTAATGCTTACTTTGGGTAATGTTCATCACGTCACTTAACCAGTGAGGTGACCTCATAGTCAAGAGACTTATTTGTCCATGATCGCAAAACCACGACCATCATGTTGACCATGAACTAGTTATCGATGTAGAGGCTAACTAGGAACTCTGGGGGTTTCTATACCACACCTGCATCATTGTTTCATTGACACAGTTCTAGCACGACATGAAACTGGTTATGAACTTGCTTAGATATATTGGAATAATCATATATTATTTGCCTCTAGAGCATATATCCAACAGTCTCCCACTTGCACTAGAGTGCTAATAATCTAGCCTCATTTTTTCGATCATAATCATCTTATCACATAAGTGTTCATTGATCATGCATGCTCATGGAAGATGGTTCGTCAACGAACTGCACCAATTCAAATTCGTATGTTTCCTTTACAACTGGTATAGGTCAAAAACTCTTTTGACATACCACTCATTATCATATAATGGTTGGATATAAGTTTCGCGGAAGAGTGAGACTATTATTTCACAGTATCTTCCAATGATCTCTTGGTTCAGTCTTTAGAAGACTCATCCATAGTCATATATACTGGGAAATACACTCAACCAGAAGTCCAATACTTCTAACGCTAAACTTTTATCCATACGTCTACTTTCTTAAGTAGTATTATGTTTGTAGTGCCGTGAATTTTGCTCACATTTCTTTCATGTCTTTGGTGATGTCTCTAATTCCATATAGACCCATAATATGGCTTGCAATTGTAATATTGCATTACATTCAAGTCTATTATCCCCTCTATATTTTAGAGTATAGTCCTCAGTATTCCTCATATACTGAAATCATGGACTTTATTCAGATTCTGTGTTTTACTTCTAAAGCACATCGGATTTCTTTCTTCTTCCAAGAACTTTTGAGTCATTCTGTTGTTGGATTCACAATGCATGTTATATGGTAGAATCATATGTCAAGAACATATAAGATCACATGTCCAGTACATGGTGCATCTCTATTATTCCATCAAGACATTGCTTGTGATATTTGGATTTCATCCATTATATAATTTCTAGCCACAAGAACTTGTTTCTTGTCTAGAAGATTATTCCAACCTTCACTTCGTTTTATTATCCGTATCTTAATCTACTCATATAGATTTCAACGTGTAATGTGTTGGTATTTCACATAAAAGAAGATTCCTGCAATCTTGTATTTTATTTGCCTAATGCTCTGTATATATCATAATGCAATGAAAGTGCAATATATCGACCAGAGGGGGGGTGAATGGGAGATTTTCAATTTACTACAGGATTTTGTTTTTCTTCAGGACTGAAGCAATCATGAAGCTGAAGAAGTAACCAAAATCATGAAGAAATAAAACTTTGCAGAATGTAATCATTAGGGCAGCACATCATAATGCAACAGAAATAAATAAATTCGGATAAGCAGAACTGCTTCAGATCCAGAGTATGAAGACAAATAGCAGAGGGAGAGCTAAAGCACAGGAAGTCACCATAGATACTGAAGACATAATACTGAAGCTTAAGAGATTGAAGAGATGTCACCAGTAATTGAAGACATTGGTTTGGTAGACCAGTTCAAGTTGCTGTGACAACTCTACGTCTGGTTGGAGAGGCTGAGATTCAACTCAGAAGACATAGTCTTCACCTTGTTCTCCTTGAACTAAAGTCCTCAGACTCCGTCCAATAACTCAGGTGAGTCTTCAAGGTAAACTCCCGAAACCTTCACAGACTCAGTCACTCCGGGAAGTCACAATTGCATCTTGACTTCCTCAGACTGAAGACTACTACACCGGCTGGAAGATCACAGTCTTCAAGAGTAAAAAGCTTCGGATCACTCGAACCGACTTCCTCAGAAATGCTCAACTACTCAGGCTGGTGGTTTTCCTCACAAAGGTTCTTCAGTTTCCTCAGAGGTGGGTTGCTCTCAAATGACAAGTGTCAGTTTTCCTCTTGGAGCAGCCAACCCACAAATGGGGCTGGGGGTGGCCATTTATAGCCGCGGAGCAACCTGAGGTGAATGGACATAAATGCCCATGCATGCAATTACTCTCATGCCCTCGGAATAGACCGTTGCTAGACAGGTTCTGGCCTCTCACCACGCAACACGTGGCACGGTCAAAGTATTCTCTCTCCAGACTCCTCAACCGAAGTTAGTTACCTCAGTGTCCTGAAGAACAAAGTCTCAGACACATGAGGACCGAACTTCTACTGCAGGAGAAAACTCTTCAGGAAAACTGCACTCGTAGTTTCCAGACTCCTCAACCGAAGACCGATTCCTCAGTGTCCTGAAGAACAACGTCTCAGACACCCGAGGACTGAACTTCTACCGCAGGAGATTTCCTCAGGGTTTTTCTTCAGGATTCCTAACTGAGCACTTCCTCGGACCTTCGGAACTCGTTTTCTTCAACCCCTCCAACAGTGCGGTGTTTCCTATGACTCAAGAAATATAAAAAGTCTTAATCGAAGAATACGCTTCAACTTCGTCTTCAGCGCGAACGTCCTCAGGATCGTCTTTATCTTCAGCTTCAAACGAGCGCTTCAACCGAACGCTTCAGGATCCTGTTTCCTCAGGATTTTGCGCGACTTCATTCTTCAGGAAATGCACCATTTTCTTCAATGTTCCTCAACATTTTGGGGGGTCAAGATTGGTGGTTAAACACCTCATCAGGGACTGTTCTCCTGTGTATACTCACAAACACATCAGTCCCTTAACCATTTTGACATCAAACTCCAATACCTCAAGGGGAAGGCACTTGATGCACTTACAATCTCCCCCTTTTTGGTGATTTGATGACAATCAGGTTAAGCTTCAACGGGGGTAAAATTATGAGTTTGAAGAAAAGAAACTTTGAAGAACATTTTTTAAACTGAATATAGTGAAGCTCCCCCTGAGAATATGCATATAAGTTGAAGAATGTTTAATATCAAAAGCATTTTGAGGTATATGAGGAGCTCCCCCTATATCCAGGTATTTTTGTATCAGTGCATGTTCTGAAATGTTTGAGGATTTAACCAACGTACTGATATAGATGTTTGCAGAGACAATCACATGCATATATGATAAATGTGAGGAAATAGCATGAGAACTGAGAAAAAGTATCAGGCAAACACCAAAATAAAAGTTTACAACTCATTACAAAAATGTCTGAAGAACGAGAGTTGTAACTGAAGAACCCCATAACTAAGACCCGCTTGAAGACTAACAGACTTCTCCCCCTTTGTCATATAATGAACAAAAAGGGAAAAAAACTGAAGCTAACGCCCGTTGGTAGTTGCTTCAAGGCTGAGGTGAGTCACGCCTGAGGCAGTCCGTTGCGGTATGAGGGCAGGCAGCTGTGTCTTCAGCTTCTTCAGCAGTCATCTCCTGGTTTGAGGAATAAGAATCCATGGCCGGAGGAGCAGTCGTGCAGCGTCTGAATTTCCTCGGTGGTTTGATTGCTGGAATCGGAGGATTTTGAAGATCCAACTGTGCAATGTCTTCAGGAGTGAGTACTTCTTTCATCAAGGCATCAAGATGTTGATATGTATGATGAGTATACTGATGTACTTTCTTCACTGAAGAATGTGTCTGAGCCATATAGTTGAGGATCTCAGAAAACTGACGCTTTACCCAGTCATGATTGCTGTCAACTTTCTGATGAAGGCTAATCAGAAGCTCTCGATCAGTCATCACTCGAGCCTGAGTTGTATCCTCAGTTGAAGCATGAGTGCGGGTTTCATCAGTTGTGCGAGACTGAGGATGACGAATATTTCCAGCGAGGGAATTGGTCGGGAGAACTTCTTCATAAAAGAGGCCTTTGCCTTTGTCATTTGTGGCAATTGTATGCTGAAGCACTTCGACAGGTGGCAGATAGGTCCTGTGATTCGGGTGATCAGGTTGATACTCAATTCTTGTGACTGCGCGGATGAGCTTCATGATCCATGGCGCGTATGGCTTCAGGATGTGTGGATTCTGTGCAGCATCAGCAAGAGTTCTGAAGAAGAAGTCAGGGACGTTGATTGGCCCAGACATGAAGAGGTTGTGAAGGATGTTCTTCATGACGCCAACTACTTCTTCAGCGGAGGATTCATAGCCTTTGATGGGGCAGAAGGTTTTCGCCTGAATCCGATACAATGTACTCGGCAGATATTGAAGCTCAGAGACTGGAAACTTTGTGCGAGCTGGGGCTTCAGGGGCCTGAGGCTTCATGAGCATGTCCATCAGGTCATCGCGAAGAATCTGAGACCCATAGGAGTAGGCCGCAGGGGAAGTGCACTGAGGCAACTCAAGTATCTCAATTGCTTCAGGAACAGTGATGGTGTAGTGATGATGCTCAGTCATCCACTCGAGGGTCCAGGTGTTGATATCTAGAGGATTTCCTGAAACATACAAAGTGGCATAAAACTGAAGCACAAGCTCTTCATTCCAGTGTATGCATTCAGAGCAGAACTGAAGCAGCTTGGCGTGATGAAGATCCTGAAGCACATTGTTGAAGCAAGGAATTGCTTCCATATCCATCAGAGGAATGTGCTTGTGAGGAAATAGTTTGTTCTGCTTGTATAGCACTGAAGCATAGTAATTCTTCTGAGTGGCGGTCCAGAACCTCAGCAGCTTTCGAGGTGGAGCAGAGTGATACGGGTTTTGAATTCCTTCTTGAAAGAAACTCATGGCATTGAAGAAATCTGTAGCATCAAAGCTTGGAGTGTCATCAGCTTCAAGATCACGGAAGAACGGTTGCTTCTGTTTCGGACACAAGGACCGAGCTTGAATTTGGCCTTGAGGTGGTGAAGGCGCTTGAGGCACTTCAATTTGAAGAGATGCTTGAGGCTGAGGCGGAGGGGCTGCAGATGCTTCAGGCTCCTTGGGGTCCTTGGGAGGCCGAGGTGATGTGGCCTATTTGTCTTCAGAGCCATCCTTTGAGGCTTCAGCATTTGCATTCGTACTGGTTTCTGCTTCAGGAGGAGCATTGGTGCTTTGCTCAGCTTCAGTTTCAGTGGCAGGAGGGTCGGACTTGGGAGCAGCAACATTAGTATCAGTAGTAGTATTTGCTGCACCTTCAATGTCAGCAGTAGTAGCAGCAGCAGACTGTGTTGGAGCACTGGTGGCTTCGGGGTCATCAGCATCTGACGCTGAGGATGATGCACCAACAGAGTCTTCAGACTATAGAGAGGTATCAGGAAGCACCTCGGTTACAGTATCAGAGTGAGGCTCAGGCGAGAAGACAGTGTGAGTGGGTGAGTTGGTCAGCCCAAAGTCATCATCATGGACACGAGGAGTTCCATCATCCATAATGTCGACGTCCATGTCCTCAACCTCAGTGATAGTCGGTGGCGGCGGGGATGGTGGAGTTGGAACAAAGGGTGTTGCAGCAGGGGGTGGAGTGAAGACTATTAAGCTGCGCTGAGGATTTTGAGGTGGAGTTGAGGCAGCAGTGATATGAGTGGTGGTATCAGCGGGCTATGTTGTAGGAGGAGCTGAGGAAAGGGGTGTAGCATCAATGGGATCCTCAACAGCAGGCTTCTTTGCAGCAGGTGGGGTTGAGGGTTGTGCTTCAGGCGTGCGCTTGAGGCTTTTGGCAGAGGCATCAGCAGGCTGTCGAAGCTTCATCAACTTGGTCATCTGTTGTGAGATCCGTTCCTTGGATTGACCAATATAAGCACGATTGGCAGCGAACTCAATGTTGAGACGTTGAACTTCGCATTGATGCTCAGTAAACTCCTGAGGAGTAACTTCAGTGATAGGTTTCTTCTTAAAGTCACTGTGGACTTTCTTCAGTTTGGCCTTCAACTGTTTCTGAAGATCACGTTGATGAATCTCATTTATGAGGAACTGTTGAACATAGAACTTGATGTCTTTCGGAATGTCCAAATCATCAAGCGGAGTGTCAGGCTTAACAGACCAAATTTCAATGTACTCCAAGATCTTCTTGGGATCAAGGAGAAGCGGGATTTCTGAACCCGTTGCTTCAGCTTTGCGTCTGGCCACAGCACGCACGTATTCAATCTTATCAGCTTCAGTGGCGACGAAGCCGGCCAGAACCTCAAATTCATCTTCATCATCAGAAGATTGAGGAGTATGAAGGATGGCGCCACGCATAGCAGTTTTCTTTGGTGAAGGACGAGGGCCCCGTTAAAGAACAGTTTTGGTCTTCAGGTGATACTGAGGCATTGTGGTTGAGGCCTCAGGAGCACCAGATTCATCAGTGCGTATTCTTGAAGAGGGGGCAGCACCATCTGTTCGTTGACATGATGAGCCAACAACTTGAGGCTTAGTTGAGGTCTTAGAGAAAGGTTTCATGCCCGGAGCCTTTTTGCGGTGCTGAGGCGGAGGTTGTTGTCTAGGTTGAGACTGATCTTGAGGCGGAATTTGTATTGAAGCAGTCATGTCGCGGACCAGATTTTTGACACGGCTGCGAGAGCGTTTGAGGTAAAGCTCATATGCCGCAGGAAAGTCTTCAGGTCTGCGCAGTGTGGTTGGATCAGGAACAATACCAGGAGCTGGTGGAGGTCGAGCCTTGATACCCAAGGTCTTCAGGGGCGGATTGACTGCGAACATTTCCTCATGTTGAGGATTCAGCCATTGGTAGGCCACCCAACGCTTGGCCCATTCTCTTGTGATTTTCTGAACCTGTTTCTTACGTTGTTCACCGGTTTCTCTTTCGGGAGTCTTCAGCTTTTCATATAGCTTTAGGGGCAGGTCTTTTGCGGTATCAGTGATTTTACGTCGAGAAGACATTTTCTTCAGCTGAGGAGACTGAGAAATTGTACGTTCAAGCTGAGCTGCAAATGAAGTGAGACTATGAGAACCATGCGATTCCTCAGCAGACATGTACCTGTGACAGAATTAAGTTGCGAGGGAAGTGGGGTACGGTTATATGCGTTCATGAGGAATAGGTTGAGTAAAACAAAGGATTGAGGCATAGGTACAGGTTTCAGTGAGCTAGCAGCACAGTGGAGGATGAACAGTACTGAGGAATGTTGTGCTGAGGAATAAACCACTGAGGAATAAGCATACCAGACTTGAGGCGAATGCTGAGGAACAATGTGTCTTCGTCCCCGGCGACGGCGAACTCCGGCGATGTTAGCGCTCGAGCGTGAGGAGCTCAAGGGCGGCAATGCGAGAGTGAGGGAGGCGTTGGGGGGTAAATGACCGGGGGGGGAGGGAAGAGAGCTATTTATAGAGGGGTGGGAGCTGAAGAGGTTGCGAAATTTGTGGACGAGATAGCCCCTGATTGTTGGGATCCTCAGTGAATATCGTGATAGTGGATAATTACGACGTGCGGTAAAATCGCAACAAATTGAAGACAGTTGTAACAGAAAATCCGTGATTTGAGGACATTGAGGATAATGGCTGAAGACAAAGACAAATGGTCTCAGGCAAATGATGATGACAGGTCTCATGCCAGAGGAATATAATTTCCTGATGAACGCATATGAGATAGACAGATTAGATAAGTGAGCACAGAGAGATGGGTCCGATCACGTTCACCTAGTTGAAGAAGCAAAAACTGAAGATCAATAACTATAGGTGAATGCTGTTGAGGACAAACACGATAATCATCAGAAATGAAGACTTCGAATCTTGAGGAAGATCAATAACATCAAATCCTGAGGTAGTTGAGGATCACTCAATCCTGAGGTGTTTGGGCGGTGGCGCTACCCACCTTATAGGGAATGAGACACTTGATACCATACAATTGTCGTATGGATCTTGAGTCAATTCCACGTTAATTTCTTCACACATAGCAAGGTAGTTCCTCATGAGTTGAGGAGTACGACGCATCGTGTGTTGTGCATCAGGATTCTTCAATATTGTTTAAGCGTTAGGATGTGTGTCCATTCACTGGACGTTTGAGGAATCTAAGATATTTAGCTCACACCTCAGAGTGCTAAATCGCTTCTCATCCAAAGGCTTAGTGAATATATCAGCAAGTTGATCTTCAGTCTTCACGTGGCTGATGACAATATCTTCCTTTAAGACATGATCCCGAAGAAAGTGATACCGTATCTCAATATGCTTCGTCCTCGAGTGCTGTACTGGGTTCTGAGAGATCTTGATGGCGCTCTCATTGTCACATAGTAGTGGTACTTTCTTCAGGTTGATGCCGTAGTCCTTTAGGGTTTGCTTCATCCAAAGAAGCTGTGAGCAGCTTGCACCAGCAGCAATGTATTCAGCTTCAGCGGTGGAGAGGGAGACGGAGTTCTGCTTCTTCGATGACCAGCATACAAGAGAACGTCCGAGGAAGTGACATGTTCCTGAGGTAGATTTCCGATCCACTCGATCTCCAGCATAATCTGAGTCTGAGTACCCGACGAGATCCAGTTGTGTGCCTTTTGGATACCATAAGCCAAGCGACGGGGTGTGAGCCAAATATCGAAGAATTCGTTTCACCGCTTGGTGATGCGATTCCTTTGGTGCCGCTTGGAATCGGGCACACATGCAAACGCTCAACATTATATCAGGCCTGGATGCACATAGATATAGCAGTGAACCTATCATGGAGCGGTATACCTTTTGATCGTACTCCTTGCCATTTTCATCGGGGCCAAGTTGTCCGTTTGTAGGCATCGGTGTCTTGATGCCCTTGCAGTCTTGCATCCCGAATTTCCTCAGGCACTCCTTGAGGTACTTCTCCTGAGAGATGAAGATGCCTTTGCGTTGTTGACGAATTTGGAGTCCTAAGAAGAACTTCAGTTCGCCCATCATCGACATCTGATACTGTTCACTCATCAAGAATGCAAACTCTTCACTGTATTTCTTGTTAGTGCATCCAAATATTATGTCATCAACATAAATTTGACATATGAATAATGCATCATCATATCGTTTTGTGAAGAGAGTTGGATCGAGGGAACCAGATTTGAAGCCCTTGCTGATGAGGAAGTCCCTTAGTGTGTCATACCAAGCCCGAGGGGCTTGCTTCAGTCCATAGAGAGCTTTCTTCAATCTGTACACCATATCAGGCTTCTTGGCGTCTTCGAAACCTGGAGGTTGAGCAACATATACTTCTTCCTCGATATTACCATTGAGGAAGGCACTTTTCACATCCATTTGATATAACTTGATATTATGATGATTAGCGAATGCAAGCATAATACGAATAGACTCAAGTCTAGCTACAGGAGCGAAGGTTTCACCGAAGTCGATCCCCTCAACTTGAGTATATCCTTGAGCTACGAGACGAGCTTTGTTCCTGATGACTTGTCCATCTTCATCAAGTTTGTTGCGGTAGATCCACTTCGTGCCGATGACGTTGTGAACTCTAGGATCAGGACGTTTGACTAGTTCCCAAACATCATTCAGTTTGAACTGAAGAAGTTCGTCTTGCATTGCCTGAATCCATTCCTCTTCACGAAATGCCTCGGAGACTTTGGTGGGTTCTGAAATTGATACAAACGAGAAATGCCCACAAAAGTTAGCTATACGATTAGCTCTTGCACGAGTAAGAGGACCTCGTAGGTTGATGTCAGCAAGGATTTTGTCCACTTGAACTTCATTTGCCACACGAGGAAGTCGAGGTGGATGATCTTGAGGTGCATCTTCGTCACTGCTATCAGATTCGTTTGCATCAGCTTCAGGTGCTTCAGGAACTTCAGGCGTGTCAGGTGCCTCAGGATCTGGATCATCATCAGAATTATTCGCTTCAGGATTTGGGTGTTCTTCAGGAGCAGGAGGTACGTGGATTTCTTCAGGATGATCCACAGGAATGATGTCACCAGCACCCATCTTCTTGATCTGTTCTTCAGGTGGTGCTTCACCTAAGTCATGTGGCAGGTGCTCTCTTTGGGAGCCATCAGACTCATCAAAACGTACGTCTACAGTTTCAACAATTTTATAATGACTAATGTTGAAGACTCTGTAGGTGTGCGAGTTGATACCATAACCAAGCATGAAACCCTCACATGCTTTGGGTGCAAATTTGGACTCGTGATGAGGATCACGTATCCAGCTAGGTGCACCGAATACTTTGAAGTAACTTACATTGGGTTTCTTACCGATCATTAACTCGTATGAAGTTTTATTGAAGAACTTATGAAGATACACTCGATTGACGATGTGGCATGCGGTGTTGATTGCTTCAGCCCACCACTTGAGTGGAGTATTGTACTCAGCCAACATCGTGCGAGCCATCTCGATGAGGGTTCGAATCTTTCTCTCAACAACACCATTTTGCTGAGGAGTGTATGGCGCTGAGAATTCATGAGTAATTCCCAAGTCATCGAGGAATTCTTCCACACCGAAGTTCTTGAACTCAGTGCCGTTGTCGCTTCGAATGTGCTTGATCTTCAGGTTGTAGTTGTTCATGACTCGCTGAGCGAAGCACTTAAGAATTGCTGGAGTTCCTGACTTATAGAGAAGAAAATGCACCCAAGTGTATCGTGAGAAGTCATCAACAATAACAAGACCATACATATTACCTCCAAAGCTCGAATACTTTGGAGGACCAAATAGATCCATGTGAAGTAATTCCAGTGGTCTCGTAGTGGTCATGATGGTCTTCGCTGGGTGGTTGGACTTGGTCATCTTTCCAGCTTCGCAGGCTCCACAGAGCCGGTCCTTTGTGAATCTGATTTCCTCAATCCCGAGGACATGTTTCTTCAGTACCAGCTTCTGAAGATTTCTCATTCCAGCGTGGCCGAGTCTTCGATGCCATAGCCAGCACTCTGAGGCTCGTGCCATGAGACATGTAGCAACCTGAGGACCTTCAGAGAAATCTACAATATACAGGTCACCTTTCCTAATCCCACTGAAGACAGTGGATTTATCGCTAACCATGAAGACAATACAACCATGTTTTCCGAAGAGAACAGCGAGATCAAGATCACACAGCATAGATACAGACATCAAGTTGTACCCAAGAGATTCAACAAGCATGACTTTATCAATGTGTTGGTCTCGAGAGATAGCCACTCTGCCGAGACCCAATACCTTACTTTTACCTTTATCAGCGAAGGTGATGGTTTTCTTTGAAGAAGGACTTAGTGATGATTCCATAAGAAGACTTCTGTCACCAGTCATGTGATTTGTGCATCCACTATCCATCACCCATTCAGTCTTTTCCTGGAAATGAATTAGTATCTCATACAGCAAGTTATGAGCCAGTTTTAGTTTGAGGAGTTTAAGATTCATCAGAATTAATTCCTCAGGATGTTCCTCAGGATTGATTCTATGAAATCAAACAATATAATTATCCTTCAACTGACTCATTTGTTATTGTCCTGGGCATATGATCTGCATAAATTGTAATTGCCTCAGGACATGTCCCTGCACGGATGATTAGTTCTTAACCACCCACATCTTTATGGGTGGTCTTGAGGCACATGAGGATTGATGAGGATAATGACACTTAATGGGGTGTGTGATGACGGTATCAGGATAAACAAATGAATAAGCATTCTTATGAGGAGCTTCCCTGTGAACAAAATGGTTAGCAGATACATGATTATAATCATTTTCTTTTGAGGTATCGTCCTCAGATGATATCCTCAGCTCATTTGCATCTGCATTCACAGGAAGGTTAGTGATGAGGTCCTTTGGCACCCAGATCTGCTTGACTGGAGGACCGTTCCTGCAGTTAGTTCCAATGTATCTGGCAAATACCTCACCATTACAATTTTTAAACAATTTATAGTTTGAGTCAAATGACTCAATCATCATATCTGAAGAAGCAGCATCATAACCAGATAAGGTATAGGGGTCAGGAGGAGGCATCATTGCCCGAACCCAGATGGTCTCAGGATATTGTTCAGGTTTCCAGTAAGACCCATCAGGGTTGAGTCTCCGAGTGAATGCAATGCCTTCTTTCCTCGGGTTTCTGTTGAGGATCTGTTTCTTGAGAATGTCACAGAGAGTCTGATGTCCTTTCAGACTCTTGAACATGCCTGTTTCCAGTAGATTCTTCAACCTAGCATTTTCTTCAGCAATGTCTATGGTATCCTCAGATGAGGGGTTAGGTACCACAGAAGTAATAGAGATAACAGAGTCTGAAGACATTGAAGAACTAGACACAGAAATGATTTGATCACGTTCAATGCATTTTAAACAGGGATGATTGAATCCTTCTTGTGGCATGATGATCTGTTGCGAGAGGAGTGACTCATTTTCTTTCCTCAGATCGTCATGAGACATCCTTACACGTTCAATTTCTTGTTTCCTCATGAGGAACTCATGAGATAGCTTTTCATGATCGGTAAGGAGTGTCTCATGGCGATTGAACAAGTCATCAAACTTTGACTGAAGAATTTTCGATTCATCAGTCAACTTTTGAGTCTTCGTCATTTCCTCAACCAACATATCATCACTTTTTTTAATGATATCTGAGTCTTTTCAAGTGCACGTTGTTGCTTAGACGCAAGTTTAGCAAGTTTAGCATAGTTTTCATCAGGTTCTTCATCAGAGGGTTCATCTGATGATGAGTAAGAAGATACCTTAGAGGACTTGGCCATGAAGCAGAAGGAAGGAGTTGTGTCTTCAGCTTCATTAACAGCATGTGATGGGCCAGAGTCCTCAGTGCTGAAGATTGACTTTGAGACAAGTGTCGTGGCAAGAGCCAAACCAGCCACACCCTCAGATTCTTCAGATTCTTCTTCCTCAGCATCAGGGTTGGAACCAGATTCTTCCGAGTCCAATTCTTTCCCGAGATAAGCGCGAGCCTTACGGGAGCTACTGTTCCGGTATCCAGTAGACTTTGAAGATCTTGAGGATTTCTTCTTTGTCTTTTCGTCAGAACTTTCATCTTTCCCTTTCTTCTTCTTCTTCAGTTTAGCTTCTTTTTCCCATTGAGGACAATCAGCGATGTAATGCCCAGGTTTCTTGCACTTGTGACAAACTCTCTTTCTAGCTTCGGCAGAGTCATCATCTTTGCTTTTTCTTGATAACGACCTTGAGGAGTTTCCGAAGCGATTCTTCTTCGTGAACCTTTGAAACTTCCTGGTAAGGAGAGCAAGTTCACGACTGAGAGTCTCAGGATTATCAGTATCAGCCTCAGACTCTTCATCAGAGGACACTCTTCGTGCTCTAGCTTTTAGCGCGCGGACCTTAGGCGTGGAGCTGTATAAGTCTCGTTTTTCAGAGAGCTTCAGTTCATGAGCATTGAGGCGCTCGAGAATATCCGCAGGGTCCAGAGTCTTGAAGTCTGGCCTTTCTTGAATCATCAGTGATAGGAACTCAAATGAGTCATCCAGTGACCTCAGCAGTTTCTTCACAACTTCATGATCTGTGATATCAACAGCACCAAGAGCCTGAAGTTCATTAGATATGTCAGTGAGTCTGTCAAAGGTTTGTTGTACGTGCTCATTATCTAGTCCCTTGAACCGATTGAAGAGACTGCGGAGTGTATCAATTCGTGAGTCTCGCTGAGCTGAGACTCCTTCATTAACTTTAGACAGTCTCGTCCATATTTTCTTTGCAGTATCCAGACCACTGATACGGTTGAACTGAGCCTTATTGAGATGACCACCAATGATGCTTCGAGCTTTTGCATCAAGCTGCCAGTTTTTCTTGACTACATCAGGAGCAGTCATCAGATTTGCTTCAGGGATGCCTTGATCAACAATGTCCCACAGATCCTTGTCAATGGCTTCAAGATGCATCCTCATCTTGTTCTTCCAGTATGGGTAGTCCGTTCCATCGAAGATGGGGTAGTTTGAGGCAACGCTCATTGTACCTGAGGTCGACATAACTAAAACTCCAGGTGGTTAAACCGAATCACACAGAACAAGGGAGTACCTTGCTCTGATACCAATTGAAAGTGCAATATATCGACCAGAGGGGGGGTGAATGGGAGATTTTCAATTTACTACAGGATTTTGTTTTTCTTCAGGACTGAAGCAATCATGAAGCTGAAGAAGTAACCAAAATCATGAAGAAATAAAACTTTGCAGAATGTAATCATTAGGGCAGCACATCATAATGCAACAGAAATAAATCAATTCGGAAAAGCAGAAGTGCTTCAGATCCAGAGTATGAAGACAAATAGCAGAGGGAGAGCTGAAGCACAGGAAGTCACCATAGATACTGAAGACATAATACTGAAGCTTAAGAGATTGAAGAGATGTCACCAGTAATTGAAGACATTGGTTTGGTAGACCAGTTCAAGTTGCTGTGACAACTCTACGTCTGGTTGGAGAGGCTGAGATTCAACTCAGAAGACATAGTCTTCACCTTGTTCTCCTTGAACTAAAGTCCTCAGACTCCGTCCAATAACTCAGGTGAGTCTTCAAGGTAAACTCCCGAAACCTTCACAGACTCAGTCACTCCGGGAAGTCACAATTGCATCTTGACTTCCTCAGACTGAAGACTACTACACCGGCTGGAAGATCACAGTCTTCAAGAGTAAAAAGCTTCGGATCACTCGAACCGACTTCCTCAGAAATGCTCAACTACTCAGGCTGGTGGTTTTCCTCACAAAGTTTCTTCAGTTTCCTCAGAGGTGGGTTGCTCTCAAATGACAAGTGTCAGTTTTCCTCTTGGAGCAGCCAACCCACAAATGGGGCTGGGGGTGGCTATTTATAGCCGCGGAGCAACCTGAGGTGAATGGACATAAATGCCCATGCATGCAATTACTCTCATGCCCTCGGAACAGACCGTTGCTAGACAGGTTCTGGCCTCTCACCACGCAACACGTGGCACGGTCAAAGTATTCTCTCTCCAGACTCCTCATCCGAAGTTAGTTACCTCAGTGTCCTGAAGAACAAAGTCTCAGACACATGAGGACCGAACTTCTACTGCAGGAGAAAACTCTTCAGGAAAACTGCACTCGTAGTTTCCAGACTCCTCAACCGAAGACAGATTCCTCAGTGTCCTGAAGAACAACGTCTCAGACACCCGAGGACTGAACTTCTACTGCAGGAGATTTCCTCAGGGTTTTTCTTCAGGATTCCTAACTGAGCACTTCCTCGGACCTTCGGAACTCGTTTTCTTCAACCCCTCCAACAGTGCGGTGTTTTCTATGACTCAAGAAATATAAAAAGTCTTAATCGAAGAATACGCTTCAACTTCGTCTTCAGCGCGAACGTCCTCAGGATCGTCTTTATCTTCAGCTTCAAACGAGCGCTTCAACCGAACGCTTCAGGATCCTGTTTCCTCAGGATTTTGCGCGACTTCATTCTTCAGGAAACGCACCATTTTCTTCAATGTTCCTCAACATTTTGGGGGGTCAAGATTGGTGGTTAAACACCTCATCAGGGACTGTTCTCCTGTGTATACTCACAAACACATCAGTCCCTTAACCATTTTGACATCAAACTCCAATACCTCAAGGGGAAGGCACTTGATGCACTTACATGCACATATGTATATAAGACGATTCTCTATATATACAATCAATGCATATCCATATATATACATATGAGATCATTCTTCACACATATCAATGCATATATGTTTGAGACAATGATCATGCTCCCACTCAAATATATCCATCATATACTCATATATTTGTGGTTCAGCTTTCATCAGGTCATTTTATTGTTTACTATGTCTCACATAATGACAATGCTTCCAAAGCTCCCACTCAGAAAATTCCCTTTGCATTCCAAGTTTCCGGGAAGTCTTCAAAGCTCCCACTCAGTTTCATGAAACTGCAGGCCCACTCAATATTTTGGTCATCACAAAATCACTTGATCAAATCAAGGTTGAGGGTTCCTGTCTTGAGGTACTATAGTCCATCCTTTTAACGAAATAACCTTCGTCATGCCCATTGCAATTCTCTTTCAAATCCCAAATTTGAATGAGATGCAATTTCAGGCTATGGTCCATTGTAGTGTAAATGAAATATTTTATTGATTAAAGCATTCCTACGTTTTCGTAGTCAATCACCATTGAACTTTGGTCATAACCAAATAATGCCTTATGCCCATTACATTATTCTCAATAACTCTCCAGTTTGTCGAGAATATGAAATAACCGATTTATTTCACGGGACGTGAGCCATCCTATATGTAACTCAATATTATTTCATTTCTCCTCGTGCTGTAGGCTACCATCATTCCTTTGTGTCTCAAGCAATGTTATTCTTTATTGTTTTATGAAGAAGACTCATGATTATTGTTCTGTACAGAACGTATTCATGACAACCTTCTAAATTCAACAATGGCTTCAATTCATATACCAAGATTAATCATCTATGGCATATCCTTCCTTATACAGTGTCATTACAGCGGAACATGCTTCTGTTGCAATACTCTGATGTTCTGAAGGCAAGGTCCAATACCCCGGTCAAAGTTTCCATTATCTCCCATTGGATCCGTGTCGAGTGACTTCTTCTCGCATTACCAATCAAGCAACACACATTTTGCTATTCGGGGAGAATATGTAATTTCAATTACTTGTAGTTTCATTACAAAGAAATTCTTTCTTTTAAGAAACCTTATAACACCATCAGTTATGGAGATATCATGTCTCGTTAGATTCAGGATGGTTTCCTATTCATGAAGTGGGTGTTTTAACTTAATCAATTAAACAACCTTATTCGACAATAACTATAGTGCTAGGGGAAAGAACGTTTAGACCATACTACGGTTTATTATGACTACGAATGGTTTAAGTAGTCTAGCACTTTCAACTTCCATCGTAGTTTGTGGTACAACTTCCACAAGTCTCCCATTATGTCAATATCAATACTTATCACTTCGGATCGTAGCGTAGTGATATGTATCCTTGTATTCTCACTTCTCACTGTGATTCCTGAATCTCAGTTTTATGATCTCAATTGAATACAACTTTCAATTAATCATATGAAGTCTTTAATGATAACTCACGTGCCCATTTAGTACATCATTTATGTATAATGATTGGCACAAGTTCTACTTGCTAGAACCTTGTCATGGTTATATTTATTGCAGAGGTTCATAGATCGTGTATCTAATCCATCTCATGCAATCAAGTTATGGCTTTCATTCGATAATGAACTCACAAGTTAATAGATCATACATTTAATGAATTCATCAGTTATGAAGTCACCTCATGCAATCAAATCTTTGACTTGTTATAATCAAGACAACTTTATCATTAAACATTGAATATTTCTTGACAATAATAGCAGTATTATAAATGCTTTCTATCATATCATAAATCAAGACTTAATCAAAGTATAAGCACACTTTTATTCATAAAGATGGAACAACTGACTTGTCTCATTACATGAATAACTTTGTCTCGCGAGATGCAAGACACACAACTAAGTGTTCATACTATAATGATTACATAATGAGTACATGAAATGGGCTATCGTATCTGCAAGAATTGCAATTGATTACCACATAATAATTTGATAAACACAGAATTGCAATTGTTGCATCCACTTGTGGTCTTGAAGCGGAACAAATGGAGATCTCGTCTCAAACTCAGAGATGGTCTTGCCGTGCTTAGAGATGCTGCTCAAATATGACTGAAGATTACATAACATAGTATTTGCCTGAGTAAGATTTGTCTGTGCACCCCTAACTACATCCGAGTCAAGGATAAAGTTCGTCTTCTGCTTGGCCGAAACAGCAACCAGGGACCAGTGAAAAGAAACAACAATAGGAGCAAATATCTGAAAAAAGAAACTATTGTCAAACTCCTGAACCCAGTAACAATGTCTCACAATGCACAACACTGGTCCTCAAATATTGGTCAGCTACTCGCATCAGGGCCATCAATAATCTAAACTTTGTATATGTCCAGAGTCTAGATGCAACGGCAGCGAACGCCACTACGTGGCCGGTCTAGAGCAAAGGGATAACAGCCCCACTCAAAGGAGCCTCAGAGGGGGCTCTGTCCTGGTCGCCGCCGCTGCCGGTAAGAGCCGATCTGGAGCGCCCCGTTGTGCAGCGATCACCACCGCTGGGCTGGGCACGACGCTGGAGGCATCGACAGGGGAGGCCTCAACATGGCCGTGCGTTGGCAGAGGCATACCAGCCACACTCAAAGGAGGTGCAGCGAGGGCTCTGTCCTGATCGCCGCCGCTGCCGGTAAGAGCAAGTCTAGAGCGTCCCGTTGTGCAGCAATCACCACTGCTGGAGTGGGCATGACGCCGGACGCATCGGCAGCAGAGGCCTCAACATGGCCCTACGTGGGCAGAGGGATACCAGCCCCACTAAAAGGAAGCGCAGCGGCCAGCGGGTGCTTTGTCCTGGTCGCCACCACCGGCGGTAAGAGCTGTCCTAGAGCGCCCCGATGTTGGCGTCCTCGATTTGGAGGCAGGGATGATGGGTGCCGCTGCCAAGTTGGCCGGCCCGATGAGGATGAGGATGACGGCGGTGCAGAGTATGGAAGGACTCGTTTATGGGTTTCACAATGGCAATGGCCAGTAGATGGGTATGCCTGGCTGCCGGTATAATTGGTTCTACACGTTGGTCCTGGCCGGGGCATGTTAGACGTAGTTGAATCAAAAGAATCCCTCCCGGGTTTGACTTGGACTTTGGTCTGTATTGCAGCTCGGTCGATGCACAAAGAAACGCTCAATTCACTTACCGGTGGTCCCAGTGGTAATATGTCGTTTGGCGGGAAGGTAAATTAGTCTAAAAATATATTGGACCGTAAGAAATCTTAGTGCTTTTATTATTAGGTGTAGATTAAGCAAAGTCAGAGCTTAGTTATCTATTTGGTCCTTCCGATTAACATTTGTGAGAACTGCCTGACGTGAATGGTTAACTCTTTGGATAAATACCAAAGTTCAAAGACCAAATTAGATCTGGTAAAATAATACACAAACCTGATGCGTTGTATCCACGTTCTCTTTTGTAAGTTCCTTTTGCAGAGCATCATTTCCATGTCCTTCCAGCAATTCATACTGCAATAATAGACAAAAATTGTAGGTACAGAATAACAAAATTAAAAAATCCGGATAAGTTTTTTTTTGTAGGTACAGAATACCAAAGTTGTTTTTTGGATAAGTACTTACAACAACAGATGGAGTGAGGATGATTGTATCAGGGTGCTCGAGTGAGCAGGTAGCAGCATAACTCAAATATTTCAGAGGACATAAAACCCCTTGGTTCTCGTTTAAAGCACTCTATAAAAATATGCTCAGGTATCTCAAAGTCATCAAGCTTAAATACAATTTTCTCGCGCTGTCTTTGCTCAATACACATCTTGTAAACGCTATTTTCCCTCAAAAGAAGAGGCACCTTAAGAAGGTCTCCATAGCAGCTATTATGCCACATAATCAACTGAAAAGAACATAAAGAAATCATTACAGAATGGTAACACATGATTTGCAAATTTGTAGTCATATTAATATATGGTTTGTACTTACAGAAATATTCTCTATCGGTCTCAAATTCCTGTCCCCCCCCAACCCCCCTTCTCCGGTCTGGATTTTCGAGAATAGACTGGATCAGATCATTTGAATAGAGGTAAAGTCTCCCTCGTGGTGTCATATTCACCAGCGTATTACCCACAGTACAGTCCGCCAAACAAACCTGTGAACCAAAATGAGAAAAGTTATCATACAGTCCGCCAAACAAATCTGTGAACCAAAATGGGAAAAGTTATCATAGATATCTCTAGAAAACAAAATTACTTGCAGCAGCTCCTAGTACTTACCACAAATACGGGCAGACAGCAAGCCATATAATTCAGCTTGCCCTTCTTACGCACCAGCTTCACATCTTTCTTCATGCTTTCAAAAATAAGATATGACCAGGCCACCTGATCTATTTTGTCTAGATCATATGCATATCTAAGTGCATCTAAGGTTACATACGTAGACTGGCTTGGCAGTAGCAATCTCTCTACTTTTACTGAATAGAGAAGTCTGAGCAGCCTATCTTCCGTAGCAAGATCGTTGAATTCCTGCTCATGCCAATGCTTGAACAAACATTCAATCCTTGCCGACGAGAACATTTTTCTTTGTTGTCCATAGCACTGAGGGGGTGCCGTTCTTGGTCGGCCCCTACTCCTTGGAGTTGGTTGCTGCTCTACTTGTTTGCCTCTGCCTTTACAGTCGTCAGGGTACCTAGCAGATACGGCGTGTAGTAGACTCCACATTGTTTTGTACTCTTCTTCCACAACACTCACTAAAGTTTGAGGCTCCTTATCACTTCCAACAGGCATGTCAAGAACATGCTGAATGACCGCCTCATTTATCCAAAGTGATCCACATTCGAGTAGGAGTTCAATTATATTTTCTGCTTCATGGTAAAAAGCTTTGCGCATGAGATCTGAACAAAGCATTCTGTATTCAAGGCTTTTTAGTTTCATCCTCAGCAAATTTCTGCCGAACTGTGACCTCTTAATCTTGTCAACCATTGTCTCTGAAAGGTATAGAATTAGTGGTGCCCACGCGCCGGGATTACACCGCGAATTCCATATCAGGTCCCCGTTAACCTGATTTTCCATAGGTACCCTTCTGCCCCTTCTTCCTCATCATCCACTTCTGAAACCCCAAAAACAAACCGCAATTAGGATTTTGCTTTCTACTTGATATAATTCAATTATTCTTATGTAAGAAATTAGATGTCCTAGTTGGGATTACACATAGTATAAGAAATCACACGCTATGTGGCAGGGAAAACTTGTACAAAACACACACTAGGTAGCATCATGTTTTGCTTCATTTCAAATCAAATCGGCAGTGATATGTAGACCTTTCATTAACACAAAATAATCTCCATAATGGTGGAACAAGAACATGACTATCTGCCCCTTCCCCCACCTCACATCCCATTCCGCCTTCCCCCCACCTCACATCCCATTCCGCCTCCCAACAGAAATTTCACCGAGTGGAAATGGATGAAGTGAAAAATAGAAAGAAGAAATTACTAGATTCAAACATAACACACACTGGCAAAAATTCCTAGATTCGCGTCCGCACCAGGCAACATTCTTAGGGTCGGTGATGCATCGATACCCATCGTTCAAATCATGAAGGAAACCGAATAATTTATGGGTGCAACGATTTTCCGAAGGCAACATTCTTAGGGTCGGTGATGCATCGTACGCAAAATCATGTTTTGGCACCGGAAGCAACGAATTTCCAAAGGCAACATTCTTAGGGTCGGTGATGCATCGATACCCATTGTTGAAATCATGAACGAAAACGATTACTTTACGGGTGCAACGATTTTCCGAAGGCAACATTCTTAGGGTAATTAATGCATCATATACGGTATCATCGATTGGGCACTGGAAGCAACGAATTTCCAAAGGCAACATCCGAAGGAAACATTCTTAGGGTCGGTGATGCATCGATACCCATCGTTGAAATCATGAACGAAACCAATTACTTTACGTGTGCAACGAATTTCCGAAGGCAACATTCTTAGGGTCATTGGTGCAATGTACACGGAATCATCAACTGGACACCGGAAACAACGAATTTCCAAAGGCAACATCCGAAGTCAACATTCTTAGGGTCGGTGATGCATCGATACCCATCGTTGAAATCATGAACAAAACCAATTACTTTACTGTTGCAACGAATTTTCGAAGACAACATTCGTAGGGTCATTGGTGCAATGTACACGGAATCATCGACTGGGCACCGGAAGCAACGAATTTCCAAAGGCAACATCCGAAGGCAACATTCTTAGGGTCGGTGATGCATCGATACCCATTGTTGAAATCATGAACGAAATCGATTACTTTCCGGGTGCAACGATTTTCCGAAGGCAACATTCTTAAGGTAATTGATGCATCGTAAACGATATCATCGATTGGGCACCGGAAGCAACCAATTTCCAAAGGCAACATCCGAAGGCAACATTCTTAGGGTCGGTGATGCATCGATACCCATTGTTGAAATCATGAACGAAAACGATTACTTTACGGGTGCAACGATTTTCCGACGGCAACATTCTTAGGGTAAATGATGCATCGTAAACGATATCATCGATTGCGCACCGGAAGCAACGAATTTCCAAAGGCAACATCTGAAGGCAACATTCTTAGGGTCGGTGATGCATCGATACCCATCGTTGAAATCATGAACGAAGCCAATTACTTTACGTGTGCAACGAATTTCCGAAGGCAACACTCTTAGGGTCATTGGTGCAATGTACACGGAATCATCAACTGGACACCGGAAGCAACGAATTTCCAAAGGCAACATCCGAAGGCAACATTCTTAGGGTCGGTGATGCATCGATACCCATTGTTGAAATCATGAACCAAATCGATTACTTTACGGGTGCAACGATTTTCCGTAGGCAACATTCTTAGGGTAATTGATGCATCGTACATGATATCATCGATTGGGAACCGGAATCAACGAATTTCCAAAGGCAACATCCGAAGGTAACATTCTTAGGTTAGGTAATGCATCGATACCCATCGTTGAAATCATGAAGGAAACCGAATAATTTACGGATGCAACGATTTTCCGAAGGCAACATTCTTAGGGTCGGTGATGCATCGTACGCAAAATCATGTTTTGGCACCGGAAGCAACGAATTTCCAAAGGCAATATTCTTAGGGTCGGTGATGCATCGATACCCATTGTTGAAATCATGAACGAAAACGATTACTTTACGGGTGCAACGATTTTCCGAAGGCAACATTCTTAGGGTAATTGATGCATCATAAACGATATCATCGATTGGGCACCGGAAGCAACGAATTTCCAAAGGCAACATCCGAAGGCAACATTCTTAGGGTGGGTGATGCATCGATACCCATCGTTGAAATCATGAACGAAACCAATTACTTTACGTGTGAAACGAATTTCCGAAGGCAACATTCTTAGGGTCATTGGTGCAATGTACACGGAATCATCAACTGGACACCGGAAGCAACGAATTTCCAAAGGCAACATTCTTAGGGTCGGTGATGCATCGATACCCATAGTTGAAATCATGAACGAAATCGATTACTTTACGGGTGCAACGATTTTCCAAAGGCAACATTCTTAGGGTCGGTGTAGAGAGAGTAAGGATGTCAAGACAGTAGAAAAGTGTGTGCTAATGGTCCATAAAGAACGCTTGTAGGTGCCACCCAACATCCTCATCTTAAGACTATGCCCGACTACAAGCAAGAACATTGCAACCTTCTCTTCCACAGTTACATATACACTACCAGTGAGACCACATCTCTCTCGTAACATGGTACATAGGTCATGGAAGTTTCGTTTAGTTAAACGCAACTGATCATAGCATGTCACTTCAGATCCATCATACATGCTTTTAAGCAAATATTTTCTGTGCATATCCTTGTGCTCATCACCAGTAAAACTGCCTAGATCCCTTGGTCCCCTATCTCTTTGTGTACTAACAAATGATAATGCAGCAGCACATGTTTCAACAAAAAAATTTGTCAAAACAATTCTTTTCCTCTTCCTTTTTTTATTTTCTTCATTTATCCACTCAACCAAATCTACTTGATCCGACATGTAGCTGTACATTGCAATTATTTATAGTTGTAAGCAGGGCAATGACACATCACATACAGAAAAATACATAGCAAAACATAGGAGATTTGAGCCATATACCTTCAATCAGTTTCCACGTAGATGGACAATTCACGATCCTACACAATTGTAGACAACAAATTAAAATCTAGGCGAGCCACTAATAAAAAGTACACAAAATTTTGAAACTGCCCATGCACTAGAGAGTAAAGGGGATTGATGCGGACTAGTAGGACAATGGCTACTTGGCTTGTTTTTTGCTATGCACCGGACTAGTAATTGACTGAGATATGTGCTGCCTAATGCCAACGTGTGAGCATGGTGTTCAACTGCTGATCATAAGGGAGAAAGGACAACAGCAAGTTGTATGGAGGAAAGAAACCATCGGGCTGGAGGGAGAGGAACAGGCCGGGGAAGGAAGGAACGGCCGGCCGGCCGGCAAAGGACTAGCGAACATGCAGAATAAGAGGACGGCATCCAGGTCAGAGGCGGACTAGCGGCCAGATGGGCGAGAGCTGGGAGGTTAGAGGAGGGCACACCCAGGAGGACTTGGAATCGGCGACCAGCGACAGGAGAGGGCGGGCTGATGCTAGGGACGAAGGAGATGCAAGGAGATGGCTACCCATGGGAGGCAGGCGAGTGCAAGGGTGTGCGTACGTACCGCCGCCGCCGTGATCTGTAGCCGCCGCCCAACGTGGAGTCGCTGCGTTTTGTTTTTCCGCGAAGGAGGAGGCCTGAAGCGGTACGTTTTGCGGGATATGGAGAATTCAGCGCAAATCAGAGCTGGGGGGCTCGGTATTGCGGGAGGTTACTTTACGTGCGATTCAATTCGGCTCTGTATTAGGATTAATTACAGACTATTAATTCAGTGCCCATCCAAACAATTGAATTGTAATTTCAGGATTACCAATTCCGATTCCGGGCCTATAATGAAGACATCCAAACGTAGTGTTAGTGATTTCAATGTGAACTACATACGGAGCAAAATGAGTGAATCTACACCTTAAAATATGTCTATATACATCTGAAACAGAGGGAGAAGAACTTATATTTAGAAACAGAGGGAGTAGAACTTTACATATTTCTGTCTGCTCTGAGCCATCAGCCGTGCTCAGCTCTGGCAATTTCAGCGTCGGCATTGTTGTGTGGAGGTGATTTGCTCTATTTCCCTCGTCAATTTCTTCCACAGAAGGAACAACTTGAAAGGGTGCCCGAAGGTACAAGGTTTACAAGCTTAATTTCCAATCAGGCTTGAAGCTTGCGTTTCGAGCGTGCCAAAGTTTAAAGGCAAATCAAATTGGCAAGCTGGGGTGGATCCTTGTTGTTGTACCTGGTCAACAAAGGAGATAATGTTGCTTGACTGTAGCGCTGTTTGATTGGACATTACACAATTCACACAATTAGGATTCGTCTGAAAGTAAAATAAACGATGAGTTCTTGATCCCAAGCTCACATGCTCCAGTAAAATCACAAAAAAAGGTTCAAAAATCTGATACTTTTGTGATAAACATTGATGAATTCGTCACCATCATGCAATGTTTCGTGATGAAATGACATTCATGGAGTTCTAGGATTAAAAACAACAAAAATTGATGCTCCAAAAGACCTTTTTAAAGCATTTTGGAGCATCATATTTTTTGCCAAAACCTCCACAAATGTCATTTCATCTCAAAATTGTGTACACAGTTGAAACATTCATCAATGTTTAAAATCATTTTACTGTTCACCAAGGAGCATGTGAGCGCAGAATCAAAAGAGCACCTCCATGTGTTTGTTAGAAATTTAAATTGGTCCAAGCCCGTATGATGGATGGACCCAGCGCTGGACATCATGCAACCTTCAGACCAGGTTTTAGTTATCCTTTAACCTCAAACAAGAAATTGTCCTTGTGTTTAATCTATCCCTATAGGCAAGACACTGCGTCGATGCACTTCTTCCACAGATTTTAAACAGGCGTTTTTGTTTCACCATTCACAACTTCGTGCTACTCATGGTGACCAGGTGCATACACAAGTACCAAGTACTGTACTTTTTAGACCATATGACAGCTTCAACAAGTATCAGGGAAAACAACAACAGTATGCGAAATCAAAACCAAGCATTCAGATGTAAAAATGCAACAAACTCATAATTGTTTGTCAAAGCCATTAAAGTGCAGATTACTCAGCAAAGACACATTTAATACCGAGTTCCAAATTACTATGATGGAAGTCTGGCAATAGGGTAGGCTGGTTCAGCAAATCATCACAGAGAACCTTGCACACACGGCCAAAACAGCTAAACATTGTCCTATGTTTCTTGAGGGCTGCCAGCGAACCACACCTCGGCGCTCCAACAAAGCAAGGGACAAGACACACATTCCGCTCTCATGAACTCGAGCTCGGCGATGCCTGCCTCAGCTTGGCTTGTAGAAGCATGCCCATTTCGTCTGCTATGCTTTTCTTTTTGGTAGCCATCTGCACATGAAAAATAGAGTGATCATCATCTGCTAAGGAGGTTGTTTGTACATAATTCAGGTTAAGTGTGTGCCTTGCAGTTGAGGAATAGCCAGCTTTTGAGTATCAGGCACATGAATCATAAGTTCATAACACATAATCATATTTAGCGCCGCGCGTAAGTTAAGTGGAGGGGGATGCGAGTCGCAGCGTAGCTCGATATAAATTGTTCTTCCAAATAGTGAAGACTTGCTAGCAGTTTATGTGTCTATGATCCTATTACAGCTGACAAATCAATAACTACTGTAACCTAGTTAAGTTTGTACCAGAGAATCACCAGATGAAAATTCACCACAAAAAAGGGGGAGGGGGGGGGGGGGGGGGGGTTGCTATTCAGAGTAATGACAGCTGCAAATGATAAAAAAGCTTTCGGCAAAATGACATTGGTTCCCTATGCTGCTAGCCCTGAAGGCTTCTGCTACATTGCATCAGACTATTGCACATTTCACACATTGTGATTGACCAAAATATGGATACTAATGTAAACAATGCCATAATCATAACATGCTTAAAAGGAATAACCAATCATTGGTAATTTACCTATTGTGACTAGGTGCATTCTATGTCAATAATGGTGTCCCTTAGATATTGCTCTATGTATTCTACAGCTTCAATTAGCGAAGCCCGAAACCTCGATTTTTATTATATGATACTAATAGTATTTTTTTTTGTAAAAACTAATTATATTTGTAGGCACTGAATTATATCTTCCCATCGACCTGGACAGTGACATGGTACCTAAGGTTAATCTGGTGGCAACACAGAATTAATGAAACTGATACTGAGATAGAATGCTGTCGGTATGTCAACACAAGTCAAGACCTGAATGAAAATCTTTCTCCTAAAAATTACATCATGAGACCTGAATGCTGTCGGCATATAAGAAAATTTCCACCGTACAAAAAGGTCTGTGTTACAAGCTTACAGCACACTGCACACATGCATAGATGAATGAAAATCTTTCTCCTAATTTTTTTTTGTCATAAGAATATTTCTACCTCAATCAACTAAAAGTTACTCAAGCTCAAAATGGCTTTATGAACTTCAGTATCTTCAGTGTTTCTATTCAGTTAGAATTTTAAAGGAAACGAAGGCCAAAGCATCTGTCCTCCAGTTGGGCAAAAATGAGCATCTACAAGAGTGGGTCAATATTACCTCAAGTAGTTCATCGAAGTTGGACTTCAGCAAATTAACTTTCCTTTCACAGTATTCTTTTCCTTGAGTCATAGTTTTCTGCACATAAGAAAAAGAATCATATGAAAGGCGACAGATACATAAATAAATAAGATGTATCATTTGAGTACGCACATGGTTAACTTAGGGTACTGCGCCGCTCACTTGGTTCTCAAAGAGTGAGCTAAATTACAGGCCAGGAAAACATTCATCTCATGAGCAACAGAGCAAATTCTAAACTACATCTCATTCACCAAGCACCCAAGGGGCAACAAATCACTGGCAGCCCGAGTTCAAGTTGGGAGGCCTTCATGATTAGTTTCTCCTCACCAAACAAGGCTAAATGTCAATAAAAACCTACCAACACGATATATTTTTTCCCTTATATTTGAAGAAGCTCAAAGCTCATGACCAATTTATATCATCACATTGAGAGATTCGCTGAAGTAGTGAACAAACTAACATCATATAAGCTATTACAAACCCAATCATGTGCAAGATACCTCAATGTAGTAGCCGGTACCAACGTCGACGAGGACCTTCTCGGCGTCGTCGAGCGTGCCGGGCACATAGAGGGACGCCGTCAGAGGCACAAGCAGCTTCTTCCCTGCACAGGCCGAGCCGCAAAAGAAAAAGGTTAACAAACCCCCCGTGGAAAGGGCGAGAAGATGGAACCCTGTGGAGAAGAGGGAGCCCGCAGAAAAAAGGAAGAAGAAGAGGGAGTTAGGGTTGGGTGAGCCGTGCCGTGGGGGCGGAGGGAGAGCTCGTGGAGGGCGGCCGTGGCGTTCTCGAGGCGGGTGGCGGCGGTGCGGATCTTGCCGAGGCTGTCCTGGAGGAGATTAACCTCCAGATCGGTCTGCTCCTTGAGCGCCTTAAGCTGCTCTACGCTCAGCTTATCCACGTCGATGCGGGCGGGGCTCGCCATGGCTGCTTGCTGGCCGCCGCCGGAGGAGGAGGTGGGAAAGGGGGAGGGGAGGCGGCGGCGGCGGCGGTGGACTTGTAGGACAGGGAGGGGGAAACGAAGAGCCAAGACCGCGAGGGCGATCAGCAGGCAAAATCAGCATCGTAGTCTACGTAAATAAATTAATTCTCCATGTAGCACAGGCAAATTCGCCCCTATAGCTCAGTGGTAGAGCGTCAGTCTTGTAAACTGAAGGTCTGTAGTTCGATCCTGCATGGGGGCATAGTTTGATGTCATCGCTTTTTATTTTGTACCCGACTATTTTTAAGTTAGTGGAATAGATAGACAGTGTAAACAATTTTTCTACTCCCTCCAATCCGTATTAATAGACTTAAGTTTGTCTAGATACACATGTATCTAATCTAAATACTTAACTAGATACATACGAATCTAGACAAAATTGAGTCCATTAATATGGATCGGAGGCCATATGTTTATTGCATTGACTTGTATTTTAGAAAATATATGTTGAAAAGAGTAAACGGTCTATATTAGAGAATAGAGGGAGTACTTGGCTATGTTTCAAAGGAACGTACAATTTTGCTTTTGGGAAGAATTGCAATTTTTCTGTAAATTGCACTGCCTTATTTTTTTTTTAAATATGTTGAGCAGAGTTTTTGATCTTTCAAAGTGTAAAATGCAGGAGCCCATACATAATGCTTTGGTTATGCAATTCATAAATTTTGTACTCGGCTATTTCTTAGTGAAACAGATAATTTTGCATTTACTTTGAGGTGAAAAGAATTGTCATTTTTCTATGTCCATTGCATTGACTTAAGGTACTTCCAACGATGATGGCCCCTAAAATGAGCTCTGCATTCGTCCTCGAAAGAGGGGACCAGTCCACGGATATGGATATTGATGCGAAAACAGATCATTCAACTTTGATCGCATCCGTTCGCCAGCAGTTCAACCAAAATATGATGAATTCACACAACTCAAACAGAATTATTCAAATTTACTATGATTTAACAATTAAAATATTTTGAACATAAATTTGAGTTAAATTTATGTTCAATTGTCTCCCTTAACAACTCACAACTACTCAATTAAGTCTTCCTTGAGCCACTTATGAGTTGCATGATGTCAAGTTTATTGATGTATTTGGACAAACTCATCAAATGTGGCTGGATTCTAAGGTGGAAGTTGAATAGGATCACCCACTTTCGAAAATACATCCATCCTCATCCTCCACGATTATGTTTGTGCATGATCGCACAACATATCATCACCTCCCACAAGGTCTCTGGATCCCATTATTTTGCAGGTCCTCGGACAACTGCAAATTAAACTTGAAGCACTTGATGGCATTGAAGTAGTGCTCCTCGTTGGTTACCCAAGTGCAACGGCGTAGCCAGGATTGGCCGAAGCCCCGGCCAAAAATTAAGAGCCACAAAATATCCCAAAATTTACCCCATTTTTTTGCATACTAAAAGCCAAGCTCATTTGCATTACTAATACGAATCTGAACTCAAATCTTAATAGTGGTTCAACTAATAATATATCACATAACAAAAGACAATGTAAGGGATAAATAAAACAAAAGATGGTACCAAATCACGGCATTGGTTGATCTGAGCTTCCCATGATTGCATTTTCAATAATAGAAGATGTAAACCTTCAAGGATAAAATTTGATATGCAAGTCAGTACACAAAAAGCATGTAAATAACTTGTTATGGATGCAAAATATAAAAGTTTACCTCTAGGACGAGGTAGAATGCCTTTGCGCGAACGATAACCTTGAAATCGCTCGATGATCTTTGACTCTTCAATACTAACAAATACATCTCGCTCAATGTAACATACCATTCTATGATTCATCCAATCATCACCCATCTTATTTCTCAAGTCAGTCTTGATAATACTCATTGCCGAGAAGGCCCTTTCCACGGTTGCGGTTGCAACAGGTAAAATTAATGCCAACTCAACAAGACGATAAACGAATGGAAAAGTTGTGTGCATATCACTCAAAACCATCTTCATGGCAAGATGACCAAGGTCATTGCAATTCATCAAATGTGGATCAGTTCTTGCTTCATGAATGAATGAATCCAATTGGTTTCTAAGGACAAAAGTAACTTCATATTCAGAGAAGTCAGCGGCATACATATTAGCAAGATCAACAAGCTTGTCTTCATCATAATTGGAAAAATAATTCTTTGGATCAAGACAAGCAATACATCTTAACAACTGAGTAGATCTTTCAGCAAATCGGTTGTTTAATTCCACAATAATCTGATCATGCACCACATTGAATATCTCATTTCTGAAATGATGGTAGTGAGTTACCTATTGACCACCCCAAGTTCTTGAACGACCATTAGCAGTTCTTGTATCTTCCATATTTGGCACTTCAATATTGTATTTAAGACAGAAGTCAATTACCTCTTTGAAGAGATCATCCCAACCATTTTGTCTTATCTCTTGGATTTTGTCCAATGTGGTTTTAATCAATCCCACAGCACGCACAATATTCTGATTTTTCTTTTGCAAGCACTGTGATAAATCGTTAGTCTTGCCCAACAATCTAATCATAAGATGTAACATAAGAACAAATTCAAATGTCTCCGTGTGTTTTATCAAACCCCCAGCTGTGGCTCTTTGTGAAACATTATCTGCATCATTGTATAGATTTTCTAACACCTTCAGAACTGGTTTCCACATCAAAACAAGTCGACATAAGGTCCTATGATGTGAACCCCATCGTGTTTCACCAGGTCTTGTAAGGTTAGTTAATTGGTTTTTTCCTTTCCCCCCATCAAGTTCCCCCGCCTCCACTTGGCGCACAATTTCATCATGTTGCTCTTGGGCCAATTGATCATGTCTTTTACATGAAGCATTAACAATGTTGACAACCATGCTAGTATATTCAAAGAAATCCCTTACTGGTGAGCAACACTTTGCAACGGCAACAACAACTAATCGCAACTGGTGGGCAAAACAATGTATATAATGAGCATAAGGATTTTCCTCCAAAATCAATCTTTGCAACCCACGAAATTCCCCTCTCATGTTGGAAGCCCCGTCGTAACCTTGACCTCTCAAATTAGACATAGACAAGCCATGAGTAGCAAACATAACATCCAAATCTACCTTGAGCGAAGATGCTCGCGTGTCTTCAACATGCTTGATTCCAATGAATCTCTCAATCAACTCCCCTCGTTTGCTGAGATACCTACATAAAACATAGTTGCATGATTAATATATATGTTCTATGGACTCATCAACAAGTAAGGAAAATTTACAAGAAGAAAGGGCATTAACCTCAAACACATAGCCATTTGCTCCTTGATAGATGCATCCCTGGACTCATCAACAAGTAAGGAAAATTTACTATCTCCAATTTCCTCAATAATGGATTTGGTGGTCTCTTGTGCACAAGCCTTGCACAAGTCCAATAGTATCTCAGGTGAAGTCATCTTATGGTTACCTCCTGCATCCTGCATCCCCAATCATTTTTTCTACCTTTGGGTCTTTCTCCATGTACCAGCCCAACAATTCCTTAAAGTTACCCTTATTTGTTGAGCTAGTAGACTCATTATGTCCACGAAAAGCAAGACCTTGTAGTAGCAAAAATTTAACGACACCCAATATAATCAAAAAACGAGCTTTGTATTCCTCTTTTTCCTTTTGAGTACCTCGATCAAACACATGTGGTATGTTTTGCCTCTGATTTTTGAAAGCCTCATAGTGTTGTCTAGCTTTATTATGAGCACTATCATGTCTACCAACATGCTCATCAAGAATTTTAGGCCCATCTTTCCAGTTTTTAAATCCATTATTAGTGAATGCTTCAACACCATAGTTTTGAGCTCTTGGTTGCTTAAATAGAAAACAATAAAAGCAAAAGGCCGCATTTTATGAACACTATATTCCAACCAGCCATGATGATCTTTGTACCAAGAATCATGAAAGCTTCTATATCCCTTTCCTACCAATGTCCGTTCATATTTATGATCTTTTGGTTGGCATGGTCCCTTACTAATGTACTCTCTTCTAGCAAGATCTCTAATATCTGGATCCAAATTCTCGATAGGTATTCTTTTACCAGGGTCCGGTTCAATGTCACCGGGCTTAAGTTGAGCTGCAACACGAGGAAGATTATCACTTGTCCGAGTTGAAGGGCCTGTTTCTGGTTCTGCAAAATCTGTACTTTGTGGCTGAAAAAAAGATATCAGTGATCTATTTCTTTTGTTCATCTTGTCTCCCTGTAAATTAAAATACAAACAAAAATTAGTTTGCTATGTCACTAATTTTCAGTATTGAGGGGAATTGGTTTGCTTTCTGGCTGAAATTTGAGAGAGGGGAATTGGGATTTAGAAGAATACATGGACACGACGGCTGGCTGCAGCTTGCAGTCGGAGGAGGTCAGGACAGGAGGAGCGGCTGGCTGCAGCTTGCAGGCGGCCAGGCGGGGAGCCGGGCCGCAGGGGAAGAGTCGCCTTGACCTTGTTGTTGCCTTTCCCCTTGCCGGACCCGAAGGAGGAGCGGCTGCAGGGTGACGGACGGCCGGACCCGGAGGAGGAGAGGCTGCAGGAGCTTGCAGGCGGCTAGGCGGGGAGGAGTCGCCGGACTGGGTGGAGCCGCGTAGGAGAAGCGGCTGCAGCAGGTTCCCTAGTGCGGCAGTCGGCGGATGCGGTCTCGTGCGGTAGGGTTCCCCGTTCCCCACCCAGTTCGACAGTTCCTCTCGTACGAGTCGTGCGTTGCTGCTGTCGCTGGAGAGAGGCCGGAGGAGGCAATACGTGAGGGGCTGGGCTGGGCTGCGCCCCGGGCCAAAATTTTCTTCTTCTAAAATATAGGCCTAGAAAAAATTTCATGCCCCGGGCCATGGCCCTGATTGCCCGGGGCTCAGCTATGCCTTTGCCCAAGTGGAAGGTAGAGATGTAGATATCGGCTAATTTCCCTTACACGAGGACTGTAAGGTTTATCGAATCCAGGAGGACTCCAAGGATCGACAAGTAGGCATCAACGGCGCTAGAGATTACTTGATGACGCGAGAGTTGACGTGGATCTGCACACAAAAACAAATAACTTTGCTCCCAACGAGTACAGAGGGGTTGTCAATCCCTCCGACCTTGTCGTTTACAAAGGATCATACGCAAAAGTAGATAGTAGTGTAATTGCAACAGAAAGTAAAAAGTGGTAAATAAAGTGGAGGTGTAACATTGGTGGAAATATGGACCGGAGTTCCATGATGTTCACTAGTGATGTCTCTCTCCCAAAATACAATAACACGGCTAAGCAGGGTGAAGAAATTAAGGCTGGGGAATTGACAAAATTATAAACGCACCGCGATGCTAATTATGCTACTTGAAAGTAAGAGGCTAAAAAGTATGGGCAGTACACCAAAACAAGTAGACCAAAATCCATCTACATCTACTCACTAATTATACACCTTGAGATATCTATCCAGAACATCTCGCTAGTATTAAGTTGTGAGCCCCACTCAAAGTGTAAACTCAAAGCAACAGATAATTGCATTAACAATCTATGCGTAAGGTAAACAATCCTTGCAACCGTGGTTATAAGCATCGTTGTTTTTTCCCTGGGGGAAACAACACATCCCCTAGTCTCATGTTTCTGTCACTCAAGCTAGACATCGGGGGCATGAACCCACAATCATGCATAACGCTCCGTCTTGGAGTTACTATCTACCACTTGGACAAATCAATAAAAAACAACGGAGAACATGCAAGAATTACTCAAGAACAAAATATAAAAGGTAAACCAAATATATAACTCATCACGATCTAAACATAATCTCATAATCCATCGGATCCCAGCAGACACAGCATAGCAACAGCAGGAAAATTACATAGGTGCCTTGATCATGTAGGACGGCTCACAAGGTCTAACATAAAAGAACAAGATTGGAGAGAAGACATCACATAGCTACTGGACATGGACCCATGGTCCAAGGGGGGCTACTCACGGCACATCCGAGAAGCATCCATGGTGGTGGATAAGCTCCCAGTGGTCCTTGATGACCATCAACTGTAGGGGGTCGGTTGTAGCGTTTTCGATAAATAAGAGTGTCGAACCCAACGAGGAGTAGAGGGTATTGTGTAAGGCCCGATATGCGGTACTGTTCCAGATCTAGATATTTCTATCCAGATCCGGGGACGAAGCACATATCGGTCCCACCGCGACATATGACGAAGTCTTATGCCCCGGATTTCCAACATGATATCACAACATTACAGATACAAAGATACAACATCTCATACAGTCGGCATACAACTGCTTTAATACAATACAATAGCGGAAGGTACATGTCTGAGTATAGACTACAATCAAATGCTTACTAGCAAAGGGAAAAACATCGACCCCCATAACCACACGGGTCCAGGCCCTCCGTCAGGATCCGCCTAACTAGTCGTCGTCGAGTCTCCACGTGAAACGTCGATCACCATACCTGTTGTCAATCAGGAACCCTGAAAAGATTTTGGGGGTAGTATCATGAGTACAGAGGTACTCAACATCCAACTGTGGTGGTCATCTGACCCAGCAAGGAGTTCATCACTCGTCATTCTAGGATAACTAGTAGTTTACGGTAAGGAAGGGGTAAGTGGTGAGGTTGCTGCCGCACTAGAATTTATGAAGTGGCTAACGATCTAAAGAGTAAGATAAGAAGCCAAGCATTCGATGAGGAATCGCACACACACGTTGATCAAGTTATAGTTATGATTCAGTTGATGTTATCTATAAACAAGACGTAGGTTCCAAGTCGTCCATAACCGTGGACACGGCTTCTCGAAAAGATTTAACCCTGCAGGGGTGAACCAACTGCCCATTACAAGGCTCCGCACGCACGCCCATCTCTCTCAGTTGCTACCCATCACAGGCAACCATTTTATGATTTAGTTCCGAGAGATCCAAAACGACAGGTCCCTCTAAATAACAACGAACAAATCCGGGTGGCCCCCGGTGAGTCAACATCCAAATCAAAAGCCGGTCGCGCTCTCGAATCGGTCTCTACCGTCTGTCGCAGGTTTGGATAGCCGGTTAATCTCACATGAGACCGGGTCCTCAGCTAGACAACGGGGGCCAATAAGGAACCATGTCCTCACTGGTCCGGTTTGGTTTGAAAACTACTGGCGGTCGACCAGCACACACACGGTTTCAAATGGTAAATTAGCTTGGGCCACCACTGGAAATGTTTGGAGTTAGGTAGGTAAGAAGAGGGGACCCCATAAAATCCCACACGCGGTTAGGCACGCTCAGTCTTAGAACCAATACCCGGAACTCGGATCCTAGGTGACTCGAATGGAACAAAGCGTCGGGGCGGGATAGCCTAGACCTTCCATCCTTCATCGAATATAGTCAACATTATAATAATCATATCATCAACAACAATATAATAATGTGATATCCCAAACCAAGGAGTAACAGGGTAACATCGTAGCATACTAAGCATGCATACTAAGCAGGGGCTGAGCAATGAGCAATAGTAACATAGCAGTACAAGGTTTGCTGGGAGGGGACATGGTTGTATTGGTTTGAAAGAGGTTGTAAACATGTGGTAGGATCAAACATCGAACCTAACCTAGACTAGCATGCAAACCGCTGGTTATAATAGAATGGATCATAAGTAATGTATAGTCCTTGCTTGTTGATAAGTCAGGTTCCGTAGGTGTAGTTGATCGCAAGCTCGCATCGTCTCCGAGAGGTACCCGCGGAAGCACACAAGAGGGTAAACACTGTAAAGCAATCAACGAGCAAGCACTCTATTACTACGAAGCAAACACGAGCAAGCATCAACAAGAAGGCAACAGGAGACATCGCACCTACCGTCGAGAGCGGTTACTAACAGGTTAAGTGGAGTACTCGTCACACACGACGATACCACACATTTATAAGGGTTCAAGTTGTTTAGCTACACAAGATGAGAAAATTTTGTTAACATGACATCTCACCCAAGCATGGCATAGCACACAAACATGGCAAGAGGTGAAGCATAAAGTAACTATCTATGCTAGTCAATTTAAGTGGGGGTAAAACCTATACATGGAAAACTATTTCGGACCCCACAATAAAATGGAATTTGGTACTGTTTTTCCCTAAACATATTTTTTTTATTTTTATTAGCAAGAAAGATCAGAATAATCAAGATCTACACGCAAATCTAGTCAAGTTACATATAAGAAACATTTTATTTGGAGCAACGGTTAAAAAGTTATTAAATAAACAGTTTACAGTGGCAAGGTTTTAATTACCATTAAAACAGCAAGTTAACAAGTTCAAACATGGCAAAGGAGCACATTTTATTAATCTATACAAAAAACTAAGCAAGTTTCATGTATTACACGTCGCGATCCGAGCTACCGCTAAAAAGATATTCGCATCGCAAAAATATAACACAAACTGCCATTTAATTAATAAACCAGAAAAAGGACTTTGTTGGGCCGAAACTCTGCTGGGCCTAAACAGGTGAGCGTTGGATAACTAAATAGCGCGCAGGCGAAAAATACTCACGGGCCGGCCCAACTCCGCAGAGAAGAAAAAAATGAGGTGGAGGGCGCTCACCTCGCGGGCCAAGCCTATGTGCAGGGGTGGGCGCGGGATACTTGTTGCTCGCCCTGGGCGAGGAATAGCGCCACACGGGGGCACGCAGCTGGGCCTTGAGGGGAGCTGGGCCGGGACGCGCTCCTGGGTCGCTGGCGGAGAAGGCCTTGGGGTGCGCCAGGGAGCTGGGCCACGCAGGCCGTTGGCGGACGGAGTTGGGCCATGAGCCCACCTGGCGAGTGATACGTCCAAAACGTATCTATAATTTCTGCTTGCTCCATGCATGTTTTGTGTGATATTGCTATGATCTAGATACACTTTCATACACTTTTGATCATATTTGGACTAACCTATTAACTCAGTGCACCCCAGTGCCAGTTCCTGTTTTCTGTTGTTTTTCTATTTCAGTTTTCCCCCATATAAAAAGTGCCAGAAAAATTCAGGAAAATTCAGATAAAAAATCAGCGTGACAGAAGCTTCGAGAAGAGCCCGGGAGGGGCCAGAGGGGGGCCAAGGGGGGGCCAGGCGGCCACCCGGCGCGGCCCCACCCCTGGCCGCGCCAGGGAGGCGCCTGGGGCCCCTGGCCCACCTCTGGCTGCCCCCTTTCGCCTATTTATCCCCCGTCACGGGAAAACTCCAGAGGCAGAACCCTATTCCGCGAACTCGCCTCTGTTCCTCCGCCGCCGCGCTTCCAAGATCGGGAGCACCAGAAGACCTCTTCTCGGCACCCTGCCGGAGGGAGGATTGACCTCCGGGAGTCTCCTCTCCACCATGGATGCTCCCCGGATGTCTTGTGAGTAGTTTTCCTTGGAACATGGGTCCATGATCAGTAGCTATGTGATGTTCTCCTCCCCTCTTTGATCTTCATTGTTTAGACCTCGTGAGCTGCCCTACATGATCGAGGCACCTTTGTAATATTTCTGAAATTGCTATGTTGAGTTTGATCGGATCTAATGGATTATGAGATTATGTTCAGATTGTGATAGAGTAATATATTTGGTTTCTATCTTTTATATTGATGTTCCTAAGTAATTCTTTCATGTTCTCTGTTGCTGTTTATTGCTTTGGCCAAGTAGTAGGTAGTGACTCCAAGAGGGAGCGTTGTGCTAGATTGTGGGTTCATGCCCCCCGATGACATGCTTGAGTGACAGAAACATGAGTCTAGGGAGTGTGTTGTTGCCACAAGGGGGAAAACAACGGTGCTTGTGACCGCGGTCACAAGGATTGTTTACTTTACGCAAAGTTCTTTTATTGCAGTTGTCTGTTGCTTTGGGTTTACACTTTGGGTGGGGCTCGCAACTTAATACCAGCGAGATGTTCTGGATAGATATCTCAAGGTGGATGATTAGTAGTAGATGCAGATGGATTTCGGTCTACTTATTTTGGCGTACTGCCCGTGCTTTTGAACCTCTTCCTTTCTTTTGTAGCATAGTTAGCATTGCGGTGCGTTCATAATCCTATCAATTTCCCTTCTGTAATTTGTTTACGTCGCATAGCAGTTTTATCGTCTTTTGGGAGAGAGACATCACTAGCGAACATCACGTATCCCGGTCCATATCCTCATTACTGTTTCCAAGCTATCTTTACTTTTCTGCTTTTACTTGCTATCATTATCCCTTGTGTTTTACCCTTTGTGAACAACAAGACCGGAGAGATTGACAACCTCTCTGAACTTCATTGGGAACAAAGTTATCTGTGTCTGTGTGTAGGTCCACGTCAGTCGCGCCACTGACACCTACTTATCATATCCGGAGTCCTACGGGAGACAAACCTTGGTATCTTCACCGAGGTAAACTCGTTGCTGCACTGCATCACGCCTTCCACTTGGGGCTCACCAACGAAGGGTGAGAAGCCGCTAAGCAAGAGAATTTCTGGCGCCGTTGTCGGGGACTCCGAGTGCTAAGATAGGGGAGTTGCACACTACCCTTTACCTTTGTTTTTTAGTCTTGTTAGTTTATCTTTCAGTTTTTATCTTTGTGTCTTTTATCAAAAACTACAAAAAAATATTATTTATCTTACTGTTAGTAGTCCTCCTTGTTTAGATGAACATGTTAGGACTAGGTTCTTTGCGGGAATCGGAAGTTCTCGATTTCCGTCAAAGGGATGGAGAAAATATGAAGAAGGCATGGGACAGAATTTCTCAAGCACATAAAAGAATTATGCCTTGGATATCTATAAAGATTGTGCTTAGAATTTTTTACCATGGTCTTTTTAAGTGGTGTAAACACTCTCTTGACATTATATCTGAAGGAGATTTTCTAGAGTGTGATGAAGATAGGGCTCTTGATATTTTGCATAGTCTATCTAGTTATTTTGTTTATGATCGTAGTGTTGATATTGTCATAGATAGACTTGCCACTATTAAAAAAAGACTGGATGCTCTAGACTTGAGTAAAGTAGAGGAACTTAAAGCCAACAAGAAAGAAATGTTGGAGATAGATGATGACTGGGAGCCCTTTGTTAGGATTAGCATCTCTAACCAAAGATTCCTTGCTCTTTGTGATATTGGATCCACAGTTTCTACTATGCCAAAAATAGTTTATGATTCTTTGAAACTGGATATGGATATATTATCATCTTATCATGAACATTCTAATGGAGATATTTCAAAAATTAAAGGAAAGGTAAAAGAAGTCCAAGTTGCATTCCTTCAGAGGACTGCACCAATGGATTTCTTCATCATGGAGCCAAACCAAAGTAACATTGTGCTCGGAAGAGACTTCCTCCGTGCTATGAAAGGCTTCATTGATACTGGTAATAGGCACATACGCTTACGCGGTATGGCGAAAGGTAAGTATATATTTCCTAGTAAGAAGAAGAACGAGCTTATTGAAAATCAATTTGAGGGTTTTTATGATTCTGATCTTGGATACCCTTGATTCTTCTTTTTGTATCATGCCTAGCTAATGGCTTTAAAGAAGCGCTTTCGGGAGGCAGCCCGCAACGAATTTAGGTTTTTGTTTTTGCTTTTGTTGTGTCTTGATTATTTTTACTACTGTAGCAACATCATTGTATCTTTATTTTTCAACTTTGTGCCAAGTTATAGCCTCTTACGGCAAGGGAAGTAAAAGTTGTGACATGCTGTCCAGAAAACAGATTCTGTCCTCGTGACCAGAAAATTCCAGAAAAATCCCAGTTCATCTTTTTGAGCTGAATTTTTTACACAGTATGATCTATACAATTACGAAACTTCCGTATGTTCTGAGTTTTTTGATTTGAGTTGCATAAGTACCCCTAAACAAATCTTTACTATCTGTTGTTCTGTTTTTCACAGATTCTGCCACGTTTTGTCTCTCCTAACTTTTGCAAACCTTAAGCTTTCTTTTTCTTTGCAAAAACTTTTTGGCACTCTTGAGAAACAGTAGCTCTTCAAGAATATCTTTATATACAGTGGAGAAAAATTATTTATTAAGGGTACTAACCTCTCTAATCATCTTATGATGAGTTATGTATGAAGGGAGTTTTCAAGTGTGCGATGGAAGATGATGAAAGAAGATCCAGGAGTGTCAAGCGCTCAAGCTTGGGGATGCCCCCATGCATCCCCAACAAATATTCAAGGATAATCAAGCATCTAAGCTTGGGGATGCCCCCGTGCATCCCCTTCTCCATCAACAAATCATCAGTTCGTCCTTCGTCTCACTATATTTTTATCACTTCATGTGTTATGTGCTATGCTTGGAGCGTCTCGCTCTTAGGTTTTGTTTTTAGTTTCTTTAGCTTTGCTTGCTGTTCATAACAAGTTAGATCCCGTCTTACTTTGTGTGGGAGAGAAACACGCTCCACTTTCAAAATCTAGAACACATCATAGGATTCTTCATGCCTATCTTTTTGCTGTTGTGTGTTCTTTATCTTTTCATAGCTACTGCCATGTTTAGTTTTATTCTTAGTTTGTCTTTAGCAAGAGCCTTGGATTTTGTTTAGTTTGTTGCTGGAACTCTTTTTAGTTTTCATGTTTATCTTGTTAAAGAGAGTTGGTTGTTGCACTGAGTTGTGTCTTGTTTTGAGAAGTAGGTACTTGAGGTTGCTATTTAATTCTAGTAGTAGCTTGCAATAGTTTTGAGGTATTGTTATGAGTAATGTTTGTACTTTTGGTGTCAAGAGCTCTAGCCTATTAGTGATAGGTGTCGTATTTTGGGCAATCCGTGTTTATTTTCAAAACCTACAAAACTAGTTGAGAACTCTAGCTACTAGATGGATCACTACTCTTCTGAGGGGTCGAATATTAGAGTACACTCACGTACCATGAGTCGAGGATGCGCAAGGATAACCAAACCCCCATACACTCCTCCTCGGGGTACTTGTCTCTTTGTGAACCTCCTTATTAGATCGAGACTTACCGATAATAAGTGCATGAGTTCTTCAGACTAATGTGAGTATTGAAAGTTGACACTTCCACCTTCCCATATTTTGCTAGCCTCTCACGTGTCGTGCATTTCCTTCTTCTCACTCCGAGAGTTGGTGTCCACCTTCGCCGGTACATCCAAACCCTTGGCATGATACGCTCTGTCATCATAAGCCTCCTTATATCCTTCCTCAAAACAGCCACCATACCTACCTATCAAGGCATTTCCATAGCCTTTCCGAGTTACATTGCCATGCAACTTCCACCTCTTCATGACTTGATCTTCATGTCTTACATGTTCCTGCTACACTGGCAGCGACATACATTGCATACATCATGATAGTTATATCTTCTTTATGTTTTTGAGTACCTTGTAAAGTGTGAAAGATCTCTTTACCTTCTTGTAAAATAGAGTGTTGCCCTTAAGTGAGGAAAAGATCCAAAAGTGGACACATTAAAAGATCCCAAAGAGGACAAATGAGAGTTAATTAGAAAGAGCCATTGAGGCCACAAAAAAATACAAAAAAATAGAAAAAAGAGAAAAAGAAATAAAAAGAGAGAAAGGGGCAACACTACTATCCTTTTGAGAGATCCACACTAGTACTCCCTTTATATCCTTGTACTCCATAGAGATGATCTTTATACATATAGTTTGGACAGCTTCCTAGCTTGTATGTGCACCCGTTGCATGGCAATCCCTACTCACATCATATCTATCATTTGGCATCTCTTGCCTATGATTGTCCTCATTTATGTGAGCCTTTCTCATCCTTTTTGTCTTCCTCCTCCACCATATTTCTCTCTTTGCCATCCTAAGTGTCAACTCTCGTGCTTACGCTCATCCATTGCATGAGTCCTCAAAATATCGAAAAGGAGTGGATCAAATTGACTTGTACCTGGCTAGTGGTCTGGGGACGAGTCAAGATAAGATTCTAAAGAAGACCAAGTGTGAAACTTTAATAGATTTATTTCTCAACAAAAATACTTTTTTCTCGTATTCCCTATCCCCCTTCTTGCACGCAAACACCATTTGGGATATTCGAGTCACGGACAGCGAGAGCTCTTGCACCTAATGTTCTTTTGTTACTTGTTTCAATGCTAATATAGACTCTTGCATGTTATGACTTGAATTGAATCTCTAACCTTGATTGCTTTACTTTTCAAAGTTCTTTTATGGTTGCTAGCATGTCACCACAGAAATTATGCTTGTTATCATTTACCTACTCGAGGACGAGCAAGAATTAAGCTTGGGGATGTTGATACGTCCAAAACGTATCTATAATTTCTGCTTGCTCCATGCATGTTTTGTGTGATATTGCTATGATCTAGATACACTTTCATACACTTTTGATCATATTTGGACTAACCTATTAACTCAGTGCACCCCAGTGCGAGTTCCTGTTTTCTGCTGTTTTCTATTTTAGTTTTCCCCCATATAAAAAGTGCCACAAAATTTTGGGAAAATTCAGATAAAAAATCAGCGTGACGGAAGCTTCGAGAAGAGCCCGGGAGGGGCCAGAGGGGGGCCAGGCGGCCACCTGGCGCGGCCCCACCCCTGGATTGTGGGTAGTGACTCCAAGAGGGAGCGTTGTGCTAGATTGTGGGTTCATGCCCCCCGATGACATGCTTGAGTGACAGAAACATGAGTCTAGGGAGTGTGCTGTTGCCACAAGGGGGAAAACAACGGTGCTTGTGACCGCGGTCACAAGGATTGTTTACTTTACGCAAAGTTCTTTTATTGCAGTTGTCTGTTGCTTTGGGTTTACACTTTGGGCGGGGCTCGCAACTTAATAACAACGAGATGTTCTGGATAGATATCTCAAGGTGGATGATTAGTAGTAGATGCAGATGGATTTCGGTCTACTTATTTTGGCGTACTGCCCGTGCTTTTGAACCTCTTCCTTTCTTTTGTAGCATAGTTAGCATTGCGGTGCGTTCATAATCCTGTCAATTGCCCTTCTGTAATTTGTTTACCTCGCATAGCAGTTTTATCGTCTTTTGGGAGAGAGACATCACTAGCGAACATCACGTATCCTGGTCCATATCCTCATTACTGTTTCCAAGCTATCTTTACTTTTCTGCTTTTACTTGCTATCATTATCCTTGTGTTTTACCCTTTGTGAACAACAAGACCAGAGAGATTGACAACCTCTTTGAACTTCGTTGGGAACAAAGTTATCTGTGTCTGTGTGCAGGTCCACGTCAGTCGCGCCACTGACACCTACTTATCATATCCGGAGTCCTACAGGAGACAAACCTTGGTATCTTCACCGAGGGAAACTCGCTGCTGCACTGCATCACGCCTTCCACTTGGGTCTCACCAACGAAGGGCGAGAAGCCTCTAAGCAACGAGCAGCGCCTCCATACCGTTCCCGCACGAGCGACGTGCACAGGAGGCCGCCGGCGGCGGGAGGCTCCGATGAGGGGCTTGGGGGCGCTGGGGTGCCGAGGCCGAGAGGATCTGGCGCAGGGCTGCCTTAGGGCGCTGGATCCGAACCGGAGGTGTTCAGGGGCCAGGTCCCGGGGCAGCGACGAGAGCTCCCGCTCGAGCTCCACGACCCTCCATGGTGGCGGCTTCTGTAAGAGCAAGTTTTGCCCCGAAGGTTTTGGACATTGTTGGACAAACCAGAAGTGGAACTAATATTGTGTTCGAGTATAAACAGATATTTAGGTTCCGTAAGAATGGAGTTTGAAAGTAGAAGGTCGAAGAAAAACTCACTGCAGCGAAGCTGCAGTCATGTACCAAAACCTTTGAAGGAAGACGACCCCTAAAAATGTCGTCGAAGAAGATGACTCTCTTGAGTAAAAGCGCAACGAGGAGAAAGCTGAAGCTGGTCGAAGACTTAGTCTTTTTACTAGTTTCTCTTTATTTTCTTGAGTCGTAGGAAAAACCGTATTATTAAGAGGGGTTTGCTAGTTGAGATCTTTGTCGAAGTGAATTTGCTCTGCTCAACCTAAACCCACGAAAGTCTAACGAGAGAAATCTTATTGAGTCGAGTGAATAGCTCGAAGGCAAAGTCATCGCACTTCGTGCCTTCGAGAGAGAACTCGTTCGGTAAGTCAGCTTACTTGTTCCTCAAGTAAAGTTGCGCGGTGATTGGAATCCGACCGTTGTGGACACGCGTCAAGCGGCCGCATCGGGTCACTTCAGTCATTTTACCCATCGGGATCGCCAACTATAAATACCCCGCACCTACCCGCCATTTCGGGTTGGCTGCTCCACTGAAGATTCTAAGACAGAAGTCTGTGAGCATCCCGAGAGAGATCCATCGAGAGAAAACCAAAACCCAAGTCTGAACTGAGTTGAGCAATTCACAGAGACTTAGGTTGATATTAGCCGATCTTTTTATCTTGGAGAACTGCAAGTCCCTAGACGGTTAAGCGTCGCCTGTCAAGCAGTCGAAGAGTAATTGTCGCTGCTGAAGGAAGTTTGTAAAGGTCTCGGAGATGTCCTGAATCATCTACCACGAGTGAAAACTGGACAAGCTCGAGGAGTTTGTTGCAGTGGAGAATAGGACGGAGAGAGTTTTGCTCCAGGTGTTCAATCACCAGTCCCTCCAACCAGACGTAGCACTTTGCAGAGTGTGAACTGGTTTACCAAACATCGACGTGTCAGGCTCGTTTTTCTTCTCGCATTTACATTAAGTATTTACTCGTTGCCTGTTTGTCTTCGATGTTTTCCTTCGCTCCCTATCCTTTCGAGCTATGCAAGTCTTTCGATGCTGTATTTCCTTCAAGATGCCTTTAGTCCTTCGAAGTTCGCATGAATTCCTTCTAAGATCCTTAGAATTTTTAGAAGTGATCATTCACCCCCTCCCCCTCTGATCATTCTTGAGCTTTCAATTGGTATCAGAGCTAGGCACGCCCTACGCTCTGCGTATTTTGGTCTAACAACCTGGAGTGTTGTCGAGAATGTCGTTTGCAGCTGTTCGCTCGAGGGAACCGATTCCTATTTACAATGGGAAGGACTATCCCTATTGGAAGGACAAAATGAAGAGGAACATCATGGCCATCAACTCTGCCGCTCGGGAAGTTGTCAAGAATGGTGTAACTGTCAAAGACAAAAATGCTATCACTCCTGAAGAGGCAAAGAAGATGGAACTCGATGCTGAAGTCTGGGTCTTCATTACAAATCATCTGATTCCAGAGAAATATCATGAGGTCAAGAATATTTCTTCGGCCAAAGGTGTTTGGGACTATCTCGAGAAGATTGGTGAAGGTGTCTCTACTCGGAAAGATGCTCGTATCGACACCCTTCGAAGCAAGTTCTATCGTTTCAAGAGGCACGAGGGAGAAAAAATTAACTCCATATACAACATACTCACTGCATTGTCAAATGAACTGATTTCCCTCGGTGCCGAAGACATTACCAATCGAATTATTGTCAGAACTTTGCTCCGTTCTCTTGATGATTCCTTCGATCACATTGTGCTGATGATTAAGAAAAGGACTGATTTCAAGGATCTAGTTGTCGCTGATATTCTTGAGAGACTCGACACTTTCGAGATGGAAGAAGATGAAAAATGAGATTTTAATGGGACTCGAAGGAAATCTCATGCACTAAAGGCCAGAGCTTCACATCACTCCTCTCCTGAAGCCAGTTCTGAATCTGGTGGTGCCACTGATGACCCCGAGAATATTGGAAAAGATCTGGCACTGATAATGAGAAGATTCAACCGCTTCCAGAGAAGGAACTCCTCTTCACCGAAGAAAAACTACTCTTCAAGACATTCAAGCAATTCATCACAGCATCGATCATCATCCAGAAACTCATCAGCGAAAGATAACTGTTGCTACAAGTGCAAGAAGCCAGGTCACTTCATTGCTGATTTTCCTCTCTGGGAAATTGAACACAGATCAAAGCATTCTCACAGCAACTCTTCGAGCAAGTCACACAGATCGAGCAAAAACTATGAGTCGAAGAGATATGATTCAAAGCCCAGAAAAGACAAGAAAGATGGTTCTGATGATGACAAGAAGAAGAAGTATCACAAGCATCGAGAGAGTTCTTCCTAGAAATCACATTCCTCTCGACGAAAGAATTCTCACCGTACCAAAGCCTATTTGGGTAAAGAGATGAACTTTGAAGATGAAGCATCCGGTTCTGAAGCTGAATCAAACTCAAGATCTGGTTCTGGTTCTGAATCTGATGGTGTTGCTGGTCTAGCATTTGCTTCGAACAAGACTTCAAGTTCATTCTTCACCAACCAAAGCAGTGAAGATGAATCTCCAGCTTACTGCTTCATGGCCAAGTCTAAGGTATCCTCATCTAAGAATTCCTACGATACTTCTGATGGATTTGCTTAAGAAAGTAACTCTAGGATAAGCTATGCTAAACTTTCCAAAATTGCTTCTATCCAACAAGATGAACTAGATTCTCTAAGTTAAACTATTCAAAAATCTGAGACTTTGTTGATCGATGAGATTGAGAAAGTCCAAACTTTGACAAATGAGCATGCTGCTCTGAAGGAAAAGTATGATGAACTTTCCTCTCGGCATGATCTTCTCTCAGTGGACTACGAGAAGCTAACCTATGAATTCCTTCAAAGGAAAATGGCTCTCGAGAAACTGAGAGAGGCTAATGAAGAGTTGGAAAGTGTCAATCTCACGCTCATGGCTCAACAAGGCTCAGAAGATAAAAATGAATCTACTTCACCTTGCTTAACTTGTTTGGAACGAAGTAAAATTGAGTCTATTTCTGAGAGATCGAAAGGAAAGCAACCTATTGTTATTGATGATGCTAACCCCTCGAACAAGGAAACCATTACCGAGGAACTCCTCAGGTTGAGAAATCTATTTGAAACAGGCATGTTCAAAAGTGTGCAGGGACACCAGTACCTATGTGATATCCTACGAAAGGCTCTCCTTCATAGGAATCCGCGAAACAAAGGAGTTGGTTTCGTAAGGAAACTCAATCCTGATGGCACCTACTGGGAACCCGAGCAGTATCCTCAAACTATTTGGGTTCTTGCTAAGGAAAAGCCCATTGACATGGCTAACCTTTCAGGTTTCAGTTGCAAAATTGACAAGGCTATTTTTGATGAATCACTTGATTCTGACTACAAGCTTATCAAAGATCAGGAAGGAAAGGTGTCGGCTGAATTCGTTGGTACTCCTCCGAAGAATGGTTTCTACAAGCGACAGATTTGGGTTCGCAAATCTTTCGTAGAAAAACTGCCCCCTAACCATTCTATGCAGGGAAAATCCTCGGTACCACCGAATCACTAATATTCTCTCGAGGATAGGAATGAACCCATGGTGCCTGCTTCAAATGTTCCCCAGAAGGAATACTATCGTGTCGATAGAAATGTTTATCGTCATCGTGATAATAACACCAAAATTGCTTTTACCCATCAATACTCTAACCCCTCGTCGAGGAATTATATTTATGGTGTACTTGATGGTCCTGATCGACAATATAATCTTGTTTGATATAGTATCGCTGCCTCATCTAGCACTTCCATGCCTTCTAAGTCACCTGCTCGCTTGTGGGTGGTTAAGAAGAACTAATTCTTCGGCAGGGCTATGTCTCCGGTGGATCCGAATGGGTCATGGATAGTGGTTGTACAAATCATATGACCGGAGACAAAGATTTGTTCACCGAAGACAAACTTACTGAATCTTCACAGAGATATATTACCTTCGGTGACAACAAAAAAGGAAAAGTACTTGGTTTGGGTAAGGTTGCTATATCGAAAGATAAGCATATTGATAAGGTTATGCTTGTTCAATCACTAGGATATAACTTATGTATATCTCAAAACTTTGTGATATGGGTATGCTTGTACTGTTTTCTGCTTCTCGTTGTGTTGTCTTTTCACAGGATGATTATTCCTTCATGTTCGAAGGATATTGCAAAGGTGATCTTTATATTGTTGATTTTTCTTCGGGACCTGCAGTGTCCACATGTTTAATGGCCAAAGCCACATCTGGTTGGTTATGGCACCGAAGACTTGGTCATGTAGGAATGAAAAATCTTCAAACACTTATCTCGAAGAAGAACATCGTTGGAATTGATAATGTGAAATTCGATAAAGATCGTCCATGCAGTGCCTGTGAAGCTGGAAAGATTGCCAAGAAACATCACTCAGCAAAAACCATTATGACTACTACTCGTCCTCTTGAATTGCTTCATATGGATTTATTCGGTCCTCAAAATTATGCTAGTCTTGGAGGTAACAAGTATGGTCTGGTTATTGTTGATGATTTCTCTCGATATACTTGGTTTTTCTTTCTAGACGACAAGATCAAGGTTGTTGAAATTTTCAAAACTTTCGTAAAGAGAGCTCAAACTGAGTATGAATTATCTCTCAAGCATATCAGAAGTGATAATGGTACAGAAGTCAAAAACACTCATATCGAAGAATTTCTTGATGAATATGGCTTTACTCATGAATTCTCAGCTGCTTATACACCGCAACAAAATGGTGTGGTCGAGAGAAAGAATCGAACACTTATTGAAATGGCCAGAACAATGCTTGTTGAATACAAGACTCCTATCAGGTTCTGGGCCGAAGCAATTAATACTGCATGTCATATAATCAACAAGGTTTATCTGCACAAATTTCTGAAGAAAACTGCACATGAACTTATCACTGGTAAAAAGCCGAATGTTTCATATCTCAGGGTTTTTGGTGCTCCATGTTACATCAGAGATATGAATCACAGCTCCAAGTTTGCCCCAAAGGCACACAAAGGTTTTCTCCTAGGTTATGGTTCAAATTCTCACACTTACAGAGTTTACAACTCACATCTTGGCAAAGTTGTCGAAACTGTAAATGTTCGATTTGATGAAACTAAAGGCTCTCAAAAGGAGCAATTACCTCTTAACCTGGATGAACCACCTTTGGATGAAGTTATCAGGTACATGGCTATTGGAGATATTCGGCCCGTCGAAGGAAATGCACGTCAAGCCAACAGGGATGATGATGGTCCAATGTTCCCACACATAGCCCGGGGCGCTGGAGATCAACATCCTGAAGCAAATGATGTACAGGTCGAAGGAGAACGCATAAACGAAGAAAATGTCCAACCCGAAGGAGAAGCTGAACCCGAAGGAAATGACCCCGAAGGACAAGCTGATACTGAAGGTCAAGCTGATCCTGAAGAACAACCGGATCCGCAAGATGATGAAGGAGTTTTACCTCGTGTTCGAGGAAGAGTGGACGTCGACTCAATTCTCGAAGAGATTCGTTTACCAGGTCGTCCCACCACTCGTTCTCGTACTCGATTAGCTAACTTCTGTGGAATTTTTTCGTTTGTATCCATGCTAGAACCATCAAAATTCGATGAAGCCATGAAGGACTTAGACTGGATGACTGCAATGCTCGAAGAACTTTACCAGTTCGAGAGAAATAAAGTCTGGTCTCTTGTCGATAGACCTGATCCCAAAAAGCATAATATCATTGGTACGAAGTGGATTTTTCGCAACAAGCAAGATGAAGATGGCATTGTGGTAAGGAATAAAGCTCGACTGGTTGCACAAGGTTACACCCAAATCGAAGGTATTGATTTCGGTGAGACTTATGCCCCAGTTGCTCGACTTGAATCCATTCGTGTCATGCTTGCTTTTGCCAATTACAATGGTATATTGCTATATCAAATGGATGTCAAAAGTGCTTTTCTTAACGGTGAAATCGAAGAAGAAGTATACGTTATGCAGCCACCAGGTTTTGAAGACCCGAAGAATCCTGATAAGGTGTACAGGTTGCACAAGGCCCTATATGGGTTAAAGCAAGCACCTCGTGCTTGGTATGAAACACTGAAGGATTTTCTTCCGAAGAAGAGCTTCAAACCAGGAACAACTGATCCGACTCTTTTTACTCGTGCATACAAAAATGATCTTTTTGTGTGTCAAATCTATGTCGATGATATTATTTTTGGCTATACTAACCCTGATATTAGCGAAGAATTTGCTCGTATGATGTCGAAGAAATATGAAATGTCTATGATGGGTGAATTGAAGTTCTTTCTCGGGCTTCAAATCCGTCAATAGAAGAATGGGACTTTCATTTCTCAAGAGAAATATCTCAGAGATTTCCTGAAGAAGTTTGATCTTGTGAGTTGTAAAACTATCAAGACTCCAATGCCTACGAATGTTCATCTAGATGCAGATGAGAAGGCAAACCTTTCGATCAGAAGATATATCGCTCGATGATTGGTTCGCTTCTTTACCTTTGTGCATCTAGACCTGACATTATGCTATCAGTTTGTATGTGTGCTCGTTTTCAGGCAAACCCAAAGGAATCACATCATATTGCTGTCAAGCGAATTCTTCGATATCTGGCTCATACACCAACCTTGGGACTTTGGTATCCCAAGGGTGCCCAGTTTGATCTCGTTGGATATTCTGATTCTGACTGGGCTGGTGATCAAGTCGACAGGAAATCTACCTCCGGCACATGTCATTTTCTCGGTAGATCTCTTGTCTGTTGGGCTTCGAAGAAACAGAATTGCGTATCTATTTCTACGGCTGAAGCCGAGTATATTGCTACCGGTTCATGATGCACTCAGATTCTGTGGCTCAAGCAAACGCTGAAAGATTATGGTATTCTTGTGAAGAAAATTCCATTGCTATGTGATAACGAGAGTGCCATCAAAATTGCCCATAATCCAGTGCAGCACTCTCAAACGAAGCACATTGATATTCGTCATCATTTTCTTCGAGATCACGTTCAGCGAGAAGATATAGTTATCAGCCATGTTCGCACCGAAGATCAATTGGCTGATATCTTTACGAAGCCCTTGGATGAGAAAAGGTTCTGTGCACTAAGGTGTGAGTTGAACATATTGGACTCACGCAATGTGTAGTAAGATCATAACTATCGGTACTATGTATTATATGTTTTATTTCTATGTTGTTTACTTACGTTAATTTTCTATCGTGTTTCTTTTTCGTTTGTTTTTGTTCGTTTGGTGTTGTCCTATACACTTATCACTCCGAGTTTTTGTTCTCATTGTTTTTCCCTCGGATTGATTAAGCATCGGACCCTGTTTTCCCTCTATTCTATCCCTAACCCATCTTTGCTTTTATCTCGTGAACATGTATATTTGTACTTGATCAAGATTCCCTTCGAATGTCATTGATTCTGAAGGAAAATCTATCGAATGTTTATCTACTTTTATACTCGATGTTCGATGAGTTTGGTCTCGGACGTGGAGCAACTTTCTTTCGGTTCGTTGGGATTTCCCGCGATTACCGCCACAAAATCCGTCCGTTGAATGCGGAGAGACGCGGAATCTGCGCCGTTGGATCAGATCTGACAGTTATGACAGACCCCTCCCCTATAAATACTGATCCACCCCACCGGCACAGCCCACGCAATTCCCTCGACTTCATCTCTCCGCTCCCGAAGTTCTCTCTCGCGCGCCGCCGTGCTACTCATCGCCGTTGACTCCCTCGCCGCTTTGCTGCCGGAAGGAAGCCGCCGGAGACCTTCTCGTCGACGAGGACCTTCATCCGCGCCGCCGTAGTCGCCGTACATCACCGAGTTAGGGTATGCACGGCTCTAAGACTCGATTCCAATCTCTTCTGTTCATCGAGCCCTAGATTTGTTCTTAATTTTCTCTCATTTTATTAGGTCTGTTTGATCCGTTTGGATCATTGAATCTTGGGAAATCTGTTTCTAGCATTTTCAGTCGATTCTCCATCTGAACTAGGTAAGAAATCCCTCGGATTCTCTCACTTAGGCTTTTTCCTCAGAAGCGTATCGATGGATTTGCACTTGTGCACTTATTTCATTCAAGTTCTTCGTTAGATTTACACTTGATGAAAATATAGCCTAGCACTTCCTTGAAAAACTTGCTGCAAGACAAGTTTCTCGACATGTTTACTGCGTTCAAATGTTTTTCCTCGAAAACAGCTGGTACTTGTTCATAACTTTCCTATATTCCCTCGTACCTATCCTTTTCACAGGAAAATGTCTTGGAACGAAGTAAATGTCAGAGCACCCAAGCGTGTGGGAGGCCGAGCAAGAATCACCAACAACTCCGAAGGATTATCAGAGGAATTGATCATTGAAAAGAAATTGAGAACGCCTGAAGGTTCTGAAGATGAAAGCACGAGAGAAAACCGTCTGCAAGAGATACGAAGGCTTCAAGCGCTTCGTTGGTATGAGTACAAGTCTATTATTCCTCGATGGGAGAGGCTGTTTCCATTGAAAAATCCTTGGTCGAATGTCAAATCTTTAAGGCCCAAATGGAAAAAAGATAATCGACCACCTCCTCCTGATGATGCTCATCCATCCTCTCTCAAAAGACCTGCTGATTTTCAAGAGCTGGTTGATGCTCGGGAAGCACGAGCGCAAAAAATGCAAGGAGGCTAAAGCAAGAAAGGAGGTTGCTGCTGCTGAGGGTGCCGAGGAAGTTGGCCCAAGCACCAAACCGAAGGCTGGCAAGAAATCTGCCAAGCGAAAGAAAAAGGTTTTAATTGTCTCGCCACCAGAGGCAAGCTCCGAAGAAGAAGCTAATTCTGATGATCAAGACCCTGGCACTGAGGCTGATGTCGAGGACATTCCTCGAAAGAAGAAGCCGAGCAATAAAGGCATTAGTATCCAAGAGCCAGCTGCCCAGGCTCCTCGAGCAACAATTGACATGACCAATTTGGTCACTGATCCGCCCATTTCCTCTGCTCCACCAGTTCAAGCTCGCAGGCCAAAACCTTTGGCCAAGTCGAAGGGAAAGCAAGCTCAAGTGGCCAAGGATGATGAAACTCTTATCCAGCGAAAAGAAAGGCTGGCCAAGCAAAAAGAGCAAGAAGTCAAAGACTTGATAAATTCCAAGCTTCTAAACTTCCACAGCCAGCCCGAGCATAAAAGGCCCAGGTTTCTAAACAGTTAGGCATACCGCACCTGGTTAGTGAAAAGTATCGTCGACAAATTGCAGAAGGCACTATTCCAAGTGCCCCGAAGGAAAAGGTTGTGGCCCCTAGCGCCACCGAGAAAGTAGTGACTCCCACAGTCATGAAGGAAAAGGATGCAGCTGCAAGTGCTGCGAAGAAAAATGCTGAGGCCCCTAGTGCCTCGAAGGATAAAGCTGCGGCCCCTAGTGCCGTCACAAAACCCATTTCTGCTGCCAAGGCCACCAAGGAGGCCGAGAAGAAAGCCAAAGAGGCTAGGCAGAAGTCTCAGGCTGCTCCAATTCCTCGAGCTGCTCCAGCTCCTGCTCCTGCCCCTGTTGCGCCAGTTGTTTCCGGCCCTCGTGCCGATGAAGAAAGCTCCAACGAAGGAGATTCTGCTGCCCATGCTCCTTGGGATGCTGCTAATATTTCACATATCCTGTGGAAAATGGCTACCACACCGAGAAAAGTCACTGCCGAGGATGATGTCCCACCTGAGATCCAAGAGCAAGTTGCTCGGTACATGATTCGCTGGGAAGGCTATCTCACCCAGGATCGCAAGGACAAGGATCAAGTGAAGTTTTACTCCAGGCAACTTCAAGAAGAAACCGAGGACCTTGAGTCCCGCCAATTTTTCAAATCCAAAATTTCCACCCTTGAAGCATCCAGAAGGGCACAGAAGGAAAACATAACCGCGGTGAATGAAAAGGTTCGACAAGTTATGTCTGCTATACGCAAAGAGCACAATGATGCCCTGTACAAAAGACAATCTCAAAATAGAAAGTCTCCTGCCCCAACCTCTGCGCGTGGGACGCCAGAGATCGAGAAAACTTCCAAGAAGCCAAAGTCAACCGAGGTCGTTGCTGCAACATCACGACAAGAAACTGCACCAACCCCCACCAAGCAACCCACTCCTCCTCGTAAGACAACTCCACCCCCTCGCCAAACAACTCCACCCCCTCGCCATACAAATCCACCCCCTCGTCAAGCCACTCCTTCACCTCTTCAATCATCACCACCAAAAGCTTCATCGCCACCACCAAACCCACCATCACCACCTCACATCATTCCATCGACCACCCCAGCCATCGAGACCCAAGCTCAAGCTGAGACGGAGCAACCTGCTCAGGTAGAGCAAGAACATCAAGCCCCCATTTCCTCTGCTCAGAAGGATTATTCCTCTGCCCAGACTCTGCATGAAGGAGAAGACGCCGATGTTGACGTCACAACAGTTTCTTCTCGACAAGATGCTGCCGAAGGAAATAGTTCTGGCGATGGAAGTTCGAGTGGAAGTTCTTCCTCCTCTTCATCAAACTCTTGGGACGAAGAAATGCTGGATGTCTTTGCCCAGCTGAACGAAGACATGGAGGCCATGGAGACTGAAGAGGCCGCCCAAAATGCCCCTGCGGACGAAGGAGTTGACGTCGAAGCACAGGCCGAGGAAAATGCTCCTGCAGCCATCCCAGCTCAGGATATTGTAAACGTTCCATCTTCAATTCCTCGCCCTGCTGAGCCAGTTTACCAGATGCCAGACAATGCTGCTGAAGTCTTTCGAGTTGATGAGCTGCTTCATTCTGCTCATCCGAGAGAAATGTTGCCCCTGTTCTGCTCAGATGTTCCTCGAGGAGGCCCCATCTTCAAAAGGCGTGAACACAAGCCATTTTTCTTCGGGACCAATCCCTACGAGAAGCCCAGAAGTGCATATTATCTTCGGTTTTGGACTCAAGAACAAGCCATCTACTACACCTGAGTGTTGTACAACAAGGCGAGAGTTTTCCAGCATCAATACCTCGATATGCCTTCGGTGTACTCCACTTCTTGTTTCGAAAATGTTGCCGAGACTATTGATGGTCTGCATGCTCATAAGATGTTTGCTCTCGATTGTGGCTACAATCCCGAGCTCATCAAGCAATTTTATGCAACTTTGTATGTCACTGGTGATCCAGAGAACTCGAAGACTTGGAAATTTGATTACATGATTCAAGGCCAAGTATTCCATATGACCGTCGACCAATTTCTGGCCATCATCAATTTACCTCGGTTCGAAGGATCACGACACAAGCTTCATGACTTACCTACTCCAACTCCTGCTGAATTTTCTACGCTCATGAATCCAGATGTCATAGGAGATCACTACCCTGCTGATCCCAAGCCGAGGCATTTGGTGTTTGAAGCAAAGGCATGGTTCTATATTCTCTCGAAGACCTTGATGCCAATGCTCGATGTGCACGATGATTTTCCCATTTCCAATGATGTGCAACTTGCTTTGTTGAAGTTAGTCCACGGTCATCCCTTCGATTTTGAAGACTACTTCATCAGGACCTTGGTGTCTTGTGCTGATGATCACAATTCCCACAAGCCGTATGCACCTTGGTTGATGGCTATCTGCAATTACTCTCGGGACGTGCCATTCCCCGTGTCAATATTCCCGAAGATTTTCACTCCACCAGTTAGGGATGTTTTGCAGATTATTGCTCGACCCAACGATCAATATGCTGAGCACACCGGAATCTTCGCCCAAATGACTGAGCGTAATGTTCGTTCGAAGTTTATCAAGCCAGTGCATCACATGGAGGTTTCTCTTCGGTCCCAGCAAATGCTTCAACATCATATTGACCAAGATTTCATTCAGAAGCAAGCAATGATGGACGAGATAAACCTTTTGCGCAATATTGCCATGAACAATAATCAGATGTTGCGTGAGTGTCTTCGCCGTGATTGGAAAGGACTGCGGAAATTCAATTCCCTCGGTCAACTTCAACGATGCGGCTTCGAAGAATATCCTCCCCATCTTAACAGGAACTGGACCAATGATGATCGAGTAGATCGCCCGGATCCCAATATTACTCGGCTGCCGAAGAACAGGGACATACTCAGTGTCGATGATTACTATCACATCACTGTGAACACGTTCTCCTCCGACTCCGAGAAAGATGAAGCTCCTCCACGCCAAGCGAGAGTTTACTCTTGACTTCCTCAAAGCCCCAGGACCCCGCCGGAATCACTGCTGGAATCTTCTGGAGATCAACACTCCTTCCGCACGAAGATTACTCCTCCAGGCGCTCGCCCCATTCGTCGTGCTCCAACGCTCGCCGAATCTTCTCGACGTCGCCAGCACCGTCCAAGCGAGTAGGGATTTCTTTCGACCCTATTCTCTTGACTTTTTGTACGTTGTGACAAAAAGGGGGAGATGTAGTGGCATAGAAGAAATTAGTTTGCCTACGGGGTTAAGGGCTTTGCTTTTCATTCGACAAACTTTTGAACCTTGAGGTTTTTTTAAGTAGTTTCAACAAACTTTAAGTAGGTCTGTGAACTGCTATCCTTTTCGTAAGATATCTATCAGCTGCTTGTGATACTTAACCTTTTTGCAGGAAGTTATCTTTCATATAAGTTCACAGGTCATTCGAGGAGATTGCATATTTCTCATTGGATATTATCTGGAATGCAATTTCACTCGCTAAGATTATTGATGTTTTTTCCTTGACTCTACTTGTCAAATATGCACTTCACAGGAAACTCTTATCTTCCGTGCATACATCAAGGGGGAGTATTTCATCGATCTTAGCACTGGTTTATCATCGAAAACTCAAAACTTTTTCAATTATTTATCAATGCCTGTTTTGTCAACAATCATCCAAAAAGGGGGAGATTGTAAGAGCAAGTTTTGCCCCCGAAGGTTTTGGACATTGTTGGACAAACCAGAAGTGGAACTAATATTGTTTTCGAGTATAAACAGATACTTAGGTTCCGTAAGAATGGAGTTTGCAAGTAGAAGGTCGAAGGACAACTCACTGCAGCGAAGCTGCAGTCATCTACCGAAACCTTTGAAGGAAGACGACCCCTAAAAATGTCGTCGAAGAAGATGACTCTCTCGAGTAAAAGCGCAACGAGGAGAAAGCTGAAGCTGGTCGAAGACTTAGTCTTTTTACTAGTTTCTCTTTATTTTCTTGAGTCGTAGGAAAAACCGTACTATTAAGAGGGGTTTTCTAGTTGAGATCTTTGTCGAAGTGAATTTGCTCTGCTCAACCTAAACCCACGAAAGTCTAACGAGAGAAATCTTACTGAGTCGAGTGAATAGCTCGAAGGCAAAGTCATCGCACTTCGTGCCTTCGAGAGAGAACTCGTTCGGTAAGTCAGCTTACTTGTTCCTCAAGTAAAGTTGCACAGTGATTGGAATCCGACCGTTGTGGACACGCGTCAAGCGGTCGCATCGGGTCACTTCAGTCATTTTACCGATCGGGATCGCCAACTATAAATACCCCGCACCTACCCGCCATTTCGGGTTGGCTGCTCCACTGAAGATTCTAAGACAGAAGTCTGTGAGCATCCCGAGAGAGATCCATCGAGAGAAAACCAAAACCCAAGTCTGAACTGAGTTGAGCAATTCACAGAGACTTAGGTTGATATTAGCCGATCTTTTTATCTTGGAGAACTGCAAGTCTCCTAGAAGGTTAGGCGTCGCCTGTCAAGCAGTCGAAGAGTAATTGTCGCTGCTGAAGGAAGTTTGTAAAGGTCTCGGAGATGTCCTGAATCATCTACCACGAGTGAAAACTGGACAAGCTCGAGGAGTTTGTTGCAGTGGAGAATAGGACGGAGAGAGTTTTGCTCCAGGTGTTCTATCAACAGTCCCTCCAACCAGACGTAGCACTTTGCAGAGTGTGAACTGGTTTACCAAACATCGACGTGTCAGGCTCGTTTTTCTTCTCGCATTTACATTAAGTATTTACTCGTTGCCTGTTTGTCTTCGATGTTTTCCTTCGCTCCCTATCCTTTCGAGCTATGCAAGTCTTTCGATACTGTATTTCCTTCGAGATGCCTTTAGTCCTTCGAAGTTCGCATGAATTCCTTCTAAGATCCTTAGAATTTTTAGAAGTGATCATTCACCCCCTCCCCTTCTGATCATTCTTGAGCTTTCGGCACCGAGGAGTAACAAGTGGCCCAATCCTTTTGAGCAAAGGATAAACCTAGCAACTGAACTTATAAAGGCTAAAGCGTTCTTGAGGATACACGGGAGAGATAGTCACGTGCTTTCGCCATATTACATATCGGTACTATGTTTTGTGTTGATAAGTGTTGAGTGGGTGAATCTATGCTAGTACACCTTCTAGACTAAGATAAGTGCACTCTTATGATTAAACACCTTGCAAGCATCCACAAATACAAGGTAGAAATTAAGGCAAAAGCCTAACCACAGCAATACAATCAAGGATCCATTATTCCCTTATGCAAAAGCATGCAAACTGGGGTTCAGGTTTCTGTCACTCCGGCAACCCACCGTAAGCATTCTTTATACACAATGCATTCCCCTAGGTCCTTAGAAAGGCGAAGTGTTGAGTGTTCGACTCACACAACACCACTAGGAAAACAACAACACAACTTAAATATCAAACAACACATATTATTTCAACATCATATGACTACTAACACTAGACTTCTCCCATGTCCTCAAGAACTAAAGTAACTAATCACAAGAGATAAAAGAGATCATGATCAGTGGTGATAAATAGATGATAAACAATCTGGACATAACAATATTTCTCCAACAAAACTCAATAGAATTCACCACAAAGGAGTAATCAACATCGGTAGAGTAGAGAGGATAGATAGTACGAATTACAACACGAGTTGTGATTATGGGATGATATAGGATGGTGGTGGAGATGGTGCTGATGATGAGGATGATGTTGATGATGATCTCGATGATGCCCGTGACGATGGTGATGACGATGGCGATGATCTCCCATTCCGGGAGGTGTTCTCCCAGCGGAATCTGCCCGTCGGAGATGTATTTTCCTCTCTATAGGTTTCCGCCACAAAGCAGCGGCGGAACTCGTGAAACTCCTCCCTCCTAGGGTTTTTGGGTGATGGAGAATAAATAGTCCAAAGGGGGGAGCCGGGGTGGCCCCGGGTGTCCAGGCGGCCACCCGGCGCGTCCACCAAGGGGGTCGCGCCACCAGGCCGCCTGGGCACCTAGTGGCCCCCGCTGGCTCTCGTTTTGCGTGCCTCTGTCAATTTTCTGGTAAATAGCCTCCATTGATTTTCAGGTCATTTGGAGGTCTGCTGATTCAGCAACACTGTGTCCACTTTTTACCGTTGAATCCTGCGGCTGCTGCTTCAGCATCGGAAAGTTGCAAAATGTGTAAAACAAGCCAAAACAACATAAGAATAGCATCATAACATGAAATATATCAATGAATAGGGGTGAATTACAATATAAAATAGTGATGCATCTTGGAAGTATCAACTCCCCCAAGCTTATACCTCGCTTGTCCCCAAGCGAATACTGAGCTCGGTAAACCTGCCCACAAGTTTAGAGAGTGAAGTGTCGATAAATAGAAAACAGACAAGAAGCATCATGATTTCCTCACTAAACTCAAGCATCCTCAACAACAACCTCAACTCATAAGGTCTTTATGAGAAAGTAGTAACAATTATAATCAAAAGTAGGGCTAAGGAAACTCATCAAATTATGGCAAACATATCCTTGGTCAAAGGAAAACTAATAACTTTTACTTTTGCTCTCTCACTTTATAATGAAACAATTTGAGATTTTGAAAGAACATGTTATTAGTCATGAAGTGAAAATGCTAACACAAAGGAAGATGCTTGCTTGGCAGGAGCTTTCTCAAACAACTCACTTATCAAATGACAATGTCAACAAGGATGTGGCATGGAAAAACTTAATGCAACATTATATGAATGAATCCTCATCAACATCAAGTGTCTGTTCTCTTTGGGAAAAGAAGGAAGTGAAAAAACTGACTCAACATATGAGTAAAAGACATGCCTTGTTATAGGCAAGCAGGGAAAACTCATGTGCTATCCTTAATCAAACAAAATGAAAACAAATTTTGGGAGGTGCATAGTTTGTCAACGAATGCTAATATATATCTCAATTACTTCTCCAGCTGGACAAGTTTCGAGGAATGGATCCCAAGTGGGGACGATCACATCCCCTTAATATCCTTTGTTTATCACTGCCAAAGTTTCTGATTTCTCATAGACCAAGCGTGAAGGAGGGTTTGTTTGTTGTATTATCTTACGAGTTGGGCGCACTCATGCCAGTTCCTCCTCGTATTAGGGGTTTGCAGATTAGACATGCAATCCCGGTGTAAAACTTGTCCAACTTAAGAAGATCATGAATTACCTACTACTTCCTCATGAGCTAAACAAGAGGCGCAAAATAGAAGATTTTGAACATTTAAGGATAACACATACATTCTATACTTTTAGGATTGGTAGGGAAATATCACGAATAGGAAGATATGGTGGACTCACATGGAAGATATTGGTTTCAGGGTATGGATGCACAAGTAGAAATATGCTTGGCAAAGAGTTTGGCTAGCAAAGGCTTTGAGAGAACAGACAATTGATGATGAATTAGATGCAAAGCATATAAAGCATAAACATTAAGTTGAGCATAACACATCAAGTTGTCTTCCTTGTCAACATAACACTTCAAGCATAATAACATAAAGGTTTTGGCTATGTCGCTACTTGAGAAAAACATGCGTGTTGTCATGACCAAAGCTATGTTTACCAAAATTTAAATAAAGATTTCAAGTCCATACCTGATATAAGGTCAATACTCCCCATAAGAATCATCATGTAAGGTCGATTGCGTGAAGAGAATACCGAGTGCAGCAAAGGAACCAATAGACTTCTCATTAATATTCCATCATAGACGACTCCACACTCACGGATACAGGACTCTCCACAAAGGAGTGATAGACCTCAATGCAAACACCTATTTTATAAGATAACTTCCCTAGACATGATACCACTCTACTTGACTCTAAAAAACTAAGATAAAGATAAAAATACCGGGCACTCCCCCAAGCTTGGAACAAGCCAAGGGGATGCCATTACCCGAGGAGATTTTACTCCTCATTTTGTTGTTGTTGATTCTTCAGATCCCTGATAACACGGCGAAGGTTTTGATTTTCTGATTCCAAGTCTACCACTTGTACTTTCAGTACACGGAAATCTTCATAGAGTTGATTAGTGATGCGGTAAGCCTCGGAGATCATGGAAGTTGTACGTTGATCTTCAAGTGAAGGGGTCGTCCCTGAAAGGTTAAGAGAAAGATCATAATGAGGTTGGACACTCCCCACCATGGTGGGGTTGCTTGATCTTCCTCCTTGTGTTGATGGACCCCCTAGTTGCTAAGCGGTGATAATCTTGACTTCTTCTCTCACGGAGCGCCCCATCTCCGCTTGTCTTGCAGCGATTTCTTCTTCTGTAGCCCAATCAATGTACTTCCCTTGGTTGAGATCCTGCTGGACTTGGCGCAGCCGTCGCCCCAAGAAGTCTTCTCCGCTCGATCCAAAAGAAGACATCTCTAAATATAGCTTTTTGTCCTGGAAGAAATAGCTCGAAAATAAAACACACAAAATTGCGAGATATGGTGCCGGGACTTATCCGGGCAAATATATAGAAAAAATTTCTGCAACAGAAGGAAGGTAACAAGCCAAAGTGGGGTCGGCGACGGACTCTGGGGTGCCCAGGCTGCCTCCCGGTGCGGCCAGGAGGTAGGCCGCACCAGGGGGGGCGCCTGGACCCCCTGGAGCTCCTCTCCGGCTCCACTTAGGCCTCGAATTTTCCTATTTTTGCAGAAACTCGTAATATGGTACTTTTATGGAGGTTCACGATGTTTCCTTACCGTAATACATACCTTTTCTTATTCTGTTCCTGCTGGTGTTTGAAACAGTGCTGCAACATATTCTTCATGAGTTGTTGTGTGTATTAGATTTACATCAACATTGACACGGTATCCTGCCATGTAATGCTTGAGTCTTTGCCCATTCACAACTTGAGGTTTGGTGTCATCAAAATTGTTAATCTTGATTGCGCCGGAGGGGTAGACTTGTTCGATATGAAATGGCCCATCCCATCTGGAAAGTAGTTTACCTAGAGAAAACCTGAAACTAGATCTAAACAACAAAACTTTATCACCAACATTAAATTCACGTTTCAGAATCCTTCTATCATTCCACTTCTTTACCTTTTCCTTAAACATTTTAGCACTCTGATACATCCCAAATGTATCTATAATTTATGCTTGCTCCATGCATGTTTTGTGTGATATTGCTATGATCTAGATACACTTTCATACACTTTTGATCATATTTGGACTAACCTATTAACTCAGTGCACCCCAGCGCCAGTTCCTATTTTCTGCTGTTTTTTTATTTCAAGTTTCCCCCGTATTAAAAATGCTCCACAAATTCCGGGAAAAATATATAAAAAATCAGCAACGGAAGCTTCCGGAGTCCCGAAGGGGGGCCAGAGGGGCCCCACCTGGTGCCCAGGTGGACAGGTGGCGCGACACAGGGTGGGGCCGCGCCGGAAGGCCGCCGAAACCCTCGAGGACAGAACCCTTTTTCGCGATCTCGTCTTTGTTCCGCCGGCTCCGCCCTTCCAAGATTGGGAGCGCCGGCAAACCTCTCCCCGGCACCCTGCCGGAGGGAGGATTGACCTCCGGGAGCTTCTCCTCCACCATGGACGCTTCCCGGATGATCCGTGAGTAGTCTACCTTGGACCATGGGTCCGTGATCAGTAGCTATGTGATGTTCTCCTCCCCTCTTTGTTTTTCTTGGATTAGACCTCGTGAGCTGCCCTACATGATCGAGGCACATATGTAATTTTCTGCTGTTGCTATGCTGAGTTTGCTGGGATCCGATGTATTATGAGACTATGTTCAGTTTGTGCTTGAGTGATATATTTGGTTCCTATCTTTTATATTTATGTTCTTGAGTAATTCTTGCATGTTCTCCGTTGCTGTTTATTGCTTTGGCCAAGTAGTAGGTAGTGACTCCAAGAGGGAACGTTATGATCGATTGTGGGTTCATGCCCCCTGATGACTAGCTTGAGTGACAGAAACATGAGTCTAGGGGATGTGTTGTTGCCACAAGGGCGAAAACAGCGGTGCTTGTAAGCGCGGTTGCAAGGATTGTTTACTTTACGCAAAGTTCTTTTAATGTAGTTGTCTCTTGCTTTGGGTTTACACTTTGGGTGGGGCTCATAACTTAATACCAGCGAGATGTTCTGGATATGCATCTCAAGGTGGATGATTAGTAGTGGATGCAGTTGGATTTCTTTCTACTTATTTTGGCGTACCTCCCATGCTTTTGAGCCTCGTCCTTTCTTTGTAGCATAGTTAGCATTGCGGTGCGTTTTTAATCCTGTCAATTGCCCAGCAGTGATTTGTTTATGTCGCATAGCAGTTTTATCGTCTTTTGGGAGAGAGACATCACTAGTGAACATCACGGGACCCCGGTCCATATTCTCATCGTTCTTTACATGCTCATTTATTTCCTGCTTTTACTTTTTAGCTGCTATCACCGTTATCATTATCGCTTGGGTTTGATCCTTTGTAAACAACAAGGCCGGAGAGATTGACAACCTCTCTGAACTTCGTTGGGAGCAAAGTTATTTGTGTCGTGTGCAGGTCTAGGTTAAGAGAGAAATATCTCAAAACGGCGCGTTGCTATCTTCACCACCTACTTGTAGTTATCGGAGTCCTAATGGAGACATAAACCTCGGTATCTTCGCTGAGGGAAATTTGCTGCTATCCTACATCTCACCTTCCACTTGGGGTAACCAACGAAGGGTGAGAAGTCGTTATCCACTTCCACGCCATCACACTCTCGTAAGCTTCACTTCTCCACTCATCTGGAGAAGTCAAGTTCATGAGACACTTTTCACCAGCCAACTTTGCGTCGACATTAAGCTCTCTAACATCCCAGAAAGCTTTGTGTCCTAATTCTAATGGCAAATGGTAAGCCTTGCCATAGACTATCTTATAGGGAGACATGCCCATGGGGTTTTTGTAAGCAGTTCTATACGCCACAAAGCATCTCCCAACTTCTTTGAACAATCCTTTCTAGAACTGTTAACTATCTTTTGTAAGATCAACTTGATCTCTCTATTGGTGAGCTCAACTTGCCCACTAGTTTGAGGATGGTACGGTGAAGCAATTATATGATTGACATCGTACTTGGCTAGAGATTTTCTAAAATTTGCATGCGTGAAGTGTGATTGTCGGGGGAATAACCACCGGTAGGGTCAAGAAGGCGAAATATTTTTTAAGACATCGGGCGCCGATTGCGCCCTCAGTCCAGCTCGGCGCCTGCCGACTGCGCCGCGCACCTGATACACGAGATAACTTCTCGGTCCTCGTTGGGTACCCCAAGTGGAAGGTGAGATGTAGCGTAGCGGAAAATTTCCCTTAGCAAAAAATGCTAAGGTTGAGTATCGTCCAGGAGGACTCCAACATATACAAGTAGGTGGTGAAGTGTACAACTGGCGCCGTTGACAATCTAAGGATTCTTAACTTCACCTGGACCTGCACACACAACAGATAGCTTTGCTCCCTGATACGGTGAGGATAGTTCTCTCACGTCTCGTTGGTTACCCCAAGTGGAAGGTGAGATGTAGCGTAGCAGCAAATTTCCCTCGGTGAAGATACCAAGTTTATCAAACCAGTAGGACTCCAAGAGATACAAGAAGGTGACAACGGCGCCAGAAATTGGCTTTCTGACTAGATAGTTGACGTGGATCTGCACACAGAAACAAATAACTTTGCTCCCAACGAGTACAGAGGAGTTGTCAATTCCTCTGGCCTTGCTGTTTACAAAGGATTAATGCAAGAGATAATGATAGTGGCAACTGAAAGTAAATATTGAAAGTAAATTGATGGTGTAAACAATGATATGAAGATGGACCAAGGTCACGTGATTTTCACTAGTGATGTCTCTCTCCCAAAAGACGATAAAAGTGCTAACGAGGTAAACAAATCACAGTTGGGAAATTGACAGGATTATGAAGGCACCGCAATGCTAACTATGCTGCAAAGAAAGGAAGGGCTCAAAAGCAATGGGCAGTACGCCAAGGTAAGTAGACCGAAATCCATCTGCATCTACTACGAATCATCCACCTTGAGATATCTATCCAGAACATCTCGCTGGTATTAAGTTGTGAATCCCACCCAAAGTGTAAACTCAAAGAAACAGACAACTGCATTAAAAGAACTTTGCGTAAAGTAAACAATCCTTGCACCCGCGGATCCAAGCACCGTTGTTTTATCCCTGGTGGCAACAACACATCCCCTAGTCTCATGTTTCTGTCACTCAAGCTAGACATCAAGGGGATGAACCCACAATCAAGCATAACGCTCCCTCTTGGAGTTGCAATAAATCACTTGGCCAAAGTAAAGTACGGCAACAGAGAACATGCAAGAATTTACTCAAGAACAAAATATAAAAGAGAAGAACCAAATATATTACTCATCACAATCTGAACATAGTCTCATAATCCATCAGATCCCACCAAACTCAGCATAGCAACAACAGAAAATTACAAAGGTGTCTCGATCATGTGAGGCAGCTCACGTGGACTCGAAAGTGGAGGCACAAAGAAGGGAGAGATAGATCACATAGCTACTGGTCACGGACCCATGGTCCAAGGGAAACTACTCACGGTACTTACGGGAGGCGTCCATGGCCATGGATGGCCTCCCGGAAGGGTAGCTTCTCCCGGCAGGGTGCCGGAGCAGCTTCTCCAAGCAGCCCCGATCTTGAAACGGCGGCGGCGGCGGTACAGAGGCGAGATCGCGAAAGAGGGATTGATTTTAGGGGTTTCCGTCACGGGGGGTAAATATAGGCGAAGGGGGGCACCGAGAGGGGCCACAAGGCAGTCAGGAGGGTGCTTGGCGCGGCCCAGGGTGGGGCCGCGCCACCTGCCCTCCTGGCTGCCTGGTGGTGTCCCTTCTTCCCTTCTTTGGTGATTCTGGAAGCTTCCGTTGCGCTGATTTTTTATCTGATTTTCCTGGATTTTTTTGGAGCACTTTTAATGGCCGGAAAACCTGAAATACAAAAACAGCAGAAAACAACAACTGACAGCTGGGTGCATTGGGTTAATAGATTAGTCCAAATATGTTCAAGAGTGTATGAAAGTTCAAGCAAATCATGGCAAAGTCACACAAAACATGCATGGAGCAAGCAGAAATTATAGATACGTTTTGGACGTATCACTCCCAACGAGTATAGAGGAGTTGTCAATTCCTCCGGCCTTGTTGTTTACAAAGGATAAAACGCACGGGATAATATTGATAGAGAGTGATACCAACGGATAAGTAATTACTGAAAGTAAATTGATAGTGTAAACAGTGGTGGTAATATGGACCGAGGTCCCATGATGTTCACTAGTGATGTCTCTCTCCCAAAAGACGATAAAATAGCCATGCGAGGTAAACAAATCACAGCTGGGCAATTGACAGGATTATGTGCGCAAACCAGTGCTAATTATGCAAAAAAGAAAGGAAGAGGCTCAAAAGCACGGGCGGTACGCCAAGACAAGTGACCGAAATCCATCTGCATCTACCCACTAATCATCCACCTTGAGATATCTATCCAGAACATCTCGCTGGTATTAAGTTGCGAATCCCACCCAAAGTGTAAACTCAAAGCAACGGACAACTGCATTAAAGAACTTTGCGTAAAGTAAACAATCCTTGCACCCGCAAGTACAAGCACCGTTGTTTCCCCCCTTGTAGCAACAACACATCCCCTAGACTCATGTTTCTGTCACTCAAGCTAGTCATCGGGGGGCATGAACCCACAATCATGCATAACGCTCCCTCTTGGAGTCACTACCTACTACTTGGCCAAAGAAATAAACAGCAACGGAGAACATGCAAGAGTTACTCAAGAACATAAATATAAAAGAAGAGAATCAAATATATAACTCAATCACAATCTGAACATAATCTCATAATCCATCGGATCCTAGCAAACTCAGCATAGCAATAGCAGAAAGATTACATAAGTGCCTCGATCATGTAGGGCAGCTCGCGAGGTCTAATCCATGAAGAACAAAGAGGGGAGGAGAACATCACATAACTACTGATAATGGACCCATGGTCCAAGTTGGACTACTCATGGTTCATCCGGGAAGAATCCATGGTGGTGGACAAGCTCCCGGAGGTGATTCCTCCCTCTGGCAGGGTGCCGGGAAGAGGTCTTCTGGTGCTCCCGATCTTGTAAGCGCGGCGGCGGCGGAACAGAGGAGAGATCGCGAAAAAGGGTTCCGTCCCCGAGGGTTTCTCGTCACGGGGAATAAATAGGCGAAAGGGGGCAGACAGAGGTGGGCCAGGGGCTGCAGGCGCCCCCCCTGGCGCGGCCAGGGGCCTGGTCGCGCCCTTTGGCCGCCTGGGACCCCTGGCTTCCCTCTGGCCCCTCCTGGGCTCTTCGCGAAGCTTCCGGTACGCTGATTTTTCCTATATTTTTCCCGGAATTTTTCTGGTACTTTTAATAAGGGGGAAAACTGAAATAGAAAAACAGCAGAAAACAGGAACTGACACTGGGGTGCACTGAGTTAATAGGTTAGTCCAAATATGATCAAAAGTATATGGAAGTTCATCAATATCATAGCAATATCACACAAAAGAGGCATGGAGCAAGCAGAAATTATAGATACATTTTGGACGTATCAACATCCCCAAGCTTAATTCCTGCTCATCCTTGAGTAGGTAAATGAGAACAGCATAATTTCTGTGGTGACATGCTAACAACCATATAAGAACTTTGTAAGTAAAGCAATCAAATCATGCAATTCAATTCAATTCATAACAAGCAAGAGTCTATATCTAGTATTGAAACAAGCAACATAAGAACATAAAGGTGCCAGAGCTCTCGCTGTCCGTGACTCGAATGTCTCCAAATGGTGTTTGCGTGCAAGAAAGGGGATAGGGATATACGAGAAAAAGTATTTTTATTGTTGAGAACTCAATCTACTAAAGTGTCACACTTGGTCTTCTTTGGAATCTTATCTTGACTCATCCCCAGACCACTAGCCAGGTACAAGTCAAAATGATCCACTCCTTTTCGACATTTTGAGCATTCATGCAATGGATGAGCGTAAGCAAGAAAGTTGATACTTAGGATGGCAAAGAGAGAATATAGTGAGGAGGAAGACAAAAAAGGTGTGAAAGGCTCACATCAATGAGGACAATCATAGGCGAGAGAAAGCCAAATGATAGATATGATGTGAGGAGTAGGGATTGCCATGCAACTGATGCACATATGAGCTAAGGTAAGCTCTCCAATGGAACTAGTGGGGGTGCATCCAACTTGCTTGCTCAAGAAGACCTAGAGCTCATTTGAGGAGGCTCATCATTGGAATATACAAGCCAAGTTCTATAGTGTGAAGGTCCCCACATAGTTATATGCATGAATGATAATCTCTATGGAGTACAAGATACAAGATGGAGTACGAGTGTGGATCTTCTCAAAAAGAATAGTAGTGTGCCCCCTTCTCTCTTTTTATTTCTTCTCCTTTTTTTTCTTTTTTTTTGTATTTTTTGGTGGCCTCAATGGCTCTTTCTATTTAACTCTCATTTGTCCTCTTTGGGATCTTTTAATTTGTCCACTTTGGGATCTTTTAATTTTGTCCACTTTGGGATCTTTTCCTCACTTTAGGGGCAACACTCTATATATTACAAAAAGTATAGAAGATCTTTCACACTTTACAAAGTACTCAAATCATAAAGAAAATGTAACTATCATGATGTATGAAAATGTATGCCTCTGCGAGTGTAGCAGGATATGCAATGATACTAGCGCGTCATGTAGCAATGATTAGGGCAAGGCCCAACTAGCATGCGGCTCATCGATCAAGCAAGTAGCATGTATGACATGAAGATCAAGTCATGAGAAGATGGATGTTGCATGGCAATGTATCTCGGAAAGGCTATGGAAATGCCTTGATAGGTAGGTATGGTGGCTGTTTTGAGGAAGGATATAAGGAGGCTTATGATGACAGAGAGTATCGTGCCAAGGGTTTGGATGTACCGACGAAAGTCGACGCTAACTCTCGGAGTGAGAAGAAAGCAACGCACGGCACAAGGAAGGCTAGCAAAATATGGGAAGGTGGAAGTGTCAACTTTCGAATACTCACATTAGTCCGAAGAACTCATGCACTTATTATCGGTAACTCTCAATCTAATAAGGAGGCTCACAAAGATACAAGTACCCCGAGGAGGAGTGTATGGGGGTTTGGTTATCCTTGCGCATCCTCGACTCATGGTACGTGAGTGTACTCTAATATTCGACCCCTCAGAAGAGTAGTGATCCAACTAGTAGCTAATGTTCTCAACTAATTTGTAGGTTTTTGAAAATAAACACGGATTGCCCAAAATACGACATCTATCACTAATAGGCTAAAGCTCTTGACACCAAAAGTCCAAACATTACTCAAGACAATACCTCAAAACTTTTGCAAGTTACTACTACAAAAATAATAGCAACCTCAATTACCTACTTCAAGTGAAGACACAAAACTCAGTGCAACAGGCAAACTCTCTAAACAAGATAAAAATGAAAACTCAAGAGAGTTCCAGCAACAAACTAAACAAAATCTCTTTTAAAAGATAAACATGAAAGCCAAGAGCAAAGCATGACAACAGCTACGGAAAGATAAAGAACAAACACATCAAAGATAAGCAGGAAAAAGTCCTATGTTGTGTTCTAAATTTTGGAAGTGGAGCGTGTTTCTCTCCCACACAAAGAAATCTGGGTTCTAAATTCTTATGAACAGCAAGCAAATCTAAAGAAATCTAAAAACAAAACCTAAGAGCGAGACGCTCCAAGAATAGCACATAACGCATGAAGTGATAAAAAAATAGTGAAACGAGAGACGAACTGATAATTGTCGATGGATAAGGGGATGCACGGGGGCATCCCCAAGCTTAGATGCTTGAGTATACTTGAATATTTCTTGGGGATGCATGGGGTCATCCCCAAGCTTGAACGCTTGACACTTCTTAATCTTCTTTCATCATCTTCCCTCGCACACTTGAAAACTCCCTTCATACATAACTCATCATAATCTGATTAGCGAGGTTAGTACCCATAATAAAATAATTTTTTCTCTACTGGAAATAAGGATAACTTTGAAGATTCAATGTTTTTCAAGATTGCCAAAAAGTTTTTTCCAAAGAAAAAGCAAGCTTAAGGTTTGCAAAACGAAGAAAAAGCAAAACAGGACAGAATCTGTGAAAAACAGACCAGCAGGTAGTAAAGAATTTTTTAGGGTTACTTCTGCAACTCAAATAAAAAAACTCAGAACAGACGAAAGTTTCGTAATTGTATAGAGCACGCTGTGTAAAAAATGCAGCTCAAAAAAATGAACTGGGATTTTTCTCTGATTTTTCTACTCACGAGGACAGAATCTGTTTTCTGGACATCATGTCACAACTTTCACTTCCCTTGTCGTATGAGGCTATAAAAGGCACAAAGATTGAAAAGTAAAGATACAATGATGTTGATACAGTATTAACAATAATCAAGACCACTAAAAACAGAAGAAAAACAAAAAGGAAATCCTAAATTCGTTGCGGGCTGCCTCCCGAAAGCGCTTCTTTAAAGCCTTTAGCTAGGCTTAATGAAAATAGATCAAGTATTTTCAAGAAAATAACTAGCCCGTGTGACGGACTCGAAAGGCAACTTAATCTTTTTCCTAGGGAAGCGTTCCATACCTTTCTTGATAGGGAATTGTAATTTTATAATTCCTTCTTTCATATCAATAACAGCACCCGTCCCAAAATAATTGGACAAGAAGGTTCACATTCAATGTCCATAATAGTAAAATCAACGGGAACATAATTGTCATTGATAATGATAAGAACATCATCGATCTTCCCCAAATGTTTCTTTACGGAAGAATCGACGAGACGAACACCAAAAGAACAAGCATCAAAAGGTTTTAACTCAAATATATCATACATTCTTTTAGGCATAACAAAGGTACTAGCTCCAAGATCACATAAAGCATAGCAAGAAAAGTTATTCAACTTAATTTTAATCATAGGATCCCAACCATCTTCTAGCTTTCTAGGTATGGAGGCTTCTACCCTAAGCTTCTCCTCCATAGCTTTGATGAGAGCGTTAGTGATATGCTCCGTGAAGGCAAGATTAAGTGTGCTAGTGTGGGGGGTCTCTAGACATCTTGTGAAGGAAACGAATAACTTCAGAAAGAGTGCAATTATCAAAATAAAGGTCACTACTATCAAGTAAAGTGGTAGTGGTGTCCTTTAGGCTCACTTGTTTGGTAGCTTCTATAGTCATAGGAATTTCTTCTTCTACGGTTGAGGTCATAGCATCACCATTAATAGGTCCTATGGGACTAGGGGTGCATTGGGTGCTAAGAGTTTGGATATCCTCAACCACTTGGATAGTAGCAACAGTATGGTGTGTAGGAAGGCTCTTAATTCTATTTTCTTCCTCCTTTTCTCTATCCCATCTCTCTTTGAGTTTAGCCATCATCCTAATGTTTTCATTAATTTGCAATTGGATAACACTCATAGGAGTGACCTTCCTCTCCTCAAGGGGGGAAGTTCTAATTTTAAGCAATTATACTTCATGGGCTAAATTGTCTACCTTCGACGAGAGGGTATCTAGTTTTTCTAGTTTTTCCTCTACACTCTTGTTGAAGTCTTTTTGGGTAGTGATAAAGTCTTTAAGCATACTCTCTAATTCAGAAGTGGAGTGTTTGTTGCTAGGATAAGTGTTGTTGTTCCCATAGTTGTTGGAGGGGAACGGTCTAGGATTGCTACCAAAGTTACTCCTATAAGAATTGTTGTTGAAGTTGTTTCTAGAGATAAAGTTCACATCTACTTGATCCTGAGCAATCAAAGAATTTAAAGGAACATTTTGAGGATCAATATGAAATTGCTTGGTAAGTAAAGACATGATCAAGTCAACTTTTTCATTTAGGGAGGAGATCTCCTCGATAGAGTTTACCTTCCTACCTGTTGGAGCTCTTTCGGTGTGCCATTGGGAATAGTTGGTCATCATCTCATCGAGAAGTTTTGTGGCAGCACCAAGTGTAGTTGACATAAAGGTTCCTCCCACGGCCGAATCTACCAAGTTCCGCAAGGTAAAGTTCAAGCCTGCATAAAAAGTCTGGATAACCATCCAAGTAGTCAAACCATGCGTAGGGCAATTCTTAACAAGAGATTTCATGTGTTCCCAAGCTTGGGCAACGCGTTCATCATCCAATTGTTTAAAGTTCATAATAAAGCTCCTGAACTGCATAATCTTAGCAGGGGGTAGTACTTCCCGATAAAAGCATCCTTGCACTTATCCCAAGAGTCTATGCTATTCTTAGGCAAGGATTGAAACCAGATTTTAGCTTCATCCCTCAAGGAGAAAGGAAAAAGCTGAAGCTTAACAATATCACCATCTACTTCCTTGTACTTTTGCATATCACAAAGCTCAATAATTTTATTTAAATGCAAAGCAGCATCATCTCTAGCACCAGAGAATTGATCTTTCATAACAAGGTTCAGCAAAGCAGGTTTAATCTCATAAGAAGGTGTTGAAGTAGCAGGTGTAGCAATAGGAGTGCAGATAAAGTCACTGTTGTTGTGACTAGTGAAGTCACACAACTTGGTGTTCTCAGAGGAACCCATAGCAGCAGCAAGCAAGATAACTATTTTTTTGATTTTTGATAAAAGACACTAAAGCAAAAACTGAAAGGTAAACTAACAAGACTAAAAAGCAAAGATAAAAGATAGTGTGCAACTCCCCTATCTTGAAGAGTGGAGTCCCCGGCAACGGCACCAGAAATTTTCTTGATACACGAGATAACTTCTCGGTCCTCGTTGGGTACCCCAAGTGGAAGGTGAGATGTAGCGTAGCGGCAAATTTCCCTTAGCAAAAAATGCTAAGGTTGAGTATCGTCCAGGAGGACTCCAACAGATACAAGTAGGTGGTGAAGTGAACAACTGGCGCCGTTGACAATCTAAGGATTGTTAACTTCACCTGGACATGCACACACAACAGATAGCTTTGCTCCCAATGAGTACAGAGGAGTTGTCAATTCCTCCGGCCTTGTTGTTTACAAAGGATAAAACGCACGGGATAATAATGATAGATAGTGATAGAAACGGAAAAGTAAATACTAAAAGTAAATTGATAGTGTAAACAGTGGTGGTAATATGGACCGAGGTCCCATGATGTTCACTAGTGATGTCTCTCTCCCAAAAGACGATAAAATAGCTATGTGAGGTAAACAAATCACAGCTGGGCAATTGACAGGATTATGTGCGCAAACCAATGCTAACTATGGAAAAAAGAAAGGAAGAGGCTCAAAATCACGGGCGGTACGCCAAGACAAGTAGACCGAAATCCATCTGCATCTACCCACTAATCATCCACCTTGAGATATCTATCCAGAACATCTCGCTGGTATTAAGTTGCGAATCCCACCCAAAGTGTAAACTCAAAGCAACGGACAACTGCATTAAAGAACTTTGCATAAAGTAAACAATCGTTGCACCCGCAAGTACAAGCACCATTGTTTTCCCCCTTGTGGCAACAACACATCCCCTAGACTCATGTTTCTGTCACTCAAGCTAATCATCGGGGGGGGGCATGAACCCACAATCATGCATAACGCTCCCTCTTGGAGTCACTACCTACTACTTGGCCAAAGCAATAAACAACAACGGAGAACATGCAAGAGTTACTCAAGAACATAAATATAAAAGAAGAGAATCAAATATATAACTCAATCACAATCTGAACATAATCTCATAATCCATCGGATCCCAGCAAATTCAGCATAGCAACAGCAGAAAGATTACATATGTGCTCGATCATGTAGGGCAGCTCACGAGGTCTAATCCATGAAGAACAAAGAGGGGAGGAGAACATCACATAACTACTGATCATGGACCCATGGTCCAAGGTGGACTACTCACGGTTCATCCGGGAAACATCCATGGTGGTGGAGAAGCTCCCGGAGGTGATTCCTCCCTCCGGCAGGGTGCCGGGAAGAGGTCTTCTGGTGCACCCGATATTGGAAGCGCGGCGGTGGCGGAACAGAGGAGAGATCGCGAAAAAGGGTTCTGTCCCCGAGGGTTTCTCATCACGGGGAATAAATAGGCGAAAGGGGGAAGTCAGAGGTGGGCCAGGGGATGCAGGCGCCCCCCTGGCGTGGTCAGGGGCCTGGCCGCGCCCTCTGGCCGCTTGGGCCCCCTGGCTCCCCTCTGGCCCCTCCTGGGCTCTTCGCGAAGCTTCCGGTACGCTGATTTTTCCTATATTTTCCCGGAATTTTTCTGGTACTTTTAATAAGGGGGAAACCTGAAATAGAAAACAACAGAAAACAGGAACTGACACTGGGGTGCACTGAGTTAATAGGTTAGTCCAAATATGATCAAAAGTGTATGGAAGTTCATCAATATCATAGCAATATCACACAAAAGAGGCATGGAGCAAGCAGAAATTATAGATACGTTTTGGACGTATCAACACCCGGCCGACTGCTCGCTGATGTCTACGCACGCTTATATTCTTGTAGACTATGTTGGGCCTCCAAGCGCAGAGGTTTGTAGGACAGCAGCAATTTCCCTCAAGTGGATGACCTAAGGTTTATCGAACTCAGGGAAGTAGAGGTTGAATATGGTCTGACTCAAGCAACCTTGCAATTAAGATACAAGAAGTCTCTTGTGTCCCCAACACACCTAATACAATGGCAAATTGTATAGGTGCACTAGTTCGGTGAAGAGATGGTAAAATATGGGTGATAGGGGTGGCAAAGCAAGGTAATATAAATTTGTAATAAAAAGTGCAGCAAGCAAACATGTGACAAAAGTGAGCACAAACGGTGTAACAATGGTGGAAACAAGGCCTAGGCTTCATACTTTCACTAGTGTCAACTCCCAAAAACATTAACATAGTCTGATCACATGATATTTCCCATAAAACATGCAACGGAGACGCACTCGAAGGTCATTCCTTTGTGGTCAAGAGAGGACGAGAATTATGCAGGGCTAAAAAAGCACACCTCAAAGTTCGTAGTTCTCAATCTATGGATTTCCCAATGTCACCGCGGCCATCCAAAGAGAGTACCACAATCACCACAACATATCTCAAGGATAGTCAAAGAAGAGCACCAAGAGACTCTCAATCTTCAATCAATACACAAAAGAGGAAATCACTCATGATAATATTTTTCTAACCCATGTCCAATAGACCGATGGCACCATGGTCTCGGGGATTATACTAGATAAGATCAAGTGAGTACATCAATCCAATACATAGAGGAAGGGGAAATATCATGGGATCACCCTAGATTAACATAGCCTATGATCACAACGAAGATCACATCATGGGAGAGAGAATTGACCACATAGCTACTGGTAGAAACCTTAGCCCCAAGGGAGAACTACTCCCGCTTCATGGAGGGAGGAAGCAACATCGATGGAGATGAATCCGGGGGCACTTCCCTGTCCCAGCAGGGTGCCGGCACAGGAATTCTGGTCCCCCGAAGCTTTTCGGCGATGGCGGCGGAGATCGGAATCGCTTATGGAAAAAGTACTTCGATATTAGGGATTTCCTCCGCGGGGGCTAAATATAGGCCAAAGGAGGGGGCCAGGGCGGCCACAGTGCAGCCAGTGGCGCGGCCTAGGGTGGACCCGCGCCGGGCACCCTCCTGGGTCCCTGGTGGTGGCCCTCCTGCCATATCTTGGTTATTCCGGAAGCTTCCGGGACGCTGATTTTTTATATAATTTTTCCGAAATTTTTGGAGCACTTTTAATGGCCGGAAAACCTGAAATACAAAAACAGTAGAAAATAGGAACTGGCAACTGGGTGAACTGGGTTAATAGGTTAGTCCAAATATGATCAAAAGTGTATGAAAGTTCAAGCAAAACATGGCAAAGTCACACAAATCATGCATGGAGCAAGAAGAAATTATAGATACGTTTGGGACGTATCAACATCCCCAAGCTTAATTCCTGCTCGTCCACGAGTAGGGAAATGATAACAAGCATAATTTCTGTGGTGACATGCTAACAACCATATAAGAACTTTGAAAGTAAAGCAATCAAGGTATGTAATTCAATTCAAGTCATAACATGCAAGAGTCTATATTAGCATTGAAACAAGCAACGAAAGAACATTAGGTGCAAGAGCTCTTGTTGTCCGTGACTCGAATGTCTCCAAATGGTGTTTGCGTGCAAGAAGGGGATAGTGAATACGAGAAAAAAGAAGTATTTTTTTGTTGAGAACACAATCAACTAAAGTTTCACACTTGGTCTTCTTTGTAATCTTATCTTGACCCGTCCCCAGACCACTAGCCAGGTACAAGTCAATTTGATCCACTCATTTTTGATATTTTGAGCACTCATGCAATGGATGAGCGTAAGCACGAGAGTTGACACTTAGGATGGCAAAGAGAGAAATATGGTGAAGGAGGAAGACAAAAAGGTGAGAAAGGCTCACATCAATGAGGACAATCATAGGCGAGGAGGCCAAATGATAGATATGATGTGAGGAGTAGGGATTGCCATGCAATGGACGCACATAAGAGCTAGAAAGCTCTCCAATGGAACTAGTGGGGGTGCATCTAACTTGCTTGCTCATGAAGACCTAGAGCTCTTTTGAGGAGGCTCATCCTTGCAATATGCAAGCCAAGTTCTATAGTGTGAAGGTCCCCAGATAGTTATATGCATGAATGATCATCTCTATGGAGTACAAGGATAAGAGGGAGTACTGGTGTGGATCTTTCAAAAGGATAGTAGTGTTGCCCCTTTCTCTCTTTTTATTTTTCTTTTTTTCTTTTTTCCATTTTTTGGGTGGCCTCAATGGCTCTTTCTATTTAACTCTCATTTGTCCTCTTTGGGATCTTTTGATTTTGTCCTCTTTGGGATCTTTTCCTCACTTTAGGGGCAACACTCTATATATTACAAGAGGGTATAGAAGATCTTTCACACTTTACAAGGTACTCAAATCATAAAGAAGATGTAGCTATCATGATGTATGCAATGTATGCCGCTGCCAGTGTAGCAGGAACATGTATGACATGAAGATCAAGTCATGACGAGGTGGATGTTGCATGGCAATATATCTCGGAAAGGCTATGGAAATGCCTTGATAGGTAGGTATGGTGGCTGTTTTGAGGAAAGATATAAGGAGGTTTATGATGACAGAGCGTATCATGCCAAGGGTTTGGATGCGCCGGCGAAGGTGCACGCCAACTCTCAGAGTGAGAAGAGGGCAATGCACGACACAGGAAAGTCTAGCAAATATGAGGAGGTGGAAGTGTCAACTTTCAATACTTACATTAGTCCGAAGAACTCATGCACTTATTATCGGTAACTCTCAATCTAGTAAGGAGGTTCACAAAGAGACAAGTACCCCGAGGAGGAGTGTATGGGGTTTGGTTATCCTTGCGCATCCTCGAATCATGGTACGTGAATGTACTCTAATATTCGATCTCCAAAGATTAGCGATCCATCTAGTAGCTAGAGTTCTCAACTAGTTTTGTAGGTTTTGAAAATAAACACGGATTGCCCAAAATACGACACTTATCACTAATAGTTAGAGCTCTTGACACCAAAAGTTCAAACATTACTCACATCAATGCCTCAAAACTATTGCAAGTTACTACTAAAATTAAATAGCAACCTCAATCACCTACTTCTCAAAAACAAGACATAACTCAGTGCAACAACCAACTCTCTTAACAAGATAAACATGAAAACTAAAGAGAGTTCCAGCGACAAACTAAACAAAAGCCAAGGCTCTTGCTAAGACAAACTAAGACTAAAACTAGACATGGAAGTAGCTACGAAAAGATAAAGAACACACAACATTAAAAAGATAGGCATGAAAATCCTATGATGTGTTCTAGATTTTGAAAGTGGAGCGTGTTTCTCTCCCACACAAAGTAAGACGGGATCTAACTTGTTATGAACGGCAAGAAAAGCTAAATAAAACTAAAAATAAAACCTAAGAGAGAGACGCTCCAAGCATAGCACATAACGCATGAAGTGATAAAAATATAGTGAGACGAAGGACGAACTGATGATTGTTGATGGAGAAGGGGATGCACGGGGGCATCCCCAAGCTTAGACGCTTGAGTCTCCTTAAATATTTGCTGGGGATGCATGGGGGCATCCCCAAGCTTGAGCGCTTGACACTCCCGAATCTTCTTTCCTCATCTTCCATCGCACACTTGAAAACTCCCTTCATACATAACTCATCATAAGCTGATTAGAGAGGTTAGTACCCTTAATAAATAAAAAAATTCCTACTGTATATAAAGATATTCTTGAAGGGCTACTGTTTCTCAAGATTTCCAAAAGGTTTTGCAAAGAAAAAGCAAGCTTAAGGTTTGCAAAAGTTAGGAGAGACAGAATGTGGCAGAATATGTGAAAAACGGAACAGGAGGTAGTAAGGATTTTTTTTAGGGGTACTTCTGCAACTCAAAGAAAAAACTCAGAACATAAGAAAGTTTCGTGATTGTATAGAGCACACTGTGTAAAAAATTCAGCTCAAAAAGATGAACTGGTGATTTTATCTGATTTTTCCCGTCACGAGGACAGAATCTGTTTTCTGGACATCATGTCACAACTTTCACTTCCTTGTCATATGAGGCTATAACTTGACACAAAGCTTGAAAATAAATATACAATAATGTTGCTATAGTAGTAACAATCATCAAGACCGCTAAAAACAGAAGGTAAAAACTCAATTTTAAAGATAACAAGGGTTGTCTCCCTAGAGCTCTTTCTTTATAGCCATAAAGATAGGCTTAAGATTTTAATGATTTTCTTGTAGGAATAAGGAATAAGAGTTGAAGAACAAAGAGAGCATAAAGAAGAAAATAACAAACACATTTAAGTCTAACATGTTTCCTATGCAAAGGGATCTTGTAGAGGAATAACTCATTGAAGCATAAAGATATTAGCATAGGAAGGCAAAATAAGTGCCACTTCAAAACCTTCAACATAAAGAGAGGGAACTTGATATTATTGAAATATCTATAAGAATATATTCCCTTCTCATAATAATTTCTAGTAGGATCATGAATAAACTCAACAATATAAGCATCACATAAAGCATTGTTACCACGATCCACATGCAAAAGGGTACTCTTACTCTCCACATAAGCATAATCTTTCTCATTGGTAATAGTGGGAGTAGGACTATCATAAACAACTTGAACACTATAGATTAATTGTGTATTAGGAAGATGGTGTTCAACAAGGGAGTAATTCCCTCCATGATTATGACAAGTTTCATAAGGATAATTTCTCCTTATGTCATAGGTACCTTTATAATCACTATAGATAGGAGATATAACATCATCATAGTAGAGAAGAGCATTATCATTGCTAGCAACTATATTTGTAAACATGTTGTGTTTATTCTTACTAGCAAAAGAACTATCAATTACCAAATCACTAATGGGTAAAGGACTTGCAATCCTATCATCCACAAGCTTAGAGATTTCCATATCATCACTCTCAGAGTTGGTACCAAAAAGATTTTCAAGATCATAAGTAGCATTATCATCATTTTCCCAATCACAAAAAGTAACATGCATATCATAATCAAAATCATCTTCAATAGTGCCTACGGACTTAACATCTAGATAATAATGAATGCAATCAAGCTCACCGTCCTCCAAAAATTTCTGTCTGTTAGGATATAAATTGATGCGAGGGATATGCTCAGGCCAGGTTGATACCCATTCTTCTTCCTTATTGCTCCTCTTCCACCTCCTCTTCTTTTTCTTCTTCTTCACCTTAGGAGGGAGTGGTTGGAGATGATGTTTCTCCACATATCCTGGTTTATTAGAAACAATAGGGGAAACTTGGGAGAAACTCTCCTTTTTTATGAGTAGAGATATGAGAGACATTTTTGTACTTTGGTAAAGTTCCCTCCTTTTGAATCTTACTTATGTAATCATTTTCATGGCAATTAACAACACAATAGAGATGGCAATTTTGCAAAGTGTTGCTAATTCCTAAGGCATTAACATCTAGCCAAGAAGTCTTTTCTGATAACTCTTCACACATCAAAAATAACATAAGTTCATCATAAAGATCAGAAGTGATCATGTTATCACACAACTGACTAACAGTTATGCTTTGAAAGTTCATGCTTTGAAAATTAAAGTGACCCTCTATGCAGCAAAGTTCACAAGTAAAAGGATAAAGGTCACACAATTCTCTAGCAATTTCATTTAAATCTTTGACCCAAGCGATTGTTCTTTCATGCTTATGTTGCTTACAATACTTTTCTTCTTCAATCATAGGCCTTTCACAAGGTCTATCCACTCCACAAAAATTAACATGCTTATATAACACTTCATTTTCAGGAATTGGATCATGCATGTTGCAATCATCATGAACAATTTCATTTTGCTTGCAAATAGCTTTAAAAGGTTCATGATGCTTGATCCAATTCTCCTTAGGCATATTAAGATGTGAAGCAAAAGATTTGAGGAAATCAACAAGGAGTTGAGAATCAAGCCCAAACTTAGCACTAAACTTATTAAAACTTGCAGTTTCAACAAAGGACTTAATGCAATCATACTCATAATTTATACCTGACTCTTTACCTTTGTCGATCTCCCAATCTTCAGTATTGCGTTGAATTCTTTCAAGGAGTTCCCATTTAGCATCAATCTTTTCGTTTGTGAAAGAACCCACAGAGGAAGCATTGAACAAGTCTTTATCCTGTCGAGAGAGCCTCGCATAAAAATTAGTAACAATTATATCTTTGGGGATCCCATGGTTAGGACATTTTAGCATTAAAGTTTTCAGTCTCCCCCAAGCTTGAGATATGCTCTCTCCATCATGAGGATAGAAATTATAAAAATAATTCCTATTCTCATGGACTTCATGAAGAGGATAAAACTTGGAGTAAAAGAGAGACTGGATCTCTTCCCAATCCCGTAGGTGAGAATCATCTAGTAGCCTATACCATTCCAATGATTTTCCTTTTAGTGACAAGGCAAATAATTTCTTCATGACTTCACCTCTTGTCAAACCTGAAATCTTAAATAACTCACAAATTTCTGTAAATTTCAACAAATGAATACTAGGATTGATTGTCCCGTCATAACAATCATTAATAATTATTTCAACTATCCCAAGTGGTATTTTGAACGGGATACATTCAGTAGGTGGAGGAGACTTCTCTACCACGGGCGTGTTAAAGTGTCCTTGACGGGAATGTACCCCGGCAAATCCCATGGTCAGGGACCCTGGGTTAGTCATGAGAGGCACAGGTTGGACGATAGCTCGTCGGCTAACAGAAGGATACGGTCCTGCTCAATGTTATTGATTGAAGATGGCGATTACAGGGGAGCCAAGGCTAGTGCGCACAAGGCTAGGGTTACAGATTGTGTATTGTCCTCTCTCGACGTCTCCCCTCCTAGCCCTTATATACTAGGCTAGGTCTCGGTGAGTCCGTCTTGGATTACAGATGAGGTTTCCTAACCATGATCTTGTGCCGTACGACAAGTTTGCACCTTCCTTATTAGTCGCGGACTCCTACGTCGGTGCCACTAGTGGGCCAGGCTGGGCCCAGGAGGCATATTTGTGGGCCTCCTGTCTTCGGGTACACCCGGTAGGCTCATCCATAGGAGTCGTGGGGTCACCCCCTCGTTAGTAGCCCCCGAGTGCCTGGGGGGCTCAAAGAGTCGCGCAGGGACTCAAGTCCATTCTTGCGTCATTTTTATGTATGCACGGTTCAACCGCGCGTCGCTGGCAGTCTGGGGCCATGACAAAAAACTGTTTCAAGGGATGCTAAGCTGAAAGGGCCCAAGGAGTCGACTGGTCGAGCCTTGGTGAAATGCACTAGTGGCAAATACCGCAGTAGCCCAATCAAACTCATGTCCCTCGACATGAGCTTGGAACACTGGTGTCTAGAAAAAGTCATGCCGCTGCAGGTCTTACAGTGATCAATTGCCGCCAGTAAAGTTCGTAGCCTAGGCGCGTCCGCCCGGCTTTGTCTATCATGCAAGCGCATGGAAAAGGTTGGGAGTGAAATCGCTCTGCGGCAAGTCCCAGCCCGGCCCATCTGCGCAGCGGGGTCTTACCTACACGCTAAGCTTGCGTGGCATCTGGGCACAGTCTATCGTGTTCCAGGAATATGTATTTTTATTGAGGCGTGGAGCCTAGTAGATAATGCACCCACTTGGAATAAACAATCAAGTGAGCTGTTTTAGCGGTCACTCGTGGAGATTTGCCGAGTGCTCGGGCGAGGAGTAATGTAGAGGAGTATTTGCTCGGGAGGTCGTCGAGTTCTCGGGTACATAGAGTTTTGCGAGTAATCACTCGAGTATCGCTTTTTCTCTCGGGGTCAGGGAGCACCCGATACTCTGGGACCGCTCGCCTGGCGAGTGCAGGTCTGCTTATCTTCTGTCATGGTGAGGGAGCACCAGAAACTCTCATGGGTGCGAGTAATCACTCGAGCACGTTTTTACTTCTAGGTGAGGGAGCACCCGAAACTGTCATGGGTGGATACGCTCCCGATGGGAGTTAGATATATTTGAAAAATGTATTTAAACCATGTAAAAACGGTGCTTGCAGGCTGCATTTTCTGTTCGCTGCCCCTTTGATTTACCTCTTGTTGGAGAGGATAACTATCTCCTTGCTGGAGGACCGTCAAAGATGCTCTGTCTGCTAAACGCCATGTCTTCATGACCGGTCATAATGATGGCTTTTGGTGGCGTGCTGCAGCCTCCTGTTGAGTTATCGATGCGCTTCATTGAAAACGCGCGAGATTTGACGCGTCCAGGCACAGTGCCGCCCGTGTGAAGGCATCTTTGTCTCGGAATTCGAATCGCCCGGCATGCTTGGTCTTTGAATTAATTTCTCCCAACGTCTAGGCTTCTGCGTACTCTTGGGTTTGTGCTATAAATAGCCCCCTTTTGTTCATCTGGCAGTAATGTTCGTTCTCTGCCCATCTTGCTCCTCTTCTTCATCTTCTCATGGGGTCAAAGCGAGGTGCAGGTACGACTAGCCGCGGCCGGGTTCGCCGTGGCCGCGGTGGTCGTACTCCGCGCTCTTTTCGTGGTGGCCGTCGTGGTGCACCATCGACGCCTTCCTCCTCTTCCTCGGAGGAGGGTTTTTGGCGCTATGATTTCCTCCTACGCATCCGTGGCCGGAACGCCGCTCGCATTCTGCTTCCTTCTGCATTTTCTGCCCTTGTTTCTGAGTGCAGTCTTGATGGCTTGCTGCTTCGTCTTCAGGGGTGCGCTCGATCTCCTTCTTATGTTAGGTCTGAGATCAATAGTTCCCGCTTGATTTTTCTTGGCTTTGGCTGGAAGTCGTTTGCTCGACGCTTGAACTTGCGTGATGGTGATACTCTTTGTTGCCGTTTTGATGGCGAAGACACTCTTATCATCACGCCTTTGACCCGAGCGGCAACCGCATGGATCCATAGTGGCCAAAAACAAGCAGCGATGGTTCTGACAAGTCGAGGAGTCCTTCGCCTGCGTCTTCAACTGCTTCCTCCTCCGGCGACTCTTCGGGTGCAGATGTTGAGCCGTCTTCAACTGCTTCCTCCTCCGGCTCTGAAGAGGACCTCGACGTCAAGCCACCGATCAAGCGGGCGCACCAGGCGACTTGTAGAACTGGAGGCAGCGGCATCATCTTCGCCAGCAGCTCGAGTGCAGCTGGAGAAGAAGCTGGTGGAGAAGGAGAAGAAGCTGGTGGAGCATCGTCTTCGGTGCTCCGCAAATAAGTCGAGCTTCACCTTTTGTTATGTCATTGACATCATGAGCTGGCTGCTTCGACTCCTCCTTTGTCTGTGATGATGCTCGCTGTCTTAGTGCCAATCATCCCAGCATGGGCACACATGTAGAAGTCATAATTCCTTGGGTGATTGATGTTGTAGGCTTATCGGCTGCTTGTGTCTGTTGTGACTGGGTTAGTTCTCCATGTAATGAGGATTGCCTTCGAGTAATCAGAGTTTCCTTCTATCCAATGTACTTCGAATCTTTTGTACTGAGAATGATCTTCGGGTCCTTGTAATGCGAGTTGTGCTTGGGCCTTTGTAATGGAATCCGCCTTCGAGTCCTTTGCAACCGAGAGCTGTTTTCGAGTCCATCATATCTTTGCACTGTGGGTTCTATCGCGTGCGCGACAGCGCTCCCGATGGGAGTAACCCCCGAGGCTACGTTTGAGTCGGAGAGTCGAACGTAGGCTAAGATTTGTTTCCTTTGTTGTTCTTCCATTAATTTCTGTCTTTTATTGGGTGCACGGCAGCGCTCCCGATGGGAGTAGCCCCCGAGTCTTTAGGTGATCGTTGGCGATCAGGTGAAGACTAAAGGATTGTCTGTGTCCTGCGCTCCATCCATATTTCTCCAGAGTGCTTTGTGTTTCATCTGGTTGTAGCCGTGTCTTCCGTACCTTTTTCAGCAGGTGGAGCCTGTTAGGGGTTTTTTCTTGGGCCCTTTAAGTTTCGGACCGCGTGAGCGTTTCTCGAGGGGAGGTGGTGCTCGAGCCCCCGAGTTCTTTGGGTAAAGATCGCGTGAGCGACGATAGCGTCTCTCGGGGGGAGTTTTGTACTCGAGCCCCCCGAGTGCTTTGGGTAAAGATCGCGTGAGCGACGATAGCGTCTCTCGGAGGGGAGTTTTGTACTCGAGCCCCCCGAGTGCTTTGGGTAATGATCTCGTGAGCGATGATAGCGTCTCTCGGGGGGAGTTTTGTACTCGAGCCCCCGAGTGCTTTGGGTAAAGATCGCATGAGCGATGATAGGGTCTCTCGGGGGGAGTTTTGTACTCGAGCCCCCGAGTGCTTTGGGTAAAGATCGCGTGAGCGATGATAGCGTCTCTCAGGGGGAGTTTTGTACTCGAGCTCCCGAGTGCTTTGGGTAAAGATCGCGTGGGCGATGATAGCGTCTCTCGGGGGGAGTTTTGTACTCGAGCCCCCGAGTGCTTTGGGTAAAGATCGCGTGAGCGATGATAGCATCTCTCGGGGGGAGTTTTGTACTCGAGTCCCCGAGTGCTTTGGGTAAAGATCGCGTGAGCGATGATAGCGTCTCTCGGGGGGAGTTTTGTACTCGAGCCCCCGAGTGCTTTGGGTAAAGATCGCGTGAGCGATGATAGCGTCTCTCGGGGGGAGTTTTGTACTCGAGCCCTCGGGTGCTTTGGGTAAAGATCGCGTGAGTGACGATAGCGTCTCTCGGGGGGAGTTTTGTACTCGAGCCCCCGAGTGCTTTGAGGTGGTAGTATTTGGGCAACATCATTTTATTGCGTCGGAGGTTTACATGAGCTGCCAGATGAGCATCACTGGTGGAGCCTATGGGTAGAACAGGCGTAGGTTCGCTACGTTCCATGGATTTCCCACGTCCTCGTCAGTCTTCGGGTTCTTCAGTCTATAGGCGCCTCCTCCTATGACTTCTGAGATTATGAACGGTCCTTCCCATTGGGAGCAAGCTTGTGGACTTTCTCTTGTATGAGCCGTAGGACAAGGTCGCCTTTGTTGAAGGTTCTGGTGCGCAGGCGGCTGCTTTGGTAGGTGCGCAGCTTGTCCTGGTACCCCTCTGACCTTGCTAGGGCTGTGTCTCTTGCTTCATCTGATGTGTCCTTGTCATCTTGCAGTGCTTCTTCTGCTTCCTCTTCTTCGTACCCCAAGATCCGGGGTGCCCCGAATTTGAGGTCATGATGTAGCACTGCCTCCGACCCGTACACCATGAAGAAAGGTGTGTACTGGGTTGTGGTATTTGGGGTGGTGCGCAGACTCCATAGTACTGCAGGGAGTTCTTCTACCCAGTTGCCCGCGGCCTTCTCGAGTGGTGCGAGGAGCCGTTTTTTAATTCCTCCGCATACTAGGCCGTTTGCTTTTTCCACTTGGCCGTTGGATTGCGGGTGCGCAACTGATGCATAGTTGATTTTGATGCCCAGTTCCTCGCAGAAGTTCTGGAATTCTGCCGTTGTGAAATTCGTACCGTTGTCCATGATGATGTTGTGCGGCACCCCGAACCTGAAGATGATTCATTTGATAAAATTTACTGCCGTGAGGGTTGTGGAGCTGGTGATGGGCACTGCTCCGATCCACTTGGTGAACTTGTCGACTGCTACCAGCAGGTGTGTTCTTCCTCCTTTCGATGATTTCTTGAGCGGGCCCACCATGTCTAGTCCCCAGGTGGCGAACGGCCATGATAGTGGTATGGTCTTGAGTTCTGAGGCTGGAGCGTGTGGTCTGCTGACGAATTTTTGACAGGCAATGCAACGCGGTACGATGTCTTCTGCGCTTTTCATCGCAGTGGGCCAATAAAACCCTGCTCGGAACGCTTTGGACACGAGCACTCGACTGCTCGCGTGGTGCCCGCAGGTGCCCTCGTGGATTTCGAGCAGTAGGGCTTTGCCGTCTTCTTCATCGATGCACTTCTGGAGTATCTGGGTGATGCTGCGCTTGTATAACTGTCTGTTGATCACTGTGAATGCCTTGGATCGACGACTGATGCGCCGAGCTTCTGAGACGTCTTGCGGTAGCATGCCTTCGACTAGGAATCGGAGGAAAGGTTTTGTCCACGCTGGTCCTTCGAGCGCTGTTGGATCTGTTGTTGCATTCAGATGGACTCGCTGATGCCACATGTGCTGGCTCTGTGATGTCTTCATCTACAGCTGCCTCTGGTGCTACTGTTTTTTCCTTGATGGATCTCTGGCTGATGCCTTCGAGGAAGATGACGGGTGGTACTGGTCCTCGAGTCGAGTCGATGTTTGCGAGTTCGTCGGCTTCTGTGTTGTTTGTTCTGGGGATATAATTGAGCTCGCAGCCGTCGAAACTTCCTTCAAGCGTGTTGTAGAGCTTTTGGTAGGCCGCCATGTTGTTGGCTACTGCATTGCAGTCTTTCATCGCCTGCTGTACGACGAGGTTGGAGTCTCCGTAGATTACGAGGCGAGTAGCGCCGCATGTTTTGGCCATGCGCATGCCATAGAGCAGTGCCTCGTATTCGGCTTCGTTGTTGGGGGTGTGGCTGAAGTTGATCTGGAGGACGTATTTGAGCTTGGTTCCTTTGGGGGAAACCAGAACGACTCCTGCTCCGGCTCCTTGCTGTCTTTTGGACCCATCGAAGAACATTGTCCATGTGTTCGATAGGTCCGGGGAGCCTGGTGTCTGGACCTCCGTCCACTCGACCAGAAAATATGGGAGTACTTGGGCCTTGATTAATATTGGGTGCTTGAATTGCAGGTCACGCGGACTGAGCTCAATGTTCCACTTGGCGACTCGCCCAGTCGCTCCGGGGTTGTTGAGGATGTCCGCGAGTGGTGCGCTGCTCACGATTGTGATAGGGTGTTCGTCGAAGTAGTGTGACAACTTTCTTGAGGTCGTGATGATGGCCAGCAGTAGCTTCTGGTAGTGCGGGTTCCTCTGCTGGGATTTTGTCAAGAGCATGCTGAGGTAGTAGATCGGCCTTTGTATGCTCTGGACCTTGCCTTCTTCTGTGCGCTCGACGACGAGTGATGTGCTTACCACGCTGTTGCGTGCTGCCACGTAGAGGTACAAATTTTCTTTTTCTTTGGGTACCGCCAAGATCGGTGGGGTTGAGAGTGTCTTCTTCAGGTTCGCGAATGCTTTGCGGTCTTCTTCGGTCCACTCGAATTTCTCTCCTTTTCTCAGCAACTGGTAGAATGGCAATGTACGCTCACGCAATCTGCTGATGAAATGGCTCAGGGCTGCGAGTCTTCTGGTGAGCTGCTGCACGCCTGTGATGTCGGTTGGTTCCTTCATCCTGGCGATTGCTTGAACTTTCTCGGGGTTCGCTTCGATTCCTCGAGCGGAGACCATGTACCCGAGCAACTTCCCAGCTGGGACGCCGAATGCGCACTTCTTCGGGTTCAGCTTGATTCTGTACTTGTTGAGCGCTGCGAAGGTCTCGCGCAGGTCGTCGAGTAGCGTGTTTGCGTTGTAGGTTTTGATGACGATGTCGTCCACGTAGACTTGCACGTTTCTTCCTATTTGCTCTTTTAAGCAGGCTTGCATCATCCGCTGGTATGTGGCACCGGCGTTCTTGAGTCCGAAGGGCATTGCTCTGTAGAAAAATACGCCGTAAGGGGTGATGAACGATGTATGCTCTTCGTCTTCTTCCTTCATCCTGATCTGATTGTATCCTGAGTAGGCGTCGATGAACGATAGTAGATCGCATCCTGCTATCGAGTCGATTATCTGATCGATTCTTGGCAGGGGAAAGTGGTCCTTTGGGCAGTGTTTGTTGACTGGCCCGTAGTCGACGCACATTCGCAGTACGTCTGTGTCTTTCTTGGGGACCAACACAGGGTTGGCGACCCAAGTGGCTTTCTTAGTCTTTCGGATGAATTGGGCGTCGAGTAATCGGTTGACCTCCTCTCCGATTGCCATGCGCTTGAGTACTGAGAATCTTCGTAGCGCCTGTTTCACTGGTTTAGTGCGCAGCGCGTGTTCCGCGAACTCGCACGGTACTCCTGGCATATCGGCTGGGCACCAGGCAAAGATTTCCCCTTCTTCGCGGAGGAAGGCGATGAGGGCAGTCGCTTGATCTTCCGGAAGGTGGGCGTGCACGCGGACTATTTTTTCTAGGTCCGTCGGGTGCTTCTGGTGGGTGATCATGTCGCTGTCGATCCTGAAGTCCCGTCCATGCTCTTTTGCCTGGCTTCGGCTTGCTAGCGGAAAGATACTTTTGTCTGTCGCCATGGCTATTTCTGTGGGTTCTTGCTCGGCTCATAAGGTGTCGGAGACTTTGTGGAAATCGCGATCGCATTTATCTGATTTGGTGAAGCTCTCGTTGATGGTGATGACGCCCGCAGATCCTGGCATCTTGAGTTTGAGGTAGGCGTAGTGCGGAATCGCCATGAATTGTGCGAACGTTGGATGTCCCAATATGGCGTGATACTGCGACTGCCAATCGAGTACTTCAAACTCGAGGGTGCATCTTGCGAAATGGCGTCTGCTTCCAAAGACAACTTCGAGCTCGATCATTCCAAGGGAGGTAGCCGCTTCTCCTGGGACTACTCCGTATAACACGGTGCTTGAATTCTTCCATACTGATCGTGGGATCAGCATCTTGTGTAGAGTGCTAACGAAGATTATGTTCATGCTGCTTCCTCCGTCCATGAAAGTTATGTCCATGTCGTACCCTCCAATTTGGGCATCAAGTACCAGGGGCGCGTGCCCCGGTCTTGGGACTGCAGGTGGGTGATCACTCTGGTTGAACGTGATGCTGGTTTCTGCGTCGTGTAGCTGGTAGACTTCGACTGTGTTTAGGTTCTCGGCTGCTCTGGCTTGCAGGGTGTAGGCGTCCTGTTGGGCTTGCGATACCCTGCCTTCTTGGATCGTGTACACCTGTCCTTGAGTCGGCGACTGCTCGGTTCGTCGGGCGCGCTTGGCTTCTTGTTGTTTTTCCTCCTTGAGGCTGTCGGCGAGCTCGTTGAACAGGCGGCAGTCTCCCAGGGTGTGGCTCGACCTGATGTGTCCCCAGTTGTCTTCGAAGCAGTGGATCGTGCAGGGTACTTCTAGCTGTTCCCTGACCGTGAGTTTGCTGGATCCGGCGTGTCGTTTCTTTCTTGAGATTCGGAAGAACAGCGCGTGATCCGCTGGGTGCTCATGAACTCGTGGGTCAATTTCGATCCCCTCGCTTAGATTCTGGTTCCTTATGAGATTGGCGAATTCGTCTGGTCTTCGATCTGGGTCGTAGTATTCGCCGGTCCGGGTCTCAGAGTCACTGTCCTGGCGGGCGACAGCTGTCTGCGCGGCGGCGGGTCATCGAGTGGTCGGCGAGCGCGTGGCTGTATAGTTCGACTCGTCGAGTGGGGTCTCTTCGTAGAATCCTCGCGCCTGTCTTCTGGGTCGTCGGTTTCTTCCTCGTTGGCAATGATCTTGGCGATCGCTTATCTCGAGCTCGGAGTCGGTGTCTTGTTGTGCAGCGGGTGCCTGGGTGGGGGTGGGTCGTCGAGTGGTTGGCGGGTCCTCTTCTTCATGATGTAGTTCGTCGATCGGGGTCTTCGTGTGGAGCCCCTGCCCTTATTTTCGGTCGTCGAGTTCTCCTTCGCTGGCGGTGGGCTCGGTTGCCGCCGTAGCATTGGTCTTGGTACGGCTGCAGGTTGAGCGATCTCGCTGGGGTGGCAGAGATGTTTGCCATGATCTTGAATTCTTCGGGTGGATTGCATCTGGTTCTTGATCTTGAGTTATGGCTTGCTGAAGACGGAACCGCCGAGATCGTAATTCCAACCTGTGTAGTTCCCACAGACGGCGCCAATTGACTGGGATGTACCCCAGCAAATCCCATGGTCAGGGACCCTGGGTTAGTCATGAGAGGCACAGGTTGGACGATAGCTCGTCGGCTAACAGGAGGATACGTTCCTGCTTGATGTTATTGATTGAAGATGGAGATTACAGGGGAGCCAAGGCTAGTGCGCACAAGGCTAGGGTTACATATTGTGTATTGTCCTCTCTCGACGTCTCCCCTCCTAGCCCTTATATACTAGGCTAGGTCTCGGGGAGTCCGTCTTGGATTACAGATGAGGTTTCCTAACCATGATCTTGTGTCGTACGACAAGTTTGCACCTTCCTTATGAGTCACGGACTCCTACGTCGGTTCCACTACTGGGCCAGGCTGGGCCCAGGAGGCATCTTTGTGGGCCTCCTGTCTTTGGGTACACCCGATAGGCTCATCCACAGGAGTCGTGGGGTCACCCCCTCGCCAGTCCTTCCCCAAACAACGAACTAAGAGTGTGGTTTTCCATAAGCATAACTAGTGAAAATAAAAACAAGAAACGAAAAGATTTAATTGCAAGATCTAAAGATATACCTTCAAACACTTACCTCCCCGGCAACGGCGCCAGAAATATCTTGATGTCTACGCACACTTCTATTCTTGTAGACTATGTTGGGCCTCCAAGCGCAGAGGTTTGTAGGACAGCAGCAATTTCCCTCAAGTGGATGACCTAAGGTTTATCGAACTCAGGGAAGTAGAGGTTGAAGATGGTCTCTCTCAAGCAACCTTGCAATTAAGATACAAGAAGTCTCTTGTGTCCCCAACACACCTAATACAATGGCAAATTGTATATGTGCACTAGTTTGGAGAAGAGATGGTAAAATATGGGTGATAGGGGTGGCAAAGCAAGGTAATATAAATCTGTAATAAAAAGTGCAGCAAGCAAACATGTGACAAAAGTGAGCACAAATGGTGTAACAATGGTGGAAACAAGGCCTAGGCTTCATACTTTCACTAGTGGCAACTCCCAACAACATTAACATAGTCTAATCACATGATATTTCCCATAAAACATGCAATGGAGACGCACTCGAAGGTCATTCCTTTGTGGTCAAGAGAGGACGAGAATTATGTAGGCCTACAAAAGCACACCTCAAAGTTCGTAGTTCTCAATCTATGGATTTCCCAATGTCACCGCGGCCATCCAAAGAGAGTACCACAATCACCACAACATATCTCAAGGATAGTCAAAGACAAGCACCAAGAGACTCTCAATCTTCAATCAACACACAAAATAGGAAATCACTCATGATAATATTCTTCTAACCCTTGTCCAATAGACCGCTGTCACCATGGTCTCGGGGATTATACTAGAAAAGATCAAGTGAGTACATCAACCCAATACATAGAGGAAGGGGGAATATCATGGGATCACCCTAGATTACATAGCCTATGATCACAACGAAGATCACATCATGGGAGAGAGAATTGACCACATAGCTACTGGTAGAAACCTTAGCCCCGAGGGAGAACTACCCCCGCTTCATGGAGGGAGGAAGCAACGTCGATGGAGATGAATCCGGGGGCACTTCCCCGTCCCAGCAGGGTGCCGGCACAGGAATTCTGGTCCCCCGAAGCTTGTCGGCGATGGCGGCGGAGATCGGAATCGCTTATGGAAAAAGTACTTCGATATTAGGGATTTCCTCCGCGGGGGCTAAATATAGGCCAAAGGAGGGGGCCAGGGCGGCCACAGTGCAGCCAGGAGGGCAGGTGGCGCGACCTAGGGTGGACCCGCGCCGGGCACCCTCCTGGGTCCCTGGTGGTGGCCCTCCTGCCATGTCTTGGTTATTCCGGAAGCTTCCAGGACGCTGATTTTTTATATAATTTTTCCGAAATTTTTGGAGCACTTTTAATGGCCGGAAAACCTGAAATACAAAAACAGTAGAAAATAGGAACTGGCAACTGGGTGCACTGTGTTAATAGGTTAGTCCAAATATGATCAAAAGTGTATGAAAGTTCAAGCAAAACATGGCAAAGTCACACAAATCATGCATGGAGCAAGAAGAAATTATAGATACGTTTGGGACGTATCAACATCCCCAAGCTTAATTCCTGCTCGTCCACGAGTAGGGAAATGATAACAAGCATAATTTCTGTGGTGACATGCTAACAACCATATAAGAACTTTGAAAGTAAAGCAATCAAGGTATGTAATTCAATTCAAGTCATAACAGGCAAGAGTCTATATTAGCATTGAAACAAGCAACGAAAGAACATTAGGTGCAAGAGCTCTCGTTGTCCGTGACTCGAATGTCTCCAAATGGTGTTTGCATGCAAGAAGGGGGATAGGGAATACGAGAAAAAAGTATTTTTGTTGATAACTCAATCTACTAAAGTTTCACACTTGGTCCTCTTTGGAATCTTATCTTGACTCGTCCCCAGACCACTAGCCAAGTACAAGTCAATTTGATCCACTCCTTTTCGATATTTTGAGCACTCATGCAATTGATGAGCGTAAGCACGAGAGTTGACACTTAGGATGGCAAAGAGAGAATATGGTGGAGGAGGAAGACAAAAAGGGTGAGAAAGGCTCACATCAATGAGGACAATCATAGGCAAGAAGGTCAAATGATAGATATGATGTGAGGAGTAGGGATTGCCATGAAACGGATGCACACATGAGCTAGAAAGCTCTCCAATGGAACTAGTGGGGGTGCATCTAACTTGCTTGCTTATGAAGACCTAGAGCTCTTTTGAGGAGGCTCATCCTTGCAATATGCAAGCGAAGTTCTATAGTGTGAAGGTCTCCAGATAGTTATATGCATGAATGATCATCTCTATGGAGTACAAGGATAAGAGGGAGTACTGGTGTGGATCTTTCAAAAGGATAGTAGTGTTGCCCCTTTCTCTCTTTTTTTCTTTTTTTTCTTTTTTCTATTTTTTCTATTTTTTCTATTTTTTGGGTGGCCTCAATGGCTCTTTCTATTTAACTATCATTTGTCCTCTTTGGGATCTTTTGATTTTGTCCTCTTTGGGATCTTTTCCTCACTTTAGGGACAACACTATATATTACAAGAGGGTATAGAAGATCTTCCACACTTTACAAGGTACTCAAATAATAAAGAAGATGTAGCTATCATGATGTATGCAATGTATGCCGCTGCCAGTGTAGCAGGAACATGTATGACATGAAGATCAAGTCATGAAGAGGTGGATGTTGCATGGCAATATATCTCGAAAAGGCTATGGAAATGCCTTCATAGGTAGGTATGGTGGCTGTTTTTAGGAAAGATATAAGGAGGTTTATGATGACATAGCGTATCATGCCAAGGGTTTGGATGCGCCGCGAAGATGGACACCAACTCTCAGAGTGAGAAGAGGGCAATGCACGACACAGGAAAGTCTAGCAAATATGAGGAGGTGGAAGTGTCAACTTTCAATACTTACATTAGTCCGAAGAACTCATGCACTTATTATCGGTAACTCTCAATCTAGTAAGGAGGTTCACAAAGAGACAAGTACCCCGAGGAGGAGTGTATGGGGTTTGGTTATCCTTGCGCATCCTCGAATCATGGTACGTGAATGTACTCTAATATTCGATCTCCAAAGATTAGCGATCCATCTAGTAGCTAGAGTTCTCAACTAGTTTTGTAGGTTTTGAAAATAAACACGGATTGCCCAAAATACGACACTTATCACTAATAGTTAGAGCTCTTGACACCAAAAGTTCAAACATTACTCACATCAATGCCTCAAAACTATTGCAAGTTACTACTAAAATTAAATAGCAACCTCAATCACCTACTTCTCAAAAACAAGACATAACTCAGTGCAACAACCAACTCTCTTAACAAGATAAACATGAAAACTAAAGAGAGTTCCAGCGACAAACTAAACAAAAGCCAAGGCTCTTGCTAAGATGAACTAAGACTAAAACTAGACATGGCAGTAGCTACGAAAAGATAAAGAACACACAACAGTAAAAAGATAGGCATGAAAAATCCTATGATGTGTTCTAGATTTTGAAAGTGGAGCGTGTTTCTCTCCCACACAAAGTAAGACGGGATCTAATTTGTTATGAACAGCACGAAAAGCTAAAGAAAACTAAAAATAAAACCTAAGAGCGAGACGCTCCAAGCATAGCACATAACGCATGAAGTGATAAAAAGCCAACCGAAGCATCAACTGACAAGACAAGCCATGACGCGCCACGTCGTGAATAGTGTAAAGGTGTGAGATGTCACATTACATCACATCCACCCTTTTCTCCATGTCCCCTTTGTCTCCTTGCCGCCCAACCATTTGTACCTCCTTGTCCCCTTGGGCCTCCTATATAAAGGCACCAAGAGGCCAAGCCAAGGAGCCCTCTCCCCCTTTCTAATTTCCCCCCTGGATGCACTCCTCTCCCTCACTCACGGCTAGGAGGAGAAGAGGAAGAGCAAGTAGTTTAGCTAGCAATAGCAGAGTAGTAGAGCAAGCAGTGTAGCAAGCATTAGTATACAGATTAGAGTAGTTTAGCAGATACAGCTCAAGGAGCACCTCTGTATAAATAGTTGCATATAGTCCAGACATGCAGGAGTAAGGGTTTTATCTTTACGGAGAGCCCCGACCCTGGGTACATCGTAGTGTTCCCAATCTCGCATCCGGCACCAGCGACACCAACATCGGTCTTTCCCCCCTCTTTAGCCATCCCCATGACATCTGCCGTTACATATCGACGACAGTTGACGCCCACGGTGGGACAGGCCGAGGCGTCGTCTAGAGTATTGATCCGGGCGAGACCATCCTCTTCGTCGACGGTTTTTTTTCACCAACAATTTTTTTTCAACGCCAACTTTTCTGGATCTGGATCGCGGTCAAGCAGATGGGTGCCCGGAGGCTGCATCCGGCTATCCAGAGGCTGCATCCGGCTCCGTCATCACCATCGCACTTCGTTTTTAGTCCGGCACCGAGCTGATCAGTTCGGTCGCGGAGCCGAGTTTCCTCTCCAAGCTGATCCATCGTATCTCCGAGCTGGTCACTTTGAAGTCCGAGCTGTTTCCATGTTCTTCCCCGAGCTGATGTGCATCCGGCCCCCGGGCTGATCCATTCGGTTGCGTCATCTCCGAGCTTCTCATCCGGATCTCCGAGCCAGCGCAGTTGGCACCTCCGAGCTCCCCTGCCGAATGCGCCTGGCCCCCTCCGACCTCGGTCCCGCGCACCTTATCCTCCGAGTCCGACGCACCCGCACCGAGTTGTGTTGCCGCACGCCCGTCGGCGCCCCTCCTCGCTGCCTGGCCGGCGTGCCCACCGCCTGCGGCTCCCAGCGCCTCCTCCTCGCGCCTCCTGCCGGAGCAGTCGGCCCGCCGGTGCCTCCTCCTCGCGCTCCCCCGAGAATCGCTGCTCGCGGCCTGGCTGGCATGCCCGCCCGCGGTCGTCCTCTGTTCGGCTCGCCCCTCGCCGAGCTCCTTCAGCTCATGCCCCCCACATCATCCGCCTTCATCCGTGTTCCGCTTCAGCCGTGCTCGCCGACTTCTCCCGCGGCCGATTCCTCCGCCTCCGGTTGTTCGCGCCCACCCAGTCGGGGCCCGGCTGCTCGCCCACTGGCTCCCGACTCCGGCTGCGGGTCGTAGCGCACCTAGCTGTCGGCTGAGAAGGATTCAGAGATAAGTAGTAGTTAAGTGAAAACTCAGAGAAGGATGCAAGTCATACATTCCCATATACAGCCGAAATACAACCTATATATTGCACATACACTTCCCGTACAATGGCCATGCAGTGCATCTTATACTAGTCAAACAGCCGCTCCATCCATCCACAACCTACTGCCTGCGCGTATGAGCCCTTCCCAGTGCGCCGCCGACGCTGGTTGAAGCCCTCGCCTGCGCCATGGCCCGTCGGCGACTCCTCGTCCATCCGGTAGCAGCAGACCATCCTCCCCGCCTGTTTCCTCCGCCCAGCTCGGCTGCACCGCAGGTCGGGCGCCTCCGGCTCCCCTGCCCTTGAGTCCGGTCGGCCAGGTCAGCCGCGTCGTTGGCTCTATCATCGGGCGCCTGAAGACAGTGCAGAGCAAAAATTCAGAGCAAGTTAAGATTCAGAGAGACAGTTCAAAGAAGGGCCAGCTCGGCCGGTTCAAAGGAAAAAGAAAAGGTCGGTTGTGATTTTTTGGACCTGCTGCGACAATAGAAAAATGTGAGCCGATTACTCAATAGTTCGGCTGGTGCTAGGTCGATTGTGCCCGCCAGTCTGCAGTTGTGTCCGATTGCGTCAGCTCGGCCGGTTCAAAGAAAAAAAAGAGAAAAAGAGGTCGGCTGTGATTTTTTGGACCAGCTACGACAAGAGAAAAGTGTGAGCCGATTGCTCAGTAGTTCGGCTGGTGCTAGGCCGATTGCGCCCGCCAGTCTACAGTTGTGTCCGATTGTGTCTGCTCGGCCAATCAGTAAAAAAAAAGAGGTCGGTTGTGATCTCTTGGACCAGCTGCGACAAGACAAAAGTGTGAGCCGATTGCTCAGTAGTTTGGCTGGTGCCAGGCCGATTGCGCCCGCCAGTCTGCAGTTGCGTCCATTTGCACCTGTTCGGCCATCCGACCGGGAAAAAAAAGTGGTCGGCCGTGATCTATTGGACCAGCTGCGACAAAAGAAAAATGTGAGCCGATTGCTCAGTAGTTCGGCTCGTACTAGGCCGATTGCGCCCGCCAGTCTTTAGTTGCATCCGTTTGCGCCTGTTCGGTCATCCGACTACAAAAAAAAAGAACCAGAGAGCCGATTGTGCTAGTAACCCTCCTGCGGAAAAGAAGAAGTGTGCGACTGCGTCCCGGATGGCATGCCATCTGCCCGGAGCGCCCACAAGAGATAATTTTCCCGACTGGTCGAGTCACCCGGAGGCTCGGAGGACGAACCTGCCGAGTGTCCCGTCTGCTACAACAACAGAAGACTCTCTAGATGACTCACCAAGTCACCTAGAGGCTACACCCAGTGGGTGCTTCGGCTGCGCCAAAAATTCAATGTGAGTTTTCGCTCAATAGAGCTTGTCACAGCAAGTGATGGATGAACCTGAGTAGTATTCGGGGGTTATCTCCGTGCTAATTCTAGTCGGCTACATGCTTGGCCCGGGACCGGCTGCCTCTGGGAAGGACGGATAACCCAAATTGTTATTTCCCACAGATGAATTAGTAGTGTGTAGGATACCAAAGGCTCGTTTTTCGAGCCAGCTGCAGACCGCAGGTCGGCTGTAATGCTGGTAAGAGCAAAACCTGAAGGTCACCGCACATGAAAAAACGTCCGAAGAGAGAACAGTTTGGTGACCCGATCGCATTCCTTTTTAGAAGTTTGCTCGGCTGAGATTGCTCCCCAAAGCCTAAGTACTGTATACTCTATCTCGCGGCCCAACTCTTGAGCCAGATGCAGACCGCAGGTCGGCTCTAATGCTGGAGAGAGCAAAAGCCAACGGGAGGAATGAACAGAAAATTTACTGAAGGGCCCGAGCTAAGCCGAGTCAGCCTCCCGATTGCACAAGTTTACAATTCAGAAAAGCAATGAATATTTGATATGTCTGCAATGACTAACTCTATCTTATGCATGATAGTTTCCGGGGGAAAACTACTGAGACACTTGACGGCATCGACTGCAACAGTAGCAAGAGAAGATCCGAGCCGACTGCACGCAATCGGCCCGAATCTCGGAGGCTACACCCAGTGGGTGCGCTGACGCGCCCCCACCGGAAAGAAGCTGCCCCAAGGGCAATTACCATCCATCTACACCGACAAGTAAGAAGCCCCCGGATGACTCTTCGAGTTACCCGGAAACTCGGAGGCTATTGTCGGGGGAATAAGCCCCCGGTAGGGTCAAGAAGGCGAAATATTTTTCAAGACATTGGGCGCTGATTGCGCCCTCGGTCCAGCTCGGCGCCTGCCGACTGCGCCACGCACCCGACCGACTGCTTGCTCGCCGTCTGCTGATTTCCCGCAGTTCGGCTGCCCGGAAGTCAACCGAAGCATCAACTGACAAGACAAGACATGACGCGCCACGTTGTGAATAGTGTAAAGGTGTGAGATGTCACATTACATCACATCCACCCTTTTCTCCATGTCCCCTTTGTCTCCTTGTCTCCCAACCACTTGTACCTTCTTGTCCCCTTGTGCCTCCTATATAAAGGCACCAAGAGGCCAAGCCAAGGAGCCCTCTCCCGCCTCTCTTATTTCCCCCCTGGATGCACTCCTCTCCCTCACTCACGGCTAGGAGGAGAAGAGGAAGAACAAGTAGTTTAGCTAGCAATAGCAGAGTAGTAGAGCAAGCAGTGTAACAAGCATTAGTATACAGATTAGAGTAGTTTAGGAGATACAGCTCAAGGAGCACCTATGTACAGATAGTTGCATATAGTCCAGACATGCAGGAGTAGGGGTTTTATCTCTACGGAGAGCCCCGAACCTGGGTACATCGCAGTGTTCCCAATCTCGCATCCGGCACCAGCCACACCAACCTCGGTCTGTCACCCTCTTTAGCCATCCCCATGGCATCTGCCGTTACATATCGACGACAGTGATCCTCCATCGGTCATAAGATACCTTGGTACACCAAACCTAGGAAAAATTACATCTTTGAGCATTTTCAAAGATGTCTTGTGATCCACACTCTCAGTGGGGATTTCTTCAACCCACTTAGTTACATAATCAACAACTACTAAAATGTGAGTGTACTTGTGTGAGGGAGGAAAAGGACCCATAAAATCGAAACCCTAGCATTCAGAAGGCTCAATCACTAGAGAGTAATTCATAGGCATCTCATTCCTCCTACTAATATTACCAAATCTCTGACGAATATCACAAGATAAAACATAATTTTTGGCATATTGAAAGAGTGTATGCGAATAAAAACTTGATTGGAGAACCTTATGCGCGGTCCTCTCGCCGGCATGATGTCCTTTGTAGGGACTATCATAACATTGTCTGAGAATGTCCTTCTGCTAGTGTTCTAGTATGCATCTTCTCACGATCCCGTACGGACCTTCTTTGAAAAGATGAGGGTCATCCAAAAAGTAATGCCACAAATCGTGGAAGAACTTCTTCCTTTGCTGAAATGTTAAACCTGGAGGCAATTACTTTGCAACGATAAAATTAGCATAATCTGCAAACCAAGGATCGGAGAGAGATTGTACTTTTACAACAGCTAGTTGTTCGTCTGGAAAGTTGTCGTTGACGGGAATGGGATCACACGGTATATCTTCTATCCTTGAAAGATTATCCGCCACCGGATTGTCTGCTCCTTTCCTATCAATAATCTGAAAATCAAATTCTTGAAGAAGGAGTACCCACCTGATGAGTCTTGGTTTGGCATCCTTCTTCTCCATAAGGTACTTAAGGGCAGCATGGTCAATATGAATAATGACTTTAGAATCAACAATATAAGGTCTAAACTTGTCACAAGCAAACACCACTGCTAAGAATTCCTTCTCAGTAGTAGCATAATTCTTTTGAGCACTATCAAGGGTTTGGCTAGTATAACATTCAATTTCTTATCAACCCTTTGTCCTAAAACAACTCCAACAGCAAAATCACTAGCATCACACATAATTTCAAAGGGCAATTTACAATCAGGTGGTTGTACTATAGGAGCGGTTATTAAAGCTTTCTTAAGAACTTCGAAGGCCTCCTTACAATCTTCATCAAATACAAAAGGAACATCCTTCTGGAGAAGATTAGTGAGGGGTCTTGTAGTCTTAGAAAAATCTTTAATAAATATTCTATAGAAACCAGCATGTCTGAGAAAACTATGAATACCTTTGATGTCCCTTGGATAGGGAATCCTTCCAATAGCTTCAATCTTCTCTTTGTCCACTTCAATTACCCTCTCGAAAATCTTGTGACCAAGAACGATCCCTTCGTTAACCATGCAGTGGCAGTTTTCCCATTTTAGAACTAAATTTGTGTCCTCGCATCTCTGCAAAACTTTATTAAGATTGTGGAGACAGTGGTCAAAGGAAGTTCATAGACGGAGAAATCGTCCATGAAGACTTCCACAATCTCCTCAGAAAAAACATGAAAAATAGCATACATGCATCTCTGAAAAGTAGCAGGTGCATTGCATAAACCAAAAGGCATACGCCTATAAGCATGAGTACCGTCAGGACACGTGAAAGTGGTCTTCTCTTGATCGGAAGTGTTAACAGGAATTTGAGAAAAGCCAGAGTACCCGTCAAGATAGCAAAAGTCGGTGTTTTTGGACAACCTCTCAAGCATCTGATCGATGAAGGGCAACGGGTAGTGGTCCTTCCTAGTAGCTTTGTTAACTTTTTGTAATCAATACACATTCTATATCCAATAACAACTCTTTGAGGTATTAGCTCATTTTATCATTAGGAACAACAGTCATACCTCCTTTCTTAGGAACACAATGAACTGGACTTACCCACTGATACTCTATCCTCGTTGGTTACCCCAAGTGGAAGGTTTGATGTAGATTATCGGAAATTTTCCCTTGGCAAAGATACCAAGGTTGAAAAGATCGTCTCCTGATACGTCCCAAACGTATCTATAATTTCTGCTTGCTCCATGCATGTTTTGTGTGGCTTTGCCATGTTTTGATTGAACTTTCATACACTTTTGAGCATATTTGGACTAATCTATTAACCCAGTGCACCCAGCTGCCAGTTGCTGTTTTCTGCTGTTTTTGTATTTCAGGTTTTCCGGCCATTAAAAGTGCTCCAAAAAATCCAGGAAAATCAGATAAAAAATTAGCGTCGCGGAAGCTTCTGGAAATACCAAAGCAGCGAAGGGGGGCCACCACTAGGGAGCCAGGAGGGTCCTTGGCGCGGCCCCACCCTAGGCCGCGCCAGGAGGCCTCTTGGCTGCCTGGTGGGTCCCCTTAACGCCCCCCTTCGCCTATATTTACCCCTTAGGGTGGAAACCCCTAAGACGGACTCCTCTTTCGCGATCTCGCCTCTGTACCGCCACCGCCGCCGTTTCAAGATCGGGGCTGCCTGGAGAAGCTGCTCCGGCACCCTGCCGGGAGAAGCTACCCCCTCCGGGAGACCATCCATAGCCATGGACGCCTCCTGTATGTACCGTGAGTAGTTTTCCTTGGACCATGGGTCCGTGACCAGCAGCTATGTGATCTATCTCTCCCTTCTTTGTGCCTCCACTTTCGAGTCCTCGTGAGCTGCTTCACATGATCGAGGCACCTATGTAATTTCTGTTGTTGCTATGCTGAGTTTGTTGGGATCTGATGGATTATGAGACTATGTTCAGATTGTGATGAGTAATATATTTGGTCTTCTCTTTTATATTTTGTTCTTTAGTAAATTATTGCATGTTCTCCGTTGCGGTATTTGCTTTGGCCAAGTATTTTATTTGCAAATCCAAGAGGGAGCGTTATGCTTGATTGTGGGTTCAACCCCCTGATGTCTAGCTTGAGTGACAGAAACATGAGACTAGGGGATGTGTTGTTGCCACCAGGGATAAAAGAACGGCGCTTGTACTTGAGGGTGCAAGGATTGTTTACTTTACGCAAAGTTCTCTTAATGCAGTTGTCTGTTGCTTTGAGTTTACACTTTGGGTGGGATTCACAACTTAATACCAGCGAGATGTTCTGGATAGATATCTCAAGGTGGATGATTCGTAGTAGATGCAGATGGATTTTGGTCTACTTACCTTGGCGTACTGCCTATTGCTTTTGAACCCTTCCTTTCTTTGCAACATAGTTAGCATTGCGGTGCCTTCATAATCCTGTCAATTGCCCAACTGTGATTTGTTTACCTTGCTAGCACTTTTATCATCTTTTGAGAGAGAGACATCACTAGTGAAAATCACGGGACCCCGGTCCATCTTCATATCATTGTTTACACCCTCAATTTACTTTTAGTCTTTACTTTCAGTAGCCACTATCATTATCTCTTGCGTTCATCCTTTGTAAACGGCAAGACCGGAGGAATTGACAACTCCTCTGTACTCGTTGGGAGCAAAGTTATTTGTATCAGTGTGCAGGTACAGGTGAAGTAGCAACCTCGGCGCCACTGTTCACTTTACCACCTTCTTGTATCCTTCGGAGTCCTACGGGAGACAATCCTTGGTATCTTTGCCAAGGCAAAACTTGCCGCTAGTCTACTATATCCAACCCTGCACTCGGGGTAATCAACGAGGGCTTGAAGAGTATAACACTCTCTTGCCACCAGCAAGTTTTCTGGCGCCGTTGCCGGGGACTCCAGCCTACAAGATAGGGGAGTTGCACACTATCTTTTATCTTTGCTTTTTAGTCTTCTCAGTTTACCCTTTAGTTTTTATCTTTTTGTCTTATATCAAAAATCCACAAAAAAAAATAGTATGTCTAGTTCCTTACTTGCCAATCAATGTCTGACTTCTTTGAAACTAGATCTTATTGGCATGGGGGATTCACCGAGGATCAACAAAAGTGGTACAAGGAACACCGATTGTCTCAAAAGGTGATACACTTATGGAAGAAAATACACCAGTTGTATGACTATGCTAGAAACTTGTGCTCAATATATAATATATCTTTCTGCAGGGATGAATCTTGTTGCTTTATGAGGCACAAACACCTTGCTTTCCAATGTGAGTACAATGATGATGAAACCTTAGCTTCTTATGCTAAGAGAAACTATGATTTTTATGATGCAGAGGAAATAGAAGAATTTGTTGCTTATAAGGGTGCCTATGAAATTACTTCTCTTCTTAAAAATATTGATGATGCCCCTTACAAATCTGAGAGTCTTGCTATACTTAACTATTGTTTGTAAAATTACTATGCAAACTATTATATTACTGATCATCTTGAGAGAATCTCTCCTCCAAAGGAAGATACTAATGTTTTGCAGGACTCTATGGAAGAAGAAATTACTGAACCTAAAAGCTCCTTGGATGAAAAAGAGGAGGAGAGCGACGAACAAAAGGAGGAAGAATGGAGCCATCCGTGCCTACCTTCTAATGGGAGTAACTCTTTGACTCTTACCTTATATGAGTGTTATGATCCTATGAATTCTTGTGGAATATCCCTTTTTGATGAAGTTGATGCCTTCTATACTTTTGGCCAAGATGCCACTATGGATGATGCTTACGAAGATGAACTTGCTATAGTTCCTTACGTTAAGCATGAAATTTTTGCTATTGCACCCGCACTTGATTGTCCTATTATCCTTTTGAACTCTCCAAATCATACTCTGGAGAATTATGCTCTTATTAAGGCTCAATGTGATGGGTTGCATTTATCTTATGTTCCTAAAGACCGTGTTGGAAACTATACACGTGTACTTGTAGGTCATGAACAACATGATTTATGTGATAGTTATATTATTGATGTTGCTCATGATACTATTGAAAATTACTTCGAGAGAGGAAAGCTTGGTTCTAAAATCTTTCATGTTACAAAAACACCTCTCTTTTTGATGAAATTATTAAAGTTGCTCTTGTTCCACCTTCCTATGCTTGTCACTTTGTGCTTCTTTGATTTATTTTCTTACAAGATGCCTATACATAGGAAGTGGGTTAGTCTTAAATGTGTTTCATATTTGCTTCTTGATGCTCTCTTTTGCTTCAAAATTCTTGTTCTTGTGAGAGCATCTTCTATAATCTTCAAGCCTAGCTAATGGCTTTAAAGAAGCGCTTTCGGGAGGCAACCCGCAACGAATTTAGGTTTTTCTTTTTGCTTTTGTTCTGTTTTTAGTGGTCTTGATGATTGTTACTACTGTAGAAACATCATTGTATCTTTACTTTTCAAGCTTTGTGCCAAGTTTAGCCTCATACGGCAAGGGAAGTAAAAGTTGTGACATGCTGTCCAGAAAACAGATTATGTCCTCGTGACCAGAAAAATTCCAGAAAAATCCCAGTTCATCTTTTTTTGAGCTGAAATTTTTACACAGCGTGCTCTATACAATTACGAAACTTCGTATGTTCTGAGTTTTTTGATTTGAGTTGCAGAAGTATCCCTAAAAAATTCTTTACTGCCTGTTGTTCTGTTTTTCACAGATTCTGCCACGTTTTGTCTCTCCTAACTTTTGCAAACCTTAAGCTTGCTTTTTCTTTTCAAAAACCTTTTGGCAATATTGGGAAACAGTTGCTCTTCAAGTTTATCTTTATTTCCAGTAAGGGAAAAATTATTTTATTAGGGTACTAACCTCTCTAATCAGCCTACAATGAGTTATGTATGAAGGGAGTTTTCAAGTGCGCGATGGAGGATGATGAAAGAAGATTCAGGAGTGTCAAGCGCTCAAGCTTGGGGATGCCCCCATGCATCCCCAATAAATATTCAAGGAGACTCAAGCGTCTATGCTTGGGGAAGCCCCCGGTGCATCCCCTCCTTCATCAACAATTATCAGTTCGTCTCTCGTTGCACTATATTTTTATCACTTCATGCGTTATGTGCTTTGCTTGGAGCGTCTCGCTCTTTACTTTTCTAGGTTTGTTTTGCTTTCTTTGATGTAGTAACAAGTTAGATCCCAGCTTACTTACTCTTTTGTGTGGGAGAGATACACGCTCCGCTTGAATTAGAACTCCTCATAGGATTTGCATGCTTATTCTTTTAGCTGTGAGCTGTTCTTTTTCTTTTCTTAGCTGTTGTTCTGTTTAGTTGTAGTGCTTTAGTTTTTCTAGAGCTTTTATTTGTCTTAGATTGAACTTTCTATAGGTTTCATGTTTTATCTTGTTAGAGAGTTTGCCTGTTGCACTGAGTCCTGTGTCTTGACTGAAAGTAGGTAGTTAAAGTTGCTATTCTCTTTATAGTAGTAACTTGCAATGGTTTTGAGGTATTGATGTGAGTAATGTTTGAACCTATGGTGTCAAGAGATCTTGCCTATTAGTGATAGATGTCGTATTTTGGGCAATCCGTGTTTATTTTCAAAAAACTACAAAGCTAGTTGAGAATTCTAGCTACTAGATGGATCACTAACCTCTGGAGGGTTCGAATATTAGAGTACACTCACGTACCATGAGTCGAGGATGCGCAAGGATAACCAAACCCCCATACACTCCTCCTCGGGGTACTTGTCTCTTTGTGAACCTCCTTATTAGATTGAGAGTTACCGATAATAAGTGCATGAGTTCTTCGGACTAATGTGAGTATTCGAAAGTTGACACTTCCACCTCCTCATATTTGCTAGCCTCTCCAGTGCCGTGCATTGCTTTCTTCTCACTCCGAGAGTTGGCGTCCACCTTCGCCGGTACATCCAAACCCTTGGCATGATACGCTCTGTCATCATAAACCTCCTTATATCTTTCCTCAAAACAGCCACCATACCTACCTATCAAGGCATTTCCATAGCCTTTCTGAGATACATTGACATGCAACATCCACCTTCTCATGACTTGATCCTCATGTCATACATGCTACTTGCTTGATCGATAAGCCGCATGCTAGTTGGGCCTTGCCCTAATCATTGCTACATGACGCGCTAGTATCATTGCATATCCTGCTACCCTGGCAGAGGCATACATTTGCATCATGATAGTTACATTTTCTTTATGTGAGTACCTTTGTAAAAGTGTGAAAGATCTCCTATATTCTTGTAAAATATAGAGTATTGCCCCTAAAGTGAGGAAAAGATCCCAAAGAGGACAAAATCAAAAGATCCCAAAGAGGAAAAATGAGAGTTAAATAGAAAGAGCCATTGAGGCCACCGAAAAATAAAAAATAAAGAGAAAAAGAGAAAAAGAAAAATAAAAAGAGAGAAGGGGGCATACTACTATTCCTTTTGAGAGATCCACACTAGTACTTCATCTTCTATCCCTTGTACTCCATAGAGATCATCATCATGCATATAGCTATGTGGGGACCTTCACACTATAGAACTTGGCTTGTATATTCCAATGATGAGCCTCCTCAAAAGAGCTCTAGGTCTTCTTGAGCAAGCAAGTTAGATGCACCCCCACTAGTTCCCTTGGAGAGCTTTTAGCTCACATGTGCATCCGTTGCATGGCAATCCCTACTCCTCACATCATATCTATCATTCGGCTTTCTCTCGCCTATGGTTGTCCTCATTGATGTGAGCCTTTCACACCTTTTTGTCTTCCTCCTCCACCTTCTTTCTGTTTCACCTTTTAGGTGTAAACTTTCTTGCTCACGCTCATCCATTGCATGAGTGCTCAAAATATCGAAAGGGAGTGGATCAGTTTGACTTGTACCTGGCTATTGGTCTGGGGATGAGTCAAGATAAGAATCCAAAGGAGACTAACTGTGAAACTTTAGTAGATAGTTGTTCTCAACAACCTTACTTTTTCTCTCGTATTTCCCTATCCCTTGCTTGCACGCAAACACCATTTGGAGACATTCGAGTCACGGACAGCAAGAGCTCTTGTGTAACACCCTCAGATCCAGTACAGTAATCACTACAGTGATTCCACTGTTAGTGATCATTACTGTTGATGATCAGGCCATGATCACCTTTGATCATAGCTCTGTCAGTTTACAACCCTGATAAAATTTTCAAATTGTGTGGACTATTGATTTGCTCCAAAGAGTTTTGGGAGATTGTTAACCATCTGGCAATTTGTTAGACCAAGTGAAAGTCCAAGTATGTGATCAGAGGGGGAGGGGGTGAATGATCACTTCAAAATTTTCGACTGAAACTTTTGAAGTGAAGCATAAGTGATGCGGAATAGCGAAGTAAAACTGGAAGCGAAACTAAATGCAGTGAATCAAAACACATTGAAGCATAACTGTGAAGCAAATGCAATAATGAAGGTAAATGCTTGAAGTAAAACGAACTGGGACTCGACGATGTTTGTTCGACCAGTTCATGCTCTGCAAAGCGCTACGTCTGGTTGGAGGGACTGGTGATTGAACACCTGGAGCAAATCTCTCTCCGTCCGTTGCTCCACTGCACCAAACTCCTTGAGCTTGGTCAGTTCTTCACTCGTGGTTGATTATTGAGGAAATTACCGAAACCTTTGACAAACTGGACTTCGAGGCGACAATTACTCTTCGCTCTCTGAAGAACAACACTCTAACCGTCTAGGAGAATTGCAGTTCTCCAAGATAAAAATGCTAGTAAGCTTTCACCTAAGTCATCTCGAATCTACTCAGATCAATGGGACTTAGGCTTCAGTATTCTGGATTTTGGGTTTTGCTTCGGTGGCGTTTTTGGGGTGCTCTCTTCAATCTCTCTCAGGAATATTCTTGGAGCAGCCACCCGCAAATGGAGGATGGGGCGGCGTATTTATAGTTGGCGATCCCGAGGTGCGGAATGACCAAATTGACCCGAGGTGAAAGCTTGACACGTGTCCACAACGGTCGGATTTGTCATTACTGCGCAACTTTACTTGAGGAACAAGTAAAGCTGACTCACGGACTTAGTTCTGCTTCAGTAGCCAAAGAAAGAAGTCTTTGCTACCGAAACTTAACTTGTGCACATGAGATTTCTTCGCTCAGGCTTCTCACTTGGTTTGGATTTGATCTGAGCATTTTCTCAATGAATTTGGTGTCCACAAACTAAATACCCCTCTTGATAGTACGGTTTGTCCTATGACTCAAAGAACCAAAAAAGAACTACACAAAAACATCTAAGTCTTGCGCCGTCTTCTTCATTTCCTTCAATGAGTAGAGCTTCAGGACACCTTCATTTCTGGGGGTCATCCTTCGTGATTAAGCTTCGCTCCGTGGGTAATGCTTCGATAGCTTGAAGACCTTCCCTGAAGCTTTATCACCTAGCTTGTCCTTCAGGAACCTATACAACTGTTTACACTAGAAAACATTGTTAGTTCCTCTACTGTCTTGTCCAACAATATCCAAACACACGGGGGCAAAACTTTGCTCTTACAATCTCCCCCTTTTTGGACTATTGTTGACAAAACAGGCATCGATAAAAGATATTGAAGTTTTTGTGAAGTGAAGGGACAAACTCTAAGATATGAAGTTTTTGGCTCCCCCTGAATGCAAGCATCGAAGATTTATATAATCGAAGTTAATGCTTGAGATAATTTTCTTCGGTGGAGAGCAAAACAAACTATCTCAGCGAATACAATTGCATTTGAAGATATGTATCCAGGAAAGTATGCAATTGCTTTCAATGACCTGTGACTTAGAAAATAATAACCACCTGCAAGATAGAAGATACGAAGCAATACTTGCAAGCAAAGGGTTTATTAAAACTTAAGCGTAGCACAGGAGTAGCAGAACCGAAGTTAAACTTAAGTTACAACCCAATCGAAGAGAATGGAATGTTTGTTGTAACTTAACCAAACGAAGCAAAAGAGAATAGAAACCCTTTTCCTGATGCAAATCTAACTCATCGATGCCCTCATTCTCCCCCTTTTTGTCAATGATTGGACAAAAGGTTGAGAAAAGGTTCGAGAGATCTATTTCGCGGCATCAACACCCTGAGAACTCGACGAAGCTATGCTTGACGAAGACTCATCCGACGAAGACTGATCGCCTGAGGATTCTTCTTCGGAAGAAGACGTAGGAATAGCTTCGTGGCGTGTCTAAGTGATGAGGTTAATGTCGAGGTCGCTGTCGTCGAGGCCGTCGTCGTCGTTTGAAGTAATGGAGTCGTTCTTGGAGACGTTATCAGGCCGTATGGGTTCAGATTCGTTGAAGAAGAATACTTCATCAATCTTGTGCAGGGGAGGGATCTTCTGATTCGGGCGGTCCACTGTGGCATCACGGGAAAAGTGTCGCTGGAGGTGCTCATACTCTTTGTAGATGCGATCTTTACGAAGGCCTTTGACAGAGTTGAACTTCCGGAGCCCCTTCCAGGAATGGCGTTTGAGAACACGCAAATACTGATTGTTGTTAAGTACAATGTTGCCAACTCTGTTGATCTCATCAGCAAGAAATTGCATTTGGCGCTGATTGGCTTCAATTTTGTTTTCAAGCATTTGCTGCGATCGAAGATTAACTTCAAAATGATGGCAGTCTTTCTGGAACTTCTTGGATAAGTTTCGCTCATTGACTTCATGGCGCACACCAACATATGTGGCAAAAGGATCATTGGGCTTCCTCGGCAATGCCAAAGTGTCACGCACTGGTGGCGAGAAAAGCTTCGGGTGATGGCGAGACACAAAATCTTCGTTCCTGCCATAGTCACATACAACTTGCAGCCAGGGAGCATAAGGTTTCAGTGTGAACGGTAGCTCTGCTGCATGAACCAAGTTCCTAATGAAGCAGTCTTCAAAGTCAAAGAGAAGACCATGAGTGAGCTTCATAATTGCATGTCTTGTCTCTGGATAAATGTTCGATTCTTCCGAAGCAGTACTCAAAGGGATCAATGAGTTGGACAAGATGTAGAACCAAGTCCTTGAGATGAAGTTCAAATGCTTCGGGCGAATGTTTGCAGGGAAATAGCTTGCAGAGACTTCAGTATCCAACAGAGTAGAAAATTCTTCTTCAGTCAGATCAGGTTCTAAGTGAATCTTTTCTTGAACTCCAGAATGCCTTGGAATATTGACTATCTCCATGAATTCGGCAGAGGACATCCTGAAGACTTTGCCTTGAATCATCCATTCCAGTGTCCATGAGCTGGGTTCTTTGGCATCACCAGAAACAGAAAGAGTTGCATAGAATTGCTTGATGAGCTCAGAGTTGAATGGAGTGCTCAAAGCAAACAACCGAGTCAAATTCTGATTTTCAATAGTTTCGACGACGTTCTGAAAGCAAGTGGCAGTGGAAAGACTTCGCATGTCCAGAAACTTGTTCCTAAACAGAACTCCTTGCTGACAGAAGACTTTGGTGTATAGGACTTGTTGCTCTGCAGTCCAAAAGCGAAGATCATCTGCGGTGCGGTCTGAAGCATACGGACTGACACCAAAGAAACGATAGCGCTTTCGATGCTGTTCCAAGTTGAAGTCCGGTCCATGCCTTGAAGAATAACCAGCACCCTTGAATATAGGAAAAGTTTCACGAGGGTAATTGGAGTCAAGCTGGGTATCTTGGCAGGGGCACGAACGCGCGTGAAACCTTTACAGAGGAGCAATTGGATTGGCTCTTGAAGGGCCAGCAGATTGAGCGACTATAAGCGCTTGCTCTTGCAACAGATTCAGTATCTGAACTTGTTCTTCTTCATCATCAAGTGCTTCGGTATGGGGCACATTTGCTTCGGAATCTTGAACTGTTCTGGCAGGGGAAAAGTCTCGGGATATATGAGTTCTGGAGTGGGTTGGGGAGGGTGCGTTTTCTTCATGGGGAGGTGAAGGAGGTGGTGCAGGAGCAACTGGTAGAGTGGGAATCCTTTGTGGTTCGGGGGTTGGAGCACGGATGGGTGTGGGAACACGGGGTGGTATGGGTGTGGGAGTTCTTTGTGGTGGAGTTGGTTTGGGGGCGGTTCTGGTAGGAGAAGGTGTGGGAGTCTTGGTGGGTGGAGCTGAAGGCTTTGGTATGGGCTGGGATGGCTTTGGCTTCGGTGTACGAGTGAGAACTGCTTCAGGAGTTTCCTTTGGCTATTCTTCACTGGTATCCATGTCTGCAGCTGAAGCCAAAGTAACCTTGCGATTCTTGGTGGTTCTCTTCTTGGGTGAAGGGTCTGAAGCCTTTGAAGCAGTGGGCTTTGTATCCGGTGGTTCTGCTTTGAGCGAAGCCTTGCGCTTCCTTGAATCCCTTTCAATAATGGATGTATTATAGGTCTTCACCATTTCATCTACAGCAGCCTTGACTTTGCCTTGAAGATTTTGATATTATTCTTGGTGGTGGAATTGACATCCGTCACTTGTTGAAGCAATTTCAGGGCGTGCTGTTTGAATTCTTCATCAGGTTCTGATTCAGCTCACTTCTGATAGTTGTGAATCTTTTTGATTTCAGCCCTATCTCTTGAATGCAGATCCTTCAACTGACTGATCATTGTGGTGATCATAGCTTCGATAGAGCTGGAGATGTAGACTTCTCCAAGATCAACAGCGTCAGGATATTCAGCTGCACATTTCTCCCAAAGGGCTTCATTGATGCGCAATTGATCCCAGAGTTCGCCTTCACGTGGGTCAGGGAATTGATGGTCACTCTGACGATCAGCTTCAGCTTGAGCTTCAGGCAGAGATATGCCTTTCTGTTTTGATGGAATAGCTTCAGAGGGGGGTGTCATATCAACAATGGATTTCTTCTGACTTGCCCTAGCAGCTTTCTCAGCTTTCTTTGTCCTGAGGCCATCTAAAGTGGCCTTTCGTTTAGCTTCATTCTCGGCCAGCTGTTTAGCTTCAGCGGCAACTTTTTCTTCGTTCTTTTCGGCTTCGGCGAGCTTGCGCTTCGTCTCAGCCTTCTCAGTAGCCAATCTGACGGAGTCCAACTCCTTTTGCTTTCTTGCATTTTCTTCATCTGCTTTCTTCTTCTCAGCAGAACTTCTGGCAAGTATGTTGCGCTCAAGTGCCTCTTTGAGGTCTTTCTGTCTCAGTTCTTCTTCAGTGAGCTTTCGCTTCGACGAAGGGATGGTTGCAGCAGACTGCTTCGGATTCGTTGATGCTGAGGCCTTTGCAGGTTGTTTTTTGGAAGGGTCCTGCCTTTGCTTCGATCGCCTCTCCGTGTCGAGAGAATCAGCCGGTGGCTTGGAGGCCAAGGGCTTCGCAACCACCAAGTTGGAGAGATCAATGGTGGGGCGAGCGGAGGGCTTGAACTTGGGGTCTTGAATCTTAACTCCTTGAGAAACAGGTTTTTCTCCTGCATTCTTCTTCAGTGAGATCTGAAGCCTTTGCTTCTTGGGGGGGAGCAGGATCATCAGATTCATCATCTGCTTCAGATTCTGATACGTTGTCGGCAGCATTTGATTCGTCCAACATTGAATCCTCCAGAGCAGCTTGCTCTTGCCTGGCATGCTCTTCATCTTCTGTGGTAGCATGGGGAGGAGAAGCAGATTTCTTCTTCAGCTTCTTCTTCTTCTTCTTCTTCTTCTTCTTCGAGCTTGGCCCTTCATCATGGGCTTCAGCTTCAACCATCTTGGCTGCCTTCTTTTCATCTTTGAGTCTCTTGATTTCAGCAGCAATCCTCAAACGTTCTTGTTCCTCTGGATAGTCATCAGGTGTCTTAAGAGTGTTGGGGTGAGGAAGCTTCGGTGGAACTGGGTAGTAAAGGTGGCGATTTTCTTCGGTGTACTGACTGCACATGGCCGAAGTATATTGATAGGGTGGACTGAAGGCAAATTGCATTGAGCACTTCCAGTCAGGGATGCTCTTGTACTTGTACCATTTAAAAACCCAGTACCGGCGAATGTTTTGTAATAGATTCTTGCGCTGATCCTTGGTTTCTCCAGGAGGCATGTCATATCCAAGCGCAATGCGAATGGATTCGGGGATGCCTCTTGCATTGTTGGTTTCCTTCGTTCTGCCGCCTTTATTCTTCGGAGCAGACCATTCTGCTTCGTTGATGTGGTCAAGATTGGGTGACTCATTTCCGAAGCCTAACTCTGCAGACATCCTGTGAAAAGCACAAAGAAAGCGAGGGAAAAGGCAAGTATGGAATGAGCACCAGCAAGAGTTTCGATCCAAAAACAAAAGTTTTGACAAGAGATTCAGTGAAGAATTTGGGTAAAGATTTTGGTCTGTTCTGAGCTAGACTTAACCTCATGCAATGATTAACTGAAACCCTAACACAGAACAGATGGATTCTAACCCTAACTTCTAACCTGAATCGGGATGGAAACCTTTGGCTAGCAGAAACAGATTTCCCAATAGTGCAATGATCCAACGGATCTGTCGGGACCCGGGGTTAGCGTATGCAAGTACAGTTAAGACATAGTCATATGGAGAGCCGAGAACCGCACCCACTTGTCTAAGCAGACAAGGCCAAGCACTGAACATTCTCGGAAAGCATCGTTCGTGAGGGGCATCCCATCCAGGCCGGATGATCAACTGAGATGGGTCCTCATCGTCCGCTCACAAGTCAAATGATATGGGTGGTGAACTCCCATATTCAAAGACAAGTCGCCTCAACCATACTACCGACTATCTCAAAACTCTTACATAGACTTACTCCAGCCCAATCACTTAGTCGGGATCTAGGGAGGGCTCGATCATACCACAAAGTGTGCACGAGACGGAGTCTCGAGCAATCGCATCGCGATGCCCCAAGCTGCGCACATCTAAGGGCCACTTGGTGTATGAAAGACCGCCAGCCAGAACACAACTAAGGTCTCGAAAACCCATACAAAGACATGCATGTTATAACCATACACGCAGCACACATGCCTTGTATGAACAGTAGGTACCATTGCAATTCTCTACAAAGTGTACATTTTATTTATAACTCTTATAGAGTACACACAGAGATCACATACATGTGACCCAACATTACAACATAAAGCGGAAGCAAATTATGTCTGAGTACAGACAAGTTTAACAAATTGGCTTAAGAAGCCTTATTCAACATAAAGCCCTCCACGAGGGAACCAGTCTGCTGACTGGGACTAGACTAGCTTAACTTCAGTCGTCCAGCTCGATGAAGAAGCCACCTTCGGGGTCAGTGGCGTCATCTAAAACATAGATTAAGCAAACGTGAGTACAAAGGCGTACTCAGCAAGACTTACATAGGAGCTATACTACTCATGTACATGTGTCAAGGTAAAAGGAGGTGGGGTTCACTTGCAGAAGTGCCAGCTTTGACTTGGCTAGTCCTGAACTACGAGTACCAGACTTTGAGGTAAGAAGCGTACACGAGTCCACTACTTTCTCCAACCAATACACCACTATGGTGCCTTCCTCGACTTCCCCACGAGAAAGCACGCCATAGCACTCACACTTATCTTGGTGTATTTTAGAAGTATCCGGTTCAAGTTATCTAATAATCAAGCTAAGCTTTCCAAGTAGTCCATAACCGCGGACGCGGCTATTCGAATAGTTTTGTTAACCTTGCAAGGGTGTACCGCTACACACACATGACCATCATTTACCGCCTTTGATCTCCACACCATTCAAGGGGTGCCAGCGAGGATGCTCACCACAACTGTTACCTCATAGCCTATCTAGTCCAAGAAAGCCGCCTACTTGGGTTGGCTACCACAATCGTGAACCCGGCCGGTTTACCGAAGTGGACCCAAGCGATGTGTGCGTGGTGCATAAGCCGGTCTCGTGTGAGCCGTTCTCTCACTTAGCATCCAGGCCACAAGCCTACCAGAACTCCGAACTACTGCGACATCTGGACATCGAAAGGGATGAGTTAATAGGTTGAGAGGGGTCAGTGAGCCCAATGTGTGGTTGTACTCTTCATCTTGGATCACCACACAAGAACTCGGACTTAGGGCGGTGTTCAACGAGACAACCCACCGTGTACTCCTACACAGCCTCTCATCGTTCACCTTGTATTAGGGTCGATTCACCAACACTTTTCTACCATCATCAACATGATCATTCCCATCCCGACTCACATCACAGTAACAACATGGTATCATACTAAGCATGCAATAAGCGGTAACATTTGCAGGGGCCACATGATATCAAACAACTCCTACAGTTGCTAGGATTGTGGTTTGCTTACTACTGTGACAAAATGATAGGTCATGCAAAGGAATGGGTTCATCTATGCGGTAGAAACGAAGCATGGTGATCATCCTAAACAATGCATAAGCGAGACATGAGAGGGAAGTGGGATTTTATCGACATGATCAATGGGGTTTTGCTTGCCTTGCTGACGAGGTTCGGGCTCTGGATCTTCAGCGAAGGGGGTGACCTCTTGCTCCGGTTCCACCTCTACTCGACAAACAAAGCACGAAGTAGCAATCAATATGAATGCAATGCTCAAGCACATGAATGAATGTTGAAACTTGAAGTATAAGTTTTGATGTGTGAGGCAATTCCATTTAAGTGGAATATATTGCATTTAAAATGCAAATTCAAACTCCACATTTGAATTCAACCTAGTCAAGTTGCAAGTGACATGGTTTGATCATTTTGAATTATTTTCAAATGTGTAAGATGTGCCTCTGATGTGTGGTTAAAATACATCATAATTCCATGGTCCAAGTTGCAAGATCAAGTGATTTGAATTTGAATTAAATTCAAATAAACCAAATGACATATGCTACTGGTCCCATTTTAATTTCAACTCAAACAGAGTTGAAAGTTGCATATTTGGAAAGATAATTTTCTCCTGATCATTTTTCATATATTATTTGTCCAATTTGGAGTTAATATGAATTTTCTATGAATTTCCAATGTTTGGGGTATTTTCTGGATTTTTTGGAATTCTTTTAATCTCTGGAAATTCATTAATTCGATTTACTGCGTCAGGCTGACGTCAAGCTGACGTCAGGGGGGGGGCTGACATGTGGGTCCACCCTGTCAGTGGCTGGGTTAACTTAACCCGTGGGTTAAATTAATCCAGTGGCTTAATTAAGCCACTGGGCCCACTGGTCAGTGACCCAGGGGTCACTAATCAGGTGATTAGCCGGGGGGGTTAACGCTGACTCGCCGGCGGCTTGACGCCGGCGACTGGACCACGGCGGCGCTGCACGGGAACTTGATTCCGTCCACGGGAGGGCAAACGGAGGGCACCGGCTTGCTCCTGGAGGTCGTCCGCGTCTTCTGGAGGCATCGGGGGTCCACGGGGAGCTCTGCATCGACGACGGCGACGACTCCGGCGGAAGCAGAACCACGGCGAAGTCGCAGGCGACGCTACCGTGCACGGTTCGGGCTGAAATCGCTCGCGTACGAAAGCTAACATGCCCAGGAGCCAAACGCGCGCTCTGGCTGAGACGAAGGGGCACAGGGGCGACCTCGAGCTCATCCATGGCGGCGAGGTACTTCGGCTTCCATGGCGGATCGTCAAGGAGACAATGAAGAGGGGCAGGGAGAGAGGGGTTTGGACCGCCTGCTCACCAGGAACTCGACGGAGGTGGCGGCTTGAGCTGGGAGGGCTCGACGGCGACGAAATCGACAAAGGCGTCCTTCGGGTCCGGCGACGGCTCGAGCTCGATTCCGGCGGCTAGGAGGGCTCCGAGTTCGATTCGCTGCACTGGGAGACGTAGTCGACGACGAGGAGGAGGATGGACAGCACGGCGTAGCTCGGGGACGTCGTTGGCCACGCGGGCTTCAAGCTATGGCGACGGCGGCGTCCTGTTCTTCGTGGGGTTCAGCGAGAGAGAGGAGGATAGGCACTGGGGAGGGGCGGAATGAAATCACGGCGTCTCCAGGCGCGTCCAGGTGCGAGAAGAGGCCACGGGGAGGGCCGGAAGCTACTCGGCGTCGAGGTGGCGTCACCAGCTAGCTCGGTGGCATTCCACCGAGCAGCTTGGAGGCGCGGGAGGTGGAAGAAGACCCCCGTGCCCTTTTGGGCCGGCTGGGCTGGGGTGGGCCGACTTCGCCCAGGCGCCAGGTAAGTCTTTTCCTTTTCTGTTTAATCTTTCCTTTCTGTTTTTCTGTAATTTGTTCTGTTTAGCTAAAATAAATAGCTAAACATTTTATTAAATGCTGAAAACTTTTATGTGGCCTCATAATAAAATAAACTAGCCACTCATAAACTTTCAACATTTTTAAAATTCAAAAGATTTGAATTTTAAATCAAAAAGGGGTATTTCTTTAATTCCAAGGTACTGTTTGAATATTTGAAAAATCTATGAGCATGGGATGGGTCCCACATCACTTGATATGTGATCACACTCATTTATAAGACTTTTCAAAACTCTAACATGAATTTTTGGAAAATATTTTTATCTGGCCTTTTGAATTAATTCATCTGGGGGGTGTTCCTTCTCCCATTTGGATTTTGAAATTGATTTCCAAGATTTCTTTTTGAAATTTTGACATGATGCAAAGGTACTAGCTAACCCTAGCACATACCTAACAGAGGGATCTGACAACTCGCCCCCACTCAAAAGAATCTCGTCCCGAGATTCAGAAGTCCGCGGGAGGAAGGAGGGATACTCGGTAAGGAGACGGTCTTCTCTTTCCCATGTGGCTTATCTTTCAGAGTGGTGTGACCATTGCACTTTCAGAAACCTAATCTTCTGACGACGAGTGACACGCTCTGCTGAATCAAGAATACGAACGGGGTATTCTCGATAAGAAAGGTCATCTTGGAGATCAAGCGTTTCATGGTCGACTTCGCGGATGGGGTCCTTGAAGCAACGCCTGAATTGGGACACATGGAATACATCATGTACTCGGGAGAGGTGCGGCGGTAGTTCAAGTTGGTAGGCAACTTCTCCACGTTTAGCAATAATGCGGAAAGGTCCGATGTAACGTGGGGCCAACTTTCCTTTGATACCGAAACGTTGGGTTCCCTTCAGAGGAGTAACCCGAAGGTAAGCCTTCTCATCCAGATTGTAGCTCTCTTGCCTATGATGACGATCATAGTAGCTTTTCTGACGAGACTGGGCTGCTTTCAATTGATCACGAACAATGCGAACTTGCTCTTCTGCTTCCTTGATCATATCCGGTCCAAAGAATTGTCTTTCACCGGTTTCAGACCAGTTTAGTGGTGTTCGACATCGTCGTCCATAAAGGAGTTCAAAAGGAGCCATGTTCAGGCTGGATTGAAAACTATTGTTATAAGCAAATTCGGCAAATGGAAGAGAATTCTCCCAATTCTTTCCGAATGAGATAACACAAGCTCTGAGCATGTCTTCAAGAATTTGGTTAACCCTTTCGACTTGACCGCTAGACTGAGGATGGAAAGCCGTACTAAAGGAGAGATGAGTTCCCAAAGCACGTTGGAAACTTCCCCAAAATCTAGAGGTGAAAAGGCTACCGCGATCAGAATTGATCTCCAAAGGAATACCGTGAAGGGATACAATTCTGGAGATGTACAAGTCCACTAACTGACTAGCAGTTATAGACTCGCGAACCGGAAGGAAGTGAGCAACTTTGGAAAGCCTATCTATGACAATGAAGATGGCATTGTTTCCTTTCTGGGTTCTTGGAAAGCCGGTGATGAAATCCATACCGACTTTGTCCCATTTCCACTCGGGAATAGACAAAGGTTGAAGTGTACCAGCAGGTCTTTGATGTTCTGCTTTAATGCGACGACAAGCATCACATTCGGCAACAAATTGAGCAATGTCTCTCTTCATCCTAGTCCACCAAAATCTCTGGCGTAGATCTCGGTACATTTTTGTGCTACCGGGATGAATCGAGAGGGGTGTGTCATGGGCTTCTTTGAGGATGAGTTGCCTTAGTTCCTTATTCTTAGGTACTACCAAACGATTTTCAAAGAATACCGTTCCTTTGCTATCTGTGGAGAAACATTTAGCAACTCCGCTAGCAATGTTCTCCTTGATTCGGCGAACACCTCGTGCAGGCCTTTGGGCAACTATGATTTGATCCTCAAGAGTTGGTTTCGCCACCAAGGTAGAAATATAGCCATGAGGAACAATTTCAAGATTGAGCTTGCGAAAGTTCTCATGAAGAAGTGGTCGATACTGCCGTAACATGAGGTTGTTACAGTACGACTTACGACTTAGTGCATCAGCCATGACATTGGCTTTGCCTGGGGTGTAAGAAATTCCTACGTCGTAATCTTTTATCAACTCAATCCAGCGTCTTTGCCTGAGATTAAGATCTGGCTGGGTGAAAATATACTTGAGGCTTTGGTGGTCGGAATAAATCTCACAACGATTACCAAGGAGGTAATGTCGCCAAGTTGTTAGGGCATGAACTACGGCAGCGAGTTCAAGGTCATGGGTAGGATAATTCTCTTCATGTGGCCGCAACTGGCGTGAAGCATAAGCTACCACATGTCGATCTTGCAGAAGTATGCATCCTAACCCTTGCCGTGATGCATCACAATAGATTTCGAAATCCCTTTTTGTGTCTGGAGGTGCAAGTACGGGTGCAGAAGTCAACCTTCTTTTTAGCTCCTGAAAGCTTTCCTCGCACTTGGAAGTCCATAAGAATTTCTTATCTTTCTTGAGGAGTTCAGTTAGAGGCTTTGCAACTTTAGAAAAGTTCTCGACGAAGCGACGACAATAGCTGGCTAGGCCAAGAAAACTTCTAACTTGCTTAACCGATTCAGGTGGAGTCCAGTCAAGGACGGCCTGAACTCTCTCGGGATTCACAGCAATGCCTTTTGCAGAAATCACGTGGCCTAAGTAGGTCACTTCTGGTAGCCAGAATTCACACTTGGAGAATTTAGCGTACAGGCGATGCTCTCTAAGTTTCATCAATACCAGCCTTAAGTGTTTGGCATGATCTTCTTCGTTCTTCGAGTAGATGAGAATATCATCGAGATAAACCACAACAAATTTATCTAGGTACTCCATGAAGATCGAATTCATCAAGCGTGAGAATGTGGCGGGGGCATTGGTTAAACCAAAGGACATGACGGTATACTCGTAAAGACCATAACGAGTAGTAAAAGCCGTTTTGGGAATGTCCTCGTTTCAGATTCGGATCTGATGATAACCTAATCTTAAATCCATCTTGGAGAAGACGGAGGATCCTGCAAGTTGATCATAAAGATCATTGATCCTGGGCAGTGGGTATTTGTTCTTTATCGTCGCTAAATTTAGCGGGCGATAGTCTACGCACATCCTTTCTGTTCCATCTTTCTTCTTTACGAACAGAACGGGGCAACCCCATGGCGATGAGCTAGGGCGGATGAAGCCTTTTGCCAACGAAGCATCAAGTTGGGTTTTTAGCTCAGCTAACTCATGTGGGGCCATTTTATAAGGGCGTTTGGAAATTGGTGCGGTTCCTGGAACAAGATCCACTATAAATTCTACACACCTGTCGGGTGGCATGCCCGGCAGCTCTTCAGGAAAGACATCCGGGAAGTCACGAACCATCGGAATATCTTCAAGTTCGGGAAGGGGAAGTACATTCAAGGAATGCACTTGGTTTCTTGTTCTGGGTGAGGTATAGTTGACGGTTGTGCCTGAAGGGTGGGTGAGTTTCACGGATTTGCCTTTGCAATCCAGGTAGGCATTCTGTCTTGATAGCCAATCCATGCCAAGGATGACATCAATGTCTGAAGACTTGAGGGCTATGAGAGAAGCAAGGAATACTAAACCCTCAATTGCTATTTGATTACCATGGCTTACTCTATTAGTTTGCCATCTTGACCCTGGAGTTTGAATAACCATTGGGGTGGACAATTCAACAAAGGGTAACTCATGACGAAGTGCATAACTTTCCGACATGAATGAATGAGATGCTCCTGGGTCGAAAAGAACGGAAGTAGGAACAAAATTGACTGGGAGCGTACCAAGAATGACGTCAGTGGTGTCGTCAGTCTCTTCGGCGGCAACCTGGTTCAGACGTCCACGAGTGGCGGGAGGAGCGGGTTTGGCGGTGAAGACCTTCTGGGGTGGCTTGCCACGACTATTGTTGTTGTTGTTGCTGCCTCTGGCACGTGGTGGAGCATTTTGGTTCTGGACCTGGTTCTGGGGGCACTCGCGAGAGTAGTGGCCTGCCTGACCACACTTGTAGCAAGCTCCGAAAACAGTGCGTGGAGCTGGGTGGTTTGGTGGAGCTGGGTGGAACTGGGTGGGTGGACGAGGCGCCACATAGGATGGCCTCGGTGGGTTGTTCTGGCGGAACATGCTATTGGGGATCCAGATCTTGCGCTTCTGGGAGCCAGAACTGGATGAATTGTCATCTCTAGGATGTTTGCGGAAATCATTGGGGGTGTTCATGTCCTCTACCTTGATGGCCTTGTTGACAAGGACCTGGAAGGTGGCAAAGTCATGAAGATTGAGCTCACGACGGAGTCCACTGTTGAGGCCACGACGGAACCTCTCTTGTTTCTTGGAGTCGGTGGAGACTTCTTCGGTGGCATAACGAGCAAGTCGGTTGAACTCACGACTAAATTCGTCCACGGTTCTTCTGCCTTGAGTGAGGTTACAGAACTCCTCACGCTTGCGGTCCATGAGACCCTTGGGAATGTGGTGCTCGCGGAAAGAAGTGCAAAACTCCTCCCAAGATGCAGGTAGTCCAACGGGGCGCATATTCAGAAAGTTCTCCCACCAAGAGCTTGCTGCACCTTCGAGGTGATAGGTGGCGTAGCTGACCTTGTCGCCATCTGCAACATGACCGGCTTGGAGCTTCCTCTCGATGCTGCGAAGCCAGTCATCGGCGTCAAGGGGCTCGGTGGAGTAACTAAAAACCGGGGGATGAAGCCGGATGAAGTCGTTCAGGGACACCAGCTCATTGCGCTGTTGAGTGGTGTTGCGTGCGATGACTTCTAGCAGGTGGTGAGAGTCACGGCGGTTCCTCTCAACCTCCATCAGAACCTGTGCCATCGTGGGTGGGGGTGGAAGGTTGTCTTCCTCCTGGTTGTTCCCACGACCTTGGTTACGACCAACCTGGCCACGTGTTCCTTGAGACATCCTGAAGGTGAAAAACCAAAGTCAAATAGAGTTGATTTCAAGAGTCTAATCAAGGTATTGAAGTACTGGAAGGATTACAGAGCAAAGGAAGTAATCATCTTGACAACATGGTGATAAAAGCATACAAGCCATATATTCACAAGCTGTCATACAAGCCATACATCGTTTTAGTACAAGCACTAAGCTAATACAAACGTGATGAAGATGATACATCCTTCAGAGGCACTATGACTTCCTATACATTATTTATCTAAGCCTCTGGAACTTAGACACCTTGTTTACAATCTACTAGGATACTACTACATCCTCACTAAGTAAAACCACAGGCGGTCTCACTCATCTCCATCTCCATAGTAGTCCTCATAAAAGTTACCCGCGTATCCCGGTAGCTGGAGGTGACCATCGGAAAACACGGAGGATTGTGGACCCTAATACCCATTTGGGCAAGGATGGGGCCTAGGTCCAGTGTAGGGTGGAAGCAAAGGACCACGGGGTGGAAAAATGCCTCCAATCTCGGGCCAAGCAACTCGAGATGGCATCTGAGTCCTCACTGGATAGATCGCATCATACTCAACTGATCCCACGCTCACAAAGGGTGCCAAGAGCGTCAGTGCTCGGTACAGACGAACTCGAGTGGCGTGGAGCTCGAAACGGAGAGCGCGTGCATCACGATCTCTGTCACTAGCAAACCTAGCAGTCACCTGGAGTGCTTGATCCTCTGCAGAGTGATCTGAGTAGAGTCCGGTGTAATATCCCTCTTCTCCTGGAAGTGCAGCAGGGATATAGCGGAATGAAGTCTCTCTCAGCATGGTGTGCTCCTCTCTCAGCAGGGTAATACATGAATATGCAGCATCCTGCACAGCCATGTTCTCGGTAACGCCGATGCCATGTCCAAAGTGGATAGGCTGGGTGACTCCAACGTGGTGTGGGTAGATCCGGACAATGCAGTGGAACTGCGTCTGGTTGAAGTCGTGGAACTGCTCCTCGATGGTGTACTCAGGGTACCATCGATATCCCACATAGGACATCATCTCGATCAACGTGGCGGGATGGCCACGCACACCGAGGCACCTGGTCAAACGAACAATCTGCCGAGGGGGAAGATCTGCCATCTGAAATAGAAAGGAGTTTGCAAATGCATCAGATTATGAGATAAACCTGGAATGACTCGGACAGCATAACGGCTGTAATTGTAAGAAATGACAATTTCTTTCAATCATGAAAACAGCATTTACATAATAAGATGTAAGAAATCAGCATTACAACAATGCTAGGAAAACTTGACACAACTTTCCTACGGCTATAAGGAAGCAATCAACGAGATGTGCTAATCAGACAGAGGAGAGCCTAGTCCTATCTTCCCGTAGAACAAGATGAGGTGACTCAGAACTCAGAACGAAGGGGGTAAGGAGAAAAATGAAGCCTTACGTTGTTCCCATATATACCCAGAGTAACTATATAACTATAGCAAGCTAGACTCAACTTCGGCCAAGGCTACTAGTCCTACAGTCAGTCCTGCTCTGATACCAAGTCTGTCGGGACCCGGGGTTAGCGTATGCAAGTACAGTTAAGACATAGTCATATGGAGAGCCGAGAACCGCACCCACTTGTCTAAGCAGACAAGGCCAAGCACTGAACATTCTCGGAAAGCATCGTACGTGAGGGGCATCCCATCCAGGCCGGATGATCAACTGAGATGGGTCCTCATCGTCCGCTCACAAGTCAAATGATATGGGTGGTGAACTCCCATATTCAAAGACAAGTCGCCTCAACCATACTACCGACTATCTCAAATCTCTTACATAGACTTACTCCAGCCCGATCACTTAGTCGGGATCTAGGGCGGGCTCGATCATACCACAAAGTGTGCACGAGACGGAGTCTCGAGCAATCGCATCGCGATGCCCCAAGCTGCGCACATCTAAGGGCCACTTGGTGTATGAAAGACCGCCAGCCAGAACACAACTAAGGTCTCGAAAACCCATACAAAGACATGCATGTTATAACCATACACGCAGCACACATGCCTTGTATGAACAGTAGGTACCATTGCAATTCTCTACAAAGTGTACATTTTATTTATAACTCTTATAGAGTACACACAGAGATCACATACATGTGACCCAACATTACAACATAAAGCGGAAGCAAATTATGTCTGAGTACAGACAAGTTTAACAAATTGGCTTAAGAATACTTATTCAACATAAAGCCCTCCACGAGGGAACCAGTCTGCTGAGTGGGACTAGACTAGCTTAACTTCAGTCGTCCAGCTCGATGAAGAAGCCACCTTCGGGGTCAGTGGCGTCATCTAAAACATAGATTAAGCAAACGTGAGTACAAAGGCGTACTCAACAAGACTTACATAGGAGCTATACTACTCATGCACATGTGTCAAGGTAAAAGGAGGTGGGGTTCACTTGCAGAAGTGCCAGCTTTGACTTGGCTAGTCCTGAACTACGAGTACCAGACTTTGAGGTAAGAAGCGTACACGAGTCCACTACTTTCTCCAAGCAATACACCACTATGGTGCCTTCCTCGACTTCCCCACGAGAAAGCACGCCATAGCACTCACACTTATCTTGGTGTATTTTAGAAGTATCTGGTTCAAGTTATCTAATAATCAAGGTAAGCTTTCCAAGTAGTCCATAACCGCGGACGCGGCTATTCGAATAGTTTTGTTAACATTGCAAGGGTGTACCGCTACACACACATGACCATCATTTACCGCCTTTGATCTCGACACCATTCAAGGGGTGCCAGCAAGGATGCTCACCACAACTGTTACCTCATAGCCTATCTAGTCCAAGAAAGCCGCCTACTTGGGTTGGCTACCACAATCGTGAACCCGGCCGGTTTACCGAAGTGGACCCAAGCGATGTGTGCGTGGTGCATAAGCCGGTCTCGGGTGAGCCGTTCTCTCACTTAGCATCCAGGCCACAAGCCTACCAGAACTCCGAACTACTGCGACATCTGGACATCGAAAGGGATGAGTTAATAGGTTGAGAGGGGTCAGTGAGCCCAATGTGTGGTTGAACTCTTCATCTTGGATCACCACACAAGAACTCGGACTTAGGGCGGTGTTCAACGAGACAACCCACCGTGTACTCCTACACAGCCTCTCATCGTTCACCTTGTATTAGGGTCGATTCACCAACACTTTTCTACCATCATCAACATGATCATTCCCATCCCGACTCACATCACAGTAACAACATGGTATCATACTAAGCATGCAATAAGCGGTAACATTTGCAGGGGCCACATGATATCAAACAACTCCTACAGTTGCTAGGATTGTGGTTTGCTTACTACTGTGACAAAATGATAGGTCATGCAAAGGAATGGGTTCATCTATGTGGTAGAAACGAAGCATGGTGATCATCCTAAACAATGCATAAGCGAGACATGAGAGGGAAGTGGGATTTTATCGACATGATCAATGGGGTTTTGCTTGCCTTGCTGACGAGGTTCGGGCTCTGGATCTTCAGCGAAGGGGGTGACCTCTTGCTCCGGTTCCACCTCTACTCGACAAACAAAGCACGAAGTAGCAATCAATATGAATGCAATGCTCAAGCACATGAATGAATGTTGAAACTTGAAGTATAAGTTTTGATGTGTGAGGCAATTCCATTTAAGTGGAATATATTGCATTTAAAATGCAAATTCAAACTCCACATTTGAATTCAACCTAGTCAAGTTGCAAGTGACATGGTTTGATCATTTTGAATTATTTTCAAATGTGTAAGATGTGCCTCTGATGTGTGGTTAAAATACATCATAATTCCATGGTCCAAGTTGCAAGATCAAGTGATTTGAATTTGAATTAAATTCAAATAAACCAAATGACATATGCTACTGGTCCCATTTTAATTTCAACTCAAACAGAGTTGAAAGTTGCATATTTGGAAAGATAATTTTCTCCTGATCATTTTTCATATATTATTTGTCCAATTTGGAGTTAATATGAATTTTCTATGAATTTCCAATGTTTGGGGTATTTTCTGGATTTTTTGGAATTCTTTTAATCTCTGGAAATTCATTAATTCGATTTACTGCGTCAGGCTGACGTCAAGCTGACGTCAGGGGGGGGCTGACATGTGGGTCCACCCTGTCAGTGGCTGGGTTAACTTAACCCGTGGGTTAAATTAATCCAGTGGCTTAATTAAGCCACTGGGCCCACTGGTCAGTGACCCAGGGGTCACTAATCAGGTGATTAGCCGGGGGGGTTAACGCTGACTCGCCGGCGGCTTGACGCCGGCGACTGGACCACGGCGGCGCTGCACGGGAACTCGATTCCGTCCACGGGAGGGGAAACGGAGGGAACCGGCTTGCTCCTGGAGGTCGTCCGTGTCTTCTGGAGGCATCGAGGGTCCACGGGGAGCTCTGCATCGACGACGGCGACGACTCCGGCGGAAGCAGAACCACGGCGAAGTCGCAGGCGACGCTACCGTGCACGGTTCGGGCTTAAATCGCTCGCGTTCGAAAGCTAACATGCCCAGGAGCCAAACGCGCGCTCTGGCTGAGACGAAGGGGCACAGGGGCGACCTCGAGCTCATCCATGGCGGCGAGGTACTTCGGCTTCCATGGCGGATCGTCAAGGAGACAACAAAGAGGGGCAGGGAGAGAGGGGTTTGGACCGCCTGCTCACCAGGAACTCGACGGAGGTGGCGGCTTGAGCTGGGAGGGCTCGACGGCGACGAAATCGACAAAGGCGTCCTTCGGATCCGGCGACGGCTCGAGCTCGATTCCGGCGGCTAGGAGGGCTCCGAGTTCGATTCGCTGCACTGGGAGACGTAGTCGACGACGAGGAGGAGGATGGACAGCACGGCGCAGCTCGGGGACGTCGTTGGCCACGCGGGCTTCAAGCTATGGCGACGGCGGCGTCATGTTCTTCGTGGGGTTCAGCGAGAGAGAGGAGGATAGGCACTGGGGAGGGGCGGAATGAACTCACGGCGTCTCCAGGCGCGTCCAGGTGCGAGAAGAGGCCACGGGGAGGGCCGGAAGCTACTCGGCGTCGAGGTGGCATCACCAGCTAGCTCGGTGGCATTCCACCGAGCAGCTTGGAGGCGCGGGAGGTGGAAGAAGACCCCCGTGCCCTTTTGGGCCGGCTGGGCTGGGGTGGGCCGACTTCGCCCAGGCGCCAGGTAAGTCTTTCCTTTTTCTGTTTAATCTTTCCTTTCTGTTTTTCTGTAATTTGTTCTGTTTAGCTAAAATAAATAGCTAAACATTTTATTAAATTCTGAAAACTTTTATGTGGCCTCATAATAAAATAAACTAGCCACTCATAAACTTTCAACATTTTTAAAATTCAAAAGATTTGAATTTTAAATCAAAAAGGGGTATTTCTTTAATTCCAAGGTACTGTTTGAATATTTGAAAAATCTATGAGCATGGGATGGGTCCCACATCACTTGATATGTGATCACACTCATTTATAAGACTTTTCAAAACTCTAACATGAATTTTTGGAAAATATTTTTATCTGGCCTTTTGAATTAATTCATCTGGGGGGTGTTCCTTCTCCCATTTGGATTTTGAAATTGATTTCCAAGATTTCTTTTTGAAATTTTGACATGATGCAAAGGTACTAGCTAACCCTAGCACATACCTAACAGAGGGATCTGACAGGATCAAAGAAACCTAAGGAATTCAACCCAAAACAAACTGACTAAGAACTCGGATCCAATCTGAAAACTGAAGAACAGATGAGATAGAGATTGGATCGAGGCTCGGCGTACCCTAACTCGATGGCGTCGAGCTTCTACGGCGGCGATGAGAGGAGAAGACGTGCTCGTCGACGGCGTGAAGTCCACGACGGCGCTCTTCCGGCAGTGAAGCGGCGAGAACGGCGACGGGGACGAAGAGCTCGGCGGCACTCGGGAGAGAGAGGGTTCCAGAGAGATGCGAACGAGGAGGTGGGAAGGATTCGCTGGGGTGGGATGCCTTATATAGGCCGGTCTGACAGGAGTTGTCAGATCAGATCGAACGGCCCCCAGCGTTTGTCTCTCCGGATTCTACGGCGAGGATTTCGTGGCGAATCGCGAGAAAATCTCAACGACCCGGATTTGACGGGATCTCAACGACCGAAGAATAAGTCCTCGACATAAAAAAAAACTTCGATGAAAATTGGAAGCATTTGATTCGGAACTCAATGATGTTCGAAGAAAAATACTTTCCGTTTCAATTGTGCTCAACCATTTTGGACAGACAGAATAAGAAAGAAAAGGAACAGAAGGGGTTGGGTCCGAAACTTATCACCTCGAAGAAAAACCAAACGAAGCAAAAGGTGATAAGCATAGGGGACTAAATCCAAGCGAAATAAAATAAAATAAACGAAGCAAAAACAAACAACGAAACTAAATAGGTAAGCAACGAAGTAAATGAATAGATACAGAAGTAATTTTTTTGATCTTACAGTACATTTCATGAGTCCAATATATTGAGCTCACACCTTAACGTACAGAACCTTTTCTCATCCAATGGTTTTATGAATATGTCTGCCAGTTGATCTTCAGTTCTGACATGACTAATAACAATATCTTCACGTTGAACATGATCACGAAGAAAATGATGGCGAATGTCAATGTGCTTCGTGCGAGAGTGTTGTACAGGATTGTGAGCAATTTTGATTGCACTCTCATTATCACATAGGAGTGGAATTTTCTTCACATGAATACCATAATCCTTCAGCGTTTGCTTCAGCCATAGAATCTGAGTACAGCATGACCCAGCAGCAATGTATTCGGCTTCAGCAGTAGATATTGAAACACAGTTTTGCTTCTTTGAAGCCCAACACACAAGTGATCTTCCAAGGAAATGACAAGTCCCTGAAGTTGATTTCCTATCCACACGATCACCAGCCCAGTCTGAATCAGAATAGACAATAAGATCAAACAGAGCTCCCTTGGGATACCACAACCCCAAGGTAGGTGTGTGAGCAAGATAACGAAGAATTTGCTTTACAGCAGTATGATGTGATTCCTTTGGATTGGCCTAAAAACGAGCACAAATACATACTGAAAGCATAATGTCAGGTCTAGATGCACAAAGATATAAAAGGGATCCAATCATAGACCGATATTTCTTCTGATCGAAGGCTTTGCCCTTCTCATCTGCATCTAAGAAGCCATTGGTAGGCATAGGCGTCTTAATAGTTTTGCATTCAGTAAGACCAAACTTCTTCAGGCAATCCTTGAGATATTTTTCTTGAGAAATAAAGGTGCCATTCTTCTGCTGACGGATTTGAAGTCCAAGGAAAAACTTCAATTCACCCATCATAGACATCTCATATTTCTTCGACATCATTTTGGCAAATTCTTCGCTGATTTCAGTGTTAGTGCATCCAAAAATGATATCGTCTACATATATTTGACATACAAACAAATCACCATTATAAGATCGAGTGAAAAGTGTTGGGTCAGTGGTTCCTGGTTTGAAGCCTTTCTTCAGAAGGAAATCCTTCAATGTGTCGTACCAAGCATGAGGTGCTTGCTTCAACCCATAGAGGGCCTTGTGTAACCTGTACACCATGTCGGGTTTCTTTGGGTCTTCAAAACCTGGAGGCTGCATAACATACACTTCTTCCTCGATTTCTCCGTTAAGAAAAGCAATTTTCACATCCATTTGATAAAGTAGAATGCCATTGAAATTTGCAAAAGCAAGCATAACACGAATGGATTCGAGACGAGCAACTGGAGCATAAGTTTCACCGAAATCGATACCTTCGATTTGGGTGTATCCTTGTGCTACCAGTCGTGCTTTGTTTCTTACCACTATACCGTCTTCATCTTGCTTGTTGCGAAAAATCCACTTTGTACCAATGATGATGTGCTTCGTGGGATCAGGTCTATCAACTAAGGACCAGACTTTGTTTCGCTCGAATTGGTTAAGTTCTTCGAGCATGGCAGTTAACCAATCTGGATCCTTCATGGCTTCATCAAACTTTGAAGGTTCGAGCATGGAGACAAAAGAAAAGTTTCCATAGAAGTTAGCCAAACGAGTACGAGAACGAGTTGTGGGACGACCTGGTTGATGAATTTCTTCAAGGATCGAATCCACATCAACTCTTCTTCGAACTCGTGATAAGGTAGAATCATTTTCTTCAGGCTCAGCTTCTGCGTTAGGGTCTGCATTAGCTTCAGGATCTGCTTCAGCTTCAGGATCTGCTGCACCTTCAGCATCAGCATTTCCTTCTGTATTTGCATTGCCTTCGTTCCTTTGGTCTTCTTCATCCTGTTCATCATTAGCTTCAGGATGTTGATCTCCAGCGCCCCGGGCTATGTGTGGGAACATTGGACCATCATCATCCCTATTAGCTTGATGAGCATTGGCTTCAACATGGCGAATCTCTCCAATAGCCATGGACCTGATCACTTCATCAAGAGGAGGTTCATCTAGATCATGAGGCAAATGCTCTTTTTGAGAGCCATTAGTTTCATCGAACCTCACATTCAAGGTTTCCATAACTTTCCCAAAGTGAGAGTTATAGACCCTATAAGTGTGAGAGTTTGAGCCATAACCTAAAAGAAAACCTTCATGTGCCTTAGGGGAAAATTTGGAGCTATGATTCATATCTCTAATAAAGCATGGAGCACCAAATACTCTAAGGTACGAAACATTTGGTTTGTTACCAGTGATAAGCTCATGTGAAGTCTTCTTCAGAAATTTGTGAAGGTAAACCTTGTTGATGATATGAAAAGCTGTGTTAATTGCTTCGGCCCAGAACCTGATAGGAGTGTTGTATTCAGCAAGCATGGTTCTGGACATTTCAATGAGAGTTCTATTCTTCCTTTCGACAACACCATTCTATTGAGGTGTATAAGCAACAGAGAACTCATGAGTAAATCCATGATCATCAAGAAAATATTCAATATGAGTATTTTTGAATTCAATTCCATTATCACTTCGGATATGCTTCAGAGATAATTCATATTCTGTTTGAGCTCTCTTGGCGAATGACTTGAAGATTTCAACAACTTTGCTCTTGTCATCCAAAAAGAAAACCCAAGTATAACGAGAGAAATCATCAACAATAACTAGACCATATTTATTTCCTCCGAGGCTTGCATAATTTTGAGGACCAAAAAGATCCATATGAAGCAATTCAAGAGGACGAGTGGTATTCATGATAGTCTTCGCTGAATGATGTTTCTTCGTAATTTTACCAGTTTCACAAGCACTGCAGAGACGATCCTTATCGAATTTTACTTCGCTAAGGCCAATAACATGATTCTTCTTCACTAAGTTATGAAGATTTCTCATCCCTGCATGACCAAGTCTTCGATGCCATAACCACCCAGATGAAGCTTTTGCCATTAAGCATGTGGATACAGCAGGGCCCGAAGAAAAATCAACAATGTATAAATCTCCTTTTCGGTAACCCTCGAAGACAAACGTATAGTCATCCTGTGAAAAGACAACACAACGCGAAGCAGAAAATAGAACAAGCATACCCATATCGCATAACTTAGAAATAGACATAAGATTATATCCAAGGGATTGGACTAGCATAACCTTGTCAATGTGCTTATCTTTCGATATGGCAACCTTACCCAAACCTAAAAATTTACCCTTGTTGTTCTCACCGAAGGTAATGTACTTCTGAGAAGAGTGAGATAGTTTTTCTTCGGTGAATAACTCCTTGTCTCCGGTCATATGATTTGTGCAACCACTATCCATGACCCATTCATATCCACCGGAGACATAGCCCTGCAGAAGAATTAGTTCTTCTTAACCACCCACAAACGAGCAGGTGACTGAGAAGATGTTGAAGCACAGGTTGAAGAAATATTAAAGCGAACAGGAGTGTATTGCTTCGGTGTACCATCAAGCACACCATAAATGTAAGTCCTCTGTGAATGGTTAGGATAAGAATGAGCATATGCAATCTTAGTACGATTATTATGAGGACGATAAGTATGACGACCAGTGCGATAGTATTGCTTCTGCGGAACATTTTTTTTGGGCACCAATGGATCATTTCTCGTTTCAAGAGAATAGAAATGATTCGGTGGTACCGAAGACTTTAACTGCATGGTATGGTTAGCAGGCAGTTTTTCCACAAGTGCTTTCTGCACCCATATCTGCCTCTTATAGAAGCCATTCTTAGGAGGAGTACCAACATACTCAGCTGTAACCTTTCCCTGTTCATCTTTGATGAGCTTGTAGTCAGAATGAAGTGATTCGTCTACAATAGCTTTGTTCATCTTGCAATCAAAACCTGAAAGGTTAGCTATATCAATGGGGTTCCCCTTCGCAAGGACCCAAACAGTCTTAGGATACTGCTCAGGTTCCCAATAGGTGCCATCAGGGTTTATCTTTCTCTCGAAACCAACACCTTCATTCCTGGGATTCCTATGAAGGAGAGCCTTCCTCAGGATATCACAAAGATACTGGTGACCTTGCACACTTTTGAACATGCCTGTTTCAAATAAGTTTTTCAACCTGAGGAGTTCCTCGGTAACAGCAGGATTTTCCTCATCAGAGGCATTAGTATCATCAATAACAATAGGAGCTTTGCCTTTGGAATCAGTTTTGCTTCGTTCCAAACAATCCAAACAAGGTGATTCAGTTTTATGATTTGCTTCAGAACCTTGTTGAGCCATGAGAGAGAGATTGACATTTTCCAACTCTTCATGAGCCTCTTTCAGTTTTTCGAGAGCCATTTTCCTCTGAAGAAATTCATAGGTGAGCTTCTAATAATCAACTGAAAGAAGATCATGCCGAGAGGATAATTCTTCAAACTTCTCCTTCAGAGCAGCATGCTCATTAGTTAAAGTTTGACCTTTCTCTATCTCATCGATCAACAGAGTTTCTGATTTCTTAATGGTTTTGCTTAGTGAATCAAGTTCATCTTGTTGGATTGAAGCAATTTTAGCAAGTTTAGCATAGCTTATCTTTGAATCACTGTCATATGAGGAACAATCAGAAGCATCATAGTTAGATTTTGATGAAGATACCTTCGCCTTGGCCATGAAGCAATATGCAGGAGATTCATCTTCACTACTATTGTTGGTGAAGAATGAGCTCGAAGCCTTTGCCGAAGCATCTGCTGAAGCTAATGCCAAACCAGCAACACCATCTGATTCGGACCCAGACCCAGAACTTGAGCCTGAATGAGCTTCGGACCCAGAGACTTCGTCTTCAGAGTTCATCTCCTTTCCCAGATAGGCCTTGGCTCGGTGAGAGCTGCTTTGACGAGACGAGTGAGTCTTCGATGAAGAACCCTCATGCTTCTTGTGATACTTCTTCCTCTTGTCATCATCAGAATCTTTCTTCTTATCTCTTCTCGAACTGGAATCATGTCTCTTGGATTCATAGCTTCTGGAAGATCAGTGGGACTTGGATGAGGAGTCTCTGAGAGAATGCTTTGCTTTGTTCTCAGCTTCCCACAGAGGGCAATCAGCAATGTAGTGACCTGGTTTCTTTCACTTGTAGCAGCAGTTGTCTTTCGATGGAGAGCTTCTTGAGGATGAGCGGTGAGATGAGTGAGTTGAGCTTCTTGAAGAATAACTCTTTTTCGGTGAAGAAAAACCTTTTCTTTGGAAGCGGTTGAAGCGTCTCATGATCAATGCTAAATCCTTTCCAATGCTTGCAGGATCATCTGATTCGACACCTGAAGCAGAACTGACCTCGGGTGAAGAATGACGCGAAGCTTTTGCTTTCAAAGCATGAGTTTTTCTTTGAGAGCCATTTATGTCACGTTTCTCATCTTCTTCCATTTCAAAGGTATTGAGTCTCTCAAGAAGATCAGCGACAACAAGACGTCTGAAATCAGTCCTTTCCTTGATCATCAGCACAATGTGATCAAACGAGTCATCCAATGAGCGAAGCAAAGTTCTTACAACTGAGTGAGGAGTAATGTCATCAGCACCGAGGGAAATCAACTCATTAGCAAGAGCTGTGAGTCTGCTGTAAATGGAGCTGACTTTTTCACCCTCGTTTCTCTTGAAGCGATAGAATTTGCTTCGAAGTGTGTCAATTCTGGCATCTTTCTGGGTAGAAACGCCTTCACCAATCTTTTCAAGATAGTCCCAGACACCTTTGGCAGATGGAATATTCTTCACTTCAAGATACTTTTCTGGTGTCAAGTGATTGGTGATGAAAACCCAAACTTCAGAATCAAGATCAATCAGTTTTGCTTCTTCAGGAGTGATAGCATTCTCGTCTGCAACTGTAACACCATACAAGACAACTTGCCAGGCGATAGAGTTGATAGCCATGATATTTCTCTTCATCTTGTCCTTCCAGTACGGGTAGTCCTTCCCATTGGAAACAGGAATAGGTTCGCCGGAGCGAATAGCTGCGAAAGACATACTTGAAGACAATCCAGGAGGTTAATCCAAAACACACACAGAGTGTAGGGAGTGACTAGCTCTGATACCAATTGAAAGTCCAAGTATGTGATCAGTGGGGGAGGGGGTGAATGATCACTTCAAAATTTTCGACTGAAACTTTTGAAGTGAAGCATAAGTGGTGCGGAATAGCGTAGTAAAACTGGAAGCGAAACTAAATGCAGTGAATCAAAACACATTGAAGCATAACTGTGAAGCAAATGCAATACTGAAGGTAAATGCTTGAAGTAAAACGAACTGGGACTCGGCGATGTTTGTTCGACCAGTTCACGCTCTGCAAAGCGCTACGTCTGGTTGGAGGGACTGGTGATTGAACACATGGAGCAAATCTCTGGATTTTGGGTTTTGCTTCGGTGGCGTTTTTGGGGTGCTCTCTTCAATCTCTCTCAGGAATATTCTTGGAGCAGCCACCCGCAAATGGAGGAGGGGGCGGCGTATTTATAGTTGGCGATCCCGAGGTGCGGAATGACCAAATTGACCCGAGGTGACAGCTTGACACGTGTCCACAACGGTCGGATTTGTCATTACTGCGCAACTTTACTTGAGGAACAAGTAAAGCTGACTCACGGACTTAGTTCTGCTTCAGTAGCCAAAGAACGAAGTCTTTGCTACCGAAACTTAACTTGTGCACATGAGATTTCTTCGCTGAGGCTTCTCACTTGGTTTGGATTTGATCTGAGCATTTTCTCAATGAATTTGGTGTCCACAAACTAAATACCCCTCTTCATAGTACGGTTTGTCCTATGACTCAAAGAACCGAAAAAGAACTACACAAAAACATCTAAGTCTTGCGCCGTCTTCTTCATTTCCTTCAATGAGTAGAGCTTCAGGACACCTTCATTTTTGGGGGTCATCCTTCGTGATTAAGCTTCACTCCGTGGGTAATGCTTCGATAACTTGAAGACCTTCCCTGAAGCTTTATCACCTAGCTTGTCCTTCAGGAACCTATACAACTGTTTACACTAGAAAACATTGTTAGTTCCTCTACTGTCTTGTCAAACAATATCCAAAACACACGGGGGCACAACTTTGCTCTTACACCAAGTCCTACTTAACCTTTAAAATTGTCCCAAGTCAGCAACCAAACAATAAAGACGAACATTGAACTGTCCCCCTCCTGACCGTCTGTCCGATGATTTGTCCGGTACTGTCAAACTATCCGGATGAATTTATTCTGAACACGAAAGTTGTTCAGAATAGCTCAACTAACACGGATACACCCTCCATACGTTTGTCGGATGTCCACGACACCTTCGGCATGAACCCTTCCCCCTCCGAACACCCTCTCCGGTAATCACCCGGAGCCGGTAGTTCATCCCCGGATGAATTCCCGCTCCGAGCAACGTGCATTGCACTGCGTACCGTCAACTTTGCATACGTCATGCCCTGTATTTGTTTGCTATGATTTCTTTATATTTACTGTTTCTTCCCCCCTTTATTCTCCGGTAGACCCCGCTGCTACCGCCGACTACACTGCTGCCGGGTACGACTACTTCGTCGACGACCCTGCCCCTACCGTCGAGCTTTCAGGCAAGCAGAGCCATTCTCTTCCCCAGATATCGCCTACCTTTCCGTACTTTCTTGCACTAGGCATTGTTACTGCTGCTGCTACGTTACAATCCTATCCAATTGCATAGCCTGATTCTGTCGCCCCTTGTTGTACCTTCCTTATCCTATGCTACCTGCTATATCTATATATTATATTCAACAGTGAGCCCTGCGCATTGTTAGCTAGGATTAGATAGCGGGCCGTGACCACTCAGGGGAGTGACGTGGATACAAATTATATACAACTTCAACAGGTACGGATCAATGCAGACACCCTAGGGGACCTACAACGGCGAGACTCTGCCGAGTCGCTTTGAGTTTGACTTACGAGGGGACTGACTCGTAATTCACTCTCGTCGGCTCAGTAGCGTAGCATCACTGGGATGATACGAGGGTATTCCTCTTTAGTTCATTCCGCTGGTGTCTCGGCACCACCGGGGTGATACGAGAATATTCCTCTTTAGTTCATTCCGCTGATGTCTCTGTCGAACCCCTTAAGTGTGCCATCGAGGGTGATTCCTCCTGGTTTCACTTAATGGTAGGCACTTGAATCAAATGGTGTCCTTAAAGGTAAGAGTCGGGCGACCCAACGGTGCCCGCGAGCGGTATATTGTCGGGAGCGACAGGGAGGGTACGACCGACGTTACTGGCGTGCTTGGCCCCTGCTCGTATCTCGCGAGAGTTACCAAACTACGAAAAGTCGAGCTCTACCAAGAGCACACGCGAGAAAAGGTAAGGAGACAGTTCACCTTGTTGGTAACCGCGGTGACTTGGTGGGACGACAGGGCAGACACCGATGTACTGGTGGTCCTGACTGCTGTCGTTGACCGCGGGTCGGTTAAGTCGAGGCAACGATAACGGTTGTCACGCAGGTTAATTAAAATGCTAAATGGTTCGGCGGATTACTTGAGAGGCCGCAAAGGCCTGTACGCACTACCTTCACGTGGGATAAGGAGTTATGGGCTCCCCTGCGTCGTAGTTTGTCCGAAAGCTCTTAAGACGTCAGCAGTACCACGGGCTGATAGCCGGGAAGCGGTCTTGTCTTCTTTGCTGCAGCAGGTGTGTTTTGGATTTGCTTTTGCTTCACCGGCCAGTCTCGTACCGTGCAGGAGCGTGCAAGGGTGAGGGACCTAGACCCCTTGGCGCATAGGATATAGTCCGGCGGATGGCCTCTCTGCTGAGATTAGGATGGGATGCGATGTGTCGGATAGCCTCGGTAGGGCATTCCCTAACAAGGTGTACGCCACCCTGGAGATCCGAGCGTGCAGGCTGAACAATAGTGCACCCCTGCAGGGAGTTTAATCTATTCGAATAGCCGTGTCCACGGTAACAAGACACTTTATGCTGAAGCTGGATCTTACCACTACAAATTATTACTATTAAACTGTATGGTTCCGGGTTTTCTTCCTCGCAGGGAAGTCGAGGAGGGGAACTCGGAGGCATTATTATTATTAATCATTACAACTTACTATTATACAATGTTGCAGCAACTTCTGCTTCATTGTTACTTTATTGCTTTATATGAACTGTTGGCTGTTTCTCTTCTCATGCTGCAAGACATCGTCGGAAGATGCTAGTCTTCGATAGGCCTAGCTTCTTACCCTTATTCTGATTTCTATCCTGCATTCCACTATATACAGCCTCTCCTTTCCTTTGATACAAATGCATAATGCTTAGTAGCGGACGTAAGACTCGCGGGTATGCTAGATACTCACCTTTGCTTTATTTCCCCCTTTATGTTTTTCCTGATCGGCCGCTGCAGTCGACGTTGGAGCCCAGGAGCAGGAGTACCCCGGAGGCGGATACTACTACGTCGAGACCCCCGCTGACCAGGACCAGGAGTAGTTTCGGAGGCTCCCAGGAAGGAGGCCTTGCCTTTTCAATCTGTATCTCTGATGTTATTTGTGCTAGCCTTCTTAAGGCAAAACTTGACTAACTATGTCTGTACTCAGATATTATGGCTTGTATAACTTATGTATTCGGGTCCGTGTGACCCCTTATCTTGTAACCTATTGGTTTATCCTTTTGTGTTTAGTGTTGTGCTGTGATATTCTCACCGTGGCACCCTAATCTTAGTCGTGTACCCTGCGTGTATGTTCATAGAGGTTTCCTCTTCTAAGGTTGAGGTGGTAGCATCACCATTGATAGGTCCAGTGGGACTAGGGGTGTGATGGGTGTTAACAGTTTGGACATCCTCAACTACTTGGATAGTGGCTACTGCGTGGTAGGTAGGAAGGCTCTTAATTCTCTCTTCTTCCTTCTTTTCTCTAGCCCATCTCTCTTTTAGTATTCCCAACATCCTAATGTTTTCATTAATTTGGACTTGGATAGCATTCATAGGAGTGGTCTTCCTCTCCTCGGGGGGAGAGGTTCTAATCTTCAGCATCTCTACATCATGGGCTATGTTGTCTACCTTCGAAGATAGGATATCTAATTTATCTAATTTCTCTTCCACACTCTTGTTGAAGGCTTTCTGGGTAGTGATAAAGTCTTTGAGCAAGGTCTCTAGCTCTGAAGTGGAGTTTCTGGTGGTAGGATAAGTGTTGTTCCCATAGTTGTTGGATGGGAAAGGCCTAGGATTGTTGCTACCAAAGTTACTCCTATAAGCATTATTGTTGAAGTTGTTTCTAGAGACAAAATTAACAGCTACTTGCTCCTGAGAAACCAAAGAATTTAAAGGAACATCTTGAGGATCAATAGAAGGTTGCTTGGTAAGTAGAGACATGATAAGGTCAACCTTTTCATTTAAATTGGAGATCTCCTCGACAGAGTTTACCTTCTTACCGGTTGGAGATCTCTCGGTGTGCCATTGCGAGTAATTCAGCATCATCTCATCTAGTAGCTTTGTGGCAGCACCAAGCGTGGTTGACATAAAAGTTCCTCCCGCGGCCGAATCTAACAGGTTCCGCGAGGCGAAGTTCAAGCCTGCATAAAAAGTCGGGATAACCATCCAGGTAGTCAGTCCATGTGTGGGGCAGTTCTTGACAAGCGCCTTCATACGTTCCCAAGCCTGGGCAACGTGTTCATTATCCAATTGCCTGAAATTCATAATGTTACTCCACAATTGAATAATTTTAGCAGGCGGATAATACTTCCCTATAAAAGCATCTTTGCATTTACTCCAAGAATCGATACTGTTCTTGGGCAAAGATTGTAGCCACTCCTTGGCTCTTCCCCTCAAAGAGAAAGGAAAAAAGCTTCAGCTTGACGATGTCTCCATCCACTTCCTTGTACTTCTGCATGTTGCAGAGCTCGATAAAGTTGTTTAGGTGCAAGGCAGCATCTTCTCCTGCTCCTGAGAATTGATCTTTCATGACAAGGTTAAGCAGAGCAGGTTTAATCTCATAAGAAGGTGCTAAAGTGGCAGGTGGAGCAATAGGAGTGCAGATAAAGTCACTGTTGTTGTGACTAGAGAAGTCACATAACTTAGTGTTTTCATTGGAACCCATAGTAGCAGCAGGTATTTTTGATTAGGGACACAAAAGTAAAAACTGAAAGGTAAACTAACAAGACTAAAAAGCAAAGGTAAAAGATAGTGTGCAACTCCCCTATCTTGTAGACTTGAGTCCCCGGCAACGGCGCCAGAAATTTTCTTGATGGCTTCTCGCCCCTCGTTGGTTACCCCAAGTGGAAGGTTTGAGATGCAGTGCAGCAGCAAGTTTCCCTCGGTGAAGATACCAAGGTTATCAAACCAGTAGGACTCAGGAGATACAAGCAGGTGGCAATGTCGCCAGAAATTGCTTCCTGACTAGGGTGTTGTCGTGGACCTGCACACAACAACAAATAACTTTGCTCCCAACGAGTACAGAGGAGTTGTAAATTACTCCGGCCTTGTCGTTTACAAAGGATCACGCAAGAGATAAAAGGTGCAAAGGAAAGTAACAGTGGAAAGTAAATTGAGGGTGTGAACAATAATGTGAAGATGGACCGGGGTCCCGTGATTTTCACTAGTGATGTCTCTCTCCCAAAAGACGATAAAAGTGCTAGCGAGGTAAACAAATCATAGTTGGGAAATTGAAAGGATTATGAAGGCACCGCAATGCTAACTATGCTGCAAAGAAAGGAAGGGCTCAAAATCAATGGGAAGTACGCCAAGGTAAGTAGACAGAAATCCATCTGCATCTACTAAGAATCATCCACCTTGAGATATCTATCCAGAACATCTCGCTGGTATTAAGTTGCGAATCCCACCCAAAGTGTAAACTCAAAGCAACAGACAACTGAATTAAAAGTACTTTGCGTAAAGTAAACAATCCTTGCACCCGCAAGTACAATCACCGTTGTTTTATCCCTGGTGGCAACAACACATCCCCTAGTCTCATGTTTCTGTCACTCAAGCTAGACATCAAGGGGCTGAACCCACAATCGAGCATAACACTCTCTCTTGGAGTTGCAAATAAAATACTTGGCCAAAGCAAATTCTGCAACGGAGAACATGCAAGAATTTACTCAAGAACAAAATATAAAAGAGAAGAACCAAATATATTACTCATCACAATCTGAACATAGTCTCATAATCCATCAGATCCCAACAAACTCAGCATAGCAACAGAAGAAATTACATAGATGCCTCGATCATGTGAAGCAGCTCACGAGGACTCGAAAGTGGAAGCACAAAGAGGGGAGAGATTTATCACATAGCTACTGGTCACGGACCCATGGTCCAAGGGGGACTACTCACAGTACATACGGGAGGCGTCCATGGCTATGGATGGTCTCTCGGAGGGGGTTCCTCCTTCCGGCAGGGTGCCGGGGCAGCTTCTCCAGGCAGCCCCGATCTTGAAACGGCGGCGGCGGCGGTACAGAGGCGAGATCGAGAAAGAGGGATCGATATTAGGGGTTTCCACCCCGAGGGGTAAATATAGGCGAAGGGGGGCATCGAGGGGACCCACGAGGCAGTCAGGAGGGTCCCTGGCGCGGCCCAGGGTGGGGCCGCGCCACCTGCCCTCCTGGCTGCCTGGTGATGGCCCCCCTTCCCTCTCTTTGTGATTCCGGAAGCTTCTGTTGCGCTTATTTTTTATATATTTTTCCCGGAATTTTTGGAGCACTTTTAATGGCCGGAAAACCTGAAATACAAAAACAGCAGAAAACAGAAACTGGTAACTGGTGCACTGAGTTAATAGGTTAGTCCAAATAGGTTCAAAAGTGTATGAAAGTTCAAGCAAAACATGGCAAAGTCACACAAAACATGCATGGAGCAAGCAGAAATTATAGATACATTTGGGACGTATCAGCCCCAGAGTGCTTTATGTAAAGATCGCGTGAGCGACGATGGCGTCTTTCGGGGGGAGTTTATACTCGAGCCCCCGAGTGCTTTATGTAAAGATCGCGTGAGCGACGATAGCGTCTCTCGGGGGGAGCTAGTACTCAAGCCCCCGAGTGATTTGAGGTGGTAGTATTTGGGAAACATCATTTTATTGCGTCGAATGGTTATGTGAGTTGCCAGTCGAGCATGACTGGTGGAGACTATGGGTAGAACAGGCGTAGGTTCGCTACGTTCCATGGATTTCCCGCGTCCTTGTCAGTCTTCGGGTTCTTCAGTCTATAGGCGCATCCTCCTATGACTTCTGAAATTATGAACGGTCCTTCCCATTGGGGGGCAAGCTTGTGGACTTTCTCTTGTATGAGACGTAGGACAAGGTCGCCTTTGTTGAAGGTTCTGGTGCGCAGGCGGCTGCTTTGGTAAGTGCGTAGCTTGTCCTGGTACCCCTCTGACCTTGCTAGGGCTGTGTCTCTTCCTTCATCTGTTGTGTCCTTGTCATCTTGCAGTGCTTCTTCTACTTCCTCTTCCTCGTACCCCGAGATCCGGGGTGCCCCGAATTTGAGGTCATGTGGTAGCACTGCCTCCGACCCGTACACCATGAATAAAGGTGTGTACTGGGTTCCGGTATTTGGGGTAGTGCGCAGGCTCCATAGTACTGCAGGGAGTTCTTCTACCCAGTTGCCCGCGGCCTGCTCGAGTGGTGCAAGGAGCCGTTTTTTGATTCCTCCGCATACTAGGCCATTTGCTTTTTCCACCTGGCCGTTGGACTGCGGGTGCGCGACTAATGCGTAGTTGATTTTGATGCCCAGTTCTTCGCAGAAGTTCTGGAATTCTGCCGCTGTGAAGTTCGTACCGTTGTCCGTGATGATATTGTGGTACTCCGAACCTGAAGATTATTGATTTGATAAAATTCACTGCCGTGAGGGCTTTGTTGCTGGTGATGGGCACTACTTCGATCCACTTGGTGAACTTGTCGACTACTACTAGCAGGTGAGTTCTTCCTCCCTTTGATGATTTCTTGAGCGGGCCCACCATGTCGAGTCCCCAGGTGGCGAACGACCATGATAGTGGTATGGTCTTGAGTTCTGAGGCTGGAGCGTGCGGTCTGCTGGCGAATTTTTGACAGGCGATGCAACGCCGCACGACGTCTTCTGTGTTTTTCATCTCAGTGGGCCAATAAAACCCTGCTCGGAATGCTTTGGACACGAGCACTCGACTGCTCGCGTGGTGCCCGCAGGTACCCTCGAGGATTTCGAGCAGTAGGGCTTTGCCGTCTTCTTCGTTGATGCACTTTTGGAGTATCTGGGTGATGCTGCGCTTGTATAACTGTCTGTTGATCACTTTGAATGCCTTGGATCGACGACTGATGCGCCGAGCTTCTGAAACATCTTGCGGTAGCGTGCCTTCGATTAGGAATCAGAGGAACGGTTTTTTCCACGCTGGTCCTTCGAGTGCTGTTGGATCTGTAGGTTCGACCGCTTGGCTGTTGTTGCCTTCGGATGGGCTCGCTGATGTCACCTGTGCTGGCTCAGTGGTGTCGTCATCTATAGCTGCCTCGGGTGCCGCTGTTTTTATCTTGATGGATCTCTGGCTGATGCTTTCGAGGAAGACACCGGGTGGTACTGGTCCTCGAGTCGAGCCGATGTTTGCGAGTTTGTCGGCTTCTGTGTTGTTTATTCTGGGGATATAATTGAGCTCACAACCGTCGAAACTTCCTTCGAGCGTGTTGTAGAGCTTCTGATAGGCCTCCATGTTGTCGGCTACTGCATTGCAGTCTTTCATCGCCAGCTGGACGACGAGGTTGGAGTCTCCATAGATTATGAGGCGAGTGGCGCCGCATGTTTTGGCCATGCGCATGCCATAGAGCAGTGCCTCGTATTCGGCTTCGTTGTTGGAGGCGTGGCTGAAGTTGATCTGGAGGACGTATTTGAGCTTCGTTCCTTTGGAGGAGACCAGAACGACTCCTGCTCCGGCTCCTTGCTGTCTTCTAGACCCATAGAAAAACATTGTCCATGAGTTCGATAGGTCCGGGGAGCCTGGTGTCTGGACCTCCGTCCACTCGACCAGAAAATCTGGGAGGACTTGGGCTTTGATTGCTGTTGGGTGATTGAACTGTAGGTCTTGCGGGCTGAGCTCAATGTTCCACTCGGCGACTCGCCCGGTCGCTCCGGGGTTGTTGAGGATGTCCGCGAGTGGTGCGCTGCTCACGATTGTGATAGGGTGTTCGTCGAAGTAGTGCGACACCTTTCTTGAGGTCGTGATGATGGCCAGTAGTAGCTTCTGGTAGTGCGGGTACCGCTCCTAGGATTTTGTCAAGAGCATGATGAGGTAGTAGATCGGCCTTTGTATGCTCTGGACCTTGCCTTCTTCTGTGCGCTCGACGATGAGTGTTGTGCTTACCACGCTGTTCCGTGCTGCCACATAGAGGTACAACTTTTCTCGTTCTTTGGGTACCGCCAAGATTGGTGGGGTCGAGAGTGTATTCTTCAGGTCCGTGAATGATTTGCGTGCTTCTTCGGTCCACTCGAATTTCTCTCCTTTTCTGAGAAGCTGGTAGAATGGCAGTGTGCGCTCTCCCAATCTGCTGATGAAACGACTCAAGGATGCGAGTCTTCCGGTGAGCTGTTGTATGCCTTTGATGTCGGTTGGCTCCTGCATCTTGGCGATTGCTTGAACTTTCTCGGGGTTCGCTTCGATTCCTCGAGCAGAGACCATGTACCCGAGCAACTTCCCGGCTGGGACGCCGAATGCACACTTCTTCGGGTTGAGCTTGATTCTGTACTTGTTGAGCGTTGCGAAGGTCTTGCGCAGGTCGTCGAGTAGCCTGTTTGCACTGTAAGTTTTGATGACGATGTCGTCCACGTAGACTTGAACGTTTCTTCCGATTTGATCTTTCAAGCAGGCTTGCATCATCTGCTGGTATGTGGCACCAACGTTCTTGAGTCCGAAGGGCATTGTCCTGTAGCAAAATACGCCGTAAGGGGTGATGAATGATGTATGCTCTTCGTCTTCTTCCTTCATTCTGATCTGATTGTATCCTGAGTAGGCGTCGAGGAACGATAGTAGATCGCATCCTGCTGTCGAGTCGATTATCTGATCGATTCTTGGAAGGGGAAACTAATCCTTTAGGCAGTGTTTGTTGACTTGCCCGTAGTCGACGCACATTCGTAGCACATCTGTGTCTTTCTTGGGGACCAGCACAGGGTTGGCGATCCAAGTGGCTTTCTTCGTCTCTCGGATGAATTGGTCGTCGAGTAATCGGTTGACTTCCTCCCCGATTGCTCTGCGCTTGGGTTCTAAGAATCTTCGTAGTGCTTGCTTCACTGGCTTTGTGTTTGGCTTGATACGCAGCGCGTGTTCCGCAAACTCGCACGGTACTCCTGGCATGTCGGCTGGGCACCAGGCAAAGATTTCCCATTCTTCACGGAGGAAAGCGATGAGGGCAGTTGCTTGCTCTTCCGGGAGGTGGGCGTACACGCGGACTATTTTTTCAAGGTCTGTCGGGTGCACCTGGTGGGTGACTGTGTCGCTGTCGATCCTGAAGTATCGCCCATACTCTTTTGACTCGCTTCGACTTGCTAGCGGAAAGATACTTTTGTCTGTCGCCATGGCTATTTCTGTGAGTTCTTGCTCAGCTCCAAAGGTGTCAGAAACTTTGTGGACGCTTTGACATTGCTCTGATTTGGTGAAGCTTCCGTTGACTGTAATGGCGCCCGCGGATACTGGCATCCTTAGTTTGAGGTAGGCGTAGTGCGGAACCGCCATGAATTGCGCGAATGCTGGACGTCCCAGTATGGCGTGGTACTGCGACTGTCAATCGAGTACTTCGAACTCGAGGGTGTGTCTTGCGAAATTGCGCCTGCTGCGAAAGACAACTTCGAGCTCGATTATTCCAAGGGAATTAGTCGCTTCTCCTGGGACTACTCCGTATAACACGGTGCTTGATTTCTTCCATACTGATCGAGGGATCAGCATCTTGTGTAGGGTGCTGACGAAGATTATGTTCATGCTATTGCCTCCGTCCATGAAGATTATGTCCATGTCGTACCCTCCGATTTGAGCATCGAGTACCAGGGGCGCGTGCCCCGGCCTTGGGACTGCCGGTGGGTGATCACTCTGGGAGAACGTGATTCTAGTTTCTGCGTTGTGTAGCCTGTATACTTCGACTGCGTTTAGGTTCTCGGCTGCTCTGGCTTGCAGGGTGTAGGCGTCCTGTTGAGCTTGCGATACCCTGCCTTCTTGGATCATGCACACCTGTCCTTGAGGTGGGTTGTAGCGTCTTTCAGGACTTGGAGTCGGCGACTCCTTGGTTCGTCGAGTGCGCTTGGCTTCTCATTGTATTTCCTTCTTGAGGCTGTCGGCAAGTTCGTTGAACAGGCGGCAGTCTCCTAGAGTGTGACCCGATCTGATGTATCCCTGGTCGTCTTCAAAGCAGTGGATCGTGCAGGGTCCTTCTAGCTGCTCCCTGACCGTGAGTTTGTTGGATCCGGCGTGCCGTTTCCTCCTTGAGATTCGGAAGATCTGCGCGTGATCTGCTGATGGCTTCTCGCCCTTCGTTGGTTACCCCAAGTGGAAGGTTGAGATGTAGTGCAGCAGCAGTTTTCCCTCGGTGAAGATACCAAGGTTTGTCTCCAGCAGGACTCCAGAGATGATAAGTAGGTGTCAGCGGCGCAACTGACGCGGACCTGCACACAGACACAGATAACTTTGTTCCCAACGAAGTTCAGAGAGGTTGCCAATCTCTCCAGTCTTGTTGTTTACAAATGATAAAACGCAAGGGACAATGATAGCAAATAAAAGCAGTAAAGTAGATAGCATGGAAACAGTAATGAAGATATGGACCGGGATACGTGATGTTCCCTAGTGATGTCTCTCTCCCAAAAGACGATAAAATTGCTATGCGAGGTAAACAAATTACAGAAAGGCAATTGACAGGATTATGAACGCACCGCAATGCTAACTATGCTACAAAAGAAAGGAAGAGGCTCAAAAGCACAGGCAGTACGCCAAAATAAGTAGACCGAAATCCATCTTCATCTACTACTAATCATCCACCTTGAGATATCTATCCAGAACATCTCGTTGGTATTAAGTTGCGAGCCCCACCCAAAGTGTAAACCCAAAGCAACAGACAACTGCATTAAAAAGAACTCTGCGTAAAGTAAACAATCCTTGCAACCGCGGTTACAATCACCGTTGTTTTCCCCCTTGTGGCCACAGCACATCCCCTAGACTCATGTTTCTGTCACTCAAGCGTGTCGTCAGGGGGCATGAACCCACAATCTAGCACAACGTTCCCCCTTGGAGTCACTACCTACTACTTGGCCAAAGCAATAAACAACAACGGAGAACATGAAAGAATTACTTAGGAACAAAAATATAAGAGATGAAAACCAAATATATTACTCTATCACAATCTGAACATAATCTCATAATCCATCAGATCCTATCAAACTCAACATAGCAATAGCAGAAATATTACAAAGGTGCCTCGATCAACTAGGGCAGCTCACGAGGTCTAAACAATGAAGATCAAAGAGGGGAGGAGAACATCACATAGCTACTGATCACGGACCCATGGTCCAAGGAAAACTACTCACGAGACATCCGGGGAGCATCCATGGTGGAGAGGAGACTCCCTGAGGTCAATCCTCCCTCCGGCAGGGTGCCGGGAAGAGGTCTTCTGGTGCTCCCGATCTTGGAAGCGCGGCGGCGGAGGAACAGAGGCGAGTTCGCGGAATAGGGTTCTGCTTCTGGAGTTTTCCCGTGACGGGGGATAAATAGGCGAAGGGGGGCAGCCAGAGGTGGATCAGGGGCCCCAGGCGCCCCCCTGGCGCGGCCAGGGGTGGGGCCGCGCCGGGTGGCCGCCTGGGCCCCCTGGCTCCCCTCTGGCCCCTCCCGGGCTCTTCTCGAAGCTTCTTGTACGCTGATTTTTCCTGTATTTTTCACGGAATTTTTCTGGCACTTTTTATATGGGGGAAAAATGAAATAGAAAAACAACAGAAAACAGGAACTGGCACTGGGGTGCACTGAGTTAATAGGTTAGTCCGAATATGATTAAAAGTGTATGAAAGTGTATCTAGATCATAGCAATATCACACAAAACATGCATGGAGCAAGAAGAAATTATAGATACGTTTTGGACGTATCAACATCCCCAAGCTTAATTCCTGCTCGTCCTCGAGTAGGTAAATGATAACAGCATAATTTTTGTTGTGACATGCTAGCAACCATAAAAGAACTTTGAAAAGTAAAGCAATCAAGGTTAGAGATTCAATTCAAGCCATAGCATGCAAGAGTCTATATTAGCATTGAAACAAGTAACAAAAGAACATTAGGTGCAAGATCTCTCGCTGTCCGTGACTCGAATGTCTCCAAATGGTGTTTGTGTGCAAGAAGGGGATAGGGAATACGAGAAAAAAGTATTTTTGTGTTGAGAACTCAATCTACTAAAGTTTCTTACTTGGTCCTCTTTGGAATCTTATCTTGACTCGTCCCCAGAGTACTAGCCAGGTACAAGTCAATTTGATCCACTCCTTTTCGATATTTTGAGCGTAAGCACGAGAGTTGACACTTAGGATGGCAAAGAGAGAATATGGTGGAGGGGGGAGACAAAAAGGATGAGAAAGGCTCACATCAATGAGGACAATCATAGGCAAGAGATACCAAATGATAGATATGATGTGAGGAGTAGGGATCGCCATGCAACGGATGCACATACGAGCTAAGAAGCTCTCCAAAGGAACTATAAGCAAGATAAACATCTCTATGGAGTACAAGGATATAAAGGGAGTACTAGTGTGGATCTCTCAAAAGGATAGTAGTGTTGCCCCTTTCTCTCTTTTTATTTCTTTTTCTCTTTTTTCTATTTTTTGTGGCCTCAATGGCTCTTTCTATTCAACTCTCATTTGTCCTCTTCGGGGATTTTTAATGTGTCCACTTTGGGATCTTTTCCTCACTTAAGGTCAACACTCTATTTTACAAGAAGGTAAAGGAGATCTTTCACACTTTACAAGGTACTCAAAATCATAAAGAAGATGTAACTAACATGATGTATGCAATGTATGCCTCTGCCAGTGTAGCAGGAACATGTATGACATGAAGATCAAGTCATGAAGAGGTGCAAGTTGCATGGCAATGTAACTCGGAAAGGCTATGGAAATGCCTTGATAGGTAGGTATGGTGGCTGTTTCGAGGAAAGATATAAGGAGGCTTATGATGACAGAGCGTATCATGCCAAGGGTTTGGATGTACCGGCGAAGGTGGACACCAACTCTAGGAGTGAGAAGAAGGCAATGCACGGCACAGGAAAGGCTAGCAAAATATGGGAAGGTGGAAGTGTCAACTTTCAATACTTACATTAGTCCGAAGAACTCATGCACTTATTATCGGTAACTCTCAATCTAATAAGGAGGTTCACAAAGAGACAAGTACCCCGAGGAGGAGTGTATGGGGGTTTGGTTATCCTTGCGCGTCCTCGACTCATGGTACGTGAGTGTTCTCTGATATTCGACCCCTCAGAAGAGTAGTGATCCATCTAGTAGCTAGAGTTCTCAACTAGTTTTGTAGGTTTTGAAAATACACACGGATTGCCCAAAATACGACACCTATCACTAATAGGCTAGAGCTCTTGACACCAAAAGTTCAAACATTACTCACAACAATACCTCAAAACTATTGCAAGCTACTACTAGAATTAAATAGCAACCTCAATCACCTACTTCTCAAAACAAGACACAACTCAGTGCAACAACCAACTCTCTTTAACAAGATAAACATGAAAACTAAAAAGAGTTACAGCAACAAACTAAACAAAAGCCAAGGCTCTTGCTAAAGACAAACTAAGAATAAAACTAAACATGGCAGTAGCTATGGAAAGATAAAGAACACACAACAGCAAAAAGATAGGCAGGAAAAACCCTATGATGTGTTCTAAATTTTGAAAGTGGAGTGTGTTTCTCTCCCACACAAAGTAAGACGGGATCTAACTTGTTATTAACAGCAAGCAAAGCTAAATAAAACTAAAAACAAAACCTAAGAGCGAGACGCTCCAAGCATAGCACATAACGCATGAAGTGATAAAAATATAGTGAGACGAAGGACGAACTGATGATTGTTGATGGAGAAGGGGATGCACGGGGGCATCCCCAAGCTTAGACGCTTGAGTCTCCTTGAATATTTATTGGGGATGCATGGGTTCATCCCCAAGCTTGAGCGCTTGACACTCCTGGATCTTCTTTCATCAACTTCCATCGCACACTTGAAAACTCCCTTCATACATAACTCATCATCAGCTGATTAGAGAGGTTAGTACCCTTAATAAATAATGTTTTCACACTGTATATAAAGATATTATTGAAGAGCTAATGTTTCTCAAGAGTGCCAAAAAGTTTTTGCATAGAAAAAGCAAGCTTAAGGTTTGCAAAAGTTAGGAGAGACAAAACGTGGCAGAATCTGTGAAAAACAGAACAGCAGGTAGTAAAGAATTTTTTAGGGGCACTTCTGCGACTCAAATAAAAAAACTCAGAACATACGGAAGTTTCGTAATTGTATAGAGCATACTGTGTAAACATTTCAGCTCAAAAAGATGAACTGGGATTTTTCTAGAATTTTTCTGGTCACGAGGACAGAATCTGTTTTCTGGACAGCATGTCACAACTTTTACTTCCCTTGCCGTAAGAGGCTATAACTTGGCACAAAGCTGAAAAATAAAGATATAATGATGTTGCTACAGTAGAAAAAATCATCAAGACACAACAAAAGCAAAAATAAAACACCTAAATTCGTTGCGGGCTGCCTCCCTAAAGCGCTTCTTTAAAGCCATTAGCTAGGCATAATGCAAAAAGAAGAATCAAGTTTTATCAAGAGAAAGAGAATAACTAGCCCGAGTAACGGACTCAAAAGGTAACTTGATTTTATTTCTAGGGAAGTGTCCCATCCACTTTTTGAATGGGAATTGGAATTTTATATTCCCCTCTTTCATGTCAATAACTGCACCAACGGTGCGAAGAAAAGGACGTCCCAAAATAATTGGACACAAAGGTTCACACTCTATATCCATAACAATAAAATCAACGGGAACATAGTTGTCATTGACAATGATAGGAACATCGTCGATCTTCCCCAAAGGTTTCTTTACGGAAGAATCAACAAGACGAACACCAAAAGAACAAGGCTCAAAAGGCTTCAATTCAAACATATCAAATATTCTTTTGGGAATAACGGAGGTACTAGCTCCAACATCACATAAAGCATAGCAAGAGAAGTTATTTAATTTAATTTTGATCATAGGGTCCCAACCATCATATAGCTTCCTAGGTAAGGAGGCTTCTACTCTAAGCTTCTCCTCCCTAGCTTTGATGAGAGCATTTGTGATATGCTCCGTGAAGGCAAGATTAAGTGTGCTAGTGTGGGGGTCTCTAGACATTTTGTGTAACAAGCTAATAACTTCTGAGAGAGTACAACTATCAAAATCAATATCACTACTATAAAAGGTGGTAGTAGTGTCATCTAGGCTCACTTGTTTGAAACCCTCTATGTTCATAGGAGTTTCTTTTTCTACGGTTGAGGTATTAGCATCACCATTAATAGGTCCAACGGGACTAGGAGTGCATTGGGTGCTAATAGTTTGAGTGTCCTCAACAATTTGGATAGTGGCAACTGTGTGGTGTGTAGGAAGGCTCTTAATTCTATCCTCTTCCTCTTTTTATCTAGCTCATCTTTCTTTGAGTTTAGCCATCATCCTAATGTTTTCATTGATTTGTAACTGGATAGCATTAATAGGAGTGGCTTTATTCTCCTCAAGGGGGGAGGTTCTAATTTTAAGCATCTCAATATCAAGGGCTAAGCTTTCTACCTTCAAAGAGAGATTATCTATTTTAGCTAATCTCTCTTCTACATTTTTGTTGAAGGCTTTTTGGGTAGTGATAAAGTCTCTAAGCATGCTTTCTAATTCAGAAGAGGGGTTCTTGTTGCTAGGGTAGGTGTTGTTGTTTCCATAGTTGGATGGAAACGGTCTAGGATTACTAGCAAAATTTCCCCTATAAGCATTGTTGTTGAAGTTGTTTCTAGCAATAAAGTTCACATCTACTTGTTCTTGAGCAACTAAAGAATTTAAAGGAACATCATGAGGATCAATAGAGGGTTGCTTGGTAAGTAGAGACATAATTAAGTCAACTTTTTCATTGAGGGAGGTAATTTCCTCGACAGAATTTACCTTCCTACCTGTTGGAGCGCGTTCGGTGTGCCATTGGAAATAATTGGTCATCATTTCATCGAGAACCTTTGTGGCAGCACCAAGTGTAGTTGACATAAAGGTTCCTCCCGCGGGCGAATCTAACAGGTTCCGCGAGGTAAAGTTCAAGCCTGCATAAAAAGTCTGGATAACCATCCAGGTAGTCAAACCATGTGTAGGGCATTTCTTAACAAGAGATTTCATTCGTTCCCAAGCTTGGGCAACGTGTTCATTATCCAATTGCTTAAAATTCATAATATTACTCCTCAATTGGATAATCTTAGCAGGAGGGTAGTACTTCCCGATAAAAGCATATTTGCACTTACCCCAAGAATCTATGTTATTCCTAGGCAAAGATTGAAACCAGATTTTAGCATCTCCCCTTAAAGAGAAAGCAAAGAGCTTGAGCTTAACAACATCACCTTCTACTTCTTTATACTTTTGCATATCACATAATTCAACAAAATTATTCAAGTGTAAAGCAGCATCAGCTCCAGCACCAGAGAATTGATCTCTCATAAAAAGGTTTAGCAAAGCAGGTTTAATTTCATAAGAGGTAGCTGAAGTGGCAGGTGTGGCAATGCGAGTGCAGATAACTTCTTGGTTGTTGTGACTAGTGAAGTCACACAACTTGGTGTTTTCAGTGGAACCCATAGTAGCAGCAAGTGTGGCAGGTATTTTTGGTATTTTTGATAAAAGACACAAAGATAAAAACTGAAAGATAAACTAACAAGACTAAAAAACAAAGGTAAAGGGTAGTGTGCAACTCCCCTATCTTAGCACTTGGAGTCCCCGGCAACGGCGCCAGAAAACTTGCTTGATGGCTTCTCGCCCTTCGTTGGTTACCCCAAGTGGAAGGTTGAGATGTAGTGCAGCAGCAGTTTTCCCTCGGTGAAGATACCAAGGTTTGTCTCCAGCAGGACTCCAGAGATGATAAGTAGGTGTCAGCGGCGCAACTGACGCGGACCTGCACACAGACACAGATAACTTTGTTCCCAACGAAGTTCAGAGAGGTTGTCAATCTCTCCAGTCTTGTTGTTTACAAAGGATAAAACGCAAGGGATAATGATAGCAAATAAAAGCAGTAAAGTAGATAGCGTGGAAACAGTAATGAGGATATGGACCGGGATACGTGATGTTTGCTAGTGATGTCTCTCTCCCAAAAGACGATAAAATTTCTATGCGAGGTAAACAAATTACAGAAAGGCAATTGACAGGATTATGAACGCACCGCAATGCTAACTATGCTACAAAAGAAAGGAAGAGGCTCAAAAGCACGGGCAGTACGCCAAAATAAGTAGATCAAAATCCATCTGCATCTACTACTAATCATCCACCTTGAGATATCTATCCATTACATCTCGCTGGTATTAAGTTGCGAGCCCCACCCAAAGTGTAAACCCAAAGCAACAGACAACTGCATTAAAAAGAACTCTGCGTAAAGTAAACAATCCTTGCAACCGCGGTTACAAGCACCGTTGTTTTCCCCCTTGTGGCAACAGCACATCTCCTAGACTCATGTTTCTATCACTCAAGCGTGTCATCGGGGGGAATGAACCCACAATCTTGCACAACGTTCCCTTTTGGAGTCACTACCTACTACTTGGACAAAGCAATAAACAGCAATGGAGAAATGCAAGAATTACTTAGGAACAAAAATATAAGAGATGAAAACCAAATATATTACTCTATCACAATCTGAACATAATCTCATAATCCATCAGATCCTATCAAACTCAACATAGCAATAGCAGAAATATTACAAAGGTGCCTCGATCATGTAGGGCATCTCACGAGGTCTAAACAATGAAGATCAAAGAGGGGAGGAGAACATCACATAGCTACTGATCACGGACCCATGGTCCAAGGAAAACTACTCACGAGACATCCGGGGAGCATCCATGGTGGAGAGGAGACTCCCGGAGGTCAATCCTCCCTCCGGCAGGGTGCCGGGAAGAGGTCTTCTGGTGCTCCCGATCTTGGAAGCGCGGCGGCGGCGGAACAAAGGCGAGTTCGCGGAATAGGGTTCTGCTTATGGAGTTTTCCTGTGACGGGGGATAAATAGACGAAGGTGGGCAGCCAGAGGTGGACCAGGGGCCCCAGGCGCCCCCCTGGCGCGGCCAGGGGTGGGGCCGCGCCGTGTGGCCGCCTGGGCCCCCCTGGGTCCCCTCTGGCCCCTCCCGGGCTCTTCTCGAAGCTTCCTGTACGCTGATTTTTCCTGTATTTTTCCCGGAATTTTTCTGGCACTTTTTATATGGGGGGAAACTGAAATAGAAAAACAGCAGAAAACAGGAACTGGCACTGGGGTGCACTGAGTTAATAGGTTAGTCCAAATATGATCAAAAGTGTATGAAAGTATATCTAGATCATAGCAATATCACACAAAACATGCATGGAGCAAGCAGAAATTATAGATACGATTTGGACGTATCATCCGCCGGGTGCTCGTGGACTCGCGGGTCGATTTCGATCCCCTCGCTCAGATTCTGGTTCTTTATGAGGTTGGCGAATTCATCTGGTCTTCGATCTAGGTCGTAGTATTCGCCGGTCTGAGTCTCAGAGTCGCTGTCCTGGCGGGCGACAGCTGTCCGCGTGGAGGCGGGTCGTCGAGTGGTTGGTGAGCGTGTAGCTGTATAGTGTGACTCGTCGGGTGGGGTCTCTTTGTAGAATCCTCGCGCCTGTCTTCTAGGTCGTCGATTTCTTCTTCGTTGGTGATGATCTTGACGATCGCTGATCTCAAGCTCGTAGTCGGTGTCTTGTCGTGCGGCGGGTGCCTGGGTGGCGGTGGGTCGTCGACTGGCCGGCAGGTCCTCTACTTCGTGTTGTAATTCGTCGATCGGGATTTCTGCGTAGAACCCTCGCGCCTTTCTTTTGGGTCGTCGATTTCTCCTTCGCTGGCGGTGGATTCGGTTGACGCCATAGTATTGGTCTTGGCATAGCTGCAGGCCGAGCGATCTCGATGGGGCGGCAGAGATGTTTGTCGTGATCTTGAATTCTTCGGTTGGATTGGATCTGGTTCTTGCTCTTGAGTTGTGGCTTGCTGAAGACGGAACCACCGGGATCGTGATTCCAACCTGTGTAGTTCCCACAGACGGCGCCAATTGACGGGGATCAACCCCGGAAAATCTCATGGTCAGGGACCCTAGGTTAGTCATGAGAGGCACAGGTTGGACGATAGCTCGTCGTCTAACAGGAGGAGATGTTCCTGCTCGATATTATTGCTTGGAGATGCGATTACAGGGAAGGCCAAGCCTAGTGCGCACAAGGCTAGGGTTGCAGATTGTGTATTGGTCCCTCTCGACGTCTCCCCTCCCAGCCCTTATATACTAGGCTAGGTTTCGGGGAATCCGTCTTGGATTACAGATGAGTTTTCCTAGCCCTAATCTTGTACCGCACGGCAGGTTTGCACCTTCCTTACGAGTCGAGGACTCCTACGTCGGTGCCACTAGTGGGCCAAGGCTGGTCCCAGGCGGAATCTTTGTGGGCCTTCTGTCTTCGGGTACATCGGGTAGGCCCATTCATAGGAGTCGTGGGGTCATCCCCTCGTCAATAGCAATATCACACAAAACATACATGGAGCAAACATAAATTATAGATACGTTTGGGATGTATCAACATCCCCAAGCGTAATTCCTTCTCGGCCTCGAGTAGGTAAATGATAACAAGCATAATTTATGTGGTGACATGCTAGCAACCATATAAGAACTTTGAAAGTAAATCAAGCAAGGTATGTAATTCAATTCAAGTCATAACAGGCAAGAGTCTATATTAGCTTTGAAACAAGCAACAAAAGAAAATTAGGTGCAAGAGCTCTTAGTTATTCGTGACTCGAATTCTCTAGATGGTGTTTGCGTGCAAGAAGGGGGATGGGAATACGAGAGAAAAAATATATTTGTTGAGAACTCAATCTAATAAAGTTTCACACTTGGTCTTCTTTGGAATCTTATCTTGATTCGTCCCTAGACCACTAGCGAGGTTGATTCGGCCGTAAGCATGAGAGTTGACACTTAGAATGGCAAAGAGAGAAGTATGGTGGAGGAGGAAGACAAAAAAGGTGTGAAAGGCTCACATCAATGAGGACAATCATAGGCGAGAGAAGGCCAAATGATAGATATTATGTGAGGAGTAGGGATTGCCATGCAAGGGATGCACATATGAGCTAAGAAAAGCTCTCAAATGGAACTAGTGCGGGTGCATCTAACTTTCTCGCTCATGAAGACCTAGAGCTCGTTTGAGGAGGCTCATCCTTGGAATATGCAAGCCAAGTTCTATAGTGTGAAGGACCCCACATAGCTATATGCATAATGATCATCTCTATGTAGTACAAGGATATAGATGGAGTACAAGTGTGGATCTTTCAAAAGGAATATTAGTGTTGCCCCCTTCTATCTTTTTATTTCTTTTTCTCTTTTTCTATTTGTTTGTATTTTTTGGTGGCCTCAGTGACTCTTTCTATTCAACTCTCATTTGTCCTCTTTGGGATCTTTTAATTTGTCCACTTTGGGATCTTTTCCTCACTTAAGGGCAACACTCTATTTTACAAGAAGGTATAGAAGATCTTTCACACTTTACAAGGTACTCAACATAAAGAAGATGTAGCTATCATGATGTATGCAAATGTATACCTCTGCCAGTGTAGCAGGAACATGTATGACATGAAGATCAAGTCATGAAGAGGTGGATGTTGCATGGACATATATCTCGGAAAGGCTATGGAAATGCCATGATAGGTAGATATGGTGGCTGCTTTGAGGAAAGATATAGGGAGGTTTATGATGACAGAGCATATCATGCCAAGGGTTTGGATGCACCGGCGAGGTGGACGCCAACTCTCGGAGTGAGAAGATGGCAATGCGCGATACTGAAGAGGCTAGAAAATATGGGAAGGTGGAAGTGACAACTTTCGAATACTTACATTTGTCCGAAGAACTCATGCACTTATTATCGCTAACTCACAATCTAATAAGGAGGTTCACAAAGAGACAAGTACCCCAAGTAGGAGTGTATGGGGGTTTGGTTATCCTTGCGCATCCTCGACTCATGTTACGTGAGTGTACTCTAATATCCGATCACTCCAAAGATTAGTGATCCATCTAGTAGCTAGAGTTCTCAACTAGTTTTTGTAGGTTTTGAAAATAAGCACAGATTTCCCAAAATATGACACCTATCACTAATAGTCTAGATCTTTTGATACCAAAAGTTCAAACATTACTCACAACAAGACCTCAAAACTACTGCAAGTTACTACTACAATTGAATAGCAACCTCAATTACCTACTTCAAGACAAGACACAACTCAGTGCAACAACCAACTCTCTTAACAAGATAAACATGAAAACTAAATAGAGTTCCAGCAACAAACTAAACAAAAACTAAGGCTCTTGTTAAATACAAACACTAAAAATAAAACTAAACATGGCAGCAACTACGAAAAGATAAAGAACACACAACAGAGAAAAGATAAGCATGAAAATCCTATAATGTGTTCTAGATTGGAGTGGAGCATGTTTCTCTACCACAAAAAGTAAGTCGGGGTCTAACTTGTTATGAACAGCAAGCAAAGCTAAAGAAAAGTAAAAAGTAAACCTAAGAGCGAGAAGCTCCAAGCATAGCATATAACGCATGAAGTGATAAAAATATAGTGATACGAAGGACGAACTGATGATTGTTGATGGAGAAGGGGATGCACGGGGGTATCCCCAAGCTTAGACGCTTGAGTCTACTTGAATATTTATTGGGGATGCATTGGGGCGTCCCCAAGCTTGAGCGTTTGACACTTCCGGATCTTCTTTCATCATCTTCCCTCGCACACTTGAAAACTCCCTTCATATATAACTCATCATAAGCTGATTAGAGAGGTTAGCACCCTTAATAAAATATATTTTCTCCACTGGATATAAAGATATTCTTGAATATCTACTGTTTCTCAAGATTGCCAAAAAGTTTTTGCAAATAAAAAGCCAGCTTAAGGTTTGCAAAAGTGAAGAAAGGCAAAGCGTGGCAGATTCTATGAAAAACAGAACAACAGGTAGTAAAGAGTTTTTTCGGGGTACTTCTGCAACTCAAATAAAAAAACTCAGAACATACGAAAGTTTCACAATTGTATAGAACATGTTGTGTAAAAAATTCAGCTCAAAAAGATGAACTGGTGATTTGTTTCTATTTTTTCGGTCAAGCAGAAAAAATCTGTTTTCTGGACAGCATGTCACAACGTTTGCTTCCCTTATCATAAGAGGCTATAACTTGGCACAAAGCTTGAAAATAAAGATACAATGATGTTGATACAATAGTAAAAATCATCAAGACCACTAAAAACAGAAGAAAAAACATCTTGGGTTGCCTCCCAAAAAGCGCTTTTTTACGCCTTTAAGCTAGGCATAAAGCAAAAGAAGAATCAAAGGTCCCCGAAATCATGGGAGTCATTAAAACCTTCAAATTGATTTTCAATAAGCTCAGTCTTCTTCTTCCTAGTAAAGAGGTACTTACCTTTTGCCTTACCGCGTAAGTGTATGTTCCCGTTACCAATATCAATGAAACCTTTCATAGCTCGGAGGAAGTCCCTTCCAAGCACGATGTTGCTTTGGTTTGGCTCCATGATGAAGAAATCCATCGGTGCAACCCTATCAAGGAATGCATTTTGGACTTCTTCTACCTTTCCTTTAACCTCTGGAATATCTCCATTAGCATGTTCATGATAAGATGACAATTTATCCATGTCCAGTTTCAAAGAATCATAAACTATTTTTGGCATAGTGGAAACCCTGGATCCAATATCACAAAAAGCAAGGAAGTCTTGGTTAGAGATGCTAATCCTAACGAAAGGCTCCCAATCATCATCTATCTCCAACATTTCTATCTTGTTGGACTTAAGTTCCTCTAATTTTCCCCAGTCTAGAGCATCCATCCTCTTTTCAATAGTGGCAAGTCTATCTATTACAGTATCAAAACTACGATCATAAAGAAAATAAACGTGTGACGCCCCCAAAATCAATCCGTGTACAGTAATCATACACGCAGGGTACACGGCTGAGATTAGGGTGCCACGGTGAGAATATCACAGCACAACACTAAACACAAAAGGATAAACAATTATGTTACAATACCAGGGATCACAAGGATCTGAATACATAAGTTAAACAATCATAATATCTGAGTACAGACATAGTTAGTCAAGTTTTGCCTTAAGAAGGCTAGCACAAATAACCTCAAAGGTACAGATCGAAAAGGCGAGGCCTCCTGCCTGGGATCCACCGAAATACTCCTGGACAACGGGGAACTTGACGTCGTAGTAGTCGCCTCCGGGGTACTCCTGCTCCTGGGCTCCAACGTCGGCTGCAGCGGCCGATCAGGCAAAGCGAAAAGGGGGAAATAAAGCAAACGTGAGTATCTAGCATACCCGCGAGTCTTACGTCCGCTACTAAGCATTTATGCATGTATCAAATGGAAAGGGGAGGCTATATATAGTGGACTGCAAGAAATAAATCAGAATAAGGGTAAGAAGCTAGGCCTAACGAAGACTAGCATCTTCCGACGAGTCTTGCAGCATGAGGTAAGAATCAGCCAACAGTTTATATAAAGCATAAAGTAACAATGCAGCAGAAGTTGCTGCAGCATTGTATAATAATAAGTTGTAATAATTAGAAATGTCTCCGAGTTCCCCTCCTCGACATCCTCGCGAGGAAGAAAACCCAGAACCAACAGTTTAATAGTAGTAGTTTGTAGTGGTAGAGTCTGGCTTCAGCATAAAGCGTCCTGTTACCGTGGACACGGCTATTCGAATAGATTAAACTCCCTGCAGGGGTGCACTGGTGTCATACTACACGCTCGGATCTCCAGGGTGGCGTACACCTTGTTAGGGAACACCCCACCGAGGCTATCCGACACGCCGAGGCCCATCCTACAGCTCATCAAAGAGGTCCCCGCCGGTCTACAACCCTAAGTGCAAGGGGTCATGGGACTATCACCCCTCGCTCTCTGGGTCGTTGTAAGGATGGTGGATACCACGCATCTCTATCATGGATGCGGATCCGACCGCGCCACAATGCTGAACTGGACGTCTTTCAGAGCTTTCGAACGAGACCACAATGCAGTGGGCCCACACCGTAATCCCACGTATAGGTAGTGCGTACAAGCCAAAAGGCTACTCAAGTCATCCGCGAACCCGTTAAGCATTTTATTAATTTTCTGTCGAGACAACCGTTATCGTTGCCCCTTATTGAATGAGTCGCGGACAACGACAGCAGTCAGGACCACCAGTAACATCGGTGCCTGCCCTGACGTCCCACCAACTCGTGCGGTTACCAACAAGGCGAACCGTCTCCTTACCTTGTCTCGTGTTTGCTCTGAAGAGCTCGACTTTCGTACAACAGGATATCTGTCGGCCACGAACAGTACTAGGCCCGCCGCACACCGGTGGAATACAACTGACATGTCGTTCCGCTAAGTTGCCCTGCGCGGGCACCGTGGGGTCACCCGACTCCTTACCTGTAAGGACAACCGTGGTTCAGTACCCTAGGACGGCTATACAGAGTCATCAGCGAGTGGAGTACAAGGATTACTCCTCGATAGCTCACAATTGATGTGGATCGGCAGAGCCGGGGTAGGGGCCTGAAGCGGTGTCTGCTCTGAACCGTACCTGCAGTTGAAATGTAACGTATCCGCATTCACTCCCAGAGTGAACACGACCCGCTATCTAATCCTATGGACTAACAAGGCGCAGGGTTCACTGTTGAATATAATATAATTATAAGGCAGCATAGGATAAAGGAATGTTCATCAAAGGGCGACAAAAATAGGCTATGCAATTGAGTAGGATTATAACGTAGCAGTATCAGCAATGCCTAGTGCAAGAAATGTACGGGAAGATAGGCGATATCTGGGGAAGAGAATGGCTCTGCTTGCCTGGAAGCTCGACGGTAGAGGTACAGTCGTCGACGAAGTAGTCGATCACAGGGGCATCAGCAGCGGACGTCGAGACTACCGGACAATAAGAGAGGGGGAAGAAACAATAAATACACGGCAATAATAGCAATACAAATACTAGACATGACAAACGCAGTGTTAGGGGTGAACTAACGCAGTGCTACATGTTGTAGACAAAACGGGAATTTTTAACCGGCAATTTTACCGGCTCCGGGCGATTACCTGACAGACGGCCCCGGGGGGGGGGATGTCGATGTTCGTTGTGTTAGAGGGGGGTGGTAGACATGCGGATAGCGTATTCGTATTCGTTGTATTTTTCTGATCAATTTTCATGTATAAAGTTATACTATCCGACTTACAGTTTAAAAGATATTAATTTCTGAAGTTTTAAAGCATTTTAAATCATTTTCTGAATTTCTTTTATTATTAAAACAGAAACATTATCCACAACTAGTTTGACTGGTCAAACCTGACAAGTGGGACCTGCTGAGCAGTGGGTCCCACATGTCAGCCTCACATATAATAAAAACATTTCATTTCATTAACAAAAGTGGGCCCCAGCTGTCATAGGCACAGAGTTGATTATTTATTTTAAATACTTATTAAGTTGCTGGACCCACATGTCATAGAGACATTACCTAATAGTTTTTATTTCTATTACAATTGACTAGTTATTCGGATTAAGGGGCTAGGCCCACTGGTCATAGGCTCAAGTCCAATTAACTTAACGTTAATAAAAAAAATCAAAACCAACTATTAGGGCCAGGGGCCCACCTGGCAGTGAGGGGGGGGGGGGTCTCTGCCCACGGTTTAACCAAACCGTCCCCGCCGGCGACAGCGAGGCCGCCCGACGAAGCTTCTCCTGCGAGAGGGGCTACGGTGGGAGGGGCCGAGGCGTGGCCACGCACGGCGTGCGCACACGCGCAACGTGCGGGCGGCGGTGGCTGGACACGGGCGGGGCGCGGGGCGCGCGCCCGTGGTGGGCACGACGGCCGCCGGCGCTGAGGCACGGCATGGAGGAGTCTACGGAACGCGTGGGAGCGAGGAAATAGGTCGGGGGGGTTCGTGAGCTCACCGGGAGAACGAAAACGGGGTTGATGGAGTCGGGGGAGGCATCTGCGACGAAGAATTCGTCGCCGACGACGGCGACCGTGGCGGAGGGGCGCGGCCTGATTCGTGGATTCAAGTGACTCTCGAGCTCGATTCGCTGGTGGAGAAGAACTAGGCGACCACGGCGGAGCTCCAGGACATGAAGGGGCGACCTGAGGTAGCCGTTGGCCATGTATACGCCGGCGGCGCGGCCACAGATCCGAGGCTGGCGAAGCGAACACAGGAGAGGAGGCGCGAGGGGGGAAGATATTTGGGCGTCCACGGGATGGGGAGGGGGTGCTCGCCCTTATCCCCAGGGGTAGGTGAGGCGGAAGAGGGGGAGGGGCCGGCTGGGCGTGCTTCTTGGCCATGGCCATGGCGCCACGCAATGGGGAGAAGGTGGGAGGAGAGAGGAGGGAGGGAGACAAGTGGGAGAGGGGGCTGTCTGGGCCGGGGTGGGCCTCGCCCTAGGCGAGGGTTAGGTAGTTTTTCATTTTTCTATTTATTCCTTTTCTGTATTTTCTTCTTGCATTTGTTTTTTTTACATTTCCATTTTTATAAAATGTGTTAGGTGTTTCTAAATTAAAGTTATACCCCACAATAGTGATAAGAAATGTTTGGGGCATTTATAAACTCACTTAATATTTTTTTTATTTAAAAGTTATTAAATGTCACTGTTTTGTTACTGTTTGAGTTGTTTGATTTTTTTATATGCCACAATAAATATGCATGACCATAGCAACATGGTATACTGATTTTTGTGCATTTAATAAAATTGGTTTCACAATTTTTGGACAAAGTTTTATTTTGCACTTTGTTTTCATTATCAATTCAAAGGGTTTTTTGACACGATCAGATGCAAGGAGGATCAAAGAAGGATTAACAACAGTAATGTGTCTTAAACAAAAGTAATCACTGTTACATGACACCGAGGGTGTTTCAAATCTCCCCCACTACAAGAATTCTCGTCCCGAGAATTTAAGTGGTCGCGAGGAAAAGATCGGGGTATTCATCGCGAAGACGATCTTCGCGTTCCCAGGTGGCTTCGTCTTCAAAATGATTCGACCACTGAACCTTGAGGAATTTGACCGTCTTGTTGCGGGTTCGACGTTCAGACTGATCAAGAATGCGGCTCAGATGTTCTTGATAAGTCAATTCCTATTGCAGCTCAATCATATCATGTTGCACTTCTCGAATAGTGTCCTTGAAGCAACGTCGGAGTTGCGACACGTGAAAGACATCGTGGACTTGGGAGAGGTTCGGTGGCAATTCCAATCGGTATGCCACTGGTCCACTCCTGGAAAGGATACGGAACGGGCTAATGTAGCGAGGAGCCAACTTGCCTTTGATCCCGAAGCGATGAGTGCCCCTCATGGGAGTGACACGGAGGTATGCTTGTTCCCCAGGTTGATATTCCATTTCTCTATGTTTGCGGTCATAGTTGATCTTCTGGCGGGACTGAGCGGCCTTCAAATGTTCACGAATGACATGAACTTGATCTTCAGCTTGCTGAATAATATCCGGGCCAATAAGTGCACGTTCCCCAGTTTCTGACCAACTCAGAGGGGTCCGACACTTACGCCCATAGAGAACTTCATAGGGTGCCATCTTCAGACTAGCGTGGTAGCTATTGTTATACGAGAACTCGAGCAACGGAAGAGATTCCTCCCATTTCTTACCGAAGGAAATAACGCAAGCTCGAAGCATGTCTTCCAGCACTTGATTGACTCGTTCAACTCGGCCTTGTGAATGCGGGTGATAAGCGGTGCTGAGATGCAGAATAGTCCCCAAAGCTTCTTGGAAACTCCACCAATATCTTGAGGTGAAAAGGCTGCCACGATCTGAACTGATCTCCAACGGAATACCATGGAGCGACACGATTTGGGCGATATACAATTCCACTAACTGAGCAGCAGTGATCTTCTCCTTGACTGGTATAAACTGAGCAACCTTGGAGAAACGGTCGATGACGACAAAGATAGCATCGTTACCTTTCTGTGATCGGGGAAAACCGGTGACGAAGTCCATCTGAACTTTGTCCCACTTCCATACAGGGATTTCAGGTGGTTGTAGAGTCCCAGTGGGTTTTTTATGTTCACCCTTGACGCGACGGCAAACGTCACATTCAGAAACATATCGGGCAATGTCTTGCTTCATGTTAGGCCACCAGAACTGCTGACGAATGTCTTGGTACATCTTGGTGCTTCAATGATGAATGGACAACGGGGTATCGTGAGCCGCTTTCATGACCTTCGGGGTCATATCCAGGTTCTCATGCCTGCCCTTGCTGTGAGTAACCACTAAACGGTTCTGGTAGAACACCGCACATTTGCTATCAATAGTGAAGGGTGAGGGTCTTCCATTTGCGATATCGCGCTTAATCTTGTGTACGAAATCATCATAAAACTGTATACCCTTGACGGATTTGACGAGATCCGGTTCGATAACCAGGTTATTTACATAACCTTGAGGAACAATCTCGAGGTTCAGCTTTTGAAACTCTTCATACAGAGGTGGTTGTTCTAGTTGAACATCAAGTTCACTACAGTAGGCTTGACGGCTCAAGGCATCGGCCATCACATTAGCTTTGCCAGGGGTGTAATGAATATCCATGTTGAAATCGGCTATTTTCTCGAGCCATCTTTGTTGGCGGAGATTCAGGTCTGGCTAAGTAAATAGGTACTTCAGGCTTTGGTGATCGGTGTAGATCTCGCAACGATTACCAATGAGGTAATGTCGCCACAGCTTCAATGCATAAATTACTGCTGCCAATTCGAGATCATGCGTTGGATAATTATCTTCGTGAGATCGCAACTGACGAGAGCCATAAGCAATCACGCGGCGCTCTTGCATTAGGACACAGCCTAATCCTTGACGAGACGCGTCACAATATATCACGAAGTCCTTCTGGGTATATGGCAGAGCAAGCACTGGTGGAGAAGTGAGCTTGTCCTTGAGAGCTTGAAAACATTCCTGACATTTATCCGTCCACTCAAACTTGACGCCTTTGTGAAGCAGATTAGTCAGAGGCTTAGCAGTCTTGGAGAAGTTCTCGACAATACGGCGGCAATAACTAGCGAGGCCGAGGAAACTTCTGACTTGCTTGACGGTCTTGGGAGGAGTCCAGTCAAGAATAGCCTGGATATGTTCGTGGGTGACGGCAACGCCATCCTTGGAAATCACATGACCAAGGTAGGTTACTTCGGGAAGCCAGAACTCACACTTGGAATACTTAGCATAGAGTTTGTGTTCTCTAAGCTTTTCCAGTATAAGACGAAGATGTTCAGCATGTTCTTCTTCATTCTTGGAGTATATTAAGATATCATCCAGATAAACCATGACGAACTTGTCGAGGTATTCCATGAATATATAGTTCATCAATTTGGAGAATGTGGCTGGAGCATTGGTTAAACCAAAAGACATGACAGTGTACTCATATGAGCCATAGCGAGTAATGAAAGCGGTCTTCGGGATGTCTTCTTCGCGGACCCGGATCTGATGGTAACCCAACCTCAAGTCGAGTTTCGAAAACACCGTAGATCCAGCCAGTTGATCATACAGATCATTGATCCGAGGAAGCGGATACTTGTTCTGTATTGTTGCCTGGTTGATAGGTCGGTAATCTTGGACCAAACGGTTCGTTCCATCGCTCTTCTTGACAAAGAGCGAAGGTGCTCCCCAAGCAGAGGAACTAGGACGGATGAAACCTTTGTGGAGTGCCATGTCGATCTCCTTCAGTTCAAGGAGGTGGTGAGGCGGCATCTTATAAGGGCGCTTAGCAATAGGGACGGTGCCAGGCTTCAAGTCGATGACGAATTCGACATCTCTGATCGGGGGTATTCCTGGCAGTTCTTCTGGGAAGACGTCGAGAACATCGCGAACAACTAGAACGTTCTCGATCCCTTGAAGAGGTGATGTATTCAAAGCATTCAGAGCATATATCTGGCCTTCGGCATGCTGAGCTGTTCGGGCCGAGTACAAAATCTTTTTACCAGAAGGGTGCGTGAGCTGAACTGTCTTAGTGGCACAGTGGATATGGGCATCATGTGCCCCCAACCAATCCATACCGAGGATGACATCAATGTTGGACGACTTGAGGATAATAAGAGGAGCCAAGAACAACAGACCCACAATTGCAATAGTGGTATCGGGGCTCATCATGGTGGCATGACTCTGAGATCCAACGACATTTACCGCTAAAGGAGTGGCCAAGGGTTCCATAGCTAACCCATGCAGTTGAGCAAACGTCTGGGACATAAATGAATGCGACGCGCCGGAATCAAAGAGAACAGAAGCTGGCACTGAATTGACGAGAAGGGTACCCACTACCATTCTTGGGGACTCACGAGATTCTTCCATCTTGATATGGGTGACGTGAGCACAACTAACAGCAGACGTCTTGTCCTTACAGTCCCTGAAACGACGATTTCGACCGCTCTTCTTACGACTACCAGGGGGACATGGTGCATTCTGAGGCTGAACCGGGCGACAGTTGACAGCACGGTGACCTGGTTGTCCACACTTGTGGCATAAGCCATCATTCTAGGGAGGAGCCATAATATTTGGCTGTTCCGTTGGAATCGTTAGCTGGCTTGGAGGCGAAGGCAGACGAGGTGCAATATAAGACGGCCTTGGCGTTGGGGCAGGTCGGTGGTGGACATTGTGTGGGATATAGACTCGAAGTTTCTGAGTAGGCCGTCCAGAGGATGGGCCAACATCTCGATTACGCTTCAGGGATTCCTGGTGATCAGCCAGAGAAGTTTCAACTTGGAATGCCTTGCTGACGAGTGTCGCAAAGTCTGCGAAATCATTGACAGCTAGTGTGAGTTTCAAATTGGGATGCAATCCTTCACGGAATTTCTGTTGCTTGCGTGCGTCAGTGTCGACGTCGTCCTCAGCATAATGAGACAGTTCAAGGAATCTCCTATGATATTCAACAACAGTTGTTGTGCCTTGTGTAAGTTTGAGAAAATCCTCCTTCTTCTGGTCCATTAGACCTCAAGGAATGTGCCATGCACGGAAGGCTAATTGGAATTCTTGCCAAGTGGTCACAGTCCCAGCAGGCAACACACGCTTGTGACTTTCCCACCATTGAGCGGCTGAACCCTTCAGATGAAATGCCGCAAACGTAACATAACTGGTCGGAGCAACCTTAGCTGACTCCATGTCAAACAGGATGTCACGGAGCCAATCATCAGCATCCATCAGATTGGTAGAGTTGCGGAAAACAGATGGGTTGAGGCGTATGAACTCTTGCAGTGTGATTGGGGCATTCTGGTTTGGAAGCCGGGCCATTACTACGGCCATGAACTGACGGTTTAGATCAAACTGCTCATGGTTCAGTTCAAACTGTTGCATCATTGCGGCCAGATAAGGCGGAGGTGGGGGATCGTCTGCCATCCTGCCTGAACAACAGGGGTTAGTTCAGACAAAGCATATGCAAGGATAAGGAGTCATACTCGATGCAGTACGAGCAATGAACGAGAAGTGCGGTAGATACACAATAGTAGTCATAAAGACATACAGATCATTGCACACAGTCGGTCAAAATCGGACAGCGTAACGTCGTAGAAATTAAGGAAAAAGGACTCAGTAGGCGGCACGCAGACCGCGAGAAGGATTACACGACGCGACATAGATTCCACTATGTCAATCACGCCGCAAGAAAACTGTTGGCCACAGGAGTTAATGCCAGAGGACGCGCGGCCTGCCCAAAATGAGAATGGGATCCGCGGTCCGGGACCTGGGGTAGAACTCCTGCGACACGACTCAATCAATGGGGTAGCACCAGAACGCCGGGTGGAATCAAGAGAGTGTGATCCTAATGTCAGAGTTAGTAAAACTTGCCAGCAAGGATAAGAGAGCAGAGTCCCAGAGCATAGGTAAGGAGAAAAGGATCCTAATACCATAGATATCACACGTAGTGACAACGATGTGGGCCCATAAGCCAAACATTAAGTTAGAAAAATAGTTTTTCAAAGTCTAGACTCAACTTCGACCAAGTAGTGGTGGGGTGGCTTCCTACAGGCAGTCGGCTCTGATACCAACTTGTGACGCCCCCAAAATCAATCTGTGTACAGTAATCATACACGCAGGGTACACGGCTGAGATTAGGGTGCCACGGTGAGAATATCACACCACAACACTAAACACAAAAGGATAAACCAATATGTTACAATACCAAGGATCACGAGGATCCGAATACATAAGTTAAACAATCATAATATCAGAGTACAGACATAGTTAGTCAAGTTTTGCCTTAAGAAGGCTAGCACAAATAATATCAGAGGTACAGATCGAAAAGGCGAGGCCTCCTGCCTGGGAGCCACCGAACTACTCCTGGGCAACGGGGAACTTGACGTCATACTAGTCGTCTCCGGGATACTCCTGCTCCTGGGCTCCAACGTCGGCTGCAGCGGCCGATCAGGCAAAGCGAAAAGGGGGAAATAAAGCAAAGGTGAGTATCTAGAATACCCACGAGTCTTACGTCCGCTACTAAGCATTTATGCATGTATCAAATGGAAAGGGGAGGCTATATATAGTGGACTGCAAGAAATAAATCAGAATAAGGGTAAGAAGCTAGGCCTAACGAAGACTAGCATCTTCCGACGAGTCTTGCAGCATGAGGTAAGAATCAGCCAACAGTTTATATAAAGCATAAAGTAACAATGCAGCAGAAGTTGCTGCAGCATTGTATAATAATAAGTTGTAATAATTAGCAATGCCTCCAAGTTACCCTCCTCGACATCCCCGCGAGGAAGAAAACACGGAACCAACAGTTTAATAGTAGTAGTTTGTAGTGGTAGAGTCTGGCTTCAGCATAAAGCGTCATGTTACCATGGACACGGCTATTCGAATAGATTAAACTCCCTGCAGGGGTGCACTGGTGTCATACTACACGCTCGGATCTCCAGGGTGGCGTACACCTTGTTAGGGAACACCCCACCGAGGCTATCCGACACGCCGAGGCCCATCCAACGGCTCATCAGAGAGGTCCCCGCCGGTCTACAGCCCTAAGTGAAAGGGGGTCATGGGCCTATCACCCCTCGCTCTCCGGGTCATTGTGAGGACGGTGGATACCACACATCTCTATCATGGATGTGGATCCGACCGCGCCACAATGCTGAACTGGACGTCTTTCAGAGCTTTCAAACGAGACCACAACACGGAGGGCCCACACCGTAATCCCACGTATAGGTAGTGCGTACAAGCCAAAAGGCTACTCAAGTCATCCGCCGAACCCGTTAAACATTTTATTAATTTTCTGTCGAGACAACCGTTATCGTTGCCCCTTATTGAATGAGTCACAGACAACGACAGCAGTCAGGACCACCAGTAACATCTGTGACTGCCCTGACGTCCCACCAACTCGTGCGGTTACCAACAAGGCGAACTGTCTCCTTACCTTGTCTCGCGTTTGCTCCGAAGAGCTCGACTTTCGTACAACAGTATATATGTGGGCCACGAACAGTACCAGGCCCGCCGCACACCAGTGGAATACACCTGACCTGTCGTTCCGCTAAGATGCCCTGCGCGGGCACCGTGGGGTCACCCGACTCCTTACCTGTAAGGACAACCGTGGTTCAGTACCCTAGGAAGGCTATACAGAGTCAGCAACGAGTGGAGTACAAGCATTACTCCTCGATAGCTCACACTTGATGTGGCTCGGCAGAGCCGAGGTAGGGACCTGAAGCGGTGTCTGCTCTGAACCGTACCTGTAGCAGTTGAAATGTAACGTATCCACATTCACTCCCAGAGTGAACACGGCCCGCTATCTAATCCTATGGACTAACAAGGCGCAGGGTTCACTGCTGAATATAATATAATTATAAGGCAGCATAGGATAAAGGAATATTCATCAAGGGGCGACAAAAACATGCTATGCAATTGAGTAGGATTATAACGTAGCAGTAGCAGCAATTCCTAGTGCAAGAAGTGTACGGAAATATAGGCGATATCTGGGGAAGAGAATGGCTCTGCTTGCCTGGAAGCTCGACGATAGAGGTACGGTCGTCGACGAAGTAGTCAATCACAGGGGCATCAGCAGCGGACGTCGAGACTACCGGACAATAAGAGAGGGGGAAGAAACAATAAATACACGGCAATAATAGCAATACAAATACTAGACATGACAAACGCAGTGTTAGGGGTGAACTAACGCAGTGCTACACGTTGTAGGCGAAACGGGAATTTTTAACCGGCAATTTTACCGGCTCCGGGCGATTACCGGACAGACGGCCCGGAGGGGGGGGGATATGGATGTTCGTTGTGTTAGAGGGGGGTGGTTGACATGTGGATAGCGTATTCGTATTCATTGTATTTTTCTGATCAATTTTCATGTATAAAGTTATTCGATCCGAGTTACGGTTTAAAAGATATTAATTTCTAAAGTTTTAAAGCATTTTAAATCATTTTCTGAATTTCTTTTATTATTAAAACAGAAACATTATCCACAACTAGTTTGACTGGTCAAACCTGACAAGTGGGACCTGCTGAGCAGTGGGTCCCACATGTCAGCCTCACATATAATAAAAACATTTAATTTAATTAACAAAAGTGGGCCCAGCTATCATAGGCACAGAGTTGATTATTTATTTTAAATACTTATTAAGTTGCTGGACCCACATGTCATAGAGACATTACCTAATAGTTTTTATTTCTATTACAATTGACTAGTTATTCGGATTAAGGGGCTAGGCCCACTGGTCATAGGCTCATGTCCAATTAACTTAACGTTAATAAAAAAAATCAAAACCAACTATTAGGGCCAGGGGCCCACCTGGCAGTGAGGGGGGGGGTCTCTGCCCACGGTTTAACCAAACCGTCCCCGCCGGCGACAGCGAGGCCGCCCGGCGAAGCCTCTCCGGTGAGAGGGGCTGCGGTGGGAGGGGCCGAGGCGTGGCCACGCACGGCGTGCGCACACGCGCAAGGTGCGGGCGGCGGTGGATGGACACGGGCGGGGCGCGGGGCGCGCGCCCGTGGTGGGCACGACGGCCGTCGGAGCTGAGGCACGGCATCGAGGAGTCTACAGAACGCGTGGGAGCGAGGAAAGAGGTCGGGGGGTTCGTGAGCTCACCGGGAGCACGAACACGGGGTTGATGGAGTCGGGGGAGGCATCTGCGACGAAGAATTCGTCACCGACGACGGCGACCGTGGCGGAGGGGTGCGGCCTGATTCGTGGCTTCAAGTGACTCCCGAGCTCGATTCGCTGGTGGAGAAGAACTAGGCGACAACGGCGGAGCTCCAGGACATGAAGGGGCGACCTGCGGTGGCCGTTGGCCACGTATACGCCAGCGGCGCGGCCACAGGTCCGAGGCTGGCGAAGCGAACACAAGAGAGGAGGCGCGAGGGGGGGTGATATTTGGGCGTCCACGGGATGGGGAGGGGGTGCTCGCCCTTATCCCCAGGGGTAGGTGAGGCGGACGAGGGAGAGGGTGCCGGCTGGGTGTGCTTCCTGGCCATGGCCATGGAGCCATGCAATGGGGAGCAGGTGGGAGGAGAGGGGAGGGAGGGAGATAAGTGGGAGAGGGGGCTGGCTGGGCCGGAGTGGGCCTCTCCCTAGGCGAGGGTTAGGTAGTTTTTCATTTTTCTATTTATTCTTTTTCTGTATTTTCTTCTTGCATTTGTTTTGTTTACATTTCCATTTTTATAAAATGTGTTAGGTGTTTCTAAATTAAAGTTATACCCCACAATAGTGATACGAAATGTTTGGGGCATTTATAAACTCACTTAATATTTTGTTTTATTTAAAAGTTATTAAATGTCACTGTTTTGTTACTGTTTGAGTTGTTTGAATTATTTATATGCCACAATAAATCTGCATGACCATAGCAACATGGTATACTGATTTTTGTGCATTTAATAAAATTGGTTTCACAATTTTTGGACAAAGTTTTATTTTGCACTTTGTTTTCATTATCAATTCAAAGGGTTTTTTGACATGATCAGATGCAAGGAGGATCAAAGAAGGATTAACAACAGTAATTTTTCTTAAAAAAAGTAATCACTATTACATGACACGGAGGGTGTTACAATAAATAGATAGACCATGAAAAATATCAAGAGCTCTAGCTTCATCACACTCTAAAAAGTCTCCTTCAGCTATAATATCAAGAGAGTGTTTACACCACTTAAAAATACCATGGTAAAAATTTCTAAGCACAATTTTTAAAGGTATCCAAGGCATAATTCTCTTATGTGCCTCAGAAATTTTGTCCCATGACTTCTTCATATTTTCTCCATCCCTTTGACGGAAATCTAGAACTTCCGATTCCCTCAAAGCACCAAGTCCTAACATGTTAATCTAAACAAGGAGGACTACTAAGAGCAAGATAAATATATTTTTTTGTGATTTTTGATAAAGGACACAAAGATAAAAACTGAAAGGTAAATCAACAAGACTAAAAAGCAAAGGTAAAAGATAGTGTGCAACTCCCCTATCTTAGCACTCGGAGTCCCCGGAAATGGTGCCATAAATTTGCTTGATACTCTATCCTCGTTGGTTACCCCAAGTGGAAGGTTTGATGTAGAGTAGAGGCAAGTTTCCCTTAGCAAAGATACCAAGGTTGAAAAGACCGTCTCCCGTAGGACTCCTGATAATGATAAGTAGGTGGTTCGGCAAGTGATGTGCCATTAAAAATCACTTGCTTCTCCTGGACCTGCACACGACACAAATAACTTTGCTCCCAACGAGTACAGAAAGGTTGTCAATCTCTCCGGCCTTGTTGTCTACAAAGGATCAAACGCAAGGGATAATGATAATGGTGATAGCAACTAGAAAGTAAAAGTAGGAAAATAAAAGAGCGTGTAAACAGTGATGAGAATATGGACCGGGGTCCCGTGATGTTCACTAGTGATGTCTCTCTCCCAAAAGACGATAGGACTGCTATGTGAGGTAAACAAATCATAGTTGGGCAATTGACAGGATTAAAAACGCACCGCAATGCTAACTATGCTACAAAGAAAGGACGAGGCTCAAAAGCATGGGCGGTACGCCAAAATAAGTATACTGAAATCAACTGCATCGACTACTAATCATCCACCTTGAGATATCTATCCAGAACATCTCACTGGTATTAAGTTGCAGCCCCACCCAAAGTGTAAACCCAAAGCAACAGACAATTGCATTAAAAAGCACTTTGCATAAAGTAAACACTCCTTGCACCCGCGGTTACAAGCACCGTTGTTTTCCCCCTTGTGGCAACAGCACATCCCCCAAACTCATGATTCTATCACTCAAGCGTGTCATCAGGGGGCATGAACCCACAATCGAGCATAATGTTCCCTCTTGGAGTCACTACCTACTACTTGGCCAAACCAATAAGCAGCAACAGAGAACATGCAAGAATTACTAAGGAACAAAAATATAAAAGATAAGAACAAAATATATTGCTCAATCACAAACTGAACATAGTCTCATAATCCATCAGATCCCAGAAAACTCAGCATAGCAACAACAGAAAATTACATATGTGCCTCGGTCATGTAGGGAAGCTCACGAGGTCTGAACCATGAAGAACAAAGAGGGGAGGAGAACATCACATAGCTACTGATCACGGACCCATGGTCTCAATGTAGACTACTCACTGATCATCCGGGAAGCGTCCACGGTGGAGGGGAAGCTCACGGAGGTAAATCCTCCCTCCGACAGGGTGCCGCGAAGAGGTCTGTTGGCTCTCCCGATCTTGCAAACGCGGCGGTGGCAGAACAGAGGCGAGATCGCGAAAAAGGGTTCTGTTTTCAGAGGTTTTGCATCACGGAGAATATATCGGCGAAGGGGGGCAGCCAGGGGGGCACCAGGGGTCCAGGCGCCCCCTGGCGCGGCCAGACCCTAGGCCGCGCCACGTGGCCGCCTGGATCCCTGGTGGTGGCCCTCTGGCCCCACCTAGGTTCTTCCGGAAGGTTCCTTCACGATGATATTTTATCTGATTTTTCCCGAATTTTTTGAGCACTTTTAATATGGGGGAAAACTGAAATAAAAAAACAGAACAAAACAGGATCTGACACTATGGTGCACCGAGTTAATAAGTTAGTCCAAATATGATCAAAAGTGTATGAAAGTGTATCTAGATCATAGCAATGTCACACAAAATATGCATGGAGAAAATAGAAATTATAGATACGTTTGGGACGTATCACCCACCTACTATCAGCAATAGGATAGATGATACCTGATACGTCCCAAACGTATCTATAATTTCTGCTTGCTGCATGCATGTTTTGTGTGATATTGCTATGGTTTAGATACACTTTCATACACTTTTGATCATATTTGGACTATCCTATTAACTCAGTGCACACCAGTGCGAGTTTCTGTTTACTGCTGTTTTTTTATTTCAGCTTTTCCCATTACTTAAAGTGCCCAATAAATTCAGGGAAAAATATAAAAAAATCAGCGCGAAGGAACATTCCAGAATCACCGAAGGAGAGACGGAGGGGGCCCACCAGTCACCGAGGCAGCCACCCGGCGCAGCCTAGGGGGAGGCCGTGCCACCAGTCCGCCTAGGCGACTGGGTCCACCCCCGGTGCCCCATTTGGCTCTTATTTATACTCGCATCGCGAAAACCCTGATTCCAGACCTTTTTTTCTCCAGAAGAAATTCTGATCTCCGCCGCCATCGCCGACAAGCTTCGGGGGACTAGAATTCCTGTGTCGGCACCCTGCTGGGACGGGGAAGTGCCCCCAGATTCATCTCCATCGACGTTGCTTCCTCCCTCCATGAAGCGGGAGTACTTCCTCCTCGGGGCTAAGGTTTCTACTAGTAACTATGTGGTCTTCTTTCTCTCCTATGATGTGATCTTCATTGTGACCATAGGCTATGTTAATCTAGGATGATCCCATGATGTTTCCCTTCTTCTATGTATTGGATTAATGTACTCACTTGATCTTATCTAGTATAATCCCCGAGACCATGGTGACAGCGGTCTATTGGACATGGGTTAGAAGAATATTTTCATGAGTGATTTGCTCTTTTGTGTGTTGATTGAAGATTGAGAGTCTCTTGGTGCTTGTCTTTGACTATCCTTGAGATATGTTGTGGTGATTGTGGTACTCTCTTTGGATGGCCACGGTGACATTGGGAAATCCATAGATTGAGAACAACGAACTCCGAGGTGTGCTTTTGTAGCCCTACATAATTCTCATCCTCTCTTGACCACAAAGGAATGACCTCCGAGTACGTCTCCATTACATGTTTTATGGGAAATATCATGTGATTACACTATGTTAATGTTGTTGGGAGTTTCCACTAGTGAAAGTATGAAGCCTAGGCCTTGTTTCCACCATTACAATACCGTTTTTGCTCACTTTTACCACTTGTTTGCTTGATGCACTTTTTTTTACAGATTTATATTACCTTGCTTTGCCACACCTATCACCCATATTTTACCATCTCTTCGCCGAACTAGTGCACCTATACAACTCCTAGTTGTATTAGGTGTGTTGGGGACACAAGAGACTTCTTGTATCTTAATTGTAGGGTTGCTTGAGAGAGACCATAGCAAGGGACTTTAGTCCCACCTTGATAGGGGAGAGGGGTTGACTCCCTCCCCTCTGCCTATATATAGATGGGCAGGGTGCACATATTTAATACACAAAAATTCATGAGAAAATAAATATTTCTCCGAATTGAGATCGGTTTTCTCCGGTCTTCTCCCCTTCCTCGTCTCTTCCACCATGGGCCCCCCTTCTTTGCCGCCTATAGTGGGATTGAGGAATCTCTGCTACACGGAGGCCGCCGTGCTGCCAAAACTCTGGTTCCGGAGGTCTACTTCCGCCACCTTCGCTGGATCGGAGATCGGAGGTCGTCATTGAGTCTCGTACGTGTGCGAGTACTATTGAGGTGATGCACATGTGGCACTACACCCATCCGGGTGCTAACACAGCCAGGAGGCTCTGAACCTTGATCGACTACATCAAACACGTTTGCGGGAATGTTTCCCGCGCAACGGACTACACCCCGAGGTATGTTATTCCGCACTCCTTTCCGTTATGGTAATATGGCTAGCTAGATCTTGGGTTATGGGAAACGCTAGTTAGGAAAATTTTGTGTTTTCCGCTGCGAACCCCAACAGTGATATCATGAGATAGGTCTATGCTTAGTATTACTATACGGATAGAACACATCGGGGATGTGGGCATTGATTGTATGATTGTTACCCTCCGACGTGTACTTGTTCACACCTGCGACATCATTTGATGAAGCGGCCCACGACCGACCTTACGCGTACTCTTAAGCGAGACTAGTTCCACACTTGGCATGCGGCTTGTACCGTATAAAGTGGCTCAGGGGGTGTCTGTCTCTCTACTTTAGCGGATGTGGAATTTGCAAAGGAGGACCCCATGCGGGGTGTAATAGAGACAATTATATGGTTGACGTTGTGGTTGACTCGTCGGTTAAAACCTGTTTAACTATGAAAGCCCTAGAAGCCACATAAAACTTGCAATATACAACTAGATCGCCTAAACTTTGTATTGCTAAGTGGGGGCTATCGTTTGTTTGATTGTGATGTAGTGATAGCTTTGCTATGTGTTACTAGTAAGTAGTAAACGTCATCATGATAAAGTAAACTCAAATGGAGACACTGTAGACTTAGTGTTGCCAGAGTTCAAACATCTTAAAACTTGCTAGTATAGGATACACGACGGTAGCATGTGGTAAGATGATCCCTTAACAAAGCCAAACACAAGTATTCTACCAAAGTGTGCACCACCTAGAAGGTTCACCCATATGGCCGACATTCCATACATATCGGGTGTCACATATATTAAACGGAGTTCGCATGAGGTTGGGTTCGGCAAGCCTAGCATATGAAGATATGGACTTGCTGAGCAGCATATAACAATGAGGTCAATTTGGCGAGCCTAGCATATGCAGATATGGCCTCGGAATACTAGAGATCGAAAGATCGAGCATGAGTCACATACCTAATGTGATCGCACAAGTTCTTGTCTACCTTTGAAACTGACTCGTCGGCCGTGTGATATTCCAGAACGGGCAGTGAATCTGGATCATATAATCACTAAAACTTCTTAGGGATGATTGTTTTAGTGCGAGCTCTTTTATAATATGATTATATGAACTCATTGTTGTGAACTAGTCTTAATTGTGTTCCTTGCAAATTATGTTTGTAGAAAATGGATATGCCCCAGTATCTTGAATTGGTTTCTTTCTTACGTGGTGAAAGACTTAAAGAGAATGGGTCAAATTTCATTAGTTGGTACTTATACCTTAGAGTTGTGCTCAAGAGAGCAAACCTTCCGTTCTTAACAAAAGAGCATGTGGGAAACCCTCCAGCAAACGACATGGATGCACGAGCTGCGAATGATTACCAGAATCGTCGGAGGACATACGCCATATCTAAAGGTGTCCTAGAAACCATCATTCCGCAAGCCTTGCGTGAGTAATATGCTGAGTTGGATACATATTGTAACACTCTCACTGTCAGTGAACAGTAATAACAATTACTGTTGATCATTATTGTTCAAAAGTTTCCTTTGATCAACCTCGGTCAGTTCAAAAATTCAAATTGCCCTTGTGATGTTATTGAAATCAATATGTCCATGGGCCTTGATCATCTTGAATCACAACAAGTCTAACCCCTTTGAATTGAAATCAAATCAAAACTCAAAGTGCCTTGTGGTGAATATTAAAAATAGGTGACAATTAAATTTTGCTCAAAAATGGTGAAACCAATTTTGTAAAATGTATAATAATCATTTGATCATGTCCCTATAGTTTGGGAAATTTATTGAACTACCAATTAAATCAAACAATTAAAATAGTAGCTTAATTTGTCCATTTTAATCATTTTTTAATTAAATAAAGTACTAAATGATTTTATAAAATCAGCAAAACTTTTGTGGCACTCTTACTACTAATTTAGAGACACACTACATAATTTACAAAGTAGCAAAACTAGTTAAAACAAATACAAAAGGAATTTTACAGAAAAGAAATATTGAAAAGCAAAGCAAAATTGGAAAAACCTATAACCCGCCCAGGGCAAAGCTGTCAGAACCCCAACTAGGGTAAGTGTTAGGGTTTGCGTTCACCTTTGCATCATGCAAAAATTCAAAAGAAAATTCAAAAATGGGGAAAAGAAAAGCCCTGAGAAATTTAAATCAAATGGCCAGATAAAAATCTTTTTCCAAAAATCATTTGAACATTTGGAAAATTCCTATAAATGGTGCTGATCATTCTAAAAATGGTTTGGGAGCAATCTCATGCTCATGGAATTTTCTAATTTTCAAATAATGGCTTGGAAATTAAATAAATACCCTATTTGATTTAAAATTCAAATGTTTTGAATTTTAAAAATGCTCAAATTTTATAAGTGGATAGCTCTCTATTTTATGAGGCCATATAAAAAATTGTGGCATTTTATAAAATGCCTAGCTATTTTTATTAGCTAGGTCAACCTATATGCAGAAATAATAAAAGGAAAGAAATAGAAAACGGGAAGTATCCCTGGCTTTCAGCCCAACTCACCCAGGCCGGCCAAGCCCAGCATCCCTTTTCCTTGTCGTCTTCCTCCCTCGCCGAGCCAAGCTGCTCGCTGGAGCAGAGCATGGCCACGGCGACGACACCGCGACGCCCGACCCCTTCTAGGCCTCCCCCTTCCTCTTTCTTGCGCCACGCATCGCCGCAAAAGCCCCCCCGCACCTCCAGCTCACCCCAGCCCCTCTCTTTCCCCTCCGGCGACGAGAACCCGAGCGCCCCCGTGACCTAGCCGGAGCGCGCCGACGCCCCGATGTGGCCACCGGCAGCCCGAGGCCCCGTCGTCTTGTCCATTCGATCCAGCGTCGACGTCCTCTTCGAACCCCCGCCTCAATTGAAGCTTGGAGCCACCGGAGACGTCGCGAGCCCCAAGACTTCGCCGCCAGCCGCCGAGGAGGAGACCTCCGAATTCGCCGCCACCGAGCTCCCTCCGGCTTCCCCGAGCCCTTCTTCGCGTTCACGGTGAGGAGCTCGCCTTTTCGCCCCTGTTCCCGCCTCCTCCCGTGCCCCGGAGCCCGATTCCGGCGAGGTCGATCCACGGGCCGCCGCCTCCGTCGTCGTAGCCATCGCCACTTAGCCCCCCCTTGACCCCTGCTTGCTCCTTCCGTCGCAGACGACCGAGAGCTACGCACCCGTGCCTCCAGAACCCCCCCCCCCCCCCCCCGCACCCTAAATCCCAGTCCGGCGAGAGCGCCGCCGTGCCCGAGCCGCCGGCGTTACGACGCCGGGCACTTAGCCCTAACCCACCCCTAATCACCCCCTAACCTCACTGACCCGTGGGCCCAGACCACTAACTAACCACTGTTAGTTTTAAACTAACAGGGAATTAGCCCCCAGACACTGACAAGTCGGCCCCACAGGTCAGCCCCCTCCCCTGACGTCAGCCTTTGGTCAGCATGACGAAATAAACAGAAAATATTTAAAAGAATTAAACAAATTCCAGAAAATGGCAGAAAATAGGACAAACTTGGAAAATCATAATAAATTCATACTAACTCCAAATATAGCAAATAATATATGAAAAATGATCAGGAGAAAATTATCTATCCAAATATGTAACTTTCAACTTTGTTTGAGTTGAATTTAAATTCTGTTCAGTAGCTTTTTCTATTTGATTTAAATGGAATTAATTCAAATTTAATCCAAATGCAATTCCACTTTGAACCTTTGCAATGCACATATGATCACCTACACTTTAGAAGCTTATCACACACATGATCATTTGGATTACGAAAGACAAATACTAGCAAATGCAACTTGGACCAATTTAAATACATTTGGAGTTTGAATTTGAATTCACTTTCAAATCAACTTCAATTAAGTTGTTGCAAATGGAACCAAGATCACATCAATACCATTCACATCATTTGACAACATAATCATGTGCTTGAGCATTGCAACTAAATTATGCTTTGTTTATATTGTTTGCTCGGATAGAAGTGGAGCCGGAACCCGAGATCACCCCCTTCGTTGAAGACCCCATGACTGAACCTCGTCAGCAAGGCAAGCAAACCCCCATTGATCATGTCTATAAAATCCCACTTCCCTCTCATGTCTCGCTTATGCATTGTTTAGGATGATCACCATGATAACGTTTCTACCGCATAGTTGAACCCATATCCTTTGCATGACCTATCATCTTGTCATAGTAGTAAGAAAACCACAATCCTAGCAGATGTAGGAGTTGGTTGATATCATGTAGCTTATGATGTGAGTCGGGATGATGATAAACATGGTGTTGATGAAAGTGAAAATGTGTTGGTGAATCCACCCTAATACAAGGTGAACGATGAGAGGCTGTGTAGGAGTACACAGTGGGTTGTCTCGTTGAACATCGCCTTAAGTCCGAGTTCTTGTGTGGTGATCCAAGAAAAAGAGTACAACCACACATTGGGCTCACTGACCCCTCTCGACCTAGTACCTCACCCCGTTCGAACCGCTGGAGTCGCATTAGTTCGGAGTTCTGGTAGGGCTGTGGCACGGTCTGCGAAGTGGATGATCGGCTTTTCAAGACCGGCTTGGGACCCTGCACACATCGTTTGAGGCTGTACTGGAACCTCGGCCGGACTTCCATACGGATCCCCCTCAGATAGGCGACTCTTTGGACTAGAACGGAGCTGTGGGCGAAGTGTCGTGGCAACATCCTCGCCGGTACCCGCTTGAAGGGTCCCACTCCCAGGCGGTAACTGATGAGTGTGTGTGTGTAGCGGTACACCCTTGCAGGGTTAACAAAACTATTCGAATAGCCGCGTCCGCGGTTAAGGACTGCTTGGAAAGCTTAGCTTGATTATTAGACAACTTGAACTGGATACTTCTAAAACACACCAAGATAAGCGTGAGTGCTATGGTGTGCTTCTCATGGGGAAGTCCAGAAAGTAACCATAGTGGTGTATTGGTTGAAGAGATGTAGTGGACTCGTGTACCCTCCTTACCTCAAGTCTGGTACTCGTAGTTCAGGACTAGCCAAGTCAAAGCTGGCACTTCTGCAAGTGAAACCCCACCTCCCTTGACCTTGATATATATGCATGAGTAGTATAGATCCTATGTAAGTCTTGCTGAGTACGATTTTGTACTCACGTTTGCTTAATCTATGTTTTAGATGAACCACCGACCCCGATGGTGGCTTATAACTGAAGCTCGAAGAATGAAGACTCAGACCAAGACCAAGCTAGTGTAGTCCCAGTCAGACGACTGGTTCCCTCGTGGAGGGCTTGTTTTTTTGATAAGGCTTCTCTAAGCCATTTGTTAAACTTGTCTGTACTCAGACCTACTTTGCTTCGGCTTGTCTGTTGTAATGTTGGATCACATGCTTGTGATCTCTGTGTGCACTCTGTAAGAGTTATTAATAAAGATGTATACTTTGTAGAGAATTGCAATGATACCTGCTGATCATACAAGGCATGTGTGTTGCGTGTATGTTTATAACATGCATGTCTTAGTATGGGTTTTCGAGACCTTAGTTGTGATCTGGCTGGCGTACTTTTATACACCAAGTGGCCCTTAGATGTGCGCAGCTTGGGGCATCGCGATGCGATTGTTCGAGACGCCGTCTCGTGCACACTTTGAGGTATGATCGAGCCCGCCCTAGACCCCGACTAAGTGATCGGGCTGGAGTAAGTCTATGTAAGGGTTATAATACAATCGATAGTATGGTTGAGGCGACTTGTCTATGAGTATGGGAGTTCACCACCCATATCAATTAGACTTGTGTGCGGACGATGAGGACCCATCTCAGTGGATCATCCGGCCTGAATGGGATGCCCCTCACGTTCGATGCTTTCCGAGAACGTTCTGTGCTTGGCCTTGTCTGCTTAGACAAGTGGGTACGGTTCTCGGCTCTCCATATGATTGTGTTGTAGCGAGACTTGCATACGCTAACCCCGGGTCCCGACAGACTTGGTATCAGAGCAGGACTGACTATAGGATTATCAGCCTTGGACGAAGTCGAGTCTAGCCTTCTATAGTTATATAATTACTCTAGGTATATAAGGGAACAACGTAAGACTTCTTTTTCTCCTTACCCTCATGGATCTGATTTCTGAGTCACCCTTATCTTTTCTACGGGATGATAGGACTAGGCTCATCTATGTCTAAATAGAACCTCTCGTTGATTGCCTCCTTATAGCCGTAGGATTGTTGTGGTTGTCCAAAGTCTCCGTGTTTTGAGTTCCTTGAAGAAGTTCTGTCCAATTTCTTCGAGATTGTTTCAATTTCCATCCCAGTATAGCCGTTACGCTGCCGGATTTGTTCCGTGTTTCGTTGAGTCATTGCCTTCGCATTATTATCCTTTCCGCCTAAATCATATCCTTTTATCCTTGAATCCATCGTACAACCTGTTCTGATTGTTGATTTTTATCACAGAGGATGTCAGGTGGAACTCGTAGTGCTGTTCTTCGGAATCGAGACCGTGTTCGGAATCGAAATGATGATGAACCTCTACCACCGCCTTCTGCGGCGGAAATCATGATGGAAGCTGAGCGGAATAGACGTGATCAAACACGCCTTCTGGAGCTCATCGAGCAGAATACCGCCCACCATCGTAATGTGGTGGTCAGTATTCAGGACTTCATCCTCGTCAAGCCACCAGTATTCCGATGTTCTTCTGAGCCCCTTGAAGCTGATGATTGGCTCCGTTCCATCGAGCGTAAGCTTGATACTGCACATGTTGCTCCCGATGACCGAGTTATTTTCGCGGTATACTTCCTGGAAGGTGCTGCTCTTCAGTGGTGGGAGAACTATGTTGCAATGCAGCCAGATGGTCACGTAGTGACTTGGCAAGAGTTTTGTGTTGCCTTTCGAGGGTACCACATTATGGATGAGTTGATGGAGCGCAAGAAGGAATAGTTCTGCAATCTAAATCAAGGAGAGATGTCCATTCATGAGTATGTGAGGGAATTCAACCGTCTTGCTCGTTATGCCCAAGATGAGATCACCACCGATGTCAGAAAGCAGGCAAGGTTCCGTAAGGGACTTAGCCCTATCCTTCGCCATGATCTCAACCTCATCGAATTTGCCACCTTTGAGGATTTAGTCAACAGATCCTTCAGAGCTGAGCATGGCAATGAAGTTTTCGAGAAGTCTCGCAAGCATGCTCTTGAACTTGCCCCTTCTTCTAGTTCACGCCCTCAGAAGCGCATGATCTGGATTCCTAACAGTTTGTTTCCCCAAAACAACCCACCGAGGCCATCCCTTGTGCCGCCTCGTCCACCAGCTCCACCAAACAACCCAGCTCCCCGCACTATCTTTGGAGCCTGCTTCAGATGTGGCCAGCCTGGTCACTACTCTCGTGAGTGCCCCGTACGTCAGAATGCTCCACCCCATGCCAAAGGAAACCCCACTGTTCGTGCCAAACCACCCCCGAAGGTTTCCACTTCCAAGCCATCCACCTCAGAAAATCTTGGACATGTGAACCAAATCTCAGCAGAGGAAACTGATGGTACTTCTGACGTCATTCTTGGTACGCTCCCAGTCAATTTTTCCCCCACTTCTGTCCTTTTCGATCCAGGAGCATCTCACTCATTCATGTCGGAGAGTTATGCACTTCGGCATGATGTATCCTTTGAAGAAATGTTCACCCCTATGATCATTCAAACTCCTGGTTCCAAATGGAAAACTAATAGAGTAAGCCATGGTAATCAAATTGCAATTGAGGGTTTAGTATTCCTTGCTTCACTCATAGCCCTCAAGTCTTCCGACATTGATGTCATCCTTGGTATGGATTGGTTATCAAGACAACATGCTTTTCTTGATTGTAAAGCCAAGTCAGTTAGACTTACACATCCTTCAGGCCAGAAAATAGTTTACACCTCACCAAGAACAAGAACCCAGGTGCATTCTTTGAATGTGCTTCCCCTTCCCGACCTTGAAGATGTTCCGGTGGTTCGTGACTTCCCGGATGTCTTTCCTGAAGAACTGCCGGGAATGCCACCCGACGGATGTGTAGAATTCATAGTGGATCTTTCCCCAGGAACCGCACCAATTTCCAGACGCCCATACAAAATGGCCCCACGTGAGTTAGCTGAGCTTAAAACCCAATTGGATGCTTCGTTGGCAAAAGGCTTCATCCGCCCTAGCTCATCGCCATGGGGTTGCCCCGTTCTGTTCGTAAAGAAGAAAGATGGAACAGAAAGGATGTGCGTAGACTATCGCCTGCTAAATTTAGCGACGATAAAGAACAAGTACCCATTGCCTAGGATCAATGATCTTTATGATCAACTTGCAGGATCCTCTGTCTTCTCCAAGATGGATTTGAGATTAGGTTATCATCAAATCAAAATCCGAAACGAGGACATTCCAAAAACGGCTTTTACTACTCGTTATGGTCTTTACGAGTACACCTTCATGTCCTTTGGTTTAACCAATGCCCCCGCCACTTTCTCACGCATGATGAACTCGATCTTCATGTAGTATTTGGACCAGTTCGTCGTGGTTTACCTCGATGACATCCTTATATACTCGAAGAACGAAGAAGAACATGCCGAACACCTAAGGCTGGTATTGATGAAACATAGAGAGCATCGCCTGTATGCTAAATTCTCCAAGTGTGAATTTTGGCTACCAGAAGTGACCTACTTAGGCCACGTGATTTCTGCAAAAGGCATTGCTGTGAATCCCGAGAGAGTTCAGGCCGTCCTTGACTGGACTCCACCTGAATCGGTTAAGCAAGTTAGGAGTTTTCTTGGCCTAGCCAGCTATTGCCGTCGCTTCGTCGAGAACTTTTCTAAAGTTGCAAAGCCTCTAACTGAACTCCTCAAGAAAGATAAGAAATTCTTATGGACTTCCAAGTGCGAGGAAAGCTTTCAAGAGCTAAAAAGAAGATTGACTTCTGCACCCGTACTTGCACCTCCAGACACCAAAAAGGATTTCGAGATCTATTGTGACGCATCACGGCAAGGGTTAGGATGCATACTTCTGCAAGATCGACATGTGGTAGCTTATGCTTCACGCCAGTTGCGGCCACATGAAGAGAACTATCCTACCCATGACCTTGAACTCGCTGCCGTAGTTCATGCCCTAACAACTTGGCGACATTACCTCCTTGGTAATCGTTGTGAGATCTATTCCGACCACCAAAGCCTCAAATACATTTTCACCCAGCTAGATCTTAATCTCAGGCAAAGACGCTGGACTGAGTTGATAAAAGATTATGACTTAGGAATTTCTTACACCCCAGGCAAAGCCAATGTCATGGCTGATGCACTAAGTCGTAAGTCGTATTGTAACAACCTCATGTTACAACAGTATCAACCACTTCTTCATGAGGAATTTCGAAAGCTTAACCTCGAGATTGTTCCTCGTGGATCTCTTTTCAACTTGGTGGCGAAACCAACCCTTGAGGATCAAATCATAGTTGCCCAAAGGCGTGCACGAGGTGTTCGCCGGATCAAGGAGAACATTGCTAGCGGAGTTGCTAAATGTTTCTCCACAAATAGTAAAGGAACGATATTCTTTGGAAATCGTTTGGTAGTACCAAAGAATAGGGAACTAAGGCAACTCATCCTCAAAGAAGCCCATGACACACCCCTCTCGATTCATCCTGGTAGCACAAAAATGTACCGAGATCTACGCCAGAGATTTTGGTGGACTAGGATGAAGTGAGACATTGCTCGATTTGTTGCCGAATGTGATGTTTGTCGTCGCATTAAGGCAGAACATCAAAGACCTGCTGGTACACTTCAACCTTTGCCTATTCCTGAGTGGAAATGGGACAAAGTCGGTATGGACTTCATCACCGGCTTTCCAAAAACCCAGAAAGGAAACGATGCCATCTTCGTTGTCATTGACCGACTTTCCAAAGTTCTTCACTTCCTTCCAGTTCGCGAGTCTATAACTTCTAGCCAGATAGCGGACTTGTATGTCTCTAGAATTGTATCCCTTCACGGTGTTCCTTTGGAAATCAATTCTGATCGTGGTAGCCTTTTCACATCTAGATTTTCGTGAAGCTTTCAGCGTGCTATGGGAACTCATCTCTCCTTTAGTACGGCTTTCCATCCTCAGTCTAGTGGTCAAGTCGAAAGGGTTAACCAAATTTCGGAAGACATGCTCAGAGCTTGTGTTATCTCATTCGGAAAGAATTGGGAGTATTCTCTTCCATTTGCCGAATTTGCTTATAACAATAGTTTTCAATCTAGTCTGAACATGGCTCCTTTTGAACTCCTTTATGGACGACGATGTCGAACACCACTAAACTGGTCAGAAACCGGTGAGAGACAATTCTTTGGACCGGATATGATCAAGGAAGCAGAAGAGCAAGTTCGCATTGTTCATGATCAATTGAAAGCAGCCCAGTCTCGTCAGAAAAGCTACTATGATCGTCATCATAGGCAAGAAAGCTACAATCTGGATGAGAAGGCTTACCTTCGGGTTACTCCTCTGAAGGGAACCCAACGTTTCGGTATCAAAGGCAAATTGGCCCCACGTTACATCGGACCTTTCCGCATTCTTGCTAAACGTGGAGAAGTTGCCTACCAACTTGAACTACCCATGCACCTTTCCCGATTACATGATGTATTCCATGTGTCACAACTCAGGCGTTGCTTCAAGGACCCCATCCGCGAAGTCGACCATGAAACGCTTGATCTCCAAGATGACCTTTCTTATCGAGAATACCCCGTTCGTATTCTTGATTCCGTAGAGCGTGTCACTCGCCGAAAGAAGATCAAGTTTTTGAAAGTTCAGTGGTCTCATCACTCAGAGAAAGAAGCCACGTGGGAAAGAGAAGACCGTCTCAGTGCTGAGTACCCCTCCTTCCTCCCGCAGACTTCTGAATCTCGGGACGAGATTCTTTTGAGTGGGGGCGAGTTCTCAGAACCCCAACTAGGGTAAGTGCTAGGGTTTGAGTTCACCTTTGCATCATGCAAAAATTCAAAATAAATTCAAAAATGGGGAAAAGAAAAGCCGTGAGAAATTTAAATCAAATGGCCAAATAAAAATCTTTTTCCAAAAATCATTTGAACATTTGGAAAATTCCTATAAATGGTGCTGATCATTTTAAAAATGGTTTGGGAGCAATCCCATGCTCATGGAATTTTCTAATTTTCAAATAATGGCTTGGAAATTAAATAAATACCCTATTTGATTTAAAATTCAAATGTTTTGAATTTTAAAAATGCTCAAATTTTATAAGTGGCTAGCTCTCTATTTTATGAGGCCATATAAAAAATTGTGGCATTTTATAAAATGCCTAGCTATTTTTATTAGCTAGGTCAACCTATATGCAGAAATAATAAAAGGAAAGAAATAGAAAACGGGAAGTATCCCTGGCTTTCAGCCCAACTCACCCAGGCCGGCCCAGCCCAGCAGCCCTTTTCCTTGTCGTCTTCCTCCCCCGCCGAGCCAAGCTGCTCGCTGGAGCAGAGCATGGCCACGGCGACGACACCGCGACGCCCGACCCCTTCTAGGCCTCCCCCTTCCTCTTTCTTGCGCCACGCATCGCCGCAGAAGCCCCCCCGCACCTCCAGCTCACCCCAGCCCCTCTCTTTCCCCTCCGGCGACGAGAACCCGAGCGCCCCCGTGACCTAGCCGGAGCGCGCCGACGCCCCGACGTGGCCACCGGCAGCCCGAGGCCCCGTTGTCTTGTCCATTCGATCCAACGTCGACGTCCTCTTCGAACCCCCGCCTCAATTGAAGCTTGGAGCCACCGGAGACGTCGCGAGCCCCAAGACTTCGCCGCCAGCCGCCGAGGAGGAGACCTCCGAATTCGCCGCCACCGAGCTCCCTCCGGCTTCCCCGAGCCCTTCTTCGCGTTCACGGTGAGGAGCTCTCCTTTTCGCCCCTGTTCCCGCCTCCTCCCGTGCCCCGGAGCCTGATTCCGGCGAGGTCGAGCCACGGGCCGCCGCCTCCGTCGTCGTAGCCATCGCCATTTAGCCCCCCCTTGACCCCTGCTTGCTCCTTCCGTCGCGGACGACCGAGAGCTACGCGCCTGTGCCTCCAGAACCCCCCCCCCCCCCCCCCCCCGCGCCCTAAATCCCAGTCCGGCGAGAGCGCCGCCGTGCCCGAGCCGCCGGGCACTTAGCCCTAACCCACCCCTAATCAGCCCCTAACCCCACTGACCCGTGGGCCCAGACCACTAACTAACCACTGTTAGTTTTAAACTAACAGGGAATTAGCCCCCAGACACTGACAAGTCGGCCCCACAGGTCAGCCCCCTCCCCTGACGTCAGCCTTTGGTCAGCATGACGAAATAAACAGAAAAGATTTAAAAGAATTAAACAAATTCCAGAAAATGGCAAAAAATAGGACAAACTTTGGAAAATCATAATAAATTCATACTAACTCCAAATATAGCAAATAATATATGAAAAATGATCAGGAGAAAATTATCTATCCAAATATGTAACTTTCAACTTTGTTTGAGTTGAATTTAAATTCTGATCAGTAGCTTTTGCTATTTGATTTAAATGGAATTAATTCAAATTTAATCCAAATGCAATTCCACTTTGAACCTTTGCAATGCACATATGATCACCTACACTTCAGAAGCTTATCACACACATGATCATTTGGATTACGAAATAAAAATACTAGCAAATGCAACTTGGACCAATTTAAATACATTTGGAGTTTGAATTTGAATTCACTTTCAAATCAACTTCAATTAACTTGTTGCAAATGGAACCTAGATCACATCAATACCATTCACATCATTTGACAACATAATCATGTGCTTGAGCATTGCAAGTTAATTATGCTTTGTTTATATTGTTTGCTCGGATAGAAGTGGAGCCGGAACCCGAGATCACCCCCTTCGTTGAAGACCCCGTGACTGAACCTCGTCAGCAAGGCAAGCAAACCCCCATTGATCATGTCTATAAAATCCCACTTCCCTCTCATGTCTCGCTTATGCATTGTTTAGGATGATCACCATGATAACGTTTCTACCGCATAGTTGAACCCATATCCTTTGCATGACCTATCATCTTGTCACAGTAGTAAGCAAACCACAATCCTAGCAGATGTAGGAGTTGGTTGATATCATGTAGCCCATGCAACTGTTACTGCTTATTGCATGCTTAGTGGTACAATGAGGTTGCTTATGATGTGAGTCGGGATGATGATAAACATGGTGTTGATGAAAGTGAAATGTGTTGGTGAATCCACCCTAATACAAGGTGAACGATGAGAGGCTGTGTAGGAGTACACAGCGGGTTGTCTCGTTGAACATCGCCTTAAGTCCGAGTTCTTGTGTGGTGATCCAAGAAGAAGAGTACAACCACACAGTGGGCTCACTGACCCCTCTCGACCTAGTACCTCACCCCGTTCGAACCCCAGGAGTCGCATTAGTTCGGAGTTCTGGTAGGGCTGTGGCACGGTCTGCGAAGTGGATGAACGGCTTTTCAAGACCGGCTTGGGACCCTGCACACATCGTTTGAGGCTGTACTGGAACCTCGGCCGGACTTCCATACGGATCCCCCTCAGATAGGCGACTCTCTGGACTAGAACGGAGCTGTGGGCGAAGTGTCGTGGCAACATCCTCGCCGGTACCCGCTTGAAGGGTCCCACTCCCAGGCGGTAACTGATGAGTGTGTGTGTGTAGCGGTACACCCCTGCAGGGTTAACAAAACTATTCGAATAGCCGCATTCGCGGTTAAGGACTGCTTGGAAAGCTTAGCTTGATTATTAGACAACTTGAACTGGATACTTCTAAAACGCACCAAGATAAGCGTGACTCCTATGGTGTGCTTCTCGTGGGGAAGTCGAGGAAGTAACCATAGTGGTGTATTGGTTGAAGAGATGTAGTGGACTCGTGTACGCTCCTTACCTCAAGTCTGGTACTCGTAGTTCAGGACTAGCCAAGTCAAAGCTGGCACTTCTGCAAGTGAAACCCCACCTCCCTTTACCTTGATATATATGCCTGAGTAGTATAGCTCCTATGTAAGTCTTGTTGAGTACGATTTTGTACTCACGTTTGCTTAATCTATGTTTTAGATGAACCACCGACCCCGATGGTGGCTTATAACTAAAGCTCGAAGAATGAAGACTCAGACCAAGACCAAGCTAGTGTAGTCCCAGTCAGACGACTGGTTCCCTCGTGGAGGGCTTGTTTTTTTGATAAGGCTTCTCTAAGCCATTTGTTAAACTTGTCTGTACTCGGACCTACTTTGTTTCCGCTTGTCTGTTGTAATGTTGGATCACATGCTTGTGATCTCTGTGTGCACTCTGTAAGAGTTATTAATAAAGATGTATACTTTGTAGAGAATTGCAATGATACCTGCTGTTCATACAAGGCATGTGTGCTGCGTGTATGTTTATAACATGCATGTCTTAGTATGGGTTTTCGAGACCTTAGTTGTGATCTGGCTGGCGGTCTATTATACACCAAGTGGCCCTTAGATGTGCGCAGCTTGGGGCATCGCGATGCGATTGTTCGGGATGCCGTCTCGTGCACACTTTGAGGTATGATCGAGCCCGCCCTAGACCCCGACTAAGTGATCGGGCTGGAGTAAGTCTATGTAAGGGTTATAATACAATCGATAGTATGGTTGAGGCGACTTGTCTATGAGTATGGGAGTTCACCACCCATATCAATTAGACTTGTGTGCGGACGATGAGGACCCATCTCAGTGGATCATCCGGCCAGAATGGGATGCCCCTCACGTTCGATGCTTTCCGAGAACGTTCTGTGCTTGGCCTTTTCTGCTTAGACAAGTGGGTACGGTTCTCGGCTCTCCATATGATTGTGTTGTAGCGAGACTTGCATACGCTAACCCCGGGTCCCGACAAAAGCCCACCAGGGCCCAGCCCCCTTCCCCCTTTTCTTCTTCCCCTGTTCATGGGAGAAGTCGTGGCACCCATCCACGGTGCCATGGCTGCCATGTCGCCCATCCCGTCTGCCGGCGAGGGGATAAGGCCCCCCGTGGCCACTGCAGCCCCCCCTCTAGTAAACCCTAGCGCACCCTCCCCTCCACTTCCTCCGTCACGCCGACGGGCCTTCCTATGGCCGCCGCCGCAGACCCGTGGCCACGCCGCCATCTACCCCATGGCCAACGACGATAGCGGGCTGAGCGGCCATGTCCTGTGGTTTCCCCGTCCTCCTCCTCGTCTTCCTGCGAAACCCATCGAAGCCGAAGCATCCTCGCTACGCCGAATCGGGCCGGTCCCCTCGCCACGACTGTCACCTCACCGGCGACAAATTCGTCGCCAGCGGTGCACCTCCGGCCCCAAGACCTCTCCCTACCCCCCCCCCCAAGTGAGCTCTACGCCATTTCCCCCCTCCTCGCGCTCCTTTTGGTTCTCTGTATCGCCGCCCCCATTGTACCACGCTCCGGTAGCCACCGCGGTCACCCCGGACGGACCACGCCCTGGCCGTTCTCCCTGGCCGCGACCCGCGCCCTGGGCCGCGTCGCTTGTGTGCGCCTGGCCGCGCACGATGACGCCCCACCGTAGCCGCTCGCCCTGCAGCCTCTCTCGCTCACCACCATGCCATGGCTCGCCGCCGGCGAGCACGCCGTGTGCACAGATGTGCTAACCGTGGCCTAACCCCCCTCCCATGCCTATGACATGTGGGCCCGCCCGGTGGATTAGTGCTAATCACCTGTTAAAATAAAACATAACCCCTCCCAGAGTGAATAACAAGTGGGCCCAATGCCATTTTCTTAAATATAAAAACTGTTAGTTAACTCTATGTCTATGACTAGTGGGCCCCAGGCCATTTGTTAATTTAAATAATTATTAAACTGCCACTGTTAGACTGACAAGTGGGACCCCCTGTTAATTAGACCTTTTGATTAAATTAAAAGCATTTTAAGATAAATGTGACTATGACCAGTGGGCCCATGGGCTGATTTTAATTAATAAAATGACTTATAATTCCTCTGTGTATGACATTTACATCCCACCTGTTAGTGGCACTATTGTGGATAATGTTTTGGATAATGTTAGGTTTATTAATAAAAGAATTCTAATAAATGATTTAAACTCTAGAAAATCATATCTTTTAATCTGTATGTGAGATGAAAATAATTTATATATCAAACTTGATCAAAAAAATACAAAGAATACGAATACGCTATACATATACCAATCACCCCCCTCTAACACAACAAACACGAGACATTCCCCCTCCGATTGCACTGTCCGGTAATCACCCGGGGCCGGTAAAACTTTGTCGGATGAAATTATTCTGAACATGAAAGTTGTTCAGAATCAATCAACGAACACAGATACACTATCCACATGTGTGTCAGTTGTCTCTAACACTTCAGACATGGAACCTTCCCCTCCGGGTCATCTGTCCCGTAATTGATACGTCCAAAACGTATCTATAATTTTTGCTTGCTCCATGCATGTTTTGTGTGATATTGCTATGATCTAGATACACTTTCATACACTTTTGATCATATTTCGACTAACCTATTAACTCAGTGCACCCCAGTGCCAGTTCCTGTTTTCTGCTGTTTTTCTATTTGAGTTTTCCCCCATATAAAAAGTGCCAGAAAAATTCCGGGAAAAATACAGGAAAAATCAGCGTACATGAAGCTTCGAGAAGAGCCCGGGAGGGGCCAGAGGGGAGCCATGGGGGCCCAGGCGGCCACCCGGCGCGGCCCCACCCCTGGCCGCGCCAGGGGGGCGCCTAGGGCCCCTGGTCCACCTCTGGCTGCCCCCCTTCGCCTATTTATCCCCCGTCATGGGAAAACTCCAGAACGAGAACCCTATTCCGCGAACTCGCTTCTGTTCCGCCGCCGCCGCGCTTCCAAGATCGGGAGCACCAGAAGACCTCTTCCCGGCACCCTGCCGGAGGGAGGATTGACCTCCGGGAGTCTCCTCTCCACCATGAATGCTCCCCGGATGTCTCGTGAGTAGTTTTCCTTGGACCATGGGTCCGTGATCAGTAGCTATGTGATGTTCTCCTCCCCTCTTTGATCTTCATTGTTTAGACCTCGTGAGCTGCCCTACATGATCGAGGCACCTTTGTAATATTTCTGCTATTGCTATGTTGAGTTTGATAGGATCTGATGGATTATGAGATTATGCTTAGATTGTGATAGAGTAATATATTTGGTTTTTATCTCTAATATTTTTGTTCCTAAGTAATTCTTGCATGTTCTCCGTTGCTGTTTATTGCTTTGGCCAAGTAGTAGGTAGTGACTCCAAGAGGGAACGTTGTGCTAGATTGTGGGTTCATGCCCCCCGATGACACGCTTGAGTGACAGAAACATGAGTCTAGGGGATGTGTTGTTGCCACAAGGGGGAAAACAACGGTGCTTGTAACCGCGGTTGCAAGGATTGTTTACTTTACGCAAAGTTCTTTTTAATGCAGTTGTCCGTTGCTTTGGGTTTACACTTTGGGTGGGGATCGCAACTTAATACCAGCGAGATGTTCTGGATAGATATCTCAAGGTGGATGATTAGTAGTAGATGCAGATGGATTTCGGTCTACTTATTTTGGCGTACTGCCCGTGCTTTTGAGCCTCTTCCTTTCTTTTGTAGCATAGTTAGCATTGCGGTGCGTTCATAATCCTGTCAATTGCCTTTTTGTAATCTGTTTACCTCGCATAGCAATTTTATCGTCTTTTGGGAGAGAGACATCACTAGCGAACATCACGTATCCCGGTCCATATCCTCATTACTGTTTCCACGCTATATTTACTTTACTGCTTTTATTTGCTATCATTATCCCTTGCGTTTTATCCTTTGTGAACAACAAGACCGGAGAGATTGACAACCTCTCTGAACTTAGTTGGGAACAAAGTTATCTGTGTCTGTGTGCAGGTTCGCGTCAGTTGCGCCGCTGACACCTACTTATCATCTCTGGAGTCCTGCTGGAGACAAACCTTGGTATCTTCACCGAGGGAAAACTGTTGCTGCACTACATCTCAAACCTTTCACTTGGGGTAACCAACGAAGGGCGAGAAGCCATCAGTAATCAACCGGTACTGATGAGTCATCCCCGGATAAATTCTTGCTCCGGGAAAATCACCGAACACCGTGTTAGAGCCCCGTTGCTTTGTATCTTCTATGTCATACATTTGTATTGCTATTATTGCTGTGTATTTATTGTTTCTCCCCCCTTTGTTCTCCAATAGACCCCGATGTTGCCGCCGACTACAACATTTTCGAGTACGACTACTTCGTCGACGACCGTACCGCTACTATCGAGCTTCCAGGCAAGCAGATCCATTCTCTTCCCCAGATATCGCCTATCTTTTCCGTACATTTCTTGCACTAGGCATATGCTGCTGCTACTACGTTACAATCCTATTCAATTGCATAGCCTATTTTTTGTAGCCCCTTGATGTGACTTCCTTTATCCTATGCTGCCTATTAAATATTTATATTATATTCAGCAGTAAACCCTGCGCATTGTTAGCTAGGTTTAGAATAGCGGGTCATGATCACTCTGGTGATTGAACGCGGATTACAAAATATTATAACTGCAACAGGTACGGATCAATGCAGACGCCCTAGGGAACCTACAACCGCGAGACTCTGCCGAGTCGCTTCGAGTTTGACTTACGAGTGGACGAATTCGTATTTCACTCTCGTCGGCTCAGTAGCGTAGCATCACTGGGATGATACGAGGGTATTCCTCTTTAGTTCATTCCGCTGGTGTCTCGGCACCATCGGGGTGATACGAGAATATTCCTCTTTAGTTCATTCCGTTGATGTCTCGGTCGAACCTCTTAAAGTGTACCATCGAGGGTGATTCCTCCTAGTTTCACTTGATGGTAGGCACTCGAATCAACTGGTGTCCTTACAGGTAAGGAGTCGAGTGACCCAACGGTGCCCGCGCAGGGTATCTTAGCGGAACGACTGGTCAGGTGTATTCCACCGGTGTGTGGCGGGCCTAGTACTATTCGTGGCCGAAAGATTTTTTGTTGGACGAAAGTCAAGCTCTTCGGAGCAAACGCGAGACAAGGAAGGAGACGGTTCACCTTGTTGGTAACCGCACGAGTTGGTGGGACGACAGGGAAGGCACCGACGTTACTGGTGGTCCTGGCTGCTGTCGTTGTCCGCGACTCACCTAGAAAGGGGCAACGATAACGGTTGTCCCGACAGAAAATTAATAAAATACTTAACGGTTCAGGTGGATGACTTGAGAGGCCGCAAAGGCTTGTACGCACTACTTCGACGTGGGGTTACGGTGTGGGCCCTCCGCGTTGTGGTCTCGTTAGAAAGCTCTGAAAGACGTCCAGTTTCAGTATTTTGGTTGGGTCGGATCGTGCTGCGGCACTGGATCCACTTGGCACACAACGACCCGGAGTGCGAGAGGTGATGGCCCATGAATCTCTTGCACTTAGGACTGTAGACCGGCGGGGACCTCTTTGATGAGCCGTAGGATGGGCCTCGACGTGTCTGATAGCCTTGGTGGGGCATTCCCTAACAAGGTGTAGGCCACCCTGGAGATCCAAGCGTGCAGGCTGAACAGTAGTGCACCCCTCAGGGAGTTTGATCTATTCGAATAGCCGTGTCCACGGTAACAGGACGCTTTATACTGAAGCCAGAGCCTACTACTACAAACTACTACTATTAATTTGTATGGTTCCGGTTTCTTTTCCTCGCAGGCAGTCGAGGAAGGGAACTCAAAGGCATTATTATTATTTAAATATTACAACTTACTATTATACAATGATGCACCAACTTCTGCTCCATTGTTATTACATTCATGCTATTGAACTGTTGGTTGATTCTCTCCTTGTGCTGCAAGACACGTCAGAAGATGCTAGTATTCGATAGGCATAGCTTCTTATCCTTTCTTTGACTTTCTACCTTGCAGTCCACTATATATAGCCTCCCCTTTCCATTTTATACAAATGCATAAATGCTTAGTAGCGGACGTAAGACTCGTGGGTATGCTAGATACTCACCTTTGCGTTATTTTCCCCGTTTTTGTTTTGCCTGATCGGCCGCTGCAGTCGACGTCGAAGCCTTGGAGTCCAGGAGCAGGAGATCCCCAATGCCGACCGCCGCAACATGAAGATCCCCGATGCCTTCTACTACGTCGAGTTCCCCTTTGACCAGGAGTAGTTTGGAGGTTCCCAGGCAGGAGGCCTTGTCTTTTCGATCGAGTGTCAATTTTGTGCTAGCCTTCTTAAGGAAACCTTGTATTCTTGTGTCTGTACTCAGATACTATTGCTTCCGCTAACTTTCTGCTCTCGAGCTGTTGTATTCGAGCCCTCGTGTCCCCTGGCTTGTATTATACAGCTTGTATTATTTTATTTGTAGAGTTGTGTTGTGATATCTCACCGTGAGTCCCTGATCTCGATCGTGTACCTTGCGTGTATGATTACTGTACACGGTCTGATTTTGGGGGCGTCACAAGTTGGTATCAGAGTCGACTGCCTGTCGGACACACCCTTCCAACTCCTTGGTCGAAGTCGTGTCTAGTCTTTGCAAAACTACTTTACTAACAGTGTCGTGTGGCTTATCGGCCCACGTCGCGAACTTGGTGGTATTAGGATCCTTTTCTCTGTACCTTTACCCTGGGACTCTGGTATCTTATCATTGTTGGTAAGTTTTACTAACTCTGACTTTAGGTTCTCGCACCTCTGTCCTTCCGGAGAGCCCTTCACCCAAGATGATCACTTGCCTCATTTGAAGATTCCGAAGATTACTCTTCGATAAATCCCGAAAACCATATGTGTTCATCGCCCTTGCAATCCCCTGCCACCGATAAGTCTATGTGGATAATTACATCCACCTCTCGATCTGGATATCATAATTCCCTTGTACTAAAGCATCGAAATATTTTGATGCTTGCCTTTTCATTCTTTCTCCTTCTGGTTGAGTGCCGATACTCACATCAGATTCTTTGCGAACCACCCGACCTTTGGTGGATTATTATCCGACTAATCTTACATGGCTTCTTCCATGTGTCAATTGGAATTCATCGTGTGAAATACCATCCCTGCCCCTCGATGATTTATGTTATCATCGACAACCTCCCTTGACTCTCTGGCAATACAACTTGGTCGTGTATATCGTGCTCTGCTTTCCCTTGGGAAAGATATATACCTGATACTTGTGTATCATCACATTTTCCCTTCCATTGGTCTGTTTAACCTTTCTTGTAATGTGTCTTATATGAGCAGTGATAATCCCCTGCTTATGTAGACACTTCGATGTACTACTCTGTTGGTACAACATGTTACTATCGTGGATAACCTTTTTGGTTACCGCCGATGGACGAGAGCTTTGCCAAGTGGTTCTCTTTGTCCACTGCCCTTGTAACCGACGTCTTTTCCGTGATAACTGACGATATGTTCTTTGAAAAACCTTGCATCATCATCACATGGAATGTCACCACCCGTCTTATACAATGTGGGCCCATAACCCACAGTTCCACAGGATCGAAATCTGACTCTTGTCACATACCTTTTGATATTCAGCCCGATACCAGACACAGTGCTTATGCCTGATGCTCTGGAGCCCTTTTCATCATCCGTTATCGATGTCGAATGCTTGCATATCCTCTTGAAACTTCTCATGCCTTACTTTGTTCTCTCGATGTATTTCCCTAAGATTTAACTCGTGAGATACTGTGTACCCCATTCCCTTGGACAACCTTGGTTGATTCACCTGGTACCAATCCGACCCCCTTAAGTTTTACCTCCTACCCTATCCGTAACTACGATGAAGCCCCGAAGGAAGGATGACAACTTATCGAGATGCACTGATGCAGACAACAAGAAGACATCAACGAAATGGATCAACCTCTTCGTGAAGGACAACAAGACTCAGAAGATTCGTTAGAATACGAAACCAAAGCTTACCCCTTACACTACCTTTTAATTCTCGGGACGAGAATTCTTTGCAGTGGGGGAGATTTTTAACACTCTCACTGTCAGTGAACAGTAATCACAATTACTGTTGATCATTACTGTTCAAAATTTTAATTTGATCAACCTGGGTCAGTTCAAAAATTCAAATTGCCCTTGTGATGTTATTGAAAGCAATATGGCCATGGGCCTTAATCATCTTGAATCACAACAAGTCTAACCCCTTTGAATTGAAATCAAATCAAAACTCAAAGTGCCTTGTGGTGAATATAAAAAAATAGGTGACAATTAAACTTTGCTCAAAAATGGTGAAACCAATTTTGTAAAATGTATAATAATCATTTGATCATGTCCCTATAGTTTGGGAAATTTATTGAACTACCAATTAAATCAAACAATTAAAACAATAGCTTAATTTGTCCATTTTAATCATTTGTTAATTAAATAAAGTACTAAATGATTTTATAAAATCACCAAAAATTTTGTGGCACTGTTATCCAGTGCACTACTAATTTAGAGACAGTACATAATTTACAAAGTAGCAAAACTAGTTAAAACAAATACAAAAGGAATTTTACAGAAAAGAAATATTGACAAGCAAAGCAAAATTGGAAAAAACTATAACCCGCCCAGGGCAAACTCCACTAGGGCCTAGCCCCCTTCCCCCTTTTCTTCTTCCCCTGTTCATGGGAGAAGCCGTGGCACCCATCCACGGTGCCATGGCCGCCGTGTCGCCCATCCCGTCTGCCGGCGAGGGGATAAGGCCCCCCGTGGCCACTGCAGCCCCCCTCAAGTAAACCCTAGAGCACCCTCCCATCCACTTCCTCCCTCACGCCGCCGGGCCTTCCTATGGCCGCCGCCGCACACCCGTGTCAACATCGCCGTCTACTCCATGGCCAATGACGATAGCGGGCTGAGCAGCCATGTCCTGTGGTTTCCCCGCCCTCCTCCTCGTCTGCCTGCGAAACCCATGGAAGCCGAAGCATCCTCGCTACGCCGAATCGGGTCGGTCCCCTCGCCACGTTTGTCACCTCACCGGCGACGAATTCGTCGCCACCGGTGCACCTCCGGCCCCAAGACCTCTCCCCTACCCCCCCCTAGTGAGCTCTACGCCGTTCCCCCCCCCCTCCTCGCGCTCCTTTTGGTGCTTTGTATCGCCGCCCCCATTGTACCACGCTCCGGTAGCCGCTGCGGTCACCCCGGCCGGACCACGCCCTAGCCGTTCTCCCTCGCCGCGACCCGCGCCCTGGGCCGCGTCGCTTGTGTGCGCCTGCCCGCGCACGACGACGCCCCACCGTAGCCGCTCGCCCTGCAGCCTCTCTCGCTCACCACCATGCCATGGCTCGCCGCCGGCGAGCACGCCGTGTGCACAGATATGCTAACCGTGGCCTAACCCCCCCTCCCATGCCTATGACATGTGGGCCCGCCGGTGGATTATTGCTAATCACCTGTTAAAATAAAACATAACCCCTCCCAGAGTGAATGACAAGTGGGCCCAATGCCATTTGCTTAAATATAAAAATTGTTAGTTAACTCTGTGTCTATGACTAGTGGGCCCCAGGCCATTTGTTGATTTAAATAATTATTAAACTACCACTGTTAGACTGACAAGTGGGACCCCCCTTTTAATTAGACATTTTGATTAAATTAAAAGCCTGTTAAGATAAATGTGACTATGACCAGTGGGCCCATGGGCTAATTTTAATTAATAAAATGACTTATAATTCCTCTATGTATGAGATGTAGCTCCCATCTGTCAATGGAACTATTGTAGATAATGTTTTGGATAATGTTAGGTTTATTAATAAAAGAATTCTAAGAAATGATTTAAACTCTAGAAAATCTTATCTTTTAATCCGTATGTTAGATGAAAATAATTTTTATATCAAACTTGATCAGAAAAATACAAAGAATACGAATACGCTATCCATATACCAATAACCCCCCCCTCTAACACAACGAACACGAGACATTCCCCCTCTGATTGCACTGTCCGGTAATCACCCGGGGCCGGTAAAACTTTGCCGGATGAAATTATTCTGAACATGAAAGTTGTTCAGAATCAATCAACGAACACAAATACACTATCCACATTTCTGTCAGTTGTCTCTAACACTGCAGACATGGAACCTTCCCCTCCGGATCATCTGTCCGGTAATCAACCGGCACTGATGAGTCATCCCCGGATAAATTCCTGCTCTGGGAAAATCACTGAACACCGCGTTAGAGCCCCGTTGCATTGTATCTTCTATGTCATACATTTGTATTGCTATTATTGTTGTGTATTTATTGTTTCCTCCCCCTTTGTTCTCCGATAGACCCGATGTTGCCGCCGACTACACCGTTGTCGAGTATGACTACTTCGTCGACGACCGTACCGCTACTATCGAGCTTCCAGGCAAGCAGAGCCATTCTCTTCCCCAGATATCGCCTATCTTTTCCATACATTTCTTGCACTAGGCATATGCTGCTGCTACTACGTTACAATCCTATTAAATTGCATAGCCTATTTTTGTCGCCCCTTGATGTACCTTCCTTTATCCTATGCTGCCTATTAAATATATATATTATATTCAGCAGTAAACCCTGCGCATTGTTAGCTAGGTTTAGAATAGCGGGCCGTGATCACTCTGGTGATTGAACGCGGATTACAAAATATTATAACTGCAACAGGTACGGATCAATGCAGACGCCCTAGGGAACCTACAACCGCGAGACTCTGCCGAGTCGCTTCGAGTTTGACTTACGAGTGGATGAACTCGTATTTCACTCTCGTCGACTCAGTAGCGTAGCATCACTGGGATGATACGAGGGTATTCCTCTTTAGTTCGTTCCGCTGGTGTCTCGGCACCATCGGGGTGATACGAGAATATTCCTCTTTAGTTCGTTCCGCTGATGTCTCGGTCGAACCTCTTCAAGTGTACCATCGAGGGTGATTCCTCCTGGTTTCACTTGATGGTAGGCACTCGAATCAACCGGTGTCCTTACAGGTAAGGAGTCGGGTGACCCAACGGTGCCCGCGCAGGGTATCTAAGCGGAACGACAGGTCAGGTGTATTCCACCGGTGTGCGGCGGGCCTGGTACTGTTTGTGGCTGTGTCACAACCCCAAGTTAGGCATGTGCTAGGGTTAGCAAGTAACTTTGCATCATGTTAAAAATTTCAAAAGGAATTGAAATGGGAGAGAGAACACCCCCCAGATGATTTAATTCAAATGGCCAGATAAAAAGTTGCTCCAAAAATTCCTTTTGTAATTTTGAAAACTCCCATTAATGAGTGGGATCACATATAAAATGATGTGGGGCCAATCCCATGCTCATGGATTTTTCAAATTTTCAAATAGGACCTTGGATTTAATCAAATACCTCAATTTGAATTTGAATTCAAATATTTTGAATTTCAAAAATGTTCAAACTCTGGATATGACTAGCTACTGGTCATGTAATGCCATATAAAAGATTTGAGCATTTATAAAAATGTCTAGCTAATTATTTAGCTAAGACAAAACAAATAACAGAAGAAAAAAAGAAACAGAAAAAGAAAAAAAAGGCTTACCTCGCTTTCAGCCCAACTTAACCCCCAGTTGGCCCAGCCCACCAGCCCGGCTTGTCGTCTTCCTCCTCCCCACGCGAAGCAGCTCAGTGGCGGCCAAAGCGCGCATCGGCGCCACCTCGACGCCCAGGGGCTTCCAGCCCTCCCCAGCCCTCCAAACGGCGCCATGGAGACGACCACTTCACTCTCTCTCACTTCCCCCTCTTTCCCCTTGCTCTCGCGCCCTCTGCTGTTCTTCCCCACCGACAACAGAGCGCCACCGCAGGACGCCGACGCTGGAGATCGTGGCCACCGTGATCTAGAGCCTCTTCCAAGATGTCCATCGTGCTCGCCATCAATGACTTCGTCATCTAGAAGAAGGACACGCCCCAATTTGGACCAGAGCCGACGCTAGCTCCACCGAGGTGCTCCGGCCATCGTGGCTTCCTCGCCGTCAAATTCGTTGTCGTCTAGCCCTCCCCGCCTCCATCGACTACGCCGCGACACTCACTGCGTCTGGGTGAGTGTTTCCCCTAACCTAGCCCGTCCCCTCTTGCCCTCTGTCGCTGATTGCCATGGCAGCCGAGCAAGGTCGCCGCCATGGATGACCTTGAGCTCGACCCCGTGCGTCCCAGCCCAAAACCGTAGGCCCACGGTGCTTCTGGTGACCTCCTGAACACGTAGCACCAGCGCAGGCTCAAGGTTGTCGCTCGATTCACCGAGCTCGTCGTCGCTGCTATTCTGCCTCCGCCAGACGTCGACGCCGATGAGGCTCCGGCTACCCCTAGGCCTCCCCGAGAGTGCAGCGCGATGCGGACGTGCGCGGGCTTCATACTGATGGTGGCGGCGTGCCGAGAGGTGGTCGGGAACCTCTTCCGGCGAGCCCTCCGTCGTGTCCGTGGTCACCGGCGGCTCAACGCCAGCGGGCCGACGTGGCCGTGATTAACTAGCGCTAACCAGCACCCTAGTGACACTGACCCGTGGGCCCAAGGCCACTAACTAACCCCCTGGTTAGTTTAACTAACCGGGTTAATTAACCCCCCCCCCACTTACACCCGGCCCCACTGGTCAGCCCCCTGCTGACGCAATGCTGGCGCAGTGCTGACGCAGTAAAGCAATTAAATCAATTTATTTAATTTCAGTAATTCCAGAAAATTCCAAAAAATAGCTTAAACTTCAATAAATCATAGAAAATTCATATTAACTCCTTACATGTTTGATATGTCTAAAATTATCAGAAAAATAATATGTGTAAAATTATCAGAAAAATACGAGGATTATGAATATGCAACTTGTTTACATGTTTGACCATTTTAAAATGGGTGAACAGTAGCAAACATGCATATGGATCCTTTTCAAATTCAAATTTGGAGTGAATTTGCAAATGACTTTGCAACACATTTATTTTAGATGGATTCATCCACACATCAGAAACTTTATCTCAACTATACCACATCACTTCATGCTCAACCTTTTCAAATAAACTTTCATGCATTCAAATGCATTTGAAATTCATCGATAAATCAAATGGAGTTTGAATTTGCAATTCAATTGCAATATACTCCTTTTAAATAGAATTGTCCACACAATGCAACCATGAACATCACCATTACAATCTTATTCATGTGATTGTGCATTGTACATTATGTTGATCCTATGATTGTCATGTTGCTGATAGACGTGCAACCGGAATCGGAGGCCACCCCCTTCGTTGAAGACACCGTTATCGAAAACCTCGTCAGCAAGGCAAGCAAACCCCCATTGATCATGTCGATAAAATCCCAATTCCCTCTCATGTCTCTCTTATGCATTGTATAGGATGATTACCATGCTACGTTTCTACCGCATAGATGAACCCATTCCTTTGCATGAACTATCTGTTGTCACAGTAGTAAGCAAACCACAATCCTAGCAAATGTAGGAGTTGATTGATATCATGTGGCCCCTGCAATTGTTACTGCTTATTGCATGCTTAGAGTGATACCATGATGTTACTGTTATGAGAGACGGGATGGTAGTGATCATGTTGATGATGGTGGAAATGTGTTGGTGAATCTACCCTAATACAAGGTGAACGATGAGAGGTTGTGTAGGAGTACACAGTGGGTTGTCTCGTTGAACACTGCCCTAAGTCTGAGTTCTTGTGTGGTGATCCAAGATGAAGAGTACAACCACACATTGGGCTCACTGACCCCTCTCAACCTATTAACTCATCCCTTTCGATGTCCAGATGTCGTAGTAGTTCGGAGTTCTGGTAGGTTTGTGGCCTGGCTGCTAAGTGAGAGAACGGCTCAGCCGAGACCGGCTTATGCACCACGCACACATCATCTGGGTCCACTTCGGTAAACCGGCCGGGTTCACGATAGTGGTAGCCCACCCAGGTAGGCGGCTTTCTTGGACTAGATCGGCTATGAGGTAACAGTTGTGGTGGCATCCTCGCTGTCATCTCTTGAACGGTGACACGCAAAAGGCGGTAACTGATGACACGTGTGTGTAGCGGTACACCCCTGCAGGGTTAAGAAAACTATTCGAATAGCCGCGTCCACGGTAAAGGACTTCTTGGAAAGCTTAGCTTGATTATTAGACAACTTGAACTGGATACTTCTAAAACACACCAATATAAGTGTGAGTGCTATGGCGTGCTTTCTCGTGGGGAAGTCGAGGAAGGCACCATAGTGGTGTAATTGGTTGGAGATGTAGTGGACTCGTGTACGCTTCTTACCTCAAGTCTGGTACTCGTAGTTTAGGACTAGCCAAGTCAAAGCTGGCACTTCTGCAAGTGAAACCCCACGTCCCTTTACCTTGATACATGTGCATGAGTAGTATAGTTCCTACGTAAGTCTTGCTGAGTACGACTTTGTACTCACGTTTGCTTATTCTATGTTTTAGATGAACCCACCGACCCCGATGGTGGCTTCTCCCTGAAGCTCGAAGAATGAAGACTCATACCAAGACCAAGCTAGTGTAGTCCCAGTCAGACGACTGGTTCCCTCGTGGAGGGCTTGTTTTTAGATAAGGCTTCTCTAAGCCATTTGTTAAACTTGTTTGTACTCAGACCTACTTTGCTTCCGCATGTTTGATGTAATGTTGGATCACAGACTTGTGATCTCTGTGTGCACTCTGTAAGAGTTATCAATAAAGTTGTATACTTTGTAGAGAATTGCAATGATACCTGCTGTTCATACAAGGCATGTGTGCTGCGTGTATGTTTATAACATACATGTCTTTGTATGGGTTTTCGAGACCTTAGTTGTGATCTGGCTGGCAGTTTTTCATACACCAAGTGGCCCTTAGATGTGCGCAACTTGGGGCATCGCGATGCGATTGTTCGAGACTCTGTGTCGTGCACACTTTGTGGTATGATCGAGCCCGCCCTAGACCCCGACTAAGTGATCGGGCTGGAGTAAGTCTATGTAAGAGTTATGAGATAGTCGATCGTATGGTTGAGGCGACTTGTCTGTGAATATGGGAGTTCATCACCCATATCATTTAGACTTGTGTGCGGACGATGAGGACCCATCTCAGTTGATCATCCGGCCTGGATGGGATGCCCCTCACGTACGATGCTTTTTGAGAACGTTCTGTGCTTGGCCTTCTCTGCTTAGACAAGTGGGTACGGTTCTCGGCTCTCCATATGACTATGTCGTAGCGGGACTTGCATACGCTAACCCCGGGTCCCGACAGACTTGGTATCAGAGCAGGACTGACTGTAGGACTAGCAGCCTTGGCCGAAGTCGAGTCTAGCTTGCTATAGTTATATAGTTACTCTGGGTATATAAGGGAACAACGTAAGGCTTCTTTTTTTCTCCTTACCCCCTTCGTTCTGAGTTCTGAGTCACCCTTATCTTGTTCTACGGGAAGATAGGAATAGGCTCTCCTCTGTCTGATTAGAACATCTCGTTGTTTGCTTCCTTGTAGCCGTAGGAAAGTTGTGATCGGTTTGTTAGAGTTGTTGTGCTTCCTGATTTCTTACATCGTATGTAAGTGTTGTTTCCATGTTGTAAGAAATTGTCTTTTTCTTGCAATTATAGTCGTTATGCTGTCCGAGTCATTCCAGGTTTATCTCATAATCTGATGCATTTGCAAACTCCTTCTTTCTGTTTCAGATGGCAGATCTTCCCCCTCGGCAGATTGTTCGCTTGACCAGGTGCCTCGGTGTGCGTGGCCATCCCGCCACGTTGATCGATGGTATCCTGAGTACACTGTCGAGGAGCAGTTCCACGACTTCAACCAGACTCAGTACCACTGCATTGTCAGGATCTACCCGCACCACAATGGAGTCACTCAGCCTATCCACTTTGGACATGGCATTGGCATGACTGAGAACATGGCTGTGCAGGATGCTGCATACTCATGTATTACCCCGCTGAGAGAGGAGCACACTATGCTGAGAGAGACCTCGTTCCGCTATATCCCCGCTGCACTTCCAGGAGAAGAGGGATATTACACCGGACTCTACTCAGATCACTCTGCAGGGGATCCAGTACTTCAGATGACTGCTAGATTTGCTAGTGATCGAGATCGTGATGCACGCGCTCTCCGTTTTGAGCTTCACGCCACCTGTGTTCATTTGTATCGAGCACTGACGCTCTTGGCACCCTTCGTGAGTGTTGGATCAGTCGAGTATGATGATATCTACCCTGTGAGGACTCAGATGCCTTCTCGAGTTGCTTGGCCCAAGATTGGAGGCATTTTTCCACCCCGTGGTCCTTTGCTTCCACCCTACGCTGGACCTAGGCCCCATCCTTGCCCAAATGGATATCAGGGTCCACAGGCCTCCATGTTTTCCGATGGTCACCTTCAGCTACCGGGATAGGCGGGTAACTTTTACGAGGACTACTATGGAGATGGAGATGAGTGTGACCGCCTGTGGTCTTACTTAGTGAGGATGTAGTAATATCTTAGTATGTTGTACGCAAGGTGTCTAAGTTCCAGAGGCTTAGATAAATAATGTATAGGAAGTCAGAGTGCCTCTGAAGGATGTATCATCTTCATCACGTTTGTATTAGCTTGGTGCTTGTACTAAAACGATGTATGGCTTGTATGACAGCTTGTGAATATATGGCTTGTATGCTTTTATCACCATGTTGTCAAGATGATTACTTCCTTTGCTTTGTAATCCTTCCAGTACTTCAATACCTTGATTAGACTCTTCCAATCAACTCTGTTTGACTTTGGTTTTCACCTTCAGGATGTCTCAAGGAACCCGTGGCCAGCTTGGTCGTGCCGAGGGTCGTGGGAATGAACAGGAGGAAGGCAACCGTCCACCCCCACCCACGATGGCTCAGGTTCTGATGGAGGTTGAGAGGAACCGCCGAGACTCTCACCATTTGCTGGAGGTCATTGCCCGCAACACCACTCAGCAGCGCAACGAGTTGGTGTCTCTGAACGACTTCATCCGGCTTCATCCCCCGGTTTTCAGTTACTCCACCGATCCCCTTGACGCCGATGACTGGCTTCGCAGCATCGAGAGGAAGCTCCAGGCAGGCCATGTTGCAGATGGCGACAGGGTCAGCTATGCCACTTACCACCTTGAGGGTGCAGCTAGCTCTTGGTGGGAGAACTTCCTGAACATGCGTCCCGTTGGACCGCCCGCATCTTGGGATGAATTCTGCACTTCCTTCCATGAGCACCACATTCCCAAGGGTCTTATGGACCGCAAGCGTGAGGATTTCTGCAACCTCACCCAAGGCAGGAGGACTGTGGATGAGTTTAGTCGTGAGTTCAACCGACTTGCTCGTTATGCTACTGAAGAAGTCTCCACCGACGCAAAGAAGCAACAGAGGTTCCGTCGTGGACTCAATTCTGGACTCCGTCGTGAGCTATACCTACATGACTTTACGCCTTCCAGGTCCTTGTCAACAAGGCCATCAAGGCAGAGGACATGAACACCCCCAATGACTTCCGCAAACACCCTAGAGATGATGGTTCATCCAGTTCTGGCTCCCAGAAGCGCAAGATCTGGATCCCCAACAGTATGTTCCGCCAGAACAACCCACCGAGGCCATCCTATGTGGCGCCTCGTCCACCAACTCAGTTCCACCCAGCTCCACGCACTGTCTTTGGAGCCTGTTACAAGTGTGGTCAGGCAGGCCACTACTCCCGTGAGTGTCCCCAGAACCAGCTCCAGAATCAAAATGCTCCACCCCGTGCCAGAGGCAACAACAATGGTCGTGGCAAGCCACCCCAGAAGGTCTACACCACCAAACCCGCTCCTCCCGCCACTCGTGGACGTGTGAATCAGATTGCCGCCGAAGAGACTGACGACACCACTGACGTCATTCTTGGTACGCTCCCAGTCAATTATGTTCCTACTTCCGTTCTTTTCGACCCAGGAGCATCTCATTCATTCATGTCGGAAAGTTATGCACTTCGTCATGAGTTATCCTTTGTTGAATTGTCCACCCCAATGATTATTCAAACTCCAGGGTCAAGATGGCAAACTAATAGAGTAAGCCATGGTAATCAGATTGCAATTGAGGGTTTAGTATTCCTTGCTTCACTCATAGCCCTCAAGTCTTCAGACATTGATGTCATCCTTGGCATGGATTGGCTATCAAGACAGAATGCCTACCTGGATTGCAGAGGCAAATCCGTGAAACTAACCCACCCTTCAGGCAAGACAGTCAACTATACCTCACCCAGAACAAGAACCCAAGTGCATTCTTTGAATGTACTTCCCCTTCCCGAACTTGAAGATATTCCGGTGGTTCGTGACTTCCCGGATGTCTTTCCTGAAGAGCTGCCGGGCATGCCACCCGACAGATGTGTAGAGTTTATAGTAGATCTTATGCCAGGAACCGCACCAATTTCTAGATGCCCATACAAAATGGCCCCACGTGAGTTAGCTGAGCTTAAAACCTAACTGGAAGCTTTGTTGGAAAAAGGCTTCATCCACCCTAGCTCATCGCCATGGGGTTGCCTCGTTCTGTTCGTAACGAAGAAAGATGGAACAGAAAGGATGTGCGTAGACTATCGCCCGCTAAATTTAGCGACGATAAAGAACAAGTACCCACTGCCCAGGATCAATGATCTTTATGATCAACTTGCAGGATCCTCTGTCTTCTCCAAGATGGATTTGAGATTAGGTTATCATCAAATCAACATCCGAAACGAGGACATTCCCAAAACGGCTTTTACTACTCGTTATGGTCTTTACGAGTACACCGTCATGTCCTTTGGTTTAACCAATGCCCCCGCCACTTTCTCACGCATGATGAATTCGATCTTCATGGAGTACCTAGATAAATTTGTTGTGGTTTATCTCGATGACATTCTCATCTACTCGAAGAACGAAGAAGAACATGCCGAACACCTAAGGATGGTATTGATGAAACTTAGAGAGCATCGCCTGTATGCTAAATTCTCCAAGTGTGAATTTTGGCTACCAGAAGTGACCTACTTAGGCCACGTGATTTCTGCAAAAGGCATTGTTGTGAATCCCGAGAGAGTTCAGGCCGTCCTTGACTGGACTCCACCTGAATCGGTTAAGCAAGTTAGGAGTTTTCTTGGCCTAGCCAGCTATTGCCGTCGCTTCGTCGAGAACTTTTCTAAAGTTGCAAAGCCTCTGACTGAACTCCTCAAGAAAGATAAGAAATTCCTATGGTCTTCAAAGTGCGAGGAAAGCTTTCAAGAGCTAAAAATAAGATTGACTTCTGCACCCGTACTTGCACCTCCAGACACCAAAAAGGATTTCGAGATCTATTGTGACGCATCGCGGCAAGGGTTATGATGGATACTTCTGCAAGATCGACATGTGGTAGCTTATGCTTCACGCCAGTTGCGGCCACATGAAGAGAACTATCCTACCGATGACCTTGAACTCGCTGCCGTACTTCATGCCCGAACAACTTGGCGACATTACCTCCTTGGTAATCGTTGCGAGATCTATTCCGACCACCAAAGCCTCAAATACATTTTCACCCAGCCAGATCTTAATCTCAGGCAAAGACGCTTGATTGAGTTGATAAAAGATTACGACGTAGGAATTTCTTACACCCCAGGCAAAGCCAGTGTCATGGCTGATGCACTAAGTTGTAAGTCATATTGTAACAACCTCATGTTACAACAGTATCAACCACTTCTTCATGAGGAATTTCGCAAGCTTAATCTTGATATTGTTCCTCATGGCTATCTTTCTACCTTGGTGGCGAAACCAACTCTTGAGGATCAAATCATAGTTGCCCAAAGGCGTGCACGAGGTGTTCGCCGGATCAAGGAGAACATTGCTAGCGGAGTTGCTAAATGTTTCTCCACAGATAGCAAGGGAACGGTATTCTTTGGAAATCGTTTGGTAGTACCTAAGAATAGGGAACTAAGGCAACTCATCCTCAAGGAAGCCCATGACACACCCCTCTCGATTCATCCCGGTAGCACAAAAATGTACCGAGATCTACGCCAGAGATTTTGGTGGACTAGGATGAAGAGAGACATTGCTCAATTTGTTGCTGAATGTGATGTTTGTCGTCGCATTAAGGCAGAACATCAAAGACCTACGGGTACACTTAAACCTTTGCCTATTCCAGAGTGGAAATGGGACAAAGTCGGTATGGACTTCATCACCGGCTTTCCGAAAATCCAGAAAGGAAACAATGCCATCTTCGTTGTCATAGATAGGCTTTCCAAAGTTGCTCACTTCCTTCCAGTTCGCGAGTCCATAACTGCTAGCCAGTTAGCGGAGTTGTACGTCTCTAGAATTGTATCCCTTCACGGTGTTCCTTTGGAAATCAATTCTGATCGTGGTAGCCTTTTCACCTCTAGATTTTGGGGAAGCTTTCAGAATGCTATGGGAACTCATCTCTCCTTTAGTACAGCTTTCCATCCTCAGTCAAGCGGTCAAGTCGAAAGGGTTACCAAATTCTTGAAGACATGCTCAGAGCTTGTGTTATCTCATTCGGAAAGAATTGGGAGAAGTCTCTTCCATTCGCCGAATTTGCTTATAACAATAGTTTTCAATCTAGTCTGAACATGGCTCCTTTTGAACTCCTATATGGACGACGATGTCGAACACCACTAAACTGGTCAGAAACCGGTGAAAGAAAATTCTTTGGACCGGATATGATCAAGGAAGCAGAAGAGCAAGTTCGCATTGTTCGTGATCAATTGAAAGCAGCCCAGTCTCGTCAGAAAAGCTACTATGATCGTCATCATAGGCAAGAGAGCTACAATCTGGATGAGAAGGCTTACCTTCGGGTTACTCCTCTGAAGGGAACCCAGCGTTTCGGTATCAAAGGCAAGTTGGCCCCACGTTACATCGGACCTTTCCGCATTCTTTCTAAACGTGGAGAAGTTGCCTACCAACTTGAACTACCCCTGCACCTTTCCCGAGTACATGATGTATTCCATGTGTCCCAACTCAGGCGTTGCTTCAAGGACCCCATCCGTGAAGTCGACCATGAAACGCTTGATCTCCAAGATGACCTTTCTTATCGAGAATACCCCGTTCGTATTCTTGATTCGGCAGAGCGTGTCCCTCGCCGAAAGAAGATCAAGTTTCTGAAAGTTCAGTGGTCACACCACTCTGAGAAAGAAGCCACGTGGGAAAGATAAGACCGTCTCCATGCCGAGTACCCCTCCTTCCTCCCGCAGACTTCTGAATCTCGGGACGAGATTCTTTTGAGTGAGGGCAAGTTGTCACAACCCCAAGTTAGGCATGTGCTAGGGTTAGCAAGTAACTTTGCATCATGTTAAAAATTTCAAAAGAAATTGAAATAGGAGAGAGAACACCCCCCAAGATGATTTAATTCAAATGGCCAGATAAAAAGTTGCTCCAAAAATTCCTTTTTTAATTTTGAAAACTCCCATAAATGAGTGGGATCACATATAAAATGATGTGGGACCCATCCCATGCTCATGGATTTTTCAAATTTTCAAATAGGACCTTGGATTTAATCAAATACCTCTATTTGAATTTGAATTCAAATATGTTGAATTTCAAAAATGTTCAAACTCTGGATATGACTAGCTACTGGTCATGTAATGCCATATAAAAGATTTGAGCATTTATAAAAATGTCTAGCTAATTATTTAGCTAAGACAAAACAAATAACAGAAGAAAAAAAGAAAGAGAAAAAAGAAAAAAAGGCTAACCTCGCTTTCAGCCCAACTTAACCCCCAGCTGGCCCAGCCCACCAGCCCGGCTTGTCGTCTTCCTCCTCCCCATGCGAAGCAGCTCGTTGGCGGCCAGAGCGCGCACCGGCGCCACCTCGACGCCCAGGGGCTTCCAGGCCTCCCCAGCCCTCCAAACAGCGCCACAGAGACGACCACTTCACTCTCTCTCACTTCCCCCTCTTTCCCCTCGCTCTCGCGCCCTCTGTTGTTCTTCCCCACTGACAACAGAGCGCCACCGCAGGACGCCGACACTGGAGATCGTGGCCACCGTGATCTAGAGCCTCTTCCAAGATGTCCATCGTGCTCGCCATCAACGACTTCGTCGTCTAGAAGAAGGACGCGCCCCAATTTGGACCAGAGCCGACGCTAGCTCCACCGAGGTGCTCCGGCCATCGTGGCTTCCTCGCCGTCAAATTCGTCGTCGTCAAGCCCTCCCCGCCTCCATCGACTATGCCGCTACACTCACTGCGTCTAGGTGAGTGTTTCCCCTAACCTAGCACGTCCCCTCTTGCCCTCTGTCGCTGATTGCCATGGCAGCCGAGCAAGGTCGCTGCCATGGATGACCTTGAGCTCGACCCCGTGCGTCCCAGCCCAAAACCGTAAGCCCACGGTGCTTCTGGTGACCTCCAGAACACGTAGCACCAGCGCAGGCTCAAGTTTGTCGCTCGATTCACCGAGTTCATCGTCGCTGCTCTTTTCCCTCCGCCAGACATCGACGCCGACGAGGCTCCGGCCACCCCTAGGCCTCCACGAGAGTGCAGCGCGATGCGGACGTGCGCGGGCTTCATACTGATGGTGGCGGCGTGCCGAGAGGTGGTCGGGAACCTCTTCCGGCGAGCCCTCCGCCGTGCCCGTGGTCACCGGCGGCTCAACGCCGGCGGGCCGACGTGGCCGTGATTAATTAGCGCTAACCAGCACCCTAGTGACACTGACCCGTGGGCCCAAGGCCACTAACTAACCCCCTGGCTAGTCTAACTAACCGGGTTAATTAACCCCCCCCCCCACTGACACGCGGCCCCACTGGTCAGCCCCCTGCTGACGACATGCTGGCGCAGTGCTGACGCAGTAAAGCAATTAAATCAATTTATTTAATTTCAGTAATTCCAGAAAATTCCAGAAAATAGCTTAAACTTCAATAAATCATAGAAAATTCATATTAACTCCAAATTGGACAAATAATATGTCTAAAATTATCAGAAAAATACAAGGATTATGAATATGCAACTTGTTTACATGTTTGAACATTTTAAAATGGGTGAACAGTAGCAAACATGCATATGAATCCTTTTCAAATTCAAATTTGGAGTGAATTTGCAAATGACTTTGCAACACATTTATTTTAGATGGATTCATCCACACATCAGAATCTTTATCTCAACTATACCACATCACTTCATGCTCAACCTTTTCAAATAAACTTTCATGCATTCAAATGCATTTGAAATTCATCGATAAATCAAATGGAGTTTGAATTTGCAATTCAATTGCAATATACTCCTTTTAAATAGAATTGTCCACACAATGCAACCATGAACATCACCATTACAATCTTATTCATGTGATTGTGCATTGTACATTATGTTGATCCTATGATTGTCATGTTGCTGATAGACGTGCAACCGGAATCGGAGGCCATCCCCTTCGTTGAAGACACCGTTATCGAAAACCTCGTCAGCAAGGCAAGCAAACCCCCATTAATCATGTCAATAAAATCCCAATTCCCTCTCATGTCTCGCTTATGCATTGTATAGGATGATTACCATGCTACGTTTCTACCGCATAGATGAACCCATTCCTTTGCATGACCTATCTGTTGTCACAGTAGTAAGCAAACCACAAACCTAGCAAATGTAGGAGTTGATTGATATCGTGTGGCCCCTGCAATTGTTACTGCTTATTGCATGCTTAGAGTGATACCATGATGTTACTGTTATGTGAGTCAGGATGGTAGTGATCATGTTGATGATGGTGGAAATGTGTTGGTGAATCTACCCTAATACAAGGTGAACGATGAGAGGTTGTGTAGGAGTACACAGTGGGTTGTCTCGTTGAACACCGCCCTAAGTCTGAGTTCTTGTGTGGTGATCCAAGATGAAGAGTACAACCACACATTGGGCTCACTGACCCCTCTCAACCTATTAACTCATCCCTTTCGATGTCCAGATGTCGTAGTAGTTCGGAGTTCTGGTAGGTTTGTGGCCTGGCTGCTAAGTGAGAGAACGGCTCAGCCGAGACCGGCTTATGCACCACGCACACATCATCTGGGTCCACTTCGGTAAACCGGCCAGGTTCACGATAGTGGTAGCCCACCCAGGTAGGCGGCTTTCTTGGACTAGATCGGCTATGAGGTAACAGTTGTGGTGGCATCCTCGCTGTCATCTCTTGAACGGTGACACGCAAAAGGCGGTAACTGATGACACGTGTGTGTAGCGGTACACCCCTGCAGGGTTAACAAAACTATTCGAATAGCCGCGTCCACTGTAAAGGACTTCTTGGAAAGCATAGCTGTATTATTAGACAACTTGAACTGGATACTTCTAAAACACACCAAGATAAGTGTGAGTGATATGGCGTGCTTTCTCGTGGGGAAGTCGAGGAAGGCACCATAGTCGTGTAATTGATTGGAGATGTAGTGGACTCGTGTACGCTTCTTACCTCAAGTCTGGTACTCGTAGTTTAGGACTGGCCAAGTCAAAGCTGGCACTTCTGCAAGTGAAACCCCACCTCCCTTTACCTTGATACATGTGCATGAGTAGTATAGTTCCTACGTAAGTCTTGCTGAGTACGACTTTGTACTCACGTTTGCTTATTCTATGTTTTAGATGAACCCACCGACCCCGATGGTGGCTTCTCCCTGAAGCTCGAAGAATGAAGACTCATACCAAGACCAAGCTAGTGTAGTCCCAGTCAGACGACTGGTTCCCTCGTGGAGGGCTTGTTTTTAGATAAGGCTTCTCTAAGCCATTTGTTAAACTTGTTTGTACTCAGACCTACTTTGCTTCCGCATGTTTGATGTAATGTTGGATCACAGACTTGTGATCTCTGTGTGAACTCTGTAAGAGTTATCAATAAAGTTGTATACTTGGTAGAGAATTGCAATGATACCTGCTGTTCATACAAGGCATGTGTGTTGCGTGTATGTTTATAACATACATGTCTTTGTATGGGTTTTCGAGACCTTAGTTGTGATCTGGCTGGCGGTCTTTCATACACCAAGTGGACCTTAGATGTGCGCAGCTTGGGGCATCGCGATGCGATTGTTCGAGACTCTGTCTCGTGCACACTTTGTGGTATGATCGAGCCCGCCCTAGACCCCGACTAAGTGATCGGGCTGGAGTAAGTCTATGTAAGAGTTATGAGATAGTCGATCGTATGTTGAGGCGACTTGTCTGTGAATATGGGAGTTCATCACCCATATCATTTAGACTTGTGTGCGGACGATGAGGACCCATCTCATTTGATCATCCAGCCTGGATGGGATGCCCCTCACGTACGATGCTTTCCGAGAACGTTCTGTGCTTGGCCTTGTCTGCTTAGACAAGTGGGTACGGTTCTCGGCTCTCCATATGACTATGTCGTAGCGGTACTTGCATACGCTAACCCCGGGTCCGGACAGGCCGAAAGATTTCTTGTTGTACGAAAGTCGATCTCTTCGGAGCAAACGCGAGACAAGGTAAGGAGACGGTTCACCTTGTTGGTAACCGCACGAGTTGGTGGGACGACAGGGCAGGCACCGACGTTACTGGTGGTCCTGGTTGCTGTCGTTGTCCGCGACTCACCGAGAAAGGGGCAACGATAACGGTTGTCCCGACAGAAAATTAATAAAATTCTTAACGGTTTAGGTGGATGACTTGAGAGGCCGCAAAGGCTTGTACACACTACCTTCACGTGGGGTTACGGTGTGGGCCCTCCGCGTTGTGGTCTCGTTCGAAAGCTCTGAAAGACGTCCAGTTTCAGCATTGTGGTTGGGTCGGATCGTGCTGCGGCACTGGATCCACTTGGCGCACAACGACCCGGAGTGCGAGAGGTGATGGCCCATGAAGCTCTTGCGCTTAGGACTATAGACCGGCGGGTACATCTCTGATGAGCCGTGGGATGGGCCTCGACGTGTCGGATAGCCTCGGTGGGGCATTCCCTAACAAGGTGTACGCCACCCTGGAGATCCGAGCGTGCAGGATGAACAGTAGTGCACCCCTGCCGGGAGTTTGATCTATTCGAATAGCCGTGTCCACGGTAACAGGACGCTTTATACTAAATCCAGAGCCTACTACTACAAACTACTACTATTAAACTGTATGGTTCCGGTTTCTTTTCCTCGCAGGGAGTCAAGAAGGGAACTCGGAGGCATTATTATTATTTAAATATTACAAGTTACTATTATACAATGCTGCAGCAACTTCTGCTCCATTGTTATTACATTCATGCTATTGAACTGTTGGTTGATTCTCTCCTTGTGCTGCAAGACACGTCAGAAGATGCTAGTCTTTGATAGGCCTAGCTTCTTATCCTTGCTCTGACTTTCTACCTTGCAGTCCACTATATACAGCCTCCCCTTTCCATTTGATACAAATGCATAAATGCTTAGTAGCGGACGTAAGACTCGCGGGTATGCTAGATACTCACCTTTGCTTTATTTTCCCCCTTTTTGTTTTGCCTGATCGGCCGATGCAGTCGACGTCGAAGCCTTGGAGTCCAGGAGCAGGAGATCCCCGATGCCGACCACCGCAACGTGAAGATCCCCGATGCCTTCTACGACGTCGAGTTCCCCTTTGACCAGGAGTAGTTTGGAGGTTCCCAGGCAGGAGGCCTTGTCTTTTCGATCGAGTGTCGATTTTGTGCTAGCCTTCTTAAGGCAACCTTGTATTCTTGTGTCTGTACTCAGATACTATTACTTCCGCTAACTTTGTGCTCTCGAGCTGTTGTATTCGAGCCCTCGTGGCCCCTGGCTTGTATTATAGAGCTTGTATTATTTTATTTGTAGAGTTGTGTTGTGATATCTCACCGTGAGTCCCTGATCTCGATCGTGTACCTCGCGTGTATGATTACTGTACACGGTCTGATTTTGGGGGTGTCACACATATGACATGATAGATGAGCTGAAGTCATCATACCTGCATCAGTTTAGAGTGGCCAGATTTGAGTTAGAAAATGAGTTTCTCTCTACAAAGATGGAAGAAGGCTCTTGTCTGAAAGCACACCTGGCCAAGATGCATGATATACATTTGAGCCTCGTAGATGACTACAACTATTGGACCACAGATGAGTCTAGGATATAAACGGTGTTACACTCGCTTCCACCGAGCTATACAGACCATGTCCATGGCTATGTCGGCAGAGGTGAAAGCCTCGAGTTCTCTGACTTCATGGATAGACTTCAGCATCTGGATGTTTAGCCCATTGAAGGAGATGTTGTCGATGGAGAAGGTATATACTTGATATACTTTATAAATATTTGTTCCCCTTTATACAACACTTGCAGTAAATGAGTATCTGATACTTATTCTGTTTTATGAAAACAGGACCTGCCGTTGCATGGACGGGAAGAGGTGAAATCGAGGAATGATGGCAACCAAGTCAGTTGATGGCCAGTATGGATTCCACCGAGACATCTATCATAGGAGATACTTAGAGTATTAGATAAATCTTATGTAATCATATAGTATGAACACTTAGTTGAGTGTCTTGCATCTCGCGAGACAAAGTTATTCATGTAATGAGACAAGTCAATTGTTCTGGTTAAATGAATAAAGTGTGATTATACTTTGATTATGTCTTGATTTATGTCATGCTAGAAAACATTTATAATACTAGTACTATTGTCAAGTGATATTCAATGTTTAATGATAAAGTTGTCTTGATTACAATAAGTCAAAGATTTGATTGCATAAAGTGATTTCATAACTGATGAATTCATTAAATGTATGATCTATTAGCTTGTATATTCATTACCGAATGAAAGTCATAACTTGATTGCGTGAGATGGATTAGATACACGATCTATGAACCTCTACAATAAATATGACCAAGACAAGGTTCTAGCAAGTAGAACTTGTGCCAATCATTATACATAAATGATGTACTAAATGGGCACATGAGTTATCATTAAATACTTCATATGATTAATTGAAAGCTTGCACTACTGGAATTCTCTTGTTTGTCGTCTGCCTTGGCAGATAGCAAACACACCTTTAGCTGTCGGCAAAGAGCTTTGTCGTCTGCTCCCGGACGGCACAGCTCCTGTCAACAGTTTCTTCGGCAAAGAGGTGCTTTGCTATCTGCACATAATCGACGGACGGCATAGCCCTTTGCCAACAGCATACTGGCAAGTAGACGGCAACGACAGCCTGACGGCAAAAAGGTTACAAGCCCCTCCGTCAGCCGTTAACGGAGGGGTGTGCCATCTACCGACAGACGGCAAAGATTTGATGATGTCATCAAGATGTCACCTCTCATCAGATCTTTGTCGTCTGCCCGGCAGACGGCATAGTAATGTTCTTTGCCGTCTGCCATGCATATGCAGACGGCATACAGACCAAATGGCACCCAGTCTGTTCCCAGATTGCACAGCTGGGTGCCACGTGTCACCTTTGCCGACCACCAGCAGACGGCAAAGGGGTTTGCCGACTGCAAGCAGACGGCAAAGAGGCTGCATAACCACTGTTTTTTTTTCTTATAATTCCCTGCATTTGACAAAACAAAATATATATACATATATACCAGCAGTACCAGAAGCACAAATCACATCTCATCAAGTGATCCAAACACATAATAAACATCAAGTGATCTATATAGTCTCCAAATACATAATGAACATCAAGTGATCTATATACATAGTGCACACAAGTGTCAAACACATACATCACTCCATCAAATAGAAGTCTCAAAATAAACAAATATTCTACAAGTGAAGAAGCACCACTCCATGAATGCATGACTCCCGTGAAGCTACTCTGCAAAATGAAAGAAAAGAAAGTTAGAAGAAGAAGAAGAAGAAAAGAAAGAGAGGAAGAAGAAGAAAGAAGAGGAAGCATAAGAGAAGATGATGCATGGTGAAGAATATGAAGAAATAGCCTCCATTTTTGAGCTAACTTAGCTAATTATATTATTATTTTAGCTAACTTAGCTAATAATGCCATTTTTTAGTTGACTTAGCTAATTATACCATTTGTTGAGCTAACTATGTCATTTTTTGAGATAACTAAGCTAACTATGATATGTTTTGAGATAACTATGTCTAACTAAGCTGACTATGTCAGTTTTTGAAGTAACAAGCTAATTATGCCCTTTTGGTGCAAAATAAGCAAAGTATGACATTTTCGGATAAATATAGGAATTCTGAAGGTAAGTATGGAAGACAACTTACCGAAGTGTAGCCCTCAAGGCTGAGGTGGCTGAGAAGCATCAGTCGGGTTGCCCGAGGTTGACGGGGGAGAAGGGTCATGGGATGCAGCCCGAGAGTTATGCTGCACGAAAAGATCAACTACGGTTAGCATGAAACCACTCAATAAGGTATGGATGATCATTGAAAGATACTCACCGTCCCCACATGAGAGATGATCGGCATCGGTGGAGCGGCCTGGCCAGTCTTCTCGCACATAGTCTACACATTTGTTTTCCATGAGTCAATCATATTAGTTCCTAATATAAACAAACATTGTAACATGCGTTCTTTGGGTGAATATGAACAAGTGACTTACCACGATGAGCTCGTACAAGGCCCGGTTCGACGCATTGTGGCGTGCCGCGGCCTCCTCAAGAGCCTTCGCCGTCCTCTCCTCCGCCAACCGCTCTCTCTCTCTGCTGCCTTCTCCTTCGCCAACCGCTCCTTCTCCTCGAGTAGCCGCTGGGTATTATGTCGCTCTCTCTCAAGAGCTTCCTGCAACCCCACTCCCGTAGTTAGCACTGTAATATTCGATGAGAGAACACAAGAATGCAAGAGTCCTTATGGCTAACCTCGATAGCGAGATCGTCTGGCCGCGCACGAGTCCTTATAGCAGGAGAAGAGCTAGTTTGGCGCGCCTTGATCTCAGGAAGAGTCCTATTGCACCGAATCAACTTATCTCCAATGGCCATGGCGCCATGGTGCCTTCCGCCACCAGAGATCATCACCAGCTCCGGGTCTATAGGCTTCCCAACCGGGGTATAATCCTGCCCGTGCTTCTCCTTCGCCACCTCGGTATAAGCCTTCATCTTACCGTAGGCGGCAACGTTGGTGAAAGTCGACGGAGTGTCAATATCCGACTCTAAGAGTGCCTTGGCCTTCTTGTACGACGCTGTATGGGCCATGCCATAATTGTCGAACACACCAAGCGGCTCTGTTTTATTATGCTCCGCCTAAAAGACAAAGCAAAGCACAATATTAGTAAACGGCTAAGCTGTGGGTGCGTAAAAGACAATATTAGCAAAACACACATACCCATTTTTGCCCGTAACCAGCTAAGTTGCGTCTACCTTGATGGTGTGGCACACCAACCATCTGGGCGCACCGGTCCTTGGCATTGTTGTGGGTGGCCAACCAGGCTTCTAAGCACCACTGGTCCACAATGACCTCCCAACAATCCATCTTATCCGCACACCATCTTGGTGGCGCCTAAGTTAGTAAACAGGAAGATTAGCTATCATATAGGCCTAGCTAGCTAGGAATGAAATCAACGAAACTAAAAGACGCAAGAAGGGGTTACCATCATGTACTGTTCCCTCGAAAGATACTTCTTTCGGCATTCTGACTTGCTACGCTTAAGGCCACGCTTAGAGTAGTAGTCACGGACCGCCTGCACTCGCATCTCGTGCCTTGTGTTCTGCAAGAGGCGCCTGCACTCTTGGATGAGCACCTTTCCCGCCACCTCCTCCATGGACTCTTCGTCCTTGTAATAGACCTGCAATAAATAGCACGAGACAACACTGATGAGTGCACCAACTACCTAGCTATTCTCAAGTTCTCATTGTGTGAAAGAGAAATTACCCAAAAGCCGTTCAACACCATGTCCGCTCTGGTGCGGCCTTCGACCCCGTTGACGGTCGTATTTGACGGGGCCTCGGCAGCTATATAGTGCTCCCAAAAGAGTCCAGGCTGCGGAGGCGAATCATCATCGGGCAACTGAACCATCCCCAGGAAATTCTGCCTGATGAGCACACCAAGGATGTCGTTGGGATTGCGGACACCCGAGGCGTATGCCCAACCCCTGCAATACAAAAAAGTAAAAAAAAAGCCATCAGATATTTGCATAAACCTCGGCGTACTGAAACAAAGTAATTAAGTGCACTTACGTCTCTCCATCAGGCGTAATCAATGACCTATGGGCGGGAGTCACCGGCTCAGCCGGGAGTCGTGTACCCCCACGTTGGTACACGGTGTTACCCTCAGCCCCCTCAGCCTCATCATCAATGGGAAACGCCTCCTCTTCACCAACATGCCTCTCTTCACCAACCTCCCCCTCGGGCGTCTCCACCTTCGGCCACGGACCCCAGGACGTGCGCCCGGATGTAGCCTCCTCCTCCACCACGGTACTCTCCGAGGAGGGATCCACCCTGTGCTCTGGTGAATCAGCCGGAGGTGGTGGCGAGGAAGGCGTGATGGCTTCTCGCCCCTCGTTGGTTACCCCAAGTGGTAGGTTGAGATGCAGTGCAGCAGCAAGTTTCCCTCGGTGAAGATACCAAGGTTTGTCTCCCTTAGGACTCCAGATATGATAAGTAGGTGTCAGCGCCGCAACTGACGTGGACCTGCACACAAACACAGATAACTTTGTTCCCAACGAAGTTCAGAGAGGTTGTCAATCTCTCCGGTCTTGTTGTTCACAAAGGGTCAAACACAAGGGATAATGATAGCAACTGAAAGTAAATGCAGAAAAGTAAATGAGCGTGGAAACAGTAATGAGGATATGGACCAGGATACGTGATGTTCACTAGTGATGTCTCTCTTCCAAAAGACGATAAAACTGCTATGCGAGGTAAACAAATTACAGAAGGGCAATTGACAGGATTATGAACGCACCGCAATGCTAACTATGCTACAAAAGAAAGGAAGAGGCTCAAAAGCACGGGCAGTACGCCAAAATAAGTAGACCTAAATCCAACTGCATCTACTACTAATCATCCACCTTGAGATATCTATCCAGAACATCTCGCTGGTATTAAGTTGCGAGCCCCACCCAAAGTGTAAACCCAAAGCAACAGACAACTGCATTAAAAAGAACTTTGCGTAAAGTAAACAATCCTTGCAACCGCGGTTATAAGCACCGTTGTTTTCCCCCCTTGTGGCAACAGCACATCCCCTAGACTCATGTTTCTGTCACTCAAGCGTGTCATCGGGGGGCATGAACCCACAATCGAGCATAACGTTCCCTCTTGGAGTCACTACCTACTACTTGGCCAAAGCAATAAACAGCAACGGAGAACATGCAAGAATTACTTAGGAACAAAAATATAAGAGATAAAAACCAAATATATTACTCTATCACAATCTGAACATAATCTCATAATCCATCAGATCCCATCAAACTCAACATAGCAACAGCAAAAATATTACAAAAGTGCCTCGATCATGTAGGGCAGCTCACGAGGTCTAAACCATGAAGAACAAAGAGGGGAGGAGAACATCACATAGCTACTGATCACGGACCCATGGTCCAAGGAAAACTACTAACGAGACATCCGGGGAGCATCCATGGTGGAGAGGAGACTCCCGGAGGTCGGCCCTCCCTCCGGCAGGGTGCCGGGAAGAGGTCTTCTGGTGCTCCTGATCTCGGAAGCGGGGCGGCGGCGGAACAGAGGCGAGATCGCGAAAAAGGGTTCTGTCCCCGAGGGTTTCACGTCACGGGGGATATATAGGAGAAGGGGGCAGCCATAGGTGGACCAGGGGCCCCAGGCGCCCCCCTGGCGCGGCTAGGGGTGGGGTCGCGCCGGGTGGCCGCCTGGCCCCCCTGGCTCCCCTCTGGCCCCACTCGGGCTCTTCGCGAAGCTTCCTGTATGCTGATTTTTCCTGTATTTTTTCTGGAATTTTTCTGGCACTTTTTATATGGGGGAAAACTGAAATAGAAAAACAGCAGAAAACAGGAACTGGCACTGGGGTGCACTGAGTTAATAGGTTAGTCCAAATATGATCAAAAGTGTATGAAAGTGTATCTAGATCATAGCAATATCACACAAAACATGCATGGAGCAAGCAGAAATTATAGATACGTTTTAGACGTATCAACATCCCCAAGCTTAATTCCTGCTCGTCCTCGAGTAGGTAAATGATAACGGCATAATTTCTGTGGTGACATGCTAGCAACCATAAAAGAACTTTGAAAAGTAAAGCAATCAAGGTTAGAGATTCAAATCAAGTCATAACATGCAATAGTCTATATTAGCATTGAAACAAGTAACAAAAGAACATTAGGTGCAAGAGCTCTCGCTGTCCGTGACTCGAATGTCTCCAAATGGTGTTTGTGTGCAAGAAGGGGGATAGGGAATACGAGAAAAAAGTATTTTTGTGTTGAGAACTCAATCTACTAAAGTTTCACACTTGGTCCTCTTTGGAATCTTATCTTGACTCGTCCCCATACCACTAGCCAGGTACAAGTCAATTTGATCCACTCCTTTTCGATATTTTGAGCACTCAATGGATGAGCGTAAGCACGAGAGTTGACACTTAGGATGGCAAAGAGAGAAGTATGGAGGAGGAAGACAAAAAGGATGAGAAAGGCTCACATCAATGAGGACAATCATAGGCAAGAGATGTCAAATGATAGATATGATGTGAGGAGTAGGGATTGCCATGCAACGGATGCACATACGAGCTAGGAAGCTCTCCAATGGAACTAGTGGGGGTGCATCTAACTTGCTCGCTCATGAAGACCTAGAGCTCATTTGAGGAGGCTCATCCTTGGAATATGCAAGCCAAGTTCTATAGTGTGAAGGTCCCCACATAGCTATATGCATAAATATCATCTCTATGGAGTACAAGGATATAAAGGGGAGTACTAGTGTGGATCTCTCAAAAGGATAGTAGTGTTGCCCCTTTCTCTCTTTTTATTTCTTTTTCTCTTTTTTCTATTTTTTGTATTTTTTGTGGCCTCAATGGCTCTTTCTATTTAACTCTCATTTGTCCTCTTTGGGATCTTTTATTGTGTCCTCTTTGGGATCTTTTCCTCACTTAAGGGCAACACTCTATTTTACAAGAAGGTAAAGGAGATCTTTCACACTTTACAAGGTACTCAAAATCATAAAGAAGATGTAACTATCAGGATGTATGCAATGTATGTCGCTACCAGTGTAGCAGGAACATGTATGACATGAAGATCAAGTCATGAAGAGGTGGATGTTGCATGGCAATATATCTCGGAAAGGCTATGGAAATGCCTTGATAGGTAGGTATGGTGGCTGTTTTGAGGAAAGATATAAGGAGGTTTATGATGACAGAGCGTATCATGCCAAGGGTTTGGATGTACCGGCGAAGGTGGACACCAACTCTCGGAGTGAGAAGAAGGCAATGCACGGCACGGGAGAGGCTAGCAAAATATGGGAAGGTGGAAGTGTCAACTTTCAATACTTACATTAGTCCAAAGAACTCATGCACTTATTATCGGTAACTCTCAATCTAACAAGGAGGTTCACAAAGAGACAAGTACCCCGAGGAGGAGTGTATGGGGGTTTGGTTATCCTTGCGCATCCTTGACTCATGGTACGTGAGTGTTCTCTGATATTCGATCCCTCCAAAGATTAGTGATCCATCTAGTAGCTAGAGTTCTCAACTAGTTTTGTAGGTTTTGAAAATACACACGAATTGCCCAAAATACGACACCTATCACTAATAGGCTAGAGCTCTTGACACCAAAAGTTCAAACATTACTCACATCAATACCTCAAAACTATTGCAAGTTACTACTAGAATTAAATAGCAACCTCAATTACCTACTTTCAAGACAAGACACAACTCAGTGCAACAACCAACTCTCTTTAACAAGATAAACATGAAAACTAAAAAAAGTTCCAGCAACAAACTAAACAAAATCCAAGTCTCTTGCTAAAGACAAACTAAGACTAAGACTAAACATGGCAGCAGCTATGAAAAGATAAAGAACACACAACAGCAAAAAGATAAGCAGGAAAAATCCTATGATGTGTTCTAAATTTTGAAAGTGGAGCGTTATTCTCTCCCACACAAAGTAAGACAGGATCTAAATTGTTATGAACAGCAAGCAAAGCTAAAGAAAACTAAAAATAAAACCTCAGAGCGAGACGCTCCAAGCATAGCACATAACGCATGAAGTGATAAAAATATAGTGAGACGAATGACGAACTGATGATTGTTGATGGAGAAGGGGATGCACGGGGGAATCCCCAAGCTTAGACTCTTGAGTATCCTTGAATATTTTTTGGGGATGCATGGGGGCATCCCCAAGCTTGAGCGCTTGACACTCCTGAATCTTCTTTCATCATCTTCCATCGCACAATTGAAAACTCCCTTCATACATAACTCATCATAAGCTGATTAGGGAGGTTAGTACCCTTAATAAATAATTTTTCCCTACTGGATATAAAGATATTCTTGAAGAGCTTCTGTTTCTCAAGAGTGCCAAAAGGTTTTTGCAAAGAAAATCAAATTAATGTTTGCAAAAGTTAGGAGAGACAAAACGTGGCAGAATCTGCGAAAAACAGAACAGCAGGTAGTAAAGAATTTTTTCGCGATACTTCTGCAACTCAAATCAAAAAACTCAGAACATACGGAAGTTTTGTAATTTTATAGAGCATGCTGAGTAAAAATTTCAGCTCAAGAAGATGAACCGGGATTTTTCTGGAATTTTTCTGGTCACGAGGACAGAATCTGTTTTCTGGACAGCATGTCACAACTTTTACTTCCCATGCCGTAAGAGGCTATAACTTGGCACAAAGTTGAAAAATAAATATACAATGATGTTGCTACAGTAGTAAAAAACATCAAGACACAACAAAAGCAAAAATAAAAACCTAAATTCGTTGCGGGCTGCCTCCCGAAAGCGCTTTCTTTTATGCCTTTAAGCTAGGCATGATGCAAAAGAAGAATCAAGTTTTATCAAGAGAAAGAGAATAACTAGCCCGTGTAACGGACTCAAAAGGTAACTTGATTTTATTTCTAGGGAAGTGTTCCATCCCCTTTTTGAATGGGAATTGGAATTTTATATTCCCCTCTTTCATGTCAATAACCGCACCAACGGCGCGAAGAAAAGGACGTCCCAAAATAATTGGACACAAAGGTTCACACTCTATATCCATAACAATAAAATCAACGGGAACATAGTTTTCATTGACAATGATAAGAACATCATCGATCTTCCCCAAAGGTTTCTTTACGGAAGAATCAACAAGACGAACACCAAAAGAACAAGGCTCAAAGGGCTTCAATTCAAACATATCAAATATTCTTTTGGGCATAACGGAGGTACTAGCTCCAACATCACATAAAGCATAGCAACAGAAGTTATTTAATTTAATTTTGATCATAGGGTCCCAACCATCATCTAGCTTCCTAGGTATGGAGGCTTCTACTCTAAGCTTCTCCTCCCTAGCTTTGATGAGAGCATTTGTGATATGCTCCGTGAAGGCAAGATTAAGTGTGCTAGTGTGGGGGTCTCTAGACATTTTGTGTAGCAAGCTAATAACTTCTGAGAGGGTGCAACTATCAAAATCAATATCACTACTATCAAAGGTGGTAGTAGTGTCATCTAGGCTCACTTGTTTTAAACCCTCTATGTTCATAGGAGTTTCTTCGTCTTTGGTTGAGGTATTAGCATCACCATTAATAGGTCCAACGGGACTAGGAGTGCATTGGGTGCTAATAGTTTGGGTGTCCTCAACAATTTCGACAGTGGAAACTGTGTGGTGTGTAGGAAGGCTCTTAATTCTATCCTCTTCCTATTTTTCTCTAGCCCACCTTTCTTTAAGTTTAGCCATCATCCTAATATTTTATTTTATTTGTAATTGGATAGCATTAATAGGAGTGGCCTTATTCTCCTCAAGGGGAGATGTTCTAATTTTAAGCATCTCAATATCAAGGGCTAAGCTTTCTACCTTCAAAGAGAGATTATCTATTTTAGCTAATTTCCCCTCTACATTTTTGTTGAAGGCTTTTTGGGTAGTGATAAAGTCTCTAAGCATGCTTTCTAATTCAGAAGAGGGGTTTTTGTTGCTAGGGTAGGTGTTGTTGTTCCCATAGTTGGATGGAAACGGTCTAGGATTGCTAGCAAAATTACCCCTATAAGCATTGTTGTTGAAGTTGTTTCTAGCAATAAAGTTCACATCTACTTGTTCTTGGGCAACCAAAGAATTTAAAGGGACATCATGAGGATCAATAGAGGGTTGCTTGGTAAGTAGAGACATAATTAAATCAACTTTTTCATTGAGGGAGGTAATTTCCTCGACAGAATTTACCATCCTACCCGTTGGAGCGCGTTCGGTGTGCCATTGGGAATAATTGGTCATCATTTCATCGAGAAGCTTCGTGGCAGCACCAAGTGTAGTTGACATATAGGTTCCTCCCGCGGCCGAATCTAACAGGTTCCGCGAGGTAAAGTTCAAGCCTGCATAAAAAGTCTGGATAACCATCCAGGTAGTCAAACCATGTGTAGGGCATTTCTTAACAAGAGATTTCATTCGTTCCCAAGCTTGGGCAACTTGTTCATTATCCAATTGCTTAAAATTCATAATGTTACTCCTCAATTGGATAATTTTAGCAGGTGGGTAGTACTTCCCTATAAAAGCATCTTTCTACTTATCCCAAGAGTCTATGTTATTCCTAGGCAAAGATTGAAACCAGATTTTAGCGTCTCCCCTTAAAGTGAAAGGAAAGAGCTTGAGCTTAACAACATCACCTTCTACTTCTTTATACTTTTGCATATCACATAATTCAACAAAATTGTTCAAGTGTAAAGCAGCATCATCTCCAGCACCAGAGAATTGATCTCTCATAACAAGGTTTAGCAAAGCAGGTTTAATTTCATAAGAGGTAGCTGAAGTGGCAGGTGTGGCAATGGGGGTGCAGATAAAGTCTTGGTTGTTGTGACCAGTGAAGTCACACAACTTGGTGTTTTCAGTGGAACCCATAGTACCAGCAAGTGTGGCAGATTTTTTTGTGATTTTTGATAAAAGACACAAAGATAAAAACTGAAAGGTAAACTAACAAGACTAAAAAACAAAGGTAAAGGGTAGTGTGCAACTCCCCTATCTTAGCACTCGGAGTACACGGCAACGGCGCCAGAAATTTTCTTGATGGCTTCTCGCCCCTGTTGGTTACCCCAAGTGGAAGGTTGAGATGCAGTGCAGCAGCAAGTTTCCCTCGGTGAAGATACCAAGGTTTGTCTCCCGTAGGACTCCAGATATGATAAGTAGGTGTCAGCGGCACAACTGACGTGGACCTGCACACAGACACAGATAACTTTGTTCCCAACGAAGTTCAGAGAGGTTGTCAATCTCTCCGGTCTTGTTGTTCACAAATGTTCAAACACAAGGATAATGATAGCAACTGAAAGTAAATGCAGAAAAGTATATGAGCGTGGAAAAAGTAATGAGGATATGGACCGGGATACGTGATGTTCACTAGTGATGTCTCTCTTCCAAAAGACGATAAAACTGCTATGCGAGGTAAACAAATTACAGAAGGGCAATTGACAGGATTATGAACGCACCGCAATGCTAACTATGCTACAAAATAAAGGAAGAGGCTCAAAAGCACGGGCAGTACGCCAAAATAAGTAGACCGAAATCCAACTGCATCTACTACTGATCATCCACCTTGAGATATATCTCCAGAACATCTCACTGGTATTAAGTTGTGTGCCCCACCCAAAGTGTAAACCCAAAGCAACAGACAACTGCATTAAAAAGAACTTTGTGTAAAGTAAACAATCCTTGCAACCGCGGTTACAAGCACCGTTGTTTTCCCCCTTTTGGCAACAACACATCCCCTAGACTCATGTTTCTGTCACTCAAGCGTGTCATCGGGGGGCATGAACCCACAATCGAGCATAACGTTCCCTCTTGGAGTCACTCCCTACTACTTGGCCAAAGCAATAAACAGCAACGGAGAACATGCAAGAATTACTTAGGAACAAAAATATAAGAGATAAAAACCAAATATATTACTCTATCACAATCTGAACATAATCTCATAATCCATCAGATCCCATCAAACTCAGCAGAGCAACAGCAGAAATATTACAAAAGTGCCTCGATCATGTAAGGCAGCTCACGAGATCTAAACCATGAAGAACAAAGAGGGGAGGAAGACATCACATAGCTACTGATCACGGACCCATGGTCCAAGGAAAACTACTCACGAGACATCCGGGGAGCATCCATGGTGGAGAGGAGACTCCCGGAGGTCGGCCCTCCCTCCGGCAGGGTGCCGGGAAGAGGTCTTCTGGTGCTCCCGATCTCGGAAGCGCGGTGTCGGAACCCGGGGTTAGCGTATGTAATTCCAGTCACGATGCAATCACATGGAGAGCCGAGAACCGTACCCACTTGTCTAAGCAGACAAGGCCAAGCACAGAACGTTCTCGGTAAGCATCGAACGTGAGGGGCATCCCATTCAGGCCGGATGATCATCTGAGATGGGTCCTCATCGTCCGCTCACAAGTCTAGATGCTTATGAGTGGTGAATCCCATACTCATAGACAAGTCGCCTCAACCATGTTATCGATTGGATCCTAACTCTTACATAGACTTACTCCAGCCCGATCACTTAGTCGGGGTCTAGGGAGGGCTCGATCATACAACAAAGTGTGCACGTGACAGAGCCACGAGCAATCGCATCGCGATGCCCCAAGCTGCGCACATCTAAGGGCCACTTGGTGTATAAAAGACCGCCAGCCAGATCACAACTAAGGTCTCGAAAACCCATACTAAGACATGCATGTTATAAACATACACGCAGCACACATGCCTAGTATGAACAGCAGGTATGATCACATAACTCTACTAAGTACGCTTTATTGATATACACATAGAGCATACAAAGATCACATGTCTGTGATCAACATTACATCATACAACGGAAGCAAATTAGGTCTGAGTACAGACAAGTTTAACAAATGGCTTAGAGAAGCCTTGTAAACATACACGCCCTTCCACGAGGGACCAGACTGCTGTCTGGGACTATGCTAACTTAGTCAACATCGAGCTTCACGAAGGTTACTCCATCGGGGTCCGGTTTCTCATCTAAAACATAGAATAAGCAAACGTGAGTACAAAGTCGTACTCAGCAAGACTTACATCAGATATACACTACTCATCCTCAAGTATCAAGGTAAAGGGAGGTGGGGTTTCAATATGCAGAAGTGCCAGCTTTGACTTGGCTAGTCCTGTACTACGAATACCAGACTTGAGGTAAGAAGCGTACACGAGTCCACTATCCAAGTCTCCAACCAATACACCACTATGGTTACTTCCTCGACTTCCCCACGAGGAAGCACACCATAGCACTCATGCTTATCTTGCGAGTTTTAGAAGTATCCATTCAAGTTGTCTAATAATCAGGTACAGGTTCCAAGTAGTCCTTAACCGCGGACGCGGCTATTCGAATAGTTTTGTTAACCTTGCAAGGGTGTAAGCTACACACACATGACCATCGGTTACCGCCAGGTCTCGCCACCGTTCAAGAGGTGACAACGAGGATGTTCACCACGACACTTCGCTCACAACCGGTCTATTCCAGGAGTCGACTATCTGAGTTTGCCTCCGCTCGAGAGCCCGGCCGGATCAACGAAACGGACTCAAACAATGTAAGTGACCGAGACGCCACCTCTGGCAGATTGTTTTCCTTCCTCACAGGTGCACTCACATATCTATATGATGCAACCATTCCTTCATTCTTTTTCTATGCAGATGCCAAATGGAAAGCCCGAACTAATGTGACTCCGGGACGTCGACACGGATCAAGGTACTAGGCCGAGAGGGGTCAGTGAGCCCAATGTGTGGTTGTACTCTTTGTCTTGGATTACCATACAAGAACTCCGTGCTTAAGGCGGTGTTCAAAGAGACAACCCACTGTGTACTCCTACACAGCCTCTCATCGTTCACCTTGTATTAGGGTGGATTCACCAACACAGTTTCACTTTCATCAACACCATGTTCACCATCATCCCGACTCACATCAAAAGCAACCTCATTGTACCACTAAGCATGCAATAAGTAGTAACAGTTGCAGGGGCCACATGATATCAATCAACTCCTATGTCAGCTAGGATTGTGGTTTGCTTACTACTGTGACAAGGTGATAGGTCATGCATCGGATATGGGTTCAACTATGCGATAGAATCGATACAAGATGATCTACTAAACATGCATAAGCGAGACTGAGAGGGAATTGGGATTTTATAGATATGATCAATGGGGTTTGCTTGCCTTGCTGACAATACACGGGGTTTATCGAACTTCTTCTCCTTCGGGGGTGATCATCGTCTCGGATCGTCTGTCACCGGAACAATCAATCAACAAAGGGGGACAACTTCGGAAGTAAAATGCACAATCACATGATATTGTTGTGACATGAAGTATAGGGTACTGATTTGTGGCAAATTCAATTTAATTGAAGTATATTGCATTTGGAATGCAAATTCAAACTCCAAATTTGAATTCAAATTAAGCCATATGCACATTTGCTACTGCTGCCCCATTTTAAAATGGTCAAACATAAAAACAAGTTGCATATTCTTAATCCTTGTATTTTTTTGATAATTTTTCATATATTATTTGTTTAATTTGGAGTTAAAATGAATTTTCTATGAATTTCCAAAGTTTATATGATTTTCTGCAATTTCTGTAATTTCTCTGGAATTCTTTTAATTCAGAAAATATTTACTGCGTCATGCTGACATTATCATGACGTGGGGGGGGGTCTGACTGGTGGGGCCTAGGTGTCAGCCACAGTGGGTTAATTCCCTGCGGTTAGTTTTTAAACAGGGATTAGATTAGTGGTTGGGCCCACTAGTCAGTGAGGGTTAGGTTAGCTTAAAGGTGGGTTAGGGGCTAAGTTCCCGGCGGCTTGACGCCGGCGTCCCTTACGCGGCGGTGCTCTGCCGGAACTTCGCCGGAATGCGATTCCGGGCACGGGAAGGGAAAAGGAGGGCACGGGAGGGTGTCTCGTCGTCGTCCGCATCTCTTGGTGCCAGCAGGGGGTCACGGGGAGCTTCAGGGCCACGGCTACGACGACGTCTGCAGCGGCCGGAGCTCGGCTCCAAGGGGGAATCGGCTACGGGGAGCGGGACGAGGCGTGGATAGGAGCAAACTGCGCGGGAGCTCACCAGAAAAACGTTGGTGGAGGCGCCGGAGTCGAAGGAGCTTCGTTGGGGACGAATTCGCCGGAGAGATGCCTCGGCGGCCGGCGGCAAATCGGCGACGCGTGCGTCGTCTACTAGGCTCCCGCGCTCGGGATCTTCATCAAGGCGGTGCTTCTCGTCATCGCGCACCTTCCAGACATGGCGGCTAGGGCATAGGAGCACGGCGGCCACGTCTTCTCGCAGGGGTGGCCGGCGGTGAGCTGCGGGTCGCGCGGGGAACGACGGGATTCAGAGGGGAATGGCCTGGGAGAGAGAGGGAAAATGGGAGAGGGCGCCCAGAGGCTTCTCGTGGCGACGTGTTGAGGCCAGGGGAGGCCCGTGGCAAGCAGTAGGTGGCAGCCCCGGCCGGCATGCACTCCACGCCTCTGCCAGAAGGCAGAGGTTGAAGACAACCCTGCCCCTGGCGGGCTGGGCTCCCTTCTGAGGCATATGGGCCAGGTGGGCCAAGAGGTAAGGGAGGTAGGTCTCTTTTCTTATTCTAATTTTCTTTCTGTTTTGTTTTACTTTCATTTGTTTGTTCTGATAAATAAATACCAATTTTTTTTATAAAAATGCCCAACTAATTTCATAAATACTAGGTGACCAGTAGCTAGCCACATATAGAATTTGGGAATTTTTGAAAATCAATATATTTTGAATTTCAATTCAAATAAGGGTCAAATTTAATTTCCATAGCACCATTTGAATTTTAGAATATTCCATGGGCATGGGAAAATACCCAAACCACTTTTAAAATGATCAGCATCATTTATAGGAATTTTCCAATTATTCAAATGATTTTTGGAAAAAGATTTTTATCTGGCCATTTGAATTAATTCTCAGGGCTTTTCTTTTCCCCAATTTTGAATTTTATTTGAATTTTTGCATGATGAAAAAGGGCACAAACAAACCCTAGCACCTACCCTAGTTGGGTTTCTGACACGCGGCGGCAGCGGAACAGAGGCGAGATCGCGAAAAAGGGTTCTGTCCCCGAGGGTTTCACGTCATGGGGGATATATAGGCGAAGGGGGGCAGCCAGAGGTGGACCAGGGGCCCCAGGCGCCCCCCTGGCGCGGCCAGGGGTGGGGCCACGCCGGGTGGCCGCCTGGGCTCCCCTGGCTCCCCTCTGGCCCCACTCGGGCTCTTTGCGAAGCTTCCTGTACGCTGATTTTTCCTGTATTTTTTCCCGGAAGTTTTCTGGCACTTTTTATATGGGGGAAAACTGAAGTAGAAAAACAGCAGAAAATAGGAACTGGCACTGGGGTGCACTGAGATAATAGGTTAGTCCAAATATGATCAAAAGTGTATGAACGTGTATCTAGATCATAGCAATATCACACAAAACATGCATGGAGCAAGCAGAAATTATAGATACGTTTTGGACGTATCAAGGCACAACTGTCCGCCTCCCTCTCGTGCGGCCACCACCTGCTCTGCCTCCTCTCCCGCCCCTCTTCGTCCGACCTCCTCTCCCCTTGGGCACCTCAGAAGTAGGAGGCGAGCACATACTCTCGAGCAAAGACCTCGGTAGAATCCCTGGTGCGAGCGTAGTATCCCGGCCCCTACCTCGTGACGAAGAACCACCCGCGGAGGTCTCTCCCTCCATATCTGTCACGAACCTGCCAGAAAGCATAGTAAAAGAAATTAGTACAAATGAGAAAAAGAAATAATACTACTACAAAAGAAAAAAAAAGTAATTACTATAATGAGAATATATATATAAATATAATTAAAGTGGGGATTCATACAACTAACAATAGTCGGGATCATCCGTCTCTTCTCCGGGATCAATTGATGGATCATCATCACTATCACGCGTGTCGTCGTAAATGACGGCATCGTCGGGTTCAACAACACCAACATTTGGAAGGCCTTTCTGTAAACGGTCAAGCATTGACAAGTCACCTGGAGCAGTAACCTCTTCTTCTTCAGGAGGCTCTTGCACATCACTGGTATGGGCTTCTTCCTCATCATCGGTATCGGGTTAATTCTCATTGTCTTGTTCCATGTTCTCGGGTTGTGTAGAGCGGTTTCGGAAACGTTTTTTCAGGCTCCGGGTTTCTTGGAAGAATTCTCCTTTATATGTCTCCGGGTTAATCTGAGGCTCATAATCATATTCATTGGGGGGAGGTGGTCTAAGATGTGGCGGCACATCATAAACGACATCCCAACCTTTCAGGTTTTCAACCGTTTGGCAGGGATATGATAGATAGAAAACCTGGGTGGCCTGTTGAGCCGTAATATAGACATCGTGGACATTGAAATGTGTGTCTTGTCGAATTTTGACTAGACCTACATGTTCATGAGTCCGTATAGTCTCCGACGGAAGAAACCAATGACATTTGAAGACAACGACGTTCGGAGGATTTTCACCATAGAATAGAAGTTCGTATATTGCTTCAACTCTTCCATAATATTCGATACCTCCTTCGCCAACAGCCGACACACCCGAATTTGTAGATGTTCGTGTTGGGGATCGGCATAGAAAACAAAAAATTTCCTACCTACGAGTCCCGAACCGAAGATCTATGCTATGCTGATGTATGTAACGGAAGGAATCGGTGTTCATACCTTTGAAGACCGAAAGAGGGAAACGTTCCTCGAACGTGGTTGGCGTAGACTCTGATCCTACGACCTCCCTGTCGTGTTGAAGAACCTCCGACGATGAAGTAGCACCACACGTGTAGTGCCTCGCGGGATTACACACGTACGGTGCAACCTACGTCCCTCCGGGCTCCGAACCAGAAGAGCAGCGGAAAGAAGATTGATCCGGATCCCGATTCCGGCAGCGCGACGGCGTCCGGATGATGGTGAAACCCCCAACCAGGTGCAAACTCCAAACCAGAGAAGTCCGCTCTAGGTCGGAGAAGGAGAGAGAGAGAGAGAGAGAAACTCAATGTTGTGTTGAAAAAGGCACCCCCACCCCTCCTTATATAGGCCAAGGAGGGGCTCCACCCCCTCCCCTTCCCCCATGTGGGACTAAACCCCCAAGGGGGGGAGTGGTGCGGTTAGGAGGGGGGATGGGCCCTCCCTTGGCGCCAAGCCCAAGGGGGAGGCTCCCCCTTCCCCTCATGGGACTTTTAAGGCCCAAATACCTTTTTACCTTTTTAATTAATTATTTAAATTATTTTTAATATTTAATTCTGTCAATTAAATAATAAAACATATTCAAACGTTAATATATATTATTTTGAACCTTTCAAAATATCCAGAACAGCTTCCGGCACCTCCCGGTACATTTCCGGTGTTTTCTCTCTTTTCACCGATGATCCCGAATCAATCCTTAATGCATCGATTGCCCTTAAGTGTGACACCCTACGGTCCGGGAAACAGTAGACATGATCGAGACACTCTTTGACCAATGACCATCATGTGGGATCTGGTTACAATCCTTGATGTGCCCCTACGCTTCCATCGAATAAACTTCATCGATGTTGAACCGTTAACAATATGACTTGATCCCTTTGTGCTTTGGTACTATGTTTGTCCGAGGTATGATCATCGGTATCCAATACCTAGTTCTTCCTCGTCTCCGACATAACATGTTTACTCGTCTGTGAATATTACATCTCTTGTGACCTAGTCACTTGCTTGCAAGCTATAGATGCAACACCATCGAGTGGGCCTAGAGTACCTATCCGTCACTCGGATTGACAAATCCCGCTCTAATATATTTCATACTCCTCAACATATCTACTTCGGAATACCCAAGATACACCTTTTCAGTTACCATGTTTCAGTGTAATGGTTAATGCACTCAAAGCATCCTAATAGATAGCAATTATGTATGATCATCACGGTCTAAGGATTCAGTCACTATATTATTAAGTCATCGCAATGCTGAACTTATGTGACTTGATCACACTGCAATGCTTAAGGTGGGTGTGTGTCCATCACATCATTCTCCTAATTATATGACCTCATTGTCAATAGACTATTATGTTCTCATGATCAGAAAACCTTGATCATCAATTGCCCAATGAGCTAGTATGCCTGAGTTTAACTAGGGACCAGGTTGTTATATATCACACGTGTATTAATGTTTCCGCTTAATACAGTTCTAGCACAATATATAACGTATTATGAACAAACAGATATGTGACAAATATCTTTATTAATTTGACTGTAGGGCACATATCCAACAGTCTCCCACTTGCACTAGAGTACAAATTACACTAGTTTACATCAGGTATGTATCTAACACCAATAGTCTCTCGGTGTTGTTCAAACTTGGCTTGTGGAAGAGGTTTAGTCATTGGGTCTGACGGATTCAGATCCGTATGTATTTTGCAAATCCTAGTATGACCATCCTTGACGTAGTCCCGCGTCACATGGAAACGCCGGAGAATATGTTTGGCTGTAGAGTGAGTCCTCGGCTCCCTTGCGTTAGCAATGGCACCCGTATTGTCGCAATAAATGCTAACAGGGTCAGTGCAACTAGGGAATACGCAAAGCTCGATGACGAACTTCTTCAGCCAATGCGCTTCGTTTGACGCTTCGCAAGCGGCAATATACTCCGACTCCATCGTAGATTGGGCGACGATTGACTGCTTGCCGCTCCTCCAGCTAATCGCACCACCATTCAACATAAACACGTATCCCGTCTGGGATTTTGAGTCATCGGGATCAGTACCAAGACTGGCATCGACGTAACCTGTTACGGTGAGCTCTTCTTCACATCCTCCATAGACAAGAACCAGATCCTTAGTTCTTCGTAAGTACTGCAATCCAATGATCCATTCCAGGATTACTTTGGAAACGATTAGTCAGACTAACCGCCAGGGCCATATCTGGTCGAGTACACAGCATAGCATACATGATAGAACCTATGGCTGAGGCATAGGGCTTTGAGGACATTTCCTCCCTTTCTTTTGTTGTTGCTGGGCATTGAGTCACACTCAATTTACTTCCTTCCATAACGGGCAAGAGGCCTCTCTTGGCGTTATCTATATTGAACCTCTTCAATATCTTCTCAAGGTAAGTTCTCTGACTCAGTGCTAATAGGCGTCTTGATCTATCTCTATAGATTTTAATGCCTAATATGTATGCAGCTTCACCTAGGTCCTTCATGGAAAATTGTCCATTCAAATATTCCTTTACCCCCTCTAGAAATTTCACATCATTCCCTATCAATAATATGTCATCCACATATAGTACTAGGAATGCCACAGAGCTCCCACTCGCTTTCTTATAAACACAGAATTCTTCTTCATTTTGGAAGAATCCAAAAGCTTTCATCACCTCATCAAAACGAAGATTCCAGCTCCGAGATGCTTGCTTCAACCCATAAATGGACCGTTGAAGTTTGCATACCTTACCAGCGTCCTTAGGATCAATAAAACCTTCCGGTTGTACCATATACAACTCTTCCTCAATGTTGTCATTTAGGAACGCGGTTTTCACATGCATCTGCCATATTTCATAATCGTAATAGGCAGCAATTGCTAGCAATATCCAGATAGACTTTAGCATCGCTACGGCAGAGAAAGTCTCTTCGTAGTCAACTCCTTTAATTTGTCCGAACCCTTTTGCGACAAGTCGAGCTTTATAGACAGATGCGTTTCCGTCTGCGTCAGTCTTTTTCTTGAATATCCACTTATTCTCGACGGCCTTTCGGTCCTCGGGAATATCCACCAAAGTTCATACTTTGTTGGCATACATGGAGTCTATCTCGGATTTCATGGCTTCCAGCCATTTCTCGGACTCGGGTCCCTCCATTGCTTCTTTGTAATTCACAGGTTCGTCAGGTTCATTTAACATGACTGCATTGACAAGTTGCCCATAAAACTGAGTTTTTACTCGGGCTCTTGATGACCTGCGGGGTACAATAGGATCCTCTTCATCTTGATCATGATCATCATGTATGTCACGATCGTTATGAATATCATGATGACCGTTCTCTTCAGCTCCCACAACGGAAGATGGTTCCGGAACAACTTCCATTGCCATTTCTTCCACTTGGAGTGATTGCTCAATCATCTCATTGAGGTCTATTTTCCTCCCACTCAATTCTTTCGAAAGAAACTCTTTCTCAAGAAAGCATCCAGTCTTGGCGACAAACGTTTTGCCCTGAGACTGGTTGTAGAAGGTGTATCCAACGGTTTCCCTTGGATATCCCACAAAGATGCACTTATCCGCTTTTGATTCGAGTTTGTCAGGCCGAAGTTTCCTAACATAAGCCTCACAACCCCAAATCTTCAAGTGAGACAACTTTGGTTTCTTGCCATGCCATTCCTCAAATGGTGTTGTCTTTACGGATTTGGACGGTGCCCTATTAAGAATGTAAGAGGCAGTTTCTAATGCATACCCCCAGAATGACACAGGTAAGTCGGTATGAGACATCATCGATCATACGCTATCCAATAGAGTTCGATTACGTCGCTCAGAAACACCGTTACGCTGAGGTGTTCCTGCCGGCGTAAGTTGTGGTACGATGCCACAAGTCTTAAGATGATCGCCAAACTTGTGACTTAAATACTCGCCTCCTCGATCGGCTCGAAGGTGCTTGTTTTTCTTCCCGAGTTGATTCTCGACCTCACTCTGAAATTCCTTGAACCTTTCAAAGGTTTCAGACTTATGTTTCATTAAGTAGATATACCCATATATGCTTAAGTCATCTGTGAAGGTCACGAAGTAACGAAGACCATTGCATGTGGGGATGTTCATAGGTCCACATACATCTAAATGTATGATCCCTAACAAGTCTTCCGCATGCTCCATTGTTCCATTGAATTGAGTCCTTGTCATCTTGCCCATAAGGCATGGTTATCATGTGTCAAGGGATCCAAAATCCAATGACTCCAGAAGTCCATCATCATGAAGCTTCTTCATGCGCTTTTGTCAGAACCCCAACTAGGTTAAGTGCGAGGATTGTTTGATCCCTTTGCATCATGCAAAAATTCAAATGAAATTCAAAAATGGGGAAGCAGAAAGCCCTGAGAATTTAATTCAAATGGCCAGATAAAAATATTTTTCCAAAAATCATTTGAATGATTGGAAAATTCCTAGAAATGTTGCTAATCATTTTAAAAGTGGTTTGGGATCAATCCCATGCACATGGAATTTTCTAATATTCAAACAGTGCTCTGGAAATTAAAGTTTACCCCTATTTGAATTGAAATTCAAATTTATTGAATTTCAAAAATGTCCAAATTATTTATGTGACTAGCTACTGGTCACCTAGTATTTATAAAAGTATTTGGACATTTATTAAAAATGCCTAGCTATTTTAAATCTAGGAAAAACAAATGAAACAGAAAAACTAAAAAGAAAAAGAAAGCAGAGACCTTACCTAACGCCACAGGCGAGGCCCACCTTACCTCGGCCTGGCCCAGCCCAACCGGTCACCTTGTCTTCTTCCTCCCCTCGATCCCAAGCTGCTCGGTGGCGAGCCGTGGGTGCGCCGACGCCACCGAGGCCTCTCTGGAGCCCCCTCTTCTCTTCCAAGGCGCCACGCAGCTCGCCCAGAAGCCCCGCAGTCTTCCCCCTCCTCTGGCTCTCTCCCCACGCCCTCTCTCTCTCGTTTTCGCACGGACCCGAAGCCCAGCCGGAGCACGCCGCCGTAGAACTCGCGGCCACCATGCCCCACTCGCCGCCGCAAGCTGTCCAGAAGCTCCGCCGGCATCGTCTTCGTCAAGCCGTGCAGCCAATCGAGCCGAGGAGCTCTTTATTCGTCGCCTTCGTCACCGTTCCTCTCCGGCCGCCGTGAAGTTCCGGCGTGAAATACGCCGCCGTCTCACCTCCTCCGGCTTCCCCGAGTCCCTCTTCACGCTCAGGGTGAGCAGCTCATCGTTTTGCCCTACTCCCTTTTCCTCCCCGAGCCCTAGTCACTGATCTCACCGGAGCAGAGCCACAGCCGCCGCCGTTCTTGAAGTCGCCGTCGCCACAGCCCCCCTGGAGACCCCCGGATAGCATAGATGGATGCGGGGGCACGTGGGGATCGATTTGGCACCTTCCCCGTGCTCTCCCGTGGCCGTTTGGTCACTCCGGCGACCACTCCGCCGTGCCCAAGGTCACCGGTGGCTAACCGCCGGAGGGCCGAGCTGTTTAGCGCCTAATGACCCAGCTTAACCCCCCCCCCCCCCCAGAGTCCATGACAAGTGGGCCCCAGGCCACCCCTAACCCACTGTTAGTTAAACTAACAGAGGGATTAACCCCTGTGAGGCTGACATGGGGACCCCACTGGTCAGCCCCCCCCCTGACGTCACCCCCACGCCATGCTGGCGCAATAATTCAATTCCAGAAAATAGAAATGATTTAAACAAAACAGAGAAAATTCCAGAAAATGAGTTAAACTTGGAAAATTCATAACTAATTCATTTTAACTCCAAATATAACAAATAATATGTCTAAAAATATCAGAAAAATCCAAGGATTATGAATATGGGCTCTGTTTTCATGTTTGACCAATTAAAATTGGGTGAACAGTGCAAAACATCCATATGGCTTTATTTCAAATTAAAAATTGAAGCACATTTGCAAATGACTTTGCATTTGACTTCTTTTAAATGGAATTGTACCCACATTGTGACCAAGAACATCACCATTTCAATATTGATCATGTGTTTGATGCATTGCAATTAAATTTATATTTATTCTTGTTTGGTTGTTTGCCCGATAGACGTGCAACCGGAACCGGAGGCCACCTCCTTCGTTGAACACCCCGATATCGAACCTCGTCAGCAAGGCAAGAAAACCCCATTGATCATGTCTATAAAATCCTATTTCCCTCTCAGTATCGCTTATGCATGTTTAGGAGATCACCGAGACACGTTCTTTCGCATAGTTGAACCCATTCCGATGCATGACTATCATTTTGTCACCGTATTAAGCAAACCACAACCCTAGCAGATTTAGGAGTTGAATGATGAGCATGTGGCCCCTACAACTGTTACTGCTTTGCTGCTTAGTGATACAATGAGGATGTTTTGATTGTGAGTCGGGATGGAATGAACACAGTGGTGTTGATGAAAGTGAAACGTGTTGGTGAATCCACCTAAGCAAAGGTGAACGATGAGAGGCTGTGTAGGAGTACACAGTGGGTTGTCTCGTTGAACACTACCCTAGGCCCCGAGTTCCTGTTTTGTGATCCAAGACAAAGAGTATGACCACATGTAGGGTTTTATGGGAGCCCCGTTTGGCCTCTTTACATAACCGATCCGGTCCAGGCGTCACAATAGATTCGGGCTTTCCATTTGGCATATGCATAGAAAAAAATATGAAGAAAAGGTTGCATCATCCTAGATATGTGGGTGGACTTGTGAGGCAGTGAAACCTTCTGGCAGAGGTGGCATCTCGGTCCCTTACATTATCTGAGTCCGTTTCGTGGAACCGGCCGGACTCTCGAGCGGTGCCAAACTAAGGTAGTCGACTCCTGGATTAGAGAAGGTGATGTGAGGTTAGTGCCTTGGTTTCATCCACGTCCGACATCCGCTTGAAGGATGCCAAGAACGAGGCGATAATTGATGACACGCGTGTGAAGATGTACACCCCTGCAGGGTTAATGAACTATTCGAATAGCCGTGTCCGCGGTTATGGACTACTTGGAAACCTCTACTTGATCATAGACAACTTGAATGGATACTTATAAAACTCGCAAGATAAGTGTGAGTGCTATGGTGTGCCTCCTCGTGGGGAAGTCGAGGAAGTAACCATAGTGGTGTATTGGTTGGAGATGTAGTGGACTCGTGTACGCTTCTTACCTCAAAGTCTGGTACTCGTAGTACAGGATTAGCCAAGTCAAAGCTGGCACTTCTGCATGATGAAACCCCACCTCCCTTACCTTGATACTTGAGCATGAGTAGTGTAGTTCTGATGTAAGTCTTGCTGAGTATGACTTTGTACTCACGTTTTCTTATTCTATGTTTTAGATAAGAACCGGATCTCGATGGAGTCACCTTCGTGAAGCTTGACGTTGACGTTGGTAGCTTAATCCCAGACAGCAGTCTGGTCCCTCGTGGAAGGGCATGTTTGTTGTACAAGGCTTCTCTAAGCCATTCGTTAAACTTGTCTGTACCCAGACCTAATTTTCTTCCGTTGTATGATGTAATGTTGATCACAGACATGTGATCTTTGTATGCTCTATGTGTATACCAATAAAGAGTACTTTGTAGAGTTATGTGATGATACCTGCTGTTCATACTAGGCATGTGTGCTGCGTGTATGTTTATAACATGCATGTCTTAGTATGGGTTTTCGAGACCTTAGTTAAGATCTGGCTGGCAGTCTTTTATACACCAAGTGGCCCTTAGATGTGCGCAGCTTGGGGCATCGCGATGCGATTGTTCGTGACGCTGTCACGTGCACACTTTGTTGTATGATCGAGCCCGCCCTAGACCCCGACTAAGTGATCGGGCTGGAGTAAGTCTATGTAAGAGTTAGGATCCAATCGATAACATGGTTGAGCCGACTTGTCTATGAGTATGGGATTCACCACCCATAAGCATTTAGACTTTTGAGCGGACGTTGAGGACCCATCTCAGTTGATCATCCGGCCTGAATGGGATGCCCCTCACGTTCGATGCTTACCGAGAACGTTCTGTGCTTGGCCTTGTCTGCTTAGACAAGTGGGTACGGTTCTCGGCTCTCCATGTGATTGTATCGTGACTGGAATTACATACGCTAACCCCGGGCCCCGACAGACTTGGTATCAGAGCAGGACTGTCTGTAGGATTATCAAACCCTTGGTCGAAGTCGAGTCTAGCATTCTATAGTTATATAGTTACTTGGGTATATAAGGGAACAACGTAAGGCTTCCTTTTACTCCTTACCCTCATCGATCTGAGTTCTGGGTCACCCTTACCTTTTCTACGGGATGATAGGACTAGGCTCATCTATGTCTGACTAGAACATCTCGTTGTTTGCAACTTTGTAGCCGTAGGACAGTTGTGGTCGTCCAGACTCATCGTTCTCTTGAGTTCCTTGAAGAAGTTCTGTCCAATTTCTTCGAGGTTGTTTCATTTTCCATCCCGGTGTAGCCGTTATGCTGCCGGATTTGTTCCAAGTTTCTGTGGATCTTTGCCTTCGCATTATAATCTTTTCTGCCTTCATCATGTCTTGTTATCCTTGAATCCATCATTCAACCTGTTCTGATTGTTGATTTTTATCACACAGGATGTCAGGTGGAACTCGTAGTGCTGTTCGTCGGAATCGAGACCGTGTTCGGAATCGAAATGATGATGAACCTCTACCACCGCCTTCTGCGGCGGAAATCATGATGGAAGCTGAGAAGAATCAACGTGATCAAACACGCCTTCTGGAGCTCATCGAGCAGAATACCTCACGTCATTGCAATGTGGTTGTGAGCATCCCGGACTTCATCCTCCTCAAGCCACCGGTATTCCGATGTTCTTCTGAGCCCCTTGAAGCTGATGATTGGCTCCGTTCCATCGAGCGTAAGCTTGATACTGCACATGTTGCTCCCGATGATCGAGTTATATTCGCGGCATACTTTCTAGAAGGTGTTGCCGCTGAATGGTGGGAGAACTATGTTGCGATGCAGCCTGATGGTCACCTAGTGAATTGGCAGGAGTTCCGTGATGCCTTTCGAGGGTACCACCTTCTGGATGAGTTGATGGAGCGCAAGAAAGAAGAGTTCTGCAACCTGACTCAAGGAGAGATGTCCATGCATGAGTATGTGAGAGAGTTCAACCGTCTTGCTCGGTATGCCCGAGATGAGATCACCACCGATGCCAGAAACCAGGCAAGGTTCCGTAAAGGACTTATCCCCATCCTTCGTCATGATCACAACCTCATCGAATTTGCCACCTTTGAGGATTTAGTCAACAGATTTTTCAGAGCTGAGCATGGCAATGAAATTTTCGAGGAATCCCGTAAGCATGCTCTTGAGCTTGCTCCTTCTTCAAGTTCAGCCCCTCAGAAACGCCGAATTTGGATTCCAACCAGAGCCATACCTCAAAACCTTCTCCAGAGGCCACCACCAAATATATGCCATCCACCTCAACACATTGTTCCACCCCGGAATGATGGTGTGCGGCCAAGTAATCCCACTCCCAGCAATTCAGACAGGGTATGCTTTAAGTGTGGTCTTCCAGGCCATTACTATCGTCAATGCCCTCAGGTCTTGATGGCACCACGTCATTCTCGACCCAAGCCTCCAAAGAAATCCACCACCAAGACCATCCCAGCAAAGCTTTCAGTCACAAGTAGTGGTTGTGTGAACCAAATCTCAGTTGAGGAAACCACTGATGCTTCTGACGTCATTCTTGGTACACTCCCAGTCAATCATGTTCCCGCCTCCATTCTTTTCGATCCAGGAGATTCTCATTCATTCATGTCGGAGAGTTATGCACTTCGGCATGGATTTTCTTTTGAAGAAATGTTTTCTCCAATGATCATTCAAACTCCTGGTTCAAAGTGGCAAACTAATAGAGTAAGCCATGGTAATCAAATTGCAATTGAGGGTTTAGTATTCCTTGCTTCTCTTATAGCCCTCAAGTCTTCGGACATTGATGTCATCCTAGGAATGGATTGGTTATCAAGGCAGAATGCTTTCCTTGATTGTAAAGCCAAATCAGTTAAACTCACCCATCCTTCAGGACAGATCATTGACTACACATCACCCAGCTCTAAAAACCAGATGCATACTTTGAATGTGCTTCCACTTCCAGACCTTGAAGATGTTCCGGTGGTTCGTGACTTCCCGGATGTCTTTCCTGAAGAGCTGCCGGGAATGCCACCCGACAGGTGTGTAGAATTCATAGTGGATCTTATACCAGGCACAGCCCCAATCTCGAGACGTCCATATAGGATGGCCCCACATGAGTTAGCTGAGCTAAAAACCCAACTTGATGCTTCGTTGACAAAAGGCTTCATCCGCCCTAGCTCATCGCCATGGGGTTGCCCCGTTCTGTTCGTAACGAAGAAAGATGGAACAGAAAGGATGTGTGTAGACTATCGCCCGCTAAATCTAGCGACGATAAAGAACAAGTACCCACTGCCCAGGATCAATGATCTTTATGATCAACTTGGAGGATCCTCTGTCTTCTCCAAGATGGATTTGAGATTAGGCTATCATCAAATCAAAATCCAAAACGAGGACATTCCAAAAACGGCTTTTACTACACGTTATGGTCTTTACGAGTACACCGTCATGTCCTTTGGTTTAACCAATGCCCCCGCCACATTCTCGCGCTTGATGAATTCGATCTTCATGGAGTACCTAGATAAATTTGTTGTGGTTTATCTTGATGACATTCTCATCTACTCGAAGAACGAAGAAGAGCACGCAGAACATCTTAGGTTGGTATTGATGAAACTTAGAGAGCACCGCCTTTATGCCAAGTTCTCCAAGTGTGAATTTTGGCTACCAGAAGTGACCTACTTAGGCCACGTGATTTCTGCGAAAGGTGTTGCAGTCAATCCCGAGAGAGTTCAGGCCGTCCTTGACTGGACTCCACCTGAATCGGTTAAGCAAGTTAGGAGTTTTCTTGGCCTAGCCAGCTATTTCCGCCGCTTCGTCGAGAACTTTTCTAAAGTTGCAAAGCCTCTTACTGAACTCCTCAAGAAAGATAAGAAATTCCAATGGACTCCCAGGTGCGAGAAAAGCTTTCAAGAGCTAAAAAGAAGATTCACTTCTGCACCCGTACTTGCACCTCCAGACACAAAAAGGGATTTCGAGATCTATTGTGATGCTTCACGGCAAGGGTTAGGATGCATACTTATGCAAGATCGACATGTGGTAGCTTATGCTTCACGCCAGTTGCGGCCACATGAAGAGAACTATCCAACCCATGATCTTGAACTCGCTGCCGTAGTTCATGCCCTGAAGACTTGGCGACATTACCTCCTTGGTAATCGTTGTGAGATCTATTCCGATCACCAAAGCCTCAAATACATATTCACCCAGCCAGATCTTAACCTCAGGCAAAGACGCTGGATAGAGTTGATAAAATATTATGACTTAGGAATTTCTTACACCCCAGGCAAAGCCAATGTCATGGCTGATGCACTAAGTCGTAAGTCGTATTGTAACAACCTCATGTTACAACAGTATCAACCACTTCTTCATGAGGAATTTTGCAAGCTCAATCTTGAGATAGTTCCTCGTGGATCTCTTTTCAACTTGGTGGCGAAACCAACCCTTGAGGATCAAATCATAGCCGCCCAGAAACAAGATAGTAGTATTCAAGAGATCAAGCAGAACATTGATAGCGGAGTTGCTAAATGTTTCTCTGCAAATGATCAAGGAACGATATTCTTCGAAAATCGTTTAGCAGTTCCTGAGAATGAAGACCTAAAGTAGCTGATCCTTAAGGAAGCTCATGACACTCCCCTCTCCATTCATCCCGGTAGCACAAAAATGTACCGAGATCTACGCCAGAGATTTTGGTGGAACCGGATGAAGAGAGACATTGCACAATTTGTTGCCGAATGTGATGTTTGTCGTCGCATTAAGGCAGAACACCAAAGACCTGCTGGTACTCTTCAACCATTGTCTATTCCCGAGTGGAAATGGGACAAGGTCGGTATGGACTTCATCACCGGCTTTCCAAAAACCCAGAAAGGAAATGATGCCATCTTCGTTGTCATTGATCGACTTTCAAAAGTTGCTCACTTCCTTCCAGTTCGCGAGTCTATAACTGCTAGTCAGTTGGCGGACTTGTATGTCTCTAGAATCGTGTCTCTTCACGATGTTCCTTTGGTGATCAATTCTGATCGTGGTAGCCTTTTCACCTCTAGATTTTGGGAAAGTTTTCAAAATGCTATGGGAACTCATCTATCCTTTAGTACAGCTTTCCACCCTCAATCTAGCGGTCAAGTTGAAAGGGTTAATCAAATCTTGGAAGACATGCTCAGAGCTTGTGTTATCTCATTCGGAAAGAATTGGGAGAAATCTCTTCCATTTGCCGAATTTGCTTATAACAACAGTTTTCAATCTAGTCTGAACATGGCTCCTTTTGAACTCCTCTATGGACGACGATGTCGAACACCCCTTAACTGGTCAAAAACCGGTGAAAGACAACTCTTTGGACCGGATATGATCAAGGAAGCAGAAGAGCAAGTTCGCATTGTTCGTGATCGATTGAAAGCCGCTCAATCTCGTCAAAAGAGCTACTATGATCGTCATCATAGAGAGGAGAGCTACAATATTGATGAGAAGGCTTACCTCCGGGTTACTCCTCTAAAGGGAACCCAACGATTCGGTATCAAAGGCAAGTTGGCCCCACGTTACATCGGACCTTTCCGCATTCTCGCTAAACGTGGAGAAGTTTCCTACCAACTTGAACTACCTCCGCACCTTTTCCGAGTACATGATGTATTCCATGTGTCACAACTCAGGCGTTGCTTCAAGGACCCCATCCGCGAAGTTGACCATGAAACGCTTGATCTCCAAGATGACCTTTCTTATCGAGAGTACCCTGTTCGTATTCTTGATTCAGCAGAGCGTGTCACTCGTCGTCAGAAGATCAAGTTCCTTAAAGTTCAGTGGTCACATCACTCTGAGAAAGAAGCAACATGGCAAAGAGAAGACCGCCTCCGTGCCGAGTACCCCACCTTCCTCCCGATGACTTCTGAATCTCGGGACGAGATTCTTTTGAGTGGGGGCGAGTTGTCAGAACCCCAACTAGGGTAAGTGCTCGGATTGTTTGATCCCTTTGCATCATGCAAAAATTCAAATGAAATTCAAAAATGGGGAAGCAGAAAGCCCTGAGAATTTAATTCAAATGGCCAGATAAAAATATTTTTCCAAAAATCATTTGAATGATTGGAAAATTCCTAGAAATGTTGTTGATCATTTTAAAAGTGGTTTGGGATCAATCCCATGCACATAGAATTTTCTAATATTCAAACAGTGCTCTGGAAATTAAAGTTTACCCCTATTTGAATTGAAATTCAAATTTATTGAATTTCAAAAATGTCCAAATTATTTATGTGACTAGCTACTGGTCACCTAGTATTTATAAAAGTATTTGGACATTTATTAAAAATGCCTAGCTATTTTAAATCTAGGAAAAACAAATGAAACAGAAAAACTAAAAAGAAAAAGAAAGCAGAGACCTTACCTAACGCCACCGGCGAGGCCCACCTTACCTCGGCCTGGCCCAGCCCAACCGGCCACCTTGTCTTCTTCCTCCCCTCGATCCCAAGCTGCTCGGTGGCGAGCCGTGGGTGCGCCGACGCCACCGAGGCCTCTCTGGAGCCCCCTCTTCTCTTCCAAGGCGCCACGCAGCTCGCCCAGAAGCCCCGCAGTCTTCCCCCTCCTCTGGCTCTCTCCCCACGCTCTCTCTCTCTCGTTTTCGCACGGACCCAAAGCCCAGCCGGAGCACGCCGCCGTAGAACTCGCGGCCACCGTGCCCCACCCGCCGCCGCAAGCTGTCCAGAAGCTCCGCCGGCATCGTCTTCGTCAAGCCGTGCAGCCAATCGAGCCGAGGAGCTCCTTATTCGTCGCCTTCGTCACCGTTCCTCTCCGGCCGCCGTGAAGTTCCGGCGTGAAATACGCCGCCGTCTCACCTCCTCCGGCTTCCCCGAGTCCCTCTTCACGGTCAGGGTGAGCAGCTCATCGTTTTGCCCTACTCCCTTTTCCTCCCCGAGCCCTAGTCACTGATCTCACCGAAGCAGAGCCACAGCCGCCGCCGTTCTTGAAGCCGCCGTCGCCACAGCCCCCCTGGAGACCCCCGGATAGCACAGATGGATGCGGGGGCACGTGGGGATCGATTTTGCGCCTTCCCCGTGCTCTCCCGTGGCCGTTTGGTCACTCCGGCGACCACTCCGCCGTGCCGAAGGTCACCGCGGCTAACCGCCGGCGGGCCGAGCTGTTTAGCGCCTAATGACCCAGCTTAACCACCCCCCCCCCCCCGAGTCCATGACAAGTGGGCCCCAGGCCACCCCTAACCCATTGTTAGTTAAACTAACAGAGGGATTAACCCCTGCGAGGCTGACATGGGGACCCCACTGGTCAGCCCCCCCCCTGACGTCACCCCCACGCCATGCTGGCGCAATAATTCAATTCCAGAAAATAGAAATGATTTAAATAAAACAGAGAAAATTCCAGAAAATGAGTTAAACTTGGAAAATTCATAACTAATTCATTTTAACTCCAAATATAGAAAATAATATGTCTAAAAATATCAGAAAAATCCAAGGATTATGAATATGGGCTCTGTTTTCATGTTTGACCAATTAAAATTGGGTGAACAGTGCAAAACATCCATATGGCTTTATTTCAAATTCAAAATTGAAGCACATTTGCAAATGACTTTGCATTTGACTTCTTTTAAATGGAATTGTACCCACATTGTGACCAAGAACATCACCATTTCAATATTGATCATGTGTTTGATGCATTGCAATTAAAGTTATATTTATTCTTGTTTGGTTGTTTGCCCGATAGACGTGCAACCGGAACCGGAGGCCACCTCCTTCGTTGAAGACCCCGATATCGAACCTCGTCAGCAAGGCAAGAAAACCCCATTGATCATGTCTATAAAATCCTATTTCCCTCTCAGTCTCGCTTATGCATGTTTAGGAGATCACCGAGACACGTTCTTTCGCATAGTTGAACCCATTCCGATGCATGACCTATCATTTTGTCACCGTATTAAGCAAACCACAGCCCTAGCAGATTTAGGAGTTGAATGATGAGCATGTGGCCCCTACAACTGTTACTGCTTTGCTCCTTAGTGATACAATGAGGATGTTTTGATTGTGAGTCGGGATGGAATGAACACAGTGGTGTTGATGAAAGTGAAACGTGTTGGTGAATCCACCTAAGCAAAGGTGAACGATGAGAGGCTGTGTAGGAGTACACAGTGGGTTGTCTCGTTGAACACTGCCCTAGGCCCCGAGTTCCTGTTTTGTGATCGAAGACAAAGAGTATGACCACATGTAGGGTTTTATGGGAGCCCCGTTTGGCCTCTTTACATAACCGATCCGGTCCAGGAGTCACTATAGATTCGGGCTTTCCATTTGGCATATGCATAGAAAAAAATATGAAGAAAAGGTTGCATCATCCTAGATATGTGGGTGGACTTGTGAGGTAGTGAAACCATCTGGCAGAGGTGGCGTCTCGGTCCCTTACATTATCTGAGTCCGTTTCGTGGAACCGGCCGGACTCTCGAGCGGTGCCAAACTCAGGTAGTCGACTCCTGGATTAGAGAAGGTGATGTGAGGTTAGTGCCTTGGTTTCATCCACGTCCGACATCCGCTTGAAGGATGCCAAGAACGAGGCGATAAGTGATGACACGCGTGTGAAGATGTACACCCCTGCAGGGTTAATGAACTATTCGAATAGCCGTGTCCGCGGTTATGGACTACTTGGAAACCTCTACTTGATCATAGACAACTTGAATGGATACTTACAAAACTCGCAAGATAAGTGTGAGTGCTATGGTGTGCCTCCTCGTGGGGAAGTCGAGGAAGTAACCATAGTGGTGTATTGGTTGGAGATGTAGTGGACTCGTGTACGCTTCTTACCTTAAAGTCTGGTACTCGTAGTACAGGATTAGCCAAGTCAAAGCTGGCACTTCTGCATGATGAAACCCCACCTCCCTTACCTTGATACTTGAGCATGAGTAGTGTAGTTCTGATGTAAGTCTTGCTGAGTACGACTTTGTACTCACGTTTGCTTATTCTATGTTTTAGATAAGAACCGGATCTCGATGGAGTCACCTTCGTGAAGCTTTACGTTGACCTTGGTAGCATAATCCCAGACAGCAGTCTGGTCCCTCGTGGAAGGGCATGTTTGTTGTACAAGGCTTCTCTAAGCCATTTGTTAAACTTGTCTGTACCCAGACCTAATTTGCTTCCATTGTATGATGTAATGTTGATCACAGACATGTGATCTTTGTATGCTCTATGTGTATACCAATAAAGAGTATTTTGTAGAGTTATGTGATGATACCTGCTGTTCATACTAGGCATGTGTGCTGCGTGTATGTTTATAACATGCATGTCTTAGTATGGGTTTTCGAGACCTTAGTTAAGATCTGGCTGGCGGTCTTTTATACACCAAGTGGCCCTTAGATGTGCGCAGCTTGGGGCATCGCGATGCGATTGTTCGTGACGCTGTCACGTGCACACTTTGTTGTATGATCGAGCCCGCCCTAGACCCTGACTAAGTGATCGGGCTGGAGTAAGTCTATGTAAGAGTTAGGATCCAATCGATAACATGGTTGAGGCGACTTGTCTATGAGTATGGTATTCACCACCCATAAGCATTTAGACTTGTGAGCGGACGTTGAGGACCCATCTCAGTTGATCTTCCGGCCTGAATGGGATGCCCCTCACGTTCGATGCTTACCGAGAACGTTCTGTGCTTGGCCTTGTCTGCTTAGACAAGTGGTTACGGTTCTCGGCTCTCCATGTGATTGTATTGTGACTGGAATTACGTACGCTAACCCCGGGTCCCGACAGCTTTTCACACATATGACCAAGTCGACAATGCCACATCGTCATGTGTTCTTCGCCACTAGGTTTTAATCTTTTGGTCTCTACGTTATCAATATGAAGTATATCATAATCGAGATTAAGAATGAATAATCCATTTTTCTCCGGTGCGTGAACATAAAATACATCATCCTTATAAATCGCACAACCAATTGTATCTGACTTAAAAGAATAGTGGTCTCGCTTCAAGCAAGAACCACTAACGATGTTCACACTCAATGCGGGTACATAGTAGCACTTATTCAAAATCAAAACTAATCCCGAAGGGAGACTAAGATGCTTCGTGCCGAACGCCACCACTTCAATCTGGCAGCCGTTTCCCATGTGCATCGTCACTTCATCTTTCATCAAGCGTTGCCTATTCCGTAGCCCCTGAGAGGAGTTAGAAATATGAGCAACAGATCATGTATCAAATATCCAGGATTTGTTCCCAGCGCTTGTTAAGAAAAGATCAATAACGTGTATATCAAATATACCTTTGTCTCTTCTGACAATCTTGCCAGCCTTCTTATCCTCTAGGTACTTGGGGCAGTTGCGTTTCCAGTGACCATCACCCTTGCAGTAGAAGCACTCAACGTCGGGCTTGGGTCCAGGTTTCGGTACCTTATGAGGAGTGAAAACTGGCTTGTCACCCTTCTTCGGGCTTCCCTTCTTTCCCTTCTCCTTCTTGCCAGACTTCTTGAATTCAACGGTCTTGTTGACCATGAATACAGCATGCTCCTTCTTGATCTCAACCTCAGCAGTTTTCAGCATGGAAAACAACTCAAAAGGGGTCTTATTCATCCCATGTATGTTGTAGTTAAACACAAAGCCTTTGTAGCTAGGGAGCAGCGACTGCATCACCCTATCAACAGCAAGTTCATATGGAATCTGACATTCCAGAGCATTCAAGTGTTCAACGTAGCCAGACATCTTGACCACGTGCGCACTAACACTGCTATGCTCATCCATCTTTGCTGAGAAGAAAGCTTCAGAATCCTCATAACGTTCAACCATGGCTTCGGGTGCAAAGACGGCCTTGAGGTCGGTGATTATCTCATATGCACCCATCCTCTCAAAGCGTTTCTGCAGCTCAGCCTCCATGGAGTAAAGCATTCCACTCTGGACAAGGTTGTAATCATCCGTCTTGGAGAGGTAGACATTCTTCTCATCCTGACTAGCGTCGGCTGGTGGTTCGTCACCTAACGCGGCCTCTAGTACGTATGCCATCTTGAGGGGAACGAGGAGAATCCTCAGAGTGCGGAACCAGTTGGTGAAGTTTGACCCATCGGTTTTCAGTTTGTCTTTGTCTAGGAATGACCCTAAGTTGAATGAGGGGCAAGGTGCAGCCATCTACAATGGTTATTTGCAAAACACATATTTAGACTTTGTTCATAATTGGAGTTCAATTTTAATTAATTCTAAAACTCCCACTTAGTTAAACATCTCTCCAAATTCACTAAGTGATTAACATAATCCTAGTTTGAATGATCGTCCTCGAATATCACACGGCCGACGACACATCTCCCTAGGTAGGCCATCATGCCAATCATATCCGTTATATGACTCATGCTTAACCTTTCGGTCATCCGTATCCCAAGCTCATATCTACATATGTCAAGCCTGCCAGTCGAACCTTAGTGTATGGCTGTTCAGCAAGGCCATATCTGCATATGCTAGGCTTGCCAAACCCAACCTCATGCGATCGCTAATGTATGTATGACACCCGATCGTCACGGCCTGCCTATCATAAAGAGATCCTTCCAGGCGGTGCCCACTAAGGGAGAATACAATCATGGTATTGAGAGAGATTATCCTATCATGCTACCGTTGCATATCTAGCATATTAGCAAGACAGGAAGTAAAACTGTAAATCATACAAGCTATGATCCCCCCCTTACATGCAAATTAAAGTTAAAACGCCTTCTACTTTATCTTTTGCAAGTTTTACGTGGCTGCTAAGGGGTTTCGAGAGAGAACCGCTTTCTATCCTGCGAAAACAAGCCACAACACCAATCCTGCAATCGTCTCTATTACACCCCTGTCGGGGCCCTCCGTTGAAAACGTCTTCGCGTCGCTAATGTTAGAGAGACAGACACCCCCCAGCCACTTATATGGTACAAGCCATATGTCAAGCGTGGAACCAGTCTCGCGTAAACGCGTAAGGTCGGTCGGGGCCGCTTCATCAGGACATTGCCGCAACGCTAAACGAGTACACGTGGGAGGGTAACAATTGGAGAATTGATGCCCACATCCTAGATGTGTTCTACTCATACAATACATCTACGCATAGCCTTGCTCTGATACCACTGTTGGGGATCGGCGCAAAAAACAAAAAAAATTCCTACCTATGAGTCCCGAACACAAGATCTATGCTATGCTGATGTATGTAACGGAAGGAATCGGTGTTCATACCTTTGAAGACCGAAAGAGGGAAACGTTCCTCGAACGTGGTTGGCGTAGACTCTGATCCTACGACCTCCCTGTCGTGTTGAAGAACCTCCGACGATGAAGTAGCACCACACGTGTAGTGCCTCGCGAGATTACACACGTACGGTGCAACCTACGTCCCTCTGGGCTCCGAACCAGAAGAGCAGCGGAAAGAAACCTACGATTCCGGCAGCGCGACGGCGTCCGGATGATGGTGAAACCCCCAACCAGGTGCAAACTCCAAACCAGGGGAGTCCGCTCTAGGTCGGAGAAAGAGAGAGAGAGAGAGAGAGAGAGAGAGAGAAACTCAATGTTGTGTTGAAAAAGGCACCCCTAGCCCTCCTTATATAGGCCAAGGAGGGGCTCCACCCCCTCCCCTTCCCCCATGTGGGACTAAACCCCCAAGGGGGGAGTGGTGCGGCTAGGAGAGGGGATGGGCCCCTCCCTTGGCGCCAAGCCCAAGGGGGGAGGCTCCCCCTTCCCCTCATGGGCCTTTTAAGGCCCAAATAACTTTTCACCTTTTTAATTAATTATTTAAATCATTTTTAATATTTAGTTCTGTCAATTAAATAATAAAACATATTCAAACATTAATATATATTATCTTGAACCTTTCAAAATATCCGGGACAGCTTCCGGCACCTCCCGGTACATTTCCGGTGTTTTCTCTCTTTTCACCGATGATCCTGAATCAATCCTTAATGCATCGATTGCCCTTAAGTGTGACACCCTACGGTCTGGGAAACAGTAGACATGATCCAGACACTCTGTGACCAATGACCATCATGTGGGATCTGGCTACAATACTTGATGTGCCCCTACGCTTCCATCGAATAAACTTCATCGTTGTTGAACCGTTAACAATATGACTTGATCCCTTTGTGCTTTGGTACTATGTTTGTTCGAGGTATGATCGTCGGTATCCAATACCTAGTTCTTCCTCGTCTCCGACATAACATGTTTACTCGTCTGTGAATATTACATCTCTTGTGACCTAGTCACTTGCTTGCAAGCTATTGATGCAACACCACCGAGTGGGCCCAGAGTACCTATCCGTCACTCGGATTGACAAATCTCACTCTGATCTATTTCATACTCCTCAACATATCTACTTCGAAATACCCAAGATACACCTTTTTCAGTTACCATGTTTCAGTGTAACAGTTAATGCACTCAAAGCATCCTAATAGATAGCAATTATGTATGATCATCACGGTCTAAGGATTCAGTCACTATGTTATTAAGTCATCGCAATGCTGAACTTATGTGACTTGATCACACTGCAATGCTTAAGGTGGGTGTGTGTCCATCACATCATTCTCCTAATGATATGACCTCATTGTCAATACACTATTATGTTCTCATGATCAGGAAACCTTGATCATCAATTGCCCAATGAGCTAGTATGCCTGAGTTTAACTACGGACCAGGTTGTTATATATCACAGGTGTATTAATGTTTCCGCTTAATACAGTTCTAGCACAATATATTACGTATTATGAACAAACAGATATGTGACAGATATCTTTATTAATTTGCCTCTAGGGCACATATCCAACAGTTCGATCGGGCATTATTTGTTCTTTACCAACGGTACGAAAGCGATACCCGTTGATATCGTATTTCTCAAATGTACGGACCTTAAAGTCAAAACCATTAGCGACTTGTCTCAATTCGGCGTCTATAGACTCGTCAGATGAATTTTCCTATAAGTTTAATAGGAAAAGATTGGTATATTAGTCGGAAATATGAACAACAAATGAAACCCTTTAAGAATGGTAGTTACCGTTCGTTTGAACCAAGAGATGAAATCGGGATTGTCGTGTCCATGTTTGGCGAGAAGCTCATACTCTGCGATGGAATCCCCTTCAATAACCACTCCATTCGTGTATTGGGCGACGTATCGACTGTACCAATTGATGTGAATAAGACACCAGAATTATCAGAAGTTGCAAAACATTTTACGTACCGAGCACTTACCCGATGTACGGACGCACTTCTGTTAGGTTGGTAAAGATATACAACGTAAGGGTCCTCCATTCTTCGAGATCCAAAATCATATTTATCGAAGCACCAACAGATCCAAGCTTCCCTTTGAATAGGCTGAGGTTGGATTGACGTCGTTCGGGGTCGCCAGTATTGTATCGAGGCTTTGGATTATGCAAATGGCGATTTTTGGCTTCATAGTGTGCTGTCACGAAGTTTGCCGCCTCCTCGGTAATGAATGCCTCGGCCATGGATGCTTCAATTCTACGTTTATTTTTACATTTTGCTCGAAGCGTCTTCTGCATTATCTCGGTTGAATAGCACCAACGGTTTTGCACAGGGCCACCCAATCTTGCCTCGGTCGGGAGATGCAATATCAAATGCTGCATCGGATTAAAAAAAACCGGTGGAAAGATATTTTCTAACTTGCAGAGCAACTCCGCCGCCGTCTCTTCCATGTCTTCTAGCACGCCATCGGATAGTTCTTTAGCACAAAGAACACGGAAGAAATAGCTCAGTTCTGCCAGTACTAGCCATTCTTCCTTGGGGATGTAGCCGCGCAACATCACCGGCATTACCCTCTCAAGCCATATGTGCCAATCATGACTCTTGAGCCCAAATATTTTCAATTTTTCTGGACTAGCTCCCCTCCTCAGATTCGCTGCATACCCATCGGGGAACATCAAACGGTTTTTCACCCACAAGAGAATTTCCCTCATATGCCCCCTTTCAAGATTGAACCAGGCCCTTGGCTTCGACCAATTCTTCCTTCCTTTCGGCTGTCGCATGTTCTGTAAAGGTCTATCACATAGAGTCTCCTGGTCGACTCTAGCTTTAGGATTATCCTTTGACTTCCCATCTATGCCTAAAAATGTACCAAATAGGGCCTCACCGATATTCTTTTCAGTTTGCATCACATCAATGTTGTGTGGAAGTTCGAGGTCTTTTAAGTAGGGGAGATCCCAGAAGCATGTCTTGTGAGTCCATGCGTGTTTCGAATTATATCCCTTGAAATACCCGGGACGTTCTGGATCAGGCTCGAGAGAGTTCAACTGAGCCAGGACCCGTTCACCCGTCATCGTAGGTGCTGCCAGGTTTTTGACAGCTTTGCCTTTGATGAAGTTCTTCCTGTCTCTTCTGAAAGGATGCTTAGGAGGCAGAAACTGTCTATGCAAGTCGAAGCCGGAATACTTGCCACCCGCCTTCAGCCAATGAAACTAAAGAGCGGCCTTGCATGTTGGGCATGCGAACCTTCCATGAACACACATGCCAGAGAAAAGCGCATACGCCGGCAGGTCATGCATCGAGTACTGATACCACACATGCATTATGAAGGTCTTTTTGCTAGCTGCATCGTATGTCTTGAACCCTTCATCCCAAGCTTGTTGCAATTCCTCCTTAAGCGGTTGCATGTACACATCCATATAATTCCCCGGATATTTTGGGCCCTGGTATTATCAATGTCAGGAAAATGTTCTTCCTTTTCATAATCTCCGAGGGGGGAGATTGAGTGGCATGAAAAATACAGGCCAACAACTATATGAGGCTGCCATCAGACCGAAAGGATTGAACCCATCCGTGCCGACGGCGATTTGGCAATGCTTTGGCTTCTTAGCTTTTTGCCAATGTTTTTCATCGAAGTGCTTCCATGCTAAACCATCTGATGGGTGAGTCAACATCGGCTTCCCATATGCATCAAATTCCGTTCTCTTTCCATATTTGTGCCATGTCATTTGTCTGGCTGTCTCTTCCATCATGTAAAGGCGTTGAATTCTTGGTATCACTGGAAGATACCGAAGAACATTTACGGGTATTTTGGTCTGCGTCTTCTCACCTTGACCATTGTCTACCACAACATACCTGGATGACTTGCATTTGGGACAATAGTCTTCCTGCGCATACTCTTTCCTAAATAAAGCACATCCATTCTCACAAGCATGTATCTTCTCATAGGGCATCTTAAGTACCTTGAGGATCTTATCCGATTGGTACAGGTTTGCAGGCATAACATGATCTTTTGGTAGAAACCGCCCAAATAGGGTCATGATTGCATTGTACCATTCTGTGCCCAAGTTGAATTGTGCCTTCAGAGCCATCACTTGTGCGATGGCATCGAGCTGACAAAGCTCAGTGTGAGCGTGGAGAGGACGTTTTGAGGACTCCAACATCTCATAGAAGGCCTTCGCAGTTTCCTCCATCTCATCGTCCTCATCCCGCGCATCGTCAAATTCCTGCACCATGTCTTCGATCCCGGTTCCGTACTCGTCTGTGCGCTGGCGGACCACCTCCTCTCTCCTGCGTCCTGCAGACTCGCCATGGAAATTCCACACCGTATAATCAGGCTTAAAACCCCACTTCTGCAAGTGTTTACCCATATCCACCTCTGTCGCCTGTTTATAGTTGTCGCACCTAACACAGGGGCACCAGGTTTTTCTCTGACCATTTGCAAACGCTGCTCTTAGAAAGTCCTTAGTTTTCATTGCCCATTCAGTGGTCATCTCTTTCTGATTAGGGCGACCGGTGTACATCCAGGCACGGTCATCGCTCATCTTGTCACTAGCTAGCTACTTGATACGTCCCAAACGTATCTATAATTTCTGCTTTCTCCATGCATGTTTCGTGTGATATTACTATGCTTTTGATACACTTTCATATCTTTTTATAACATATTTTGGAACTAACCTATTAATGGTTGCAAGATTGCACAAGTTCTTGTTTTTGTACTTTATGCGTAGGAATTACTTGGATAAAGAAAAAATCACAAAAAGGACCCTTGTAGGAGTTGGACTCCAACTCTCCCGAAATCTGTCCCCACCAGACAGGTTTTAAAGATCGCCTAGGAAACGCTAGAAGACGGCCTCAAACGGAAAAACTTAAAACTACAAAGTTGTAGGGAAAAAATTCGGTGGATCTAGACATAAAATTCGGCCCAATCGGAGTTCGGATGCTTCCAGAAGCCCCGAAATACAGAAGACGTAATCTGGATGACGGGAATCCGAGAGTCTATATAAAGAGAGGAAACCTAGGTCAAAGGGCACTACGAAATTTCCTCCCCCTTGGCAGCCATCTTAAGGGGGAGATCAATATCCACAGCAGAAACATCTCCAAGGAAGAAGAAGGGGGCCAAGGGCCGCTGCCCCTAAGGGCCGTGGCCACGGCCGTGGCCGTGGCCGCCGCCTTCGCCGTCTCCTTCATGTACTCCGGGCTGCACCTCTCCATCAACAACTCTCCCTCTCACCATGTCCATGTGTGAGTAGTTCCCCCTCGGGGCTAAGGCTTGTATCTTGATCTATGTGGTTTCTCTCTCTCTCCCATGATGTGATCTTTGTTTTGATCATTGGCTATGTTAATCTAGGGTGATCCCGTGATGTTTCCCCTTCTTCTATGTATTGGATTTGATGTACTCACTTGATCCTATCTACTATAATCCCCGAGACCATGGTGACAGCGGTCTATTGGACATGGGTTAGAAGAATATTTTCATGAGTGATTTCCTCTTTTGTGTGTGGATTGAAGATTGAGAGTCTCTTGGTGCTTGTCTTTGACTATCCTTTAGATATGTTGTGGTGATTGTGGTACTCTCTTTGGATGGTCGCGGTGACATTGGAAAATCCATAGATGGGAACTACAAACTCTGAGGTGTGCTTTTGTAGCCCTGCACAATTCTCGTCCTCTCTTGACCACAAAGGAATGACCTCCGAGTATGTCTCCATTGCATGTTTTATGGGAAATATCATGTGATTAGACTATGTTAATGTTGTTGGGAGTTGCCACTAGTGAAAGTATGAAGCCTAGGCCTTGTTTCCACCATTGCAATACCGTTTGCGCTCACGTTTACTACTTGTTTGCTTGCTGCACTTTTTATTACAGATTTATATTACCTTGCTTTGCTACACCTATCACCCATATTTTACCATCTCTTCGCCGAACTAGTGCACCTATACAACTCCTAGTTGTATTAGGTGTGTTGGGGACACAAGAGACTTCTTGTATCTTAATTGCAGGGTTGCTTGAGAGAGAACATCTTCAACCTCTACTTCCCTCAGTTCGATAAACCTTAGGTCATCCACTTGAGGGAAATTGCTGCTGTCCTACAAACCTCTGCGCTTGGAGGCCCAACATAGTCTACAAGAATAGAAGCGTGCGTAGACATCACTACTAAACAACAAATATACAAGTTTGTCAATTTATTACGTCCAATTTTTATTGCTTTTATCATACATAGCTATGTCATACGCAATTAATTAACCTACACACTAATAGGTAAAGATAGGTCCTAATCCCACCCGAGTATGTGTAGATTGGGTTCGTTTTCCCATGCTCTGCTCCCGACCCGACGCAGAATTTAGGCAGCACCTCCCCGCTGTTCTCCTAATACACGTCTGGACAACAAGTCGAGAGGTTGTTTATCCGGAGAACAACAGGGAGGCGCTGACGAAATTCCACGTCGGATCAGGAACAGAGCATGGAAAAACGACCCAATCTACACATACTCGGGCTTTCCATGGATAACGTTGGACAATTCGAAAGAATTACTATTATAAATATGCAAATGAATGCATATTTATACTGTAATCATTTCGAACGGGAGACGCATACTGGTTACGCGACTTTACATATGAATATATGAAATCTACCTGCTAGAGCTACCGTCATCGGCATGAAGGCCAGAATTGAGCAAAGGAAAAAGGAGGAGAGGAAAACAATTGTTTTGCTCACCCTCGAACTCAGGGAGGTCGCCGAATGGAGGGGGCGGAGGTCTTCGACCACCAGACCTTCGCACCAGGAAAAGTCCTGCACATTAAAATGCACCCAATCAACACGCACACTTGATCCCGGTAATTACATCTTTTTTATTTTTCCCTATTATTTTCATTTACTTCATTTCATTTTCTCTTCTTTTTTCCTCCTCCTCCTCCTTCTTCTTCTTCACCTCCAACTTCTTCTTCACCCTTAACTTATTCTTCTTATTCTTCTCCACCTCCAACTTCTACTTATTCATCTCCACCTCCAACTCCTTCTTATTATTCTTCTCCACCTCCAACTTCTACTTATTCATCTCCACCTCCAACTTATTCTTCTTATTCTTCTTTTACCCAAGCTCCCCTCCTCCTCCTCCTCGTTTTTTTTATTAAACTTCAACTTCTTTTTTCTCTTCTTATTTTACTATTTTACTTTTACCCCTAATTTGTTTTCCTCGTCTTCTTTTATTTCCTTTCTTTTCTTTCTTTCTCTTCTTCTTTTCCTATTCAACTTTTACTCCTAAGGGATTTTTTGGATTCCTAAGGATTTTTCCTATGGATTGCCTTTGGATCATAGGATTGACACCACCAAATTCCTAAGGAATCTTAACATGAGCTCTAAGCTCTTTTTATTTTTCCTGTGAGAAGTCCAATACACTCACACTCTATCTCTCTCTACTCTATCTCCTCATTCCTACAAAAAACTTACACTACCTAAACTAAACAGAGAAGAAAACATATCTAATTAACCCTAAACAAAAAATCTAACACAATCTAAACTAACTAAAATAGAGAAGTCCAACTAATTATAACATAAAACTAACTAAAACAGAGAAATATAACTAACTAAAACCTAAAAGCAACTAAAACTAACGAACTAATTAACATGAAAAATTCTAAAAAAATAGCACGGAGGGGATGAGGGGAGGGGCTTACCTTTGGTGGGTGGCTGCGGGTGGGGGTGGAGGTGGCGGCGGCGAGGTGGGCGGCGGCTTGCTCACGGGAGGTCGGCGACGGCTTGCTCAGGGCCGGCGGCATCCGAGGTGAGGGGAGGCGGCCATGGCGGAGGGAGGCGGGCCGTGGCCGGGGAGAGGGCTTAGCGGAGAGGAGGCGGGGCGATGGACGGCTGTGGCGGAGGGAGCCGGGGAGGCGTGGGCGGCGGCAGCGGAGGTGTGGGCGGCGGCGGCGGCGTCGCAGGACAGAGAGGCGTGGGCGGAGGAGAGTGAGAGTGGTGGAGAGAGTGGGCCGATGTGTGCGGGGTTAATGGCAGCCCGTTATGTCGTCCGTAAGCAGACGGCAAAGACGGGGTTTGCCGTCCGCTGGGAGGCGGCATAGCACGGGTCCGTTAAGCCAGAGGAGACACAGCCCGGGTGGGCCCACTGGGTTGTTTGCCGTCTGCCTATGGACGGCATAGGGACCTTTGCCGTCTGCATTGGCCAGCGCAGACGGTAAAGTAGTTGTTTACCGTATGTCCGAGGTTTGCCATCTGTATCTAGGGCAGAAGACGGCATACCCCTACTTTGTCTTCTATCCCGACGAAAAACAGACGACAAAGACCCTGGCACATGGCAAACTTGTGAATTCCAGTAGTGTTGCATTCAATTGAGATCATAAAACTGAGATTCAGGAATCACAGTGTGAAGTAAGAATATAAGGATACAAATCACTAAGCGATGATCTGAGTGACAAGTATTAAAGTTGACATAATGGGAGACTTGTGGAAATTGTACCACAAATTACGATGGCAATTGAAAGTGCTAGACTAGTTAAACCATTCGTAGTCATACTAAACTGTAGTATGGTCTAAAACGTTCTTTCCCCTTGCACTAAAATTATTAACGAACAAGGTTGTTTAATTCATTAAGTTAAAACACCCACTTCATGAATTAGGAAACCATCCCGAATCTAATGAGACAAGATAGCTCCATAAATGATGGTGTTAGAAAGTTTCTAAAGAAAGAATTTCTTTGTACCAAAATAGCAAGCGATTGAAATTACATATTCTCCCCGAATAGCAAAACTTGTATTGCTTAATTGGTAGTTTGAGAAGTAGTTTCTCTACACGGATCCAATGGGAGATAATGAAACTTCGACCGAGGTACTAAGACCTTGCCTTCAGAATATCAGTGTATTGCAACGGAAGCTTGTTCTGGTGTAACAACACTGTAAAGGGAAGGATATGCCATAGGTGATTGATCCTGGTATATGTGTTGAAGCCTTAGTTGAATCTAGAAGGTTGCCATGAATACGTTCTGTATAGAACAATAATCATGAGTCTTTCTTAATGAAACAAAAGGAATAACATTGCTTGAAATACAAAGGAATGATGGTAGCCTAGAACACGAGGAGAAATGAAATAATATTGAGTTGCATATAGGATGGCTCACGTCCTGTGAAATAAAACGGTTATTTCATATTCCCGATAAAGTGGATAGTTATTGAGAACAATGCAACATGCATAAGGCATTATTTGGCTCATAAAACTATTATGACCAAAGTTAAATATTGATTGACTACGGAAACGTAAGAATGCTTTAATCAATAAAATATTTTATTTACACTACAGTGGACCATAGCCTGGAATTGCGTCTCATTCAAATTGGGATTTGAAAGTAAATTGCAATAGGCATGATGTAACACCCCGGGTTTCACACTACAATAATCACTTTTACTGTTGTCATGTCACCATGATTAGGCATGTGATGATCACCCTTGACCAAGTCTTGTTCAAATTCAACCCGATTAAAAATTCCAAAAATATGTGGCAATAAATGTTCAACCAAAAATTGTGGAACCAATTTTATAAAATGCCAAATAATCAGTAGGTCATATTAAAAATGAAATAGGAGTTTATTAAAATGTTTTACTAATTTAATCAAATCAAAACAGTGTGAAATCGGTGGCATTTAATCTATTTTAAATATATAAAAAATGCAAATGATTTTATATGGATCCCAAAAAAATTATAGCAGTATATTAAATTGCAAATGAAATTATGGAGCAAGTCTCATATATAACAAAAACCATTTGTTGAACAAATAAAATAGAATCAGAAAATAATAAATAAAATAAAAACAAAAAAAGGGAAACCTATCTACTGCTCAGGGGCGAGGCCCACCCCCTCCCCTCTCCACTGGGCCAGCCCACCCCGGCCCGCCCCCTCTCCACTTCATCTCTCCCTACTGCTCACCCCACCCCGTGGACGCCATCCACACCGGCCATGGCCACGGCCATCGCCGTGGAGGCCATCCCGGCGTCCTCGGCGAGGATAAGGGCGAGCCCGGTTGCCCCTGCCCCTCCTTGAACCCTAGCCGCCATTGTGTCCCTCCCCTCGTCTCTCCCTCGTCGAACGGTGCGCAGCCGCACGCAGCCGTGGGCGCACCTCGCCATGAAGGCGGTCGGCGACCTCCCCGTGCCGTGAGGAGCTGTCCAGACGCGTGATCGTCGTCGTCCACTTCACCCCTCACCGGGAATCGAGCCTCCACGCCCCGTGCGCTCGCCATCCCACCGCCTCCGCCCGCCATTGCCGCCGCGCCATTGCCATCGATTCGCCTCGCTTTGAGCTTCCCCGAGCATGTGGTCTCCTCTACGCGCTCCCTGGTGAGCTTGCGCCCCCCCCTTCGAACCCCCCTTCCCCTGTTGTTCTCGTCGTGGCCGCCGTGGCCACGCTCGGACCGCCGCCGTGCCACCATGGACGAGGTGCGCCTGGGCCGTGCTCTGCCTCCCTTCGCCATGCCCCGAGCCACACTGTACCGCAGCCCGCACCCCTGTTGCACCTCCCTTCAATCCCGACGCCCCTCCGCCGTGCTTCTTCTCGCCGCCGGCGAGGCCATGACTGGGTTAGCCGTGGGCAACCCCATTGGCTAACCTCCCCTTTTTAAGTAAACACCCCCCCATGTGTATGACAGTGCGCCCAAGGCCAGATAATTAAGCTTAAAAGAAAACTGTTAGTGATAATGTCCCTGTTAGACTTACAAGTGGGCCCTAGGCCATTAGTTATTTTCCTAGTTAAATAAAACAGTTAATTAAAAACCTGTGAGAATGACTACTGGGCCCCACTAACAGAATATTAAATTAAATGATTTTTATAAAATGTGAGTATGACATGTGGCCCCCGCTGATTTTGTTTAATTAAATAAAATGATTTAATGTCTCTGCCTATGACATGTGGGACCCCCTTGTCAGTGGCACTATTCTGGATAAGGTTGTGGATAATGTTTGATTTAAATAATAAAGAAATTCCAAAAATTCTTTTAAATTGATTAAAACTTTGAAAATCAATATCTTTTAATCCGTAAGTCAGATTAAAATAATTTATACATGAATATTGCTCAGAAAAATATAATGAATGTAAATACGCTACCCGTATACCCACCACACCCCTCTAACATACCGATCGTCGAACATTTCCCCATCGGTTCATCTGACTGTCAGACGACCGGAGCCGGTAAAACTTTGCCGGATGAAAATGTTCTGAACATGAACGTTGCTCAGAATGGTTCAACGAACACGGTTACACTATCCACTTGTCTGTCAGATGTCTCTAACACTGCAGACATGGAACCTTCCCCTCCGGATTATCTGCCCGGTAATCAACCGGTACCGATGAGTCATTCCCGGATAAATTCCCGCTCCGAGCCATACACCTTGTACTGCGTTAGAACACCGCCAACACCGCGTTTACCATGTCTTGAATTTGAATTGCTATTATTGTTGTGTATTTATTGTTTCTCCTCCCCTTTATTCTCCGGTAGACCTCGACACTGCCGCCGACGACACCGTTGCCTAGTACGACTACTTCGTCGACGATCGTACCGCTACTACCAAGCTTCCAGGCAAGCAGAGCCATTCTCCTTCCCCAGATATCGCCTATCTTTCCGTACATTTCTTTCACTAGGCATTGCTGCTATTGCTACGTTACAATCCTATTCTATTGCATAGCATGTTTTTGTCGCCCCTTGATGTACCCTCCTTTGTCCTATGCTTCCTTATAAATATATATAATATTCAGCGGTGAACCCTGCGCATTGTTAGCTAGTTTAGAAAAGCGGGCCGTGATCACTCTGGTGAGTGAACGCGGATTACAAAATATTATAACTACAACAGGTACGGATCAATGCAGACGCCTGATGGCTTCTCGCCCCTCGTTGGTTACCCCAAGTGGAAGGTTTGAGATGCAGTGCAGCAGCAAGTTTCCCTCGGTGAAGATACCAAGGTTTGTCTCCAGTAGGACTCCAGAGATGATAAGTAGGTGTCAGCGGCGCAACTGACGCGGAACTGCACACAGACACAAATAACTTTGTTCCCAACGAAGTTCAGAGAGGTTGTCAATCTCTCCGCTCTTGTTGTTCATAAAGGATCAAACACAAGGGATAATGATAGCAATTGAAAGTAAAAGCAGAAAAGTAAATGAGCGTGGAAACAGTAATGAGGATATGGACCGGGATACGTGATGTTCACTAGTGATGTCTCTCTCCCAAAAGACGATAAAACTTCTATGCGAGGTAAACAAATTACAGAAGGGCAATTGACAGGATTATGAACGTACCGCAATGCTAACTATGCTACAAAAGAAAGGAAGAGGCTCAAAAGCACGGGCAGTACGCCAAAATAAGTAGACCGAAATCCAACTGCATCTACTACTAATCATCCACCTTAAGTTGCGAGCCCCACCCAAAGTGTAAACCCAAAGCAACAGACAACTGCATTGAAAAGCACTTTGCGTAAAGTAAACAATCCTTGCAACCGCGATTACAAGCACCGTTGTTTTCCCCCTTGTGGCAACAGCACATCCCCTAGACTCATGTTTCTGTCACTCAAGCGTGTCATCGGGAGGCATGAACCCACAATCGAGCAAAACGTTCCCTCTTGGAGTTACTACCTACTACTTGGCCAAAGCAATAAACAGCAACGGAGAACATGCAAGAATTACTTAGGAGCAAAAATATAAGAGATAAAAACCAAATATATTACTCAATCACAATCTGAACATAATCTCATAATCCATCAGATCCCATTAAACTCAGCATAGCAACAGCAGAAAGATTACAAAAGTGCCTCGATCATGTAGGGCATCTCACGAGGTCTAAACCATGAAAAACAAAGAGGGGAGGAAAACATCACATAGCTACTGATCACGGACCCATGGTCCAAGTAAAACTACTCACGAGACATCCGGGAAGCATCACTGGTGGAGAGGAGACTCCCGGAGGTCGGCCCTCCCTCCAGCAGGGTGCCAGGAAGAGGTCTTCTGGTGCTCCCGATCTCGGAAACGCGGCGGCGGCGAATAGAGGAGAGATCGCGAAAAAGGGTTCTGTCCTCGAGGGTTTCACGTCACGGGGAATATATAGGCGAAGGGGGGCAGCCAAAGGTGGACCACGGGCCCCAGGCGCTCCCCTGGCGCGGCCCAGGGGGTGGCCGCGCCGGGTGGCCGCCTGGGCCACCCCTGGCTCCCCTCTGGCCCCACTCCGTCTCTTCGCGAAGCTTCCTGTATGCTGATTTTTCCTATATTTTTCTCGGAATTTTTCTGGCACTTTTTATATGGGCGAAAACCGAAATAGAAAAACAACAAAAAACAGGAACTGGCACTGGGGTGCACTGAGTTAATAGGTTAGTCCAAATATGATCAAAAGTGTATGAAAGTGTATCTAGATCATAGCAATATCACACAAAACATGCATGGAGCAAGCAAAAATTATAGATACGTTTTGGACGTATCAACATCCCCAAGCTTAATTCCTGCTCGTCCTCGAGTAGGTAAATGATAACGGCATAATTTCTGTGGTGACATGCTAGCAACCATAAAAGAACTTTGAAAAGTAAAGCAATCAAGGTTAGAGATTTAATTCAAGTCAGAACATGCAAGAGTCTATATTAGCATTGAAACAAGTAACAAAATAACATTAGGTACAAGAGCTCTCGCTTTCCGTGACTCGAATGTCTCCAAATGGTGTTTGCGTGCAAGAAGGGGGATAGGGAATACGAGAAAAAGTATTTTTTTGTTGAGAACTCAAGCTACTAAAGTTTCACGATTGGTCTTTTTCTGGAATCTTATCTTGACTCGTCCCCAGACCACTAGCCAGGTACAAGTCAATTTGATCCACTCCTTTTTCAATATTTTGAGCACTCATGCAATGGATGAGCGTAAGCATGAGAGTTGAAACTTAGGATGGCAAAGAGAGGAGTACGGAGGAGGAAGACAAAAAGGAGGAGAAAGGCTCACATCAATGAGGACAATCATAGGCAAGAGATGCCAAATGATAGATATGATGTGAGGAGTAGGGATTGCCATGCAACGGATGCACATACGAGCTAAGAAGCTCTCCAAAGGAACTAGTGGGGGTGCATCTAACTTGCTCGCTCAAGAAGACCTAGAGCTCGTTTTAGGAGGCTCATCTTTGGAATATGCAAGCCAAGTTCTATAGTGTGAAGGTCCCCACATAGCTATATGCATAATGATCATCTCTATGGAGTACAAGGATATAAAGGGAGTACTAGTGTGGATCTCTCAAAAGGATAGTAGTGTTGCCCCTTTCTCTCTTTTTATTTATTTTTCTCTTTTTTCTATTTTTTTTGTATTTTTTTGTGGCCTCAATGGCTCTTTCTATTTAACTCTCATTTGTCCTCTTTGGGATCTTTTATTGTGTCCACTTTGGGATCTTTTCCTCACTTAAGGGCAACACTCTATTTTACAAGAAGGTAAAGGAGATCTTTCACACTTTACAAGGTACTCAAAATCATAAAGAAGATGTAACTATCATGATGTATGCAATGTACGTCGCTGCCAGTGTAGCAGGAACATGTATGCCATGAAGAACAAGTCATGAAGAGGTGGATGTTGCATGGCAATATAACTCGGAAAGGCTATGGAAATGCCTTGATAGGTAGGTATGGTGGCTGTTTTGAGGAAAGATATAAGGAGGTTTATGATGACAGAGCGTATCATGCCAAGGGTTTGGATGTACCGGCGAAGGTGGACACCAACTCTCGGAGTGAGAAGAAGGCAATGCACGGCATGGGAGAGGCTAGCAAAATATGGGAAGGTGGAAGTGTCAACTTTCAATACTTACATTAGTCCGAAGAACTCATGCACTTATTATCCGTAACTCTCAATCTAATAAGGAGGTTCACAAAGAGACAAGTACCCCGAGGAGGAGTGTATGGGGGTTTGGTTATCCTTGCGCATCCTCGACTCATGGTACGTGAGTGTACTCTAATATTCGATCCCTCCAAAGATTAGTGATCCATCTAGTAGCTAGAGTTCTCAACTAGTTTTGTAGGTTTTGAAATACACACGGATTTCCCAAAATATGACACCTATCACTAATAGGCTAGAGCTCTTGACACCAAAGTTCAAACATTACTCACAACAATACCTCAAAACTATTGCAAGTTACTACTAGAATTAAATAGCAACCTCAATTACCTACTTTCAAGACAAGACACAACTCAGTGCAACAACCAACTCTCTTTAACAAGATAAACATGAAAAGTAAAAAGAGTTCCAGCAACAAACTAAAAAAAAGGCAAGGCTCTTGCTAAAGACAAACTAAGACTAAGACTAAACATGGTAGCAGTTATGAAAAGATAAAGAACACACAACAGCAAAAAGATAAGCAGGAAAAATCCTATGATGTGTTCTAAATTTTGAAAGTGGAGCGTGTTTCTCTCCCACACATAGTAAGACGGGATCTAACTTGTTATGAACAGCAAGCAAAACTAAAGAAAACTTAAAATAAAACCTAAGAGCGAGACCCTCCAAGCATAGCACATAACGCATGAAGTGATAAAAATATAGTGAGACGAAGGACGAACTGATGATTGTTGATGGAGAAGGGGATGCACGGGGGCATCCCCAAGATTATATGCTTGAGTCTCCTTGAATATTTATTGGGGATGCATGGGGGCATCCCCAATCTTGAGCGCTTGACACTCCTGGATCTTCTTTCATCATCTTCCATCGCACACTTGAAAACTCCCTTCATACATAACTCATCATAAGCTGATTAGAGAGGTTAGTAACCTTAATAAATAATTTTTTCCCACTGGATATAAAGATATTCTTGAAGATCTATTGTTTCTCAAGAGTTCCAAAAATTTTTGCAAAGAAAAAGCAAGCTTAAGGGTTGCAAAAGTTAGGAGAGACAAAACGTAGCAGAATGTGTGAAAAACAGAACAGCAGGTATTAAAGAATTTTTTAGGGGCACTTCTGCCACTCAAATAAAAAAACTCAGAACATACGGAAGTTTCATAATTGTATAGAGCATGTTGTGTAAAAATTTCAGCTCAAAAAGATGAACTGGGATTTTTCTGGAATTTTTCTGGTCACGAGGACAGAATCTGTTTTCTGGACAGCATGTCACAACTTTTACTTCCCTTGCCGTAAGAGGCTATAACTTGGCACAAAGCTCAAAAATAAAGATACAATGATATTGCTACAGTAGTAACAAACATCAAGACACAACAAAATCAAAAAGAAAAACCTAAATTCGTTGCGGGTTGCCTCCCGAAAGCGCTTTCTTTTATACATTTAAGCTAGGCATGATGCAAAAGAAGAATCAAGTTTTATCAAGAGAAAGAGAATAACTAGCCCGTGTAACGGACTCAAAAGGTAACTTGATTTTATTTCTAGGGAAGTGTTCCATCCCCTTTTTGAATGGGAATTGGAATTTTATATTCCCCTCTTTCATGTCAATAACCGCACCAACGGTGCGAAGAAAAGGACGTCCCAAAATAATTGGACACAAAGGTTCACACTCTATATCCATAACAATAAAATCAACGGGAACATAGTTGTCATTGACAATGATAAGAACATCGTCGATTCTCGCCAAAGGTTTCTTTACGGAAGAATCAACAAGACGGACACCAAAAGAACAAGGCTCAAAGGGCTTCAATTCAAACATATCAAATAATCTTTTGGGCATAACGGAGGTACTGGCTCCAACATCACATAAAGCATAGCAAGAGAAGTTATTTAATTTAATTTTGATCATAGGGTCCCAACCATCATCTAGCTTCCTAGGTATGGAGGCTTCTACTCTAAGCTTCTCCTCCCTAGCTTTGATGAGAGCATTTGTGATATGCTCCATGAAGGCAAGATTAAGTGTGCTAGTGTGGGGGTCTCTAGAAATTTTGAGTAGCAAGCTAATAACTTCTGAGAGGGTGCCACTATCAAAATCAATATCACTACTATCAAAGGTGGTAGTAGTGTCGTCTAGGCTCACTTGTTTGAAACCCTCTATGTTCATAGGAGTTTCTTCATCTTCGGTTGAGGTATTAGCATCACCATTAATAGGTCCAACAGGACTAGGAGTGCATTGGGTGCTAATAGTTTGGGTGTCCTCAACGATTTGGATAGTGGCAACTGTGTGGTGTGTAGGAAGGCTCTTAATTATATCCTCTTCCTCTTTTTCTCTAGCCCACCTTTCTTTAAGTTTAGCCATCATCCTAATATTTTCATTAATTTGTAATTGGCTAGCATTAATAGGAGTGGCCTTATTCTCCTCAAGGGGAGAGGTTCTAATTTTAAGCATCTCAATATCAAGGGCTAAGCTTTCTACCTTTAAAGAGAGATTATCTAATTTAGCTAATTTCTCCTCTACATTTTTGTTGAAGGCTTTTTGGGTAGTGATAAAATCTCTAAGCATGTTTTAAAAATTCAGAAGAGGGGTTCTTGTTGCTAGGGTAGGTATTGTTGTTCCCATAGTTGGATGGAAACGGTCTAGGATTGCTAGCAAAATTACCCCTATAAGCATTGTTGTTGAAATTGTTTCTAGCAATAAAGTTCACATCTACTTGTTCTTGGGAAACCAAAGAATTTAAAGGGACATCACGAGGATCAATAGAGGGTTGCTTGGTATGTAGAGGCATAATTAAGTCAACTTTTTCATTGAGGGAGGTAATTTCCTCGACAGAGTTTACCTTCCTACCTGTTGAGCACGTTCGGTGTGCCATTGGGAATAATTGGTCATCATTTAATCGAGAAGCTTCGTGGCAGCACCAAGTGTAGTTGACATAAAGGTTCCTCCTGCGTCCGAATCTAACAGGTTCCGCGAGGTAAAGTTCAAGCCTGCATAAAAAGTCTGGATAACCATCCAGGTAGTCAAACCATGTGTAGGGCATTTCTTAAGAAGAGATTTCATTCGTTCCCAAGCTTGGGCAACGTGTTCATTATCCAATTGCTTAAAATTCATAATGTTACTCCTTAATTGGATAATTTTAGCAGGTGGGTAGTACTTCCCTATAAAAGCATCTTTGCACTTATCCCAAGAATCTATGCTATTCCTAGGCAAAGATTGAAACCAGATTTTAGCGTCTCCCCTTAAAGAGAAAGGAAAGAGCTTGAGCTTAACAATATCACCTTCTACTTCTTTATACTTTTGCATATCACATAATTCAACAAAATTGTTCAAGTGTAAAGCAGCATCATCACCAGCACCAGAGAATTGATCTCTCATAACAAGGTTTAGCAAGGCAGGTTTAATTTCATAAGAGGTAGCTGAAGTGGCAGGTTGGGCAATGGGGGTGCAGATAAAGTCTTGGTTTCTATGACTAGTGAAGTGGAACCCATAGTAGCAGCAAGTGTGGCAGATTTTTTTGTGATTTTTGATATAAGACTCAAAGATAAAAAATGTAAGGTAAACTAACAAGACTAAAAAACAAAGGTAAAGGGTAGTGTGCAACTCCCCTATCTTAGCACTCGGAGTCCCCGGCAGCGGCGCCAGAAATTTGCTTGATGGTTTCTCGCCCCTCGTTGGTTACCCCAAGTGGAAGGTTTGAGATGCAGTGCAGCAGCAAGTTTCCCTCGGTGAAGATACCAAGGTTTGTCTCCAGTAGGACTCCAGAGATGATAAGTAGGTGTCAGCGGCGCAACTAACGCGGACCTGCACCCAGACACAAATAACTTTGTTCCCAACGAAGTTCAGAGAGGTTGTATCTCTCCGGTCTTGTTGTTCACAAAGGATCAAACACAAGGGATAATGATAGAAACTGAAAGTAAAAGCAGAAAAGTAAATGAGCGTGGAAACAGTAATGAGGATATGGACCGGGATACGTAATGTTCACTAGTGATGTCTCTCTCCCAAAAGATGATAAAACTGCTATGCGAGGTAAACAAATTACAGAAGGGCAATTGACAGGATTATGAACGCACCGCAATGCTAACTATGCTACAAAAGAAAGGAAGAGGCTCAAAAGCACGGGCAGTACGCCAAAATAAGTAGACCGAAATCCAACTGCATCTACTACTAATCATCCACCTTGAGATATCTATCCAGAACATCTCGCTGGTATTAAGTTGCGAGCCCCACCCAAAGTGTAAACCCAAAGCAACAGACAACTGCATTAAAAAGCACTTTGTGTAAAGTAAACAATCCTTACAACCGCGGTTACAATCGAGCATAACGTTCCCTCTTGGAGTCACTCCCTACTACATGGCCAAAGCAATAAACAGCAACGGAGAACATGCAAGAATTACTTAGGAACAAAAATATAAGAGATAAAAAACAAATATATTACTCAATCACAATCTGAACATAATCTCATAATCCATCAGATCCCATCAAACTCAGCATAGCAATAGCAGAAAGATTACAAAAGTGCCTCGATCATGCAGGGCAGCTCACGAGGTCTAAACCATGAAGACCAAAGAGGGGAGGAGAACATCACATAGCTACTGATCACGAACCGATGGTCCAAGGAAAACTACTCAAGAGACATCCGGGAAGCATCAATGGTGGAGAGGAGACTCCCGGAGGTCGGCCCTCCCTCCGGCAGGGTGCCGGGAAGAGGTCTTCTGGTGCTCCCAATCTCGGAAGCGCGACGGCGGCGGAACAGAGGAGAGATCGCGAAAAAGGGTTCTGTCCTCGAGGGTTTCACGTCACGGGGAATATATAGGCGAAGGGGGGAAGCCAGAGGTGGACCAGTGGTCCCAGGCGCCCCCCAGGCGCGGCCCAGGGGGTGGCCGCGCCGGGTGGCCGCCTGGGCCACCCTTGGCTCCCCTCTGGCCCCACTCGGGCTCTTCGCGAAGCTTCCTGTACGCTGATTTTTCCTATATTTTCCCGGAATTTTTCTGGCACTTTTTATATGGGGGGAAACTGAAATAGAAAAACAGCAGAAAACAGGAACTGGCACTGGGGTGCACTGAGTTAATAAGTTAGTCCAAATATGATCAAAAGTGTACGAAAGTGTATCTAGATCATAGCAATATCACACAAAACATGCATGGAGCAAGCAGAAATTATAGATACGTTTTGGACGTATCAACGCCCTAGGGAACCTACACGGGGAGACTCTACCGCGTCGCTTCGAGTTTGACTTACGAGTGGAATGGACTTGTATTTCACTCACGTCGGCTCAGTAGCGTAGCATTACTGGGATGATACGAGGGTATTCCTCTTTAGTTCATTCCGCTGGTGTCTCGGCACCACCGGGGTGATACGAGAATATTCCTCTTTAGTTCATTCCGCTGATGTGTCGGTCGAACCTCTTCAAGTGTACCATCGAGGGGGAATCCTCCTGGTTTCACTTGATCGTAGGCACTCGAATCAACTGGTGTCCTTAAAGGTAAGGAGTCGGGTGACCCAACGGTGCCCGCGCATGGATTGTATCGGGACGGTAGGACAGGCGAATACCATCGTGGGCCTAGGCCTTGCTCGTTGGCCTTGAGATACCCTGTAGTACAAAAGTCGAGCTCTTCTAAGAGCACACAGGAGATAAGGTAAGGAGGCGGTTCACCTTGTTGGTAACCGCAAGGGTTGGTGGGACGACAGGGCAGGCATCGATGTACTTGTGGTCCTGGCTACTGTCGTTGTCCGCGACTCACCCAGATAAGGGGCACCGATAACGGTTGTCCCGACAGATAATAATAAAATGACTAACGGTTCAGGTGGATGACTTGAGAGGCCGCAAAGGCTTGTACGCACTACCTTCACGTGGGATTATGGTGTGGGCCCTCTGCGTTGTGGTCTCGTTCGAAAGCTCTGAAAGACGTCCAGTTCAGCATTGTGGTTGGGTCGATCCGCATCCTAGAAGAGTTGCATGGAATCACCTGGCACACAACGACCCGGAGGGTGAGGGGCGACTGTCCAAGACCCCCTTGCGCTTAGGACTTTAGACCGGCGGGGACCTCTCTGATGAGTCGTAGGATGGGCCTCGGCGTGTCGGATAGCCTCGGTGGGGCATTCCCTAACAAGGTGTACGTCACCCTGGAGATCCGAGCGTGTAGTATGACACCAGTGCACCCTTGCAGGGAGTTTTATCTATTCGAATAGTCGTGTCCACGGTAATAGGACGCTTTATGCTGAAGCCAGAGCCTACTACTACAAACTACTACTATTAAACTGTTGGTTCCGGTTTCTCTTCCTCGCAGGTAAGTCGAGGAGGGGATCTCGGAGGCATTGATAATTAGTAATAATTACAACTTACTATTATACAATGTTGCAGCAACTTCTGATGCATTGTTATTACATTCATGCTATTAAACTGTTGGCTGTTCTCTTCTTGTGCTTCAAGACTCGCCGGAAGATGCTAGTCTTCGATAGGCCTAGCTTCTCTTCCTTATTCTGATTTCTACCTTACAGTCCACTATATACAGCATCCCCTTACCATTTGATACAAGTGCATAATTGCTTAGTAGCGGATGTAAGACTCACGGGTATGCTAGATACTCACCTTTGCTTTATTTCCCCCTTTTGTTTTGCCTCATCGGCCGTCCCCACAGACCAACACTAGTCTTTACTGCGCACTTTGTCCTCACTCGTGCGCACCTGGGAGCTACTTCCCAGTCGGTCACCCATCCTCAAATTGCTCCAAGCCAAGCACGCTTAACTTTGGAGTTCTTTGAAGATGTGCTTCCGAAAAAGAAGGTGCACCTTGTTGATATGAGTAGTCTATCATTCCTATTAAGCCAGGATGTCACATACACCCCCACTCAAAGGAACCGATGTCCTCATCGGCCCACAGGAACGTCCCCTCTTGGCACACGTCTGTGCGTCCAGTGCCGACACATGTCCCACATGTTCACGCAACTGACCCACACACGCCCGTGTAACCGCGAGGGTCGGCTTTGATACCATTTGTAACGCCCCGGCCACAGCCACCGGTTCCCGGCGTACGCCTGGCGGGATCTAGACTGTCCCCACAGACCAACACTAGTCTTTACTGCGCACTTTGTCCTCACTCATGCGCACCTGGGAGCTACTTCCCAGTCGGTCACCCATCCTCAAATTGCTCCAAGCCAAGCACGCTTAAATTTGGAGTTCTTTGAAGATGTGCTTCCGGAAAAGAAGGTGCACCTTGTTGATATGAGTAGTCTATCATTCCTATTAAGCCAGGATGTCACATACACCACGTTGGAGCCAGGACCAGGAGATCCCCGGTGCTTGCTTCATCGTGGAGTTCCCCCCCTCGACCAGGAGTAGTTTGGAGGTTCCCAGGCAGGAGGCCTCGCCTTTTCGATCGTTTTTGTTTTTGTGCTAGCCTTCTTATAGCAGATCATGTGTACCTTGTGTTTGTACTCATATATTATTGCTTCCGCTAACTTTGTACTCTCGAGCTGTTGTATTCGAGCCCTCGTGGCCCCTGGCTTGTATTAAACAGCTTGTATTATTTTATTTGTAGAGTTGTGTTGTGATATCTCACCGTGAGTCCCTGATCTCGATCGTGTACCTTGCGTGTATGATTACTGTACACGGTCTGATTTTGGGGGCGTCACACATGACAAAAGTTTATTTAATTAAAAGGATGGACTATAGTACCTCAAGACAGGAACCCTCAACCTTGATTTGATCAAGTGATTTTGTGATGACCAAAATATTGAGTGGACATGTAATTTCATGAAACTGAGTGGGAGCTTTGGAGACTTCCAAGAGACTTGGAATGCAGAGGGCATTTTTTGAGTGGGAGCTTTGAGAGAATTATTGTTATGTAAGACATAAGAATAAAGACGTTAACTTGATGAAAGCTAAACCACAAATATATGAGTATATGATAGATATATTTGAGTGGGAGCATGATCACTGTCTCAAACATATATGCATTGATATATGTGAGGAATGATCTCATATGTATATATATGGACATGCATTGATTGTGTATATAGAGAATCGTCTTATATACACATGTGCATTATGATATATATAAGGCATAAGGCAAATAAAACACAAGATTACAAGAATCTTCTTTTATGTGAAGTGCTAACACGTTACACGTTGAAATCTATAAGAATAGATTAAGAAACGTCTAATGAACTAAAGTGAAGGTTGGAATAATCTTCTAGACAAGAAGCAGGTTCTTGTGGCTAGAAAATACATAATGGATGAAAAATCCAAATATCATAAGCAATGTCTTGATGGAAGAATAGAGATGCACCATGTACTTGGACATGTGATCTTATATGTTCTTGACACATGTTTCTACCATAAAACATGTGTTGTGAATCTAACAAAAGAATGACTCAAAAGTTCTTGAAAGAACATATTCCGATGTGCTTTAGGAGTAAAACACAGAATCTGAATAAGATCCCTGCATTCAGTATATGAGGAATACTGAGGACTATGCTCTAAAATATAGAAAGGATAATAGACTTGAATGTAATGCAAGATTACAATTGCAAGCCATATTATGAGTCTATATGGAATTAGAGACATCACCGAAGATATGAAAGAAATATGAGCAAGATTCACGACACTACAAACATAATACTACTTAAAGAAAGTAGACGTATGGATAAAAGTTTAGCGTAAGAAGTATTGACTTCTGGCTGATTGTATTTCCCAGTATATATGACTATGGATAAGTCTTCTGAAGACTGAACCAAAGGATCACTAAAGGATACTGTGAAATAATAGTCTCACTCTCCCGCGAAACTTATATCCAACCATTATATGATAATGAGTGCCATGTCAAACTAGTTGACCTATACCAGTTGCAAAGGAAACATACGAATCTAAATTGGTGCAGTTCGCTGACGAACCCTCTTCCATGAGCAAGCATGATCAATGAACACTTATGCGATAAGCTGATTATGATCGGGAAAATGCGGCTAGATTATTAGCACTCTAGTGCAAGTGGGATACTGTTGGATATATGCTCTAGAGGCAAATAATATATGATTATTCCAATATATCTAAGCAAGTTCATAACCAGTTTCATACCGTGCTAGAACGGTATCAGTGAAACAATGATACATGTGTGGTATAGAAACCCCCAGTGTTCCTAGTTAGCCTCTATTTCAATAACTAGTTCATGGTCAACATGATGGTCGTGGTTTCGCGATCATGGACAATTAAGTCTCTTGACTCTGAGATCACCTCACCGGATGAGTGACGTGATGAACATTACCCAAAGTAAGCATTACAACATGATCAAACTTATGAAGGTTCAGTGTTGTAATTACAGAACGTAGTAGACCGTTCCTTTGACCGTGAGTACGTGCATAATTGCTATCTTCCCGGATGCTTTGACTTACATCCCACCACTGGACTGAAATATGCGGGTCATAACGGTTGTATCTTGGGTATTCCGTGGAGATATGTTGAGGAGTATTGTTACAAGAGCGGGATTTTTTAATCCATGTGATGGATAGATACCCAGGGCCCACTAGGTGAGATTCCATCCATAAAGCTGCAACGTGTGACTAGGTCACGGGGATGAATATCACGGGAACAAGTGAATAAGGATTTGTTCAGAATGAGGTTGAACCAGACATAGGATGCCATTGATCGAATCTCGGAAACAATCCAGTATCGCTGACAAAGGGAATGCTATACGACGTAAGGTCCAATCGGTATTGATATCCGGATGCACAGGGGTCATTATGGGCATCTGATACGTCCCAAACGTATCTATGATTTCTGCTTGCTCCATGCATGATTTGTGTGACTTTGCCGTGTTTTGCTTGAACTTTCATAAACTTTTTATCATATTTGGACTAATCTATTAAATAAGTGCACCCAGTTGCCAGTTCCTATTTTCTGCTGTTTTTGTATTTCATGTTTTCCGGCCATTAAAAGTGCCAAATAAATCCCGGAAAAATTATATAAAAAATCAGCGACCCGGAAGCTTCCCGAATCACCAAGGAAGGAAGTGGGTGGACCCACCAGGGCCCCAGGAGGGTCCCTGGCGCGGCCCCACCCTAGGCCGCTTCAGGAGGCCTCCTGGCTGCCCTGTGGCCCCTCTCGGTGCCCACTTTGGTCTATATTTACCCCCCGTGAAGGAAACCCTTAAGATCGATCTGATATTCCCGTTCTCCTCTCTGTACCGCCGCCGCCGCCGTTTCAAGATCGGGGCTGCTAGGAGAAGCTGCCCCGGCACCCTGCCGGAAGGAGGAACCCCCTCCGGGAGACCATCCATCGCCATGGACGCCTCCCGGATGTGCGGTGAGTAGTCCCCCTTGGACCATGGGCCCGTGACCAGTATCTATGTGATGTACTCCTCCCCTCTTTGTGCTTTCACTTTCGAGACCTCATGAGCTGCCTCACATGATCGAGGCACTTCTGTAATTTTCTGTGTTGCTATGCTGAGTTTGTTGGGATCTGATGGATTATGAGATTATGTTCAGATTGTGATGAGTAATATATTTGGTTCTCTTTTATATTTGTGTTCTTTACTAAATTCTTGCATGTTCTCCGTTGCCATATTTTACTTTGCCCAAGTGATTTGTTGCAACTCCAAGAGGGAGCATTATGCTTGATTGTGGGTTCAGCTCCTTGATGTCTAGCTTGAGTGACAGAAACATGAGACTAGGGTATGTGTTGTTGCCACCAGGTATAAAACAACGGTGCTTGTACTTGCGGGTGCAAGGATTGTTTACTTTACGCAAAGTTCTTTTAATGCAGTTGTCTGTTGCTTTGAGTTTAGACTTTGGGTGGGATTCACAACTTAATACCAGCGAGATGTTCTGGATAGATATCTCAAGGTGGATGATTCGTAGTAGATGCAGATGGATTTCGGTCTACTTACCTTGGCGTACTACCCATTGCTTTTGAGCCTCTTCCTTTCTTTTTGTAGCATAGTTAGCATTGCGGTGCGTTTATAATCCTGTCAATTGCCCAGTCGTGATTTGTTTACCTCGCTAGCAGTTTTATCGTCTTTTGGGACAGAGACATCACTAGTGAACATCACGGGACCCCGGTCCATATTTCCACCATTCTTTACATCTTCAATTTACTTTCAGTTCTTACTTTCAGTTGCCATTATTATTATCTCTTGCGTTGATCCTTTGTAAACAGTAAGGCCGGAGGAATTGACAACTCCTCTGTACTCGTTCGGAGCAAAGTTATTTGTTTCTATGTGCAGGTCACGACAATAGCCCGAAGTAATTTCTGGCGCCGTTGTCACCTCCTTGTATTTTTGCGAGTCCTACTGGAGACAAACCTTGGTATCTTCACCGAGGGAAATTTGCTGCTATGCTACATCTCACCTTCCACTTGGGGTAACCAACGAGGAGTGAGAGATCCTCACCGTATCAGCATCCAGGTCCCGCTGATGATCATTGACCGCATCCAGGTCCCCTCCCTTGTCTCTTTCAGGGTGGGCTCCCTAGTGTGAGCCTATAGTGGAACTGAGGCTTCTCTGCTAGAATCGGAGGCCGTCGTGCTGCCGAAGCTCCGTCCGGAGGTTTGCTTCTGCCACCTCCGCTGGATCGGAGAACGGAGGTCGTCATCGAGTCTCGTACGTGTGCGAGTACTACGAGGTGCTACACGTGTGGCACTACACCCATCCGGGTGCTCAACACAACCAGGGGGCTGTGAAACTTGATCGGCTACATCAACCACGTTTGCGGGAACGTTTCCCGCGCAACGGACTACACCCCGAGGTATGTTATTTCCGCACTCCTTTCTGTTACGGTAATACGGCGAGCTAGATCTTGGGTTATGGGAACGCTAGTTAGAAAAATTTGTGTTTTCTGCTGCGAACTCCAATAGTGGTATCATGAGCTAGGTCTATGCTTAGTATTACTATACGGATAGAACACATCGGGGATGTGGGCGTTGATTGCATGATTGTTACCCTCCCATGTGTACTTGTTCACATCTGCGGCATTGTTTGATGAAGCGGCCCCCGACCGACGTTACGCGTACGCTTACGCGAGACTGGTTCCACGCTTGACATACGGCTTGTACCATATAAAGTGGCTGGAGGGGTGTCTGTCTCTCTACTTTAGCGGATGTGGCATTTGCAATGGAGGGCCCCGTGCGGGGTGTAATAGAGACAATCGTATGGTTGACGTTGTGGTTGACTCGTAGGTGAAAACCTGTTTAACTATGAAAGCCCTAGCAGCCACGTAAAACTTGCAATATACAACTAGACCGTCTAAACCTTGTATTGCTAAGTGGGGGCTATCATTCGTTTGTTTGTGATGTAGCGATAGCTTTGCTATGTGTTACTAGTAAGTAGTAATCGTCATCATAAAACAAACTAAAATGGAGACACTGTAGACTTAGTGTTGCCATAGCTCAGACATCTTAAAACTTGCTAGTATAGGATACACGACGGTAGCATGTGATAAGATGATCCCTTAACAAAGCCAAACACAAGTATTCTACCGAAGTGTGCACCGCCTAGAAGGTTCTCCCATATGGCTTGATGTTCCGTACATACCGGAGTTGTCCTACATATTCAATGGAGTTCGCATGAGGTTGGGTTCGGCAAGCCTGGCATATGCAGATATGGCCTTGCTGAGCAGCATATAACATGGAGGTTAATTTGGCGAGCCTAGCATACGCAGATATGGCCTCGGAATACTAGAGATCGAAAGATCGAGCATGAGTCACAGTACATATAAGATAATGTGATCGCACAAGTTGTTGTCTACCTTTGAAACTGACCCGTCGGCCGTGTGATATTCGAGGTCGGGCAGTGAATCTGGATCATGTAATCACTAAAACTTCCTAAGGATGAATTTTTTTAGTGCGAGCTCATTTATAATATGATTATATGAACTCATTGTTGTGAACTAGTCTTAATTGTGTTCCTTGCAATTATGTTTGTAGAAAATGAATGCACTAGAGCAACGTGAACTATCTTTCTTCATGGAAGATGAAAGACTTAGAGAAAATGGGTCAAACTTTGCTGACTGGTACTTACGCCTTAGGACGTCGCTCAAGAGAGCAAACATCTCGTTTAAAATAGAAGTGCATGTGGAAGAACATCCGGACGATCATGTTGGCGATCAAGGGATACTTGATCATTATGCTCGCCCACAGAAATGCTCCGTAGTCAGGAATGTCATGATCTTCAGCATGTCAGAGGTTTTGGGCATACAGTTTCAGGACACTGGCTCATATGACATGATGGACACGCTAAAGACAATGTTCGTACGTGAGTTCAGAGTTGCCAGTTTTGAGTTAGAAAGCAAGTTTCTATCTACAAAGATGGAAGAAAGCACATGCCTTGGTGATCACTTGGACAGGATGCATGAGATTTACCTGACCCTGGTGGAGGACTATGAATATTGGACAATGAACGAAAGCACCACAGAAGAGTTTGCAATAAACACGTTATTGCACTCACTCACTCCGAGTTATGGTGATTATGTTCATAGCTATGTCGGAAGAGGAGCTAATATGAGTCTCCAGAACTTCATGACTGATCTCTTGGCGGCGGACATTGCTCCTATCGAGGATGCAGAAGTCGTGGATGGAGAAGGTATATACTTGATATACTTTATAAATGTTTACTCCCTTATACAACATTTGCAGTAAATGATTATCTAATACTTATTCTGTTTTATGAAAACAGGACCTGCCGTTGCATGGACGGGAAGAGGTGAAATCGAGGATTGATGGATATCAACTCAGTTGATGGCCAGCATGGATTCCGCCAAGACATCTATCATAGGAGATACTTAGAGTATTAGATCAATCTTATGTAATCATTATAGTATGAACACTTAGTTGTGTGTCTTGCATCTCGCGAGACAAAGTTATCTATACTTCTTATAAGACAAAACCCCACTATAGATCATTTAAGTTGTCTATCTCAACATGCAAGCTATCCACATCATCTATTCTATTAGCCAATCAATTATCCATGTCATCCACTTAGTTCATTTAAATTTTCTTCCTTCACATGCAAGCTATCCACATTATCCATTTCTTATCCAATCAATTGTCCATCTCATCTCAACTAATATATTTATTAATCTCTATATGCAATCTTCAAATCAACCATAATTTAATCATTTTATTTTCCATCCTAATAATTCTTAATACACACATGTTTCTGTTGCATATTCACTTAGAGAACTTAATGTATCATATTTTTGTACTTTTTATTTATTTTCATAGCAATTCCCGCAGCAACGCGCGGGGTGTACTTCTAGTTCATGTAATGAGACAAGTCAGTTGTTCCATCTTTATGAATAAAAGTGTGCTTATACTTTCATTACGTCTTGATTTATGATATGATAGAAAGCATTTATAATACTGCTATTATTGTCAAGAAATATTCAATGTTTAATGATAAAGTTGTCTTGATTATAACAAGTCAAAGATTTGATTGCATGAGGTGACTTCATAACTGATGAATTCATTAAATGTATGATCTATTAACTTGTGAGTTCATTATCGAATGAAACTCATAACTTGATTGCATGAGATGGATTAGATACACGATCTATGAACCTCTGCAATAAATATAACCATGCCAAGGTTCTAGCAAGTAGAACTTGTGCCAATCATTATACATAAATGATGTACTAAATGGGCACGTGAGTTATCATTAAAGACTTCATATGATTAATTGAAAGTTGTATTCAATTGAGATCATAAAATTGAGATTCAGGAATCACAGTGAGAAGTGAGAATACAAGGATACATATCACTACGCTACGATCCGAAGTGATAAGTATTGATATTGACATAATGGGAGACTGGTGGAAGTTGTACCACAAACTACGATGGAAATTGAAAGTGCTAGACTACTTAAACCATTCGTAGTCATACTAAACCGTAGTATGGTCTAAACGTTCTTTCCCCTAGCACTATAGTTATTGTCGAATAAGGTTGTTTAATTCATTAAGTTAAAACACCCACTTCATGAATAGGAAACCATCCTGAATCTAACGAGACATGATAGCTCCATAACTGATGGTGTTATAAGGTTTCTTAAAAGAAAGAATTTCTTTGTAATGAAACTACAAGCAATTGAAATTACATATTCTCCTCGAATAGCAAAATGTGTGTTGCTTGATTGGTAATGCGAGAAGAAGTCTCTCGACACGGATCCAATGGGAGATAATGGAAACTTTGACCGGGGTATTGGACCTTGCCTTCAGAATATCAGAGTATTGCAACAGAAGCATGTTCCGCTGTAATGACACTGTATAAGGAAGGATATGCCATAGATGATTAATCTTGGTATATGAATTGAAGCCATTGTTGAATTTAGAAGGTTGTCATGAATACGTTCTGTACAGAACAATAATCATGAGTCTTCTTAATAAAACAATAAAGAATAACATTGCTTGAGACACAAAGGAATGTTGGTAGCCTAGAACACGAGGAGAAATGAAATAATATTGAGTTACATATAGGATGGCTCACGTCCCGTGAAATAAATCGGTTATTTCATATTCTCGACAAACTGGAGAGTTATTGAGAATAATGTAATGGGCATAAGGCATTATTTGGTTATGACCAAAGTTCAATGGTGATTGACTACGAAAACGTAGGAATGCTTTAATCAATAAAATATTTCATTTACACTACGATGGACCATAGCCTGAAATTGCATCTCAGTCAAATTTGGGATTTGAAAGAGAATTGCAATGGGCATGACGAAGGTTATTTCGTTAAAAGGATGGACTATAGTACCTCAAGACAGGAACCCTCAACCTTGATTTGATCAAGTGATTTTGTGATGACCAAAATACTGAGTGGGCCTGCAGTTTCATGAAACTGAGTGGGAGCTTTGAAGACTTCCCGGAAACTTGGAATGCAGAGGGCATTTTCTGAGTTGGAGCTTTGGAAGCATTGTCATTATGTGAGACATAGTGAACAATAAAATGACCTGATGAAAGCCGAACCACAAATATATGAGTATATGATGGATATATTTGAGTGGGAGCATGATCATTGTCTCAAACATATATGCATTGATATGTGTGAAGAATGATCTCATATGTATATATATGGATATGCATTGATTGTGTATATAGAGAATCGTCTTATATACATATGTGCATTATGATATATACAGAGCATAAGGCAAATAAAATACAAGATTGCAAGAATCTTCTTTTATGTGAAATACCAACACATTACACGTTGAAATCTATATGAGTAGATTAAGATACGGATAATGAAACGAAGTGAAGGTTGGAATAATCTTCTAGAGAAGAAACAAGTTCTTGTGGCTAGAAATTATATAATGGATGAAATCCAAATATCACAAGCAATGTCTTGATGGAAGAATAGAGATGCACCATGTACTGGACATGTGATCTTATATGTTCTTGACATATGATTCTACCATATAACATGCATTGTGAATCCAACAACAGAATGACTCAAAAGTTCTTGGAAGAAGAACAGATTCTGATGTGCTTTAGGAGTAAAACACAGAATCTGAATAAAGTCCATGATTTCAATATATGAGGAATACTGAGGACTATACTCTAAAATATAGAGGGGATAATAGACTTGAATGTAATGCAAGATTACAATTGCAAGCCATATTACGGGTCTATATGGAATTAGAGACATCACCAAAGACATGAAAGAAATGTGAGCAAAATTCACGGCACTACAAACATAATACTACTTAAGAAAGTAGATGTATGGATAAAAGTTTAGCGTTAGAAGTATTGGACTTCTGGTTGAGTGTATTTCCCAGTATATATGACTATGGATGAGTCTTCTAAAGACTGAACCAAGAGATCATTGGAGGATACTGTGAAATAATAGACTCACTCCCCCGCGAAACTTATATCCAACCATTATAGGATAATGAGTGGTATGTCAAAAGAGTTTTTGACCTATACCAGTTGCAAAGGAAACATACGAATCTGAATTGGTGCAGTTCGTTGACAAACCATCTTCCATGAGCATGCATGATCAATGAACACTTATGTGATAAGATGATTATGATCGGAAAAATGAGGCTAGATTATTAGCACTCTAGTGCAAGTGGGAGACTGTTGGATATATGCTCTAGAGGCAAATAATATATGATTATTCCAATATATCTAAGCAAGTTCATAACCAGTTTCATACCGTGCTAGAACTGTGTCAGTGAAACAATGATGCATGTGTGGTATAGAAACCCCCAGAGTTCCTAGTTAGCCTCTACATCGATAACTAGTTCATGGTCAACATGATGGTCGTGGTTTCGCGATCATGGACAATTAAGTCTCTTGACTATGATATCACCTCAATGGTTAAGTGACGTGATGAACATTACCCAAAGTAAGCATTACAGCATGATCAAATCTTGTGAAGGTTCAGTGTTGTAATTACAGAACGTGGTAGACCGTTCCTTTGACCGTGAGTACGTGCATAATTGTTATCTTCCCGGATGCTTTGACCTACATCCCACCACCTGACTGAAATATGCGGGTCATAACGGTTGTATCTTGGGTATTCCGTGGAGATATGTTGAGGAGTATTGTTACAAGAGCGGGATTTGTCAATCCATATAATGGATAGATACTCGGGTCCACTCGGCGAGATTCCATCCATAAAGCTGCAGCGTGTGACTAGGTCACGGGGATGAATATCACGGGAACGAGTGAATGAGGATTAGTTCAGAACGAGGTTGAACCAGACATAGGATGTCATTGATCGAATCTCGGAACAATCCAGTACCGCTGACAAAGGGAATGCTATACGGCGTAAGGTCCAATCGGTGTTTGATATCCGGAATGCACAGGGGTCATTATGGGCATCCAGGTCCCGCTGATGATCATTGACCGTAGCCTCATCTCGGTCATGACTGGAGTGTTCTCGGACCGTAGGGTAACACACTTAAGGGCTCGATGAAATCGAAGACCTTTTCGGAGCCATCGGAGTAACCAGAGAATAAAGGAAACAACATCGGAGAAGTACCGTGTTGAACCGAACAAGTTCGGAGTGAACCGGAATGTGTTCCGGAGCACCGGGAGATGGAATATTATGTTTTAGTTATTAATTAATTGAATTAATAATTAAAATCATTTTATTTCTAATTAATATGTGCAATGGGCCTTAGTGGAGAAAAAGGCCCATTAGGGAAAGAAATAAAAGGAAAAAGAAAAAGAAAAAAAAGGAGTGTAGGGGGGAGGCGCCATGGGCCCTAGGGCCCATGAGGGTGGCGCTCCTCTCCCCCCTTGGCCCCCCCCTAGCATGTGGGATAGTCCCACATTGCTAAGGGAGGGGGGTTGACTCCCTCCCCTACCCCTATATAAAGAGGGCCATGGTGCACATATTTAATTAAGCCAAATACACAATAAAACGGATTAAATTAGTATTTACTCCGAATTGAGATCGGTTTTCTCCGGTCTTCTCCCCTCCCTTGTCTCTTTCGCGGTGGGCTCCCTAGTGTGAGCCTATAGTGGAATTGAGGCTTCTCTGCTAGAATCGGAGGCCGTCGTGCTGCCGAAGCTCCGTCCGGAGGTCTGCTTCCGCCACCTCCGCTTGATCGGAGAACGGAGGTCGTCATCGAGTCTCGTACGTGTGCGAGTACTACGAGGTGCTACCCGTGTGGCACTACACCCATCCGGGTGCTCAACACAACCAGGGGGCTGTGAAACTTGATCGGCTACATCAACCACGTTTGCGGGAACGTTTCCCGTGCAACGGACTACACCCCGAGGTATGTTATTTCCGCACTCCTTTCCGTTACGGTAATACAGATAGCTAGATCTTGGGTTATGGGAACGCTAGTTAGTAAAATTTGTGTTTTCTGCTGCGAACCCCAACACAACGGTAGTTAATAGTCATGTTTTTTTCTACTCCAGAGCCACAAACTAATATGTGAAATGGAAAGAAAATTTGTCGAACAACTTGCCTGCGAGCTCGAGGAGGAAGAGAAGGAGCAGCGTTAAGCGTTGAACCCAAACAGAGAATTGCTTAACCTCATCTTAACAGAATAACTAACTAAAACTCGTTTTCCTAAAATTTATCATAAAACCTGTTTTAGGATAAATCAGTTTTAATTCTTCTAATCCAAACATCCACTAAATGATGAAAGAAACCCAACCATCCTTAGGCCATCCACTCGGCCTCCCTTTGGATCAGGCGTTTGTTTTTACCTGACCTTCAGCATAGCCTCGATCCCTGACGAGTCCGTCAAGCTGAGATGTAAATGTACGATGTGTGAAGAAAAACGTTTATTCTAAACCGGTTGATTATCTCTTGCGTAAACCTCCTCCTCCTATGCTTGCCACGTGCCCCACGGACCCACTTGCCCACTTGTCATCTGATCTCTTCCAATAGAAGAACCTCGTCTCCCCTAGAACGCCCCTCTCCCTCACATCTCTCTTCTCTCTCATCCCTCCTGGATCCCATACATCCCACCGTCGAGACGCAGCCTCGCCGGAGCTGCAGGCGTTGCGATGCAACACTCTTCGAAAGCCCTCGGCGCTGGGACGCGACACTCGTCGAAGTTGCTGGTGTTGCCACACGGAGATGATGGCCGGAGATGCTGGGTTGCTACGCAACACTCGTCGGGAGCTTGGCGGTGCTGCGATGCAACACTCGCCAAAGCCGCCGGTGTTGCGACGCAACACTCGCTCGCAGGAGTTGCTGGCGCTGCGACACAACACACGCCGGAAGGTGCCAGTGCCGGGACGCTGCACTCGCCAGAGGTGCTTGCCGGGGTTGAGACGCAGCACTCGTCGAAAGCTTGCCGGTGCTGCGATGCAACACTCGCCGGAGTCGCCAGTGTTGCGACGCAACACTCGATGGGGCTACCGGTGACTCGTCGGAGCTACCGGCGTTGCGACGCAACACTAGCCAAAGTTGCCGGTGTTGCGATGGAGCATTCGTCGACGACTTTCCGTGCTGCAATAAAACACTCGCCGACAACATCTCGATAATGTAACGGAGCGTCCGACGACGACTCCGATTTCTTCGGCGACATGGATCGCATGGGGTTATTTGTTTATGTTTTGTTTTCGTGCGGCGCTAGTGGCGAGCGAAGGCGCCACGTGTCAAGCATCCATCAATCGGTAGTGTTTGCATCGAACGGTAAATATGTTTTTTTGAGACAAGGATGGTAAGGTCCTGCTTGGATCAGCGTTTCTGACCTATACAGTATAAAATACTAATCTCATCCCTCCATTTCTAATCCAAGAGAAAATTAAGTAGTAACTGGTAATTTACATCTGTAAAATAAATACAGGTGTATAAAATACACCCAATCCAAACAGGGGCTAAAGGTGATGAAACTACCCGCCCGCACCCTTTTCTTTTTGAGGGGGCACTACTCGCCCGCACCCGCCGCGCTCAGCCCCATCCCTTACATCTTCCCGTTACCATCCTCACTAGTAAACCCTAGCCGCCACCCGCCAATCCCTCCCGCCCGCGTTTCCTTTCTCCCACGCCCGTCTCCACCTCCTCTTCCATGCCACCGCCCCCGTTTCTCTCTTTCCCGTGCTGCCTCTTCCCCGTCGCCCGTCTCCACCGTCTTCTGCGCCCCCAGGATAGAGAGAAGAGCCTCTCTCTCGTTTCCTCCTCCCGTCACCCCCTACCTCGCAGCCGCCACACACAGCAGCGAGCCGAGGAGCAGCCGGAGACGCCCATGCCACCGGACGCGCCGCCGGACTTGCCCCGCCGCACCCCCTGCCTCTCAGCCACCGCACAACAGCGAACCGAGGAGAAGCCGGCGACGCCACGCCACGGGACTGGCCCGAGGAAGATTCGGTGGCCACGAGGAGCGTCGTCTTGGCGGATGACGCCTTGGCAGCGGCGAATAAAGGTGCGGGATTTTATGTCCTTTGGGTTGCGATGGATTCGGGATTTTCTAGGGTTTTGACTCGCTGTTGTAGGTCAAGGAGGGGATAAGTGGGCGGCTACTGCTGCCAAGAGCTCGACAGCAGGAAGGAGACGCCGCAACCATGAGCACCTCAGGCTCAGGCGGCGCCGGGTGGAGCTGATTCGGGAAGCCGTGCCGCAATGGAAGGTCTCCCTTTTCCTCCCTCTCCCTCTCTCTTGTTTCGATTTGGTATGGTGCTAGACTTTGTTCTGTTCCCTCCCTGACGCTAGCATCCATACTGGAGTTGCATACAACAGTGGCAAGAGATTTTTTCAGTAAAATTTTGCTTGAGCATATTTACTTGGAGCACTAATACCTAGTATTAATTGTGAGCTCGTGTGCTAAAGATCAGCGAATGACCTTTCGCTTCAGTACATTTCGCAAATCTCGTAGATTCTTGCGATTTTCATTACAAATATATCACATTGCTAACATAGATTACTCAACATCCTCTGCAATTTTTAAAAAATACATTAAAGAAAATGAAAGGGGTTCAAAGTCTTCAGAGCTCTTTGGCTTTCTAGAACATCTTCAAGTTAGAACGGAAGTAATGTACTGAAGTTTAGTCAATCTCAGGATATCATTTAACTGTAAGTCACTCTCAAGACAACATTTAATTGCAAGTCAATTTCAGGATAGCATTTAACTGCAAGTCAATCTTAGGATATCATTGGCCTGCAAATATGTGTACACACACACCTTGAACAGCAACATCGTCCTGTTTCAAAATTTCACTAAACCGCTAAAGGATAGACACGGTCAAGCAAATGTAATTTTCTCTCTCTACAAAAGCAACATAAGCTTACCAAATCTCTCTAGGAAGGTATCTTCTCAGGGAGCAACGCGAGGTCAACATCTTCCCTTTTGCTAGCATATTGCTCACCATATCTCCTAGGGTCTAGTTAACTATCTCCATAATCAGGAGCACCAGACAGAAAAGCAAATACTCTAGTTGTTTTTTATATTAAGAATAAGCAGTTGGTAGTTAGGCATAAAAACAACAAGTACAAAACTCTTTGCAAAATACACTTTCTTTACAAACATAATTGCATACCTGACAAGAAGCATTTAGAAACTGTAGAAAGAGACAGGTTATCTTACCCTAAGCAAAAGTAGAACCATACTCTGAATTCAAGTAGTCAATTACAGAAGACATGGCTATTCCAAAAACAAGCCCATCAAGCAAAATTGTATCTGTTTCCTGTCCGGAAGCATCACCTCTCTCGCATGAAGAGGTAGGTCGTAGTGTGTCCAGAGCAGCGGCAATTCTGTCCTTGCATGTATCAACCTGCTCATCGATTAACTTACAGTTAAATGCTATCTTGAGATTGACTAAACCCTTCACACTCTGTCTCTAAGAACAAGCGAGAATTTTAACTTAAGTCAGAACGGAAGTAATTTTACATGCCCAATTTTTTTTTACATTTCGAAAATCTCATAAATGCTTGCAGTTTTCACTATAAATATTTCACATTGGCACAGAACGTCACAACTTTGTGAACAGCATCTGGTCGCATTGCTGATACATGGACTGTCTACAAGCTATATCTCCATTGCAGCACACAGTAGTGGTGAACTAATATAATCTGAAGATTTGCATTGTAAAAAACATCCATGACATGAGCAAAATATCGATGTCAAAGGTGTTGCCTTCTACTATGTCAGAACAAGTTGCTATAACAGATCTAGTTATCGAGAAAATTTGTACTGAAATTCATAAATCCCAATGTTATTTTGCACATATCGGGCATTGTCCCTATCCCTCTTAAGTGCTTGCTTTTATTCTATAGGATATAAGTGTGAGTTAGCTACGATACATAATATAAGCAAAACTTATTTTTTCTTCTATACGATATAAATGGAAATTAGCTATGATGCACAATATAAGCAACATTTTTTCCTTTATTTTTCTCATACCGTTCATGGTTTGATGTGAGCAACAGTTTACCATTTGACAAGTTACATCTGTAGGCTTAAGTGGCGCTTGTAATCCAGTACGTAGGGAAGACTCAATGCCAGGGTCGATATTATTGACATTTTCCCTGTTAAATGGGGTCTGATTGGACATCATCACATCAACAGGTATGCCTACATCACCATTGTCTGTACAATACCAGTTCACACATAAATGAAAGTATTATGTTTTGTTAAAAAAACATCACCTTCCACAGCTGGTGTGTATCGTAGTTAGGTGACAGCAGACTGGGCCATGGGCTTTGTGCAGTGTGGAAATATTTGTTTTTCAAAAAGAATTGATCATCGATATGATTATACCTATGATTGGTGTATCATAGAGAACAGAAAAATGGATAAACCAGACGATATGGCCACCGATGTCTTAGATGTAGTGTGCTTTCCATTTATAATAGCAGATGTGGCTTTCTTATGATCCCTTGCCCCACGTCTCCTTTTTAATATCTCATCCATGTTTAGTGCATACCTCTTCCTTTCCCTTTGTCTCGTCAATTCCTTTGGATCTGCTGATTAACCTGCGAGAAAAAAAAATTGAACGATCTACAAAGGCCAAGTAGTTAAGAGTTGGGGATATTTATATTTACCTGAATGGAGGTCCATACCCCAGTTTACGCTGAGGTTCATAAATCCCAATGTTATTTTTCTCATACCGGGCATTGTCCCTCTCCCTCTTAAGTGCTTGCTTTTACTCTATAGGATATAAGTATGAGTTAGCTACGATACATAATATAAGCAAACGTTATTTTTTCTTCTGTACGATATGAATGGAAATTAGCTACGATGCACAATATAAGCAACATTTTTTTCCTTTGTTTTTCTCATACCGTTCATGGTTTGATGTGAGCAACAGTTTACCATTTGACAAGTTGCATCTGTAGGCTTAAGTGGCGCATATAATCCAGTACGTGGGGAAGACTCAATGCCAGGGTCGATATTATTGACATTTTCCCTGTTAAAAGCGGCACTTCGGGGTGTTTTTAATGAAATTGGACCATGAAATGGGGTCTGATTGGACATCATCACATCAACAGGTATGCCTACATCACCATTGTCTGTACAATATCAGTTCACACATAAATGAAAGTATTATGTTTTGTTAAAAAAACATCACCTTCCGCAGCTGGTGTGTATCGTTGTCGGGTGACAGCAGACGGGGCCGTGGGCTTTGTGCAGTGTGAAAATCTTCGTTTGTCAAAAAGAATTGATCGTCGATATGATTATACCTACGATTGGTGTATCATAAAGAACAGAAAAATGGATAACCAGATGATATGGCCACCGGTGTCTTAGATGTAGTGTGCTTTCCATTTATAATAGCAGATGTAGCTTTCTTATGATCCCTTGCCTCACGTCTCTTTTTTTATATGTCATCCATGTTTAGTGCATACCTCTCCCTTTCCCTTTGTCTCGTCAATTCCTTTGGATCTTCTGATTAACCTGTGAGAAAAAAAATCTGTAGGTTCTACAAAGTCCAAGTAGTTAAGAGTTGGGGATATATATATATATACCTGAATTGTTGCTGATCATTATGTCCAGAAATGGAGGTCCGTACCCCAGTTTACGCTGAGAGAATGCCATAGTGTCTTTCCAATGAATCTATTTGTGAATCTCTTTTCCAATGTTGTTGCCAATTTGTTTGAAATACAAGTAACAATTGTACGTCAGCAACTCAGTTTGTCATGTAGATAGGAAATAAGTATCATCATTGCTATGTCAATAAATATCATCATTATTATTTCAGTGAATCTATTTTTGCATGTTAGTTTTGCAAGAACCCTTCTCTGCTCCTTGAAGTGAATATTAGAAACATCACTACCGTCTGAAATATATGCTGTCATTTCTGTCTTGTTCGCACCAATGTTGCAGTGCATAGACCCCTTGGTAAGAAACTACTAAACAGGAATCCTAAAGTGCAGTGTGTACTTCATTTTGTTAATAAAATATTATAGATCATGGTGTCCTGTAGGTAGCAAAAGAGACAACTAATCAGGAATCCTAATAACCAGCGGAGACATAAATATCACATAAATAATTATTTTTGAGGGAAATATCGCATAAATAATGCATGAAATAGGGCAAGAAGAATCGATGGGCTAATGCCAATGTCAGTGTGTGCCAGTGAGCGTACATATGGAAGATGGAAGTAATGGCATTGTGGCAACAACTATTATGTGGGCTGTATGGATTTAGCAATATAGATTTTACAACTCGCGTGGTCAATTCTGGAATGATAGATAATGCATAAGATAGTGATTCAGTTTTTGATGCATAAGAATTATATTTAGTACTTAATTGACGCACACTTAGTACAACTTTGTACTAGAGTTGTACTAAGTGTGCGTCAATTCATATGGATCGGAGGGAGTATGTTTTTAACGTTAAAAAAGATTATTCCTCCCTTGAATATTTTGTGTAGTGTTTACTAATTTTCTATTTATTTACAGTACTTCCTTTGTGTGTCATTCGGTGGACAGATGCAATGATTAATTGGCAGAAAAAGAAATTTATCTAGGAATACCGCTGTGGTCGAAAAATAGGTATGCTCATATTTTTGTGTTTGCTCATATCTCCAGCGGGCAATGCCTCCTCTTATATTGATGAAGCAATATGCTAATTTTTACAGTTTGCATGATTATGTGTGAGTGACTAGGCCAGTTCCCAGCTAAGCTTGTAGGCATGTATACTTTAAAGGAAACCAAGTTCTGCATATATTGAAGCGTTTTGGGCCTATATGGTTCTAACGAATTTGAGGTAAACTCATTGCAATATCATTCCTTTTCTGCCGATTCAATAGGCCTAATTTACTTCTACTATTGTCTTAGTATGTATGCTCATAATATTGTGCAGAATGCCACAGGCATTACTCATTCCTTAACAAACTGCATATACTTGCTACTGTTTAAAAATGACGCTATGCAAAATTCATAGTCCGAGTCTAGAAGTATAGTCCTAGTGAGTACTTCCATCCCATGGGGGTTATACCATTTGATACATAAGTGAACGCAATTTATTAAATGCTTATTTCCATAATTTGTTGGAGGACAAAGAGGACATCTATTTTGTGTATCAACATGATTCATGTAAAATTTCATGAATTGGGTGTTATACTTTCACATATTCATAAAGATACTAAAATAAAATTTTCCTATTTGTCAAGTAGGTTCTTTTTAATTTTTTGATCGCTAAAGGTAAATAAAATGCCCTCGATATGTTTGAACTCTGTAAATAAAATTGAAGGCTGTAGTTCAGATTTGTTGCTACTGCTCTCATTTTTCATGCTAGGGTGCTATGTCAAGCTACAATTTTTGTTTGATGCCTCTATGGCGGGCTTACGCCGGCCTGACCATGTATTGACCAATTGGGATGTTTACAAATGGGAGCAGCGAGAGTAGAGGGGAGGGGGGGGAGTAGAAACGCAGGAAAAAAAGAGAATTACAAGAGAATGGAAAAAAGTATGAGCCTCGCACCAACACTCGCAGCTCAATGAGACAATATAGTGGCTCAGTCACAAAGTAAGCCTTGCGTCGGACCTTGTGTGTATCTCTGAGACCAAAGTATTAGATCATCAATTGTTGCCCTGGCGTCTGCGTCGGACCTTGTGTGTATCTGTGGGACCAAAGTGTTAGATCATCAGCCGCTGCCCTAGCGACGAGGTGAAGTGACTAGTCTTCACCGCGATAAACCTTGGTGTTGCGACGTTTCCATATGTTCTAGAGGATGTTGCCTTTGAAAAATTGTTGCACCCGTAAATTATTCGGTTTCGTTCATGATTTGAACGATGGGTATCGATGCAACACCGACCCTAAGAATGTTGCCTTCGGATGTTGCTTTTGAAATTCGTTGCTTCCGGTGCCCAGTTGATGATTCCGTGTACATTGCACCAATGACCCTAAGAATGTTGCCGTCGGAAATTTGTTGCACCCGTAAAGTAATTGGTTTCGTTCATGATTTCAACGATGGGTATCGATGCATCACCGACCCTAAGAATGTTGCCTTCGGATGTTGCCTTTGGAAATTCGTTGCTTCCGGTGCAAAACGAAAATTTTGCGTACGATGCACCAATGACCCTAAGTACGTTGCCTTCGGAAAATCGTTGCAACCGTAAAATATTCGATTTTGTTCATGATTTCAACGATGTGTATCGATGCATTACCTACCCTTAGAATGTTGCCTTTGGAAATTCGTTGCTTCCGGTGCCCAATCGATGATTCCGTGTACATTGCACCAATGACCCTAACAATGTTGCCTTCGGAAATTCGTTGCACATGTAAAGTAATTGGTTTCGTTCATGATATCAACGATGGGTATCGATGCATCACCGACCCTAAGAATGTTGCCTTCGGATGTTGCCTTTGGAAATTCGTTGCATCCGATGCCAATCGATTTCGTTCATGATTTCAGTGATGGGTATCGATGCATCACCGACCCTAAGAATGTTGCCTTCGGATGCTGCCTTTGAAATTCGTTGCTTCCGGTGCCCAATCGATGATACCGTGTACGATGCACCAATGACCCTAAAAATGTTGCCTTCGGAAAATCGTTGCACCCGTAAAGTAATCGTTTTCATTCATGATTTCAACAATGGGTACCGATGCATCACTGACCCTAAGAATGTTGCCTTCGGATGTTGCCTTTGGTAATTCGTTGCTTCCGGTGCCAAACGATGATTTTGCGTATGATGCACCAATGACCCTAAGAATGTTGCCTTTGGAAAATCGTTGCACCCGTAAAATTTTCGGTTATGTTCATGATTTCAACGATGTGTATCGATGCATTACCTACCCTAAGAATGTTGCCTTCGGATGTTGCCTTTGGAAATTTGTTGCTTCCGGTGCCCAGTCGATGATTCCGTGTACATTGCACCAATGACCCTAAGAATGCTGCCTTCGGAAAATCGCTGCACCCGTAAATTATTCGGTTTCGTTCATGATTTGAACGATGGGTATCGATGCATCACCGACTCTAAGAATGTTGACTTTGGAAATTCGTTGCTTTAGGTGCCCAGTCGATGATTCCGTGTACATTGCACCAATGACCCTAAGAATGCTGCCTTCGGAAATTCGTTGCATACGTAAAGTAATTGGTTTCGTTCATGATATCAACGATGGGTATCGATGCATCACCGACCCTAAGAATGTTGCCTTCGGATGTTGCCTTTGGAAATTCGTTGCTTCCGGTACCAATCGATGATTTCGCGTACGATGCACCATCGACCCTAAGAATATTGCCTTCGGAAAATCGTTGCACCCGTAAATTATTCGGTTTCGTTCATGATTTGAACGATGGGTATCAATGCATCACCGACCCTAAGAATGTTGCCTTAGAAATTTCGTTGCTTTCGGTGCTAATCGATGATTTCGCGTACGATGCACCAGTCACCCCAATAATGTTATCTTCGGAAAATCGTTGCACCCGTAAATTATTCTGTTTCGTTCATGATTTAAACGATGGGTATCGATGCATCACCGACCCTAAGAATGTTTCCTTCGGATGTTGCCTTTGGAAATTCGTTGCTTCCGGTACCCAATCGATGATATCGTGTACGATGCATCAATGACCCTAAGAATGTTGCCTTCGGAAAATCGTTGCACCCGTAAAGTAATCGATTTCGTTCATGATTTCAACAATGGGTATCGATGCATCACCGACCCTAAGAATGGTGCCTTCGGATGTTGCTTTTTAAAATTCGTTGCTTCCGGTGTCCAGTTGATGATTCCGTGTACATTGCACCAATGACCCTAAGAATGTTGCCTTTGGAAATTCGTTGCACACGTGAAGTAATTGGTTTCGTTCATGATTTCAACGATGGGTATCGATGCATCACCGACCCTAAGAATGTTGCCTTCGGATGTTGCCTTTGGAAATTCGTTGCTTCCGGTGCCCAACCGATGATATCGTTTACGATGCATCAATTACCCTAAGAATGTTGCCTTCGGAAAATCGTTGCACCCGTAAAGTAATCGATTTCGTTCATGATTTCAACAATGGGTATCGATGCATCACCGACCCTAAGAATGGTGCCTTCGGATGTTGCTTTTTAAAATTCGTTGCTTCCGGTGTCCAGTTGATGATTCCGTGTACATTGCACCAATGACCCTAAGAATGTTGCCTTTGGAAATTCGTTGCACACGTGAAGTAATTGGTTTCGTTCATGATTTCAACGATGGGTATCGATGCATCACCGACCCTAAGAATGTTGCCTTCGGATGTTGCCTTTGGAAATTCGTTGCTTCCGGTGCCCAACCGATGATATCGTTTACGATGCATTAATTACCCTAAGAATGTTGCCTTCGGAAAATCGTTGCACCCGTAAAGTAATCGATTTCGTTCATGATTTCAACAATGGGTATCGATGCATCACCGACCCTAAGAATGTTGCCTTTGGAAATTCGTTGCTTCCGGTGCCCAATTGATGATATCGTGTACGATGCATCAATTACCCTAAGAATGTTGCCTTCGGAAAATCGTTGCACCCGTAAAGTAATCGATTTCGTTCATGATTTCAACAATGGGTATCGATGCATCACCGACCCTAAGAATGTTGCCTTTAAAAATTCGTTGCTTCCGGTGTCCAGTTGATGATTCCGTGTACATTGCACCAATGACCCTAAGAATGTTGCCTTCGGAAATTCGTTGCACACGTAAAGTAATTGGTTTCGTTCATGATATCAACGATGGGTATCGATGCATCACCGACCCTAAGAATGTTGCCTTCGGATGTTGCCATTGGAAATTCGTTGCTTCCGGTGCCCAATGACCCTAAGAATATTGCCTTCGGAAAATCGTTGCACCCGTAAATTATTCGGTTTCGTTCATGATTTGAACGATGGGTATCGATGCATCACCGACCCTAAGAATGTTTCCTTAGGAAATTCGTTGCTTTTGGTGCCCAGTCGATGATTCCGTGTACATTGCACCAATGACCCTATGAATGTTGTCTTCGAAAATTTGTTGCAACAGTAAAGTAATTGGTTTTGTTCATGATTTCAACGATGGATATCAATGCATCACCGACCCTAAGAATGTTGCCTTCGGATGTTGCCTTTGTAAATTCGTTGCTTCCGGTGCCCAATCGATGATATCGTGTACGATGCACCAATGACCCTAAGAATGTTGCCTTCGGAAAATCGTTGCACCCGTAAAGTACTCGATTTCGTTCATGATTTAAACGATGGGTATTGATGCATCACCGAACCTAAGAATTTTTCCTTTTGAAATTCGTTGCTTCCGGTGCCAATCGATGATTTCACGTATGATGCACCAATGACCCTAAGAATGATACCTTCGGAAAATTGTTGCACCCGTAAAGTAATCGATTTCGTTCATGATTTCAATGATGGGTATCGATGCATCACCTACCCTAAGAATGTTACCTTCGGATGTTGCCTTTGGAAATTCGTTGCTTCCGGTGCCCAATCGATGATATCGTGTACGATGCACCAATGACCCTAAGAATGTTGCCTTCGGAAAATCGTTGCACCCGTAAGATAATCGTTTTCGTTCATGATTTCAACAATGGGTATCGATGCATCACCGACCCTAAGAATGTTTCCTTCGGATGTTGCCTTTGGTAATTCGTTGCTTACGGGGCCAAACGATGATTTTGCGTACGATGCACCAATGACCCTAAGAATGTTGCCTTCGGAAAAACGTTGCACCCGTAAAATATTCGGTTTTGTTCATGATTTCAACGATGCGTATCGATGCATTACCTACCCTAAGAATGTTTCCTTTGGATGTTGCTTTTGGAAATTCGTTGCACCCGTAAAGTAATCGATTTCGTTCATGATTTCAACAAAGGGCATCGATGCATTACCGACCCTAAGAATGTTGCCTTTTGAAATTCGTTGTTTCTGGTGCCAAACGATGATTTTGCGTACGATGCACCAATTACCCTAAGAATGTTGCCTTCGGAAAATCGTTGCACTCGTAAATTATTCTGTTTCGTTCATGATTTGAACGATGGGTATCGATGCATCACCGACCCTAAGAATGTTGCCTTAGGATGTTGCCTTTGGAAATTCGTTCCTTCCGGTGTCCAGTTGATGATTCCGTGTACATTGCACCAATGACCCTAAGGATGTTGCCTTCGGAAATTCGTTGCACACGTAAAGTAATTGGTTTCGTTCATGATTTGAACGATGGGTATCGATGCATCACCGACCCTAAGAATGTTGCCTTAGGATGTTGCCTTTGGAAATTCGTTCCTTCCGGTGTCCAGTTGATGATTCCGTGTACATTGCACCAATGACCCTAAGGATGTTGCCTTCGGAAAACCGTTGCACCCGTAAATTAATCGTTTTCGTTCATGATTTCAACAATGGGTATCGATGCATCACCGACCCGAAGAATGTTGCCTGCGGATGTTGCCTTTGGAAATTCGTTGCTTCCGGTGCCCAATCGATGATACTGTGTACGATGCATCAATTACCCTAAGAATGTTGCTTTCGGAAAATCGTTGCACCCGTAAAGTAATCGTTTTCGTTCATGATTTCAACAATGGGTATCGATGCATCACCGACCCTAAGAATGTTGCCTTCAGATGTTGCCTTTGGAAATTCGTTGCTTCCGGTGCCAAAACATGATTTTGCGTACGATGCATCACGGATCCTAAGAATGTTGCCTTCGGAAAATCGTTGCACCCTTAAATTATTCGGTTTCGTTCATGATTTGAACGATGGGTATCGATGCATCACCGACCCTAAGAATGGTTCCTTCGGATATTGCCTTTGGAAATTCGTTGCTTCCGGTGCCCAGTCGATGATTCCGTGTACATTGCACCAATGACCCTACGAATGTTGTCTTCGAAAATTCATTGCAACAGTAAAGTAATTGGTTTCGTTCATGATTTGAACGATGGGTATCGATGCATCACCGACCCTAAGAATGTTCCCTTCGGATGTTGCCTTTGGAAATTCGTTGCTTCCGGTGCCCAGTCGATGATTCCATGTACATTGCACCAATGACCCTACGAATGTTGTCTTCGAAAATTCGTTTCAACAGTAAAGTAATTGGTTTCGTTCATGATTTCAACGATGGGTATCGATGCATCACCGACCCTAAGAATGTTGCCTTTGGATGTTGCCTTTGTAAATTCGTTGCTTCCGGTGCCCAATCAATGATATCGTGTACGATGCACCAATGACCCTAAGAATGTTGCCTTCGGAAAATCGTTGCACCCGTAAAGTACTCGAATTCGTTCATAAATTTAAACGATGGGTATCGATGCATCACCGAACCTAAGAATGTTGCCTTTTGAAATTCGTTGCTTCCGGTGCCAATCGATGATTTCGTGTACGATGCACCAATGACCCTCAGAATGTTGCCTTCGGAAAATTATTGCACCCGTAAAGTAATCGATTTCGTTCATGATTTCAATGATGGGTATCGATGCATCACCGACCCTAAGAATGTTGCCTTCGGATGTTGCCTTTGGAAATACGTTGCTTCCGGTTTCCAATCGATGATATCGTGTACGATGCACCAATGACACTAAGAATGTTGCCTTCGGAAAATCGTTGCACCCGTAAGGTAATCGTTTTCGTTCATGATTTCTACAATGGGTATCGATGCATCACCGACCCTAAGAATGTTTCCTTCGGGTGTTGCCTTTGGAAATTCGCTGCTTCCGGTGCCCAATTGATGATATTGTGTACGATGCATCAATTACCCTAAGAATGTTGCCTTCGGAAAATCGTTGCACCCGTAAAGTAATCGAATTCGTTCATGATTTCAACAATGGGTATCGATGCATCATCGACCCTAAGAATGTTGCCTTCGGATGTTGCCTTTCGAAATTCGTTGCTTCCGGTGCCAAAACATGATTTAGCGTACGATGCATCTCCGACCCTAAGTATGTTGCCTTCGGAAAATCGTTGCACCCGTTAATTATTCGGTTTCGTTCATGATTTGAACGATGGGTATCGATGCATCACCGACCCTGAGAATGTTGCCTTCGGATGTTGCCTTTGGAAATTCGTTGCTTCCGGTGCCCAGTCGATGATTCCGTGTACATTGCACCAATGACCCTACGAATGTTGTCTAAGCAATAATATATGATTATTCCAATATATCTAAACAAGTTCATAACCATTTTCATACCGTGCTAGAACTGTGTCAGTGAAACAATGATGCATGTGTGGTATAGAAACCCCCAGAGTTCCTAGTTAGCCTCTACATCGATAACTAGTTCATGGTCAACATGATGGTCGTGGTTTCGCGATCATGGACAATTAAGTCTCTTGACTATGATATCACCTCAATGGTTAAGTGACGTGATGAACATTACCCAAAGTAAGCATTACAGCATGATCAAATCTTGTGAAGGTTCAGTGTTGTAATTACAGAACGTGGTAGACCGTTCCTTTGACCGTGAGTACGTGCATAATTGTTATCTTCCCGGATGCTTTGACCTACATCCCACCACCTGACTGAAATATGCGGGTCATAACGGTTGTATCTTGGGTATTCCGTGGAGATATGTTGAGGAGTATTGTTACAAGAGCGGGATTTGTCAATCCATATAATGGATAGATACTCGGGGCCCACTCGGTGAGATTCCATCCATAAAGCTGCAGCGTGTGACTAGGTCACGGGGATGAATATCACGGGAACGAGTGAATGAGGATTAGTTCAGAACGAGGTTGAACCAGACATAGGATGTCATTGATCGAATCTCGGAACAATCCAGTATCGCTGACAAAGGGAATGCTATACGACATAAGGTCCAATCGGTGTTTGATATCCGGAATGCACAGGGGTCATTATGGGCATCCAGGTCCCGCTGATGATCATTGACCGTAGCCTCGTCTCGGTCATGACTGGAGTGTTCTCGGACCGTAGGGTAACACACTTAAGGGCTCGATGAAATCGAAGACCTTTTCGGAGCCATCGGAGTAACCAGAGAATAAAGGAAACAACATCGGAGAAGTACCGTGTTGAACCGAACAAGTTCGGAGTGAACCGAAAGGTGTTCCGGAGCACCGGGAGATGGAATATTATGTTTTAGTTATTAATTAATTGAATTAATAATTAAAATCATTTTATTTCTAATTAATATGTGCAATGGGCCTTAGTGGAGAAAAAGGCCCATTAGGGAAAGAAATAAAAGGAAAAAGAAAAAGAAAAAAAAGGAGTGTAGGGGGGAGGCGCCATGGGCCCTAGGGCCCATGAGGGTGGCGCCCCTCTCCCCCCTTGGCCGCCCCCCCCCCCCTAGCATGTGGGATAGTCCCACATTGCTAAGGGAGGGGGGTTGACTCCCTCCCCTACCCCTATATAAAGAGGGCCATGGTGCACATATTTAATTAAGCCAAATACACAATAAAACGGATTAAATTAGTATTTACTCCGAATTGAGATCGGTTTTCTCCGGTCTTCTCCCCTCCCTAGTGTGAGCCTATAGTGGAATTGAGGCTTCTCTGCTAGAATCAGAGGCCGTCGTGCTGCCGAAGCTCCGTCCGGAGGTCTGCTTCCGCCACCTCCGCTGGATCGGAGAACGGAGGTCGTCATCGAGTCTCGTACGTGTGCGAGTACTACGAGGTACTACACGTGTGGCACTACACCCATCCGGGTGCTCAACACAACCAGGGGGCTGTGAAACTTGATCGACTACATCAACCACGTTTGCGGGAACGTTTCCCGCGCAACGGACTACACCCCGAGGTATGTTATTTCCGCACTCCTTTCCGTTACGGTAATACAGATAGCTAGATCTTGGGTTATGGGAACGCTAGTTAGTAAAATTTGTGTTTTCTGCTGCGAACCCCAACACAACGGTAGTTAATAGTCATGTTTTTTTCTACTCCAGAGCCACAAACTAATATGTGAAATGGAAAGAAAATTTGTCGAACAACTTGCATGCGAGCTTGAGGAGGAAGAGAAGGAGCAGCGTTAAGCGTTGAACCCAAACAGAGAATTGCTTAACCTCATCTTAACAGAATAACTAACTAAAACTCGTTTTCCTAAAATTTATCATAAAACCTGTTTTAGGATAAATCAGTTTTAATTCTTCTAATCCAAACATCCACTAAATGATGAAAGAAACCCAACCATCCTTAGGCCATCCACTCGGCCTCCCTTTGGATCAGGCGTTTGTTTTTACCTGACCTTCAGCATAGCCTCGATCCCTGACGAGTCCGTCAAGCTGAGATGTAAATGTACGATGTGTGAAGAAAAACGTTTATTCTAAACCGGTTGATTATCTCTTGCGTAAACCTCCTCCTCCTATGCTTGCCACGTGCCCCATGGACCCACTTGCCCACTTGTCATCTGATCTCCTCCAATAGAAGAACCTCGTCTCCCCTAGAACGCCCCTCTCCCTCACATCTCTCTTCTCTCTCACCCCTCCTGGATCCCATACATCCCACCGTCGAGTCGCAGCCTCGCCGGAGCTGCAGGCGTTGCGATGCAACACTCTTCGAAAGCCCTCGGCGCTGGGACGCGACACTCGTCGAAGTTGCTGGTGTTGCCACACGGAGATGATGGCCGGAGTTGCCGGGTTGCTACGCAACACTCGTCGGGAGCTTGGCGGTGCTGCGATGCAACACTCGCCGAAGCCGCCGGTGTTGCGACGCAACACTCGCTCGCAGGAGCTGCTGGCGCTGCGACACAACACACGCCGGAAGGTGCCAGTGCCGGGACGCTGCACTCGCCGGAGGTGCTTGCCGGGGTTGAGACGCAGCACTCGTCGAAAGCTTGCCGGTGCTGCGATGCAACACTCGCCGGAGTCGCCGGTGTTGCGACGCAACACTCGATGGGGCTACCGGTGACTCGTCGGAGATACCGGCGTTGCGACGCAACACTAGCCAAAGTTGCCGGTGTTGCGATGGAGCATTCGTCGACGACTTTCCGTGCTGCAATAAAACACTCGCCGACAACATCCCGATAATGTAACGGAGCGTCCGACGACGACTCCGATTTCTTCGGCGACATGGATCGCATGGGGTTATTTGTTTATGTTTTGTTTTCGTGCGACGCTAGTGGCGAGCGAAGGCGCCACGTGTCAAGCATCCATCAATCGGTAGTGTTTGCATCGAACGGTAAATATGTTTTTTTGAGACAAGGATGGTAAGGTCCTGCTTGGATCAGCGTTTCTGACCTATACAGTATAAAATACTAATCTCATCCCTCCATTTCTAATCCAAGAGAAAATTAAGTAGTAACTGGTAATTTACATCTGTAAAATAAATACAGGTGTATAAAATACACCCAATCCAAACAGGGGCTAAAGGTGATGAAACTACCCGCCCGCACCCTTTTCTTTTTGAGGGGGCGCTACTCGCCCGCACCCGCCGCGCTCAGCCCCATCCCTTACATCTTCCCGTTACCATCCTCACCAGTAAACCCTAGCCGCCACCCGCCAATCCCTCCCGCCCGCGTTGCCTTTCTCCCACGCCCGTCTCCACCTCCTGTTCCATGCCACCGCCCCCGTTTCACTCTTTCCCGTGCTGCCTCTTCCCCGCCGCCCGTCTCCACCGTCTTCTGCACCCCCAGGATAGAGAGAAGAGCCTCTCTCTCGTTTCCTCCTCCCGTCACCCCCTGCCTCGCAGCCGCCGCACACAGCAGCGAGCCGAGGAGAAGCCGGCGACGCCCATGCCACCGGACGCGCCGCCGGACTTGCCCCGCCGCACCCCCTGCCTCTCAGCCACCGCACAACAGCGAACCGAGGAGAAGCCGGCGACGCCACGCCACGGGACTGGCCCGAGGAAGATTCGGTGGCCACGAGGAGCGCCGTCTTGGCGGATGACGCCTTGGCAGCGGCGAATAAAGGTGCGGGATTTTATGTCCTTTGGGTTGCGATGGATTCGGGATTTTCTAGGGTTTTGACTCGCTGTTGTAGGTCAAGGAGGGGATAAGTGGGCGGCTACTGCTGCCAAGAGCTCGACAGCAGGAAGGAGACGCCGCAACCATGAGCACCTCAGGCTCAGGCGGCGCCAGGTGGAGCTGATTCGGGAAGCCGTGCCGCAATGGAAGGTCTCCCTTTTCCTCCCTCTCTCTTGTTTCGATTTGGTATGGTGCTAGACTTTGTTCTGTTCCCTCCCTGACGCTAGCATCCATACTGGCGTTGCATACAACAGTGGCAAGAGATTTTTTCAGTAAAATTTTGCTTGAGCATATTTACTTGGAGCAATAATACCTAGTATTAATTGTGAGCTCGTGTGCTAAAGATCAGGGAATGACCTTTCGCTTCAGTACATTTCGCAAATCTCGTAGATTCTTGCGATTTTCATTACAAATATATCACATTGCTAACATAGATTACTCAACATCCTCTGCAATTTTTAAAAAATACATTAAAGAAAATGAAAGGGGTTCAAAGTCTTCAGAGCTCTTTGGCTTTCTAGAACATCTTCAAGTTAGAACGGAAGTAATGTACTGAAGTTTAGTCAATCTCAGGATATCATTTAACTGTAAGTCACTCTCAAGACAACATTTAATTGCAAGTCAATCTCAGGATAGCATTTAACTGCAAGTCAATCTTAGGATATCATTGGCCTGCAAATATGTGTACACACACACCTTGAACAGCAACATCGTCCTGTTTCAAAATTTCACTAAACCGCTAAAGGATAGACACGGTCAAGCAAATGTAATTTTCTCTCTCTACAAAAGCAACATAAGCTTACCAAATCTCTCTAGGAAGGTATCTTCTCAGGGAGCAACGCGAGGTCAACATCTTCCCTTTTGCTAGCATATTGCTCACCATATCTCCTAGGGTCTAGTTAACTATCTCCATAATCAGGAGCACCAGACAGAAAAGCAAATACTCTAGTTGTTTTTTATATTAAGAATAAGCAGTTGGTAGTTAGGCATAAAAACAACAAGTACAAAACTCTTTGCAAAATACACTGTCTTTACAAACATAATTGCGTACCTGACAAGAAGCATTTAGAAACTGTAGAAAGAGACAGGTTATCTTACCCTAAGCAAAAGTAGAACCATACTCTGAATTCAAGTAGTCAATTACAGAAGACATGGCTATTCCAAAAACAAGCCCATCAAGCAAAATTGTATCTGTTTCCTGTCCGGAAGCATCACCTCTCTCGCATGAAGATGTAGGTCGTAGTGTGTCCAGAGCAGCGGCAATTCTGTCCTTGCATGTATCAACCTGCTCATCGATTAACTTACAGTTAAATGCTATCTTGAGATTGACTAAACCCTTCACACTCTGTCTCTAAGAACAAGCGAGAATTTTAACTTAAGTCAGAACGGAAGTAATTTTACATGCCAAATTTTTTTTTACATTTCGAAAATCTCATAAATGCTTGCAGTTTTCACTATAAATATTTCACATTGGCACAGAACGTCACAACTTTGTGAACAGCATCTGGTCGCATTGCTGATACATGGACTGTCTACAAGCTATATCTCCATTGCAGCACACAGTAGTGGTGAACTAATATAATCTGAAGATTTGCATTGTAAAAAACATCCATGACATGAGCAAAATATCGATGTCAAAGGTGTTGCCTTCTACTATGTCAGAACAAGTTGCTATAACAGATCTAGTTATCGAGAAAATTTGTACTGAAATTCATAAATCCCAATGTTATTTTGCACATATCGGGCATTGTCCCTATCCCTCTTAAGTGCTTGCTTTTATTCTATAGGATATAAGTGTGAGTTAGCTACGATACATAATATAAGCAAAACTTATTTTTTCTTCTATACGATATAAATGGAAATTAGCTATGATGCACAATATAAGCAACATTTTTTCCTTTATTTTTCTCATACCGTTCATGGTTTGATGTGAGCAACAGTTTACCATTTGACAAGTTACATCTGTAGGCTTAAGTGGCGCTTGTAATCCAGTACGTAGGGAAGACTCAATGCCAGGGTCGATATTATTGACATTTTCCCTGTTAAATGGGGTCTGATTGGACATCATCACATCAACAGGTATGCCTACATCACCATTGTCTGTACAATACCAGTTCACACATAAATGAAAGTATTATGTTTTGTTAAAAAAACATCACCTTCCACAGCTGGTGTGTATCGTAGTTAGGTGACAGCAGACTGGGCCATGGGCTTTGTGCAGTGTGGAAATATTTGTTTTTCAAAAAGAATTGATCATCGATATGATTATACCTATGATTGGTGTATCATAGAGAACAGAAAAATGGATAAACCAGACGATATGGCCACCGATGTCTTAGATGTAGTGTGCTTTCCATTTATAATAGCAGATGTGGCTTTCTTATGATCCCTTGCCCCACGTCTCCTTTTTAATATCTCATCCATGTTTAGTGCATACCTCTTCCTTTCCCTTTGTCTCGTCAATTCCTTTGGATCTGCTGATTAACCTGCGAGAAAAAAAAACTGAACGATCTACAAAGGCCAAGTAGTTAAGAGTTGGGGATATTTATATTTACCTGAATGGAGGTCCATACCCCAGTTTACGCTGAGGTTCATAAATCCCAATGTTATTTTTCTCATACCGGGCATTGTCCCTCTCCCTCTTAAGTGCTTGCTTTTACTCTATAGGATATAAGTATGAGTTAGCTACGATACATAATATAAGCAAACGTTATTTTTTCTTCTGTACGATATGAATGGAAATTAGCTACGATGCACAATATAAGCAACATTTTTTTCCTTTGTTTTTCTCATACCGTTCATGGTTTGATGTGAGCAACAGTTTACCATTTGACAAGTTGCATCTGTAGGCTTAAGTGGCGCATATAATCCAGTACGTGGGGAAGACTCAATGCCAGGGTCGATATTATTGACATTTTCCCTGTTAAAAGCGGCACTTCGGGGTGTTTTTAATGAAATTGGACCATGAAATGGGGTCTGATTGGACATCATCACATCAACAGGTATGCCTACATCACCATTGTCTGTACAATATCAGTTCACACATAAATGAAAGTATTATGTTTTGTTAAAAAAACATCACCTTCCGCAGCTGGTGTGTATCGTTGTCGGGTGACAGCAGACGGGGCCGTGGGCTTTGTGCAGTGTGAAAATCTTCGTTTGTCAAAAAGAATTGATCGTCGATATGATTATACCTACGATTGGTGTATCATAAAGAACAGAAAAATGGATAACCAGATGATATGGCCACCGGTGTCTTAGATGTAGTGTGCTTTCCATTTATAATAGCAGATGTAGCTTTCTTATGATCCCTTGCCTCACGTCTCTTTTTTTATATGTCATCCATGTTTAGTGCATACCTCTCCCTTTCCCTTTGTCTCGTCAATTCCTTTGGATCTTCTGATTAACCTGTGAGAAAAAAAATCTGTAGGTTCTACAAAGTCCAAGTAGTTAAGAGTTGGGGATATATATATATATACCTGAATTGTTGCTGATCATTATGTCCAGAAATGGAGGTCCGTACCCCAGTTTACGCTGAGAGAATGCCATAGTGTCTTTCCAATGAATCTATTTGTGAATCTCTTTTCCAATGTTGTTGCCAATTTGTTTGAAATACAAGTAACAATTGTACGTCAGCAACTCAGTTTGTCATGTAGATAGGAAATAAGTATCATCATTGCTATGTCAATAAATATCATCATTATTATTTCAGTGAATCTATTTTTGCATGTTAGTTTTGCAAGAACCCTTCTCTGCTCCTTGAAGTGAATATTAGAAACATCACTACCGTCTGAAATATATGCTGTCATTTCTGTCTTGTTCGCACCAATGTTGCAGTGCATAGACCCCTTGGTAAGAAACTACTAAACAGGAATCCTAAAGTGCAGTGTGTACTTCATTTTGTTAATAAAATATTATAGATCATGGTGTCCTGTAGGTAGCAAAAGAGACAACTAATCAGGAATCCTAATAACCAGCGGAGACATAAATATCACATAAATAATTATTTTTGAGGGAAATATCGCATAAATAATGCATGAAATAGGGCAAGAAGAATCGATGGGCTAATGCCAATGTCAGTGTGTGCCAGTGAGCGTACATATGGAAGATGGAAGTAATGGCATTGTGGCAACAACTATTATGTGGGCTGTATGGATTTAGCAATATAGATTTTACAACTCGCGTGGTCAATTCTGGAATGATAGATAATGCATAAGATAGTGATTCAGTTTTTGATGCATAAGAATTATATTTAGTACTTAATTGACGCACACTTAGTACAACTTTGTACTAGAGTTGTACTAAGTGTGCGTCAATTCATATGGATCGGAGGGAGTATGTTTTTAACGTTAAAAAAGATTATTCCTCCCTTGAATATTTTGTGTAGTGTTTACTAATTTTCTATTTATTTACAGTACTTCCTTTGTGTGTCATTCGGTGGACAGATGCAATGATTAATTGGCAGAAAAAGAAATTTATCTAGGAATACCGCTGTGGTCGAAAAATAGGTATGCTCATATTTTTGTGTTTGCTCATATCTCCAGCGGGCAATGCCTCCTCTTATATTGATGAAGCAATATGCTAATTTTTACAGTTTGCATGATTATGTGTGAGTGACTAGGCCAGTTCCCAGCTAAGCTTGTAGGCATGTATACTTTAAAGGAAACCAAGTTCTGCATATATTGAAGCGTTTTGGGCCTATATGGTTCTAACGAATTTGAGGTAAACTCATTGCAATATCATTCCTTTTCTGCCGATTCAATAGGCCTAATTTACTTCTACTATTGTCTTAGTATGTATGCTCATAATATTGTGCAGAATGCCACAGGCATTACTCATTCCTTAACAAACTGCATATACTTGCTACTGTTTAAAAATGACGCTATGCAAAATTCATAGTCCGAGTCTAGAAGTATAGTCCTAGTGAGTACTTCCATCCCATGGGGGTTATACCATTTGATACATAAGTGAACGCAATTTATTAAATGCTTATTTCCATAATTTGTTGGAGGACAAAGAGGACATCTATTTTGTGTATCAACATGATTCATGTAAAATTTCATGAATTGGGTGTTATACTTTCACATATTCATAAAGATACTAAAATAAAATTTTCCTATTTGTCAAGTAGGTTCTTTTTAATTTTTTGATCGCTAAAGGTAAATAAAATGCCCTCGATATGTTTGAACTCTGTAAATAAAATTGAAGGCTGTAGTTCAGATTTGTTGCTACTGCTCTCATTTTTCATGCTAGGGTGCTATGTCAAGCTACAATTTTTGTTTGATGCCTCTATGGCGGGCTTACGCCGGCCTGACCATGTATTGACCAATTGGGATGTTTACAAATGGGAGCAGCGAGAGTAGAGGGGAGGGGGGGGAGTAGAAACGCAGGAAAAAAAGAGAATTACAAGAGAATGGAAAAAAGTATGAGCCTCGCACCAACACTCGCAGCTCAATGAGACAATATAGTGGCTCAGTCACAAAGTAAGCCTTGCGTCGGACCTTGTGTGTATCTCTGAGACCAAAGTATTAGATCATCAATTGTTGCCCTGGCGTCTGCGTCGGACCTTGTGTGTATCTGTGGGACCAAAGTGTTAGATCATCAGCCGCTGCCCTAGCGACGAGGTGAAGTGACTAGTCTTCACCGCGATAAACCTTGGTGTTGCGACGTTTCCATATGTTCTAGAGGATGTTGCCTTTGAAAAATTGTTGCACCCGTAAATTATTCGGTTTCGTTCATGATTTGAACGATGGGTATCGATGCAACACCGACCCTAAGAATGTTGCCTTCGGATGTTGCTTTTGAAATTCGTTGCTTCCGGTGCCCAGTTGATGATTCCGTGTACATTGCACCAATGACCCTAAGAATGTTGCCGTCGGAAATTTGTTGCACCCGTAAAGTAATTGGTTTCGTTCATGATTTCAACGATGGGTATCGATGCATCACCGACCCTAAGAATGTTGCCTTCGGATGTTGCCTTTGGAAATTCGTTGCTTCCGGTGCAAAACGAAAATTTTGCGTACGATGCACCAATGACCCTAAGTACGTTGCCTTCGGAAAATCGTTGCAACCGTAAAATATTCGATTTTGTTCATGATTTCAACGATGTGTATCGATGCATTACCTACCCTTAGAATGTTGCCTTTGGAAATTCGTTGCTTCCGGTGCCCAATCGATGATTCCGTGTACATTGCACCAATGACCCTAACAATGTTGCCTTCGGAAATTCGTTGCACATGTAAAGTAATTGGTTTCGTTCATGATATCAACGATGGGTATCGATGCATCACCGACCCTAAGAATGTTGCCTTCGGATGTTGCCTTTGGAAATTCGTTGCATCCGATGCCAATCGATTTCGTTCATGATTTCAGTGATGGGTATCGATGCATCACCGACCCTAAGAATGTTGCCTTCGGATGCTGCCTTTGAAATTCGTTGCTTCCGGTGCCCAATCGATGATACCGTGTACGATGCACCAATGACCCTAAAAATGTTGCCTTCGGAAAATCGTTGCACCCGTAAAGTAATCGTTTTCATTCATGATTTCAACAATGGGTACCGATGCATCACTGACCCTAAGAATGTTGCCTTCGGATGTTGCCTTTGGTAATTCGTTGCTTCCGGTGCCAAACGATGATTTTGCGTATGATGCACCAATGACCCTAAGAATGTTGCCTTTGGAAAATCGTTGCACCCGTAAAATTTTCGGTTATGTTCATGATTTCAACGATGTGTATCGATGCATTACCTACCCTAAGAATGTTGCCTTCGGATGTTGCCTTTGGAAATTTGTTGCTTCCGGTGCCCAGTCGATGATTCCGTGTACATTGCACCAATGACCCTAAGAATGCTGCCTTCGGAAAATCGCTGCACCCGTAAATTATTCGGTTTCGTTCATGATTTGAACGATGGGTATCGATGCATCACCGACTCTAAGAATGTTGACTTTGGAAATTCGTTGCTTTAGGTGCCCAGTCGATGATTCCGTGTACATTGCACCAATGACCCTAAGAATGCTGCCTTCGGAAATTCGTTGCATACGTAAAGTAATTGGTTTCGTTCATGATATCAACGATGGGTATCGATGCATCACCGACCCTAAGAATGTTGCCTTCGGATGTTGCCTTTGGAAATTCGTTGCTTCCGGTACCAATCGATGATTTCGCGTACGATGCACCATCGACCCTAAGAATATTGCCTTCGGAAAATCGTTGCACCCGTAAATTATTCGGTTTCGTTCATGATTTGAACGATGGGTATCAATGCATCACCGACCCTAAGAATGTTGCCTTAGAAATTTCGTTGCTTTCGGTGCTAATCGATGATTTCGCGTACGATGCACCAGTCACCCCAATAATGTTATCTTCGGAAAATCGTTGCACCCGTAAATTATTCTGTTTCGTTCATGATTTAAACGATGGGTATCGATGCATCACCGACCCTAAGAATGTTTCCTTCGGATGTTGCCTTTGGAAATTCGTTGCTTCCGGTACCCAATCGATGATATCGTGTACGATGCATCAATGACCCTAAGAATGTTGCCTTCGGAAAATCGTTGCACCCGTAAAGTAATCGATTTCGTTCATGATTTCAACAATGGGTATCGATGCATCACCGACCCTAAGAATGGTGCCTTCGGATGTTGCTTTTTAAAATTCGTTGCTTCCGGTGTCCAGTTGATGATTCCGTGTACATTGCACCAATGACCCTAAGAATGTTGCCTTTGGAAATTCGTTGCACACGTGAAGTAATTGGTTTCGTTCATGATTTCAACGATGGGTATCGATGCATCACCGACCCTAAGAATGTTGCCTTCGGATGTTGCCTTTGGAAATTCGTTGCTTCCGGTGCCCAACCGATGATATCGTTTACGATGCATCAATTACCCTAAGAATGTTGCCTTCGGAAAATCGTTGCACCCGTAAAGTAATCGATTTCGTTCATGATTTCAACAATGGGTATCGATGCATCACCGACCCTAAGAATGGTGCCTTCGGATGTTGCTTTTTAAAATTCGTTGCTTCCGGTGTCCAGTTGATGATTCCGTGTACATTGCACCAATGACCCTAAGAATGTTGCCTTTGGAAATTCGTTGCACACGTGAAGTAATTGGTTTCGTTCATGATTTCAACGATGGGTATCGATGCATCACCGACCCTAAGAATGTTGCCTTCGGATGTTGCCTTTGGAAATTCGTTGCTTCCGGTGCCCAACCGATGATATCGTTTACGATGCATTAATTACCCTAAGAATGTTGCCTTCGGAAAATCGTTGCACCCGTAAAGTAATCGATTTCGTTCATGATTTCAACAATGGGTATCGATGCATCACCGACCCTAAGAATGTTGCCTTTGGAAATTCGTTGCTTCCGGTGCCCAATTGATGATATCGTGTACGATGCATCAATTACCCTAAGAATGTTGCCTTCGGAAAATCGTTGCACCCGTAAAGTAATCGATTTCGTTCATGATTTCAACAATGGGTATCGATGCATCACCGACCCTAAGAATGTTGCCTTTAAAAATTCGTTGCTTCCGGTGTCCAGTTGATGATTCCGTGTACATTGCACCAATGACCCTAAGAATGTTGCCTTCGGAAATTCGTTGCACACGTAAAGTAATTGGTTTCGTTCATGATATCAACGATGGGTATCGATGCATCACCGACCCTAAGAATGTTGCCTTCGGATGTTGCCATTGGAAATTCGTTGCTTCCGGTGCCCAATGACCCTAAGAATATTTCCTTCGGAAAATCGTTGCACCCGTAAATTATTCGGTTTCGTTCATGATTTGAACGATGGGTATCGATGCATCACCGACCCTAAGAATGTTTCCTTAGGAAATTCGTTGCTTTTGGTGCCCAGTCGATGATTCCGTGTACATTGCACCAATGACCCTATGAATGTTGTCTTCGAAAATTTGTTGCAACAGTAAAGTAATTGGTTTTGTTCATGATTTCAACGATGGATATCAATGCATCACCGACCCTAAGAATGTTGCCTTCGGATGTTGCCTTTGTAAATTCGTTGCTTCCGGTGCCCAATCGATGATATCGTGTACGATGCACCAATGACCCTAAGAATGTTGCCTTCGGAAAATCGTTGCACCCGTAAAGTACTCGATTTCGTTCATGATTTAAACGATGGGTATTGATGCATCACCGAACCTAAGAATTTTTCCTTTTGAAATTCGTTGCTTCCGGTGCCAATCGATGATTTCACGTATGATGCACCAATGACCCTAAGAATGATACCTTCGGAAAATTGTTGCACCCGTAAAGTAATCGATTTCGTTCATGATTTCAATGATGGGTATCGATGCATCACCTACCCTAAGAATGTTACCTTCGGATGTTGCCTTTGGAAATTCGTTGCTTCCGGTGCCCAATCGATGATATCGTGTACGATGCACCAATGACCCTAAGAATGTTGCCTTCGGAAAATCGTTGCACCCGTAAGATAATCGTTTTCGTTCATGATTTCAACAATGGGTATCGATGCATCACCGACCCTAAGAATGTTTCCTTCGGATGTTGCCTTTGGTAATTCGTTGCTTACGGGGCCAAACGATGATTTTGCGTACGATGCACCAATGACCCTAAGAATGTTGCCTTCGGAAAAACGTTGCACCCGTAAAATATTCGGTTTTGTTCATGATTTCAACGATGCGTATCGATGCATTACCTACCCTAAGAATGTTTCCTTTGGATGTTGCTTTTGGAAATTCGTTGCACCCGTAAAGTAATCGATTTCGTTCATGATTTCAACAAAGGGCATCGATGCATTACCGACCCTAAGAATGTTGCCTTTTGAAATTCGTTGTTTCTGGTGCCAAACGATGATTTTGCGTACGATGCACCAATTACCCTAAGAATGTTGCCTTCGGAAAATCGTTGCACTCGTAAATTATTCTGTTTCGTTCATGATTTGAACGATGGGTATCGATGCATCACCGACCCTAAGAATGTTGCCTTAGGATGTTGCCTTTGGAAATTCGTTCCTTCCGGTGTCCAGTTGATGATTCCGTGTACATTGCACCAATGACCCTAAGGATGTTGCCTTCGGAAATTCGTTGCACACGTAAAGTAATTGGTTTCGTTCATGATTTGAACGATGGGTATCGATGCATCACCGACCCTAAGAATGTTGCCTTAGGATGTTGCCTTTGGAAATTCGTTCCTTCCGGTGTCCAGTTGATGATTCCGTGTACATTGCACCAATGACCCTAAGGATGTTGCCTTCGGAAAACCGTTGCACCCGTAAATTAATCGTTTTCGTTCATGATTTCAACAATGGGTATCGATGCATCACCGACCCGAAGAATGTTGCCTGCGGATGTTGCCTTTGGAAATTCGTTGCTTCCGGTGCCCAATCGATGATACTGTGTACGATGCATCAATTACCCTAAGAATGTTGCTTTCGGAAAATCGTTGCACCCGTAAAGTAATCGTTTTCGTTCATGATTTCAACAATGGGTATCGATGCATCACCGACCCTAAGAATGTTGCCTTCAGATGTTGCCTTTGGAAATTCGTTGCTTCCGGTGCCAAAACATGATTTTGCGTACGATGCATCACGGATCCTAAGAATGTTGCCTTCGGAAAATCGTTGCACCCTTAAATTATTCGGTTTCGTTCATGATTTGAACGATGGGTATCGATGCATCACCGACCCTAAGAATGGTTCCTTCGGATATTGCCTTTGGAAATTCGTTGCTTCCGGTGCCCAGTCGATGATTCCGTGTACATTGCACCAATGACCCTACGAATGTTGTCTTCGAAAATTCATTGCAACAGTAAAGTAATTGGTTTCGTTCATGATTTGAACGATGGGTATCGATGCATCACCGACCCTAAGAATGTTCCCTTCGGATGTTGCCTTTGGAAATTCGTTGCTTCCGGTGCCCAGTCGATGATTCCATGTACATTGCACCAATGACCCTACGAATGTTGTCTTCGAAAATTCGTTTCAACAGTAAAGTAATTGGTTTCGTTCATGATTTCAACGATGGGTATCGATGCATCACCGACCCTAAGAATGTTGCCTTTGGATGTTGCCTTTGTAAATTCGTTGCTTCCGGTGCCCAATCAATGATATCGTGTACGATGCACCAATGACCCTAAGAATGTTGCCTTCGGAAAATCGTTGCACCCGTAAAGTACTCGAATTCGTTCATAAATTTAAACGATGGGTATCGATGCATCACCGAACCTAAGAATGTTGCCTTTTGAAATTCGTTGCTTCCGGTGCCAATCGATGATTTCGTGTACGATGCACCAATGACCCTCAGAATGTTGCCTTCGGAAAATTATTGCACCCGTAAAGTAATCGATTTCGTTCATGATTTCAATGATGGGTATCGATGCATCACCGACCCTAAGAATGTTGCCTTCGGATGTTGCCTTTGGAAATACGTTGCTTCCGGTTTCCAATCGATGATATCGTGTACGATGCACCAATGACACTAAGAATGTTGCCTTCGGAAAATCGTTGCACCCGTAAGGTAATCGTTTTCGTTCATGATTTCTACAATGGGTATCGATGCATCACCGACCCTAAGAATGTTTCCTTCGGGTGTTGCCTTTGGAAATTCGCTGCTTCCGGTGCCCAATTGATGATATTGTGTACGATGCATCAATTACCCTAAGAATGTTGCCTTCGGAAAATCGTTGCACCCGTAAAGTAATCGATTTCGTTCATGATTTCAACAATGGGTATCGATGCATCATCGACCCTAAGAATGTTGCCTTCGGATGTTGCCTTTCGAAATTCGTTGCTTCCGGTGCCAAAACATGATTTAGCGTACGATGCATCTCCGACCCTAAGTATGTTGCCTTCGGAAAATCGTTGCACCCGTTAATTATTCGGTTTCGTTCATGATTTGAACGATGGGTATCGATGCATCACCGACCCTGAGAATGTTGCCTTCGGATGTTGCCTTTGGAAATTCGTTGCTTCCGGTGCCCAGTCGATGATTCCGTGTACATTGCACCAATGACCCTACGAATGTTGTCTAAGCAATAATATATGATTATTCCAATATATCTAAACAAGTTCATAACCATTTTCATACCGTGCTAGAACTGTGTCAGTGAAACAATGATGCATGTGTGGTATAGAAACCCCCAGAGTTCCTAGTTAGCCTCTACATCGATAACTAGTTCATGGTCAACATGATGGTCGTGGTTTCGCGATCATGGACAATTAAGTCTCTTGACTATGATATCACCTCAATGGTTAAGTGACGTGATGAACATTACCCAAAGTAAGCATTACAGCATGATCAAATCTTGTGAAGGTTCAGTGTTGTAATTACAGAACGTGGTAGACCGTTCCTTTGACCGTGAGTACGTGCATAATTGTTATCTTCCCGGATGCTTTGACCTACATCCCACCACCTGACTGAAATATGCGGGTCATAACGGTTGTATCTTGGGTATTCCGTGGAGATATGTTGAGGAGTATTGTTACAAGAGCGGGATTTGTCAATCCATATAATGGATAGATACTCGGGGCCCACTCGGTGAGATTCCATCCATAAAGCTGCAGCGTGTGACTAGGTCACGGGGATGAATATCACGGGAACGAGTGAATGAGGATTAGTTCAGAACGAGGTTGAACCAGACATAGGATGTCATTGATCGAATCTCGGAACAATCCAGTATCGCTGACAAAGGGAATGCTATACGACATAAGGTCCAATCGGTGTTTGATATCCGGAATGCACAGGGGTCATTATGGGCATCCAGGTCCCGCTGATGATCATTGACCGTAGCCTCGTCTCGGTCATGACTGGAGTGTTCTCGGACCGTAGGGTAACACACTTAAGGGCTCGATGAAATCGAAGACCTTTTCGGAGCCATCGGAGTAACCAGAGAATAAAGGAAACAACATCGGAGAAGTACCGTGTTGAACCGAACAAGTTCGGAGTGAACCGAAAGGTGTTCCGGAGCACCGGGAGATGGAATATTATGTTTTAGTTATTAATTAATTGAATTAATAATTAAAATCATTTTATTTCTAATTAATATGTGCAATGGGCCTTAGTGGAGAAAAAGGCCCATTAGGGAAAGAAATAAAAGGAAAAAGAAAAAGAAAAAAAAGGAGTGTAGGGGGGAGGCGCCATGGGCCCTAGGGCCCATGAGGGTGGCGCCCCTCTCCCCCCTTGGCCGCCCCCCCCCCCTAGCATGTGGGATAGTCCCACATTGCTAAGGGAGGGGGGTTGACTCCCTCCCCTACCCCTATATAAAGAGGGCCATGGTGCACATATTTAATTAAGCCAAATACACAATAAAACGGATTAAATTAGTATTTACTCCGAATTGAGATCGGTTTTCTCCGGTCTTCTCCCCTCCCTAGTGTGAGCCTATAGTGGAATTGAGGCTTCTCTGCTAGAATCAGAGGCCGTCGTGCTGCCGAAGCTCCGTCCGGAGGTCTGCTTCCGCCACCTCCGCTGGATCGGAGAACGGAGGTCGTCATCGAGTCTCGTACGTGTGCGAGTACTACGAGGTACTACACGTGTGGCACTACACCCATCCGGGTGCTCAACACAACCAGGGGGCTGTGAAACTTGATCGACTACATCAACCACGTTTGCGGGAACGTTTCCCGCGCAACGGACTACACCCCGAGGTATGTTATTTCCGCACTCCTTTCCGTTACGGTAATACAGATAGCTAGATCTTGGGTTATGGGAACGCTAGTTAGTAAAATTTGTGTTTTCTGCTGCGAACCCCAACACAACGGTAGTTAATAGTCATGTTTTTTTCTACTCCAGAGCCACAAACTAATATGTGAAATGGAAAGAAAATTTGTCGAACAACTTGCATGCGAGCTTGAGGAGGAAGAGAAGGAGCAGCGTTAAGCGTTGAACCCAAACAGAGAATTGCTTAACCTCATCTTAACAGAATAACTAACTAAAACTCGTTTTCCTAAAATTTATCATAAAACCTGTTTTAGGATAAATCAGTTTTAATTCTTCTAATCCAAACATCCACTAAATGATGAAAGAAACCCAACCATCCTTAGGCCATCCACTCGGCCTCCCTTTGGATCAGGCGTTTGTTTTTACCTGACCTTCAGCATAGCCTCGATCCCTGACGAGTCCGTCAAGCTGAGATGTAAATGTACGATGTGTGAAGAAAAACGTTTATTCTAAACCGGTTGATTATCTCTTGCGTAAACCTCCTCCTCCTATGCTTGCCACGTGCCCCATGGACCCACTTGCCCACTTGTCATCTGATCTCCTCCAATAGAAGAACCTCGTCTCCCCTAGAACGCCCCTCTCCCTCACATCTCTCTTCTCTCTCACCCCTCCTGGATCCCATACATCCCACCGTCGAGTCGCAGCCTCGCCGGAGCTGCAGGCGTTGCGATGCAACACTCTTCGAAAGCCCTCGGCGCTGGGACGCGACACTCGTCGAAGTTGCTGGTGTTGCCACACGGAGATGATGGCCGGAGTTGCCGGGTTGCTACGCAACACTCGTCGGGAGCTTGGCGGTGCTGCGATGCAACACTCGCCGAAGCCGCCGGTGTTGCGACGCAACACTCGCTCGCAGGAGCTGCTGGCGCTGCGACACAACACACGCCGGAAGGTGCCAGTGCCGGGACGCTGCACTCGCCGGAGGTGCTTGCCGGGGTTGAGACGCAGCACTCGTCGAAAGCTTGCCGGTGCTGCGATGCAACACTCGCCGGAGTCGCCGGTGTTGCGACGCAACACTCGATGGGGCTACCGGTGACTCGTCGGAGCTACCGGCGTTGCGACGCAACACTAGCCAAAGTTGCCGGTGTTGCGATGGAGCATTCGTCGACGACTTTCCGTGCTGCAATAAAACACTCGCCGACAACATCCCGATAATGTAACGGAGCGTCCGACGACGACTCCGATTTCTTCGGCGACATGGATCGCATGGGGTTATTTGTTTATGTTTTGTTTTCGTGCGACGCTAGTGGCGAGCGAAGGCGCCACGTGTCAAGCATCCATCAATCGGTAGTGTTTGCATCGAACGGTAAATATGTTTTTTTGAGACAAGGATGGTAAGGTCCTGCTTGGATCAGCGTTTCTGACCTATACAGTATAAAATACTAATCTCATCCCTCCATTTCTAATCCAAGAGAAAATTAAGTAGTAACTGGTAATTTACATCTGTAAAATAAATACAGGTGTATAAAATACACCCAATCCAAACAGGGGCTAAAGGTGATGAAACTACCCGCCCGCACCCTTTTCTTTTTGAGGGGGCGCTACTCGCCCGCACCCGCCGCGCTCAGCCCCATCCCTTACATCTTCCCGTTACCATCCTCACCAGTAAACCCTAGCCGCCACCCGCCAATCCCTCCCGCCCGCGTTGCCTTTCTCCCACGCCCGTCTCCACCTCCTGTTCCATGCCACCGCCCCCGTTTCACTCTTTCCCGTGCTGCCTCTTCCCCGCCGCCCGTCTCCACCGTCTTCTGCACCCCCAGGATAGAGAGAAGAGCCTCTCTCTCGTTTCCTCCTCCCGTCACCCCCTGCCTCGCAGCCGCCGCACACAGCAGCGAGCCGAGGAGAAGCCGGCGACGCCCATGCCACCGGACGCGCCGCCGGACTTGCCCCGCCGCACCCCCTGCCTCTCAGCCACCGCACAACAGCGAACCGAGGAGAAGCCGGCGACGCCACGCCACGGGACTGGCCCGAGGAAGATTCGGTGGCCACGAGGAGCGCCGTCTTGGCGGATGACGCCTTGGCAGCGGCGAATAAAGGTGCGGGATTTTATGTCCTTTGGGTTGCGATGGATTCGGGATTTTCTAGGGTTTTGACTCGCTGTTGTAGGTCAAGGAGGGGATAAGTGGGCGGCTACTGCTGCCAAGAGCTCGACAGCAGGAAGGAGACGCCGCAACCATGAGCACCTCAGGCTCAGGCGGCGCCAGGTGGAGCTGATTCGGGAAGCCGTGCCGCAATGGAAGGTCTCCCTTTTCCTCCCTCTCTCTTGTTTCGATTTGGTATGGTGCTAGACTTTGTTCTGTTCCCTCCCTGACGCTAGCATCCATACTGGCGTTGCATACAACAGTGGCAAGAGATTTTTTCAGTAAAATTTTGCTTGAGCATATTTACTTGGAGCAATAATACCTAGTATTAATTGTGAGCTCGTGTGCTAAAGATCAGGGAATGACCTTTCGCTTCAGTACATTTCGCAAATCTCGTAGATTCTTGCGATTTTCATTACAAATATATCACATTGCTAACATAGATTACTCAACATCCTCTGCAATTTTTAAAAAATACATTAAAGAAAATGAAAGGGGTTCAAAGTCTTCAGAGCTCTTTGGCTTTCTAGAACATCTTCAAGTTAGAACGGAAGTAATGTACTGAAGTTTAGTCAATCTCAGGATATCATTTAACTGTAAGTCACTCTCAAGACAACATTTAATTGCAAGTCAATCTCAGGATAGCATTTAACTGCAAGTCAATCTTAGGATATCATTGGCCTGCAAATATGTGTACACACACACCTTGAACAGCAACATCGTCCTGTTTCAAAATTTCACTAAACCGCTAAAGGATAGACACGGTCAAGCAAATGTAATTTTCTCTCTCTACAAAAGCAACATAAGCTTACCAAATCTCTCTAGGAAGGTATCTTCTCAGGGAGCAACGCGAGGTCAACATCTTCCCTTTTGCTAGCATATTGCTCACCATATCTCCTAGGGTCTAGTTAACTATCTCCATAATCAGGAGCACCAGACAGAAAAGCAAATACTCTAGTTGTTTTTTATATTAAGAATAAGCAGTTGGTAGTTAGGCATAAAAACAACAAGTACAAAACTCTTTGCAAAATACACTGTCTTTACAAACATAATTGCGTACCTGACAAGAAGCATTTAGAAACTGTAGAAAGAGACAGGTTATCTTACCCTAAGCAAAAGTAGAACCATACTCTGAATTCAAGTAGTCAATTACAGAAGACATGGCTATTCCAAAAACAAGCCCATCAAGCAAAATTGTATCTGTTTCCTGTCCGGAAGCATCACCTCTCTCGCATGAAGATGTAGGTCGTAGTGTGTCCAGAGCAGCGGCAATTCTGTCCTTGCATGTATCAACCTGCTCATCGATTAACTTACAGTTAAATGCTATCTTGAGATTGACTAAACCCTTCACACTCTGTCTCTAAGAACAAGCGAGAATTTTAACTTAAGTCAGAACGGAAGTAATTTTACATGCCCAATTTTTTTTTACATTTCGAAAATCTCATAAATGCTTGCAGTTTTCACTATAAATATTTCACATTGGCACAGAACGTCACAACTTTGTGAACAGCATCTGGTCGCATTGCTGATACATGGACTGTCTACAAGCTATATCTCCATTGCAGCACACAGTAGTGGTGAACTAATATAATCTGAAGATTTGCATTGTAAAAAACATCCATGACATGAGCAAAATATCGATGTCAAAGGTGTTGCCTTCTACTATGTCAGAACAAGTTGCTATAACAGATCTAGTTATCGAGAAAATTTGTACTGAAATTCATAAATCCCAATGTTATTTTGCACATATCGGGCATTGTCCCTATCCCTCTTAAGTGCTTGCTTTTATTCTATAGGATATAAGTGTGAGTTAGCTACGATACATAATATAAGCAAAACTTATTTTTTCTTCTATACGATATAAATGGAAATTAGCTATGATGCACAATATAAGCAACATTTTTTCCTTTATTTTTCTCATACCGTTCATGGTTTGATGTGAGCAACAATTTACCATTTGACAAGTTACATCTGTAGGCTTAAGTGGCGCTTGTAATCCAGTACGTAGGGAAGACTCAATGCCAGGGTCGATATTATTGACATTTTCCCTGTTAAATGGGGTCTGATTGGACATCATCACATCAACAGGTATGCCTACATCACCATTGTCTGTACAATACCAGTTCACACATAAATGAAAGTATTATGTTTTGTTAAAAAAACATCACCTTCCACAGCTGGTGTGTATCGTAGTTAGGTGACAGCAGACTGGGCCATGGGCTTTGTGCAGTGTGGAAATATTTGTTTTTCAAAAAGAATTGATCATCGATATGATTATACCTATGATTGGTGTATCATAGAGAACAGAAAAATGGATAAACCAGACGATATGGCCACCGATGTCTTAGATGTAGTGTGCTTTCCATTTATAATAGCAGATGTGGCTTTCTTATGATCCCTTGCCCCACGTCTCCTTTTTAATATCTCATCCATGTTTAGTGCATACCTCTTCCTTTCCCTTTGTCTCGTCAATTCCTTTGGATCTGCTGATTAACCTGCGAGAAAAAAAACTGAACGATCTACAAAGGCCAAGTAGTTAAGAGTTGGGGATATATATATTTACCTGAATGGAGGTCCATACCCCAGTTTACGCTGAGGTTCATAAATCCCAATGTTATTTTGCTCATACCGGGCATTGTCCCTCTCCCTCTTAAGTGCTTGCTTTTACTCTATAGGATATAAGTGTGAGTTAGCTACGATACATAATATAAGCAAACGTTATTTTTTCTTCTGTACGATATGAATGGAAATTAGCTACGATGCACAATATAAGCAACATTTTTTTCCTTTGTTTTTCTCATACCGTTCATGGTTTGATGTGAGCAACAGTTTACCATTTGACAAGTTGCATCTGTAGGCTCAAGTGGCGCATATAATCCAGTACGTGGGGAAGACTCAATGCCAGGGTCGATATTATTGACATTTTCCCTGTTAAAAGCGGCACTTCGGGGTGTTTTTAATGAAATTGGACCATGAAATGGGGTCTGATTGGACATCATCACATCAACAGGTATGCCTACATCACCATTGTTTGTACAATATCAGTTCACACATAAATGAAAGTATTATGTTTTGTTAAAAAAACATCACCTTCCGCAGCTGGTGTGTATCGTTGTCGGGTGACAGCAGACGGGGCCGTGGGCTTTGTGCAGTGTGAAAATCTTCGTTTGTCAAAAAGAATTGATCATCGATATGATTATACCTACGATTGGTGTATCATAAAGAACAGAAAAATGGATAACCAGATGATATGGCCACCGGTGTCTTAGATGTAGTGTGCTTTCCATTTATAATAGCAGATGTAGCTTTCTTATGATCCCTTGCCTCACGTCTCTTTTTTATATCTCATCCATGTTTAGTGCATACCTCTCCCTTTCCCTTTGTCTCGTCAATTCCTTTGGATCTTCTGATTAACCTGTGAGAAAAAAAATCTGTAGGATCTACAAAGTCCAAGTAGTTAAGAGTTGGGGATATATATATATATACCTTAATTGTTGCTGATCATTATGTCCAGAAATGGAGGTCCGTACCCCAGTTTACGCTGAGAGAAGGCCATAGTGTCTTTCCAATGAATCTATTTGTGAATCTCTTTTCCAATGCTGTTGCCAATTTGTTTGAAATACAAGTAACAATTGTACGTCAGCAACTCAGTTTGTCATGTAGATAGGAAATAAGTATCATCATTGCTATGTCAATAAATATCATCATTATTATTTCAGTGAATCTATTTTTGCATGTTAGTTTTGCAAGAACCCTTCTCTGCTCCTTGAACTGAATATTAGAAACATCACTACCGTCTGAAATATATGCTGTCATTTCTGTCTTGTTCGCACCAATGTTGCAGTGCATAGACCCCTTGGTAAGAAACTACTAAACAGGAATCCTAAAGTGCAGTGTGTACTTCATTTTGTTAATAAAATATTATAGATCATGGTGTCCTGTAGGTAGCAAAAGAGACAACTAATCAGGAATCCTAATAACCAGTGGAGACATAAAGATCACATAAATAATTATATTTGAGGGAAATATCGCATAAATAATGCATGAAATAGGGCAAGAAGAATTGATGGGCTAGTGCCAATGTCAGTGTGTGCCAGTGAGCGTACATATGGAAGATGGAAGTAATGGCATTGTGGCAACAACTATTATGTGGGCTGTATGGATTTAGCAATATATATTTTACAACTCGCGTGGTCAATTCTGGAATGATAGATCATGCATAAGATAGTGATTCAGTTTTTGATGCATAAGAATTATATTTAGTACTTAATTGACGCACACTTAGTACAACTTTGTACTAGAGTTGTACTAAGTGTGCGTCAATTCATATGGATCGGAGGGAGTATGTTTTTAACGTTAAAAAAGATTATTCCTCCCTTGAATATTTTGTGTAGTGTTTACTAATTTTCTATTTATTTACAGTACTTCCTTTGTGTGTCATTCGGTGGACAGATGCAATGATTAATTGGCAGAAAAAGAAATTTATCTAGGAATACCGCTGTGGTCGAAAAATAGGTATGCTCATATTTTTGTGTTTGCTCATATCTCCAGCGGGCAATGCCTCCTCTTATATTGATGAAGTAATATGCTAATTTTTACAGTTTGCATGATTATGTGTGAGTGACTAGGCCAGTTCCCAGCTAAGCTTGTAGGCACGTATACTTTAAAGGAAACCAAGTTCTGCATATATTGAAGCGTTTTGGGCCTATATGGTTCTACCGAATTTGAGGTAAACTCATTGCAATATCATTCCTTTTCTGCCGATTCAATAGGCCTAATTTACTTCTACTATTGTCTTAGTATGTATGCTCATAATATTGTGCAGAATGCCACAGGCAGATTACTCATTCCTTAACAAACTGCATATACTTGCTACTGTTTAAAAATGACGCTATGCAAAATTCATAGTCCGAGTCTAGAAGTATAGTCATAGTGAGTACTTCCATCCCATGGGGGTTATACCATTTGATACATAAGTGAACGCAATTTATTAAATGCTTATTTCCATAATTTGTTGGAGGACAAAGAGGACATCTATTTTGTGTATCAACATGATTCATGTAAAATTTCATGAATTGGGTGTTATACTTTCACATATTCATAAAGATACTAAAATAAAATTTTCCTATTTGTCAAGTAGGTTCTTTTTAATTTTTTGATCGCTAAAGGTAAATAAAATGCCCTCGATATGTTTGAACTCTGTAAATAAAATTGAAGGCTGTAGTTCAGATTTGTTGCTACTGCTCTCATTTTTCATGCTAGGGTGCTATGTCAAGCTACAATTTTTGTTTGATGCCTCTATGGCGGGCTTACGCCGGCCTGACCATGTATTGACCAATTGGGATGTTTACAAATGGGAGCAGCGAGAGTAGAGGGGAGGGGGGGGGGAGTAGAAACGCAGGAAAAAAAGAGAATTACAAGAGAATGTCAAAAAGTATGAGCCTCGCACCAACACTCGCAGCTAAATGAGACAATATAGTGGCTCAGTCACAAAGTAAGCCTTGCGTCGGACCTTGTGTGTATCTCTGAGACCAAAGTATTAGATCATCAATTGTTGCCCTGGCGTCTGCGTCGGACCTTGTGTGTATCTGTGGGACCAAAGTGTTAGATCATCAGCCGCTGCCCTGGCGACGAGGTGAAGTGACTAGTCTTCACCGCGAGAAACCTTGGTGTTCCGACGTTTCCATATGTTCTAGAGGATGTTGCCTTTGAAAAATTGTCGCACCCGTAAATTATTCGGTTTCGTTCATGATTTGAACGATCGGTATCGATGCATCACCGACCCTAAGAATGTTGCCTTCGGATGTTGCTTTTGAAATTCGTTGCTTCCGGTGCCCAGTTGATGATTCCGTGTACATTGCACCAATGACCCTAAGAATGTTGCCGTCGGAAATTTGTTGCACCCGTAAAGTAATTGGTTTCGTTCATGATTTCAACGATGGGTATCGATGCATCACCGACCCTAAGAATGTTGCCTTCGGATGTTGCCTTTGGAAATTCGTTGCTTCCGGTACCCAATCGATGATATCGTGTACGATGCATCAATGACCCTAAGAATGTTGCCTTCGAAAAATCGTTGCACCCGTAAAGTAATCGATTTCGTTCATGATTTCAACAATGGGTATCGATGCATCACCGACCCTAAGAATGTTGCCTTCGGATGTTGCTTTTGAAAATTCGTTGCTTCCGGTGTCCAGTTGATGATTCCGTGTACATTGCACCAATGACCCTAAGAATGTTGCCTTCGGAAATTCGTTGCACACGTGAAGTAATTGGTTTCGTTCATGATTTCAACGATGGGTATCGATGCATCACCAACCCTAAGAATGTTGCCTTCGGATGTTGCCTTTGGAAATTCGTTGCTTCCGGTGCCCAATCGATGATATCGTTTACGATGCATCAATTACCCTAAGAATGTTGCCTTCGGAAAATCGTTGCACCCGTAAAGTAATCGTTTTCGTTCATGATTTCAACAATGGGTATCGATGCATCACCGAGCCTAAGAATGTTGCCTTCGGATGTTGCCTTTGGAAATTCGTTGCTTCCGGTGCCTAATTGATGATATCGTGTACGATGCATTAATTACCCTAAGAATGTTGCCTTCGGAAAATCGTTGCACCCGTAAAGTAATCGATTTCGTTTATGATTTCAACAATGGGTATCGATGCATCACCGACCCTAAGAATGTTGCCTTCGGATGTTGCCTTTGGAAATTTGTTGCTTCCGGTGCCCAATTGATGATAGCGTGTACGATGCATCAATTACCCTAAGAATGTTGCCTTCGGAAAATCGTTGCACCCGTAAATTAATCGATTTCGTTCATGATTTCAACAATGGGTCTCGATACACCACCGACCCTAAGAATGTTGCCTTTAAAAATTCGTTGCTTCCGGTGTCCAGTTGGTGATTCCGTGTACATTGCACCAATGACCCTAAGAATGTTGCCTTCGGAAATTCGTTGCACACGTAAAGTAATTGGTTTCGTTCATGATTTCAACGATGGGTATCGATGCATCACCGACCCTAAGAATGTTGCCTTCGGAAATTCGGTGCTTCCGGCGCCCAATCGATGATACCGTTTACGATGCATCAATTACCCTAAGAATGTTGCCTTCGGAAAATCGTTGCACCCGTAAAGTAATCGTTTTCGTTCATGATTTCAACAATGGGTATCGATGCATCACCGACCCGAAGGATGTTGCCTGCGGATGTTGCCTTTGGAAATTCGTTTCTTCCGCTGCCCAATCGATGATACTGTGTACGATGCATCAATTACCCTAAGAATGTTGCATTCAGAAAATCGTTGCACCCGTAAAGTAATCGTTTTCGTTCATGATTTCAACAATGGGTATCGATGCATCACCGACCCTAAGAATGTTGCCTTTGGAAATTCGTTGCTTCCGGCACCAAAACATGATTTTGCGTACGATGCATCACCGATCCTAAGAATGTTGCCTTCGGAAAATCGTTGCACCCGTAAATTATTCGGTTTCGTTCATGATTTGAACGATGGGTATCGATGCATCACCGACCATAAGAATGTTGCCTTCGGATATTGCCTTTGGAAATTCGTTGCTTTCGGTGCCCAGTCGATGATTCCGTGTACATTGCACCAATGACCCTACGAATGTTGTCTTCGAAAATTCGTTGCAACAGTAAAGTAATTGGTTTCGTTCATGATTTGAACGATGGGTATCGATGCATCACCGACCCTAAGAATGTTGCCTTCGGATGTTGCCTTTGGAATTTCGTTGCTTCCGGTGCCCAGTCGATGATTCCGTGTACATTGCACCAATGACCCTACGAATGTTGTCTTCGAAAATTCGTTTCAACAGTAAAGTAATTGGTTTCATTCATGATTTAAACGATGGGTATCGATGCATCACCGACCCTAAGAATGTTGCCTTTGGATGTTGCCTTTGTAAATTCGTTCCTTCCGGTGCCCAATCAATGATATCGTGTACGATGCACCAATGTCCCTAAGAATGTTGCCTTCGGAAAATCGTTGCACCCGTAAAGTTCTCGATTTCGTTCATAAATTTAAACGATGGGTATCGATGCATCACCGAACATAAGAATGTTGCCTTTTGAAATTCGTTGCTTCCGGTGCCAATCGATTATTTCGCGTACGATGCACCAATGACCCTAAGAATGTTGCCTTCGGAAAATTGTTGCACCCGTAAAGTAATCGATTTCGTTCATGATTTCAATGATGGGTATCGATGCATCACCGACCCTAAGAATGTTGCCTTCGGATGTTGCCTTTGGAAATACGTTGCTTCCTATTTCCAATCGATGATATCGTGTACGATGCACCAATGACACTAAGAATGTTGCCTTCGGAAAATCGTTGCACCCGTAAGGTAATCGTTTTCGTTCATGATTTCTACAATGGGTATCGATGCATCACCGACCCTAAGAATGTTTCCTTCGGGTGTTGCCTTTGGAAATTCGCTGCTTTCGGTGCCCAATTGATGATATCGTGTACGATGCATCAATTACCCTAAGAATGTTGCCTTCGGAAAATCGTTGCACCCGTAAAGTAATCGATTTCGTTCATGGTTTCCACAATGGGTATCGATGCATCATCGACCCTAAGAATGTTGCCTTCGGATGTTGCCTTTGGAAATTCGTTGCTTCCGGTGCCCAATTGATGATATCATGTACGATGCATCAATTACCCTAAGAATGTTGCCTTCGGAAAATCGTTGCACCCGTAAAGTAATCGATTTCGTTCATGATTTCAACAATGGGTATCGATGCATCACCGACCCTAAGAATGTTGCCTTCGGATGTTGCCTTTGGAAATTCGTTGCATCCGATGCCAATCGATTTCGTTCATGATTTCAGTGATGGGTATCGATGCATCACCGACCCTAAGAATGTTGCCTTTGGAAATTCGTTGCTTCTGGTGCCCAATCGATGATACCGTGTACGATGCACCAATGACCCTAAGAATGTTGCCTTCGGAAAATCGTTGCACTCGTAAAGTAATCGTTTTCGTTCATGATTTCAACACTGCGTATCGATGCATCACCGACCCTAAGAATGTTGCCTTTGGAAATTCGTTGCTTCCGGTGCCCAAACGATGATATCGTGTACGATGCATCAATTACCCTAAAAATGTTGCCTACGGAAAATCGTTGCACCCGTAAGTAATCGATTTCGTTCATGATTTCAACAACCCTAAGAATGTTGCCTTAGAAATTTCGTTGATTTCGGTGCAAATCGATGATTTCACGTACGATGCACCAATCACCCCAAGAATGTTATCTTCGGAAAATCGTTGCACCCGTAAATTATTCTGTTTCGTGCATGATTGAAACGATGGGTATCGATGCATCACCGACCCTAAGCATGTTGCCTTCGGATGTTGCCTGTGGAAATTCGTTGCTTCCGGTACCCAATCGATGATATCGTGTACGATGCATCAATGACCCTAAGAATATTGCCTTCGGAAATTCGTTGCACACGTAAAGTAATTGGTTTCGTTCATGATTTCAACGATGGGTATCGATGCATCACCGACCCTAAGAATGTTTCCTTCGGATGTTGCCTTCGGAAATTCGTTGCTTCCGGTGCCCAATCGATGATATCGTTATGATGCATCAGTTGCCCTAAGAATGTTGCCTTCGGAAAATCGTTGCGCCCGTAAAGTAATCGTTTTCGTTCATGATTTCAACACTTCGTATCGATGCATCACCGACCCTAAGAATGTTGCCTTTGGAAATTCGTTGCTTCCGGTGCCCAATCGATGATATCGTGTACGATGCATCAATTACCCTAAGAATGTTGCCTTCGGAAAATCGTTGCACCCGTAAAGTAATCGATTTCGTTCATGATTTCAACAATGGGTATAGATGCATCACCGACCCTAAGAATGTTGCCTTCGGATCTTGCCTTTGGAAATTCGTTGCTTCCGGTGTCCAGTTGATGATTCCGTGTACATTGCACCAATGACCCTAGGAATGTTGCCTTCGGAAATTCGTTGCACACGCGTAAAGTAATTGGTTTCGTTCATGATTTCAACGATGGGTATCGATGCATCACCGACCCTAACAATGTTGCCTTCGGATGTTGCCTTTGCAAATTCGTTGCTTCCGGTGCTCAATCGATGATATCGTTTACGCTGCATCATTTACCCTAAGAATGTTGCCGTCGGAAAATCGTTGCACCCGAAAAGTAATCGTTTTCGTTCATGATTTCAACAATGGGTATCGATGCATCACCGACCCTAAGAATGTTTCCTTCGGATGTTGCCTTTGGAAAGTCGTTGCTTCCGGTGCCCAATCGATGATATCGTGTACGATGCATCAATTACCCTAAGAATGTTGCCTTCGGAAAATCGTTGCATCCGTAAAGTAATCGATTTCGTTCATGATTTCAACAGTGATGGGTATCGATGCATCACCGACCCTAAGAATGTGGCCTTAGGATGTTGCCTTTGGAAATTCGGTTCTTCCGGTGTCCAGTTGATGATTCCGTGTACATTGCACCAATGACCCTAAGAATGTTGCCTTCGGAAATTCGTTGTGCACGTAAAGTAATTGGTTTCGTTCATGATTTCAACGATGGGTATCGATGCATCACCGACCCTAAGAATATTGCCTTCGGATGTTGCCTTTGAAAATTCGTTGCTTCCGGTGCCCAATCGATTATACCGTGTACGATGCATCAATTACCCTAAGAATGTTCCCTTCGGAAAATCATTGCACCCGTAAAGTAATCGTTTTCGTTCATGATTTCAACAATGCGTACGATGCTTCATCGACCCTAAGAATGTTGCCTTCGGAAAATCGTTGCACCCGTAAATTATTCGGTTTCGTTCATGATTTGAGCGATGGGTATGGATGCATCACCGACCCTAGCAATGTTGCCTTCGGATGTTGCCTTTGGAAATTCTTTCCTTCCGGTGCCCAGTCGATGATTCCGTGTACATTGCACCAATGACCCTATGAATGTTGCCTTCGGAAAGTCGTTGCAACAGTAAAGTAATTGGTTTCGTTCATGATTTCAACGATGGGTATCGATGCATCACCGACCCTAGGAATGTTGCCTTCGGATGTTGCCTTTGTAAATTCGTTGCTTCCGGTGCCCAATCGATGATATCGTGTACGATGCATCAATTACCCTAAGAATGTTGCCTTCGGAAAATCGTTGCACCTGTAAAGTACTCGATTTCGTTCATGATTTAAACGATGGGTATCGATGCATCACCGAACCTAAGAATGTTGCCTTTTGAAATTTGTTGCTTCCGGTGCCAATCGATGATTTCGCGTACGATGCAACAATGACCCTAAAAATGTTGCCTTCAGAAAATTGTTGCACCCGTAAAGTAATCGATTTCGTTCTTGATTTCAGTGATGGGTATCGATGCATCACCGACCCTAAGAATGTTGCCTTCGGATGTTGCCTTTGTAAATTCGTTGCTTCCGGTGCCCAATCGATGATATCGTGTACGATGAACCAATGACCCTAAGAATGTTGCCTTCGGAAAATCGTTGCACCCGTAAGGTAATCGTTTTCGTTCATGATTTCAACAATGGGTATCGATGCATCACTGACCCTAAGAATGTTTCCTTCGGATGTTGCCTTTGGTAATTCGTTGCTTCCGGTGCCAAACGATGATTTGGCGTACGATGCCCCCAATCACCCCAAGAACGTTGTCTTCGGAAAATTGTTACACCCGTAAATTATTCGGTTTCGTTCATGATTTCAACGATGGGTATCGATGCATCACCGACCTTAAGAATGTTGTCTCCGGATGTTGCCTTTGGAAATTCGTTGCTTCCGGTACCCAATCGATGATATCGTGTACGATGCATCTATGACCCTAAGAATGTTGCCTTCAGAAAATCATTGCACCCGTAAAGTAATCGATTTCGTTCATCATTTCAACAATGGGTATCGATGCATCACCGACCCTAAGAATGTTGCCTTCGGATGTTGCCTTTGGAAATTCGTTGCTTCCGGTGCCCAATCGATGATATCGTGTACAATGCATCAATTACCCTAAGAATGTTGCCTTCGGAAATTCGTTGCACACGTAAAGTAATTGGTTTCGTTCATGATTTCAACGATGGGTATCGATGAATCACCGACCCTAAGAATGTTTCCTTCGGATGTTGCCTTTGGAAATTCGTTGCTTCCGGTGCCCAATCGATGATATCGTTATGATGCATCAGTTGCCCTAAGAATGTTGCCTTCGGAAAATCGTTGCACCCGTAAAGTAATCGTTTTCGTTCATGATTTCAACACTGCGTATCGATGCATCACCGACCCTAAGAATGTTCCCTTCGGATGTTGCCTTTGTAAATTCGTTGCTTCCGGTGCCCAATCGATGATATCGTTTACGATGCATCAATTACCCTAAGAATGTTGCCTTCGGAAAATCGTTGCACCCGTAAAGTAATCGTTTTCGTTCATGATTTCAACAATGGGTATCGATGTATCACCGACCCTAAGAATGTTGCCTTCGGTTGCCTTTGGAAATTCGTTGCTTCCGGTGCCAAACGATGATTTTGCGTACGATGCACCAATGACCCTAAGAATGTTGCCTTCGGAAAATTGTTGCACCCGTAAATTATTCGGTTTCGTTCATGATTTGAACGATGGGTATCGATGCATCACCGACCCTAAAAATGTTGCCTTCGGATGTTGCCTTTGGAAATTCGTTGCTTCCGGTGCCCAGTCGATGATTCCGTGTAGCAACAGTAAAGTAATTGGTTTCGTTCCTGATTTCAACGATGGGTATCGATGCATCATCGACCCTAAGAATGTTGCCTTCGAATGTTGCCTTTGTAAATTCTTTGCTTCCGGTGCCCAATCGATGATATCGTGACGATGCACCAATGACCCTAAGAATGTTGCCTTCGGAAAATCGTTGCACCCGTAAAGTACTCGATTTCGTTCATGATTTAAACGATGGGTATCGATGAATCACCGAACCTAAGAATGTTGCCTTTTGAAATTCGTTGCTTCCGGTGCCAATCGATGATTTCGCGTACGATGCACCAATGACCCTAAGAATGTTGCCTTCGGAAAATTGTTGCACCCGTAAAGTAATCGATTTCGTTCATGATTTCAATGATGGGTATCGATGCATCACCGACCCTAAGAATGTTTCCTTCGAATGTTTCCTTTGGAAATACGTTGCTTCCGGTGTCCAATCGATGATATCGAGTACGATGCACCAATGACCCTAAGAATGTTGCCTTCGGAAAATCGTTGCACCCGTAAGGTAATCGTTTTCGTTCATGATTTCTACAATGGGTATCGATGCATCACCGACCCTAAGAATGTTTCCTTCGGATGTTGCCTTTGGTAATTCGTTGCTTCCGATGCCAAACGATGATTTCGCGTACGATGCACCAATGACCCTAAGAATGTTGCCTTCGGAAAATCGTTGCACCCGTAAAATATTCGGTTTTGTTCATGATTTCAATGATGTGTATCGATGCATTACCTACCCTAAGAATGTTGCCTTCGGATGTTGCCTTTGGAAATTCGTTGCTTCAGGTGACCAGTCGGTGATTCCGTGTACATTGCACCAATGACCCTAAGAATGTTGCCTTCAGAAATTCGTTGCACACGTAAAGTAAATTGTTTCGTTCATGATATCAACGATGGGTATCGATGCATCACCGACCCTAAGAATGTTGCCTTCGGATGTTGCCTTTGTAAATTCGTTGCTTCCGGTGCCCAATCGATGATATCGTGTACGATGCACCAATGACCCTAAGAATGTTGCCTTTGGAAAATCGTTGCAACCGTAAAGTACTCGATTTCGTTCATGATTTAAACGATGGGTATCGATGCATCACCGAACCTAAGAATGTTGCCTTTTGAAATTCGTTGCTTCCGGTGCCAATCGATGATTTCGCGTACGATGCACCAATGACCCTAAGAATGTTGCCTTCGAAAAATTGTTGCACCCGTAAAGTAATCGATTTCGTTCATGATTTCAATGATGGGTATCGATGCATCACCGACCCTAGGAATGTTGCCTTCGGATGTTGCCTTTGGAAATTCGTTGCTTCTGAGCCCAATCGATGATATTTCAACGATGGGTATCGATGCATCACCGACCCTAAGAATGTTGCCTTCGGATGTTGCCTTTGGAAATTCGTTGCTTCCGGTGCCCAATGACCCTAAAATATTGCCTTCGGAAAATCGTTGCACCCGTAAATTATTCGGTTTCGTTCATGATTTGAATGATGGGTATCGATGCATCACCGACCCTTAGAATGCTGCCTTAGGAAATTCGTTGCTTTTGGTGCCAATCGAAGATTTCGCATACGATGCACCAATCACCCCAAGAAGGTTATCTTCGGATAATCGTTGCACCCGTAAATTATTCGGTTTCGTTCATGATTTGAACGATGGGTATCGATGCATCACCGACCCTAAGAATGTTGCTTTCGGTGCCAATCGATGATTTCACGTACGATGCACCAATCACCCCAAGAATGTTATCTTCGGAAAATCGTTGCACCCGTAAATTATTCTGTTTTGTTCATGATTTAAACGATGGGTATCGATGCATCACCGACCCTAAAAATGTTGCCTTCGGATGTTGCCTGTGGAAATTCGTTGCTTCCGGTACCCAATCGATGATATCGTGTATGATGCATCAATGACCCTAAGAATGTTGTCTTCGGAAAATTATTGCACCCGTAAAGTAATCGATTTCGTTCATGATTTCAACAATGGGTATCGATGCATCACCGACCCTAAGAATGTTGCCTTCGGATGTTTCCTTTGGAAATCCGTTGCTTCCGGTGTCCAGTTGATGATTCCGTGTATATTGCACCAATGTCCCTAAGAATGTTGGCTTCGGAAATTCGTTGCACACGTGAAGTAATTGGTTTCGTTCATGATTTCAACGATGGGTATCGATGCATCACCGACCCTAAGAATGTTGCCTTCGGATGTTGCCTTTGGAAATTCGTTGCTTCCGGTGCCCAATCGATGATATCGTTATGACGCATCAATTACCCTAAGAATGTTGCCTTCGGAAAATCGTTGCACCCATAAAGTAATCGTTTTCGTTCATGATTTCAACACTGGGTATCGATGCATCACCGACCCTAAGAATGTTGCCTTTGGAAATTCGTTGCTTCCGGTGCCCAATCGATGATATCGTGTACGGGGCATCAATTACCCTAACAATGTTGCCTTCAGAAAATCGTTGCAACCGTAAAGTAATCGATTTCGTTCATGATTTCAACAATGGGTATCGATGCATCACCGACCCTAAGAATGTTGCCTTCGGATGTTGCCTTTGGAAATTCGTTGCTTCCGGTGCCCAATCGATGATATCGTGTACGATGCATCAATTACCCTAAGAATGTTGCCTTCGGAAAATCGTTGCACCCGTAAAGTAATCGATTTCGTTCATGATTTGAACAATTGGTATCGATGCATCACCGACCCTAAGAATGTTGCCTTCGGATGTTGCCTTTGGAAATTCGTTGCTTCCGGTGTCCAGTTGATGATTCCATGTACATTGCACCAATGACCCTAAGAATGTTGCCTTCGGAAATTCATTGCACCCGTAAAGTAATTTGTTTCGTTCATGATTTCAACGATGGGTATCGATGCATCACCGACCCTAAGAATGTTGCCTTCGGAAATTCGTTGCTTCCGGTGCCCAATCGATGATACCGTTTACGATGCATCAATTACCCTAAGAATGTTGCCTTCGGAAAATCGTTGCACCCGTAAAGTAATCGTTTTCGTTCATGATTTCAACAATGGGTATCGATGCATCACTGACCCTAAGAATGTTTCCTTCGGATGTTGCCTTTGTTAATTCGTTGCTTCCGGTGCCAAACGATGATTTCGCTTACGATGCACCAATCACCCCAAGAATGTTGTCTTCGGAAAATTGTTGCACCCGTAAATTATTCGATTTCGTTCATGATTTCAACGATGGGTATCGATGCATCACCGACCCTAAGAAATTTTGTCTTCGGATGTTGCCTTTGGAAAATTCGTTGCTTCCGGTACCCAATCGATGATATCGTGTACGATGCATCAATGACCCTAAGAATGTTGCCTTCGGAAAATCGTTGCACCCGTAAAGTAATCGATTTCGTTCATGATTTCAACAATGGGTATCGATGCATCACCGACCCTAAGAATGTTGCCTTCGGATGTTGCCTTTGGAAATTCATTGCTTTCGGTGTCCAGTTGATGATTCCATGTACATTGCACCAATGACCCTAAGAATGTTGCCTTCGGAAATTCATTGCACCCGTAAAGTAATTGGTTTCGTTCATGATTTCAACGATGGGTATCGATGCATCACCGACCCTAAGAATGTTCCCTTCGGATGTTGCCTTTGTAAATTCGTTGCTTCCGGTGCCCAATCGATGATATCGTGTACGATGCATCAATTACCCTAAGAATGTTGCCTTCGGAAAATCGTTGCACTCGTAAAGTAATCGTTTTCATTCATGATTTCAACAATGGGTATCGATGCATCACCGACCCTAAGAATGTTGCCTTCGGTTGCCTTTGGAAATTCGTTGCTTCCGGTGCCAAACGATGATTTTGCGTACGATGCACCAATGAACCTAAGAATGTTGCCTTCGGAAAATCGTTGCACCCGTAAATTATTCGGTTTTGTTCATGATTTGAACGATGGGTATCGATGCATCACCGACCCTAAAAATGTTGCCTTCGGATGTTGCCTTTGGAAATTCGTTGCTTCCGGTGCCAAGTCGATGATTTCGTGTAGCAACAGTAAAGTAATTGGTTTCGTTCCTGATTTCAACGATGGGTATCGATGCATCACCGACCCTAAGAATGTTGCCTTCGGATGTTGCCTTTGTAAATTCGTTGCTTCCGGTGCCAATCGATGATTTCGCGTACGATACACCAATGACCCTAAGAATGTTGCCTTCGGAAAATTGTTGCACCCGTAAAGTAATCGATTTCGTTCATGATTTCAATGATGGGTATCGATGCATCACCGACCCTAAGAATGTTGCCTTCGGATGTTGCCTTTGGAAATTCGTTGCTTCCGGTGCCCAATCGATGATATCGTGTACGATGCACCAATGACCCTAAGAATGTTGCCTTCGGAAAATCGTTGCACCCGTAAGGTAATCGTTTTCGTTCATGATTTCAACAATGGGTATCGATGCATCACTGACCCTAAGAATGTTTCCTTCGGATGTTGCCTTTGTTAATTCGTTGCTTCCGGTGCCAAACGATGATTTCGCTTACGATGCACCAATCACCCCAAGAATGTTGTCTTCGGAAAATTGTTGCACCCGTAAATTATTCGATTTCGTTCATTATTTCAACGATGGGTATCGATGCATCACCGACCCTAAGAAATTTTGTCTTCGGATGTTGCCTTTGGAAAATTCGTTGCTTCCGGTACCCAATCGATGATATCGTGTACGATGCATCAATGACCCTAAGAATGTTGCCTTCGGAAAATCGTTGCACCCGTAAAGTAATCGATTTCGTTCATGATTTCAACAATGGGTATCGATGCATCACCGACCCTAAGAATGTTGCCTTCGGATGTTGCCTTTGGAAATTCGTTGCTTCCGGTGCCCAATCGATTATATCGTGTACGATGCATCAACTACCCTAAGAATGTTGCCTTCGGAAAATCGTTGCACCTGTAAAGTAATCGAATTCGTTCATGATTTCAACAATGGGTATCGATGCATCACCGACCCTAAGAATGTTGCCTTTGGAAATTCGTTGCTTCCGGTGTCCAGTTGATGATTCCGTGTACATTGCGCCAATGACCCTAAGAATGTTGCCTTCGGAAATTCGTTTCACACGTAAAGTAATTGGTTTCGTTCATGATTTCAACGATGGGTATCGATGCATCACCCACCCTAAGAATGTTTCCTTCGGATGTTGCCTTTGGAAATTCGTTGCTTCCGGTGCCCAATCGATGATATCGTTTACGATGCATCAATTACCCTAAGAATGTTGCCTTCGGAAAATCGTTGCACCCGTAAAGTAATCGTTTTCGTTCATGATTTCAACAATGGGTATCGATGCATCACCGACCCTAAGAATATTGCCTTTGGAAATTCGTTGCTTCCGGTGACAAAACATGATTTTGCGTGCGATGCATCACCGACCCTAAGAATGTTGCCTTCGGAAAATCGTTGCATCCGTAAATTATTCGGTTTCCTTCATGATTTCAACGATGGGTATCGATGCATTACCTAACCTAAGAATGTTGCCTTCGGATGTTGCCTTTGGAAATTCGTTGATTCCGGTTCCCAATAGATAATATCATGTACGATGCATCAATTCCCCTAAGAATGTAGCCGTCGGAAAATCGTTGCACCCGTAAATTAATTGTTTTCGTTCATGATTTCAACAATGGGTATCGATGCATCACCGACCCTAAGAATGTTGCCTTCGGATGTTGCCTTTGGAAATTCGTTGATTCCGGTGGCCAATCGATGATATCGTTTACGATGCATCAATTACCCTAAGAATGTTGCCTTCGGAAAATCGTTGCACCCGTAAAGTAATCGATTTCGTTCATGATTTCAACAATGGGTATCGATGCATCACCGACCCTAAGAATGTTGCCTTTGGAAATTCGTTGCTTCCGGTGTCCAGTTGATGATTCCGTGTACATTGCACCAATGACCCTAAGAATGTTGCCTTCGGATGTTGCCTTTGGAAATTCGTTGCTTCCGGTACCCTATCGATGATATCGTGTACGATGCATCAATGACCCTAAGAATGTTGCGTTCGGAAAATCGTTGCACCCGTAAAGTAATCGATTTCGTTCATGATTTCAACAATGGGTATCGATGCATCACCGACCCTAAGAATGTTGCCTTCGGATGTTGCCTTTTGAAATTCGTTGCTTCCGGTGTCCAGTTGATGATTCCGTGTACATTGCACCAATGACCCTAAGAGTGTTGCCTTCGGAAATTCGTTGCTTCCGGTGCCCAATCGATGATATCGTTTACGATGCATCAATTACCCTTAGAATGTTGCCTTCGGAAAATCGTTGCACCCGGAAAGTAATCGATTTCGTTCATGATTTCAACAATGGGTATCGATGCATCACCGACCCTAAGAATGTTGCCTTCGGATGTTGCCTTTGGAAATTCGTTGCTTCCGGTGCCCAGTCGATGATTCCGTGTACATTGCACCAATGACCCTACGAATGTTGTCTTCGAAAATTCGTTGCAACAATAAAGTAATTGGTTTTGTTCATGATTTCAACGATGGGTATCGATGCATCACCGACCCTAAGAATGTTGACTTCGGATGTTGCCTTTTGAAATTCGTTGCTTCCGGTGCCAATCGATGATTTCGCGTACGCTGCACCAATGACCCTAAAAATGTTGCCTTCGGAAAATTGTTGCACCCGTAAAGTAATCGATTTCGTTCATGATTTCAATGATGGGTATCGATACATCACCGACCCTAAGAATGTTGCCTTCGGATGTTGCCTTTGGAAATTCGTTGCTTCCGGTGCCCAATCGATGATATCGTGTACGATGCACCAATGACCCTAAGAATGTTGCCTTCGGAAAATCGTTGCACCCGTAAGGTAATCGTTTTCGTTCAGGATTTCAACAATGGGTATCGATGCATCACTGACCCTAAGAATGTTTCCTTCGGATGTTGCCTTTGGTAATTCGTTGCTTCCGGTGCCAAACGATGATTTCGCGTACGGTGCACCAATCACCCCAAGAATGTTGTCTTCGGAAAATTGTTGCACCCGTAAATTATTCGGTTTCGTTCATGATTTCAACGATGGGTATCGATGCATCACCGACCCTAAGAATGTTGCCTTCGGATGTTGCCTTTGTAAATTCGTTGCTTCCGGTGCCCAATCGATGATATCGTGTACGATGCTCCAATGACCCTAAGAATGTTGCCTTCGGAAAATCGTTGCACCTGTAAAGTACTCGATTTCGTTCATGATTTAAACGATGGGTATCGATGCATCACCGAACCTAAGAATGTTGCCTTTTGAAATTCGTTGCTTCCGGTGCCAATCGATGATTTCGCGTACGATGCACCAATGACCCTAAAAATGTTGCCTTCGAAAAATTGTTGCACCCGTAAAGTAATAGATTTCGTTCATGATTTCAATGATGGGTATCGATGCATCACCAACCCTAAGATTGTTGCCTTCGGATGTTGCCTTTGGAAATTCGTTTCTTCCGGTGCCCAATCGATGATATCGTGTACGATGCACCAATGACCCTAAGAATGTTGCCTTCGGAAAATCGTTGCACCCGTAAGGTAATCGTTTTCGTTCATGATTTCAACAATGGGTATCGATGCATCACCGACCCTAAGAATGTTTCCTTCGGATGTTGCCTTTGTTAATTCGTTGCTTTCGGTGCCAATCGATGATTTCGCTTACGATGCACCAATCACCCCAAGAATGTTGTCTTCGGAAAATTGTTGCACCCGTAAATTATTCGATTTCGTTCATGATTTCAACGATGGGTATCGATGCATCATCGACCCTAATAAATGTTGTCTTCGGATGTTGCCTTTGGAAAATTCGTTGCTTCCGGTACCCAATCGATGATATCGTGTACGATGCATCAATGACCCTAAGAATGTTGCCTTCGGAAAATCGTTGCACCCGTAAAGTAATCGATTTCGTTCAGTATTTCAACAATGCGTATCGATGCATCACCGACCCTAAGAATGGTGCCTTCGGATGTTGCCTTGGAAATTCGTTGCTTCCGGTGCCCAATCGATGATATTGTGTACGATGCATCAATTACCCTAAGAATGTTGCCTTCGGAAAATCGTTGCACCCGTAAAGTAATCGATTTCGTTCATGATTTCAACAATGGGTATCGATGCATCACCGACCCTAAGAATGTTGCCTTTGGAAATTCGTTGCTTCCGGTGTCCAGTTGATGATTCCGTGTACATTGCACCAATGACCTTAAGAATGTTGCCTTCGGAAATTCGTTTCACACGTAAAGTAATCGTTTTCGTTCATGATTTCAGCACTGCGTATCGATGCATCACCGACCCTAAGAATGTTGCCTTCGGATGTTGCCTTTGGAAATTCGTTGCTTCCGGTGCCCAATCGATGATATCGTTTATGATGCATCAATTACCCTAAGAATGTTGCCTTCGGAAAATCGTTGCACCCGTAAAGTAATCGTTTTCGTTCATGATTTCAACAATGGGTATCGATGCATCACCGACCCTAAGAATATTGCCTTTGGAAATTCGTTGCTTCCGGTGCCAAAACTTGATTTTGCGTACGATGCATCACCGACCCTAAGAATGTTGCCTTCGGAAAATCGTTGCATCCGTAAATTATTCGGTTTCCTTCATGATTTCAACGATGGGTATCGATGCATTACCTAACCTAAGAATGTTGCCTTCGGATGTTGCCTTTGGAAATTCGTTGATTCCGGTTCCCAATCGATGATATCATGTACGATGCATCAATTACCCTAAGAATGTTGCCTACGGAAAATCGTTGCACCCGTAAAGTAATCGATTTGGTTCATGATTTCAACAATGGGTATCGATGCATCACCGACCCTAAGAATGTTGCCTTTGGAAATTCTTTCCTTCCGGTGCCTAGTCGATGATTCCGTGTACATTGCACCAATGACCCTATGAATGTTGCCTTCGGAAAGTCGTAGCAACAGTAAAGTAATTGGTTTCGTTCATGATTTCAACGATGGGTATCGATACATCACCGACCCTAAGAATGTTGCCTTCGGATGTTGCCTTCGTAAATTCGTTGCTTCCGGTGCCCAATCGATGATATCGTGTACGATGCACCAATGACCCTAAGAATGTTGCCTTCGGAAAATCGTTGCACCTGTAAAGTACTCGATTTCGTTCATGATTTAAACGATGGGTATCGATGCATCACCGACCCTAAGAATGTTGCCTTTTGAAATTCGTTGCTTCCGGTGCCAATCGATGATTTCGCGTACGCTGCACCAATGACCCTAAAAATGTTGCCTTCGGAAAATTGTTGCACCCGTAAAGTAATCGATTTCGTTCATGATTTCAATGATGGGTATCGATACATCACAGACCCTAAGAATGTTGCCTTCGGATGTTGCCTTTGGAAATTCGTTGCTTCCGGTGCCCAATCGATGATATCGTGTACGATGCACCAATGACCCTAAGAATGTTGCCTTCGGAAAATCGTTGCACCCGTAAGGTAATCGTTTTCGTTCAGGATTTCAAGAATGGGTATCGATGCATCACTGACCCTAAGAATGTTTCCTTCGGATGTTGCCTTTGGTAATTCGTTGCTTCCGGTGCCAAACGATGATTTCGCGTACGGTGCACCAATCACCCCAAGAATGTTGTCTTCGGAAAATTGTTGCACCCGTAAATTATTCGGTTTCGTTCGTGATTTCAACGATGGGTATCGATGCATCACCGACCCTAAGAATGTTGCCTTCGGATGTTGCCTTTGTAAATTCGTTGCTTCCGGTGCCCAATCGATGATATCGTGTACGATGCTCCAATGACCCTAAGAATGTTGCCTTCGGAAAATCGTTGCACCTGTAAAGTACTCGATTTCGTTCATGATTTAAACGATGGGTATCGATGCATCACCGAACCTAAGAATGTTCCCTTATGAAATTCGTTTCTTCCGGTGCCAATCGATGATTTCGCGTACGATGCACCAATGACCCTAAAAATGTTGCCTTCGAAAAATTGTTGCACCCGTAAAGTAATCGATTTCGTTCATGATTTCAATGATGGGTATCGATGCATCACCAACCCTAAGAATGTTGCCTTCGGATGTTGCCTTTGGAAATTCGTTGCTTCCGGTGCCCAATCGATGATATCGTGTACGATGCACCAATGACCCTAAGAATGTTGCCTTCGGAAAATCGTTGCACCCGTAAGGTAATCGTTTTCGTTCATGATTTCAACAATGGGTATCGATGCATCACTGACCCTAAGAATGTTTCCTTCGGATGTTGCCTTTGTTAATTCGTTGCTTTCGGTGCCAAACGATGATTTCGCTTACGATGCACCAATCACCCCAAGAATGTTGTCTTCGGAAAATTGTGGCACCCGTAAATTATTCGATTTCGTTCATGATTTCAACGATGGGTATCGATGCATCATCGACCCTAATAAATGTTGTCTTCGGATGTTGCCTTTGGAAAATTCGTTGCTTCCGGTACCCAATCGATGATATCGTGTACGATGCATCAATGACCCTAAGAATGTTGCCTTCGGAAAATCGTTGCACCCGTAAAGTAATCGATTTCGTTCATGATTTCAACAATGCGTATCGATGCATCACCGACCCTAAGAATGTTGCCTTCGGATGTTGCCTTTGGAAATTCGTTGCTTCTGGTGCCCAATCGATGATATCCTGTACGATGCATCAATTACCCTAAGAATGTTGCCTTCGAAAAATCGTTGCATCCGTAAAGTAATCGATTTCGTTCATGATTTCAACAATGGGTATCGATACATCACCGACCCTAAGAATGTTGCCTTCGGATGCTGCCTTTGGAAATTCGTTGCTTCCAGTGTCCAGTTGATGATTCCGTGTACATTGCACCAATGACCCTAAAAATGTTGCCTTCGGAAATTCGTTGCGCACGTAAAGTAATTGGTTTCGTTCATGATTTCAACGATGGGTATCGATGCATCACCGACCCTAAGAATGTTGCCTTCGGATGTTGCCTTTGGAAATTCGTTGCTTCCGGTGCCCAATCGATGATATCGTGTACGATGCATCAATTACCCTAAGAATGTTGCCTTCGGAAAATCGTTGCACCCGTAAAGTAATCGATTTCGTTCATGATTTCAACAATGGGTATCGATGCATCACCGACCCTAAGAATGTTTGCCTTTGGAAATTCGTTGCTTCCGGTGTCCAGTTGATGATTCCGTGTACATTGCACCAATGACCCTAAGAATGTTGCCTTCGGAAATTCGTTTCACACGTAAAGTAATTGGTTTCGTTCATGATTTCAACGATGGGTATCGATGCATCACCCACCCTAAGAATGTTGCCTTCGGATGTTGCCTTTGGAAATTCGTTGCTTCCGGTGCCCAATCGATGATATCGTTTATGATGCATCAATTACCCTAAGAATGTTGCCTTCGGAAAATCGTTGCACCCGTAAAGTAATCATTTTGTTCATGATTTCAACAATGGGTATCGATGCATCACCGACCCTAAGAATATTGCCTTTGGAAATTCGTTGCTTCCGGTGCCAAAACATGATTTTGCGTACGATGCATCACCGACCCTAAGAATGTTGCCTTCGGAAAATCGTTGCATCCGTAAATTATTCGGTTTCCTTCATGATTTCAACGATGGGTATCGATGCATTACCTAACCTAAGAATGTTGCCTTCGGATGTTGCCTTTGGAAATTCGTTGATTCCGGTTCCCAATCGATGATATCATGTACGATGCATCAATTACCCTAAGAATGTTGCCTTCCGAAAATCGTTGCACCTGTAAAGTACTCGATTTCGTTCATGATTTAAACGATGGGTATCGATGCATCACCGACCCTAAGAATGTTGCCTTTTGAAATTCGTTGCTTCCGGTGCCAATCGATGATTTCGCGTACGCTGCACCAATGACCCTAAAAATGTTGCCTTCGGAAAATAGTTGCACCCGTAAAGTAATCGATTTCGTTCATGATTTCAATGATGGGTATCGATACATCACCGACCCTAAGAATGTTGCCTTCGGATGTTGCCTTTGGAAATTCGTTGCTTCCGGTGCCCAATCGATGATATCGTGTACGATGCACCAATGACCCTAAGCAAGTTGCCTTCGGAAAATCGTTGCACCCGTAAGGTAATCGTTTTCGTTCAGGATTTCAACAATGGGTATCGATGCATCACTGACCCTAAGAATGTTTCCTTCGGATGTTGCCTTTGGTAATTCGTTGCTTCCGGTGCCAAACGATGATTTCGCGTACGGTGCACCAATCACCCCAAGAATGTTGTCTTCGGAAAATTGTTGCACCCGTAAATTATTCGGTTTCGTTCATGATTTCAACGATGGGTATCGATGCATCACCGACCCTAAGAATGTTGCCTTCGGATGTTGCCTTTTTAAATTCGTTGCTTCCGGTGCCCAATCGATGATGTCGTGTACGATGCTCCAATGACCCTAAGAATGTTGCCTTCGGAAAATCGTTGCACCTGTAAAGTACTCGATTTCGTTCATGATTTAAACGATGGGTATCGATGCATCACCGAACCTAAGAATGTTCCCTTATGAAATTCGTTTCTTCCGGTGCCAATCGATGATTTCGCGTACGATGCACCAATGACCCTAAAAATGTTGCCTTCGAAAAATTGTTGCACCCGTAAAGTAATCGATTTCGTTCATGATTTCAATGATGGGTATCGATGCATCACCAACCCTAAGAATGTTGCCTTCGGATGTTGCCTTTGGAAATTCGTTGCTTCCGGTGCCCAATCGATGATATCGTGTACGATGCACCAATGACCCTAAGAATGTTGCCTTCGGAAAATCGTTGCACCCGTAAGGTAATCGTTTTCGTTCATGATTTCAACAATGGGTATCGATGCATCACTGACCCTAAGAATGTTTCCTTCGGATGTTGCCTTTGTTAATTCGTTGCTTTCGGTGCCAAACGATGATTTCGCTTACGATGCACCAATCACCCCAAGAATGTTGTCTTCGAAAAATTGTTGCACCCGTAAATTATTCGATTTCGTTCATGATTTCAACGATGGGTATCGATGCATCATCGACCCTAATAAATGTTGTCTTCGGATGTTGCCTTTGGAAAATTCGTTGCTTCCGGTACCCAATCGATGATATCGTGTACGATGCATCAATGACCCTAAGAATGTTGCCTTCGGAAAATCGTTGCACCCGTAAAGTAATCGATTTCGTTCATGATTTCAACAATGCGTATCGATGCATCACCGACCCTAAGAATGTTGCCTTCGGATGTTGCCTTTGGAAATTCGTTGCTTCTGGTGCCCAATCGATGATATCCTGTACGATGCATCAATTACCCTAAGAATGTTGCCTTCGAAAAATCGTTGCATCCGTAAAGTAATCGATTTCGTTCATGATTTCAACAATGGGTATCGATGCATCACCGACCCTAAGAATGTTGCCTTCGGATGCTGCCTTTGGAAATTCGTTGCTTCCGGTGTCCAGTTGATGATTCCGTGTACATTGCACCAATGACCCTAAAAATGTTGCCTTCGGAAATTCGTTGCGCACGTAAAGTAATTGGTTTCGTTCATGATTTCAACGATGGGTATCGATGCATCACCGACCCTAAGAATGTTGCCTTCGGATGTTGCCTTTGGAAATTCGTTGCTTCCGGTGCCCAATCGATGATATCGTGTACGATGCATCAATTACCCTAAGAATGTTGCCTTCGGAAAATCGTTGCACCCGTAAAGTAATCGATTTCGTTCATGATTTCAACAATGGGTATCGATGCATCACCGACCCTAAGAATGTTTGCCTTTGGAAATTCGTTGCTTCCGGTGTCCAGTTGATGATTCCGTGTACATTGCACCAATGACCCTAAGAATGTTGCCTTCGGAAATTCGTTTCACACGTAAAGTAATTGGTTTCGTTCATGATTTCAACGATGGGTATCGATGCATCACCCACCCTAAGAATGTTGCCTTCGGATGTTGCCTTTGGAAATTCGTTGCTTCCGGTGCCCAATCGATGATATCGTTTATGATGCATCAATTACCCTAAGAATGTTGCCTTCGGAAAATCGTTGCACCCGTAAAGTAATCATTTTGTTCATGATTTCAACAATGGGTATCGATGCATCACCGACCCTAAGAATATTGCCTTTGGAAATTCGTTGCTTCCGGTGCCAAAACATGATTTTACGTACGATGCATCACCGACCCTAAGAATGTTGCCTTCGGAAAATCGTTGCATCCGTAAATTATTCGGTTTCCTTCATGATTTCAACGATGGGTATCGATGCATTACCTAACCTAAGAATGTTGCCTTCGGATGTTGCCTTTGGAAATTCGTTGATTCCGGTTCCCAATCGATGATATCATGTACGATGCATCAATTACCCTAAGAATGTCGCCTTCGGAAAATCGTTGCACCTGTAAAGTACTCGATTTCGTTCATGATTTAAACGATGGGTATCGATGCATCACCGACCCTAAGAATGTTGCCTTTTGAAATTCGTTGCTTCCGGTGCCAATCGATGATTTCGCGTACGCTGCACCAATGACCCTAAAAATGTTGCCTTCGGAAAATAGTTGCACCCGTAAAGTAATCGATTTCGTTCATGATTTCAATGATGGGTATCGATACATCACCGACCCTAAGAATGTTGCCTTCGGATGTTGCCTTTGGAAATTCGTTGCTTCCGGTGCCCAATCGATGATATCGTGTACGATGCACCAATGACCCTAAGCAAGTTGCCTTCGGAAAATCGTTGCACCCGTAAGGTAATCGTTTTCGTTCAGGATTTCAACAATGGGTATCGATGCATCACTGACCCTAAGAATGTTTCCTTCGGATGTTGCCTTTGGTAATTCGTTGCTTCCGGTGCCAAACGATGATTTCGCGTACGGTGCACCAATCACCCCAAGAATGTTGTCTTCGGAAAATTGTTGCACCCGTAAATTATTCGGTTTCGTTCATGATTTCAACGATGGGTATCGATGCATCACCGACCCTAAGAATGTTGCCTTCGGATGTTGCCTTTTTAAATTCGTTGCTTCCGGTGCCCAATCGATGATGTCGTGTACGATGCTCCAATGACCCTAAGAATGTTGCCTTCGGAAAATCGTTGCACCTGTAAAGTACTCGATTTCGTTCATGATTTAAACGATGGGTATCGATGCATCACCGAACCTAAGAATGTTCCCTTATGAAATTCGTTTCTTCCGGTGCCAATCGATGATTTCGCGTACGATGCACCAATGACCCTAAAAATGTTGCCTTCGAAAAATTGTTGCACCCGTAAAGTAATCGATTTCGTTCATGATTTCAATGATGGGTATCGATGCATCACCAACCCTAAGAATGTTGCCTTCGGATGTTGCCTTTGGAAATTCGTTGCTTCCGGTGCCCAATCGATGATATCGTGTACGATGCACCAATGACCCTAAGAATGTTGCCTTCGGAAAATCGTTGCACCCGTAAGGTAATCGTTTTCGTTCATGATTTCAACAATGGGTATCGATGCATCACTGACCCTAAGAATGTTTCCTTCGGATGTTGCCTTTGTTAATTCGTTGCTTTCGGTGCCAAACGATGATTTCGCTTACGATGCACCAATCACCCCAAGAATGTTGTCTTCGAAAAATTGTTGCACCCGTAAATTATTCGATTTCGTTCATGATTTCAACGATGGGTATCGATGCATCATCGACCCTAATAAATGTTGTCTTCGGATGTTGCCTTTGGAAAATTCGTTGCTTCCGGTACCCAATCGATGATATCGTGTACGATGCATCAATGACCCTAAGAATGTTGCCTTCGGAAAATCGTTGCACCCGTAAAGTAATCGATTTCGTTCATGATTTCAACAATGCGTATCGATGCATCACCGACCCTAAGAATGTTGCCTTCGGATGTTGCCTTTGGAAATTCGTTGCTTCTGGTGCCCAATCGATGATATCCTGTACGATGCATCAATTACCCTAAGAATGTTGCCTTCGAAAAATCGTTGCATCCGTAAAGTAATCGATTTCGTTCATGATTTCAACAATGGGTATCGATGCATCACCGACCCTAAGAATGTTGCCTTCGGATGCTGCCTTTGGAAATTCGTTGCTTCCGGTGTCCAGTTGATGATTCCGTGTACATTGCACCAATGACCCTAAAAATGTTGCCTTCGGAAATTCGTTGCGCACGTAAAGTAATTGGTTTCGTTCATGATTTCAACGATGGGTATCGATGCATCACCGACCCTAAGAATGTTGCCTTCGGATGTTGCCTTTGGAAATTCGTTGCTTCCGGTGCCCAATCGATGATATCGTGTACGATGCATCAATTACCCTAAGAATGTTGCCTTCGGAAAATCGTTGCACCCGTAAAGTAATCGATTTCGTTCATGATTTCAACAATGGGTATCGATGCATCACCGACCCTAAGAATGTTTGCCTTTGGAAATTCGTTGCTTCCGGTGTCCAGTTGATGATTCCGTGTACATTGCACCAATGACCCTAAGAATGTTGCCTTCGGAAATTCGTTTCACACGTAAAGTAATTGGTTTCGTTCATGATTTCAACGATGGGTATCGATGCATCACCCACCCTAAGAATGTTGCCTTCGGATGTTGCCTTTGGAAATTCGTTGCTTCCGGTGCCCAATCGATGATATCGTTTATGATGCATCAATTACCCTAAGAATGTTGCCTTCGGAAAATCGTTGCACCCGTAAAGTAATCATTTTGTTCATGATTTCAACAATGGGTATCGATGCATCACCGACCCTAAGAATATTGCCTTTGGAAATTCGTTGCTTCCGGTGCCAAAACATGATTTTGCGTACGATGCATCACCGACCCTAAGAATGTTGCCTTCGGAAAATCGTTGCATCCGTAAATTATTCGGTTTCCTTCATGATTTCAACGATGGGTATCGATGCATTACCTAACCTAAGAATGTTGCCTTCGGATGTTGCCTTTGGAAATTCGTTGATTCCGGTTCCCAATCGATGATATCATGTACGATGCATCAATTACCCTAAGAATGTTGCCTTCGGAAAATCGTTGCACCTGTAAAGTACTCGATTTCGTTCATGATTTAAACGATGGGTATCGATGCATCACCGACCCTAAGAATGTTGCCTTTTGAAATTCGTTGCTTCCGGTGCCAATCGATGATTTCGCGTACGCTGCACCAATGACCCGAAAAATGTTGCCTTCGGAAAATAGTTGCACCCGTAAAGTAATCGATTTCGTTCATGATTTCAATGATGGGTATCGATACATCACCGACCCTAAGAATGTTGCCTTCGGATGTTGCCTTTGGAAATTCGTTGCTTCCGGTGCCCAATCGATGATATCGTGTACGATGCACCAATGACCCTAAGAATGTTGCCTTCGGAAAATCGTTGCACCCGTAAGGTAATCGTTTTCGTTCAGGATTTCAACAATGGGTATCGATGCATCACTGACCCTAAGAATGTTTCCTTCGGATGTTGCCTTTGGTAATTCGTTGCTTCCGGTGCCAAACGATGATTTCGCGTACGGTGCACCAATCACCCCAAGAATGTTGTCTTCGGAAAATTGTTGCACCCGTAAATTATTCGGTTTCGTTCATGATTTCAACGATGGGTATCGATGCATCACCGACCCTAAGAATGTTGCCTTCGGATGTTGCCTTTGGAAATTCGTTGCTTCCGGTGCCCAATCGATGATATCGTGTACGATGCTCCAATGACCCTAAGAATGTTGCCTTCGGAAAATCGTTGCACCTGTAAAGTACTCGATTTCGTTCATGATTTAAACGATGGGTATCGATGCATCACCGAACCTAAGAATGTTCCCTTATGAAATTCGTTTCTTCCGGTGCCAATCGATGATTTCGCGTACGATGCACCAATGACCCTAAAAATGTTGCCTTCGAAAAATTGTTGCACCCGTAAAGTAATCGATTTCGTTCATGATTTCAATGATGGGTATCGATGCATCACCAACCCTAAGAATGTTGCCTTCGGATGTTGCCTTTGGAAATTCGTTGCTTCCGGTGCCCAATCGATGATATCATGTACGATGCACCAATGACCCTAAGAATGTTGCCTTCGGAAAATCGTTGCACCCGTAAGGTAATCGTTTTCGTTCATGATTTCAACAATGGGTATCGATGCATCACTGACCCTAAGAATGTTTCCTTCGGATGTTGCCTTTGTTAATTCGTTGCTTTCGGTGCCAAACGATGATTTCGCTTACGATGCACCAATCACCCCAAGAATATTGTCTTCGAAAAATTGTTGCACCCGTAAATTATTCGATTTCGTTCATGATTTCAACGATGGGTATCGATGCATCATCGACCCTAATAAATGTTGTCTTCGGATGTTGCCTTTGGAAAATTCGTTGCTTCCGGTACCCAATCGATGATATCGTGTACGATGCATCAATGACCCTAAGAATGTTGCCTTCGGAAAATCGTTGCACCCGTAAAGTAATCGATTTCGTTCATGATTTCAACAATGCGTATCGATGCATCACCGACCCTAAGAATGTTGCCTTCGGATGTTGCCTTTGGAAATTCGTTGCTTCTGGTGCCCAATCGATGATATCCTGTACGATGCATCAATTACCCTAAGAATGTTGCCTTCGAAAAATCGTTGCATCCGTAAAGTAATCGATTTCGTTCATGATTTCAACAATGGGTATCGATGCATCACCGACCCTAAGAATGTTGCCTTCGGATGCTGCCTTTGGAAATTCGTTGCTTCCAGTGTCCAGTTGATGATTCCGTGTACATTGCACCAATGACCCTAAAAATGTTGCCTTCGGAAATTCGTTGCGCACGTAAAGTAATTGGTTTCGTTCATGATTTCAACGATGGGTATCGATGCATCACCGACCCTAAGAATGTTGCCTTCGGATGTTGCCTTTGGAAATTCGTTGCTTCCGGTGCCCAATCGATGATATCGTGTACGATGCATCAATTACCCTAAGAATGTTGCCTTCGGAAAATCGTTGCACCCGTAAAGTAATCGATTTCGTTCATGATTTCAACAATGGGTATCGATGCATCACCGACCCTAAGAATGTTTGCCTTTGGAAATTCGTTGCTTCCGGTGTCCAGTTGATGATTCCGTGTACATTGCACCAATGACCCTAAGAATGTTGCCTTCGGAAATTCGTTTCACACGTAAAGTAATTGGTTTCGTTCATGATTTCAACGATGGGTATCGATGCATCACCCACCCTAAGAATGTTGCCTTCGGATGTTGCCTTTGGAAATTCGTTGCTTCCGGTGCCCAATCGATGATATCGTTTATGATGCATCAATTACCCTAAGAATGTTGCCTTCGGAAAATCGTTGCACCCGTAAAGTAATCATTTTCGTTCATGATTTCAACAATGGGTATCGATGCATCACCGACCCTAAGAATATTGCCTTCGGAAATTCGTTGCTTCCGGTGCCAAAACATGATTTTGCGTACGATGCATCACCGACCCTAAGAATGTTGCCTTCGGAAAATCGTTGCATCCGTAAATTATTCGGTTTCCTTCATGATTTCAACGATGGGTATCGATGCATTACCTAACCTAAGAATGTTGCCTTCGGATGTTGCCTTTGGAAATTCGTTGATTCCGGTTCCCAATCGATGATATCATGTACGATGCATCAATTACCCTAAGAATGTTGCCTACGGAAAATCGTTGCACCCGTAAAGTAATCGATTTGGTTCATGATTTGAACAATGGGTATCGATGCATCACCGACCCTAAGAATGTTGCCTTCGGATGTTGCCTTGTGAAATTCGTTGCTTTCGGTGTCCAGTTGATGATTCCGTGTACATTGCACCAATGACCCTAAGAGTGTTGCCTTCGGAAATTCGTTGCACACGTAAAGTAATTGGCTTCGTTCATGATTTCAACGATGGGTATCGATGCATCACCGACCCTAAGAATGTTGCCTTCAGATGTTGCCTTTGGAAATTCGTTGCTTCCGGTGCGCAATCGATGATATCGTTTACGATGCATCATTTACCCTAAGAATGTTGCCGTCGGAAAATCGTTGCACCCGGAAAGTAATCGATTTCGTTCATGATTTCAACAATGGGTATCGATGCATCACCGACCCTAAGAATGTTGCCTTTGGAAATTCGTTGCTTCCGGTGCCCAGTCGATGATTCCGTGTACATTGCACCAATGACCCTACGAATGTTGTCTTCGAAAATTCGTTGCAACAGTAAAGTAATTGGTTTTGTTCATGATTTCAACGATGGGTATCGATGCATCACCGACCCTAAGAATGTTGACTTCGGATGTTGCCTTTGGAAATTCGTTGTTTCCGGTGTCCAGTTGATGATTCCGTGTACATTGCACCAATGACCCTAAGAATGTTGCCTTCGGAAATTCGTTGCACACGTAAAGTAATTGGTTTCGTTCATGATTTCAACGATGGGTATCGATGCATCACCGACCCTAAGAATGTTTCCTTCGGATGTTGCCTTTGGAAATTCGTTGCTTCCAGTGCCCAATCGATGATACCGTGTACGATGCATTAATTACCCTAAGAATGTTGCCTTCGGAAAATCGTTGCACCCGTAAAGTAATCGTTTTCGTTCATGATTTCAACAATGGGTATGGATGCATCACCGACCCTAAGAATGTTGCCTTTGGAAATTCGTTGCTTCCGGTGCCAAAACATGATTTTGCGTACGATGCATCACCGACCCTAAGAATGTTGCCTTCGGAAAATCGTTGCACCCGTAAATTATTCGGTTTCCTTCATGATTTGAACGATGGGTATCGATGCATCACCGACCCTAAGAATGTTGCCTGGTGCGGACGCGAATCTAGTAATTTTTGCCAGTGTGTGTTATGTTTGAATCTAGTAATTTCTTCTTTCTATTTTTCACTTCATCCATTTCCACTCGGTGAAATTTCTGTTGGGAGGCGGAATGGGATGTGAGGTGGGGGGAAGGCGGAATGGGATGTGAGGTGGGGGAAGGGGCAGATAGTCATGTTCTTGTTCCACCAACATGGAGATTATTTTGTGTTAATGAAAGGTCTACATATCACTGCCGATTTGATTTGAAATGAAGCAAAACATGATGCTACCTAGTGTGTGTTTTGTACAAGTTTGCCCTGCCACATAGCGTGTGATTTCTTATACTATGTGTAATCCCAACTAGGACATCTAATTTCTTACATAAGAATAATTGAATTATATCAAGTAGAAAGCAAAATCCTAATTGCGGTTTGTTTTTGGGGTTTCAGAAGTGGATGATGAGGAAGAAGGGGCAGAAGGGTACCTATGGAAAATCAGGTTAACGGGGACCTGATATGGAATTCGCGGTGTAATCCCGGCGCGTGGGCACCACTAATTCTATACCTTTCAGAGACAATGGTTGACAAGATTAAGAGGTCACAGTTCGGCAGAAATTTGCTGAGGATGAAACTAAAAAGGCTTGAATACAGAATGCTTTGTTCAGATCTCATGCGCAGAGCTTTTTACCATGAAGCAGAAAATATAATTGAACTCCGACTCGAATGTGGATCACTTTGGATAAATGAGGCGGTCATTCAGCATGTTCTTGACATGCCTGTTGGAAGTGATAAGGAGCCTCAAACTTTAGTGAGTGTTGTGGAAGAAGAGTACAAAACAATGTGGAGTCTACTACACGCCGTATCTGCTAGGTACCCTGACGACTGTAAAGGCAGAGGCAAACAAGTAGAGCAGCAACCAACTCCAAGGAGTAGGGGCCGACCAAGAACGGCACCCCCTCAGTGCTATGGACAACAAAGAAAAATGTTCTCGTCGGCAAGGATTGAATGTTTGTTCAAGCATTGGCATGAGCAGGAATTCAACGATCTTGCTACGGAAGATAGGCTGCTCAGACTTCTCTATTCAGTAAAAGTAGAGAGATTGCTACTGCCAAGCCAGTCTACGTATGTAACCTTAGATGCACTTAGATATGCATATGATCTAGACAAAATAGATCAGGTGGCCTGGTCATATCTTATTTTTGAAAGCATGAAGAAAGATGTGAAGCTGGTGCGTAAGAAGGGCAAGCTGAATTATATGGCTTGCTGTCTGCCCGTATTTGTGGTAAGTACTAGGAGCTGCTGCAAGTAATTTTGTTTTCTAGAGATATCTATGATAACTTTTCCCATTTTGGTTCACAGATTTGTTTGGCGGACTGTATGATAACTTTTCTCATTTTGGTTCACAGGTTTGTTTGGCGGACTGTACTGTGGGTAATACGCTGGTGAATATGACACCACGAGGGAGACTTTACCTCTATTCAAATGATCTGATCCAGTCTATTCTCGAAAATCCAGACCGGAGAAGGGGGGTTGGGGGGGGACAGGAATTTGAGACCGATAGAGAATATTTCTGTAAGTACAAACCATATATTAATATGACTACAAATTTGCAAATCATGTGTTACCATTCTGTAATGATTTCTTTATGTTCTTTTCAGTTGATTATGTGGCATAATAGCTGCTATGGAGACCTTCTTAAGGTGCCTCTTCTTTTGAGGGAAAATAGCGTTTACAAGATGTGTATTGAGCAAAGACAGCGCGAGAAAATTGTATTTAAGCTTGATGACTTTGAGATACCTGAGCATATTTTTATAGAGTGCTTTAAACGAGAACCAAGGGGTTTTATGTCCTCTGAAATATTTGAGTTATGCTGCTACCTGCTCACTCGAGCACCCTGATACAATCATCCTCACTCCATCTGTTGTTGTAAGTACTTATCCAAAAAACAACTTTGGTATTCTGTACCTACAAAAAAAAACTTATCCGGATTTTTTAATTTTGTTATTCTGTACCTACAATTTTTGTCTATTATTGCAGTATGAATTGCTGGAAGGACATGGAAATGATGCTCTGCAAAAGGAACTTACAAAAGAGAACGTGGATACAACGCATCAGGTTTGTGTATTATTTTACCAGATCTAATTTGGTCTTTGAACTTTGGTATTTATCCAAAGAGTTAACCATTCACGTCAGGCAGTTCTCACAAATGTTAATCGGAAGGACCAAATAGATAACTAAGCTCTGACTTTGCTTAATCTACACCTAATAATAAAAGCACTAAGATTTCTTACGGTCCAATATATTTTTAGACTAATTTACCTTCCCGCCAAACGACATATTACCACTGGGACCACCGGTAAGTGAATTGAGCGTTTCTTTGTGCATCGACCGAGCTGCAATACAGACCAAAGTCCAAGTCAAACCCGGGAGGGATTCTTTTGATTCAACTACGTCTAACATGCCCCGGCCAGGACCAACGTGTAGAACCAATTATACCGGCAGCCAGGCATACCCATCTACTGGCCATTGCCATTGTGAAACCCATAAACGAGTCCTTCCTTACTCTGCACCACCGTCATCCTCATCCTCATCGGGCCGGCCAACTTGGCAGCGGCACCCATCATCCCTGCCTCCAAATCGAGGACGCCAACATCGGGGCGCTCTAGGACAGCTCTTACCGCCGGTGGTGGCGACCAGGACAAAGCACCCGCTGGCCGCTGCGCTTCCTTTTAGTGGGGCTGGTATCCCTCTGCCCACGTAGGGCCATGTTGAGGCCTCTGCTGCCGATGCGTCCGGCGTCATGCCCACTCCAGCAGTGGTGATTGCTGCACAACGGGACGCTCTAGACTTGCTCTTACCGGCAGCGGCGGCGATCAGGACAGAGCCCTCGCTGCACCTCCTTTGAGTGTGGCTGGTATGCCTCTGCCAACGCACGGCCATGTTGAGGCCTCCCCTGTCGATGCCTCCAGCGTCGTGCCCAGCCCAGCGGTGGTGATCGCTGCACAACGGGGCGCTCCAGATCGGCTCTTACCGGCAGCGGCGGCGACCAGGACAGAGCCCCCTCTGAGGCTCCTTTGAGTGGGGCTGTTATCCCTTTGCTCTAGACCGGCCACGTAGTGGCGTTCGCTGCCGTTGCATCTAGACTCTGGACATATACAAAGTTTAGATTATTGATGGCCCTGATGCGAGTAGCTGACCAATATTTGAGGACCAGTGTTGTGCATTGTGAGACATTGTTACTGGGTTCAGGAGTTTGACAATAGTTTCTTTTTTCAGATATTTGCTCCTATTGTTGTTTCTTTTCACTGGTCCCTGGTTGCTGTTTCGGCCAAGCAGAAGACGAACTTTATCCTTGACTCGGATGTAGTTAGGGGTGCACAGACAAATCTTACTCAGGCAAATACTATGTTATGTAATCTTCAGTCATATTTGAGCAGCATCTCTGAGCACGGCAAGACCATCTCTGAGTTTGAGACGAGATCTCCATTTGTTCCGCTTCAAGACCACAAGTGGATGCAACAATTGCAATTCTGTGTTTATCAAATTATTATGTGGTAATCAATTGCAATTCTTGCAGATACGATAGCCCATTTCATGTACTCATTATGTAATCATTATAGTATGAACACTTAGTTGTGTGTCTTGCATCTCGCGAGACAAAGTTATTCATGTAATGAGACAAGTCAGTTGTTCCATCTTTATGAATAAAAGTGTGCTTATACTTTGATTACGTCTTGATTTATGATATGATAGAAAGCATTTATAATACTGCTATTATTGTCAAGAAATATTCAATGTTTAATGATAAAGTTGTCTTGATTATAACAAGTCAAAGATTTGATTGCATGAGGTGACTTCATAACTGATGAATTCATTAAATGTATGATCTATTAACTTGTGAGTTCATTATCGAATGAAAGCCATAACTTGATTGCATGAGATGGATTAGATACACGATCTATGAACCTCTGCAATAAATATAACCATGACAAGGTTCTAGCAAGTAGAACTTGTGCCAATCATTATACATAAATGATGTACTAAATGGGCACGTGAGTTATCATTAAAGACTTCATATGATTAATTGAAAGTTGTATTCAATTGAGATCATAAAACTGAGATTCAGGAATCACAGTGAGAAGTGAGAATACAAGGATACATATCACTACGCTACGATCCGAAGTGATAAGTATTGATATTGACATAATGGGAGACTTGTGGAAGTTGTACCACAAACTACGATGGAAGTTGAAAGTGCTAGACTACTTAAACCATTCGTAGTCATAATAAACCGTAGTATGGTCTAAACGTTCTTTCCCCTAGCACTATAGTTATTGTCGAATAAGGTTGTTTAATTCATTAAGTTAAAACACCCACTTCATGAATAGGAAACCATCCTGAATCTAACGAGACATGATATCTCCATAACTGATGGTGTTATAAGGTTTCTTAAAAGAAAGAATTTCTTTGTAATGAAACTACAAGCAATTGAAATTACATATTCTCCCCGAATAGCAAAATGTATGTTGCTTGATTGGTAATGCGAGAAGAAGTCTCTCGACACGGATCCAATGGGAGATAATGGAAACTTTGACCGGGGTATTGGACCTTGCCTTCAGAATATCAGAGTATTGCAACAGAAGCATGTTCCGCTGTAATGACACTGTATAAGGAAGGATATGCCATAGATGATTAATCTTGGTATATGAATTGAAGCCATTGTTGAATTTAGAAGGTTGTCATGAATACGTTCTGTACAGAACAATAATCATGAGTCTTCTTCATAAAACAATAAAGAATAACATTGCTTGAGACACAAAGGAATGATGGTAGCCTATAGCACGAGGAGAAATGAAATAATATTGAGTTACATATAGGATGGCTCACGTCCCGTGAAATAAATCGGTTATTTCATATTCTCGACAAACTGGAGAGTTATTGAGAATAATGTAATGGGCATAAGGCATTATTTGGTTATGACCAAAGTTCAATGGTGATTGACTACGGAAACGTAGGAATGCTTTAATCAATAAAATATTTCATTTACACTACAATGGACCATAGCCTGAAATTGCATCTCATTCAAATTTGGGATTTGAAAGAGAATTGCAATGGGCATGACGAAGGTTATTTCGTTAAAAGGATGGACTATAGTACCTCAAGACAGGAACCCTCAACCTTGATTTGATCAAGTGATTTTGTGATGACCAAAATATTGAGTGGGCCTGCAGTTTCATGAAACTGAGTGGGAGCTTTGAAGACTTCCCGGAAACTTGGAATGCAAAGGGAATTTTCTGAGTGGGAGCTTTGGAAGCATTGTCATTATGTGAGACATAGTAAACAATAAAATGACCTGATGAAAGCTGAACCACAAATATATGAGTATATGATGGATATATTTGAGTGGGAGCATGATCATTGTCTCAAACATATATGCATTGATATGTGTGAAGAATGATCTCATATGTATATATATGGATATGCATTGATTGTATATATAGAGAATCGTCTTATATACATATGTGCATGTAAGTGCATCAAGTGCCTTCCCCTTGAGGTATTGGAGTTTGATGTCAAAATGGTTAAGGGACTGATGTGTTTGTGAATATACACAGGAGAACAGTCCCTGATGAGGTGTTTAACCACCAATCTTGACCCCCCAAAATGTTGAGGAACATTGAAGAAAATGGTGTGTTTCCTGAAGAATGAAGTCGCGCAAAATCCTGAGGAAACAGGATCCTGAAGCGTTCGGTTGAAGCGCTCGTTTGAAGCTGAAGATAAAGACGATCCTGAGGACGTTCGCGCTGAAGACGAAGTTGAAGCGTATTCTTCGATTAAGACTTTTTATATTTCTTGAGTCATAGGAAACACCGCACTGTTGGAGGGGTTGAAGAAAACGAGTTCCGAAGGTCCGAGGAAGTGCTCAGTTAGGAATCCTGAAGAAAAACCCTGAGGAAATCTCCTGCAGTAGAAGTTCAGTCCTCGGGTGTCTGAGACGTTGTTCTTCAGGACACTGAGGAATCTATCTTCGGTTGAGGAGTCTGGAAACTGCGAGTGCAGTTTTCCTGAAGAGTTTTCTCCTGCAGTAGAAGTTCGGTCCTCATGTGTCTGAGACTTTGTTCTTCAGGACACTGAGGTAACTAACTTCGGTTGAGGAGTCTGGAGAGAGAATACTTTGACCGTGCCACGTGTTGCGTGGTGAGAGGCCAGAACCTGTCTAGCAACGGTCTGTTCCGAGGGCATGAGAGTAATTGCATGCATGGGCATTTATGTCCATTCACCTCAGGTTGCTCCGCGGCTATAAATAGCCACCCCCAGCCCCATTTGTGGGTTGGCTGCTCCAAGAGGAAAACTGACACTTGTCATTTGAGAGCAACCCACCTCTGAGGAAACTGAAGAACCTTTGTGAGGAAAACCACCAGCCTGAGTAGTTGAGCATTTCTGAGGAAGTCGGTTCGAGTGATCCGAAGCTTTTTACTCTTGAAGACTGTGATCTTCCAGCCGGTGTAGTAGTCTTCAGTCTGAGGAAGTCAAGATGCAATTGTGACTTCCCGGAGTGACTGAGTCTGTGAAGGTTTCGGGAGTTTACCTTGAAGACTCACCTGAGTTATTGGACGGAGTCTGAGGACTTTAGTTCAAGGAGAACAAGGTGAAGACTATGTCTTCTGAGTTGAATCTCAGCCTCTCCAACCAGACGTAGAGTTGTCACAGCAACTTGAACTGGTCTACCAAACCAATGTCTTCAATTACTGGTTACATCTCTTCAATCTCTTAAGCTTCAGTATTATGTCTTCAGTATCTATGGTGACTTCCTGTGCTTCAGCTCTCCCTCTGCTATTTGTCTTCATACTCTGGATCTGAAGCACTTCTGCTTATCCGAATTGATTTATTTCTGTTGCATTATGATGTGATGCCCTAATGATTACATTCTGCAAAGTTTTATTTCTTCATGATTTTGGTTACTTCTTCAGCTTCATGATTGCTTCAGTCCTGAAGAAAAACAAAATCCTGTAGTAAATTGAAAATCTCCCATTCACCCCCCCCCCTCTGGTCGATATATTGCACTTTCAATTGGTATCAAAGCAAGGTACTCCCTTGTTCTGTGTGATTCGGTTTAACCACCTGGTGTTTTAGTTATGTCGACCTCAGGTACAATGAGCGTTGCCTCAAACTGCCCCATCTTCGATGGAACGGACTACCCATACTGGAAGAACAAGATGAGGATGCATCTTGAAGCCATTGACAAGGATCTGTTGGACATTGTTGATCAAGGCATCCCTGAAGCAAATCTGATGACTGCTCCTGATGTAGTCAAGAAAAACTGGCAGCTTGATGCAAAAGCTCGAAGCATCATTGGTGGTCATCCCAATAAGGCTTAGTTCAACCGTATCAGTGGTCTGGATACTGCAAAGAAAATATGGACGAGACTGTCTAAAGTTAATGAAGGAGTCTCAGCTCAGCGAGACTCACGAATTGATACACTCCGCAGTCTCTTCAATCGGTTCAAGAGACTAGATAATGAGCACGTACAACAAACCTTTGACAGACTCACTGACATATCTAATGAACTTCAGGCTCTTGGTGCTGTTGATATCACAGATCATGAAGTTGTGAAGAAACTGCTGAGGTCACTGGATGACTCATTTGAGTTCCTATCACTGATGATTCAAGAAAGGCCAGACTTCAAGACTCTGGACCCTGCGGATATTCTCGAGCGCCTCAATGCTCATGAACTGAAGCTCTCTGAAAAACGAGACTTATACAGCTCCACGCCTAAGGTCCGCGCGCTAAAAGCTAGAGCACGAAGAGTGTCCTCTGATGAAGAGTCTGAGGCTGATACTGATAATCCTGAGACTCTCAGCCGTGAACTTGCTCTCCTTACCAGGAAGTTTCAAAGTTCACCAAGAAGTAATTGGTTTCGTTCATGATTTCAACGATGGGTATCGATGCATCACCGACCCTAACAATGTTGCCTTCGGATGTTGCCTTTGCAAATTCGTTGCTTCCAGTGCTCAATCGATGATATCGTTTACGATGCATCATTTACCCTAAGAATGTTGCCGTCGGAAAATCGTTGCACCCGAAAAGTAATCGTTTTCGTTCATGATTTCAACAATGGGTATCGATGCATCACCGACCCTAAGAATGTTTCCTTCGGATGTTGCCTTTGAAAATTCGTTGCTTCCTGTGCCCAATCGATGATATCGTGTACGATGCATCAATTACCCTAAGAATGTTGCCTTCGGAAAATCGTTGCATCCGTAAAGTAATCGATTTCGTTCATGATTTCAACAGTGATGGGTATCGATGCATCACCGACCCTAAGAATGTTGCCTTAGGATGTTGGCTTTGGAAATTCGGTTCTTCCGGTGCCCAATCGATGATACCGTGTACGATGCACCAATGACCCTAAGAATGTTGCCTTCGGAAAATCGTTGCACCCGTAAAGTAATCGTTTTCGTTCATGATTTCAACACTACGTATCGATGCATCACCGACCCTAAGAATGTTTCCTTTGGAAATTCGTTGCTTCCGGTGCCCAAACGATGATATCATGTACGATGCATCAATTACCCTAAGAATGTTGCCTTCGGAAAATCGTTGCACCTGTAAAGTAATCGATTTCGTTCATGATTTCAACAATGGGTATCGATGCATCACCGACCCTAAGAATGTTGCCTTAGGAATTTCGTTGCTTTCGATGCCAATCGATGATTTCGCGTACGATGCACCAATCACCCCAAGAATGTTATCTTCGGAAAATCGTTGCACCCGTAAATTATTCTGTTTCGTTCATGATTGAAACGATGGGTATCGATGCATCACCGACCCTAAGCATGTTGCCTTCGGATGTTGCCTTTGGAAATTCGTTGCTTCCGGTACCCAATCGATGATATCGTGTACGATGCATCAATGACCCTAAGAATGTTGCCTTCGGAAAGTCGTTGCACCCGTAAAGTAATCGATTTCGTTCATGATTTCAACAATGGGTATCGATGCATCACCGACCCTAAGAATGTTGCCTTCGGATGTTGCCTTTGGAAATTCGTTGCTTCCTGTGTCCAGTTGATGATTCCGTGTACATTGCACCAATGTCCCTAAGAATGTTGCCTTCGGAAATTCGTTGCACACGTGAAGTAATTGGTTTCGTTCATGATTTCAACGATGGGTATCGATGCATCACCGACCCTAAGAATGTTGCCTTCGGATGTTGCCTTTGGAAATTCGTTGCTTCCGGTGCCGAATCGATGATATCGTTATGATGCATCAATTACCCTATGAATGTTGCCTTCGGAAAATCGTTGCACCCGTAAAGTAATCGTTTTTGTTCATGATTTCAACACTGCGTATCGATGCATCACCGACCCTAAGAATGGTTGCCTTTGGAAATTCGTTGCTTCCGGTGCCCAATCGATGATATCGTGTACGATGCATCAATTACCCTAAGAATGTTGCCTTCGGAAAATCGTTGCACCCGTAAAGTAATCGATTTCGTTCATGATTTCAACAATGGGTATCGATACATCACCGACCCTAAGAATGTTGCCTTCGGATGTTGCCTTTAAAAATTCGTTGCTTCCGGTGTCCAGTTGATGATTCCGTGTACATTGCACCAATGACCCTAGGAATGTTTCCTTCGGAAATTCGTTGCACACGTAAAGTAATTGGTTTCGTTCATGATTTCAACGATGGGTATCGATGCATCACCGACCCTCAGAATGTTCCCTTCGGATGTTGCCTTTGCAAATTCGTTGCTTCCGGTGCTCAATCGATGATATCGTTTACGATGCATCATTTACCCTAAGAATGTTGCCGTCGGAAAATCGTTGCGCCCGTAAAGTAATCGTTTTCGTTCATGATTTCAACAATGGGTATCGATGCATCACCGACCCTAAGAATGTTTCCTTCGGATGTTGCCTTTGGAAATTCGTTGCTTCCGGTGCCCAATCGATGATATCGTGTACGATGCATCAATAACCCTAAGAATATTGCCTTCGGAAAATCGTTGCATCCGTAAAGTAATCGATTAAGTTCATGATTTCAACAATGGGTATCGATGCATCACCGACCCTAAGAATGTTGCCTTCGGATGCTGCCTTTGGAAATTCGTTGCTTCCGGTGTCCAGTTGATGATTCCGTGTACATTGCACCAATGACCCTAAGAATGTTGCCTTCGGAAATTCGTTGTGCACGTAAAGTAATTGGTTTCGTTCATGATTTCAACGATGGGTATCGATGCATCACCGACCCTAAGAATATTGCCTTCGGATGTTGCCTTTGGAAATTCGTTGCTTCCGGTGCCCAATCGATTATACCGTGTACGATGCATCAATTACCCTAAGAATGTTCCCTTCGGAAAATCGTTGCACCGTAAAGTACTCGTTTTCGTTCATGATTTCAACAATGCGTACGATGCATCATCGACCCTAAGAATGTTGCCTTCGGAAAATCGTTGCACCCGTAAATTATTCGGTTTCGTTCATGATTTGAGCGATGGGTATGGATGCATCACCGACCCTAACAATGTTGCCTTCGGATGTTGCCTTTGGAAATTCTTTCCTTCCGGTGCCCAGTCGATGATTCCGTGTACATTGCACCAATGACCCTATGAATGTTGCCTTCGGAAAGTCGTTGCAACAGTAAAGTAATCGATTTCGTTCATCATTTCAACAATGGGTATCGATGCATCACCGACCCTAAGAATGTTGCCTTCGGATGTTGCCTTTGTAAATTCGTTGCTTCCGGTGCCCAATCGATGATATCGTGTATGATGCACCAATGACCCTAAGAATGTTGCCTTCGGAAAATCGTTGCACCTGTAAAGTACTCGATTTCGTTCATGATTTAAACGATGGGTATCGATGCATCACCGAACCTAAGAATGTTGCCTTTTGAAATTCGTTGCTTCCGGTGCCAATCGATGATTTCGCGTACGATGCAACAGTGACCCTAAAAATGTTGCCTTCGGAAAATTGTTGCACCCGTAAAGTAATCGATTTCGTTCTTGATTTCAGTGATGGGTATCGATGCATCACCGACCCTAAGAATGTTGCCTTCGGATGTTGCCTTTGTAAATTCGTTGCTTCCGGTGCCCAATCGATGATATCGTGTACGATGCACCAATGACCCTAAGAATGTTGCCTTCGGAAAATCGTTGCACCCGTAAGGTAATCGTTTTCGTTCATGATTTCAACAGTGGGTATCGATGCATCACTGACCCTAAGAATGTTTCCTTCGGATGTTGCCTTTGGTAATTCGTTGCTTCCGGTGCACAACGATGATTTCGCGTACGATGCCCCCAATCACCCCAAGAACGTTGTCTTCGGAAAATTGTTGCACCCGTAAATTATTCGGTTTCGTTCATGATTTCAACGATGGGTATCGATGCATCACCGACCCTAAGAATGTTGTCTCCGGATGTTGCCTTTGGAAATTCGTTGCTTCCGGTACCCAATCGATGATATCGTGTACGATGCATCTATGACCCTAAGAATGTTGCCTTCAGAAAATCGTTGCACCCGTAAAGTAATCGATTTCGTTCATCATTTCAACAGTGGGTATCGATGCATCACCGACCCTAAGAATGTTGCCTTCGGATGTTGCCTTTGGAAATTCGTTGCTTCCGGTGCCCAATCGATGATATCGTGTACGATGCATCAATTACCCTAAGAATGTTGCCTTCGAAAAATCGTTGCACCCGTAAAGTAATCGATTTCGTTCATGATTTCAACAATTGGTATCGATGCATCACCGACCCTAAGAATGTTGCCTTCGGATGTTGCCTTTCGAAATTCGTTGCTTCCGGTGTCTAGTTTATGATTCCGTGTACATTGCACCAATGACCCTAAGAATGTTGCCTTCGGAAATTTGTTGCACACGTAAAGTAATTGGTTTCGTTCATGATTTCAACGATGGGTATCGATGCATCACCGACCCTAAGAATGTTCCCTTCGGATGTTGCCTTTGTAAATTCGTTGCTTCCGGTGCCCAATCGATGATATCGTTTACGATGCATCAATTACCCTAAGAATGTTGCCTTCGGAAAATCGTTGCACCCGTAAAGTAATCGTTTTCGTTCATGATTTCAACAATGGGTATCGATGTATCACCGACCCTAAGAATGTTGCCTTCGGTTGCCTTTGGAAATTCGTTGCTTCCGGTGCCAAACGATGATTTTGCGTACGATGCACCAATGACCCTAAGAATGTTGCCTTCGGAAAATCGTTGCACCCGTAAATTATTCGGTTTCGTTCATGATTTGAACGATGGGTATCGATGCATCACCGACCCTAAAAATGTTGCCTTCGGATGTTGCCTTTGGAAATTCGTTGCTTCCGGTGCCCAGTCGATGATTCCGTATAGCAACATTAAAGTAATTGGTTTCGTTCCTGATTTCAACGATGGGTATCGATGCATCACCGACCCTAAGAATGTTGCCTTCGAATGTTGACTTTGTAAATTCGTTGCTTCCGGTGCCCAATCGATGATATCGTGACGATGCACCAATGACCCTAAGAATGTTGCCTTCGGAAAATCGTTGCACCCGTAAAGTACTCGATTTCGTTCATGATTTAAACGATGGGTATCGATGAATCACCGAACCTAAGAATGTTGCCTTTTGAAATTCATTGCTTCCGGTGCCAATCAATGATTTCGCGTACGATGCACCAATGACCCTAAGAATGTTGCCTTCGGAAAATTGTTGCACCCGTAAAGTAATCGATTTCGTTCATGATTTCAATGATGGGTATCGATGCATCACCGACCCTAAGAATGTTTGCTTCGAATGTTGCCTTTGGAAATACGTTGCTTCCGGTGTCCAATCGATGATATCGCGTACGATGCACCAATGACCCTAAGAATGTTGCCTTCGGAAAATCGTTGCACCCGTAAGGTAATCGTTTTCGTTCATGATTTCTACAATGGGTATCGATGCATCACCGACCCTAAGAATGTTTCCTTCGGATGTTGCCTTTGGTAATTCGTTGCTTTCGATGCCAAACGATGATTTTGCGTACGATGCACCAATGACCCTAAGAATGTTGCCTTCGGAAAATCGTTGCACCCGTAAAATATTCGGTTTTGTTCATGATTTCAATGATGTGTATCGATCCATTACCTACCCTAAGAATGTTGCCTTCGGATGTTGCCTTTGGAAATTCGTTGCTTCAGGTGACCAGTCGGTGATTCCGTGTACATTGCACCAATGACCCTAAGAATGCTGCCTTCGGAAATTCGTTGCACACGTAAAGTAAATTGTTTCGTTCATGATATCAACGATGGGTATCGATGCATCACCGACCCTAAGAATGTTGCCTTCGGATGTTGCCTTTGTAAATACGTTGCTTCCGGTGCCCAATCGATGATATCGTGTACGATGCACCAATGACCCTAACAATGTTGCCTTTGGAAAATCGTTGCACCCGTAAAGTACTCGATTTCGTTCATGATTTAAACGATGGGTATCGATGCATCACCGAACCTAAGAATGTTGCCTTTTAAAATTCATTGCTTCCGGTGCCAATCGATGATTTCGCGTACGATGCACCAATGACCCTAAGAATGTTGCCTTCGGAAAATTGTTGCACCCGTAAAGTAATCGATTTCGTTCATGATTTCAATGATGGGTATCGATGCATCACCGACCCTAGGAATGTTGCCTTCGGATGTTTCCTTTGGAAATTCGTTGCTTCTGTGCCCAATCGATGATATTTCAACGATGGGTATCGATGCATCACCGACCCTAAGAATGTTGCCTTCGGATGTTGCCTTTGGAAATTCGTTGCTTCCGGTGCCCAATGACCCTAAGAATATTGCCTTCGGAAAATCGTTGCACCCGTAAATTATTCGGTTTCGTTCATGATTTGAACGATGGGTATCGATGCATCACCGACCCTAGGAATGTTGCCTTAGGAAATTCGTTGCTTTTGGTGCCAATCGAAGATTTCGCATACGATGCACCAATCACCCCAAGAAGGTTATCTTCGGATAATCGTTGCACCCGTAAATTATTCGGTTTCGTTCATGATTTGAACGATGGGTATCGATGCATCACCGACCCTAAGAATGTTGCTTTCGGTGCCAATTGATGATTTCGCGTACGATGCACCAATCACCCCAAGAATGTTATCTTCGGAAAATCGTTGCACCCGTAAATTATTCTGTTTTGTTCATGATTTAAACGATGGGTATCGATACATCACCGACCCTAAAAATGTTGCCTTCGGATGTTGCCTTTGGAAATTCGTTGCTTCCGGTACCCAATCGATGATATCGTGTACGATGCATCAATGACCCTAAGAATGTTGTCTTCGGAAAATCGGTGCACCCGTAAATTAATCGATTTCTTTCATGATTTCAACAATTGGTATCGATGCATCACCGACCCTAAGAATGTTGCCTTCGGATGTTTCCTTTGGAAATCCGTTGCTTCCGGTGTCCAGTTGATGATTCCGTGTATATTGCACCAATGTCCCTAAGAATGTTGCCTTCGGAAATTCGTTGCACACGTGAAGTAATTGGTTTCGTTCATGATTTCAACGATGGGTATCGATGCATCACCGACCCTAAGAATGTTGCCTTCGGATGTTGCCTTTGGAAATTCGTTGCTTCCGGTGCCCAATCGATGATATCGTTATGACGCATCAATTACCCTAAGAATGTTGCCTTCGGAAAATCGTTGCACCCATAAAGTAATCGTTTTCGTTCATGATTTCAACACTGGGTATCGATGCATCACCGACCCTAAGAATGTTGCCTTTGGAAATTCGTTGCTTCCGGTGCCCAATCGATGATATCGTGCACGGGGCATCAATTACCCTAACAATGTTGCCTTCGGAAAATCGTTGCATCCGTAAAGTAATCGATTTCGTTCATGATTTCAACAATGGGTATCGATACATCACCGACCCTAAGAATTTTGCCTTCGGATGTTGCCTTTGGAAATTCGTTGCTTCCGGTGCCCAATCGATGATATCGTGTACGATGCATCAATTACCCTAAGAATGTTGCCTTCGGAAAATCGTTGCACCCGTAAAGTAATCGATTTCGTTCATGATTTGAACAATTGGTATCTTTGCATCACCGACCCTAAGAATGTTGCCTTCGGATGTTGCCTTTGGAAATTCGTTGCTTCCGGTGTCCAGTTGATGATTCCATGTACATTGCACCAATGACCCTAAGAATGTTGCCTTCGGAAATTCATTGCACCCGTAAAGTAATTGGTTTCGTTCATGATTTCAACGATGGGTATCGATGCATCACCGACCCTAAGAATGTTGCCTTCGGAAATTCGTTGCTTCCGGTGCCCAATCGATGATACCGTTTACGATGCATCAATTACCCTAAGAATGTTGCCTTCGGAAAATCGTTGCACCCGTAAAGTAATCGTTTTCGTTCATGATTTCAACAATGGGTATCGATGCATCACTGACCCTAAGAATGTTTCCTTCGGATGTTGCCTTTGTTAATTCGTTGCTTCCGGTGCCAAACGATGATTTCGCTTACAATGCACCAATCACCCCAAGAATGTTGTCTTCGGAAAATTGTTGCACCCGTAAATTATTCGATTTCGTTCATGATTTCAGCGATGGGTATCGATGCATCACCGACCCTAAGAAATTTTGTCTTCGGATGTTGCCTTTGGAAAATTCGTTGTTTCCGGTACCCAATCGATGATATCGTGTACGATGCATCAATGACCCTAAGAATGTTGCGTTCGGAAAATCGTTGCACCCGTAAAGTAATCGATTTCGTTCATGATTTCAACAATGGGTATCGATGCATCACCGACCCTAAGAATGTTGCCTTCGGATGTTGCCTTTGGAAATTCGTTGCTTCCGGTGTCCAGTTGATGATTCCATGTACATTGCACCAATGACCCTAAGAATGTTGCCTTCGGAAATTCATTGCACCCGTAAAGTAATTGGTTTCGTTCATGATTTCAACGATGGGTATCGATGCATCACCGACCCTAAGAATGTTCCCTTCGGATGTTGCCTTTGTAAATTCGTTGCTTCCGGTGCCCAATCGATGATATCGTTTACGATGCATCTATTACCCTAAGAATGTTGCCTTCGAAAAATCGTTGCACCCGTAAAGTAATCGTTTTCGTTCATGATTTCAACAATGGGTATCGATGCATCACCGATCCTAAGAATGTTGCCTTCGGTTGCCTTTGGAAATTCGTTGCTTCCGGTGCCAAACTATGATTTTGCGTACGATGCACGAATGACCCTAAGAATGTTGCCTTCGGAAAATCGTTGCACCCGTAAATTATTCGGTTTTGTTCATGATTTGAACGATGGGTATCGATGCATCACCGACCCTAAAAATGTTGCCTTCGGATGTTGCCTTTGGAAATTCGTTGCTTCCGGTGCCAAGTCGATGATTCCGTGTAGCAACAGTAAAGTAATTGGTTTCGTTCCTGATTTCAACGATGGGTATCGATGCATCACCGACCCTAAGAATGTTGCCTTCGGATGTTGCCTTTGTAAATTCGTTGCTTCCGGTGCCCAATCGATGATATCGTGACGATGCACCAATGACCCTAAGAATGTTGCCTTCGGAAAATTGTTGCACCCGTAAAGTACTCGATTTCTTTCATGATTTAAATGATGGGTATCGATGCATCACCGAACCTAAGAATGTTGCCTTTTGAAATTCGTTGCTTCCGGTGCCAATCGATGATTTCGCGTACGATGCACCAATGACCCTAAGAATGTTGCCTTCGGAAAATTGTTGCACCCGTAAAGTAATCGATTTCGTTCATGATTTCAATGATGGGTATCAATGCATCACCGACCCTAAGAATGTTGCCTTCGGATGTTCCCTTTGAAAATTCGTTGCTTCCGGTGCCCAATCGATGATATCGTGTACGATGTACCAATGACCCTAAGAATGTTGCCTTCGGAAAATCGTTGCACCCGTAAGGTAATCGTTTTCAGTCATGATTTCAACAATGGGTATCGATGCATCACTGACCCTAAGAATGTTTCCTTCGGATGTTGCCTTTGTTAATTCGTTGCTTCCGGTGCCAAACGATGATTTCGCTTACGATGCACCAATCACCCCAAGAATGTTGTCTTCGGAAAATTGTTGCACCCGTAAATTATTCGATTTCGTTCATGATTTCAACGATGGGTATCGATGCATCACCGACCCTAAGAAATTTTGTCTTCGGATGTTGCCTTTGGAAAATTCGTTGCTTCCGGTACCCAATCGATGATATCGTGTACGATGCATCAATGACCCTAAGAATGTTGCCTTCGGAAAATCGTTGCACCCGTAAAGTAATCGATTTCGTTCATGATTTCAACAATGGGTATCGATGCATCACCGACCCTAAGAATGTTGCCTTCGGATGTTGCCTTTGGAAATTCGTTGCTTCCGGTGCCCAATCGACTATATCGTGTACGATGCATCAATTACCCTAAGAATGTTGCCTTCGGAAAATCGTTGCACCCATAAAGTAATCGATTTCGTTCATGATTTCAACAATGGGTATCGATGCATCACCGACCCTAAGAATGTTGCCTTTGGAAATTCGTTGCTTCCGGTGTCCAGTTGATGATTCCGTGTACATTGCACCAATGACCCTAAGAATGTTGCCTTCGGAAATTCGTTTCACACGTAAAGTAATTGGTTTCGTTCATGATTTCAACGATGGGTATCGATGCATCACCCACCCTAAGAATGTTGCCTTCGGACGTTGCCTTTGGAAATTGGTTGCTTCCGGTGCCCAATCGATGATATCGTTTACAATGCATCAATTACCCTAAGAATGTTGCCTTCGGAAAATCGTTGCACCCGTAAAGTAATCGATTTCGTTCATGATTTCAACAATGGGTATCGATGCATCACCGACCCTAAGAATGTTGCCTTCGGATGTTGCCTTTCGAAATTCGTTGCTTCCGGTGTCCAGTTGATGATTCCGTGTACATTGCACCAATGACCCTAAGAATGTTGCCTTTGGAAATTCGTTGCTTCCGGTACCCAATCAATGATATCGTGTACGATGCATCAATGACCCTAAGAATGTTGCGTTCGGAAAATCGTTGCACCCGTAAAGTAATCGATTTCGTTCATGATTTCAACAATGGGTATCGATGCATCACCGACCCTAAGAATGTTGCCTTCGGATGTTGCCTTTGGAAATTCGTTGCTTCCGGTGCCCAATCGACTATATCGTGTACGATGCATCAATGACCCTAAGAATGTTGCCTTCGGAAAATCGTTGCACCCGTAAAGTAATCGATTTCGTTCATGATTTCAACAATGGGTATCGATGCATCACCGACCCTAAGAATGTTGCCTTCGGATGTTGCCTTTGGAAATTCGTTGCTTCCGGTGCCCAATCGACTATATCGTGTACGATGCATCAATTACCCTAAGAATGTTGCCTTCGGAAAATCGTTGCACCCATAAAGTAATCGATTTCGTTCATGATTTCAACAATGGGTATCGATGCATCACCGACCCTAAGAATGTTGCCTTTGGAAATTCGTTGCTTCCGGTGTCCAGTTGATGATTCCGTGTACATTGCACCAATGACCCTAAGAATGTTGCCTTCGGAAATTCGTTTCACACGTAAAGTAATTGGTTTCGTTCATGATTTCAACGATGGGTATCGATGCATCACCCACCCTAAGAATGTTGCCTTCGGACGTTGCCTTTGGAAATTGGTTGCTTCCGGTGCCCAATCGATGATATCGTTTACAATGCATCAATTACCCTAAGAATGTTGCCTTCGGAAAATCGTTGCACCCGTAAAGTAATCGATTTCGTTCATGATTTCAACAATGGGTATCGATGCATCACCGACCCTAAGAATGTTGCCTTCGGATGTTGCCTTTCGAAATTCGTTGCTTCCGGTGTCCAGTTGATGATTCCGTGTACATTGCACCAATGACCCTAAGAATGTTGCCTTTGGAAATTCGTTGCTTCCGGTACCCAATCAATGATATCGTGTACGATGCATCAATGACCCTAAGAATGTTGCGTTCGGAAAATCGTTGCACCCGTAAAGTAATCGATTTCGTTCATGATTTCAACAATGGGTATCGATGCATCACCGACCCTAAGAATGTTGCCTTCGGATGTTGCCTTTGGAAATTCGTTGCTTCCGGTGTCCAGTTGATGATTCCGTGTACATTGCACCAATGACCCTAAGAGTGTTGCCTTCGGAAATTCGTTGCACACGTAAAGTAATTGGTTTCGTTCATGATTTCAACGATGGGTATCGATGCATCACCGACCCTAAGAATGTTGCCTTCGGATGTTGGCTTTGGAAATTCGTTGCTTTCGGTGCTCAATCGATGATATCGTTTACGATGCATCATTTACCCTAAGAATGTTGCCGTCGGAAAATCGTTGCACCCGTAAAGTAATCGTTTTCGTTCATGATTTCAACAATGGGTATCGATGCATCACCGACCATAAGAATGTTGCCTTCGGATGTTGCCTTTGGAAATTCGTTGCTTCCGGTGCCCAATCGATGATATCGTTTACGATGCATCAATTACCCTAAGAATGTTGCCTTCGGAAAATCGTTGCACCCGGAAAGTAATCGATTTCGTTCATGATTTCAACAATGGGTATCGATGCATGACCGACCCTAAGAATGTTGCCTTCGGATGTTGCCTTTGGAAATTCGTTGCTTCCGGTGCCCAGTCGATGATTCCGTGTACATTGCACCAATGACCCTAGGAATGTTGTCTTCGAAAATTCGTTGCAACAATAAAGTAATCGGTTTTGTTCATGATTTCAACGATGGGTATCGATGCATCACCGACCCTAAGAATGTTGACTTCGGATGTTGCCTTAGGAAATTCGTTGTTTCCGGTGTCCAGTTGATGATTCCGTGTACATTGCACCAATGACCCTAAGAATGTTGCCTTCGGAAATTCGTTGCACACGTAAAGTAATTGGTTTCGTTCATGATTTCAACGATGGGTATCGATGCATCACCGACCCTAAGAATGTTTCCTTCGGATGTTGCCTTTGGAAATTCGTTGCTTCCGGTACCCAATCGATGATATCGTGTACGATGCATCAATGACCCTAAGAATGTTGCCCTCGGAAAATCGTTGCACCCGTAAAGTAATCGATTTCGTTCATGATTTCAACAATGGGTATCGATGCATCACCGACCCTAAGAATGTTGCCTTCGGCTGTTGCCTTTGGAAATTCGTTGCTTCCGGTGTCCAGTTGATGATTCCGTGTACATTGCACCAATGACCCTAAGAGTGTTGCCTTCGGAAATTCGTTGCACACGTAAAGTAATTGGTTTCGTTCATGATTTCAACGATGGGTATCGATGCATCACCGACCCTAAGAATGTTGCCTTCGGATGTTGCCTTTGGAAATTCGTTGCTTCCGGTGCTCAATCGATGATATCGTTTACGATGCATCATTTACCCTAAGAATGTTACCATCGGAAAATCGTTGCACCCGTAAAGTAATCGTTTTCGTTCATGATTTCAACAATGGGTATCGATGCATCACCGACCCTAAGAATGTTGCCTTCGGATGTTGCCTTTGGAAATTCGTTGCTTCCGGTGCCCAATCGATGATATCGTTTACGATGCATCAATTACCCTAAGAATGTTGCCTTCGGAAAATCATTGCACCCGTAAAGTAACCGTTTTCGTTCATGATTTCAACAATGGGTATCGATGCATCACCGACCCTAAGAATGTTGCCTTCGGATGTTGCCTTTGGAAATTCGTTGCTTCCGGTGCCCAATCGATGATATAGTGTACGATGCATAATTTACCCTAAGAATGTTGCCTTCGGAAAATCGTTGCATCCGTAAAGTAATAGATTTCGTTCATGATTTCAAAAATGGGTATCGATGCATCACCGACCCTAAGAATGTTGACTTCGGATGTTGCCTTTGGAAATTCGTTGTTTCCGGTGTCCAGTTGATGATTCCGTGTACATTGCACCAATGACCCTAAGAATGTTGCCTTCGGAAATTCGTTGCACACGTAAAGTAATTGGTTTCGTTCATGATTTCAACGATGGGTATCGATGCATCACCGACCCTAAGAATGTTTCCTTCGGATGTTGCCTTTGGAAATTCATTGCTTCCGGTGCCCAATCGATGATACCGTGTACGATGCATCAATTACCCTAAGGATGTTGCCTTCGAAAAATCGTTGCACCCGTAAAGTAATCGTTTCCGTTCATGATTTCAACAATGGGTATCGATGCATCACCGACCCTAAGAATGTTGCCTTTGGAAATTCGTTGCTTCCGGTGCCAAAACATGATTTTGCGTACGATGCATCACCAACCCTAAGAATGTTGCCTTCGGAAAATCGTTGCACCCGTAAATTATTCGGTTTCCTTCATGATTTCAACAATGGGTATCGAAGCATCACCGACCCTAAGAATGTTGCCTTCGGACGTTGCCTTTGGAAATTGGTTGCTTCCGGTGCCCAATCGATGATATCGTGTACGATGCATCAATAACCCTAAGAATGTTGCCTTCGGAAAATCGTTGCACCCGTAAAGTAATAGATTTCGTTCATGATTTCAAAAATGGGTATCGATGCATCACCGACCCTAAGAATGTTGCCTTCGGATGTTGCCTTTGGAAATTCGTTGCTTCCGGTGCCCAATCGATTATATCGTGTACGATGCATCAATTACCCTAAGAATGTTGCCTTCGGAAAATCGTTGCACCCGTAAAGTAATCGATTTCGTTCATGATTTCAACAATGGGTATCGATGCATCACCGACCCTAAGAATATTGCCTTTGGAAATTCGTTGCTTCCGGTGTCCAGTTGATGATTCCGTGTACATTGCACCAATGACCCTAAGAATGTTGCCTTCGGAAATTCGTTTCACACGTAAAGTAATTGGTTTCGTTCATGATTTCAACGATAGGTATCGATGCATCACCCACCCTAAGAATGTTGCCTTCGGATGTTGCCTTTGGAAATTCGTTGCTTCCGGTGCCCAATCGATGATATCTTTACGATGCATCAATTACCCTAAGAATGTTGCCTTCGGAAAATCGTTGCACCCGTAAAGTAATCGTTTTCGTTCATGATTTCAACAATGGGTATCGATGCATCACCGACCCTAAGAATATTGCCTTTGGAAATTCGTTGCTTCCGGTGCCAAAACATGATTTTGCGTACGATGCATCACCGACCCTAAGAATGTTGCCTTCGGTAAATCGTTGCACCCGTAAATTATTAAGTTTCCTTCATGATTTCAACGATGGGTATCGATGCATTACCTAACCTAAGAATGTTGCCTTTGGAAATTCGTTGATTCCGGTTCCCAATCGATGATATCATGTACGATGCATCAATTCCCCTAAGAATGTTGCCTACGGAAAATCGTTGCACCCGTAAAGTAATCGATTTCGTTCATGATTTCAAAAATGGGTATTGATGCATCACCGACCCTAAGAATGTTTCCTTCGGATGTTGCCTTTGGATATTCGTTGCTTCCGGTGTCCAGTTGATGATTCCGTGTACATTGTACCAATGACCCTAAGAGTGTTGCCTTCGGAGATTCGTTGCACACGTAAAGTAATTGGTTTCGTTCATGATTTCAACGATGGGTATTGATGCATCACCGACCCTAAGAATGTTGCCTTCGGATGTTGCCTTTGGAAATTCGTTGCTTCCGGTGCTCAATCGATGATATCGTTTACGATGCATCATTTACCCTAAGAATGTTGCCGTCGGAAAATCGTTGCACCTGTAAAGTAATCGTTTTCGTTCATGATTTCAACAATGGGTATCGATGCATCACCGACCCTAAGAATGTTGCCTTCGGATGTTGCCTTTGGAAATTCGTTGATTCCGGTGCCCAATCGATGATATCGTTTACGATCCATCAATTACCCTAAGAATGTTGCCTTCGGAAAATCGTTGCACCCGTAAAGTAATCGATTTCGTTCATGATTTCAACAATGGGTATCGATGCATCACCGACCCTAAGAATGTTGCCTTCGGATGTTGCCTTTGGAAATTCGTTGCTTCCGGTGTCCAGTTGATGATTCCGTGTACATTGCACCAATGACCCTAAGGATGTTGCCTTCGGATGTTGCCTTTGGAAATTCGTTGCTTCCGGTACCCAATCGATGATATCGTGTACGATGCATCAATGACCCTAAGAATGTTGCGTTCGGAAAATCGTTGCACCCGTAAAGTAATCGATTTCGTTCATGATTTCAACAATGGGTATCGATGCATCACCGACCCTAAGAATGTTGCCTTCGGATGTTGCCTTTGGAAATTCGTTGCTTCCGGTGTCCAGTTGATAATTCCGTGTACATTGCACCAATGACCCTAAGAGTGTTGCCTTCGGAAATTCGTTGCACACGTAAAGTAATTGGTTTCGTTCATGATTTCAACGATGGGTATCGATGCATCACCGACCCTAAGAATGTTGCCTCCGGATGTTGCCTTTGGAAATTCGTTGCTTCCGGTGCTCAATCGATGATATCGTTTACGATGCATCATTTACCCTAAGAATGTTGTCGTCGGAAAATCGTTGCACCCGTAAAGTAATCGTTTTCGTTCATGATTTCAACAATGGGTATCGATGCATCACCGACCCTAAGAATGTTGCCTTCGGATGTTGCCTTTGGAAATTCGTTGCTTCCGGTGCCCAATCGATGATATCGTTTACGATGCATCAATTACCCTAAGAATGTTGCCTTCGGAAAATCGTTGCACCCGGAAAGTAATCGATTTCGTTCATGATTTCAACAATGGGTATCGATGCATCACCGACCCTAAGAATGTTGCCTTCGGATGTTGCCTTTGGAAATTCGTTGCTTCCGGTGCCCAGTCGATGATTCCGTGTACATTGCACCAATGACCCTACGAATGTTGTCTTCGAAAATTCGTTGCAACAATAAAGTAATTGGTTTTGTTCATGATTTCAACGATGGGTATCGATGCATCACCGACCCTAAGAATGTTGACTTCGGATGTTGCCTTAGGAAATTCGTTGTTTCCGGTGTCCAGTTGATGATTCCGTGTACATTGCACCAATGACCCTAAGAATGTTGCCTTCGGAAATTCATTGCACACATAAAGTAATTGGTTTCGTTCATGATTTCAACGATGGGTATCGATGCATCACCGACCCTAAGAATGTTTCCTTCGGATGTTGCCTTTGGAAATTCGTTGCTTCCGGTACCCAATCGATGATATTGTGTACGATGCATCAATGACCCTAAGAATGTTGCCCTCGGAAAATCGTTGCACCCGTAAAGTAATCGATTTCGTTCATGATTTCAACAATGGGTATCGATGCATCACCGACCCTAAGAATGTTGCCTTCGGATGTTGCCTTTGGAAATTCATTGCTTCCGGTGTCCAGTTGATGATTCCGTGTACATTGCACCAATGACCCTACGAGTGTTGCCTTCGGAAATTCGTTGCACACGTAAAGTAATTGGTTTCGTTCATGATTTAAACGATGGGTATCGATGCATCACCGACCCTAAGAATGTTGCCTTCGGATGTTGCCTTTGGAAATTCGTTGCTTCCGGTGCGCAATCGATGATATCGTTTACGATGCATCATTTACCCTAAGAATGTTACCATCGGAAAATAGTTGCACCCGTAAAGTAATCGTTTTCGTTCATGATTTCAACAATGGGTATCGATGCATCACCGACCCTAAGAATGTTGCCTTCGGATGTTGCCTTTGGAAATTCGTTGCTTCCGGTGCCCAATCGATGATATCGTTTACGATGCATCAATTACCCTAAGAATGTTGCCTTCGGAAAATCGTTGCACCCGGAAAGTAATCGATTTCGTTCATGATTTCAACAATGGGTATCGATGCATCACCGACCCTAAGAATGTTGCCTTCGGATGTTGCCTTTGGAAATTCGTTGCTTCCGGTGCCCAGTCGATGATTCCGTGTACATTGCACCAATGACCCTACGAATGTTGTCTTCGAAAATTCGTTGCAACAATAAAGTAATTGGTTTTGTTCATGATTTCAACGATGGGTATCGATGCATCACCGACCCTAAGAATGTTGACTTCGGATGTTGCCTTAGGAAATTCGTTGTTTCCGGTGTCCAGTTGATGATTCCGTGTACATTGCACCAATGACCCTAAGAATGTTGCCTTCGGAAATTCATTGCACACATAAAGTAATTGGTTTCGTTCATGATTTCAACGATGGGTATCGATGCATCACCGACCCTAAGAATGTTTCCTTCGGATGTTGCCTTTGGAAATTCGTTGCTTCCGGTACCCAATCGATGATATCGTGTACGATGCATCAATGACCCTAAGAATGTTGCCCTCGGAAAATCGTTGCACCCGTAAAGTAATCGATTTCGTTCATGATTTCAACAATGGGTATCGATGCATCACCGACCCTAAGAATGTTGCCTTCGGATGTTGCCTTTGGAAATTCGTTGCTTCCGGTGCCCAGTCGATGATTCCGTGTACATTGCACCAATGACCCTACGAATGTTGTCTTCGAAAATTCGTTGCAACAATAAAGTAATTGGTTTTGTTCATGATTTCAACGATGGGTATCGATGCATCACCGACCCTAAGAATGTTGACTTCGGATGTTGCCTTAGGAAATTCGTTGTTTCCGGTGTCCAGTTGATGATTCCGTGTACATTGCACCAATGACCCTAAGAATGTTGCCTTCGGAAATTCATTGCACACATAAAGTAATTGGTTTCGTTCATGATTTCAACGATGGGTATCGATGCATCACCGACCCTAAGAATGTTTCCTTCGGATGTTGCCTTTGGAAATTCGTTGCTTCCGGTACCCAATCGATGATATTGTGTACGATGCATCAATGACCCTAAGAATGTTGCCCTCGGAAAATCGTTGCACCCGTAAAGTAATCGATTTCGTTCATGATTTCAACAATGGGTATCGATGCATCACCGACCCTAAGAATGTTGCCTTCGGATGTTGCCTTTGGAAATTCATTGCTTCCGGTGTCCAGTTGATGATTCCGTGTACATTGCACCAATGACCCTACGAGTGTTGCCTTCGGAAATTCGTTGCACACGTAAAGTAATTGGTTTCGTTCATGATTTAAACGATGGGTATCGATGCATCACCGACCCTAAGAATGTTGCCTTCGGATGTTGCCTTTGGAAATTCGTTGCTTCCGGTGCGCAATCGATGATATCGTTTACGATGCATCATTTACCCTAAGAATGTTACCATCGGAAAATAGTTGCACCCGTAAAGTAATCGTTTTCGTTCATGATTTCAACAATGGGTATCGATGCATCACCGACCCTAAGAATGTTGCCTTCGGATGTTGCCTTTGGAAATTCGTTGCTTCCGGTGCCCAATCGATGATATCGTTTACGATGCATCAATTACCCTAAGAATGTTGCCTTCGGAAAATCGTTGCACCCGGAAAGTAATCGATTTCGTTCATGATTTCAACAATGGGTATCGATGCATCACCGACCCTAAGAATGTTGCCTTCGGATGTTGCCTTTGGAAATTCGTTGCTTCCGGTGCCCAGTCGATGATTCCGTGTACATTGCACCAATGACCCTACGAATGTTGTCTTCGAAAATTCGTTGCAACAATAAAGTAATTGGTTTTGTTCATGATTTCAACGATGGGTATCGATGCATCACCGACCCTAAGAATGTTGACTTCGGATGTTGCCTTAGGAAATTCGTTGTTTCCGGTGTCCAGTTGATGATTCCGTGTACATTGCACCAATGACCCTAAGAATGTTGCCTTCGGAAATTCATTGCACACATAAAGTAATTGGTTTCGTTCATGATTTCAACGATGGGTATCGATGCATCACCGACCCTAAGAATGTTTCCTTCGGATGTTGCCTTTGGAAATTCGTTGCTTCCGGTACCCAATCGATGATATCGTGTACGATGCATCAATGACCCTAAGAATGTTGCCCTCGGAAAATCGTTGCACCCGTAAAGTAATCGATTTCGTTCATGATTTCAACAATGGGTATCGATGCATCACCGACCCTAAGAATGTTGCCTTCGGATGTTGCCTTTGGAAATTCATTGCTTCCGGTGTCCAGTTGATGATTCCGTGTACATTGCACCAATGACCCTACGAGTGTTGCCTTCGGAAATTCGTTGCACACGTAAAGTAATTGGTTTCGTTCATGATTTCAACGATGGGTATCGATGCATCACCGACCCTAAGAATGTTGCCTTCGGATGTTGCCTTTGGAAATTCGTTGCTTCCGGTGCGCAATCGATGATATCGTTTACGATGCATCATTTACCCTAAGAATGTTACCATCGGAAAATAGTTGCACCCGTAAAGTAATCGTTTTCGTTCATGATTTCAACAATGGGTATCGATGCATCACCGACCCTAAGAATGTTGCCTTCGGATGTTGCCTTTGGAAATTCGTTGCTTCCGGTGCCCAATCGATGATATCGTTTACGATGCATCAATTACCCTAAGAATGTTGCCTTCGGAAAATCGTTGCACCCGTAAAGTAACCGTTTTCGTTCATGATTTCAACAATGGGTATCGATGCATCACCGACCCTAAGAATGTTGCCTTCGGATGTTGCCTTTGGAAATTCGTTGCTTCCGGTGCCCAATCGATTATATCGTGTACGATGCATCAATTACCCTAAGAATGTTGCCTTCGGAAAATCGTTGCATCCGTAAAGTAATAGATTTCGTTCACGATTTCAACAATGGGTATCGATGCATCACCGACCCTAAGAATGTTGACTTCGGATGTTGCCTTTGGAAATTCGTTGTTTCCGGTGTCCAGTTGATGATTCCGTGTACATTGCACCAATGACCCTAAGAATGTTGCCTTCGGAAATTCGTTGCACACGTAAAGTAATTGGTTTCGTTCATGATTTCAACGATGGGTATCGATGCATCACCGACCCTAAGAATGTTTCCTTCGGATGTTGCCTTTGGAAATTCATTGCTTCCGGTGCCCAATCGATGATACCGTGTACGATGCATCAATTACCCTAAGAATGTTGCCTTCGAAAAATCGTTGCACCCGTAAAGTAATCGTTTTCGTTCATGATTTCAACAATGGGTAACGATGCATCACCGACCCTAAGAATGTTGCCTTTGGAAATTCGTTGCTTCCGGTGCCAAAACATGATTTTGTGTACGATGCATCACCGACCCTAAGAATGTTGCCTTCGGAAAATCGTTGCACCCGTAAATTATTCGGTTTCCTTCATGATTTCAACAATGGGTATCGAAGCATCACCGACCCTAAGAATGTTGCCTTCGGATGTTGCCTTAGGAAATTGGTTGCTTCCGGTGCCCAATCGATGATATCGTGTACGATGCATCAATGACCCTAAGAATGTTGCCTTCGGAAAATCGTTGCACCCGTAAAGTAATCGATTTCGTTCATGATTTCAAAAATGGGTATCGATGCATCAGCGACCCTAAGAATGTTGCCTTCGGATGTTGCCTTTGGAAATTCGTTGCTTCCGGTGCCCAATCGATTATATCGTGTACGATGCATCAATTACCCTAAGAATGTTGCCTTCGGAAAATCGTTGCACCCGTAAAGTAATCGATTTCGTTCATGATTTCAACAATGGGTATCGATGCATCACCGACCCTAAGAATGTTGCCTTTGGAAATTCGTTGCTTCCGGTGTCCAGTTGATGATTCTGTGTACATTTCACCAATGACCCTAAGAATGTTGCCTTCGGAAATTCGTTTCACACGTAAAGTAATTGGTTTCGTTCATGATTTCAACGATAGGTATCGATGCATCACCCACCCTAAGAATGTTGCCTTCGGATGTTGCCTTTGGAAATTCGTTGCTTCCGGTGCCCAATCGATGATATCATTACGATGCATCAATTACCCTAAGAATGTTGCCTTCGGAAAATCGTTGCACCCGTAAAGTAATCGTTTTCGTTCATGATTTCAACAATGGGTATCGATGCATCACCGACCCTAAGAATATTGCCTTTGGAAATTCGTTGCTTCCGGTGCCAAAACATGATTTTGCGTACGATGCATCACCGACCCTAAGAATGTTGCCTTCGGAAAATCGTTGCACCCGTAAATTATTAAGTTTCCTTCATGATTTCAACGATGGGTATCGATGCATTACCTAACCTAAGAATGTTGCCTTCGGATGTTGCCTTTGGAAATTCGTTGATTCCGGTTCCCAATCGATGATATCATGTACGATGCATCAATTCCCCCAAGAATGTTGCCTACAGAAAATCGTTGCACCCGTAAAGTAATCGATTTCGTTCATGATTTCAACAATGGGTATCGATGCATCACCGACCCTAAGAATGTTGACTTCGGATGTTGCCTTAGGAAATTCGTTGTTTCCGGTGTCCGGTTGATGATTCCGTGTACATTGCACCAATGACCCTAAGAATGTTGCCTTCGGAAATTCATCGCACACATAAAGTAATTGGTTTCGTTCATGATTTCAACGATAGGTATCGATGCATCACCGACCCTAAGAATGTTTCCTTCGGATGTTGCCTTTGGAAATTCGTTGCTTCCGGTACCCAATGGATGATATCGTGTACGATGCATCAATGACCCTAAGAATGTTGCCCTCAGAAAATCGTTGCACCCGTAAAGTAATCGATTTCGTTCATGATTTCAACAATGGGTATCGATGCATCACCGACCCTAAGAATGTTGCCTTCGGATGTTGCCTTTGGAAATTCATTGCTTCCGGTGTCCAGTTGATGATTCCGTGTACATTGCACCAATGACCCTACGAGTGTTGCCTTTGGAAATTCGTTGCACACGTAAAGTAATTGGTTTCGTTCATGATTTCAACGATGGGTATCGATGCATCACCGACCCTAAGAATGTTGCCTTCGGATGTTGCCTTTGGAAATTCGTTGCTTCCGGTGCGCAATCGATGATATCGTTTACGATGCATCATTTACCCTAAGAATGTTACCATCGGAAAATAGTTGCACCCGTAAAGTAATCGTTTTCGTTCATGATTTCAACAATGGGTATCGATGCATCACCGACCCTAAGAATGTTGCCTTCGGATGTTGCCTTTGGAAATTCGTTGCTTCCGGTGCCCAATCGATGATATCGTTTACGATGCATCAATTACCCTAAGAATGTTGCCTTCGGAAAATCGTTGCACCCGTAAAGTAACCGTTTTCGTTCATGATTTCAACAATGGGTATTGATGCATCACCGACCCTAAGAATGTTGCCTTCGGATGTTGCCTTTGGAAATTCGTCGCTTCCGGTGCCCAATCGATCATATCGTGTACGATGCATCAATTACCCTAAGAATGTTGCCTTCGGAAAATCGTTGCATCCGTAAAGTAATAGATTTCGTTCATGATTTCAACAATAGGTATCGATGCATCACCGACCCTAAGAATGTTGACTTCGGATGTTGCCTTTGGAAATTCGTTGTTTCCGGTGTCCAGTTGATGATTCCGTGTACATTGCACCAATGACCCTAAGAATGTTGCCTTCGGAAATTCGTTGCACACGTAAAGTAATTGGTTTCGTTCATGATTTCAACGATGGGTATCGATGCATCACCGACCCTAAGAATGTTTCCTTCGGATGTTGCCTTTGGAAATTCATTGCTTCCGGTGCCCAATCGATGATACCGTGTACGATGCATCAATTACCCTAAGAATGTTGCCTTCGAAAAATCGTTGCACCCGTAAAGTAATCGTTTTCGTTCATGATTTCAACAATGGGTAACGATGCATCACCGACCCTAAGAATGTTTCCTTTGGAAATTCGTTGCTTCCGGTGCCAAAACATGATTTTGCGTACGATGCATCACCGACCCTAAGAATGTTGCCTTCGGAAAATCGTTGCACCCGTAAATTATTCGGTTTCCTTCATGATTTCAACAATGGGTATCGAAGCATCACCGACCCTAAGAATGTTGCCTTCGGATGTTGCCTTAGGAAATTGGTTGCTTCCGGTGCCCAATCGATGATATCGTGTACGATGCATCAATGACCCTAAGAATGTTGCCTTCGGAAAATCGTTGCACCCGTAAAGTAATCGATTTCGTTCATGATTTCAAAAATGGGTATCGATGCATCAGCGACCCTAAGAATGTTGCCTTCGGATGTTGCCTTTGGAAATTCGTTGCTTCCGGTGCCCAATCGATTATATCGTGTACGATGCATCAATTACCCTAAGAATGTTGCCTTCGGAAAATCGTTGCACCCGTAAAGTACTCGATTTCGTTCATGATTTCAACAATGGGTATCGATGCATCACCGACCCTAAGAATGTTGCCTTTGGAAATTCGTTGCTTCCGGTGTCAAGTTGATGATTCCGTGTACATTGCACCAATGACCCTAAGAATGTTGCCTTCGGAAATTCGTTTCACACGTAAAGTAATTGGTTTCGTTCATGATTTCAACGATAGGTATCGATGCATCACCCACCCTAAGAATGTTGCCTTCGGATGTTGCCTTTGGAAATTCGTTGCTTCCGGTGCCCAATCGATGATATCGTTTACGATGCATCAATTACCCTAAGAATGTTGCCTTCGGAAAATCGTTGCACCCGTAAAGTAATCGTTTTCGTTCATGATTTCAACAATGGGTATCGATGCATCACCGACCCTAAGAATATTGCCTTTGGAAATTCGTTGCTTCCGGTGCCAAAACATGATTTTGCGTACGATGCATCACCGACCCTAAGAATGTTGCCTTCGGAAAATTGTTGCACCCGTAAATTATTAAGTTTCCTTCATGATTTCAACGATGGGTATCGATGCATTACCTAACCTAAGAATGTTGCCTTCGGATGTTGCCTTTGGAAATTCGTTGATTCCGGTTCCCAATCGATGATATCATGTACGATGCATCAATTCCCCCAAGAATGTTGCCTACAGAAAATCGTTGCACCCGTAAAGTAATCGATTTCGTTCATGATTTCAACAATGGGTATCGATGCATCACCGACCCTAAGAATGTTGCCTTCGGATGTTGCCTTTGGAAATTCGTTGCTTCCGGTGCCCAGTCGATGATTCCGTGTACATTGCACCAATGACCCTACGAATGTTGTCTTCGAAAATTCGTTGCAACAATAAAGTAATTGGTTTTGTTCATGATTTCAACGATGGGTATCGATGCATCACCGACCCTAAGAATGTTGACTTCGGATGTTGCCTTAGGAAATTCGTTGTTTCCGGTGTCCAGTTGATGATTCCGTGTACATTGCACCAATGACCCTAAGAATGTTGCCTTCGGAAATTCGTTGCACACGTAAAGTAATTGGTTTCGTTCATGATTTCAACGATGGGTATCGATGCATCACCGACCCTAAGAATGTTTCCTTCGGATGTTGCCTTTGGAAATTCGTTGCTTCCGGTACCCAATCGATGATATCGTGTACGATGCATCAATGACCCTAAGAATGTTGCCCTCGGAAAATCGTTGCACCCGTAAAGTAATCGATTTCGTTCATGATTTCAACAATGGGTATCGATGCATCACCGACCCTAAGAATGTTGCCTTCGGATGTTGCCTTTGGAAATTCGTTGCTTCCGGTGTCCAGTTGATGATTCCGTGTACATTGCACCAATGACCCTAAGAGTGTTTCCTTCGGAAATTCGTTGGACACGTAAAGTAATTGGTTTCGTTCATGATTTCAACGATGGGTATCGATGCATCACCGACCCTAAGAATGTTGCCTTCGGATGTTGCCTTTGGAAATTCGTTGCTTCCGGTGCTCAATCGATGATATCGTTTACGATGCATCATTTACCCTAAGAATGTTACCATCGGAAAATCGTTGCACCCGTAAAGTAATCGTTTTCGTTCATGATTTCAACAATGGGTATCGATGCATCACCGACCCTAAGAATGTTGCCTTCGGATGTTGCCTTTGGAAATTCGTTGCTTCCGGTGCCCAATCGATGATATCGTTTACGATGCATCAATTACCCTAAGAATGTTGCCTTCGGAAAATCGTTGCACCCGTAAAGTAACCGTTTTCATTCATGATTTCAACAATGGGTATCGATGCATCACCGACCCTAAGAATGTTGCCTTCGGATGTTGCCTTTGGAAATTCGTTGCTTCCGGTGCCCAATCGATGATATCGTGTACGATGCATCAATTACCCTAAGAATGTTGCCTTCGGAAAATCGTTGCATCCGTAAAATAATAGATTTCGTTCATGATTTCAACAATGGGTATCGATGCATCACCGACCCTAAGAATGTTGACTTCGGATGTTGCCTTTGGAAATTCGTTGTTTCCGGTGTCCAGTTGATGATTCCGTGTACATTGCACCAATGACCCTAAGAATGTTGCCTTCGGAAATTCGTTGCACACGTAAAGTAATTGGTTTCGTTCATGATTTCAACGATGGGTATCGATGCATCACCGACCCTAAGAATGTTTCCTTCGGATGTTGCCTTTGGAAATTCATTGCTTCCGGTGCCCAATCGATGATACCGTGTACGATGCATCAATTACCCTAAGAATGTTGCCTTCGAAAAATCGTTGCACCCGTAAAGTAATCGTTTTCGTTCATGATTTCAACAATGGGTATCGATGCATCACCGACCCTAAGAATGTTGCCTTTGGAAATTCGTTGCTTCCGGTGCCAAAACATGATTTTGCGTACGATGCATCACCGACCCTAAGAATGTTGCCTTCGGAAAATCGTTGCACCCGTAAATTATTCGGTTTCCTTCATGATTTCAACAATGGGTATCGAAGCATCACCGACCCTAAGAATGTTGCCTTCGGATATTGCCTTTGGAAATTGGTTGCTTCCGGTGCCCAATCGATGATATCGTGTACGATGCATCAATGACCCTAAGAATGTTGCCTTCGGAAAATCGTTGCACCCGTAAAGTAATCGATTTCGTTCATGATTTCAAAAATGGGTATCGATGCATCACCGACCCTAAGAATGTTGCCTTCGGATGTTGCCTTTGGAAATTCGTTGCTTCCGGTGCCCAATCGATTATATCGTCTACGATGCATCAATTACCCTAAGAATGTTGCCTTCGGAAAATCGTTGCACCCGTAAAGTAATCGATTTCGTTCATGATTTCAACAATGGGTATCGATGCATCACCGACCCTAAGAATGTTGCCTTTTGAAATTCGTTGCTTCCGGTGTCCAGTTGATGATTCCGTGTACATTGCACCAATGACCCTAAGAATGTTGCCTTCGGAAATTCGTTTCACACGTAAAGTAATTGGTTTCGTTCATGATTTCAACGATAGGTATCGATGCATCACCCACCCTAAGAATGTTGCCTTCGGATGTTGCCTTTGGAAATTCGTTGCTTCCGGTGCCCAATCGATGATATCGTTTACGATGCATCAATTACCCTAAGAATGTTGCCTTCGGAAAATCATTGCACCCGTAAAGTAATCGTTTTCGTTCATGATTTCAACAATGGGTATCGATGCATCACCGACCCTAAGAATATTGCCTTTGGAAATTCGTTGCTTCCGGTGCCAAAACATGATTTTGCGTACGATGCATCACCGACCCTAAGAATGTTGCCTTCGGAAAATCGTTGCACCCGTAAATTATTAAGTTTCCTTCATGATTTCAACGATGGGTATCGATGCATTACCTAACCTAAGAATGTTGCCTTCGGATGTTGCCTTTGGAAATTCGTTGATTCCGGTTCCCAATCGATGATATCATGTACGATGCATCAATTCCCCTAAGAATGTTGCCTACAGAAAATCGTTGCACCCGTAAAGTAATCGATTTCGTTCATGATTTCAACAATGGGTATCGATGCATCACCGACCCTAAGAGTGTTTCCTTCGGATGTTGCCTTTGGATATTCGTTGCTTCCGGTGTCCAGTTGATGATTCCGTGTACATTGCACCAATGACCCTAAGATTGTTGTCTTCGGAAATTCGTTGCACACGTAAAGTAATTGGTTTTGTTCATGATTTCAACGATGGGTATCGATGCATCACCGACCCTAAGAATGTTGCCTTCGGATGTTGCCTTTGGAAATTCGTTGCTTCCGGTGCTCAATCGATGATATCGTTTACGATGCATCATTTACCCTAAGAATGTTGCCGTCGGAAAATCGTTGCACCCGTAAAGTAATCGTTTTCGTTCATGATTTCAACAATGGGTATCGATGCATCACCGACCCTAAGAATGTTGTCTTCGGATGTTGCCTTTGGAAATTCGTTGATTCCGGTGCCCAATCGATGATATCGTTTACGATGCATCAATTACCCTAAGAATGTTGCCTTCGGAAAATCGTTGCACCCGTAAAGTAATCGATTTCGTTCATGATTTCAACAATGGGTATCGATGCATCACCGACCCTAAGAATGTTGCCTTCGGATGTTGCCTTTGGAAATTCGTTGCTTCCGGTGTCCAGTTGATGATTCCGTGTACATTGCACCAATGACCCTAAGAATGTTGCCTTCGGATGTTGCCTTTGGAAATTCGTTGCTTCCGGTACCCAATCGATGATATCGTGTACGATGCATCAATGACCCTAAGAATGTTGCGTTTGGAAAATCGTTGCACCCGTAAAGTAATCGATTTCGTTCATGATTTCAACAATGGGTATCGATGCATCACCGACCCTAAGAATGTTGCCTTTGGATGTTGCCTTTGGAAATTCGTTGCTTCCGGTGTCCAGTTGATGATTCCGTGTACATTGCACCAATGACCCTAAGAGTGTTGCCTTCGAAAATTCGTTGCACACGTAAAGTAATTGGTTTCGTTCATGATTTCAACGATGGGTATCGATGCATCACCGACCCTAAGAATGTTGCCTTCGGATGTTGCCTTTGGAAATTCATTGCTTCCGGTGCTCAATCGGTGATATCGTTTACGACGCATCATTTACCCTAAGAATGTTGCCGTCGGAAAATCGTTGCACCCGTAAAGTAATCGTTTTCGTTCATGATTTCAACAATGGGTATCGATGCATCACCGACCCTAAGAATGTTGCCTTCGGATGTTGCCTTTGGAAATTCGTTGCTTCCGGTGCCCAATCGATGATATCGTTTACGATGCATCAATTACCCTAAGAATGTTGCCTTCGGAAAATCGTTGCACCCGTAAAGTAATCGTTTTCGTTCATGATTTCAACAATGGGTATCGATGCATCACCGACCCTAAGAATGTTGCCTTCGGATGTTGCCTTTGGAAATTCGTTGCTTCCGGTGCCCAATCGATGATATCGTTTACGATGCATCAATTACCCTAAGAATGTTGCCTTCGGAAAATCGTTGCACCCGTAAAGTAACCGTTTTCGTTCATGATTTCAACAATGGGTATTGATGCATCACCGACCCTAAGAATGTTGCCTTCGGATGTTGCCTTTGGAAATTCGTCGCTTCCGGTGCCCAATCGATCATATCGTGTACGATGCATCAATTACCCTAAGAATGTTGCCTTCGGAAAATCGTTGCATCCGTAAAGTAATAGATTTCGTTCATGATTTCAACAATGGGTATCGATGCATCACCGACCCTAAGAATGTTGACTTCGGATGTTGCCTTTGGAAATTCGTTGTTTCCGGTGTCCAGTTGATGATTCCGTGTACATTGCACCAATGACCCTAAGAATGTTGCCTTCGGAAATTCGTTGCACACGTAAAGTAATTGGTTTCGTTCATGATTTCAACGATGGGTATCGATGCATCACCGACCCTAAGAATGTTTCCTTCGGATGTTGCCTTTGGAAATTCATTGCTTCCGGTGCCCAATCGATGATACCGTGTACGATGCATCAATTACCCTAAGAATGTTGCCTTCGAAAAATCGTTGCACCCGTAAAGTAATCGTTTTCGTTCATGATTTCAACAATGGGTAACGATGCATCACCGACCCTAAGAATGTTTCCTTTGGAAATTCGTTGCTTCCGGTGCCAAAACATGATTTTGCGTACGATGCATCACCGACCCTAAGAATGTTGCCTTCGGAAAATCGTTGCACCCGTAAATTATTCGGTTTCCTTCATGATTTCAACAATGGGTATCGAAGCATCACCGACCCTAAGAATGTTGCCTTCGGATGTTGCCTTAGGAAATTGGTTGCTTCCGGTGCCCAATCGATGATATCGTGTACGATGCATCAATGACCCTAAGAATGTTGCCTTCGGAAAATCGTTGCACCCGTAAAGTAATCGATTTCGTTCATGATTTCAAAAATGGGTATCGATGCATCAGCGACCCTAAGAATGTTGCCTTCGGATGTTGCCTTTGGAAATTCGTTGCTTCCGGTGCCCAATCGATTATATCGTGTACGATGCATCAATTACCCTAAGAATGTTGCCTTCGGAAAATCGTTGCACCCGTAAAGTACTCGATTTCGTTCATGATTTCAACAATGGGTATCGATGCATCACCGACCCTAAGAATGTTGCCTTTGGAAATTCGTTGCTTCCGGTGTCAAGTTGATGATTCCGTGTACATTGCACCAATGACCCTAAGAATGTTGCCTTCGGAAATTCGTTTCACACGTAAAGTAATTGGTTTCGTTCATGATTTCAACGATAGGTATCGATGCATCACCCACCCTAAGAATGTTGCCTTCGGATGTTGCCTTTGGAAATTCGTTGCTTCCGGTGCCCAATCGATGATATCGTTTACGATGCATCAATTACCCTAACAATGTTGCCTTCGGAAAATCGTTGCACCCGTAAAGTAATCGTTTTCGTTCATGATTTCAACAATGGGTATCGATGCATCACAGACCCTAAGAATATTGCCTTTGGAAATTCGTTGCTTCCGGTGCCAAAACATGATTTTGCGTACGATGCATCACCGACCCTAAGAATGTTGCCTTCGGAAAATTGTTGCACCCGTAAATTATTAATTTTCCTTCATGATTTCAACGATGGGTATCGATGCATTACCTAACCTAAGAATGTTGCCTTCGGATGTTGCCTTTGGAAATTCGTTGATTCCGGTTCCCAATCGATGATATCATGTACGATGCATCAATTCCCCCAAGAATGTTGCCTACAGAAAATCGTTGCACCCGTAAAGTAATCGATTTCGTTCATGATTTCAACAATGGGTATCGATGCATCACCGACCCTAAGAATGTTGCCTTTGGATGTTGCCTTTGGAAATTCGTTGCTTCCGGTGCCCAGTCGATGATTCCGTGTACATTGCACCAATGACCCTACGAATGTTGTCTTCGAAAATTCGTTGCAACAATAAAGTAATTGGTTTTGTTCATGATTTCAACGATGGGTATCGATGCATCACCGACCCTAAGAATGTTGACTTCGGATGTTGCCTTAGGAAATTCGTTGTTTCCGGTGTCCAGTTGATGATTCCGTGTACATTGCACCAATGACCCTAAGAATGTTGCCTTCGGAAATTCGTTGCACACGTAAAGTAATTGGTTTCGTTCATGATTTCAACGATGGGTATCGATGCATCACCGACCCTAAGAATGTTTCCTTCGGATGTTGCCTTTGGAAATTCGTTGCTTCCGGTACCCAATCGATGATATCGTGTACGATGCATCAATGACCCTAAGAATGTTGCCCTCGGAAAATCGTTGCACCCGTAAAGTAATCGATTTCGTTCATGATTTCAACAATGGGTATCGATGCATCACCGACCCTAAGAATGTTGCCTTCAGATGTTGCCTTTGGAAATTCGTTGCTTCCGGTGTCCAGTTGATGATTCCGTGTACATTGCACCAATGACCCTAAGAGTGTTTCCTTCGGAAATTCGTTGGACACGTAAAGTAATTGGTTTCGTTCATGATTTCAACGATGGGTATCGATGCATCACCGACCCTAAGAATGTTGCCTTCGGATGTTGCCTTTGGAAATTCGTTGCTTCCGGTGCTCAATCGATGATATCGTTTACGATGCATCATTTACCCTAAGAATGTTACCATCGGAAAATCGTTGCACCCGTAAAGTAATCGTTTTCGTTCATGATTTCAACAATGGGTATCGATGCATCACCGACCCTAAGAATGTTGCCTTCGGATGTTGCCTTTGGAAATTCGTTGCTTCCGGTGCCCAATCGATGATATCGTTTACGATGCATCAATTACCCTAAGAATGTTGCCTTCGGAAAATCGTTGCACCCGTAAAGTAACCGTTTTCATTCATGATTTCAACAATGGGTATCGATGCATCACCGACCCTAAGAATGTTGCCTTCGGATGTTGCCTTTGGAAATTCGTTGCTTCCGGTGCCCAATCGATGATATCGTGTACGATGCATCAATTACCCTAAGAATGTTGCCTTCGGAAAATCGTTGCATCCGTAAAGTAATAGATTTCGTTCATGATTTCAACAATGGGTATCGATGCATCACCGACCCTAAGAATGTTGACTTCGGATGTTGCCTTTGGAAATTCGTTGTTTCCGGTGTCCAGTTGATGATTCCGTGTACATTGCACCAATGACCCTAAGAATGTTGCCTTCGGAAATTCGTTGCACACGTAAAGTAATTGGTTTCGTTCATGATTTCAACGATGGGTATCGATGCATCACCGACCCTAAGAATGTTTCCTTCAGATGTTGCCTTTGGAAATTCATTGCTTCCGGTGCCCAATCGATGATACCGTGTACGATGCATCAATTACCCTAAGAATGTTGCCTTCGAAAAATCGTTGCACCCGTAAAGTAATCGTTTTCGTTCATGATTTCAACAATGGTATCGATGCATCACCGACCCTAAGAATGTTGCCTTTGGAAATTCGTTGCTTCCGGTGCCAAAACATGATTTTGCGTACGATGCATCACCGACCCTAAGAATGTTGCCTTCGGAAAATCGTTGCACCCGTAAATTATTCGGTTTCCTTCATGATTTCAACAATGGGTATCGAAGCATCACCGACCCTAAGAATGTTGCCTTCGGATATTGCCTTTGGAAATTGGTTGCTTCCGGTGCCCAATCGATGATATCGTGTACGATGCATCAATGACCCTAAGAATGTTGCCTTCGGAAAATCGTTGCACCCGTAAAGTAATCGATTTCGTTCATGATTTCAAAAATGGGTATCGATGCATCACCGACCCTAAGAATGTTGCCTTCGGATGTTGCCTTTGGAAATTCGTTGCTTCCGGTGCCCAATCGATTATATCGTCTACGATGCATCAATTACCCTAAGAATGTTGCCTTCGGAAACGTTGCACCCGTAAAGTAATCGATTTCGTTCATGATTTCAACAATGGGTATCGATGCATCACCGACCCTAAGAATGTTGCCTTTTGAAATTCGTTGCTTCCGGTGTCCAGTTGATGATTCCGTGTACATTGCACCAATGACCCTAAGAATGTTGCCTTCGGAAATTCGTTTCACACGTAAAGTAATTGGTTTCGTTCATGATTTCAACGATAGGTATCGATGCATCACCCACCCTAAGAATGTTGCCTTCGGATGTTGCCTTTGGAAATTCGTTGCTTCCGGTGCCCAATCGATGATATCGTTTACGATGCATCAATTACCCTAAGAATGTTGCCTTCGGAAAATCGTTGCACCCGTAAAGTAATCGTTTTCGTTCATGATTTCAACAATGGGTATCGATGCATCACCGACCCTAAGAATATTGCCTTTGGAAATTCGTTGCTTCCGGTGCCAAAACATGATTTTGCGTACGATGCATCACCGACCCTAAGAATGTTGCCTTCGGAAAATCGTTGCACCCGTAAATTATTAAGTTTCCTTCATGATTTCAACGATGGGTATCGATGCATTACCTAACCTAAGAATGTTGCCTTCGGATGTTGCCTTTGGAAATTCGTTGATTCCGGTTCCCAATCGATGATATCATGTACGATGCATCAATTCCCCTAAGAATGTTGCCTACAGAAAATCGTTGCACCCGTAAAGTAATCGATTTCGTTCATGATTTCAACAATGGGTATCGATGCATCACCGACCCTAAGAGTGTTTCCTTCGGATGTTGCCTTTGGATATTCGTTGCTTCCGGTGTCCAGTTGATGATTCCGTGTACATTGCACCAATGACCCTAAGATTGTTGCCTTCGGAAATTCGTTGCACACGTAAAGTAATTGGTTTTGTTCATGATTTCAACGATGGGTATCGATGCATCACCGACCCTAAGAATGTTGCCTTCGGATGTTGCCTTTGGAAATTCGTTGCTTCCGGTGCTCAATCGATGATATCGTTTACGATGCATCATTTACCCTAAGAATGTTGCCGTCGGAAAATCGTTGCACCCGTAAAGTAATCGTTTTCGTTCATGATTTCAACAATGGGTATCGATGCATCACGACCCTAAGAATGTTGTCTTCGGATGTTGCCTTTGGAAATTCGTTGATTCCGGTGCCCAATCGATGATATCGTTTAGGATGCATCAATTACCCTAAGAATGTTGCCTTCGGAAAATCGTTGCACCCGTAAAGTAATCGATTTCGTTCATGATTTCAACAATGGGTATCGATGCATCACCGACCCTAAGAATGTTGCCTTCGGATGTTGCCTTTGGAAATTCGTTGCTTCCGGTGTCCAGTTGATGATTCCGTGTACATTGCACCAATGACCCTAAGAATGTTGCCTTCGGATGTTGCCTTTGGAAATTCGTTGCTTCCGGTACCCAATCGATGATATCGTGTACGATGCATCAATGACCCTAAGAATGTTGCGTTTGGAAAATCGTTGCACCCGTAAAGTAATCGATTTCGTTCATGATTTCAACAATGGGTATCGATGCATCACCGACCCTAAGAATGTTGCCTTTGGATGTTGCCTTTGGAAATTCGTTGCTTCCGGTGTCCAGTTGATGATTCCGTGTACATTGCACCAATGACCCTAAGAGTGTTGCCTTCGAAAATTCGTTGCACACGTAAAGTAATTGGTTTCGTTCATGATTTCAACGATGGGTATCGATGCATCACCGACCCTAAGAATGTTGCCTTCGGATGTTGCCTTTGGAAATTCATTGCTTCCGGTGCTCAATCGATGATATCGTTTACGACGCATCATTTACCCTAAGAATGTTGCCGTCGGAAAATCGTTGCACCCGTAAAGTAATCGTTTTCGTTCATGATTTCAACAATGGGTATCGATGCATCACCGACCCTAAGAATGTTGCCTTCGGATGTTGCCTTTGGAAATTCGTTGCTTCCGGTGCCCAATCGATGATATTGTTTACGATGCATCAATTACCCTAAGAATGTTGCCTTCGGAAAATCGTTGCACCCGGAAAGTAATCGATTTCGTTCATGATTTCAACAATGGGTATCGATGCATCACCGACCCTAAGAATGTTGCCTTCGGATGTTGCCTTTGGAAATTCGTTGCTTCCGGTGCCCAATCGATGATTCCGTGTACATTGCACCAATGACCCTACGAATGTTGTCTTCGAAAATTCGTTGCAACAATAAAGTAATTGGTTTTGTTCATGATTTCAACGATGGGTATCGATGCATCACCGACCCTAAGAATGTTGACTTCGGATGTTGCCTTAGGAAATTCGTTGTTTCCGGTGTCCAGTTGATGATTCCGTGTACATTGCACCAATGACCCTAAGAATGTTGCCTTCGGAAATTCGTTGCACACGTAAAGTAATTGGTTTCGTTCATGATTTCAACGATGGGTATCGATGCATCACCGACCCTCAGAATGTTTCCTTCGGATGTTGCCTTTGGAAATTCGTTGCTTTCGGTACCCAATCAATGATATCGTGTACGATGCATCAATGACCCTAAGAATGTTGCCCTCGGACAATCGTTGCACCCGTAAAGTAATTGATTTCGTTCATGATTTCAACAATGGGTATCGATGCATCACCGACCCTAAGAATGTTGCCTTCGGAAATTCGTTGCTTCCGGTGTCCAGTTGATGATTCCGTGTACATTGAACCAATGACCCTAAGAGTGTTGCCTTCGGAAATTCGTTGATAACGTAAAGTAATTGGTTTCGTTCATGATTTCAACGATGGGTATCGATGCATCACCGACCCTAAGAATGTTGCCTTCGGATGTTGCCTTTGGAAATTCGTTGCTTCCGGTGCTTAATCGATGATATCGTTTACGATGCATCATTTACCCTAAGAATGTTACCATCGGAAAATCGTTGCACCCGTAAAGTAATCGTTTTCGTTCATCATTTCAACAATGGGTATCGATGCATCACCGACCCTAAGAATGTTGCCTTCGGATGTTGCCTTTGGAAAAAATTTGTTGCTTCCGGTGCCCAATCGATGATATAGTTTACGATGCATCAATTACCCAAAGAATGTTGCCTTCGGAAAATCGTTGCACCCGTAAAGTAACCGTTTTCGTTCATGATTTCAACAATGGGTATCGATGCATCACCGACCCTAAGAATGTTGCCTTCGGATGTTGCCTTTGGAAATTCGTTGCTTCCGGTGCCCAATCGATGATATCGTGTACGATGCATCAATTACCCTAAGAATGTTGCCTTCGGAAAATCGTTGCATCCGTAAAGTAATAGATTTCGTTCATGATTTCAACAATGGGTATCGATGCATCACCGACCCTAAGAATTTTGACTTCGGATGTTGCCTTTGGAAATTCGTTGTTTCCGGTGTCCAGTTGATGATTCCGTGTACATTGCACCAATGACCCTAAGAATGTTGCCTTCGGAAATTCGTTGCACACGTAAAGTAATTGGTTTCGTTCATGATTTCAACGATGGGTATCGATGCATCACCGACCCTAAGAATGTTACCTTCGGATGTTGCCTTTGGAAATTCGTTGCTTCCGGTGCCCAATCGATGATACCGTGTACGATGCATCAATTACCCTAAGAATGTTGCCTTCAAAAAATCGTTGCACCCGTAAAGTAATCGTTTTCGTTCATGATTTCAACAATGGGTATCGATGCATCACCGACCCTAAGAATGTTGCCTTTGGAAATTCGTTGCTTCCGGTGCCAAAACATGATTTTGCGTACGATGCATCACCGACCCTAAGATTGTTGCCTTCGGAAAATCGTTGCACTCGTAAATTATTCGGTTTCCTTCATGATTTGAACGATGGGTATCGATGCATCACCGACCCTAAGAATGTTGCCTTCGGATGTTGCCTTTGGAAATTCGTTGCTTCCGGTGCCCAATCGATGATATCATGTACGATGCATCAATTACCCTAAGAATGTTACCTTCGGAAAATCGTTGCACCCGTAAAGTAATCGATTTCGTTCATGATTTCAACAATGGGTATCGATGCATCACCGACCCTAAGAATGTTGCCTTCGGATGTTGCCTTTGGAAATTCGTTGCTTCCGGTGTCCAGTTGATGATTCTGTATACATTGCACCAATGACCCTAAGAATGTTGCCTTCGGATGTTGCCTTTGGAAATTCGTTGCTTCCGGTGCCCAATCGATGATATCGTGTACGATGCACCAATGACCCTAAGAAAGTTGCCTTCGGAAAATCGTTGCACCCGTAAGGTAATCGTTTTCGTTCATGATTTCAACAATGGGTATCGATGCATCACTGACCCTAAGAATGTTTCCTTCGGATGTTGCCTTTGTTAATTCGTTGCTTCCGGTGCCAAACGATGATTTCGCTTACGATGCACCAATCACCCCAAGAATGTTGTCTTCGGAAAATTGTTGCACCCGTAAATTATTCGATTTCGTTCATGATTTCAACGATGGGTATCGATGCATCACCGACCCTAAGAAATGTTGTCTTCGGATGTTGCCTTTGGAAAATTCGTTGCTTCCGGTACCCAATCGATGATATCGCGTACAATGCATCAATGACCCTAAGAATGTTGAATCGGAAAATCGTTGCACCCGTAAAGTAATCGATTTCGTTCATGATTTCAACAATGTTTATCGATGCATCACCGACCCTAAGAATGTTGCCTTCGGATGTTGCCTTTGGAAATTCGTTGCTTCCGGTGCCCAATCGATGATATCGTGTACGATGCATCAATTACCCTAAGAATGTTGCCTTCGGAAAATCGTTCATGATTTCAACGATGGGTATCGATGCATCACCCACCCTAAGAATGTTGCCTTCGGATGTTGCCTTTGGAAATTCGTTGCTTCCGGTGCCCAATCGATGATATCGTTTACGATGCATCAATTACCCTAAGAATGTTGCCTTCGGAAAATCGTTGCACCCGTAAAGTAATCGATTTCGTTCATGATTTCAACAATGTTTATCGATGCATCACCGACCCTAAGAATGTTGCCTTCGGATGTTGCCTTTGGAAATTCGTTGCTTCCGGTGCCCAATCGATTATATCGTGTACGATGCATCAATTACCCTAAGAATGTTGCCTTCGGAAAATCGTTCATGATTTCAACGATGGGTATCGATGCATCACCCACCCTAAGAATGTTGCCTTCGGATGTTGCCTTTAGAAATTCGTTGCTTCCGGTACCCAATCGATGATATCGTGTACGATGCATCAATGACCCTAAGAATGTTGCGTTCGGAAAATCGTTGCACCCGTAAAGTAATCGATTTCGTTCATGATTTCAACAATGGGTATCGATGCATCACCGACCCTAAGAATGTTGCCTTTGGATGTTGCCTTTGGAAATTCGTTTCTTCCGGTGTCCAGTTGATGATTCCGTGTACATTGCACCAATGACCCTAAGAGTGTTGCCTTCGGAAATTCGTTGCACACGTAAAGTAATTGGTTTCGTTCATGATTTCAACGATGGGTATCAATGCATCACCGACCCTAAGAATGTTGCCTTCGGATGTTGCCTTTGGAAATTCATTGCTTCCGGTGCTCAATCGATGATATCGTTTACGACGCATCATTTACCCTAAGAATGTTGCCGTCGGAAAATCGTTGCACCCGTAAAGTAATCGTTTTCGTTCATGATTTCAACAATGGGTATCGATGCATCACCGACCCTAAGAATGTTGCCTTCGGATGTTTCCTTTGGAAATTCGTTGCTTCCGGTGCCCAATCGATGATATCGTTTACGATGCATCAATTACCCTAAGAATGTTGCCTTCGGAAAATCGTTGCACCCGGAAAGTAATCGATTTCGTTCATGATTTCAACAATGGGTATCGATGCATCACCGACCCTAAGAATGTTGCCTTCGGATGTTGCCTTTGGAAATTCGTTGCTTCCGGTGCCCAGTCGATGATTCCGTGTACATTGCACCAATGACCCTACGAATGTTGTCTTCGAAAATTCGTTGCAACAATAAAGTAATTGGTTTTGTTCATGATTTCAACGATGGGTATCGATGCATCACCGACCCTAAGAATGTTGACTTCGGATGTTGCCTTAGGAAATTCGTTGTTTCCGGTGTCCAGTTGATGATTCCGTGTACATTGCACCAATGACCCTAAGAATGTTGCCTTCGGAAATTCGTTGCACACGTAAAGTAATTGGTTTCGTTCATGATTTCAACGATGGGTATCGATGCATCACCGACCCTAAGAATGTTTCCTTCGGATGTTGCCTTTGGAAATTCGTTGCTTTCGGTACCCAATCGATGATATCGTGTACGATGCATCAATGACCCTAAGAATGTTGCCCTCGGAAAATTGTTGCACCCGTAAAGTAATCGATTTCGTTCATGATTTCAACAATGGGTATCGATGCATCACCGACCCTAAGAATGTTGCCTTCGGATGTTGCCTTCGGAAATTCGTTGCTTCCGGTGTCCAGTTGATGATTCCGTGTACATTGAACCAATGACCCTAAGAGTGTTGCCTTCGGAAATTCGTTGCACACGTAAAGTAATTGGTTTCGTTCATGATTTCAACGATGGGTATCGATGCATCACCGACCCTAAGAATGTTGCCTTCGGATGTTGACTTTGGAAATTCGTTGCTTCCGGTGCTCAATCGATGATATCGTTTACGATGCATCATTTACCCTAAGAATGTTACCATCGGAAAATCGTTGCACCCGTAAAGTAATCGTTTTCGTTCATGATTTCAACAATGGGTATCGATGCATCACCGACCCTAAGAATGTTGCCTTCGGATGTTGCCTTTGGAAATTCGTTGCTTCCGGTGCCCAATCGATGATATCGTTTACGATGCATCAATTACCCAAAGAATGTTGCCTTCGGAAAATCGTTGCACCCGTAAAGTAACCGTTTTCGTTCATGATTTCAACAATGGGTATCGATGCATCACCCACCCTAAGAATGTTGCCTTCGGATGTTGCCTTTGGAAATTCGTTGCTTCCGGTGCCCAATCGATGATATCGTTTACGATGCATCAATTACCCTAAGAATGTTGCCTTCGGAAAATCGTTGCACCCGTAAAGTAATCGATTTCGTTCATGATTTCAACAATGTTTATCGATGCATCACCGACCCTAAGAATGTTGCCTTCGGATGTTGCCTTTGGAAATTCGTTGCTTCCGGTGCCCAATCGATTATATCGTGTACGATGCATCAATTACCCTAAGAATGTTGCCTTCGGAAAATCGTTCATGATTTCAACGATGGGTATCGATGCATCACCCACCCTAAGAATGTTGCCTTCGGATGTTGCCTTTAGAAATTCGTTGCTTCCGGTACCCAATCGATGATATCGTGTACGATGCATCAATGACCCTAAGAATGTTGCGTTCGGAAAATCGTTGCACCCGTAAAGTAATCGATTTCGTTCATGATTTCAACAATGGGTATCGATGCATCACCGACCCTAAGAATGTTGCCTTTGGATGTTGCCTTTGGAAATTCGTTTCTTCCGGTGTCCAGTTGATGATTCCGTGTACATTGCACCAATGACCCTAAGAGTGTTGCCTTCGGAAATTCGTTGCACACGTAAAGTAATTGGTTTCGTTCATGATTTCAACGATGGGTATCAATGCATCACCGACCCTAAGAATGTTGCCTTCGGATGTTGCCTTTGGAAATTCATTGCTTCCGGTGCTCAATCGATGATATCGTTTACGACGCATCATTTACCCTAAGAATGTTGCCGTCGGAAAATCGTTGCACCCGTAAAGTAATCGTTTTCGTTCATGATTTCAACAATGGGTATCGATGCATCACCGACCCTAAGAATGTTGCCTTCGGATGTTTCCTTTGGAAATTCGTTGCTTCCGGTGCCCAATCGATGATATCGTTTACGATGCATCAATTACCCTAAGAATGTTGCCTTCGGAAAATCGTTGCACCCGGAAAGTAATCGATTTCGTTCATGATTTCAACAATGGGTATCGATGCATCACCGACCCTAAGAATGTTGCCTTCGGATGTTGCCTTTGGAAATTCGTTGCTTCCGGTGCCCAGTCGATGATTCCGTGTACATTGCACCAATGACCCTACGAATGTTGTCTTCGAAAATTCGTTGCAACAATAAAGTAATTGGTTTTGTTCATGATTTCAACGATGGGTATCGATGCATCACCGACCCTAAGAATGTTGACTTCGGATGTTGCCTTAGGAAATTCGTTGTTTCCGGTGTCCAGTTGATGATTCCGTGTACATTGCACCAATGACCCTAAGAATGTTGCCTTCGGAAATTCGTTGCACACGTAAAGTAATTGGTTTCGTTCATGATTTCAACGATGGGTATCGATGCATCACCGACCCTAAGAATGTTTCCTTCGGATGTTGCCTTTGGAAATTCGTTGCTTTCGGTACCCAATCGATGATATCGTGTACGATGCATCAATGACCCTAAGAATGTTGCCCTCGGAAAATTGTTGCACCCGTAAAGTAATCGATTTCGTTCATGATTTCAACAATGGGTATCGATGCATCACCGACCCTAAGAATGTTGCCTTCGGATGTTGCCTTCGGAAATTCGTTGCTTCCGGTGTCCAGTTGATGATTCCGTGTACATTGAACCAATGACCCTAAGAGTGTTGCCTTCGGAAATTCGTTGCACACGTAAAGTAATTGGTTTCGTTCATGATTTCAACGATGGGTATCGATGCATCACCGACCCTAAGAATGTTGCCTTCGGATGTTGACTTTGGAAATTCGTTGCTTCCGGTGCTCAATCGATGATATCGTTTACGATGCATCATTTACCCTAAGAATGTTACCATCGGAAAATCGTTGCACCCGTAAAGTAATCGTTTTCGTTCATGATTTCAACAATGGGTATCGATGCATCACCGACCCTAAGAATGTTGCCTTCGGATGTTGCCTTTGGAAATTCGTTGCTTCCGGTGCCCAATCGATGATATCGTTTACGATGCATCAATTACCCAAAGAATGTTGCCTTCGGAAAATCGTTGCACCCGTAAAGTAACCGTTTTCGTTCATGATTTCAACAATGGGTATCGATGCATCACCGACCCTAAGAATGTTGCCTTCGGATGTTGCCTTTGGAAATTCGTTGCTTCCGGTGCCCAATCGATGATATCGTGTACGATGCATCAATTACCCTAAGAATGTTGCCTTCGGAAAATCGTTGCATCCGTAAAGTAATAGATTTCGTTCATGATTTCAACAATGGGTATCGATGCATCACCGACCCTAAGAATATTGACTTCGGATGTTGCCTTTGGAAATTCGTTGTTTCCGGTGTCCAGTTGATGATTCCGTGTACATTGCACCAATGACCCTAAGAATGTTGCCTTCGGAAATTCGTTGCACACGTAAAGTAATTGGTTTCGTTCATGATTTCAACGATGGGCATCGATGCATCACCGACCCTAAGAATGTTTCCTTCGGATGTTGCCTTTGGAAATTCGTTGCTTCCGGTGCCCAATCGATGATACCGTGTACGATGCATCAATTACCCTAAGAATGTTGCCTTCGAAAAATCGTTGCACCCGTAAAGTAATCGTTTTCGTTCATGATTTCAACAATGGCTATCGATGCATCACCGACCCTAAGAATGTTGCCTTTGGAAATTCGTTGCTTCCGGTGCCAAAACATGATTTTGCGTACGATGCATCACCGACCCTAAGATTGTTGCCTTCGGAAAATCGTTGCACCCGTAAATTATTCGGTTTCCTTCATGATTTGAACGATGGGTATCGATGCATCACCGACCCTAAGAATGTTGCCTTCGGATGTTGCCTTTGGAAATTCGTTGCTTCCGGTGCCCAATCGATGATATCGTGTACGATGCATCAATTACCCTAAGAATGTTGCCTTCGGAAAATCGTTGCATCCGTAAAGTAATAGATTTCGTTCATGATTTCAACAATGGGTATCGATGCATCACCGACCCTAAGAATATTGACTTCGGATGTTGCCTTTGGAAATTCGTTGTTTCCGGTGTCCAGTTGATGATTCCGTGTACATTGCACCAATGACCCTAAGAATGTTGCCTTCGGAAATTCGTTGCACACGTAAAGTAATTGGTTTCGTTCATGCTTTCAACGATGGGCATCGATGCATCACCGACCCTAAGAATGTTTCCTTCGGATGTTGCCTTTGGAAATTCGTTGCTTCCGGTGCCCAATCGATGATAACGTGTACGATGCATCAATTACCCTAAGAATGTTGCCTTCGAAAAATCGTTGCACCCGTAAAGTAATCGTTTTCGTTCATGATTTCAACAATGGCTATCGATGCATCACCGACCCTAAGAATGTTGCCTTTGGAAATTCGTTGCTTCCGGTGCCAAAACATGATTTTGCGTACGATGCATCACCGACCCTAAGATTGTTGCCTTCGGAAAATCGTTGCACCCGTAAATTATTCGGTTTCCTTCATGATTTGAACGATGGGTATCGATGCATCACCGACCCTAATAATGTTGCCTTCGGATGTTGCCTTTGGAAATTCGTTGCTTCCGGTGCTCAATCGATGATATCGTTTACGATGCATCATTTACCCTAAGAATGTTACCATCGGAAAATCGTTGCACCCGTAAAGTAATCGTTTTCGTTCATGATTTCAACAATGGGTATCGATGCATCACCGACCCTAAGAATGTTGCCTTCGGATGTTGCCTTTGGAAATTCGTTGCTTCCGGTGCCCAATCGATGATATCGTTTACGATGCATCAATTACCCAAAGAATGTTGCCTTCGGAAAATCGTTGCACCCGTAAAGTAACCGTTTTCGTTCATGATTTCAACAATGGGTATCGATGCATCACCGACCCTAAGAATGTTGCCTTCGGATGTTGCCTTTGGAAATTCGTTGCTTCCGGTGCCCAATCGATGATATCGTGTACGATGCATCAATTACCCTAAGAATGTTGCCTTCGGAAAATCGTTGCATCCGTAAAGTAATAGATTTCGTTCATGATTTCAACAATGGGTATCGATGCATCACCGACCCTAAGAATATTGACTTCGGATGTTGCCTTTGGAAATTCGTTGTTTCCGGTGTCCAGTTGATGATTCCGTGTACATTGCACCAATGACCCTAAGAATGTTGCCTTCGGAAATTCGTTGCACACGTAAAGTAATTGGTTTCGTTCATGATTTCAACGATGGGCATCGATGCATCACCGACCCTAAGAATGTTTCCTTCGGATGTTGCCTTTGGAAATTCGTTGCTTCCGGTGCCCAATCGATGATACCGTGTACGATGCATCAATTACCCTAAGAATGTTGCCTTCGAAAAATCGTTGCACCCGTAAAGTAATCGTTTTCGTTCATGATTTCAACAATGGCTATCGATGCATCACCGACCCTAAGAATGTTGCCTTTGGAAATTCGTTGCTTCCGGTGCCAAAACATGATTTTGCGTACGATGCATCACCGACCCTAAGATTGTTGCCTTCGGAAAATCGTTGCACCCGTAAATTATTCGGTTTCCTTCATGATTTGAACGATGGGTATCGATGCATCACCGACCCTAATAATGTTGCCTTCGGATGTTGCCTTTGGAAATTCGTTGCTTCCGGTGCTCAATCGATGATATCGTTTACGATGCATCATTTACCCTAAGAATGTTACCATCGGAAAATCGTTGCACCCGTAAAGTAATCGTTTTCGTTCATGATTTCAACAATGGGTATCGATGCATCACCGACCCTAAGAATGTTGCCTTCGGATGTTGCCTTTGGAAATTCGTTGCTTCCGGTGCCCAATCGATGATATCGTTTACGATGCATCAATTACCCAAAGAATGTTGCCTTCGGAAAATCGTTGCACCCGTAAAGTAACCGTTTTCGTTCATGATTTCAACAATGGGTATCGATGCATCACCGACCCTAAGAATGTTGCCTTCGGATGTTGCCTTTGGAAATTCGTTGCTTCCGGTGCCCAATCGATGATATCGTGTACGATGCATCAATTACCCTAAGAATGTTGCCTTCGGAAAATCGTTGCATCCGTAAAGTAATAGATTTCGTTCATGATTTCAACAATGGGTATCGATGCATCACCGACCCTAAGAATATTGACTTCGGATGTTGCCTTTGGAAATTCGTTGTTTCCGGTGTCCAGTTGATGATTCCGTGTACATTGCACCAATGACCCTAAGAATGTTGCCTTCGGAAATTCGTTGCGCACGTAAAGTAATTGGTTCCGTTCATGATTTCAACGATGGGCATCGATGCATCACCGACCCTAAGAATGTTTCCTTCGGATGTTGCCTTTGGAAATTCGTTGCTTCCGGTGCCCAATCGATGATACCGTGTACGATGCATCAATTACCCTAAGAATGTTGCCTTCGAAAAATCGTTGCACCCGTAAAGTAATCGTTTTCGTTCATGATTTCAACAATGGCTATCGATGCATCACCGACCCTAAGAATGTTGCCTTTGGAAATTCGTTGCTTCCGGTGCCAAAACATGATTTTGCGTACGATGCATCACCGACCCTAAGATTGTTGCCTTCGGAAAATCGTTGCACCCGTAAATTATTCGGTTTCCTTCATGATTTGAACGATGGGTATCGATGCATCACCGACCCTAATAATGTTGCCTTCGGATGTTGCCTTTGGAAATTCGTTGCTTCCGGTGCCCAATCGATGATATCGTGTACGATGCATCAATTACCCTAAGAATGTTACCTTCGGAAAATCGTTGCACCCGTAAAGTAATCGATTTCGTTCATGATTTCAACAATGGGTATCGATGCATCACCGACCCTAAGAATGTTGCCTTCGGATGTTGCCTTTGGAAATTCGTTGCCTCCGGTGTCCAGTTAATGATTCTGTGTACATTGCACCAATGACCCTAAGAATGTTGCCTTCGGATGTTGCCTTTGGAAATTCGTTGCTTCCGGTGCCCAATCGATGATATCGTGTACGATGCACCAATGACCCTAAGAAAGTTGCCTTCGGAAAATCGTTGCACCCGTAAGGTAATCGTTTTCGTTCATGATTTCAACAATGGGTATCGATGCATCACTGACCCTAAGAATGTTTCCTTCGGATGTTGCCTTTGTTAATTCGTTGCTTCCGGTACCAAACGATGATTTCGCTTACGATGCACCAATCACCCCAAGAATGTTGTCTTCGGAAAATTGTTGCACCCGTAAATTATTCGATTTCGTTCATGATTTCAACGATGGGTATCGATGCATCACCGACCCTAAGAATGTTGCCTTCGGATGTTGCCTTTGGAAATTCGTTGCTTCCGGTGTCCAGTTGATGATTCTGTGTACATTGCACCAATGACCCTAAGAATGTTGTCTTCGGATGTTGCCTTTGGAAATTCGTTGATTCCGGTGCCCAATCGATGATATCGTTTACGATGCATCAATTACCCTAAGAATGTTGCCTTCGGAAAATCGTTGCACCCGTAAAGTAATCGATTTCGTTCATGATTTCAACAATGGGTATCGATGCATCACCGACCCTAAGAATGTTGCCTTCGGATGTTGCCTTTGGAAATTCGTTGCTTCCGGTGTCCAGTTGATGATTCCGTGTACATTGCACCAATGACCCTAAGAATGTTGCCTTCGGATGTTGCCTTTGGAAATTCGTTGCTTCCGGTGTCCAGTTGATGATTCTGTGTACATTGCACCAATGACCCTAAGAATGTTGCCTTCGGATGTTGCCTTTGGAAATTCGTTGCTTCCGGTGCCCAATCGATGATATCGTGTACGATGCACCAATGACCCTAAGAAAGTTGCCTTCGGAAAATCGTTGCACCCGTAAGGTAATCGTTTTCGTTCATGATTTCAACAATGGGTATCGATGCATCACTGACCCTAAGAATGTTTCCTTCGGATGTTGCCTTTGTTAATTCGTTGCTTCCGGTGCCAAACGATGATTTCGCTTACGATGCACCAATCACCCCAAGAATGTTGTCTTCGGAAAATTGTTGCACCCGTAAATTATTCGATTTCGTTCATGATTTCAACGATGGGTATCGATGCATCACCGACCCTAAGAAATGTTGTCTTCGGATGTTACCTTTGGAAAATTCGTTGCTTCCGGTACCCAATCGATGATATCGCGTACGATGCATCAATGACCCTAAGAATGTTGAATCGGAAAATCGTTGCACCCGTAAAGTAATCGATTTCGTTCATGATTTCAACAATGTTTATCGATGCATCACCGACCCTAAGAATGTTGCCTTCGGATGCTGCCTTTGGAAATTCGTTGCTTCCGGTGCCCAATCGATGATATCGTGTACGATGCATCAATTACCCTAAGAATGTTGCCTTCGGAAAATCGTTCATGATTTCAACGATGGGTATCGATGCATCACCCACCCTAAGAATGTTGCCTTCGGATGTTGCCTTTGGAAATTCGTTGCTTCCGGTGCCCAATCGATGATATCGTTTACGATGCATCAATTACCCTAAGAATGTTGCCTTCGGAAAATCGTTGCACCCGTAAAGTAATCGTTTTCGTTCATGATTTCAACAATGGGTATCGATGCATCATCGACCCTAAAAATATTGCCTTTGGAAATTCGTTGCTTCCGGTGCCAAAACATGATTTTGCGTACGATGCATCACCGACCCTAAGAATGTTGCCTTTGGAAAATCGTTGCACCCGTAAATTATTCGGTTTCCTTCATGATTTCACCGATGGGTATCGATGCATTACCTAACCTAAGAATGTTGCCTTCGGATGTTGCCTTTGGAAATTCGTTGATTCCGGTTCCCAATCGATGATATCCTGTACGATGCATCAATTACCCTAAGAATGTTGCCTACGGAAAATCGTTGCACCCGTAAAGTAATCGATTTGTTTCATGATTTCAACAATGGGTATCGATGCATCACCGACCCTAAGAATGTTGCCTTCGGATGTTGCCTTTGGAAATTCGTTGCTTCCGGTGTCCAGTTGATGATTCCGTGTACATTGCACCAATGACCCTAAGAATGTTGCCTTCGGATGTTGCCTTTGGAAATTCGTTGCTTCCGGTACCCAATCGATGATATCGTGTACGATGCATCAATGACCCTAAGAATGTTGCGTTTGGAAAATCGTTGCACCCGTAAAGTAATCGATTTCGTTCATGATTTCAACAATGGGTATCGATGCATCACCGACCCTAAGAATGTTGCCTTCGGATGTTGCCTTCTGAAATTCGTTGCTTCCGGTGTCCAGTTGATGACTCCGTGTACATTGCACCAATGACCCTAAGAGTGTTGCCTTCGGAAATTTGTTGCACACGTAAAGTAATTGGTTTCGTTCATGATTTCAACGATGGGTATCGATGCATCACCGACCCTAAGAATGTTGCCTTCGGATGTTGCCTTTGGAAGTTCGTTGCTTCCGGTCCTCAATCGATGATATCGTTTACGATGCATCATTTACCCTAAGAATGTTGCCGTCGGAAAATCGTTGCACCCGTAAAGTAATCGTTTTCGTTCATGATTTCAACAATGGGTATCGATGCATCACCGACCCTAAGAATGTTGCCTTCGGATGTTGCCTTTGGAAATTCGTTGCTTCCGGTGCCCAATCGATGATATCGTGTACGATGCACCAATGACCCTAAGAAAGTTGCCTTCGGAAAATCGTTGCACCCGTAAGGTAATCGTTTTCGTTCATGATTTCAACAATGGGTATCGATGCATCACTGACCCTAAGAATGTTTCCTTCGGATGTTGCCTTTGTTAATTCGTTGCTTCCGGTGCCAAACGATGATTTCGCTTACGATGCACCAATCACCCCAAGAATGTTGTCTTCGGAAAATTGTTGCACCCGTAAATTATTCGATTTCGTTCATGATTTCAACGATGGGTATCGATGCATCACCGACCCTAAGAAATGTTGTCTTCGGATGTTGCCTTTGGAAAATTCGTTGCTTCGGGTACCCAATCGATGATATCGCGTACGATGCATCAATGACCCTAAGAATGTTGAATCGGAAAATCGTTGCACCCGTAAAGTAATCGATTTCGTTCATGATTTCAACAATGTTTATCGATGCATCACCGACCCTAAGAATGTTGCCTTCGGATGTTGCCTTTGGAAATTCGTTGCTTCCGGTGCCCAATCGATGATATCGTGTACGATGCATCAATTACCCTAAGAATGTTGCCTTCGGAAAATCGTTGCACCCGTAAAGTAATCGATTTCGTTCATGATTTCAACAATGGGTATCGATGCATCACCGACCCTAAGAATGTTGCCTTCGGATGTTGCCTTTGGAAATTCATTGCTTCCGGTGTCCAGTTGATGATTCCGTGTACATTGCACCAATGACCCTAAGAATGTTGCCTTCGGAAATTCGTTGCACACGTAAAGTAATTGGTTTCGTTCATGATTTCAACGATGGGTATCGATGCATCACCGACCCTAAGAATGTTACCTTCGGATGTTGCCTTTGGAAATTCGTTGCTTCCGGTGCTCAATCGATGATATCGTTTACGATGCATCATTTACCCTAAGAATTTTGCCGTCGGAAAATCGTTGCACCCGTAAAGTAATAGTTTTCGTTCATGATTTCAACAATGGGTATCGATGCATCACCGACCCTAAGAATGTTTCCTTCGGATGTTGCCTTTGGAAATTCGTTGCTTCCGGTGCCCAATCGATGATATCCTGTACGATGCATCAATAACCCTAAGAATGTTGCCTTCGGAAAATCGTTGCATCCGTAAAGTAATCGATTTCGTTCATGATTTCAACAATGGGTATCGATGCATCACCGACCCTAAGAATGTTGCCTTCGGATGTTGCCTTTGGAAATTCGTTGCTTCCGGTGTCCAGTTGATGATTCCGTGTACATTGCACCAATGACCCTAAGAATGTTGCCTTCGGATGTTGCCTTTGGAAATTCGTTGCTTCCGGTACCCAATCGATGATATCGTGTACGATGCATCAATGACCCTAAGAATGTTGCGTTTGGAAAATCGTTGCACCCGTAAAGTAATCGATTTCGTTCATGATTTCAACAATGGGTATCGATGCATCACCGACCCTAAGAATGTTGCCTTCGGATGTTGCCTTTGGAAATTCGTTGCTTCCGGTGTCCAGTTGATGATTCCGTGTACATTGCACCAATGACCCTAAAAGTGTTGCCTTCGGAAATTCGTTGCACACGTAAAGTAATTGGTTTCGTTCAAGATTTCAACGATGGGTATCGATGCATCACCGACCCTAAGAATGTTGCCTTCGGATGTTGCCTTTGGAAGTTCGTTGCTTCCGGTGCTCAATCGATGATATCGTTTACGATGCATCATTTACCCTAAGAATGTTGCCGTCGGAAAATCGTTGCACCCGTAAAGTAATCGTTTTCGTTCATGATTTCAACAATGGGTATCGATGCATCACCGACGCTAAGAATGTTGCCTTCGGATGTTGCCTTTGGAAATTCGTTGCTTCCGGTGCCCAATCGATGATATCGTGTACGATGCATCAATTACCCTAAGAATGTTGCCTTCGGAAAATCGTTCATGATTTCAACGATGGGTATCGATGCATCACCGACCCTAAGAATGTTGATTTCGGATGTTGCCTTAGGAAATTCGTTGTTTCCGGTGTCCAGTTGATGATTCCGTGTACATTGCACCAATGACCCTAAGGATGTTACCTTCGGAAATTCGTTGCACACGTAAAGTAATTGGTTTCGTTCATGATTTCAACGATGGGTATCGATGCATCACCGACCCTAAGAATGTTTCCTTCGGATGTTGCCTTTCGAAATTCGTTGCTTCCGGTGCCCAATCGATGATACCGTGTACGATGCATCAATTACCCTAAGAATGTTGCCTTCGGAAAATCGTTGCACCCGTAAAGTAATCGTTTTCGTTCATGATTTCAACAATGGGTATCGATGCATCACCGACCCTAAGAATGTTGCCTTTGGAAATTAGTTGCTTCCGGTGCCAAAACATGATTTTGCGTACGATGCATCACCGACCCTAAGAATGTTGCCTTCGGAAAATCGTTGCACCCGTAAATTATTCGGTTTCCTTCATGATTTGAACGATGGGTATCGATGCATCACCGACCCTAAGAATGTTGCCTTCGGATGTTGCCTTTGGAAATTCGTTGCTTCCGGTGCCCAATCGATGATATCGTGTACGATGCATCAATTACCCTAAGAATGTTGCCTTCGGAAAATCGTTGCACCCGTAAAGTAATCGATTTCGTTCATGATTTCAACAATGGGTATCGATGCATCACCGACCCTAAGAATGTTGCCTTCGGATGTTGCCTTTGGAAATTCATTGCTTCCGGTGTCCAGTTGATGATTCCGTGTACATTGCACCAATGACCCTAAGAATGTTGCCTTCGTAAATTCGTTGCACACGTAAAGTAATTGGTTTCGTTCATGATTTCAACGATGGGTATCGATGCATCACCGACCCTAAGAATGTTACCTTCGGATGTTGCCTTTGGAAATTCGTTGCTTCCGGTGCTCAATCGATGATATCGTTTACGATGCATCATTTACCCTAAGAATTTTGCCGTCGGAAAATCGTTGCACCCGTAAAGTAATCGTTTTCGTTCATGATTTCAACAATGGGTATCGATGCATCACCGACCCTAAGAATGTTTCCTTCGGATGTTGCCTTTGGAAATTCGTTGCTTCCGGTGCCCAATCGATGATATCCTGTACGATGCATCAATAACCCTAAGAATGTTGCCTTCGGAAAATCGTTGCATCCGTAAAGTAATCGATTTCGTTCATGATTTCAACAATGGGTATCGATGCATCACCGACCCTAAGAATGTTGCCTTCGGATGCTGCCTTTGGAAATTCGTTGCTTCCGGTGTCCAGTTGATGATTCCGTGTACATTGCACCAATGACCCTAAAAATGTTGCCTTCGGAAATTCGTTGCGCACGTAAAGTAATTGGTTTCGTTCATGATTTCAACGATGGGTATCGATGCATCACCCACCCTAAGAATGTTGCCTTTGGAAATTCGTTGCTTCCGGTGCCCAATCGATTATACCGTGTACGATGCATCAATTACCCTAAGAATGTTGCCTTCGGAAAATCGTTGCACCCGTAAAGTAATCGTTTTCGTTCATGATTTCAACAATGCGTACGATGCATCACCGACCTTAAGAATGTTGCCTTCGGAAAATCGTTGCACCCGTAAATTATTCGGTTTCGTTCATGATTTGAGCAATGGGTATGGATGCATCACCGACCCTAACAATGTTGCCTTCGGATGTTGCCTTTGGAAATTCTTTCCTTCCGGTGCCTAGTCGATGATTCCGTGTACATTGCACCAATGACCCTATGAATGTTGCCTTCGGAAAGTCGTAGCAACAGTAAAGTAATTGGTTTCGTTCATGATTTCAACGATGGGTATCGATGCATCACCGACCCTAAGAATGTTGCCTTCGGATGTTGCCTTCGTAAATTCGTTGCTTCCGGTGCCCAATCGATGATATCGTGTGCGATGCACCAATGACCCTAAGAATGTTGCCTTCGGAAAATCGTTGCACCTGTAAAGTACTCGATTTCGTTCATGATTTAAACGATGGGTATCGATGCATCACCGAACCTAAGAATGTTGCCTTTTGAAATTCGTTGCTTCCGGTGCCAATCGATGATTTCGCGTACGCTGCACCAATGACCCTAAAAATGTTGCCTTCGGAAAATTGTTGCACCCGTAAAGTAATCGATTTCGTTCATGATTTCAATGATGGGTATCGATACATCACCGACCCTAAGAATGTTGCCTTCGAATGTTGCCTTTGGAAATTCGTTGCTTCTGGTGCCCAATCGATGATATCGTGTACGATGCACCAATGACCCTAAGAATGTTGCCTTCGGAAAATCGTTGCACCCGTAAGGTAATCGTTTTCGTTCATGATTTCAACAATGGGTATCGATGCATCACTGACCCTAAGAATGTTTCCTTCGGATGTTGCCTTTGTTAATTCGTTGCTTCCGGTGCCAAACGATGATTTCGGGTACGGTGCACCAATCACCCCTAGAATGTTGTCTTCGGAAAATTGTTGCACCCGTAAATTATTCGGTTTCGTTCATGATTTCAACGATGGGTATCGATGCATCACCGACCCTAAGAATGTTGCCTTCGGATGTTGCCTTCGTAAATTCGTTGCTTCCGGTGCCCAATCGATGATATCGTGTACGATGCACCAATGACCCTAAGAATGTTGCCTTCGGAAAATCGTTGCACCTGTAAAGTACTCGATTTCGTTCATGATTTAAACGATGGGTATCGATGCATCACCGAACCTAAGAATGTTGCCTTTTGAAATTCGTTGCTTCCGGTGCCAATCGATGATTTCGCGTACGCTGCACCAATGACCCTAAAAATGTTGCCTTCGGAAAATTGTTGCACCCGTAAAGTAATCGATTTCGTTCATGATTTCAATGATGGGTATCGATACATCACCGACCCTAAGAATGTTGCCTTCGGATGTTGCCTTTGGAAATTCGTTGCTTCTGGTGCCCAATCGATGATATCGTGTACGATGCACCAATGACCCTAAGAATGTTGCCTTCGGAAAATCGTTGCACCCGTAAGGTAATCGTTTTCGTTCATGATTTCAACAATGGGTATCGATGCATCACTGACCCTAAGAATGTTTCCTTCGGATGTTGCCTTTGGTAATTCGTTGCTTCCGGTGCCAAACGATGATTTCGGGTACGGTGCACCAATCACCCCTAGAATGTTGTCTTCGGAAAATTGTTGCACCCGTAAATTATTCGGTTTCGTTCATGATTTCAACGATGGGTATCGATGCATCACCGACCCTAAGAATGTTGCCTTCGGATGTTGCCTTTGTAAATTCGTTGCTTCCGGTGCCCAATCGATGATATCGTGAACGATGCTCCAATGACCCTAAGAATGTTGCCTTCGGAAAATCGTTGCACCTGTAAAGTACTCGATTTCGTTCATGATTTAAACGATGGGTATCGATGCATCACCGAACCTAAGAATGTTGCCTTTTGAAATTCGTTGCTTCCGGTGCCAATCGAGGATTTCGCGTACGATGCACCAATGACCCTAAAAATGTTGCCTTCGAAAAATTGTTGCACCCGTAAAGTAATCGATTTCGTTCATGATTTCAATGATGGGTATCGATGCATCACCGACCCTAATAATGTTGCCTTCGGATGTTGCCTTTGGAAATTCGTTGCTTCCGGTGCCCAATCGATTATACCGTGTACGATGCATCAATTACCCTAAGAATGTTGCCTTCGGAAAATCGTTGCACCCGTAAAGTAATCGTTTTCGTTCATGATTTCAACAATGCGTACGATGCATCACCGACCTTAAGAATGTTGCCTTCGGAAAATCGTTGCACCCGTAAATTATTCGGTTTCGTTCATGATTTGAGCAATGGGTATGGATGCATCACCGACCCTAACAATGTTGCCTTCGGATGTTGCCTTTGGAAATTCTTTCCTTCCGGTGCCTAGTCGATGATTCCGTGTACATTGCACCAATGACCCTATGAATGTTGCCTTCGGAAAGTCGTAGCAACAGTAAAGTAATTGGTTTCGTTCATGATTTCAACGATGGGTATCGATGCATCACCGACCCTAAGAATGTTGCCTTCGGATGTTGCCTTCGTAAATTCGTTGCTTCCGGTGCCCAATCGATGATATCGTGTGCGATGCACCAATGACCCTAAGAATGTTGCCTTCGGAAAATCGTTGCACCTGTAAAGTACTCGATTTCGTTCATGATTTAAACGATGGGTATCGATGCATCACCGAACCTAAGAATGTTGCCTTTTGAAATTCGTTGCTTCCGGTGCCAATCGATGATTTCGCGTACGCTGCACCAATGACCCTAAAAATGTTGCCTTCGGAAAATTGTTGCACCCGTAAAGTAATCGATTTCGTTCATGATTTCAATGATGGGTATCGATACATCACCGACCCTAAGAATGTTGCCTTCGGATGTTGCCTTTGGAAATTCGTTGCTTTTGGTGCCCAATCGATGATATCGTGTACGATGCACCAATGACCCTAAGAATGTTGCCTTCGGAAAATCGTTGCACCCGTAAGGTAATCGTTTTCGTTCATGATTTCAACAATGGGTATCGATGCATCACTGACCCTAAGAATGTTTCCTTCGGATGTTGCCTTTGGTAATTCGTTGCTTCCGGTGCCAAACGATGATTTCGGGTACGGTGCACCAATCACCCCTAGAATGTTGTCTTCGGAAAATTGTTGCACCCGTAAATTATTCGGTTTCGTTCATGATTTCAACGATGGGTATCGATGCATCACCGACCCTAAGAATGTTGCCTTCGGATGTTGCCTTTGTAAATTCGTTGCTTCCGGTGCCCAATCGATGATATCGTGAACGATGCTCCAATGACCCTAAGAATGTTGCCTTCGGAAAATCGTTGCACCTGTGAAGTACTCGATTTCGTTCATGATTTAAACGATGGGTATCGATGCATCACCGAACCTAAGAATGTTGCCTTTTGAAATTCGTTGCTTCCGGTGCCAATCGAGGATTTCGCGTACGATGCACCAATGACCCTAAAAATGTTGCCTTCGAAAAATTGTTGCACCCGTAAAGTAATCGATTTCGTTCATGATTTCAATGATGGGTATCGATGCATCACCGACCCTAAGAATGTTGCCTTCGGATGTTGCCTTTGGAAATTCGTTGCTTCCGGTGCCCAATCGATGATATCGTGTACGATGCACCAATGACCCTAAGAATGTTGCCTTCGGAAAATCGTTGCACCCGTAAGGTAATCGTTTTCGTTCATGATTTCAACAATGGGTATCGATGAATCACTGACCCTAAGAATGTTTCCTTCGGATGTTGCCTTTGTTAATTCGTTGCTTCCGGTGCCAAACGATGATTTCGCTTACGATGCACCAATCACCCCAAGAATGTTGTCTTCGAAAAATTGTTGCACCCGTAAATTATTCGATTTCGTTCATGATTTCAACGATGGGTATCGATGCATCATCAACCCTAATAAATGTTGTCTTCGGATGTTGCCTTTGGAAAATTCGTTGCTTCCGGTACCCAATCGATGATATCGTGTACGATGCATCAATGACCCTAAAAATGTTGCCTTCGAAAATTCGTTGCGCATGTAAAGGAATCGATTTCGTTCATGATTTCAACGATGGGTATCGATGCATCACCGACCCTAAGAATGTTGCCTTCGGATGTTGCCTTTGGAAATTCGTTGCTTCCGGTGCCCAATCGATGATATCGTGTACGATGCATCAATTACCCTAAAAGGTTATATTTAGGAACAGAGGGAGTAATATACTTAACATTTAAAAAACTTATGCTTCATCAAAATGGTATACACACGAAGGTCCACGCAGTACTAATTCATTTCTGATAGCAGGCTCAGCATAATATATAAAGGTTCACAGTCGATTCAGCAGTAGAACAGCAAGGTTCAAGACTGGTTCCTTCAACTAATACACAGACTTCAAACCAGTAGAATAAAAATTACAACACACCCTAGCGGTTATTCATAGCTTGGAAGCGAGATATGATGGCATCTTCCTTCACTTTCTCAAAGATTTCCCGCTCTAGACATGTAACCACACAATCATTCGAGCATTGCTCTGACAACTTGTTTACCGCCTTGTTGTTCACATAATTCACTAAAGATAGGTCCCTCTCAACACTTGCAGTTGCTACAGGAAGGATTAGGACCAACCTAAGAAGCCTGTAGACAATGCTATAAGCACGGTCCTTCATTGTTTCGACAAGCTTGATAGAAAGCTCGGCAAGAGTTTTCACTTCTCTAAACCTTTCATCTAGACGCAGATCACCAACAAAGTTTGCAAGTTGGAAGGGAAGATGCATCAATTCAGATTGTGAAAAATCCTCAGGATAAAAGTGGGCAAGCTTGACCAACTTGTCCTCATCATAAGCAGCAAATGAGTCAGCGGGATTGAATGATGCCATGCAAATCAGTAACTCCGTGTTTACCTCATCAAACATGCCATCAAGTTCCCGAAGTTGACTGTCAATGACATCCAAAAACATATTAACATGGTAGTAATGGAGATTCGAGGCTGTTTCATAGAACTTTGGAGATCTCCCGACTGGTTCATACAAACCATCCATGTCCACAACTTCGATGTCATGTTTCACACAAAAAGAAGTAACCTTTTGAAGAAAACTTTCCCATTCACCATCTTCCCGCAATAACTGCAACCGTTTCTTTGTCGCACAAACAAGATTAATAGCATTAAGAATATCTTGATCCCTCTTTTGTAGAGCACTGCATAAGTCATCTGTATACTCAAATATGGTTGTCAACAAGTGTGCTATAAAGACAAACTCAAATGCCTCCAATGCATAAGTCGCCTGTTGAGCACGTAGTGATTCTATGCCATTATGCTCGTCTCCAATCATACATATAATTTCCCAAATTGCAGGATATAAAGAGATAACCTGCATCACAGTTTCATAGCGAGATCCCCGAGGAGTATCACAAGGCGTTCCCAAGCTCTCGTAATCAAGATCATAATCAGTTTCAGGTACCTCCAATTCAAATGTTTTGATGATATACTCAGCTTGAGCAACTCCAAGCATTCGTATCTTTCCACAGCACATCACAAGAACATCCATCAATAATTGAAGATGGTGAAAGAACCAACCACCATGAACATTCTGCTTAGCAACAGCAACCATATTAAACTGAAGTTGATGGGCAAAGCAATGGACATAATAAGCAGAAGAAGCCTCGTCCACAATTAGTTTCTTCAAACCATTGTCGTAACCCTTCATGTTACTAGCCCCGTGATATCCCAGCCCGCGGACCCTAGAAAAACTCAAAGAGTGTGCCGCAAGTAGATTCTCAATTGTTGTCTTCAGTGTCAAAGAGGTAGTGTCTTCAACTCCGACGATAGCAAGAAACCTTTCCACAACCCTTCCTTTTGAAGCAACATAACGCAGGCAAAGAGCCAACTGTTCTTCCTGGTCCACGTCACGAGATTCATAAACAAGCACCGCGAAATAACCATCGCCAAGATCATCAATGATAAGCCTAGTAGTTTCTTGGGCACAAGCATTGATGAGTTTCTCCTGTGCCTTTTGGTCCATCATCTCGCTGTTACTTGGAGCATCTCTCAGATCCACCTTTTTAACTCCTTGAACAGTTTGCTCCATCCAATCCACAAGCTCAAGAAAATTGCCTGCATTCAGTGGGCCTTCACTGTCAAGATGTCCATGGACTGGCAAGCCCTGTTGCAAGATGAACCTCAAGCAGTGGAGCGAAGTGGTCAAACGGGACAGGTATAGAGCCTCAGCCTCGGCCTGCAACTGCTTAGCGTTTGAAGCAATGGACTCGTCGCCAGATTCATCTGATGGGGAAGGATTCCGTGACTGGCTTTCAACTTCAACCGGTGTGGGTTTTGGCGTTGAGGTGGAAGCAACCTTGCGTGCCTTGGCAGCTCTATCCCACAACGTTTTCAAATCCATGGTCTTCTTCATTTTCTTTCAGTCTCACTGAACCTCTAAATCTTCAATACCTAACTAAAAAAAGCGGAAAGAAAGAAAGAAAGCAATCGACTCGCCAGCAGATCGTTTGAGCATTCACAAGAAACTGGGAACTGGAAAGTAGATTAGAGAACTCACGGCACGGCCGAGGCGGGATTGGGGATTTGGCGAGTGGCGACCGGTGGCCGCACCCGCAATGCTTCCCGCTGCCTGCCTGCCTGCCTGGCTGGATACGCGGAAGGTCGCACCGCGGCACCTATTCCGTCGTCGGGGGCGTCGGGCAAGGAGCCGGCGGCGCTCGACGTGCTACAGTTGGAGCCCTTTGCGCCGCCTGCTCGTCGTCTCGCGCCTCTCTCTCTGGGCGCGTGCGTGTGTTCTCTCGTTGAGGCCAGAGATGGGCCAAGCCTAAAGAGGGGGAGGGTAGGGGTGCGGCCCATTCCGTAAGAAGAGAGGAAATTACACATAACACCATTTGGTGGGGCCTTTGTTGCACCAAACCACAACCCTATTTTTTTTCATAAAACACTAACTATTGGGGTAATCTCTTGCACATAACACAAATCAAGTCTTTAGCTGTTTTGACAGATAATTAACAACTTAGACCCACAGGCAGGCACAATTTCTGTGATAAATTTACATGCATATTTATTTACAAAGAATTTCTGCTTATCCGGTTGACATCGGGCCAAAGTATATTTGACGCTGAGAGTAACCAACTGTCACAATATTAGAAACTACTGTAAGCTGTACCAAATGAAAAGGAAAACCATATTTACAGATAATCTGGTAATATCACTTGTACGGTTGTACCATAGGCTTTTTTTTAAGCCATCAAGAAAAGTAATAACCAGGAGCCAACATATTTCGTTACACTTGGTAAATTCACAAGGTGAAGTACTAATTATAATCTACTAACCATGGGACATCATGAACCGAATCAAAGAGAGGAGGAAATTCCCAATTATTTAGGGTTCTGACTCAAAACAGCACCAAAAAGAGAAAATTATGAATAAAACATAGCATTGGGGAGGGATCATACCCAGTGAATGATGTGTGCTCGCTGGATTTCAAGGCCGTCGTCCTCGTCGTTGTCGCGTCGAGTGATCCGCCACCATCATGGCGCCGCATGGTGGCTGCCTCCCCCGCCTCCGCCAACCTCGCCGCCGGCGCACCGCCTCCCTCGTCGCTGGGTCGAGCGGACTCCATCTCCCCCAACCTTGCCGCCGGCGCATGGCCTCCCCCGCCTCCGCCATCGCCGGGTCGCATGAGGACGGCTCGCCACTGCTCCCCCTATCTTTGTTCTGTTCATTTCGATGTTTTGTTCTGTTTTGTTCGGGAGACAGAGCAATATGTTGGGCTCGCCGCTGCTCGTATCTGTTTGCTGTCAACCGGCCACTTAAGTGTCTTGTTAAACAGTTAATGACTTGATTTGTGTTTTGTGCAAAAGATTACCCCAATAGTTGATGTTTTATGAAAAAAAAAATAGGGTTGTGGTTTGGTGCAACAAAAGCCCCAACAAGTGGTGTTATGTGAAATTTCCTCGTAAGAAGAGGTCCGGTTTGCTAAATACTTCTGCATTTTGCTGAGGTGTTTGTCAATCACTAATTAGCGGGTACCCTTCTGCGCGGTCCCGCAAAGGTTATTTTTAGCACTCTCTGGATCCGTCACGTATCGCGTTTTCACTATGTTCCGTGCGAAACAACAACTATGGCTGCGCGCAAACTCTCCTGTGGCTGCGCACGGACCTGTGGCTTGTACTGTGGCTGAAAAAACTGTGATTGTGGCTGAAAAAACTGTGACTGTGGCTGAAAAAACTGTGGATGTGGCTGAAATATTAGGTTGTGACTGCGCGAAAAAGTGTGGCTGAATCTGTTCCTGCGCTGTGGCTGCGCGCTGTGCGTCCAAAACATGCCATGTGTCGATCGCGGAGGGACCAAAGAAAAACACCGAAACGCGCCAGAACGTGACACTTGACGCGCTCGGAGCGCGCGAGTGACTTCTGCAACGGGTACCCTCTAAATAGTTGCTCCCAGTCTGTTTTGAACTACCAATCATTTCTTGTGAGGTCCGACGAGCGATGAGCAACGCGCTTTGTATAAATAATAATAAGTCCTTTTGGTATGGATTACGCCTAACAAAAAGCTCGTGGCTCATTACCATTGAATAAACCACATGCATCGGATGTTCCTCCTCACATAGGCGACTGACGAGGGGATACCCCCACGACTCGTATGCATGAGGGTACCTGGTACGTGTCAAGACGGAGGGCCCGCTAGAAGCCTCGACCGGCTTAGGATTGGCCCACCCGAAGCACCGAAGGATGCACCGAGATAGGAGTCCACGGTGCTATGGAAACCAAGACTTGGTGTCCAAGACTAAAGCTAGATTAGGCGAGCGCCTCTGTAAACCTAGATGGACTCCTTGCGACCCAGCCTACTATATAAAGGCTGGGGGGGGACGTCTAGAGCATCCAATCTCACAACATCACCTCAGGCCTCGAGTGATCTCGCCTTGACCTCCACTTTAATCGCCTCCATCATAATACAAAAGAGCAGAAAGTAGGGGTTTTACCGATCGAGGGCCCTGAACCTGGGCAAATCCCTGTCTCATGTTAACTGACAAGCATCGCTAACTTACACCTCTCTCTATGATCTAAACCCAGTGTACCTTACCATGAGATTTGCTGAGGCCGATCCTCGTCAATTGGCGCCGACCGTGGGGAAGACGCAAGTTGGAATCACGATCTCGGCGGTCCCGTCATCAGCAACCGGCGACTCGGCAACTTCGACAACAATTCGAGCAAGAACCGATCCACTCGAAGAACTCAAATTCATCACAAGTCTTTCAGTCGCCAGCCTGGCGCACTCGATCAACGAGCAGGTCAAGATCAGTTTTTCGGCGGCTACCGAAGCTACGTCCAACGGCGAAGGAACCGCCGACCCAGGAGACGGGCCCAAGGTGCAGTTGCAGAACCAAGGCCGGCACCGAACGAGTCGCAGGAAACCCACATCAAAATTTTGCTCGACCAAGCACCAGTCATGATGGCAGCTCCTATCACCAACCGAACACCCGCACCAATAGCGACTCTCGACAAGGACTCGACCACCTGTCCGAGCGAGTACTATGACCCCGCCAGAAGACCGAACGAGTCCGCCAAGATGACCCGAGACCACTCGATCATGACGGGATCGAGCTGGACCCGAGGTTCCACTCTCGCTCCAAAGATCACTCGCGGACATACCGGATCATTGAGAAAAGACGACGCTACAACTCGAGGAACCTCACACCCAAAGAGCAGTTGGACGGGTTCTGCACAATCCACTGTTTCAAAGACAACGAAGGATGGCTCAGGGCAATCCACTCCCTCGGAAATTGCCGGCTTTTTATCGAACTCTCCAACATACTCAAGGAAGAGAAGCAGTGCAGGGCCAAGCGGGCTCGCAGGACGGTACTAGCACCTAACGCAAAAGAGCAGTACCCCCCATCTCACGGTCAAGTGTGCATGATCTAAGAAGGAAGACCATCAAAGCAGAAGCAAAAGGCATGCACTCTCCAGGCCCAGGCAACCGAGGACATCCTAGTAAAAGAACCCTACTACCTATGCGACTCGGAAGTCGGCATCACCTTCTCGCAAGAGGACCATCCACCAGAAATTCCAAGACCAGGACACGCACCACTAGTCCTCGAAGCGCATATCGGGGGATATGATATGACGCGAGTGTTCATGGACGGAGGAAGCAGTTTGAATATAATCTTCGCCGACACCCTACGGAAGATGTCGGTCCTACGATCGGTTTGGAAGAGCTCAGACGTCACACTCTATGGCATAGTACCACGCAAGGCGGCCTCATCCCTGGGAACAATCAAGCTCGACGTGGTTTTCGAAAAAAAGGCAACTTTGCAAGAGAAACTCTAGAATTCGAAGTGCTCGACTGGCAATCCTAATACCATGACATACTCGATCGACCAGCATTCGCCCAGTTCATGGCAGTCCTGCACTATGCATACCTCAAGCTCAAGATGCCAGGACCCGCAGGGGTCATCGCGGTCAGCGGAAGCTTCCTCAAATCAGATCAACGCGATCGAGACTTCCATCAAGTCTCCGACACATTTGGAGCACAACAGGAACTCGAATAAATAGCAATGGTGGTAGATAGGAGCGTTTTTTCACTCGCTAGCAGAAGTGAGATGAAGGAAATCACTCGGGACTTCAGCGTTGACACTGACACCGTCACCCACGAGGTGCATCCAACGGACCCAGACAAGACGGTACGGATCTACGCCCACCTACCCGAAGAGCAGGCGATGACTCTCCTAGCTTTCCTCCCCGAGGAGTGGAACATTTTTGCTTGGTGCCCAGCCGACATGCCTAGAATACCACGAGAATTCACGGAGCATGCACTACAGACATACCCAAACACCAAACCAATAAAGAAGGCGATGCGCTAGTTCTCCGAGGCAACACGCAGAGCCATTGGGGAAGAAGTTAACAGACTACTCGACGTGAAGTTCATCTGAGAAACAAAGAAGGCCACGTGGGTCGCAAACCCCGTGCTAGTACCTAAGAAAGACACCGACGTACTACGCATGTGCGTCGACTACGGACCCGTCAACAAGCACTGCCCAAAGGATCACTTCCCTCTTCCAAGGATCGAATAGATCATTGACTCCATCAGAGGATGTGACATCCTATCTTTCCTCTACGCTTACTCAGGATACAACCAGATCAGGATGAAGGAAGAAGACGAAGAGCACAGTTCATTCATCACCCCCTACGGTGTGTTTTGCTACAGGACAATGCATTTCGGGTTAAAGAACGCCGAAGCAACATACCAGCGGATGATGCAGGCGTGTTTAAAAGAGAAAATTGGCAGAAACGTCCAAGTTTACATAGAAGACATTTCCATCAAGACATACAAATCAAACACACTACTCGATGACCTCCGAGAAACCTTTGGGTCACTCAACCGATACAGGATCAAGCTCAACCCAAAAAAGTGCTTGTTCGACATTCCAGCTGGAAAACTAATGGGGTACATGGTGTCTGCTCGAGGAGTGGAAGCCAATCCAGAGAAAGTCCAAGCACTCGCTAGGATGCAAGAACCCGTTAACATAAAAGGTGTACAACAACTCACCGGATGACTCACAACCTTGAGCCGTTTCATCAGCAGGCTAGGAGAAAGGACCCTGCCGTTCTATCAGCTGCTCAGGAAAGGAGGCAAGTTCGAGTCGACCGAGGAAGTGTGAAAAGCATTTGCCGACCTGAAGAAGACACTCTCAACGCCGCCAATCTTGGCAGTGCCCAAAGAGCGGGAGCCCCTATATCTCTACATTGCGGCGCGGAGCAGCGTAGTCAGCACCACACTCATTGTCGAACGCATCGAAGAAGGCAAAGTACAAGGCATCCAAAGGCCAATCTATTATCTCAGTGAAGTTCTCACGCGGTCTCAGCAAAGATATCCGCACTACCAGAAGCTCGTGTACGGCATCGTCATGACGTTGCTCAAAGTAACACACTACTTCGACGAGCACCCAATCATGGTAGTGAGCAACGCACCACTCTCGGACATCCTTAACAACCCAGGTGCCACATGACGAGCCGTCGAGTGGAACATTGAGCTCATCCCTCACGACCAACAGTTCAGGCACCCGACTGCAATTAAAGCACAAGTCCTCCCATATTTCATGGTCGAGTGGATGGAAGTACAAACACCCGGCACACCGGACCTCTCCAACTCTTGGAATATGTCCTTCGACGGGTCAAAAAGGCAACAAGGAGCAGGGTTCTAATCCCACCCAAAGGAGACAAGTTAAGATACATACTTCAGATCAACTTTGAGAAAGCATCCAACAATGAAGCGGAATACGAGGCCCTTCTTCATGGAATGCACATGTCAAAAGCCTGCGGTGCCACTTGCCTCATAATCTACGGCGACTCCAAACTTGTTGTCCAGCAAGAAATGAGAGGTTGCGAGGCAGTCATAGATAACATGTCGGCATACCATAAGCTTTACAACACTCTAGAAGGAGAATTTGACGGGTGCGAACTCAACTACGTCACCAGGGCAAACAACACAGAAGCAGACGAACTCGCAAACATCAAGTCGACTCGAGGACCAATCCCCTCAGGTGTCTTCCTCGAAAGTATCAGCCAGAGATCGATCAAGACAAGAGCACTTGAACCTTCCGCGAGTGCAACAATCGACAAGGCAAACGGGCCAGAACAGGTAGCAGCAGCAGACCCAGTCGCCGGAAAACAATGGCATAGCCATCGAAGAATAACCCGCGCCAATCGAAAGACCTGCATGGACAAGACCTTTTCTCAGCTATCTGATACACGTCACCTTGCCGCAAGACATCACGGAAGCACGACGCATCAGTCGACGATCCAAGGCCTTCACCATAATCAACAGACAGCTCTACAAGCGTAGGATCTCCCAGGTGCTCCAAAAATGCATCAAAGAAGAAGACAACGAGGCACTATTGCTTGAGATCCATGAAGGAATCTACGACCACCACGCGAGCAGCCGCGCCCTGGTAGCCAAAGCCTTCCGAGCATGTTTCTACTGGCCAACTTCCATGCGAAACGACGAAGACATCATCTGATGTTGCATCGCCTGCCAGGAATTCGCCAACAGACCTCATGCACTGGCATCTGAGCTCAAAACTATACCACTATCCTGGCCTTTCGCAACCTGGGGACTCGATGTGGTAGGACCACTCAAGAAATCTTCAAAAGGCGGTCACACACACCTCCTGGTAGCAGTCGACAAGTTCACTAAATGGATTGAAGTAGTCCCAATCACCAGATCGACCGCCCTCACAACAGTGAACTTCGTCAAGTCAATCATCTTCCGGTTCGGTGTGCCGCACAGCATCATCATCGACAACGGCACAAACTTCACAGCAGACGAGTTCCATAACTTTTGCCAGGAACTGGGCATCAAAATCAATTATGCATCAGTCGCACACCCGCAGTCCAATAGACAAGTCGAGAAGGCAAACGGGCTAGTATGCGGCGACATCAAAAGGTGGATCCTCGCACCACTAGATCAAGTCGCAGGTAACTGGGTCGAAGAGCTACCAGCCGTCCTTTGGAGCATGTGAACTACACCCGTCGCTTCAACCCAATACACCCATTTCTTCATGGTGTACGGAGCGGAGGCAATTCTCCCACATGACTTCAAATTTGGTGCCCCACGTATCACCGGGTACGAGGAAGAAGAAGCAAAGGACGCGCTCGAAGACAACAAGGATGTAGCAAATGAAGTAAGAGACATAGCCCTATCACGGTCAGAGGGATACTAAGATAAACTGCGCACCTATAAGAGTAGTCTACTCCGCACATGAGTCTTCAATGTTGGGGATCTAGTCCTTCGGATAAAGCAGGAAAAAGTTCACAAGCTCGCCCCACAGTGGTAAGGACCTTAATTAATCTCCAAAGTAATCGGAGGAGGAGCATACAGGCTGAAGAACCCGAAGATCGACGAAGACGTGGGCAACCCGTGGAACGTGGCAAACTTACGCCTCTTCTACCCGTAGACTGCCCGCGATTAGTTCCGTCCCACCGCTTTTCTCAAACATCAGCAAAACTACCCACATGCAACCCATGTACAAGATCGGAGCAATAAAACATGTGTTGCCCCAATTACATGTCATTGGCACTCGGGGGCTCGAGAGCGGACTCACCCTCTCCCCCGAGGCATTCTTTCGCATACGCGATGTTTACACATTGGCATTCGGGGGCTCGAGCGCGGCTTCACCATCTCCCCCGAGGCGTTCTTTCTCTTACGCGACGTTTTACATTGGTACTCGGGGGCTCGAGCGCGGCTTCACCCTCTCACCCGAGGTGTTCTTTCGCTTACGCGGAATTTTACATTGGCACTCGGGGGACTCGAGCGATTCTACCCTCTCCCCCGAGGTGTTCCTTTCGCTTACGTGATGTTCACATTAAGATGCTCGGGGGCTCAAGTGCGATTTTCCCCCTTTCCCCAAGATAATTTTCCGCTCATGCGATGAATATGCACCGGCGTTCAGGAGTTCGAGTGTAAACATACCCTCACTCCTCAAGAACTTTTTCTTCTCCAATGGAATTTTTGAGCATCGAGGACCTAAGAAAGACCCACATGATGCTCAAAAGCTTGAAGGAAAACAAGTAACGATCGGAGAAAAAGCATCAAAGCACCCGAAAAGCACTCGTACCGAGGCAATAATAAAAGATAACAACTGCATAGCCTTCACCCAATCACAAACAATTGGCCGAAGCCTCGGGGGCTACTCCCATCGGGAGCGCTGTCGCACACCCGATATTATCATGGACCCGGGCGTACAAAGTAAGATGAAGGAAGCACTCTCAAGAATAAGCAAACAAGGGATCTTCAATATATTGATCACATAAAGCATTACAAGGTGATTTCTCTACATCAAACGGAGCACAAGGCCAAGCATAACAAGGTGATTTCTCTACATCAAAAGGAGTAAAAGGCCAAGCATTACAAGGAATTATGACTTCTACATGTGTGCCCTTGCTGAGATAATTGGCACTACCCCACATCTTGTCGAGCATTATCACAGACAAAGGGAAAATCTACCCTAAGCATACATGGTGAAGCTCGACTTATGTTTGAGCTTGTTGGCCTTTTCTTACTGGCGCATCCGCTTGGTCGGCGGCTTGACATCAGCATCCTGCACAAAACTGGAGTGGCTAGAACCACCTCCAATCGACGAGTCGCCGGAACGAGACGTGGCAGGAGAGCCACCATCAAAAGAAGAAATGGAGGCACCACCTATGCCCCCAAAATCGTCATCACTCGAGCTCTCTCAGCAAGGCTCCAGACGGTTCCCGCCAGCATCAAAGGCCCTGGAGGTGAGAGTTTTTCACCATCAAAATGACAACAAAGACTGTCACCCTCATGCAGATTCAGCTGAAGGGCAAACGCCTTCCAACCGGGCCCCAAAACGACCAAGAAAGAGCTCTCAACCTGAAGCTTCACCCACAAGGGGGACTGGGAGCAGCCTTGAAGCCGAAGCCAAAGACCATCCAAACCAAGCTCAAAAGCGCAGAGGAAAAAGAAAATGGAAGAGGAATTCGACTAGAAATGCGGCTAAGAACTTGAAGGATGCAATTGTAGCCGTAGACGCCCTCGACCGTAGTAGCAGCAACCATGCTCCATGCGGAGCCACCATGCCCTCGACGACAGCGTGTGATACAAGGAGCACAAGCACCATGACCACGGCGGCCTCGGCTAGCAACGCCGCGAGAAGCCGAACCAGAAGTGCCACGAGCATGACGTTTTGGAGCCATGGGAAGAAGAACATGAAAGCAAAGGAAGAAAGATGGATGGCCAACGCACTGCATTACAACAACCCATATTTATACACCATCTCAAGGGTACCAAGGGGAACAATCAATGCTATGAAATATGAAACAACCACGCAAAATTAAAAGCTAAGACCGAAGCATGCAACCTTACAGACTCCAAGACAAGGCGTCTCTTCGCATCAAGCAATATTTAAAACACCAGTAAATTACACGCGTTCCCACGCGATCTTGGAAATCCAACAGGCGGCTGATACGTCTCAAACGTATCGATAATTTCTACTCGCTCCATGCTTGCTTTGTGTGATATTGCCATGATCTAGATACACTTTCATACACTTTTGATCATATTTGGACTAACCTACTAACTCAGTGAACCCCAGTGCTAGTTTCTGTTTTCTGCTGTTTTTCTATTTCAATTTTCCCCCATATAAAAACTGCTCCAAAAATCCGGGAAAAATCACATAAAAAATCAGCATACCGGAAGCTTCCAGTGCCCCGAAGGAGGGCCGGGGGCCACCACCAGGTGCCCAGGCGGCCACCTGGCGCGGCCAGGGCCTGGCCGCTCCAGGGGGCGCGCCTGGACTCCTGGTGGCCGCCCTGGTTGCCCCCCTTCGCCTATTTAATCTCCATCACGGGAAACCTCCGAAGACAGAACCCTATTTCGCAAACTCGCCTCTGTTCCGCCGCCGCCACGCTTCCAAGATCGGGAGCACCGTCAGGACCCTTACCGGCACCCTGCCTGAGGATCGACCTCCGAGAGCTTCTCCTCCACCATGGACGCTTCCCGGATGTGCCGTGAGTAGTCTACCTTGGACCATGGGTCCGTGATCAGTAGCTATGTGATGTTCTCCTCCCCTTTTTGTTCTTCATGGTTTAGACCTCGTGAGCTGCCCTACATGATCGAGACACATATGTAATTCTTCTGTTGTTGCTATGCTGAGTTTGATGGGATCTTATGGATTATGAGATTATGTCAAGATTGTGATAGAGTAATATATTTGGTTTTTATCTCTTATATTTTTGTTCCTAGGTAATTCTTGCATGTTCTCCATTGCTGTTTATTGCTTTGGCCAAGTAGTAGGTAGTGACTCCAAGAGGGAACGTTATGCTCGATTGTGGGTACATGCCCCCTGATGACACGCTTGAGTGACAGAAACATGAGTCTAGGGGATGTGATGTGGCCACAAGGGGGAAAACAACGGTGCTTGTAACCGCGGTTGCAAGGATTGTTTACTTTACGCAAAGTTCTTTTTAATGCAGTTGTCTGTTGCTTTGGGTTTACACTTTGGGTGGGGCTCGCAACTTAATACCAGCGATTTGTTCTGGATAGATATCTCAAGGTGGATGGTTAGTAGTAGATGCAGATGGATTTTGGTCTACTTATTTTGGCGTACTTCCCATGCTTATGAGCCTCTTCCTTTCTTTTGTAGCATAGTTAGCATTGCGGTGCGTTTATAATCCTGTCAATTGCCCTTCTATAATTTTTTTACCTCGCATAGCAGTTTTATCGTCTTTTGGGAGAGATACATCACTAGTGAACATCACGGGACCCCGGTCCATATTCTCATCACTGTTTACAAGCTTATTTCCTTTTCCGTATTTACTTTCAGTTGCTATCATTATCATTATCCTGTGTTTTTTGATCCTTTGTAAACAACAAGACCGGAGAGATTGACAACCTCTCTGAAATTTGTTGGGAGCAAAGTTAATTCTGTTGTGTGGTCCGCGTCAGGTGCACCGCTGACACCTACTTCTCATCGTTGGAGTCCTACGGGAGACAAAACCTATCCTCTACATAGGGAAAATTTGTTGCTATCCTACATCTCACCTTCCACTTGGGGTAACCAACAAAGGGCGAGAAGCCATTATCATCTCTCGCGTATCAAGAAAATTTCTAGCGCCGTTGCCGGGGACTCCGAGTGATAAGATAGGGGAGTTTCCCACTACCTTTTACCTTTACTTTTTAGTCTTGTTATTTTACCTTTCAGTTTTTACCTTTGTGTCTTATACCAAAAAAATCCCAAAAATAGTATGTCTAGTTCCTTATTTGCCAATCAATGTCTGACTTCTTTGAAACCAGATCTTATTGGCATGGAGGATTCACCGTGGATCAACAAAAGTGGTACAAGGAACACCGCTTGTCTCATAAGGGGATACACTTATGGAAACAAATACATCAGTTGTATGAGTATGCTAGAAACTTGTGCTCAATATATAATATATCTTTCTGCATGGATGAATCTTGTTGCTTTATGAGGCACAAACACCTTGCTTTCTAATGTGAGTACAATGATGATGAAACCTTAGCTTCTTATGCTAAGAGAAACTATGGTTTTTATAATGCAGAGGAAATAGAAGAATTCGTTGCTTATAAGGGTGACTATGAAATTAATTCTCTTCTTAAAAATATTGATGATGCCCCTTACAAATCTGAGAGTCTTGGTATACTTAACTATTGTTTGGAAAATTACGATGCAAATTATTATATTACTGATCATCTTGAGAGAATCTCTCCCCAAAGGAAGAGACTAATGTTTTGCAGGACTCTATGGAAGAAGATATTGTTGAACCTGAAAGCCCCTTGGAGGAAAAAGAGGAGGAGAGTGACGAACAAAAGGAGGAAGAATGGAGCCATCCTTGTCTACCTTCTAATGAGAGTAACTCTTTGACTCTTACCTTATATGAGTGTTATGATCCCATGGATTCTTTTGAAATATCCCTTTTTGATGAAGTTGATGCCTTCTATGCTTATGGCCGTGATGCCACTATGGATGATGCTTACGGAGATGAACTTGCTATAGTTCCTCATGTTAAGCATGAAATTTTTGCTATTGCACCCACACTTGATTGTACTATTATCCTTTTGAAATCTCCAACTCATATTCCGGAGAATTGTGCTCTTATCAAGGCTCAATGTGATGGGTCGCATTTATCTTATGATCCTAAAGACCGTGTTGAAAACTATACACATGTGCTTGTAGGTCATGAACAACATGATTCATGTGATCGTTATATTCTTGATGTTGTTCATGATACCACCGAAAATTACTTTGAGAGAGGAAAGTTTGGTTGTAGAAACTTCCATATCACAAAAACACCTCTCTTCATGATGAAAGTTTTGAAGTTGTTCTTGTTCCAGCTTCCTATGCATGTCACTTTGTGCTTCTTTGATTTATTTTCTTACAAAATACCTATGCATAGGAAGTGGGTTAGGCTTAAATGTGTTTCATATTTTCTTCTTGATGCTCTCTTTTGCTTCAACTCTTATTCTCTTGTGAGAGCATCTTTCATAATCTTTATGCCTAGCTTAAAGGCGTAAAAGAAAGCGCTTGTTGGGAGGCAACCCAAGATGTTTTTACTTCTGTTTTTAGTTGTCTTGATGATTTTTACTACTGTAGCAACATCATTGTATCTTTATTTTCAAGCTTTGTGCCAAGTTATAGCCTCATATGACAAGTGAAGCGAAAGTTGTGACGTGCTGTCCAGAAAAAAGATTCTGTCTTCGTGACGGGAAAATCAGATGAAATCACCAGTTCATATTTTTGAGCTGAATTTTTTACACAGCGTGCTCTATACAATAATGGAACTTTCATATGTTCTGAGTTTTTTGATTTGAGTTGTAGAAGTATCCCTAAAAAATTCTTTACTACCTGATGTTCTGTTTTTCACAGATTCTGCCACGTTTTGTCTCTCCTTACTTTTGCAAACCTTAAGCTTTCTTTTTCTTTTCAAAAACCTTTTGGAAATCTTGAGAAACAGTAGATCTTCAAGAATATCTTTATATCCAGTGGGGAAAATTTATTTTATTAAGGGTACTAACCTGTCTAATCAGCTTATGATGAGTTATGTATGAAGGGAGTTTTCAAGTGTGCGATGGAAGATGATGAAAGAAGATTCAGAAGTGTCAAGCGCTCAAGCTTGAGGATTCCCCCATGCATACCCAACAAATATTCAAGGAGACTCAAGCGTCTAATCTTGGGGATGCCCCGTGCATCCCCTTCTCCATCAAAAATCACCAGTTCGTCCTTCGTCTCACTACATTTATATCACTTCATGTGTTATGTGCTATGCTTGGAGCGTCCCGCTCTTAGGTTTTATTTTTAGTTTTCTTTAGTTTTTCTTGATGTTCATAACAAGTTAGACCCCATATTACTTTGTGTGGGAGAGAAACACGCTCCACTTTCAAAATCTAGGACACATCATAGGATTTTTCATGCCTATCTTTTTGCTGTTGTGTGTTCTTTATCTTCTCATAGCTACTGCCATGTTTAGTTTTAGTCTTAGTTTGTTTTTAGCAAGAGCCTTGGCTTTTGTTTAGTTTTTTGCTGGAACTCTCTTTAGTTTTCATGTTTATCTTGTTAAGAGAGTTGGTTGTTGCACTGAGTTGTGTCTTGTTTTGAGAGTAGGTAATTGAGGTTGCTATTTAATTTTAGTAGTAACTTGCAATAGTTTTGAGGTATTGATGTGAGTAATGTTTGAAATTTTGGCGTCAAGAGCTCTAGCCTATTAGTGATAGGTGTCGTATTTTGGGAAATCCATGTTTATTTTCAAAACTTACAAAACTAGTTGAGAACTCTAGCTACTAGATGGATCACTACTCTTCTGAGGGGTCGAATATTAGAGTACACTCACGTACCATGAGTCAAGGATGCGCAAGGATAACCAAACCCCCATACACTCCTCCTCGGGGTACTTGTATCTTTGTGAACCTCCTCATTAGATTGAGAGTTACCGATAATAATTGCATGAGTTCTTCGGACTAATGTAATTATTGGAAGTTGACACTTCCACCTCATATTTGCTAGCCTCTCTTGTGCCGTAAATTGCCTCCTTCTCACTCCGAGAGTTCGCGTCCACCTTCGCCGGTACATCCAAACACTTGGCATGATACGCTCTATCATCATAAGCCTCCTTATATCTTTCCTCAAAACATACACCATACCTACCTATCAAGGCATTTCCATAGCCTTTACGAGATATATTGCCATGCAACATCCACCTCTTCATGACTTGATCTTCATGTCATACATGTTCCTGCTACACTGGCAGCGGCTTACATTGCATACATCATGATAGCTACATCTTCTTATGATTTGAGTACCTTGTAAAGAGTGAAAGATCTTCTATATCCTCTTGTAAATTAGAGTGTTTCCCTTAAGTGAGGAAAAGATCCCAAAGTGGACAAAATAAAAGATCCCAAAGAGGACAAATGAGAGTTAAGTAGAAAGAGCCATTGAGGCCACCAAAAAAATAGAAAAAATAGAAAAAAGAGAAAAATAAAAATAAAAAGAGAGAAAGGGGCAACACTACTATCCTTTTGAAAGATCCACACTAGTACTCCCTCTTATCTTTGTACTCCATAGAGATGATCATTCATGCATATAGCTATGTGGGGACCTTCACACTATAGAACTTGGCTTGCATATTCCAAGGATGAGCCTGCTCAAAAGAGCTCTAGGTCTTCATAAGCGAGCAAGTTAGATGCACCCCCACTAGTTCCATTGGAGAGCTTTCTAGCTCATGTGTGCATCCGTTTCATGGCAATCCCTACTCCTCACATCATATCTATCATTTGACCTTCTTGCCTATGATTGTCCTCATTGATGTGAGCCTTTCTCACCCTTTTTGTCTTCCTCCTCCACCATATTCTCTCTTTGCCATCCTAAGTGTCAACTCTCGTGCTTACGCTCATCCATTGCATGAGTGCTCAAAATATCGAAAAGGAGTGGATCAAATTGACTTGTACTTGGCTAGTGGTCTGGGGACGAGTCAAGATAAGATTCCAAAGAGGACCAAGTGTGAAACTTTAGTAGATTGAGTTATCAACAAAAATACTTTTTTCTCGTATTCCCTATCCCCCTTCTTGCATGAAAACACCATTTGGAGACATTCGAGTCACGGACAGTGAGAGCTCTTGCACCTAATGTTCTTTCGTTGCTTGTTTCAATGCTAATATAGACGCTTGCCTGTTATGACTTGAATTGAATCATATACCTTGATTGCTTTACTTTTCAAAGTCCTTATATGGTTACTAGCATGTCACCACAGAAATTATGCTTGTTATCATTTACCTACTCGAGGACAAGCAGGAATTAAGCTTGGGGATGTTGATACGTCTCAAACGTATCGACAATTTCTGCCCGCTCCATGCATGTTTTGTGTGATATTGCTATGATCTAGATACTCTTTCATACACTTTTGATCGTATTTGGACTAACCTACTAACTCAGTGCACCCCAGTGCCAGTTTCTGTTTTCTGCCATTTTTCTATTTTAGTTTTCCCCCATATAAAAAGTGCTCCAAAAATCCGGGAAAAATCAGATAAAAAATCAGCGTACCGGAAGCTTCTAGTGCCCCGAAGGAGGGTCGGGGGGCCACCACCAGGTGCCCAGGCGTCCACCTGGCGCGTCCAGGCGCCTAGCCGCGCCAGGGGGGCGCCTGGAATCCTGGTGCCCCCCTGGCTGCCCCTCTTCGCTTATTTAATCTCCGTCACGGGAAACCTCCGAAGATAGAACCCTATTTCGCAAACTCGCCTCTGTTCCGCCGCCGCCGCGCTTCCAAGACCGGGAGCACCGTCAGGACCCTTCCCGGCACCCTGCCGGAGGAAGGATCGACCTCCGGGAGCTTCTCCTCCACCATAGACGCTTCCCGGATGTGCCATGAGTAGTCTACCTTGGACCATGGGTCCGTGATCAGTAGCTATGTGATAGTCTCCTCCCCTCTTTGTTCTTCATGGTGTAGGTAGTGACTCCAAGAGGGAACGTTATGCGCGATTGTGGTTACATGCCCCCTGATGACACACTTGAGTGATAGAAACATGAGTCTAGGGGATGTGCTGTGGCCACAAGGGGGAAACAACGGTGCTTGTAACCGTGGTTGCAAGGATTGTTTACTTTATGCAAAGTTCTTTTTAATGCAGTTGTCTGTTGCTTTGGGTTTACACTTTGGGTGGGGCTCGCAACATAATACAAGCGAGATGTTCTAGATAGATATATCAAGGTGGATGATTAGTAGTAGATGCAGATGGATTTTGGTCTACTTATTTTGGCGTACTGCCCATGCTTACGAGCCTCTTCCTTTCTTTTGTAGCATAGTTAGCATTGCGGTGCGTTTATAATCTTGTCAATTGCCCTTCTGTAATTTGTTTACCTCGCATAGCAGTTGTATCGTCTTTTGGGAGAGATACATCACTAGTGAACATCACGGGACCCCGGTCCATATTCTCATCATTGTTTACAAGCTTATTTCCTTTTCAGTATTTACTTTCAGTTGCTATCATTATCATTATCCTGTGTTTTTGATCCTTTGTAAACAACAAGACCGGAGAGATTGACAACCTCTTTGAACTTCATTGGGAGGAAAGTTATTTGTGTTGTGTGCAGGTCCGCGTCAGGTGCGCCACTGACACCTACTTATCATCGCCGGAGTCCTACGGGAGACAAACCCTATCCTCTACATAGGGAAATTTGCTGCTATCCTACATCTCACCTTCCACTTGGGGTAACCAACGAAGGGCAAGAAGCCATTATCATCTCTCGCGTATCAGCGACAAACACACAGTTCTCACAACGTGTTACCCAAGGCATCATCATAAACTGCCAACAGACATGACGGTTCGCAACCTGCCACCGTCATCTTCAACACGATGGTACGAGAGATGATAACGGCTTCTCACCCTTCATTGGTTACCACAAGTGGAAGGTTGAGATGTAGATAGCAGCAAATTTTCCTCGGTGAAGATACCAAGGTTTGTCTCCAGTAGGACTCCAAGGTAGACAAGTAGGTGGTCAAACGAGAAAGGCGTCGTTTGAAGATAATTACTCACTTGACCTGGACCTGCACACAACACAAGTAACTTTCCTCCGAACGAGTACAGAGGGGTTGTCAATCCCTCCGGCCTTGTAATTTACAAAGGATCAAACACAAGAGGATAGATAGTAGTGATAATTGCAACAGAAAAGTAAAAGAGGAAAATAAAGTGGAGGTGTAAACAGTGGTGGAAGTATGGACTGGGGTCCCATGTGTTCACTAGTGATGTCTCTCTCCCAAAAGGCGATAAAATAGCTAAGATGGGTAAACAAATTTCAGCTGGGCAATTGACAGAATTACAAACGCACCTCAATGCTAATTATGCTGCAAGAAAGTTAGAGGTTCAAAAGTATGGGCAGTACGCCAAGACAAGTAGACCGAAATCCATCTGCATCTACTCACTAATCATCCACCTTGAGATATCTATACAGAACATCTCGCTGGTATTAAGTTGCGAGCCCCACTGATACGTCCAAAACGTATCTATAATTTCTGCTTGCTCCATGCATGTTTTGTGTGATATTGCTATGATCTAGATACACTTTCATACACTTTTGATCATATTTGGACTAACCTATTAACTCAGTGCACCCCAGTGCCAGTTCCTGTTTTCTGCTATTTTTCTATTTCAGTTTTCCCCATATAAAAAATGCCAGAAAAATTCCGGAAAAAATACAGAAAAAATCAGCGTACAGGAAGCTTCCAGAAGAGCCCGGGAGGGGTCAGAGGGGGGCCAAGGGGGGGCCAGGCGGCCACCCGGCGCGGCCCCACCCCTGGCCGCGCCAGGGGGGCGCTTGGGGCCCCTGGCCCACCTCTGGCTGCCCCCTTTCGCCTATTTATCCCCCGTCACAGGAAAACTCCAGAAGAAGAACCCTATTCCACGAACTCGCCTCTGTTCCGCCGCCGCCGCGCTTCCAAGATCGGGAGCACCAGAAGACCTCTCCCCGGCACCTTGCTGGAGGGAGGATTGACCTCCGGGAGTCTCCTATCCACCATGGATGCTCCCCGGATGTCCCGTGAGTAGTTTTCCTTGGACCATGGGTCCGTGATCAGTAGCTATGTGATGTTCTCCTCCCCTCTTTGATCTTCATTGTTTAGACCTCGTGAGCTTCCCTACATGATCGAGGCACCTTTGTAATATTTCTCCTATTGCTATGTTGAGTTTGATCGGATCTGATGGATTATGAGATTATGTTCAGATTGTGATAGAGTAATATATTTGGTTTCTATCTTTTATATTTTTGTTCCTAAGTAATTCTTGCATGTTCTCCGTTGCTGTTTATTGCTTTGGCCAAGTAGTAGGTAGTGACTCCAAGAGGGAGCATTGTGCTAGATTGTGGGTTCATGCCTCCCCGATGACATGCTTGAGTGACAGAAACATGAGTCTAGGGGATGTGCTGTTGCCACAAGGGGGAAAACAACGGTGCTTGTAACCACGGTTACAAGGATTGTTTACTTTACGTAGAGTTCTTTTTAATGCAGTTGTCTGTTGCTTTGGGTTTACACTTTGGGTGGGGCTCGCAACTTAATACCAGCGAGATGTTCTGGATAGATATCTGAAGGTGGATGATTAGTAGTAGATGCAGATGGATTTCGGTCTACTTACTTTGGCGTACTGCCCGTGCTTTTGAACCTCTTCCTTTCTTTTGTAGCATAGTTAGCATTGCGGTGCGTTCATAATCCTGTCAGTTTCCTTTCTGTAATTTGTTTACCTCGCATAGCAATTTTATCGTCTTTTGGGAGAGAGACATCACTAGCGAACATCATGTATCCCGGTCCATATCCTTATCACTGTTTCCACGCTACATTTACTTTACTGCTTTTATTTGCTATCATTATCCCTTGCGTTTTATCCTTTGTAAACAACAAGACCGGAGAGATTGACAACCTCTCTGAACTTCGTTGGGAACAAAGTTATCTATGTCTGTGTGCAGGTCCGCGTCAGTTGCGCCGCTGACACCTACTTATCATCTCTGGAGTCCTGCTGGAGACAAACCTTGGTATCTTCACCGAGGGAAAACTGTTGCTGCACTACATCTCAACCTTACACTTGGGGAAACCAACAAAGGGCGAGAAGCCATCAAGCAAGTTTTCTGGCGCCGTTGCCGGGGACTCCGAGTGCTAAGATAGGGGAGTTGCACACTACCCTTTACCTTTGTTTTTTAGTCTTGTTAGTTTACCTTTCAGTTTTTATCTTTGTGTATTTTATCAAAAATCCAAAAAAATAAAAATAATAATATGTCTAGTTCCTTACTTGCCAATCAATGTCTGACTTCTTTGAAACTAGATCTTATTGGCATGGAGGATTCACTGAGGATCAACAAAAGTGGTACAAGGAACACCGCTTGTCTCAAAAGGGGATACACTTATGGAAACAAATACATCAGTTGTATGAGTATGCTAGAAACTTGTGCTCAATATATAATATATCTTTCTGCAGGGATGAATCTTGTTGCTTTATGAGGCATAAACACCTTGCTTTCCAATGTGAGTACAATGATGATGAAACCTTAGCTTCTTATGCTAAGAGAAACTATGATTTTTATGATGCAGAGCCAATAGAAGAATTTTTTGCTTATAAGGGTGCCTATGAAATTACTTCTCTTCTTAAAAATATATATGATGCCCCTTACAAATATGAGAGTCTTGATATTCTTAACTATTGTTTGGCAAATTACGATGCAAATTATTATATTCATCTTGAGAGAATCTCTCCCCAAAGGAAGAGACTAATGTTTTGCAGGACTCTATGAAAGAAGAAATTGATGAAACGGAAATCTCCTTGGATGAAAAAGAGGAGGAGAGTGATGAACAAAAGGAGGAAGAATGGATCCATCCATGTCTACCTTCTAATGAAAGTAACTCTTTGAATCTTACCTTATATGAGTGTTATGATCCTATGGATTCTTTTGAAATATCCCTTTTTGATGAAGTTGATGCCTTCTATGAAATTTCTATAGTTCCTCATGTTAAGCATGAAATTGTTGATGTTGCACCCACACTTGATTTTCCTATTATCCTTTTTAAATCTCCAACTCCGGAGAATTTTGCTCTTATCAAGGCTCAATGTGATGAGTTGCATTTATCTTATAATCCTAAAGACCGTGTTGAAAACTATACACGTGTGCTTATAGGTCATGAACAACATGATTTATGTGATAGTTATATTCTTGATGTTGTTCATGATACTACGTAAAATTATTTTGAGAGAGGGAAGTTTGGTTGTAGAAACTTCCATATTACTAAAACTCCTCTCTTTATGTTGAAAGTTTTGAAGTTGTTCTTGTTCCACCTTCCTATGCATGTCACTTTGTGCTTATTTGATTTATTTTCTTACAAGATGTCTATGCATAGGAAGTGGGTTAGGCTTAAATGTGTTTCATATTTGCTTCTTGATGCTCTCTCTTGCTTCAAAATTCTTATTCTTGTGAGAGCATATTCTATAATCTTCATGCCTAGCTTAAAGGCATAAAAGAAAGCGCTTTCGGGAGGCAGCCCGCAACGAATTTAGGTTTTTCTTTTTGATTTTTTTGTGTCTTGATGATTGTTACTACTGTTTCAACAGCATTGTATCTTTATTTTTCAGCTTTGTGCCAAGTTATAGCCTCTTACGGCAAGGGAAGTAAAAGTTGTGACATGCTGTCCAGAAAACAGATTCTGTCCTCGTGACCAAAAAATTCCAGAAAAATCCCAGTTCATCTTTTTGAGCTGAAATTTTTCAACAGCATGCTCTATACAATTAAGAAACTTCCGTATGTTCTGAGTTTTTTGATTTGAGTTGCAGAAGTATCCCTAAAAAATTCTTTACTACCTTCTGTTCTGTTTTTCACAGATTCTGCCACGTTTTGTCTCTCCTAACTTTTGCAAACCTTAAGCTTGCTTTTTCTTTGCAAAAACCTTTTGGCACCCTTTATAAACAGTATCTCTTCAATAATATCTTTATATCCAGTGGGGAAAAATTATTTATTAAGGGTACTAACCTCTCTAATCAGCTTATGATGAGTTATGTATGAAGGGAGTTTCCAAGTGTGCGATGGAAGATGATGAAAGAAGATCCAGGAGTGTCAAGCGCTCAAGCTTGGGGATGCCCCCATGCATCCCCAATAAATATTCAAGGAGACTCAAGCGTCTAAGCTTGGGGATGCCCCCGTGCATCCCCTTCTCCATCAACAATCATCAGTTCGTCCTTCGTCTCACTATATTTTTATCACTTCATGTGTTATGTGCTATGCTTGGAGCGTCTCGCTCTTAGGTTTTATTTTTAGTTTTCTTTAGCTTTGTTTGCTGTTCATAACAATTTAGATCCTTTCTTACTTTGTGTGGGAGAGGAACACGCTCCACTTTCAAAATTTAGAACACATCATAGGATTTTTCCTGCTTATCTTTTTGCTGTTGTGTGTTCTTTATCTTTCCATAGCTACTGCCATGTTTAGTCTTAGTCTTAGTTTGTCTTTAGCAAGAGCCTTGGATTTTTCTTAGTTTGTTGCTGGAACTTTTTTTAGTTTTCATGTTTATCTTGTTAAAGAGAGTTGGTTGTTGCACTGAGTTGTGTCTTGTTTTGAGAAGTAGGTACTTGAGGTTGCTATTTAATTCTAGTAGTAGCTTGCAATGGTTTTGAGGTATTGTTGTGAGTAATGTTTGAACTTTTGGTGTCAAGAGCTCTTGCCTATTAGTGATAGGTGTCGTATTTTGGGAAATCCGTGTTTATTTTCAAAACCTACAAAAACTAGTTGATAACTCTAGCGACTAGATGGATCACTACTCTTCTGAGGAGTCGAATATCAGAGAACACTCACGTACCATGAGTAGAGGATGCACAAGGATAACCAAACCCCCATACACTCTTCCTGGGGGTACTTGTCTCTTTGTGAACCTCCTTATTAGATTGAGATTTACCGATAATAAGTGCATGAGTTCTTCGGACTAATGTAAGTATTGAAAGTTGACACTTCCACCTTCCCATATTTTGCTAGCCTTTCCTGTGCCGTGCATTGCCTTCTTCTCACTCCGAGAGTTGGTGTCCACCTTCGCCGGTACATCCAAACCCTTGGCATGATACGCTCTGTCATCATAAGCCTCCTTATATCTTTCCTCAAAACATCCACCATACCTACCTATCAAGGCATTTCCATAGCCTTTCCGAGTTACATTGCCATGCAACTTCCACCTCTTCATGACTTGATCTTCATGTCATACATGTTCCCGCTACACTGGCAGCGGCATACATTGCATACTTCATGATAGTTATATCTTCTTTATGCTTTTGAGTACCTTGTAAAGTGTGAAAGATCTCCTTTACCTTCTTGTATAATAGAGTGTTGCCCTTAAGTGAGGAAAAGATCCCAAAGTGGACACATTAAAAGATCCCGAAGAGGACAAATGAGAGTTAAATAGAAAGAGCCATTGAGGCCACAAAAAAATATATAAAAAAATAGAAAAAAGAAAAAAAGAAATAAAAAGAGGGAAAGGGGCAACACTACTATCCTTTTGAGAGATCTGTTGTGGTTATAGACCTAACAATAGATATGAGGGTAGTGATGGAGCTATGAAGATCTGTACGCAAAGATGGTGACACCAAGAAAAGTTATACACGTTAGGCCTCTCCTTGGAGATAACAACCTTAATCCTGTCCCAAATAGTTTGGGGTGTTCTTTCTCTAGATGTCCAAGTTGTCCATGCTGGGGTGAAAGGATGGGCTTATATAGAGTGCGCCATGTCCCTTCATTGCCCAGTAATGGGTTTTAATTACAGAGTTTAAGGATGGCTATTATTACAATGGGAAACGTCTCCCCATTATTGCTATTTAAGTAGGGGTAACGCCTATGGCTTTAATGTCTTGTAACAGCAGTCCTTCTTCCTCTTATCCGAGTACCATGCAGCTCGGCTTCTTCTTCTTCCGAGTAACTACCTTATTCGGATGGTAGTGCTTCGCTCCGAGTGACGCCTTACTCGAGAAAGGGCCTCTTCTGAATAAGGTTGCTCCTGTATTAATGGCGTCACTTGAGTAAACCAGCTACTCGGAAGAGTTTGATTTGATCCGAGCAGTTTCTTACTCGGACAGAAAAGAAATAAGAGGTTTTTGTTTATGTTTTGATTTACAAGTATTTTCCAAGAGGTGGTAGAACTAAGGGTATCCCCTGATATAAGGAACATGGGGGTATACCTTAGGTATTACCACGACAGTAGCCCCCAAGTGCTTCTGGGTGCTCGCGTGAATTCATGAGGTATGTGGAGATCAAATTCGATAAGAGGCCCGGAAGGACTTTATCAATATTTACACTGTCCCCTCGATTATGTGTAGGGTGAGTCGTTTTTGGAAGGATTTGGCGACACTCAAGCGTCTCTCGGAAGAGGTAGACTGAGGCCTCGGAAGGTGTGTCTTGGGGTAAAAGGCCTTAAAGCCCATATGTAACCAAATCTGTAAAGTTTGATATTTAAAGCATCAGCTGACGAGCTTTAAGTCGTATCCCATGGGATATCAATTCTTTACCCCTCACACCAGATCGTGCTAATAATCTGGCGATCTACGTCAGAGACGGATTATCAGCGAATTAGTTATTCGGAACTTCCTCTGTAATGCTTACCGAAGCTAGTTCGGGATTCTCTGAAAGTGATTGCCTATTTTAGCTGTTTTGAGTGATGACTTACTCGGATTGTTTTTAATGATCCTTTCCGAGTGATGACTTATTCAGAATGAATCAGAAAAATGACATTTTTGTCCGAGTTGGGCTTGTCTGGAAAAGTTATTTGTTTAACTTTCTTCCGAGTAAGGTTTTTACTCGGAGAAATTGTCTGAGGGTTTTTTACTTCCGAGTTGTGCTAACTTGGAGAAATTTTGTATGTCTTGCTCCCGGGCCGCTTTTCCAAGGGAGCGAATCTTTTTTCTGTCAGGGGATCTTTTCTGTCAGAGCGGTTCCTCGATTTCCGCGACGGTCAGTTATTTTATCATTAACTGCGCGCCTTTTAAGGAGGCTGGATTTGGGGGACCGTAACGGGCGCCCTCATTAAATGCCTTGATAACTGTGTGGGCTTCCCTCTTGTATCTTATAAATACAGCTTCCTCTTTTCCTCTTTCTTCTCAGTACATCGCTTGCTCCTTCCTCTTTTCCGCTGGTGACCTTCTAGATCGAGGGTTTCTTCTCCCATTCGTGATCTTCCAGGCGCTCTTCATACCAGCGGGGCTCCTATCCGTTTGCTCCCTTGGCGTCATGTCTGCGGGGGAATGGTTGCCTTCCATCGTCACGGTGGAGAACATCCGACGCTACCAGGACGAGGGGCTACTCCCTCGCCATGGCTGCCGCCTTCTTGGCCCAGGTGAGGTTGAACCTCACCCTAGGGAGGACGAGCGGGTTCTGCTCCTTTCTCATGTGGATAGGGGATTTTCTCTTCCTCCTCATCCTTTCTTGCTTGATTTTCTTGCTTTCACCGGATCTCAACTGCATCACATCGTTCCTAATTCTATCACGCTTCTGTCTAGCTTTTTCTCTTTGTGTGAGGGTTTTCTTGGTATCGATCCTCATTGGAACCTTTTCCGCACCATTTACACCATAAAGCCCCAAAAGATAAATAACTCTGGGGAGGCAGAGATAAATCATCTTTGCGGGGGGCTGTTTTTGGCAAAGAGGCAGGGTATCCAGTATTTCTCTTCTAGCTTGCCCGATTCCGTGAAGAACTGGCAAAATAGCTGGTTTTATTGTAAGGTGGAAACTGCCCCTGGTACTCGGACGTTGCCTCCTTACTCGGATGTCAGGCTGGCCGACTCCCGAGGCTGGAATCCCCGGTTGCTCGCTTCCGAGAAACAATGGGTTTTACCACTGATGAGGGAAGTAGTGAGGATGAAGAAGGCGGGGTTGGACGCCATGGATCTTATTGCTCTTTTCGTCAGTCGGAGAATTCAACCTCTGCAAGCCCGAGCTAGGAGGATGTGGGACTACACGGGAGTTGATGATAACACCCGCTATAACAACTCGGCGATGTCTCAGAAAGAATTTGAGCAACTCATGAAGATCATTACCAGCGTGACTCATGGTGCGCAGATGTCTGGCCGAGTCAGGCCTCTTGATATTAACCGTCCTCCGACTCTGGTGATTTGCTTTTCCCTGGCTAGTCTTTTGGACGTTGCGATAAGTCCTGAATTTTAACTTGGTTATTCTGTCCATCTTTTAGACGAACGTCGCTCCATCCCCAATCCCTTTGGCGCCGCAAAATCCTGAAGATGAGGACGAGGACAGCAACAACGACGCAGGGCTCGAGATTGAAGATGACGAAGAGACGGAGTCTGATGCAGTGCCTCCTCGTACTACTGCCGAGCAGCGCTCCAAGAATAATCATGACCGTGAAGCAGCTCGGGAAGGATCCGTACGGGGGATGAAGCGTCCCATGTCTCCGAGTAAAGGGGAGAATAGCAACAAGGCCGCCGCCCTTAGCCCGAGTCATGGGAAGGTGGCTCCCATGAAACAGCGGAAGACGCTTTCTACCCTTGGCGGTAGGAAAGTTAGTGCTTCGACAGATGCCGCCAAAATCCCCAAGAAGGTTTCCGAGTCGGGAGCTGCTCAGGCTGCTCCTGTCGTTGTTGCTCCCCCAAGACGGGCTCTTAAGACAGCTCGGAAGTAAAATCCGACAACTTTTTATTTATCCTCAGTGATCTTTGTCGATCCTAACATTCTTTATGTTGCAGTGTTCGTCCGAGTGGTTCCGAGACGCTTCCTGGCGTTGAGGTTCCTGATGCTGCAGCTTATGAAGATGTTAGCAACTGTGTTGTGACTGATTTTCAGGTGTTGGATTCTATTCCTGAACGAACTTCAATCGATGGTGAGTATACATTCTTTGGCTCTGAATTTCATCTTTGCTCAAGGCTTTGCTTATAAATTTCTTTTGTTAGACATGGACATTGATCGTGACGCAGATCCGATCCCAACTGCGAATGAGACGATCTTCCCTGCTCCCAGCACGCAGACTGCTCCGGAAGGTTCTACCAATCAGGAGGTTATTACCCCCGCGGCAGCGGTTCCTCCTACTACCTCTGGGGTGAAGAATGCCGAGAAGAGCTCTACTGTTCCTGTTGCTGCCCCAGGAGAAGTTCAAGCTTCTCCCACTTTAGTCTCAGTTGATACCTTGCTTGAGGGTGCTATTCTGGACGGATTGAAGGGGTCTTTGGCGAAGGCCTCGGAAATCGAGCTGCGGCTACGTGAGATGGCTTCCGATGCTGGAGTGATAAAGGCCAGAATGCATGTAAGTACATGTGCAAGTTTTCTACCCACTGGGTGTACATATTTCTGAGTTGTTTTGAGAATTTACTTGTGGGGGTACTACTTAGTGCATCTCGTAGGTGTAGCCCCCAAGGCTCCGAATAACTTCTTGGAGTTACTCGGAGTCTTATGTAGAGATTATTGATTTAGTGATTTTCCAGTGGGGGCACTTCTTAGTGCACCCACTGGGTGTAGCCCCCAAGGCTCCGAGTAACTTCTTGGAGTTATTCGGAGTCTTATGTTGTAGAGACTAGTGGTTAGGTGATCTTCCAGTGGGGGCACTTCTTAGTGCACCCACTGGGTGTAGCCCCCAAGGCTCCGAGTAACTTCTTGGAGTTATTCGAAATCTTATGTTGTAGAGACTAGTGGTTTGGTGATCTTCCAGTGGGGGCACTTCTTAGTGCACCCACTGGATGTAGCCCCCAAGGCTCCGAGTAACTTCTTGGAGTTATTCGGAGTCTTATGTTGTAGAGACTGGGTCTTGAATAATTTTTCCTGTGCCAGGAGGCTTGCGAACTAGGCACTGCTTTCGTAAAACTGCAGGGAGAGCATGAAGTCTTGAAGAAAAAACATGCTGAGGATAATGGTAAGGCTCTGCTTCTTGTATCTTAAGAGGAATTCGAGATTTTTCACCACGTGATATTTCCGATTATTAAATCTGCAGAGGCTGCAAAGAAGGCGTTTGATGCGAAGGTGAAAGAAAGTGATGAATTTGTGAGCAAAATGAAGAAAGAGATTGAACAAGCTGAGAAACGTGCGAAGGAAAAGAAAATCCTGGAAAAGCAAGTGGCCAGCCACAAGAAGGCTCTTGAGGAAAAGGAAGCTGCCATCTCCAAACTTCAGTCCGACCTGCAAAAACTCTCCGATCTGCGGTCCAAAGATAAGGAAGAGCATGAAGCTGAGCTGGCCGCGACTCGGGAGTCTGTCAAAAATGCTGAAGAATATTGTGCCGGGAGGTTTGCTTCATTTAGCGAGATGCTATCTAGTAAGATGCCGTTCTTTGTTGTGCGTCCGACTTGTTTCTGTCTTGTCAATTTGGTTTGATTTATACGCCATTATTGTCTTTGCAGTTTATTCCACCAATCCTGAAGCGGAACAGGCTCATATGGCACAGTTTGCCGAGTTGATGAAGAAAGATAATTATACTCCCAGGACGACGGAATTTGCCTTGTCCAGAGGTCTGCTAACCATGAGGTGCGCCAAGGCAAAGAAATATGCTGAAGAGACCATGGGTGCCACCTTAGGGTTGAAGAATTACATCTCACCTACTAAGGAAAATCGTGTTCATCTGGATACGGTTGTTCCTGTGCTTCAGGCTGCTCCGCAGCAGATTGCTCGTTGGAAGAGGTCTTCAGCACGAAGTGGTGCAAATTATGCTTTGGCTCTGACTAAAGCTCACTTTTCAGAAAAGGTTCACAATCTGGAACGAGTTGGAGAAGGTGATCCTGAGCATGGTCCGAGCTGTACGACCTTATTGTCACGGTATGCTGAGACTGCGAGTCGAATTGCAAAGATCCCAGATCTTGATTTCTTTGTGGAATCTACTGGAGTTACCAGTGAATCTGATGAGGCAAGTGATGCCCGATCGAGTTGAGGGAAAAAAAGTTAAATTTGCCTCGGAATGCCGAGTGGTTTTGTAATAAACAGTTTATGTCTTGTTGATGTGCCCTGGGTACACAGTTTGTCCTTTAAAACTACTGCCCTTTATTAAGAAGGCCTGACTCTGAGGTGTTGATTTGTTTTGCTATAACCAGTTATCTTTAAGGATATAGAACTATGTTTCTGAAATCATCGTTTCTCTTTTTTTTCGCAACCTTAAGTGGCCCCCAGGTTTGAAAAGAAACTTGGCAGGTCACTTAGTGAAAGTTAGCTTAAGCTCTCGTCCGAGCTGCGTGCAGCTCGGATGAAGAACTTGAATAGTTCGTAACACTAAGTAGCCCCCAAGTTTGAATAGGGCTTGGCAGGTCACTTAGTGAAAATTAGCTTAAGCTCTCGTCCGAGCTGCGTGCAGCTTGGATGAAGAACTTGAATAGTTCGTAACGTTAAGTAGCCCCCAAGTTTGGAAAGAGCTTGGTGGGTCACTTAGTGAACATTGGCTTAAGCTCTCGTCCGAGCTGCGTGCAGCTCGGATGAAGAACTTGAATAGTTCGTAACGTTAAGTAGCCCCCAAGTTTGGAAAGAGCTTGGTGGGTCACTTAGTGAAAATTAGCTGAAGCTCTCGTCCGAGCTGCGTGCAGCTCGGATGAAGAACTTAAACAGTTCGTAACGTTAAGTAGCCCCCAAGTTTGGAAAGAGCTTGGCGGGTCACTTAGTGAAAATTAGTTTAAGCTCTCGTCCGAGCTGCGTGCAACTCGGAAAAAACTTGAATTTTTTCGCAACCTTAAGTGGCCCCAAGTTTGAAAAGAAACTTGGCAGGTCACTTAGTGAAAGTTAGCTTAAGCTCTCGTCCGAGCTGCATGCAATTCGGATAGAAACTTGAATAGTTCGTAACACTAAGTAGCCCCCAAGTTTGAATAGGGCTTGGCAGGTCACTTAGTGAAAATTAGCTTAAGCTCTCGTCCGAGCTGCGTGCAGCTTGGATGAAGAACTTGAATAGTTCGTAACGTTAAGTAGACCCCAAGTTTGGAAAGAGCTTGGTGGGTCAATTAGTGAAAATTAGCTGAAGCTCTCGTCCGAGCTGCGTGCAACTCGGATGAAGAACTTAAACAGTTCGTAACGTTAAGTAGCCCCCAAGTTTGGAAAGAGCTTGGCGGGTCACTTAGTGAAAATTAGCTGAAGCTCTCGTCCGAGCTGCGTGCAGCTCGGATGAAGAACTTAAACAGATCGTAACGTTAAGTAGCCCCCAAGTTTGGAAAGAGCTTGGCGGGTCACTTAGTGAAAATGCGGCTTAAGCTTTCATCTGAGCTACGTGCAGCTCGGATGAGGAACTTGGATTTTAAATAATGCAATTGATGAAGGCAGAATCTCTTTATTGAATCAATTCGCAAGAATCTTATGCATAAAAGCGCCGCAACATTTGGGCGTTCCATGCATGTGGTTCTTCTATATTATTCGTTACATCATATAGCCGATAGGCTCCATTACCTAAAACTCGGGTTACAATGTAAGGGCCTTCCCAGGGAGAGGCTAGCTTGTGATCAGAGGCTTGTCTGACACGCAAAACCATGTCACCTTCCTGAAAAGAGCGAGCTCGGATATGACGCTCGTGATATCGTCGAAGATCTTGCTGATAAAATGTTGAGCGTGTTAGGGCTAAGTTTCTTTCTTCTTCTAGAAGGTCAACACCATCCTGTCGAGCTGTCTCGGCTTCTTCTTCGGTATACTGAGTTATTCGGGGGGCGTTGTGCTTGAGGTCACTCAGTAGGACAGCTTCTGAACCATACACCAGAAAAAAGGGAGTTGCTCAAGTTGATCGGTTTGGAGTTGTTCTCAATCCCCATAATACTGAGGGGAGCTCTTCAACCCAGGCTCCTGCTGCTTCCTTCAGTTCCCGCATAAGTCGTCGTTTGATTCCTTTCAAGATTAACCCATTTGCTCGCTCCACCTGTCCATTGGATTGAGGATGTGCTACTGAAGCAAAGTTTACTCTGGTACCCATGTTCCAGCAAAACTGCTTGAATTCGGTTGAATTGAAATTCGACCCGTTGTCAGTGATGATGTCATGGGGGACGCCAAAACGATGTATGATGCCTTGGATGAAGCTAACTGCAGTGGCTGAGTTCAAACTTTTTATTGGTTTTTCCTCTATCCATTTTGTGAACTTGTCCACAGCTACTAGGATATGAGTGAACCCGGATGTGCCTGTTTTCAAGGGCCCTATCATGTCCAACCCCCATGTAGCAAAAGGCCAAGCTAAGGGTATTTTCTTCAGCTCGGAAGCTGGCTTGTGCGGCTGATTCGCGTAAAACTGGCATCCTCTGCAATGATCCACAATATTCTTGGCATCCCTTAAAGCACTCGGCCAGAAGAATCCTGCTCGGAAGGCTTTGGCTACTATTGTCCGACTTGATGCATGGTGACCACATTCACCGGAGTGTATGTCTTGTAAGATGAGTCGACCTTCTTCTTCCGAAATGCATCGCTGGGGAAGCTTTGTGACACTGTTTCTGTACAACTCGTTGTTGATCATCGAATAGGATTTTGCTTTTCACACTACTTGCTTGGCTTCTAATTCATCTTCTGGCAGCTCTTGTTTTTGCAAGTATCTCAGAATGGGCAAGGACCACTCGGGGGGAATTACCTCTATGTCAAAGACAAGATCTACAACCGCGGGAATATCTTCTTTGTCTGGAATGTTCCCATCTGGTAGCATGCTTGGGTCGGCTTCCGAGTAAGGGTCTTCCTTCACGGTTGGTGCATGTATGTGTTCCAGATAAATTCCTGAGGGGATTTGACCCCGAGTGGATCCTAACTTGGCTAAGTCATCTGCTGCTTGGTTTTGAGCTCTCGGGATGTGATGGAGCTCCAACCCATCAAATTTTTTCTCCAGTTTTCTGACTGCTACAGAGTAGGTTGTCATTGCTGCGCTCCGTATATCCCATTCTTTCATGACCTGATTGATCACTAGATCGGAGTCTCCAAAAATCATCAACCTTCTAATCCCGAGTGAAATGGCCATTCGTAATCCATACAAGAGGGCCTCATACTCGGCTTCATTATTTGTTGCGGGGAAATGGATTTGGAGGACAAATCTCATTTCATCCTTTCTCGGGGAAACCAACACTACTCCTGCTCCTGCCCCATTTAACATCTTTGATCCATCAAAAAACATAGTCCAGTGCTCAGGGATTGGTTGTGGGATGCTTTGTGCTTCTGTCCATTCGGCCAAAAAATCTACCAGAGCCTGTGATTCTATTGCCTTCTTGGGTTGATACTGGATATCATATGGTAAGAGGTCTAATCCCCATTTCGCAATTCTGCCCGTGGCATATCTGTTGTTCATTATCTCGGCCAAAGGAGCTTCTGAGACTACTGTGACTGAGTGGTCTTCAAAGTAGTGAACCAGCTTTTGAGATGCCATGTGAATTCCCATTGCCAACTTCTGGTAATGAGGATATCGCTGCTTGGATGGCGTGAGGACCTCGGAGATGAAATACACAGGCCTTTGAATCTTCTGTGTTTTTCCTTCCTCTTCTCTTTCCACCACTATAGCTATGCTGACGACTTGGCTTGTGGCTGCGATGTACAGCAAGAGTGGCTCCTTTTCTTTCGGTGCTGTGAGAACTGGCCGAGTTGACAACTGTTTTTTAAATTCTTCGAAGGCCACCTGAGCTTCTTCGGTCCACTTGAAGTTTGACGACTTTTTCATTAGCTGATAGAGGGGGAGTGCCTTCTCTCCAGTCGGGAAATGAATCGACTGAGTGTTGCAAGACACCCTGTCAATTTTTGAACATCTCAGAGTTTCTGAGGGGGCTTCATGTTCTGGATTGCTGCTATCTGTTCAAGGTTAGCTTCAATCCCTCTTTCAGAAACCATGAAACCGATTAGTTTTCCTGCTGGCACACCAAATACACACTTTTCTGGATTCAATTTGATGCTATAAGATCGCAGACTCTGAAAGGTTTCAGCCAGGTCGTCCAACAAGTTACTTCCTTCAGCTGATTTGATTACAATGTCATCAACATATACCTCAACATTTTTTCCAATCTACCAGATCAAACAATTCTGCATCATGCGTTGATATGTAGCCCCTGCATTTTTAAGTCCGAATGGCATGGTGACATAGCAAAAACAGCCAAAAGGAGTTATAAATGCGGTTAGTATTTCATCTCGTTCATATAATCGGATTTGATGATAGCCCGAGTATGCATCGAGGAAACATAGTCTTTCACACCCAGATGTGGAATCCACAATCTGATCAATGCGAGGAAGAGGAAAGTGATCCTTTGGACAAACTTTATTGAGATGACGGAAATCAACACAAGTTATCCAAGTTTTATCTTTCTTTGGAACCATCACAGGATTTGCTAACCACTCGGAGTGGAAAATTTCCCTGATGAATCCAGCTGCTAGCAATCTTGCTATTTCTTGTCCGATAACTTTTCTCTTTTCCGAAGAAAAACGCCTAAGGGACTCTTTTACTGGTCTTGCCTTTGGATCAACCCGTAATTTGTGCTCAACCAACTCCCTTGGGACTCCAGGCATGTCAGATGGCTTCCACGCAAAAATGTCCCAATTCTCACGGAGGAAGTTGATGAGCTCGAGTTCCTATTTAGGGTCCAGATCGGTGGCGATGTTGGTGTACTTGTTCTCATCGGAAGGATGTATCCGCACCTTTTTGGTCTCTCCTGCCGACTCAAATGAAGATGATTTCTTAGGTTGTAACAACTCGGACGTGTCAACTGTTTTCTTCAACTCGGCAAGCTCAACCTCTGCCATTTGCTGGTCGGCTATAAGTGATCCTTTTTGCAGCAGCTCTTCTGCTTGTTTATAGTTTCCGGATACAGTGATCACACCTTTAGGACCTGGCATCTTTAGCTTCAAATAGACATAGCAAGGAATTGCCATGAACTTTGCATAAGCGGGCCATCCGAGTAGCGCGTGATAAGCACTCGGAAAGTCGACTACTTCAAAGGTAATCCTTTCTTTCCGAAAATTATCGGGTGTACCGAAAACTACATTCAGAGTAATCATACCTAGTGAAAATGCTTTCTTTCCTGGGATGATCCCATGAAATTCCAAGTAACTGTTACTGAGTTTGGACATCGGAATGTTCATGTCTTTTAAGGTACTAGCATATAAAAGGTTTATGCCACTGCCTCCATCCATCAAGACATTCCTTAGCCTAAAATTACCGTTTCCTGTTTCCACCAATGGGTCAACTATCAAAGCATGTCTTCCAGGGTGAGGGATATGAGGAGGGTGGTCTGATTGATCGAACGTAATCGGAACATTTTCCCATTTCATATAATTCGGAACAGCTGGAGCCATCATGTTAACTTCCCTGAATCTCAATTTTTCCACTCTTTTTGATTCCCGTCCTGAAAAAATGACCAGTATTCCATCTTCCCGAGGAAAACCTTCACTATCCAAATCTGGACTTCCTTCCTTTTTCTTCCCCTTATCTTGCTGGGGCCCGGTCTTCGCATTTTGCGCAGCGCTCTTGATTAGTCGCACTGCCTGGCTGTGTGCTTCGGGAGAACTGTCTTTCCTTCAGCGTCTTGGGTGGTATGAAGAGGACAAGGCTGATTCAAGATATCATCATCATTTGAAGGCTTCTTCTGACGAGGTTGCCATTCCTTCCTTTGTTGATTTTTGCTGTGGATACCTACTGCATTTGCAGCCGCCACCAATTCGGCATCTGTTGGTGCCCCTTCTGCCTTTCGCTTACCAGTCCCGCCTCCATTCTTTTGCTTGGGATAAGAAGCCGAGCTGTTATTTCGATACTGCTGGGATTTTTGCCGAATTTCCTCTTCCCCATTAGCATACTTGTTTGCAATTTCCATCAATCTGCCCAGTGAAGTGACATCGGGAGACCTTGCGAGCTTCAAGCTTAACTCTTTGTACTTGACACCTTGCTTAAAGGCATGAATCGCCTGGAACTCGGAGACTCCCTCTACCGAATTGTGGAGAGTAATCCATCTCTGAATGTATTCTCGAGTAGGCTCGTTGTGACCTTGGATGCACAACTGTAATTCGGTCAGCCCTCCTGGTCTCTTGTAGGTTCCTTCAAAATTCTTGACGAAAACCCTGACTAAATCCTCCCATGTCCAAATGCTGTTTGGTGGGAGCTGGTTTAGCCATGTCCGAGCTGAACCTTCCAGCATCAGGGGAAGGTGCATCATGGCTATCTCGTCTCCACCACCTCCTATCTGGACTGCTATTCCGTAGTCATCCAACCACGTCTGTGGCTTGGCATCACCTCGGTACTTCTCCACTCCTTGCGCTATCCTGAAGCGAAGAGGAATTGAGGTTGATCTGATTCTCTCGCTGAAACAGACAGGGCCTGTAGCCATCGGATAACTAACTTGGTCTTGTCGATACATCCTCGCACGATCTACTCGATTCTGTACCAAATAGCTTCGAGCATCATCTTCAATATCTCGATATCTTTCCTCTTGATGATCCACTCGGCGCCGCTCTTGGTCCCTCCTCCGAGCTGCGAACTCTTCGTCTCTCCCCCGAGCTGCAAAATCTTCGTCTCTCCCCCGAGTTGTGTATTCATCACCTCTTCGGAACTCCGGGTTTCGAAACTGCTCATGGCGATATTTATCATGAGGATTTCCCTTGTTCTGAGGTGAATGATTTCTGTTTCTTCGAGGAGTATAAACGGACTGAGAGGTGCCCGTGAGGGGCGGCTGAGAGTGAACTCGCTGTAGTGATTGACTGACTTCAGCGTTCTGCTCCACTGCCTTTTGTAACAAGAATGCTAAGTGTTCTATTCCTTCGGCTGCCGAGCCGCTCGGCTGCAAGGAATTTGCAATCCTAGTAGCTGCTATTAAATTCTCCATTGGGGTATCCAGAGCTCGGAAGGGTTGATTTTCACCAATCCCCCGCAGTTGCCGACTGGTTCTACTCTGCTTGAGGCGAGCTACCTCACGAGCCTGGTGCTCCAATGTATTCTGTAGCTCGGTTAAATGTTGTCGCTCAGCTAAATTGGTTAACCTAGCTGCTTCTAAATGTTGCCCTTCCGGAGTTGAGGTATCTATGGGGGTTTGTAACACTCGCTCTGCTGCCTCTGCCGTCCCTTGTTCTTCCCGAGTAAGGGGCCGCCGACTTGAACCTCCGAGCTCTAGACGTCTGAAAGCAGATGTTCGTCGACGTTCTCTTTCTCCGAGTGGAATCTCTTCATTGCCCCGAGCTGCTTCATTAGTCCGATCTCCCCCCTCTCTGGCCGGTGACGCCTGAGGTGGTGGAGTTCCGGCCATACAAGCTTCCTTTTTTCCTTTGTCTGTGGTGATGCCCTTGTATCAGAGTCGATTACCCCTCATGGGCACACATGTAGAAGTCTTAATTCCTTGGGTAATTCCCTCTTGTAACAGGAGTTGCCTTCTATCCAAATGTAGTTGAGTCCTTTTATACCTTTATGGTTGACTTCAAGCTGTGGTTGAGATCTTGCAATAAACTGTATTTTCGACTCCTGTGATGCACTGTCTTCGATTCCTTTTAATAGCGCAGAATGTCATCGATTCCATCTGATAGCGCGAAATGTCTTCGACTCCATCCGATAGCGTAAAATGTCTTCGACTCCATTTGATAGCGTGAAATGTCTTCGACTCCATCTGATAGCGTGAAATGTCTTCGACTCCTCCCATGATGTACTGACTTTAACTTTCTAGTGTGTTCTATCGGGTGCGCGGCAGCGCTCCCGATGGGAGTAGCCCCCGAGGCTACGTTTGAGTCGTAGAGTCAAACATAGGCTTAAAACTTTGCGTATTTCCTCGAGGTTCGACTCTGGAGTAGTACCCGAGTCTTGGTTGTTTGTCGTCCGGGTGAAGACTTGAAGATTGTTGACTTGGTGTGTTTGAATAGGACCGTAGCGTGTCTCGGGGAATGCTTATGCCTGAGCCCCCGAGTTTTTAAGGTGAGCTCGCGTAGGTGGTGATAGCGTCTCTCGGGGGGATTTTGTGCTTAAGCCCCCGAGTGCTTTGGTTAAGATCGCATAAGTGGCGATAGCGTCTCTCGAGTGGATTTTGTGCTTAAGCCCCCGAGTGCTTTGGTGAAGATCGCTTGAGTGGCGATAGCGTCTCTCGGGGGGATTTTATGCTTAAGCCCCCGAGTGCTTTGGTGAAGATCGCTTGAGTGGTGATAGCGTCTCTCGGGGGGATTTTATGCTTAAGCCCCCGAGTGCTTTGGTGAAGATCGCGTAGGCGATAGCGTCTCTCGGGGGGATTTTATGCTTAAGCCCCCGAGTGCTTTGGTTAAGATCGCGTAAGCGATAGCGTCTCTCTTCTTGTTCGGCTTCTAGTTCCGAATCAGACATCAAAAGGTCTTCATCATCTCCAGAGTTGAAGATGTGCATTAGAGATGCCGTCGGACCTTCCTTCGCGATCAGCTCGCTGATGGCCTGCTGAGCTGATTCCATTGAGTCGATGACCGCCACCTGCTGGATCGGGCGGGGCTTGTTCCGGTAAGGAATACGCGGGAGGCCTGATCTCTTCTTCTTGCGGTGAACAGGCAACAGGGCCTGGGCTTGAGGACGAGCTGGTAATTGGAGGCGAAGAGCCCCCGATTTGTCGGCTCGAAAGTGCATGCTGCCTCTTAAAGGCAACAGCTGCGCTTGGAGCGGCGCATCCGCCAGCCAAGCAGAATCGTCAGCCACAAAGGCTAACGATCCAAAGGAAAACATCTCTCCGCGGATGAGTTGGGGGCCGCAGGACGACGAGGAAGACGAAAAGAATCCCATCTCTACGGTTGCTGATCAGCTCAACCCCACGGTGGGCGCCAATTGTTGTGGTTATAGACCTAACAATAGATATGAGGGTAGTGATGGAGCTATGAAGATCTGTACGCAAAGATGGTGACACCAGGAAAAGTTATACAGGTTAGGCCTCTCCTTGGAGATAACAACCTTAATCCTGTCCCAAATAGTTTGGGGTGTTCTTTCTCTAGATGTCCAAGTTGTCGATGCTGGGGTGAAAGGATGGGCTTATATAGAGTGCGCCATGTCCCTTCATTGCCCAGTAATGGGTTTTAATTACAGAGTTTAAGGATGGCTATTATTACAATGGGAAACGTCTCCCCATTATTGCTATTTAAGTAGGGGTAACGCCTATGGCTTTAATGTCTTGTAATAGCAGTCCTTCTTTCTCTTATCCGAGTACCATGCAGCTCGGCTTCTTCTTCTTCCGAGTAACCACCTTATTCGGATGGTAGTGCTTCGCTCCGAGTGATGCCTTACTCGAGAAAGGGCCTCTTCTGAATAAGGTTGCTCCTGTATTAATGGTGTCGCTTGAGTAAACTAGCTACTCGGAAGAGTTTGATTTGATCCGAGCAGTTTCTTACTCGGATAGAAAAGAAATAAGAGGTTTTTGTTTATGTTTTGATTTACAAGAATTTTCCAAGAGGTGGTAGAACTAAGGGTATCCCCTGATATAAGGAACATGGGGGTATACCTTAGGTATTACCACGACAAGATCCAGACTAGTACTCCCTCTATATCCTTGTACTCCATAGAGATGATCATTATGCATATAGTTCCATTGGAGAGCTTCTTAGCTCGTATGTGCATCCGTTGCATGGAAATCCCTACTCCTCACATCATATCTATCATTTGGCATCTCTTGCCTATGATTGTCCTCATTGATGTGAGCCTTTCTCATCCTTTTTGTCTTCCTCCTCCACCATATTCTCTCTTTGCCATCCTAAGTGTCAACTCTCGTGCTTACGCTCATCCATTGCATGAGTGCTCAAAATATCGAAAAGGAGTGGATCAAATTGACTTTTACCTGGCTAGTGGTCTGGGGACGATTCAAGATAAGATTCCAAAGAAGACCAAGTGTGACACTTTAGTAGATTGATTTCTCAACAAAAAATTACTTTTTCTCGTATTACCTATCCCCTTTCTTGCACGCAAACACCATTTGGAGACATTCGAGTCACGGACAGCGAGAGCTCTTGCACCTGATGTTCTTTTGTTACTTGTTTCAATGCTAATATAGACTCTTGCATGTTATGACTTGATTTGAATCTCTAGCCTTGATTGCTTTACTTTTGAAAGTTCTTTTATGGTTGCTAGCATGTCACCATAGAAATTATGTTGTTATCATTTACCTACTCGAGGACGAGCAGGAATTAAGCTTGGGGATGTTGATACGTCCAAAACGTATCTATAATTTCTGCTTGCTCCATGCATGTTTTGTGTGATATTGCTATGATCTAGATACACTTTCATACACTTTTGATCATATTTGGACTAACGTATTAACTCAGTGCACCCCAGTGCCAGTTCCTGTTTTCTGCTGTTTTTCTATTTCAGTTTTTCCCCATAGAAAAAATGCCAGAAAAATTCCGGGAAAAATACAGAAAAAATCAGCGTATAGGAAGCTTCCAGAAGAGCCCGGGAGGGGCCAGAGGGGGGCCAAGGGGGGGGGGGGCAGGCGGCCACCCGGCGCGGCCCCACCCCTGGCCGCGCCAGGGGGGCGCCTGGGGCCCCTGGCCCACCTCTGGCTGCCCCCTTTCGCCTATTTATCCCCCGTGATGGGAAAACTCCAGAGGCAGAACCCTATTCCGCGAACTCGCCTCTGTTCCTCCGCCGCCGCGCTTCCAAGATCGGGAGCACCAGAAGACCTCTTCCCGGCACCCTGCCGGAGGGAGGATTGACCTCCGGGAGTCTCCTCTCCACCATGGATGCTCCCCGGATGTCATGTGAGTAGTTTTCCTTGGACCATGGGTCCTTGATCAGTAGCTATGTGATGTTCTCCTCCCCTCTTTGATCTTCATTGTTTAGACCTCGTGAGCTGCCCTACATGATCGAGGCACCTTTGTAATATTTCTGCAATTGCTATGTTGAGTTTGATCGGATCTAATGGATTATGAGATTATGTTCAGATTGTGATAGAGTAATATATTTGGTTTCTATCTTTTATATTGTTGTTCCTAAGTAATTCTTGCATGTTCTCCGTTGTTGTTTATTTCTTTGGCCAAGTAGTAGGTAGTGACTCCAAGAGGGAGCGTTGTGCTAGATTGTGGGTTCATGCCCCCCGATGACATGCTTGAGTGACAGAAACATGAGTCAAGGGAGTGTGCTGTTGCCACAAGGGGGAAAACAACGGTGCTTGTGACCGCGGTCACAAGGATTGTTTACTTTACGCAAAGTTCTTTTATTGCAGTTGTCTGTTGCTTTGGGTTTACACTTTGGGTGGGGCTCGCAACTTAATACCAGCGAGATGTTCTGGATAGATATCTGAAGGTGAATGATTAGTAGTAGATGCAGATGGATTTCGGTCTACTTACTTTGGCGTACTGCCCGTGCTTTTGAACCTCTTCCTTTCTTTTGTAGCATTGTTAGCATTGCGGTGCGTTCATAATCCTGTCAATTGCCTTTCTGTAATTTGTTTACCTCACATAGCAATTTTATCGTCTTTTGGGAGAGAGACATCACTAGCGAACATCACGTATCCCGGTCCATATCCTTATCACTGTTTCCACGCTACATTTACTTTACCGCTTTTATTTGCTATCATTATCCCTTGCGTTTTATCCTTTGTAAACAACAAGACCGGAGAGATTGACAACCTCTCTGAACTTCGTTGGGAACAAAGTTATCTGTGTCTGTGTGCAGGTCCGCGTCAGTTGCACTGCTGACACCTACTTATCATCTCTGGAGTCCTGCTGGAGACAAACCTTGGCATCTTCACCGAGGGAAGCCTGCTGCTGCACTACATCTCAACCTTACACTTGGGGAAACCAACGAAGGGCGAGAAGCCATCACCCACCCAAAGTGTTTTCTCCCTGGTGGCAACATCACATCCCCTAGTGTAAGAGCAAGTTTTGCCCCCGAAGGTTTTGCACATTGTTGGACAAAGCATAAGTGGAACTAATATTGTTTTCGAGTATAAACAGATACTTAGGTTCCGAAAGAATGGAGTTTGCAAGTAGAAGGTCGAAGGACAACTCAATGCAGCAGAGCTGCAGTCATCTACCGAAACCTTTGAAGGAAGACGACCCCTAAAAATGTAGTCGAAGAAAAAGTCTCTCTCGAGTAAAATCGCAACGAGGAGAAAGCTGAAGCTGGTCGAAGACTTGTCTTTTTACTAGTTTCTCTTTATTTTCTTGAGTCGTAGGAAAAACCGTACTATCAAGAGGGGTTTGCTAGTTGAGATCTTTGTCGAAGTGAATTTGCTCTGCTCAACCAAAACCCTCTAAAGCCTACCGAGAGAAATCTTGCTGAGTCGAGTAAATAGCTCGAGGGCAAAGTCATCGCACTTCGTGCCTTCGAGAGAGAACTCGTTCGGTAAGTCAGCTTACTTGTTCCTCAAGTAAAGTTGCGCATTGATTGGAATCCGACCGTTGTGGACACGCGTCAAGCTGTCGCATCGGGTCACTTCAGTCATTTTACTCATCGGGATCGCCAACTATAAATACCCAACACCTACCCGCCATTTCGGGTTGGCTGCTCCACTGAAGATTCTAAGACAGAAGTCTGTGAGCATCCCAAGAGAGATTCATCGAGAGAAAACCAAAATCCCAAGTCTGAGCTGAGTTGAGCTATTCACTATGACTTAGGTTGAGATTAGCCGATCTTTTTATCTTGGAGAACTGCAAGTCTCCTAGACGGTTAGGCGTCGCCTGTCAAGCAGTCGAAGAGTAATTGTCGCTGCTGAAGGAAGTTTGTAAAGGTCTCGGGGATGTCCTGAATCATCTACCACGAGTGAAAACTGGACAAGCTCGAGGAGTTTGTTGCAGTGGAGAATAGGACGGAGAGAGTTTTGCAACAGGTGTTCAATCACCAGTCCCTCCAACCAGACGTAGCACTTTGCAGAGTGTGAACTGGTTTACCAAACATCGTCGTGTCAGGCTCGTTTTCTTTCATGCGTTTACATTAAGTATTTACTCGTTGCCTGTTTGTCTTCGATGTTTTCCTTTGCTCCAAATTCTTTCGAACCATACATTACTTTCGACATTGTATTTCCTTCGAGATGCCTTAGTCCTTCGCAGTTTGCATGAATTCCTTCTAAGTTCCTTAGAATTTCTAGAAGTGATCATTCACCCCCTCCCCCTCTGATCATTCTTGAGCTTTCAATTGGTATCAGAGCTAGGCACTCCCTACGCTCTGCGTATTTTGGTCTAACAACCTGGAGTGTTGTCAAGAATGTCGTTTGCAGCTGTTCGCTCGGGGGAACCAATCCCTATCTTCAATGGGAAGGACTATCCCTATTGGAAGGACAAAATGAAGAGGAATATCATGGCTATCAACTCTGCCGCTTGGGAAGTTGTCAAGAATGGTGTAACTGTCAAAGACACAAATGCCATCACTCCTGAAGAGGCAAAGAAGATAGAGCTAGATACTGAAGTCTGGGTCTTCATAACAAATCATCTAATTCCAGAGAAATACCATGAGGTCAAGAATATTCCTTCGGCCAAAGGTGTTTGGGATTATCTCGAGAAGATTGGTGAAGGTGTCTCTACGCAAAAAGATGCTCGTATTGACACCCTTCGAAGCAAGTTCTATCGTTTCAAGAGGCACGAGGGAGAAAAAGTTAGCTCCATATACATCAGACTCACTGCGCTATCAAATGAACTGATTTCCCTCGGTGCCGAAGATATTAGCAATCGGATTATTGCCAGAACTTTGCTCCGTTCCCTTGATGATTCTTTCGATCACATTGTGTTGATGATCAAGGAAAGGACTGATTTCAAGGATCTTGTTGCCGCTGATATTCTCGAGAGACTTAATACCTTCGAGATGGAAGAAGATGAAAAACGAGATATTAATGGGACACGAAGAAAATCTCATGCACTGAAGGCCAGAGCTTCACATCACTCCTCTCCTGAAGCTAGTTCTAAATCGGGTTGTGCCTCAGATGACACCGAGAACATTGGAAAAGATCTGGCACTGATAATGAGAAGATTCAATCGCTTTCAGAGAAGGAACTCCTCTTCACCGAAGAAAAACTACTCTTCAAGACATTCAAGCAATTCATCACAGCATCGATCATCATCCAGAAACTCATCAGCGAAAGATAACTGTTGCTACAAGTGCAAGAAGCCAGGTCACTTCATTGCTGATTGTCCTCTCTGGGAAGTTGAACATAGATCAAAGCATTCTCACAATAATTCTTCGAGAAAGTCTCACAGATCGAGCAAAAACTATGAGTCGAAGAGATATGATTCAAAGTCCAGAAAAGACAAGAAAGACGGTTCTGATGATGACAAGAAGAAGAAGTATCACAAGCATCGAGAGGGTTCTTCCTCGAAATCACATTCCTCTCGACGAAAGAATTCCCACCGTGCCAAAGCCTATCTGGGTAAAGAGATGAACTCTGAAGATGAAGCATCCGGTTCCGAAGCTGAATCAAACCCAAGATCTGGTTCTGGTTCTGGTTCTGAATCTGATGGTGTTGCTGGTTTAGCATTTTCTTCGAGCAAGACTTCAAGTTCATTCTTCACCAACCAAAGCAGCGAAGATGAATCTCCAGCTTACTGCTTCATGGCCAAGGCTAAGGTATCCTCATCTAAGAATTCCTACGATACTTCTGATGGATCTGCTTATGAAAGTAACTCTAGGATAAGCTATGCCAAACTTGCCAAAATTTCTTCTATCCAACAAGATGAGCTAGATTCTCTAAGTGAAACTATTCAAAAATTTGAGACGTTGTTGATCGATGAGATTGAGAAGGGTCAAACTTTGACAAATGAGCATGCTGCTCTGAAGGAAAAGTATACGAACTTTCCTCTCGTCATGATCTTCTCTCAGTGGACTACGAGAAGCTAACCTATGAATTCCTTCAAAGGAAAATGGCTCTCGAGAAATTGAGAGAGGCGAATGAAGAGTTGGAAAATGTCAATCTCACGCTCATGACTCAACAAGCCTCAGAAGCTAAAAATGAATCTACTTCATCTTGCTTAACTTGTTTGGAACGAAGTAAAATTGAGTCTATTTCTGAGAGATCGAAAGGGAAGCAACCTATTGTTATTGATGATGCTAACCCCTCGAATGAGGAAACCATTACCAAGGAACTCCTCAGGTTGAAAAATTTATTTGAAACAGGCATGTTCAAAAGTGTGCAGGGACACCAGTACCTATGTGATATCCTACGAAAGGCTCTTCTTCACAGGAATCCCCGAAACGAAGGAGTTGGCTTCGAAAGGAAAATCAATCCTGATGGAACCTACTGGGAACCCGAGCAGTATCCTAAAACTGTCTGGGTTCTTGCGAAAGAAAAGGCCATTGATATTGCTAACCTTTCAGGTTTCAGTTGCAAAATTGACAAAGCTATTGTTGATGAATCACTTGATTCTGACTACAAGCTTGTCAAAGATCAGGAAGGAAAGGTGTCAGCTGAATTCGTTGGTACTCCTCCGAAGAATGGTTTCTATAAGCGACAGATTTGGGTTCGCAAATCTCTCGTAGAAAAACTGCCCCCTAACCATTCTATGCAGGGAAAATCCTCGGTACCACCGAATCACTACTATTCTCTCGAGGATAGAAATGAACCCTTGGTGCCAGCTTCAAATGTTCCCCAGAAGGAATACTATCGTGTCGATAGAAATGTTTATCGTCATCGTAACAATAACACCAAAGTTGCTGTTACTCATCAGTACTCTAACCCCTCATCGAGGAATTATGTTTATGGTGTGCTTGATGGTCCAGATAGACAATGCAATCCTGTTCTCTATAATATTGCTGCCCCATCTAGCTCTTCCATGCCTTCTAAGTCACCTGCTCGTTTGTGGGTGGTTAAGAAGAACTAATTCTTCTGCAGGGCTATGTCTCCGGTGGATCCGAATGGGTCATGGATAGTGGATGTACAAATCATATGACCGGAGACAAAGAATTGTTCACCGAAGACAAACTTACTGAATCTTCACAGAGATACATTACCTTCGGTGATAACAACAAAGGAAAAGTACTTGGTTTGGGTAAGGTTGCTATATTGAAGGATAAGCATATCGATAAGGTTATGCTTGTTCAATCACTTGGATATAATCTTATGTCTATATCAAAACTTTGTGATATGGGTATGCTTGTACTGTTTTCTGCTTCTCGTTGTGTTGTCTTTTCACAGGATGATTATTCCTTCGTGTTCGAAGGATATCGCAAAGGTGATCTTTATGTCATCGATTTTTCTTCGGGACCTGCAGTGTCCACATGTTTAATGGCCAAAGCCACTTCTGGTTGGTTATGGCACCGAAGACTTGGGCATGCAGGAATGAAAAACCTTCAAACTCTTATCTCGAAGAAGAACATCGTTGGAATTGATAATGTTAAATTCGATAAAGATCGTCTATGCAGTGCCTGTGAAGCAGGAAAGATTGCCAAGAAACATCACTCAGCAAAAACTATAATGACCACTACTCGTCCTCTTGAATTACTTCATATGGATTTATTTGGTCCTCAAAATTATGCTAGTCTTGGAGGTAACAAGTATGGTCTGGTTATTGTTGATGATTTCTCTCGATATACTTGGGTTTTCTTTCTAGATGACAAGAGCAAGGTTGTTGAAATCTTCAAAACCTTCGCAAAGAGAGCTCAGACTGAATATGAATTATCCCTCAAGCATATCAGAAGTGACAATGGTACAGAATTCAAAAACACTCATATCGAAGAATTTCTTGATGAATATGGCTTTACTCATGAATTCTCGGCTGCTTATACACCGCAACAAAATGGTGTGGTCGAGAGAAAGAATCGTACACTTATTGAAATGGCCAGAACAATGCTTGCTGAATACAAGACTCCTATCAGGTTCTGGGCCGAAGCAATCAATACTGCATGGCATATCATCAACAAGGTTTATCTGCACAAGTTTCTGAAGAAAACTTCACATGAACTTATGACTGGTAAAAAGCCAAATGTTTCATATCTCATGGTTTTTGGTGCTCCATGCTATATCAGAGATATGAATCACAGCTCCAAGTTTGCCCCAAAGGCTCACGAAGGTTTTCTCCTAGGTTATGGTTCGAATTCTCACACTTACAGGGTTTACAACTCTCATGTTGGCAAAGTTGTAGAAACTGTAAATATTCGATTTGATGAAACTAACGGCTCTCAAAAAGAGCAATTACCTCTTAACCTGGATGAACCACCTTTGGATGAAGTTATCAGGTACATGGCTATTGGAGATATTCGACCTGTCGAAGGAAATGCACGTCAAGCAAACAAGGATGATGATGGTCCAATGTTCCCACACATAGCCCGGGGCGCTGGAGATCAACATCCTGAAGCACATGATGTACAGGTCGAAGGAGAACGGGTAAACAAAGAAAATGTCCAACCCGAAGGAGAAGCTGATCCCGAAGGACAAGCTGATCCCGAAGGACAACCGAATCCGCAAGATGATGAAGGAGTTTTACCTCGTGTTCGAAGAAGAGTGGACGTCGACTCAATACTCGAAGAGATTCATTTACCAGGTCGTCCCACCACTCATTCTCGTACTCGATTAGCTAACTTCTGTGGAAATTTCTCGTTTGTATCCATGCTAGAACCATCAAAATTTGATGAAGCCATGAAGGACTCAGACTGGATGACTGCAATGCTCGAAGAACTTAATCAGTTCGAGAGAAATAAAGTCTGGTCCCTTGTTGATAGACCTGATCCCAAGAAGCATAATATCATTGGTACGAAGTGGATTTTTCGCAACAAGCAAGATGAAGATGGCATTGTGGTAAGGAATAAAGCTCGACTGGTTGCTCAAGGCTACACCCAAATCGAAGGTATTGATTTCGGTGAGACTTATGCCCCAGTTTCTCGACTTGAATCCATTCGTGTCATGCTTGCTTTTGCCAATTATAATGGTATATTGCTATATCAAATGGATGTCAAAAGTGCATTTCTTAACGGTGAAATCGAAGAAGAAGTATATGTTATGCAGCCACCAGGTTTTGAAGACCCAAAGAATCCTGATAAGGTGTACAGATTGCACAAGGCCCTATATGGGTTAAAGCAAGCTCCTCGTGCTTGGTATGAAACACTGAAGGATTTTCTTCTGAAGAAGGGCTTCAAACCAGGAACAACTGATCCGACTCTTTTTACTTGTGCATACAAAAAGGATCTTTTTGTATGTCAAATTTATGTCGATGATATTATTTTTGGCTGTACTAACCCTGATATTAGCAAAGAATTTGCTCGTATGATGTCGAAGAAATATGAAATGTCTATGATGGGTGAATTGAAGTTCTTTCTCGGGCTTCAAATCCGTCAACAAAAGAATGGGACTTTCATCTCTCAAGAGAAGTATCTCAGAGATTGCCTGAAGAAGTTCGATCTTGTCAGTTGAAAAACTATCAAGACTCCAATGCCTACGAATGTTCATCTAGATGCAGATGAGAAGGGCAAACCTTTTGATCAGAAGAAATATCGCTCGATGTTCGGCTCGCTTCTTTACCTTTGTGCATCTAGACCTGACATTATGCTATCAGTTTGTATGTGTGCTCGTTTTCAGGAAAACCCGAAAGAATCACATCATATTGCTGTCAAGCGAATTCTTCGATATCTGGCTTACACACCATCTTTGGGACTTTGGTATCCCAAGGGTGCCCAGTTTGATCTCGTTGGATATTCTGATTCTGACTGGGCTGGCGATCGAGTCGACAGGAAATCTACCTCAGGCACATGTCATTTTCTCGGTAGATCTCTTGTCTGTTGGGCTTCGAAGAAACAGAATTGCGTATCTATTTCTACGGCTGAAGCCGAGTATATTGCTGCCGGTTCTTGCTGCACTCAGATTCTGTGGCTCAAGCAAACGCTGAAAGATTACGGTATTCTTGTGAAGAAAATTCCATTGCTATGTGATAACGAGAGTGCTATCAAGATTTCCCATAACCCTGTGCAACACTCTCGAACAAAGCATATTGACATTCGTCATCATTTTCTTCGAGATCCCGTTCAGCGAGAAGATATTGTTATCAGCCATGTACGCACCAAAGATCAATTGGCTGATATCTTTACGAAGCCCTTGGATGAAAAGAGGTTCTGTGCACTAAGGTGTGAGTTAAACATATTGGACTCACGCAATGTGCAGTAAGATCATAACTATCGGTACTATGTATTATATGTTTTCTTTCTATGTTGCTTACTTACGTTATTTTTCTATCGTGTTTCTTTTTCGTTTGTTTTTGTTCGTTTGGTGTTGTCCTATACACTTACCACTCCGAGTTTTATCACTGTTTTCCCCTCGGATTGATTAAGCATCAGACCCTGTTTTCCCTCTATTCTATCCCTACCCATCTGTGCTTTTCTCTCGTGAACATGTATATATGTACTCGATCAAGATTCCCTTCGAATGTCATTGATTCCGAAGGTAAATCTATCGAACTTTTATCTACTTTTATACTCGATGTTCGATGAGTTTGGTCTCGGACGTGGAGCAACTTTCTTTCGGTTCGTTGGGATTTTCCCGCGATTACCGCCACAAAATCCGTCCGTTGAATGCGGAGAGACGCGAAATCTGCATCGTTGGATCAGATCTGACAGTTATGTCAGACCCCCCCTCCCTATAAATACTGATCCTCGCCACCGGCTCAGCCATCGCAATTTCCTCGACTTCGTCTCTCTGCTCCCGAAGTTCTCTCTCGCGCGCCGACGTGCTGCTCGTCGCCGTCGACTCCCTCGCCGCTTTGCTGCCGGAAGGAAGCCGCCGGAGACCTTCCCGTCGACGAGGAACTTCATCCGCGTCGCCGTAGTCGCCGTACATCACCAAGTTAGGGTATGCACGGCTCTGGACACGATTCCAATCTCATCTGTTCTTCGTATCCAGATTTGTTCTTGATTTCTCTCTCTTTTTCTTAGGTCTGTTTGATCTGATTGGATCATTTAAACTTGGGAAATCAGTTTCTAGCGTTTTCTGTCGATTCCCATCTGAGCTAGGTAAGAAATCCCTCGGATTCTCTCACTTTAGCAATTTCCTCAGAAACGTATCGATAAACTTGTGTTGTGAAATTCGTTCATACAGGTTCTTCGTTAGATTTGCACCCGATGGAAATCTAGCCTAGCACTTGCTTGAAAAATTTCCTGCAAGACATGCTTATCGATAAGTTTACTGCATTCAAAATGACTTTCCTCGAAAACCGCTGGTACTTGTTCACAACTTTTCTATATTCCCTCGTACCTATCTTTTTCGCAGGAAAATGTCTGGGATCGAAGGAAATGTCAGAGCACCCAAGCGTGTAGGAGGCCGAACAAGAATCACCAACAACTCTGAAGGTTTATCAGAAGAGTTGATCGTCGAAAAGAAGTTAAGAACACCTGAAGGTTCTGAGGATGAACGTACGAGAGAAAACCGTCTGCAAGAGATTCGAAGACTTCAAGCGCTTCGTTGGTATGAGTACAAGTCTCTTATGCCACGCTGGGAGAGGCTGTTTGCTATGAAAAATCCTTGGTCTGATGTCAAAGCTTTAAGGACAAAGTGGACGAAAGATAATCGACCACCTCCTCCAGCTGATGCTCATCCATCCTTTCTGAAAACTACTGCCGATTTTCAAGAGCTGGTTGATGCTTGGGAAGCGCGAGCACAGAAAAGAAAAGAAGCCAAAGCTAAAAAGGAGGCTGCTGCTGCTGAGGGTACCGTGGATGTTGGCCCTAGTGCCACATCGAAGGCTGGCAAGAAATCAGCCAAACGAAAGAAAAAGGTGGTAATTGTCTCGCCACCTGATGCGAGCTCCGATGAAGTAGTCAATTCAGATGATCAAGACCCTGGTACAGAGGCTGATGTCGAGGACATTCCTCTGAAGAAGAAGCCGAGAAGTAAAGGTATTAGGATCCAGGAGCCAGCTACACAGGCTCCTCGAGCAAATATTGACTTGACCAACTTGGTCACTGATCCGCCCATTTCATCTGCTCCTCCAGTTCAAGCTTGCCAACAAAACCTTTGGCTAAATCAAAGGGAAAGCAAGCTCATGTCGCTGAGGACGAAGAAACACTTGTTCAACGTAAAGAAAGGCTAGCAAAGCAGAAAGAGCAAGAAGCAAAGGACTTGACAAATTCCAAGCTCCCGAACTTTCACAGCCAGCCCGAGCATAAAAAGGCTTTGGTTGCTCAACAGCTAGGCATTCTTCATTTGGTCAGTGAAAAGTATCGTCGACAAATTGCTGAAGGCAACATTCCTGTTGCACCGAAAGAAAAGGTCGTGGCCCCCAGCGCCACCGAGAAAGTTGTGACTCCCACAGTCACGAAGGAAAAGGTTGCAGCCCCAAGTGCTGCGAAGAAAAATGCTGAGGCCCCAAGTGCCTCGAAGGATAAAGCTGTGGCCCCTAGTGCCGTCACCAAACCCATTGCTGCTGCCAAGGCCACCAAGGAGGCCGAGAAGAAAGCCAAGGAGGCTAGGCAAAAAGCTCAAGATGTTCCAGTTCCTCGAGCCGCTCCAGCTCCTGCACCTGCACCTGCTGCACCTGTTGTTTCCGGCCCTCGTGCCGATGAAGAGAGTTCCAACGAAGGAGATTCTGCTTCCCATGCTCCTTGGGATGCTGCCAATATTTCTCATATCCTCTGGAAGATGGCTACCACTCCGAGCAAAGTCACTGCCGAGGATGATGTCCCTGCTGAAATCCAAGAGCATGTTGCTCGATACATGATTCGCTGGGAAGGATATATCACCCAGGATCGCAAGGACAAGGAGCAAGTGAATTTTTACTCCAGACAACTTCAACAAGAAACCGAGGACATTGAGTCTCGAATTTTTTTCAAATCCAAGATTGCCACCGCTGAAGCATCCAGAAGGGCTCAGAAGGAAAACCTGACCGCTGTGTATGAAAAGGTTCGACAAATTGTGTCGGCTGTATGCAAAGAGCACAATGATGCCCTGTACAAGAGACAATCTCGTAAGAGAAAGTCTGCTTCCCCAACCTCTGCGCGTGGGACGCCAGAGATCGAGAAGAATGCAAAGAATGCCAAGTCTACCGAGGTCGTTGCTGCATCAACACGACAAGAAACTGCACCAACCCCCACCAAGGAACCTACTCCTCCTCGTGAGAAAACACCAACACCTCGCCAAGCCACTCCACCTCGCCAACAAACACCTCCACCTCGTCAACCATCACCACCAAAAGCCTCATCGCCACCACCAAAACCATCATCACCACTGAACATTATTCCATCAACCACCCCAGCCATCGAGACCCAAGCCCATACAGAGACCGAGCAACTTTCTCAGGTCGAGCAAGAAACTCAGAAAGATTACTCCTCTGCCCAGACTCTACATGAAGGAGAAGACGCTGATGTTGATATCACGACTGTTTCCTCTCGTCCAGATGTCGTCAAAGGACATAGTTCTGGAGATGACGGTTCTAGTGACAATTCTTCCTCCTCCTCATCAAGTTCCTCCAACGAAGAAATGGTTGATGCCTTCGCACAACTAGACGAAGATTTGGAGGCCATGGAAAATGAAGAGGCCGCTCAGAATGCTAATGACGACGAAGGAGTTGCCGTCGAAGCACAGGCCGAGGAAAATGCTCCTGCAGCCATCCCAGCTCAGGACATTGTCAACATTCCATCTTCAATTCCTCGCCCTGCTGACCCTGTTTTCCAGATGCCGGACAATGCTGCCGAAGTTTTTCCTGTTGATGAGCTGCTCCATTCTGCTCATCCGAGAGAAATGTTGCCTCTGTTCCGCTCAGATGTTCCTCGAGGAGGCCCCATCTTCAAAAGGCGCGAACACAAGCAATTTTTCTTCGGGACCAATCCCTACGAGAAGCCCAGAAGTGCATATTCTCTTCGGTTTTGGACCCAAGAGCAAGCCATTTATTATACTCGTGTGCTGTACAACAAGGCTAGAGTGTTCCAACATCAATACCTCGATATGCCTTCGGTGTACTCCACTTCTTGTTTCGAGAATGTTGCCGAAACAATTGATGGTCTGCATGCTCACAAGATGTTTGCTCTCGATTGTGGCTATAATCCCGAGCTTATCAAGCAATTTTATGCAACGCTCTATGTCACTGGTGATCCAGAGAACTCGAAGACGTGGAAATTTGATTATATGATTCAAGGCCAAGTATTTCACATGACTGTCGATCAGTTTCTGGCCATCATTAATTTACCTCGGTTCAAAGGATTACCACACAAGCTTCATGACTTACCTGCTCCAACTCCTGCTGAATTTTCAACGATAATGAATCCAGATGTCGTCGGAGATAACTATCCGACTGAGCCGAAGCCAAGACACTTAGTCTTTGAAGCAAAGGCATGGTTTTATATTCTTTCGAAGACTTTGATGCCAATGCTCGATGTGCACGATGACTTTCCTATTCCCAATGACGTACAACTTGCTCTGTTGAAGTTAGTCCACGATCATCCTTTCAATTTTGAAGACTACTTCCTCAGAACGTTGGTGTCTTGTGCTGATGATCACAATTCTCACAAGCCGTATGCACCATGGCTGATGGCTATCTGCAATTACTCTCGGGACGTGCCATTCCCCGTGTCAATTTTCCCGAAGATCTTCACTCCACCTGTTAGGGAAGTGTTGCAGATTGTTGCTCGACCCAACGATCAATATGCTGAGCACACTGGCATCCGCACCCATTTGACTGAGCGTAATGTTCGCTCGAAGTTTATCAAGCCAGTGCATCACATGGAAGTTTCTCTTCGGTCCCAGCAAATGCTTCAACATCACATCGACCAAGATTTCATTCAGAAGCAAGCTTTGATGGACGAGATTAATCATTTGCGCAATATTACCATGAACAACAATCAGATGTTGCGTGAATGTCTTCGTAGAGATTGGAAAGGCCTGCGGAAATTCAATTCCCTCGGTCAACTTCAACGATGTGGCTTCGAAGAATATCCTCCCCATCTGACCAGGAATTGGACTAATGATGATCGAGTAGATCGCCCGGATCCCAATATCCCTCGGCTACCGAAGAACAGAGATGTCCTCAGTGTTGATGACTATTACCACATCACTTTGGACACCTTCTCCTCCGACTCCGAGCAAGATGAAGCCCCTCGACGTCCAGAGAGAGTTTATACTCCACACCCTCGAAGCCCTAGGACCCCGCCGGAATCGCAGCTGGAATCTTCTGGAGATCAACACTCCTTCCGCACGAAGATCACTCCTCGAGGCGCTCGCCCAATTCGTCGTGCTCCAACGCTCGCCGAATCCTCTTGTCGTCGCCGGAGCCGCCACAGTGAGTAGGGCTTTCTTTCGACCCTATTCTCTCGACTTTTTGTATGTTGTGACAAAAAGGGGGAGATGTAGTGGCATCGAAGAAATTAGTTTGCCTACGGGGTTAAGGGCTTTGCTTTTTCATTCGATAAACTTTTGATCTTTGAGGTTTTCTGAGTAGTTTCAACAAACTTTCGATTCATATTCGATCTGGTTGTAACTAACTCTAAGTAGGACTGTGAACTGCTACTTTTTTTTGTAAGATATCTATCTGCTGCTTGCGACACTTAACCTTTTGCAGGAAGTTATCTTTCATATAAGTTCACAGGTCATTCGAGGAGATTGCATGGTTCTCATTGGATATTATCTGGAATGCAATTTCACTCGCTAAGATTATTGATGTTTTTCCCTCGACTCTACTTGTCAAATATGCACTTCACAGGAAACTCTTATCTTCCGTGCATACATCAAGGGGGAGTATTTCATCGATCTTAGCTCTGGTTTATCATTGAAAACTCAAAAAAATTTCAATCATTTATCGATGCCTGTTTTGTCAACAATCGTCCAAAAAGGGGGAGATTGTAAGAGCAAGTTTTGCCCCCGAAGGTTTTGGACATTGTTGGACAAAGCATAAGTGGAACTAATATTGTTTTCGAGTATAAACAGATACTTAGGTTCCGAAAGAATGGAGTTTGCAAGTAGAAGGTCGAAGGACAACTCAATGCAGCAGAGCTGCAGTCATCTACCGAAACCGTTGAAGGAAGACGACCCCTAAAAATGTAGTCGAAGAAAAAGTCTCTCTCGAGTAAAATCGCAACGAGGAGAAAGCTGAAGCTGGTCGAAGACTTAGTCTTTTTACTAGTTTCTCTTTATTTTCTTGAGTCGTAGGAAAAACCGTACTATCAAGAGGGGTTTGCTAGTTGAGATCTTTGTCGAAGTGAATTTGCTCTGCTCAACCAAAACCCTCTAAAGCCTACCGAGAGAAATCTTGCTGAGTCGAGTAAATAGCTCGAGGGCAAAGTCATCGCACTTCGTGCCTTCGAGAGAGAACTCGTTCGGTAAGTCAGCTTACTTGTTCCTCAAGTAAAGTTGCGCATTGATTGGAATCCGACCGTTGTGGACACGCGTCAAGCTGTCGCATCGGGTCACTTCAGTCATTTTACTCATCGGGATCGCCAACTATAAATACCCAACACCTACCCGCCATTTCGGGTTGGCTGCTCCACTGAAGATTCTAAGACAGAAGTCTGTGAGCATCCCAAGAGAGATTCATCGAGAGAAAACCAAAATCCCAAGTCTGAGATGAGTTGAGCTATTCACTATGACTTAGGTTGAGATTAGCCGATCTTTTTATCTTGGAGAACTGCAAGTCTCCTAGACGGTTAGGCGTCGCCTGTCAAGCAGTCGAAGAGTAATTGTCGCTGCTGAAGGAAGTTTGTAAAGGTCTCGGAGATGTCCTGAATCATCTACCACGAGTGAAAACTGGACAAGCTCGAGGAGTTTGTTGCAGTGGAGAATAGGACGGAGAGAGTTTTGCAACAGGTGTTCAATCACCAGTCCCTCCAACCAGACGTAGCACTTTGCAGAGTGTGAACTGGTTTACCAAACATCGTCGTGTCAGGCTCGTTTTCTTTCATGCGTTTACATTAAGTATTTACTCGTTGCCTGTTTGTCTTCGATGTTTTCCTTTGCTCCAAATTCTTTCGAACCATACATTACTTTCGACATTGTATTTCCTTCGAGATGCCTTAGTCCTTCGCAGTTTGCATCAATTCCTTCTAAGTTTCTTAGAATTTCTAGAAGTGATCATTCACCCCCTCCCCCTCTGATCATTCTTGAGCTTTCACCTAGTCTCATGTTTCTGTCACTCAATCTAGACATCATGGGGCATGAACCCACAATCAAGCATAAACAATCCCTATTGGAGTTACTATCTACTACTTGGCCAAAGCAATAAAAAGCAATGGAGAACATTCAAGAATTACTCAAGAAAAATATATGAAAGGTGAACCAAATATATAACACATCACAATCTGAACACAATCTCATAATCCATCAGATCCCAGCAAACACAGCATATCAACAGAAGAAAGAATTACATAGATGCCTTGATCATGTAGGGCAGATCACAAGGGCTAAGAATTGAAGCACAAGATTGGAGAGAAGACATCGCATAGCTACTGGTCATGGACCAGTGGTCCAAGGGGTACTACACATGGCACATCCAGGAAGCATCCATGGTGGTGGAGAAGCTCCCGGAGGTCAATCCTCCCTCCGGCAGGTGATACGTCCCAAACGTATCTATAATTTCTGCTTGCTCCATGCATGTTTTGTGTGATATTGATATGATCTAGATACACTTTCTTACACTTTTGATCATATTTGGACTAACTTATTAACTTAGTGCACCACAGTGCCAGTTCCTGTTTTCTACTATTTTTCTATTCCAGGTTTCCCCCATATTAAAAATGCTCCAAAAATTCGGGAAAATCGGATTAAAAAAATCAGCGCAACGGAAGCTTCCGGAATCACCAAAATGGGGCCAGAGGGCCACCACTAGGGACCCAGGCGGCCACCTGGCGCGGCCTAGGGTCTGGCCGCACCGGGGGGGGCGCCTGCACCCCTGGTGCCCCCCTGGCTGCCCCCTTCGTCTATTTATTTCCCGTGACACGAAACCTCCGAAGACAGAACCCTTTTTCGCGATCTCGCCTCTGTTCCGCCGCCGCCTGATGTCTATGCACGCTTCTATTGTTGTAGACTATGTTGGGCCTCCAAGCGCAGAGGTTTGTAGGATAGCAACAATTTCCCTCAAGTGGATGTCCTAAGGTTTATCGAACTCAGGGACGTAGAGGTTGAAGATGGTCTCTCTCAAGCAACCCTGCAATTAAGATACAAGACGTCTCTTGTGTCCCCAACACACCTAATACACTAGGAGTTGTATAGGTGCACTAGTTCAGCGAAGAGATGGTAAAATATGGGTGATAGGTGTGGAAAAGCAAGGTAATATAAATCTGTAATAAAAAGTGAAGCAAGCAAACATGTGTCAAAAGTGAGCACAAACGGTGTAACAATGGTGGAGACAAGGCCAAGGATTCATACTTTCACTAGTGGCAACTCTCAAGAACATTAACATAGTCTAATCACATGATATTTCCCATAAAACATGCAATGGAGACATACTCGGAGGTCATTCCTTTGTGGTCAAGAAAGGACGAGAATTATGTAGGGCTACAAAAGCACACCTCAAAGTTCGTAGTTCTCAATCTATGGATTTCCCAATGTCACCGTGTCCATCCAAAGAGAGTACCACAATCACCACAAAATATCTCAAGGATGGTCAAAGACAAGCACCAAGAGACTCTCAATCTTAAATCAACACACAAAAGAGGAAATCACTCATGAAAATATTCTTCTAATCCATGTCCAATAGACCGCTGTCACCTTGGTCTCGGGATTATACTAGATAGAGACAAGTGAGTACATCAATCCAATACATAGAGGAAGGGGAAATATCATGGGATCGACCTAGATTAACATAACCTATGATCACAACGAAGATCACATCATGGGAGAGAGAATTGACCACATAGCTACTGGTAGAAACATCAGCCCCGAGGAGGGACTACTCCCGCATCATGGAGGGAGGAAGCAACGTCGATGGGGATGAATCCGGGGGCACTTCCTCGTCCCGGAAGGATGCCGACACAGGAACTCTGGTCCTCCGAAGCTTGTTGGCGATGGCGGCGGAGATCGGAATTGCTTCTGGAGAAAAGGGGTCTGTAATCAGGGTTTTTGCGACGGGAAAATAAATAGGGGCCAAAGGGTGCACCGGGGGGCCACCAGTCGCCCACGAGGCCACCCGGCGCGGCCAAGCCCTAGGCTGCGCCCACTGGCCGCCTGGGCACCAGGTGGGGACCCTTCGGCCCTTGTTCGGTGAATCCGGAAGCTTCCGGAAAGCTGATTTTTATCTGAATTTCCCGAATTTTTGGAGCACTTTTTATATGGGGGAAAACTAAAATAAAAAAACAGCAGAAAACAGAAACTGACACTAGGGTGCACTGAGTTAATAGGTTAGTCCAAATATGATCAAAAGTGTATGAAAGTGTATCTAGATCATAGCAATATCACACAAAACATGCATGGAGCAAGCATAAATTATCGATACGTTTGAGACGTATCAACATCCCCAAGCTTAAATCCTGCTCGTCCTCGAGTAGGTAAATGATAACAGGCATAAATTCTGTGGTGACATTCTATTAACCATATAAGGACTTTGAAAAGTAAAGAAATCAAGGTATGTGATTCAATTCAAGTCATAAAATACAAGAGTCTATATTAGATTTGAAACAAGTAACAAAAGAACATTAGGTGCAAGAGCTCTCGCTGTCCGTGACTCGAATGTCTCCAAATGGTGTTTGCGTGCAAGAACGGGGATAGGGAATACGAGAAAAAGTATTTTTGTGTTGAGAGCTCAATCTATTAAAGTTTCACACTTGTTATTTTGTGGAATCTTATCTTGGCTCGTCCCCAGACCACTAGCCAGGTAAAAGTCAATTTGATCCACTCCTTTTCGATATTTTGAGTACTCATGCAATGGATGAGCGTAAGCACGAGATTTGACACTTAGGATGGAAAAGAGAGAATATGGTGGAGGAGGAAAACAAAAAGGGTGATAAAGGCTCACATCAATGAGGAAAATCATAGGCGAGAAGGCCAAATGATATATTTGATGTGAGGTGTAGGGACTGCCATGCAACGGATGCACATATGAGCTAAGAAAGCTCTCCAGTGGAACTAGTGGGGGTGCATCTAACTTGCTCGCTCACGAAGACCTAGAGCTCTTTTGAGGAGGCTCATCCTTCGAATATGCAAGCCAAGTTCTATAGTGTGAAGGTCCCCACATAGCTATATGCATGAATGATCATCTCTATGGAGTACAAGGATAAGAGGGAGTACTAGTGTGGATCTTTCAAAAGGATCGTCGTGTTGCCCCTTTCTCTCTTTAATTTATTTTTCTCTTTTTCCCTATTTTTTGTATTTTTTTGGTGGCCTCAATGGCTCTTTATATTTAACTCTCATTTGTCCTCTTTGGGATCTTTTATTTTTCCCACTTTGGGATCTTTTCCTCACTTAAGGGCAACACTCTAATTTACAAGAGAAGATCTTTCACATTTTACAAGGTACTCAAATTATAAAGAAGATGTAGCTATCATGATGTATGCAATGTATGCCGCTGCCAGTGTAGCAGGAACATGTATGACATGAAGATCAAGTCATGAAGAGGTGGATGTTGCATGGCAATATATCTCGGAAAGGCTATGAAAATGCCTTGATAGGTAGGTATGGTGGTTGTTTTGAGGAAAGATATAAGGAGGTTTATGATGACAGAGCGTATCATGCCAAATGTTTGGATGTATCGGCGAAGGTGGACGCCAACTCTCGGAGTGAGAAGAAGGCAATGCACGGCACAGGAGAGGCTAGCAAATATGAGGAGCTGGAAGTGTCAACTTTCAATACTTACATTAGTTCGAAGAACTCATGCACTTATTATCGGTAACTCTCAATCTAATAAGACAAAGAGACAAGTACCTCGAGGAGGAGTGTATGGGGGTTTGGTTATCCTTGCGCATCCTCGACTCATGGTACATGAGTGTACTCTAATATTCGATCCCTCCAAAGATTAGCGATCCATCTAGTAGCTAGAGTTCTCAACTAGTTTTGCAGGTTTTGAAAATAAACACGGATTGCCCAAAATACGACACCTATCACTAATAGGCTAGAGCTCTTGACACCAACAGTTCAAACATTACTCACATCAATGCCTCAAAACTATTGCAAGTTACTATTGAAATTAAATAGCAACCTCAATCACCTACTTCTCAAAAACAAGACATAACTCAGTGCAACAACCAACTCTCTTAACAAGATAAACATGAAACCTAAAGAGAGTTCCAGTGACAAACTAAACAAAATCCAAGGCTCTTGCTAAGACAAACTAAGACTAAAACTAGACATGGCAGTAGCTACGAAAAGATAAAGAACACACAACAGTAAAAAGATAGGCATGAAAAATCCTATGATGTGTTCTAGATTTTGAAAGTGGAGCGTGTTTCTCTTCCACACAAAGTAAGACGGGATCTAACTTGTTATGAACAACAAGAAAAGCTAAATAAAACTAAAAATAAAACCTAAGAGCGAGACGCTCCAAGCATAGCACATAACACATGAAGTGATAAAAATATAGTGAGACGAAGGACGAAATGATGATTGTTGATGGAGAAGGGGATGCACGGGGGCATCCCCAAGCTTAGACGCTCGAGTCTCCTTGAATATTTGTTGGGTATGCATGGGGGCATCCCCAAGCTTGAGCGCTTAACACTCCCGAATCTTCTTTCATCATCTTCCATCGCACACTTGAAAACTCCCTTCATACATAACTCATCATAAGCTGATTAGAGAGGTTAGTACCCTTAATAAATAATTTTTCCCCACTGGATATAAAGATATTATAGAAGAGCTGCTGTTTCTTAAGATTTCCAAAAGGTTTTTGCAAAGACAAATCAAGCTTAAGGTTTGCAAAAGTTAGGAGAGACAAAACGTGGAAAAATCTGTGAAAAACAGAACATTAGGTAGTAAAGAATTGTTTAGTGGTACTTCTGCAACTCAAATAAAAAACTCAGAACATACGAAAGTTCCGTGATTGTATAGATCACGCTGTGTAAAAAATTCAGCTCAAAAAGATGAACTGGTTTTTTGATCTGATTTTTCCCGTCACGAGGACAGAATCTGTTTTCTGGACAGCATGTCACAACTTTCACTTCCCTTGTCATATGAGGCTATAACTTGGCACAAAGCTTGAAAATAAAGATACAATGATGTTGCTACAGTAGTAACAATCATCAAGACCACTAAAAACAGAAGTAAAAACTCAAACTAAAGATAACAAGGGTTGTCTCCCTAGATCTCTTTCTTTATAGCCATAAAGATAAGCTTAAGATTTTAATGATGCTCTCGTAGGAATAAGAGTTCAAGAACAAAAGAGAGCATCAAGAAGCAAATAACAAACACATTTAAGTCTAACATGTTTCCTATGCAAAGGGATATTGTAGAGAAATAACTCATTGAAGCATAAAGATATTAGCATAGGAAGGTGAAATAAGTGCAACTTCAAATCCTTCAACATAAAGAGAGGGGACTTGATATTATTGAAATATCTATAAGCATATGTTCCTCTCTCATAATAATTTTCAGTGGGATCATGAATAAACTCAACAATATAAGTATCACATAAAAAATTCTTATCATGATACATAAGCATAGAAATTTTATTACTCTCCACATAAGCAAAATCCTTCTCATTAGTAATAGTGGGAGCAAACTCAAGAAAATAGCTATCACATGAATCATTCTTATCATGATACACTTGCAAACATTTATTCTTTATAGCATAAGTGTCATCACAATAATCATCATAGATAGGAGGCAAAGTATCATCAAAATAAATTTCCTCATCAAAACTTGGAGGGATAAAAAAGATCATCTTCATAAAACGTAGCATCCCCAAGCTTATAACTTTGCATATCATTAGCATCAAAAGTATTCAAAGAAGACATACTAACAACATTGCTACTATCATGAGTGTTGTGAAAATAGTAAAGCTCCATATGTTTTTTTTATTTTCTCTTCAAACACTTCATGTCCCAACTCAAGGTAGAGCTCATAAAGCTCTCTCATAATATTTTTATTGTTTTCCATAAGCCTAACTAGTGAAAATAAAAACAAGAAACAATAAGATTTAATTTCAAGATCTAAAGATATACCTTCAACTCTTACCTCCCCGGCAACGGCGCCAGAAATAGCTTGATGTCTACGCACGCTTCTATTCTTGTAGACTATGTTGGGCCTCCAAGCGCAGAGGTTTGTAGGACAGCAACAATTTCCCTCAAGTGGATGACCTAAGGTTTATCGAACTCAGGGAAGTAGAGGTTGAAGATGGTCTCTCTCAAGCAACCCTGCAATTAAGATACAAGAAGTCTCTTGTGTCCTCAACACACCTAATACAACTAGGAGTTGTATAGGTGCACTAGTTCGATGGAGAGATGGTAAAATATGGGTGATAGGTGTGACAAAGCAATGTAATATAAATCTGTAATAAAAATTGCAGCAAGCAAACATGTGACAAAAGTGAGCACAAACGGTGTAACAATGGTGGACACAAGGCCTAGGATTCATACTTTCACTAGTGGCAACTCTCAAGAACATTAACATAGTCTAATCACATGATATTTCCCATAAAACATGCAATGGAGACATACTCGGAGGTCATTCCTTTGTGTTCAAGAGAGGACAAGAATTATGTAGGGCTACAAAAGCACACCTCAAAGTTCGTAGTTCTCAATCTATGGATTTCTCAATGTCATCGCGGCCATCCAAAGAGAGTACCACAATCACCACAACATATCTCAAGGATAGTCAAAGACAAGCACCAAGAGACTCTCAATCTTAAATCAACACACAAAAGAGGAAATCACTCATGAAAATATTCTTCTAATCCATGTCCATTAGACCGCTGTCAGTTTGGTCTCGGAGATTATACTAGATAGAGACAAGTGAGTACATCAATCCAATACATAGAGGAAGGGGAAATATCATGGGATCACCCTAGATTAACATAGCCTATGATCACAACGAAAATCACATCACGGGAGAGAGAATTGACCACATAGCTACTGGTAGAAACCTCAGCGTCGAGGAGGGAGTACTCCCGCATCATGGAGGGAGGAAGCAACGTCGATGGAGATGAATCCGGGGGACTTCCCCATCCCGGCAGGGTGCCGACACATGAATTCTGCGCTTGTTGGCAATGGCGGCGGAGATTGGAATTGCTTCTGGATAAAAGGGGTATGGAATCAGGGTTTTTGCGACGGGAGAATAAATAGGGGCCAAAGGGGGCACCGGGGGGTGGGGCACCAGTCTCCCACGAGGCCACCCGGCAAAGCCAAGCCCTAGGCCGCGCCCACTGGCCGCCTGGGCACCAGGTGGGGCCCCTCTGGCCCTTCTTCGGTGAATCCGGAAGCTTCCGGAACGCTGATTTTTTATCTGATTTTTCCCAAATTTTTGGAGAAGTTTTTATATGGGGGAAAACTGAAAGAGAAAAACAACAGAAAACAGAAACTGGCACTGGGGTGCACTGAGTTAATAGGTTAGTCCAAATATGATCAAAAGTGTATGAAAGTGTATCTAGATCATAGCAATATCACACAAAACATGCATGGAGCGAGCCGAAATTATCGATACATTTGACACGTATCACCGCCGCGCTTCCAAGATCGGGAGCGCCAGCAGCCCTCTTCCCGGCACCCTGCCGGAGGGAGGATTGACCTCCGGGAGCTTCCCCTCCATTATGGACGCTTCCTGGATGTGCCATGAGTAGTCTCCCTTGGACCATGGGTCCGTGATCAGTAGCTATGTGATGTTCTCCTCCCCTTTTTGTTCTTCATGGTTTAGACCTCGTGAGATGCCCTACATGATCGAGGCACATATGTAATTTTCTTCTGTTGCAATGTTGAGTTTGTTGGGATCTCATGGATTATGAGACTATGTTCATATTGTGATTGAATAATATATTTGGTTCTTATATTTTATATTTTTGTTCCTAAGTAATTCTTGCATGTTCTCCGTTGCTGTTTATTGCTTTGGCCAAGTAGTAGGTAGTGACTCCAAGAGGGAACATTATGCTCGATTGTGGGTTCATGCCCCCCATGACACGCTTGAGTGACAGAAACATGAGTCTAGGGGATGTGTTGTTGCCACAAGGGGGAAAACAACGGTGCTTGTAACCGCGGTTGCAAGGATTGTTTACTTTACGCAAAGTGATTTTTAATGCAGTTGTCTGTTGCTTTGGGTTTACACTTTGGGTGGGGCTCGCAACTTAATAACAGCGAGATGTTCTGGATAGATATCTCAAGGTGGATGATTGGTAGTAGATGCAGTTGGATTTCGGTCTACTTATTTTGGCGTACCGCCCATGCATTTGAGCCTCGCCCTTTCTTTGTAGCATAGTTAGCATTGAGAGTGCGTTTTTAATCATGTCAATTGCCCAACTGTGATTTGTTTACCTCGCATAGCAGTTTTATCGTCTTTTGGGAGAGAGACATCACTAGTGAACATCTCGGGACCCCGGTCCATATTCTCATCACTTTTTACACGCTCTTTTATTTTCCCGCCTTTACTTTCTAGCTGCCATCACCATTATCATTATCCCTTGCGTTTGATCCTTTGTAAACAACAAGACCGGAGAGATTGACAACCTTTCGGAACTTCGTTGGGAGCAAATTTATTGGTGTTGTGTGCAGGCCCACGTCAGTTGCGCCGCTGACACCTACTTATCATTGCCGGAGTCCTACGGGAGACAAACCCTATCCTCTACATAGGGAGAATTTGCTGCTATACTACATCTCACCTTCCGCTTGGGCTAACAAACGAAGGGCGAGAAACCATTATCATCATCTCGACCATCAAGCAAAATTTTGGCGCCGTTGTCGGGGACTCCGAGTGCTAAGATAGGGGAGTTGCACACTATCTTTTCCCTTTTCTTTTTAGGCTTGTTAGTTTACCTTTCAGTTTTTATCTTTGTGTCCTATATAAAAAATCATAAAAAATCTGCCACATGTGCTGCTACTATAGGTTCCACTGAAAACACCAAGTTGTGAGACTTCACTAGTCACAACAACAAAGACTTTATCTGCACTCCTATTTCCACACCTGCCACTTCAGCTACCTCTTATGAAATTAAACCTGCTTTGCTAAATCTTGTTATGAGAGATCAATTCTCTGGTGCTGGAGACGATGCTGCTTTACACTTGAATAATTTTGTTGAGCTATGTGATTTGCAAAAGTATAAAGAAGTAGAAGGTGATGTTGTTAAGCTTAAGCTCTTTCCTTTCTCTTTGAGAGGAGAAGCTAAAATCTGGTTTCAATCTTTGCCTAGGAATAGCATAGATTCTTGGGATAAGTGCAAAGATGCTTTTATTGGGAAGTATTACCCACCTGCTAAAATTATCAAGTTGAGGAGTAACATTATGAATTTTAAGCAATTGGATAATGAACACGTTGCCCAAGCTTGGGAACGTATGGAGTCTCTTGTTAAGAAATTCCCTACACATGGTTTGACTACTTGGATGGTTATCCAGACATTTATGAAGGCTTGAACTTTACCTCGCGGAACCTGTTAGATTCGGCCGCGGGAGAAACCTTTATGTCAACTACACTTAGTGTTGCCACAAAACTTCTCGATGAGATGATGACCAACTATTCCCAATGGCACACCAAACGCGCTCCAACAGGTAGGAAGGTAAACTCTGTTGAGGAGATTACCTCCCTAAATGAAAAAGTCGACTTGATTATGTCTCTACTTACCAAGAAACCCTCTATTGATCCTCATGATGTTACTTTAAATTCTTTGGTTGCTCAGGAACAAGTAGATGTGAACTTTATTCCTAGAAACAACTTCAACAATAATGCTTATAGGGGTAATTTTGCTAGCAATCCTAGACCGTTTCCATCCAACTATGGGAACAACAACACTTATCCTAGCAACAACTCCTATAATCCAACTTACAAGGAAAGAGACCTACCTAGCTATGATAAATTGGTAGAAATAGAGAAAGCTACTAAGAATTATATGCACACCCAGTTTGAACAAAACAATGCCTTCTCTATACAATTAGGTGAGCACACTACCATTCTGCAAAACATTAGCAAACAACTTGAGAGCCTGAACAGTGAGATTTCTAATCTCCAAACCAAACTTACATCCACTGAAACCTATGTTTCAACTATGTCCCACACCCAATCTACTTTGATAAATCAAATGGCAGCCAAACCAGAAGTTATCCCTATGGAAGATGATAGAATTAAGAGCCTTCCTACACACCACACTGTTGCTACTATCCAAATTATTGAGGACACCAAACCTATTAGCACGCAACACACTCCTAGTCCCATTTGACCTATTAATGGTGATGCTAATACCTCAACCGTAGAAGAAGAAACCCCTATGAACATACAGGGTTTCAAACAAGTGAGCCTAGATGACACTACTACCACCTTTGATAGTAGTGATATTGATTTTGATAGTTGTACCCTCTCTGAAGTTATTAGCTTGTTACACAAAATGTCTAGAGACCTCCACACTAGCACACTAAATCTTGCCTTCACGGAGCATATCACCAATGCTCTCATCAAAGCTAGGGAGGAGAAGCTTAGAATAGAAGCCTCCATACCTAGGAAGCTAGATGATGGTTGGGACCCTATGATTAAAATTAAATTGAATAACTTCTCTTGCTATGCTTTATGTGACGTTGGAGCTAGTACCTCTGTCATGCACAAACGAATGTATGATATGTTTGAATTGAAGCCCTTTGAGCCTTGTTCTTTTGGTGTTCGTCTCGTTGATTCTTCCGTAAAGAAACCTTTGGGGAAGATCGACGATGTTCTTATCATTGTCAATGACAATTATGTTACCGTTGATTTTAATATTATGTATATAGAGTGTGAACCTTTATGTCCAATTATTTTGGGACGTACTTTTCTTCACACCGTTGGTGCTGTTATTGACATGAAAGAGGGGAATATAAAATTTCAATTCCCTCTCAAAAAGGGGATGGAACACTTACCTAGAAAGAAAATCAAGTTACCTTTTGAGTCTGTTACACGGGCTAGCTATTCTCTCTCTCTTGATAAAACTTGATTCTTCTTTTGCTTTATGCCTAGCTTAAAGGCGTAAAATAAAGCGCTTGTTGGGAGGCAACCTAAGATGTTTTTACTTCTGTTTTTAGTGGTCTTTTAATTATTACTACTGTAGAAACATCATTGTATCTTTATTTTCAAGCCTTGTGCCAAGTTATAGCCTCTTATGATAAGGGAAGCAAAAGTTGCGACATGCTGTCCAGAAAACAGATTATGTTTGCTTGACGGAAAAACTCGAAACAAATCACCAGTTCATCTTTTTGAGATGATTTTTTTACGCAGCTGGCTATATACAATTGTGAAACTTTCGTATGTTATGAGGTTTTTTATTTGAGTTGCGGAAGTGCCCCGAAAAAAATTCTCTACTACCTTCTGTTCTGTTTTTCACAGATTCTGCCATGTTTTGCCTTTCCTTACTTTTGCAAACCTTAAGCTTGCTTTTTCTTTGAAAAAACCTTTTGGCAATCTTCAGAAACAATATCTCTTCAATAATATGTTTCTATCCAGTTGTGAAAATTTATTTTATTAAGGGTACTAACCTCTCTAATCAGCTTATGATGAGTTATGTATGAAGGGAGTTTTCAAGTGTGCGAGGGAAGATGATGAAAGAAGATCCGGGAGTGTCAAACGCTCAAGCTTGGGATGCCCCCATGCATCCCCAATAAATATTCAAGTAGAATCAAGCATCTAAGCTTGGGGATGCCCCGGTGCATCCCCTTCTCCATCAACAATCATCAGGTCGTCCTTCGTCTCCCTATATTTTTATCACTTCATGCGTTATGTGCTATGCTTGGAGCGTCTCGCTCTTAGGTTTCCTTTTTAGTTTTCTTTAGCTTAGCTTTCTGTTCATAACAAGTTAGTGATGTCTCTACTTGTTGGTTACCCCAAGTGGAAGGTGAGATGTAGTGTAGCGGCAAATTTCCCTCGGTGAAGATACAAGGTTTGTCTCCAGTAAGACTCCGGAGATGATAAGTAGGTGTCAGCGGCGCAACTGACGTGGACCTGCACACAACACAAGTAACTTTGCTTCCCAACGAGTACAGAGAGGTTGTCAATCTCTCTGACCTTGTTGTTCACAACGGATCAAATGCAAGGGATAATGATAATGGTGATAGCGACTAGAAAGTAAAAGCAGGAAAATAAATAAGCATGAAAACAGTAATGAGAATATGGACCGGGGTCCCGTGATGTTCAATAGTGATGTCTCTCTCCCGAAAGACGATAAAACTGCCATGTGAGGTAAACAAATTACAGCTGGGCAATTGACAGGATTAAAAACACACCATAATGCTAACTATGTTACAAAGAAAGGACGAGGCTCAAAAGCATGGGCGGTACGCCAAAATAAGTAGACCGAAATCCAACTGCATCTACAAAAAATTATCCACCTTGAGATATCTATCCTGAACATCTCGCTGGTATTAAGTTGCGAGCCTTACCCAAAGTGTAAACCCAAAGCAACAGACAACAGCATTAAAATGCACTTTGCGTAAAGTAAACAATCCTTGCAACCGCGGTCAGAAGCACCGTTGTTTCCCCCCTTGTGGCAACAAAACATCCCCGGGACTCATGTTTCTGTCACTCAAGCGTGTCATCGGGGGGCATGAACCCACAATCGAGCATAACGTTCCCTCTTGGAGTCACTACCTACTACTTGGCCAAAGCAATAAACAGCAACGGAGAATATGCAAGAATTACTTAGGAACAAAAATATAAAAGATAAGAACCAAATATATTACTCAATCACAATCTGAACATAATCTCATAATCCATCAGATCCTAGCAAACTCAGCATAGCAACAGCAGAAAATTACATATATGCCTCGATCATGTAGGGCAGCTCACGAGGACTAAACCATGAATAACAAAGAGGGGAGGAGAACATCACATAGGTACTGATCACGGACCCATGGTGCAAGGGAAACTACCCACGACACATCCAGGAAGCGTCCATGGCGGAGGGGAAGCTCCAGGAGGTCAATCCTCCCTCCGGAAGGGTGCCGGGAAGAAGTTTGTTGGCGCTCCCGATCTTGGAAGCGCGGCGGCGGTGGAACAGAGGCGAGATCATGAAAAAGAGTTCTGTCTTCGAGGGTTTTGCATCACGAAGATTAAATAGGCGAAGGGGGGAAGCCAGGGGGCCACCAGGGGTCCAGGCGCCCCCTGGCGCAGCCAGACCCTAGTCCGCGCTAGGTGGCCGCCTGGGTCCCTGGTGGTGGCCCTCTGGCCCCACCCAGGTGATTCCGGAAGGTTCCTGTATGCTGATTTTTTTATCTGATTTTTCCCGAATTTTCGGAGCACTTTTAATATGGGGGAAACCTGAAATAGAAAAATAGCAGAAAACAGGAACTGGCACTGTGGTGCACTGAGTTAATAAGTTATTCCAAATATGACCAAAAGTGTATGAAAGTGTATCTAGATCATAGCAATATCACACAAAACATGCATGGAGCAAGCAGAAATTATAGATACGTTTGGGACGTATCAACATCCCCAAGCTTAATTCCTGCTCGTCCTCGAGTAGGTAAATGATGACAAGCATAATTTCTGTGGTGACATGCTAGCAACTATATGAGAACTTTGAAAAGTAAAGCTATCAAGGTATGTGATTCAATTCAAGTCATAACATGCAAGAGTTTATATTAGCATTGAAACAAACAACGAAAGAACATTAGGTGCAAGATCTCTCGCTGTCCGTGACTCGAATGTCTCCAAATGGTATTTGCGTGCAATAAGGGGGAGAGGGAATATGAGAAAAAAGTATTTTTGTTGAGAACTCAATATACTAAAGTTTCACACTTGGTCTCCTGTGGAATCTTATCTTGACTCGTTGATACGTCCAAAATGCATCACTATTTTATATAGTAATTTTTTCCTATTCATTGGTAAATTTCATGTTATGATGCTATTCTTATGTTGTTTTGGCTTATTTTACACATTTTGCAACTTTCCGATGCTGAAGCAGCAGGCGCAGGATTCAGCGGTAAAAAGTGGACGCTGAGTTGCTGAAACAGAAGACCTCCAAATTACCTGAAAATCGACGGAGGCCATTTTCCAGAAGAATGACCGGAACACGCAAAACTGGAACCAGAGGGGGGCCACCAGGAGCCCAGGCGCGGCCCCACCCCTGGCCACGCTGGGTGGCCACCTGAATCCCTGGGGCCACCCCAGGCTCCGCCCACTCTGGCCTATTTATCCCTCGTCATCGAAAAAACCTAAAAGAGGAGAGTTTTCGCGAGTTCCGACGCCGCTCCATGGAGGAAACCAACATGGGAGAAAAGACATCTCCTGCGGGCAGATTCTGCCGGGGAGAACACCTCCTGGAAGGGGAGATCGTCGCCATCGTCATCACCATCGTCACGGGCATCATCGAGATCGTCATCAACATCATACCCAACATCAGCACCATCTTCATCTTCATCCAATCTCACCTCACAAGTTCAACTTGTATTGTAATCCGTACTATCTATCCTCTCTACTCTACCAGTGTTGATTACTACCATGTGATGAATGATATTGAGTTTTGTTGGAGAAATATCATTGTGTCCAGATTGTTTACCACCTATTTATCCCCACTGATCATGATCTATTTTATGTCTTGTGAGTAGTTACCTTAGTTCTTGAGGACATGGGAGAAGTCTAGTTGCTAGTAGTCATACAATGTTGAAGTAATATGTGTTATTTGATATTTAAGTTGTGTTGTTATTTTCCTAGTGGTGTTGTGTGAGTCGAACACTCAACACTTCGCCTTATTAAGGACCTAGGGGAATGCATTGTGTATAAAGAATGCTTATGGTGGGTTACCGGAGTGACAAAAACCTGAACCCCAGTTCGCACGCAATGGATCATCGATCGTATTGCTATGGTTAGGCTATTGCCTTAATTACTATCTTGTATTTGCGGATGCTTGCAAGATGTTTAATCATAAGAGTGCACTTATCTTAGTCTAGAGGGTGTACTAGCATATATTCATGCACTCAACACTTATCAACACAACACATAGTACCGATACAGAATATGGCGAAGACACGTGACTATTTCTCCCGTATGTTCTCAAGAACGCTTTAGTCTTTATAAGTTCAGTTTCTAGGACTATCCTTTTCTCAAAAGGATCGGGCCACTTGTTACTCCTCAGTGCCCTTCACTTTACTCGCTTTTACCTTTTTGTCACTTATATCAAAAACCTGTAAAAAGCTATCTTTCAGTTCCTGCAACTATTTCTTTACCAAAGTCACTTGCCAATTCCTTCTGCTCCTCGTTGGGTTCGACACTCTTACTTATCGAAAACGCTACAAACGATCCCCTATAGTTGAGGGTCATCACTCATCCCCAGACCACTAGCCAGGTACAAGTCAATTTGATCCACTCCCTTTCGATATTTTGAGCACTCATGCAATGGATGAGCGTAAGCATGAGAGTTGACACTTTGGATGGCAAAGAGAGAAATATGGTGGAGGAGGAAGACAAAAAGGTGAGAAAGGCTCACATCAATGAGGACAATCATAGGCGAGGAGGCGAAATCATAGATATGATGTGAGGAGTAGGGATTGACATGCAACAGATGCACATATGAGCTAAGAAAAGCTCTCCGAAGGAACTAGTGGGGGTGCATCCAACTTTCTCGCTCATGAAGACCTAGAGCTCTTTTGTGGAGACTCTTCCTTGGAATATGCAATCAAAGTTCTATAGTGTGAAGGTCCCCACATAGCTATATGCATAAATGATCATCTCTATGGAGTACAAGGATAAGAGGGAGTACTAGTGTAGATCTTTCAAAAGGAATAGTAGTGTTGCCCCTTTCTCTCTTTTTATTTTATTTTTTCTCTTTTTTGAATTTTTTTGTATTTCTTTGGTGGCCTCAATGGCTCTTTCTATTTAACTCTCATTTGTGCTCTTTGGGATCTTTTATTTTGTCCACTTTGGGATCTTTTCCTCACTTAAGGGCAGGACTCTATTTTACAAGAAGGTATAGAAGATCTTTCACACTTTACAAGGTACTCAAACATAAAGAAGATGTAGCTATTATGATGTATGCAATGTATACCTCTGCCAGTGTAGCAGGAATATGTATGACATGAAGATCAAGTCATGAAGAGGTGGATGTTGCATGGCAATATATCTCGGAAAGGCTACGGAAATGCCTTGATAGGTAGGTATGGTGGCTGTTTTGAGGAAAGATATAGGGAGGTTTATGATGACAGAGCGTATCATGCCAAGGGTTTGCATGTACCGGCGAAGGTGGACGCAAACTCTTGGAGCGAGAAGAGGGAAATGCACGGTACTGAACAGGCTAGCAAATATAAGGAGGTGGAAGTGTCAACTTTCAATACTTACATTAGTCCGAAGAACTCATGCACTTATTATCAGTAACTCTCAATCTAATAAGGAGGTTCATAAAGAGACAAGTACCCCGAGGAGGAGTGTATGGGGGTTTGGTTATCTTTGAGCATCCTCGACTCATGGTACGTAAGTGTACACTAATATCCGATCCCTCAAAATATTAGTGATCCATCTAGTAGCTAGAGTTCTTAACTAGTTTTTGTAGGCTTTTAAAATAAACACAGATTGCCCAAAATACGACACCTATCACTAATAGGCTAGAGATCTTGACACCAAAAGTTCAAACATTACTCACAACAATACCTCAAAACTATTGCAAGTTACTACTAAAATTGAATAGCAACCTCAATTATCTACTTTCAAGACAAGACAAGTATAGCACATAACGCATGAAGTGATAAAAATATAGTGAGACGAAGGACGAACTGATGATTCTTGATGGAGAAGGGGATGCACGGGGGCATCCCAAAGCTTAGAAGCTTGAGTCTCCTTGAATATTTATTGGGGATGCATGGGGGCATCCCCAAGCTTGAGCGCTTGACACTCCCGGATCTTCTTTCATCATCTTCCCTCACACACTTGAAAACTCCCTTCATACATAACTCATCATAAGCTGATTAGAGAGGTTAGCACCCTTAATAAAATATTTTTCCCCGCTAGATATAAAGATATTCTTGAATACACAATGTTTCTCAAGATTTTCAAAAAGGTTTTGCAAAGATAAAGCAAGCTTAAGGTTTGCAAAAGTAAGGAAAGGCAAAACGTGGCAGAATCTATGAAAAACAGAACAACAGGTAGTAGAGAATTTTTTCGGGGAACTTCCGCAACTCAAATAAAAAAACTCAGAACCTACGAAAGTTTCACAATTGTATATATCATGATGTGTAAAAATTTCAGCTCAAAAAGATGAACTGGTGATTTGTTTCTATTTTTTCTGTCAAGCAGACAGAATATGTTTTCTGGACAGCATGTCACAACTTTTGCTTCCCTTATCACAAGAGGCTATAACTTGGCACAAAGCTTGAAAATAAAGATACAATGATGTTGCTACAGTAGTAACAATCATCAAGACTACTAAAAATAGAAGTAAAAACATCTTGGGTTGCCTCCCAACAAGCGCTTTCTTTTACGCCTTTAAGCTAGGCATAAAGATTTTAAGAGATCTCTCACAAGGGAATAAGGATTTAAGCAAACGAGTGCATCAAGAAGCAAATATAAAACACATTTAAGCCTAACCCACTTACTATGCATAAGGATCTTGTAACCAACTAAATCAATGAAGCACATAGTAACAAGCATAAGAAGGTAGAACAAGAACAACTTCAAAAAATTCATCATGGAGAGAGGGAGTTTAATATCATTGAGATATGTGAAGCCATGTCTCCCTTTATCATAGTAATTTTCAGTGGCATCTTGAATAAAATCAACAACATAAGTATCACATAAAAAATTCTTATCATGACCCGCAAGCATAGAAAATTTATTACTCCCCTCATAAGAAAAATCATCAATAGTAGTGGGAGCAAACTCAACAAAATAGCTATCACATGAATCATTCTTATCATGATACAGTTGTAAAAATTTATTCTTTATAGCATAAGTGTCATCACAATAATCATCATAGATATGAGGCAAGGTATCACCAAAATAAATTTCCTCATCAAAACTTGGGGGGCTAAAAAGATCATCCTCATCAAACGTAGCATCCCCAAGATTATAACTTTGCATATCATTAGCATAAAAATTATTCAAAGAAGACATACTAATGACATTACTACTAACATGAGTGTTATGCAAATAATAAAGTTCCATAGGCTTCTTGATTTTCTCTTCAAACACTTCATGTCCTAATTCAAGGTAGAGCTCATAAAGCTCTCTCATTTTTTTCCATAAAGAAACATAAGCAAAGGTAAAAACTGGAAAGTAAACTAGCAAGACTAAAAAGCAAAGGTAAAAGATAGTGTGCAACTCCCCTATCTAAGCACTCGAAGTCCCCGGCAACGGCGCCAGAAATTTGCTTGATGTCTCTCCTCGTTGGTTACCCCAAGTGGAAGGTGAGATGTAGTGTAGCGGCAAATTTCCCTCGGTGAAGATACCAAGGTTTTTCTCCAATAGGACTCCGGAAATGATAAGTAGGTGTTAGCGGCGCAACTGACGTGGACCTGCACACAACACAAGTAACTTTGCTTCCCAACGAGTACAGAGAGGTTATCAATCTCTCCGGCCTTGTTGTTCACAAAGGATCAAACACAAGGGATAATGATAATGGTGATAGAGACTACAAAGTAAAAGCAGGAAAATAAATAAGCGTGAAAACAGTAATGAGAATATGGACCGGGGTCCCGTGATGTTCACTAGTGATGTCTCTCTCCCAAAAGATGATAAAACTGCTATGCGAGGTGAACAAATTACAGCTCGGCAATTGACAGGATAAAAAATGCACCGCAATGCTAACTATGTTACAAAGAAAGGACGAGGCTCAAAAGCATGGGCGGTACGCCAAAATAAGTAGACCGAAATCCAACTGCATCTACTACTAATTATCCACCTTGAGATATCTATCCAGAACATCTCGCTGGTATTAAGTTGCGAGCCCCACCCAAAGTGTAAACCCAAAGCAACATACAACTGCATTAAAAAGCACTTTGCGTAAAGTAAACAATCCTTGCAACCGCGGTCACAAGCACCGTTGTTTTCCCCCTTGTGGCAACAACACATCCCTAGACTCATGTTTCTATCACTCAAGCGTGTCATCGGTGGGCATGAACCCACAATCGAGCATAACTTTCCCTCTTGGAGTCACTACCTACTACTTGGCCAAAGCAATAAACATCAACGGAGAACATGCAAGAATTACTTAGGAACAAAAATATAAAATATAAGAACCAAATATATTACTCAATAACAATCTGAACATAATCTCATAATCCATCAGATCCCAGCAAACTCAGCATAGCAAAAGCAGAAAATTACATATGTGCCTCGATCATGTAGGGCAGCTCACGAGGACTAAACCATGAAGAACAAAGAGGGGAAGAGAACATAAAATAGCTACTGATCACGGACCCATGGTCCAAGGGAAAATACTCACGGCACATCCGGGAAGCGTCCATAGCGGAGGGGAAGCTCCCGGCGGTCAATCCTCCCTCCGGCAGGGTGCCGGGAAGAAGTCTGCTGGCGCTCCCGATCTTGGAAGCGCGGCTGCGGTGGAATGATGACCCTCAACTGTAGGGGATCGTTTGTAGCGTTTTCAATAAATAAGAGTGTCGAACCCAACGAGGAGCAGAAGGTATTGGTAAGTGACTTTGGTAAAGAAATAGCTGCAGGAACTAAAAGACAACTTTTTAGGGTATTTCGGTATAAGCAACAAGAAGGTAAAAGCGAGTAAAGTGAAAGGAACTGAGGAGTAAAAAGTGGCCCGATCCTTTTGAGCAAAGGATAGGCGTAGCAACTGAACTTATAAAGGCTATAGCGTTCTTGAGGACACACAGGAGAAATAGTTACGTGCTTTCGCCATATTCCGTGTCGGTACTATGTGATGTGCTGATAAGTGTTGAGTGGGTGGATCTATGCTAGTGCACCCTATAGACTAAGATAAGTGCACTCTTATGATTAAACACCTTGCAAGCATTCGCAAATACAAGATAGTAATTAAGGCAAAAGCCTAACGGTAGCAATACGATCGGTGATCCATTGTTCCCTTGTGCAAAAGCGTGCGAACTGGGGTTCATGTTTCTGTCACTCCGTCAACCCACCGTAAGCATACTTTGTACACAATGTATTCCCCTAGGTCCTTAATAAGGCGAAGTGTTGAGTGTTCGAATCACACAACACCACTAGGAAAATAACAACACAACTTAAATATCAAACAACACATATTACTTCAACATCATATGACTACTAACAACTACACTTCTCCAATGTCCTATAGAACTAAAGTAACTACTCACAAGACATAAAAGAGATCATGATCAGTGGGGATAAATATATGATAAAAAATCTGGACACAATGATAATTCTCCAACAAAACTCAACAACATTCATTAGACGGTAGTAATCAACACCGGTAGAGTAGAGTGGATATATAGTACGGATTACAACACAAGTTGAACTTGTGAGGTGAGATTGGATGGTGGTGGAGATGGTGCTGGTGTTGGGGATGATGTTGATGATGATCTCGATGATGCCCGTGACGATGGTGATGATGATGGCGACAATCTCCCCTTCCGGGAGGTGTTCTCCCTGGAGGAATCTTCCCACCGGAGATGTCTTTTCTCCTCTGTAGGTTTTCGCCACGGAGCGGCGGCGGAACTCTGAAAACTCTCCCCGTTTTAGGGTTTTTGGAATATGTGCGATATATAGGCCAAAGGGGGGATCCGGGAGTGGCCCCAGGGGTCCAGGCGCCCTCCTGGCGCGGACAGGGTGGGGGTCGTGCCAGGTGGCCGCCTGGGCACCCTGTGGGCCCTCTTTGACTTGTCTTTGTTAATCTTCTGGAAAATGGCCTCCGTCGATTTTCAGGTAATTTGGAGGTATTCTTCTTCAGCAACTCAGCGTCCACTTTTTACCGCTGAATCCCGCGTCTGCTGCTTCGGCATCGGAAAGTTGCAAACTGTGTAAATTAAGCCAAAACAACATAAGAACAACATCATAACATGAAATATATCAATGGATAAGAAAGAATTAATATATAAAATAGTGATGCATTTTGGATGTATCAACTCCCCCAAGCTTAGACCTCGCTTGTCCCCAAGCAAATATTGAGCTCGGTAAACCTTTCCACAAGTTTAGAGAGTGAAGTGTCGATAAATAGAATACGGACAAGAAGCATCAAGGTTTCTTCACCAAACTCAAACATCCTCAACAGCTACCTCAACTCATAAGGTCCTCATGAGAAATTAATAACAATTATAATCAAAAGTAGGCCTGAGAAAACTCATAAAATTATGGAAAACATATCCTTGGTCAAAGGACAACTAATAACTTTTACTTTTTCTCGTTCTAAATATAATGAAACAATTTGAGGATTTGAAAGAACATGCTATTAGTCATGAAGTGCAAATGCTAACACAAAGGAAGATGTTTGCTTGGCAAAAGCTTTTGCAAACGACTTACTTATCAAAAGATAATGTCAACGATGATATGGCATGGCAAAACTTAATGCAGCATTATATGGATGAATCCTCATCAACATCAAGTGTCTGTTCTCTTTGGGAAAAGAAAGAAGTAGGAAAACTGACTCAACATAAAAGTAAAGGGAAGGCCTTGTTAAAGGGAAGCAGGGAAAACTCACGTGCTATCCTTAAATCAAACAGAATGAAAAATAATTTTTTGGGAGGTGCATAGTTTGTCAACGAATGCTAATAGATAGCTCAATTACTTCTCAAGATGCACAAGTTTCGAGGAACGGCTCCCAAGTGGGGACGATCACATCCCCTTAGTCTCCTTTGTTTATCACTGCCAAAGTTTCTGATTTCTCATAGACCGAGCGTGAAGGAGGGTTTGTTTGTTATATTATCTTTCGAGCTGGGCGCACTCATGCCAGTTCCTCCTCGTATTATGGGTTTGCAGATTAGACAGGCAATCCCGGGGTAAAACTTGTCCAACTTAAGAAGATCATGAATTACCTACTACTTCCTCATGAGCTAAACAAGAGGCACAAAACATGAGATTTTGAACATTTAAGGATAACACATAAATTCTATACTTATAAGAGTGGTAGGGAAATACCACGAATAGGAAGGTATGGTGGACTCATATGGAAGATATTGGTTTCAGGGTATGGATGCACAAGAAAAAATATGCTAGGCAAAGAGTTTGGCTAGAAAAGGCTTTGAGAGAACAGACAATTGATAATAACTTAGATGCAAAACATATAAAGCATAAACATTAAGGTAAGCATAACACATCAAGTTGTCTTCCTTGTCAACATAACACTTCAAGCATAATAACATAAAGGTTTTGGCTATGTCGCTACTTGAGAAAACATGTATGTTGTCAAGACCAAAGCTATGTTTGCCAAAATTAAATAAAGTTTTCAAAACCATACCTGATATAAGGTCAATACTCCCCATAAGAATCATCATATAAGGTCGATTGCGTGAAGAGAATACCGAGTGCAATGAAGGAACCAATAGACTTCTCATTAATATTCCAACATAGACGACTCCACACTCACGGATACAAACTCTCCATATAAGGAGTGATAGATCTCAATGCAAATACCTATTTCATATAATAACTTCCCTAGACATGATATGACTCTACTTGACTCTAAACTACTAAGATAAAGATAAAGATACCGTACACTCCCCAAGCTTGGAACAAGCTGGGGGTGCCATTACCCAAGGAGATTTACTCCTCATTCTTGTTGTGGTTGTTGTTGATGTAGTCATGGATGAAGCGCTTCCACGATAGAGGTTCTCCGGTCCCATGAGAGGCTTCAGTCTCCAAGATCCTGCTTCCAGCACCTAAACCCATGCGCATAAACTTTAGTTCATACTCATAGTTAAGGTTGTGCAGATCATAGATCTGCCCTTGGAGATCATCAATTCTTTCGTCTGTTGCGGTGATGCTTGACCAAATCCCCCTCATCTCCTTCTTGTAGAACGTCTTCAACTCGTTGATGATGTCGAAGTTGGCTTCAACACCATGCTCAACCATCTTCTTGTACTTGAAGACTTCTTGCTCCATCTCTTCTAGCCTGGCCTCGATGCTCCCCTCCTTGGCAGGTTCCTTCAGATCCTCTTGCTGAAGGGCACCATCCTCCAACTGGATGGTTCGAGGATGGTTCTTCACCTAAGCGAGGTAAGGGTTGATGACGTTGACGACGAACTTATCCTTGGGGGAACTTGGGGAAGCCATGGCACCTAGTTCTAGCTAAAATATTTCCTGGCAGAAACAGCTAGAAAATAAAACACGCGAAATCGAAAGATACTGTGCTGGGGATATCCGGGAAAATATATAACAATTTTTTTTTGCAACAATAGGAAGGTAACGAGCCAAAGTGGAGTCGGAGACGGGCTCCGGGGTGCCCAGGCGGCCTCCCGGCGCGGATAGGAGGTAGGTCGCACCAGGGGGGGCGCCTGGGCCCCCTGGAGCTCCTCTCCGGCTCCAATTAGGCTCTGAATTTTCTATATTTTGCAAAAATGCGTAATATGGAACTTTTATGGCGGTTCGCGATGTTTCCTTACCGTAATACATACCTTTTCTTATTTTGTTCCTGCTGGTGTCTGAAACGGGGCTGCAACATAATCTTCATGATTTGTTGTGTGTATTATAATTACATCAACGTTGACGGGATCTCCCGCCATGTAATGCTTGAGACTTTGCCCATTCACAACTTGAGGTTTGGTGCCATCAAAATTGTTAATCTTAATTGCACCTGACCGGTAGACTTCCTCGATATGAAATGGCCCTTCCCATCTGGAAAGTAATTTACCTGGAGAAAACCTGAAACGAGATCTAAACAACAAAACTTTATCACCAACATTAAATTCACGTTTCAGAATCCTTCTATCATGCCACTTCTTTACCTTTTCCTTGAACATTTTAGCACTCTCGTAAGCTTCACTTCTCCACTCATCTAGAGAAGTCAAGTTCATGAGACACTTTTCACCGGCTAACTTTGGGTCAGCATTAAGCTCCCTAAAATCCCAGAAAGCTTTATGTTCTAATTCTAATGGCAAATGACAAGTCTTGCCATAGACCATCTTATACGGGGACATGCCCATGGGGTTTTTGTAAGCAGTTCTATACGCCCACAAAGCATCTCCTAACTTCTTTGACCAGTCCTTTCTAGAACTTTTGACTGTCTTTTGCAAGATCAGCTTGATATCTCTATTGGTGAGCTCAACTTGCCCACTAGTTTGAGGATGGTAAGTTGAAGCAATTATATGATTGACATCCTACTTGGCTAGAGCTTTTCTAAAAGCTCCATGCGTGAAGTGTGATCCTCCATCAGTCATAAGATACCTAGGTACACCAAACCTAGGGAAAATTACATCTTTGAGCATTTTCAAAGATGTCTTGTGATCAGCACTCTCAGTGGGGATTGCTTCAAGCCACTTGGTCACATAATCAACATCTACTAAAATGTGAGTGTACTTGTTTTAAAGAGGAAAAGGAACCATAAAATCAAAACCCCAGCAATCAAAAGGCTTAATCACTAGTGAGTAATTCATAGGCATCTCATTCCTCCTACTAATATTACCAACTCTCTGACACTTATCACAAGATAAAACATAATTTCTAGCATCTTTAAAGATAGTAGGACAATAAAAACCTGATTGGAGAACCTTATGTGTGGTCCTCTCAACGGCGTGATGTCCTCCATAGGGACTGTCGTGACATTGCTTGAGAATGGCTTTCTTCTCATGTTCCGGTATGCATCTTCTCACGATCCCGTCAGGACCTTCTTTGAAAAGATGAGGGTCATCCCAAAAGTAGTGCCTCAAATCATGGAAGAACTTCTTGCTTTGCTGAAATGTTAAACCTGGAGGCAAATACTTTGCAACGATAAAATTAGCATAATCTGCAAACCAAGGATCGGAGAGAGATTGTACTTTTATAACGACAAGTTGTTCATCTGGGAAACTGTCGTTGACTAGGATGGGGTCATGCGGTATATCTTCCATCCTTGAAAGATTGTCCGCAACCAGATTGTTTGCTCCTTTTCTATCAACAATCTGTAGATTAAATTCTTGAAGAAGGAGTACCCACCTGATTAGTCTTGGTTTGGCATCCTTCTTCGCCATAAGGTACTTAAGAGCATCATGGTCAGTATGAATAATAACTTTTGAATCAACAATATAAGGTCTAAACTTGTCACAAGCAAACACTTTTGCTAAGAATTCCTTCTTAGTAGTAGCGTAATTCTTTTGAGCACTATCAAGGGTTTTGCTAGCATAATGTATAACATTCAATTTCTTATCAACCCTTTGTCCTAAAACAGCTCCAACAGCAAAATAACTAGCATCACACATAGTTTCAAAGGGAAATTTCCAGTCAGGTGGTTGTACTATAGGAGCTAGCGGTTATCAAAGCTTTCTTAAGAACTTCGAAAGCCTCCTTACAATCTTCATCAAATACAAAATGAACATCCTTCTAGAGAAGATTAGTGAGGGGTCTCGAGGTCTTAGAAAAGTCTTTGATAAATCTTCTAAAAAACCCAGCATGACCGAGAAAACTACGAATACCTTTAATGTCCCTTGGATAGGGCATCCTTTCAATAGCTTCATTCTTTGCCTTGTCCACTTCAATTCCCCTCTCGGAAATCTTGTGACCAAGCACGATCCCTTCGTTAACCATGAAGTGACATTTTCCCCAATTTAGAACTAAGATTGTATCCTCGCATCTCTGCAAAACTTTATTAAGATTGTGGAGACAGTGGTCAAAGGAGGTTCCATAGACGGAGAAATCGTCCATGAAGACTTCCACAATATCCTCACAGAAACCATGAAAAATTGCACACATATATCTCTGAAAATTAGCAGGTGCATTGCATAAACCAAAAGGCATACGCCTATAAGCATAAGTACCATAAGGACACGTGAAAGTGGTATTCTCTTGATCGGCAGTGTTGACATGAATTTGAGAGAAGCCGGAGTACACATCAAGATAGCAAACGTGGGTGTTTTTAGACAACCTCTCTAGCATATGATCAATAAAGGGCAGCGGGTAAGGTCCTTCCTGGTCGCTTTGTTCAGCTTCCTGTAATCAATACACATTCTATATCCAATAACGACTCTTTGAGGTATTAGTTCATTTTTATTATTAGGAACAACAGTCATACCTCCTCTCTTAGGAACACAATGAACGAGACTTACCCACCTACTATCAGCTATAGGATAGATGATACCTGCGGCTAGAAGCTTGAGAATCTCCATCCTAACCACGTCCTTCATCCTTGGGTTCAGCCGTCGTTGATGATCAACAACTGGCTTAGCATCGGGCTCGAGATTGATAGTGTGTTGGCAAATCGATGGGCTAATCCCCTTAAGGTCATCAAGGGTATAGCCCAGGGCACCACGGTGTCTGCGAAATGTCTCCAATAATCGCTCTTCTTCAAATCCTGAAAGGTTGGCATTGATAATGACAGGATATATTTTCTTTTCATCTAAATAGGCATACTTGAGCGTATCGGGCAATGGTTTGAGGTCAAACACCGGGTCTTCTTTTTGTTGTGCTAGGATCCCCAAAGGCTCAACTGGAAGGTTGTGCTTCAGGATAGCAGTTTGTCCTGTGAATATTTCGCCTAACTCATTTCTTTCCTGCATATGCATATCATTCTCGTGGTCTTCCATATATTGCTGCAAAGGATCATTAGGAGGAATAGAAATAGAAGCAATATTTTCAATAATTTTATCATCGCTGAGTAAATCAGTACCACGAGGTTGCTTGGAAAATTTAGAAAAGTTAAATTTATATGGCTCACCATTGCATTCAACAGAGGATTTACCTTTTTTACAATCTATAACAGCACCACAAGTGTTGAGGAAAGGTCTACCAAAGATAATAGGGCAAAAACTATCTTGCACTGAACCTAGTACGAGAAAGTCGGTAGGATACTTTACCTTTACACATAGGACTTCAACATCTCTCACAATTCCAATGGGAGAGACCGTTTCTTTGTTTGCTAGATAAATAGTAACATCGATCTCTTCAAGTTCACAGGGTGAAATCTCACCCATGATCTCCTGATAGAGTGAATAAGGAATAGCGCTAGCACTGGATCCCAGATCGCAAAGACCGTGATAGTTGTGATCTCCTATCTTGACAGATACAACTGGTGTACCTGAAATTGGGCTCTTATTCTTGGTTGTGACAATGTTAGTTGAAACAACACAAAAATTTATCTTGGAATCTGAAACATCATTAGTAACTAAATCTTTAACCATCACAACTTGAGGATCGACCTTGATCAGGTCCTCAGGTTCGTCAATTCTTCTCCCACTTTTATTTGTTATGCCTGTCACAAAAGAGTGCTCCATCATCCTTGTAGGAAAATGGGGCTTTTCATAAAAAACTGCAGGCAGAATAGTGCCAGCAACATGAATATCAATAGGTAATTCTTTAAAGGGCTTATGGTACCGAGCCTTCTCTTCTTTCGAAGAGTCAATGTGAGAGGCAAAGTTCTTACAGAAATCAATCATAAGCTGGGAATCAAGACCAATCTTAGAACAAAAGGTATTAAAATAATCAGTTTTCACATAGCTCTCAATGTAATCATGCCCATAATCTATAGCAGGTTCAATACCTTTGTCGATTTCCCAGTCTTCAGTATTCTTCTTGATCCTTTAGATGAGATCCCACTTTTCTTCAACACTTCTTGTTTGGAATACCCGCTAGAGGAGGCATCCAACATCTCCTTATCCTGACGAGAAAGCCTGGCATAAAAATTTGTAAGTATAATATTTTTGGGGAGTTCATGGATAGGACATTTTAACATTAGGGATTTAAGTCTACCCCCAAGCTTGAGCGATGCTCTCTCCGTCGCGAGACCAAAAGTTGTAGATGTAGTTCCTGTCTCGATGAATTTCATGAAGAGGGTAAAACTTTGTATAAAAGAGAGACATAAGCTCTTCCCAATTAAGTAGATGTGAGTTATCAAGGAGCCTATAACAATATAAAGATTTACCTATAAGTGATACGGAGAATAATTTCTTCATGATGAATTCCAGTGACACACCTGCAAGCTTAAATAATGAACATAGTTGTGATAAATATAGCAAGTGTTCACCTGGATGTCTATCTCCTGCATAACGATTAGATAAGACATAATTGATAATACCATATGGTATTTTGTAGGGCACAATTTCGGTAGAGGTAGGACTGACCACCACAGTTGTGGGGTGTTTCCCCGTAAACAACGATCCAAGAGTAGAGGTGTCCATAAGGACAAAAGCAGCAGCGGCAAAAAAAACATAAATATAAAAACTTCCTTACCAGCTTCACTTACTAATAGCGCTACGCTCCCTGACAACGGCGCCAGAAAACAGTGCTTGATGACCCTCAACTGTAGGGGATCATTTGTAGCGTTTTTGTAAATAATAGTGTCGAACCCAACGAGGAGCAGAAGGTATTGGTAAGTGACTTTGGTAAAGAAATAGCTGCAGGAACTAAAAGATAACTTTTTAGGGGTTTTTGGTATAAGCAACAAGAAGGAAAAAGCGAGTAAAGTGAAAGGCACTGAGGAGTAACAAGTGGCCCGATCCTTTTGAGCAAAGGATAGGCCTAGCAACTGAACTTATAAAGGCTAAAGCGTTCTTGAGGACACACGGGAGAAATAGTCATGTGCTTTCGCCATATTTCGTGTCAGTACTATGTGTTGTGCTGGTAAGTGTTGAGTGGGTGGATCTATGCTAGTGCTCCCTCTAAACTAAGATAAGTGCACTCTTATGATTAAACACCTTGCAAGCATCCGCAAATACAAGATAGTAATTAAGGCAAAAGCCTAACCATATCAATATGATCGATGATTCATTGTTCCCTTGTGCAAAAGCGTGCGAACTAGGGTTCAGGTTTCTGTCACTCCGGCAACCCACCGTAAGCATACTTTGTACACAATGTATTCCCATAGGTCCTTAATAAGGCAAAGTGTTGAGTGTTCGACTCACACAACACCACTAGGAAAACAACAACACAACTTAAATATCAAACAACACATATTACTTCAACATCATATGACTACTAACAACTACACTTATTCCATGTCCTATAGAACTAAAGTAACTACTCACAAGACATAAAAGAGATCATGATCAGTGGGGATAAATATATGATAAAAAAATCTGGACACAATGATAATTCTCCAACAAAACTCAATAGCATTCATTACACGGTAGTAATCAACACCGGTAGAGTAGAGATGATATATAGTGCGGATTACAACACAAGTTGAACTTGTGAGGTGAGATTGGATGGTGGTGGAGATGGTGCTGGTGTTGGGGATGCTGTTGATGATGATCTCGATGATGCGCATGACGATGGCGACGATCTCCCCTTCCGGGAGGTGTTCTCCCCGGTGGAATCTGCCCGCCGGAGATGTCTTTTCTCCTCTATAGGTTTCCGCCACGGAGCGGCGGCGGAACTCTGAAAACTCTCCCTGTTTTAGGGTTTTTGGAATATGTGCGATAATATATAGGCCAAAGGGGGGATCCAGGATTGGCCCTAGGGGTCCAGGCGCCCTCCCGGCACGGCCAGGGTGGGGCCCGCACCAGGTGGCCCCATGGGCAACCTGTGGCCCCCCTCTGGCCCCTCTTCGACGTGTCTTCGTTAATCTTCTGGAAAATAACCTCCGTCGATTTTCAGGTAATTTGGAGGGATTATTCTTCAGCAACTCAGCGTCCACTTTTTACCGCTGAATCATGTGTCTGCTGCTTCGGCATCGTAAAGTTGCAAACTATGTAAATTAAGCCAAAACAACATAAGAACAACATCATAACATGAATTATATCAATGAATAAGAAAGAATTACTATATAAAATAGTGATGCATTTTGGACGTATCAAGGAACAAAGGCGAGATCAGGAAAAAGGGTTCTGTCTTCGAGGGTTTCGCGTCACGGAGATTAAATAGGTGAAGGGGGCAGCCAGGGGGCCCACCAGGGGTCCAGGCGCCCCCCTGGCGTGGACAGACCCTAGGCCGCGCGAGGTGGCCGCCTGGGTCCCTGATGGTGGCCCACTGGCCCCACCCAGGTGATTCCGGAAGGTTACCGTAAGATGATTTTTGTCTGATTTTTTCCTGAATTTTTGGAACACTTTTAATATGGGGGAAACCTGCAATAGAAAAACAGTAGAAAACAGGAACTGGCACTGTGGTGCACTGAGTTAATAAGTTAGTCCAAATATGATCAAAAGTGTATGAAAGTGTATCTAGATCATAGCAATATCACACAAAACATGCATGGAGCAAGCAGAAATTATAGATATGTTTGGGACGTATCAGTTAGACCCCAGCTTACTTTGTGTGGGAGAGAAACACGCTCCACTCCAATCTAGAACACATCATAGGATTTTTCATGCCTATCTTTTCTCTGTTGTGTGTTCTTTATCTTTTCGTAGCTGCTGCCATCTTTTAATTTTAGTTTTAGTTTGTCTTTAGCAAGATCCTTGGCTTTTGTTTAGTTTGTTGCTGGAACTCTCTTTAGTTTTCATGTTTATCTTGTTAAGGGAGTTGGTTGTTGCACTGAGTTGTCTCTTGTCTTGAAGTAGGTAATTGAGGTTGCTCTTCAATTATAGTAGTAACTTGCAATAGTTTTGAGGCATTGTTGTGTGTAATGTTTGAACTTTTGGTGTCAAGAGCTCTAGCCTATTAGTGATAGGTGTCGTATTTTGGGCAATCCGTGTTTATTTTCAAAACCTACAAAACTAGTTGAGAACTCTAGCTACTAGGTGGATCACTAATCTTTTGAGGGATTGGATATTAGAGTACACTCACGTACCATGAGTCGAGGATGCGCAAGGATAACCAAACCCCCATACACTCCTCCTCGGGGTACTTGTCTCCTTGTGAACCTCCTTATTAGATTGAGAGTTACCGATAATAAGTGCACGAGTTCTTCGGACTAATGTAAGTATTGAAAGTTGACACTTCCACCTCCTCATATTTGCTAGCCTATTCCGTACCACACATGTGACGCCCCCAAAATCAGACGTGTACACTAATCATACACGCAAGGTACGCGATCGAGATTAGGGACTCACGATGAGATATCACAACACAACTCTATAAATAAAATAATACAAGCTGTTTAATACAAGCCAGGGGCCACGAGGGCTCGAATACAACAGCTCGAGAGCACAAAGTTAGTGGAAGAAATAGTATCTGAGTACAGACACAAGAATGCAATGTTGCCTTAAGAAGGCTAGCACAAATAACAACAGATCAAAAAGGAGAGGCATCCTGCCTGGGAACCTCCAAACTACTCCTGGTCCTGGTCAAAGGGGGGCTCGACGTAGTAGTAGGCGCCTCCGGGGTACTGCTGCTCCTGGGCTCCAACATCGACTGCAGCGGTCGATCAGGCAAAACATAAAGGGGAAATAAAGCAAGGGTGAGTATCTAGCATACCCGCAAGTCTTACGTCCGCTAGTAAGCATTATGCATTGTATCAAATGGAAAGGGGAGGCTATATATAGTGGACTGCAAGGTAGAAATCAGAATAAGGGTAAGAAGCTAGGCCTATCGAAGACTAGCATCTTCTAACGTGTCTTGCAACATGAGAAGAGAAACAGCCAACAGTTCAATAACATGAATGTAATAACAATGCAACAGAATTTGCTGCAGCATTGTATAATAGTAAGTTGTAATAATTAATAATAATAATGCCTCTGAGTTCCCTTCCTCGACTCCCTGCGAGGAAGAAGACCCGGAACCACACAGTTTAATAGTAGTAGTTCGTAGTGGTAAGATCCAGCTTCAGTATAAAGCGTCCTGTTACCGTGGACACGGCTATTCGAATAGATTAATCTTCCCTGCAGGGGTGCACTAGCGTGACTCTACGACGCTCGGATCTCCAGGGTGGAGTACACCTTGTTAGGGAACACCCCACCGAAGCTATCCGACACAAAGTAGCCCATCCTTCGGCAATCAACAGAGAGGTCATCCGCCGGACTATATCCTATGTACGGCGGGCTTTGGACCCTAACCCGAACGTACTCCTGCACGGTGCGTGACTGACCTGTGAAGAAAAATCAAAGCAAATACAAATACACCGCTCGAGCAAGAGAAGACAACACCACTTCCCGGCAATCAGCCTGCGATACTGCTGACGTCTGAAGACCCTCGAACAAGACTACGATGCAGGGGAGCCCACACTCCTAATCCCACGTGTAGGTAGTGCGTACAAGCCAAAAGGCTACTCAAGACATCCGCCGAACCATTTAGCATTTTAATTAATCTGCGTGACAACTGTTAACGTTGCCTCGACTTAACTGACCGGCGGATAATGACAGCAGTCAGGACCACCAGTACATCGGTGCCTGCTCTGTCGTCCCACCAAGTCTCTGCGGTTACCAACAAGGTGAACCGTCTCCTTACCTTGTCTCGCGTGTGCTCTTGGTAGAGCTCGAATTTTCGTGGTTTGGTAACTCTCGCGAGATACGAGCAGGGGCCAAGCACGCCAGTAACGTCGGTCGTACCCTCCCTGTCGTTCCCAACGCAATACCGCTCGCGGGCACCGTTGGGTCGCCCGACTCTTACCTTTAAGGACAACCGTTGCTCAGGTACCTAGATCGGCTATACAGAGTCAGCAACGAGTGGAGTACAAGGATTACTCCTTGATAGCTCACACTTGAGGGTGACTCGGCAGAGCCGAGCTAGGGGGCCTTAGGCGGTGTCTGCATTGTACCGTACCTGTGCAGTTCTATATATTGTATCCGTGTTCACTCCCCTGAGTAGTCACGGCCCGCTATCTCATCCTAGCTAACAATGCGTAGGGCTCATTGCTGAATAATGCATAATTATAATAAGCAGCATAGGACAAAGGAAGGTACATCAAGGGGCGACAAAAGCAGGCTATGCAATTGAATAGGATTATAATGTAGCAGCAGCAGTAACAATGCCTAGTCCAAGAAGTACGGAAAAGATAGGCGATACCTGGGGAAGGGAATGGCTCTACTTGCCTGGAAGCTCGACGGTAGGGGTAGGGTCGTCGACGAAGTAGTCGTACCCGGCAGCAGTGTAGTCGGCGGTAGCAGCTTGGTCTACCGGAAGAATAAAGGGGGGAGAAACAGTAAATATAAAGCAATCATATCAAACAGATGCATGACAAGACATATGAAATGTTAACGGTGGTCTAACGCAGTATGATGTATTATGCTCGGAGCGAAAATTCATCCGGGGATGAACTGCCAGCTCCGGGTATTTATTGGACAGGGTGTCCGGAGGGGGGAAGGTACCATGCCGGAGGTGTCGTGGGCACCCGACAAACGTAAGGAGGGTGTAACCGTGTTAGTAGAGCTATTCTGAACAACCTTCGTGTTAAGAATAAATTCATCCGGATACTTTAACAGTACCAGACAAATCATCGGACAAACGGTCCGGAGGGGGACGTTTCGATGTTCAGTATGCTAGAGGGGGGTGGTTGGTATATGGATACCGTATTCGTATTCGTTATATTTTTCTGATCAAATTTGATGTATAAAGTTTTTGAATCTGACTTACGGTTTAAAAGATATTCAATTTTAAAGTTTAAATCATTTTAAATCTTTTTTGAATTATTTTTATTAATAAAATGCAACATTATCCATAACAGTACAATTTTGACTGGTCTCAGCCTCACATTTTAATAAAAAGCATTTTATTTAATTTAACAGAAATGGGACCCACATGTCATAGTCAGAATGGGGGTTTTCTCTCTGGTTTATTTAAAATGGAGGGGATTAACAGGGGCTGGCCCACCTGTCATACATACATCTCAGCTAAAATTTTCTTTTAATTAATATGCAATTAGGGGGGGCAGGCCCCACTAGTCATAGACTCAGGGGAGGGCTTAGACTAACAGGGGATTAACCAAGGGGTTACCCCATGCTCTAGTCGGCGGCGACCTACAGGGCAAGGCGGCGGCGCCGGCGAGCAAACGAAGCCTCCGGCGACCATTTGGACCAAGCCCCGGCTCAAACGAACGGGGAAATCGCCGCGCATCTGCTGGGGACTCGGTGGACGAACAGGGGTAACCACATCGCCGGTGGCGACGAGGCCCGACGGCGGCCGGAGCATGCCGCGACGGTGACGGCCATTCCGCGGATAGAAACGAGCGCGCCTAGAGGGGAAAGATCGAGCTCTCACCAGGAGCGCGTTGAGGATGGAAATGGGCTTGAGGAGGTCCTAGGGCAGACGGAATCGAAGCCGCAAGCCGGCGGTTCCGAGGTTGAAGAAGGTGATGATTCGCAGGTCTTGGGGGGCTCCAGGCTCGTCGCGTGCTGCAGATCGGCGTGCCCGTCGATGGCGGAGCGGCTGGACATCACGGGGAGGCTTAGGGTGGCAGGTGGCCGCGAGTTCTCATGAGCCCATGGCCATGGAGGCTTCGGATGCACACTGGTGCAGGTTCAATGGGAGAGAACGGGCGACGGGAGAGGGAGACCGTGAGTCCGAGGGACGAGATCTGAGGGGCTAGGGTTCGGGAAGGGTTGGGGGGCGCTCGGCAGCGTCTTATCCACGTCGGCGACCATGGGATGGTCGCCACGGCGACGATCGCGTCCAGGGCACCGTGGATGTGTGCCACGCACGAGGTGGAAGAAGAGGGTGGGAGTGGGTTGGGCCAGGAGGTGGGCCTGGTGGTTCGGCCCGGGTGGACTTCGCCCCAGACGTTAGTTAGGACTTTTCCCTTTTTCTGTTTTTCTTTGTAATTCTATTTTATTTGTTTAGCACACTTGTGATTTTTGTAAAATATGGAACTTTCTCCAATATTGCTCTTATATATTACAACAACACCACAAAAAGTTTGGTTGCAAAAAAAACTCATTTGCATTTTGGATTTATTTAAAAATGGAACAAAGGTGGTTGTTTTGCTACTGTTTAGATAGTTTAAAATATTTGAATGTTGTAATAAATATCCACCACCATGGTATCTTGCTCTACTGACTTTTAGGCATTTTATAAAATTGTTTGCACAATTTTTGGGTCAAGTTTAATTTCCACTTGTTTCTGGAATTTTTTAATTCGATTGAATTCGAGCTCAACTCGATCAAGGTTGTTTAACCCTGGCTTAATCATGATGACATGACCATTAAGAAGGTAATTACTGTTGGACTACTGTAGCGTGACACTCGGGGTGTTACAACACATTGCCCTGTTCTCACTCCGAGAGTTGGCGTCCACATTCGCCGGTGCATCCAAACCCTTGGCATGATACACTCTGTCATCATAAGCCTCCTTATATCTTTCCTCAAAACATCCACCATACCTACCTATCAAGGCATTTCCATATCCTTTCCGAGATATATTGCCATGCAACATCCACCTCTTCATGACTTGATCGTCATGTCATGCATGTTCCTGCTACACTGGCAGAGGCATACATTTGCATACATAATGATAACTACATCTTCTTTATGTTTGAGTACCTTGTAGAGTGTGAAGATCTTCTATACCTTCTTGTAAAATAGAGTGTTGCGCTTAAGTGAGGAAAATATCCCAAAGTGGAAAAAATTAAAAGATCCCAAAAAGGACAAATGAGAGTTAAATAGAAAGAGCCATTGAGGCCACCAAAAAAATAGAAAAAATAGAAAAAAGCAAAGAAAAAAAGAGAAAGGGGCAACACTACTATTCCTTTTGAAAGATCCACACTCATACTCCCTCTTATCCTTGTACTCCATAGAGATGATCATTTATGCATATAGCTATGTGGGGAACCTTCACACTATAGAACTTGGCTTGCATATTACAAGGATCAGCCTCCTCAAACGAGCTCTAGGTCTTCATGAGCGAGCAAGTTGGATGCACCCCCACTAGTTCCATTGGAGAGCTTTTCTTAGCTCATATGTGCATCCGTTGCATGGCAATCCCTACTCCTCACATCATATCTATCATTTGGCTCTCTCGCCTATGATTTTCCTCATTGATGTGAGCCTTTCTCACCCTTTTTGTCTTCCTCCTCCACCATATTTCTCTCTTTCCATCCTAAGTGTCAACTCTCGTGCTTACGCTCATCCATTGCATGAGTGCTCAAAATATTGAAAAGGAGTGGATCAAATTGACTTGTACCTGGCTAGTGGTCTGGGGACGAGTCAAGATAAGATTCCAAAGAAGACCAAGTGTGAAACTTTAGTAGATTGAGTTCTCAACAAATATATTTTTCTCTCGTCTTCCCATATCCCCTTTCTTGCATTCAAACACCATTTGGAGACATTCGAGTCACGGACAGCAAGAGCTATTGCACCTAATGTTATTCCGTTGCTTGTTTCAATGCTAATATAGACTCTTGCGTGTTATGACTTGAATTGAATCACATACCTTGATTGCTTTACTTTGAAAGTTCTTATATAGTTGCTAGCATGTCACCACAGAAATTATGCTTGTTATCATTTACCTACTCGAGGACAAGCAGGAATTAAGCTTGGGGATGTTGATACGTCCCAAACGTATCTATAATTTCTGCTTGCTCCATGCATGTTTTGTGTGATATTTCTATGATCTAGATACACTTTCATACATTTTGTTATCATATTTGGACTAACTTATTAACTCAGTGCACCACAGTGCCAGTTCCTGTTCTCTGTTGTTTTTCTATTCTAGGTTTCCCCAATATTAAAAATGCTTCAAAAATTTGGGAAAATCGGATAAAAAATCAGCGCAACGGAAGCTTCCGGAATCACCAAAGTGGCGCCAGAGGGCCACCACCAGGGACCCAGGCAGCCACCTGGCGCGGCCTAGGGTCTGGCCGCGCTGGGGGGTGCCTGGACCCCTGGTGGCCCCCCTGGCTGCCCCCTTCGCTTATTTATTTCCCGTGACGCGAAACCTCTGAAGATAGAACCCTTTTTCGCGATCTCGCCTCTGTTCCGCCACCGCCGCGCTTTCAAGACCGGGAGCGCTAGCATCCCTCTTCCCGGCACCCTGCCGGAGGGAGGATTGACCTCCGGGAGCTTCCCCTCCACCATGGAAGCTTACCGGATGTGCCGTGAGTAGTCTCCCTTGGACCATGGGTCCGTGATCAGTAGCTATGTGATGTTCTCCTCCCCTCTTTGTTCTTCATGGTTTAGACCTCGTGAGCTGCCCTACATGATCGAGGCACATATGTAATTTTCTGTTGTTGCTATGATGAGTTTGCTGGGATCTGATGGATTATGAGACTATGTTTAGACTATGATTGAGTAATATATTTGCTTCTTATCTTTTATATTTTTGTTCCTAAGTAATTCTTGCATGTTCTCCGTTGTTGTTTATTGCTTTGGCAAAGTAGTATGTAGTGGCTCCAAGAGGGAACTTTATGCTCGATTGTGGGTTCATGCCCCCCGATGACACGCTTGAGTGACAGAAACATGAGTCTAGGGGATGTGTTGCTGCCACGAGGTGGGAAACAATGGTTCTTGTAACCGCAGTTGCAAGGATTGTTTACTTTACGCAAAGTGCTTTTTAATGCAGTTGTCTGTTGCTTTGGATTTACACTTTGAGTGGGGCTCACAACTTAATACCAACGAGATGTTCTGGATAGATATCTCAAGGTGGATGATTAGTAGTAGATGCAGTTGGATTTCGGTCTACTTATTTTGGCGTACCGCCCATTCTTTTGAGCCTCGTCCTTTCCGTGTAGCATAGTTAGGATTGCGGTGCGTTTTAATCTTGTCAATTGACTAACTATGATTTTTTTACCTCGCATAGCAGTTTTATCGTCTTTTGGGAGAGAGACATCACTAGTGAACATCACGGGACCCCGGTCTATATTCTCGTCACTGTTTACACGCTCTTTTATTTTCCTGCTTTTACTTTCTAGCTGCCATCACCATTATCATTATCCCTTGCGTTTGATCCTTTGTAAACAACAAGACCGGAGAGATTTACAACCTCTCTGAACTTCGTTGGGAGCAAAGTTATTTGTGTTGTCTGCAGGTCAACGTCAGTTGCACCGCAGAAACCTACTTATCATTGTCGGAGTCCTACGGGAGACAAACCCTGTCCTCTACATAGGGGAAATTTGCTGCTATCCTACATCTCACCTTCCACTTGGGGTAACCAACAAAGGGCAAGAAACCATTATCATCATATCGACCATCAGCAGGGTGTCGGGAAGAGGTCTTCTGGTGCTCCCGATCATGGAAGCGCGGCGGCGGTGGAACAGAGAGGAAAATCACGATGCGGGGGTCTTCGCGAGGGTTTTCAGAGTAAGGGGTAAAAATAGGACGAAGGGGGCACCAGGGGGTGGATCCTCCTCCCAGGCGCCCTGGTGGCGCGACGAAGAGGGGGCACGCCAGGTGGCCGCCTAGGCAGGGGGTGGCCCCCCTCTGGTCCTCCTTCGGTTATCCAGAAGCTTTTGTCCTACTGATTTTTTATATGATTTTTGTGGAATTTTTGGAGCTCTGTAAATATGGGTAAAAGCCTGCAACTTACAGATGATTGCACCGAAGTAGTGCTCCTCATTGGTTACCCCAAGTGGAAGGTAGATATGTAGATAGCGGCTAATTTCCCTTACACGAGGACAGTAAGGTTTATCGAACTAGGAGGACTCCAAGGATCGACAAGTAGGTGGTTCGGCAAGTGATGCGTCGTTTGAATGATAATCACTTACGTCAAAAAAGGGTTCTGTCCTCGGGAGTTTCGGAGGACGAGGTAAATATAGGCGAAGGGGGCATCCAGGGGGGCCACCAGCAATCCAGGCGGCCTCCCGGCGGGGCCCCACCCTAGGCCGCTCCCCTTGGCCGCCTGGGCACCAGGTGGGGCCCCTCTGGCCCCACTTTGGGCGTCTGGAAGCTTCTGGTACACTGATTTTTTTTATATTTTCCCGGATTTTTTCTGGCATTTTATGTGATGGGAAAACCTGAAATAAAAAGACAGCAACAAATAGAAACTAGCACTGGGGTGCACTGAGTTAATAGGTTAGTCCAAATATGATCAAAAGTGTATGAAAGTGTATCAATATCATAGCAATATCACCCAAAACATGCATGGAGCAAGCAGAAATTATAGATACGTTTGGAGACGTATCAACAGACATCGGCAGACATAAACTGGCACTCGGTGCACTGAGTTAGTAGGTCAGTCCAAATATGTGTAAAAAGATATAAAAGTGTAGAAAAACACATAGCAGTGTCACCTAAAAGAGCATGGAACAAGCAGAAATTATAGATATGTTTGGTACGTATCAACATCCCCAAGATTAATTCCTGCTCGTCCTCGAGTAGGTAAATGATAACACAGATAATTTCTGTGGTGACATGCTAACACACAGATAAGGACTTCAAAGTAGGGCAAGTAAGATATGCAATTCAAGTCAAGATAATAAAAAGCAAGAGTCTATATCTAGTATTGAAACTAGCAAAGCATGAACATAAAGGTGCAAGATCTCTCGATGTCCGTGACTCGAATGTCTCCAAATGGTGTTTGCGTGCAAGAAGTGGGAGATGGGTTTAGAGAATAAAAATACTATATAGTTTAATTGAGAACTCAATCTACTGAAACTCCACACTTGGTCTCCTTCGAAATCTTAGTTTGACTCATCCCGAGACCACTAGTCAGGTACAAGTCAAACTGATCCTCTCCCTTTCGACTTTGAGCACTCATGTAATGGATGAGCGCGAGCAAGATATGTTGGCACTTAGGATGGCAAAGAGAGAAAATGATGGGGAAGGAAGACAAAAAGGTGTTAAAGGCTCACATCAATGAGGACAATCATAGGCGAGAGAAAGACAGATGATAGATATGATGTGAGGAGTAGGGATTGCCATGAAAAATATGCAAATAAGAGCTAAGGCAAGCTCTCTAATGGAACTAGTGGGGGTGCATCCAACTTGCTTGCTCATGAAGACCTAGAGCTCTTTTGAGGAGGCTCATCTTTGGAATATGCAAGCCAAGTTCTATAGTGTAAGGATCCCCACATAGTTATGCATGAATGATAATCTGTATGGAGTACAAATATGGCAATGGAGTACGAGTGTGGATCTTTCAAAAGGAATAGTAGTGTTTCCCCCTTCTCTCTTTTTATTTCTTTTTTTCTCTTTTTTCTCTTTTTACTATTTTTGTGGCCTCGTTGGCTCTTTCTATTTATCTCTCATTTGTCCTCTTTGGGATATTTTAATTTGTCCTCTTTGGGATCTTTTCCTCACTTAAGGGCAACACTCTATATTTCACAAGAATATAAAGAAGATCTTCACACTTTACAAGAAGTACTCAGCATAAAGAAAGGTGAGAACTACCATGATGAATGCAAATGTATGCCTCTACCAGTGTACCAGGATATGCAATGATACTAGCGCGTCATGTAGCAATGATAAGGGCAAATCCCAACTAGCATGTGGCTCCTCGATCAAGCAAAAGCATGTATGCCATGAAGATCAAGTCATGAGATGGTGGATGTTGCATGGCAATGTACCTCGGAAAGGCTATGGAAATTCCTTGATAGGTAGGTATGGTGGCTGTTTTGAGGAAGATATAAGGAGGTCTATGATGACAGAGCTTATCATGCCAAGGGTTTGGATGCACCTGCAAAGTATGCACCAACTCTCAAGATGATAAAGGGAAATGCACGGTACGGAAGATACTAGCAAAATATGGAAGGTAGAAGTGCCAACAATCGAATAGTCGCATTAGTCCGAAGAACTCATGCACTTATTATCGGTAACTCTCTATCTAATTAGGAGGTTCACAAAGAGACAAGTACCCCGAAGAGGAGTGTATGGGGATTGGGTTATCCTTGCGCATCCTCGACCCATGGTACGTGAGGGTACTCTATATATTCCAACCCCTCCAGAGGTTAGCGATCCATCTAGTATCTAGAGTTCTCAACTAATTTTTGTAGTTTTTGAAAATAAGCACGGATTTCCCAAAATACGACACCTATCACTAATAGGCTCAAGCTCTTGGCACCAAAAGTCCAAACATTACTCAAATCAATACCTCAAAACTATTGCAAGTTACTACTACACTTGTAATAACAACCTTAATTACCTACTCATGCAAGTCACACAACTCAGTGCAACAAGCCAACTCTCTAAATAAGATAAGCATGATAACTCTCAAGAGAGTTCCTAAATCAACCTAAATAAAAGCTCTTAAAAAGATAAGCATGAAAACTAAGAGCTAAGCATGACATCAGTTATGCAAAGATAAAGAACACACACAAAAATAAAGATAAGCATCCAAGCCTATGTTTGTGTTCTAGGGTGGAGTGGAGCATGTTTCTCTCCCAAAAAATGAAGGCTATGATCCAACTTGTTATGAACAGCAAGCAAAACTAAAACAAACTAAAAAGTAAAGAGCAAGACGCTCCAAGTTTAGCACATAACGCATGAAGAGACAAAAATATAGCATGGAGAAGGACGAACTGATGATTGTTGATGGCGAAGGGGATGCACGGGGCATCCCCAAGCTTAGACGCTTGAGTCTCCTTGGATATTTCTTGGGGTGCATGGGGGCATCCCCAAGCTTGAGTGTTGGACACTTCCGAATCTTCTTTCATCATCTTCTGTCGCATACTTGAAAACTCCCTTCATACGAAACTCATCATAAGATGATTAGATCGGTTAGTACCTGATGAACCACAAGTGTAAGGTATCTATTGTAGACTTTTCTATAAGTAAGAGTCTCGAACCCAACGAGGAGCAGAAGGTATTGACAAGTGAACTTGAGATAGGAATAACTGCAAGTACTGAAAGGTAACTTTTTATGGGTTTTCTGGTATAAGAAATAATAGGGTAAAAGCAAATAAGGTAAATTGCAATAAGGTGCATCTAGGTGGCGCAGTCCTTTTGTGCAAAGGATAAACCAAAGGGTCTAAATTTATAAACCAATGGATTGACAAATCCCACTCTTGAATCAACACTCCTCAACATATCCCATTGGATTACCCAAGATACACCTTTATAGCCACCATATTTTAGTGTGACGGTTAATGTACTTAAAGAATCCTCCGGTGATGACCCACAAGTGTAGGGGATCTATCGTAGCCTTTTCGATAAGTAAGAGTGTCGAACCCAACGAGGAGCAGAAGGTAATGACAAGTGATCTTGAGCAAGGAATAAATGCAAATATTGTAAGGTAACTTTTTATGGGTTTTCTGGAATAAGAAACAAGTAAATAAAAGAAAGTAATGTAAATGATGGCAAGGTGCAGCAAGTGGCCCAATCCTTTTGAATACAAAGGATAAGCTGAAGGATCAAACTAATAAAGACTAAAACATTCCTGAGGACACACGGGAGAGGTAGTCAAGTTACTTTCGTCATATACCGTCTAGTACTATGTTTTGTGTTGATAAGTGTTGTGTGGGTGGACCTATGCTAGCACACCGCCTAGACTAAGACAAGTGCACTCTTATGATTAAACCTCTTGCAAGCATCCACAAATACAAGAGAGAAATTAAGATAAAACGTAACCATATCAATAAACTCTAGGATCCAATACTCCCTCATGCAAAAGTGTGCAAACTAGGGTTCAGGTTTCTGTCACTCTGGCAACCCACCGTAAGCATCCTTTATACACAATGCATTCCCCTAGGTCCTTAAAAAGGCGAAGTGTTATGTAGTCGACGTTCACATAACACCACTAGAAGAATAACACCACAACTTAAATATCAAACAACACATATTACTTCAACATCATATGACTACTAACAACAAGACTTCTCCCATGTCCTCAAGAACTAAAGTAACTACTCACAAGACATAAAAGAGATCATGATCAAAGGTGATCAATATATGCTGAACAATCTGGTCATAACAATAATCCTCCACCAAAACTTAATAACATTCACCAAAAAAGAGTAATCAACACCGGTAAAGTAGAAGGGATGAATAGTGTAAGGTAAAACACAGATTTCAATGGTAAAGTGAGATGGGATGATGATGAAGATGGTGCTGGTGATGGGGATGATGGTGATGATGATCTCGGTGATGCTCGTGACGATGGTGATGACGATGAGGACGATCTCCTCCTCCGGGAGGATTTTTCCCCAGCGAAATCTGCCTGCGGGAAAGGTCTTTTCTTCTCTGTTGGTTTCTGCCTTGAAGCAATGGTGGAACTATTGATCTAACTTTCCCCCTGAAGTTTTAGGTCAGGAGGGATATATGTGCCGAAGGAGAGCCCCTGGGGTGGGGCCCCCTCACCAGGCGGCCACCTGGTGCGCCCTAGGGGAGGCCACGCCACCAGGCTGACTGGTGGCCTGGTGGGTCCCCGTCGGGTGTCCTTTTGTGTGCCTTCGTTAATTCTTCAAAAAAATGCTTCCCTAAAATTTTCAGGTCATTTGGACATGTGCTGATATGTCCACTCTGCATGCACTTTTCCCCGCCGATTCCTGTGTCTGTTGTTTCGACACCAGAAAGTTGTAAACTGTGTAAAACAAGCCAAAACACCATGAGAACGTCATCATAATATGAAATACATCAATGAATAGAAGTAAATTATGATACAAAATAGTGATGCATTTTGGACGTATCAACTCCCCAAGCTTAGACCTCGCTTGTCCCCAAGCGAATAATGAGCTCGGTAATCTTGTCCACAAGTTTAGAGAGTGAAGTGTCGATAAATAAGAATACGGAAAAGAAGCATCATATTTTCTCTACTAAACTTAAGCATCCTCAACATTAATCTCAACTCATAAGGCCCTTATGAAAGAGTAATATCAATTACAAACTAAAGTAGGGCTAAGGAAACTCATTAAATCATGGCAGACATGTTCTTGGTCAAAGAACAACTAATAACTTTTAGACTTTGTTCTTCCACTTATATTTATGATGAGATCAATTGAAGCTTTTGAAAGAAGATGTTATTAGTCATGAAGTGAAAATGCTAACACAGAGGAAGATGTTTGCTTGGCTAAGCTTAACAAACAACTTCCTTATCCTGAATGATAATGTCAACAAATATGTGATATGGAAACTCTTAATGAAACAATATATATGAATCATCCTGGTCAACATAAGGTGTCTCCTCTCTTTAAGAATAGAAGGAAGTAGGAAAACTGACTCAACATAAAATTAAAGGCTAGACCCTTCGCAAAGGGAAGTAGGGAAAACTCATGTGATAGAGCTTTTAATGATTTTGAAAGAAATAAGAGTGGAAACATATAATTTTGGGAGGTGCATAATTCGTCAACAAATGCTAGTAGATAGCCCAATACTTCTCAAACTGAACAAGTTTCGAGGAACGGCTCCCAAGGAGGGACGATCACATCCCATTAATCTCCTTTGTTTATCACTACCAAAGTTTTTTTGTTTCTCATGAACAAAGTGTGAAGGAGGTTTTGTTTGTTGCTATTATCTTTTACGAGCTGGGCGCACTCATGCTAGTCCCTCCTCGTATTAGGGGTTCGCAGATTAAACATCCAAACCCAAGATAAAGCTTGTCCAGTATGAGAAGATCATGCATTATCTACTACTTCCTCGTGAGCTAAAATAGAGGCACAAAACAAGGAGTAATACTATTTTGAAGGTTTAAAGATAGCACATGAATAATATACTTTAAGAGTGCCAGTGAAATACCACATATAGGGAAGGTATGGTGGATTCTTTGAAAGGTTCAGGTTTCAGGGTATGGGTGCACAAGCAGCATTCCCGCTTAGTATAGGGTTTGGCTAGCAAAGGCTTTGAATGAAGACAAATGATGTTGACTTGCATGCAAAACAATATAAAGTTTAACATTAAGAACTAGCAGGAAACATCAAGTTATCTTCCTTGTCAACATAACACTTCAAGCATAATAACATAAAGGTTTTGAATAGAACTTGGTAAAAGAAAACTCATTCTTGCTGTTATGACCAATGCTATGTTTGCCCAGATTTAATTAAAGTTTTCAAAGCCATACCTGATATATAAGATCAATACTCCCATAAGAATCAGCATATAAGGTTGATTGTGTGGAAAGAATACCAAGTGCAGCGAAGAAACCAATAGAATTCTCATTAATATTCCATCATAGACAACTGCACGCTCACGGATACAAGACTCTCCATACAGGAGTGATTGACCTCCATGCAAACACCTATTTCATAAGATAACTTCCCTAGACATGATACGACACTAAACTTTGACCACGAAAGATAAAAGATAAAGATACCGAGCACTCCCCCAAGCTTGGGACAAGCTAAGGGGATGCCATTACCCATGAAGATTTCAGTCTTGATTTTCCTTGGAGCACTTCAAGTCCTTTATTATGCGACGAAGGGTTTGGTTTTCAGCTTCCAATATGGCCACTTGTACTTTCAGTACACGGAAGTCTTCACAGAATTGGTCAGTGATACGGTGAGCTTCGGAGATAGTAGGTGTCACACGTGGGGCTTCACGTGGAGGGGTTGTCCCTGAAAGGTTAAGAGAAAGATCATGTTGAGGGTTAATGAACCCCACCAAGATGGGGTAGTTGGAGCTTGCTCCTCTTGTGGACGGATTTCCTCGCTGTTGAGCGGAGACAATCTTGACTTATTTTCTCACGGAGCGCTCCATCTCATCTTGTCTGGCTGCAATTTCTTCCTCTGTGGCCCATCCAACGACCTTCCCTTGGTTGACATCCTGCTGGACAAGACGAAGACGACAACCCATGTAGTCCTCTCCGCTTGAATCACAAGAAGACATCTTGGACAATAGCCTCTTGTCCTGGCAGAAACAGGTCGAAAACAAAACGCACAGAATCGCAATATACATAACTGGGATGATCCGGGAAAATATATAGCAAAAATTTCTGCACCGTAAGGAAAGTAAAGAGCCAAAGGGGAGTCGGAGGCGGTCTCATTGTGGACCAGGCGGCCACCTGGCGCGGCCAGGAGGTGGCCCGTGCCACAAGGTCGCCTGGTCCACCGAGAGCTCTTCTCCGGCTCCACTTCGGCTTGGAATTTTTCTTATTTTTCAAAAACTGATAATACAGAACTTTTATAGCTTTTTGCAAAGTTTTCTTACCGTATTACATACCTATTTATTTTCTGCTTCTGCACGTGTCTGACACAGTGTTGCAATATGTTCTTCATATGTATCTATCTGTATCACATCCACCTCAACATTGATAGGGTCTCCTTCCATGTAATTCTTGAGTCTTTGCCAATTCACGACTTGTGGTTTGGTGCCTTCAAAATTGTTAATCTTGATTGCACCAGAGCGGTAGACTTCTTTAATATGGTACGGTCCTTCCCATTTGGAAATCAATTTACCTGGAGAAAACCTGAAACAAGATCTATACAATAGAACTTTGTCACTGACATTAAATTGCCGTTTCAAAATTCTCTTGTAATGCCACTTCTTTACCTTTTATTTGAACATTTTCACGCTCTCATAAGCCTCACTTCTCCACTCATCTAGACAAGTCAAGTTCATGAGACGCTTTTCACCAGCAAGTTTGGGGTCAGCATTAATCTCTCTAACATCCCAGAAAGCTTTGTGCTCTAGCTCTAAAGGTAAATGGCAAACCTTGTCATAGACCATCTTATAAGGGGACATGCCCATGGGGTCTTTGTAAGCATCTCTATACGCCCACAAAGCATCTGCTAACTTTTTTGACCAGTCCTTTCTAGAACTGTTCACTGTCTTTTGCAAGATCAACTTGATCTCTCTATTGGTGATCTCAACTTGCCCACTTGTTTGAGGGTGTTAAGGTGAAGCAATTCTATGATTGAAATCATACTTGGCTGAAGCTTTTCTACAAGCACCATATGTAAAATGTGATCCTCCGTCAGTCATAAGGTACCTTGGTACACCAGAACCTAGGAAAGATAACGTCTTTAAGAATATTTAAAGATGTCTTGTGATCAGCACTTTCAGTGGGGATTGCTTCAACCCACTTGGTTACATAATCAACAACTACTAAAATGTGACTGTACTTGTGAGAAGGAGGAAAAGGACCCATAAAATCAAAACCCCAGCAATCAAAAGGCTCAATGACTAGAGAATAATTCATAGGCATTTCAGTTCTCCTACTAATGTTACCAACTCTCTGACACTTATCACAAGATAAAACATAATTTCTAGCATCTTTAAAGAGAGTTGACCAATAAAAACATGATCGAAGAACCTTGTGTGCGGTCTTGTCACCGGCATTGTGTCCTCCATAAGGACTGTTGTGACATTCCCTCAAGATATCCTTCTGCTCGTGCTCTGCTATGCACCTTCTCACGATTCCAACCGTACCATCTCTATAAAGATGTGGGTCATCCCAAAAATAATGCCTCAAGTTGTGGAAGAATTTATTCCTTTGCTGAAATGTTAAACCTGGAGGCAAAAACTTTGCAACAATAAAATTAGCATAATCTACAAACCAAGGATCGGAAAGAGATTGTACCCTTAAAACAACTAATTGTTCATCAGGAAAGCTATCGTTGACTGGAATAGGGTCGTGTGGTATGTTCTCCATCCTGGAGAGGTTGTCCGCCACAGGATTGTCTGCTCCCTTCCTATCAACAATCTGCAAATCAAATTCTTGAAGAATAAGTACACATCTGATAAGCCTTGGTTTGGCATCCTTCTTCTCCATAAGATACCTAATAGCAACATGGTCAATATGAATAATAAATTTGGAATCAACAATGTAAGGCCTAAACTTATCACAAGAAAATACAATTGCTATATATCTTTTGAACACTATCAAGGGTTTTGCTAGCATAATGTATAACATTCAATTTCTTGTCAACCATTGTCCTAAAACAGCTCCAAGAGAAAAATCACTAGCGTCACACATGATTTCAAAAGGTAAACTCCAATCAGGTGGTTCGACTATAGGAGCAGTTGTTAAGGATTTCTTAAGAACTTCAAAGGCTTTCTTACAATCTTCATCAAAAACAAAAGGAATATCCTTCTGGAGAAAATTAGTTAGGGGTCTTGAAGTTTTAGAAAATTCCTTAATAAATCTTCTATAGAAACCAGCATGACAAAGGAAACTACGAATACCTTTTGATGAGGACATCCCTACTACAACTACTACTTCCCCAACTCTTCATGATGAACAAGCCAATCAAATCCGACTTGGACCTATTACAAGAGCCCGTGCTAAGTTATTAGAACAGCAGGTGAATTTGCTCTTACTCGAGTCTGATGATCGGCTTAGTGAGAATTATAAACTTCCTAAATCCTTGTGTGTTTGTATGGTCAGGTATCAAGGTGAAGACAAGGAACTAGGAGGAGCTGAGGTTCAAGAAGAAGAATCCAAGGAACAAGGACAAGCTACATGGGAAGAAGAACCTCAAGAAGACAAGGCCAGGAAGAACAAAGCTTCAGGCCGCGGTACTACCGCGCTAACCGCGGTACTACCGCGCCACGGTACTACCGGGCCAACTACCGCCCGTACTACCCCGGCAACAGAAGGGTTACGGTAGTGGTTACGGTACTACCGTGCCTACTACCGCGAAGGTCAGGAGAGAAACGGTAGTGGTTACGGTAGTAGCCGCGGTACTACCGCACCCGCGGTACTACCGCGCCAATCACGGTACTACCGTGCTGCCTGCGCGCAGAAACGGTCCTACGGCCCCTGTATCCGAGTCTGGACCCCCTTAGACTATAGATACAAGTCCCCCTACGAGTTTTTAGGTCAGACCAAGTTTAGATAAACCCTAGTTCTTGAGAATAGCTCCAAGCATTCATCTTGAATCAAATACTTCAATTCGTATCGATCTGAAGTGTTGCTACTGCAAGTCTTGTGTGATCTGTTGTTCCACTGGGAATTAGTAGATTGCAAATTACCGTCTCGTGGTCGACGGCTATGTTGCGCAAGTGTGTGAAGTTGTGAATATCCAAAGGGTAGAGAGCTGTCGCATTGGCAAAAGGGATCTAGCGAAGAGAGTTCATCGGCTACATACAAGTTATCTATCATCGCCATCATATTCACCGTTCGCTTACTGAGAAGATCGGGCCACCCCTTATCACCTTTGATGTCCTTATGATAGTGCATCCTCTCGATTTCTTTAATCTTCACCTTTTCCACTTCGATTCCCCTTTCCGAAATCTTGTGACCAAGGAATATCCCTTCGTTGACCATGAAGTGACACTTCTCGCAATTAAGCACCAAGTTCGTCTCCTCACATCTCTGCTAAACTTTATTAAGGTTGTGAAGTGATACGTCCAAAATGCATCACTATTTTATATAGTAATTCTTTCTTACTCATTGATATATTTCCTGATATGATGCTATTCTTATGTTGTTTTGGCTTATTTTACACAGTTTGCAACTTTCCGGTGCCGAAGCAGCAGACGCAGGATTCAGCGGTAAAAAAGTGGACGCTGAGTTGCTGAAGAAGAATACCTCCAAATTACCTAAAAATCGACGGAGGCTATTTTCCAGAAGGATCACGAAGACACGCAAAATAGCGACCAGAGGGGGGCCACAGGGTGCCCAGGCGGCCACCTGGCGCGGCCCCACCCCTGGCCGCGCCGGGAGGGCGCCTGGACCCCCGGGGCCACTCCCGACTCCCCCCTCTGGCCTATATACTCTTCGTCATCCAAAAACCCTAAAGGGGGGAGAGTTTACGGAGTTCCGCCGCCGCCCCGTGGCGGAAACCTACAGAGAAGAAAAGCCATCTCTGGCGGGCAAATTCCGCCGGGGAGATCACCTCCCGGAAGGGGATATCGTCGCCATCGTCATCACCATCGTCACGGGCATCATCGAGACGATCGTCAACATCATCCCCATCATCAGCACCATCTCCACCTCCATCCAATCTCGTCTCACAATTGCAACTTGTGTTGTAATCCGTACTATCTATCCTCTCTACTTTATCGGTGTTGATTACTACTTTGTGGTGAATGCTATTGAGTTTTGTTGGAGAAATATTTTCGTGTCCAGATTGTTTATCATCTATTTATCCCCACTGATCATGATCTCTTTTATGTCTTGTGAGTAGTTACTTTAGTTCTTGAGGACATGGGAGAAGTCTAGTTGTTAGTAGTCATATGATGTTGAAGTAATATGTGTTGGTTGATATTTAAGTTGTGTTGTTATTTTCCTAGTGGTGTTGTGTGAGTCGAACACTCAACACTTCGCCTTATCAAGGACCTAGGGGAATACATTGTTTACAAAGAATGCTTACGGTGGGTTGCCGGAGTGACAGAAACCTAAACCCCAGTTTGCACGCTTTTGCACAAGGGAACAATGGATCACCGATCGTATTGCTATGGTTAGGCTTTTGCCTTAATTACTATCTTGTATTTGCGGATGCTTGCAAGATGTTTAATCGTAAGAGTGCACTTATCTTAGTCTAGAGGGTGTACTAGCATAGATCCACCCACTCAACACTTATCAACACAGCACATAGTACCGATACGGAATATGGCGAAAGCACATGACTACCTCTCCCGTGTGTCCTCAAGAACACTTTAGCCTTTATAAGTTCAATTGCTAGGCCTCTCCTTTGCTCAGAAAGGATTGGGCCACTCGTTACTCTCCAGTATCTTTTACTTTGCTCGCTTTTACTTTCCTGTTGCTTATACCAAGAAAACCCCTAAAAAGTTATCTTTCAGTGCTTGCAGTTATCTCCTTGCCAAAGTCAGTTGCTATTACCTTCTGCTCCTCGTTGGGTTCGACACTCTTACTTATCGAAAACGCTGCAATAGATCCCTTACGGTTGTGGGTCATCAAGTAACATTTTCTGGCGCCGTTGCCGGGGAGCGTAGCGCTATTAGTAAGTGAAGCTGGTAAGGAAGTTTTTATATTTCTGTTTTTAGTTTTGTTGTTGCTGTTTTTGTCCTTATGGACACCCCTACTCTTGGATCGTTATTCTTGGGAGCCGCCCCACAACTAAGGTAGTTACTTCTGCCCCTACTGAAATTGTGCCTTATAAGATACCATCTGGGATTATCGATTATGTCTTAGCTAATCGCTATGCAGGAGACAGACATCCAGGTGAACACTTGCTATATTTATCACGATTATGTTCATTATTCAAGCTTGCAGGTGTGTCACTGGAGTTCATTATGAAGAAATTATTCTCCATATCGCTTACGGACAAAGCTTCGGATTGGTATAAGCTCCTCGATAACTCACATTCTCTTAAATGGGAAGAGCTTATGTCTCTCTTTTATACAAAGTTTTACCCTCTTCATGAAGTTCATCGAGACAGGAATTACATCTATAACTTTAGGTCTCGCGACGGAGAGAGCATCGCTCAAGCTTGGGGGAGACTTAAATCCCTAATGTTCAAATGTCCTATCCATAAGCTCCCCGAAGATATTATACTTACAAATTTTTATGCCAGGCTTTCTCGTCAGGATAAGGAAATGTTGGATGCCTCCTCTAGCGGGGTATTTCAGACAAAGAGCGTTGAAGAAAGATGGGATCTCATCAAAAGGATCTAGAAGAATATTGAAGACTGGGAAATTGATAAAGGTATTGAACCTGCTATAAATTATGAGCATGATTATATTGAGAGCTATGTGAAAACTGATTATTTTAATACCTTTTTCTCTAAGATTGGTCTGGATTCCCATCTAATGATTGATTTTTGTAAGAACTTTGCCTCTCATGTTGATTCTTCTAAGATGAAGAAGGATCAGTACCATAAGCCTTTCAAGGAAGTGCCTATTGATATTCACGTTGCTGATCCTATTTTGCCTCCAGTTATATATGAATAGCCCCCTTTTTCTTCAAGAATAAGGGAGCACTCTTTTGTGACAGGCATAATAAATAAAAGTGAGAGGAGAACAGGCGAACCTGAGGACCAGATCAGAGTCGATCCTCAAGTTCTTATGGTTAAAGATTTAGTTACTAATGATGTTTCAGATTCTATTATAAATTTTTGTGCCGTTTTAACTAACATTGTCACAGCCAAGAATAAAAGCCCAATTTCAGGTACACCAGTTGTATCTTTTAAAATAGGAGATCACAATTATTACGGGCTATGCGATCTGGGATCAAGTGCTAGCGCGATTTCTTATTCGCTTTATCAAGAGATCATGGGTGAGATTTCACCCTGTGAACTTGAAGAGATTGATGTTACTATTCATCTTGCAAACAAAGCTACTATCTCTCCTATTGGGATTGTGAGAGATGTTGAAGTCCTATGCGGAAAGGTAAAGTATCCTACCGACTTTCCCGTACTTGGTTCAGTGCAGGATAGTTTTTGTCCTATTATTTTTGGTAGACCTTTTCTCAGAACTTGTGGATCTATTATAGATTGCAAGAAAGGTAAAGTTTCTGTTGAATTCAATGGCGATCCATATGAATTTAACTTTTCTAAGATCTCTAAGCAGCCTCGTGGTACTGAATTACCTAGTGATGATAAAATGATTGAAAGTATTGCTTCTATTACTATCCCCCCTAATGATCCTTTGCAGCAATACATGGAGGACCACGAGAATGATACTCATATGCATGAAAGAAATGAAATTGATGAAATCTTCTTGAGACAACCTGCTATCCTGAAGCACAACCTTCCGGTTGAACCTTTAGGAATTCTATCCAAACCAAAAGAAGACCCGGTGTTTGATCTCAAACCTCTTCCCGATACGCTCAAGTATGCTTATTTAGATGAAAAGAAAGTATATCCTGTTATTATCAACTCTAACCTTTCAGGATATGAAGAAGAGCGATTATTGGAGATACTTCGTAAACACCGTGGTGCAATTGGCTATACCATTGATGACATTAAGGGAATTAGTCCATCTATCTGTAAACATACTATCAACCTCGAGCCCGATGCTAAACCTGTTGTTGACCATCAACGACGGTTGAACCCAAAGATGATGGATGTTGTGAGGACCGAAATCCTCAAGCTTCTAGCCGCAGGTATTATCTACCCTATAGCTGATAGTAAGTGGGTAAGTCTAGTTCATTGTGTTCCTAAGAAAGGAGGGACAACTGTAGTCCCTAATGATAAGAATGAACTAATACCTCAAAGAATTATTATTGGATATAGAATGTGTATTGATTACAGGAAGTTGAACAAGGCAACTAGGAAGGACCACTACCCTCTGCCCTTTATCGATCATATTCTTGAGAGGCTGTCGAAAAACACCCACTTTTGCTATCTTGACGGGTACTCTGGCTTCTCTCAAATTCATGTTAACAATGCCGATCAAGAGAAGACCACTTTCACTTGTCCTTATGGTACTTATGCTTATAGGCGTATGCCTTTTGGTTTATGCAATGCCCCTGCTACTTTTCAGAGATGTATGTCTGCCATATTCCATGGTTTCTGTGAGGAGATTGTGGAAGTCTTCATGGACGATTTCTCCGTCTATGGAACTTCCTTTGACCACTGTCTCCACAATCTTAATAAAGTTTTGCAGAGATGCGAGGATACAAACTTAGTTCTAAACTGGGAGAAGTACCACTTCATGGTTAACGAAGGGAGCGTGCTTGGCCACAAGATTTCCGAGAGGGGAATTGAAGTGGACAAGGCGAAAATTGAAGCTATCGAAAGGATGCCCTATCCAAGGGACATTAAAGGTATTCGTAGTTTTCTCGGTCATGCTGCTTTCTATAGAAGATTTATTAAAGACTTTTCTAAGACCTCGAGATCCCTCACTAATCTTCTCCAGAAGGATGTTCCTTTTGTATTTGATGAAGATTGTAAGGAGGCTTTCGAAGTTCTTAAGAAAGCTTTAATAACCGCTCCTATAGTACAACCGCCTGACTGGAGTTTGCCCTTTGAAATTATGTGTGATGCTAGTGATTTTGCTGTTGGAGCTGTTTTAGGACAAAGGGTTGATAAAAAATTGAATGTTATATATTATGCTAGTAAAACCCTTGATAGTGCTCAAAAGAATTATGCTACTACTGAGAAGGAATTCTTAGCAGTAGTGTTTGCTTGTGATAAGTTTAGGCAGTATATTGTTGATTCTAAAGTTATTATTCATACTGACCATGCTGCCATTAAGTATCTTATGACGAAGAAGGATGCCAAACCAAGGCTCATCAGATGGGTACTCCTTCTTCAAGAATTTGATTTGCAGATTGTTGATAGAAAAGGAGCAGACAACCCTGTAGCGGACAATCTTTCAAGGATGGAAGATATACCGCATGATCCCATCCCAGTCAACGACAGTTTTCCAGACGAACAACTTGCCGTTGTTAGAGTACAATCTCTTTCCGATCCTTGGTTTACAGATTATGCTAATTTTATCGTTGCAAAGTATTTGCCTCCAGGTTTAACATTTCAGCAAAGGAAGAAGTTCTTCCATGATTTGAGGCATTACTTTTGGGATGACCCACATCTTTTCAAAGAAGGTCCAGACGGGATCGTGAGAAGATGCATACCGGAACACGAGCAGAAGGACATTCTCAAGCAATGTCACGATAGTCCCTATGGAGGACATCACGCCGGTGAGAGAACCGCACATAAGGTTCTCCAATCAGGTTTTTATTGGCCTACTCTCTTTAAAGATGCTAGAAATTATGTTTTAGCCTGTGATAAATGTCAGAGAGTTGGTAATATTAGTAGAAGGAATGAGATGCCTATGAATTACTCACTAGTGATTGAGCCTTTTGATTGCTGGGGTTTTAATTTTATGGGTCCTTTTCCTTCTTCGCACAAGTACACTCACATATTAGTTGCTGTTAATTATGTAACCAAGTGGGTTGAAGCAATCCCCACTGAAAGTGTTGATCGCAAAACATCTTTGAAAATGCTCAAAGATGTAATTTTCCCTAGGTTTGGTGTACCTAGGTATCTCATGACTGATGGAGGATGACACTTCACGCATGGAGCTTTTAGAAAAGCTTTAGCCAAGTACGATGTCAATCATAGAAGTGCTTCACCGTACCATTCTCAAACTAGTGGGCAAGTCGAGCTCACCAATAGAGAGATCAAGTTGATCTTGCAAAAGACAGTTAACAGAAATAGGAAGGACTGGTCAAATAAGTTAGGAGATGCTTTGTGGGCGTATAGAATTGCTTACAAAAACCCCATGGGCATGTCTCCCTATAAAATGGTCTATGGCAAGGCTTGCCATTTGCCATTAGAGTTAGAGCACAGAGCTTTCTGGGTTGTTAGAGAGATTAATGCTGACCCAAAGTTAGCTGGTGAAAAGCGTCTCAGGAACTTGACTTCTCTAGATGAGTGGAGAAGTGAAGCTTACGAGAGCGCTAAAATGTTCAAGGAAAAGGTAAAGAACTGGCATGACAGGAGGATTCTGAAACGTGAATTTAATGTTGGTGATAAAGTTTTATTGTTTAGATCCTGTTTCAGGTTTTCTCCAGGTAAACTACTTTCCAGGTGGGAAGGTCCATTTCATATTGAAGAAGTCTACCGGTCTGGTGCAATCAAGATTAACAATTTTGAAGGCACCAAACCTCAAGTTGTGAATGGGCAAAGACTCAAGCATTACATCGCGGGAGATCCCGTCAATGTTGATGTAAATATAATACGCACAAAAACTCATGAAGAACATGTTGCAGCCCTGTTTCATACACCGACATAACCAGAATAAGAAAAGGTATGTATTACGGTAAGGAAACATCGCGGACCGCCATAAAAGTTCCATATTATGAGTTTTTGCAAAATTAGGAAAATTCGAAGCCTAAGCGGAGCCGGAGAGGAGCTCCAGGGGGCCCAGGCGCCCCCCCCTGGCGCGGCCTACCTCCTGGCCGCGCCGGGAGGCCGCCTGGGCACCCAGGAGTCCATCTCCGACCCCACTTTGGCTCATTACCTTCCTTTTGTTGCAGAAATTTTTGCTATATATTTGCCCGGATCGTTCTGGCAACGTATCTCGCGATTTCGTGTGTTTTCTCTTCAATCTGTTTCTGCCAGGAATTCTTTTAGCTAGACCTAGGTGCCATGGCTTCCCCAAGTTCCCCCAAGGACAAGTTCGTCATCAACGTTATCAACCCTTACCTCGCTGAGGTGAACAAGCACCCCCAGGTCCTTCGTGTGGAGGACGGTGTTCTCCACAAGGAAGATCTGAAGGGACCAGTCATGGAGGGGAGCACCGAGGAGCGGCTGAAGGAGATGGAACATTAGGTCTTCAAGTTCAAGAAGATGGTGGAGCGTGGTGTTGAAGCCAACTTCGACATCAGGAACGAGATCGAGGCTTCCCATAAGAAAGAGATGAAGGAGATGTGGTCAAGTTTGTCCGCACTAGAAGAAAAAGTTTATTGGCTCCAAGCACAAATCTATGATCTGCACAACCAGAACTGTGAGTATGAACTAAAGTTTCTGCGCATGGGTTTAGGTGCTGAGTGCAGGATCCTGGAGACGGGAATGTCCTTCGAGACTAGAGAGGAGCTACCATGGAAGCGCTTCGCCAAGGAGTACCTGACTGAGAAGAACAAGAATAAGGAGTAAATCTCCTCGGGTAATGGCATCCCCTCAGCTTGTTCCAAGCTAGGGGGAGTGTCGGGTATCTTTATCTTTATCTTAGTCTTTTAGAGTCAAGTAGAGTCGTATCATGTCTAGGGAGTTTATTATGTGAAATAGGTGTTTGCATTGAGGTCTATCACTCCGTCTGTGGAGAGATTGTATCCGTGAGTGTGGAGTCGTCTATAATGGAATATTAATGAGAAGTCTGTTAGTTCCTTCGCTGCACTCGGTATTCTCTTCGCGCAATCGGCCTCATATGACGATTCTTATGGGGAGTATTGACCTTATATCAGGTATGGCTTTGAAAACTTTATTTAATTTTGGCAAACATAGCTTTGGTCATGACAACATGCATGTTTTCTCAAGTAGCGACATAGCCAAAACCTTTATGTTATTATGCTTGAAGTGTTATGTTGACAAGGAAGACAACTTGATGTATTATTCTTACCTTAATGTCTATGCCTTATATGTTTTGCATCTAAATTAGCATCAATTGTCTATTCTGTCAAAGCCTTTGCTAGCCAAACTCTTTGCCAAGTAGATTTCTGCTTGTGCATCCATACCCTGAAACCATTACCTTCAAATGAGTCCACCATACCTTCCTATTCGTGGTATTCCCCTACCACTCCTATAAGTATAGAATTTATGTGTTATCCTTAAATGTTCAAAATCTTCTGTTTTGTGCCTCTTGTTTAGCTCATGAGGAAGTAGTAGGTAATTCATGATCTTCTTAAGTTGGACAATTTTTACCCCGGGATTGCATGTCTAATCTGCAAACCCATAATACGAGGAGGAACTGGCATGGGTGCGCCCAGCTCGAAAGATAATATAACAAACAAACCCTCCTTCACGCTTGGTCTATGAGAAATCAGAAACTTTGGCAGTGATAAACAAAGGAGATTAAGGGGATGTGATCGTCCCCACTTGGGAGCCGTTCCTCGAAACTTGTCCATCTTGAGAAGTAATTGAGCTATCTATTAGCATTCGTTGACAAACTATGCATCGCCCCAAAATCTATTTTTATTCTGTTTGATTTAAGGATAGCACATGAGTTCTCCCTGCTTTCCCTTAACAAGGCCTTTCTTCCACCTTCTTGTTGAGTCAGTTGTCCCACTTCCTTCTTTTCTCTAAGAGAACAGACATTTGATGTTGATGAGGATTCATCCATATAAAGATGCATTAAGTTTTGCCTTGCCACATCCTTCTTGACATTATCTTTTGATAAGTAAGTTGTTTGCGAAAGCTTTGGCCAAGCAAGCATCTTCCTTTGTGTTAGCATTTGCACTTCATGACTATTAACATGTTCTTTCAAAAGCTTCAAATTGTTTCATTAAAAAGAAAGAGCAAGAGTGAAAGTTATTAGTTGTCCTTTGACCAAGGATATGTTTGCCATAATTTGATGAGTTTCCTCAGCCCTACTTTTGATTATAATTGTTATTACTTTCTCATAAGGGCCTTATGAGTTGAGGTTGCTGTTGAGGATACTTGAGTTTAATGAAGGAACCTTGATGCTTCTTGTCCGTATTCTATTTATCGACACTTCACTCTCTAAACTTGTGGACAGGTTTACTGAGCTCAGTATTCGCTTGGGGACAAGCGAGGTCTAAGCTTGGGGAGTTGATACGTCAAAAATGCATCACTATTTTATATAGTAATTCTTTCTTATTCATTGATATATTTCATGATATGATGCTATTCTTATGTTGTTTTGGCTTATTTTACACAGTTTGCAACTTTCCGGTGCCGAAGCAGCAGACGCAGGATTCAGCGGTAAAAAAGTGGACGCTGAGTTGCTGAAGAAGAATACCTCCAAATTACCTGAAAATCGACGGAGGCTATTTTCCAGAAGGATCACGAAGACACGCAAAAGAGCGACCAGAGGGGGGCCACAGGGTGCCCAGGCGGCCACCTGGCGCGGCCCCCACCCCTGGCCGCGCCGGGAGGGCGCCTGGACCCCCGGGGCCACTCCTGGATCCCCCCTCTGGCCTATATACTCTTCGTCATCCAAAAACCCTAAAGGGGGGAGAGTTTACAAAGTTCCGCCGCCGCCCCGTGGCGGAAACCTACAGAGAAGAAAAGCCATCTCTGGCGGGCAAATTCCGCCGGGGAGATCACCTCCCGGAAGGGGATATCGTCGCCATCGTCATCACCATCGTCACGGGCATCATCGAGACGATCGTCAACATCATCCCCATCATCAGCACCATCTCCACCTCCATCCAATCTCGTCTCACAATTGCAACTTGTGTTGTAATCCGTACTATCTATCCTCTCTACTTTATCAGTGTTGATTACTACTTTGTGGTGAATGCTATTGAGTTTTGTTGGAGAAATATTTTCGTGTCCAGATTGTTTATCATCTATTTATCCCCACTGATCATGATCTCTTTTATGTCTTGTGAGTAGTTACTTTAGTTCTTGAGGACATGGGAGAAGTCTAGTTGTTAGTAGTCATATGATGTTGAAGTAATATGTGTTGGTTGATATTTAAGTTGTGTTGTTATTTTCCTAGTGGTGTTGTGTGAGTCGAACACTCAACACTTCGCCTTATCAAGGACCTAGGGGAATACATTGTTTACAAAGAATGCTTACGGTGGGTTGCCGGAGTGACAGAAACCTAAACCCCAGTTTGCACGCTTTTGCACAAGGGAACAATGGATCACCGATCGTATTGCTATGGTTAGGCTTTTGCCTTAATTACTATCTTGTATTTGCGGATGCTTGCAAGATGTTTAATCGTAAGAGTGCACTTATCTTAGTCTAGAGGGTGTACTAGCATAGATCCACCCACTCAACACTTATCAACACAGCACATAGTACCGATACGGAATATGGCGAAAGCACATGACTACCTCTCCCGTGTGTCCTCAAGAACACTTTAGCCTTTATAAGTTCAATTGCTAGGCCTCTCCTTTGCTCAGAAAGGATTGGGCCACTCGTTACTCTCCAGTATCTTTTACTTTGCTCGCTTTTACTTTCCTGTTGCTTATACCAAGAAAACCCCTAAAAAGTTATCTTTCAGTGCTTGCAGTTATCTCCTTGCCAAAGTCAGTTGCTATTACCTTCTGCTCCTCGTTGGGTTCGACACTCTTACTTATCGAAAACGTTGCAATAGATCCCTTACGGTTGTGGGTCATCATGAAGACATTGGTCAAAGGAGGTTCCATAGACGGAGAAATCGTCCATGAAAACCTCCACAATCTCCTCACAGAAACCATGAAAGATAGAATACATACACCTTTGAAAAGTAGCAGGGGCATTGCATAAACCAAAAGGCATATGTCTATAAGCATAAGTACCGTAAGGACAAGTGAAAGTAGTCTTCTCTTGATCGACAGTATTAACATGAATTTGGGAGAAGCTGGAACACCCATCAAGATAACAAAAGTGAGTGTTTTTTATAACCTTTCAAGCATTTGGTCGATGAAAGGCATCGGGTAGTGGTCCTTCCTGGTCGCCTTGTTCAGTTTCCTGTAATCATTACACATTCTTTATCCAATAACAATTCTTTGAGGTATTAGTTCATTCTTATCATTAGAAACCACAGTCATACCTCCTTTCTTAGGAAAATAATGTACAGGACTTATCCACTTACTATCAACTATAGGATTGATGACACATGCGTCTAGAAGCTTGAGGACCTCGGTCCTAACCACATCTTTCATCTTCGGGTTTAACCGTTGTTGATGATCAACAATCGTCTTAGCATTAGGCTGAAGATTAATAGTATGCTAACAGATCAATGGGCTAATCCCCTTAAGATCATATAGGGTATATCCAATGTCGCCTTGGTGTTTACGAAGAGTTTTCAATAATCGCTCTTCTTCATATCCTGAAAGGTTAGCATTGATAATAATAGTATACTTTCTTTTCATCTAAATAAGCGTACTTGAGCATATCGGGAAGAGGTTTTAGATCAAACACCGGGTCTTCTTTTGGTTGTGATAGAATTCATAAACGCTCAACCGACAGGTTGTGCTTCAGGATAGCAGTTTGTCTCAAGAATATGTCATCTAGCTCATTCCTTTCCTGCATATGAATGTCATTCTCGTGGTCCTCCATAAATTGCTGCAAAGGGTCGTTAGGAGGAATAGCAATAGAAGCAATCTCTTCAATAATTTTATCATTACTAGGCAAATCAGTACCACGAGTTTGCTTGGAAAATTTAGAAAAGTTAAATTCATATGGCTAATTGAATTCAATGGATACTTTTCCTTTCCTGCAATCTATAATAGCTCCGCAAGTTTTGAGAAAAGGTCTACCGAAGATAATAGGGCAAAAACTATCTTGCATTGAACCAAGTACTACAAAGTCGGTAGGATATTTTACCTTTCCACATAAGACTTCAACATCTCGCACAATTCCAATAGGAGAGATAATTTCTTTATTTGCAAGATGAATAGTAACATCAGTGTCTTCAATTTCACATGGTAAAATTTCATTCATAATCTCTTGATAAAGTGAAAAGGGAATAGCACTAGCACTGGATCCCAAATCACATAGCCAATAATAATTATGATCTTCTATTTTAACAGATACAACTGGGGTACCTGAAATTGGGCCTTTATTCCTGGTTGTGACAAGGTTAGTGGAAACAACACAAAAATTTATAATGGAATCCTCAACATTACTAGTGACAAGGTATTTGACTAATGCAACTTGAGGATCGACCTTAATCAGGTCCTCATGTTCATCAGTCGTTCTTTCACTTTTGTTCACTATCCCCGTGACAAAAGAATGACCCTTATCTTTGTGGGAAAAGGGGGCTTCTCATATAAAACCGCAGGTAAGATAGGGTCAGCAACATTAATATCAACAGGTAATTCCTTAAAGGACTTATGGTGTTGATCCTCCTTCTTCTTAGAAGAATCAATATGAGAGGCAAAGTCTTTGCAAAAATCAATTATAAGTTGGGAATCAAGACCAATCTTAGCACAAAAGGTATTGAAGTAATCATTTTTAACATAGCTCTTAATGTAATCGTGCTCATAATTTATAATGGGTTCAATACCTTTGTCAATCACCCAATCTTCATCGTTCTTTTGGATCCTTTCAATTAGATCCCATCTATCTTCAACGCTTCTGTTTGGAAATACCCCGCTAGATGAGGCAAAAATCATATCTTTATCCTGACGAGAAAATCTTGCATAGAAATTTGTAAGAATAATTTCCTTGGGGAGCTCATGATTGGGACATTTGAGCATTAGGGATTTCAATCTCCCCAAGCTTTGGCGATACTTTCTCCGTCACGAGACCAAAAGTTATAAATATAGTTCATGTCTCGATGAATTTCATGAGGAGGATAAAACTTTGCATAAAAGAGAGGCATAAGCTCTTGCTAGTTTAATAAATGAGACTTATTGAGAAACTTATACCAATCCAAAGCCTTATCTTCTAATGATAGAGAGAATAATTTTCTCATGACAAAATCTCTGGATACACCTGCAAGCTTAAATAAGGAACATAATTCTGAAAGATATAGCAAGTGATCGCCTGGATGTCGGTCTCCTGCAAAACTATTAGCCATGACATAATCGATAATATCGGTTGGTATTTTAAAAGAAACAATTTCAGTAGGTGGGGGAGCCTTATCCACCACAACCATGCTGGGACGGTTCCCCACAAGGAAAGAACCAAGAGCAGAATTATCCATAAGGATGAAAAGTTGTAACAACAAAATAAAAACAACACGTACAGTGTGAAGGTTTCCTTACCAATTTCACTTACCAATAGCGCTACACTCCCCGGAAACGGCGCCAGAAAATGGTCTTGATGAATCACAAGTTTAGGGGATCTATCGTAGCCTTTTCGATAAGTAAGAGTGTCGAACCCAATGAGGAGCAGAAGATAATGACAAGTGATCTTGAGCAAGGAATAACTGCAAATACTGAAAGGTAACCTTTTATGGAGTTTCTAGAATAAGCAACAAGTAAATAAAAGGAAGTAAAGTAAATGATGGCAAGGAGCAGCAAGTTTCCCAATCCTTTTGAACACAAAGGATAAGCCAAAGGATCAAACTTATAAATACTAAAGTGTTCCTGAGGACACACGGGAGAGGTAGTCAAGTTGCTTTCGCCATATTCCGTCTAGAACTTTGTTTTGTGTTGATAAGTTTTGTGCGGGTAGACCTATGCTAGCACATCGCCTAGACTAATAAAAGTGCACTCTTATGATTAAACCTCTTGCAATCATCCACAAATACAGGAGAGAAATTAAGGTAAAACGTAACCATAGCAATAAACTCTAGGATCCAATACTCCCTCGTGCAAAAGTGTGCAAACTGGGGTTCAGGTTTCTGCCACTCCGGTAACCCACCGTAAGCATTCTTTATACACAGTGCATTCCCCTAGGTCCTTAAAAAGGCGAAGTGTTATGTAGTCGATGTTCACATAACACCACTAGAAGAATAACACCACAACTTAAATATCAAGCAACACATATTACTTCAACATCATATGACTACTAACAACAAGACTTCTCCCATATCCTCAAGAACTAAAGTAACTAATCACAAGACATAAAAGAGATCATGATCATAGGTGATAAATATATGGTGAAAAATCTGGTCATAACAATAATCCTCCACCAAAACTTGATAGCATTCACCACAAAATAGTAATCAACACCGGTAAAGTAGATGGATGAATAGTGCAAGGTACAACACGGATTGTAATGGTAAAGTGAGATGGGATGAAGATGGAGATGTTGTTGGTGATGGGTATGATGGTGATGATGATCTCGATGATGCTCGTGGAGATGGTGATGACGATGAGGACGATCTCCTCCTTCGGGAGATGTTCTCCCCGATGGAATCTGCCCGCCGGGAAGGTCTTTTCTTCTCTGGTGGTTTCCGCCTCTGAGTGGCGGTGGAACTCTCGATCTAACTTGCCCCCCTTAAGTTTTAGGTCATGAGGGGTATATGTGCCGAAGGAGAGCCCCCGGAGTGGGGCCCCTCACCAGGCGGCAACCTGGCGCGACCGGGGGAGGTCGCGTCACCAGGCCGCCTGGTGGCCAGGTGGCCCCTCTCCGGGTGCCCCTTCGCGTGCCTTTGTTAATTCTTCAGAAAACGCTTCCCTGAAATTTTCAGGTCATTTGGAGATGTCCTGATATGTCCACTCTGCGTGCACTTTTCCCGCTGACTCGTGCGTCTGCTGTTTTGACACCGGAAAGTTGTAAACTGTGTAAAACAAGCCAAAACACCATGAGAACAACATCATAATATGAAATATATCAATGAATAGAAGTAAATTATGAGACAAAATAGCGATGCATTTTGGACGTATCAGTTGGGCAATGTTCATCACGTCATTCATTTAATGAGGTGACCTCATAGTCAATTGACTTGATTGTCCATGATTGCGAAACACATTCATCAGTTGACAATGAACTAGTTATCGTGAGAGGCTAACTAGGAACTCTGGTTCTTTCTATACAACACATGTAACACCCTCACTGTCAGTGAACAGTAATCATCTTGTTAATCAAAGGTTGATGTTCCAAAATTCTTGCTTTGATCAACCATGATAATCTTGGACAACTACAAAGTCAAATTTCCCTTTTTGATGAATATTAAAAATAGGCGACAATATTACAACTTATTATTATACAATGTTGCAGCAACTTCTGCTTCATTGTTACTTTATGCTTTATATAAACTGTTGGCTATTCTCTTCTTGTGCTTGAAGACTCGTCGGAAGATGCTAGTATTCGATAGGCCTAGCTTCTTACCCTTATTCTGATTTCTATCTTGCAGTCCACTATATATAGCCTCCCTTTTCCATTTGATACAATGCATAAATGCTTAGTAGCGGACGTAAGACTCGCGGGTATGCTAGATACTCACCCTTGCTTTATTTCCGCCTTTTTTTTCCTGATCGGCCGCTGCAGTCGACGTTGGAGCCCAGAAGCAGGAGATCCCCGATTCCGACCACCGCAACATGAAGATCCCTGATGCCTTCTACGACGTCGAGTTCCCCTTTGACCAGGAGTAGTTTGGAGGTTCCCAGGCAGGAGGCCTCGCCTTTTTGATCGAGTGTTGTTTTTGTGCTAGCCTTCTTAAAGCAACCTTGTATTCCTTGTGTCTGTACTCAGATACTATTGATTCCGCTGAATTTGTGCTCTCGAGCTGTTGTATTCGACCCCTCGTGGCCCCTGGCTTGTATTAAACATCTTGTATTATTTTATTTGTAGAGTTGTGTTGCGATATCTCACCGTGAGTCCCTGATCTCGATCGTGTACCTTGCGTGTATGATTACTGTACACGGTCTGATTTTGGGGGCGTCACAAGTTGGTATCAGAGCCGACTGCCTGTAGGACATCCCTTCCAACTCCTTGGTCGAAGTCGAGTCTAGTCTTTGCAAAACTACTTTACTAACAGTGTCGTGTGGCTTATCGGCCGACGTCGCAAACTTGGTGGTATTAGGATCCTTTTTCTCCGTTCCTTTACTCTGGGATTCTACTCTCTTATCCTTTCGGGTAATTTTGCTAACTCTGACATTAGGATCTCGTGACTACTTCCTCCCGGAGAGCCCCTCATTCCAGATGATTGTTTGCTTCGCCCGAAGATGTCGAAGATACTCTCCGATAAATTCCCGAGAACCTACGTGTTCATCGCCTTTGCAATCCCCTTCCACCGATAATGTCCGTATGGATAATTACCTCCACCTCCCGATCTGGAAATCATAATTCCCTTGTACTTAAGCATCGAATTATTCCGACGCTTCTATGATCCGATGCCTTTGCATTCTTTCTCCTTCTAGTTGAGTGATGATACTCTCCTCAGATTCTTTGCGAACCACCCGACCTTTGGTGGGTTCTTATCTGACTATTCTTACATGCCTTCTCCCATATGTCAATTGGATCCATCGTGTGAAATACCATCCTTGCCCTTGATGATTTGTGTTATCATCGACAACCTCCCTTGACTCTCTTCCAATACAACTTGGTCGTGTGTATCGCGCTCATTTTTCCCTTGGGAATGATATACACCTGATACTTGTGTATCATCACATTTTACTTTTCATTGGTCTGTTTAACCTTTCTTGTGATCATTATAACCTAAGCAGTGATAACCCCCTGCTGATGTAAACACCTCGGTGTGCAACCTCGCCAGTAACCCCTTGTTGCCATTGTTGATGAATTTTCGGTAACCACCGATGGACGAGAACTTTTCCAATTGGTCCGCCTCGTCTTAACGAGCAGGAAAATGGTTCTGAATGTCCACTGCTCCTGGTATCGATGTTGTTGCCGACATAGCTGACAAGCTGTTCTCTGACAAACCTTGCATCGTGATCGCTTGGTATGTCGCCACCTTTCTTATTCAATGTGGGCACATAACCCACAGTTCCACAGGATCGAAACCCGACTCTTGTTATCTACCTTGTGATATTCAGTCCGATATCAGACGCATTGCTTATGTCTGATGCTTTGGACCCATGTTCATCATCCGTTATCGATGTCGAATGCTTGCATATCCGCTTGAAACTTCGCATGCCTTACTTTGTTCTCTTGATGTATTTCCCTGAGATTAAACTTGAGAGACACTATGTACCCTATTCCCTTGGACCACCCCGGTTGATTAACTTGGTACCGATCCGTCCCCCTTAAGTTTTATCTCCTATCCTATTCGTAAGTGCGATGAAGCCCCCGAAAGAAGGATGACCACTCATAGAGATGCAGTGATGCAGAGAAATGAAGACATCAACGAGATGGATTAAATTCATCGAGAAGGACAACAGGAACCAGAAGATTCATTAGAATACGAAACCGAAGCTTTAACCCTTACACTACCTTTTAATTCTTGGGACGAGAATTCTTTGTAGTGGGGGAGATTTGTAACACCCTCACTGTCAGTGAACAGTAATCATCTTGTTAATCAAAGGTTGATGTTCCAAAATTCTTGCTTTGATCAACCATGATAATCTTGGACCACTACAAAGTCAAATTTCCCTTTTTGATGAATATTAAAAATAGGCGACAATTAAAACTTTGCCCAAAAATGGTGAAACCAATTTTGTAAACTGCACAATAATCACTTGATCATGTCCTTGTGGTTTTGGGAATTTATCAAGCTTTAACATAAATGCAACAAATAAAAAGAGTAGCCAAAAATCCCTTTTCATCAATAGAATAATTAAAACAAGTGCTAAATGGATTTATTTTGGCCCCAATCTTTTTGTACCATCTCTGAATATTGCAAAGTAATTGTTTTGTCCAGTTGCACATTTTACAAAAACCCATTTAGTGGATAAACTAAATAAAACAGAAAAGAAAAATAAAGAAAACAAAACAAAAAAAAGATGGCCCAGGCCAGCTGGGCCTAGTGCCCAGCCAGTCCAGACCGGCCCACCCCCCCAGCCCACCTTGCCACCCCCAGGCGCCCTAGGTCAAAAGAGGCCCGAGCAACCACCCCATGTCTCGCTCATCTCCCTCACGCCCGACCCCCCACCCCCGATCCCCTTCCCACCCCTCGATCTGGATCGAAGAACGGCGCCCCCCTTCCCTCCGGTCGCCGTCGGCCCTCCCGCCGCCGTGCAGCACCACTGCGAGACGCCCCCTACCCCCACGCCGACTGCTCCCTCGGCCGCGGTCGCCCCTGCAGCCCGGCTCCTCCTCGCCGTGACCGCCCCAGCTGCCGGGCCGAGCGTGCCATCCCCCGGCCGCGGCCGCCCCCTGGCGCCACGGCCCCTCGACGCCGCCCCCACGCCCTTGCCACCCCGGCGCGACACCGCCCCCAAGCCCCTGCCACCCCGGCGCTCTCCGCCCCAGCCGCGACGCCACCCCTCCGTGTGAGCTCCATGGCCATGTTCCCCTCCCCCTCTCGCACCCCCTATGCTGCCCCCCCCCCCCCCCCCCGCTTCCCGCCGCCGGCCGCGTCTTGCCCGTCGGGGCTCACCGGAATAGCCACCGTCGGCGCCGTGCCATGGACAGAGGGCAAACCGCCACTCCCCACTGACGTGTGGGGCCCCACCCCCAATTAGCCCCCTAATCACTGTCAAAAAAAATAAAAGAAATAAAAGAAAACCTCCCACTAGTCTATTACATGTGGGGTCCCCTGTGATGTTTAATTAAATTTAATGTTTTAACTTGCCACTTGGTATGACATGTGGGTCCTCTCTGCTTTATTCAATTAAATAAGATGATTTAAATACCCCTGTCTATGACATGTAGGTCCCACCTGTTAGGCACTGTTCTGGATAAGGTTGTGGATAATGTTGCTAGTTAATAATAAAAGAAAATTCGGAAATTAATTTAAAATGATTACAACTTTGAAAATCAATATCTTTTAAACCGTAACTCCGATGAAAATAATTTATACATCAAAATTGATCAAAAAAATATCACGGTTATGGATACGCTATCCGTATGTCTACCACCCCCCTCTAACATACCGAACATCAAACCGTCCCCCTCCGAACCGGCTGTCTGATGATTGCCCGATACCGTTAAACTATACGGATGAATTTATTCTGAACACGAAAGTTGTTCAGAATGGATCAACTAACATGGATACACCTTTCACATGTTTTTCGGATGTCCACGACACCTCCGGCATGGTACCTTCCTCTCCGGACACCCTGTCCGATAATCACCCGGAGCTGGCAGTTCATCCCCGGATGAATTCCCGCCCCGAGCATAATACATTGCACTGCGTTAGAACACCGTTAACATCTCATGTGTCATGTCATGCACCTGTTTGTACTATGCTTGCTTTATCTTTACTGTTTCCTCCCCCCTTATTCTTCGATAGACCTCGCTTCTACCGCCGACTACACCGTTGCCGAGTACGACTACTTCGTCGACGACCGTACCCCTACCGTCGAGCTTCCAAGCAAGCAGAGCCATTTTCCTTCCCCAGATATCGCCTATCTTTCCGTACATTTCTTGCACTAGGCATTGTTACTGCTGCTACTACGTTACATTCCTATTCATTGCTTAGCCTGTCATTGTCACCTCTTGATGTAACTTCCTTTACCCTATGTTGCCTATAAATATATATAATATTCAGCAGTAAACCCTGCGCATTGTTAGCTAGGTTTAGAATAGCGGGCCGTGATCACTCTGGTGAGTGAACGCGGATTACCAAATATTATAACTGCAACAGGTACGGATCAATGCAGACCCCCTAGGGGACCTACAACGGCGAGACTCTGCCGAGTCGCTTCGGGTTTGACTTACGAGTGGACGGACTCGTCTTTCACTCTCGTCGGCTCAGTAGCGTAGCATCACTGGGATGATACGATGGTATTCCTCTTTAGTTCATTCCGCTGGTGTCTCGGCACCACCGGGGTGATACGAGAATATTCCTCTTTAGTTCATTCCGCTGATGTCTCTGTCGAACCTCTTCAAGTGTACCATCGAGGGTGATTCCTCCTGGTTTCACTTGATGGTAGGCACTCGAATCAACTGATGTCCTTACAGGTAAGGAGTCGGGTGACCCAACGGTGCCTGCGCAGGGTATCTTAGCGGAACGACAGGTCAGGTGTATTCCACCGGTGTGCGGCGGGCCTGGTACTGTTCGTGGCCGACAGATATCCTGTTGTACGAAAGTCGAGCTCTTCGGAGAAAACGCGAGACAAGGTAAGGAGACGGTTCACCTTGTTGGTAACCGCACGAGTTGGTGGGACGTCAGGGCAGGCACCGATGTTACTGGTGGTCCTGACTGCTGTCGTTGTCCGCGACTCATTCAATAAGGGGCAACGATAACGGTTGTCTCGACAGAAAATTAATAAAATGCTTAATGGGTTCGGCGGATGACTTGAGTAGCCTTTTGGCTTGTCCGCACTACCTATACGTGGGATTACGGTGTGGGCCCTCCGCGTTGTGGTCTCGTTCGAAAGCTCTGAAAGACGTCCAGTTCAGCATTGTGGCCGGGACTGATCGTCACCTGTGGTGTACGGATCTCCCGCCTCACAACGACCCGGAGAGCGAGGGGTGATAGGCCCATGACCCCCTTGCACTTAGGGCTGTAGACCGGCGGGGACCTCTCTGATGAGCCGTAGGATGGGCCTCGGCATGTCGGATAGCCTCGGTGGGGTGTTCCCTAACAAGGTGTACGCCACCCTGGAGATCCGAGCGTGTAGTATGACACCAGTGCACCCCTGCAGGGAGTTTAATCTATTCGAATAGTCGTGTCCACTGTAACAGGACGCTTTATGCTGAAGCCAGACTCTACTACTACAAACTACTACTATTAAACTGTTGGTTCCGGGTTTTCTTCCTCGCGGGGAAGTCGAGGAGGGGATCTCGGAGGCTTAGATAATTATTACAACTTCTTATTATACAATGTTGCAGCAACTTCTGCTTCATTGTTACTTTATGCTTTATATAAATTGTTGGCTATTCTCTTCTTGTGCTTCAAGACTCATGGGAAGATGCTAGTCTTCGATAGGCCTAGCTTCTAACCCTTATTCTGATTTCTATCTTTAAGTCCACTATATATAGCCTCCCCTTTCCATTTGATACAATGCATAAATGCTTAGTAGCGGACGTAAGACTCACGGGTATGCTAGATACTCACCCTTGCTTTATTTCCTCCTTTTTGTTTTGCCTGATTGGCCGCTGCAGTCGACGTTGGAGCCCAGAAGCAGGAGATCCCCGATGCCGACCACCGCAACATGAAGATCCCTGATGCCTTCTACGACGTCGAGATCCCCTTTGACCAAGAGTAGTTTGGAGGTTCCTAGGAAGGAGGCCTCGCCTTTTCGATCGAGTGTTGTTTTTGTGCTAGCCTTCTTAAGGCAACCTTGTATTCCTTGTGTCTGTACTCAGATACTATTGATTCCGCTGACTTTGTGCTCTCGAGTTGTTGTATTCGAGCCCTCGTGGCCCCTGGCTTGTATTAAACAGCTTGTATTATTTTATTTGTAGAGTTGTGTTGTGATATCTCACCGTGAGTCCCTGATCTCGATCGTGTACCTTGCGTGTATGATTACTGTACACGGTCTGATTTTGGGGGCGTCACAACACATATATCATTGTTTCACTAATACAATTCTAGCACAGTATGAAACTGGTTGTAATTTATTTAGATATACTTAAATAATCATATATTATTTGCCTCTTGAGCATATATCCAACACTTTTTGCATTTCGCCCCAACACCCTCGGCTTCTTCACCGACGGGTCGACTTGGCCAACACCTTGGGGGCAGTGGCTACAAGAGCACGTACTATCCCGACGGCCGCGAAGGCCGCTCTGGACGATGACAATGCCCAACAGCTTGCAGGGAAGGGCGATGGAGGCTAACCCCAACACGATCGCGACATGGACGGCGATGATCGTTGTTTGAGGGGTTGGGGTGGTTGATTACGCGTCACCTCGACGGTGATGAGGGACGGCTGGGAGACATCCACAGCGACGCTACAGGGGCAGGAAAATGTCAGACGGAGCGGGCAGAGGGGGATCTACGGTGGCGGAGGAAGTGGAAAGTGGGAACTGTCGCGCGGAAATGTTCGTCTCGCCAAATCTCGCGTGTGATACATGGCACTGGCGGATCAGCTCCCACCCCTGTTTCTAAAGGCCAAGGGGGGCTTTTTCCTATGCCCCTTAAAAAAATTAAAGGTCGAGCGCATATAAGGGGTTTGTTCAGGTCGCTTTTTTCACGCAAAACTGTAAAATATCGGTTATTTTATAGTTCAGTGTGATATAAATGATCTGCTAGAGATGCTCTAAGAGCATCTAACCGTTCCCAAATAATTTAATTTGGGCGGCACTACGATCATCCGATCTGAGCTCTAGAATTATCGGTTGCATGTGTAGCCGTGTTAAATGGAGATAACTAGAGCCATTTGATAGCTCTTATGTGCACATCCGCAAGATGACCATCCTTTGCAACAAGAGCTCTCAATCCATTGCGACAAAATCTCGGTTGCCACCAACCGATTTTTCTCGTCTCAACACTCTGTAGCCCCCTCTTTCGCCTTGCAACAATACGCATGTTGCAAAGCAACAAGGGGTCATTTGTAGCAATGGTTTTTCCGCTTCTCCACACTCTGTAGCCCCCTCTTCCGCCTTGCAACAAGATGCATGTTGCAAAGCTTCATTTGCAACAAGGGATCAGTTGCAGCAACAGTTGTCGTCACCGTTGCAAGAGCTCATCTATGTCGTCATCATTGAGCATCATTGTTGTTCACCACCACTGTTGTGAAGCCACAAAGTCCTTGTTGCAAGAACAGTCATCTCACGATTCGTAGGAATGAATCCAGCCCTGCGTGAGGGAATGGAAAACTATATGGTGAATGATAAAAATGATCTGGCCAGTTAAACGTTTGATATTGTGCTCTATAATGCATGTACTAGTCACCACCAAGTCTTTACAAAGCGTTGACGAGCAAGTAGCACGACAGGAAACCCATCTCAAAACACAGAATTCTCAACATAAGAACGAAAGGCAAGACATGCTAGAGTCAGCTGCTGATTCCTCACGGAACGACAGTCAGATTCATGATTCAACTGTGTAGTTTGGACATTTACAGAGCACACAAATGGTTGGAACTAAGACGATTTTACTCTACAGTATATTCATTTGAGTGGATACCTAAAATTGCTTGTCGCCCAGCTGTTCTGCCAAAACTTGCATCTCCATGCAATGTCATATATTGGAGATTCATGGTTAACATTTCATGGCTCATGTTCTTCGTTTTCCTGACTTGATTCCCCTGCTTTCTCCGGCTCCCTTTCTTTATTGTGCTGCATTAAGATTGGTTAAAGGAGGAAGAATAGCATGAAATGTAGTTGATTGCCTTGCATGAAATTGTTTGATGACTAATACAAGAAGCAAAACTCAAAAAATGACTGGTACAAATTCAAGTTAAGAGTTACAGCAGCCTCAGGTATATCACTTAATGTTCAGTAACAATGGACTACCTTTTTTTAGATGAGCCATATTTACCAAAAATGAAATTCTGCTAGTTATTTGTCCAACTTAAATAAAAAGGCTTAAGAAGTATAGAGAAGTAAGTAAGGGTTACCATTAAGCAATAACAGGGAAGCCTTAGCAGTATAAAAGCTCATTTCCTCCTAAAATCACTTTCCTCATTCTCTTATCAATTTATCATATATTTTCTTAACTGTGTATTTCAGTTATTAGTGAAATTCAAACTATCCACTGAGCCACATATTTTACTGTATAGGCATATATAATTACAGTTGGTTTGATGGTAAATGTGATGTTATGCTCAACAGCTCCAATGGTCCAAATTCAGAACAGCAGCACCAGCAATGTACCTTTGGAATAAGGCCTTCTGCAGACATCAACTCATACAACTTGCGCATAATTGTTTCCTCTTCAACCTATATAAAATGATAGCAATTGATTACTAAAGAAATACCCGAGATTCCTTCTTAATATAAAAGCTTAGTATGTTTACACAACTCACCTGTAGTTTATGCAACTCATGAGACATTGCTCGGTATGTTTCCATTAGGGCATGATTTTGCTTGTCCAAATGCCTACAAATCCTTTTTATGTTACATAATCACCTGAAATCGTTAGGGTTAATATGACGCTAAAGGATAGTCAAGATGCTGTACCTGGACATTTCAGCAGAGTGCTTTGGTTCCATTATCACCACAACTTTACCTTGCTTCTCCTCTACTTAATAAAATGCAAGAACACCCACCCCTCTTGACGGAAAAAACACTTGATACTGCTCCCTGCAAATTATTTGGACAATTAGATAATTATATCAAATCAAGCTAAAAGCTGTCCTCGGTATACTGTAAATTTTACCAACAGTGAAGGATCCATAAAATGATGAAAACCAGTACCAAAGTTTTGAACAGCTATGTAAGTTACAATGAACTAAACAGAGCAGAAGTAAATAACTAGTATGATACTTGAATCTCATGCTTATGATAGCAATACACACATAAACATGACAATTGAGTATGCTGATAGATAAAAAAAATCCACACCCAATTAATTAGACTGGCCCCATTAGACAGTCACTACTGAACATCTCCACAGCAATTAGCTTACTAGTACATGGGCACTCCAGGGTTACCTGACTTATCTAATAAGAGTCACCATTACCAAGTTACCAGATTGTTCAGTGCACGCTGTGTTATCAACTGTACAAGTGCATTACTGTTGTAGCCGACGTTGGCTACGTAGGTTGTAGGGTGGGTTACTTGCTAGATGCAGGGGTTGTCGCTGTTTAGGCGCTGTGGTACTGTAGAAGGATAGTGGGGAAAGATCGAAGAATTAGAGGGGTAGAAGAGAAGCATAGGTAGGAACTAGATATTTCATTGCCTGCCTCCTTACAAGGGGGATACATCCTTATATAGACCCTTTAGGTCACCCTAGATACTTCTAGACTGGGTTGGGTTCATCTAAGAGACAATTGAACCCTGCCCACAAAGAGACTCTTCTACCAGGACACATAACACTCTCGATACTTCTAGACTAGGCTGGGTCATCTAAGAGACAACCAGACCCTTCCCACAAACAGACTCTTTTACTAGGATTACTAGGGCACAAACACCCTGGATACTTCTAGGCTCAGCTTAATAGATAACTGGACTCAGATGCCACAACAATAACACATATCTAAAAAGTTTTGTCATGTAAAGAATGCATTGCAATGTACCCCTAGTTCAAAATACCACCATGTGCAAAATTCCTCCATACCTAAAATGCACCGGTACAGATACGTATCAGTATCAGGCCGATAGGATACATGAATTCGGCCTTTTGGAAAAGCCAATACAGGGATGTGTTTTACTATTTTTTAATTCACAAAAAAAATGTATAGAAGCTAGGAAGTAGGAACAGAAGATTACCTTCTTATTGGCTGTGGATGCCGAAGCAGCTCCAATCCCCTCCAACTGACAATGCTGATACCCTGTTCCAACTTCAAGTTCCAAAGGGGTAGAATTAGACTTTTAGTAAGTGTAAAATGAATATGAGCATCAAATCAAATCATCAGCTCGTTGTACATACATCATGGTATAACATGAAAAGTGGTTTCTGAAAATCAATCAGCTAACATACAAAAGGAGAACGGTCAATTTAAACGGCACTAATATTTTAGGTCTGACTGTTAAAATCAACAACACAGCATAACAGTACCATTATTCCGAATCATAAACAAGATTTGGGATGTTTATCATGCCAACAATACCACTGGTATTAATGTGTTAACCAAATTCGGCCAGTATAGCCAAGACAAAGCTCCTGCTCTTTCAAATTACATGTTACTGCTAAGCTTTGATTTCAGGTCAAGACGGTGCACCTACAACAACTTAATCTTTTTCCTTTTCATATACCATCAACCATTGCATGTTTCGCTGCTAACATGTTTAAACAAAAACATTTGCTCGTCTGGAAAAAAAGCAACCGCAATTTGTAAAGATTTGACCCTAGAAGCATTATCACAAACACCAATCAAGCAAAATCCTTTCACATGTAAACTTTAACATGCACTCGAAAAATCATGCAGCAAGTACACATCAAGGAATAATCACATTACATTCTCACAATATGAAATCTACAGCAAGTACAGGGAAGGACTCTTCTTTCTCTTTCTTTTTTGACGGGATGACGGGAAGGGGTTTTTTTTACGGGAAGGTCCTACCTCTATTAATTTTAGAGAACACATATCGGTGAAAAAATCTATATATTTATTTTAATATTACTTCCTCCATTTTATTTTATGTTAATTATCGTTGAAACAGATGTATCTAGCACTAAGAAACAAAGATATTAAAAAAACAAGACTATAGTTATGATGGTAGGTTTGATATATCATTCGTTCGTTTCGCCTTCTTCGTAAAGGCGATTTTTTCACTTCTAAGTACCTTTCTTTATCTTAAACCGAAACGTTTTTCACCTTCTTCGTAAAGGCGATGAAGAAAAACAGTTTTCCATTATTGGTGTTGCTTTATCTTCACGCGACCTCGTAGGTCTACTCTACAGTGAGCATCTGCACCGACTGCCCTCTATCGTCATCCTCACCCCCCCCCCCCCCCCTCCTCCACATGCGCCCCTGCGACTCCATTGCCCAGTCTTGGCGACATTGTCGACGTATGAGTGTCGACACCAGCATAACAACAGTCCAACGTTAGGATCTCGTGAGCTCTGTGATTTGACTCCCTCCTCTTTCACGTGTGCCCCATGATGTACAAGCATGAATGCTTAGACTTACTTGTATGATGACATCCTCATTTGGACAAGCAAAATCACTCCCTAATGGAAACATACCGAGCAATGTCTCATGAGTTGCATAAACTACAGGTGAGTTGCGTAAACATACTAAGCTTTTATATGCTGCCTATCCCTTGCATAGTTGTGTAAGACACAACACGCATTAATAAGTCGTATCTGCAAATATTTAGTTCATAATCAAAGAAGGAACACATGATGGCCCATATGAAAAACTAAATGTACATGTGTTACCTGGTCCTCTATGCCAAAGAAAGAACAAGAACGCAAGAAGGCCCATTTTTTCTTCAACAAGCCAAAGGTTCTCTTCACAACATTTCTAGCACGAGCATGGCGCAAGTTATACAGATCTTTTGCATTTTGGGGTTGTTGTTGACTTGCAACCCACTCTTTTAAGTGGTACCAAGTGGACCTGAATGGCGATAGAAATCCAGGTCGTAAGTTAGCTAACAGTTAAATATGAGAAATGAAAAGCAAAGAAAAAGAGTCATACCCTGTGGTACAACAAATGCATCTTCACGATCGATTCTCATAGCATCTTTTGAGCACTCTGGAGTCCGATGACGAACCCTCCCAACCAGGTAGAACATAGAGAAATTTTATGTTCCAATCAACCACACCTAGCATGTTAGTGGTGATATCTTGGTGCCTATTCCTATACCTCTCTTTGTCAGCAGCATTGACTAACACATGAATATGACACCCATCAAGTGCTCCAAGTGCATTAGGAAACCACTTCCACTTGTAATCATCAGGAGGTGTGATAGAAGGATCGGGAAGCTTGATAAACTCCCCAGTTAGAGACAGGATGGCTGATAACACAGTAGAGAAATGCCTACTGATAGTCTCTAAAGATCGCTGGTACGTGCCACCCAACATCTTCATTTCAAGTCCATGTCCAACAACTTGTAAGAACATAGCAACACTTTCTTCTACCATCACAAACATGCTATCTTTGAGATCACACTTCTCACGCAACATAGCACAAAGATCATGGAAGTTTCTTTTAGTTAAGCGTAGCTTATCATAGCAAGTTGTCTCAGACCCGTCATAAGTTTGTTTCAATATATACTTCCAATATGCAACTTTTTCCTCCTCGTCATCGAAGCATCCGAGGTTCCTCGATGCCCTTTGAGAACTAAGATAAGCAAATGCTACACATGACATTTCGAAAAACTTCTTTATCAGCAATATCATTTTTATTTTTCTTCTTTTGTTCTCTTCAGTAATGTAGGCAACCAACTCTTGCTGAGACATGATGAAAATAAGCTACAATGCACACACCAGTTGTCCATGAATTATTCAGAGCGTTCAGACATAATAATCACACAGCAACAGATGTACGCATGACAAAACAAAATCAGACTTTCAGCCTTCATAACAACAAGTGTACAAATGATACTATACCTGCACACCACGGAAATTCAAGGCTCCTAAATTCCCTGGAAACCTGCATAGTTCAAACAAATCAGATTTTTTTAGTCAACACACAAATCTGAAACAGCGAGGAGGGCCAGAGGGAGAGGGAAAGACGGGCCAGAGGGAGGGCCAGAGGGAGTGGGAGACTCCCGCCGTCGTTCCCCTGCTGCCGCTGTTCCCGTACGGGTCGCCGTCATTCCCCACCATGGAGGGGCCGCACCATGGCAGGTCTGGGGAGGGAGAGGAGGACCAGAGGGAGAGGAGGGGACGGACGGGGGAGGGAGAGAAAGGACGGGCCTGCGCCGGCGCCGCCGCCGCCGGTTCCTTCCAGTCGCGAGCAAGGAGGTTTCCGAGCCTTTTTCCGAGCTCGTACGCTCGGAAACTTGTCGCGAGGGATGTGCCAATTTTTCAACGCTATGCACCAGTCGACCGGCCTAATTTTGATTGGTCACCCGTGAGTCGTTTGATTTATCCGATCTGTTCCGTTCGATTCAATCCGTTATGTCATCGTCTTTTTTTTTCCTTCGTTTTCGTTTTCTATCTGGCACCGCCGCACGGCAAAAATGCTCCCGCACGTTGCCATTGCGACCGAGGCATCGGGCTCGCAGCACCGTCGCCCCTCGTCGTTGCTAGTCCCCAGTCATGGTTGGAGTTTCCAACTCCCCCGCCGTTGTGGTTGCAGCTTCCCGTGTGACCGTATGTAGCTTGCTGAGAACGGTTGCAACTCCTTCGTGCTCCTGTTTGCAGCCTCGCCAAGACAGGCGTGGTCGGTTGCAACTCCAGCGTACACAAATGTAAGATTTGCTCGTGTGTGGTTGTAGCAAAAACATCAATGATTGTAGCAAAAGTGTATAAAGGTTGCAACAAAATCATCGCCTCGCTGTCGAGGTCACAGCTCCGCCGTGATGGATGTAGCAAAAACTCTCAACGATGGTAGCAAAAAACAAAACGATTGCAGCTTGACGCCTGGTAAAAAAAATCTCAGATTTTCCTCGGATATTTACAGTTGTCGCCGGTTGAATGAATGATGTAGAATACATCATCGGTAATAGCAAAAACAACCAATGGTTGCAACAAAATCGTCGTCTCGTGAGATAAATATAGCAAAAAATCCTCAATGATAGTAGCAAAAAGGAAAAAATACAAATGGTAGAAGCAAAAAGTTTCATCGGTTCCAGCAATACATGTCAGATATTCCTTTAATATTCTTTGTACATTGTCTGTTGTAGCAAAAAATGCCAATTTATCTGTTGTAGCAAATTGCAACACTGATTGTAGCAAAAAACAATGTCGCCTCGCCGGCGCACGCCGGTCGCCGGTTACAGCACCTCCGATGGAAGCAAAAAACAGCACGTCGGAGCCATTGTAGCAAAGTTGTTAATCAATAGTAGCAAAAACACAAACGATGAAACAAATATTTAGCCGTTTGCAGCATTACATGTAGCAAACAAAAGTCCAGATATTTCTCGGGTATTTGCCGCCGTCGCTGATTGAGTGAATGAATGTAGCACAAAAACAACATCGTTCGTAGCAAAAAAAACAATGGTTGCAGCAAATCGTCATCTATTTGCAGCTCCACTGTGATGGATGTAGGAAAAACACTCACCGGTAGTAGCAAAAATATATAATGGTGGAAGCAAAAATTAATATCGGTTGCAACATTGCATGTAACAAAAAAAATCAGATATTCCCCAAATATTCAGCCTATGCAGCAAAATCGAATGTCGGTTTCAGCAAAAATAAAGAATGTTTGCAGGAAAAAATGCCATTGTATCTCGGCGGCACCGCCATCCCCATGCTCGTCGTTTGTGTGTTGCATCTCGCCGTCGGGAAATTAAGGAGGCGACGACAATGGATGCTTCCTTCGGAGGAGAGGAAGGAGGTAGGAGGATATGGCGGACGTTTGGTGGTGGGGGCCATGGAGACGGGAAGCCGACAACAGGGACGGGACCGGTGGCGAGGTCCACGACGACGGGGAGGATGGAGGAGGAGGAAGCCATGGTGGCTCAACGGCCGGGAGAGGGAGGAGGACTAGGATATGGCGGCTCGCGTCGTGGAGGAAAGAAGGAGAAAGGAGAGAGATTCTTTCTAGAGGTAGAAGACGACTTTAGAACGAGCGAAAAAAAATGTTTGAAGAGAATATAAGGTGGGCCTCCATAACCTATGGACTTGTTGGGGGACGTGTGGTCTGTTAGATCAAGTCTGATCCAACGACACAGATGCGACCGCCTTAAGTTCCGTCGGTGTGACATCCCGGAATTTGGAACTTTCTTTTTCCAAAAACTTTTCTGATTTATTTCTGGATTTGCCATTTGATTTTATTTGATTTTGAGCACCTCTTTGGACTTGAAATTGAGCATATTTTCTTTCCATGCTCAAGTATCCCTTGATTCCAAGACCTTTCCAATGTCATTCCATGGATCCATCCCATCCAAGCCACCATTTTATTCAAACCATATATTCCTTTTTCAATAAAAGGGATATTCCAATTATTTAAGGTTTGTGAAGCAACCCCTATTTATATTACTCCATAAATCCCCAAATAATTCCCACCTATCTTTGATGTCATATCTTGCCAAATTCTCCAAAAACATTGCATGTACCAAGTGGATTTTTCCTCTAGAAAAATTCATTTGTCTGTGGGGGCAGAATGTAGCCTTGTGAAGGGAGTGCTATTTCTCTTGATCCATTGCTGGTGAAACTTTTTTTGCAACCTCATCTGATCATAGCATTGGACTACACCAAATTCCACCATCAATTGCCTAGACAAACTCCCACAATAAATTCCCAAAGTTTGGATGCAGCAAGGGGGCATTGTGAAGCAAGTGCATGATAGGGGATCCCATTTGCCTTGAAAATTTTTGTGCCTATTCCCACACCCAAATGACTCCACCAAACCAAGTTTGAGACAAATCCCATCATCCAAGTGAGTGCATCATCACGTGTAAGATTCTGGTCAGCGGGACACCTTGTGAAGCAAGTGCTAGCTAGGCTTGTCCAATGGCCATGAAATTTTACACACATGTGCACACCACCAAATAACCTCACTCCACCAATTTTCAGCCAATACCAACAATCCTATGAGATGCTAGATTCACCTTTGCATTCTGGCCTATTTGGACATTTGCAAAGGAAGTACTAGCTACATTGCTGCATTTGAGGTGAAACTTGGTACATCTACTCACCCTGGTGTATGATTAAGCTCAGCAAAAAATCATGCTTAGGGGATCAATGTGCAAGCCATACCACAACACAAACACCTTCACCCTCGTTGCCACATTTGCAAAGGAAATGCCATGTGTATTTGTCCATTTGAGCCCAAACTCCACAGAACCATAGTCCTTCCTATCCTAAGCCCACAAGACAAACTCACCTGGCCCCTCTCTCCAACATGTGATCTTATCTTCTCCCCCAAGATTGTTGCATCAAACTTTACATGGGGGTCCAGCTCACCCAAGTGGTCCATTTGGCCAACCAAGCATACCACAGTGATCAGCGTCGAAAGGACTACACACTGGACAAAGTTGGCCACGTTGAAACCTCCCCTAGATAAACCTTCCCTTGGTGGCTGCGCTCTCGGCTGCATCAGTCGTGCTCTGGCCGCGCTCCGCGCGTGCCTGACAGGTCCCCATCGCGCTCCAGTGCGCCCCTATCACCTTCTTCATGTCTAGCCGAGTCGCACGGCTTTCTGCAGCCCGCGTGTGCCACACCACCCCCTCTCGAACCTCTTCGACGCCTCTCGTGTCCGCCAGCTCACTCCGGCCATGGCCGCGTCCGTTTGGCGGCTACCACCACGGGCATCTCGCCCTGGCTATAAGAATAGTGTGCACCCGAGGCCCTCCAGCAGAACCCAGCACCTCCCCCTCACCTCTCCCTTGCCTCGGCTCCTTCCAATTGCTCTCCGGAGCCACTCCATTGCTCCCACGTTCGCCACGGCCACCGTCGGCCCTTCCTTGTGATTCGAGCTCCCGAAGCCCTCCTCTCGCCTCAACCCGCGGCCGCAGCCTCCCCACTCCACCGCTAACCCCCTTCATACCCCGCTGGAGCCCCTCCACCACTGTCTCGCTAGCCCGAGCCCGCGCAGGCGCCGCTCACGGCCGCCGAGCCCCGCTCGTGGAACCGCCGCTGCCGGCCAGCCCGCGCAGCCTCCCAGCCACCGGCGAGTGCGCCCCGACGAGGCGCGCCCAAAGGACCCGGTGGCAAGGCCTCTCGCTCCGGCCATCGACCGCGGCGAGCGCCGGCCCGGCCTCCTTTGTTCCGTGCCGAAGCAGGGGAGGAGAGAGGAAGGAGACCTGACGTGGGGGTCCCATGTGTCAGCCAGCCCCGGGTCGTTTTCTTTTGAGTGGAAGCGCCTTTTGCTCGAAGTACGTTTTGCCCGCGGGAAAACGTATTTCCGTCTGGGTTGGCCCAGAATGCGCTTTCCCTGCTGGAAAGCGTATTCTTTTCTTCTGCAGCCCGCAGTACGCTTTCACTTCACCGAAAGCGTATTTCCACCAAAAACCAGCCCCTGATCTTTCCCCCTCCATATCTCCGCAACCGTAAGTCCAAACGAGGCGATTCTTTTTGCGTTGGATTTCTCTTGTTCCCCTCTTCATGTTGGCATAGGTTTCATTCCATGTTTCTCTACTGATAATTGCTGGTCAAGTCAAAGTGACGTTTGACCCTTTTCTCCGCTGCTTTGTTTGAAATATTTCGCAGGGTTTTGGTGCTGTCGAAGACCAGGAGTAATTAACACTCCTCTGGTGAAATGCAAGCCACAATACCCTTTGCACCTTTGCAAAGCTTTGACGTGTTTTAAAACGTGCTTTAATCTTCGATGAATAATGATTTTCTTGATATGCTTGTTGATGCTACATTGCCATGACATGCTTGACTATGATGCTATGCTTTGAATATGTCATGATCCCGATAAGCTCATATGCTTGACCACTTTGATGATGCTACATTGCTATGTTATGTTAATACCATGCCATGCTAAGATCTAAATATGTCCACATGCTTACATGATATGCCATGTTATGTTCATGTTATGCTTTAATCATGCTATCACCGTATCATGCTTAACTACAATCATGATATTGCCATGTTGCATGAGAATATCTTGATAATGTTTATATAACTAAGTTAATCAACTAAAATATGACCTGAATCATGATGTGACTATGATTGTATCTTGTTCCACTTATATTGAAATGCCATTAATTTAAATACTCATGTTGCATCCGATGCTTGTGTTTGCTGTTGGAGATGTGATCCGTGCCAAGTTGCTCAGGTGCCATCGAACTGAACTCATTTCGAGCAACCACATTTGTCTGTATGGGCATGCCTTGGCTTGTGCTATCGTAGTGCCTTCACGGGAGCCGCCAAAGAGGGGGGATTACGCATTGCATGCTACCCTGGCCCGGTAGGTGGTGGTAATCTCGAGATCCAGAGTTGATATGTTTACCCGGGAGTCCCCGATTGGGACAATGTTAAGGACCATGCGATGGTCAGGGCCATGAGATGGCAGGGATACCCAAGACATGCGATGTCAGTGGCACCGTAGGAGGATTACACGGTAGTCAAGTTTCGTTGGAGTAGTCCTAGCCCTTGGGCAAGGAGGTCCATAGTGTGGGTAAAGTGCACAACCTCCGCAGAGTGTTACAAATCTATTCGAATAGACGAATCCACGATAATGGACACATTTCACAGTAGGTCACACCATGATATCAACATTAGTTCGGTTGCATGAGCACGGTAAGTTGATATGATGACTAGATTGGTTGGGTGGTAACAGAGGACACTTAACCCATTGAACGATCGTGCCACGACCCAGGTATGTTGATGGTCATGCGATGACCGGTGCTTGAGTCTGTAAGGACTCGGAGGTAAGCCACATGATCAGGCGGTGATCATGTGGGGTCCATGTGACCTTAAACGATGATTGATTGTGCATTAGTTTTAATGTTGATCATATGTTGATGATATGTTTATATATTATTACATGTTTGCATGATGTTGATGCTCGCATGTTTTTCACTAATATACTTTAACCTGTTGCCATGTTATTGTTTTGCCTTGTTGCATGGTTGTTGTGAGCTTGCAAGTACATTCGATGTACTGACCTGGCGTGTCATGCCAGATTTGCAGGCAATGATTTGGATGCGTAGGACGACGTTCCCGGTGTTTTCGAGCTAGATGGTGTCCCAGCCAGTGTCCCTGCGGAGTGGAGTTCATCACCGTCGTCGTTGTTCCGCTACCGAGTTATATTCCTCTGCTAGAGAGTTAGTCTGCTACTTGATGTAGATCTGCGGCGAGCTTGAGGAGCAAGCTTGTGCTTCGTCTCGCTCCGCCGGCGTTGTAATAAACCCCTTGTACCCGTATATTTGTTAATAGAAAGATGGTCAGTTCTATATCAAGCAGTGTCGTGTTCCAAAAGACTTGATCTCTGGGCTGGAGCACGGGGCGTTCCGGTCCTCTGAGCCGGGGTGCCACAGTCGGTCAGCCGCCCAAGAACGTTTCCCAGCCCAATTTCTATACCACCCCAAACAACAGAATTTTGTCTGGCAATTCCAGACAGTTTTTCCTACATCCAAACACAGTAAGGTATTGAACAATGTATAGATAAATAAGAAGAAAAAACATGAAGGCCACAACTTATAATCCTTTGTTAAATCATCATAGTGTATGTGCATAAATGTGTCATATCAACTTTTAATCTCGAACACGCTTGCCATTAAATCCAAAAAGAGCACTCATTTTTCTTTAGTGTACTCGAGAAGATATACGATGATTACTCATTTATTATCTAGGAAATTTTAGATACTTCATGGTATTTAGAAACGTCTACAAAATGATCTTATGTGTATCGTATCCAAACAAAATCAGGTATTTGACATTAAGTGTTGAAAATATAAAAGTAGATTATATCCATAGCGTTGCCACAACAATTGGTTGCAGTATATTTCAATGAGATTTGATTTTATGAACATGAATACTTGTCTTGATAATATATTGCATATCTTTAACCATGAGATTTCAAAGGGTCAACTTTGTTGTTGACCGGATATGATGGTTTTTCAAATCCTAAGAGGGTAAAGATTGACAAGTTGAAAACTTGGTGTCAGATTCACAAACTCCCTGGCGGAGTGTTCAAGAACAAGCCTTTTTTTGGAGAATATGGCAAAGAGGACAGGATAGGTCCAAGAGGTACATATTACCTTGCCAAATGGTTTGTGTGGAATTCATAAAGATAAGAGTGAAGCTTATGTTTACAAAAAATTAACATGGTTTGTTAGTTTCACAAGGAAGGGTGTTACTGCGTACTACCAAGTAAAATTTGAAAAACTTCCTGTCTTTTGTAATGCACGTGGCAAGATGGGACATTAGCACGAGGAGTGCGCCTCGAGGGAACATGACAAAGACAAGTTTGAATGGGGAGATTTTATCATGTGAACGGATCTATATGGATCGAGGGAATGAGGTACAAATACAAACTTTAATAACTACTCCCTCTGGTCCTTTTTACTCTGCGTATTAGATTTGTGTCAAGTCAAAAAAATTAGAGTTTGACCAAATTTACATTAAAAACTATCAACATCTGCAATACCATATATATATATATACTATGAAACTACATTCCATGATGAATCTAACTATACTGATTTGGCATCGTGAAAGTTGATACTTTTTTTATATGTTTGATCCAAGTAGATATACTTTGACTTCGGACAAAACTTATATGCAGACTAAAAACCCTGAAGGAACTTGTCGTCGCATAGTAACAACAGATGCTATAGGGATGGATAAAGAGAGGGGAAGACTCGAGGGAGAAATGTGTCGATGGTGTCGGAATTGGGTTGGGCACAAGCACGATGAGGGACACCACAATGTACCCAGGTTCGGGGCTCTCCGGAGAGATAACACCCCTACTCCTGCTTGTCTGCTCTATATGAATGATCTCTCAAACTACAATAACTGCTCCTGGAGCTGTATCAGAGGAAGGAGAGACCTGTCGTGGGCATGGTTCTCTCCTGCTTTTCTATGCGAAATAACTGCGGGTAATAAATGTGAAGGGGTCGTCCCTCTCGCAGGAGGGGTACCCCGGGCTCTTATAGTGTGAGCTCGGGGTACTACGTTCATTTCACTCGGCAGCTGGCCCCAGCTGTCATTCTCTCATCAGCTGGGGTCCACAAACTGCAACTCCCCGGTGATTCGGACTAGTCATACGGCTGCCCATACTCTAACTCGTAGGCTATGATGAATGAACAGTGGAGCTACGATCTCTGGTCTTGTCGTGCTGTCCGCGGAATCAGCGGAGAGGGCGACAATTCTCCTCTGACAGATCGGCGAAGTGACTTGGCTTGCTGCCACCCGGATCTCTCGGGATTGCGCATTTACGACATTGTACCAGGAGCTCCGATCTGGTCCAAGGTAAACTCTTGAATTGATGAAGGGCGAGCCGATTGCGCCTGTGCCGGTTGCTTGCATTCAACATGGCTCGATTGCTTGTGGGCAATCGGCCATGCGACTGCCTAGCTCGGCCCAGCTGCAGCCCAACCGGCCTCGGTCTTGTCTTGAAAGATTGCTTTCGCCTGGGTGACCCTACCCAGGTATCATTCCCCCGACACTAGCCCCTAAAGCTGTGAAGGTCCCACGGATACTGGACTGCGGGGCCTTTGCAGTTTACTATCTCTTTTCTTCGCGCTATGACTGTTCTGGCCTCATCGGGTGCCTCATTCCGAGCTGAATTCTTAGCTCGGAGATCACACCCGGCCGACCAGATCTGTGTTGTTTCGAACTCCTTGCTCCGATCTGAACCATGACCTTGCCGACTGCTTTACTCTTTTTTGAAAAAACTTCTTCTGGCAAAGATTTGTCGAGCTGAGAGCGGGTGCGGCCGATTGTTCTCCAACGGTTACCTTTGACCGATATTCTGACCAACCCACATCGCACATCGCTTTTGATTCCTCCGGGTGCAGTTAATGCCCCGGGTCACACAACCCACGCGCGACAAGACGTTACTGCAGGCCTCGGGTGCCGCGCGCACGTCTCGCCTTCTGCTTCAGGATCCTCTGCGCTGAGGACTGCTGATCCACCTCCTGATACGTGCGGCCACACCGGGCCACACAGTCCGCACATGCGATCCACTCGTCCCCGCCGCCCATATAAGTCACGGGGGGACGCACTTTCTCTTCCTCCTCGCCCTTGCTCTCTTCTTCGCACCGCCGCGACCTCGTTGCTCCGGCAAAAACCGTTCTGCGCGCTTGTGCCGCTGCCGCATCGCGCAAGACTTCTTCTGCCACCTGCTCGCGCGCTCCGCCGCCGCCGCGCCTTTGCTTTTTAGCATTTACTGCTGCCATCTCCCTCTCCTTTCTCTTCGGCTTTTCACACCGCCGCCCTGGAGGACGCCATGGCCACCGCCGCCAAAGAGAAATCCATCGCCAGCCGTGGCCGTTGGAAGGGCTCCACGGTTAACGATTAAGAGATCCGCCAGCTCATCCACACGGGCAAGATGTCGGCTGGCATCCAATGGCGTGCTCCCGGTGAGGAGATGGTGCCGGAGCCGCGCACCGGCGAGCGCGTGGTCTTTGTCGCGCACTTCGAGCGCGGCTTTGGACTTCCGGTGAGTACTTTCTTCCGGGAGTTCCTCGACTTCCACAAGCTCCAGCCGCACCATCTCGCCGCCAACTTCATCATGATGATGTCGGGATTCATTACTCTCTACGAGGGTTACCTCGGCGTCCGGCCGAGCATCAGGCTGTGGAAACGCCTTTTCCACATCCGAGGTCACATGGCTCGGACCGGAAACCTCCTGTCGAATCCCGAGGGGGAAGACAAACCACAGATCCATGAGACTGCTATGATCGACTGTGGCGGTTGCATCCTCTACTCCAGCAAGAAGGGATACAAATATCCTGCCATCATCCAGTCCTGCAAGGACTGGCAGACGACCTTATTCTACATCTGATCTCCCGACGGCGGCCCCGACCTCATCAACTTGCCCGAATTCCAGCTCGCCCCGCCGACTGACAAGTACCAGTGGACGACCAAGCTCAGAGTCGGCGACTGCGACATCGACGCCCAAGTAGCTCGGATCGCTCAATTGGGGAAGGAAGTCCTGAAGGCATATGATCTTGTGGCTACATGGCTTCAGGTCCGAGTGCTCCCGCTTCAGCGCCGAGTGCATCAGATCTGTGACATGGCGACCTAGAGGGATCCAACTCGGATCTGCACTAGAAAACTGAGCAGCAAAGAGCTGCGCCTCTGGGTGAAGGCACTTACCAGCACCCCGATGCCGGACCCCTTCAAGTTTGGCCTGTGTTGCCTTCACCGCGGGCGAAAACCTCCAGAGGTATGCTCCGACTGCTTTTTATTTTTGTCCGATTGCTCGGCTACTCGCTTGACTTCCTGAAATCTTCTATCTTTCCTTCCAGCTCTTTATTCCGTCCAGCGTGATGCAAGACGGCCAAGTTGCCGGCTCCTTTGCTCCCGATCGCTCCGAAGAGGACCCGGGGGACCTCGAGTATGATGGCCTCCTCTCTTACGATTCCGGCACCGAAGACGATCCCGCCGACGCTGGTGCGGCAGATCAAGGGGGTACGCGTGATCCTTCTTTCAAACGCTTTTTGGATGAGTGGAGTGATGATGACAGCGCCTCAAAGTTTGGAGATTACGGTGGAGATTCACATCCTGACCCCAAGAAGGCGCCGCTCAAACGCTCCCGAGCTGAAGGCTCAACTTGTGGCGCCACAGCCGGCAAAGGTGCAACGACTGCGGTGACTGCTCCAAAGGGGAAGGCCCCTCAAACTGGGCGCACTCGGGCGCCGACTGGGAAGGTTCCCGGTGCCAAGCTCAAGGTCAGCCCTGTTCTGAAGGACGCCCCTCTGGATATTCCACCGATGCGCTTCCGAATGCCTCGAGGAGCTCCGACGACCGTTGGGTAACAATCTGTCCCTCCAACTTGACCTTTACGTTCTTCTCCCCTCTATGTTGCTTATCTCCTTCTTCTTCCTAGGTCTCCTATCGACCTGGACGACATTGACCGCGAGATTCCCGCGGTCACCGGCCCGATTGCCTCTGCCGCCTCCGTCCATGTCGATGGAACCCGAAAACGGCCACCTGTTGCTCCTCACTCATCAAAGGAGGCCGAGCGCAAGGCCAAGAAAGATCGTGCCGACATCGCCAAGCCTCCGAGCAAGCCTCTGCCCAAGGTCTTTGCGTCCGCTGCCGCCACCACGGAGATTGTCGATCTGGAGGCCACCGGCGCCGAGGGGCTGCAATCGGATCCTCCGATTGTTCCATCCCCAACACGGTCCTCCGATCAGATCCACCGCGCCATCGCCACGACCACCCCGCCGATCGTGACAATTTCCCTTTCTCCTTCTACTGCGCCGACTCCAAGCGTTACCGCTCCTCCGGTGACTTTTGTACCGCCTTCGTCTGTTGCCATCTTCACGACTCTGGTTCCTCAGTCGACGTCGGCGACGACATTGTCATCTGCTCCTGAACCGCAGCTGCACTCAGTGGAGCAATTCCGAGTGGAATATTCTCGCACCGGGCACGCTGGCGCTTGATACGGTGAGGATCTCTCACTCCTCGTTGATTACCCCAAGTGGAAGGTGAGATGTAGCGTAGCAGCAAATTTCCCCTATGTAGAGGATAGGGTTTGTCTCCCGTAGGACTCGCAGAGATACAAGTAGGTGGTAAAGTGAACAATGGCACCGAGGTTGCTAACTTCACCTGGACCTGCACACAGATACAGATAACTTTGCTCCCAACGAGTACAGAGGAGTTGTCAATTCCCCCGGCCTTGCTGTTTACAAAGGATTAACGCAAGAGATAATGATAGTGGCAACTGAAAGTAAATTGAAGGTGTAAACAATGATATGAAGATGGACCGGGGTCCCGTGATTTTCACTAGTGATGTCTCTCTCCCAAAAGACGATAAAAGTGCTAGCGAGGTAAACAAATCACAGTTGGGCAATTGACAGGATTATGAAGGCGCCGCAATGCTAACTATGCTGCAAAGAAAGGAAGGGCTCAAAAGCAATGGGAAGTACGCCAAGGTAAGTAGACCGAAATCCAACTGCATCTACTACGAATCATCCACCTTGAGATATCTATCTAGAACATCTCGCTGGTATTAAGTTGCGAATCCCACCCAAAGTGTAAATCCAAAGCAACAGACAACTGCATTAAAATAACTTTGCGTAAAGTAAACAATCCTTGCATCCGCGGATACAAGCACCGTTGTTTTATCCCTGGTGGCAAAAGCACATCCCCAAGTCTCATGTTTCTGTCACTCAAGCTAGACATCAAGGGGTTGAACCCACAATCAAGCATAACACTCCCTCTTGGAGTTGCAACAAATAACTTGGCCAAAGTAAAATACGGCAATGGAGAACATGCAAGAATTTACTCAAGAACAAAATATAAAAGAGAAGAACCAAATATATTACTCATCACAATCTGAACATAATCTCATAATCCATCAGATCTCAACAAACTCAGCATAGCAACGACAGAAAATTACAAAGGTGCCTCGATCATGTGAGGCAGCTCACGAGGTCTCGAAAGTGGAAGCACAATGAGGGGAGAGATAGATCACATAGCTACTGGTCACGGACCCATGGTCCAAGGTGGACTACTCACAGTACAAACGGGAGGCGTCCATGGCTATGGATGGTCTCCCGAAGGGGGTAGCTTCTCCCGGCAGGGTGCCGAAACAGCTTCTCCAGTCAGCCCCGATCTTGAAACGGCGGCGGCGGCGGTACAGAGGCGAGATCGCGGAAAAGAGATTGATATTAGGGGTTTCCATCACGGGGGGTAAATATAGGCAAAGGGGGGCACCGAGAGGGGCCACAGGGCAGCCAGGAGGCTCCCTGGCGCGGCCTAGGGTGGGGTCGCGCAAGGGACCCTTCTGGAGTCCCTGTGGTGGCCCCCCTTCCCTCCTTTGGTGTTTCCTGAAGCTTCCGAGTCGCTGATTTTTTATCTGATTTTTTCGGATTTTTTGGAGCACTTTTAATGGCCGGAAAACCTGAAATACAAAAACAGCAGAAAACAGCAACTGGCAGCTGGGTGCACTGGGTTAATAGATTAGTCCAAATATGCTCAAAAGTGTATGAAAGTTCAAGCAAATCATGGCAAAGTCACACAAAACATGCATGGAGCAAGTAGAAATTATAGATACGTTTGGGACGTATCAGCGCTGAGCCCGACTCCTCGTACTGCTATCCTATGGCCTCTCATGGCCCTATGAATTTGGACTTCAACCGAGTGAGGGAATTCTCCGCCGGCATCCTTCAGGAGCTCTAACTCGTCGACCGCAATCATGATGTAAGTTTCTTTCTCTAGTGGGGGAGCGCAAGCGCACCCACTGGGTGTAGTCCCCGAGATTCAAGCCGATTGCTTGCAATCAGCTCGGATCTTCTTCTGATTCTTATTTTCTCGTGCCGTCCTCAGATCGGTGGATCTGCCCTTAGATGGGTGCGCACAAGCGCACCCAGATACATTCCCGTTAAACACACGATGCACTGATTTTCTTTACCATTTTACCTAAATAATAAGTGATGTGGTGAGCCATGAGTAGGAACTGGGTGAGTAATAAGTGCAGCGGAGACAAGGGTGAGCAATCCACAACGTGGTGGTGACCATGCATGCGGCATGCCGCCTGATTGGTGCCAGGGACTGGGTGTAGTCCCCGAGATTCGGGTCGATTGCTTGTAATCAGCTCGGATCTTCTCTTGATTTCTGTTTTTTTTCTGTGACTAACTTCTCCTTTTATTCAGGTTGTCTCCGAGGGAAGACGCAAGGTCTTCGAGAACTTGCTTGAATCTTATTCTTCTAGTTTGCGACTTCTCGCCTCTGCTCAGCTCCTGGTGAATCAACAGACAACCAAGGTTGCCGAATTTACAGGTAACCTCGCCGACCACATCATGATTGGTTTTGTCCTCTGATTCTGACTTTTCCTTCAAACACAATCTTGCAGCCGCTGCATCCTTGCCGACTGTCACCGCTCTTCAGGTCCGGATAGCCGAGCTGGTGGATTGATACGTCCAAAATGTATCTATAATTTCTGCTTGCTCCATGCTTATTTTGTGTGATATTGCTATGATATTGATGCACTTCCATACACTTTTGATCATATTTGGACTAACCTATTAAATCAATGCACCCCAGTGAAAGTTCATGTTTCTGTTGTTTTTGTATTTCAGGTTTTTCCATTACTTAAAGTGACAGAAAAATTACAGGAAAATATAGGAAAAATCAGCGTACAGGAAGCTTCGCGATGAGCCCAAGTGAGGCTAGAGGGGAGCCAGGGGTGGCCCAGGCGGCCACCTGGCGCGGCCACCCCCTAGGCCGCGCCAGGGGGGCGCCTGGGGCCCCTGGTCCACCTTTGGCTGCCCCCCTTCTCCTATATAACCCTCTCGTCCCGAAACCCTCGAGGACAGAACCCTTTTTCGCGATCTCTCCTTTGTTCTGCCGCCGCCGCGCTTCCAAGATCGGGAGCACCAGGAGACATCTTCCCGGCACCCTGCCGGAGGGAGGAACCACCTCCGGGAGCTTCTCCACCACCATGGATGCTTCCCGGATGAACCGTGAGTAGTCCACCTTGGACCATGGATCTATGATCAGTAGCTATGTGATGTTCTCCTCTCCTCTTTGTTCTTCATGGTTTAGACCTCGTGAGCTTCCCTACATGATCGAGGCACATATGTAATCTTTATGTTGTTGCTATGCTGAGTTTGCTGGGATCTGATGGATTATGAGACTATGTTCAGATTGTGTTTGAGTAATATATTTGATTCTCCTCTTTTATATTTATGTTCTTGAGTAATTCTTGCATGTTCTCCGTTGTTGTTTATTGCTTTGGCCAAGTAGTAGGTAGTGACTCCAAGAGGGAGCGTTATGCATGATTGTGGGTTCATGCCCCCCCGATGACTAGCTTGAGTGATAGAAACATGAGTCTAGGGGATGTGTTGTTGCCACAAGGGAGAAAACAACGGTGCTTGTACTTGCGGGTGCAAGGATTGGTTACTTTACGCAAAGTTCTTTAATGCAGTTGTCTGTTGCTTTGAGTTTACACTTTGGGTGGGATTCGCAACTTAATACCAGCGAGATGTTCTGGATAGATATCTCAAGGTGGATGATTAGTAGGTAGATGCAGATGGATTTCGGTCTACTTGTGTTGGCGTACCGCCCGTGATTTTGAGCCTCTTCCTTTCTTTATAGCATAGTTAGCATTGGTTTGCGCACATAATCCTGTCAATTGCCCAACTGTAATTTGTTTACCTTGCATGGTTATTTCATCATCTTTTGGGAGAGAGACATCACTAGTGAACATCATGGGACCTCGGTCCATATTTCCAACGTTGTTTACACCCGCTATTTATTTTCTGCTTTGTTTCCTTTTCCGTTGCTATCACTATCATTATTATCCCGTGTGTTTGATCCTTTGTAAACAACAACGCCGGAGGGATTGACAACCTCTCTGAACTCGTTGGGAGCAAAGTTATCTGTTGTGTGTGCAGGTCCACATCAACCGCCTAATTGCTGGCGCCGTTGTCACCGTCCTGTCGTTGTCGGAGTCCTACTGGAGACAAACCTTGGTATCTTCACCAAGGGAAATTTGTTGTTGTCTACATCTCAACCTTCCACTTTGGGAAACCAACGAAGGGCGAGAAGCCATCAAAGCTAATTTCTGGCGCCGTTGCCGGGGACTCCACTCTTCAAGATAGGGGAGTTGCTGATGGCGGTGAAGTTAATAGGTTTAGTTGGGATTGCCTCCCCTGTTAACCGCGCCAATAAACGATTCTTGATAACCCACAAGTATAGGGTATCAATTGTAGCTTTTCGATAAATAAGGATGTCGATCTCGATGAGGAGCAGAAGGTGCTGATAAGTGACACTGGATAAGGAAAGGCTCCACACACTCAAAGGTAAATATTTAGGGGTTTTTGGTTTAAGCGACAGAAAAGTAAAAGACAAGCAAAGTAAACAGGGTAACTGAGGAGTAGCAAGTGGCCCAATCCTTTCACAAGGATAAGCCTAGGAACTAAACTTATAAAAGCTAAAGCGTTCTCGAGAACACACGGGAGAGATAGCCAAGTTACTTTCATCATACTCCGCCAAGTAATATGTATTGTGTTGATAAGTGTTGGTGGGTGGATCAATGCTAGTACACCTTCTAGACTAAGATAAGTGTACTCTTATGATTACACACCTTGCAAGCATCCGCAAATACAAGGTAGTAATTAAGGCATAAGCCTAACCACCGCATTACGAGCAAGGATCCATAACTCCCTTGTGCAAAAGTGTGCGAACTGGGGTTCAGGTTTCTGTCACTCCGGCAACCCACCATAAGCATCCTTTGTGCACAATGTATTCCTCTAGGCCCATGAAATGTGAAGTGTTAAGTGTTCGACTCACATAACACCACTACAGAAATAACAACACAACTTAAGTATCAAACAACACATAACACTTCAACATCATATGATTACTAATAACTAGAATTCTCCCATGTTCTCAAGAACTGAAGTAACTATTCACAAGACATAAAAGAGATCATGATCAGAGGTGATAGATGGGTGGCAAAAAATCTGGACACAATGATATTTCTCCAACAAAAATCAATAACATTCACCACAAAGTAGTAATCAACACCAACAGAGTAGAGAGGATAGATAGTACGGATTACAACACAAGTTGCAATTGTGAGATGAGATGGGATGGAGATGGTGCTGATGTTGGGGATGATGTTGATGATGATCTCGATGATGCCCGTGACGATGATGATGATGATGGCGACGATCTCCCCTTCCGGGAGGTGATCTCCCCGGCGGAATCTGCCTGCCGGAGATGGATTTTCTCCTCTGTAGGTTTCCGCCCCGTGGCGGTGGCGAAACAGGGAAATTTGTTGTTGTCTACATCTCAACCTTCCACTTTGGGAAACCAACGAAGGGCGAGAAGCCATCAAAGCTAATTTCTGGCGCCGTTGCCGGGGACTCCACTCTTCAAGATAGGGGAGTAGCTGATGGCGGTGAAGTTAATAGGTTTAGTTGGGATTGCCTACCCTGTTAACCGCGCCAATAAACGATTCTTGATAACCCACAAGTCTAGGGTATCAATTGTAGCTTTTCGATAAATAAGGATGTTGATCTCGACGAGGAGCAGAAGGTGCTGATAAGTGACACTGGATAAGGAAAGGCTGCACACACTCAAAGGTAAATATTTAGGGGTTTTTGGTTTAAGCGACAGAAAAGTAAAAGACAATCAAAGTAAACAGGGTAACTAAGGAGTGGCAAGTGGCCCAATCCTTTCACAAGGATAAGCCTAGGAACTAAACTTATAAAAGCTAAAGCGTTCTCGAGAACACACGGGAGAGATAGCCAAGTTACTTTCATCATACTCCGCCAAGTAATATGTATTGTGTTGATAAGTGTTGGTGGGTGGATCAATGCTAGTACACCTTCTAGACTAAGATAAGTGTACTCTTATGATTACACACCTTGCAAGCATCCGCAAATACAAGGTAGTAATTAAGGCATAAGCCTAACCACCGCATTACGAGCAAGGATCCATAACTCCCTTGTGCAAAAGTGTGCGAACTGGGGTTCAGGTTTCTGTCACTCCGGCAACCCACCATAAGCATCCTTTGTGCACAATGTATTCCTCTAGGCCCATGAAAGGTGAAGTGTTAAGTGTTCGACTCACATAACACCACTACAGAAATAACAACACAACTTAAGTATCAAACAACACATAACACTTCAAACATCATATGACTACTAATAACTAGACTTCTCCCATGTTCTCAAGAACTAAAGTAACTACTCACAAGACATAAAAGAGATCATGATCAGATGTGATAGATGGGTGGCAAACAATCTTGACACAATGATATTTCTCCAACAAAACTCAATAGCATTCACCACAAAGTAGTAATCAACACCAACAGAGTAGAGAGGATAGATAGTACGGATTACAACACAAGTTGCAATTGTGAGATGAGATGGGATTGAGATGGAGATGGTGCTGATGTTGGGGATGATGTTGATGATGATCTCTATGATGCCCGTGACGATGATGATGATTGATACGTCCCAAACGTATCTATAATTTCTGCTTGTGCCATGCATGTTTTGTGTGACTTTGCCATGTTTTGCTTGAACTTTCATACACTTTTGAGCATATTTGGAGTAACCTATTAACTCAGTGCACCCAGTTGCCACTTCCTGTTTTCTGCTGTTTTTGTATTTCAGGTTTTTCGGCCATTAAAAGTGGTCCAAACATTCCGGAAAAAATATATAAAAAATCAGCGTCCCGGAAGCCTCCGGAAACACCAAGGAAGGAAGGGAGGGCCACCACCAGGACTCCAAAAGGGTCCATCGCGCGGCCCAGCCCTAGGCCGCGCCAGGCACCCTCCTGGATGCCTGGTGGCCCCTCTCAGTGCCCCCTTTGGCCCCTATTTTTACCCCTGAGGAGGAAATCCCTAATATCGAAGTACTTTTTCCAGAAGCGATTCCGATCACCACCGCCATCGAAAACTATCTTCGGTGGTCACCAGGATCCTGCTCCGGCACCCTGCAAGGGAGGGCCTTGGCCCCTGGGGCCATCTTCATCGACTCTCTTTCCCCCATGATGCTTCTTGAGTAGTTCCTCCTTGGACTACGGGTTCTTGGCAGTAGCTATGTGGTATTCTCTCCCCCTATATCTTCAATACAATGTTCTCATGAGCTGCCCTACATGATTGAGATCCATATGATGTAATTGGTGTTGTGTTTGTTGGGATCCGATGAATTGTTACCTTGTTCAGTCCTAAGAGGTTTATGAATTATTGGTGCTGCAATTTGTTGTTCTTAATGCTTGTTACTAGTGCACGAGTAGCATGATCTCAGATCTGAGCACGTTATGTTTGTATGATTATAATTGTTGTTCTAGATCTTATCTACGGTTGTATGCACCTATTATAGTCCGGAACCGGCGATTCCAATGGTGACATCTTGGGACACCAAAGGGGATGGGCCATAATTTGAGGATCACATGTGTTCATGAAGTGTTAATGCTTTGTTCCGGTGCTCCGCCGCAGAGAGCACCTTAATCTCCATAAGTTCCTTAAGTGGCCCCGTTCGTAGCGGGATGGTAGGACAAAAGATGTTGTGCAAAGTTCTTATTGCAAGCACGTACAACTACATACGGAACACATGCCTACGTTTGGTTCTTAGACTAGGATGCTCTAGTTTGTTCTTTGGCTAGAGTTGGTGCAATTCTGTCAATTTCCCAACTGTAATTTGTTCACCCAGCACCTTGTTCTTTTGCTTGGAGAGGTACCACTAGTGAAACCTTGAACCCCGGTCCATCTTTCACCTTCATTGCCTTCGTTGTTACTTTTAATTTCTTTGCTGCTCCTACTACTTTGTTACTACTTTGTGGTGTTGGTGATTGGGGAAGTCTTAAAGGCTACACCCGTCAACACACCGTTGCTACTTATATCTTGTCTAGTGCATTTTCATGTGTGGTTGAATTCACAACTCAACTGTTAAGGCTTATAAGTATTCTTTGGCTCCCCTTGTGTCGAATCAATAAATTGTGTTACTCTTACCCGCGAAGACTGTTGCGATCCCCTACACTTGTGGGTTATCAAGACTATTTTCTGGCGCCGTTGCCGGGGAGCATAGCTTTACTTATAAAGTTCACTTGATAAGTACACTTTTGCTTATTACTCTGTTTGCTACTAATGGCTACTTTCTTTGAGACTAGATCTTATTGGCAAGGAGGATTCACGGAGGATCAACAAAAATATTACAAGTAATACCGCTTGTCTCAAAAAGGGATACACTCATGGGGACTGATACAGGAGTTGTATGACTATGCTAGAAACTTGTGCTCAATATATAATATATCTTTCTGCAGGGATGAATCTTGTTGCTTTATGAGGCACAAACACCTTGCTTTCCAATGTGAGTACAATGATGATGAAACCTTAGCTTCTTATGCTAATGGAAACTATGATTTTTATGATGCAGAACAAATAGAAGAAGTTGTTATCTTTAAGGGTGCCTATGAAATTTCTTCCTTTGTTGAAAATATTGATGATGCCCCTTACAAATCCGAGAGTCTTGCAATACTTAATTATTTCTTTGAGGATTTTAATGACAATTATTACATTATTGACCATCTCAAAAGGTTCTCTCCACAAGAGGAAAAGACTAATGCTTTGCAGGACTCTACGGAAGAAGAAATTGCTGAAACTGAATGCTCCTTGGATGAAAAAGAGGAGGAGAGTGACGAACAAAAGGAGGAAGAATGGAGTAGCTACCCATCTCTACCTACTAATGAGAGTAACTCTTTGACTCTTACTTTATATGATTGCCCTCCATGCTTACCAAAGGAGGATGAATGCTATATTGATTGCTACGATCCTATGGATTCTTTTGAAATATCCTTTTTTGATGAAATTGATGCTTGTGGCCATGATGCCCCTATGAATGATACTTGCAAGGATGATTTTGCTACTATTCTTTATGATAAACCTTGCTATCTTGATAAATATTATGATAAACCTCTATTTTTGCCTACTATGGATGTTCTTAATGATGGTTTTCTTAGAAAGTCTACATGATTATGTGCTAGTAGATCATGAAAAACATGCTTTGTGTGATAATTATATTGGTGAGTTTGTTCATGATGCTACTAAAAATTATTATGAGAGAGGGAAATATGGTCATAGAATTTTTCATGTTAGGAAAACACCCCTCTCCATGTTGAAAATCTTGAAGGTGCTCTTGTTTTACCTTCCTATGCTTGTTACTTTGCGCTTCATCTATTTATTTTTCTTCAAGTTGCCCATGCATAGGAAGCATATTAGACTTAAATGTGGTTTGTCTTTGCTCCTTTGATGCACTCTTTTGTGCCTCAACTCTTATTCTTCCGTGAGCATCGTTACACTCATGCCTAGCTAATGGCTTTAAAGAAGCGCTTTCGGGAGGAAGCCCGAAACGAATTTAGGTTTTTCTTCTTGTTTTTCTTCTGTTCTTAGTGGTCTTGATGATTGTTACTACTGTAACAACATCATTATATCTTTACTTTTTAAGCTTTGTGCCATTTATAGCCTCATATGACAAGGGAAGTGAAAGTTGTGACATGTTGTCCAGAAAACAGATTATGTCCTCGTGACTGGAAAAATCATAGAAAAGTCCCAGTTCATCTTTTTGAGCTGAAATTTTTACACAGCGTGCTCTATACAATCACGGAACTTTTGTATGCTCTGAGTTTTCTGATTTGAGTTGCAGAAGTATTCCTAAAAAATTCTTTACTACCTGCTGGTCTGTTTTTCACAGATTCTGTCCTGTTTTGCCTTTTATTCGTTTTGCAAACCTTAAGCTTGCTTTTTCTTTGCAAAAACTTTTTGGCAATCTTGAGAAACAGTATCTCTTCAAGAATATCCTTATTTACAGTAGAGAAAAATTATTTTAATAGGGTACTAACCTCTCTAATCAGCTTATGATGAGTTATGTATGAAGGGAGTTTTCCAGTGTGCGATGGAAGATGATGAAAGAATATCTTGGAGTGTCAAAAGCTCAAGCTTGGGGATGCTCCCGGAACCCCCAAGAAATATTCAAGGAGACTCAAGCGTCTAAGCTTGGGGATGCCCCCATGCATCCCCTTCTTCATCAACAATCATCAGTTCGTCCCTCGTTGCACTATATTTTTATCACTTCATGCGTTATATGCTGTTCTTGGAGCGTCTTTGCTCTTACTTTAGTTTTAGTTTTGTTTTGTTTTGTTTGCTGGTCAGTACAATGTCGGAACCTAACATGCTTGATCAGGAGAGATACACGCTCCACTTTAAACTAGAACACCTCATAGGATTTTCATGCTTATTCTTTGCTGTGAGTTGTTCTTTATCTTTTCTTAGCTGCTGCCCTGTTTAGTTTGTGTGCTTTAGCGTTTTCTTCTAGAGATTTTAATTGGTTCAGGCTTGAACTTTTTATAGTTTGCATGCTTATCTTGTTTAGAGAGTTTGCCTGTTGCACTGAGTTTTGTGTCTTGACTAGAAAGTAGGTAGTTGAAGTTGCTATTCTCTTCGTAGTAGTAACTTGCAATAGTTTTGAGGTATTGACTTAAGTAATGTTTGAACTTATGGTGTCATGAGCTTTAGCCTATTAGTGATAGATGTCGTATTTTGGGCAATCCGTGTGATTTTCGAAAACCTAAACCCTGTTGAGAACTCTAGCTACTAGATGGATCACTAATCTCTGGAGGGGTCGAATATTAGAGTACACTCACGTACCATGAGTCGAGGATGCGCAAGGATAACCAAACCCCCATACACTCCTCCTCGGGGTATTTGTCTCTTTGTGAACCTCCTGATTAGATTGAGAGTTACCGATAATAAGTGCATGAGTTCTTCGGACTAATGTGAGTATTCGAAAGTTCACACTTCCACCCACCTATACTTTTCCTAGCCTCTTCGGTACCGTGCATTGCCCTTTCTCACCTCGAGAGTTGGCGCATACTTCGCCGGTACATCCAAACCCTTGGCATGATACGCTCTGTCATCATAAGCCTCCTTATATCTTTCCTCAAAACAGCCACCATACCTACCTACAAGGCATTTCCATAGCCTTTCCGAGATACATTGCCATGCAACATCCATTGTTCTTCATGTTCATATGACTTATCCTTCATTTTCATATTGCCTTGCATGATCTCATAGCTTGCATGTAGTCTATTCATATTTTTGTTGCATGTTGCGCTTGATCATTGCACATACTGCTACACTGGCAGAGGCATTCATATAGAGTCATTACTTTTTGATTCAGAGTTGTAAGTAGATAAAAGTGTGTTGATGTTCTTCTAGAGTGTTGCCCCTACAGTGAGGAAAGGAATAAAAAATCCCAAAGTGGAAAAAATACAAAAAAAAGATCCCAAAGAGGACGGAAAAAAGGGAGAGAGAAATAAAGAGCCATGGAGGCCACCCAAAATCAAAAAAATACAAAAAAGGTGAAAAAGAAAAAAAAATAAAATAAAAATAAAAAGAGAGAGAGAGAGGGGGCAACACTACTATCCTTTATTCCACACTTGTGCTTCAAAGTAGCACCTGTACTTCAGTTTGTAGAGAGTTTTCACGTTGTACTTGCATAACTAAGTGGGGATCCTTACACTATAGAACTTGGCTTGCATATTCCAAGGATGAGCCTCCTCAAAAGAGCTCTAGGTCTTCATGAGAAAGCAAGTTGGATGCACCCCCACTAGTTCCATTGGAGGGCTTTCATACACTTATAGCTTTATGTGCGTCCGCGTGTTGCATGGCAATCCCTACTCCTCACATCATATCTATCATATGGCTTTCTCTCGCCTATGATTGTCCTCATTGATGTGAGCCTTTCACACCTTTTTGTCTTCTTCCTCCACTATCTTTCTATTTCGCCGTTTAGGTGTCAACTTTCTTTCTCACGCTCATCCATTGCATGAGTGCTCAAAATATCGAAAGGGAGTGGATCAGTTTGACTTGTACCTGGCTAGTGGTCTGGGGACGAGTCCAGATAAGACTTCAAAGGAGACTAAGTGTGAAACTTTAGTAGATATAGTTCTCAACAATAAAAAGTTTTGTCTCTCGTATTCCCAAATTCCCTTTCTTGCACGCAAACACCATTTGGAGACATTCGAGTTACGGACAGCGAGAGCTCTTGCACCTTATGTTCTTTTGTTGCTTGTGTCAATTCTAATATAGACTCTTGCTTGTTAAGACTTGAATTGAATTGCATGCTTTGATTGCTTTACTTAAAAGTTCTTATATGGTTGTGTGGCATGTCACCACAGAAATTATGCTTTTTATCATTTACCTACTCGAGGACGAGCAGGAATTAAGCTTGGGGATGTTGATACGTCCCAAACGTATCTATAATTTCTGCTTGTGCCATGCATGTTTTGTGTGACTTTGCCATGATTTGCTTGAACTTTCATACACTTTGAGCATATTTAGACTAACCTATTAACTAAGTGCACCCAGTTGCCAGTTCCTGTTTTCTGCTGTTTTTGTATTTCAGGTTTTCCGGCCATTAAAAGTGCTCCAAAAATTCCGGAAAAATTATATAAAAAATCAGCGTCCCGGAAGCCTCCGGAAACACCAAGGAAGGAACGGAGGGCCACCACCAGGACTCCAGAAGGGTCCATGGCGCGGCCCAGCCCTAGGCCGCGCCAGGCACCCTCCTGGCTGCCTGGTGGACCCTCTCAGTGCCCCCTTTGGCCCCTATTTTTACCCCCGAGGAGGAAATCCCTAATATCGAAGTACTTTTTCCAGAAGCGATTCCGATCACCACCGCCAACGAAAACTAGCTTCGGTGGTCACCAGGATCCTGCTCCGGCACCCTGCCGGGGAGGGCCTTGGCCCCTGGGGCCATCTTCATCGACTCTCTTTCCCCCATGATGCTTCTTGAGTAGTTCCTCCTTGGACTACGGGTTCTTGGCAGTAGCTATGTGGTATTCTCTCCCCCTATATCTTCAATACAATGTTCTCATGAGCTGCCCTACATGATTGAGATCCATATGATGTAATTGGTGTTGTGTTTGTTGGGATCCGATGAATTGTTACCTTGTTTAGTCCTAAGAGGTTTATGAATTATTGGTGCTGCAATTTGTTGTTCTTAATGCTTGTTACTAGTGCACGAGTAGCATGATCTCAGATCTGAGCACGTTATGGTTGTGTGATTATAATTGTTGTTCTAGATCTTATCTACGGTTGTATGCACCTATTATAGTCCGGAACCGGCGATCCCAATGGTGACAGCTTGGGGAACCAAAGGGGATGGGCTATAATTTGAGGATCACATGTGTTCATGAAGTGTTAATGCTTTGTTCCGGTGCTCCGCCGCAGGAGCACCTTAATGTCCATAAGTTCCGCAAGTGGCCCCGTTCGTAGCGGGATGGTAGGACAAAAGATGTTGTGCAAAGTTCTTATTGCAAGCACGTACAACTACATACGGAACACATGCCTACGTTTGGTTCTTAGACTAGGATGCTCTAGTTTGTTCTTTGGCTAGAGTTGGTGCAATTCTGTCAATTGCCCAACTGTAATTTGTTCACCCAGCACCTTGTTCTTTTGCTTGGAGAGGTACCACTAGTGAAACCTTGAACCCTAGTCCATCTTTCACCTTCATTGCCTTCATTGTTACTTTTACTTTCTTTGCTGCTCCTACTACTTTGTGGTGTTGGTGATTGGGGAAGTCTTAAAGGCTACACCCGTCAACACACCGTTCCTACTTATATCTCGTCTAGTGCTTTTTCAGGTGTGGTTGAATTGACAACTCAAGTGCTAAGGCTTATAAGTATTCTTTGGCTCCCCTTGTGTCGAATCAATAAATTGGGTTACTCTTACCCGCGAAGACTGTTGCGATCCCCTACACTTATGGGTTATCAATGATGGCGACGATCTCCCCTTCCGTGAGGTGATCTCCCCGGCGGAATCTGCCCGCCGGAGATGGCTTTTCTCCTCTGTAGGTTTCCGCCCCGTGGCGGCGGCGAAACACGGAAACTCTTCTCTATTTAGGGTTTCTACCCCAGGGGGTCTTATAGGCGAGAGGGGGAACTGAGGGGGGCCACCAGGCATCCAGGAGGGTGCCTGGCGCGGCCAGGAGGGGGGCCGCGCCAGGCACCCTTCTGGCTGCCTGGTGGTTCCCCTCACCTCCATCCTCGGTGATCCCCAGTCAATCTTCGTAAAAACACTCCCCGTAAATTTTCGTCGTATTTGGACTTGATCTTATTCAGCAACTTGGTGTCCACTTTTCACCGCTGAATTCTGATTCTGCTGCTTCGGCACCGTAAAGTTGTAAACTGTGTAAAACAAGCCAAAACAACATAAGAACAATACTTTAAAGTGGAATATATCAATGAATATGATGAAATTACAATATAAAATAGTGATGCATTTTGGACGTATCAACTCCCCCAAGCTTAGACCTCGCTTGTCCCCAAGCGATTGCTGAGCTCGGTAAACTTGTCCACAAGTTTAGAGAGTGAAGCGTCGATAAAAGAATACGGACAAGAAGCATCAAGATTTCTCACCAAACTGAAGCATCCTCAACAGAAACCTCAACAGCAACCTCAACTCATAAGGTCCTTATGAGAAAGTAGTAACAATTATATCAAAGTAGGACCTGGAAAACTCATCAAATCATGGCAAACATAGCCTTGGTCAAGGAACAACTAATAACTTTTTACTTTTGCTCTTTCACTTATAATGGAACCGGTTGAAGCTTTGGAAAGAACATGTTATCAGTCAAGAAGTGCACATGTTAACACAAAGGAAGATGTTTTACTAAGCATAAGCTTTTGTAAACAACTCACTTATCAAAAGATAATGTCAACAAAGATGTAACATGCTAACTTTCAATGCAGCTTTGTATGCAAGAATCTTTATTAACATCAAGTGTCTGTTCTCTCTCAAGAAGGAAGGAAGTAGGAAGGACTGGCCCAGTACAAAATAAAGGATAAACCTCGTGCAAAATGGTAAGCAGGGAAAACTCATGTGCCATCTCTAGATCAAACAGAATAAAAAACAGGCCTTTGGGAGGTGCATGATTCGTCAACGACTGCTGATAGATAACTCACTCACTTCATGATTTGGACAAGTTTCGAGGAACGGCTCCCATGTGGGGACGATCACATCCCCTTAAATTCCTTTGTTTATCACTCATAAATGGGCGAAGGAACTTGTGCGTTAGTATTTATCTTTTACGAGCTGGGCACTCATGCCAGTCCCTTCTCGTATTAGGGGTTTGCAGATTAGGCATGCAATCCCAAGATAAAACTTATCCAAATTAAGAAGATCATGGGTTACCAACCACTTTCTCATGAGCTGAATCAGTGGCACAAAACATAAGATTTTGAACATCTAGAGATAGCACATAAATTATATACTTTAGGAGTGGTAGTGGAATACCACAAATAGGAAAGTATGGTGGACTCAAGTGGAAGATGTTGGTTTCAGGGTATGGAAGTACAAGCAGAATTCCGCTTAGTACAGAGTTTTGGCTAGCAAGGCTTTGAGAGACCAGACAATTGATGACAACTTAGATGCAAGCAATATAAAGCATAAACATTAAAACTAGCATGAAACATCAAGTTGTCTTCCTTTTCAACATAACACTTCAAGCATAATAACACAAAAGGTTTGGGCTATGTCGCTACTTTGAGAAAAACATGCTTGTTGTTATGACCAAAGCTATACTTGCCAAGATTTAAATAAAGTTTTCGAAGCCATACCTGATATACGGTCAATACTCCCCATAAGAATCAGCTCATAATGTCGATTGCGTGAAGAGAATACCGAGTGCAGAGAAGAAACCAATAGACTTCTCATTAATATTCCTTCATAGACGACTCCACACTCACGGATACAACTCTCCACAAAAGGAGTGATAGACCTCAATGCAACACCTATTTCATAAAGTTACTTCCCTAGACATGATACAACTCTACTTGACTCCTAAAGACAAAGATAAAGATAAAGATACCGGGCACTCCCCCAAGCTTGGAACAAGCTAAGGGGATGCCATTACCCGAGGAGATTTACTCCTCATTCTTGTTCTTGTCAGTCACGTACTCCTTGGCGAAGCGCTTCCATGGCAGCTGTTCTCCATTCTCGAAGGACATTCCCGTCTCCAAGATCCTGCACTCAGCACCTAAACCCATGCGTAGAAACTTTAGTTCATACTCACAGTTCTGGTTATGCAGATCATAGATCTGTGCTTGGAGCCCATAAACTTTTTCTTCTAGTGCGGCCAAACTTGACCACATCTCCTTCTTGTGGGAAGCCTCGATCTCGTTCATGATGTCGAAGTTAGCTTCAACACCACGCTCCACCATCTTCTTGAACTTGAAGACCTCATATTCCATCTCCTTCAGCCGCTCCTCGGTGCTCCCCTCCTTGACCGGTCCCTTCAGATCTTCCCTGTGGAGAACACCGTCCTCCACACGAAGGATCTGGGGGTGCTTCTTTACCTCAGTGAGGTAAGGGTTGATGACGTTGACGACGAACTTGTCCTTCGGAGAACTTGGGGAAGCCATGACACCTAGGTCTAGCTGAAAGTTTTCCTGACAGAAATAGCTCGAAAAGAAAACACGCGAAATCGAGAGATACGGTACCGGGACGATCCGGGCAAATATATAGCAAAACTTTCTGCAATAGAAGGAAGGTTTCAAGCCTAGGTGGAGTTGGAGTCGGAGTCCAGGGCACCCAGGAGGGTGCTTGGCGCGGCCAGGAGGGGGGCCGCGCCAGGAGGCCTCCTGGCCCCCCTGGAGCTCCTCTCCGGCTCCACTTGGGCTTGGAATTTTCCTAATTTTGCAAAAACTTTGAAAAGTAAACTTTTATTGACATTCGCGATGTTTCCTTACCGTAGTACATACCTTTTATTATTCTGCTCCTGCCGGTGTCTGAAATTGGGCTGCAACATGTTCTTCATGAGTTCTTGTATATATCATGTTCACATCCACATTGATAGGATCACCTGCCATGTAATGTTTGAGTCTTTGTCCATTCACAACTTGAGGTTTGGTGCCTTCGAAATTATTGATCTTGATTGCACCAGACCGATATACTTCTTCGATATGAAAAGGTCCTTCCCATCTGGAAAGTAGTTTACCTGGAGAAAACCTGAAACGAGATCTAAACAACAAAACTTTATCACCAACATTAAATTCACGTTTCAGAATTCTTTTATCGTTCCACTTCTTTACCTTTTCCTTGAACATTTTAGCGTTCTCGTAAGCTTCACTCCTCCACTCATCTAGAGAAGTCAAGTTCATGAGACTCTTTTCACCAGCTAACTTTGGGTCAGCATTTAGCTCTCTGACAGCCCAGAAATCTTTATGCTCTAACTCTAATGGTAAATGGCAAGCCTTGCCATAGACCATTTTATACGGAGACATGCCCATGGGGTTTTTGTAAGCAGTTCTATATGCCCACAAAGCATCTCCTAACTTATTTGACCAATCCTTTCTATTTCTATTGACTGTCTTTTGTAAGATCAACTTGATCTCCCTATTGGTGAGCTCAACTTGCCCACTAGTTTGAGGGTGGTACGGTGATGCAATCCTATGATTGACATCGTACTTGGCTAGAGCTTTTCTAAAAGCTCCATGCGTGAAGTGTGACCCTCCATATGTCATGAGGTACCTTGGTACTCCAAACCTAGGAAAAATTACATCCTTGAGCATTTTCAAAGATGTCTTGTGATCAACACTCTCAGTGGGGATTGCTTCAACCCACTTGGTTACATAATCAACAGCAACTAAGATGCCTGTGTACTTGTGTGAAGGAGGAAACGAACCCATAAAATCAAAACCCCAGCAATCGACAGGTTCGATCACTAGTGAGTTATTCATAGGCATCTCATTTCTCCTGCTAATGTTACCAACTCTCTGACACTTATCACAAGATAGAACGTACCTTCGGGCGTCCTTAAAAAGAGTAGGACAATAAAAACCTGATTGTAAAACTTTATGTGCCGTCCTTTCACCGGCATGATGTCCTCCATAGGGACTATCGTGACATTGTTTGAGAATGTCCTTCTATTCGTGTTCCGGTACGCATCTTCTCACGATCCCATCTGGACCTTCTTTGAAAATATGTGGGTCATCCCAAAATTAGTGCCTCAAATCCGTGAAGAATTTCTTCCTCTGCTGAAATGTAAAACCTGGAGGCAAAAACTTTGCAACGATAAATTAGCATAATCTGCAAACCAAGGGTCGGAATGAGATTGTACTTTTACAACAGCAAGTTGTTCATCTGGGAAACTGTCGTTGACTGGAATAGGATCGTGCGGGATATCTTCCATCCTTGAAAGATTATCCGCCACCGGATTGTCTTCTCCTTTTCTATCGACAATCTGCAAATCAAATTCTTGAAGAAGGAGTACCCATCTAATGAGTCTGGGTTTGGCGTCCTTTTTCTGCATAAGATACTTAATGGCAGCATGGTCAGTATGAATAATAACTTTAGAATCAACAATATACTGCCTAAACTTATCACAAGCAAACACCACTTCCAAGAATTCCTTCTCAGTAGTAGCATAATTCTTTTGAGCACTATCAAGTGTCTTGCTGGCATAGTGGATGACATTCAACTTCTTGTCAACCCTTTGCCCTAAAACAGCTCCAACAGCAAAATCACTAGCATCACACATAATTTCAAAGGGCAAATTCCAGTCAGGTGGTTGTACTATAGGAGCGGTTATCAAGGCTTTCTTAAGAACTTCAAAAGCTTCCTTACAATCTTCATCAAATACAAAAGGATAATCCTTCTGGAGAAGATTGGTAAGGGGTCTCGAGGTCTTAGAAAAGTCCTTGATAAATCTTCTATAGAAACCAGCATGACCTAGAAAACTATGAATACCTTTGATGTCCCTTGGATAGGGCATCCTTTCAATAGCTTCAATCTTTGCCTCTTCCACTTCAATTCCCCTTTCGGAAATCTTGTGTCCAAGAACTATCCCTTCGTTAACCATGAAATGCCACTTCTCCCAATTGAGCACCAAATTCGTTTCTTCACATCTCTGCAAAACTTTATTAAGATTGCGGAGACAGTGGTCAAAGGAGTTTCCATAGGCGGAAAAGTCGTCCATGAAAACTTCTACAATCTCCTCAGAGAAACCATGAAATATTGCAGACATACACCTCTGAAAAGTAGCAGGTGCATTACACAAACCAAAAGGCATACGCCTATAAGCATAAGTACCGTAAGGACACGTAAAGGTGGTCTTATCTTGATCCGCGGTGTTAACGCGAATCTGGGAGAAGCGAGAATACCCATCAAGATAGCAGAAGTGGGTTTTTTTAGACAACCGCTCGAGCATCTGATCAATAAAGGGCAGAGGATAGGGGTCCTTCCGGGTGGCCTTGTTCAACTTCCTGAAATCAATACACATTCTATATCCAATAATAGTCCTCTGAGTTATTAGTTCATTCTTATCATTAGGAACAACAGTTATACCTCCTTTCTTAGGAACACAATGAACGGGACTTACCCACTTACTATCAACTATAGGATAGATGATACCTGGGGCTAGAAGTTTGAGAACCTCCGTCCTAACCACGTCCTTCATCTCTGGGTTCAACCATCGTTGATGATCAACAACTGGTTTAGCATCGGGCTCGAGATTGATAGTATGTTGGCAAATGGATGGACTGATACCCTTGAGATCATGAAGAGTATAGCCAATAGCACCTCGGTGTCTGCGGAGTGTCTCCAATAATCACTCTTCTTCATACCCTGAAAGGTTAGAATTGATAATAACAGGATATACTTTCTTTTCATCTAAATAAGCATACTTGAGTGTATCGGGTAGTGGTTTTAGATCAAACACCGGGTCTTCTTTTGGTTGCGAGAGGATTCCTAAAGGCTCAACCGGGAGGTTGTGCTTTAGGATAGGAGTTTGTCTTAAAAATATGTCTTCTAGTTCATCCCTCTCCTGCATACGTATGTCATTCTCGTGGTCTTCCATAAATTGCTGCAAAGTATCATCAGGAGGAATATCAATAGAAGCAATTTCTTCAATAATTTTGTCATTACTTGACAAGTCGGTACCACGAGGCTGCTTAGAAAACTTAGAAAAATTAAATTCATACGGCTCACCGTTGAACTCAACAGAAACTTTACCTTTCTTGCAATCTATTATAGCTCCACAAGTGCTGAGGAAGGGCCTACCAAAGATAATAGGGCAAAAACTATCTTGCACTGAACCAAGTACAAGAAAGTCAGTAGGATATTTTACCTTCCCGCAGAGTACTTCAACATCTCTCACAATCCCAACTGGAGAGATTGTTTATTTATTTGCAAGATGAATCGTGACATCAATGTCCTCGATCTCACACGGCTGAATCTTGTGCATGATCTCTTGATAAAGTGTGAAGGGAATAGCACTGACGCTAGATCCTAAATCACATAGCCCATAGTAATTATGATCTCCTATTTTGAAAGATACAACTGGTGTACCTGAAATTGGGCCTTTGTTCTTGGCTGTGACAATGTTAGTGGAAACAGCACAAAAACTAATAGTGGATTCTTCAATATCACTGTTTACCAGATCCTTGACCATTGCAACTTGAGGCTTGACCTTGATCATGTCCTCAGGTTCGTCAGTGGTCCTTCCGTTTTTGTTTAGAATACCTATAACAAAAGAGTGCTCCTTTATCCTTGAGGGATAAGGAGGCTGTTCATACACAAATGCAGGTAAAACAGGATCAGTAACATTAATCTCAATAGGTGACTCCTTGAAAGGTTTATGATGTTGACTCTCCTTCTTCTTAGAAGAATCAATATGAGAAGCAAAGTCCTTGCAAAAGTCAACCATTAGCTGGGAATCAAGACCAATTTTAGATCAAAAGGTATTAAAGTAATCAGTCTTCACATAACTCTCAATGTAGTCATGCTCATAGTTTATAGCGGGTTCAATACCTTTATCAATTTCCCTATCTTCAGTGTTCTTCTGGATCCTTTCTATAAGATCTCATTTTTCTTCCATACTTCTGGTCTGGAATACCCCGCTAGAGGATGCATCCAACATCTCCCTGTCCTGGCGAGAGAGCCTGGCATAAAAAAATGTAAGTATAATTTCCTTGGGGAGCTCATGGTTTGGGCATTTGAGCATCAGGGACTTCAGTCTCCCCCAAGCTTGAGTGATGCTCTCTCCGTCGCCAGACCAAAAGTTGTAGATGTAGTTCCTGTCTTGGTGAATTTCACTAAGAGGATAAAACTTTGCATAAAAGAGAGACATAAGCTCCGGCCATTCAAGCATATCAGAGTTATCGAGTAGCTTATACCAATCTGAAGCTTTATCTTTGAGTGATACGGAGAATAGTTTCTTCATGACGAACTCCATTGTTACACCTGCACGCTTAAATAAAGAACATAATTGTGATAAATGTAGCAGGTGTTCTCCCAGATGTCCTTCTCCTGTATAACGATTAGCCAAGACATAATCAATAATACCAGATGGTATTTTATAGGGCACAATTTCTGTAGGGGTAGGAGTGACCAGCACAGTCGTGGGGCGGCTCCTTACCAGAAACGAACCAACAGTAGAAGATTCCATAAGGACTGAAGGTAAAAACAGAAAATAAAGGTTTCCTTACCGGCTTCACTTACCAATAGCGCTATACTCCCCGGCAACGGCGCCAGAAAAGCTCGTTGATGGCGGTGAAGTTAATAGGTTTAGTTGGGATTGCCTCCCCTGTTAACCGCGCCAATAAACGATTCTTGATAACCCACAAGTCTAGGGGATCAATTGTAGCTTTTCGATAAATAAGGATGTCAATGCCAAAGAGGAGCAGAAGGTGCTGATAAGTGACACTGGATAAGGAAAGGCTGCACACACTCAAAGGTAAATATTTAGGGGGTTTTGGTTTAAGCGACAGAAAAGTAAAAGACAAGCAAAGTAAACAGGGTAACTGAGGAGTGGCAAGTGGCCCAATCCTTTCACAAGGATAAGCCTAGGAACTAAACTTATAAAAGCTAAAGCGTTCTCGAGAACACACGGGAGAGATAGCCAAGTTACTTTCATCATACTCCGCCAAGTAATATGTATTGTGTTGATAAGTGTTGGTGGGTGGATCAATGCTAGTACACCTTCTAGACTAAGATAAGTGTACTCTTATGATTACACACCTTGCAAGCATCCGCAAATACAAGGTAGTAATTAAGGCATAAGCCTAACCACAACATTACGATCAAGGATCCATAACTCCCTTGTGCAAAAGTGTGCGAACTGGGGTTCAGGTTTCTGTCACTCCGGCAACCCACCATAAGCATCCTTTGTGCACAATGTATTCCTCTAGGCCCATGAAAGGTGAAGTGTTAAGTGTTCGACTCACATAACACCACTAGAGAAATAACAACACAACTTAAGTATCAAACAACACATAACACTTCAACATCATATGATTACTAATAACTAGACTTCTCCCATGTTCTCAAGAACTGAAGTAACTACTCACAAGACATAAAAGAGATCATGATCAGAGGTGATAGATGGGTGGCAAACAATCTGGACACAATGATATTTCTCCAACAAAACTCAATAGCATTCACCACAAAGTAGTAATCAACACCAACAGAGTAGAGAGGATAGATAGTACGGATTACAACACAAGTTGCAATTGTGAGATGAGATGGGATGGAGATGGTGCTGATGTTGGGGATGATGTTGATGATGATCTCGATGATGCCCGTGACGATGATGATGATGGCGACGATCTCCCCTTCCGGGAGGTGATCTCCCCGGCGGAATCTGCCTGCCGGAGATGGATTTTCTCCTCTGTAGGTTTCCTCCCCGTGGCGGTGGCGAAACACGGAAACTCTTCTCTATTTAGGGTTTCTACCCCAGGGGGGTCTTATAGGCGAGAGGGGGCACCAAGGGGGGGGGCCACCAGGCATCCAGGAGGGTGCCTGGCGCGGCCAGGAGGGGGCCGTGCCAGGCACCCTTCTGGCTGCCTTGTGGGTCCCCTCACCTCCATCCTCGGTGATCCCCAGTCAATCTTCGTAAAAACACTCCCCGTAAATTTTCATCGCATTTGGACTTGATCTGATTCAGCAACTTGGTGTCCACTTTTCACCGCTGAATTCTGATTCTGCTGCTTCGACACCGGAAAGTTGTAAACTGTGTAAAACAAGCCAAAACAACATAAGAACAATACTTTAAAATGGAATATATCAATGAATAGGATGAAATTACAATATAAAATAGTGATGCATTTTGGACGTATCAGTTGCACACTATCTTTTATCTTTGCTTTTTAGTCTTGTTAGTTTACCTTTCTAGTTTTTGCTTTTGCCTTTGTGTCTTATATGAAAAACCACAAAAATAGTTGCTACCTTTTGCCTTTGTCTTGCTTTGCCTAGTGATGCTATCCTCACCATGGGTGCTGAACCACCCAAATATGGAAGGATGGACATGTTTCACTTGGATCGTCTTCGATCAATTTGTGCTCGCGCTAAAAGCCCAACCGACTTGGTTGAGGGAAAATCATTGGATGAACATGCTCATTATACGCGGCACCGACTATCTCAGAAAGGGAAACACTTATGGGACCAAATACAAACTTCTTATTGCTATGCTGAGTGTTTATGCCAAATTTATGATTTTACTTGCTGCTCTAATATAGATCGTAAACACCTTCCTTTGCAATGTCAGTTTAATGACAATGAGATCATATCTTCTTATGCAAAAGGTGTTTATGACTACTTTGATGTTGAAAAGATTGAAGAGTTTGTTGCTTTTAAGTGTGCTTATGAGATTGCTTCTTTGATTGAAAAGTACTATGATACTATTCACAAGTCTGAAAACTTTGCAGTTCTTGCTTATTGCTTTGAGAATTATACTTCCAATGCTTATATTGAGGATTTTAAAAATAGAATTCTTTCTACCCGAGAAGAGGCTAATGATTGCTATGAAGAGGAATCCTATGATTCCGAGGACTCACTTGATACATCCCTTTCTGATGATGTTGAACTTTCTTTGTTGATGGCCATGATGCCACTATGGATGACACTTACGAAGATGAACTTGCTACAGTTCCTTATGTTAAGCATGAAATTGTTGCTATTGCACCCACAATTGATTGCCATATTATCCTTTTGAAACCTCCAACACCGGAGATTTTTTCCCTTATCAAGGCTCAATGTGAGGGGTTGCATTTATCTTATAATCCTAAAGACCGTGTTGAAAACTATACACGTGTGCTTGTAGGTCATGAACAACATGATTTATGTGATAGTTATATTCTTGATGTTGTTCATGATAGTACTGAAAATTATTTCGAGAGAGGGAAGTTTGGTTGTAGAAACTTCCATATTACTAAAACACCTCTCTTCATGTTGAAAGTTTTGAAGTTGTTCTTTTTCGACCTTCCTATGCATGTCACTTTGTGCTTCTTTGATTTATTTTCTTACAAGATGCCTATGCATAGGAAATGGGTTAGGCTTAAATGTGTTTCATATTTGCTTCTTGATTCTCTCTTTTGCTTCAAAATTCTTATTCTTGTGAGAGCATCTTCTATAATCTTTAAGCCTAGCTAATGACTTTAAAGAAGCGCTTTCGGGAGGCAGCCCGCAACGAATTTAGGTTTTACTTTTTGTTTTTTTTTGTTTTTAATGGTCTTGATGTTTTTTACTACTGTAGCAACATCATTGTATCTTTACTTTTTAAGCTTTGTGCCATTTATAGCCTCATATGACAAGGGAAGTGAAAGTTGTGACATTCTTTCCAGAAAACAGATTCTGTCCTCGTGACGGGAAAAATCATAGAAAAATACCATTTCATCTTATTGAGCTGAATTTTTTACACAGCGTGCTCTATACAATCACGAAACTTTCGTATGTTCTGAGTTTTTTTATTTGAGTTTCATAAGTATCCCTAAAAAACTATTTACTACCTGCTGGTCTGTTTTTCACAGATTCTGCCACGTTTTGTCTCTCCTAATTTTTGCAAACCTTAAGCTTGCTTTTTCTTTGAAAAAACTTTTTGGCGATCTTGAGAAACAGTAGATCTTCAATTATATCCTTATTTCCAGTAGAGAGAAATTATTTTATTATGGGTACTAACCTCGCTAATCAGATGATGATGAGTTATGTATGAAGGGAGTTTTCAAGTGTGCGAGGGAAGATGATAAAAGAAGATTCAGGAGGGTCAAACGCTCAAGCTTGGGGATGCCCCCATGCATCCCCTTCTCCATCAACAATTATCAGTTCGTCTTTCGTTCCACTATATTTTTATCACTTCATGCGTTATGTGCTATGCTTGGAGCGTCTTGCTCTTTATTTCCTTTTTAGTTTTCTTTAGCTTTGCTTGCTGTTCATAACAAGTTAGAACCGAGCTTTCTTTATGTGGGAGAGAAACACGCTCCACTTTCAAAACCTAGAACACATCATAGGATTCTTCATGCTTATCTTTGTTGTGTGTGTTCTTTATCTTTTTCGTAGCTGCTGTCATGTTTAGCTCTTAGTTTTCATGCTTATATTTTTTAGAGCTTTTGTTTAGTTTGTTGTTGGAACTCTCTTGAGTTTTCATGTTTATCTTGTTTAGAGAGTTTGCCTGTTGCACTGAGTTTTGTGTCTTGACTTGGAGTAGGTAATTGAGGTTGCTATTCGATTGTAGTAGTAACTTGCAATAGTTTTGAGGTATTGCCATGAGTAATGTTTGAACTTTTGGTGTCAAGAGCTTTAGCCTATTAGTGATAGATGTCGTATTTTGGGTAATCTGTGTTTATTTTCTAAAAACCTACAATATTAGTTGAGAACTTTATCTACTAGATGGATCACTAATCTTTGGAGGGATCGAATATTAGAGTACACTCACGTACCATGAGTCGAGGATGCGCAAGGATAACCAACCCCCATACACTCCTCCTCGGGGTACTTGTCTCTTTGTGAACCTCCAATTAGATTGAGAGTTACCGATAATAAGTGCATGAGTTCTTCGGACTAATGTGAGTATTCGAAAGTTGACACTTCCACCTCCTCATATTTTCTAGCCTCTCATGTGCCGTGCATTGCCTCCTTCTCACTCCGAGAGTTCCTTGGCACGATACGCTCTGTCATCATAAGACTCATTATATCCTTCCTCAAAACATCCACCATACCTACCTATCAAGGCATTTCCATAGCCTTTCCGAGATACATTTCCATGCAACATTCACCTTCTCATGACTTGATCTTCATGGCATACATGCTACTTGCTTGATCGATGGGCCGCATGCTAGTTGGGCCTTTCCCTAATCATTGCTACATGACGCGCTAGTATCATTGCATATCCTCCTACACCGGCAGAGGCATACATTTGCATACTTCATGATAGTTTCATTTTCTTTATGTTGAGTACTTTTGTAAAGTGTGAAAGATCTTCTATACTTCTTGTAATATATAGAGTGTTGGACCTAAAGTGAGGAAAAGATCTCAAAGAGGACAAAATCAAAAGATCCCAAAGAGGACAAATGAGAGAAATATAAAGAGCCATTGAGGCCACCAAAAAATAGAAAAAAAAAGAAAAAAAAGAAAAAGAAATAAAAAGAGAGAAGGGGGCACACTACTATTCCTTTTGAGAGATCCACACTCGTACTCCATCTTATATCTTGTACTCCATAGAGATTATCATTCATGCATATAGCTATGTGGGGACCTTCACACTATAGAACTTGGCTTGTATATTCCAATGACGAGCCTCCTCAAATGAGCTCTAGGTCTTCTTGAGCGAGCAAGTTGGATGCACCCCACTAGTTCCATTGGAGAGCTTACCTTAGCTCATATGTGCATCCGTTGCATGGCAATCCCTACTCCTCACATCATATCTATCATTTGGATTTCTCTCGCCTATGATTGTCCTCATTGATGTGAGCCTTTCACACCTTTTTTGTCTTCCTCCCCCATCATTTTTATCTCTTTGCCATCCTAAGTGTCAACTTTCTTGCTTACACTCATTCAATGCATGAGTGCTCAAAATGTTGAAAAGGAGTGGATCATTTTGACTTGTACGTGGCTAGTGGTCTGGGGATGAGTCAAGATAAGATTCCAAAGAAGACCAAGTGTGAAACTTTAGTAGACTGAGTTCTCAACACAAAAATACTTTTTTCTCGTATATCCCTATCCCCTTTCTTGCACGCAAACACCATTTGGAGACATTCGAGTCACGGACAGCGAGAGCTCTTGCACCTTTATGTCCTTATGTTGCTTGTTTCAATGCTAATATAGACTCTTGCCTATTATGACTTGAATTGAATTACATGCCTTGATTGCTTTACTTAAAAGTTCTTATATGGTTGTTAGCATGTCACCACAGAAATTATGCTTGTTATCATTTACCTACTCGAGGACGAGCAGGAATTAAGCTTGGGGATGTTGATACGTCCAAAACGTATCTATAATTTATGCTTGCTCCATGCTTCTTTTGTGTGATATTGCTATGATATTGATGCACTTCCATACACTTTTGATCATATTTGGACTAACCTATTAACTCAGTGCACCCCAGTGCCAGTTCCTGTTTTCTGCTGTTTTTGTATTTCAGGTTTTCCCATTACTTAAAGTGCCAGAAAAAATCTGGGAAAAATATAGGAAAAATCAGCGTACAGGAAGCTTCGCGAAGATCCCAAGTGGGGCCAGAGGGGAGCCAGGGGTAGCCCAGGCGGCCACCTGGCGCGGCCACCCCCTAGGCCGCGCCAGGGGGGCGCCTGGGGCCCTTGGTCCACCTCTGGCTGCCCCCCTTCGCCTATATATCCCTCTCATCCCGAAACCCTCGAGGACAGAACCTTTTTCACGATCTCTCCTCTGTTCCGCCGCCGCCGCGCTTCCAAGATCGTGAGCACCAGGAGACCTCTTCCCGGCACACTGCCGGAGGGAGGAACCACCTCCGGGAGCTTCTCCACCACCATGGATGCTTCCCGGATGAACCGTGAGTAGTCCACCTTGGACCACGGGTCTATGATCAGTAGCTATGTGATGTTCTCCTCTCCTGTTTGTTCTTCATGGTTTAGACCTCGTGAGCTGCCCTACATGATCGAGGTACATAAGTAATCTTTTTGCTGTTGCTATGCTGAGTTTGCTGGGATCTGATGGATTATGAGACTATGTTCAGATTTTGTTTGAGTAATATATTTGATTCTCCTCTTTTATATTTATGTTCTTGAGTAATTCTTGCATGTTCTCCGTTGCTGTTTATTGCTTTGGCCAAGTAGTAGGTAGTGACTCCAAGAGGGAGCGTTATGCATGATTGTGGGTTCGTGCCCCCCGATGACTTGCTTGAGTGACAGAAACATGAGTCTAGGGGACGTGTTGTTGCCACAAGGGAGAAAACAACGGTGCTTGTACTTGCGGGTGCAAGGATTGTTTACTTTACGCAAAGTTCTTTAATGCAGTTGTCTGTTGCTTTGAGTTTACACTTTGGGTGGGATTCACAACTTAATACCAGCGAGATGTTCTGGATAGATATCTTAGTAGGTAGATGCAGATGGATTTCGGTCTACTTGTCTTGGCGTACCGCCCATGCTTTTGAGCCTCTTCCTTTCTTTATAGCATAGTTAGCATTGGTTTGCGCATATAATCTTGTCAATTGCCCAGCTGTAATTTGTTTACCTCGCATGGCTATTTTATCGTGTTTTGGGAGAGAGACATCACTAGTGAACATGATGGGACCCCGGTCCATATTTCCAACGTTGTTTACACCCGCTATTTATTTACTGCTTTATTTCCTTTTCCGTTGCTATCACTATCATTATTATCCCGTGCGTTTGATCCTTTGTAAACAACAAGGCCGGATGGATTGACAACCTCTCTGAACTCTTTGGGAGGAAAGTTATCTGATGTGTGTGCAGGTCCACGTCAACCGCCTAATTGCTGGCGCCGTTGTCACCTTCCTGTCGTTGTCGGTGTCCTACTGGAGACAAACCTTGGTATCTTGCTGCTGTCTACATCTCAACCTTCCACTTTGGGTAACCAACGAGGGGCGAGAATCCATCATGGATCAGCTCGACCGTCAGCTCGAACGTCAGGGGCGTTCTGCAAGCAGAACGAGACGATGCCGTGGCCAAGCTGGAGGCCATGACACTGCGCCACAACGATGAGCTAACCAAAGCCCGACGCTCGGCCAGGCTTTGTCTCGAGGGAATGCGCAAGATGGATTCCCTCCTTTCTGGTGATCTATCTTGTTCTCCTTGACTTTCTTGTCGATTGGTCTTCTTCTCTTTTGAATCTTCTTAAGTCGATCTTCTGACACAGAGGACTGGCCCGCCTCCGAGTCCGTTGCCGAGAAAGCGGTTGCTGAAGAACGGCAAGTCCGAGCAGCAGAGGGCTGGCTAGTGAGGACTGACGACGACGGATGGAGTCCCCTGGAATTCATCCTTGCTACCGAAGCTTATATTCCCGCGATTCACGATAACGTCTTTGCGTTCAAACTGGGCGTCCAAAAACTTGCCGAGCTGCTTTGGAAACCTGCCGAGCTGAAACAACCAATCACGCGCATGCGCCATGGTGAGGGATCTTCTGCTGGCACTTATGAGGAGTCCGACGAGGAAGAGGAGGATTCGGAGCAAGGAGAAGCTCCCAATGCGACTAATGAACAAGTGCTTCTTCTTCTCAGGGCTGCTCCCCGTCGGGTCGAGGCTTTGCTTGACTCGGCGGCTCGCACAGGTGTGGAGACGGTACTCCAGACTGTGCTGAGCTGGTATCCCAAGCTAAATCTAGCTCGGCTTTACACAAGGCGTGACGGGGCCTCGGAGCTTCTTCAGAGCACTTATCCTCAGGTGAATCGTCTTGCGAAGACAATAGCTGGGTGGCTCCCCCATACCAATTATACTCCATACCTTGACGACATTGGGGTGTCGATGCCTCCATTGTCAATAGTCTCCCTAGCCGATGACAACCTATCCACCAACAGCCACGCAAGAGGAGTTCAGGGCGCTCAGCCAGCTCGCTCCTCCAGTAGCCACTTATACCAGGACGATGTATCCGTAACGGTTAATCTCAAAATTCACCAAAAGCTTCCTCTGGAAAGACCAGCGGCAAGACGGCTGACGCTGATTCTCCAAAAGCAAAGGAGGCTTCGACTGTGCCGAAGCGATCAGATGTTGCTGCTACGCAAGCGACTCCGACTGCGCCTGAGCAAGCAGTTCCGGCCACTACACAGGCGCCGTCGACTTCTCCGACTACCTCAACTGAGCCACCCGCCTCTCCGACTGCTACAGCTGCACCGCCAACAGCTCCAGTTTCTTCTGCTCCCGATGCGTGATTGATCTACTTTGTTTTTTGTTGCTACAAACTTTCGTAAGACTTGCAAAATTCCGAGGACACCCACTGGGGGTGGTTTGATATAATAAACCTATTCGGCCTTGGGCCCTTTGTCTTATGCCTTATGTTCGCTTGTTGCATGAAATTCTTACGCGATCCACTTCGTGCTTTTGCCTTTTCGCTTTTTCCTTTACCATTTTCCCCTTGGGGACACGATTCCCTGCTCGCCGACAGTCGACGTGCGGTCTGTGGTCGGATCAAAAGATCATGCTCCGCTCTAGGTTTGGTAAATGGTCCCGAGCTACTCAGCGCTAGCACAAAGGATTCTACATAGAATGAACGACCGATTGCTCCTTGCCGGTTGCTCGGTGCACCGGACTGGGACGCAATCGGTGAGCGGCGCAGTCGGCCGTAGTTCTCTTTTTAGAGTGTTTTGAGTTCACGAGATAGAACCGCGGGTCCGACTAGCCATCGCTTTCCTCGATGCCACAGCCAACTTGTGATCTGTGCTCGTGTCAAGCGTTAGCTCGGTTGTGAACCTGCAGTCCTCGTGCTTTCTCGCCTTGTACTTTCTGACCGTATGGTCGGCCAGTCCCCAAGTGAGTTTTGCACACACTTCGGGGATGACAAAGCGTTGCCGAATGAGGCTTGCTTGAAAACGAAAGAATCATATAAAGACAATCGAATGATATCCTTTAGATGCATGACTGCTTTACTGATCGATTGCGAAATAGCACGGATACACTTGTACCGCTCAACTGTAAAACGGTCATAAGAGCTCAGCGTTCCAAGGACGCTCCGTTTCCACTCCTGAAGTGTCCTTCTGCCGAGTGCCCTTGGTGCAATCAATGAGGTAGTATGCATTGTTCTTGAGCGCTCGGCTGATGACGAAAGGACCTTCCCAAGGTGAGGCCAATTTGTGCTGACCGTACTCCGACTTCTGGATTCGGCGGAGCACCAAATCGCCCTCACGAAAAGTGAGGGGGCGGATCTTCTTGATGTGGTAGTGCCACAGCTTCTGTTGATAAATTTTGCCGACCTGTATAAGGCCAATAGGCAGGCTTCTTCTTTTAGATCGATGTCGTATTCTCGAACTTCCTTGGCTTCTACCTCAGTGTATAAGGTGTGCCGAGGTGAGTCAAACTCAATATCGGCTGGAATGATTGCTTTTGAGCCATACACGAGGAAGAATGGAGTGAATCTAGTTGAACGGTTTGGCGTGGTTCTCAAGCTCCACAAGACTACTAGAAATTCTTCAACCCATGCTCCGGGTGCTCTTTCAAGCGGCTCAACCAATCGGGGCTTGATGCCTGACAGGATGAGGTCGTTTGCTCTCTCTGCCTAGCCATTTGACTGGTGGTGCGCCACGGATGCCACATTGAGCCGAATGCCGTACTCGGATGCATACCGAGCTAATGCTCCCTTCGCAAAATTCGTGCCATTGTCTATGATGATGCTATTGGGAATTCCATATCTTCTTGCAATGTCGGCGATGAACCTGATTGACGTCGGACCATCCAGCTTCTTGATCGGACGTGCTTCAATCCACTTGGTGAATTTATTGACTACGACTAGTAGGTGGGTCAGACCACCCCTGGCCCGCTTGAATGGCCCAACCATGTCCAGTCCCCATACCGCAAACGGCCATGTTATTGGGATTTTTTTGAGTGCTGATGCTGGAAGGTGACTCTTTGCTTTGAATCATTGAAAACCGTTGCAATGCTTCACCAGATGCTCCGCTGCGGCTCGCGCAGTCGTCCAATAAAAACCATGGCGGAATGCCTTGGCTATGATTGTTGTTGCTGATGCATGGTGACCACATTCACCTTGATGAATGTCCCTACGCAGCTCCAATACCCTGTCCTCTTCTACACATCATTGGAGAATTCCAGTTGTGCTTCTATGTATCAGCTCGTTGTTGATGATGGTGTATGCACCAGACCGGCGTTGTATTTTCTTAGCTTCTACTTCATCTGGGGGAAGGGTTTCGTCGACCAGAAAGTCTCTGATCAGCTGTGCCCAGGCTGGAGCACTGACAACCACCATGACCATCGCCTGATGTGGTGCGATTGCTTCTTCAAGCTCGGTCTCTTGTGCTTCTTTTATCTCGGAATCAATCTCTGAGCTAACGATCACAGCGCCTGGCTTCCAATCGGTAGCCCCTGGTGCTGCTTGCTCTGCTGAGGCTGAGGCCTCAGGATTTGTTGGTTGTTCTCTTGGAATCAGCGCTTCTGGATTGCCGTCGGCAGGCCCTGGTATCATTGGCTCAGACGAGGCCGTGACACCTGGTGCTGTCGCTGCTGCTTTTGCCTTGGATTTCTTCTTTTTGCTGCAATCGGTAGCCCCTGGACTGCAATCGGTAGCCCCTGGTGCTGCTGGCTCTGTTGAGGCCACAACCCCTTGGTCGTTCGGTTGCTTCTTCAGAGTTGGGATCTTTTCCGACTAGACCAACTTTGCTTGCTTCAGAGCCTCTAGGTCGGTATCTGATATGAAAATGGATTCGGATTCTGGTGAAGGTGTGATGGGCGACTTCTTGATGTGCTCCAGTGATATTCCTGGTGGAATAGCTTGCCTGGTGGAGCCGATCTTGGATAGTGCATCTGCTGCTTCGTTGTTTGCTCTGGGCACATGATGAAATTCACAACCTTCAAAATATCCGTTGAGTTGGTGCACTAAGAAATGATACCTTTCCATGTTTGCACCCTTTGCGTCCCAATTGCCTGTGCACTGCTGCACCACCAGGTCGGAGTCGACAAAACACTTTATCTTCCGAATGCCAATCTCCTTGGCCAGCTTGATGCCATGCACAAGGGCCTCGTACTCGGCAACATTGTTTGACGCTGCAAAGTGGATTTGCAGTACATAGTGCAATTGGTCTCCTTTGGGTGAAGTGAGGACAATGCCAGCCCCTAGGCCATTCTTCATCTTGGAACCATCAAAGTGCATCCTCCAATGATCCGATCCTGGAGAGGGTGGCGTATATTGAGTTTCAGCCCAGTCCACCAGGAAATCGATCAGTGCTTGGGATTTGATTGTTGTTCTTGGCTCATATTGAGTGTCGTAAGAGGCGATCTCAATTGCGCATTTTGCTACTCTGCCGGTTGCATCTCTGCTGCCTATGATATAAGCTAGTGGAGCCGAGCTGACCACTGTAATCAGATGAGCTTTGAAATAGGGTTTCAATCTCTTGGTCGTCATGTAGACTCCATAGCACATTTTCTGGTAATGAGGATAGTTTTTCTTGGACGCTAAGAGCACCTCGCTGATGTAATATACTGGCCGCTGAATCGGTTGCGATTTGTCCTTCTCAGGACGCTCTACCACCATCACTGCACTGATCATCCGATTGGTCGCCGCGATGTATAACATCGTCGACTCCTTCTTAATCGGAGCAACCAGAATCGACGTGGTGGAGAGCATGCGCTTCAGCTCTTTGAATGCTTCATTTGCCTGCGGAGTGCATGTGAACTTCTCTGTCTTCTTCATTAGCTGATATAATGGGATTGCTTTTTCTCCTAGCCGACTGAGAAATCGGCTGAGTGACACCAAGAATCCGGTGAACTTCTTCACTTGCTTCAGATTCTTGGGCTGGTCCATCCGTTCGATTGCGGCTATCTTCTCGGGATTGCATTTGATTCCTCTTTCAGAAACGAGAAACCCCAAGAGCTTGCCGGCTGGAACACCGAATACACACTTCTCTGGGTTGAGCTTGATCTGGTAGGTGCCAGATTAGCGAATGTCTCCTTGAGGTCGTCCAGGAGTGTGACTCCTTTGACCGATTTCACTACCAAATCATCTACATACACATGCAAGTTTTTGCCGAGCTGAGTGTGCGTGCATCGCTGGATGGTGCGCTGATAGGTAGCACCTCCATTCTTCAGACCGAAAGGCATGGTGATATAGCAGTAAGCCCCGAAGGGGGTTATAAATGCAGTCTTTATTTGATCTTCCACGTCAAGTTTGATCTGGTGATAGCCAGCAGTGGCATCCAAAAATGACAAAAGCTCGCAGTCAGCCGTAGAGTCAATGACTTGATCTATACGAGGCAGAGCAAATGGATCCTTGGGGCATGCCTTGTTCAGGAAAGTGTAATCGATACACATGCGCCAGGTCTTGTTCTTCTTCATCACGAGGGCTGGGTTTGCCAACCACTCGGGGTAGAAAACCTCCATGATGAAGCCTGCAGCTTGAAGCTTGGCGATCTCTTCGCCGATTCCTCTTCTCTTGTCTTCAGAAAAGCGTCGAAGGGTTGCTTGACCGATTTCAAACCTGTCCGAATGTGGAGTTTGTGATCGGCGAGTTCCCTTGGCACTCCAGGCATGTCTTGTGGAGACCATGCAAAGATGTTCCGGTTCTCACGGAGGAACTCGACGAGCTCGCTTTCCTATTTGTTGCTAAGTCCTTCTCCGACCACAACAAACTTGGTTGGGTCGGAGGGATCCAGAGCAATCTTCTTACTGTCCTTGGCCGACTAAAAAGCGGTCTCTTCATCTGCTCTCTTGGCTGGGATGACTGGAAGGGGAACCGTGCTTTGAGCTTGAGCCATTGCTACCACCTTGTCGAGCTAACGCTTATCTTCGGTGACCACCAAGGAATTGGCCAAATTTGCACCAGCTGACGAGCACTCGAGGGACTTCTTGAAGTCCCCGGTGACGGTGATGATGCCATTTGGCCCTGGGAGCTTCATCTTCAGGTAAGGCTCGTGTGCATTGAGCATGAACTTGCCGATTGCAGGCAATCCCAAGAGGGCATGGTATGGGCTGCTGAGGTCGGCGACCTCGAACCAGATCGGCTCTCTCCTGAAGTTCTCCTCTGTGCCAAAAATCACATCCAGCAGAATGCGACCCATAGGGGTGCACGACAGACCAGGGACAATCCCATGAAAATTCGTCCGACTGCGCTCAAGATCCCTCTCCGTGAGACCCAACTTGACCATAGTATCTCTGTACAGAATGTTGATTGTGCTCCCTCCATCAATGAGCACTCGGGAAAACGGACATGAAAACTTGGGGGTGCAAATAGCGCATCCACCACGAGCGGATAGGTGCCCGGATTCGGTATGACACTTGGGTGATCCTCCCTGCCCTAGGAAATCTTGCTATCCGACCGGTGCATGTAATGGGGAGTCGGCGGCATGGTGGCGTTGACCTCCTGAGCTCGGGCTCTCCGACTGCCCTAGTCACTTGATTCACTGGTGAATATCATATATGCGGCGTCTTGCCGCGTAAATTGGTTCTGCGCCTGAGGTGGTCCTCTGTTCTGGGGTGGTGGTGGGGGTGGAGGTGGTAATGCTTCTCCCTTCACAATGCGCTTGAAGAAATCACATTGCCGAGTGGTGTGTGCTGCTGGTGCCAGGACTGTTGTGCATTTTGCACGGCGGATCCAACATATCCTCGAATGTGTACTTGGGCTTCACTAGCCACTGCTGCTTTGCATTTGGCTTCATCTTCCGACTGCCTCATGCAGCCCCTTGTTCCTCTTGGTCCTGTACAGCGGCCACCTGCCGACTGCCATATTGAGCATATGGTTGCTCATCCTTTCTTTTCCCATTGTTCTGCTAGTTGTTGTTGTTCTGATTGTTTTCTCTACACTCTCGCCGACTGATCCCTTGGTTTCCTGCCTCTGTCGTCTGCGTAGCTGATACGTCTCAAACGTATCAATAATTTCTGCTCGCTCCATGCATGTGTTGTGTGATATTGCTATGATCTAGATACACTTTCATACATTTTTTTATCATATTTGGACTAACCTACTAACTCAGTGCACCCCAGTGCTAGTCCATGTTTTCTGCCGTTTTTCTATTTCAGTTTTTCCCATATAAGAAGTGATCTAAAAATCCGGGAAAATCAGATAAAAAATCAGCGTGTCGGAAGCCTCCAGAACCCCGAAGGAGGGCCAGGGGCCCACCACCACGTGCCCAAGCGGCCACCTGGCGCCGCCAGGGGCCTGGCCGCGCCAGGGGGGGCGCCTGGACCCCTGGTGGCGCCCCTGGATGCCCCCTTCGCCTATTTATTCTCCGCCACGATAAACTTCCGAAGACAGAACCCTATTTCGCAATCTCGCCTCTGTTCTGCCGCCGCCGCCGCGCTTCCAAGATCGGGAGCACCATTAGGACCCTTCCCGGCACCCTTCCGGAGGGAGGATCGATCTCCGGGAGCTTCTCCTCTACCATGGACGCTTCCCGGATGTGCAGTGAGTAGTCTACCTTGGACCATGGGTCCATGATTAGTAGCTATGTGATGTTCTCCTCCCCTATTTGTTATTCATGGTTTAGACCTCGTGAACTGCCCTACATGATCGAGGCACATATGTAATTCTTCTGCTGTTGCTATGCTGAGTTTGATGGGATTTGATGGATTATGAGATTATGTTAAGATCGTGATAGAGTAATATACTTGGTTTTTATCTCTTATATTTTTGTTCCTAGGTAATTCTTGCATGTTCTCCGTTGATGTTTATTGCTTTGGCCAAGTAGTAGGTAGTGACTCCAAGAGGGAACGTTATGCTCGATTGTGGGTACATGCCCCCTGATGACACGCTTGAGTGACAGAAACATGAGTCTATGGGATGTGATGTGGCCACAAGGGGGAAAACAACGGTGCTTATACCCGCGGTTGCAAGGATTGCTTACTTTACGCAAAGTTCTTTTTAATGCAGTTGTCTGTTGCTTTGGGTTTACACTTTGGGTGGGGCTCGTAACTTAATACCAGCGAGATGTTCTGGATAGATATCTCAAGGTGGATGATTAGTAGTAGATGCAGATGGATTTCGTTCTACTTATTTTGGCGTACTGCCCATGCTTATGAGCCTCTTCCTTTCTTTGTAGCATAGTTAGCATTGCGGCGCGTTTATAATCTTGTCAATTGTCCATCTGTAATTTATTTACCTCGCATAGCAGTTTTATCGTCTTTTGGGAGAGAGACATCACTAGTGAACATCACGGGACCCCGGTCCATATTCTCATCACTGTTTACAAGGTCATTTACTTTTCAGTATTTAATTTTAGTTGCTATCATTATCATTATCTCTTGTATTAGATCCTTTGTAAACAACAAGACCGAAGAGATTGACAACCTCTCTGAACTTCGTTGGGAGCAAAGTTAATTGTATCGTGTGCAGGTCCAGGTCAAGGAAGCAACGTTTGTCCAAATATGCTCAAAAGTGTATGAAAGTTCAAGCAAAACATGGAAAAGTCACACAAAACATACATGGAGCAAGAAGAAATTATAGATACATTTGGGACGTATCAACATCCCCAAGCTTAATTCCTGCTCGTCCTCGAGTAGGTAAATGATAACAAGCATAATTTCTGTGGTGACATGCCACACAACCATATAAGGACTTTTAAGTAAAGCAATCAAAGCATGCAATTCAATTCAAGTCTTAACAAGCAAGAGTCTATATTAGCGTTGACACAAGCAACAAAAGAACAAAAGGTGCAAGAGCTCTCGCTGTCCGTGACTCGAATGTCTCCAGATGGTGTTTGCGTGCAAGCAGGGGACTGGGAAAAAGAGAGAAACAAGTTTGTTGAGAACAACTATCTACTAAAGTTTCACACTTGGTCTCCTTTGGATTCTTATCTTGACTCGTCCCCAGACCACTAGCCAGGTACAAGTCAAACTGATCCACTCCCTTTCGATATTTTGAGCACTCATGCAATGGATGAGCGTGAGCAAGAAAGTTGACACCTAAAAGGTGAAACAGAAAGAAGGTGGAGGAGGAAGAAAAAAAGGTGTGAAAGGCTCACATCAATGTGGACAATCATAGGCGAGAGAAGGCCATATGATAGATATGATGTGAGGAGTAGGGATTGCCATGCAACGTATGCACATGTGAGCTAAAAGCTCTCCAAGGGAACTAGTGGGGGTGCATCTAACTTGCTTGCTCAAGAAGACCTAGAGCTCGTTTGAGGAGGCTCATCATTGGAATATACAAGCCAAGTTCTACAGTGTGAAGGTCCCCACATAGGTATATGCATGATGATGATCTCTATGGAGTACAAGGGATAGAGGATGAAGTACTAGTGTGGATCTCTCAAAAGGAATAGTAGTGTGCCCCTTCTCTCTTTTTTATTTTTCTTTTTCTCTTTTTTCTATTTTTTTGTATTTTTTGGTGGCCTCAATGGCTCTTTCTATTTAACTCTCATTAGTACTCTTTGGGATCTTTTGATTTTTTCCTCTTTGGGATCTTTTCCTCACTTTAGGGGAACACTCTATATTTTACAAGAATATAGGAGATCTTTCACACTTTACAAAGGTACTCACATACAGAAGATATAACTATCATGATGCAAATGTATGCCTCTGCCAGGATAGCAGGATATGCAATGATACTAGCGCGTCATGTAGCAATGATTAGGGCAACGCCCAACTAGAATGCGGCTCATTGATCAAGCAAGTGGCATGTATGACATGAGGATCAAGTCATGAGAAGGTGGATGTTGCATGGCAATGTATCTCGGAAAGGCTATGGAAATGCCTTGTAGGTAGGTATGGTGGCTGTTTTGAGAAAAGATATAAGGAGGTTTATGATGACAGAGCGTATCGTGCGAAGGGTTTGGATGCACCGGCGAAGTATGCGCCAACTCTCAAGGTGAGAAAAGGGCAATGCACGGTACCGAAGAGGCTAGAAAAAGTATAGGTGGGTGGAAGTGTCAGCTTTCGAATACTCACATTAGTCTGAAGAACTCATGCACTTATTATCGGTAACTCTCAATCTAATCAGTAGGTTCACAAAGATACAAGTACCCCGAGGAGGAGTGTATGGGGGTTTGGTTATGCTTGCGCATCCTATTCGAACCCTCCAGAGGTTAGTGATCCATTTAGTAGCTAGAGTTCTCAACAGGGGTTTTTGGTTTTCGAAAAACACACGGATTGCCAAAAATACGACATCTATCACTAATAGGCTCGAGCTCTTGACACCAAAAGTTCAAACATTACTCTAGTCAATACCTCAAAACTATTGCAAGTTACTACTACAAAGAGAATAGCAACTTCAACTACCTACTTCTAGTCAAGACACAAAACTTAGTGCAACAGGAAAACTTCTAACAAGATAAAACATGCAACCTATAGAAAGTTCAACCTAAAACAAAAGAAAAGCTCAAGAAAGACTAAAGCAGTACAACTAAACAGAGCAGCAGCTAAGAAAATAAAAAGAACAACTCACAGCTAAAAGAATAAGAATGCAAATCCTATGAGGAGTTCTAGTTCAAGTGGAGCGTGTTTCTCTCCCACAAAAAGTAAGACGGGATCTAACTTGCTATGAACAGCAAGCAAAGCTAAAGAAAACTAAAAATAAAACCTAAGAGCGAGACGCTCCAAGCATAGCACATAACGCATGAAGTGATAAAAATATAGTGAGACGAAGGATGAACTGATGATTGTTGATGGAGAAGGGGATGCACGGGGGCATCCCCAAGCTTAGAAGCTTGAGTCTCCTAGAATATTTATTGGGGATGCATGGGTGCATCCCCAAGCTTGAGCACTTGACACTCCGGAATCTTCTTTCATCATCTTCCATCGCACGCTTGAAAACTCCCTTCATACATAACTCATCATAAGCTGATTAGAGAGGTTAGTACCTTTAATAAATATATTTTTCCCACTGGATATAAAGATATTCTTGAAGAGCTACCGTTTCTCAAGATTGCCAAAAAGTTTTTGCAAAGAAAATGCAAGCTTAAGGTGTGCAAAATTTAGGAGAGACAAAACGTGGCAGAATCTGTGAAAACCAGAACAACAGATAGTAAAGAATTTTTTAGGGGTACTTCTGCAACTCGAATAAAAAAACTCAGAACAGACGCTCGAAAGTCAATTGTATGGAGCACGCTGTCAAAACAAATGAGATCAATGAGATGATTTGGTGATTTTAGGCTAATTTTTTCGTCCAAGGACATAATCTTTTTTCTGGACAACATGCCACAACTTTTGAACTTTCTTGCAATCGGAGGCTAGACTTGGCACAAATCTTGAAAATAAAGATACAATGATGTTTCTACAGTAGTAACAATCATCAAGACCACTAAAAACAGAAAGTAAAAAACTCAAAGTAAAGATAACAAGGGTTGTCTCCCTAGAGCTCTTTCTTTATAGCCATAAAGATAGGCTTAAGATTTTAGTGATGCTCTCATAGGAATAAGAGTTGAAGCACAAAAGAGAGCATAAAGAAGCAAATACCAAACACATTTAAGTCTAACATGCTTCCTATGCAAAGGGATCTTGTAGAGAAATAACTCATTGAAGCATCAAGATATTAGCATAGGAAGGCTAAAATTGTGCAACTTCAAAACCTGCAACATAAAGAGAGGGAATTTGATATTATTGAAATATCTATGAGCATATGTTCCCTTCTCATAATAATTTTCAGTGGGATCATGAATAAACTCAATAATATAAGTATCACATAAAACTTTCTTATCATGATCCACAAACATAGATTTTTTTACTCCCCACATAAGCAAAATCCTTCTCATTAGTAATAGTGGGAGCAAACTCAACAAAATAGCTATCACATGAATCATTCTTACCATGATGCACTTGTAAAATTTTATTCTTTATAGCATAAGAGTCATCACAATAATCATCATAGATAGGAGGCAAAGTATCATCAAAATAAATTTCCTCATCAAAACTTGGGGAGCTAAAAAGATCATCTTCATAAAACGTAGCATCCCCAAGCTTATGGATTTGCATGTCATTAGTATCAAAAGTATTCAAAGAAGACATGCTAATAACATTACTACTATCATGAGTGTTGTTCAAATAATAAAGCTCCATAGGATTTTTGATCTCCACCTCAAACACTTCATGTCCTAACTCAAGATAGAGCTCATAAAGCTCTCTCATAATTTTGTTGTCGTTTTCCATAAAGCCTAACTAGTGAAAATAAAAACAAGAAACAAAAAGAATTAATTGCAAGATCTAAAGATATACCTTCAACGCTTACCTCCCCAGCAACGGCGCCAGAAATAGCTTGATGTCTACGCACGCTTCTATTCTTGTAGACTATGTTGGGCCTCCAAGCGCAGAGGTTTGTAGGACAGCAGCAATTTCCCTCAAGTGGATGACCTAAGGTTTATCGAACTCAGGGAAGTAGAGGTTGAAGATGGTCTCTCTCAAGCAACCCTGCAATTAAGATACAAGAAGTCTCTTGTGTCCCCAACACACCTAATACAACTAGGAGTTGTATAGGTGCACTAGTTCGGCGAAGAGATGGTAAAATACGAGTGATAGGTGTGGCAAAGCAAGGTAATATAAATCTGTAATAAAAAGTGCAGCAAGCAAACATGTAACAAAAGTGAGTGCAAATGGTGTAACAATGATGGAAACAAGGCCTAGGCTTCATACTTTCACTAGTGGCAACTCTCAACAACATTAACATAGTCTAATCACATGATATTTCCCATAAAACATGCAATGGAGACGCACTCGGAGGTCATTCCTTTGTGGTCAAGAGAGGATGAGAATTATGTAGGGCTACAAAAGCACACCTCAAAGTTCGTAGTTCTCATCTATGGATTTACCAATGTCACCGCGGCCATCCAAAGACAGTACCACAATCACCACAACATATCTAAAGGATAGTCAAAGACAAGCACCAAGAGACTCTCAATCTTCAATCCACACACAAAATAGGAAATCACTCATGAAAATATTCTTCTAACCCATGTCCAATAGACCGCTGTCACCACGTTTTCGGGGATTATACTAGATAGGATCAGGTGAGTACATCAAATCCAATACATAGAAGAAGGGGAAACATCATGCGATCACCCTAGATTAACATAGCCAATGATCACAACAAAGATCACATCATGGGAGAGAGAGAAGAACACATAGCTACTGGTAGAAACCTCAGCCCCGAGGGAGAACTACTCCCGCTTCATGGAGGGAGGAAGCAACGTCGATGGAGATGAATCCAGGGGCACTTCCCCGTCCCGTCAGGGTGCCGGCACAGGAATTCTGGTCCCCCGAAGCTTGTCGGCGATGGCGGCGGAGATCGGAATTTCTTCTTGAGAAAAGGGGTTCGATATCAGGGTTTCCTCTGCGGGGGTAAAAATAGGGCCATAGGGGGCACTAGGTGGGCACTAAGGGGGCCACAGGGCAGCCAGGAGGGTGCCCGGCGCGGCCTAGGGTGGGGTCGCGCCAGGGACCCTTCTGGAGTCCCTCTAGTGGCCCTCCCCTCCTTCCTTGGTGATTCCGGAAGCTTCCGGGACGCTGATTTTTTATATAATTTTTCCGGAATTTTTGGAGCACTTTTAATGGCCGGAAAACCTGAAATACAAAAACAACAGAAAACAGGAACTGGCAACTGGGTGCACTGAGTTAATAGGTTAGTCCAAATATGCTCAAAAGTGTATGAAAGTTCAAGCAAAACATGGCAAAGTCACACAAAACATGCATGGAGCAAGCAGAAATTATAGATACGTTTGGGACGTATCAACTTCCCCAAGCTTAATTCCTGCTCGTCCTCGACTAGGTAAATGATAACAAGCATAATTTCTGTGGTGACATGCCACACAACCATATAAGGACTTTTAAGTAAAGCAATCAAAGCATGCAATTCAGTTCAAGTCTTAACAAGCAAGAGTCTATATTAGCATTGACACAAGCAAAAAAGAACAAAAGGTGCAAGAGCTCTCGCTGTCCGTGACTCGAATGTCTTCAGATGGTGTTTGCGTGCAAGCAGGGGACTGGGAAAAAGAGAGAAAAAAGTTTGTTGAGAACAACTATCTACTAAAGTTTCACACTTGGTCTCCTTTGGATTCTTATCTTGACTCGTCCCTAGACCACTAGCCAGGTACAAGTCAAACTGATCCACTCCCTTTCGATATTTTGAGCACTCATGCAACGGATGAGCGTGAGAAATAAAGTTGACACCTAAAAGGCGAAACAGAAAGAAGGTGGAGGAGGAAGACAAAAAGGTGTGAAAGGCTCACATCAATGAGGACAATCATAGGCGTGATAAGGTCATATCATAGATATGATGTGAGGAGTAGGGATTTCCATGCAACGGATGCACATGTGATCTAAAATCTCTCCAAGGGAACTAGTGGGGGTGCATCTAACTTGCTTGCTCAAGAAGACCTAGAGCTCGTTTGAGGAGGCTCATCATTGGAATATACAAGCCAAGTTCTACAGTGTGAAGGTCCCCACATAGGTATATGCATGATGATGATCTCTATGGAGTACAATGGATAGAGGATGAAGTACTAGTGTGGATCTCTCAAAAGGAATAGTAGTGTGCCCCCTTCACTCTTTTTATTTTTCTTTTTCTCTTTTTTCTATTTTTTCTATTTTTTGGTGGCCTCAATGGCTCTTTCTATTTAACTGTCATTAGTCCTCTTTGGGATCTTTTGATTTTGTCCTCTTTGGGATCTTTTCCTCACTTTAGGGCAACACTCTATATTTTACAAGAATATAGGAGATCTTTCACACTTTACAAAGGTACTTAGATAAAGAAGATATAACTATCATGATGCAAATGTATGCCTCTGCCAGGATAGCAGGATATGCAATGATACTAGCGCGTCATGTAGCAATGATTAGGGCAAGGCCCAACTAGCATGCGGCTCATCGATCAAGCAAGTGGCATGTATGACATGAGGATCAAGTCATGAGAAGGTGGATGTTGCATGGCAATGTATCTCGGAAAGGCTATGGAAATGCCTTGTAGGTAGGTATGGTGGATGTTTTGAGGAAAGATATAAGGAGGTTTATGATGACAGAGTGTATCGTGCGAAGGGTTTGGATGCACCGGCGAAGTATGCGCCAACTCTCAAGGTGAGAAAAGGGCAATGCACGGTACCGAAGAGGCTAGAAAAAGTATAGGTGGGTGGAAGTGTCAACTTTCTAATACTCACATTAGTCTGAAGAACTCATGCACTTATTATCGATAACTCTCAATCTAATCAGGAGGTTCACAAAGATACAGGTACCCCGAGGAGGAGTGTATGGGGGTTTGGTTATCCTTGCGCAACCTCGACTCATGGTACGTGAGTGTACTCTAATATTCGAACCCTCCAGAGGTTAGTGATCCATCTAGTAGCTAGAGTTCTCAACAGGGTTTTTTGGTTTTCGAAAAACACATGGATTGCAAAAAATACGACATCTATCACTAATAGGATCGAGCTCTTGACACCAAAAGTTCAAACATTACTCTAGTCAATACCTCAAAACTATTGCAAGTTACTACTACAAAGAGAATAGCAAGTTCAACTACCTACTTCTAGTCAAGACACAAAACTTAGTGCAACAGGCAAACTCTCTAACAAGATAAAACATGCAACCTATAGAAAGTTCAACCTAAAACAAAAGAAAAGCTCTAGAAAGTCTAAAGCACTACAACTAAACAGAGCAGCAGCTAAGAAAAGAAAAAGAACAACTCACAGCTAAAAGAATAAGCATGCAAATCCTATGAGGAGTTCTAGTTCAAGTGGATCATGTTTCTCTCCCACACAAAATAAGAAAGGATCTAACTTGTTATGAACAGCAAGCAAAGCTAAAGAAAACTAAAAATAAAACCTAAGAGCGAGACGCTCCAAGCATAGCACATAACGCATGAAGTGATAAAAATATAGTGAGACGAAGGACGAACTGATGATTGTTGATGGAGAATGGGATGCACGGGGGCATCCCCAAGCTTAGACGCTTGAGTCTCCTTGAATATTTATTTAGGATGCATGGGTGCATCCCCAAGCTTGAGCACTTGACACTCCGGAATCTTCTTTCATCATCTTGCATCGCACGCTTGAAAACTCCCTTCATACATAACTCATCATAAGCTGATTAGAGAGGTTAGTACCTTTAATAAATATATTTTTCCCACTGGATATAAAGATATTCTTGAATATCTACTGTTTCTCAAGATTGCCAAAAAGTTTTTGCAAATAAAAAGCAAGCTTAAGGTTTGCAAAAGTTAGGAGAGACAAAACGTGGCAGAATATGTGAAAAACAGAACAGCAGGTAGTAAAGAATTTTTTAGGGGTAATTCTGCAATTCGAATCAAAAAACTCAAAACAGACGCTCGAAAGTCAATTGTATGGAGCACGCTGTCAAAAAATTCAGATCAAAAAGATGATCTGGTGATTTTAGGCTAATTGTTTCGTCCAAGGACAGAATCTGTTTTCTGGACAGCATGTCACAACTTTTGAACTTTCTTGCAATCGGAGGCTAGACTTGGCACAAAGCTTGAAAATAAAGATACAATGATGTTGCTACAGTAGTAACAATCATCAAGACCACTAAAATCAGAAAGTAAAAACTCAAAGTAAAGATAACAAGGGTTGTCTCCCTAGAGCTCTTTCTTTATAGCCATAAAGATAGGCTTAAGATTTTAGTGATGCTCTCATAGGAATAAGAGTTGAAGCACAAAAGAGAGCATAAAGAAGCAAATACCAAACACATTTAAGTCTAACATGATTCCTATGCAAAGGGATATTGTAGAGAAATAACTCATTGAAGCATAAAGATATTAGCATAGGAAGGCAAAAAATGTGCAACTTCAAAACCTTCAACATAAAGAGAGGGAATTTGATATTATTGAAATATCTATGAGCATATGTTCGCCTCTCATAATAATTTTCAGTGGGATCATGAATAAACTCAACAATATAAGTATCACATAAAACTTTCTTATCATGATCCACAAGCATAGAATTTTGACTCCCCACATAAGCAAAATCCTTCTCATTAGTAATAGTGGGAGCAAACTCAACAAAATAGCTATCACATGAATCATTCTTATCATGATGCACTTGTAAAAATTTATTCTTTATAGCATAACTGTCATCACAATAATCATCATAGATAAGAGGCAAAGTATCATAAAAATAATTTTCCTCATCAAAACTTGGGGAGCTAAAAAGATCATCTTCATAAAACGTAGCATCCCCAAGCTTATGGCTTTGCATGTCATTAGTATCAAAATTATTCAAAGAAGACATGCTAATAACATTACTAAAATCATGAGTGTTGTTCAAATAATAGAGCTCCATAGGCTTTTTGATCTCCTCCTCAAACACTTCATGTCCTAACTCAAGATAGAGCTCATAAAGCTCTCTCATAATTTTCTTGTTGTTTTCCATAAAGCCTAACTAGTGAAAATAAAAACAAGAAACAAAAAGAATTAATTGCAAGATCTAAAGATATACCTTCAACGCTGTCGGGACCCGGGGTTAGCGTATGCAAGACTCGCTACAACACAATCATATGGAGAGCCGAGAACCGTACCCACTTGTCTAAGCAGACAAGGCCAAGCACAGAACGTCCTCGGCAAGCATCGAACGTGAGGGGCATCCCATCCAGGCCGTATGATCAACTGAGATGGGTCCTCATCGTCCGCACACAAGTCTAAATGATATGGGTGGTGAACTCCCATACTCATAGACAAGTCGCCTCAACCATACTATCGATTGTATTATAACCCTTACATAGACTTACTACAACCCGATCACTTAGTCGGGGTCTAGGGCGGGCTCGATCATACATCAAAGTGTGCACGTGACGGAGTCACGAGAAATCGCATCATGATGCCCCAAGCTGCGCACATCTAAGGGCCACTTGGTGTATAAAAGACAGCCAGCCAGATCACAACTAAGGTCTCGAAAACCCATACTAAGACATGCATGTTATAATCATACACGCAGCACACATGTCTAGTATGAACAACAGGTATCATTGCAATTCTCTACAAAGTTTACAACTTTATTGATAACTCTTATAGAGTGAACACAGAGATCACGAGACCGTGATCCAACATTACAACAAGCATGCGGAAGCAAAGTAGGCTTGAGTACAGACAAGTTTATCAAATGGCTTAGAGAATCCTTATCTATAAACAAGCCCTTCCACGAGGGACCGGTCGCCTGACTGGGACTACACTAGCTTGATCAGTCGTCGAGCTCCAGGAAGAATCCACCTTCGGGGTCAGTGGGTTCATCTAAAACATAGAATAAGCAAACGTGAGTACAAAGTCGTACTCAGCAAGACTTATGTAGGAGCTATACTACTCATGCACATGTATCAAAGTAAAGGGAGGTGGGGTTTCACTGCAGAAGTGCCAGCTTTGACTTGGCTAGTCCTGAACTACGAGTACCAGACTTGAGGTAAGAAGCGTACACGAGTCCACTACAATCACCAACCAATTACACCACTATGGTGCCTTCCTCGACTCCCCACGAGAAAGCACGCCATAGTACTCACACTTATCTTGGAAAGTTTTATAAGTATCCATTGAAGTTGTCTAATAATCGAGCACATCTTTCCAAGTAGTCCCTTACCGCGGACGCGGCTATTCGAATAGTTTTGTTAACCCTGCAGGGGTGTACTACTACACACATGAAACTATCAGTTACCGCCGGGAGCTCGTCACCCTTCAAGCGGGTGTCGGCGAGGATAATTTCCACAACTTTTACCTCACAGCCAACTCAAATCCAATGGAGACGCCTATCTGGGCTGGAGTCCACATCGTGAACCCGGCCGGTTTACCGATGTGGTCCCAGAAGATGTGTGCAGGGTCCCAAGCCGGTCTGAATAGCCGTTCTTCCACTTCGCAGACCGTGCCACAGACCTACCAGAACTCCGAACTACCGCGACTCATTGAACTAAGAAGGGGTGAGTTAGTAGGTTGATCGGGGGTCCGTTTGCCCAACATGTGGTAGTACTCTTCATCTTGGATCACCACACAAGAACTCGGGCTTAAGGCGGTGTTCAACGAGAAAACCTACTGTGTACTCCTACACAACCTCTCATCGTTCACCTTGTATTAGGGTAGATTCACCAACACATTTCCACCATCATCAACATGATCACTACCATCCCAACTCACAAAAGAGTAACCTCATTGTAACTCTAAGAATGCAATAAGAAGTAACGGTTACAGGGGCCACATGATATCAACCAACTCCTACATTTGCTAGGATTGTAGTTTGCTTACTACTGTGACAAATGATAGGTCATGCAAAGGAATGGGTTCAACTATGCTGTAGAAACGCATCATGGTAATCATCCTAAACAATGCATAAGCGAGACTGAGAGGGAAGTGGGATTTTATCGACATGATCAATGGGGGTTTGCTTGCCTTGCTGACGAGGTTCGGTACGGTGTCTTCAATGAAGGGGGTGGTCTCGGTTTCCGGCTCCACCTCTATTCGACAAACAACAAACATCGAAGCATAATAAGTACAATGCACAAACACATGAGTTGAATGTTGAAACTTGATGTATGTGTCACTGATGTGTGAGTTATTCCATTTAAAAGGAGTATATTGCAATTGAATTGCAAATTCAAACTCCATTTGATTTATCGATGAATTTCAAATGCATTTGAAACCATGAATGTTCATTTGAAATGGTTGAGCATGAAGTGATGTTGTAAAGGTTAGGTAAAGCCTCTGATGTGTGGATGAAACCATATAAAAGAAGTGTGTTTCAAAGTCATTTGCAAATGCACTCCAAATTTGAATTCAATTTAAAGCCATATGGACATATGACACTATTCACACAATTTAAATTGGTCAAACATGAAAACAAAGTCCATATTCACATTCCTTGTATTTTTCTGATAATTTTAGACATATTATTTGTTCAATTTGGAGTTAAAATGAATTAGTTATGAATTTCCAAAGTTTAAACCTTTTTCTGGATTTTCTGGATTAAATTAAATTAAATTAAAAGGATTATTGCATCAGCACTAGGTCATGTTGACGCCATCTGCGTTGACTGGTCCAACTGACCAGTGGGGCCCGGCTGTAACTGACTCAGGGGGTTAATTACTCTGTTTAATTTAAACCGGATTTAAATAAGGGGCTGGGGCCCATCTGTCAGTGTCTAAGGGGGGGGGTTAGCACGGTGGTTAGGCCTAACAGGCCGGCGGCTTGACGCCGCTGGCTTGGGCCACGACGACGCTCGTCGGAATCGCGATTTTGGCCACGGGAGGGGCAGCGGAGGCCATTGGGGCGTGCCTCGCGCTCGTGCGCGTCTTCCAGTGCACACGGGGGTCACTAGGGTGGCCCAGGGCCTCGCCGGCATGGAAGAACGCGGCGGCCGGAGCTACTGCTCCACGGAATCGGCGGTACACGGCGCGAGGAGGAGCGAAAGATGGGGGAGGGCGACCACGAGCTCACCAGGAGAGTGCTGAGAAGCTCATCGGGGCCGGAGAGAGGCTGGACGGAGCGGAATCGCTCGCCGGAGCTCCGCGGCGGCCGTGGTTACTCGGTGAAGGGGGCGTGGCCTCCGTTGGTCCTGGGTCCGAATCAAAGGCGCTGCTCGAGGAAGTCGAGGCCGGCGGAGCTGCTGGACACGTTGGCGCGGCGCCTCGTCGTCGTTGGCCACGCAGGAGCTCGTCGGCGCTCTCTGCTAGGGCTCGGGATGCGCGGGAATGGCGAGGAGGAGGAGGGGAAACAACACTCGGCGAGGGGGAAAGGATCAGGACGCAACTGGGCAGCTCCAGGGCATGAGAAGGGGACACGGGGAAGAAGGAGGTGGCCAAGGCGTCGCCGGCATGCTTGCCACGGCGGCAGTAGCCTGGCTGGTGCGAGGAAGAAGACCGGCCTGCCCCTGGGCTGGGCTGCCTCGGTAAGTTGGGCCTCTTTTCCAGGTATGCCTTTTCCTTTTTCTTTTTCTTTTTCTTTTCTGTCTTTTATTTTGTCTTGCTAAAAAAATAGCTAGACATTTTCTAAAATGCTGAAACTTTTTATATGGCCTCACAATATAATAGGTTAGCCACTTATAAAGTTTGAACATTTTTCTAAAATTCAAATAATTTGAACTTTAATTCAAATAGGGATTTAAATTTAAATCCAAGCTCATGTTTGAATATTTGAAAATTCCATGAGCATGGGGTTGGTCCCACATCACTTGATATGTGCTCACACTCATTTATGAGACTTTTCAAAAATGCAAAAGGAATCTTTGGAGCAACTTTTATTCTGGCCATTTGAATTAAATTCATCTGGGGGTTTTCTTCTCCCATTTCAATTTCTTTTGGAATTTTTAACATGATGCAAAAATGAGACTTGATCCTAGCACATACCTAACTTGGGGTTGTGACAGCTCGCCCCCACTCAAAAGAATCTCGTCCCGAGATTCAGAAGTCTGCGGGAGGAAGGAGGGGTACTCGACATTGAGACGGTCTTCTCTTTCCCACGTGGCTTCTTTCTCGGAATGGTGTGACCATTGCACTTTCAGAAACTTAATCTTCTGTCGACGAGTGACACGCTCTGCTGAATCAAGAATACGAACGGGGTACTCTCGATAAGAAAGATCATCTTGGAGATCAAGCGTTTCATGGTCGACTTCGCAGATGGGGTCCTTGAAGCAACGCCTGAGTTGTGACACATGGAATACATCATGTACTTGGGAAAGGTGCGGGGGTAGTTCAAGTTGGTAGGCAACTTCTCCACGTTTAGCAAGAATCCATAAAGGTCCAATGTAACGTGGGGCCAACTTGCCTTTGATACCGAAGCGTTGGGTTCCCTTCAGAGGAGTAACCCGAAGGTAAGCCTTCTCATCCAGATTGTAGCTTTCTTTCCTATGATGACGATCATAGTAGCTTTTCTGACGAGACTGGGCTGCTTTCAATTGATCACGAACAATGCGAACTTGCTCTTCTGCTTCCATGATCATATCCGGTCCAAAGAATTGTCTTTCACCGGTTTCTGACCAGTTAAGGGGTGTTCGACATCTTCGTCCATAGAGGAGTTCAAAAGGAGCCATGTTCAGACTAGATTGGAAACTATTGTTATAAGCAAATTCGGCAAATGGAAGAGACTTCTCCCAATTCTTTCCGAGTGAGATAACACAAGCTCTGAGCACTTTCTCGAGAATTTGGTTAACCCTTTCGACTTGACCACTAGACTGAGGATGGAAAGCTGTACTAAAGGAGAGATGAGTTCCCATAGCATTCTGAAAGCTTACCCAGAATCTAGAGGTGAAAAGGCTACCACGATCAGAATTGATTTCCAAAGGAACACCGTGAAGAGACACAATTCTAGGGACATACAAGTCCGATAACTGGCTAGCAGTTATAGACTCGCAAACTGGAAGGAAGTGTGCAACTTTGGAAAGTCTATCCACCACAACGAAGATGGCATCATTTCCTTTCTGGGTTTTTGGAAAGCCAGTGATGAAATCCATACTGACTTTGTCCCTTTTCCACTCTGGAATAGGCAAAGGTTGAAGAGTACCAGCAGGTCTTTGATGTTCTGCCTTAATGCGACGACAAACATCACATTCAGCAATGAACTGAGTAATTTGTCGCTTCATCCTAGTCCACCAAAATCTCTGGCGTAGGTCTCGGTACATCTTTGTGCTACCCGGATGAATCGAAAGGGGTGTGTCATGGGCCTCCTTAAGAATTAGCCTCCTAAGATTGTGTTTTCGTGGTACAACTAATCGAGTGCCAAAGAAAACGACACTTTGATCATTTATGGAGAAACATTTAGCAACTCCGCTAGCAATGTTCTTCTTGATCTCTCGAATACCACTATCACGTTTCTGGGCGGCTATGATTTTATCCTCAAGGGTTGGTTTCGCCACCAATGTAGAAAGATAGCCATGAGGAACAATCTCGAGATTCAGTTTTCGAAATTCCTCATGAAGAAGTGGTTGATACTGTTGTAACATGAGGTTGTTACAATACGACTTATGACATAGTGCATCAGCCATGACATTGGCTTTGCCTGGGGTGTAAGAAATTCCTACGTCGTAATCTTTTATCAACTCTATCCAGCGTCTTTGCCTGAGATTAAGATCTGGCTGGGTGAATATGTATTTGAGGCTTTGGTGGTCGGAATAGATCTCGCAACGATTACCAAGGAGGTAATGTCGCCAAGTTGTCAGGGCATGAACTACGGCAGCGAGTTCTAGATCATGGGTAGGATAGTTCTCTTCATGTGGACGCAACTGGCGTGAAGCATAAGCTACCACATGTCTATCTTGCATAAGTATGCATCCTAACCCTTACCGTGAGGCGTCACAAAAGATCTCAAAATCCTTTTTGGTGTCTGGAGGCGCAAGTACGGGTGCAGAAGTCAATCTTCTCTTTAGCTCTTGAAAGCTTTCCTCGCACTTGGGAGTCCATAGTAATTTCTTATCTTTCTTGAGGAGTTCAGTTAGAGGCTTTGCAACCTTAGAAAAGTTCTCGACGAAGCGGAGAAAATAGCTTGCTAAGACAAGAAAACTCCTAACTTGCTTAACCGATTCAGGTGGAGTCCAGTCAAGGACGGCCTGAACTCTCTCGGGATTCACATCAATGCCTTTTGCAGAAATCACGTGGCCTAAGTAGGTCACTTCTGGTAGCCAAAATTCACACTTGGAGAACTTGGCATAAAGGCGATGCTCTCGAAGTTTCATCAATACCAGCCTGAGATGTTCGGCATGTTCTTCTTCATTCTTCGAGTAGATGAGAATGTCATCAAGATAAAGTAGAAAAAAATTTATCCAAGTACTCCATGAAGATCGAATTCATCATGCGCGAGAAAGTGGAGGGGGCATTGGTTAAACCAAAGGACATGATGGTGTACTCGTAAAGACCATACCGAGTAGTGAAAGCCGTTTCGGGAATGTCCTCGTTTATGATTTTGATTTGATGATAACCTAATATCAAATCCATCTTGGAGAAGACACAGGATCCAGCAAGTTGATCATAAAGATCAATGATCCTGAGCAGTGGGTACTTGTTCTTTATCGTCGCTAGATTTAGCGGGCGATAATCTACGCACATCCTTTCTGTTCCATCTTTCTTCGTTACGAACAGAACGGGGCAACCCCATGGCGATGAGCTAGGGCGGATGAAGCCTTTTGTCAACAAAGCTTCAAGTTGGATTTTAAGCTCAGCTAACTCACGTGGGGCCATTTTGTATGGGCGTTTGGAATTTTGTGCGGTTCCTGGGATAAGATCTACCACAAACTCTACAGATCTGTCAGGTGGTATGCCTGGCAGCTCTTCTGGAAATACATCCGGGAAGTCACGAACCACCGGAATATCTGTTGGGGTTCGCAGCAGAAAACATAAATTTTTCTAACTAGCGTTCCCATAACCCAAGATCTAGCTATCCGTATTACTGTAACGGAAAGGAGTGCGGAAATAACATACCTCGGGGTGTAGTCCGTTGCGCGGGAAACGTTCCCGCAAACGTGGTTGATGTAGCCGATCAAGTTTCATAGGCCCCTGGCTGTGTTGAGCACCCGGATGGGTGTAGTGCCACACGTGTAGCACCTCGTAGTACTCGCACACGTACAAGACTCGATGACGACCTCCGTTCTCCGATCCAGCGGAGGTGGCGGAAGCAGACCTCCGGACGGAGCTTCGGCAGCACGACGGCCTCCGATTCTAGCAGAGAAGCCTCAATTCCACTATAGGCTAACACTAGGGAGCCCACCGTGAAAGAGCCAAGGGAGGGGAGAAGACTGGAGAAAACCGATCTCAATTTGGAGTAAATACTAATTTAATCCGATTTATTGTGTATTTGGCTTAATTAAATATCTGCACCATGGCCCTCTTTATATAGGGGTAGGGGAGGGAGTCAACCCCCCCTCCTAGCAATGTGGGACTATCCCACATGCTAGGGGGGGGCGCCGGCCAAGGGGGGAGAGGGGGCGCCTCCCCCCCCCCACTCCTTTTTTTTTCTTTTTTCTTTTTTCTTTTTCCCTTTTATTTCTTCCACTAATGGGCCTTTTTCTCCACTAAGGCCCATTGCACATATTAATTAGGAATAAAATGATTTTAATTATTAATTCAATTAATTAATAAATAAAACATAATATTCTATCTCCCGGTGCTCCGGAACACCTTCCAGTTCACTCTGAACTTGTTCGGTTCAACACGGTACTTCTCCGATGTTGTTTCCTTTATTCTCTGGTTACTCCGATGGTTCCGAAAAGGTCTCCGATTTCATCGAGCCCTTAAGTGTGTTACCCTACGGTCCGAGAACACTCTAGTCATGACCGAGATGAGGCTACGGTCAATGATCATCAGCGGGACCTGGATGCCCATAATGACCCCTGTGCATTCCGGATATCAAACACTGATTGGACCTTACGCCGTATAGCATTCCCTTTGTCATCGATACTAGATGGTTCCGAGATTCGATCAATGACATCCTATGTCTGGTTCAACCTCGTTCTGAACTAATCCTCATTCACTCGTTCCCGTGATATTCATCCCCGTGACCTAGTCACACGCTGCAACTTTATGGATGGAAGCTCACCAAGTGGGCCCCGAGTATCTATCCATTATATGGATTGACAAATCCCGCTCTTGTAACAATACTCCTCAACATATCTCCACGGAATACCCAAGATACAACCGTTATGACCCGCATATTTCAGTCAGGTGGTGGGATGTAGGTTAAAGCATCCGGGAAGATAGCAATTATGCACGTACTCACGGTCAAAGGAACGGTCTACCACGTTCTGTAATTACAACACTGAACCTTCACAAGATTTGATCATGTCGTAATGCTTACTTTGGGTAATGTTCATCACGTCACTTAACCAGTGAGGTGATCTCATAGTCAAGAGACTTAATTGTCCATGATCGCGAAACCACGACCATCATGTTGACCATGAACTAGTTATCGATGTAGAGGCTAACTAGGAACTCTGGGGTTTCTATACCACACCTGCATCATTGTTTCACTGACACAGTTCTAGCACGGTATGAAACTGGTTATGAACTTGCTTAGATATATTGGAATAATCATATATTATTTGCCTCTAGAGCATACATCCAACAGTCTCCCACTTGCACTAGAGTGCTAATAATCTAGCCGCATTTTTCCGATCATAATCATCTTATCACATAAGTGTTCATTGATCATGCATGCTCATGGAAGAGGGTTCGTCAACGAACTGCACCAATTCAGATTCGTATGTTTCCTTTGCAACTGGTATAGGTCAAAAAACTCTTTTGACATACCACTCATTATCATATAATGGTTGGATATAAGTTTCGCGGGAGAGTGAGACTATTATTTCACAGTATCCTCCAATGATCTCTTGGTTCAGTCTTTAGAAGACTCATCCTTAGTCATATATACTGGGAAATACACTCAACCAGAAGTCCAATACTTCTAACGTTCAACTTTTATCCATACGTCTACTTTCTTAAGTAGTATTATGTTTGTAGTGCCGTGAATTTTGCTCACATTTCTTTCATGTCTTTGGTGATGTCTCTAATTCCATATAGACCCATAATATGGCTTGCAATTGTAATCTTGCATTACATTCAAGTCTATTATCCTTTCTATATTTTAGAGAATAGTCCTCAGTATTCCTCATATACTGAATGCATGGACTTTATTCAGATTATGTGTTTTACTCCTAAAGCACATCGGAATCTGTTATTCTTCCAAGAACTTTTGAGTCATTCTGTTGTTGGATTCACAATGCATGTTATATGGTAGAATCATATGTCAAGAACATATAAGATCACATGTCCATTACATGGTGCATCTCTATTCTTCCATCAAGACATTGCTTGTGATATTTGGATTTCATCCATTATATAATTTCTAGCCACAAGAACCTGTTTCTTGTCTTAGAAGATTATTCCAACCTTCACTTCGTTTCATTATTCGTATCTTAATCTACTCATATAGATTTCAACGTGTAATGTGTTGGTATTTCACATAAAAGAAGATTCTTGCAATCATGTATTTTATTTGCCTTATGCTCTATATATATCATAATGCACATATGTATATAAGACGATTCTCTATATACACAATCAATGCATATCCATATATATACATATGAGATCATTCTTCACACATATCAATGCATATATGTTTGAGACAATGATCATGCTCCCACTCAAATATATCCATCATATACTCATATATTTGTGGTTCAACTTTCATCAAGTCATTTTATTGTTCACTATGTCTCACATAATGACAATGCTTCCAAAGCTCCCACTCAGAAAATGCCCTCTGCATTCCAAGTTTCCGGGAAGTCTTCAAAGCTCCCACTCAGTTTCATGAAACTGCAGGCCCACTCAATATTTTGGTCATCATAAAATCACTTGATCAAATCAAGGTTGAGGGTTCCTGTCTTGAGGTACTATAGTCCATCCTTTTAACGAAATAACCTTCGTCATGCCCATTGCAATTCTCTTTCAAATCCCAAATTTGACTGAGATGCAATTTCAGGCTATGGTCCATCGTAGTGTAAATGAAATATTTTATTTTTAAAGCATTCCTACGTTTCCGTAGTCAATCACCATTGAACTTTGGTCATAACCAAATAATGCCTTATGCCCATTACATTATTCTCAATAACTCTCCAGTTTGTCGAGAATATGAAATAATCGATTTATTTCACGGGACGTGAGCCATCCTATATGTAACTCAATATTATTTCATTTCTCCTCGTGTTCTAGGCTACCATCATTCCTTTGTGTCTCAAGCAATGTTATTCTTTATTGTTTTATTAAGAAGACTCATGATTATTGTTCTGTACAGAACGTATTCATGACAACCTTCTAAATTCAACAATGGCTTCAATTCATATACCAAGATTAAGCATCTATGGCATATCCTTCCTTATACAGTGTCATTACAGCGGAACAGGCTTCCGTTACAAGACTCTGATATTTTGAAGGCAAGGTCCAATACCCCGGTCAAAGTTTCCATTATCTCCCATTGGATCCGTGTCGAGAGACTTCTTCTCGCATTACCAATCAAGCAACACACATTTTGCTATTCGGGGAGAATATGTAATTTCAATTGCTTGTAGTTTTATTACAAAGAAATTCTTCTTTTAAGAAACCTTATAACACCATCAGTTATGGAACTATCATGTCTCGTTAGGTTCAGGATGGTTTCCTATTCATGAAGTGGGTGTTTTAAGTTAATGAATTAAACAACCTTATTCGACAATAACTATAGTGCTAGGGGAAAGAACGTTTAGACCATACTACGGTTTAGTATGACTACGAATGGTTTAATTAGTCTAGCACTTTCAACTTCCATCGTAGTTTGTGGTACAACTTCCACAAGTCTCCCATTATGTCAATATCAATACTTATCACTTCGGATCGTAGCGTAGTGATATGTATCCTTGTATTCTCACTTCTCACTGTGATTCCTGAATCTCAGTTTTATGATCTCAATTGAATACAACTTTCAATTAATCATATGAAGTATTTAATGATAACTCACGTGCCCATTTAGTACATCATTTATGTATAATGATTGGCACAAGTTCTACTTGCTAGAACCTTGTCATGGTTATATTTATTGCAGAGGTTCATAGATCGTGTATCTAATCCATCTCATGCAATCAAGTTATGACTTTCATTCGATAATGAACTCACAAGTTAATAGATCATACATTTAATGAATTCATCAGTTATGAAGTCACCTCATGCAATCAAATCTTTGACTTGTTATAATCAAGACAACTTTATCATTAAACATTGAATATTTCTTGACAATAATAGCAGTCTTATAAATGCTTTCTATCATATCATAAATCAAGACGTAATCAAAGTATAAGCACACTTTTATTCATAAAGATGGAACAACTGACTTGTCTCATTACATGAATAACTTTGTCTCGCGAGATACAAGACACACAACTAAGTGTTCATACTATAATGATTACATAAGATTTGTCTAATACTCTAAGTATCTCCTATGATAGATGTCTCGGCGTAATCCATGCTGGCCACCAACTGACTTGATATCCATCAATCCTCGATTTCACCTCTTCCCTTCCATGCAACGGCAGGTCCTGTTTTCATAAAACAGAATAAGTATCAGACACTCATTTACTGCAAATGTTGTATAAGGGAGTAAACATTTATAAAGTATATCAAGTATATACCTTCTCCATCCATGACTTCTGCATCCTCGATAGGAGCAATGTCCGCGGCCAAGAGATCATTCATGAAGTTCTGGAGACTCATATTAGCTCCTCTTCCGACATAGCTATGAACATAATCACCATAACTCGGAGGGAGTGAGTGCAATAACGTGTTTATTGCAAACTCTTCTGTGGTGCTTTCGTTCATTGTCCAATATTCATAGTCCTCCACCAGGGTCAGGTACATCTCATGCATCCTATCCAAGTGATCACCAAGGCTTGTGCGTTCTTCCATCTTTGTAGATAGAAACTTGCTTTCTAACTCAAAACTGGCAACTCTGAACTCGCGTACGAACATTGTCTTTAGCGTGTCCATCATGTCATATGAGCCATTGTCCTGAAACTGTATGCCCAAAACCTCTGACAGGCTGAAGATCATGACATTCCTGACTACGGAGCATTTCTGTCGGCGAGCATAATGATCAAGTATCCCTTGATCGCCAACATGATCGTCCGGATGTTCTTCCACATGCACTTCTATTGTAAACAAGATGTTTGCTCTCTTGAGCGACATCCTAAGGCGTAAGTACCAGTCAGCAAAGTTTGACCCATTTTCTCTAAGTCTTTCACCTTCCATGAAGAAAGATAGTTCACGTTGCTCTAGTGCATTCATTTTCTACAAACATAATTGCAAGGAACACAATTAAGACTAGTTCAAAACAATGAGTTCATATAATAATATTATAAATGAGCTCGCACTAAAAAAATTCATCCCTAGGAAGTTTTAGTGATTACATGATCCAGATTCACTGCCCGACCTCGAATATCACACGACCGACGGGTCAGTTTCAAAGGTAGACAACAACTTGTGCGATCACATTATCTTATATATATTGTGACTCATGCTCGGTCTTTCAATCTCTAGTATTCCGAGGCCATATCTGCATATGCTAGGCTCGCCAAATTAACCTCCATGTTATATGCTGCTCAGCAAGGCCATATCTGCATATGCCAGGCTTGCCGAACCCAACCTCATGCGAACTCCATTGAATATGTAGGACAACTCCGGTATGTACGGAGCATCAAGCCATATGGGAGAACCTTCCAGGCGGTGCACACTTCGGTAGAATACTTGTGTTTGGCTTTGTTAAGGGATCATCTTATCACATGCTACCGTCGTGTATCCTATACTAGCAAGTTTTAAGATGTCTGAGCTATGGCAACACTAAGTCTACAGTGTCTCCATTTTAGTTTGTTTTATGATGACGATTACTACTTACTAGTAACACATAGCAAAACTATCGCTGCATCACAAACAAACGAATGATAGCCCCCACTTAGCAATACAAGGTTTAGACGGTCTAGTTGTATGTTGCAAGTTTTACGTGGATGCTAGGGCATTCATAGTTAAACAGGTTTTAACCTACGAGTCAACCACAACGTCAACCATATGATTGTCTCTATTACACCCCGCACGGGGCCCTCCGTTGCAAATGCCACATCCGCTAAAGTAGAGAGACAGACACCCCCCAGCCACTTTATACGGTACAAGCCGTATGTCAAGCGTGGAACCAGTCTCGCGAAAGCGTACGCGTAAGGTCGGTCGGGGGCCGCTTCATCAAACAATGCCGCAGATGTGAACAAGTACACGTGGGACGGTAACAATCATACAATCAACGCCCACATCCCCGATGTGTTCTATCCGTACAGTAATACTAAGCATAGACCTAGCTCATGATACCACTATTGGGGTTCGCAGCAGAAAACACAAATTTTTCTAACTAGCGTTCCCATAAACCAAGATCTAGCTAGCCGTATTACCGTAACGGAAAGGAGTGCGGAAATAACATACCTCGGGGTGTAGTCCATTGCGCGGGAAACGTTCTCACAAACGTGGCTAATGTAGCCGATCAAGCTTCACACCCCCCTGGCTGTGTTGAGCACCCGGATGGGCGTAGTGCCACACGTGTAGCACCTCGTAGTACTCACACACGTACGAGACTCGATGACGACCTCCGTTCTCCGATCCAGCGGAGGTTGCGGAAGCAGACCTCCAGATGGAGCTTCGGCAGCACGACCGCCTCCGATTCTAGCAGAGAAGCCTCAATTCCACTATAGGCTCACACTAGGGATCCCACCGTGAAAGAGACAAGGGAGGGGAGAAGACCGGAGAAAACTGATCTCAATTCGGAGTAAATACTAATTTAATCTGATTTATTGTGTATTTGGCTTAATTAAATATGTGCACCATGGCCCTCTTTATATAGGGGTAGGGGAGGGAGTCAACCCCCCTCCCTTAGCAATGTGGGACTATCCCACATGCTAGCGGGGGCGCCGGCCAAGGGGGGAGAGGGGGCGCCACCCTCATGGGCCCTAGGGCCCATGGCCCCTCCCCCCCCCACTCCTTTTTTTTTTCTTTTTCCCTTTTATTTCTTCCCCCAATGGGCCTTTTCTCCACTAAGGCCCATTGCACATATTAATTAGAAATAAAATGATTTTAATTATTAATTCAATTAATTAATAACTAAAACATAATATTCCATCTCCCGGTGCTCCGGAACACCTTCCGGTTCACTCCGAACTTGTTCGGTTCAACACGGTACTTCTTCGATGTTGTTTCCTTTATTCTCTGGTTACTCCGATGGTTCCGAAAAGGTCTCCGATTTCATCGAGCCCTTAAGTGTGTTACCCTACGATCCGAGAACACTCCAATCATGACCGAGATGAGGCTACAGTCAATGATCATCAGCGGGACCTGGATGCCCATAATGACCCCTGTGCATTCCCTTTGTCAGCGATACTGGATTGTTCTGAGATTCGATCAATGACATCCTATGTCTGGTTCAACCTCGTTCTGAACTAATCCTCATTCACTCGTTCCCGTGATATTCATCCCCGTGACCTAGTCACACGCTGCAGCTTTATGGATGGAATCTCACCGAGTGGGCCCCGAGTATCTATCCATTATATGGATTGAAAAATCCCGCTCTTGTAACAATAATCCTCAACATATCTCCACGGAATACCCAAGATACAACCGTTATGACCCACATATTTCAGTCATGTGGTGGGATGTAGGTCAAAGCATCCGGGAAGATAGCAATTATGCACGTACTCACGGTCAAAGGAACGGTCTACCACGTTCTGTAATTACAACACTGAACCTTCACAAGATTTGATCATGTTGTAATGCTTACTTTGGGTAATGTTCATCACGTCACTTAACCAGTGAGGTGATCTCATAGTCAAGAGACTTAATTGTCCATGATCGCGAAACCACGACCATCATGTTGACCATGAACTAGTTATCGATGTAGAGGCTAACTAGGAACTCTGGGGGTTTCTATACCACACCTGCATCATTGTTTCACTGACATAGTTCTAGCACGATATGAAACTGGTTACGAACTTGCTTAGATATATTGGAATAATCATATATTATTTGCCTCTAGAGCATATATCCAACAATATCTTCAATGTCAGAAAGGGGAAGCACATTCAAAGAATGCATCTGGGGTCTTGTTCTTGGTGAGGAGTAATCTATTGTCTGGCCTGAAGGATGTGTAAGTCTAACTGACTTGGCTTTACAATCAAGAAAAGCATTTTGTCTTGATAACCATTTGTAACGCCCCGGTCACACACCGGTTCCCGGCGTACACCTGGCGGGATCTAGACTGTCCCCACAGACCAACACTAGTCTTTCCTGCGCACTTTGTCCACACTCGTGTGCACCTGGGAGCTACTTCCCAGTCGGTCACCCATCCTCAAATTGCTCCAAGCCAAGCACGCTTAACTTTGGAGTTCTTTGAAGATGTGCTTACGGAAAAGAAGGTGCACCTTGTTGATATGAGTAGTCTTTCATTCCTACTAAGTCAGGATGTCACACCAATCCATACCAAGGATGACATCAATGTCTGAAGACTTGAGGGCTATGAGTGAAGCAAGGAATACTAAACCCTCAATTGCAATTTGATTACCATGGCTTACTCTATTAGTTTGCCACTTGGAACCAGGAGTTTGAATAATCATTGGGGTGAACATTTCATCAAAGGATATCTCATGCCGAAGTGCATAACTCTCCGACATGAATGAGTGAGATGCTCCTGGATCGAAAAGGACAGAAGTGGGAACATAATTGACTGGGAGCGTACCTAGAATAACGTCAGAAGTACCATCAGTCTCCTCAGCTGAGATTTGGTTCACACGTCCAAAATATGCGGAAGTGGAAGGCTTGGCGGTGGAAACCTTCGGGGGTGGCTTGGCACGAACATTGGGGTTCCCTTTGGCATGGTGTGGAGCATTCTGACTTATGGGACAATCACGAGAATAGTGACCAGGCTGGCCACATCTGAAGCAGGCTCCAAAGATAGTGCGGACAGCTGGGTTGTTTGGTGGAGCTAGTTGGGATGGAGCTGGTGGACGAGGCGGCACAAGGGATGGCATCGGTGGATTGTTTTTGTGGAACAAACTGTTAGGAATCCACATCATGCGCTTCTGAGGGCGAGAACTGGAAGAAGGGGCAAGCTCAAGAGCATGCTTGCGAGACTTCTCGAAAACTTCATTGCCATGCTCAGCTCTGAAGGATCTGTTGACTAAATCCTCAAAGGTGGCAAACTCAAGGAGGTTGAGATCATGACGAAGGATGGGGCTAAGTCCCTTGCGGAACCTTGCCTGCTTTCTGGCATCGGTGGTGATCACATCTTGGGCATAACGAGCAAGACGGTTGAACTCCCTCACATACTCATGAATGGACATCTCTCCTTGATTCAGATTGAAGAACTCTTCCTTCTTGCGCTCCATCAACTCATCCAGAATGTGGTACCCTCGAAAGGCAACACAGAACTCCTGCCAAGTCACTACGTGACAATCTGGCTGCATTGCAACATAGTTCTCCCACCACTGAAGAGCAGCACCTTCCAATAAGTATACCACGAAAATAACTCGGTCATCGGGAGCAACATGTGTTGTATCAAGCTTACGCTCGATGGAACAGAGCCAATCATCAGCTTCGAGGGGCTCAGCAGAACATCGGAATACCGGTGGCTTGAGGAGGATGAAGTCCTGAATGCTGACCACCACATTACGATGGTGGGCGGTATTCTGCTCGATGAGCTCCAGAAGGCGTGTTTGATCACGTCTATTCTGCTCAGCTTCCATCATGATTTCCACCGCGGAAGGCGGTGGTGGAGGTTCATCATCATTTCGATTCCGATCACGGTCTCGATTCCGAAGAACAACACTACGAGTTCCACCTGACATCCTGTGTGATAAAAATCAACAATCAGAACAGGTTGTACGATGGAGGCAAGGATAAAAGGATATGATTTAGGCGGAAAAGATAATGACGCAAAGGCAATGATTCATCGAGACACGGAATAAATCCGGCAGCATAATGGCTGTAATTGCAAGAGAAAAGAACTTTCTTACAACATAGAAACAGCACATACATACGATGTAAGAAATCAGGAAGAACAACTACTCTAGCAAACCGAACACAACTTTCCTACGGCTACAAGGAAGCAAACAACGAGATGTTCTAGTAAGACATAGATGAGCCTAGTCCTATCTTCCCGTAGAACAAGATGAGGGTGACTCAGAACTCATAACGATGAAGGTAAGGTGAAAAAGAAGCCTTACGTTGTTCCCTTATATACCCATTGTAATTATATAACTATAGAAGGCTAGACTCGACTTCGACCAAGGCTGATAATCCTACAGTCAGTCCTGCTCTGATACCAAGTCTGCCGGGACCCGGGGTTAGCGTATGCAAGACTCGCTACAACACAATCATATGGAGAGCCGAGAACCGTACCCACTTGTCTAAGAAGACAAGGCCAAGCACAGAACATCCTCGGAAAGCATCGAACGTGAGGGGCATCCCATCCAGGCCGGATGATCAACTGAGATGGGTCCTCATCGTCCGCACACAAGTCTAAATGATATGGGTGGTGAACTCCCATACTCATAGACAAGTCGCCTCAACCATACTATCAATTGTATTATAACCCTTACATAGACTTACTCTAGCCCGATCACTTAGTCGGGATCTAGGGCGGGCTCGATCATACATCAAAGTGTGCACGTGACGGAGTCACGAGCAATCGCATCGCGATGCCCCAAGCTGCGCACATCTAAGGGCCACTTGGTGTATAAAAGACCGCCAGCCAGATCACAACTAAGGTCTCAAAAACCCATACTAAGACATGCATGTTATAATCATACACGCAGCACAATGTCTAGTATGAACAGCATGTATCATTGCAATTCTCTACAAAGTTTACAACTTTATTGATAACTCTTACAGAGTGCACGCAGAGATCACGAGACCGTGATCCAACATTACAACAAGCATGCGGAAGCACAGTAGGCCTGAGTACAGACAAGTTTAACAAATGGCTTAGAGAAGCCTTATCTATAAACAAGCCCGTCCACAAGGGACCAGTCGCCTGACTGGGACTACACTAGCTTGATCAGTCGTCGAGCTCTAGGAAGAATCCACCTTCAGGGTCAGTGGGTTAATCTAAAACAAGAATAAGAAAACGTGAGTACAAAGTCGTACTCAGCAAGACTTACGTAGGAACTATACTACTCATGCACATGTATCAAAGTAAAGGGAGGTGGGGTTTCACTGCAGAAGTGCCAGCTTTGACTTGGCTAGTCCTGAACTACGAGTACCAAACTTGAGGTAAGAAGCGTACATGAGTCCACTACAATCTCCAACCAATTACACCACTATGGTGCCTTCCTCGACTCCCCACGAGAAAGCACGCCATAGTACTCACACTTATCTTGGAAAGTTTTATAAGTATCCATTGAAGTTGTCTAATAATCGAGCACAACTTTCCAAGTAGTCCCTTACCGCGGACGCGGCTATTCGAATAGTTTTGTTAACCCTGCAGGGGTGTACTGCTACACACGAAACTATCAGTTACCGCTGGGAGCTCGTCACCCTTCAAGCGTGTGTCGGCAAGGATAATTTCCACAACTTTTACCTCACAACCAACTCAAATCCAATGGAGACGCCTATCTGGGCTGGAGTCCACATCGTGAACCCGGCCGGTTTACCGATGTGGTCCCGGAAGATGTGTGCAGGGTCCCAAGCCGGTCTGAATAGCCGTTCTTCCACTTCGCAGACCGTGCCACAGACCTACCAGAACTCCGAACTACTGTGACTCATTGAACTGAGATGGGGTGAGTTAGTAGGTTGAGCGGGGCTCCGTTTGCCCAACATGTGGTAGTACTCTTCATCTTGGATCACCACACAAGAACTCGGGCTTAAGGTGGTGTTCAATGAGACAACCCAATGTGTACTCCTACACAGCCTCTCATCATCACCATGTATTAGGGTAGATTCGCCAACACATTTCCACCATCATCAACATGATCACTACCATCCCGACTCACAAAAGAGTAACCTCATTGTAACTCTAAGCATGCAATAAGAAGTAACTGTTGCAGGGGCCACATGATATCAACCAACTCCTACATTTGCTAGGATTGTGGTTTGCTTACTACTATGACAAATGATAGGTCATGCAAAGGAATGGGTTCAACTATGCGGTAGAAACGCATCATGGTAATCATCCTAAATAATGCATAAGTGAGACTGAGAGGGAAGTGGGATTTTATCGACATGATCAATGGGGGTTTGCTTGCCTTGCTGACGAGGTTCGGTACGGTGTCTTCAACGAAGGGGGTGGTCTCGGGTTCCGGCTCCACCCCTATTCAACAAACAACAAACATCGAAGCATAATAAGTACAATGCACAAACACATGAGTTGAAGGTTGAAACTTGATGTATGTGTCACTGATGTGTGATTTATTCCATTTACAAGGAGTATATTGCAATTGAATTGCAAATTCAAACTCCATTTGATTTATCGATGAATTTCAAATGCATTTGAAACAATGAATGTTCATTTGAAATGGTTGAGCATGAAGTGATGTTGTAAAGGTGAGGTAAAGCCTCTGGTGTGTGGATGAAACCATATAAAAGAAGTGTGTTGCAAAGTCATTTGCAAATGCACTCCAAATTTGAATTCAATTTAAAGCCATATGGACATATGCCACTGTTCACCCAATTTAAATTAGTCAAACATGAAAAAAAATTCCATATTCACATTCCTTGTATTTTTCTGATAATTTTAGACATATTATTTGTCCAATTTGGAGTTAAAATGAATTAGTTATGAATTTCTGAAGTTTAAGCCTTTTTTTGGATTTTCTGGATTAAATTAAATTAAATTAAAAGGATTATTGCATCAGCACTAGGTCATGCTGACGCCATCTGCGTTGACTGGTCCAAATGACCAGTGGGGCCCGGCTGTAAGTGACTCAGGGGGTTAATTACTTCTGTTTAATTTAAACCGGATTTAATTAAGGGACTGGGGCCCATCTGTCAGTGTCTAAGGGGGGTTAGCACGATGGTTAGGCCTAACAGGCCGGCGGCTTGACGCCGGTGGCTTGGGCCACGGCGTCGCTCGCCAGAATCGCGATTTTGGCCACGGGAGGGGCAGCGGAGGCCATTGGGGCGTGCCTCGTGCTCGTGCGCGTCTGATACATCCAAAACGTATCTATATTTTCTGCTTGCTCCATGCATGTTTTGTGTGATATTGCTATGATCTAGATACACTTTCATACACTTTTGATCATATTTGGACTAACCTACTAACTCAGTGCACCACAGTGCCAGTTCCTGTTTTCTGTTGTTTTTCTATTTCAGTTTTCCCCCATATAAAAAGTGCCAGAAAAATTCCGGGAAAAATATAGGAAAATTCAGCGTACAGGAAGCTTTGCGAAGTGCCCGAGTGGGACCAGAGGGGAGCCAGGGGTGGCCCAGGCGGCCACCCGGCGCGGCCACCCCCTGGGCCGCGCCAGGGGGGCGCCTGGGGCCCCTGGTCCACATCTGGTTGCCCCCCTTCGCCTATATATTCCCCGTGACGTGAAACCCTCGAGAATAGAACCCTTTTTCGCGATCTCTCCTCTGTTCCGCCGCCGCCACGCTTCCGAGATCTGGAGCACCAGAAGACCTCTTCCCGGCACCCTGCCGGAGGGAGGGCCGACCGCCGGGAGTCTCCTCTCCACCATCGATGCTTCCCGGATGTCTCGTGAGTAGTTTTACTTGGACCATGGGTCCGTGATCAGTAGCTATGTGATGTTCTCCTCCCCTCTTTGTTCTTCATGGTTTAGACCTCGTGAGCTGCCCTACATGATCGGGGCACTTTTGTAATCTTTCTGCTGTTGCTATGCTGAGTTTGATGGGATCTGATGGATTATGAGATTATGTTCAGATTGTGATTGAGTAATATATTTGGTTTTTATCTCTTATATTTTTGTTCCTAAGTAATTCTTGCATGTTCTCCGTTGCTGTTTATTGCTTTGGCCAAGTAGTAGGTAGTAACTCCAAGAGGGAACGTTTTGCTCGATTGTGGGTTCATGCCCCCCGATGACACGCTTGAGTGACAGAAACATGAGTCTAGGGGATGTGTTGTTGCCACAAGGGGCAAAACAACGGTGCTTGTAACCGCGGTTGCAAGGATTGTTTACTTTACGCAAAGTGCTTTTTGATGCAGTGGTTTGTTGCTTTGGGTTTACACTTTGGGTGGGGCTCGCAACTTAATACCAGCGAGATGTTCTGGATAGATATCTCAAGGTGGATGATTAGTAGTAGATGCAGTTGGATTTCGGTCTACTTATTTTGGCGTACTGCCCGTGCTTTTGAGCCTCTTCCTTTCTTTTGTAGCATAGTTAGCATTGCGGTGCGTTCATAATCCTTTCAATTGCCCTTCTGTAATTTGTTTACCTCGCATAGCAGTTTTATCGTCTTTTGGGAGAGAGACATCACTAGTGAACATCACGTATCCCGGTCCATATCCTCATTACTGTTTCCACGCTCATTTACTTTTCTGGTTTTACTTTCAGTTGCTATCATTATCCCTTGTGTTTGATCCTTTGTGAACAACAAGACCGGAGAGATTGACATCCTCTCTGAACTTCGTTGGGAACAAAGTTATTTGTGTTTGTGTGCAGGTCCGCGTCAGTTGCGCCGCTGTCACCTACTTATCATCTCTGGAGTCCTACTGGAGACAAACCTTGGTATCTTCACCGAGGGAAACTTGCTGCTGCACTGCATCTCAAACCTTCCACTTGGGGTAACCAACGAGGGGCGAGAAGCCATCAAGCAAATTTCTGGCGCCGTTGCCGGGGACTCTGAGTGCTAAGATAGGGGAGTTGCACACTACCCTTTACCTTTGTTTTTTAGTCTTGTTAGTTTACCTTACAGTTTTTATCTTTGAGTCTTATATAAAAAATCACAAAAAAATCTGCCACACTTGCTGCTACTATGGGTTCCACTGAAAACACTAAGTTGTGTGACTTCACTAGTCACAACAACCAAGACTTTATCTGCACCCCCATTGCCACACCTTCCACTTCAGCTACCTCTTATGAAATTAAACCTGCCTTGCTAAACCTTGTTATGAGAGATCAATTCTCTGGTGCTGGAGATGATGCTGCTTTACACTTGAACAATTTTGTTGAATTATGTGATATGCAAAAGTATAAATAAGTAGAAGGTGATATTGTTAAGCTCAAGCTCTTTCCTTTCTCTTTAAGGGGAGACGCTAAAATCTGGTTTCAATCTTTGCCTAGGAATAGCATAGATTCTTGGGATAAGTGCAAAGATGCTTTTATAGGGAAGTACTACCCACCTGCTAAAATTATCCAATTAAGGAGTAAAATTATGAATTTTAAGCAATTGGATAATGAACACGCTGCCCAAGCTTGGGAACGAATGAAATCTCTTGTTAAGAAATGCCCTACACATGGTTTGACTACCTGGATGGTTATCCAGACTTTTTATGCAGTCTTGAACTTTACCTCGCGGAACCTGTTAGATTCGGCCGCGGGAGGAACCTTTATGTCAACTACACTTGGTGCTGCCACGAAGCTTCTCGATGAAATGATGACCAATTATTCCCAATGGCACACCGAACGCGCTCCAACAGGTAGGAAGGTAAACTCTGTCGAGGAAATTATCTCCCTCAATGAAAAAGTTGACTTAATTATGTCTCTACTTACCAAGCAACCCTCTATTGATCCTCGTGATGTCCCTTTAAATTCTTTGGCTGCCCAAGAACAAGTAGATGTGAACTTTATTGCTAGAAACAATTTCAACAACAATGCTTAAGGGGTAATTTTGCTAGCAATCCTAGACCGTATCCATCCAACTATGGGAACAACAATACCTACCCTAGCAACAAGAACCCCTCTTCTGATTTGGAAAACATGCTTAGAGATTTTATCACTACCCAAAAAGCCTTCAACAAAAATGTAGAGGAGAAATTAGCTAAATTAGATAATCTCTCTTTGAAGGTAGAAAGCTTAGCCCTTGATATTGAGACGCTTAAAATTAGAACCTCTCCCCTTGAGGAGAATAAGGCCACTCCTATTAATGCTATCCAATTACAAATTAATGAAAATATTAGGATGATGGCTAAACTTAAAAAAAGGTGGGCTAGAGAAAAAGAGGAAGAGGATAGAATTAAGAGCCTTCCTACACACCACACAGTTGCCACTATCCAAATTGTTGAGGACACCCAAACTATTAGCACCCAATGCACTCCTAGTCCCGTTGGACCTATTAATGGTGATGCTAATACCTCAACCGAAGATGAAGAAACTCCTATGAACATAGAGGGTTTCAAACAAGTGAGCCTAGACGACACTACTACCACCTTTGATAGTAGTGATATTGATTTTGATAGTTGCACCCTCTCAAAAGTTATTAGCCTGCTACACAAAATTTCTAGAGACCCCCACACTAGCACACTTAATCTTGCCTTCACGGAGCATATCACAAATGCTCTCATCAAAGCTAGGGAGGAGAATCTTAGAGTAGAAGCCTCCATACCTAGGAAGCTAGATGATGGTTGGGACCCTATGATCAAACTTAAATTAAATAACTTCTCTTGCTATGCTTTATGTGATGTTGGAGCCAGTACCTCCGTTATGCCCAAAAGAATATTTGATATGTTTGAATTGAAGCCCTTTGAGCCTTGTTCTTTTGGTGTTCGTCTTGTTGATTCTTTCGTAAAGAAACCTTTGGGGAGGATCGACGATGTTCTTATCATTGTCAATGACAACTATGTTCCCGTTGATTTTATTGTTATGGATATAGAGTGTGAACCTTTGTGTCCAATTATTTTGGGACGTCTTTTTCTTCGCACCGTTGGTGCGGTTATTGACATGAAAGAGGGGAATATAAAATTCCAATTCCCATTCAAAAAGGGGATGGAACACTTCCCTAGAAAGAAAATCAAGTTACCTTTTGAGTCCGTTACACGGGCTAGTTATTCTCTTTCTCTTGATAAAACTTGATTCTTCTTTTGCATCATGCCTAGCTTAAAGGCATAAAAGAAAGCACTTTCGGGAGGCAGTCCGCAACGAATTTAGGTTTTTCTTTTTGCTTTTGTTGTGTCTTGATGATTGTTAGTACTGTAGTAATATCATTGTATCTTTATTTTTCAGCTTTGTGCCAAGTTATAGCCTCTTACGGCAAGGGAAGTAAAAGTTGTGACATGCTGTCCAGAAAACAGATTCTGTCCTCGTGACCAGAAAAATTCCAGAAAAATCCCAGTTCATCTTTTTGAGCTGAAATTTTTACACAGCATGCTCTATACAATTACTAATCTTCGATATGTTCTGAGTTTTTTGATTTGAGTTGCAGAAGTATCCCAAAACAATTCTTTACTACCTGCTGTTCTGTTTTTCACAGATTCTGCCACGTTTTGTCTCTCCTAACTTTTGCAAACCTTAAGCTTGCTTTTTCTTTGAAAAAAAAACTCTTTGGCACTCTTGAGAAACAGTAGTTCTTCAAGAATATCTTTATATCCAGTGGGAATTTTTTTATTTATTAAGGGTACTAACCTCTCTAATCAGCTTATGATGAGTTATGTATGAAGGGAGTTTTCAAGTGTGCGATGGAAGATGATGAAAGAAGATCCAGGAGTGTCAAGCGCTCAAGCTTGGGGAAGCCCCCATGCGTCCCCAATAAATATTCAAGGAGACTCAAGCATCTAAGCTTGGGGATGCCCCCGTGCATCCCCTTCTCCATCAACAATCATCAGTTCGTCCTTCGTCTCACTATATTTTTATCACTTCATGCGTTATGTGCTATGCTTGGAGTGTCTCGCTCTTAGGTTTTATGTTTAGTTTTCTTTAGTTTTGCTTGCTTTTCATAACAAGTTAGATCCCTTCTTACTTTGTGTGGGAGAGAAACACGCTCCACTTTCAAAATTTAGAACACATCATAGGATTTTTCCTGCTTATCTTTTTGCTGTTGTGTGTTCTTTATCTTTTCATAGCTGCTGCCATGTTTAGTTTTAGTCTTACTTTGTCTTTAGCAAGAGCCTTGGCTTTTGTTTAGTCTGTTGCTGGAACTCTTTTTTTAGTTTTCATGTTTATCTTGTTAAAGAGAGTTGGGTGTTGCACTGAGTAGTGTCTTGTCTTGAAAGTAGGAAATTGAGGTTGCTATTTAATTCTAGTAGTAACTTGCAATAGTTTTGAGGTATTGTTGTGAGTAATGTCTAAACTTTTGGTGTCGAGAGCTTTAGCTTATTAGTGATAGGTGTCGTATTTTGGGCAATCCGTGTGTATTTTCAAAACCTACAAAACTAGTTGAGAACTCTAGCTACTAGATGGATCACTAGTCTTTGGAGGGATCGAATATTAGAGTACACTCACGTACCATGAGTCGAGGATGCGCAAGGATAACCAAACCCCCATACACTCCTCCTCGGGGTACTTGTCTCTTTGTGAACCTCCTTATTAGATTGAGAGTTACCGATAATAAGTGCATGAGTTCTTCGGACTAATGTAAGTATTGAAAGTTGACACTTCCACCTTCCCATATTTTGCTAGCCTCTCCCGTGTCGTGGATTGCCCTCTTCTCACTCCGAGAGTTGGTGTCCACCTTCGCCGGTACATCCAAACCCTTGGCATGATATGCTCTGTCATCGTAAACCTCCTTATATCTTTCCTCAAAACAGCCACCATACCTACCAATCAAGGCATTTCCATAGCCTTTCCGAGTTATATTGCCATGCAACATCCACCTCTTCATGACTTGATCTCCATGTCATACATGTTCCTGCTACACTGGCAGCGACATACATTGCATACATCATGATAGTTACATCTTGTTTATGATTTTGAGTACCTTCTAAAGTGTGAAAGATCTCCTTTACCTTCTTGTAAAATAGAGTGTTGCCCTTAAGTGAGGAAAAGATCCCAAAGTGGACACAATAAAAGATCCCAAAGAGGACAAATGAGAGTTCAATAGAAAGAGCCATTGAGGCCACAAAAAAATTCACAAAAAAGTATAGAAAAAAGAGAAAAAGAAATAAAAATAGAGAAAGGGGCAACACTACTATCCTTTTGAGAGATCCACACTAGTACTCCCTTTATATCCTTGTACTCCACAGAGATGATAATTATGCATATAGCTATGTGGGGACCTTCACACTATAGAACTTGGCTTGCATATTCCAAGGATGATCCTCCTCAAACGAGCTCTAGGTCTTCTTGAGCGAGCAAGTTAGATGCACCCCCACTAGTTCCATTGGAGAGCTTCTTAGCTCGTATGTGCATCTGTTGCATGGCAATCCCTACTCCTCACATCATATCTCTCATTTGGCATCTCTTGCCTATGATTGTCCTCATTGATGTGAGCCTTTCTCCTCCTTTTTGTCTTCCTCCTCCGTACTCCTCTCTTTTCCATCCTAAGTGTCAACTCTCGTGCTTACGCTCATCCATTGCATGAGTGCTCAAAATATTGAAAAAGGAGTGGATCAAATTGACTTGTACCTGGCTAGTGGTCTGGGGATGAGTCAAGATAAGATTCCAGAAAAAGACCAAGTGTGAAACTTTAGTAGATTGAGTTCTCAACACAAAAATACTTTTTCTCGTATTCCCTATCCCCCTTCTTAAACGCAAACACCATTTGGAGACATTCGAGTCACGGACAGCGAGAGCTCTTGCACCTAATGTTCTTTTGTTACTTGTTTCAATGCTAATATAGACTCTTGCATGTTATGACTTGAATTGAATCTCTAACCTTGATTGCTTTACTTTTCAAAGTTCTTATATGGTTGCTAGCATGTCACCACAGAAATTATGCCGTTATCATTTACCTACTCGAGGACGAGCAGGAATTAAGCTTGGGGATGTTGATACGTCCAAAACGTATCTATAATTTCTGCTTGATCCATGCATGTTTTGTGTGATATTGCTATGATCTAGATACACTTTCATACTCTTTTGATCATATTTGGACTAACCTATTAACTCAGTGCACCACAGTGCCAGTTCCTGTTTTCTGCTGTTTTTCTATTTCAGTTTTCCCCCATATAAAAAGTGCCAGAAAAATTCCGGGAAAAATATAGGAAAAATCAGCGTACAGGAAGCTTCGCGAAGAGCCCGAGTGGGGCCAGAGGAAGCCAGGGGTGGCCCAGGCGGCCACCCGGCGCGGCCACCCCCCCTGGGCCGCGCCAGGGGGGGCGCCTGGGGCCCCTGGTCCACCTCTGGCTGCCCCCCTTCGCCTATATATTCCCCGTGACGTGAAACCCTCGAGAACAGAACCCTTTTTCGCGATCTCTCCTCTGTTCCGCCGCCGCCGCGCTTCCGAGATCGGGAGCACCAGAAGACCTCTTCCCGGCACCCTACCGAAGGGAGGGCCGACCGCCGGGAGTCTCCTCTCCACCATGGATGCTTCCCGGATGTCTCGTGAGTAGTTTTCCTTGGACCATGGGTCCGTGATCAGTAGCTATGTGATGTTCTCCTCCCCTCTTTGTTCTTCATGGTTTAGACATCGTGAGCTGCCCTACATGATCGGGGCACTTTTGTAATCTTTCTGCTGTTGCTATGCTGAGTTTGATGGGATCTGATGGATTATGAGATTATGTTCAGATTGTGATTGAGTAATATATTTGGTTTTTATCTCTTATATTTTTGTTCCTAAGTAATTCTTGCATGTTCTCCGTTGCTGTTTATTGCTTTGGCCAAGTAGTAGGTAGTAACTCCAAGAGGGAACGTTTTGCTCGATTGTGGGTTCATGCCCCCCGATGACACGCTTGAGTGACAGAAACATGAGTCTAGGGGATGTGTTGTTGCCACAAGGGGGAAAACAACGGTGCTTGTAACCGCGGTTGCAAGGATTGTTTACTTTACGCAAAGTGCTTTTTAATGCAGTTGTATATTGCTTTGGGTTTACACTTTGGGTGGGGCTCGCAACTTAATACCAGCGAGATGTTCTGGATAGATATCTCAAGGTGGATGATTAGTAGTAGATGCATTTGGATTTCGGTCTACTTATTTTGGCGTACTGCCCGTGCTTTTGAGCCTCTTCCTTTCTTTTGTAGCATAGTTAGCATTGCGGTGCGTTCATAATCCTGTCAATTGCCCTTCTGTAATTTGTTTACCTCGCATAGCAGTTTTATCGTCTTTTGGGAGAGAGACATCACTAGTGAACATCATGTATCCTTGTCCATATCCTCATTACTGTTTCCATGCTCATTTACTTTTCTGCTTTTACTTTCAGTTGCTATCATTATCCCTTGTGCTTGATCCTTTGTGAACAACAAGACCGGAGAGATTGACAACCTCTCTGAACTTCGTTGGGAACAAAGTTATTTGTGTCTGTGTGCAGGTCCGCGTCAGTTGCGCCGCTGACACATACTTATCATCTTTGGAGTCCTACTGGAGACAAACCTTGGTATATTCACCGAGGGAAACTTGCTGCTGCACTGCATCTCAAACCTTCCACTTGGGGTAACCAACGAGGGGCGAGAAGCCATCAGCGTCTTCCAGTGCACACGGGGGTCACTGGGGTGGCCCAGGGCCTCGCCGGCATGGAAGAACGCAGCGGGCGGAGCTACTGATCCACGGAATCGGCGGTACACGGCGCGGGGAGGAGCAAAATATGGGGGAGGGCGACCACGAGCTCACCAGGAGCGTGTTGAGAAGCTCGTCGGGGCCGGAGAGAGGCTGGACGGAGCAGAATCGCTCGCCGGAGCTCCGCAGCGGCCGTGGTTACTCGGTGAAGGGTCCGAATCAAAGGCGCTGCTCGAGGAAGTCGAGGCCGACGGAGCTGCTGGACACGTTGGCGCGGCGCCTCATCGTCGTTGGCCACGCAGGAGCTCCTCGGCGCTCTCTGCTAGGGCTCGGTATGCGCGGGAATGGCGAGGAGGAGGAGGGGAAACAGCACTCGACGAGGGGGAAAGGATGAGGACACAGCTGGGCGTCTCCAGGGCGCGAGAAGGGGGCACGGGGAAGCAGGAGGTGGCCAAGGCATCGCCGGCATGCTCGCCACGGCGGCAGCAGCCTGGATGGCGCGAGGAAGAAGACCGGCCTGCCCCTGGGCTAGGCTGCCTCGATAAGTTGGGCCTCTTTGCCAGGTAGGCCTTTTCCTTTTACTTTTTCTTTTTCCTTTCTGTCTTTTGTTTTGTCTTGCTAAAAAAATAGCTAGACATTTTTGAAATGCTGAAACTTTTTATATGGCCTCACAATATAATAGGTTAGCCACTTATAAAGTTTGAAGATTTTTCTAAAATTCAAATAATTTGAACTTTAATTCAAATAGGGTTTTAAATTTAAATCCAAGCTCCTGTTTGAATATTTGAAAATTCCATGAGCATGGGGTTGGTCCCACATCACTTGATATGTGATCACACTCATTTATGACACTTTTCAAAAATGCAAAAGGAATTTTTGGAGAAACTTTTATTCTGGCCATTTGAATTAAATTCATCTTGGGGTTTTCTTCTCCCATTTCAATTTCTTTTGGGATTTTTAACATGATGCAAAAATGAGACTTGATCCTAGCACATACCTAACTTGGGGTTGTGACAAACTGATGGCTTTTCGCCCCTCGTTGGTTACCCCAAGTGGAAGGTTTTAGATGCAGTGCAGCAGCAAGTTTCCCTCGGTGAAGATACCAAGGTTATCGAACCAGTAGGACTCAGGAGATACAAGTAGGTGGCAACGTCGCCAGAAATTGCTTCCTGACTAGGGTGTTGTCGTGGACCTGCACACATCAACAAATAACTTTGCTCCCAACGAGTACAGAGGAGTTGTCAATTCCTCCGGCCTTGTCGTTTACAAAGGATCAACGCAAGAGATAAAAGGTGCAAAGGAAAGTAAAAGCTGAAAGTAAATTGAGGGTGTGAACAATAATGTGAAGATGGACCGGGGTCCCGTGATTTTCACTAGTGATGTCTCTCTCCCAAAAGACGATAAAAGTGCTAGCGAGGTAAAAAAATCACAGTTGGGCGATTGACAGGATTATGAAGGCACCACAATGCTAACTATGCTGCAAAGAAAGGAAGGGCTCAAAAGCAATGGGCAATACGCCAAGGTAAGTAGACCGAAATCCATCTGCATCTACTACGAATCATCCACCTTGAGATATCTATCCAGAACATCTCGCTGGTATTAAGTTGCGAATCCCACCCAAAGTGTAAACTCAAAGCAACAGACAACTGCATTAAAATAACTTTGCGTAAAGTAAACAATCCTTGCACCCGCAGGTACAAGCACCGTTGTTTTATCCCTGGTGGCAACAACACATCCCCTAGTCTCATGTTTCTGTCACTCAAGCTAGACATCAAGGGGTTGAACCCACAATCGAGCATAACGCTCTCTCTTGGAGATGCAAATAAAATACTTGGCCAAAACAAATACCGCAACGGAGAACATGCAAGAATTTACTCAAGAACAAAATATAAAAGAGAAGAACCAAATATATTACTCATCACAATCTGAACATAGTCTCATAATTCATCAGATCCCAACAAACTCAACATAGCAACAACAGAAATTACATAGATGCCTCGATCATGTGAAGCAGCTCACGAGGACTCGAAAGTGGAAGCACAAAGAGGGGAGAGATTCATCACATAGCTACTGGTCACGGACCCATGGTCCAACTCACGGCACATCCGGGAGGCGTCCATGGCTATGGATGGTCTCCCGGAGGGGGTTCCTCCTTCCGGCAGGGTGCCGGGGCAGCTTCTCCAGGCAGCCCCGATCTTGAAACGGCGGCGGCGGCGGTACAGAGGGGAGTTCACGAGAAAGAGATCGATATTAGGGGTTTCCACCCCGAGGGGTAAATATAGGCGAAGGGGGGCATCGAGGGGACCCACGAGGCACTCAGGAGAGTCCCTGGCGCGGCCCAGGGTGGGGCCGCGCCACCTGCCCTCCTGTCTACCTGGTGGTGGCCCCCCTTCCCTCTCTTGGTGATTCCGGAAGCTTCTGTTGCGCTGATTTTTTATATATTTTCCCGGAATTTTTGGAGCACTTTTAATGGCCGAAAAACCTGAAATACAAAAACAACAGAAAACAGAAACTGGCAACTGGGTGCACTGAGTTAATAGGTTAGTACAAATAGGTTCAAAAGTGTATGAAAGTTCAAGCAAAACATGGCAAAGTCACACAAAACATGCATGGAGCAAGCAGAAATTATAGATACGTTTGGGACGTATCAACATCCCCAAGCTTAATTCCTGCTCGTCCTCGAGTAGGTAAATGATAACAAGCATAATTTCTGTGGTGACATGCCACACATCCAAATTAGGACTTTTAAGTAAAGCAATCAAAGCATGCAATTCAATTCAAGTCTTAACAAGCAAGAGTCTATATTAGCATTGACACAAGCAACAAAAGAACAAAGGTGCAAGAGCTCTTGCTATCCGTGACTCGAATATCTCCAAATGGTGTTTGCGTGCAAGCAAGGGACTGGGAAGAAAGAGAAAAAAGTTTGTTGAGAACAACTATCTACTAAAGTTTCACACTTGGTCTCCTTTGGATTCTTATCTGGACTCATCCCCAGACCACTAGCTAGGTACAAGTCAAACTGATCCACTCCCTTTCGATATTCTGAGCACTCATGCAATGGATGAGCGTGAGCAAGAAAGTTGACACCTAAAAGGCGAAACAGAAAGAAGGTGGAGGAGGAAGACAAAAAGGTGTGAAAGTCTCACATCAATGAGGACAATCATAGGCGAGAGAAGGCCATATGATAGATATGATGTGAGGAGTAGGGATTGCCATACAACGGATGCACATGTGAGCTAACAGCTCTCCAAGGGAACTAGTGGGGGTGCATCTAACTTGCTTGCTCAAGAAGACCTAGAGCTCGTTTGAGGGGGCTCATCATTGGAATATACAAGCCAAGTTCTATAGTGTGAAGGGTCCCCACATAGCTATATGCATGATGATGATCTCTATGGAGTACAAGGGATAGAATATGAAGTACTAGTGTGGATCTCTCAAAAGGAATAGTAGTATGCCCCCTTCTCTCTTTTTATTTTTTTTATTTTCGCTTTTTCTCTTTATTTTTTATTTTTTGGTGGCCTCAATGGCTCTTTCGATTTAACTCTCATTTTCCCTCTTTGGGATCTTTTGATTTTGTCCTCTTTGGGATCTTTTCCTCACTTTAGGGGCAATACTCTATATTTTACAAGAATATAGGAGATCTTTCACACTTTACAAAGGTACTCACATAAAGAAAATGTAACTATCATGATGCAAATGTATGCCTCTGCCAGGGTAGCAGGATATGCAATGATACTAGCGCGTCATGTAGCAATGATTAGGGCATCGATCAAGCAAGTAGCATGCGGCTCATCGATCAAGCAAGTAGCATGTATGACTTGAAGATCAAGTCATGAGAAGGTGGATGTTGCATGGCAATGTATCTCGGAAAGGCTATGGAAATGCCTTGTAGGTAGGTATGGTGGCTGTTTTGAGGAAATATATAAGGAGGCTTATGATGACAGAGCGTATCATGCCAAGGGTTTGGATGCACCGGCGAAGTATGCGCCAACTCTAGAGGTGAGAAAGGGCAATGCACGGTACCGAAGAGGCTAGAAAAAGTATAGGTGGGTGGAAGTGTCAACTTTCGAATACTCACATTAGTCCGAAGAACTCATGCACTTATTATCGGTAACTCTCAATCTAATCAGGAGGTTCACAAAGAGACAGGTACCCCGAGGAGGAGTGTATGGGGGTTTAGTTATCCTTGCGCATCCTCGACTCATGGTACGTGAGTGTACTCTAATATTTGAACCCTCCAGAGGTTAGTGATCCATCTAGTAGCTAGAGTTCTCAACAAGGGTTTTTTGGTTTTCGAAAAACACACGGCTTGCCCAAAATACGACATCTATCACTAATAGGCAAGAGCTATTGACACCATAAGTTCAAACATTACTCTAGTCAATACCTCAAAACTATTGCAAGTTACTACTACAAAGATAACAACTTTAACTACCTACTTTCGGTCAAGACACATAACTCAGTGCAACAGGCAAACTCTCTAACAAGGTAAAACATGCAACCTATAGAAAGTTCAACCTAAGACAAAATAAAAGCTCTAGAAAAACTAAAGCACTACAACTAAACAGAACAGCAGCTAAGAAAAGAAAAATAACAGCTCACAGCTAAAAGAATAAGCATGCAAATCCTATGAGGAGTTCTAGTTCAAGCGGAGCGTGAATCTCTCCCACACAAAAGAGTAAGTTGGGGTCTAACTTGTTACTACAGCAAAGAAAGAAAAACAAACCTAGAAAAGTAAAGAGCGAGACGCTCCAAGCAAAGCACATAACACATGAAGTGATAAAAATATAGTGCAACGAGGGACAAACTGATGATTGTTGATGAAGAAGGGGATGCATTGGGGGCATCCCCAAGCTTATACGCTTGAGTCTCCTTGAATATTTATTGGGGATGCACATGGGCATCCCCAAGCTTGAGCGTTTGACACTCCTGAATCTTCTTTCATCATCTTCCATCGCGCACTTGAAAACTTCCTTCATACATAACTCATTGTAGGCTGATTAGAGAGGTTAGTACCCTAATAAAATAATTTTACTCTACTGCAAATAAAGATTTCCAGGAAGAGCTACTGTTTCTCTTGCCTGCCCAAAAAAGTTTGCAAAGAAAAAGCAAGCTTAAGGATTGCAAAACTGCGAAAAGAAAAACCGGGGCAGAAGCTGAGAAAAACATGTTGGATATGTGCCCTAGAGACAAATTAATAAAGATATTTGTCACATATCCGTTTTGTTCATAATACATTTTATACTGTGTTATAACTGTATTACTTGGAAATACTAATACAGGTGTAGTATAAAACATGGTCCATAGTTTAACTCGGGTAAACTATCTCATTGGGCAATTGATTGATCAAGCTTTCCTGATCATGGCGACACTTAAGTCCGTTGACAATGAGGTCATATCGTTAAGGGGAATGATGTGATGGACGTACACCCACCTAAAGTATTGCAATGTGATCGAGTCACATAGTTCAGTGTTGCTATGACTTTGTAACATATGGCTTAGTCCTTAGACCGTAATGATCATACGTAATTGTCATCTATGAGGAGACTTTGATTTGTATCCCACCGCCTGACTGAAATATGCTGGCTATAACGGTGCACTTTGGGTATTCCGAAATAGATGGTTGATGAGTATGTTAATAGATCAGAGCAGGATTTGTCAGTCCTTGTGACAGGACAGGTACTCTGGGCCCACTCGGTGATATTGCATCAACACCTTGCAAGGACGTGACTAGGTCACAAGAGATGCAATGATCATGGACGAGAGAAGTTGTTTGTTGTGAACGATATGTGAACACGGTATGTAGGATACCGACGATCAAACCTCGGACAAACAAAGTACCGCAGCACAAAGGGATTACGTCGTATCGTTAACGGTTTCCAAAAGCGATCGAAGTTCATTCGATGGAAGCGCAGGGGCTGTCAAGGATTGTACCCAGGTCGAACTGACTAGTCATTGGTCAATGAGAAGAGTCTCGACCATGTCTGGTATTTCCCGGACTGTTAGGGTGTTACAATTAAGGGCAATCGATGCATAGGACAGTTACAGGATCAATCGGTGAAATAGGAGGAATCACCGGAATAGTTCCGGAGGAGGACGGAATGGTTTCCGGACATTTTGAATAGTTCAAAATAAAGTTTAATTGTTTTAATAATGTTTTATTATTTAATTATCTGAATTAAATATTTAAAACATATTAAATAAATTAAAATTTTGGGAAAAAGGCTAAATGGGCCCATGGGGCCCATTAAGGGAGGAGGGGGTCTCCCCCCTTGGGCTTGGCTCCAAGGGTGGGGCCCACCACCCCCCTTGGCCGGCGCACTCCCCCCCCCCCCTTGGGAGTTTAGTCCCACATGGGGGAGGGGAGGAGGATGGCACCCCCTTTGGCCTATATAAGGAGGGGTAGACCCCCCTTTTTCCAACACACCAATATGTCCTTCTTCCTCCTTCTCCTTCCCGGAAGTGGACTCCCCTTGTTTGGAGTCTGCACCTGGATTGGAGTTCTCCACCATAAGGCAGGCCGTCGTTCTGCTGGAGTCGGGATCCGTAGCCGTCTTTCTTCCGCTGCTCGCCTGGTTCGGGGCCTGGGAGGAACATCGATTGTACCGTACGTGTATAATCTCTTCGAGGCACTACACCTATGGTGCTACTTCGTCGCTGGAGGTTTACCGGGAGTCATCCTCGCCGGTGGTGGTCTTCTACACGACAGGGAGGTCGTAGTTCCAAGTCTACGCCAGCCACGTTCGCAAGAACGTTTCCCTCTTTCGGTCTTCAAAGGTATGAACACCGATTCCCTCCGTTACTTTACATCGCCATAGCATAGATCTTGGGTTCGGATACCGTAGGTATGAAAATTTTGTGTTTTCTGCCCCGTATCGCAACAATGGTATCAGAGCTAGCTATGCGTAGATGTATTGTACGGGTAGAACACATCTAGGATGTGGGCATCGAATCTTCATTCGTTACCCTCCCACGTGTACTCATTTAGCGTTGCGGCAATGTTTGATGAAGCGGCCCCCGACCGACCTTACGCGTTTACGCGAGACTGGTTCCACGCTTGACATATGGCTTGTACCATATAAAGTGGTTGGGGGTGTCTCTCTCTCTGCATTAGCGATGCGAAGATGCTTGCAACGGAGGGCCCCGACAGGGGTGTAATAGAGACGGATGGGAGACGGTGTTGTGGCATGTTTTTCGCAGGATAGAAACGGTTCTCTCTCTCGAAACCCCTAGCAGCCACGTAAAACTTGCACAAGCTAAAGTAGAAAGGCGTTTAACTTTGCTTTGCATGAAGGGGGGTCATAGGTTGCATGATTTACAGTTTTACTTCATGTTTTATGCTAGTATGCTAGATATATCGACGGTAGCACGAAACAGGACCATCTCTCACAATACCAACATTGTGTTCTCCCTTGGTGGGCACCGCCTGGAAGGTTCTCCCATATGGCTTGATGCTCCGTACATACCGGAGTTGTCCTACATATTCAACGGAGTTCACATGAGGTTGGGTTCGGCAAGCTTGGCATATGCAGATATGGCCTTGCTGAACAGCTAACATCAAGGTTCGATTGGCAGGCTTGACGTATGTAGATGCGGGCCTGGAACACAGGAGACCGAAAGGTCGAGCACGAGTCACATGCCTGATGTGATTGGCTTAGAGGCCTACCTGGTTCGCATACTGATGGTCGTGACGATCAGGGGAGGTATGGGGCTGGGATTGTGTAATCACTTAGTTAAATTGAGAGGTGTTCATCTAAGTGGGAGCTTTCTAGAAATTTGAGATTAAATTGAAACTCCACATTATGAACAAAAGTCTAAATATGTATCCTTGTGAATCAACCTTGTAGATGGCAGCACCTCGCCCCTCGTTCAACTTAGGATCATTCCTAGAGAAAGATAAGCTAAAAACAGATGGGACAAACTTCACCAACTGGTTCCGCACCCTGAGGATTCTCCTCGTTCCCCTCAAGATGGCATACATACTAGAGGGCGCGTTAGGTGACGCACCAGCAGATGATGCCAGTCAGGACGAGAAGAATGTCTATCTCTCCAGGACTGATGATTACAACCTTGTCCAGAGTGGCATGCGCTACTCCATGGAGGCTGAGCTGCAGAAACGCTTTGAGAGGATGGGTGCATCACCGACCTCAAGGCGCTCTTCGCACCTCAAGCCAGGTCTGAACGGTACGAGGCTTCTGAAGCCTTCTTCTCAGCAAAGATGGACGAGCACGGCAGCGTGAGTGAGCACGTAGTCAAAATATCTGGCTACGTTCAACACTTGATTGCTCTGGAATGCCAGATTCCAGATGAACTTGCTGTTGATAGGGTGTTGCAGTCGCTTCCCCCTAGCTACAAAGGCTTTCTGCTGAACTACAACATGCAGGGGATGACCATAACCCCTTCTGAGTTGTTCGCCATGCTGAAGAGCGCCGAGGTTGAGATCAAGAAGGAGCACGCCGTCTTCATGGTCAACAAGACCACTGACTTCAAGAAGTCAAGCAGGCGGGAGAAGGCCAAGAGAGGTGGCCCCAAGAGGGATGGCAAGTCAGTTGCCGCTCCTCCCAAGGCACCCAAGCCTAAACCCGGAGTGGAGTGCTTCTACTGCAAGGGTGAAGGTCACTGGAAACGCAACTGCCCCAAGTACCTAAAGGACAAGAAGGCTGGCAAGGTCTCTAAGAGAGACGAAGGTATATTTGATATACATATTGTTGATGTTATCTTGACAAGCGCCGGGAACACATCCTGGATACTTGATGCAGGATCTGTCGCTCATATTTCTAATTCCATTCAGGGACTAAGGAATAGGAGACGCTTGCTCAAGGATGAAGTGACGATGCGCGTGGGGAATGGCTGTCAAATTGAAATCTTGGCGGTCGGCACGAAGCATCTTAGTCTCCCTTCGGGATTGGTTTTAGTTCTGAATAATTGCTACTATGTACACGCGTTGAGTGTGAACAGCGTTAGTGGCTCTTGTTTGAAGCGAGACCGCTATTCTTTTAAGTATGATACAATTGGTTGTTCGATTTATAAGGATGAAATGTTTTATGTTCACGCACCAGAGTTGCATGGTTTATTCGTACTTGATCTCGATGGTGACGTGTGTCACATTAACAATATTGAGGCCAAAAGATTGAAGAATGATGAAGATCACATGAAGATGTGGCATTGCCGACTTGGTCATATTGGTATAAAGCGCATGGAGAAGCTCCATAAGGATGGACTTCTTGAGTCATTGGATTTTGGATCCCTTGGTACATGTGAACCATGCCTCATGGGAAAAATTACAAGGACTCCATTCAATGGGATAATGGAGTGTGCGGATGACTTATTGGGGATCATACACACGGATGTATGTGGACCCATGAACGTCCCCACTCGCAATGGTCTCCGTTACTTCGTGACCTTTACTGATGACTTGAGTAGATATGGGTATATTTACTTTATGAAGCACAAGTCTGAAACCTTTGAAAAGTTCAAGGAATTTCAGAATGAGGTCGAAAATCAACTCGGAAAGAAAATCAAGCACCTTCGATCGGATCGAGGTGGCGAGTATTTGAGTCACGAGTTTGGCAATCATCTGAAGTCTTGTGGCATAGTACCACAGCTTACGCCGGCAGGCACACCTCAGAGAAACAGTGTGGCTGAGCGACATAATCGAACCCTATTGGATAGCGTACGATCGATGATCTCTCATACTGATTTGCCTGTGTCATTCTGGGGGTATGCATTAGAAACTGCCGCTCATATTCTTAATAGGGCACCATCCAAATCCGTAAAGACAACACCATTTGAAGAATGGCATGGCACGAAACCTAAGTTGTCTCACCTGAAGATTTGGGGTTGTGAGGCTTATGTTAGGAAACTACAGCCTGAAAAACTTGAATCCAAGGAGGATAAGTGCATCTTTGTGGAATATCCCAAGGAAACTTGTGGATACACCTTCTACAACAAGTCTGACAGCAAAACGTTTGTTGCCAAGACGGGACACTTTCTTGAGAAGGAGTTTCTCGCGAAAGAGTTGAGTGGGAGGAAAATAGACCTCGATGAAGTGACTGACCAATCACTCCAATTGGAAGAAACGGCTACGGAAATTGTTCTGGAACCATCTTCCACAGTGGGAGCTGAAGAGAATGGCCAGAACGACATTCATAACGATCATGACATTGATGATGATCATGATGAGAATGAAGAGGAACCTTTTATGCCCCGTAGGTCATCAAGAGTCCGTCAACCTACTGAGTTTTACGGACAGCTTGTGAATGCAATCTCGGCTGATGAGTCGGATGAACCTACAAGTTACAAAAAAGCAATGGAGGGACCCGAGTCCGAGAAATGGCTTGAAGCCATGAAATCCGAAATAGAATCCATGTACACCAACAAAGTATGGACTTTGGTGGATATTCCCGAGGACCGCAAGGCCGTCGAGAATAAATGGATTTTCAAGAAAAAGACTGACGCAGACGGAAATGTATCTGTCTACAAAGCTCGACTTGTCGCGAAGGGGTTCCGACAAATTCAAGGAGTTGACTACGAGGAGACGTTCTCTCCTGTAGCGATGATAAAGTCTATTCGGATCCTACTAGCAATAGCTGCATATCATGATTACGAGATATGGCAGATGGATGTGAAAACTGCATTCCTAAATGGAAACATTGAGGAAGAGTTTTATATGATGAAACCAGAGGGGTTTGTCGATCCAAGGAACGCTGGTAAGGTGTGCAAGCTTTAACGGTCCATCTATGGGTTGAAGCAAGCATCTCGGAGCTGGAATCTTTGATTTGATGAGGTCATTAAAGCTTTTTGATTTTTCCAAAACGTCGAAGAGTTCTGCGTCTATAAGAAACTGAGTGGGAGCTCTGTAGCATTCCTTGTGTTATATGTAGATGACATATTACTAATAGGGAACAATAAGAAATTCTTAGAGGAAGTGAAGGAATATCTGAATGGACAATTTTCCATGAAGGACCTAGGTGAAGCGGCGTACATATTGGGGATTAAGATCTATAGAGATAGACCTAATCGACAGTTGGTCTTGAGTTAGAGCACTTATATTGACAAGATATTGAAAAGGTTCAGTATGGGTAACTCCAAGAGAGGCCTCTTGCCAGTTATAAAAGGTGTCAAATTAAGCGTGACTCAATGCCCAACCACAGCAAAAGAGAAGGAGGAGATGTCCTCAAAGCCCTATGCCTCAGCCATAGGTTCTCTCATGTATGTTATGTTATGTACCAGACCGGATTTAGCGCTGGCCATTAGTATGACTAATTTCTACCAGATTAACCCGGGAATGGCTCACTGGACAGCAGTAAATAACATCCTTAAGTACTTGAGAAGAACCAAGGATCTTTTTCTCGTTTATGGAGGAGTTGATGAGGAGCTCACCGTAAAGGGTTACGTTGACGCAAGCCTCGGCTCAGATCTAGATGACTCGAAATCCCAGACGGGATATATTTTCATGTTGAACGGTGGCGCAATTAGCTGGAGGAGCGGCAAACGGTCAGTCGTCGCCCAATATACAATGGAGTCGGAGTATATTGCCGCTTGCGAAGCGTCAAACGAGGCGTTGTGGCTGAAGAAGTTCGTGATCGAGCTTGGCGTCTTTCCCAGCTGCACTGACCCCGTGGGAATCTTCTGCGACAACACGGGTGCCATTGCTAACGCGAAGGAGCCAAGAACTCACTCTACAGCCAAGCACATCCTCCGAAAGTTCCATGTGACGCGAGACTACGTCAGGGATGGACACACTAGGATTCACTAGATACATACGGCGCAGCAGACCCGATGACTAAACCTCTTCCACAGGGCAAGTTTGAAGAACACCGAGAGACCATTGGTGTTAGATACATACCTGATGTAAACTAGTGTAATTTGTACTCTAGTGCAAGTGGGAGACTGTTGGATATGTGCCCTAGAGACAAATTAATAAAGATATTTGTCACATATCCGTTTTGTTCATAATACGTTTTATACTGTTCTATAACTGTATTACTTGGAAATACTAATACAGGTGTAGTATCAAACATGGTTCGTAGTTTAACTCGAGTAAACTATCTCATTGAGCAATTGATTGATCAAGCTTTCTTGATCATGGCGACACTTAAGTCCATTGACAATGAGGTCATATCTTTAAGGGGAATGATGTGATGGACGTACACCCACCTAAAGTACTGCAATGTGATCGAGTCACATAGTTCAGCGTTGCTATGCTTAGTCCTTAGACCGTAATGATCATACGTAATTGTCATCTATGAGGAGACTTTTATTTGTATCCCACCGCCTGACTGAAATATGCTGGCTATAACGGTGCACTTTGGGTATTCCGAAATATATGGTTGATGAGTATGTTAATAGATCAGAGCGGGATTTGTCAGTCCTTGTGACAGGACAGGTACTCTGGGCCCACTCGGTGATATTGCATCAACACCTTGCAAGGACGTGACTAGGTCACAAGAGATGCAATGATCATGGACGAGAGAAGTTGTTTGTTGTGAAAGAGATGTGAACACGGTATGTAGGATACCGACGATCAAACCTCGGACAAACAAAGTACCGCAGCACAAAGGGATTACTTCGTATCATTAACGGTTTCCAAAAGCGATCGAAGTTCATTCGATGGAAGCGCAGGGGCTGTCAAGGATTGTAACCAGGTCCAACTGACTAGTCATTGGTCAATGATAAGAGTCTCGACCATGTCTGCTGTTTCCCGGACCGTTAGGGTGTTACACTTAAGGGCAATCGATGCATAGGACAGTTACGGGATCAATCGGTGAAATAGGAGGAATCACCGGAATAGTTCCGGAGGAGGACGGAATGGTTTCCGGACATTTTGAATAGTTCAAAATAAAGTTTAATTGTTTTAATAATGTTTTATTATTTAATTATCTGAATTAAAAAAAGGAAAAAGGCTAAATGGGCCCATGGGGCCCATTAAGGGAGGAGGGGGTCTCCCCCCCTTGGGCTTGGCGCCAAGGGTGGGGCCCACCACCCCCCTTGGCCGGCGCACTCCCCCCCTTGGGAGTTTAGTCCCACATGGGGGAGGGGAGGAGGATGGCACCCCCCCTCCCTTTGGCCTATATAAGGAGGGGTAGACCCCCCCTCCCTTTTTCCAACACACCAATATCTCCTTCTTCCTCCTTCTCCTTCCCGGAAGTGGACTCCCCTTGTTTGGAGTCTGCACCTGGATTGGAGTTCTCCACCATAAGGCAGGCCGTCGTTCTGCTGGAGTCGGGATCCGTAGCCGTCTTTCTTCCGCTGCTCGCCTGATTCAGGGCCCGGGAGGAGCATCGATTGTACCGTACGTGTATAATCTCTTCGAGGCACTACACCTGTGGTGATACTTCGTCGCTGGAGGTTTACCGGGAGTCATCCTCGCCGGTGGTGGTCTTCTACACGACAGGGAGGTCATAGTTCCGAGTCTACGCCAACCACGTTCACAAGAACGTTTCCCTCTTTCGGTCTTCAAAGGTATGAACACTGATTCCCTCCGTTACTTTACATCGCCATAGCATAGATCTTGGGTTCGGGTACCATAGGTATAAATTTTTTGTGTTTTCGGCCCCGTATCCCAAAAAAACAGAACAGCAGAGAAAGGAGAATTTTTTTCGAGGTACTTCTACAACTCAAATCAAAAAACTTTGAAAAGACGCCTGAAAGGTAATTGTATGGAGCATGCTGTCAAAAAAATTCAGATCAAAAAGATGATCTGGTGATTTATTGAGAATTTTTCCGTCAAGCAGACATAATCTGTTTGTAGACAGCAAGCACCAACTTTTGACCTTTCTTGCAATCTGAGGCTAAACTTGGCACAAAGCTTGAAAAGTAAAGATACAATGATGTTGCTACAGTAGTAACAATCATTAGGACCACTAAGAACAGAACAAAAGCAAAAAGGAAAACCTAAATTCGTTGCGGGCTGCCTCCCGAAAGCGCTTCTTTAGAGCCATTAGCTAGGCTTAAAGCAGAAGATCAAGTCTTTTCAAGAGAATAACTAGCCCGTGTGACGGACTCAAAAGGTAACTTAATCTTTTTCCTAGGGAAATGTTCCATCCCTTTCTTGTACTTCTGCATCTCGCAGAGCTCGATAAAGTTGTTTAGGTGCAAGGCAGCATCTTCTCCTGCTCTTGAGAATTGATCTTTCATGACAAGGTTAAGCAGAGCAGGTTTAATCTCATAAGAAGGTGCTGAAGTGGAAGGTGGAGCAATAGGAGTGCAGATAAAGTCATTGTTGTTGTGACTAGTGAAGTCACACAACTTAGTGTTTTCATTGGAACCCATAGTAGCAGCAGGTATTTTTGGTATTTTTAATTAGGGACACAAAAGTAAAAACTAAAAGGTAAACTGACAAGACTAAAAATCAAAGGTAAAAGATAGTGTGCAACTCCCCTATCTTGTAGACTTGAGTCCCCGGCAACGGCGCCAGAAATTTGCTTGATGGCTTCTCGCCCCTCGTTGGTTACCCCAAGTGGAAGGTTTGAGATGTAGTGCAGCAGCAAGTTTCCCTCGGTGAAGATACCAATGTTATCGAACCAATAGGACTCAGGAGATACAAGTAGGTGGCAACGTCGCCAGAAATTGCTTCCTGCCTAGGGTGTTGTCGTGGACCTGCACACAGCAACAAATAACTTTGCTCCCAACGAGTACAGAGGAGTTGTCAATTCATCCGGCCTTGTCGTTTACAAAGGATCAACGCAAGAGATAAAAGGTGCAAAGGAAAGTAAAAGATGAAAGTAAATTGAGGGTGTGAACAATAATTTGAAGATGGACCGGGGTCCCGTGATTTTCACTAGTGATGTCTCTCTCCCAAAAGACGATAAAAGTGCTAGCGAGGTAAACAAATCACAGTTGGGCGATTGACAGGATTATGAAGGCACCGCAATGCTAACTATGTTGCAAAGAAAGGAAGGGCTCAAAAGCAATGGGCAATACGCCGAGGTAAGTAGACCGAAATCCATCTGCATCTACTACGAATCATCCACCTTGAGATATCTATCCATAACATCTCGCTGGTATTAAGTTGCGAATCCCACCCAAAGTGTAAACTCAAAGCAACAGACAACTGCATTAAAAGAACTTTGCGTAAAGTAAACAATCCTTGCACCCGCAGGTACAAGCACCGTTGTTTTATCCCTGGTGGCAACAGCACATCCCTAGTCTCATGTTTCTGTCACTCAAGCTAGACATCAAGGGGCTGAACCCACAATCGAGCATAACGCTCTCTCTTGGAGTTGCAAATAAAATACTTGGCCAAAGCAAATACCGCAACGGAGAACATGCAAGAATTTACTCAAGAACAAAATATAAAAGAGAAGAACCAAATATATTACTCATCACAATCTGAACATAGTCTCATAATCCATCAGATCCCAACAAACTCAGCATAGCAACAGCAGAAATTGCATAGATGCCTCGATCATGTGAAGCAGCTCACGAGGACTCGAAAGTGGAAGCACAAAGAGGGGAGAGATTCATCACATAGCTACTGGTCACGGACCCATGGTCCAAGGGGGACTACTCACGACACATCCGGGAGGCGTCCATGGCTATGGATGGTCTCCCAGAGGGGGTTCCTCCTTCCGGCAGGGTGCCGGGGCAGCTTCTCCAGGCAGCCCCGATCTTGAAACGGCGGCGGCGGTACAGAGGGGAGTTCGCGAGAAAGAGATCAATATTAGGGGTTTCCACCCCGAGGGGTAAATATAGGCGAAGGGGGCATCGAGGGGACCCACGAGGCAGTCAGGAGATTCCCTGGCGCGGCCCAGGGTGGGGCCGCGCCACCTGCCCCCCTGTCTGCCTGGTGGTGGGCCCCCTTCCCTCTCTTGGTGATTCCGGAAGCTTCTGTTGCGCTGATTTTTTATATATTTTCCCGGAATTTTTGGAGCACTTTTCATGGCCGGAAAACCTGAAATACAAAAACAACAGAAAACAGAAACTGGCAACTGGGTGCACTGAGTTAATAGGTTAGTCCAAATAGGTTCAAAAGTGTATGAAAGTTCAAGCAAAACATGGCAAAGTCACACAAAACATGCATGGAGCAAGCAGAAATTATAGATACGTTTGGGACGTATCAACATCCCCAAGCTTAATTCCTTCTCGTCCTCGAGTAGGTAAATGATAACAAGCATAATTTCTAATGGTTGGTTTTGGTGGTCGACAGAACGTCATGGTATCTACCCTCTGAACGTAAGTGTGCGCCGTCCAGGCTCAAAAAGATCAGACATACTTGGTGACCAGTAGCTTCCATGTACAGCCGCTGGCCATATGGGCTCTGGCTTAGTCGAGTACGTTGTAGGAAGCCTCTCCCGTGCAAACCTAGCAGATGTAGATTATGATAGGTGTACCGGCTTGCCGTTGGGTGTTGGTGACCTCTTCTGAAAGACTTCGTCTCAATCTTCGAGTTGAGTCCAGCGGGAAAAGTGTACTAACCTCTGCAGAGTAAAAACTAATCATGATTAGCCCTGTCCACGGTTATGGACAACTTTGAGCAACTTGGGCATTACTATTATTGGAGGATCTTGACATATGATTCACCTTAATAACACTTGAGTGGGAAACTTTAATAAAGGGTATGGGTTGGAATTGGTTTAGCCCAATTCAACCTTATGTAGTAAGACAAACTAAAATTTGATATAGATAGATTGAGGGAAAATCAGCTTTCTGCAAAATAAAACCATAAGCCTTCCTTTGACTTATCCTTGCATGTAGATGTAGGTCTGTTATATCCTTTTTCGTGTGACTTGTCGTACAAATCAGATGTACTGACCCGTTGTCGGGTTGTAACCTTCGGTGTTGCAGGTTTGTATACGACAAGTAAGTGATGCGTTGTAGGGTTACGATGTCTATACTCAACTATGCCGGTGGAGTTCATGGACGCCACGAAGCTCTTTATTATTTTCCGTTGTATTCTAATTGTAAGCTAGCCTTGAGATATGCAGGTATGCTTTATTGTAATATTTATGACATATGGTGTATTCTTGATATTACATCGTGTACTGTGTGTGCTAGTGATGTCTACGCACGCTTCTATTCTTGTAGACTATGTTGGGCCTCCAAGCGCAGAGGTTTGTAGGACAGCAGCAATTTCCCTCAAGTGGATGACCTAAGGTTTATCGAACTCAGGGAAGTAGAGGTTGAAGATGGTCTCTCTTAAGAAACCCTGCAATTAAGATACAAGAAGTCTCTTGTGTCCCCAACACACCTAATACAACTAGGAGTTGTATAGGTGCACTAGTTCGGCGAAGAGATGGTAAAATATGGGTGATAGGTGCGGCAAAACAAAGTAATATAAATCTGTAATAAAAAGTGCAGCAAGCAAACATGTGACAAAAGTGAGCACAAACGTTGTAACAACTGTGGAAACAAGGCCTAGGCTTCATACTTTCACTAGTGGCAACTCTCAACAACATTAACATAGTCTAATCACATGATATTTCCCATAAAACATGCAATGGAGACGCACTCGGAGGTCATTCCTTTGTGGTCAAGAGAGGACGAGAATTATGTAGGGCTACAAGAGCACACCTCAGAGTTCGTAGTTCTCAATCTATGAATTTCCCAATGTCACCACGGCCATCCAAAGAGAGTACCACAATCACCACAACATATTTCAAAGATAGTCAAAGACAAGCACCAAGAGACTCTCAATCTTCAATCAACACACAAAAGAGGAAATCACTCATGAAAATATTCTTCTAACCCATGCCCAATAGACCGCTATCACCATGGTCTCGGGGATTATACTAGATAAGATCAAGTGAGTACATCAAATCCAATACATAGAGGAAGGAGAAATATCATGGGATCACCCTAGATTAACATAGCGTATAATCACAATGAAGATCACATCATGGGAGAGAGAATTGACCACATAGCTACTGTAGAAACCTTAGCCCTGAGGAGGAACTACTCACACATTGACATGGTGAGAGAGAGAGAGAGTTGTTGATGGAGAGGTGCAGCCCGGAGGAGATGAAGGAGACGGGGGCGGCGGCGGCGACGGCGACGCCCACGGCCACGGCGCTTGGGGGCAGAGGCCCTTGGCCCCTTCTTCTTTCTTGGAGATGGTGCTTCTGTGGAGATTGATATCCCCCTCAAGACGGCTGCCAAGTGGGAGGAAATTTCATGGTGCCCTTTGACCTAGCTTTCCTCTCTTTATATAGATCTCGGATTCTCGTCATCCAGATTACGTCTTCGGTATTTCGGGGCTCCAGGGAGTATCCGACCTCTGATTGGGCCGAATTTTATGTCTAAATCCACCGGAAAACAATTCCCTACAACGTTGTAGTTTTAAGTTTTTTCGTTTGAGGCCGTATTCTAGCGTTTCAGAGGCGATCTTTAAAACCTGTTGTCTGGTGGGGACAGATTTCGGGAGAGTTAGAGTCCATCTCCTACAAGGCTTATTTTTGTGATGTTTCCTTTATCCAAGTAATTCCTACACATAAAGTACAAAAACAAGAAATTGTGCAGTCTTGCAACCATTAATAGGTTAGTTCCTAAATATGTTATAAGGAAATATGAAAGTGTGTCAAAAGCATAGCAATATCACACAAACACATGCATGGAGCAAGCAGAAATTATATACGTTTGGGACGTATCAGCTAGCTATTGATCCAGAGACTAGCACAGAATGCACAGAGACTTGCATTCTTATCGAATCACGTCGTTACAGATGGTATCAGAGCCCATGTTGACTGCAGGTCGTGACCCTAGAAAATGGATAGGAAAAGCCATAGGAACAAAATTATTTTATCACTCTTTGGTTACTTACTCTTCCAACTAGTATCTCTCATCTATTATTCATCTTCTAAACTACTTCTCTTGTTTTAATGTAAATGACTATTCTAGTTGCTTATGCCCCTGAAGATATGATTTTTGAGAAGTAGCTCATCAACATCATGGATCAATTGAAGTTACCATTACTAGAACTAGAAGGAGTATCCCATGGTGTTCAATAAGTTTTGACACTATGAGAGGATCTTTAAGATCAGCTTAGCTGAGAAGGATGAAGCTTAGACCCAGACCCCCACTTTTATATAAAGTCAGATAAATGATTTGCGCGTAGTATGATGAGATCATATGTCTTGCACATATGACCTTACTCTAGGTGTTGTTTGTGTGGTGTGGCTTTCGTGACTGTATTGGTTGATGTTATTTGATGTTGTTTGCATGTAGGTGTTTTGCCTTATTCTTGTTTGTGTGTTTTTGCTTGGTGCTATCTTTAGATTGTTTTCTTGTCTGTATCCTAGTTTCCCCTAACCCTTATCGTTTGGGCTCAATAGATGGAGTATGAAGTAGGACTCGCCTTTTCTGGGGCGACTACTAGACTGAAGGTGGAGCAATGGATTCATAATATGGAGCAACACATGGAGCTTAACAAGGTTGGAAGTGAGGACATGGTCCACTATGTTGTCAAGCACTTGGTATAAGAGGCTACTACTTGGTGGACAATGCATCAGGCGATTAACGAATCAAGAAATAAGATTACTTGGAAGGAGTTTACAAAGATTTTGTTGGGATCCCGCCTCGTCCCCCCGATGCAAAGGACGGTAACCCGTAAGAGGCCCCATGTCTGCAAAATTTGCGGGGAAGTAGGACACTCCTACGAAGGACACCAAGATGTATGTCCCTATTGTGAGTAAATTCACTTGGGTGAGGAATGTACCACTGCTCAAGTCACATGTTTTGTGTACGAAGGAAATAATCATTACCCCGCTCAGTGTCAATTTTTCCTCATGACACAACAAGTACTTCAACAACAAAAGGAAGGAGTGAAGACGATCATCCATGAGTTCAAGGAAGCACCCGTGAGGAAGAAAAGGAAGGATCTTAGCCAACTTGAGTGTTACCGATGCAGGAACAAGGGACACTATGCCAACATGTGTCCAGGACATGTTGAAGCTTATGCTTGGCAACCGGGGATCGATGCGTGTTTTTTCTATGGATGAACTATATGTCTTATGCCGTGATTGTTGTATTTGGTTTTGCTTGTGACCTTGACCCTGATATGTCTTTGATTGATGTTGTGTGTTGTGCTTTGTGTTTCTTCTATGCGAGTAGAATAAGTTTACGTTACCTTAGACCCTCATCTATCTAGTATGCTTCAAGACTGAAGGAGACAAAACAACAAGATGAATAAGTTGGCAACTGACTCGACGATACGAAGATTTCTACGACAACATAAAGCTGAAGCTATCAACATTGAAGACTTGAACACCTGGAAGATTCAAGTTTCTACCGTTAGATCGTTTCCGTGAGCTGCCATTTCTTGTTTTTACCGACAGCTACACATCAAAACTTATTTTCAAAACTAGTGTGATGTTTGTATGGGTATATATCTCTCTCTACATACTATTCCCCATCATCCTCATCCTACACTGAAGGAGTTACTACCATGGATGATAATGTCAAGACGTGGAATAAATATCGATGCAACTGAATGCTGAGTTCAAAGATAACCCTGTGTGCCAGGATCTTACAACAAGCAAGCACAATCTTGCTGAAGGAATAATTCTGGAGGAAGTTGTAGTTCACCAGTGCACGTTTTATAGTACTTTGCGCAAACCTGAGCGTTGTGAAGAAACGATAAATGTTTTGTTTGGCTTGCAGAACCAATGGATTTATCTGAACCCAGTTCATGAACAAGAGGAATTTATGCAATGCTTGAGAGGATGACCGAGTGTTAGATTGCAAGATTCGCTAAACCATATACAAGGTAATGATTTGGGTGCGGAATGGATTGGCCCCCATGACGACTACTCTTATTATTCGCTCTTTCTATGCGGGATAATAAATCTTGAGTGACTTACCTATAGCTGACAGACGACGATGTTAAGCCTGAACCATAGAATGGTATGATGTTTGACCCCTATATAAGATTATCGTTAATACTGGTAAGTGGTACGGTGAGTATAGACCAAGACCATTTCCTTCCGGTATCCCGTAAAAGTATTCATGATGACCACCGTGAGGGAATCGATAGTTGCTTAGTATGGGCGCCTGACTTGTCAGCCATGGAGGTTCGGTATATGGAAGACTCCTCTTCTGATAAGGATTACAGACCTCAAGGGAGTTGGTGAAATCTCTACGAAGGATGCCATCGATGGAGCAAGACTCATCAAGACCATGTCGTATTCCTTTTAAGGGTGGTAGCACCCCAGACCATCAGAGGATCGGTAGATTTTCATGAAGACCCAAACCCAAACCGTTTCTTTCTAGCCTTTTCGAATCTCAGGGTCGAGATTCCTTTTAAGGGCGGTAGTCTGTAACATCCCAAAATTTTCCAAACTTTGGAATGTTAATAAATTAATTATAATAATGATTGTTTGCTTGATATGGTTGATTTTCACTAGGATCTGAAACTTTTGGAGTTTATTGAATATTAAAATGAGAGGGAATAAAGGACTTTCCCTAATATTTATTGTTGGTGTTTTGGAATTTAATAATTAAAACAAATCCAACAAGCATTGCATTCTTCTCACTCCGAGAGTTGGCATCCACCTTCGTCGGTACATCCAAACCCTTGGCATGATACGCTCTGTCATCATAAACCTCCTTATATCGTTCCTCAAAACAGCCACTGATGACCCTCAACTGTAGGGGATCAATTGCAGTGTTCTCGCGGGTAAGCTAACCCAATTTATTGATTCGACACAAGGGCGCAAAGAGTATTTATAAGCTTTGACACGTTGAGTTGTCAATTCAACCGCACCTGAAATATGCTTGCTTGCAACAAAATATTAATAGCAACTATGATATGATAGCGATAATGATAACGGCAAAAGTAAACTAGTAGTAACCAGCAAGATTAAAACACCGTAGGCTAGGGAGATGGATGGTTGGGCGCTGCATGAATAAGAATGAACATGTAATAGATTCTAACACGGGGCAAGGCACACCGAAAAGTAATGATCATCTAGGCAAATATCAAACATTAGGCATGTATCCCATAGGTAGTTGTGCGTGCTTGCAATAAGAACTTGCACAACATCTTTTGTCCTACCATCCCGCTATGAACGGGGCCAAAAGGAACTTATGGAGATTAAGGTGCTCCTGTCAAAGAGCACCGGAACAAAGCAATAAACTCAATGGATATATGGGATCCTCAAATTATGGACCATCCCCTTTGGTGTCCCAAGCTGTCACCTTTGGGATCGCCGGTTCCGGACCATAATAGGTGCATACAACTCATAGATAGGATCTTGAACATAAATAAACTCATGAAAACATAAGTGGTTCAGATCTGAAAACATGGCACTCGGGGCCAAAGTGACAAGCATTAAGAGCAATAAGTTGTAGCAAAGATGATAAACACCAAAGTAGATGATAGGCAACATGCCCCCAACAATCTGACGAACTATTACATGATCAATCTCATCCAATCCCTACCATCCCCTTTGCCTACAGCAGGGAATTACTCACACATGTGAAGATAAGTCATGGAGGGAGGATGGAGTGGTGATGGTGATGACGATGGCGACGATCTCCCCACTTTGGAGGCCAAATCAGCCTCCAGATTAGCCCTCTTGAGGAAGAACAGAGGGTGGCGGCGGCTGCACAACGGGTTCTGGAAAAGTGACTTCTGTTTTGGAGTTTCCCCGTCACGGGAATAAATAGGAGCCAAAGTAGGTCACCAGGGGAGGGGGCAATCGCCCAGGCGGCCAGAGGGCGCGACCCCACCCCTGGCCGCGCCAGCAGGGCGCCTGGGGTCCCCTGGCTGCCCTCTGGGCCCCTTCTGGTTCCGAGCTTCTTCGGGTGCGTGGATTTTTTTGGTATTTTCTGGGAATTTTCTGAGATGTCCAAAAATCCATTTTCCTGTGCACAATAAAACCATACAGGCAGCTCTGCTGAAAACAGCGTCAGACCGGGTTAGTTTAGCTCAAATCATGCAAGAATGAGGGAAAAACAATAGCAAAAGTGTTTGGAAAAGTAGATACGTTTGAGACGTATCAAGTCCCCCAAACTTAGCCTATTGCTTGTCCTTAAGCAATTCAGTTCAACGAACTGGACGAGACAAAGAAAACTTTGACAAACTCTTTTGCTTCATAAGATGTAAATAAGTCGGTACTACGAAAAGAGTTTAGCAAGTATCGAAACAATGCACGAAGCAATTCTTTTTTCAAGTGACCAATCACAAACAACCAAAAGTAAACAATATGCTGCCGAAAATCAAGACAAGATCACAATGCACATAGCGTGAACATATCAGAGTGGTATCTGGCTAGCCTCCATGAGTGAAGCAAAACATAAATGCGGAAACTCCTCCGGAGTTTTAAAGGAGACTAGAACTAAGAATTTCAGACTAGCAATATCACAAGCATGCAGAACACAATGTAGTACTTTGGGACAATGCATGTTACACTAAGAATGACAATTATGTTCTCAATAGTTGGTACTTTGAAGAAAGAAGGTGAGACTCTCAAACCGTGGATTTTGTATGGCAAGATTGAAAACCCGTGAAAGGAAGCAAAGACTAAACATGTGCCAGAGCTCTTGGTTTTGAAAACAGAGATAAAATTCTTTTGAGAAGTGCAACTTTCCAGTCAACGGTGAATGATAAAGGTCTCTCCATATCTCCCATGCCAACCATATTAATGCTTTTTGCTTACACTTGTTCCCTTATCCATAAATCCCTTGATGGTCTATGGAACCTTTTATTTTGCCTCAAGTATGGAAGGAGGGTATCGTTCCATCTATCATTAGCAACATTTGGTCCATATCATTCCATCATCAAGTATGGGGGAAGGTGTAACTCTTTTTTTATTGACTAGTTAAAACTTCCGTCAAAATATTTTTGGCATGCTAGATACTGATTTTCCCTCACAGCACCATGAGCTTGTACGGTTACAAAAGGGAAGCTTTTGAATAAATTTCAAGATGGCACAAGAAAGTCTAAGTTAGGAGTGGCCGGTAAATACCACATATAGGTAGGTATGGTTGACTCAAGTGGAATAACTGGGTTGAAAAGGAGTTTGGATACACAAGCAGAAATCCGCTTAGTGCGAGTGAAGGCTAGCAAAAGACTGGGAAGTGACCAACTAGAGAGCAATAATTGTCATAATCATGCAGAGCGACAAAGTAACATTGAATCGGGCATGAAAGTGATATGACTATTCTGAAATAAAAAGTTCATCAAGGCATGATAGACATTTTAGTCATAAACATGTGTGAACATGTGCCAAGTCAATCCAAGAATCCTCCGAAGGGAAATACCACTTCAATATGCCAAACCATGAACAATGCAATGCATGCAAATCATTTCAGCAACATATTATGCACTCTAGCTATTTGAGATCAGCCACAAGGAAATCATGAACACTGGGAAAGCATGGTAAACATAGCACTATGTTGCTACAAGCTGGTCTCTAAGTCATAAGTACAGGCATATGTACAAAAGTAGAAACAAGAAGAGTTCATACCGGTTTCCTTGTTACTTCCATTCCGTCGATCTTCATCATTACTGCCTTGTCACTTGCATGACTGACGGGGATGTACCCCGGCAAATCCCATGGTCAGGGACCCTGGGTTAGTCATGAGAGGCACAGGTTGGACGATAGCTCGTCGGCTAACAGGAGGATACGTTCCTGCTCGATGTTATTGATTGGAGATGGCGATTACAGGGGAGCCAAGGCTAGTGCGCACAAGGCTAGGGTTACAGATTGTGTATTGCTCGATCTCGACATCTCCCCTCCTAGACCTTATATACTAGGCTAGGTCTCGGGGAGTCCGTCCTGGATTACAGATAGTATTTCCTAACTCTGAACTTGTACCGCACGGCAGGTTTGCACCTTCCTTACGAGTCGTGGACTCCTACGTCGGTGCCACTAGTGGGCCAAGGCTAGGCCCAGGCGGCATATTTGTGGTCCTTCTGTCTTTGGGTACACCGGGTAGGCCCATCCATAGGAGTCGTGGGGTCACCCCCTCGTCAGTAGCCCCCAAGTGCCTGGGGAACTCGAAGAGTCACGCAGGGAATCGAGTCCATTCTTGCGTCGTTTTTATGTATGCACAGTTCAACCGTGGGTCGCTGGCAGGCTGGGGCCATGACAAAACCTGTTTCGAGGGATGCTAAGCTGAAAGGGCCCAAGGACTCGACTGGTCGAGCCTTGGTGAATTGCACTAGTGGCAAAAACCGCAGTAGCCCAATCAAACTCACGTCCCTCAACATGAGCTTGGAACACTGGTGTCGAGCAAAAGTCATGCCGCTGCAGGTCTTACAGTGATCAATTGCCGCCAGTAAAGTTTGTAGCCTAGGCGCGTCCGCCCGGCTTTTTCTATCATGCAAGCGCATGGGAAAGATTGGGAGTGAAATCGCTCTGCGGCAAGTCCCAGCCCGGCCGATCTGCGTAGCGGGGTCTTACCTACATGCTAAGCTTGTGTGGCATCTGGGCACAGTGTGTCGTGTTCCAGGAATATGTATTTTTATTGAGGCGCGGAGCCTAGTTGATAATGCACCCACTTGGAATAAACAATCAAGTGAGATGTTTAGCGGTCACTCGCGGAGCTTTTGTCGAGCGCTCGAGTGAGGAGTAATGTAGAGGAGTATTTTCTCGGGAGGTCTTCGAGTGTTCGGGTACTTAGAGTTATGCGAGTAATCACTCGAGTATCGCCTTCGCTCTCAAGGTGAGGGAGCACCCGATACTCTGGGACCGTTCGATCTGGCAACTGCAAGTGTGCTTATCTTGTGTCGTGGTGAGGGAGCACCTGAAACTCTCATGGGTGCGAGTAATCACTCGAGCATGTTTTTTCTTCTAGGTGAGGGAGCACCCGAGTCTCTCATGGGTGCGAGTAGTCACTCGAGCACGGTGTTTTCTTTAGGTGAGGGAGCACCCGAAACTCTCATGGGTGGATAGGCTCCCGATGGGAGTTAAATATATTTGAAAAATGTATTTGAGTCGGTAAAGACGGTGCTTGCAGGCTGTATTTTCTTTTGCGCTGCCATTTTAATTTACCTCTTCTTGGTAAGGATAACGATCTCTTTGTTGGAGGACCGTCAAAGATGCTCTGTCTGTGAACGGTCATGTTTTCATGACCGGTCATAATGATGGTATTGGTGGAGTGCTGCAGCCGCCTGTTGAGTTATCGATGCGCGCATTGAAAACGCGCGAGATTTGACGCGCCCAGCGCACAGTGCCGCCCGTGTGAAGGCATCTTTGCCTCGGAATTCGAATCTCCTGGCTTGCTTGGTCTTTGAATTAATTGCTGCCGTCTTCTGGGCTTCTGCGTGCCCTTAGGGTTGTGCTATAAATAGAACCCTTTTCTTTAACTGGCACTAGTGTTCGTCCTCTGCCCCTCTTGCTCATCTTCTTCATATCCTCATGGGGCCAAAGCGAGGTGTAGGTATGACTAGCCGCGGCCGGGTTCACCGTGGTCGCGGTGGTCGTGCTCCGCGCTTTTCTCGCGGTGGCCGTCGTGGTGCATCGTCGACGCCTTCCTCTTCTTCCTCGGAGGAGGGTTTTTGGCGCTATGATTTCCTCCTATGCGTCCGTGGCTGGAACGCCGCTTGCATTCTGCTTCCTTATGCATTTTCTTCCCTTGTTTCTGAGCGTAGTCTTGATGGCTTGATGCTTCGTCTTCAGGGGTGCACTCGATCTCCTTCTTATGTTAATTTGGAGATCGATAGTTCCCGCTTGATTTTTCTTGGCTTTGGCTGGAAATCGTTTGCTCGACGCTTGAGATTGCGTGATGGTGATACCCTCTGTTGCCACTTTGATGGCGAAGATACTCTTATCATCCGCGCCTTTGACCCAAGTGGCAATCGCATGGATCCGTACTGGCAGGAGACAAGCAGCGACGGTTCCGATAGGTCGAGGAGTCATGCGCCTGCGTCTTCAACTGCTTCCTCCTCCGGCGACTCTTCGGGCGGTGATGGTGTGCCGTCTTCAACTGCTTCCTCCTCCATCTCTGGAGAGGACCTCGACGTCAAGCCACCGATCAAGCAGGCGCGCCAGGCGACCTTGTAGAATTGGAGACGGCGGCGTCATCTTCGCTGGCAGCTCGGGTGGAGCTGGAGAAGAAGCTGGTGGAGCAGGAGAAGAAGCTCGTGGAGCATCGTCTTCGGTGCTCCGCAAATAAGTCGAGCTTCACCTTTTGTTATGTCATTGACATCATGAGCTGGCTTCTTCGACTCCTCCTTTGTCTGTGATGATGCTCGTTGTCTTAGTGCCAATCAGCATGGGTACACATGTAGAAGTCATAATTCCTTGGGTGATTGCTGTTGTAGGCTTATCGGCTGCTTGTGTCTTTTGTAACTAGGTTAGTTCTCCATGTAATGAGGATTGCCTTCGAGTAATCAGAGTTGCCTTATATCCAATGTACTTCGAGTCTTTTTTGTACTAAGAATGATCTTCGAGTCCTTGTAATGCTAATTGTGCTTGAGTCTTTGTAATGGAAACTATTTTCCGGTCCTTCGCAAGCGAGAGCTGTCTTCGAGTCCATCAAATCTTTGCACTGTGGGTTCTATCGTGTGCGCGATAGCGCTCCCGATGGGAGTAGCCCCCGAGGCTACGTTTGAGTCGGAGAGTCGAACGTAGGCTGAGATTTGTTTCCTTTGTCGTTCTTTAGTTAATTTTTGTCTGTTATCGGGTGCGCGGCAGCGCTCCCGATGGGAGTAGCCCCCGAGTCTTTAGGTGATCGTTGGCGATCAGGTGAAGACTAAAGGATTGTCTGTGTCCTGCGCTCCATCCATATTTCTCCGGAGTACTTGGTTTTCCATCTGGTTGTAGCCGTGCCTTTCCTCTGATTCCGGGAAGTTTTCAGCGGGTAATGCCTTTCCGGAGTTTTTGCTTGGACCCTTTAGGTTTCGGGCTGCGTCATCACTCGGGGGGAGATGGTGCTCGAGCCCCCGAGTGGTTTTTAGGTAGAGATCGCGTAAGCGACGATAGCGTCTCTCGGGGGGAGTTTAGTACTCGAGCCCCCGAGTGCTTTGAGTAGAGAACGCGTGAGCGACGATAGCGTCTCTCGGGGGAGTTTTGTACTCGAGCCCCCGAGTGCTTTAAGTAGAGATCGCGTGAGCGACGATAGAGTCTCTCAGGGGGAGTTTTGTACTCGAGCCCCCGAGTGCTTTGAGTAGAGATTGCGTGAGCGAAGGTAGCGTCTCTCGGGGGGAGTTTAGTACTCGAGCCCCCGAGTGCTTTGAGTAGAGATCGCGTGAGCGATGGTAGCGTCTCTCGGGGGGAGTTTAGTACTCGAGCCCCCGAGTGCTTTGAGTAGAGATCGCGTGAGCGACGATAGCGTCTCTCGGAGGGAGTTTTGTACTCGATCCCCCGAGTGCTTTAGGTAGAGATCGCGTGAGCGACGATAACGTCTCTCGGGGGGAGTTTTGTACTCGAGCCCCCGAGTGATTTAAGTAGATATCGCGTGAGCGACGATAGTGTCTCTCGGGGGGAGTTTTGTACTCGAGCCCTCGAGTGCTTTGAGTAGAGATCGCGTGAGCGACGGTAGCGTCTCTCGGGGGGAGTTTAGTACTCGAGCCCCCGAGTGCTTTGAATAGAGATCGCGTGAGCGACGATAGCGTCTCTCGGGGGGAGTTTTGTACTCGAGCCCACGAGTGCTTTGAGCTGGTATTATTTGGGAAACATCATTTTATTGCGTCGAAGGTTTTACATGAGCTGCCAGTTGAGCATGACTGGTGGAGACTATGGGTAGAACAGGCGTAGGTTCGCTACGTTCCATGGATTTCCCACGTCCTCGTCAGTCTTCGGGTTCTTCAGTCTATAGGCGCCTCCTCCTATGACTTCTGAGATTATGAACGGTCCTTCCCATTGGGGGGCAAGCTTGTGGACTTTCTCTTGTATGAGCCGTAGGATAAGGTCGCCTTTGTTGAAGGTTCTGGTGCGCAGGCGGCTGCTTTGGTAAGTGCGCAGCTTGTCCTGGTATCCCTCTGACCTTGCTAGGGTTGTGTCTCTTGATTCGTCTACTGTGTCCTTGTCATCTTGCAGTGCTTCTACCGCTTCCTCTTCCTCGTATCCCGAGATCCAGGGTGCCCCAAATTTGAGGTCGTGTGGTATCACTGCCTCTGACCCGTACACCATGAAGAAGGGTGTGTACTGGGTTGCGGTATTTGGGGTGGTGCGCAGGCCTCATAGTACTGCAGGGAGTTCTTCCACCCAGTTGACCGTGGCCTGCTCGAGTGGTGCAAGGAGCCTCTTTTTGAGTCCTCCGCATACCAGTCCATTTGCTTTTTCCACCTGGCCGTTAGACTGCGGGTGCGCGACTGATGCGTAGTTGATTTTGATGCCCAGCTCTACGCAGAAATTCTAGAATTCTGCCGCTGTGAAGTTTGTGCCGTTGTCCATGATGATGTTGTGTGGCACCCCGAACCTGAAGATGATTGATTTGATAAAGTTCACTGCTGTGAGGGTTGTGGAGCTGGTGATGGACACTGCTTCGATCCACTTGGTGAACTTGTCGACTGCTACCAGTAGGTGTGTTCTTCCTCCTTTTGATGACTTCTTGAGTGGGCCTACCATGTCGAGTCCCCAGGTGGCGAACGGTCATGATAGTGGTATGGTCTTGAGTTCTGAGGCTGGAGCGTGTGGCCTGCTGGCAAATTTTTGACAGGCAATGCAACACCGCACGATGTCTTCTGCGTTTTTCATCGCGGTGGGCCAATAAAACCCTGCTCGGAACACTTTGGACACGAGCACTCGACTGCTCGCGTGGTTCCCACAGGTGCCCTCGTGGATTTCGAGCAGTAGGGCTTTGCCGTCTTCTTCGTCGATGCCCTTCTGTAGTATCTGGGTGATGTTGCGCTTGTATAACTGTCTGTTGATCATTGTGAATGCCTTGGATCGACGACTGATGCGTCGAGCTTCTGAGACGTCTTGCGGTAGCGTGCCTTCGATTAGGAATCGGAGGAACGGTTTTGTCCACGCTGGTCCTTTGAGTGTTGTTGGATCTATAGGTTCGACCGCTTGACTGTTGTTGCCTTCAGATGGACTCGCTGATGCCACCTGTGCTGGCTCTGTGTTGTCGTCATCTACAGCTGCCTCTGGTGCTGCTGTTTTGTCCTTGATGGATTTCTGGCTGATGCTTTCGAGGAAGACGCCAGGTGGTACGGGTCCTCGAGTCGAGCCAATGTTTGCTAGTTCGTCGGCTTCTGTGTTGTTTGTTCTCGGGATATAATCGAGCTCGTAGCCGTCGAAACTTCCTTCGAGCGTGTTGTAGAGCTTCTGATAGCCCGCCATGTTGTCGTCTACTGCATTGCAGTCTTTCATCGCCTGCTGGACGACGAGGTTGGAGTCTCCGTAGATTACGAGGCGAGTGGAACCGCATGTTTTTGCCATGCGCATGCCGTAGAGCAGTGCCTCGTATTCTGCTTCGTTATTGGAGGCGTGGCTGAATTTGATCTGGAGGACGTATTTGACCTTGGTTCCTTTGGGGGCAACCAGAACGACTCCTGCTCCGGCTCCTTGCTGTCTTTTTGACCCATCAAAGAACATTGTCCATGAGTTCGATAAGTCCGGGGGGCCTGGTGTCTGGACCTCTGTCCACTCAACTAGAAAGTCTGGGAGTACTTGGGCTTTGATTGCTGTTGGGTGCTTGAATTGCAGGTCCCGCGGGCTGAGCTCAATATTCCACTCGGCGACTCGCCCAGTCGCTCCGGGGTTGTTGAGGATGTCCTCGAGTGGCGCACTGCTCACAATTGTGATAGGGTATTCGTCGAAGTAGTGCGACACTTTTCTTGAGGTCGTGATGATGGCCAGTAGTAGCTTCTGGTAGTGCGGGTACCGCTGTTGGGATTTTGTCAAGAGCATGCTGAGGTAGTAGATCGGACTTTTTATGCTCTGGACCTTGCCTTCTTCTGTGCGCTCGACGACGAGTGATGTGCTTACCACGCTGTTGTGTGCTGCCACGTAGAGGTACAGTTTTTATTTTTCTTTGGGTGTCGCCAAGATCGGTGGGGTCGAGAGTGTCTTCTTCAGGTCCGCGAATGCTTTGTGGGCTTCCTCGGTCCACTCGAATTTCTCTCCTTTTCTCAGCAACTGGTAGAATGGCAATGTGCATTCTCCCAATCTTCTGATGAAACGACTCAGGGCTGCGAGTCTTCTGGTGAGCTGCTGCACACCTGTGATGTCGGTTGGTTCCTTCATCCTGGCGATTGCTTGAACTTTCTCGGGGTTCGCTTCGATTCCTCGAGAGGAGACTATGTACCCGAGCAACTTCCCGACTGGGACGCCGAATGCACACTTCTTCGGGTTGAACTTGATTCTGTACTTGTTGAGTGCTGCGAAGGTCTCGCGCAGGTCGTCGAGTAGCGTGTTTGCACTGTAGGTTTTGATGATGATGTCGTCCACGTAGACTTGCACGTTTCTTCCTATTTGCTCTTTTAAGCAGGCTTGCATCATCCGCTGGTATGTGGCACCGGCGTTCTTGAGTCCGAAGGGCATTGTTCTGTAGCAAAATACACCGTAAGGGGTGATGAATGATGTATGCTCTTCGTCTTCTTCCTTCATCCTGATCTGATTGTATCCTGAGTATGCGTCGAGGAACGATAGTAGATCGCATCCTGCTGTCGAGTTGATTATCTGATCGATTCTTGGCAGGGGAAAGTGGTCCTTTGGGCAGTGTTTGTTGACTGGCCCGTAGTCGACGCACATTCGCAGTACGTCTGTGTCTTTCTTGGGGACCAGCACAGGGTTGGCGACCCAAGTGGCTTTCTTCGTCTCTCGGATAAATTGGGCGTTGAGTAATCGGTTGACTTCCTCCCCGATTTCTCTGCTCCTGGGTTCTGAGAATCTTCGTAGCGCCTGCTTCATTGGCTTGGTGTTTGGCTTGATGCCCAGCGCGTGTTCCGCGAACTCGCGCGGTACTCCTGGCATGTCAGCTGGGCACCAGGCAAAGATTTCCCATTCTTCGCGGAGGAAAGTGATGAGGGCAGTCGCTTGCTCTTCCGGGAGGTGGGTGTACACGCGGACTGTTTTTTCTGGGTCCGTCGGGTGCACCTGGTGGGTGATCGTGTCGCTGTCGATCCTGAAGTCCCGTCCATACTCTTTTGTCTCGCTTCGGATTGCTAGCGGAAGGATACTTTTGTCTGTCGCCATGGCTATTTCTGTGAGTTCTTGCTCGGCTCCGAAGGTGTCGGAGACTTTGTGGAAAACGCGATCGCACTGGTCTGATTTGGTGAAGCTCCCGTTGACTGTAATGACGCCCGCGGATCCTGGCATCTTGACTTTGAGGTAGGCGTAGTGCGGAATCGCCATGAATTGTGTGAATGTTGGACGTCCCAATATGGCGTGATACTGCGACTGCCAATCGAGTACTTTGAACTCGAGGGTGTGTCTTGCGAAATTGCATCTGCTACCAAAGACGACTTCGAGCTCGATTAATCCAAGGGAAGTGGCCGCTTCTCCTGGGAATACTCCGTATAACATGGTGCTTGATTTCTTCCATACTGATCGTGGGATCAGCATCTTGTGTAGGGTGCTGACGAAGATTATGTTCATGTTGCTGCCTCCGTCCATGAAGATTCTGTCCATGTCGTACCCTCCAATTTGAGCATCGAGTACCAGGGGCGCGTGCCCTGGCCTTGGGACTGCAGGTGGGTGATCGTTCTAGGAGAACGTGATGCTGGTTTCTGCGTTGTGTAGCTGGTAGACTTCGACTGTGTTTAGGTTCTCGGCTGCTCTGGCTTGCAGGGTGTAGGCGTCCTGTTGGGCTTGCGATACCCTGCCTTCTTGGATCGTGCACACCTGTCCTTGAGTTGACGGCTGCTTGGTTCGTCGGGTGCGCTTGGCTTCTCGCTGTTTTTCTTCCTTGAGGCTGTCGGCGAGTTCGTTGAACAGGCGGCAAGCTCCCAGAGTGTGACTCGACCTGATGTATCCCCAGTTGTCTTCGAAGCAGTGGATCGTGCAGGGTCCTTCTAGCTGTTCCCTGACCGTGAGTTTGCTGGATCCGGCGTGGCGTTTCCTCCTTGAGATTCGGAAGAATAGCGTGTGATCCGCTGGGTGCTCGTGAACTCGCGGGTCGATTTCAATCCCCTCGCTTAGATTCTGGTTCCTTATGAGATTGGCGAATTCGTCTGGTCTTAGATCTGGTTCGTAGTACTCGTCGGTCTGAGTCTCAAAGTCGTTGTCTTAGCGGGCGGCGGCTGTTTGCTCGGCGGCGGGTCGTCGAGTGGTCGGCGAGCGCGTGGCTGTATAGTTCGAGTCGTCGAGTGGGGTCTCTTCATAGAATCCTCGCGCATGTCTTCTGGGTCGTCGATTTCTTCCTCGTTGGCGATGATCTTGGCGATCGCTGATCTCGAACTCGGAGTCGGTGTCTTGTTGCGCGGCGGGTGCCTGGGTGGCGGTGGGTCGTCGAGTGGTCGGCAGGTCCTCTGCTTCATGATGTAGCTCGTAGATCGGGATCTCCATGTGGAACCCTTGCGCTTTTATTTTGGGTCATCGAGTTCTCCTTCGCTGGCGGTGGGCTCGATTGCCGCCATAGTGTTGGTCTTGGCATGGCTGCAGGCTGAGCGATCTCGCTGGGGCGGCAAAGATGTTTGTCGTGATCTTGAATTCTTCGGGTGGATTGCATCTGGTTCTTGCTCTTGAGTCGTGGCTTGCTGAAGACGGAACCGCCGAGATCGTAATTCCAACCTGTGTAGATCCCATAGACGGCGCCAATTGAAGGGGATGTACCCCGGCAAATCCCATGGTCAAGAACCCTGGGTTAGTCATGAGAGGCACAGGTTGGACGATAGCTCGTCGGCTTACAGGAGGATACGTTCCTGCTCGATGTTATTGATTGGAGATGGCGATTACATGGGAGCCAAGGCAAGTACGCACAAGGCTAGGGTTACAGATTGTGTATTGCTCGACGTCTCCCCTCCTAGCCCTTATATACTAGGCTAGGTCTCGGGGAGTCCGTCCTGGATTATAGATAGTATTTCCTAACTCTGAACTCGTACCGCACGGCAGGTTTGCACCTTCCTTATGAGTCCCGGACTCCTACGTCGGTGCCACTAGTGGGCCAAGGCTAGGCCCAGGCGGCATCTTTGTGGGCCTTCTGTCTTTGGGTACACCGGGTAGGCCCATCCATAGGAGTCGTGGGGTCACCCCCTCTTCAATGACCGAGCGTGGGCAATATATAATCAAATGACATCACGGACTCGAGCTGAATTCTGAAAACAAAGCAAACTAAAGAGATCAAGGAAATATTTTTGGGTTTTTCAAAGGTTTAGCGAAAGAAAAAGAAAAGAGAAATATTTTTGTTGTTTTTGCAAAATAAAAGAACAAAGAGGAACGGGCAAAAACTTCGAAAAGATCAAAGCAAATAAAATAAAAACGGATAATACAATGGGAAGGTGAGAAGGGAACGTACTCCCCCAAGCTTAGGCTTTTGGCCTAAGTTGGTAGCAGCTACTGCCCCCAGGAGCCTCACACAAAAATCCATTTTCCTGCGCACAATAAAACCATATAGGCAGCTCTGCTGAAAACAACGTCAGTCCGGGTTAGTTTAGCTCAAATCATGCAAGAATGAGGGAAAAACAATAGCAAAAGTGTTTGAGAAAGTAGATACATTTGGGACGTATCAGCCACCATACCTACCTATCAAGGCATTTCCATAGCCTTTCTGAGATATACTGCCATGCAACATCCACCCCTTCATGACTTGATCTTCATGTCATACATGTTCCTGCTACACTGGCAGAGGCATACATTGCATACATCATGATAGCTACATCTTATTTATGATTTGAGTACCTTGTGAAGTGTGAAAGATCTTCTATACCCTCTTGTAAATTAGAGTGTTGCCCTTAAGTGAGGAAAAGATCCCAAAATGAACAAAATAAAAGATCCCAAAGAGGACAAATGAGAGTTAAATAGAAAGAGCCACTGAGGCCACCAAAAATACAAAAAAAACAGAAAAAGGAGAAAAAGAAAATAAAAAGAGAGAAAGGGGAAACACTGCTATCCTTGTGAAAGATCCACACTAGTACTCCCTCTTATCCTTGTACTCCATAGAGATGATCATGCATATAGCTATGTGGGGACCTTCACACTATAGAACTTGGCTTGCATATTCCAAGGATGAGCCTCCTCAAAACAGCTCTAGGTCTTCATGAGCGAGCAAGTTAGATGCACCCCCACTAGTTCCCTTGGAGAGCTTTTCAGCTCATATGTGCATCCGTTGCATGACAATCCCTACTCCTCACACTATATCTATCATTTGGCCTTCTCGCCTATGATTGTCCTCATTGATGTGAGCCTTTCTCATCCCATCCTTTTTGTCTTCCTCCTCCATCATATTCTCTCTTTGCCATCCTAAGTGTCAACTCTCGTGCTTACGCTCATCCATTGCATGAGTGCTCAAGATATCGAAAAGGAGTGGATCAAATTGACTTGTACCTGGCTAGTGGTCTGGGGACGAGTCAAGATAAGATTCCGAAGAAGACCAAGTGTGAAACTTTAGTAGATTGAGTTCTCAACAAAAATACTTTTTCTTCTCGTATTCCCTATCCCCCTTCTTGCACACAAACACCATTTGGAGACATTCGAGTCACGGACAGTGAGAGATCTTGTACCTAATGTTCTTTTGTTACTTGTTTCAATGCTAATATAGACTCTTGCATGTTATGACTTGAATTGAATCACATACCTAGATTGCTTTACTTTTCAAAGTTCCTATATGGTTGCTAGCATGTCACCACATAAATTATGCCTGTTATCATTTACCTACTCGAGGACGAGCAGGAATTAAGCTTGGGGATGTTGATACGTCCCAAACGTATCGATAATCTCTGATCGCTCCATGCATGTCTTGTTTGATATTGCTATGATCTAGATACACTTTCATACATTTTTTTATCATATTTGGACTAACCTACTAACTCAATGCACCCCAGTGCCAGTCCCTGTTTTCTGTTGTTTTCTATTTCAGTTTTTCCCCATATAAAAAGTGCTCCAAAAATACGGGAAAAATTAAATAAAAAACCAGCGTGTTAGAAGCCTCCAGAACCCCGAAGGAGGGCTAGGGGGGCGCCACCAGGTGCCCAGGCAACCACCTGGCGCGACCAGGGGCCTGGTCGTGCCACGGGGGCGCCTAGACCCCTGGTGGCCCCCTGGCTGCCCCCCTTCGCCTAGTTATTCTCCACCACGGGAAAATTCCGAAGACAGAACCCTATTTCGCAATCTCGCCTATGTTCCACCGCCGCCGCGCTTCCAAGATCGGGAGCACCGTCAGGACCCTTCCCGGCACCCTTTCGGAGGGAGGATCGACCTCCGGGAGCTTCTCCTCCACCATGGACGCTTCCCAGATGTGTCGTGAGTAGTCTACCTTGGACCATGGGTCCGTGATCAGTAGCTATGTGATGTTCTCCTCCCCTCTTTGTTCTTCATGGTTTAGACCTCGTGAGCTGCCCTACATGATCGAGGCACATATGTAATTCTTCTACTGTTGCTATGTTGAGTTTGATGGTTCTGATGGATTATGAGATTATGTTCAGATCGTGATAGAGTAATATATTCGGTTTTTATCTCTTATATTTTTGTTTCTAAGTAATTCTTGCATGTTCTCCGTTGCTGTTTATTGCTTTGGCCAAGTGGTAGGTAGTGACTCCAAGAGGGAACGTTATGCTCGATTGTGGGTACATGCCCCCTGATGACACGCTTGAGTGACATAAACATGAGTCTAGGGGGTGTGATGTGGCCACAAGGGGGAAACAACGGTGCTTGTAACTGTGGTTGCAAGGATTGTTTACTTTACGCAAAGTTCTTTTTAATGCAGTTGTTTGTTGCTTTGGGTTTACACTTTGGGTGGGGCTAGCAACTTAATACCAGCGAGATGTTCTGGATAGATATCTCAAGGTGGATGATTAGTAGTAGATGCAGATGGATTTCGGTCTACTTATTTTGGCGTACTGCCCATGCTTATGAGCCTCTTCCTTTCTTTTGTAGCATAGTTAGCATTGCGGTGCGTTTATAATCCTGTCAATTGCCCATTTGTAATTTGTTTACCTCGCATAGCAGTTTTTTCGTCTTTTGGGAGAGAGACATCACTAGTGAACATCACGGGACCCCGGTCCATATTCTCATCACTGTTTACAAGCTCATTTACTTTTCAATATTTATTTTCAGTTGTTATCGTTATCATTATCTCTTGTGTTTGATCCTTTGTAAACAACAAGACCGGAGAGATTGGCAACCTCTCTGAACTTCATTGGGAGCAAAGTTAATTGTATCGGTCGCAGGTCCAGGTCAAGGAAGGAACGTTTGTCGTAAACGGTGCCATTGTTTTCTTTCCACCTACTTATCATCGCCGGAGTCCTACGGGAGACTAACCCTATCCTCTACATAGGGGAAATTTGCTGCTATCCTACATCTCACCTTCCACTTGGGGTAACCAACGAAGGGCGAGAAGCCATTATCACTTCCACTCCATCAGTAGCCCCCTGTGTCTGGACGACACCGCCGACGCCAAGCCAAATGGGGCGCATCGCAGAATCGGAGACGGCAAACGCATTGGCGACCTTCATGAGCTTAGCCAATGACGAGAAATCTTTGTGGAGCAACTTGTGATTTAGCATCGATCCGACCAAGCATCCGTCTGTGAAGTAATGGATGGCCTGAATCTCCTGGACTCCTTCACACGAATTCTTCAACTTGATCCACCGAGCTAAATACTCTCGGAGTGGCTCGTCCTTGCCCTGCCCGCAAAGAGCGAGCTGCCGAGGAAGATGTGTCCGATCATATGTGCCGGTGAAGTTGCGAACGAAAGCGTCCGAGAAATCTTCCCAGCAATTGATGTTGTTGCTGGGCAAACTGTTCAGCCAAGTCCGAGATGACCCCTGTAGCATCAGAGGAGCATAGCGTACAGCTACACGCCGCCTTCCGCCGGCGATGCCGACTGTGGTCATGTAATCTGTCAGCCAGTCCTCTGGCTTAACGAAGCCGTTGTACTTGGGGGTAAACCCGGGCATTTCTCGGGTTGGGCCGGGCTTGAGAAAGCCCGATGCAGAAAACTCCAAGTCCGAGCCCGGCCCGGCCCGACCATCGGGCTGCAGAAATCGGGCCCGAGCCCGGCCCGAACATGGAAAAGCCCGACAAAGCCCGACAAGCCCGGCCCGATCCTTCATTAATTTACGTTTCCTATAAGCCCGAGCTCGGCCCGATCAGTGTATTAATCCCGATTGTGAAGCCCGAGCCCGGCCCGAATGACAAGCCCGACCCGGCCCGGCCCGGGTTTTTCGGGCCGAGCTTGGGTCGGGTCGTCGGGGTGGGCTGCCCATGCCCAGGTCTACTTGGGGGTGTCTCTGGGCAGGGTGAATCCTTTGGGGAAACGCTCGGTCCTAATGCGGTGTCTGAAACACGCTGCGCCGGCTGGCCCCTCCTCCTCTTGCTGTGCATCTCTTTCCAACAGCTCAATGCGATGCTTGTTATCGTTCTCGCCGATCTGACGAGCACCGAGCCGATTGCTGATTGCCGGTCTTGCTTCTGTTTGACGAGGTTGGTTGTTGCGCTTGTTGTTAACAGTCGGCTCTTCTGCTCTTTTGCTCATGACCGGGGGATCCCGATTGCTCCTGACCCTGCTCTCATGCCGAGATTGGCCCTGCTGCCTGTTTTTTCGCGACGCATTCGGTCATTGGTTGGCTTCCGGAACCGGCCTCGCAGTCCTTCTCGACGCTTCAGGTCTTGCATTCGGGTCTTCCAACGCCATTTGTTGCTGCTGCTTTGCGGTTGCCAACAGCTCGCGCATTCGGCGAGTTTGCTGACGCCGCTCCTCTCCTTCCAAGTCCTCTAGCTCGATCGAAATCTGCTCGGCAGCTCGCAGATTCTTTCCCGGTGTGTTGTATATTGGTCGCTGAACGAATGTTGATGCTTCCGACTGCTCGGCTCCCGGCAGCTCTCAGCCGACTGCTCGGCCTCTACTCCTAAGATCTTCTAAGACCACCGGTGCAATCGGTCGCTGCTGTCCGCCGTGTGCAGCGTTGTACTCTCTGGTGATGGCTCCAAGCCTTCGCTCTTCCGCAAGCACGTGTTCAACCCTGCCAGCAAGAGCAAGTCGTTCCTTATCCAAGTCTGCATAAACCTTGTCGGGGTCACCATTCCTGTTCACGGGTGTGTATAACACATACCGCAACGCACTGGTGCCGACTCTTTCTGCAACCTCTGCTGCCTCCTTGGCTTTCCATGTTGCGCTTGCCGCACCATGATTGCTTCATGCAGTCGTCCCGACCATCATGACGGTTGCGTGCACACGTGACTCCACTCCGCCGGGAGCTGCCGTGCAACCCCTGGTCGGGAGCGGATCCGTGGCACTCGAGAAGACGCGCACCTCTCTGGGATATGCCTCGGGGAAGTTGTTGATGAAGAGACGGTGGATGCCGATTTGCAGAGATACGCCAGGCGGCAGAGGTGCGCCGACCCCAAACCGCGCAGCGTAGTCAACCACGTAGTCGACTGACCCATGCATACAGATCAGGCCAAAGGAGTGGCCCATGCTCGATGCAGTGGAAGATCCCGTTCGGATCAAACTCAAGTCTACGCCTCGGTCTCCCCCACGGTGGGCGCAAATGTCGTCGCATAGTAACAACAGATGTCATAGGGATGGCTAAAGAGAGAGGAAGACTCGAGGGAGAAATGTGTCGATGGTGTCGGAATCGGGTTGGGCACAAGCACGGTGAGGGACACCACGATGTACCCAGGTTCGGGGCTCTCCGGAGAGATAACATCCCTACTCCTGCTTGTCTGCTCTATATGAATGATCTCTCGAACTACAATAACTGCTCCTGGAGCTGTATCAGAGGAAGGAGAGACCTGCCGTGGGCATGGTTCTCTCCTGCTTCTCTATGCGAAATAACTGCGGGTAGTAAATGTGAAGGGGTCGTCCCTCTCGCAGGAGGGGTACCCCGGGCTCTTATTTGTTGGATATATGCTCTAGAGGCAAATAATATATGATTGTTTCAATATATCTAATCAAGTTCATAACCAGTTTCATACCGTGCTAGAACTGTGTCAGTGAAACAATGATGCAGGTGTGGTATAGAAACCCCCAGAGTTCCTAGTTAGCCTCTACATCGATAACTAGTTCATGGTCAACATGATGGTCGTGGTTTCGCGATCATGGACAATTAAGTCTCTTGACTATGAGGTCACCTCACTGGTTAAGTGACGTGATGAACATTACCCAAAGTAAGCATTACAGCATGATCAAATCTTATAAAGGTTCAGTGTTGTAATTACAGAACGTGGTAGACCGTTCCTTTGACCGTCAGTACGTGCATAATTGCTATCTTCCCGGATGCTTTGACCTACATCCCACCACCTGACTGAAATATGCGGGTCATAACGGTTGTATCTTGGGTATTCCGTGGAGATATGTTGAGGAGTATTGTTACAAGAGCGGGATTTGTCAATCCATATAATGGATAGATACTCGGGGCCCACTCGGTGAGATTCCATTCATAAAGCTACGCAGCGTGTCACTAGGTCACGGGGATGAATATCACGGGAACGAGTGAATAATGATTTGTTCAGAACGAGGTTGAACCAGACATAGGATGTCATTGATCGAATCTCGGAACAATCCAGTATCGCTGACAAAGGGAATGCTATACGGCATAAGGTCCAATCGGTGTTGATATCCGGAATGCACAGGGGTCATTATGGGCATCCAAGTCCCGCTGACGATCATTGACCGTAGAATCATCTCGGTCATGACTGGAGTGTTCTCGGACCGTAGGGTAACACACTTAAGGGCTCGATGAAATCGGAGACCTTTTCGGAACTATCGGAGTTACCGGAGAATAAGAGAGAACTCCGAAATCGGTTCGGAGGGGAGACGGAAAAGTTCCGTGGTTCCGAATTGTTCGGAAAGTTATTTAGATATGTTTTATTATTTAATTAATGAATTAAATATTAAAATATAATTTAAATAATTAATGGAATAATATTCTTTTTTGAGTTTTGTTTTTCTTTAAAGAAAAAGAAAGAAAAAGAAAAGAAAAAAAAAGGTACTAGGGCGCCATGGGCCATGGGGCCCATGTGGGCCAAGTGGCCACAAGGCCACCACGCCTTGGCCTCCCTAGTGGCCGGCGGCCACTAGCCCCCATGCGGCCATGCCATGTGCAATTAGCACATGTGATACTAAAAGTTTAGTACCACATGGCTTATTGACAGGCATGCGCACCCGGGTTTCCCCTATATATAGATGTGGTGGGTAGCCCTTTTTCAACACAGAAAATTCCAGAAAAATACAGATAAATTATGTAGATCTCTCTCTCCCTATTTCTCCCTCCTATGAGCGGACTCCCCTTGTTTGGAGTCTGCACTGGGTTGGGGATGTCTCCACTATACGCACGTCGTCGTGCTGCAGAAACTCTGGTTCCGGAGGTCTGCTTCCGCCACCTCCGCTGGATCCGAGAACGGAGGTCGTCATCGAGTCTCGTATGTGTGCGAGTACTACGAGGTGCTACACGTGTGGCACTACACCCATCCGGGTGCTCAACACAACCAGGGGGCTGTGAAACTTGATCGGCTACATCTACCACGTTTGCGGGAACGTTTCCCGCGCAACGGACTACATCCCGAGGTATGTTATTTCCGCAATCCTTTCCGTTACGGTAATACGGCTAGCTAGATCTTGGGTTATGGGAACGCTAGTTAGAAAATTTTGTGTTTTCTGCTGCGAACCCCAAACAGTGGTATCATGAGCTAGGTCTATGCTTAGTATTACTGTACGGATAGAACACATCGGGGATGTGGGCGTTGATTGTATGATTGTTACCCTCCCACGTGTACTTGTTCACATCTGCGGCATTGTTTGATGAAGCGCCCCCCGACCGACCTTACGCATACGCTTACGCGAGACTGGTTCCACGCTTGACATACAGCTTGTACCGTATAAAGTGGCTAGGGGGTGTCTGTCTCTCTACTTTAGCGGATGTGGCATTTGCAACGGAGGGCCCCGTGCGGGGTGTAATAGAGACAATCGTATGGTTGACGTTGTGGTTGACTCGTAGGTTAAAACCTGTTTAACTATGAAAGCCCTAGCAGCCACGTAAAACTTGCAATATACAACTAGACCGTCTAAACCTTGTATTGCTAAGTGGGGGCTATCGTTCGTTTGTCTGTGATGTAGTGATAGCTTTGCTATGTGTTACTAGTAAGTAGTAATCGTCATCATAAAACAAACTAAAATGGAGACACTGTAGACTTAGTGTTTCCATAGCTCACATCTTAAAACTTGCTAGTATAGGATACACGACGGTAGCATGTGATAGGATGATCCCTTAACAAAGCCAAACACAAGTATTCTACCGAAGTGTGCACCGCCTGGAAGGTTCTCCCATATGGCTTGATGCTCCGTACATACCGGAGTTGTCCTACATATTAAATGGAGTTCGCATGAGGTTGGGTTCGGCAAGCCTGGCATATGCAGATATGGCCTTGCTGAGCAGCATATAACATGGAGGTTAATTTGGCAAGCCTAGCATATGCAGATATGGCCTCGGAATACTAGAGATCGAAAGATCGAGCATGAGTCACAGTACATATAAGATAATGTGATCGCACAAGTTGTTGTCTACCTTTGAAACTGACCCGTCGGCCGTGTGATATTCGAGGTCGGGCAGTGAATCTGGATCATGTAATCACTAAAACTTCCTAGGGATGAATTGTTTTAGTGCGAGCTCATTTATAATATGATTATATGAACTCATTGTTGTGAACTAGTCTTAATTGTGTTCCTTGCAATTATGTTTGTAGAAAATGAATGCACTAGAGCAACGTGAACTATCTTTCTTCATGGAAGGTGAAAGACTTAGAGAAAATGGGTCAAACTTTGCTGATTGGTACTCACGCCTTAGGACGTCGCTCAAGAGAGCAGACATCTTGTTTACAATAGAAGTGCATGTGGAAGAACATCCGGACGATCATGTTGGCGATCAAGAGATACTTGATCATTATGCTCGCCGACAGAAATGCTCCGTAGTCAGGAATGTCATGATCTTCAGCATGTCAGAGTTTTTGGGCATACAGTTTCAGGACACTCACTCATATGACATGATGGACACGCTAAAGACAATGTCCGTGCGTGAGTTCAGAATTGCCAGATTTAAGTTAGAAAGCAAGTTTCTATCTACAAAGATGGAAGAACACACAAACCTTGGTGATCACTTGGACAAAATGCATGAGATGTACCTGACCCTGGTGGAGGACTATGAATATTGTACAATGAACGAAAGCACCACGAAAGAGTTTGCAATAAATACGTTATTGCACTCACTCCCTCCGAGTTATGGTGATCATGTTCATAGCTATGTCGGAAGAGGAGCTAATATGAGTCTCCAGAACTTCATGACTGATCTCTTGGCCGCGGACATTGCTCCTATCGAGGATGCAGAAGTCGTGGATGGAGAAGGTATATACTTGATATACTTTATAAATGTTTATTCCCTTATACAACATTTGCAGTAAATAAGTATCTGATACTTATTCTGTTTTATGAAAACAGGACCTGCTGTTGCATGGACGGGAAGAGGTGAAATCGAGGATTGATGGATATCAAGTCATTTGATGGCCAGCATGGATTCCGCCGAGACATCTATCATAGGAGATACTTAGAGTATTAGATAAATCTTATGTAATCATTATAGTATGAACACTTAGTTGTGTGTCTTGCATCTCGCGAGACAAAGTTATTCATGTAATGAGACAAGTCAGTTGTTCCATCTTTATGAATAAAAGAGTGATTATACTTTGATTACGTCTTGATTTATGATATGATAGAAAGCATTTATAATACTACTATTATTGTCAAGAAATATTCAATGTTTAATGATAAAGTTGTCTTGATTATAACAAGTCAACGATTTGATTGCATGAGGTGACTTCATAACTGATGAATTCATTAAATGTATGATCTATTAACTTGTGAGTTCATTATCGAATGAAAATCATAACTTGATTGCATGAGATGGATTAGATACACGATCTATGAACCTCTGCAATAAATATAACCATGACAAGGTTCTAGCAAGTAGAACTTGTGCCAATCATTATACATAAATGATGTACTGAATGGGCACGTGAGTTATCATTAAATACTTCATATGATTAATTTAAAGTTGTATTCAATTGAGATCATAAAACTGAAATTCAGGAATCACAGTGAGAAGTGAGAATACAAGGATACATATCACTACGCTACGATCCGAAGTGATAAGTATTGATATTGACATAATGGGAGACTTGTGGAAGCTGTACCACAAACTACGATGGAAGTTGAAAGTGCTAGACTACTTAAACCATTCGTAGTCATAATAAACCGTAGTATGGTCTAAACGTTCTTTCCCCTAGCACTATAGTTATTGTCGAATAAGGTTGTTTAATTCATTAAGTTAAAACACCCACTTCATGAATAGTAAACCATCCTGAATCTAACGAGACATGATAGATCCATAACTGATGGTGTTATAAGGTTTCTTAAAAGAAAGAATTTCTTTGTAATAAAACTACAAGCAATTGAAATTACATATTCTCCCCCGAATAGCAAAATGTGTGTTGCTTGATTGGTAATGCGAGAAGAAGTCTCTCAACACGGATCCAATGGGATATAATGGAAACTTTGACCGGGGTATTGGACCTTGCCTTCAGAATATCAGAGTATTGCAACGGAAGCGTGTTCCGCTGTAATGACGCTATATAAGGAAGGATATGCCATAGATGATTAATCTTGGTATATGAATTGAAGCCATTGTTGAATTTAGAAGGTTGTCATGAATACGTTCTGTACAAAACAATAATCATGAGTCTTCTTAATAAAACAATAAAGAATAACATTGCTTGAGACACAAATGAATGATGGTAGCCTAGAACACGAGGAGAAATGAAATAATATTGAGTTACATATAGGATGGCTCACGTCCCGTGAAATAAATCGGTTATTTCATATTCTCGACAAACTGTAGAGTTATTGAGAATAATGTAATGGGCATAAGGCATTATTTGGTTATGACCAAAGTTCAATGGTGATTGACTACGGAAACGTAGGAATGCTTTAATCAATAAACTATTTCATTTACACTACGATGGACCATAGCCTGAAATTTCATCTCAGTCAAATTTGGGATTTGAAAGAGAATTGCAATGGGCATGACGAAGGTTATTTCGTTAAAAGGATGGACTATAGTACCTCAAGACAGGAACCCTCAACCTTGATTTGATCAAGTGATTTTGTGATGACCAAAATATTGAGTGGGCTTGCAGTTTCATGAAACTGAGTGGGAGCTTTGAAGACTTCCCGGAAACTTGGAATGCAGAGGGCATTTTCTGAGTGGGAGCTTTGGAAGCATTGTCATTATGTGAGACATAGTGAACAATAAAATGACTTGATAAAAGCCGAACCACAAATACATGAGTATATGATGGATATATTTGAGTGGGAGCATGATCATTGTCTCAAACATATATGCATTGATATGTGTGAAGAATGATCTCATATGTATATATATGGATATGCATTGATTGTGTATATAGAGAATCATATTATATACATATGTGCATTATGATATATATAGAGCATAAGGCAAATAAAATACAAGATTGCAAGAATCTTCTTTTATGTGAAATACCAACACATTACACGTTGATATCTATATGAGTAGATTAAGATACGGATAATGAAACGAAGTGAAGGTTGGAATAATCTTCTAAGACAAGAAACAGGTTCTTGTGCTAGAAATTATATAATGGATGAAATCCAAATATCACAAGCAATGTCTTGATGGAAGAATAGAGATGCACCATGTACTGGACATGTGATCTTATATGTTCTTGACATATGATTCTACCATATAACATGCATTGTGAATCCAACAACAGAATGACTCAAATGTTCTTGGAAGAAGAACAGATTCTGATGTGCTTTACGAGTAAAACACAGAATCTGAATAAAGTCCATGCATTCAGTATATGAGGAATACTGAGGAATATTCTCTAAAATATAGAAAGGATAATAGACTTGAATGTAATGCAAGATTACAATTGCAAGCCATATTATGGGTCTATATGGAATTAGAGACATCACCAAAGACATGAAAGAAATGTGAGCAAAATTCACGGCACTACAAACATAATACTACTTAAGAAAGTAGACGTATGGATAAAAGTTTAGCGTTAGAAGTATTGGACTTCTGGTTGAGTGTATTTCCCAGTATATATGACTAAGGATGAGTCTTCTAAAGACTGAACTAAGAGATCATTGGAGGATACTGTGAAATAATAGTCTCACTCTCCCGCGAAACTTATATCCAACCATTATATGATAATGAGTGGTATGTCAAAAGAGCTTTTGACCTGTACCAGTTGCAAAGGAAACATACGAATCTGAATTGGTGCAGTTCGTTGACGAACCCTCTTCCATGAGCATGCATGATCAATGAACACTTATGTGATAAGATGATTATGATCGGAAAAATGCGGCTAGATTATTAGCACTCTAGTGCAAGTGGGAGACTGTTGGTTATGTGCTCTAGAGGCAAATAATATATGATTATTTCAATATATCTAATCAAGTTCATAACCAGTTTCATACTGTGCTAGAACTTTGTCAGTGAAACAATGATGCAGGTGTGGTATAGAAACCCCCAGAGTTCCTAGTTAGCCTCTACATCGATAACTAGTTCATGGTCAACATGATGGTCGTGGTTTCGCGATCATGGACAATTAAGTCTCTTGACTATGAGGTCACCTCACTGGTTAAGTGACGTGATGAACATTACCCAAAGTAAGCATTACAGCATGATCAAATCTTATGAAGGTTCAGTGTTGTAATTACAGAACGTGGTAGACCGTTCCTTTGACCGTGAATACGTGCATAATTTCTATCTTCCCGGATGCTTTGACCTACATCCACCACCTGACTGAAATATGCGGGTCATAACGGTTGTATCTTGGGTATTCCGTGGAGATATGTTGAGGAGTATTGTTACAAGAGCGGGATTTGTCAATCCCTATAATGGATAGATACTCGGGGCCCACTCGGTGAGATTCCATCCATAAAGTTGCGCAGCCTGTGACTAGGTCACGGGGATGAATATCACTGGAACGAGTGAATAAGGATTTGTTCAGAACGAGGTTTAACCAGACATAGGATGTCATTGATCGAATCTCGGAACAATCCAGTATCGCTGACAAAGGGAATGCTATACGGCGTAAGGTCCAATCGGTGTTGATATCCGGAATGCACAGGGGTCATTATGGGCATCCAAGTCCCGCTGACGATCATTGACCGTAGCCTCATCTCGGTCATGACTGGAGTGTTCCCGGACCGTAGGGTAACACACTTAAGGGCTCGATGAAATCGGAGACCTTTTCGGAACTATCGGAGTTACCGGAGAATAAGAGAGAACTCCGAAATCGGTTCGGAGGGGAGACGGAAAAGTTCCGTGGTTCTGAATTGTTCAAAAAGTTATTTAGATATGTTTTATTATTTAATTAATGAATTAAATATTAAAATATAATTTAAATAATTAATGGAATAATATTCTTTTTTGAGTTTTGTTTTTCTTTAAAGAAAGAAGAAAGAAAAAAGGTGCTAGGGCGCCATGGGCCATGGGGCCCATGTGGGCCAAGTGGCCACAAGGCCACCACGCCTTGGCCTCCCTAGTGGCCGGCGGCCACTAGCCCCCATGCGGCCATGCCATGTGCAATTAGCACATGTGATACTAAAAGTTTAGTACCACATGGCTTGTTGACAGGCATGCGCACCCCGGTTTCCCCTATATATAGATGTGGTGGGTAGCCCTTTTTCAACACAGAAAATTCTAGAAAAATACAGATAAATTATGTAGATCTCTCTCTCCCTATTTCTCCCTCCTATGAGCGGACTCCCCTTGTTTGGAGTCTGCACTGGGTTGGGGATGTCTCCACTATACGCACGCCGTCGTGCTGCTGAAACTCTGGTTCCGGAGGTCTGCTTCCGCCACCTCCGCTGGATCGGAGAACGGAGGTCGTCATCGAGTCTCGTATGTGTGCGAGTGCTACGAGGTGCTACACGTGTGGCACTACACCCATCCGGGTGCTCAACACAGCCAGGGGGATGTGAAACTTGATCGGCTACATCAACCACGTTTGCGGGAACGTTTCCCGCGCAACGGACTACATCCCGAGGTATGTTATTTCCGCAATCCTTTCTGTTACGGTAATACGGCTAGCTAGATCTTGGGTTATGGGAACGCTAGTTAGAAAAATTTGTGTTTTCTGCTGCGAACCCCAAACATTATAGTGTGAGCTCGGGGTACTACGGTCATTTCACTCGGCGGCTGGCCCCAGCTATCATTCTCTCATCGGCTTGGGTCCACCGACTGCAACTCCCCGGTGATCCGGACTAGTCTTACGGCTGCCCATACTCTAACTCATTGGCTATGATGAATGAACAATGGAGCTACGATCTCTGGTCTTGTCGTCCTGTCCGCAGAATCAGCGGAGAGGGCGAAAATTCTCCTCTAACAGATCGGCGAAGTGACTTGGCTTGCTGCCACCAAGATCTCTCGGGATTGCGCATTTATGACATTGTACCAGGAGCTCCGATCTGGTCCAAGGTCAACTCTTGAACTGATGAAGGGCGAGCCGATTGCACCTAGGCCGACTGCTTGCATTCGGCATGGCTCGATTGCTTGTGGGCAATCGGCCATGCGACTGTGTAACGACCCGATTCACTAAAGAATCCAAGTCTCTGTGCATTCTGTGCTAGTCCCTGGATCAATAGCTAGCACACACAGTACATGATGTAATATCAATAATAAACCACACGTCATATATATTACATCGAAGATCCAGTATTACAATAAAGCATACCTGCATAGCTCAAGGCTAAGTTACAAATAGAATACAGCGAAAAAACAATAAAGAGCTTCGTGGCGTCCATCAACTCCACCGGCAAAGTTGAGTATAGACATCGTAACCCTACATCGCATCACTTAGTCATCGTATACAATCCTGCAACACCGAAGGTTACAGACCGACAACGGGTCAGTACATCTGATTTGTACGGCAAGCCACACGAAAAAGTATATAGCAGACCTACATCTACATGCAAGGTAAGTCAAAGGAAAGGTTTATGGTTTAGTTTCGCAGAAAGCCTGTTTTTCCCTCACATACTACAACTAATCAAATTTTAAGTTTATCTTGCTAGTCCTAAGTATGGTTGAATCGGGCTACACCAATTCCAACCATCCCTTTATTAAAAGTTCCCACTCAAGTTCTTATTAAGGTGAATTATCTGTCAAGACCATCCAACAACAATAAAGCCCAGTTGATCAAAGTTGTCCGTAACCATGGACACGGCTAATCATGATCAGTTTTTACACTCTGCAGAGGTTTGTACACTTTCCCCACTGGACTCAACCCGAAGATTGAGACATAGTCTTTCAGAAGAGGTTGCCTCCACCCTTTGGTAGCCGGTACACCTATCATATCTACATCAGCTAGCTACCAGGGCCAGGTTCCCCACAACTTACTCATCTAAGCCAGAGCCCATAAAGCCAGTGGTTGTACATGGAAGCTACTAGTCACACTGTCTGTCCGATATTTTTGAGCCTGGACTGCGCCCACTGCGTCAGAGGGTACTCGCCATGACGCACACGGTTCACCACCAAAACAACCATTCGGGAAGCATTTAGCCCTGGCCTCTCCTCAACCGAGGCACGATCCCCAAGATGCATTCCCTGCCCGCCCAGAGGTGATTTCTATTTAAGTTTGCTAATCAAGTCATTAATCCTCACATAGCTCAATGATAACTCAACCAATCCCCGTCTACAAAGCAATAGCAATATATAACAACCACGATCCTAGGGCGACAATGAAATACAAGGTCAGAGCATATGGCTATCCTACTAGGTTTAAATCATAACTAATATATAGTCCTACAAATGCATAGAGTGATAATTTGCTACATGCATAATAGAAAATATAGGTTGAGGTATGGTCAAAGTGTAACTTGCCTTTTCCATTCGGTGAAGTTCTTCGCTCTCACGGTCCAGTCTCTACTCGTCACACTCCGAGCAAATCTATCGCAACGAAGGAACTCGAATAAGCAATCACATCACAAGGCAAACAAAAGATCAACAAAAAACACAAAGGTTTTATCAACAAAACAAAAATGCTTTTGAAGTGCAAAGGTGTCGATGTGCTCGAAGGTGATCAGTGGAACGTGATCTCGAGAGAGTCAACAGATACAGATTCATCGGTAAGAAATATTGATCATGGACATTTATGAATTCGAAGTGAATATCATGCCCACATGAAAAGTGTATGAATCTTACCGATAACATGTCTCAAGTGATCCGATATGCAAAAAGAATCACGTGAAACAGAATACTACAACGCAGGTCATAGCAAGTGCAACATTGAATAGAATTTGAATTTAAACACATAAACAAACCTGTGAATTTTTGTGTACACATGCTATGAACAGAAAGTACATGGAACGAGTGATCCAACGCAAAGAGAATCACTCGATTTGGATCAACGGTTTACAAGATATGGCCTCCGGGATTTGAATTTAAATTCAAATTCAAAAGAGTGCAAAGGTGTAAAAAGTTTACTCTATGATAAAGTACAGATCACTACGAGCGTGTAGGAAAAAGAATCACCTAATTCTGATACGCGGTTTAAAAGATACGGCTACGAAGATTATAGGGTGCAAACTGTGAAAAAGGGCCTATTCGTGAATAAAAATAAAAGTTTCTGCCGCAGACAGGTCCTTTTCGCTACAGGACAAAATTGCTGACGTACAGCTGACGTGGCGATGGCACGGAAATCGAGGCGCGGACGATTTAAGGTTTCTGGAAAAAACGGAAAATAAAAATTTCGAAATCTTATATAGCCTGATTTTTTTTTAAATCCGTCTCTGGCTCAAATTGCGCTCGCGGGCGGAAAGCAACAACTGGGCCGGCTCGGTACGGGTTTTCTTTTTCTTTTAAAAACGAAATTTCAAACAATTGTAGAAAAATAAATACTCATCAGAAAAATATGAAATAAATTGCTAAATTCTTCAAATAATACAAAGAAATTTATTTAATGAATACATTTTCCAAAAAGTAAAATAAAAATAAAAACATTTTCTAAATGCTTTATTTGAATAAAAAATACTTTTCATAAATCAAATACAATCCAATATATTATTAAAAATATTTTTATTTGATCAAAAGCATTTACAAACCATTTCTAAATAATAAAATATAAATTTAAAAATTGTGACAACAATAAATAATTTGGTAAAGTAAAAATATTCCATTGGAAAACTTTTTCAACTCTTTTAAAATATTTAATAAATCATTTTAATGAAATAAAAACTCTCTTGGCATAATAAAATCCCTAAAATAATTTTAGAGTTATTTATAATACTCATAGTAAATTTTAAAAACTTTAAAGTAATATTCTAAATATTTTCCAACTTCATTATAAATGGGATAAGTCATTTTATATCATCTCAAATGAATTTCCTTTAGTTGAAAATATTTTGAATATTCAAAAGAATACCAATAATTATTTAAAACATTTTCCAACATCTTAATATGTTGAAGGAGTCATATTACCTTCTCTCATTTTTGTTTGTTGGTTTTGTTTTAAATAATTAGTTCCAAAACACCAATTATGAATATTAGGGAAAGTCCTTTTATTCCCTCTCTTTTTAATATTCAATAAACTCCAAAAAGTTTTAAATCCCAGAAAAAATCAAACACATCAAGCAAACAATCATTATCTATTTAATTTATTAACATTCCAAAATTTGGAGAATTTTGGGATGTTACAGACTGCCTAGCTCGGCCCAACTGCAGCCCAATCGGCCCCGGTCTTGTCTTGAAAGATTACTTTCGCCTGGGTGGCCCTACCCAGGTATCATTCCCCCGACAGAACTACTTAGCAATTTTTAGAAAGTCTTAGGGAATAAAAAAGTATTTAGGGGGTCGTGTTGGAATTATGCCCTAGAGGCAATAATAAAATGTATTATTATAATTCCAGGTTCATTATTAATGTTTATATGTCTGTGCTATAACTACAATGGCCTATGCGGAGGTTTGACAAGTGCATGTTAACTGCCTTCAGAGGAAAAACCCATATGCAGGTGTGGAGTATAAACACAAGGTGTTCTTAGTTTGCCTCTAGGACTAACCTGTGTATTACAGGATGTCATGTTTTCCTGACATAGGGCATTGAATATGCCGGTAATACATGGGAACACATTGTTGCCAGAACGAGGGTGCTGAACCGAACCAATTGTATGATTAGCTTTGAGATTTCATCATCATTGTATTATGAGTTAAATCATCATATGAGTTGACATTTGCATATATTCCTTACCATGAGAATGTTAAGTACCTACATACCGGAGGGTGGGTTTTGACTCTATCCAAACACCACCCGTAACAGGCGTGGCTATAAAGGCTTTGCTCACTCACACTCGAAAGTATGTCTAGGGACTTGATGATTCAAGTTGGGATTTGCTTCTCCTATTTAGGAGAGATATTCTTTGGGCCCTCTCAGTATTATGTATCCACCAACATCCGACCAGATACTTTGTGACTAGATCACATGGGATACGGAATACGTGAACGAGAAAAAGAACAAAACCGATATGAGGATAATTGGTATAATGATTAATGAGTTGATCATGTGGATACTTATATAATCTCACCTCATGTTTTGTAAACTATCGCGAAGCAAAGGGATTGGCATGTCAACCAGAGGTTCACTCGAATTCATATTCGTGTAGGTGCGGGAACCATTATGGGTGTCCATGGCTCCGCTATTGGTTATTGATCCGAGGAAAGTCATTTTCCGGTTCATGGTCGTATTCTACCGAACCTATGGGTTCACACACTTAAGGGTGGTAGATTTTTTTGAGTACTAGAGTGATAGGAGCACGAGTACAACACACCGGAAAAGTTTCGGAGTGATTGAGATTTAATCGAGAGAAAACCGGAATCGTTTCGGGGCACCGGTAAAGTACCGGGAAGAGTTTTGAGAAAATCGGGTAAAACTGGAGGACCGGAAAAATTCCGGGATGATCTAAATATGTTTAATATTTATTTATTATGAATTCCCAAAAAAATTTGGAATTAATAAAATAGATTTAATATCAATGGCCCCCCTCTCACTTGGAAGGCCCAAGTGGGGAGAGATCACTTGGACCAAGGAGGCCCATGTGGGGAAGGCACCTAGGAGGGGAGGAAGCTTCCTCCCCCCTTCCTTGGCGCCCCACCATGTGGAGGGAAACCCTAGGGAGCCCCCTAGGGATGCCCCCTCCTCCAAGGTGGCCTACCCTCCCCTCCCACTATAAATAGACGAGGAGGGGGCACCCCCAAGCACACATAAGTTTGGTCTTTTGCCTTAGGTCTGCCCCTCCTCTCTCTTCTCTATTAGATCTAAACTTCACCTTACGCCGAAGGGATGATCCTTCCTCCTCTCTACTCCGGCGACGCCGAGCTCTGGACGGCAGAGCCCTTCCGGATCTGCTACACCGAACGTGTGGATCAACCGTAGAGAGATCGTACGTTCGATCCTCGTTCGAGGGACTTCTAGATCTGTTCGTGGGAAGTCAAACAGATCAGATCTGTTTGAGGGGTTGCGCTACGTCAAACTTCCCCAACTCTCCATCAACTTCTTCCGTTGCGAGAGAACTTCCGTTGAACGGTTGTTAAGGTAACAAGATCGCTACCATTGTTTGCATCTATCTAGATTCAATCTTGGGACTTGGTTTCGTAGTGCCGGATTTTTTTTGTTTTCTACTCCGAATCCCAACAGTGGTATCAGAGCTAGTTCTAGTAACAGATGCAGGTTCGATCTAGAGTTCATAGTGATGAACGGGCATTGCACAAAATTTTCATTGTGCGCGGTTTTTTGATAATAGATCTAAACTGAATCTTCTAGTTGCTTCCCCTCTAATTGCACAAGTTGTTCCCTCCTGTATTGCTTGATTTTGTTACAAACATCTTGCCCCTCGGGGTCCTTCTATGCTGCTCCTGAGTATGCTGGTCGCGCGAAGATGATTTGGGTCGTGCTTATGGTGTGGAGAAATTGTGTAACAAAAGGGGCGTGTTAGATTGTTGATCTAGCACGGGGATCACGCGTATTGACGATTGTTCAGTATGGGTCATGAGATTAAATTGTATTCTCATGGTTGATACGCCCCGAGTGTTAATCTATCAACTTGAAGATTGTGCTTTATGTGGTTACGTAGCTAGCAAAACGTTTTGCCATGCAAACCCTAGTAGCCACGTAAAAGATGCAAAGAACGAGTAGAAGAACGTCTAACTTCTTTTTGCAGGAACATGTGATGTGGTATAGTCTTCGTCATGATAAAAGTTGTATGAGATGATTATACTTTGTACATGTTAAATTTGCATGACTTGCATGTCATGGTACGGCATGATGGTTGGAGCCATATGATTGTCATTTATCCGGCCTGCGTGCCAAACTTCATGTAATTTTCTTTTAGTAGAATAGATGTTAGCAATAGTTGTAGTATCTACATGAAGATGATGATCATATGTCATGGTTCTTGACGACATGTCGTTCCTGGAGGTGATGCTCTCCGCCAAAAGAAGATGAAGAAAGAAAAGCATGGTGCTTGGAGATTCTTGAAGAAAAGGGCTATACCATATCACATACGTTAAATTGCTTGTGATGTTAATCATTTTCATTGACTGTTTGAATGCGCAAGTAGTCGTGTTTTAATAGGTAGATCTCTCTTAAAATATCAAGAAGTTCGTGCTCTCCCAATCGTGCAACCGTCTGTAATAAACGCCACCCGCGGTGGGTCGTGTCAACACGAGTCCCAACAGAAAGGTAACAAAGAGACGGGTGGATTGAGTTGTCTCCACAGCAATAGCGCTTGGTTGTCTTGACGTTCTAGCTTATCAGATCTGAGCTCTGAGCACAAGTGTCAAAAGACTAATACAAGAGTCATAAAATGGTTATGGTTGGTTTTGTTAGACCTACCGGGTTGATCTCCTCCATGTTGCGTGTTACACCGATGGCAGGAGTATTGATCCGGATCTTGAATACCCTAAGATCAATTTAGAGAGATATTGGTTTTAGTGGGAGCATTAGATTAAATTGTTAATGATGCCATATTAATTTTGAACCATGTCTAAATCAATATGTTTATATCGTTGTAGAGAGATGGCACGCAACAACAATGCTTTTAGCTTAGGACCGATGCTTGACAAAGAGAAGCTTGTGGCAAATGGGGGTAACTATGCGGACTGGCTCCGTAATCTTGGGTTTGTCCTCAAAGTTGCTAAAAAGGACTATGTTCTCAAATAAGCTCTCCCAGCCACTCCCGCTGAGGATGCATAGCAGGACGATAAGAACGTCTACGCGACTAAAGTGGATGACCACACCGCAGTACAATGCTTGATGCTTACATGCATGGATACAGAGTTCCAGAAACGTTTTGAGAACTTCACCGTTTTTGACATGGTGACACGACTGAACGCTATGTATCTGAAGCAGGCTAGAACTGAACGTTACGAGATAACGAAGCAGCTGTGGGAATGCAAGATGGCAGAAGGTAGCTCCATAAGCGAGCACGTGATCAAACTTGTTGGTTACGCACAGAGGCTGAGTGCTCTGGGATTTGCGATCCCTACGACACTCGGCACTGACATTCTCCTTGCGTCACTCCCCCCGTCTTACAACGGATTTATCATGAATTACAACATGAATGGGCTTGACAAGACCACAGATGAATTGTTCGCTATGCTTAAGACTGCGGAAGCATCTATGCAGAAGGATCCAAGCCACGTGTTGGTTGTGATGAACACTACCTGTTTCAAGAAGAAGGGCAAAAGGCAGAAATGCCAAGAGCGGTGGTAAGACCAAAGCTCAGGTAAATACCAAGAATGGCCCAACTAAAGATTATGACTGTCACTACTTCAAGAACAAGGGGCACTGGAAGAGGAATTGCAAGAAGTATCTCGGAGATCTGAAAAGTGGTCTGATCACCAAAGGTATAAATTGTTGGGGTTCGCAGCAGAAAACACAATTTTTTCTAACTAGCATTCCCATAACCCAAAATCTAGCTAGCCGTATTACCGTAACGGAAAGGAGTGCGGAAATAACATACCTCGGGGTGTAGTCCTTTGCGCAGGAAACGTTCCCGCAAACGTGGTTGATGTAGCCGATCAAGTTTCACAGCCCCTGGCTGTGTTGAGCACCCGGATGGGTGTAGTGCCACACGTGTAGCACCTCGTAGTCCTCGCACACGTACGAGACTCGATGACGACCTCCGTTCTCCGATCCAGCGAAGGTGGCGGAAGCAGACCTCCGGACGGAGCTTCGGCAGCACGACGGCCTCCGATTCTAGCAGAGAAGCCTCAATTCCACTACAGGATCACACTAGGGATCCCACCGTGAAAGAGACAAGGGAGGGGAGAATACCGGAGAAAACCGATCTCAATTCGGAGTAAATACTAATTTAATCCGATTTATTGTGTATTTGGCTTCATTAAATATGTGCACCATGGCCCTCTTTATATAGGGGTAGGGGAGGGAGTCAACCCCCCTCCCTTCGCAATGTGGGACTATCCCACATGCTAGGGGGGGGGGCGCCGGCCAAGGGGGGAGAGGGGGCGCCACCCTCATGGGCCCTAGGGCCCATGGCGCCTCCCCCCCCCCCACTCCCTTTTTTTTCTTTTTCTTTTTCCCTTTTATTTCTTCCCCTAATGGGCCTTTTTCTCCACTAAGGCCCATTGCACATATTAATTAGAAATAAAATGATTTTAATTATTAATTCAATTAATTAATAACTAAAACATAATATTCCATCTCCCGGTGCTCCGGAACACCTTCTGGTTCACTCCGAACTTGTTCGGCTCAACATGGTACTTCTCCGATGTTGTTTCCTTTATTCTCTGGTTACTCCGATGGTTCCGAAAAGGTCTCCGATTTCATCGAGCCCTTAAGTGTGTTACCCTACGAACCGAGAACACTCCAGTCATGACCGAGATGAGGCTACGGTCAATGGTCATCAGCGGGACTGTAACACCCCGGGTGTCACGCTACAGTAACCCAACAGTAATCACTGTTGTTGGAACAGTAATCCTTTTGCTACAGTCAAATCACTGTTGCTAATTTCACTTTGATCACCTTTGCATTGATCCTTTCAATAATCATGTTGGGTGATATTCAAAGGCAATGTGATCATGGACCTTGCTCATCATGAATCAATAAAAAGTCCAACCCTTTTCATTTGAATTCAAATCAAATCTTGAAATGCCTTGGGTGCAATATTAAAACCTAGGTGACAATTAAAGTTTGTCCAAAAATTGCTCAACCACTTTTATAAATTCACTAATAATCTCTGGACCAGGTTGGTATAGTTGTTGTTATTTATTGTGCAATAAAATAATGCAAACAAATAAAATAGTAGATTAAAAAGTCCAAATTAAATAATTATTATTTAAATAAAATGATGAATGATTTTATTTACGGTTCAAACTTTAAGTGGCCACTGTATATTACCTAACACTAATATTGGAGCCAGTCCTATATTTTACAAAATTATAATGCTAGCTAAAAGAATTAAATAAAGTAAATAATAAATAATTAAAAAGGAAATTAAAAAAAAAAACCGACCCAGGCCAACTGGGCCTAGTGCTCAGCCAGCCCAAGCCGGCCTGCCAGGCCGCCCCAGCCCACGGCCCACCTGGCCTCCCCCTAGACCTAGCCCGAGCGCCCCCCGGCAACTCTCTCTCTCGTTCGTCTCCTCCCTCCTCCCCGATCCCCTCCCTCTCCTGGCTCCACGGCGCGGCCACCGGCCGATTCCGGCGGCCGCCGGTGGCCCTGTCGCCGCACTGCCCCACCCCGGAATCTCCTCGCGCCGCCGCTGCTCCCCCTGTGAGCCCCCTTCGTTTCCCCTCCTCCCTTGGCCGTTTTGGCCGCCGCATGCGCCTCCCTGTTCAAGCCGACGCCGCCGCTGTAGCTCCTCCCCGCCGTGGCTGCGGCCACCCCAGCCTCGCCCCCACCATGGTCGCGCCCAGGAACCCCCTAGCTCGCGCCCCGCCGTGCTCTAGCGGCGCATCGCGCCCTCCCCTAGCTGCGCCATGCGCGCCCTACCCCCTGGCCGCCTCCGCCTCCCCCTGGCCACGGCCATGGCCTACCGGCTGGCCTTGCCGCCCTGTGTACGCACACCGCTGCCGCTCGCCACGTATTGGCCGCCCGTCCACTGCCCTCGGCTGCGCCGTTGCCACTCCGGCAACCGCCACCAACACCACGCCCCCCTACTGCCTCTGCTTCCTGCTGCCGGCAGTGGCCTCACTATCGTCGGCTTGCTGCTGCTCTGGCCACGGCCACGCCTGAACGTGCATGGTGTGTGTGCGTCTGTGTTGTCTGCGTGCGCTGCTGTTCGCTACTGAGCCTCCTGGGCAACACCATGCCTTTGCTGAAGCCGATGATGTCTGCTGCTTAACTTGCTACTACTAAAACTGCTGCTGAACCCTCTTCCGTTAGCCACAAAACATCATCAAACATGTACTAAAATAGCTAATGATAATAAGAATGGATAGTAAAAATATCAAGTTCAATTTGTTTCATTGGAGCAACTTCAGAAAATGCACGGATTAATTCCTACCAAATTTTCAAAATGCGGATTTATATTAAATCGCAAAACGAAGTTGACCCGATGGCCAATTTGGCGTTGTGGATGAACTTGTTGTAGGTATCTGTCATGCCTTCTGAGGGCATGGCATGATAGTGCACATGCTATAGCGCAAAACCCGTGTTGGATGCATTTCCACCTGGGCTACTGATCAACGACATTCATCGCCCGAACCTTGCATCTTTTAACAATTCCGAGAATTAATGTCGGGCATCACTTTTCCGGCAACGTTTTAATTGAGTAGATGAACCCTAACCTAAATACCATCCGTACCGGATTCGAGATCGCGGACAACTGATGAATGTTGATGTACGGCACAGATTCATCGGAGGTGTGGAACCCCAAACCGTAGGCCCCCGAAGGCGACCGATGGATAATTAACACCGGAATTCCTAGACTTAGTAGAATTTCAGAAGAATCCCAAAATAGGGCAATGACCTGTGGACCCCACATTGACCCTGTTGACCGGTCAACCTTGACTAGTCAACTGTTGGCTGCGCCCCGACGGCCCCACATGTCATTGACTGTGGCCGGCTCAGTCTGAATATAAAAGTATTTACCGTTATTAATTTGACTTAAAATATTCTTGAAAATCTTTAAAACTTTAGAAAATCATATAAAATAAACCGTAGGTCAGATCAAAATATTTTATACATCAAAGTTGCTCAGAAAGATATCGCGAACCCGGATACGCTACCCATACCCACACCGCACCCCTCTAACATACCGAACGAGGAACATTTCCCCTCCGGTTCATCTGTTTGTCAGACGACCGGAGCCGGTAAAAACTTTCCGGATGAAAATGTTCTGAACATAAAACTTGTTCGGAATGCATCAACGAGCAGAGATACACTATCCACATGTCTGTCGGATGTCTCTAACACTACAGACATGGAACTTCCCACTCCGGATCATCTGTCCGGTAATTAACCGGTACCGATGAGTCATCACCGGATAAATTCCCACTCCGAACAAATCACCGAACACTGCGTTAGAGCCCCGTTGCTTTATATCTGCTATGCCATACAATTGTATTTCTATTATTGCTGTGTATTTATTGTTTCTCCCCCCTTTATTCTCCGATAGACCCCGACACTGCCGCCGACAACATCGTTGCCGAGTACGACTACATCGTCGACGACCGTACCTCTACCGTCGAGCTTACAGGCAAGCAGATCCATTTTCCTTCCCCAGATATCGCCTATCTTTTCCGTACTTTTCTTGCACTAGGCATGGTTACTGCTGCTGCTACGTTACAATCCTATTCAATTGCATAGCATGTTTTTGTCGCCCTTGATGTACCCTTCTTTGTCCTATGCTGCCTTATAAATATATATAATATTCAGCAGTGAACCCTGCGCATTGTTAGCTAGGTTTAGAATAGCGGGTCGTGATCACTCTGGTGAGTGAACGCGGATTACAAAATATTATAACTGCAACAGGTACGGATCAATGCAGACGCCCTAGGGAACCTACAACGGCGAGACTCTGCCGAGTCGCTTCGAGTTTGACTTACGAGTGGATGGACTCGTATTTCACTCTCGTCGGCTCAGTAGCATAGCATCACTGGGATGATACGAGGGTATTCCTCTTTAGTTCATTCCGCTGGTGTCTCGGCACCACCGGGGTGATACGAGAATATTCCTCTTTAGTTCATTCCGCTGATGTCTCTGTCGGACCTCTTCAAGTGTACCATCGAGGGTGATTCCTCCTGGTTTCACTTGATGGTAGGCACTCGAATCAACTGGTGTCCTTACAGGTAAGGAGTCGGGTGACCCAACGGTGCCCGCGCAGGGTATCTTAGCGGAACGACAGGTCAGGTGTATTCCACCGGTGTGCGGCGGGCCTGGTACTGTTCGTGGCCGAAGGATTTCCTGTTGTACGAAAGTCGAGCTCTTCGGAGCAAACGCGAGACAAGGTAAGGAGACGGTTCACCTTGTTGGTAACCGCACGAGTTGGTGGGACGTCAGGGCAGGCACCGACGTTACTGGTGGTCCTGACTGCTGTCGTTGTCCGCGACTCATTCAATAAGGGGCAACGATAACGGTTGTCTCGACAGAAAATTAATAAAATGCTTAACGGGTTCGGCGGATGACTTGAGTAGCCTTTTGGCTTGTATGCACTACCTATATGTGGGATTACGCGTTTGGGCGCCTCCGCAATGTAGCCTCGTTCGAAAGCTCTGAAAGACGTCCAGTTCAGCATTGCGGCAGGGACGGATCGCGCTACGGCGTTGGAATTCACCCTCCTCGCAACGACCCGGAGAGCGAGGGGTGATAGGCCCATGACCCCCTTGCACTTAGGGTTATAGACCGGCGGGGACCTCTCTGATGAGTCGTAGAATGGACTGCGTTGTGTCGGATAGCCTCGGTGGGGTGCTCCCTAACCAGGTGTACGCCACCCTGGAGATCCGAGCGTGTAGTGTCACACTAGTGCACCCCTGCAGGGAGTTTAATCTATCGATAGCCGTGTCCACGGTAACAGGACGCTTTATGCTGAAGCCAGATCCTACCACTAAAAACTACTACTATTAAACTGTTGGTTCCGGTTTCTCTTCCTCGCAGGGAAGTCGAGGAGGGGAACTCGGAGGCATTGTTAATTATGATTACAACTTATTATTATACAATGCTGCAGCAACTTCTGTTGCGTTGTTACTTTCATTACTGTTATATTAAACTGTTGGATGATTCTTACCTCATGCTGCAAGACTCGTCGGAAGATGCTAGTCTTCGATAGGCCTAGCTCCTTACCCTTATTCTGATTTCTATCTTGCAGTCCACTATATACAGCCTCCCCTTTCCTTTGATACAAATGCATAATGCTTAGTAGCGGACGTAAGACTCGCGGGTATACTAGATACTCACCTGCTTTATTTCCTTTACTGTTTTGCCTGATCGGCCGCTGCAGTCGACGTTGGAGCCCAGGAGCAGGAGTTCCCGATGTCGACCACCGCAACGTGAAGATCCCCGATGACCAAGACCAGGAGTAGTTTGGAGGTTCCCAGGCAGGAGGCCTCGCCTTTTCGATCGTGTTGATTTTGTGCTAGCCTTCTTAAGGCAGTCTTGTATTCTCGTGTCTGTACTCAGATACTATTGCTTCCGCTGACTTTGTGCTCTCGAGCTGTTGTATTCGAGCCCTCGTGGCCCCTGGCTTGTATTATACAGCTTGTATTATTTTATTTGTAGAGTTGTGTTGTGATATCTTACCGTGAGTCCCTGATCTCGACCGTGTACCTTGCGTGTATGATTACTGTACATGGTCTGATTTTGGGGGCGTCACAAGTTGGTATCAGAGCCGACTGCCTGTAGGAAGCCACCCCACCACTACCTAGTCGAAGTTGAGTCTAGACTTTGCAAAACTACTTGCTAACTTAATGTTTGGCTTACGGGCCCACATTGTTATCACCCCGTGTGATATCTTTGGTATTAGGATCTTTTTTCTCCGTACCTATGCTTTGGGACTCTGCTCTCTTATCCTTGCTGGTAAAGTTTTAATACCTCTGACTTAGGTTCACGTACCTCCTTCCTCCCGGAGAGCTCTGCATTCAAGATGATCGCTTGCTTCACCTGAAGATTCCGAAGATTACTCCCCGATAAATTTCCGCGAACCTACGTATTCATCGCCTTTGCAATCCGCTGCCACCGACAAGTCTGTGTGGATAATTGCATTCACCTTCCGATATAGAAATCACAATTTCCTTGTACTTAAGCATCAAGTTATTCCGGTGCTTCTGTCACCCGGTGCCTTGGCATTCTTTCCCCTTCTGGTTGAGTGCCCATACTCACATCGGATCCTTTGCGAACCATCCGAACTTTTTGTGGATTACTATCCGACTATTCTTACATGGCTTATTCCATGTGTCAATTGGATTCATCGTGTGAAATACCCTCCATGCCCCTCGATGATTTGTGTTATCGTCGACAACCTTCCTTGCCTCCGTGCCAATACAACTTGATCATATATATCGTTTTATGCTTTCCTTTGGGAAAGATATACACCTGATACTTGTGTATCATCACATTTTCCTTTCCATTGGTCTGTTTAACCTTTCTTGTAATGTGACTTACCTGAGCAGTGATAATTCCCTGCTTATGTAAATACTTAGGTGTACTACTCTGTTGGTACAACCTGTTACTATCGTGGATAACCTTTTTGGTTACCGACGATGGACGAGAGCTTTGCCAAGTGGTTCTCTTTGTCCACTGTCCTTGTTACCGACTTTGTTGCCGAGATAACTGACGAAATGTTCTCTGACAAACCTCGCATCGCGATCGCATGGAATGTCGCCACCCTTATTATTCAATGTGGCCCCATAACCCACAGTTCCACAGGATCGAAACCTGACTCTTGTCACCTTCCTTGTGAAGTTCATTCAGTATCAGACTCAGTGCTTATGCCTGATGCTCTGGACCCCTTTTCATCATCCGTTATCGGCATCGAATGCATGCATATCCGCCTGAGACTTCTCATGCGTTTTTTTTATTATCTCGATGTACTACGCATACCCCGGTAATCCGTCATGACCCTCGGATGCATCCGCCGTTGGCCTAATGGCTCCTAACATCACCCTTGGAGTTGAAGGATTTGGGCTCCTTTGCTACCCCCACCCACATAGTCTCAAGTCGGCCACCATCAACCTTGTTTTGGTGATGGCTTGGTTGAAAACCACACGGCTGCAATCTATTGACACACTAGAGTTGTTCAACTTTTCACCCTTCGGTGAGATGGTCAACTGTACCATGACCTCTAAAACACAGTCGAGTTCGTTAAGGCTCGGTGGTCAAATCATGTTGAGCATGAAGCCACTCCTGAACGTGAAGTTCGCCTTCGCGAAAAATACGGATTTTTTTTCTACCACTCAAATTCTCGGGACGAGAATTCTTGTAGTGGGGGAGATTTGTAACACCCCGGGTGTCACGCTACAGTAACCCAACAGTAATCACTGTTGTTGGAACAGTAATCCTTTTGCTACACTCAAATCATTGTTGCTAATTTCACTTTAATCACCTTTGCATTGATCCTTTCAATAATCATGTTGGGTGATATTCAAAAGCAATGTGATCATGGACCTTGCTCATCATGAATCAATAAAAAGTCCAACCCTTTTCATTTGAATTCAAATCAAATCTTGAAATGCCTTGGGTGCAATATTAAAACCTAGGTGACAATTAAAGTTTGTCCAAAAATTGCTCAACCACTTTTATAAATTCACTAATAATCTCTGGACCAGGTTGGTATAGTTGTTGTTATTTATTGTGCAATAAAATAATGCAAACAAATAAAAAAGTAGGTTAAAAATTCCAAATTAAATAATTATTATTTAAATGATGAATGATTTTATTTGCAGTTCAAACTTTAAGTGGCCATTGTATATTACCTAACACTAATATTGGAGCCAGTCCTATATTTTACAAAATTATAATGCTAGCTAAAAGAATTAAATAAAGTAAATAATAAATAATTAAAAAGGAAATTAAAAAAAAAAGAACCGACCCAAGCCAACTGGGCCTAGTGCTCAGCCAGCCCAGGCCGCCCCAGCCCACGGCCCACCTAGCCTCCCCCTAGACCTAGCCCGAGCGCCCCCCGGCAACTCTCTCTCTCGTTCGTCTCCTCCCTCCTCCCCGATCCCCTCCCTCTCCTGGCTCCACGGCGCGGCCACCGGCCGATTTCGGCGGCCGCCGGTGGCCCTGTCGCCGCACTGCCCCACCCCGGAATCTCCTCGCGCCGCCGCTGCTCCCCCTGTGAGCCCCCTTCGTTTCCCCTCCTCCCTTGGCCGTTTTGGCCGCCGCATGCGCCTCCCTGTTCAAGCCGACGCCGCCACTGTAGCTCCTCCCCGCCGTGGCTGCGGCCACCCCAGCCTCGCCCCCACCATGGTCGCGCCCAGGAACCCCCTAGCTCGCGCCCTGCCGTGCTCTAGCGGCGCATCACTCCCTCCCCTAGCTGCGCCATGCGCGCCCTACCCCCTGGCCGCCTCCGCCTCCCCCTGGCCACGGCCATGGCCTACCGGCTGGCCTTGCCGCCCTGTGTACGCACACCGCTGCCGCTCGCCACGTATTGGCCGCCCGTCCACTGCCCTCGGCTGCGCCGTTGCCACTCCGGCAACCGCCACCAACACCACACCCCCCTACTGCCTCTGCTTCCTGCTGCCGGCAGTGGCCTCACTATCGTCGGCTTGCTGCTGCTCTAGCCACGGCCACGCCTGAACGTGCATGGTGTGTGTGCGTCTGTGTTGTCTGCGTGCGCTGCTGTTCGCTACTGAGCCTCCTGGGCAACACCATGCCTTTGTTGAAGCCGATGATGTCTGCTGCTTAACTTGCTACTACTAAAATTGCTGCTGAACCTTCTTCCGTTAGCCACAAAACATCATCAAACATGTACTAAAATAGCTAATGATAATAAGAATGGATAGTAAAAATATCAAGCTTCAATTTGTTTCATTGGAGCAACTTCAGAAAATGCACCTACCAAATTTGCAAAATGCGGATTTATATTAAATTGCAAAACGAAGTTGACGCGATGGCCAATTTGGCGTTGTGGATGAACTTGCTGTAGGTATCTGTCATGCCTTCTGAGGGCATGGCATGATAGTGCACATGTTATAGCGCAAAACCCGTGTTGGATGCATTTCCACCTGGGCTACTGATCAACGACATTCATCGCCCGAACCTTGCATCTTTTAACAATTCCGAGAATTAACGTTGGGCATCACTTTTCCGGCAACGTTTTAATTGAGTAGATGAACCCTAACCTAAATACCATCCGTACCGGATTCGAGATCGCGGACAACTGATGAATGTTGATGTACGGCACAGATTCATCGGAGGTGTGGAACCCCAAACCGTAGGCCCCCGAAGGCGACCGATGGATAATTAACACCGGAATTCCCAGACTTAGTAGAATTTCAGAAGAATCCCAAAATAGGGCAATGACTTGTGGACCCCACATTGACCCTGTTGACCGGTCAACCTTGACTAGTCAACTGTTGGCTGCTCCCGGACGGCCCCACATGTCATTGACTGTGGCTGGCTCAGTCTGAATATAAAGTATTTACCATTATTAATTTGAATTAAAATATTCTTGAAAATCTTTAAAACTTTAGAAAATCATATAAAATAAACCGTAGGTCAGATCAAAATATTTTATACATCAAAGTTGCTCAGAAAGATATCGCGAACCCGGATACGCTACCCATACCCACACCGCACCCCTCTAACATACCGAACGAGGAACAATTCCCCTCCGGTTCATCTGTTTGTCAGACGACCGGAGCCGGTAAAAACTTTCCGGATGAAAATGTTCTGAACATAAAACTTGTTCGGAATGCATCAACGAGCACAGATACACTATCCACATGTCTGTCGGATGTCTCTAACAATACAGACATGGAACCTTCCCACTCCGGATCATCTGTCCGGTAATTAACCGGTACCGATGAGTCATCACCGGATAAATTCCCACTCCGAACAAATCACTGAACACTGCGTTAGAGCCCCGTTGCTTTATATCTGCTATGCCATACAATTGAATTGTTATTATTGCTGTGTATTTATTGTTTCTCCCCCCTTTATTCTCCGATAGACCCCGACACTGCCGCCGACAACATCGTTGCCGAGTACGACTACATCGTCGACGACCGTACCTCTACCGTCGAGCTTACAGGCGAGCAGAGCCATTTTCCTTCCCCAGATATCGCCTATCTTTTCCGTACTTTTCTTGCACTAAGCATGGTTACTGCTGCTGCTACGTTACAATCCTATTCAATTGCATAGCATGTTTTTGTCGCCCTTGATGTACCCTTCTTTGTCCTATGCTGCCTTATAAATATATATAATATTCAGGAGTGAACCCTGTGCATTGTTAGCTAGGTTTAGAATAGCGGGTCGTGATCGCTCTGGTGAGTGAACGCGGATTACAAAATATTATAACTGCAACAGGTACGGATCAATGCAGACGCCCTAGGGAACCTACAACAGCGAGACTCTGCCGAGTCGCTTCGAGTTTGACTTACGAGTGGATGGACTCGTATTTCACTCTCGTCGGCTCAGTAGCGTAGCATCACTGGGATGATGCGAGGGTATTCCTCTTTAGTTCATTCCGCTGGTGTCTCGGCACCACCGGGGTGATACGAGAATATTCCTCTTTAGTTCATTCCGCTGATGTCTCTGTCGGACCTCTTCAAGTGTACCATCGAGGGTGATTCCTCCTGGTTTCACTTGATGGTAGGCACTCGAATCAACTGGTGTCCTTACAGGTAAGGAGTCGGGTGACCCAACGGTGCCCGCGCAGGGTATCTTAGCGGAACGACAGGTCAGGTGTATTCCACCGGTGTGCGGCGGGCCTGGTACTGTTCGTGGCCGAAGGATTTCCTGTTGTACGAAAGTCGAGCTCTTCGGAGCAAACACGAGACAAGGTAAGGAGACGTTTCACCTTGTTGGTAACCGCACGAGTTGGTGGGACGTCAGGGCAGGCACCGACGTTACTGGTGGTCCTGACTGCTGTCGTTGTCCGCGACTCATTCAATAAGGGGCAACGATAACGGTTGTCTCGACAGAAAATTAATAAAATGCTTAACGGGTTCGGCGGATGACTTGAGTAGCCTTTTGGCTTGTACGCACTACCTATACGTGGGATTACGCGTTTGGGCGCCTCCGCAATGTAGCCTCGTTCGAAAGCTCTGAAAGACGTCCAGTTCAGCATTGCGGCAGGGACGGATCGCGCTGCGGCGTTGGAATTCACCCTCCTCGCAACGACCCGGAGAGCGAGGGGTGATAGGCCCATGACCCCCTTGCACTTAGGGCTGTAGACCGGCGGGGACCTCTCTGATGAGTCATAGGATGGACTGCGTTGTGTCGGATAGCCTCGGTGGGGTGCTCCCTAACCAGGTGTACGCCACCCTGGAGATCCGAGCGTGTAGTGTCACACTAGTGCACCCCTGCAGGGAGTTTAATCTATCGATAGCCGTGTCCACGGTAACAGGACGCTTTATGCTGAAGCCAGATCCTACCACTACAAACTACTACTATTAAACTGTTGGTTCCGGTTTTTCTTCCTCGCAGGGAAGTCGAGGAGGGGAACTCGGAGGCATTGTTAATTATGATTACAACTTATTATTATACAATGCTGCAGCAACTTCTGCTGCGTTGTTACTTTCATTACTGTTATATTAAACTGTTGGATGATTCTTACCTCATGCTGCAAGACTCGTCGGAAGATGCTAGTCTTCGATAGGCCTAGCTCCTTACCCTTATTCTGATTTATATCTTGCAGTCCACTATATACAGCCTCCCCTTTCCTTTGATACAAATGCATAATGCTTAGTAGCGGACGTAAGACTCGCGGGTATACTAGATACTCACCTGCTTTATTTCCTTTACTGTTTTGCCTGATCGGCCGCTGCAGTCGATGTTGGAGCCCAGGAGCAGGAATTCCCGATGTCGACCACCGCAACGTGAAGATCCCCGATGACCAAGACCAGGAGTAGTTTGGAGGTTCCCAGGCAGGAGGCCTCTCCTTTTCGATCGTGTTGATTTTGTGCTAGCCTTCTTAAGGCAGTCTTGTATTCTCGTGTCTGTACTCAGATACTATTGCTTCCGCTGACTTTGTGCTCTCGAGCTGTTGTATTCGAGCCCTCGTGGCCCCTGGCTTGTATTATACAGCTTGTATTATTTTATTTGTAGAGTTGTGTTGTGATATCTTACCGTGAGTCCCTGATCTCGACCGTGTACCTTGCGTGTATGATTACTGTACATGGTCTGATTTTGGAGGCGTCACAGGGACCTGGATGCCCATAATGACCCCTGTGCATTCCGGATATCAAACACCGATTGGACCTTACGCCGTATAGCATTCCCTTTGTCAGCGATACTGGATTGTTCCAAGATTCGATCAATGACATCCTATGTCTGGTTCAACCTCGTTCTGAACTAATCCTCATTCACTCGTTCCCGTGATATTCATCCCCGTGACCTAGTCACACGCTGCAGCTTTATGGATGGAATCTCACCGAGTGGGCCCCGAGTATCTATCCATTATATGGATTGACAAATCCCGCTCTTGTAACAATACTCCTCAACATATCTCCACGGAATACCCAAGATACAACCATTATGACCCGCATATTTCAGTCAGGTGGTGGTATGTAGGTCAAAGCATCCGGGAAGATAGCAATTATGCACGTACTCACGGTCAAAGGAACGGTCTACCACGTTCTGTAATTACAACACTGAACCTTCACAAGATTTGATCATGCTGTAATGCTTACTTTGGGTAATGTTCATCACGTCACTTAACCAGTGAGGTGACCTCATAGTCAAGAGACTTAATTGTCCATGATCGCGAAAACACGACCATCATGTTGACCATGAACTAGTTATCGATGTAGAGGCTAACTAGGAACTCTGGGGGTTTCTATACCACACCTGCATCATTGTTTCACTGACACGGTTCTAGCACGGTATGAAACTGATTATGAACTTGCTTAGATATATTGGAATAATCATATATTATTTGCCTCTAGAGCATATATCCAACAGTATCCCACTTGCACTAGAGTGCTAATAATCTAGCCGCATTTTTCCGATCATAATCATCTTATCACATAAGTGTTCATTGATCATGCATGCTCATGGAAGAGGGTTCGTCAACGAATTGCACCAATTCAGATTCGTATGTTTCCTTTGCAACTGGTATAGGTCAAAAAATCTTTTGACATACCACTCATTATCATATAATGGTTGGATATAAGTTTCGCGGGAGAGTGAGACTATTATTTCACAGTATCCTCCAATGGTCTCTTGGTTCAGTCTTTAGAAGACTCATCCTTAGTCATATATACTGGGAAATACACTCAACCAGAAGTCCAATACTTCTAACGCTAAACTTTTATCCATACGTCTACTTTCTTAAGTAATATTATGTTTGTAGTGCCGTGAATTTTGCTCACATTTCTTTCATGTCTTTGGTGATGTCTCTAATTCCATATAGACCCATAATATGGCTTGCAATTGTAATCTTGCATTACATTCAAGTCTATTATCCTTTCTATATTTTAGAGAATAGTCCTCAGTATTCCTCATATATTGAATGCATGGACTTTATTCAGATTCTGTGTTTACTCCTAAAGCACATCGGAATCTGTTCTTCTTCCAAGAACTTTTGAGTCATTCTGTTGTTGGATTCACAATGCATGTTATATGGTAGAATCATATGTCAAGAACATATAAGATCACATGTCCAGTACATGGTGCATCTCTATTCTTCCATCAAGACATTGCTTGTGATATTTGGATTTCATCCATTATATAATTTCTAGCACAAGAACCTGTTTCTTGTCTTAGAAGATTATTCCAACCTTCACTTCGTTTCATTATCCGTATCTTAATCTACTCATATAGATATCAACGTGTAATGTGTTGGTATTTCACATAAAAGAAGATTCTTGCAATCTTGTATTTTATTTGCCTTATGCTCTATATATATCATAATGCACATATGTATATAATATGATTCTCTATATACACAATCAATGCATATCCATATATATACATATGAGATCATTCTTCACACATATCAATGCATATATGTTTGAGACAATGATCATGCTCCCACTCAAATATATCCATCATATACTCATGTATTTGTGGTTCGGCTTTTATCAAGTCATTTTATTGTTCACTATGTCTCACATAATGACAATGCTTCCAAAGCTCCCACTCAGAAAATGCCCTCTGCATTCCAAGTTTCCGGGAAGTCTTCAAAGCTCCCACTCAGTTTCATGAAACTGCAAGCCCACTCAATATTTTGGTCATCACAAAATCACTTGATCAAATCAAGGTTGAGGGTTCCTGTCTTGAGGTACTATAGTCCATCCTTTTAACGAAATAACCTTCGTCATGCCCATTGCAATTCTCTTTCAAATCCCAAATTTGACTGAGATGAAATTTCAGGCTATGGTCCATCGTAGTGTAAATGAAATAGTTTATTGATTAAAGCATTCCTACGTTTCCGTAGTCAATCACCATTGAACTTTGGTCATAACCAAATAATGCCTTATGCCCATTACATTATTCTCAATAACTCTACAGTTTGTCGAGAATATGAAATAACCGATTTATTTCACGGGACGTGAGCCATCCTATATGTAACTCAATATTATTTCATTTCTCCTCGTGTTCTAGGCTACCATCATTCATTTGTGTCTCAAGCAATGTTATTCTTTATTGTTTTATTAAGAAGACTCATGATTATTGTTTTGTACAGAACGTATTCATGACAACCTTCTAAATTCAACAATGGCTTCAATTCATATACCAAGATTAATCATCTATGGCATATCCTTCCTTATACAGTGTCATTACAGCGGAACATGCTTCCGTTGCAATACTCTGATATTCTGAAGGCAAGGTCCAATACCCCGGTCAAAGTTTCCATTATCTCCCATTGGATCCGTGTCGAGAGACTTCTTCTCGCATTACCAATCAAGCAACACACATTTTGCTATTCGGGGAGAATATGTAATTTCAATTGCTTGTAGTTTTATTACAAAGAAGTTCTTTCTTTTAAGAAACCTTATAACACCATCAGTTATGGAGCTATCATGTCTCGTTAGATTCAATATGGTTTCCTATTCATGAAGTGGGTGTTTTAACTTAATGAATTAAACAACTTTATTCGACAATAACTATAGTGCTAGGGGAAAGAACGTTTAGACCATACTACGATTTAGTATGACTACGAATGGTTTAAGTAGTCTAGCACTTTCAACTTCCATCGTAGTTTGTGGTACAACTTCCACAAGTCTCCCATTATGTCAATATCAATACTTATCACTTCGGATCGTAGCGTAGTGATATGTATCCTTGTATTCTCACTTCTCACTGTGATTCCTGAATCTCAGTTTTATGATCTCAATTGAATAAAACTTTCAATTAATCATATGAAGTCTTTAATGATAACTCACGTGCCCATTTAGTACATCATTTATGTATAATGATTGGCACAAGTTCTACTTGCTAGAACCTTGTCATGGTTATATTTATTGCAGAGGTTCATAGATCGTGTATCTAATCCATCTCATGCAATCAAGTTATGACTTTCATTCGATAATAACTCACAAGTTAATAGATCATACATTTAATGAATTCATCAGTTATGAATTCACCTCATGCAATCAAATCTTTGACTTGTTATAATCAAGACAACTTTATCATCAAACATTGAATATTTCTTGACAATAATAGCAGTATTATAAATGCTTTCTATCAAATAATAAGTCAAGACGTAATCAAAGTATAAGCACACTTTTATTCATAAAGATGGAACAACTGACTTGTCTCATTACATGAATAACTTTGTCTCGCGATATGCAAGACACACAACTAAGTGTTCATACTATAATGATTACATAAGATTTATCTAATACTCTAAGTATCTCCTATGATAGATGTCTCGGCGGAATCCATGCTGGCCATCAACTGACTTGATATCCATCAATCCTCGATTTCACCTCTTCGCGTCCATGCAACGGCAGGTCCTGTTTTCATAAAACAGAATAAGTATCAGATACTCATTTACTGCAAATGTTGTATAAGGGAATAAACATTTATAAAGTATATCAAGTATATACCTTCTCCATCAAAAACTTCTCCTTCAATGGGTTCAATCTCCAGGTACTGAAGTCTATCCATGAAGTCAGAGAACTCGAGGCTTTCACCTCTGCCGACATAGCCATGGACATGGTCTGTATAGCTCGGTGGAAGCGAGTGTATCACCGTGTATATCGCAGACTCATCTGTGGTCCCATAGTCAAAGTCATCTACGAGGCTCAGATGTATCTCATGCATCTTGGCCAAGTGTGCCTTCAGGCAAGAGCCTTCTTCCATCTTTGTAGAGAGAAACTCACTTTCTAACTCAAATCTGGCAACTCTAAACCGATGCAAGTTTGATGACTTCAGCTCATCGATCATATCATATGTATCCAAATCAGCATACTCCTCACGCAAAGGTTGCGGAATGCTGGTTTCTATGATACCCTTAGCTATGGCATATGTCCTTCGACGATACTGATAATCAATCGCCATTTGTGCATCCATGTCGTTTGCTGGAGGGTTTCCCACATGCTCTTTAGTTAAGAATGAAAGGTTGATTCTCTTGAGCTCGGCTCTAAGGCGTAAGTACCAACTAATGAAGTTTGACCCATTTTCTTTAAGTCTTTCACCATGTAAGAAGGAAACCATTTCAAGGTACTGGGTACTATCCATTTTGTACAAACATAATTTCAAGGAACACAATTAAGACTAGTTCACAACAATGAGTTCATATAATCATATTATAAATGAGCTCGCACTAAAACAATTCATCCGTAGAAAGTTTTAGTTATTACATGATCCAGATTCACTGCCCGACCTCGAATATCACACGGCCGACGGGTCAGTTTCAAAGGTAGACAACAACTTGTGCGATCACATTATCTTATACGTACTGTGACTCATGCTCAATCTTTCGATCTCTAGTATTCCGAGGCCATATCTGCATGTGCTAGGCTCGCCAAATTAACCTCCATGTTATATGCTGGTCAGCAAGGCCATATCTGCATATGCCAGGCTTGCCGAACCCAACCTCATGCAAACTCCATTGAATATGTAGGACAACTCCGGTATGTACGGAGCATCAAGCCATATGGGATAACCTTCCAGGCGGTGCACACTTCGGTAGAATACTTGTGTTTGGCTTTGTTAAGGGATCATCTTATCACATGCTACCGTCGTGTATCCTATACTAGCAAGTTTTAAGATGTCTGAGCTATGGCAACACTAAGTCTACAGTGTCTCCATTTTAGTTTGTTTTATGATGACGATTACTACTTACTAGTAACACATAGCAAAGCTATCGCTACATCACAAACAAACGAATGATAGCCCCCACTTAGCAATACAAGGTTTAGACGGTCTAGTTGTATATTGCAAGTTTTACGTGGCTGCTAGGGCTTTCATAGTTAAACAAGTTTTAACCTACGAGTCAACCACAACGTCAACCATACGATTGTCTCTATTACACCACGCACGGGGACCTCCGTTGCAAATGCCACATCCGCTAAAGTAGAGAGACAGACACCCCCCCAGCCACTTTATACGGTACAAGCCGTATGTCAAGCGTGGAACCAGTCTCGCGTAAGCGTACGCGTAAGGTCGGTCGGGGGCCGCTTCATCAAACAATTTCGCAGATGTGAACAAGTACACGTGGGAGGGTAACAATCATACAATCAACGCCCACATCCCCGATGTGTTCTATCCGTACAGTAATACTAAGCATAGACCTAGCTCATGATACCACTGTTGGGGTTCGCAGCAGAAAACACAAATTTTTCTAACTAGCGTTCCCATAACCCAAAATCTAGCTAGCCGTATAACCGTAACGGAAAGGAGTGCGGAAATAACATACCTCGGGGTGTAGTCCGTTGCGCGGGAAACGTTCCCGCAAACGTGGTTGATGTAGCCGATCAAGTTTCACAGCCCCCTGGCTGTGTTGAGCACCCGGATGGGTGTAGTGCCACACGTGTAGCACCTCGTAGTACTCGCACACGTACGAGACTCGATGACGACCTCCGTTCTCCGATCCAGCGAAGGTGGCGGAAGCAGATCTCCGGACGGAGCTTCGGCAGCACTACGGCCTCCGATTATAGCAGAGAAGCCTCAATTCCACTACAGGCTCACACTAGGGAGCCCACCGTGAAAGAGACAAGGGAGGGGAGAAGACCGGAGAAAATCGATCTCAATTCGGATTAAATACTAATTTAATCCGATTTATTGTGTATTTGGCTTCATTAAATATGTGCACCATGGCCCTCTTTATATAGGGGTAGGGGAGGGAGTCAACCCCCCTCCCTTAGCAATGTGGGACTATCCCACATGCTAGGGGCGGGGGGCGCCGGCCAAGGGGGGAGAGGGGGCGCCACCCTCATGGGCCCATGGCGCCTCCCCCCCCCACTCCCTTTTTTTCTTTTTCTTTTTCCCTTTTATTTCTTCCCCTAATGGGTCTTTTTCTCCACTAAGGCCCATTGCACATATTAATTAGAAATAAAATGATTTTAATTATTAATTCAATTAATTAATAACTAAAACATAATATTCCATCTCCCGGTGCTCCGGAACACCTTCCGGTTCACTCCGAACTTGTTCGGTTCAACACGGTACTTCTCCGATGTTGTTTCCTTTATTCTCTGGTTACTCCGATGGTTCCGAAAAGGTCTCCGATTTCATCGAGCCCTTAAGTGTGTTACCCTACGGTCCGAGAACACTCCAGTCATGGCCGAGATGAGGCTAAGGTCAATGATCATCAGCGGGACCTGGATGCCCATAATGACCCCTGTGCATTCCGGATATCAAACACCGATTGGACCTTACGCCGTATAGCATTCCCTTTGTCGGCGATACTGGATTGTTCCGAGATTCGATCAATGACATCCTATGTCTGTTTCAACCTCGTTCTGAACTAATCCTCATTCACTCGTTCCCGTGATATTCATCCCCGTGACCTAGTCACATGCTGCAACTTTATGGATGGAATCTCACCGAGTGGGCCCCGAGTATCTATCCATTATATGGATTGACAAATCCCGCTCTTGTAACAATACTCCTCAACATATCTCCACGGAATACCCAAGATACAACCGTTATGACCCGCATATTTCAGTCAGGTGGTGGGATGTAGGTCAAAGCATCCGGGAAGGTAGCAATTATGCACGTACTCACGGTCAAAGGAACGGTCTACCACGTTCTGTAATTACAACACTAAACCTTCACAAGATTTGATCATGCTGTAATGCTTACTTTGGGTAATGTTCACCACGTCACTTAACCAGTGAGGTGACCTCATAGTCAAGAGACTTAATTGTCCATGATCGCGAAACCACGACCATCATGTTGACCATGAACTAGTTATCGATGTAGAGGCTAACTAGTAACTCTGGGGGTTTCTATACCACACCTGCATCATTGTTTCACTGACACAGTTCTAGCACGGTATGAAACTGGTTATGAACTTGCTTATATATATTGGAATAATCATATATTATTTGCCTCTAGAGCATATATCCAACATAAATAAGTTATACTAAGTTAATAGACAATTTCATTATTTCACCTTCAGAGGTATAATTGATACCATATCGATTGCTAATGGTTCGCAAATCGGTACAGGGAATTCTCAGAATTCAAAGGATAAGAACGAATGAAGTGCAAGTCCGCGTCGGAAGTGGTGCCCAAGTCACCCAAGGCCGTCGTCGTTCGTCTATCAAGACTTATCTGAGAGTTTAAATAAAAGTTATTTGATTTAGAGGTTGTGTAAAACATTAATATCATATTATGTCGTCTACACAGTGGATGCCTTATCCACGGTTTGAATAATGGTTGTTCAAAGTGAATGATTTCTGAATTTCACCCTTCGTGGTGAATTACTTAAGTTGAAATCTTGATGTTATGTATATTTTCTTGATTGCTAAATAAATTAAGTTATGTGATGATAATGCTAAAATTGTTATAGCATAAATGACTTAGTCGCATTAGAACAAAGCGCATGCAGAAGCTTCATATCGATGAAGTCATTCAATCTCTTGACTTTGAGTCATTTGACACATGCAATGTTTTTATAATAGACAAAATCATTGATTAAATGAATTGTTCAAGTGTTTAGTAAACTATTGGTAATAACACATATCGATGTGTGAAGAACCAATAAACAGTACTTTACATAAAACTTTGTGATAATGACTTGTATAGATATACCGATATATAGACAAGACATAATATCTGAAATTTTGAATAAGTTCAAAACCGTTTCAACACAAAGAAAATCATCATCACACATAGATCAAATATTTGACGATCTGATCGTAAAATAAATGAGTTAAAGAATTTAGCAAACATCATTGAGTGTATGAAGTCAGTTCATAAACTATCGTCACCTGAAACCCCGTATAGCTACGGAGTATCTTGACTCATAACCAAGCCCTATATGACATATTGGAATTAAAAATGTTTTCTACCCTGAATTCCAGCATGACATGGCGAGGTCGGTGATGTAATTAAACCACACTCCCATTCACTATACTGCTTAACGCTTTAGAGAAACCACTTACGAACTAAATAGAGCGCCGTCATATGACTGTTGAAACAATGCCCTATAAGAATATGGCATGGATAAGAAATCCAATTGTTGTTTCATAATTTTGGAGATATCTATTTAGAATATACTCGATCTCAAATATAAGTATTGTAGAAACATCATGTTACGAACAACACCTCCACTACCATACCCGAGAAAATTGTTTATCGAGGGACATGGGATTTTTCCTTGAGAAAATAGCTCTCTTGAAACAATTAAGTGGGAGGACTAATAGCTTGATAATGATGAATCATTTGGTTCTACATAATGGAACTCGAAATTTGATCTAGAGATAAATTCTGTGACCAAACCAGAAATTCCTACATCTGATGAAAAGGAACGATGAAACTCTGAAATGCGTTCCAGAGATGAAATGATCAAGTCTGATGTTGTATCACACAGCTTTATAAATTCACATTGAACCAATGTAGTTCTGAAGTGTGATAAACCTGTGAACTACAAGACCCCATGACGGGCACTAACTCCACTATATGGCTTAAAAACCGTAAAAACAAAATGAAAGCCATCCACCAAAATCAAGTTAAGAACTTGGTAAAACCCTCCTAAGGATACCTGATCATAAGAGTGGATTGGTTTTTCATAGATATGAACATAGACGATAGATTCATCGTTGATAACGCTCGACTTATCGCAAAATAAGTTTTCCGATAGAGTTCAAAAGGTTTACTACAATATGTGTAGTGATGCAAATGTTCATATGGAAAATTACTGATAATCGCGGCATACTTCCGAAGTATGACATATGGATTTTTCTTCTGAGAGAATTAAACAAAGGGTGTATGCATGATACAACCTGAAAGGATTTAATGATCTATACGATATTAGTAAAAGTGAGAATGCTTCAAAGATTAGTCCATAGTTGAAGCAAATATCACAGAGCTGGAGTAATAGTTTTTGATGAAGTTATAAGAGTTATTATTTCATCAATAATCATATAAGATATGGAATTAAGTGGGATCACGATTCTAATCATATATGTGAATAACATATGAGTGATTGAGAATAAATATTTTAGAAAAATAAAGCACTAAGGTATTGGATGTCCTGAAAGTGCAACAAGCACCAAAGTAATCTAAATAGTAGATTAGTTCTCTTGAAGTATCTCAGATGAAGAAAGGTTCTATGAGGAAGACTAAAGAGTTCATTACAAATAGATGAAAGAAAGTTTCATAATGATTTGTAATATTTTTTAATCGGTCTATAGCTATAGCAAAATAGGATGTTGAAAATTGTTTTTCAAGCTAAGGGTCATAGCGGGATTCCTACAACGTAGACATGACACATGGCAACTCTGGAAGTTGCATAGGAGGGTATTTGGGTCAGGAACACCATCATAGTGATTGGCATAGTTCCGAACGCTTGATCTACACAAACCATATTTTGATATGAGCATCATCAAAGCAAAGTAAGCTAAGAGCTCACTGTAGTCCAAACATGTTGAATGATAGTGCCCTATCTTTAAATACTTCATAAAGGATGAAGGGGTACATTTAGATACGCAGGATTGGGACGAGCCTAAAAGCGTTAAGCTCAGTGACGAAGTCTATACCACAAGGGAGCATGAAGACCAAAGTGCCATTGGTCTGAGCAAACCATACAACTAGATTATTGTCTCTAGTGCAAGTGGGAGACTGTTGGAATTATGCCCTAGAGGCAATAATAAAATGTATTATTACAATTCCAGGTTCATTATTAATGTTTATATGTATGTGCTATAACTGCAATGGCCTATGCGGAGGTTGGCCAAGTGCATGTTGATACGGTGAGGATAGTTCTCTCACTTCTCGTTGGTTACCCCAAGTGGAAGGTGAGATGTAGCGTAGCAGCAAATTTCCCTCGGTGAAGATACCAAGGTTTGTCTCCAGTAGGACTCGCATAAATACAAGAAGGTGACAACGGCGCCAGAAATTACTTCGGGCTAACAGCGTCAGAAATTGGGCGGTTGTCAGAACCTGCACATAGAAACAAATAACTTTGCTCCCAATGAGTACATAGGAGTTTTCAATTCCTCCGGCTTTGCTGTTTACAAAGGATCAACGCAAGAGATAATAGTGCAACTGAAAGTAAGAATTGAAAGTAAATTGAGGGTGTAAACAATGGTGTGAATATGGACCGGGGTCCCGTGATGTTCACTAGTGATGTCTCTCTCCCAAAAGACGATAAAAGTGATAGCGAGGTAAACAAATCACAGATGGGCAATTGACAGGATTATAAACGCATTGCAATGCTAACTATGCTACAAAATAAAGGAAGAGGCTCAAAAGCAATGGGAAGTACGCCAAGTTAAGTAAACCAAAATCCATATGCATCTACTACGAATCATCCACCTCGAGATATCTATCCATAACATCTCGATGGTATTAAGTTGCGAATCCCACCCAAAGTGTAAACTCAAAGCAACAGACAACTGCATTAAAAGAACTTTGCGTAAAGTAAACAATCCTTGCACCCGCAGGTACAAGCACCGTTGTTTTATCCCTGGTGGCAAAATCACATCCCCTAGTCTCATGTTTCTGTCACTCAAGCTAGACATCAAGGGGCTGAACCCACAATCAAGCATAACGCTCCCTCTTGGAGTTGCAACAAATCACTTGGCCAAAGTAAAATACGGCAACGGAGAACATGCAAGAATTTACTAAAGAACACAAATATAAAGAGAACCAAATATATTACTCATCACAATCTGAACATAATCTCATAATCCATGAAATCCCAGCAAACTCAGCATAGCAACACAGAAAATTACAAAAGTGCCTCGATCATGTGAGTCAGCTCACGAGGTCTCGAAAGTGAAAGCACAAAGAGGGGAGGAGTACATCACATAGCTACTGGTCACGGACCCATGGTCCAAGGGGGGCTACTCACGGCACATCCGGAAGGCGTCCATGGCGATGGATGGTCTCCCGGAGGGGGTTCCTCCTTCCGGCAGGGTGCCGGGGCAGCTTCTCCTGGCAGCCCCGATCTTGAAATGGCAGCGGCGGCGGTACAGAGAGGAGAACGGGAATAGCAGATCGATATTAGGGGTTTCCGTCACGGGGGCTAAATATAGGCCAAAGGGGGCACCGAGAGGGGCCACAGGGCAGCCAGGAGGGTGCCTGGCGCGCCCTAGGGTGGGGCCGCGCCAGGGACTCTTCTGTAGTCCCTGTGGTGGCCCTCCCTTCCTTCCTTGGTGATTCCGGAGGCTTCTGGGACGCTGATTTTTTATATAATTTCCGGAATTTTTGGAGCACTTTTAATGGCCGGAAAACCTGAAATACAAAAACAACAAAAAACAGGACCTGGCAACTGGGTGCACTGAGTTAATAGGTTAGTCCAATTTTGCTCAAAAGTGTATGAAAGTTCAAGCAAAACATGGCAAAGTCACAAAAAACATGCATGGAGCAAGCAAAAATTATAGATACGTTTGGGACGTATCAACATCCCCAAGCTTAATTCTTGCTCGTCCTCGAGTAGGGAAATGATAACAAGCATAATTTCTGTGGTGACATGCCACACAACCATATAAGTACTTTTAAGTAAAGCAATCAAAGCATGCAATTCAATTCAAGTCTTAACAAGCAAGAGTCTATATTAGCATTGACACAAGCAACAAAAGAACAAAGGGTGCAAGAGCTCTCGCTGTCCGTGACTCAAATGTCTCCAAATGGTGTTTGCGTGCAACAAGGGGGATATGGGAATACGATATAAAAATAGTTGTTGAGAACTACTATCTACTAAAGTTTCACACTTGGTCTTCTTTGGATTCTTATCTGGACTCGTCCCCAGACCACTAGTCAGGTACAAGTCAAACTGATCCACTCCCTTTCGATATTTTGAGCACTCATGCAATGGATGAGCGTGAGCAAGAAAGTTGACACCTAAAAGGCGAAACAGAAAGAAGGTGGAGGAGGAAGACAAAAAGGTGTGAAAGGCTCACATCAAAGTGGACAATCATAGGCGAGAGAAGGCCATATGATAGATATGATGTGAGGAGTAGGGATTGACATGCAACGGATGCACATGTGAGCTAAAATCTCTCCAACGGAACTAGTGGGGGTGCATCTAACTTGCTTGCTCATGAAGACCTAGAGCTCTTTTGAGGAGGCTCATCATTGGAATATACAAGCCAAGTTCTATAGTGTGAAGGGTCCCCACATAGCTATATGCATGTATGATGATCTCTATGGAGTACAAGGGATACAGGATGAAGTACTAGTGTGGATCTCTCAAAAGGAATAGTAGTGTGCCCCCTTCTCTCTTTTTCTTTTTTTCTTTTTCTCTTTTTTCTATTTTTTCTATTTTTTGGTGGCCTCAATGGCTCTTTCTATTCAACTCTCATTTGTCCTCTTTGGGATCTTTTGATTTTGTCCTCTTTGGGATCTTTTCCTCACTTTAGGGGCAACACTCTATATTTTACAAGAATATAGGAGATCTTTCACACTTTACAAAGGTACTCACATAAAGAAAATGTAACTATCATGATGCAAATGTATGCCTCTGCCAGGGTAGCAGGATATGCAATGATACTAGCGCGTCATGTAGCAATGATTAGGGCAAGGCCCAACTAGCATGCGGCTCATCGATCAAGCAAGTAGCATGTATGACATGAACATCAAGTCATGACAAGGTGGATGTTGCATGGCAATGTATCTCGGGAAGGCTATGGAAATGCCTTGTAGGTAGGTATGGTGGCTGTTTTGAGGAAAGATAAAAGGAGGTTTATGATGACAGAGCGTATCGTGCCAAGGGTTTGGATGCACCGGCGAAGTATGCGCCAACTCTCGAGATGAGAAAGGGCAATGCACGGTACCAAAGAGGCTAGAAAAAGTATAGGTGGGTGGAAGTGTCAACTTTCGAATACTCTCATTAGTCCGAAGAACTCATGCACTTATTATCGGTAACTCTCAATCTAATCAGGAGGTTAACAAAGAGACAAGTACCTCGAGGAGGAGTGTATGGGGGTTTGGTTATCCTTGCGCATCCTCGACTCATGGTACGTGAGTGTACTCTAATATTCGAACCCTCTAGAGGTTAGTGATCCATCTAGTAGCTAGAGTTCTCATCAGGGGTTTTGGTTTTTGAAAATCGCACAAATTGCCCAAAATACGACATCTATCACTAATAGGCTCGAGCTCTTGACACCAAAAGTTCAAACATTACTCTAGTCAATACCTCAAAACTATTGCAAGTTACTACTACAAAGAGAATAGCAACTTCAACTACCTACTTTCTAGTCAAGACACAAAACTCAGTGCAACAAGCAAACTCTCTAACAAGATAAAATATGCAACCTATAGAAAGTTCAACCTAAGACAAAACAAAAGGTTTAGAATAAAACTAAAGCACAACAACTAAACAGGGCAGCAGCTAAGAAAAGAACAAGAACAACTCACAGCTAAGGAAATAAGCATGCAAATCCTATGAGGAGTTCTAGTTCAAGCCGAGCGTGTTTCTCTCCCACAGAAAAGAAATCTGGGATCTAACTTGTTACTACAGCAAACAAAGCAAAAACAAACCTAAGAAAAGTAAAGAGCGAGATGCTCCAAGCATAGCACATAACGCATGAAGTGATAAAAATATAGTGCAACGAGGGACAAACTGATAATTGTTGATGAAGAAGGGGATGCACGGGGACATCCCCAAGCTTAGACGCTTGAGTCTCCTTGAATATTTATTGGGGGTGCACATGGGCATCCCCAAGCTTGAGAGTTTCACACTCCAGGATCTTCTTTCATCATCTTCCATCGCACACTTGAAAACTCCCGTCATACATAACTCATTGTAAACTGATTAGAGAAGATAGTACCCTATTAAAATAATTTTCCTCTACTGAAAATAAAGATTTACAGGAAGGGATACTGTTTCTCAAGATTCCCAAAAAGTTTTTACAAAGAAAAAGAAAGCTTAAGGTTTGCAAAAGTTAGGAGAGACAAAACGTGGCAGAATCTGTGAAAACTGAACAACATGTAGTAAAGAATTTTATAGTGGTACTTCTGCAACTCAAATCAAAAAACTCAGAACATAAGAAAGTTCCGCAATTGTATAGAGCATGTTGTGTAAAAAATTCAGCTTAAAAAGATTAACTGGTAATTTTCTACGATTTTTTCCGTCACGAGGACAGAATCTGTTTTCTGGACAGCATGTCACAACTTTCACTTCCCTTGTCATATGAGGCTATAATTGGCACAAAGATTGAAACATAAAGATACAATGATGTTGCTACAGTAGTAACAATCATCAAGACCACTAAGAACAGAAGAAAACCAAAAGGAAAACCTAAATTCGTTGTGGGCTGCCTCCCGAAAGCGCTTCTTTAAAGCCATTAGCTAGGCTTAAAGCAAAACATCAAGTTGTATCAATTGAACCATCATCAAGATCATCAAAAAGCTCTTCAATAGTACAACTAGTCTTAAGAGGTTTCTCAAATAAAGGCCGAATAAAAATTCTTCTAGGGATAAAATCAAAAGGAGGAAAATCAATTGGAGTTTCAAAATTAAAGATAGGTATCTCCTCCAAAGTCTTCACTGTTTCAACTCTTTTGGCAATAGGTGTGTCAGCTTTAGCTCGAGGAACCTTAGGGACGTAAACGAACTTGGGTTCCTTTCTTGCCGGAGTTTCATCCTTTTCGGTTTTGATTGACAAAAAGGTATTTCCTAGAGTTTCAATAACTTCCTCAATCTTCGCTATCCTAGAAGACTTCTCATCAAGGGATTTAATAGTCTCCAAAGTTTTGACAATTTTTTGCATGGAGCTATCTAGCCTATTCAAATTCCCTTGAATCTTATGATCCAACTCATTTACTTTATCGATACTTGGCATCTCTAACTCTATTTTTTCAAGTTTTCCCATAATGTGAGCTAGAGTAATGTCCTCCTTAATACTAGCAATGGGGAGACTTCCAACAATATTTTAAATTATATTAAGGGTTTCCCAAACTGGAGCCTCTATAAAGTTCCCATTGATAGCCGTGTATAAAACAAACCTATTCCAAGAAGTAATCCCAACATAAAAAATTCTAAGCAGGATAGTAGTGGATTGCTTCTTGGTGGCCCTTTTTTGAGAATCATTAATTCTATACCAAGCATCTTTCAGACTTTCACCACCTCTCTGAGTAAAGGTAAGTACTTCTGCCTCACCAAAGGCAAAAGGACCAGCCATAGTGGTAACTACTAACAAGGTAACATGTATTTTTGGTATTTTTGACAAGGGACACAAAAGTAAAGACTGAAAGGTAAACTAACAAGACTAAAAAGCAAAGATAAAAGATAGTGTGCAACTCCCCTATCTTGTAGCCTGGAGTCCCCGGCAACGGCGCCAGAAATTGGATTGATACGGTGAGGATAGTTCTCTCATTTCTCGTTGGTTACCCCAAGTGGAAGGTGAGATGTAGCGTAGCAGCAAATTTCCCCCGGTGAAGATACCAAGGTTTGTCTCCAGTAGGACTCGCAGAAATACAAGAAGGTGACAACGGCGCCAGAAATTACTTCAGGCTAACGGTGTAAGAAATTGGGCGGTTGTCAGGATCTGCACACAGAAACAAATAACTTTGCTCCCAACGAGTATAGAGGAGTTGTCAATTCCTCTGGCCTTGCTGTTTACAAAGGATCAACGCAAGAGATAATAGTGCAATTGAAAGTAAGAACTGAAAGTAAATTGAGGGTGTAAACAATGGTGTGAATATGGACCGGGGTACCGTGATGTTCACTAGTGATGTCTCTCTCCCAAAAGACGATAAAAGTGCTAGCGAGGTAAAAAAATCACATCTGGGAAATTGACAGGATTATAAACGCACCGCAATGCTAATTATGCTACAAAAGAAAGGAAGAGGCTCAAAAGCAATGGGCAGTACGCCAAGGTAAGTAGACCGAAATCCATCCGCATCTACTACGAATCATCCACCTTGAGATATCTATCCAGAACATCTCGCTGGTATTAAGTTGCGAATCCCACCCAAAGTGTAAACTCAAAGCAACAGATAACTGCATTAAAAGAACTTTGCGTAAAGTAAACAATCCTTGCACCCGCAGGTACAAGCACCGTTGTTTTATCCCTCGTGGCAACAACACATCCCCTAGTCTCATGTTTCTGTCACTCAAGCTAGACATCAAGGGGCTGAACCCACAATCAAGCATAACGCTCCCTCTTGAAGTTGCAACAAATCACTTGGCCAAAGTAAAATACGGCAACGGAGAACATGCAAGAATTTACTAAAGAACACAAATATAAAAGAGAACCAAATATATTACTCATCACAATCTGAACATAATCTCAGATCCCAGCAAACTCAGCATAGCAACACAGAAAATTACAAAAGTGCCTCGATCATGTGAGGCAGCTCACGAGGTCTCGAAAGTGAAAGCACAAAGAGGGGAGGAGTACATCACATAGCTACTGGTCACGGACCCATGGTCCAAGGGGGACTACTCATGGCACATTCGGGAGGCGTCCATGGCGATGGATGGTCTCCCGGAGGGGTTTCCTCCTTCCGGCAGGGTGCCGGGGCAGCTTCTCCTGGCAGCCCCGATCTTGAAAAGGCGGCGGCGGTTGTACAGAGAGGAGAACGGGAATCGCAGATCGATATTATGGGTTTCCGTCACGGGGGCTAAATATAGGCCAAAGGGGGCATCGAGAGGGGCCAAAGGGCAGCCAGGAGGGTGCCTGGTGCGCCCTAGGGTGGGGATGTGCCAGGGACCCTTCTGGAGTCCCTGTGGTGGCCCTCCCTTCCTTCCTTGGTGATTCCGGAGGCTTCCGGGACGCTTATTTTTTATATAATTTTCCCGAATTTTTGGAGCACTTTTAATGGGCGGAAAACCTGAAATACAAAAACAGCAGAAAACAGGAACTGACAACTAGGTGCACTGAGTTAATAGGTTAGTCCAAATATGCTCAAAAGTGTATGAAAGTTCAAGAAAAACATGGCAAAGTCACACAAAACATGCATGGAGCAAGCAAAAATTATAGATACGTTTGGGACGTATCACATGTTAACTGCCTTCAGAGGAAAACCCATATGCAGGTGTGGAGTATGAATACAAAGTGTTCTTAGTCTGCCTCTAGGACTAACCTGTGTATTATGTATGTCATGTTTTCCTGACACAGGGCATTGAATATGTCGGTAATGCATGGGAGCACATTTTTTCCAGAACAAGGGTGTTGAACCGACCCAATTGTCTGATTTGCTTTGAGATTTCATCATCATTGTATTATGAGTTAAATCATCAGATGAGTTGACATTTGCATGTATCCTTATAGACCATGAGAATGTTAAGTACCTACATACCGGAGGGTGGGTTTTGACTCTGTCCAAACACCACCCGTAACAGGCGTGGCTATAAAGGCTTTGCTCACTCACACTCGAAAGTATTTCTAGGGACTTGATGATTCAAGTTGGGATTTGCTCCTCCTATTTAGGAGAGATATTTTTGGGCCCTCTCGGTATTAGGTATCCACCAACATCCGGCCGGATACTTTGTGAATAGTTCACAAGGGATATGGAATACACGAACGAGAAAAAGAACAAATCCGATATGAGAATAATTGGTATAATGATTAATGAGTTGATCATGTGGATACCTATATAATCTCACCTCATGTTTTGTAAAGTATCGCGAAGCAAAGGGATTGGCATGTCAACCAGAGGTTCACTCGAATTCATATTCGTGTAGGTGCAGGAACCATTACGGGTGTCCATGGCTCCGCTATTGGTTATTGATCCGAGGAAAGTCAGTTTTCGGTTCATGTCCGTATTCTATTGAACCTATGGGGTCACACACTTAAGGGTGGTAGATTTGTTGAGTACTGGAGTGATAGGATCACGAGTATAACACACCGGAAAAAGTTTCGGAGTGATTGAGATTTAGTCGAAGAGAAAACCAAAATGGTTTCGGGGCACCGGTAAAGTACCGGGAAAGGTTTTTTTGAAAACCGGGTAAAACCGAAGGACCGGAAAAGTTTCGGGATGGTCTCAATATGTTTAATATTTATTTATTGCGAATTCCCAAATTGTTTTGGAATTAATAAAATAGATTTAATATCAATGGGGCCCCTCTCACTTGGAAGGCCCAAGTGGGGAGAGAGCACTTGGACCAAGGAGGCCCATGTGGGGAAGGCGCCTAGGAGGAAGCTTCCTCCTAGGGGAGGAAGCTTCCTCCCCCCTTCCTTGGCGCCCCACCAGGTGGAGGGGAACCCTAGGGCGCCCCCTAGGGATGCCCCCTCCTCCAAGGTGGCCTCCCCTCACCTCCCACTATAAATAGATGAGGAGGGGGCACCCCCAAGCACACATAAGTTTGTTCTTTTGCCTCAGGGCTTCCCCTCCTCTCTCTTCTCCATTAGATCTAAACTCCACCTTACGCCGAAGGGCTGCTCCTTCCTCCTCTCTACTCCGGCGGCGCTGAGCTCTGGACGGCGGAGCCCTGGCGGATCTACTACACCGAACGTGTGGATCAACCATAGAGAGATCGTAAGTTCGATCTTCGTTCGAGGGACTTCTAGATCTGTTCGTGGGAAGTCAAACGGATCAGATCTGTTCGAGGGGTTGCGCTACGTCAAACTTCCCCAACTCTCCATCAACTTCTTCCGCTATGAGAGAACTACCGTTGAACGGTTGTTAAGTTAACAAGATCTGATAGAGGCGAAGGTGTCCCGATGTTTCGATGAGATGATGGAGATCGATTTTGGTGGAGTAGACTTTCACGACCCGACTACGAACGTGCGAAGACGTTGCGCCTTAGCAATCGCTAAACCAACTCCGAGAGGTTATTGATCCCGCGGATGCACGATCAACCTGACCACGAAGGTCAATTCCTGCAAGCAATCGAAGAACAAGCAAGAACTAAGAATTGCAATCTGGATATTGCGAATATAAGATGAAAGATTAACAGAAGTTGGGGTTCCAATGCGGTCTTGGCCTGGTCGGACAACACAAACGAAGAACTCGAAGTTGCGGCTATGGCTAACTTAAATCTAATTAAAACCCAAGTCTAAACGACGGCCTAAGGGCTGTATATATGGGGGAACAGAGGGGATTTTTGTGACCCCTTGGAGGTGGGGTCCGAAAACAACCCTAACTCGGTTTCCCCACACATACGGACTCTAAAAACAGCCTATAATGTGGTATTTCGAAATTACATGGGCCCAGCCCAATTTTAAGGTGACGCAGCACCTATAATTGCCCTTGGACGAAAATAATGAAGTGGCATCTCGCGTATTTCGTCCAAGACTTCATGCGCAACTTATGGTGGCTTCAAAGTGCGATAATCACCACTGGAAGCTCCATTGTCCTTTCCCGCGCGCGCACCTTCTTCTCCATGCTTGATCCCGCTCCAATGACCATCCTTCTTGTCCATGCTAGGTCCTTCATTCATAAGCAAAACAAAAGTATCTAATTTAGGCAGCATCATATGTTCATGAACAATAGAAGGATTCGCAAGAAACGAAAGTACCTGATAATTTAGTTGACGTGCGCGTGCTCTAGTAACTGGTCCAGTATGTGTAGTTGGTGAAGATGTGGGTGTAACATTAGTAGAGATGTCCTCATCATCCTCCCCTTCTTGAATTGAAGTCGTCCTCGACGGAAGCTCATCATCTTCTCCCAAATAATGTTTCAAATCTGCAATGTTAAATGTGGGACTAACCCCAAAATCTGCAGGTAGCTCAAGTTTATATGCATTATCATTAATTTTCTGTAAAACCTTAAAGGGACCATCAGCTCGTGGCATTAACTTAGACTTGCGCAAATCAGGAAACCTATCTTTACGTAGATGTAACCAAACAAGATCTCCTGGTTCAAACACAACATGCTTTCTACCCTTATCACCAGCAAGCTTGTATCTAGCATTCATTTTCTCAATGTTTTCTTTAGTTAACTCATGCATTTTTAATATCAATTCAGCACGTTGCTTAGCATCAAAATTAACCTTCTCCGAAGATGGAAGAGGCAGCAAATCAATAGGTGCACGAGGTAGAAAACCATAAACAATCTCAAAAGGGCACATTTTAGTGGTAGAATGAAATGAACGATTATAAGCAAATTCAATATGAGGTAAACATTCTTCCCACATTTTCAAGTTACTCTTTAAAACAGCCCTAAGCATAGTAGACAAAGTCCTATTGACTACTTCAGTTTGTCCATCAGTTTGGGGATGACAAGTAGTACTAAAAAGTAGTTTAGTCCCCAACTTAGCCCATAAGCATCTCCAAAAATGGCTAAGAAACTTAGTATCATGATCCGAGACAATAGTATTGGGCACACCATGTAAGCGAATAATCTCACGAAAGAATAAATCAGCAACATTAGCAGCAGCATCGCTTTTATGACATGGTATAAAATATGCCATCTTAGAAAATCTATCCACGACAACAAATATGCTATGCCTCCCCTTCGTTGTTCGAGGCAAGCCTAAAACAAAATCCATGGATATGTCCTCCCACGGAACACTAGGTACAGGTAAAGGCATGTATAAACCATGAGGATTGAGTCGTGACTTAGCTTTTTGACATGTAGTGCAGCGAGCAACAAAACGCTCAACATCCCGTCTCATCTTTAGCCAAAAGAAATGTGTAGCAAGTACGTCCTCCGTCTTCTTCACACCAAAGTGTCCCATTAATCCTCCTCCATGCGCCTCCTGCAACAACAAAAGACGAATAGAGCTAGCTGGAATGCATAGCTTGTTAGAACGGAACACAAAACCATCATTAAGCACAAACTTGTTCCATGTTCTACCCTCTCTACAATTCTGCAATACATCTTTAAATTCCGCATCATGTACATATTGATCTTTGAGTGTCTCTAAACCGAATATCTTGAAGTCAAGTTGTGAAAGCATAGTATAACGACGAGACAAAGCATCAGCAATAATATTATCTTTCCCCTTCTTGTGTTTAATGACATAAGGGAAAGTCTCAACAAATTCAACCCACTTAGCATGTCTACGATTAAGTTTTGCTTGGCTTCTTATGTGTTTCAAAGATTCATGATCAGAATGTATAACAAATTCTTTGGGCCATAAATAATGTTGCCAAGTTTCTAATGTCCGAACAAGAGCATATAATTCCTTATCATAAGTAGAATAGTTCAGACTAGGCCCACTCAATTTTTCAGAAAAGTATGCAACAGGTTTAGCATCTTGTAATAACACACCTCCCAAACCAATCCCACTAGCATCGCATTCAAGCTCAAAAGTCTTATTAAAATCAGGAAGTTGGAGCAAAGGAGCATGTGTTAACTTATCTTTCAATACCGTGAAGGCTTCTTCCTGTGCGGTACCCCAAGTAAAAGGCACATCCTTGCGTGTAAGCTCATTGAGAGGTGCAGCAATGGTGCTGAAATCTCTCACAAAACGCCTATAGAATCCAGCGAGGCCAAGAAAACTTCTCACTTGTGTGACCGTTTTGGGCTGCGGCCAACTCTCAATCGCCTCGATCTTGGCTTTATCAACTTCAATTCCCTGCGGAGTAACAACATAGCCAAGAAACGATACTCGGTCGGTGCAAAAGGTGCACTTCCCAAGGTTACCAAACAAACGTGCATTACGTAGAGCAATAAAAATAGCACGTAAATGATCCAAATGTTCTTCCAAAGATTTGCTATAAATCAGTATATCATCAAAATAGACTACCACAAATCGTCCAATGAAAGCACGTAAAACCTCGTTCATTAATCTCATGAAAGTGCTAGGTGCATTAGTTAACCCAAAAGGCATGACTAACCACTCATATAATCCAAACTTAGTTTTAAATGCCGTTTTCCATTCATCCCCTAATTTCATGTGAATTTGATGGTATCCACTACGCAAATCAACTTTGGAAAACATGGTAGAGCCACTTAATTCATCAAGCATATCATCTAATCTAGGAATAGGATGACGATAACGAATAGTAATATTATTAATGGCTCTACAATCAACACACATACGCCAAGTTCCATCCTTTTTAGGCACTAATATAACAGGAACAGCACAAGGACTAAGGGATTCACGTATGTAACCTTTGTCGAGTAGCTCTTGGACTTGACGCTGAATCTCCTTCGTCTCCTCCGGATTGGTACGGTATGGCGCACGGTTGGGCAGCGAAGCACCGGGAATTAAGTCAATCTGATGCTCAATCCCTCGAATAGGTGGTAATCCCGGTGGTACGTCTTGTGGAAAGACGTCAATAAACTCCTGCAAAAGGTCAGTGACAACAGGAGGCAAAGAAGGAGGCAATTCCTCAAATGAAAACAAAGCTTCTTTGCACACAAAAGCATAGCACACATATTGACTAACATCCAAATCCGAAATATCAACCTTAGTAGCAAGCAAAGGTGGACTAGTCAATTTAATTTCATTAGAAACAGCAGAAGAAGATTTGCTATTAGTCTTATGTTGTTGCTCAAATTCTTTAGCTGCTATCTCATTCTCACTCTTATTTTTCTCCTGTTTAGCTTTACTAGCTCTAGCAAGATCATCTTTCACAATTTGTTCAGGAGACATAGGAAGTAAAGCAATAGTTTTATCCTGATGAACCAGAGTAAACTGATTTGTCCTACCATGGTGTACAACATTCCTATCAAATTTCCATGGTCTACCAAGTAAAATAGAGCATGCTTGCATGGGTACCACATCACAATCAACATAATCAGCATATGCAGCAATGCTAAAGTGCACACGGACAGAACGCGTTACCTTAATCTTACCACTATTGTTAAACCACTGAATATAGTACGGATGGGGGTGTGGTCTTGTGGTGAGAGAGAGCTTCTCCACCAACTCCATGCTCGCCAAGTTGTTGCAACTCCCTCCGTCAATGATGATGCGAACCGAACGTTCTTTCACCACTCCCTTTGTGTCGAACAAATTATGCCTCTGGTTTTGCTCGGCCTTCGATACCTGCACACTTAACACACGTTGAGCAACCAAACTAGCATATTGATCTGCATCATCAGGAGCCATATACTCTATATCATGAGCATCATCATGGGCACCCTGTTCCTCGTGAGCAATGAGAACTAAAGTCTCCTCATCATAGTCGCTCGCTGACTCATACCCACCATCCGCCGTAATAATCATCACACGCTTGGAGGGACAGTCTTTTGCGAAGTGACCTCCACCTTGGCACCTGCGACATTTAATATCACGATCTCGTGTTTGCCCTGTGGAAGCCATGGATGAAGAAGAACTCGCTGCTGGACCACTCTGTGCACCCTTGAATGGTGGCGCTGGCTGTTTTGAAGGCTCCCTGTAAGAATGAGCGGTTGAAGTAGATGGTGGTGCAGCAGGACGTGTGGATGTAGAAGGTCCACGCGATGTCCATGATGTATTTCGTCCTGCAGAAAAGTTAGGTCTCGTAGCGGCCTGTCGATCCTGCACTTCACGTTCAGCTTTACAAGCAAGATGAAACAAACGAGTAATAGTAGCATAGTCCTTGTATTCTAGAATAGTTTGTATCTCCCTGTTTAAGCCACCTATAAAACGTGCAAACATAGCTTCATTATCCTCTACTAGGCCACATCTAATCAATCCAGTTTGTAATTCTTGATAATATTCCTCTACAGAATTTTTTCCTTGTCTCAAACGCTGTAATTTTTGTAGCAATTCACGTTGATAATAAGGAGGAACCCAGCGAGTAAGCATAGCATATTTTAAAGCAACCCAAGTAGCTGGAATATTATTAGCATGCAATCTACAACGTTCAGACCACCAAATAGATGCAAAACCCGTGAATTCACAAACAGCAGCAGTAACACGTCTATTCTCAGGATATTGTAAACATGTAAAGCGTTGTTCAGTTTCTAACTCCCAAGTAAGATAAGCATCAGGAATATATCTACCCTCAAACGGCTTAAGATTCAATTTAAGTTTAGGCACATGTTCATCATCGCGTACCTGAGGGGGTGGTTGGTGTCGACCGTGGCGAATGTTGGGACGTGGACGCCCAGCTGGCTGCTCATAGGCCGCTTCCTGTTCCACCTCCTCCTCGTAATCACCCTCGTAGTTGTCGTCCTGGCCGACGTCAGAAGCAGCAGCAGTAGCAGCAACTGCAGCAGCCGCAGGAGCACCAGCAGCTTGTCTGCCCGGAAACAGAATACGTCGTGCACGTCGTGGTGGCGGTGGCTGTGCTGGAGCGGACGCAGGCTGTGCAGGTAGGCGTGCGAGCAACTCAGTAAACTTGGCGTCGAGCTTGGTGTCGATCATCTTCTCCACACCATCAATCGCCTCTGTAAATCTGTTCTCGATGTCATTCACCTGTTCAGACATCATTTGTGCAAATTTATCATGTAACGCTTTGTTTGTCATATATCTCCCAATCGGGTGCATCCCGCGCCACTTCATCATGGGATCCTGGCATGGTTAGCAGAAATAGAAAACACACAGGAATATGATCCTACTTCAACTAATGGGATGTGGGGTGGTGGAAAGCACAAATCCGTCAAGCTTTTCTTTCGTTCTTACCGATTCTTACCTAGCAGCAGGTGGTGATGTACAACCAACGGCTCAAAACTCTCAGAGATGTGGTAGAGCGATGGCCAGGAGGTGTCAACCGCACGAAGTAGAATATATGTGGAGCTGTAGGTAGGCTTGACCAATATGGTAGCAAAAAGCTCAAACGTAATCAAAACAGAGATGCAAAGATGAATAAACACTCAACGTCGGTACTGTGCTGATCCTAGGCTAGACCGTACTAGAGACGCGAGCCTAAAACACCAACGAAAGCACGGCGCGGCACGTAATCAACTGAGAAGCACACTCTGAATTTTTTTTTCTCTTCTTTTTTTTTTTTTTTGCTTTTTTTTTGCGATGCGGGACTGCGGTGGCTGAAAAAGTGCGAAAAAAAACACTATGGTGGCGAACGTCTCAAAATGAGTTTCTGGACCTAAGGAACGTATGGGCACGAAATTTTTTTACCCCCGAAATTTTTGGCCTAAAAACTGCTCCGGAAAGCGTGCCAGACTCTTTTTTTTTTTTGCAAATCACCCCCCTTCTCTGTACGGAAAAAGTTTGATGAAAACCGACTCTAACAACTGAAAACTAATCTGGCTACAGAGAGATCAGGAAACGTACTGATGGTGGAACTCAACTCGGACTCGTGAGACGTGGTGGTGTATATGGACTCTGCTTGGCGGAACGTGGTGGTGTATCTGGACTCGGATTAGCGGAACGTGGTAGGATGACTACTTGTGCGGCGGCGACGTGGCAAACTGTGATCAGAACTCGAAACTCTAAGGGAACTAGACGCTAAGATCAGCAACTTGACACAACGATGCAACCGTAAATTCAACAAAGCAAGTACTGAAAAGAAAACTGGACAAAGGCTAGGACTGTCTTGGGACGTGATGATCTAACCCTAATTTTTTTTTGTTGGCTTTTTCGTGGACTGTAGGTATGAAGAACAGAACCAATCTAGACTATGAAAACTGGTAAATCTCACCGAGCAACCTGGAAATCTGATACCACTTGATAGAGGCGAAGGTGTCCCGATGTTTCGATGAGATGATGGAGATCGATTTTGGTGGAGTAGACTTTCACGACCCGACTACGAACGTGCGAAGACGTTGCGCCTTAGCAATCGCTAAACCAACTCCGAGAGGTTATTGATCCCGCGGATGCACGATCAACCTGACCACGAAGGTCAATTCCTGCAAGCAATCGAAGAACAAGCAAGAACTAAGAATTGCAATCTGGATATTGCGAATATAAGATGAAAGATTAACAGAAGTTGGGGTTCCAATGCGGTCTTGGCCTGGTCGGACGACACAAACGAAGAACTCGAAGTTGCGGCTATGGCTAACTTAAATCTAATTAAAACCCAAGTCTAAACGACGGCCTAAGGGCTGTATATATGGGGGAACAGAGGGGATTTTCGTGACCCCTTGGAGGTGGGGTCCGAAAACAACCCTAACTCGGTTTCCCCACACATACGGACTCTAAAAACAGCCTATAATGTGGTATTTCGAAATTACATGGGCCCAGCCCAATTTTAAGGTGACGCAGCACCTATAATTGCCCTTGGACGAAAATAATGAAGTGGCATCTCGCGTATTTCGTCCAAGACTTCATGCGCAACTTATGGTGGCTTCAAAGTGCGATAATCACCACTGGAAGCTCCATTGTCCTTTCCCGCGCGCGCACCTTCTTCTCCATGCTTGATCCCGCTCCAATGACCATCCTTCTTGTCCATGCTAGGTCCTTCATTCATAAGCAAAACAAAAGTATCTAATTTAGGCAGCATCATATGTTCATGAACAATAGAAGGATTCGCAAGAAACGAAAGTACCTGATAATTTAGTTGACGTGCGCGTGCTCTAGTAACTGGTCCAGTATGTGTAGTTGGTGAAGATGTGGGTGTAACATTAGTAGAGATGTCCTCATCAAGATCGCTACCATTGTTTGCATCTATCTAGATTCAATCTTGGGACTTGGTTTCGTAGTGCTGTTTTTTTTGTTTTCTACTCCGAATCCCAACAGGTCGATTGTACATGCTTTAAATAATGGAAAATTTCAGAATCTTGCACCATATTTCTTCTGATAAAATGAAAAAGTGCGGTAACACACATCATCATCGATGTAAAAATCTTGAAAACAAAAAATAAATTGTCTTACTAGCAAATCTTAAAACAACTCAAAAAACAAGTTTTTGCTTCACTTTATATATAAAGCAACAACCACAATATGCATACCCGTACCATACATTACAATATTAGCTGAGGCCACAACACTACAAACCTGATACATGAGCGATGTAAGGGCAACTCCAATGCGCTGACGCATTTGTCCGTTTTCTGTCTGATTTCGTTCGTTTACTTCGGCGCGGACAAAAATCGCGGCCCAATGCGTTGGCGCAAACGGACGCCTGTGACGCCCCCAAAATCAAGTCGTATACAGTAATCATACACGCAAGGTACACGATCGAGATCAGGGGCTCACGGTAAGATATCACAACACAACTCTACAAATAAAATAATACAGGTTGTTTAATACAAACCAGGGGCCACGAGGCTCGAATACAACAGCTCGAGAGCACAAAGTCAGCGGAAGCAATAGTATGTGAGTACAGACACAAGGATACAAGGTTGCCTTAAGAAGGCTAGCACAAATATCAACAACGATAAAAAAGAAGAGGCCTCCTGCCTGATGACCTCCAAACTACTCCTGGTCATCGAGGATCTCCATGTCGTAGAAGGCACCGGAGATCTTCACGTTGCGGTGGTCGGCATCTGGGATCTCCTGCTCCTAGACTCCAAGGCTCCAACGTCGACTGCAGCAGCCGATCAGGCAAAACAGAAAGGGGGAAATAAAGCAAGGGTGAGTATCTAGCATACCCGTGAGTCTTACGTCCGCTACTAAGCATTTATGCATTTGTATCAAATGGAAAGGGGATGTTGTATATAGTGGACTGAATGGCAGAAAACCAGAATAAGGGTGAGAAGCTAGACCTATCTAAGACTAGCATCTTCCGACGAGCCTTGCAGCATGAGAAGAGAATAGCCAACAGTTCAATAGCATGAATGTAATAACAATGCAACAGAAGTTACTGCAGCATTGTATAATAGTAAGTTGTAATAATTAATAAATAAAAATTCCTCCGAGTTCCCTTCCTCGACTCCCTGCGAGGAAAAGAAACCGGAACCAACAGTTAATAGTAGTAGTTTTTAGTAGTAGGCTCTGGCTTCAGCATAAAGCGTCTTGTTAACGTGGACGCGACTATTTGAATAGATTAATCTTCCCTGCAGGGGTGCACTGGTGTCATACTACACGCTCAGATCTCCAGGGTGGCGTACACCTTGTTAGGGAACACCCCACCGAGGCTACATCCCTAAGGGAAAGGGGTTCATGGGCCTATCACCCCTCGCTCTCCGGGTCCTTGCGAGGACGGTGAATTCCAGCGCCATCGGCGCGATCCGACCGTGCCGCAATGCTGAACTGGACGTCTTTCAGAGCTTTCGAACGAGACCACAATGCGGAGGGACCACACCGTAATCCCACGTGGAGGTAGTGCGTACAAGCCAAAAGGCTACTCAAGTCATCCACCTGAACCGTTAAGAATTTTATTATTATCTGTCGGGACAACCGTTATCGTTTCCCCTTTCTGGGTGAGTCGTGGACAACGACAGCAGCCAGGACCACCAGTATATCGGTGCCTGCCCTGTCGTCCCACCAACTCTTGCGGTTACCAACAAGGTAAACCGTCTCCTTACCTTATCTCGCGTGTGCTCTTGGAAGAGCTCGACTTTCGTACTACAGGGTATCTCATGGCCAACGAGCAAGGACCATGCCCACAATGGTATCCTCCTGTCCTGCCGTCCGGATACAATCCCTGCGCGGGCACCGTTGGGTCACCCGACTACTTACCTTGAAGAACACCAGTTGATTCGAGTGCCTACCATCAAGTGAAACCAGGAGGAATCACCCTCGATGGTACACTTGAAGAGGTTCGACCGAGACATCAGCGGAATGAACTAAAGAGGAGTATCCTCGTATCATCCCGGTGATGCTACACTACCGAGCCGGCGACGAGGGTGAAATACGAGTCCATCCACTCGTCAGTCAAACTTGAAGCAACTCGGAGAGTCTCGCCGTTGTAGGTTCCCTATGGCGTCTGCATTGATCCGTACCTGTTGCAGTTAATATTTTTTAATCCGCGTTCACTCACCAGAGTGATCACGGCCCGCTATTCTAAACCTAGCTAACAATGCGCAAGGTTTACTACTGAATATTATATATGTTTATAAGGCAACATAGGACAAGGAAAGGTACATCAAGGGGGCGACAATGACAGGCTATGCAATTGAATATGTAAGCAACGTAGCAACAACAGTAACAATGCCTAGTGCGAGAAAAGTACAAAAAGATAGGCGATATCTTGGGAAGGAAAATGGCTCTGCTTGCCTGGAAGCTCGACGGTAGGGGTACGGTCGTCGTCGATGTAGTCGATCACAGGGGCATCAACAACGGACGTCAGGATTACCGGACAATACGATAGGGGGGAGAAACAATAAATACACGCAATAATAGTTACAAATTCAAGACATGGCAAACACATTGTTGGCGGTGTTCTAACGCAGTGTTAAGCAATTTTAGGCGGAGCGGGAATTTATCCGGGGATGTCTCATCAGTACCGGTGGATTACGGAACAGATGATCTGGAGGGGGAAGGTTCCGTGTCTGCAGTGTTAGAGACATCTGACTGACATGTGGATAGTGTATCTGTGTTCGTTGATCCATTCTGAACAACTTTCATGTTCAAAATATTTGCATCCGAAAAGTTTTACCGGCTCCGGTCGTTTGTCAGACAGAAGAACCAGAGGGGGAATGTTCCGTGTTCGGTATGTTAGAGGGGTGTGGTGGGTACACGGGTAGCGTATTCGTATTCGTGGCATTTTCTGATCAAGTTTCATATATAAAATATTTTCATTTGATATACGGATTAAAAGATATTAATATTTGAAGTTTAAATCATTTTCTAGCAATTTCTGGATTTATTATATTAATCAAATCAACATTATCCAAAATAGTTCTGTTGACTGGTCAACCTGACATGTGGGGCCAACCTATAAGGTTGACTGCTCAATTGACCAACGGGTCACACATGTCATACACAATACACTAATAAATCAATTAATTTATCTAATTATCCCAGAGGGCCCACTTGTCATTCTCTGTTTGCTTTATGGTTTCCTTTTATTTAATCTAATAACAAGTGGGACCCAGGTGTCATAGAGACATCTACCTAACAGTTTTCTATTTTACTTTAAACAAATAGTTAACTTGGTGGGGCCCATATGTAAGTCACATGAGTATTTAATCTAACAGCTTTTCTTTTTTTAAGCTAATCAAATGGCCTTGGGCCCACATGTCAACTGCCCAGGGGGTGGTTAATCCCCTGACCATTGCACGCCTACACGCCGGCCATCCACGGCCATGGCCGGCGGCAGCAAGCAGCAGCGGTCGGAGGTGGGCAGCAAGGTGCGCCCGCGCGCGGGGGCTGGGCGCGTTTCTTCCATATAGCACGCAGGGGGCGTGGCCAAGGTCGGCTGGCTAGCAGCCGTGCGCAGGGAGAGCCGTCACAGCTCGGGCTTCGGCCATGGTGTCCGTGCTCGAAGACGTTGGCCAGAGAGACCAAATTGACGGGGAAGAAGGGTGGTTCGGAGGTGGAGCTCAAGATGGGGGTGCAGGGGGTGGCAGCGGGCACGGGGAAGCTACAGATTCGACGTATCGACGACAATGGCGCGGCGGCCGTGGCGGGCGGAGGCGGCGGGATAACGAGCGCACGGGGCGTGGAAACTCGATTCCGGGCGCAAGAAGACGAAGTCGTGCGTGTGGGAACTCCTGGACACCTTGCAACAGAGAGAGGCGGTCGTTGGCCGCAACAACGGCGGTGGCGCGACCACGGCAGTGCCCGGTGCCACACGTTGAGAGGAGGGAAGGAGCGTGGGGAGGGGGAGAGGAGTGAGCAGGGGGGTCAAGAGGGGCAGGTGGTCGGCCTTATCATCTAGGGGGGCACAAGAGGGAGGTGCCCGACCGCGGTTTCTATGGCCAGGGCTGTGCCACGGCACGGTGGCAGGTGGGGAGGGGACGGGGGCAGGTGGGAGGAGGAGGAGAGAAGGGGTGGGCCGGTTGGGCTTTGCCCCCCGGCGTAGGATAACAATTTTTCTATTTATTTTTCTTTTTCTGTTTTTTGTTATTTTACAAAATTGGTTCCACAATTTTTAGACAAAGTTTTATTTTCCACTTTTATTTAATTCCAAGGGGCAAATTTAATATCCAACCATTATGGGTTTCACTATTTATTATTGAATTGGGATCTTTCAAAATGCCAAGAATAATATGTCCAATTATTTGCAAAGGTTTTATCTCGACTTGCCTTTTGAAAAGGACTTGGAGTGGAATTATTTCCTAATGCAATTTTTTTAATGAGGGTGATCCTAATGATAAGGCATTTAACAAGGTGATCACGGTTGAATTACTGTTGCCTGATTATCGGGGTGTTACAACGCCTGTCCGTTTTCTTGTCCATCCTGACCCATTCTCGGCTCAAATTTAGGGCAAGTTTGCGTCGACGCGAACACGCGCGAGCTCCCGCCCTTGTCCTCCCATGGCCTACTTGCCGGCCACACACAGCGCCACATTTTCCTCTATTCTCTCCCAAAGCTTCCCGCGCTCTTTCATGGAGACCGAGCCAAATCTCAACGCCAGCACCGGCGCCGCCCTCTTCGTGCCAACCGTCCCACCGCGATCGCTCGAAGAAATCCAAGAAGGAGGTGACGGCGGCGGAGGCGACGCGGAGCAGGGCCTTGGAGTCGGCCAAAAGAGCCGTCCGTCGTAAAAACGCGGCCGCCGCGAAAGCCATGGCCGCGCAAGCCAAGGAAGACGCCATGGAGCACGAGAAGGACGTCATCGCGCAAAATGCGGCGGCGCGAGCTCTATACATGGCGGGGGTACGTCTACGACCCTGCAATCGTGGCCGCGGCCGCTGTAGCCATGACCGTCAGGAGCGGCACGGGGTCATCCCAGCGCCCGCGCACATCCGCGACCACGCCGGTGGCGTCCAACTTGTTGACCACGCCGCATGACACGTCATCGGAGGTGATGATGCATGCGCCGACAATGATGATGCCCCCTCCAATATGCACCATCGACGCCGACCTCAACGCCGAGCCCGTTGGCGACGAGGGCAGTGGATCCAAGGCGGGGAGGAAGCGCCCGAAGACAAACGTGAGGCGACAATACTTGCTTTGCAAGAAACCTTGAAAGGTTTAGTCACGAGCAAGGTGGCGAGAGAAGACAAGATGCACCAAGGGCGTGTTTGGTTGCCTGGGCAGTTTCAAGCTGCATCGCATAGGGCAACCAGGTTGAGCATGGCCAGGCTTAGTTGTTGCAAAAACTAGATGATACCTCGCGCGTTGCTGCGGGAACTATTAAGAAATAATTTGATGTTCTAAAACATGTGATTTTTTTATGAAACATAGTATAATCTAATTATAAATTCTTTTTTGAAAGAAATATTGTTTAAAGTAAAAAATCTAAGAAATTTTGATGAAAAATCCAAAATGAGTTTGATTTTTGTTTGGTTAATTTAGTTATTTTACAATATATAAAAAATAAAATGCGATGTAACTCATAATTTGATTTTCTATTTAATAAGTTGCTTGTAAATTACGGAGTTTAGTGCATAATTTGTATGTATTTGTGATAGGTTGCATGCACATGCAAAGTTAATGGGAGCATGTGCATGAAGAGTTAATGAAAAAGTTTTATATGGTGGACCTACTTGATGATGTGGATAGCTTGCATGTCAAAATAAATAGGTTAGTGGGGATGAACTATTTATGTATTATAGATTATAGATAACTTGAGATGAGTGTTTGGTACACTTGCATGATATGGCTGCATGAGTACAAGAAAAAAGGCCAGCGGCTGGGCACTTCCTCCTGATCAGGAGATAGCCCACGACCAGGAGCTCAGGGATGCCAGAGCCTGCTTGCCTGTGGACGCCAGGGACGCCTGAGACACCCTGGACCGCGAGAGACGAAGGTGAGAGGGCTGGCGCATGTCTCCGTCAGTGCTTCGTCACGCTCTGGAGAGCCTGTGGTCCGGCTCCTCCCCATCTCGCCGGATCCGCCCCGATCTCCTCCCCATCTCGCCGGATCCGCCCGATCTCGCTAGATGCGGGGCGAGGGTGGCGACGGGCGACATCGGCGAAGGGCGACGGCGGGGAATGGCGACGGGCGACGGACGTCGGCGGCGAAGGGCGACGGCGGGGAATGGCGAGGGCGTCGGCGGCGAAGGGCGACGGGCGAGGCGGCGACGAGCGCTCGAACGCCAGGGGCGATGGGAGAGAGCAGGTGCGGCTCCCGTCTACGCTCCGTTCCTGCGTTCCTCTCAGCCTGACTGAGCGGGCCTCTTTTGCATCAATCGGTCCAGGCTGAGGACGCGGTGCAGATAACCAATCACCTTAAATTTGCACAGCGGGTGCGAACCAGATGCGGGCCAGTTATCCAAACACGCCCAAGAGAAGGAAGACCGAATGAAGGCGAAGCAAGTGAAGCTCGCGATGATGACGAAGCAAATGGAAATTATGAATGTCGACTTGAACAACATATCTTCAAGGAAGTGTTCATGGTTTGAGAAGATGCAAAAATGAGATGCTTGCTTCGGATGATTAATCGGAGACGCCAAATGGGATGGGCGTGATCATTTCTTTGGTTGGCGCTGGTATATGTAGCCAGCTTTGAACTTGTGGCGCAAACTATGTATTTTTTGTTGCCAGCAAGTGCCCTGGCATGACGCGTTTACATTGTCGCTGACATAAAATAAAATATCTGCTTCTGTTGGCACGGACGAAATGTGTCTCCGTGTTGGTCGACGCGTCCAGGAAGACACGGATACGCGCGAACAACTGTCCGCGCGGCGACGCAAACGGACATAAATCGAACAAATCGCGCGTGCGTTGAAATTGCCCAAATAATCTCGAAAAGGGGAAATAAATTGTCTTACTAGCAAATCTTAAAACAACTTATCAGTTTTCCCGCTGAAAAGGGGCACGGCCCTGCTCCTGGCGCAACGCGCTAATCGCGAAATGAAGCTCGTGATTGCGATTTTGCTCACGGGAGTGTAGCCGGGATCGTTGCACGAGGGCTCCTTGGATCTCCCAGCGCCGCTCGGGATGGATTCCGCGGCGGAGCGAGGAACTCGGAGCGTTGGGGCAGGGCGAGGTCCTCAGCCTCACGCGTGGCGGGGCTTCCCCGCCTGTTCGTCCGCCCCCCACACGAGACACGCCTCTTCGCCCGAGCCGCCCCTAGTTCCCTCCCACTAGCAACGCCAAGGAGCTCTTCCTCGCAGGCATCCTCCTCTCCCTCCCCGCCGCTGGATTGGCCTGGAGTGAAGTGGAGATCCATCGGGGCGGCGCGATTCCTTTTGTTGGTGAGGATGCCCTAACTCCGCTTGGGTTGTTTGTTCGTTTTCCTTGCCGCCAACAATCGAATCCGACCAGATCTCCGCTCCTTGTGATCGGTCTCAGTTTGCCCCGATTCTGTTGATCCACGGTTAATAATTCATATATGAACCACTGCTACTAGAGCCGTTTTTTTTTCAGACTAGGTGCTCAACTGTTTTAAGCCTTGTGTGTTGGACCATGTTTTAGCCTTGGGTGATCCTTCTGTAATTTTTGTTCATTCAGTTGAGTATGCGGTGGACTATTGATTCAGTTGAGTATGCCGTGGATTAGACTGGAGAGAAGAACCCCCCACTAGAAATGCAGTTTACCCCCATGAAAGATTTTGCATCAGTTATTACTTATTATTCACCATTTGTTACAAGAATTAAAAAGAGAGGTGATTATTGCAGGAACTGAAAACAGCTGCATGGCGGGGGTCCAGAAACAGCAATATGAAGAATTCTTTGGTGGGTTTTTCTTTGATGAAGATGTGTTAAGGTACTACCATCCTAGTATAGCATTGCTAAAGTATTTACTGTTTATCAAAGGCTTTGGGCTCGGTGGAGCAATGCCATTAGCTTACAAAATGCATGCTTATAAGGGAAGTATAGGACACCATGTTTTTTTCCCTGTTACCTTAGTTAAACATATTTACTGTAGTTAGAGTGTGACATTGCTTGTTTGTGCGAGAGAAGATTACTTTCTGCAGTCATCGATTCTTCATTGTTGGTTATTTTCTGGAATATTCTGACAGCAATGATATATCATTGGATGACCTGGACAAGGAACTCGACGAGCACAAGAACTATGATGTGAGTCTAAAGCCCACTGATCGCCATTCTCCATTTCCATATAACAGTGGTCTGAATTAACTGTTCTTACCATTGGAGTGTTGCACTTTAACGACTTTTAGCTATTAATGACTGCACAATTTGCCTCTTTGACTTGATGAAGTACTGATTGCATTATCTTTATTTTTTATTAATGGTTTTAACATGCATGCTATATTTTACGACCAAATGTTAGTTATCCAATTCTCCTACCATTCTGAAAGATGTCTGTCATTCTTTTTTTTCAAAAATAAAAAAACAAACAGTTACTGAAATAAATGAGATCTAGGCTATGTGCGATTAATTATCTTCCACCGCTACATACACCCCCAGATTCTTAGAAACACGATCTTTCTTTTCTCATGCGATAATATCAAGGGTCATATGCTTCTCTGTGTTGTTTTCCAGGTACTAATAAGTATTCTAGCCAACGGTGAAAAACAGCGAGACATGGCAACCATGGTGGAAGGCAACCTAGGCCATATTGAACAGGATCTGATTCAAGTACGTGTTTCTGCAAGCTTAAGCTATCTCATCAATCTGCTGATAAAACTATACGCACAGTTGCGGCACACGTGTGTCTTCCAAAGCGTTGGATATTGGATTATTGTATGCTACCGACTGTTTCTCTAGAATAGAAAGATTCTACATTTCTTTGATGGAGCTATATTCCATGGAAAGGAAAATGAATTTGAATAATTCAATGGTTATGTCAGCAAACTGACGAGTAAGGATTCAAGACAAATATTATTTCTAATGATATGATTCTAGCCAATTTTTCTTTCAGCAGAGCAATGATTAAAGTATTAAACTTTTTTTGAGTCTTTGTTGTCATGTTTGCTTGCTATATGGTACAAGCTAAATCTATATTTATTCCCAGCTTCATTTACCCATATATTGCTTTGAATTTTAAAACATTGGACTGCTGTCTCATCTGTTAAAAAAGACTCATCTACTGATAACTCTTATGTTACTCAACAACTCAATTCAAAGCTCTACCAGGTAGACATGGACATGGCAAAAGTCACAAATCAGTAGTGATAGGAAGTTTTTTACAACAGACCTAGGGAAGTAGGATTTATAATTAGTGCTAGTGCTTAGACATGGCATGGTACCATTTTTTAGAAGGTATTGATTCTGGTACTTGTAACGCCCCGACACATCTACCGGTTCCCGACCGTTATGCCTGGCGGGATCTAGACTGGCCCCACAAACCAACACTAGTCTTTCCTACGCACTTTGTCCTCACTCGTGCACACTTGGGATCAACTTCCTAGTCGTTCACCCATCCTCAAATTGCTCTAGGTCAAGCACACTTAACTTTGAGGTTCCTTGCGAACGAGATTCCGTAAAAGAAGGAATTCTTTGTTCATATGAGTAGTCTATCATTCCTATTAAGCCAGGATGTCGGATACTTATAGTCTGGAGTCTGGTCCATGTGTTGTGCATATATTTTTCCAACTTTAACGTGGTTCCTATAATGTATGAAATAACCAAGGAAAGGTCTCTTGCATAGTTTCTTAATCTTCAACATAACTGCGCTGTGATGTTTTACATATTTCAATCCATTCGTTTTGAAACTTTTACATACGAAATTGCATGGAAATATCTAGATGTTAAGAGGATCTTTCTTCATGTCTACAGGATTATATAAAAGATAATGACAGCCTAGTTCTGTTGCATGATCAGATTCATGACTGTGACATTGTTTTATCTCAAATAGGATCACTTCTTAGTGGATTTCAGGTATATTCTTGACTACCTGTTTAGTATATGTAGGGTCCTAATTTATTTGATAACCTTTCTGTTGCAGTAGTTTAGCCTTTTCTCTGAGAGAAAATATATATGGTTTTGATGTTATAAGCAAAATGTTGAGATTTCACACACGTCAATATGTAAAGTCTGGGGAAAATATATATGGTTTTGATGTTATAAGCAATATGTAAATGGTGCCACTGCTTATTTGAATGTTCAATTTTCATTTTTTCTTAAACTGATAGGCCGTCAGTTTTTTTAGACGTCAGAATTTATTTGACCATACACGAGACGTGTTACGTGTCAAAGTAGCCCACTGTGCACCTGAACTCTATGTTGCTTAGGTAGGGCAAGCAAGCGTTGTAAATTCAGTACTACCAGGATTGAGTGTGTGTGTGTGTGCATGGGTGGGGTGGGGGTACAAATAAAGAAATATGGGAGATAGAGAATAATGCATAGTACAATATGAATATGTCTCAATTAAGTCTCAGATTCATTTTCCTGCCCATGATTGATCACGCTGTCACATGGTGGGTACTTTCTGTTTGGTAATACATTACATTGGCTCAATATATTGATTGATGCTCAACAAATGCGGTTATCATTGTTCTTCATGCCTTGTAGATTGCTGGTCCGTGGCCTTGCCATGCTGCACGACTTGCAATCAAGCCTTCTCCGTTCTGGTTGCCACTCATTCAATGCCTCATGGTAAGGAGAGGAAAGGGAAAACAATGATAGAGCAAGAGGAGGTCCAAGGGGAGGAAATGCATATAGAACTCGCTAACCCAGTGTTAGGCGTACGATTGCCCATTCTAATTAACACTCTTACCATCAGTCCCACTTATATTGCAGAAAATGGTTGTGGTTGCTGTCGCCTACCACATTTGTGGGATCTGAGAAGTTCATTCTCTCATGGTCCTTTGCCATTATACTAGGCATCGGCTGTCATGCACTCTTTGCCATCTAGTTGCCACTCTTTCAGTACGTTTGGAGTTGGGAGCAGATGTCACTGAACTCAGAATGAGCAATCACTAGTGGAAGAAGGCTGAATGTGGGGAATCTTGCTGACTGGCTTTGGGTTGGTTTGATTCTTGATCGCACAGTGCAGGAATGCAGGATAAATGGAGTGTCATTGCCATGCTACCAGCCGATTAGACCATAACCGTTGTAATCTCACAAAGCACTGAAGTTTGAAAGCATGAGAAAGTGAGACAGCGCTTATTATTGATGTGGCACTAGCGAGGCAGTGCTAGCAAAGGACAGTATCACACGATAACTGTTGCTACCTGTCAGCACTGCCCCTGATCTTACATCCTTTCCCTCACGCAGTTGTTGGCTTGAAACGGCGACTGGAGGGGGAGGAACCCTAGCATTAACAAAGTAGACCTGAAATGGAGAGGGTGGGAGAGGTTTGGGTGGCCATATCTGACGGGGAAGAGTGTGCTCCCTACAACTTGTACTTTTGTGATACAATGTGCAAATAGATTACTCTAACAGTAGCTCCCAGCTTCCCACACAACTAGCTTGTGACCAGAATCATATTACTGAAATTACATGTTGTCACATGCCAGGTTCACATTGGTTCTATAAGCTCGGAACTTAGAAGTCTCCACGAGAGATCCTTGGACTTGGGTGTGAGGCTGAAGAACCGGAAGGTAAGGACAATCCTGTTAGGCTTTTACTGAGATGTGATAATGTTATATAGGTACATAAATTCTTTACTTTCACAAAATAGTTTACGAGTAACATGATTTACTCTGAAGTTTAATTTTGGTGTTATACAAAATTGAATGGTAAAATTTTAATTGGCAGCAGTAGCATATTTGATGCACTGATAATGTTTACGTTAATGATTCAGTAAATATTAATGGGCTGATACGGGAGATTTTATACTGTACAGTTGGCTGAGACAAAGCTTGCAGCATTTGTCGAAGAAATTGTCGCTCCTCCTGGTCTGGTGAATGTTATAATTGATGGAGAGGTAAGCACCTAACAATAACTCTGCAATTTGATGCATTTTTTCCCCAGTATGATAGGTTACTTTTGAGTTCTTTTGTTCCACACTGCAAGTCTTGATGGTTTTTAGTAGCTAGGAGTCAGTGACTTCAGTATTTTTGTCTTCATGCACATCAGCACACATAGATGAAGTATATGTGCATCAGTGCATGTGATAAACAGTTCCTGTACTATTTACTCTGTAGGTTAATGTGCTGTCTAATATTGTTTGTCGTTTTAGTTAGACATGAAGGATGAAGTGCACTAAAAATATTGATTTCCAAATCCAGTATATCTTATTCTTATCTTGTTCTCAGTTTCTATCAAATTATTGGCATTCATATGGATTTTTGTTTTGGCTTGCTCATCTATTTTGTCCCATTAGATGAGTAAGGAATGCCAAGCTGTGCAGAAAGTTGTGATCTCGTGGATCCCGAGACATACATCGTTTCTTACTGCAGTGAAAATGTCTAGACAACATGGTTGAAGGGGGGTTAGGTAGACATACGTTGGGATGAGTGAACTAGAGGATCGAATGATAGCATACAGCGATTTGTTTCTTACTGCTTGGGTCAAAAGAAGATGAGCTTTCTCATATGCTCGATGCTTAGGTCTCGACCTTTCCTAACATGACTCAACTCATTGATCTTTCTAGTACAACTGGACTCCCTAATATATCTTTCCCTACATGTCTGTATTTCTGGACTATCCGAATCCTGTTCTTTCCCGATTCTCCTTCTATTCCTGCGTGTCCAACTTGGCTCTGTAGCTCCAACACAACCTATCCAATCTGCTGATGCTGCTATCCTCGTCCAATACGTGAAAAACGTTGCACCCCTCCCGGACACGCAGATTGTCCTTAAGCTGCCTTCCAATATCACATACTTTCACTGCAAAATTGTATCCTGGTAATCCGGTATCCTTTTGAAGACTTAGCAGGAGTTCTTGTGTATGTTTTGGTTAATGCATTTTAGTGGCAATCTTTTCGTAATTGTTGGCCATTATTAGCTGATTTTCTGTGTGGTAGTCAGATTTTAAGGTTAGATTGTGGAAGCTGAACTGTGTTGCGCTGAACTTACTCTATAATCTGCTGTAAAAAAATATGCACAAAAGTAGGAAAAGTTGGTTATTTAAATGGTAAACGGGATCATCATAATCTACCACAATGCCCCGTTTGCCAACCAGCTTTTGCCTGTTTTACTGTTTTGCGAATCAACCCTTTCCTGCTTCCGTACCTTCTACAGCTGATTATAAATAAGTCAGCACATCATATTTCAGCAACCACAAACTGGGCCTAAGTTGCCAATTCCAATGTTTTCTTTATGCACTAAAAGTTATGTTGAACATATCTGTAAGAAGCTCTATGAGCTTTCTATAGATGTGGTTGATAGGAACCGGGGTCCTACCAGGGCGTGATCTCAAGTTATAGGGTTGGAAGGAGGGCTGGCAAGGTTGCGGGTGGGGACGCTGGGGCGCCGTGATCGCGCGAGAAGGAAGGAGGCGCAGGGGGCGGCTAGGGTTTGGGGTCTCGGCTCCTGAGGGAAGCCGATCAATTGTGATTGCTCATTGCTTAGTCCAAAAACGGGTCCGTACATGAGTTTATATAATCTGCCTATGAGCTAATAAAATAACAAGATAAGTTGGGCGCTCGAAGCTCGTTGAGGACAATGACCACGTGTTGCAGGTGCTCCGCCCACGACGAGCTTCAAATGAGGACGTCGTCGAAGAAAACGAGCACAAACCACCGCAAGTAGGGGCGGAGGACGTCGTTCATCAAGGTCTGAAATGTTGCCGAGGCATTGGAGAGGCCGAAAGGCATCACCAAGAACTCGAAGTGGCCATGATGTGTGCGGAAGGCCGTTTTAGCGACGTCGTCCGGGTGCGTCCGCACCTGGTGATAACCCGAGCGGAGGTCGAGCTTGGTGAAGAAACGGGCCCCGCGTAGCTCGTCCAGGAGTTCGTCAACGACGGCTATGGGAAAGTTGTCCTTGGACGTCTTGGTGTTAAGAGCACGGTAGTCCATACAGAAGCGCCACGAGCCGTCGTCCTTGCGAAAGAGGAGCACCGGCGCCGAGAACGACGAGGTAGTAGGCCTGATGATGCCTTGGACGAGCATGGTCGCGCACTGTTGCTCTAGCTCGTCCTTCTGCAGCTGGGGTTAGCGGTACGGGCGCACGGCGACGGGGGCCGTGCCCGGTAGCAGGTGGATGCGGTGATCGTAGGTGCGGGCTGGTGGAAGGCCTCGTGGCTCGTCAAAGAGGGCGTTGTGCTGCTGCAAAAGGAGATCCAACAAGGGATGCTCGGGGTTGATGGTGGCCGCCGTCACCTGGGGCTGGGGCAGCGCCGCCTACGCCCTCCCACCGGACGCGCGTCCCATGCGCCAAAAAATCATCGTCATGACGTCGAAGTCCCAAAGGATGGGATCCAGGGTCCGCAAAAAATCGACGCCGAGGATGAAGTTGATGCCGACACACGTGATGGCGAAGTGCTCGGCACCGATGATGATGGGGACATGTCGAGCAATGCCTTGGCAGCAGAGGCGATCACCGTTTGCAATGGTAACCCGAAGCTCCTTCCCCCCAGTAGGTTGGAGCGCCAGGCGATGCATGGTGGACCCCGCCAGAAAGTTGTGGGTGGAGCCCGTATCCAGCACGGCGATGAGGCGCTCCCCATTAATCGACACAGACAACATCATCGTGTGCTCCGCTCGTATACCCGCGAGGGCATGGAGCGAGACGACAAGGGCGTGTACATGAGCGGGCCCCTGGGCGGCCTCCGTGTCGAGTGGGGCGGGCAGGTCTCCGAGTGCGGCGGCGTCCTCCTCGATGTTGTCCGCAACCTCCAAGTAGAAGAGTCGCGGGCAGATGTGGCCCGAGATGTAGGGCTCGCCACAATTGTAGCACAACCCCTGACGACGGCGCTCGAGTTGCTCAGCCGGTGTAAGCCGACGAAACGGACGCGCCGCGACCACGGCGTTGGGCGCTGTGGGAACCTGGGCAGGACGTCTCGACACGGGGGGGTGTCGGCCGGGGGGCCTGGCGGGCGGCCCAGAACAGTGGCGCCTGCTGCATGGCCACCGCGCGGCGCTCGAAAGCTCGGGCGTAGTACATGGTCGTCTGGAGGTCCTGTGGCCCGCGCATCTCCACGTTCACGCGGATGTGGTCCGGCAGACTGCCAACGAAGAGCTCGGCTCGCTCGCGTGCCGAGACGACCGGAGCGTGGCACACTAGCGCCTGGAACCGGTCGACAAAGTCTTGCACCGTGAAAAAATGGTCGCATTGGTTGAGCCAATTCAGGGGGTCCACGGTTCCATCGTAGGTGGCCAACTCCAGCTTGGAGAATCTCGGCGGCGGCTGGGCGTGGACGGCGGTCGGGTGCGCATCATCCGCGCGGTACAGCGAGGGCGACAGAGCCGAGTAGGCGGGCATCAGGGTGCCCCCGTGAAATAAGGGCCCGTCCACGTCGTCGTATGGGCCGGCGGAACCAGAGGGACCGCCGTACTGCATGGCCGAGGGCGATGTCGTTGGCGGCGGCAAGTATGGTTGGCCCGATGTCGTCGTGTAGACCGGCCCGAGGGAGCCGGCGAGCCACGCCGGCAACGGGGGTAACCGGACCTGGTGGATGGGCATCCCTGGAGGCGCTGACGTGAGGCCCTGGGCAGATGTCGCCCCCAAGCCGCCGTACGGAAAGGCTGGCGGTGGCGGCAGCAACTGCTGCTGCTGTGGCGCCATGGTGGGGACGAAGGGGGCTGGCGGCTGCTGGGCATAGGGTCCGGAGAGGAAGGTGTGGATGCAGGCAACCGCCTGATCGAGCTCTCGGAGTGCAACCGTCATCTCTTTCGGGGTGAAGACGGTGGGGGCGGAACCCGGCGGCGCCCAGGCGGAGGAGGCGATCGACCCCGACAAGTCCGGCGTGCCCGCCGTGGAGGTCACCGGCGGCTTGGTGGTGGCCGGCGGCGGAAGGGTGGCGGAGGACTGAGCAGTGGACATGATCGCACCTGAGATAGCTGATACCAGATTGATAGGAACCGGGGTCCTACCAGGGCGTGATCTCAGGTTTAGAGGTGGAAGGAGGGCTGGCGAGGTTGCGGGCGCGGCTGCCGACGTTGGGGCGCCGTGATCGCGCAAGGAGGAAGGAGGCGCAGGGGGCGGCTAGGGTTTGGGGTCTCGGCTCCTGAGGGAAGCCGAGCAATTGTGATTGCTTATTGCTTAATCCAAAACGGGTCCATACATGAGTTTATATAATCTGCCTATGAGCTAATAAAATAACAAGATAAGTTGGGCCAAGCCCCTAAGTGCTTGCGCCATTGGGCCTCCTCCGGCTATAATGAACGCCGGTCATAACAGTGGTGTTGGCCCTTTTCTAAAGAAAACAACATAGAACTTTAGTTTTTTTTCCTTTTCAAAGAAAACATCATGCATCTAGTAACATTCTGGAACCAGCAAGCCACCCAATAAATGGAACTTAAGATGTTTCTCTTTTTCAAAGAAACATCATTCTCTATCCTCAAAAAAAAAAGAATAAAAAAACATCATTCTCCTTTTGTTATCCTAAATCACATATTTGCTGATGCATGGATATAATATAGTCCAATGACTTGCTATTCCAGTTTCTTTTGGCAGGTAAATGATGATTATATCCAAAGTCTGAACATATTGAGCAAAAAGTTGAGGTTTGCTCAAGTTGATCCATTGATTAATGCATCAAAAGCTCTGAAAGATATTAAGCAAGAACTGGAAAGGCTTCGGAAAAAGGCACTATCAAAGGTTACCTGAGAATGCACTCATATAGATTGATGATTGCTTCATGTTCTGGTTTTCAAGCTAACATAAATCTGTTTGTGTTCTTACATTTTGCTTGCGTCAATTACTGTAAAATATTTACTGCTGGAGTGATGTTTACCATTTATTTTCCACTATTTACTTCGTCAGGTGTCCGCCTATGTCGTTGGGATATTCTCTTCCATGAGAAAGCCTGGAACTAATATCCAGATACTTCAACAAAATTTATTTCAGAAGTATAGGTATACGTGGTGGAAAATTAAATATCTGTATGGAATAACTAGCCGTTCTGTCCTCTCTACACAATAATTATCTTTATGGTATTAAATCTCATGTTCCTGGTTGTATGAAGAATCGTACCTATACTCTCCTCATTCTGTTATTTGCTCATGCCACCTTTTATGTTATATGTGCCTGAAAGCTGTATGCATTTTCAAGTTTCTTAAAAGTCAGTTCATGCTTGGTTTCCAACTAAGTGGATGGGGGTAAGGAAAACCATTTGAGGTTGGAATAATTAAAGACAACGAGAAATGCAGAACAAACATCACTTGATTGGATGAAGTTCATAAATTTTAAAAGTTGAAAGCCAACTTCTATTGTTATTTTCTCTGGTTTATATTTTGTCAGTTAATTTACCCCCTTTAGTCATGTCGTTGCATGAATGAACAATACAAGACAACACGAGGTCATCATTTTCTTTATTTTGATTAGTCATGTCACTGTTGCATATGCAAGATACGGTAAGCATTCTGTTTATTTCCTACATGAGCTGATTATTGCTTCCATGATTCTCTCAGGTATCTTGTTCTCTTTCTTAAAGAGCATGGATTCGAGACATATAATGATGTCTGTGCAGCATATGTTGATAAAATGAACAAGGTAAAGCTGTGTGAAATTATTTCACTTATTTTTTGAGAGAAAATATTTTTTCCCATGTCTGTCCTTGACTACATGATTGGCTGAGGAGTCTGAAGAGAGTTTTCAAGTAGTATCACTGGTGTGATGCCTGAGCTATTAGGTACTGGGAGATCAACATACATGTTGAACAGATACTTTTGGCTGGTGATGAAATATGACAGGCCTCAGTGGTTGGAATTCTGGTGGAAATAGATGGCAGTAGGCTGAGGCTCCGTTCGCTTTTGATTGTCTGTCTTTTGATGAATGTATTTTACTTGAGTGAACTATCTACTTTCAGATGGAAATTTCTATGCTCAGAACTGCATTTAGTCGCGACTCTAGCAATATGAACTATGCTTCCTTTCATCTGGCATCAACATTCATCAATTCCTCTCATCCTTTGTCCTCGGCCTGCCTCTTACATTTTCTCTCTCTATGATGTCAATCAAATTGTCATTTTCAGACATCTGAATTACATGGCACCTAACGTACTAATACACAATGACTATCTGCTGTTATGTCGATATATTGTTTCTTCTCAATAGCCACCTGCACTCACATAGTGCACTCCTTGTATGGTCTCTTATCTTGTTCGCCATGGTCACAGTATGTGACATCCTGGCTTAATAGGAATGATAGGCTACTCATATCAACAAGGTACACCTTCTTTTCCGGAAGCTCATCTCCAAAGAACTCCAAAGTTAAGCGTGCTTGGCTTGGAGCGATTTGAGGATGGGTGACTGACTGGAAAGTCATTCCTAGGTGCGCACGAGTGAGGACAAAGTGCGCAGGAAAGACTAGTGTTGGTCTGTGGGGACAGTCTAGATCCCGCCAGGCGTAACGGTCGGGAACCAGTGGCTGTGCCCGGGGTATCAGAGCCGACCCTCGCGGTTATACGGGCGTGTGCGGGTTAGATGCGCGAACATGTGGGACATGTGTCGGCACTGGACGCACAGACGTGTGCCAAAAGGGAACGTTCATGTGGGCCGATGAGGACATCAGTTCCTTTGAGTGGGGGTGTATGTGACATCCTGGCTTAATAGGAATGATAGGCTACTCATATCAACAAGGTGCACCTTCTTTTTCGGAAGCTCATCTCCAACGAACTCCAAAGTTAAGCGTGCTTGGCTTGAAGCGATTTGAGGATGGGTGACCGACTGGGAAGTCATTCCCAGGTGCGCACGAGTGAGGACAAAATACGTAGGAAAGACTAGTGTTGGTCTGTGGGGACAGTCTAGACCACCATTCGATGTTCATTGCTTACTCATAAAAGCACTATCATGATTTCATAATATGATATATGATTATTATAACAATTGCTATCTATGGCAGCTTCATGGTGTGTTTTGTTGTCTTGCTTTGTGAAATCTATGGTGATCCATGTTGCTTAGGATTTCAACTTAGTTTATTCTTTTCTGATTCGTCCATACATGCTAATTACCTTGTTTTTCCCTCCAAATAGGTGCTGAGCGAAGATTTTCGTGTGTACTTAGAAGCATTGGAGAGTTCGAAGCTAGATATTGGTGTATCCACTGATGTGATTGGATATGACGCCAATATCGTAGACCTTATAACAAGGGGGAGAGAGCATCTGAGAAATCATCGTTTCATGTTTTCTTTAGGTGAACGATCAAACATTTTGAAGGTACATAAATAATTATTGTTAATTGAGTATTCACAATTTCACATTAGTTTTGTATTTGCAGCAGATTCATGGCCAACTGTTACCTCACTTTGCAGGAGATTGATCAGCCTGGCTTGGTACCTCGTATATCTGAAGCTAATTCCTTGAAATACCCGTATGAAGTTATTTTTAGGAGCCTACAAAAGCTTCTGATGGACACTGCTAGCTCCGAGTACGTTAATATCCATCTATTTAATCTGAATGCAGTAATGATGCTGATGGTTCCCTGTAAAACATACTTTTCAGGTATCTTTTTATCAAAGCATTCTTTGGCGAAGAGTCGTTGTTTTATCAAGTTTTTGAAGGTGCAATATTGTGTTTTATTTTTTACTTATTCGTCTCACGTTTCCTCTTTTTCAGTGGCTATATATGTTTATGCCAATATTCAACATCCTCTAAATACCTTCGCAAAAGAATATGATCACATAATAGTTACTTTATGGTGGATATTCAGAGTTGAAAGGAAAATGTACATAATGGTTACTTTGTGGTCGTATCATTTGATTTCGCTGAAATATATGCAAATGGACATAATTTGTTTTTCGTACTCTTAGGTGTAATTTTCTCATAATTATATTAGCTATCAACTTGTTGAAGTAGTATCTATTATTGATTAGTTTGCACATATACAACACTATTCTGAATAGCTGTTCTGTACCCCTCCTAACTTCTCCTCTTTGTTCTCCCAAATTCCCAGTTAATCCCCACGTAAATATCCTCAAATGACATGCTCTTAAATGACCCCCTTCCTGTGCCGCCTCGCCGTAGCATTCTTGTTCCCACTAATGACTTGTCAACAAACTTAGGGCCTCTTTGATTCGCAGGATTTCCAAAATGCAGGAATAAGAAAAACGCAGGAATAGAGTGGCATACCATCTTCAGTACTAAAGGATTGTGAGGTTGTTTGATTGTGCACAGAAAAATGGAGGATTCTTTCAAAGAGGCTAGAGTGGATGAAAAAATCCCTATGAAAATGAATCCTAAGAAAATTTCTTATTGGTTACAATCCTACGAATCGAACAACCCACATAGGAAAATTCCTAAGGATTAGAATCCTCCAAACTTTCTTCGCAAATCCTTTATATCAAAGAAGCCCAGGTGTTTTTTTTTTCAAAAATAAGTTAGTACAATGTGAAGAGTAGATTTTTTTAGAGGTCCGTAAACTTGTGAGGTAGGTTCTCATATTCTAGTTTCATATACAGCCCAAATTTAATGTAAAAATGTGAACCCAAGCAGTGTTCATTCCCTTTCATGAACACTGCTGTAAGTTCTGGAGCATCATAATTCATAAGGCATATGCTTCAGATGATGTGGCAAAACCTCACAGCCTTCTTTATCCTTGTAATTTTCAGGACCTTTTGCAGTAATTGATGAAAACATGAGGCTTACTCTTGCAAATAGTCATGATGCAATATGCCTGATGCTCATGATCTGCATAACTAAAAAGCATCAGGTAGGAAGGTATTTTCTATTTTCCCTATACTGGGGCGGAAAACTGAACTCATGCCCCGTCTTTTTCTTTCCGCATAATACAGAGGAGTGAGTAAAACAAAATAAATTGACCAATCACATACGTCCAATAGCACAAGGCAAGCCATATGTATACTCGGTTTAATGATGATGTATCTTTGGCGACATCCAGATTTTTATATTTCATTATTTCTTTAGAACTATTTTCGCTAAAGCGAACTACTTTGGAATCAATTAAAGAAATAACAGAATACATTTGTTTTTCCATACCAACTATCAGACACCAAATTCTTAGATGACATTGGTGGGGGCACGAAACAATGCCCTATGATGACCCACTAGTGTAGGGGATCGCAACAGTCTTCGCGGGTAAGAATAACCCAGTTTGTAGATTCGACACATGGGGAGCCAAAGGATATTTATAAGTTTTGACAGTCGAGTTGTCAATTCAATCGCATCTGAAAGATACTTGCTTGGCAACAATTTATTAATAGCAACGGTGTGATAGTGATAGCGGTGGTAAACAACGGAAGTAAAAACAACAAAGTAAAGCAACTAGTAACAAGCAGGATTAAAACACTGTAGGCTGAGGGATGGATGATTGGGCGTTGCATGGATGAGATATAACATGTAATAGATTTAACATGGGCAAAGCTCACAGAAAAGTACGTAATGATCATCTAGGCATATATCAAACATTAGTCATGTATCCCAAGGGTAGTTGTGTGTGCTTGCCATAAGAACTTGCACAACATCTTTTGTCCTACCATCCCGCTACCAACGGGGCCAAAAGTAACTTATGGAGATTAAGGTGCTCCTGTCAAAAAGCAACGGAACAAAGCATTACCAATCTATAGATACATGTAATCCTCAAGTTATAGTCCATCCCTTTTGGTGTCCCAAGCTGTCACCATTGAGATCGCCGGTTCCGGATTATAACAGGTGCATACAACTTGTAGATAGTATCTACAACAAAAATATACTCATGAAAATAAATAGTTTTCAGATCTGAAATCATGATACTCGGGCCAAAGTGTCAAGCATTAAGAGCGACAAGGCGCAACAAAGATGATAAACACCATAATTCTGACGAACTATTACATGATCAATCTCATCCAATCCTACCATCCCCTTTGCCTACAGCAGGGAATTACTCACACATGGATGGGGGAAACATGGAGGGATGATGTAGTGGCGATGGTGATGATGATGGCGATGAATTCCCCTCACCGGAGGCCAAAATAGCCTCCAGATTAGCTCTACCGAGGAAGAACAAAGATGGCGGCGGCTTCGCGACGGAAGCTGGAATATGGGCGTCTGTTTCAGCGTTTCCTCGTCGGGAGTAAAAATAAGGGCCAAAGGGGGTTAGGTGCCATGGGTTTCGTGTAGGGAGAGAGGTGCGTCGTTGGTGATCTCGTCGACTAACAGGACACGAGATTTTACCCAGGTTCGGGCCCCTCGTACGGTAAAACCCCTACTCCTTCTCGATTGATTATGTGGAAAAGGTGTTACAATGGTGGTTCCGGCGAGATTGCTCAAGCCAGGGGGGTTGCGAGATGAGATTGCGATATCCCTAGACGTCCCCCTCCCAGCCTTTATAAACTAGGCTAGTTCTCGGAGAGTCCGCCTAGGGTTACATGAGGATTCCTATTCTAGATTGTCTTGTACGCCAAGTCTTAGACTCCATGTTGGTTCGATCAATGATGCCTCGGGTAGGCCCAGCGGGCTGAAGTTGGGCCTGCCGAGGCTTTTAGTGGGCCACCAGTCTTGACACGTACCGGGTACCCTCACGGTGCGGACCCGCGGGGGCATTCCCTCGTCAGCTGATAGCGTTGGCAAAGACAAGTCCACATCTTGAAGACGATAATGAGACGCATAAACTCAGAGGCAAACTGAGGCAGAACACTGGAAGTGAGGGCAGCTGCATCACGAGCATCATCAAACCATTGAGCGTAAGCAGGCAAAGCCTCATGGTAAGTGGGAAGAGCCTCCTCATAGGCCAAGACCTATTGATCATATGCACGAACTGGAACATCATCAACAAGCTTAGATGCATCCTTATCATCCTGAGGAGCATCCGTAGCAAGGGTCGGTGGATTCGGCGGGGTATGAGCTACCAAAGGAACCGGGCGTGACGAACATGGAACCTTGCCGAAAGAACGCCCCAAGACAAATGCCACGCATATGAATGTGCATAAAGGCAACAAACTCGATGTAGTTAGTGCCATCAAAAATCACCGGGCAATGAGGCATAGTGACATACCCTGACGATGTAGACATTTTTTTATCGAAAGGCAAGAAGCCGAATCTTTTTTTTTTGCGGGTAAAGAAAAATTCGGCTTCTTAGAAGGCAAGAAGCCGAATCTTGAATGGACACTTGGTGGTTTGATTCAAGCGAAGACGCAACAGACGAGGGTGTTGACCTGCATGGGAGCGAGCAGATCAAGGGCTAGCCTAGACAAGGCGGGTGAGCCGCGATCCGATCTGGAGGTGGTTTGGCGGCTGGCGGCAGGAGTCGTAGTCTGGACATGGTCCGGCGTCTGGACAAGGTGGTTGAGGCGCAGCTTAACAAGGTGTAGCCAATACCTACTCTGAAACGATGTCCCCATGAGGAAGAACAACACCAAAGGCATCGTCATCATCCAATCCGGGCGACCCAGATCTAGGGTTTCCTCAGAGCAGCCCGAGCGGAGTGACACGACCTGCTACAACGATGCCTTCATAAGGTAACGACATCAAGAGACGCCGCCATCATCCGCCATGATCGAAGTCAAGGCTCGATTTTCACCGGTAGTCGCGCCCCCAAACTTGCCACCAGAGGAATCTTGGTCAGAGCCGCCGCCTCCTGGCCGACTGCCGACACCACCATGCAAGTGCGCAGCAGGTGGCATCTGCCACCGCCTCACGGCCAGCCACGACGCCGCTGCTCCATGTGCCCGTCCAAGCCTATCCTAGAGCGAGAGGTTGCAGCAGCCACGGAATCCCAGCCGAAGAGCGCTGGATCCGCCCTCCCTTGCTGTCAACGCCAAGCGGGCGTCGCCACCCATTCACGGCCGCCCCACAAGAGAAAAATCCGCTGCTGCCACAGAGGGGGAGATCCTCACAGCCGCCATGGAATAGGATCCTTGCCTCCCCGCACGGGCTTCGCTCAACAGCGACGGGGAGGGAGAGGCCTGGAAGGGAGGTGGTAGGCGACGGCGGTTGTTGGCGCCGTCCTGAGTCGGTATACATTTCTACTATCCTTCAGAATTTAATGTAGACCTATTCTCTCCAGTCAGCAGTCAGAGTGAAAGTAGTCATTTCAAGTAAGAAACTAACAACAGATGTCCTAAGCTATAATAGCACAAACTTAGTCTGCTTTAAAAACTATATCAGTGGTGCTTCTGTTGCAGGTTGGTTCTTCTCAATGCAATAGATTTTTCCTGTTAATCTACTGAAATGTTTGCAAAATAAGATAACAGGAGTTATTTTCCCCTTATTTTTTTCATTTCAGCTGGTTATGTCCAACAGGCAGCTTCCTTGTCTAGATACATATTTGGATAAGGTTTGTGATGAGGCATTAATTTCTTCTGAATGCCCCGTTAACTCTGTTCTTAATAAATTGCATACCTGTTCTTTTCTCTTTAGGTTCTCATCTATCTCTGGCCACGTTTCAAGACAGTGTTTGACATGTATATTCAAAGCTTGTATCAATGTGATGCGAAAATGTTATGGGTGGATGGGACCCATCCAAACCACATTGTAAGGTGCTACATGGAGTTCACAGCATCCCTTGTTCAACTTAATGCTGAATGTGGAGATGGTCAGGTTAGTTCAATTACATACATAGCTAGCATCGGATTCTGCTAGCATTAGCTTCTTTCTTTTTTGAATGCAAGTCTGCTGTGTTTCTAAACAAATAAATGTTTCGATTTTTATTGGAAAGCATTATATCTGTATTCTACAGTATGTTTGTAGTCAATGTCCCTGATCACTTATTTGCACTTATTTAATCTGAATGTTGTCCATTTGATCGTCTCATGCAATTGTGTCCCGTTCTATTGAATTTTGGATTAACTAACTATTCGAAATATATATTTGATGAACTTCTCATGATTGTTGGTGCATATGATGTTAGGCGCAACAAAGCATACCATCACTTAGCAAGTCCATAAATAGGGATTGCTCTGAAACCTGCAATAGTGAGTTTGAACTACAGAGCACAGTACAACGTTTTCAAAGAAGCACAATGTGAATTAGTAATGGAAATCTTTATCCAACAACAGGAACTTAAGTACATTCATTTCGTACCAGTATAATCAATTTTTTTTTACCATGGAAGATATCTTTAAGGGAAAGCAGCATTTCCGTTCCTGCTTTAGCAATATGATCTTGCCAGTGTGTTTTTTCCCAATAGCTTTCTTGGTTCAGAAAAATACCCTGATTTTTCTTCATGTTTTTCTTATAGTATACGTAATATCATTTGTGTAGCTTGATATGAGCTTGAAACGGTTGCGGTTAGCTGTTGATGATCTACTTCTTAGATTTGCCGAAAAGTTTGCGACTCAGAAACTGCAGCACCTGTTTCTTTTGAATAATTGTGACATGGCCATCTCTATCCTGAAGGTTAGGTTCTTGCTTTGATGCGTATAACTATTCATCTTGCGCTCCTTTCAGCCTTTTAGGGTTTACCGTGGGTATTTATTTCAGGAAGCTGGTGACGAAGCAAAAGAACTGCAAAGATACTTTGAAGAGAAGCTGGAAAGTAACCTTGTGTCATTTGTGGTAAAAATGTCCTATCACCCCCATGCGAACCGTGGTGCAAGATTAAATTTTAGAGCATTTCTTGACTTTTGGTGGGATCTCATTTAGATATGATTCTAGGGAACTACAGTGGAACTTTGCTGGAGTCTGGATGTTAATCACCTGTTTCAGCATCAATCACTAAATGGCTGATTATAGCCTGAATGATACTTTCAAATAAAATTCTGAAATAAATAAATTATTAGTGTCATCAAAAGGTCATGTACATAATATGGCATAGAAATAACCTCAGTATTTTCATGACTTTTGCTTTTGATGTATATGTGGTAACTGTGAAGTTACTGCATGCCCGCTAAGTTCTGATCAATGTTATAGAAGGTTGCATATCATATGCTAAATTAATTAAATTTTGTCGCCAGCTTAGAAGATGTCAGATAGATGTGGTTATGCTCTTAGTTTCCTTATCAAGCTAAAGTTAGCAGATTTATAATGCTTCTTTTCTCAAATGGAAATGCATCGACTGAATTTACGCCCATGGATGCTTTTGACGTTTTCGACCTTTGCTGGTTTACAGGATGAATTGCTCATGGAGTATTTTGGCGATTTAATTAAATTTGTGAAGAACCACATTTGTAAGTTGAAAAAACTATATTGCCAAAGTAATTGTTGTTACTCATGGGAATATGCGGAAAATGACTGTCATTTTTTTAGCCGAAGACTTGATTTCATACACTGAGTGCCCAAACATTGCTGATGTTGAGCCGGTTGTGAAGAACTTCGCCGTGAAGTGGAAAAATGCTCTAGAACTCATGCACAATGAAGTTGTAACTTGTTGCAGTAACCTTGTGTCTGGTATGGCGATTCTAAAAGCAGCAATGGCTCAGTTGCTTAATGACTATAACAGACTCTCAGAATGTGTGAAGATGATCCCAGGTGGATCTTCATTGAACAGGAATCTGGTTTCTATCACTTCGATTTCATACGAAATCAGGAAATATTCAAGAACACTCTAGTTACTTGAATAGCACGGTAGCCGGGCACATATCCGATGCCTGTGTAATTGAGGCTCAAATAAATGACTGCGGATGGACTCTCAAGATCAAAGCTGGAGAGAAACGTGTGCTCTGTCCAAGCAATAGGAAAGAGTTGAAAAATACATTACTGTTTATATTTTTTAATCCATCCCTGCTAAATAATGTCATTTGTAATTGGATTTCAACCTAGGCAATGGTGCAAATTGGAATATTATGTATTTGTTTTCCTTATAGCTTATTTTGTCGGATATACTGTTGTTGAAAGTTGTGGACAAAATGATACTCAACGATGATGACCTAGTCAAAGTTTATTCCAGAATTTATTTCACTTACTCGGGCTGTACTTATATTAGTTTTTCATGAAGATAAATCACTGTTGTAGGTACAGATCAAAGTTAAAATGACCGGTGAGATTTTTGTATTTATTAAATTTGCTCTTCTAATTCATTAATATCATAATAGATTTTCCTGCTTTAGTTATGAATTCATTTCTTTATGATTTGGTCATGGGCAAATGTAAAAGAAAATCAAGCTTATACAGTCTTCTGGTATATACTTCTCATTACTTGAAGCTTGGTTGGATGATCGAACTACCATAGTGATAATATGGGATCCATCAAATCCTCTGGCTCCAGCTATCATAGGAGACAAGATATTTGGTGGGTGCCTTTGGGCTTACATTTCGACCAAGTAGTTTCGGTTGACATATCATTGTCGATTGGTGAAGGTGTTTATGCTTTAGCTTATCTTTTCCCTACTTTTCCTCAGGCACTTACATTTTCTCTTTTCTCTACAGCAGTTCCATTATAGTAACATGCAAGCAAGAAGTTCAATATTTTCATTAAGGTTGCTTGCAAATTGGCAGAAATCGACAGCATGCTATTTCTTCTGCATCTTCAGTATTTGTTTTATAACTATGTGTGGTAAACCACATAATTGCACATTGGACTAAATAAATCACAAAATAACTAGATTTCACCAATATGTGTGCGGTTTGTTATGTTTATAAAGTATGAACGACTAAAGTTTAATGCTACAGTACTGCGACTTATGATTCCACAAAACCTGAGAATGAATATCTAGACTGGCCCTCATAGGGTTTTTAAGTTTCCATCCTATTACTATCTGTCATTCATCCATTATCTTCTTTTTTTGGGAAACAAAGTATTACATGCAGGTTTTATGGCTAGGAAAGTACGACATGGTACAATTTTGATAGTGAACCAAACACATACTGTGAGAGGTTAAATTTGGCAGTGAATCAAACATGGTCTAATAGCATGATAAATCTCCATCAAGCTGGTACTGTAACATAGTCGTTAACAACCACTGATGACAACTCTAATGTAGGTCATGAAGTTGTGGATCAGAGCCGGGACCCAAATTTATCAGCCATCAAGCACTGTTCAGATGAATGTCTTAGCCAAGGGAGACCAAAATCAACCTTATGAAGTGGTTACAAACCATCCTTCATGTCCCCATCTTGATCGTCCAATCCATGTCATCCATTCATCTTGTGCAATCCTTCTAGGATTTCTTTGGATCAAAAGCTGGACATGATTCATGCAGAATCAGGAGGAACATAGTGGACTGGACAGAGATAGACAGCAACAATCAGTACGTGCCATCTTGACTCCGACGTGCACCTGCATTGTTCACCTATCTGCAAAGCTGCGGCTCTAGGCGATTCAGTAGCTCAGAATATTCACTTGTAGTATGAAACATCATACTTTACAATTTTAACTAACTTATCATGCATCCGTTGTCTTCCCTAAGCATTTCTTTTGTTAAAGGAGAAAAGATAGACTAACATGCATCCAACATTCGTGCCATGTACATGTTATGTTACCTATCTATTCTCAGCATAGAGCAATTCGAGTGTTGTTTCTTGCAGATATCGTCACATCTTTGAGAATGTGAGATGCCGGTGCGGTGCATTGCATCTTTTTCTTGCAAGCAAGGAGCCCACCACTCGTTGCAGCCGGCCGGAGCATGATCCTTTCCTCGCCGTCCGTGCATCCATTACAGTGGCGGTTGTTGGCGATAAGCCAACGCCGATGCCCTTGTGGTCGTGGGGACTGCCCCTTTTGGCTTTGGTCCTAGCTTAGCTTTCATTCATGTCGTGGAATCGGAACATACAGAGATAATGTGTGTGTTATCATTTCCAGTTTGCAGCGTGCACATTTGGGTTGGGAGCTGCTGCCTGCTGGAATGAATAAATCAAAGCAAAGCATCCAGGAAGGAAGGAAGACAAGACACCAGCTGCCTGCCATAGTCGGCTGCGAGGGAATCGGACCGGACGGATCCAGGTACTTGCATATCTCGTCCCTAGTATGTACTCCACTGGATAGACAGATAGCCCGTGGCTTTCAACGGCTGTTCTAGCAGCGTCTTGGCCACACCACACCACTGGTGTACAGTACAGGAGTATTTATGCATCAGGGTGATTAGATGTGGTGTCTAGTGTCCAGGGAGCTCGATTAGGGCGTTGGAGGTGGAAAAAAGCTTTTCGAACAAGCATCAAGGGTCCAATGATTAGAATGTTTACTTGTGACCAGGTACATACATAGGTACAGGTACCAGCAATGTTTAGGTGTATAAGCGACAAAGAAGGTGAGTTTACTTTGCCAATCCTCAAACACAAATACGTCAGCCAGTACGTAACTTGTGTGTGGTTTCCTAACATGTACTATACCATTACCAACATAGTACTGTACTATAGCAGAAACCCAAAGATTCGGTTGCAATTGCAAGAAAGTGCATGGTGCGGACGAGCGAGTGTGGGTCAGCTTAGCAGCAGCAGGAAACAGTTTAGCATCCAGGTTCCGGGCCTCTATCTATTAGTATCTAGTTGCTGGATACTCCTTCTTCTACTGCAGACAGCTAAAGGCAGGGATACAAAATCAGGGCGCTGAATTACAGAATGCGACATTGGCTCGTCCGGTAGCGGGAGAGGTGGGTGCGAGCCATGTGCGCCCAACTGCCCCGACCAATGGATGGCCACGCCGTGGCGACCCTGACGTACGTCTCTCTCGTCGAATGAATATATGTTTACTCCGTTTCCATGCGCTTTTCTTCCAGAAAATTAGGCGCTTTTGCTTTCCTTTATTTTTTCTTCTGGACTAGAGAGTAGAGAGGGTTCAGTGGGTGCTTGCGGAGCACGTGCGGGCCCCGCCCCACGCCGGCATTCGGATAAGCAAAGCAGCAGCAAGCTGACGGAGACTTGCGAGGCGATCAATTAAGATAAGCAAGCGGCGACCAAGACGACGACGACCCAAGCAGTGCCTGTCCGGCGGTGTGTGATGCTCCAGCCTTGCCTTGGGGCTCCATTGACCAACTGGCCGACTGATCGACAGATCGATTAAAGGCATGTTCGTGGAATAAACCTCCGCTGTTATCCCGCTGAAATTACCGTTAGCTTTGTTCAGCGCATTTTCACATTGAAAAATGATAAGGCCCGAACATTCGGGTCAAGTCCTCCTGTCCGAACGGCCACACACCTACGCGCATTAATATTAAAGCACGCATCCATTCATGCACAGATTTTTCATTTTTCGTATTTTAAAAAGTTTTATCTCTTAAATAAAAATTTTGATTAAAATTTCGTTTTCGCCATTATATTTGTCTCGACGAGATCTTTAAAACTAGATGTCATATTGATATGTTTCAAGAACTTTTTTTTCGGACCAAAAGTTGCCAAGTTGTTTAAACTGAAATTGCCATTCTGTTTACACTAAAGTTGCCATGATTTCTTTCATCTATTTTTTCTTATATATTTAAAGCTAACATTGTATTTTAACACCTTTTGACTCATCGTCGATGACCGAAAGAGCTGTGGTGATGCTCAGTGGACCCCGAGCAGATATCTGGAGCGGGGGAGGTGTGCGCGACATGACGGTCTTCTAGGTTACGAATGCGTCAAGGAGATCCTCTGACGCATTTCAAGCGTGACGGTGGGGGAGGGGACATGGATCGGGGGGAGAGTTTTGTCGACGGTGTGTTGCTGCTCTGGTGGCGACTCTTTTTTGTGCCCATGGAAATTTCTATTCATATGACATGACAATTTCTATTCATAGGACATGGCAATTGTTATTCATAGGACATGGCAATTTCTATTCATAGGACATGGCAATTCTTATAAACTTGGAAGATACTTTGTACACCATTTCCTTGGACAACCTCGGTTGATTAACCTGGTACCGATCCGACCCCTTGAGTTTACCCCGAGCCTATTCGTAAGTACGATGAAGACCCTGAATGAAGGATGATAACTCGTCGAGGTGCAACGATGCAAAGAAATGAAGACATCAACGAGAAGGATTAACTTCTTCGAGATGGACAACAAGAACCGGAAGATTCGTTAGAATACGAAACCAAGACTTTAACCCTTACACTACCTTTAAATTCTCGGGACGAGAATTCTTTGTAGTGGTGGAGATTTGTAACACCCGGGTGTCACGCTACAGTGATCACCTTGTTAAATGCATTGTCATCATGATCAACCTAATTAAAAAAATTGCATTAGGAAATAATTCCACTCGTAGTCCTTTTCAAAAGGCAGATCGAGATAAAACCTTTGCAAGTAATTGGACAGATTATTCTTGGCATTTTGAAAGGTCCCAAGTCAATAATAAATAGTGAAACCCATAATGGTTGGTTATTAAATTGTCCTGGAAATTAAATAAAAAGTGGAACATAAGGTTGATTCAAAAAATTTGCAACCACTTTTGTTAAATCCCTAATAATTAGTAGATCATAACAATATGTGCTTGGAAATTTATTAAGCTATAAAATAAATCAAACAATTCCAAACAGCAGACAAAAGTCTCTTTAATTGAGTCGCAACTCAAAAACAAATATCAAATGAATTTATAAAACCCCCAAACTTTTATTGACACTCTAGTAATGTGCAATACAATTTATGGAACAACTTTCATGTTTTCCAAAATTGGCAAAGCTAATAAAATAAATACAAGCAAAATGAATAAGGAAAAGAATTATATATAAAAAAGAGGAAAACCCTGTCTACCGCACTGGGCAACCTGCCCAGCCATCTCCCCTCCCCCTGGGCCAGGCCCAGCCCACCCAACGCCTCCATCTTCAACCCCCCTGTTCACTGGGGTACCGTGGCGACCATCCCATGGTGCCACGGCCGTGGCTGTCGCCGTGGACGCCATCTGCCGGCGAGCCGGCAGGGGTAAGTGCCCCGGTTGCCCTCTCCCTCCCCTGGAACCCTAGAGCCCCCCTGCCCCCACGTGCCGCCGTTTCCCCATCCCCCTCTCTCCATTGGTTCGGGCTCGAGCTCCGCGTGGCTGCGTCGCTGCCGTGGCCGTGGCCAACGGCCGCCTCGCACTGCGCCATGGTGTCCTTGGGGTCCGCCGTGGTCGACTCCTTCGACCCTGTCACCGAATCGAGGCCGCGGAGGCGCCGTGTCGTCGCCCAGGTTTCTTCCTCGCCGTCAGCCGCCGTTGTTCACCGCCGAAATTGATGCCCCTCCGAATTTCCCCGGCCACCGCAACTCCTCCGCGAGCTCCACTGTGAGCCCCTCTATGATTCCCCCCTCGCCGCACTCGATTTGGTCCCGTTGGGCGCCGTCTCCGTCGCGCCATGCTCCGGTCGTCGCCCGTAGCTCGTCGTCGCCGCTGATCCAGTCTCCCCTGCACCCAACGAATGCCCCAGACGACGCGCAAGACTGAACTCGTCTGATTCCACCACGCCGTTGTCATTTTGGACGCCGGGACTGCTCGCGGTAGCCTCGTCACACTCCCTGTACGTCGTCGGCGGGCCGCGCTCCAGCGAGCAGTGCTTTGTACCGCGCGCTCGGCCGCGCCCTGGCACCCCTGCCACGCCCTCCCGCACGCGCTTGCCCGCGTTGGCCACACCGCCGCCGTGGTCCCTCGCCGGGACGGCTGCGCCGCCACTGCGCTCTGGTCGCCGGCGTGCACGCACGACCAACCATGGGGCTAATCCCCTAAACTAATCCCCTGTTAGCCTAAGCCCCACCCCTCTGAGTCTATGACCAGTGGGGCCATACCCCCTTAATTGCCTTTTAATTAAATGAATGGAAATAAAAACCCCATGTGAGACTTACCAATGGGCCCTAGGCCATTAGCTTAATGATTAAGTCAATCTGTTAAGTTAATTAATCGCCGAGTCACTTACAGCTGGGTCCCACTGTCAGTTAATTAAATTATAGAGATTTGCAATTAATCAGCCAATGACATGTGGACCCCACTGGCTTTTTAATAAATTAAATTGATTTAAATTACTGCTGTGAATGACATGTGGGTCTAGTGAATAATTAAATTTAATTAAATGTTTTATTAGCCATGTGAGGCTGACCAGTGGGACCCACTGGTCAGGTTTGACCAGCCAACTAGTTATGGATAATGTTGCCTTTTAATAATAAAGAAAGTTCCAAAAATTGATTTAAAAATGATTTAAATTTAGAAATTTAATATCTTTTAAAACCGTAAGTCAGATTCAAAAACTTTATACATCAAAGTTGATCAGAAAAATATAACGAATAGGAATATGCTATCCGTATACCAACCACACCTCTCTAACACAACGAACATCGAACCGTCCCCCTTCGGACCGTCTGTCCGATGATTTGTCCGGTACTGTCGAAGTATCCGGATGAATTTATTCTGAACACGAAAGTTGTTCGAAATGTTTCAACTAGCACGGTTACACCATCCACACGTTTGTCGGATGTCCACGACACCTCCGACATGAACCATTCCCCCTCCGGACACCCTGTCCGGTAATCACCCGGAGCCGGTAGTTCATCCCCGGATGAATTCCCGCTCCGAGCAATACACCTCGCACTGCGTTAGAACACCGTTAACATTGCGTTTGCCATGTCTTGTATTTGTATTGCTATTATTGCCGTGTATTTATTGTTTCTTCCCCCTGTTATTGTCCGATAGACCCGACGACCGCTGTCGACGCCCGTGTGATCGACTACGTCGTCGACGACAGTACCTCTACCGTCGAGCTTCTAGGCAAGCAGAGCCATTCTCTTCCCAAGATATCGCCTATCTTTTCCGTACATTTCTTGCACTAGGCATTGTTACTGCTGCCGCTACGATTACAATCCTATTCAGTTGCATAGCCTGATTTTGTCGCCCCTTGATGTACCTTCCTTATCCTATGCTGCCTGCTATATCTATACATTATATTCAGCAGTGAGCCCTGCGCATTGTTAGCTAGGATTAGATAGCGGGCCGTGGCTACTCAGGGGATTGACGCGCATACAAAATATATACAACTGCAACAGGTACGGATCAATGCAGACGCCCTAGGGAACCTACAACGGCGAGACTCTACCAAGTCGCTTCGAGTTTGACTTACGAGGGGACTGACTCGTAATTCACTCTCGTCGGCTCAGTAGCGTAGCATCACTGGGATGATACGAGGGTATTCCTCTTTAGTTCATTCCGCTGGTGTCTCGGCACCACCGGGGTGATACGAGAATATTCCTCTTTAGTTCATTCCGCTGATGTCTCTGTCGAACCTCTTTAAGTGTGCCATCGAGGGTGATACCTCCTGGTTTCACTTAATGGTAGGCACTCGAATCAATTGGTGTCCTTAAAGGTAAGAGTCGGGCGACCCAACGGTGCCCGCGAGCGGTATATTGTCGGGAGCGACAGGGAGGGTACGACCGACGTTACTGGCGTGCTTGGCCCCTGCTCGTATCTCGCGAGAATTACCAAACCACGAAAAAGTCGAGCTCTACCAAGAGCACACGCGAGACAAGGTAAGGAGACGGTTCACCTTGTCGGTAACCGCGCGCTTTGACGGGACGATAGGGCAGGCCCCGACGTTACCGGTGGGCCTTGTTGCTGTTCGTTGTCTGTTGTGTTGTTAGTCAGACAGCGATAACGGTTGTCTCCGAGATAATATTAAAATGCTAAATGGTTCGGCGGATGACTTGAGAGGCCGCAAAGACCTGTACGCACTACCTACATGTGGGATTACGGTGTGGGCCCTCCGCATCGTAGTTCGTTCGAAAGCTCTTCAGACGTCAGCAGTACCACGGGCTGATTGCCGGGAAGCGGTCTTGTCTTATTTGCTGCAGCAGGTGTGTTTTGGATTTGCTTTTGCTTCACCGGCCAGTCTCGTACCGTGCAGGAGCGTGCAAGGGTGAGGGACCTAGACCCCTTGGCGCATAGGATATAGTCCGGCGGATGGCCTCTCTACTGAGCCTAGGATGGGCTGCGATGTGTCGGATAGCCTCGGTGGGGCGTTCCCTAACAAGGTTCACGCCACCCTGGAGATCCGAGCGTGCAGGCTGAACAGTAGTGCACCCCTGCAGGGAGTTTAATCTATTCGAATAGCCGTGTCCAAGGTAACAGGACGCTTTATGCTGAAGCTGAATCTTACCACTACAAACTACTAATATTAAACTGTTGGTTCCGGGTTTTCTTCCTCGCAGGGAAGTCGAGGAGGGGAACTCGGAGGCATTATTATTATTAATCATTACAACTTACTATTATACAATGTTGCAACAACTTCTGCTTCATTTTTATTTTATGCTTTATATAAACTGTTGGTTGTTTCTCTTCTCATGCTGCAACACATCGTCGGAAGATGCTAGTCTTCGATAGGCCTAGTTTCTTACCCTTATTCTGATTTCTATCTTGCAGTCCACTATATACAGCCTCCCCTTTCCATTTGATACAATGCATAATGCTTAGTAGCGGACGTAAGACTCGCGGGTATGCTAGATACTCACCTTTGCTTTATTTCCCCCTTTATGTTTTGCCTGATCGGCCGCTGTAGTCGACGTTGGAGCCCAGGAGCAGGAGTACCCCGGAGGCGGATACTACTACGTCGAGACCCCCGCTGACCAGGACCAGGAGTAGTTTCGGAGGCTCCCAGGCAGGAGGCCTTGCCTTTTCGATCTGTATCTCTGGTGTTGATTTTGTGCTAGCCTTCTTAAGGCAACCTTGTATCCTTGTGTCTGTACTTAGATACTATTTGCTTCCGCTGACTTGTGCTCTCGAGCTGTTGTATTCGAGCCCTCGTGGCCCCTGGCTTGTACTAAACAGCTTGTATTATTTTATTTGTAGAGTTGTGTTGTGATATCTCAACGGTGAGTCCCTAATCTCGATCGTGTACCTTGCGTGTATGATTATTGTACACGGTCTGATTTTGGGGGCGTCACACATTACTAAAACATCAGGGATTGCCATGTACTCGTGTCACACATGTGGTAGTTATCAGCATCCCAAGTTTTTTTGATCTACCAATGGTAAACTATTTCCTTTTTGTGTCCATGGCAAATTTAACATATCTTTCGCCATGGCAATTTAAGATATGTTTTTGCCATGACAAAATAAACATGTGTTTACCCAAAGTAAATTTATAAAGTTTTATTTTATGAATTATGATAAATTTACATAGAACGTTGAAGAAAAAATGCAAAAAAACGTAGGTGAAGGAAATGATGGTAATTTTAGTGCAAACAACGTGACAATTTAAGCGCAATAGACATGCCAATTTTTAACCCGAAAAAAAGTTATCGAAACACATCGATATGGGATCTAGTTTCGAAGATCTTGTCGCGACGGATTTAATGGTGAAAACGGAATTTTGAACGGAATTTTAATTTGAAAGATAAAACTTTTTAAATTTTGAAAAGACTAAAAGCTGCACTAATAGTACTACTACGGGCAAGCTGACATGCCGGGCGTTCGACCAACTCCCTAGGCCCGAATCGTGTGGGCGTTATCGCGGTCCTTCACATTTTACACCAAAGAAACTTGTAACATACTACGAACTGCTACTCGTAGCATACTTCCTTGGATTTTTAGGGGCAACATAACTATTTTTTTGAACGGCGAAGAGGGTCGGGAAGACCCGAGAATGCATTTAATTCATAGTGGCAGTACAGATTACAAAGAAGCCCCTCTGAAACATCAGAATGACACATAGGGGCTGGGAAATAACAAAGAGGACCCTAGAAGAAAGCGAGAAAACGCGATCCAGTCCTCCTCCGCTACTGCCTCGCCGGAGCAGCCTGCTGCAACCAGCACCAACACCGCCGAGGAGCTTGCCACTTGGGGTGAGGGCGCCGAAGACTGTCACAGTTTGGGTGCTAGAGTTCCTCCAAATCGGCACCTTGGCCAGGAGGTTGCATCGACGTTGGCCTGGAGCCGCTTGCGTCCATGGGAACGGCCGCCTTTCGGCCAGCAGAATCGACGGCGCAGCGAGTCGAAGTCGCCTGAGAATCTCCACCGGGATTGAGCTCGAGGGAATAAACGCATCATCGGATCGAAGACTAGTAGATCCACCAGGAGGCGCCCACCGCCCACGTCGCCCTCCATCACCAAGATGGATCGGGGAGAGGTCAGCAGCCGCGGATCCAGAGGGGATCTTCCAGTCAGGGGAGGGATAGGCGAGCTTATTGAGGAAGGAGCTTGAGGACGCGAGGATCTCCGCCGCCATCCACCATGGACGCCAGCAACGAGACCACCATGACCTCATCCCATCGCCGCTCGCCGGCGACCGGAGGAAGCTCAACAGGAAGGTAAAAAAAACTAGCTACAGGCGAGCATACCCACCCCCTACTCCACTCCCACCGGCGTCGCCGGCGGAGGGAGCAGGAGGGAGGCAGCCGCAGTCGAGGACGTCAGTCAACGGGAGGTGGGTTGGGAGAGGAGAGAGCTATCGAGAGGGGAGGTGGAGAAAGGGGATTAGTTTGTGTGGGCAACATAACTAAGTTGCTCCGAATCTCTGTTCTGAATTTGTACTTACTCTACTTGGTTGGTGAGATAGGAGACGGCGTGTGTGCATGACGCTGAAGCCAAAATGAGCCTCTCCGGCCCAAAAATGCACCCCGGCCACCACCATCATGCAGCACAGCACTAGTATTCCTACTACTCTACTTGATCGACGACAAGGCCGCCGCCTCTAAACAAGCAGTGATCATGCGGTCTCAACCAACCAAAACCAAGTGGGTATTGCCACCTCCTCCTCATGCATCTGACGTAGTACCATTTCCTATTTCCAGTTCCATCCTGAACTGCATCATCATGCGTGTTTTTGCATTTCTTATGGTACGTAGACAATACGCGTATGCAAGACTGGTTCAGTACTAACTCAATAATGCTGTTTAATTACTACTCCCTCCGTCCCATAATGTAGTAACGTTCTAGCTCAAAAAACGTTACTATATTATGGGACGGAGGGAGTACTATCTACTATACCGAAGCGAGTGCTTTACTGTACGGATCTGAGGTTCTCGACGGCGGATGAAGCTGGAGGTGGGATTCAGATCGGGAGAAATCTTTTGCCGGCTATGGTTGACGACTGCGATGCCCGAGGGCACCGTTCGTGAGATATGCCTATATCTCCACCAAGCTCTTTGTTTCCCGGGTGAAAACCCTAACTGCGATGGGCGGCGACGACGTCTTTGGCGCCGTTTCCTTCTTGAAGGTGTCGCCTTGGGAGCTATGTGGCTGATGGACACTATTTGATTGGTGTTGGAGGCGATCTTGATGACTTCAGACTTATTGATGTATTACTTTGTAAGGTGTTGTGAAATAATTAATAAAATGACCACATGCATCATTCTAATGCAGAAGCAGGGGGTCATCACTAGTGGAGAGACCCCCCTTTCGTCCAGCCCAAAAACGGCATCGCTCCCGGTTCATTTCAGAACCGGGACCGATGCCACGCAACGATCCCGGTTCGTCTGTATTGGGCAACGGTCCCAGTTCATGTGGGGCAACGGTCCCGGTTGTTTCCACAAACCGGGACCAATGCTCTGGCGACCAACACGTGGCGCACTGCGAGGCATTGGTCCCAGTTGTCGGCAAAAACCGGGACTGTTGCCCTGGCTATATAAGCCCCCAGCCAGCACTTTGCCATTTTGCCTCAAAAAATTTCAGGATTGTGTTGGGGTGGGTGCTAGAATTTTTTCCTTTGATTGCACACCAGTTGTTCGACGAAATGTCCGAGCCACACTTAGGTCCTCAGAACACCGTATCCTCGGCCGAGGTTAGCAACCTTATCTTCTCCATCTGTAACTGATACAAAAATACTGCACGTGTGCATATATAGTGGTCTTTTCACTATTCACGAAGTTATTGTAATGGTTAATTATATGACGCAGATCGAAGCACGGATGCGATGGATGTACAACGATCGACGCGGGTCCGAGTTTATTACAAACCTGCATACATTTCTCGATGTGGCTAATGCAAACAAAGTGGATAATTTTATGCCTTGTCCCTGTATTGACTGTCGGAACGTGGCGGAGTACTCTTCTTCGAGAACACTTCAAGGCCACCTGCTTCGGAGAGGTTTCATTCCCGGATATTATTGTTGGTCCAAGCACGGAGAAAGATGGGTTAGGCAGGAAGACAATGAATAAGAGGAGGATGATGATAGCTATCCTATGTCCCCTGAAGAATTCGGTGACACTGCAATGGAAGACAATGAAGAAGATGGAGATCCTCCAGGTGACAATGAAGAAGAACAACGGGCATCGGATGAGACCGCTGATGGTCTTGGTCGGGTCATTTCTGATGCAAAGCGAGACTGTGAAACAGGAAAAGAGAAGGAGAAGTTGGAGACCATGCTAGAGGATCACAAAAAGCCCTTGTACCCAAATTGCGAAGATGGCAGCACAAAGCTCGGTACCACACTGGAACTGTTGAAATGGAAGGCGGATTTTGGTTGTTCTGACACTGGATTTGGGAAGTTACTGCAAATAATGAAGTCGAAGCTTCCACCGGATAACGAATTGCTCGCGACAACACACGAAGCAAAGAAGGTTATCTGCCCTCTAGGATTAGATGTGCAGAAGATACATGCATGCATTAATGACTGCATCCTGTACCGCGGTGAAAAGGACGAGAGTATTGATAAATGCCCGGTATGCACTGCGAGTCGGTACAAGATCAGACAAGATGACCCTGGTGATGCTGAGGGAGATGACGAGCCCCCGAGGAAGAGGGTTCCTGCTAAGGTTATGTGGTATGCTCCTATAATACCCCGGTTGAAACGTCTGTTCAGAAACAAGGAGCATGCCAGGTTGCTGCGATGGCACAAAGAAGACCGTAAGAAAGACGGGAAGTTGAGACACCCCGCAGATGGGTCGCAGTGGAGAAAAATCAAGAGAGGCCACTCAGACTTTACAGATGAAGCAAGAAACTTATGGTTTGGTCTAAGTACAGATGGCATGAACCCTTTTGGAGAGCAGAGCTGCAGTCACAGCACCTGGACTGTGACTCTATGTATCTACAACCTTCCTCCTTAGTTGTGCATGAAGAGGAAGTTCATCATGATGCAAGTGCTCATCCAAGGACCGAGGCAACCCGGCAACGACATTGATGTGTACCTAAGACCATTAGTCGATGAACTTTTGGAGCTGTGGGCCAAACCAGGTGTACACGTGTGGGATGAGGACAAACAGGAGGAATTTGACCTGCGAGCGTTGCTTTTCGTAACCATCAATGATTGGTCCGCTCTTAGTAACATTTCAGGACAGTCAAACAAGGGATACAATGCATGCATGCACTGTTTAGATAAGACTAAAAGTATATATTTGGATAAATGTAAGAAGGTTGTGTACCTGGGGTGTCGTCAATTTCTGCCGCCCAATCATATCGTGAGAAAGAAAGGAAAGCATTTCAACGGTGAGGCAGATCACCGGAAAAAGCCTAAGCTCCCTAAAGGTGCTGATGTATTTGGTATGGTGAATGACCTAGAAGTAATCTTTGGAAAGGGTCCTGGCAGTCAATCTGTTCCGAAAGACGCCGTTAGCGCACACGCGGCCATGTGGAAGAAGAAATCTATATTTTTGGAGCTACCCTATTGGGTAGACCTAGAGGTCCGTTCTTCAATCGACATGATGCACGTGACGAAAAATCTTTGCGTGAAACTGCTAGGGTTCCTGGGCGTGTATGGGAATTCAAAAGATACACCAGAAGCACGGGAGGACCAGCAACGTATGAAAGACCCATACCATAGACATACTGATAAAGGGCGTCTAAGCAGCTACGCTCTTACCAAAGCAGAGAAGGAAATCTTTTTTGAATGCCTTAGAAGTATCAAGGTCCCGGCAGGCTTCTCGTCAAATATAAAGGGAATAATAAATATGGCAGAGAAAAAAAATCCAGAACCTCAAGTCTCATGATTGCCACGTGATTATGACGCAGTTGCTTCTGGTTGCATTGCGGGGGCTTCTACCAGAAAATGTTCGAGTACCCATTGTGAAGCTATGTGCATTTCTCAATGCAATATCTCAGAAGGTAATCGATCATGCAAGTCTGGAAAGGCTACAGTAGGATGTGGTCCAATGTCTCGTCAGTTTTGAGTTGGTGTTCCCCCCGTCCTTCTTCAATATTATGACGCATCTGCTGGTTCACCTGGTCGACGAGATTTCCATTCTAGGTCCTGTATTTCTACACAACATGTTCCCCTTCGAGAGGTTCATGGGAGATTTAAAGAAATATGTTCGTAACCGTGCAAGGCCAGAAGGAAGCATCTCCAAGGGCTATGGAACAGAGGAGGTCATTGAGTTCTGTGTTGACTTTATTCCTGACCTTAAGCCGATTGGTGTTCCTGAATCGCGGTATGAGGGGAGACTGAGTGGAAAAGGAACGCTAGGAAAGAAAGCAAAGATATTTCAGGACGGGCATTCTTTGACTCAAGCACACTACACAGTTCTACAAAGTTCTACCTTCGTCCAACCGTATATCGAGGAACACAAGAATGTTCTACGCTCCAAGTTCCCGGGGGAGGATGACCAATGGATTCAAGTCAAACACATGGAGACTTTCGGCACTTGGTTGCAATTACGTCTCATGCATGACACCACTATTGGAAATCAACTCTACTTGCTGGCCGCGACACCGTCTGAGACTGTATTGAATTTCCAAGGGTACGAGATAAATGGGAATACATTTTACACGGTCGCGCAAGATAAGAAGAGCTCCAACCAAAACAGTGGTGTCCGCTTTGATGCAACAAATGAGGATGGTACAAAGGACACATACTATGGTTACATAGATGAGATATGTGAACTTGACTATGGACCTACTTTTAAGGTCCCTTTGTTTCGGTGCAGTTGGGTCAACATGAATGGAGATGGGGTAAAGGTCGACCAGCTGTACGGAATGACAACAGTGGATCTCAAGAATCTTGGTCACACAGAGGACCCATTCGTCCTAGCCAAAGATGTGGCTCAGGTTTTCTATGTGAAGGACATGTCTTCTAGACCGAAAAAAGGAAAAACAAGGATACGAATACATCAGACAATGAGCCCAGGCGTCACATAGTTCTTTCAGGAAAAAGAAACATCGTGGGAGTCGAGGAGAAGACAGACATGTCCGAAGATTAGGATAATTTTCATGAAATTCCTCCCTTCATAGTGAAAACTGACCCAACTATCCCATTAAGCAATAAAGATGCTCCGTGGTTACGGCCCAAGAAGCGATGATAAGCAATGTAGGAAACAAGTGATGTGTAATAATGTATTGAACCTTTTATGTATTGAACCATTGGTGTTTTTTTTGTGATGTTTGCAATTAGCCAAGTTTGAACATGATGTGACACCACTGTTTCAGTTGTCCAGTTTGCACACATGAATGGCTTTGAATGTTTGAGCTAAATGAAGTCAGAAAGGTTTGAAAGTTTAGTATGTGGCTTTGAATGTTGCATGTTGAATGCAAACAAAAGTCTTGAGTTAAAATAAGTTTGGAAAAATGAAATACCTTTGAAACAAATGAGTTTTCGTTTGAAACCCTCTTACTTTGAAAGAGATGGTCCAGTTTGTACACGAAGTGCATCAAGTTTTTGTCGTAATCCTCTCAACTTTTGCACACATGCTATGTGGATCAAATGATGATACCATGCCAAGTTTCAACCTTTTCTGAGTTCAGTTGTAGTGCTTTCCAATTACAGGGTCATTTAGCTCAAAATAAATCATTAAATGCATGAAAAAAAATAGCAAATGAAGTCAGAAAGGTTTGAAATTTTAGTATGTGGCTTTGAATGGTGCATGTTGAATGCAAACAAAAGTCTTGAGTTGAAATAAGTTTAGAAAAATGAAATGCCTTTGAAACAGATGAGTTTTCGTCTGAAACCCTCTTACTTTGAAAGGGATGGTCCAGTTTGTACACGAAGTGCATCCAGTTTTTGTCGTAAGCCTCTCAACTTTTGCACACATGCTATGTGGATCAAATGATGATACCATGCCAAGTTTCAACCTTTTCTGAGTTCAGTTGTAGTGCTTTCCAATTACAGGGTCATTTAGCTCAAAATAAATCATTAAATGCATGAAAAATAGCAAATGAAGTCAGAAAGGTTTGAAATTTTAGTATGTGGCTTTGAATGTTGCATGTTGAATGCAAACAAAAGTCTTGAGTTAAAATAAGTTTGGAAAAATGAAATGCCTTTGAAACAGATGAGTTTTCGTCTGAAACCCTCTTACTTTGAAAGAGATGGTCCAGTTTGTACACGAAGTGCATCCAGTTTTTGTCGTAATCCTCTCAACTTTTGCGCACATGCTATGTGGATCAAATTATGATACCATGCCAAGTTTCAACCTTTTCTGAGTTCAGTTGTAGTGCTTTCCAATTACAGGGTCATTTAGCTCAAAATAAATCATTAAATGCATGAAAAATAGCAAATGAAGTCAGAAAGGTTTGAAATTTTAGTATGTGGCTTTGAATGGTGCATGTTGAATGCAAACAAAAGTCTTGAGTTGAAATATTTTAGAAAAATGAAATTCCTTTGAAACAGATGAGTTTTCGTCTGAAACCCTCTTACTTTGAACGATTCCGGCGAGGGAGACGAGTCTCTCCACCGAGAAGAAGCATCGGACGGGAGAAAAGCTGGCTCCGGCTCCGCCTCCGGCAGAACCTTTAATCTCGAAAACACCGGCGAGGTTGATTAAAATGTTGTTAATTAAAATGCAGCTGTATATGTACATGCATATATTAACACTCTTTCTTCTTTTAGCCCTCCGGATCCGGATCCGGCCATTCCTCCGCAAGACCGAAATGAGGCCCAACCAAAAACTTGGATGACAGTGTGAGGTATAGGATCGAAGAGGTCGGTCCAGACGGCGAACCGTTAGCTCCGGACGATGTCAAGAAAATTTTTGTGAAGGCATGCGGAACTCTCGTGAGGGACAACATCTCGATCACCATTCGAGAATGGATGCAGCCAAAGGACCCTACAATCTCGTTTGTGTGTGACACCATGAAAGACAGGATTTGGAACATGCTCATGCATAATTTCCTCCTGCGGATGCTAGAGGTGGATAATCCAGCTCAGGAGGCGGCAGCTAGACTGGAGCTAGAGGCTAGAGTCAAGAAGTTTGCTCTCAGCAAGATGGCCGAGCAATTCAAGAATTGGAAGAAAAACTTGTACCTAAAATTTGTCAAGGTAGACAAGACTCCCGATTTCGAACACGGCTATGGTAAGATAAGAGAGCAGTGGAATGATTTTGTGGCGTACAAGAAATCGGAGTACGCGCAGCAAAGGTTTGAAATAAATCAGATGAATGCCGCTAAGAAGATTTACCACCATAAAATGGGGCCTGCTGGCTACGCCGGTTGCATGCCTAGGTGGGAGGCAATTGAGGCCAAGTATTTTGATTCCGGGATCACTCCAGAGCCTACAACATGGAACGAACGGACAAGAAACTGGTTTTACGGCCATGGGGGCATGTTGGACAAAGATGGGAAGGCAATATATAACCAGTCACACATAGATGATCCCCTGCTGCCCATCAAAGATATTAGAGATGAAGTACGTGATATTGAAGCGGGACGGTTCATTCCTGTAGAGAGGACAACGAGCTCACACACGCCCTAAAAAATAAAGAACACCCAGGACGAGCACGAGGCACGCCAGGCTCCAAGTGTTGGAAAGTTGCCTTCCCTTCGGAAAGCAAGAAATATCCAGATAAAAGCCATCAGAGGAGGAAGGAAAGGGAGGCAGCTGAGAAAGCGGCGGCTGAGAGAGAGAAAGCGACGGATGAGGCTGAGAAAACGGCTACCAAAGAGCGGTTGCGTAATGTAGAAGAAGGCTTAAAGCGGGCTGAGGAGCTGATCGACAGACTTAGCCAGCAAAGTGGCGGCCAACCTCAACAGCTCTTGTTAGAAACTGCATTCGATGCTACCGGCGCCCCATCGAATCGGAAAAGCTCCCAAGCTTCCACGCAGCTCCAGCAGGATGATGATGATGCACTGACAATGGCTGCTCCTAAACGCTACCCAGTGGATTATATCACGGAGAGCACACGTTGTGAGCTTAAGGTGCAAGTGCTGAACTTAAAGGTGACGGTGGCGGTCGGCATGGACCTATCAATCCCGGAGAAACCAACTTATCATTGCAACCCGACTCCATAAGGGTACGCTGACGTCATGGTGGATGATGTGATGGATGATTATGAGGAGCTGAAGCTGGACCACCCTGCAGGTGAAGATAGGGAGCTGACTGAACTAGGAGAAGCCAAAAAGGGGAGTGTTCTATGGCGAAAGGAGCACATCGTGCTTCCAAATTATGTGCCGCCAAGGTCACCCACTCTTCAGAAGAGCAATCCACCTTCGCCGCCACGTGACCATTCTTCACCGCAACCATCGCCTTCACCGACTCACCACTCTCCAGCTCAGCCGTCTCCACCGTCGCCTCAGCCGTCTCCATCTCCTGAGCCTCAGAGCCAGAAGCGGAAGCGTACCTATAATAGGAGGGGCAGCAGCAGCATCAGCAACAAGAAATCACCGAAACGTAAGCGATCACCCCTCCCAAAAGTTCCTCATCAGAATATGAAGAAGCTACCCGGAGAGATGACACCTGAGGAACTGGAAGTGTCCGCAAAAATGTCTTATGAAAAGTGGAAGATTGTTGTGGCCAACAAAAAGAAGTCGATAGAGTCATTGTTCCCGCGCACCCCAGAAGATCACGCCGCGTGCGTGGAACTGAAGAATAAGCTTCACAACCCCATACCGCTCACATCATACTATGAACACTCTATTACAAAGTCGGCTGAGGCAAAAGAGCGGAGAGTCGAAAAACAGATTGCCCAGCTCGGACTACAGAAAGAACAATCGATCGAACCGCTCAAAGTGCACACTTGGCCGCGCCCCCAGCAGCATCAGGTCGATGCGTATGATCCGAACAAAGATCCGGAGTTTATAAGACAGTACGGAGCAAAAGCCCACGCAGTAGGACTGTCTATTACTGATTACCTGAGCCGTCTGGATGAGTTCGAGACCGGCCGGAACGACGAGGAATTCGTACCGGCATACCAATACCGACACGGGTATCCTCTCGTCAAACCCGAGTTAGTCAACGATCTACCAACAAAGATGCGAAAATTGCATGACTGGTACATGAAAAAATCTGCTAAATCCGAAAACTGGATCTACGCTAAATTTCAGAACGAGCATTACGGGCATGGACAAGGCTTCGATCTGATTGAATTCTCAGAATTATTTCAGTTTTACAATGGAGATGCCATCAACAAATCTATCGTCAGTGCATATTGTCTGTAAGTACCATTAATTTCAGTGATCAAGCCTTTCTAGCTCAGCTCATTCATTTCATGTACAATCTTACACTCATCACTAAACTAATTATATATGCAGAATGAAGATTCTCGAATGCAAGAAAGGACAAATCTATGACATTGGGTTCGTTGACTGCCAGTTCGTTCATGAAAGAACTCTCAAAGAGAAGCCCAACTAGACAGAGAACAACTTGTTGCAATCGTTGACGTATTTCGGCACAAGAAGAGAAATACTATTTCCTTACAACTTCGAGTGAGTGTTACTGTCTCGCACACATTCTATTTTGCTTGCTCGGTGTTAAGCGTATAATTGACTCTTTATGCGTGTGCAGCTTCCACTTTATTCTGTTGATCATTGTTCCGGACGAAGGAGTAGTAAAAGTCATGGACCCGGGACGCAGATCTATGAAATCATGGGAGTACATGCAGGCATGCCTCCAGAGGGCTTGGAAACGGTTCACCGCCAAAACACCGGGTCTTCCGGCAGAGCTTACATTTGAATCACTGAATGCAAGTACTACTTGCTAGATCTGTGCATCTTTTTGATTCTAGTTTCAGTATAATTATCATGCTGATTATAATATTCATTGATCTCCGTTCTCGTAAAGTGTTTGAGACAGGGACCCGGGAATAACTTATGTGGATATTATGTCTGCGAGTTCATTCGCCAGACGACCAAAAAGACGGCCGCAACCCGAAACATAAGGAAAATTGAAGTACGATAAACAACATTCAATACTTTAATTTATTGCGTTAAATTGTGTTTAGTTTCATTCATATATATTGATCCCTTTCTTTTAATTAGATCGAACGAATGCGGGACGGTCTTCTACCACGAGAACGCGTGCGGGCAATTCAAGAGGAAATCGCCGGATTCTTATTAGACCATGTCATAGCTCCGACCGGAGAGTTCTTTCACCCTCATTTTTTGGAAGACAAGCGGCCAAGGACCGATGTAAATTAGATCGAACTCGTGTGAGTACCGTTTGTGTAATACATGTTCGACCAACCACGAGGAATGAGATGGTGTATATGATATATTCGTGACGATAATGTGTAATATATATTGTGGTTCATTGTTGCTTTATATATATAGTACCATTTAATTGAATACAAAACACAAAATAAATAAATGGAAAAAATCAGAAAATCCTGCGGCGGCAGAAAAAGAGGGCAGTGGAGCCTCTTCGGTCCCGGTTCTTCCTATCAACCGGGACCGATGACCCCTCCCCCCTCGCTGCGCGCCTGGCCACGTGGAGCCTCTTCGGTCCCGGTTCGTGGGCCAACCGGGACCAGCACTGGTCCCGAGTTATTGGTCCCGGGTGTGGAACCGGGACCGAAGGCCCATATGAACCGGGATAGTAGGGGGGTCTGTCCACTAGTGCATCCTCCTTTTCTCAAAAACATATCGAAGCGAGTGCTAGTCTTCGCGCAATTCACAGGGATGTTACGTACTACCTCCGTCCGGGTGTATTGGGCGCATGCGTAGTTCTAGGTCATCGATTTAAACAACCAAATATGAATCATATGCCATCAAAATTATATCATCGGATTCATGTGAAGATGTAGTTTTTGATTTTTTTTTTCATCATGTATAATATAAATTTAATCAGTTAAATTGCCAACTAGAACGACGCAAGTGTCTTATACACCAGGACGAAGGTACAGTAGTAGGAGTATAATTGATGGGAGTATCTAGGTCTCAGTCGACTAAGATTTAACTAAGTCTCAGTCAAGTGATAGTACATGTAAAAAGAGGAAATAAAAAAATTAAATTTATTTTTTGTACGGATCTCCACGCACATTGTCATGAATATAGCATCGACTAAGACTTAGTTAAATCTCAGTCGACTGACATTTAGCAATCCCATAATTGATACAGTACTATATTAGTGTTTGATTGACTGAACCTCGCGAGACGACCGGACTCCGCGCCCTACTATCAACTGCAGTTAAAACTAAACTGCCAATTGTTCCTGTCTTTCTTGTGTAATCAAACCCTGCTGTTCCTGCATCATCATCTGATGGGTTACCTGCAAATCAACTTGTGTAGTATTATTATAAACCGTAGTAGCTTGTTCCACTCAGTTTACCACGGTCGTAGCACGAGGGAGGGGAGTATTCACACCCGCTGCAAGATTGGGCATATTCTTTTTCCAAAGTAACGTACGCCCAAACTTAACCTCGCAAGTTTAATTATTTTACAAATCACTCAACTGGCTGAGGTGGAGAAGATGAAAATATTAGCCTTGAGCGTTCGCTTTATGCTTTTGAGAACCGACTCTCTCACTTCTCCGGCTATATAAGCGGCTGAACCCACACATCCATCCCTCCCCCTCCCTCCTTGCACACCATCCACCCCACCCCCGGCCATCCCGATGAGCTGCTCCATCCTCAGGGCCGCGGCGGTCGCCCTGCTCGTGGCCGTCCTGGCGGCCACGGCCGGCGCAGCCTCCTTTGTTGTCTCCGCCGCGCCTCTCCCCAGCGCTCTCCTCTCGTCCCCTCCCTTGCTGTGGCTTGCCGCCAACGTCATCATCGTCTGGCTCTGGCTCGTCTCCTCCTACGGCCACCACCACAGAACCGCCGTCGCCTCCGTGCTCTCGTCCTCTGCCAGCGACGTCTCTGCTGCCATGGGCGGCATGCTCTTTCCGTCCTCGGATCATGACGTCTTTGCTGCCGCTCCCGACGCCGTCGTCGCGCCCGTGCCGGTGTCCGTGTCGATGAGCAGGCCGCGGGAAGCTAGAACGGCGGCCAAGAGGCCGACCGACCGCCCCCGCGTGAAGAAGAAGCCTGCCGGCGAGGGCAAGGTGGGAGGCGTCGCGGCGCAGGCCAAGCCCGTGGGCAAGAAGGAACACAGCGAGCAGGAGGAGAAGCCGAGAGCCTCTGCCGCCGCGACTGAGTCCGACGACGTGTCCATGGACTCGGCGTGGCAGGCCATCGTGAGGCGCGGCGTGGCGCAGCCCGTGGCCGTGCGGAAGAGCGAGACGTGGGGCGGCGAGGAGCTGCCGCGGATGCGGCGCGCGGCCGACAAGGCCGTGTCCACAACGCCGCGGAGGGAGATGCGCAAGTCGGCCACGATGGTCCCGCCCTCTCCGCCGCACCCGGCCGCGGCGTCGTCTCCGGTGGCGGCGAAGCAGGGGTGGCGCACCAGGGACGTGCTGGTGATGGCGCAGGACGAGCTGCTCCGCCGCGCCGAGAGCTTCATCCGGAGGCAGCACGAGCACCTGCGCATCCAGCGCCAGGAGTCGGAGCAGCGCCAGGCCATGGCCATGGAGCACGACCACCGCCGCCGCCCTGCTCCCATCCGCGTCTAGTGGCCACCGGAGACCATGCACCGACCATCGCCTATGCACGCGTGCTAATCCACAGGATGGATGCACGCGTCCATGGCTCCGTTCCATGCACGTACGGAAGACTGTACAGGAGTTCCTAGCTATACCTACCTACCTAGCTCGATCTACTAGCATTATCAAGAGATGAAGATGCCGCCTATGCATGCCTAGTTAGCTAGTAGTAGATGGAATGATCGAAGTAGATCATAGGTACAAGAGGAGGATCCGGCCATGGCTGTCTACCTAGCACAGTGAAGAAGTACCGATCAGGTCATGCACCGTGCTCCTTCGGGTTCATGTAGATTAAATCCGCATGTAATTATGATCATGTTTGCGTGATGAACCAAAGCTAGCTACATGTAAATTACAGTATCCTCTAAATAAATGAAGAGCGGTAGCCCTTTATTTGTTCTTTGGTATACCTTGCTTAATTTTGCCTTCCAAAATTTTCTGATAACCCTATTCGTAGTGCAAGAATTTCACATGCCATATTTATCGCAAAAGGATGTGTGTTTGATAACTGAACAGGTAGATGTTGTTAGAATAAATCCGCAACGCGTAGATCATCCGAGGATCAAGCAATCACACGAGGCACGACACCGAGATTTGTTAACGAGGTTCACCGAACATCGGCTACATCTCCGGGGCTTGACTATGGGCGCTCCTCCCCATGACAACGCTACAATACCGCACACCGGCCACCCGGGCGCCGGCACACGCCGCCGGCTCCCCCTGCGTGCCTGTGCTATTATGTTGGCATAGGTTACAACCGTGGGGTGCCCCTCATTATATGAGAGCCCAATGATACAACGTGTTCGACTCCAACACTACACGTATCCTACCCACACTACAGCTCCAAGTCCAATGTAACCTAACTAGTACACATATTCGACACAAACTCAATAAACTCCACCGTGGCGAATATTCTCCACCACCTTGAATTTGTCCATGCGTCAAACTTCCATGTACTCCGGACTTGGGTTGTCTTCTTCGTAGCTTACTCAGAGCTACTCGACGAGTCTGCCCCAGACCCCCGCCTCCGTGAGATCCTTCCGCTATTCCTGCAACTCCAGTCTCCGTGACTCCACCTGCAATAGTGCTCCCTTGCAACTTGTAAAGATGCGAAGCCGTCCTCTCTTCAATCATCACGATCACCTCATCTTCCATGATATTCAAGGTCTTCTTATCCCGATCACAACGGAATTCCATACCACCATCATGAAGAACTCCAAGCGAAATTAGATTCCTTCTTAGCCCTGGCACATGCCTGACTCCCCGAAGCATCCGCTCAACTCCGTCAAACATCTTGATTTTGATGTCACCTATTCCAGTAACACGATAACCCGTGTCATTGCCCATATAGGCTAAACCAAACTCACCAGACTTATACGAAGAGAACCACTCCATGTTGGGTGTCGCATGAAAAGAGCTAGCTGAATCCAACATCCACGCTTCACTTTTGGTTGACTGCCTGTCTGATACCACGAGAACATCACTACTGCTGTCTGAGTCATCACCACGAGCTGCCACGTTAGCACTAGACTCACCATCCAGATCTTCTTCGGCTAATTCCCATCCATCACATGATAAATAACCTGGTCCGATAGACACAACCGTATAGTTCCGGCTGCTTGCAACTATAACTCCTCCCAGTCTTCAGCGTCCATCTTAGCTGGCTTAGCATCCCGCAACGCCTTCAAGCATCCCTGTTGTGCCAATAAATCTTTCACCCATGTCTGCTATAACCCGAAGTTTCCAGTTCCGTTGAACTTCTCCACCTCAAATCTGATACCCGTTGGCGCCATGATTCTTCGTATAGCTAACACTACAAAAAATATCCAAGCTGCCGCGTGATGCTCAAGTACACACGTACTAGTAGCAAATCCAATCAAAATATTGATCTTCACGTAAGGTTGCTCCCATGCACAATCGATGCTCACCTTGCATGCTAAACTTTGCCTTCCTTCCAATGGATGCTCACATGTATCACGATGGATTTCTTCCTGTCAATTAATCTGTTCTCATCTCGTACCGGCTACACAGACCGGCTCAAAGACAAATACTACGGGGAATCGGTCCCTTTTTTATTTCCAAAACAAATCCAACCGATGTTGAGCGTTGTACGGCTGCACATCTGTGCCGATCTCTTGAGCTCTGCCTTCCCACGCGTTGCATCATGATCGCATTGTCCCATGGACTTCCAGCGTACCGATCCGTTCCCCACGTCTGGCTGCTCTATGAACTGGCACCGCTACACGATCTTTGATCGTTGCCTCCGTCTCAACAATGCTTCACTGCCATCGCTTTGATTACTACCTCGATCTTCAACTTTACTCATAATACCATTTGTTAGAATAAATCCGCAGCGCGTAGATCATTCGAGGATCAAGCAATCACACGAGCCACGACACCGAGATTTGTTAACGAGTTTTGTTCGAACATCGGCTACATCTCCGGGGCTTGACTATGGGCGCTCCTCCCCATGACACCGCTACAATACCGCACACCGGCCACCCGGGCGCCGGCACACGCCGCCGGCTCCCCCTGCGTGCCTGTGCTATTATGTTGGCATAAGTTACAACTGTGGGGTGCCCCTCATTATATGAGAGCCCAAGGATACAATGTGTCCGACTCCAACACTACACGTATCCTACCCACACTACAACTCCAAGTCCAATGTAACCTAGCTAGTACACACATTCGACACAAACTCAACGGATGTGAGCATGCTTGAGATTAAGGGCCTTGCATCAGTGTGATACTCGGTGAGATCAAGGGGTCAAGCATTGACTGAGACTTGGTTAACTCTTAATCCACTGAGATTTAACAAGGCCCATACTTGATTCCCCTGTAACACCATTGCAATGCAGTTTTCAACGATGTGGTGGTTGTCGTGTTATACCAGCCACAGTCATATACTCTCTTTGTAAAGTAATATAATACGTTTTAGATAACTAAAATAGTGATCTAAAACATCTTATATTTATTAATGAAGGGAGTATATAGAGAACATATGATTCAAACATAAGTTTGTAAAAAAAATCTTTTATAAAAAGGAATTAATCCATATAAAAATAAATTGATAAAATGTAAGGTAAAAAACATTCCTTCTTTAGAATGTGCATAACTTATCTGTGACTTTTTAGAATTTTTTTGGTTTTAAAAATTTGTACTATCTACAATTCAAAATAAATGCCGTTCATTTTGTAGTAAGATAGTACAAACTTTGCACTAAACTAAATGATACCTCACGCTGCAGTAACTATTGATCAATAATTTAATGTTTTATAATATGAGAAAATTTATGAAACATAGTATAATTTTCTTATAAATACTTTTTTGAAAGAAATATTATTTAGAGTAAAAAATGTAAGAAAAATTGATGATTTTTTTTTCAAAAATAAATGTGATTTTCTTTTGTTAATTTATTACCTTGACAATATATTGGTGACATGATATGAAACAAAAACAACGCTGAGTAGAGACCGTGGATACATCACCCTTGACTAACATTAAAACAACGATAGAAACTACATATGTTCATTCATATAAAAAATTGTTTCATAAAAATGAAATGCGAGGTAACTCATAATTTGATTTTTTTTATATAAAAAATTTGCTTCTAAATCGTGATGATGCTTAGTGCATAAAAAAGTTAATTTTTTTGGTGATAGGCTACATGCGCATGCGAATTTAATAAAAACATGTACATGAATAGTTAGTGGAAAAGAGGTTTTAATTACATACCTACTTGATGATATGCATAACTTGCATGCTAAGAGAAATAACTTAGTGGGGATGAACTATTTAAATATTATAAGTAAACAACACTTATTCTAGATCGTAGGGAGTATGATACTTTTATATTTTTATTTTTATATGTCCTAGTGACTTTTATAATTTATTTATATGCTTTCAAATTTTCTTATATTTTCACTTTTACTAGGTTTTTTTTTTACTTTGCTTGATTTTGATAGTATATTTTTAGATTTATTTTTAGAATTATTATTCTTAAAATTTTCTATTTTCCTTATTTGTATTCTTCTTTTTTACCTACTGCGATGACGTTCTATGATACCATCCTCATATCATCCTAACAATTTTTTGTACGTAAGATCCAATTTATCATTTTGTGAACCTATGAAATAAATCATGACAAACATCTAGACATGTGTGTTGAATTAAATCGAGTCAAACTACTATAAATGAGTACTAATTTATTAACACTATTCACATTGTTAGGCGAATGTAGATATATGGATTTTTTTTTCATGATGATACTTTCATTAGTTGAAGTTCTATATTTCCCCACCATTATACATATAAACAGTAAACATCAAATGTGTATGATTAGACATCATGATAATGTTCAAGGTAATTTGTATTACAAACAAAAGGAGTAACATATAAATCTCCGTTCAGAAATACGAGTTGTTACATGTGATAAAACAGATGATGCATTTATCGTTGACCATATACACTAGTAGAAAATTTCTAGTCGAATCGGAGCAATAGTCCCGGTCGCGTTTCGAACCGGGACTAATGCTTAGTCCCGGTTCGAGCGGCTAGGACGCCGAACGGGGCTCGACAGGCATCAGTTCCGGGTCAGATGGGAATTTTAGTCCCGGTTTCAGACACCAACCGGGACTAAAGGTTAATCGACAAGCGCGATAACCTTTTGTCCCGGTTGGTATCTCCAACCGAGATTAAAGGTCTGTCTCCAGTACTGGTTTTAGACCCCAATCGGGACTAAAAAAATTGCCTATATATATATCCTTGCCCCTGCCCGTCATCTCCTTTGTTTTTTCCTCATAGAAGGTGAAAGGTGTGTGCTAGTTTGTTTTATAAGATGTATTCGATGAAATTTCTGATAGCGTGATGCCACTTGAAGTTTATTCTTTCGTCTCATTGCTAGATTAGCTCATTTTGTGCTCTAGAAGTATTAGTGTGTGTGTGTTAATGTGTGCTCAAATTAATTTTTTAGTTTGCATATGTGTAGGTGTGTCCCCGTCCTCATCGTCGTCGATCGTCAGCGCCGATCTCGTCGCCGACACCATCGTGGTGAGCCTTTTATTCTTATATTTTTTAAAATTCTTACTTGTATGATTTGGATAGTTACTTGTATAATTTTCTTACTTGTATTATTGTTTGTTATTATATAGTGCCATGGTTCTGATATCCGCCCTCGTCGGCTCTCGTCCGGTCTATGATTCATATGTGGTATATTTTTTTTTATAACTATTTGTTTCATTTAGTGTTTACGGCAATTATGTCGACCAACTTGACATAGATAATTTTATCTAGGAGGTATGTGAATCAGAAATTCCAACCAACCCTATTGTCAAGAGGTTAAATTTAGTTCAAAAAGAAAATAATTATTTATTTGTTTTTTGAAAAGAATTGAAAAAGAGAATATGATTTTGGAGTTGCAAGTTGCCGATGTTGTCGATCTACACAAGATCCAGATAGATGCAATGCACTTGAAGATTAAAAAATATGCCATTAATAAAGAGGCTTGATATTATTATGTTGTTGAATCAGTTATTACCTTAGTTACGATTTTGATCGCATTTATTGTTGCATTTAAATGTTTCACGAAGAAGGTTGTTGGTGAATGGAAAAAGGAGTTGCGATTTTGACAACTCAATGCAAGTACTACTAGCTAGGTCCGTGCATCTCTTTGATTCTAGTTTCAATATCATTATCATGCTTGATTATTATTTTCATTGAATTCTATTCTCGTAAAGTGCTTAAGGCAGGAAGATGGAAATAATTTATGTGGATACTACGTTTGCGAGTTCATTCGCCAGACGACCTATGAGACGGGAAGAGTTTTAGAAAAACTTCATGTACGTAAATAATATTCACAATTTTATTTTATTACCATCAATTGTGTTGAGTTTCATTCATATATATATATATATATATATATATATATATTCTTTATCCAAAAAAATAATATTGACACCCTTCTTCAAACTATATCAAACAGATACGGGACGATCTCCTGCCAAAGGATCGCATACGAGCAATTCAAGAGGAATTGACGGGATCCTTACTTCAAGAGGTCATATCTAAAAACGGAGAATATCATCGTAATTGGAATTAGATATTAGAGATTGTAAGTGATATTATATTGTATATATGCATGAACGTGTACTATATGTAGTAGCCTTAAACCCTAAATGAAAAAAAATTGAATGGTAAACACAAAAAGAAAAGAGAAACACAAAATGAAACACGACTCCTCCAAAACCCTAAAACCCAGCGCGCCTTTAATCCTGGTTGAGACTAAAGGTCCTCCTGCCCAAGCGCTCCTCATCGGCCATATGAAGCCCCGTTAGTCCTGATTCGTAACACAACCGGAACTAAAGAGAAGGGCTTTTTGTGCCGATTGTTTAGTTCCGGTTGTAAAACCGGGACTAAAAGCCCTTACGAACCGAGATTAATGTCCCGTTTTCTACTAGTGATATCAACCTTTGTAAAATACTTTAGCTTTTCAATGTGCAAAGTAGTATCACCAAGTTTTTCATTTAAGTTGCATTTTTCGACAATATATCATTGATATATTTATATTACCAACATATCAAATTAAGTTGCCACTTAAGACCACATTAGGATCGGACCCTAGACGTGTTTTGCCGTTGAACAGATGGAGCACCACTTAATAAGTTGGGCATGTGCCCATAAGAAACTACCAGAAGCATGGTTCACCGGCAGACCAACAAACATCACAACTACATGCAGCTAAGTTGTTAAGCTATCAATCAATGGGGTTCCCGGTCGGTTTTGGATGCATATGTGTCGGATGGAGAGAAGAGATGGGTTGGATTTGCATGGTAGGTGCTCATCATAATCATGCAGGCTCTTCACTCTTTTGTTGGAGTAGCTGTACGAAATTTAGCTTTTCAGTCACTTCTGTCTGCTACTGATTCTCTGCTAGATCCTACACACGCGACTACCACTTCTTTCTGTAGGCGACAAAATCGATTGTTCCTTCTCTGCGCTTTGCAAGGCTAGCTCCACTCTCTAGTGAGGGAAAATGATGAGCTTTGAGCGCGCACAATTTTTTAAACCCAAAGTCAAAATTTTGTTCCGTCCGTGCGGCAAGCGCTTAAATAATAGCACTCTTGAATATGTTAGAAAAGTTTTTAACACTTCATCAAATTTCAATACTTCCTCCGACCCATATTAATGGGCACACACTTAGTACAACTATAGTAGTAGTAAAAATAAACGGCAAATACACCAAGTTTCAAATACTAAAAATTAAACCCTAAGCTCTAAAACCTAAGCCATAAGCCCTACACCCTTAAGAGAAACTTAATTTTACAATTTGAGCTGATTCATATAGAACTTGGTAAAACTTAGAAAAACCTTAATATTACTATTATCAAGTTCAATAGTTGAAACTTGGTAAAAAAATATTTAACCTTTTTGAGGGATTCTTTTCAAAAACTTGACGAAATGTATTCAACTCAGTAATGCTTTTGAGGGGAAGGGCTAGAGATGCCCTATGTTGCCACAAACCATTTTCTTACTTTGTCAACAGATCAACACACAATGCTTATTTTCTTACTACAACTTGCAAACTATAGTACATGATGTATTTGAATGTGAAAGATGAGTGCAGTGAATAGTACCGAGTACTTGTTACGTAGATCTCACAATCAGCTGTGATGATCGCGATGGAATACTGATTTTGCTTACATAGCGATGTGTACATAGTTGTCTACATGAAAGGGCAAGAACAGATAAAAAAAATGCAGATTCAAGAGTTGATAGGGATTCATCGTATATTCTCCCAAGATATTATCATGTCACATTGTGAAGATATTTTTAGATTTTATATCCAACATTTCTCAAACCTGCACTACCTTATATTCCTTCTATATGTAGACATCTCTCTAACTAGCTATGATCTTTACAGCCCATTTCAAAGGCGCAAAAAGTACCAGTTCTTGTGAAATTCTCGGGACATTTCCTCCTTGGAAAAAGAACTTGTAGACCATTTTATGAGATCATTTTCGTGTTGCAAGAGAAACCTGGAACCACAATGTCAGAGGCTTAAAAATATATATGAAAAATCAATGGTCTACCTCGGCGATTTCGTCGAATCAAGAGCGTAAGCTAAGCACTAATAACCCACTACTTCGCAACCAAGTAATTAAGCAAACTATTGTTACAAATTGAACAAGTGGAGTAGGATTATGCATTATAGTTACTGCTGACTGATGTGAACTATAAGATGAGTCCTTAACCTAATGTAAGTTTGGTTGTCTTGCATGGACTTAGTGACCAGAAGTGACGTGGATGAATCTTCCAAAGATTACTAAAAAAATCTAGCACAAAGATCAGCTTTCTTTCCCAGTAAAAAGTTGTTACTCCTCTCATTTTCTTCTTTCTAAAGGGAGCAAGATCACCGGATTGGATTGTTGAAGCTTGCCACATGTAAAAAGTGAAACGTATGATGTGGATCGATAACTAGTGAACAATTTATTTTCCAAAAAAAAAAGGTAGTGAGCAATTATAGGTTGCTGATTTACCTAATCACCTCTAGAGAACCATCTTCCTTGACTTGTTCATGGACATGTGTGATTTATTTTAACTTGACTATTGACCTCATAGGCCTTAGATGACCCCTTGATGCCGAAACCTGTCTTAGTGACACACGTATTTTTAAAAAAAATTCATGGGATTAGTCACTTTGCTAGTGGCGCTCCCTTTTCTTTTGTGCTAATCCATACAAGTAGTAACGGCTGATTTATCATGGGGTCATTCAGCAATATTTCAAGTTATCAGATCCATTTTCTGTGATTTGATTGTTGGTTTCTCATTCTTTAAGCGTTAAAGTTGTTTTGGTGTATTGATTTTCACTGCAGGAGGTTACACTGTCTTGGCACTGAACTGCACATCAGATTACACAGTGACCAGGGTTAATCAAGACCATTACCCTTTAGTCGCAGCAAAGAACTAAATTAAATTAGATATTATTGTACTTTTACCCTTTTTGATTAGTCAAAGATCTTCTTCCTTACCTTCGCAATCTCTCATTGATTGGCCAAATAAATAATAGTATGAAACAAAGGCTACGTCAGAGAAACTAATTTGTTCTGTAATAGGATCTCAGTTTCATGGATGAGCTGGCTATCGTGACAGCTCAAGCGTCTGCATTATTGAAACCCTGAATAAACAAGCCTCATTTGTGATCTACGTGTAGTTGACTTTAACTCTAAATATTATCCGAGGATTAAGGATAGATATTATGATCTTTGCTTGCATGGACATGGAATTCCGATAAGAACTCTGTATCGTTTTTTTTTAAGGATAAGAACTTCGTATCGTTAATTAAGCATGATGATGTATTGGTAGTTAGCCTTAAACTGTTCTCTAGTTTTGCATGCTACATGGACTTTGAGTAGTACAGTATTTTTCTCAAGCAATGATTTCTAGAGACATTGGCCTGCTATTTTTGAAACAAATTGTGCCCAACTTTCCTCGAAAACACTTGAGACATGCGAGAAGCACAAGAAGTTGACGCCGATCAGTCCATTTTCCACCATGGGAAAAATTCTCATGTTCCAGACGCGGGTTCCCACCTAATGATCACTATAGTAAGCGCTGTGGTCAGATTTGGACCCCCAGTGAAGCTGAAGACCATTTCAGGGAATGAACAGACGAGGAGTAACGAACAAAATAGAGATCTTTGGAAGAAGGTCAGAAATCTGTGGACAGAGCCCGTGAAACATACTGATCCTATGTTGGGACATATGGATGCTCAATTTGGCAGAGGCTTAAGTAAATTAATCCCACTAGTATTCTTATAAAGTGCAATTGGGCAGGAAACTATGTCCAACAACTTATATACTAGTCTTACTAAGATCTCAGTGACACATCAGTACTTTGATAAATTAATCCGGCGGATTTAGCCTTGCTCAAGCTTTGCAAGTAAAAAACGATAACATGCTCCATATAGATGCAACATGCACCGATATGTTAAGTTAGCTAGCTCACACTTGACACTCCATAAGAGTTTCATGATGTACTTTAACTATTTTGCTCAGGAAAATCAGCATGCATGTCGACATGCAGCGTGAAGTTGCCTGAAGTAATCGTCACCAAAAGTGGCGTCATGCATCCGCGTTGGCGATGACCAAATTAAAAGTTTCGGTCCAAACAGCGTGCTTATTTGCTGCCGCTGCCGGGGTGCAATAGTCTTTGGCACGCAGGAGTCAAGCCTGCAATTGCTTGGTGCCGGCTGCGATGACTTGACTCGATTGCTACTTTGATGGCGCTACGTTTCGGCATCTTAATTAACTTGACGGCTCATTTGAGATCACCGTACTATTCATGGATAAGAAAGCCCAAGCATGAAAGCTCATTTGAGCCATGTGTTACTTAAGTAGTGGTACCATGTTTATCCAAATCGATTCCGAACCTCTGGAAGGGACGCGCGAGTCTTTTAGATTTTGTTTTCCTATTGCCGGTAATGGGATATTTTCCATTGAGCAAGACGTACTACTTGATATGCCGTGTCAAAGGTATACATGTTGCCTTCGGTGTCTACTCAGCAACAAACATGCACATATTGAATATCATATCGGCCAAGCCCAGCAAGGCAACTCGATCGCATGTACGTCTCACGTCCCTCAGATCATTCAGAGTTGTTCAATGATAATAGATCGGGGGTTTAAGTAGTTCGTGCTGCAAACTGACCATACTTGGTGATGTCTGACCGCATGGCATAAAACACACTTTTTTGTTACAGACAATGGGGGCAGGGATGCTTAATTCCTTGCTGGAAATCGTATGTTTGCTGCTTGAAAACGACCGATGGATCGATCTTGTGCTTAATGTTTGTATATACCATGTATGTCTGTTTGGTCGGGTTGGGATGCTAGATGGACTAAATTGCGTTTGATTAACGGTCTAGTGAAAGCAAATCCATTTTAGACGCTACCTACCAAGCTAGCAGCACCACTACCGCTAGAATGAACAACGGAGACGGATGGTTATGCTTTTCTGTCCCAAGCAAAACTGTTTTATAACAATCGAACAAGTTGGGTGTACATGCAATTTAGCCTGGACAGACAACTGGTAGAATATGTAGCTCTACTTCTTTGTCTTCACACTCTATACTAACATTTCATTTTGCGTGGAACTCTTAACTACATCTTGTCAAATAATTACCATCAGACACACATATCTTTCTTCTTCTCCGAGTAAGTTCACTAGTATCATGCATAAAATACAAGAGTACCTAACTCTTTGATTGATATTCGTCTTTGAGGCAGCCTATGATTGATGTACATCTCAACAGTAAATAATCTACTTCCAATGAGTCATACAATTACCGAATATATCTTGACCCGCCGGAGGCATCTTTGATGGATGAAGATCTTCATTCATACTTCGCTATTCGAACTAGCCATATCTTCTTTTTTTCGTTTCACCAACGACTCTAGATATGCAGGATTGTAAACATTCTTCCGCGAGGAGGAATGTAAACATTGGTGCTTAGTATACTTTTTTTAGATAAAAGACTATTGTCCGACTTTATAAATAAAGCTATTCCGGCCACAGTACATAGGCTGCCATAGCAGCAGGTCACGAGAGAACTAACAGAACGCATAAAGGAGTTCAAAAGCGAAGGCTAAAGTTTTAGGAGGACCATACAAGCTAGAGGCCACAACCAGGCACGCAGACCCAACAAGCTAAACTAAGAAACAGACGCCAAGAGCGAGGATATTGGCCACCACCGAAGGACAAGACTCATAGATTTGACCGAAGGCAAGCCACAGCCGTCGTCTTCATGAGTGCGATGATAATCTCTATGTCCTCCATGTCGACGCTCTTACACAAGGACTTCCAAATATGTAAAAAACCGATGAGTTTAAAAATGAGGGAAGTGGGGCACTTAGGGAATACATGTTCGATAGTCATTTTATTTCTGATATTCCAAAGAGCCCAGCAAGCTGCGAAAAAGGAAGTCCAAAAAAGGCGATGGGAACGAGCAGACAACGAGCGGGCTAGGGCCTGGATGTCCGCAAAGGATCCAGGGCTCCAGGAGTTGCCCATCCATTCGCTAAAATAGCTCCACGTGAATTTAGCAAGCGCGCAACGGAAGAAAATATGCTGAGTACTTTCGGGCTCCACACAAATAATGCACAGTGCACACCTAGCGGAGTTGCGTTTATGGATTTGCTCAGAGGAAGGCAGCTTTCCTCTAAAAGCTTGCCAAAGGAAGACCTTGATCTTGGGGGGATCCGTGCCCGCCAAACCGGGAAAAAAAACGAGAAGTACGCCTACCGGCTACCAAAGACATGTAAAGGGACTTAACCGAAAACTTGCCAGAGCTAGTCAGGGACCAGGAGACGACGTCCCTTCCCTCCGAGAGAAGGAAAAAGGGCAGCAAGACGGTGCCAATCTTCCAACTCTACATGAGACAAGGTCCGTCGTAACCCGAGGTCCCAACCAGCCAAAGCCACCTCTGAGATAGAGATTTTAGGATCGGGACAGAAGGAAAAAAGTGTTGGGAATGTGCCCTAGAGGCAAATAAAATATGTTTTATTGAGAACATTCCATTAGTTAATAATAAGTTTTATACTATGCTATAACTGTATTAAGCGAAAACCTTAATACATGTGTGGTATACAAACAACCAGGTCCCTAGTTAACCCTAGTATACTAGTCCATTGGGTGATTGATGATCAAGGTTTCCTGATCATGAGACAAATAAGGGCCAGTTCTTTTGGCGGCTTCTCCCAGAAGCTGCCCTCCCCCCAGCTTCTTGAGAAGCCGAACCAAAAAGTTAGGGAGGCTTCCAGAATGCCCCGTGTTAGGCCATTCCGTAAGCCTCCCTAAATGTTTGGGGCGGCTTCTCAGAGAAGCTGGGGGAAGGCAGCTTCTGGGAGAAGCCCCAAAAGAACTGGCCCTAAGTCTGTTAGCAATGGAGTCGTATCATTGGGATAATGATATGATGGTGATACGTCCAAAATGCATCACTATTTTATATCGTAATTCATCTTTATTCATTGATATATTTCACATTACGATGATGTTCTTATGTTGTTTTGGCTTGTTTTACACAGTTTGCAACTTTCCGGTGCCGAAGCAGCAGATGCAGGATTCAGCGGTAAAAAGTGGACGCTGAGTTGCTGAAGAAGAACACCTCTAAATTACCTGAAAATCGACGGGGGGTGTTTTTGAGAGGATTGACGAAGACACGCGAAAGAGGGACCAGAGGGGGGCCACAGGGTGCCCAGGCGGCCACCTGGCGCCCCCCTGGCCGCGCCGGGAGGGCGCCTGGAGCCCTGGGACCACCCCGGGCTCCCCCCTCTGGCCTATATACTCTTCATCGCCCGAAAACCCTAAAAAGAGGAGTTTTTACGGAGTTCCGCTGCCACTCCGTGGCGGAAACCTACAAAGAAGAAAAGGGCTCTTCGGAGGGCAGATTCCGCCGAGGAGATCACCTTCCGAAAGGGGAGATCATCGCCATCGTCATCACCATCGTCACGGGCATCATCGAGATCATCATCAACATCATCCCCAACATCAACACCATCTACATCTTCATCCAATCTCATCTCATAATTGCAACTTGCGTTGTAACTCGTACTATGTACCCTCTCTACTCTATCGCTGTTGATTACTACTTTGTGGTGAATGCTATTGAGTTTTGTTGGAGGAATATCGTTATGACCAGATTTTTTACCACCTATTTATCACCTCTGATCATGATCTATTTTATGTCTTGTGAGTAGTTACTTTAGTTCTTGAGGACATGGGAGAAGTCTTGTTGTTAGTAGTCATATGATGTTGAAGTAATATGTGTTGTTTGATATTTAAGTTGTGTTGTTATTTTCCTAGTGGTGTTGTGTGAGTCGAACACTCAACACTTCGCCTTATTAAGGACCTAGGGGAATACATTGTGTATAAAGAATGCTTACGGTGGGTTGCCGGAGTGACAGAAACCTGAACCCCAGTTTGCACACTTTTGCACAAGGGAACAATGGATCCTTGATCTTATTGCTGTGGTTAGGCTTTGCCTTAATTTTTATCTTGTATTTGCGGATGCTTGCAAGTTGTTTAATCATAAGAGTACACTTATCTTAGTCTAGAAGGTGTGCTAGGATAGATCCACCCACTCAACACTTATCAACACCAAACATGTTATCAATGCGGAATATGGCGAAAGCACGTGACTACCTCTCCATGTGTCCTCAAGAACGCTTTAGTCTTTATAAGTTCAGTTGCCAGGCTTATCCTTTGCTCAAAAGGATTGGGACACTTGCTGCTCCTCAACACTATTTACTTTTCTTGCTTTTGTCTTATTGTTGCTTATACCAAAACCCCCTAAAAAGTTATCTTTCAGTGCTTGCAGTTATTCCTTGTCCAAAATCACTTATCAATACCTTTCGCTCCTCGTTGGGTTCGACACTCTTACTTATCGAAAATGCTGCAATAGATCCCTTACGGTTGTGGGTCATCAAGTACCATTTTCTGGCGCCGTTGCCGGGGAGTATAGCGCTATTGGTAAGTGAAGCTGGTAAGGAAATTTTTATATTGTTTTTTTATTTTGTTGTTGTTGCTGCTCTTTGTCCGTATGGACAACCTAGTTATTGGATCGTTGCTTGCGGGGAAACACCCCACATCTGTGGTGATTGTTCCTCCCCTACTGAAATTGTGCCTTATAAAATACCAGCTGGTATTATCGATTGTGTTTTGGCTAATCGTTATGTAGGAGACAGACATCCCAGTGAACACTTGCTATATTTGTCACAACTATGTTCACTATTTAAGCTTGCAGGTGTATCAATGGAGTTTGTCATGAGTAAATTGTTCTCCATATCGCTTATAGATAAAGCTTCAGATTGGTATAAGCTTCTCGATAACTCACATTTGCTTGATTGGCAAGAGCTTATGTCTCTCTTTTATACCAAGTTTTATCCTCTTCATGAAATTCATCGAGACATAAATTATATCTATAACTTTAAGTCTCATGACGGAGAAAGCATCGCTCAAGCTTGGGGGAGATTGAAATCCCTAATGCTCAAATGTCCTATTCATGAGCTCCCTAAGAAAACTATACTTACAAATTTTTATGCTAGGCTTTCTCGTCAGGATAAGGAGATGCTGGATGCCTCCTCTAGTGGGGTATTTCAGACGAAAAGCGTTGAAGAAAGATGGGATCTCCTTGAAAGGATCCAGAAGAATACCGAAGATTGGGAAATAGATAAAGGTATTGAACCCACTATAAATTATGAGCATGATTATATAGAGAGCTATGTGAAAACTGATTACTTTAATGCCTTTTGCTCTAAGATTGGTCTTGATTCCCATCTAATGATTGATTTTTGTAAGGACTTTGCCTCTCATATTGACTCTTCTAAGATGAAGAAGTATCAGCATCATAAACCCTTCAAAGAATTACCTATCTTGATTTTAATGTTGCTGACCCTATTTTTCCTGCAGTTATATATGAAAAGCCCCCTTTTCACACAAGGATAAGGGAGCACTCTTTTGTGTCAGGCATAATAAATAAAAGTGAGAGAAGAATTGATGAACCTGAGGACCAGATCAAGGTCGATCCTCAAGTTGCATTGGTTAAGGATCTTGTTACTAATGATGCTTTAGATTCCAAAATAAATTTTTGTGCTGTTTCCACTAACCTTGTCACAGCCAAGAATAAAGGCCCAATTTCAGGTACTCCAGTAGTATCTGTTAAAATAGGAGATCACAATTATTATGGGCTATGCGATTTGGGATCGAGTGCTAGTGCTATCCCGTATTCACTTTATCAAGAGATCATGGGTGATATTTCACCTTGTGAACTTGAAGAAGTTGATGTTACTGTTCATCTTGCAAACAGAGCAACTATCTCTCCTATCGGAATTGTGAGAGACTTTGAAGTCTTATGCGGAAAGGTAAAATATCCTACCGACTTTCTAGTACTTGGTTCAATGAGGGATAATTTTTGTCCTATTATTTTCGGTAGACCTTTTCTCAGAACTTGTGGAGCCATAATAGATTGCAAGAAAGGTAAAGTTTCTGTTGAATTCAATGGTGAGCCATATGAATTTAACTTTTCTAAGTTCTCTAAGAAGCCTCGTGGTACTAATTTTCCTAGTAACGATAAGATTATTGAAGATATTGCTTCCATTGCTATTCCTCCTAATGATCCTTTGCAGCAATATATGGAGGACCACGAGAATGATTTGCATATGCAGGAGAGAAATGAGCTGGACGAAATATTCTTAAGACAACCTGCTATCCTAAATCACAACCTTCGAGTTGAGCCCTTGGGAATTTTATCGAAACCAAAAGAAGATCCAGTGTTTGATCTTAAACCTCTTCCTGATACGCTCAAATATGCTTATTTAGATGAAAAGAAAGTATATCATATTATTATCAACTCTAACCTTTCTGGGTATGAAGAAGAGCGACTATTGGAAGTACTTCGCAAACATCGAGGTGTAATTGGCTATACCTTTGATGACCTTAAGGGGATTAGTCCATCTATTTGTCAACATACCATCAACCTTGAGCCTGATGCCAAACCAGTTGTTGATCATCAACGACGATTGAATCCGAAGATGATGGATGTTGTAAGGACTGAGATTCTCAAGCTTCTAGCCGCATGTATTATCTACCCTATAGCTGATAGTAAGTGGGTAAGCCCGATTCATTGTGTTCCAAAGAAAGGGGGAAAACTGTGGTTCCTAATGATAAGAATGAACTAATACCTCAGAGAATTATTATTGGATACAAAATGTGTATTGATTAAAGGAAGCTGAACAAGGCAACCAGGAAGGACCACTACCCGTTGCCGTTCATCGACCAAATGCTTGAAAGGTTATCCAAAAATACTCACTTTTGTCATCTTGATGGTTATTCTGGCTTCTCTCAAATTCATGTTAACACTGCTGATCAAGAGAAGACCACTTTTACTTGTCCCTATGTGATAACCCTCAACTGTAGGGGATCGAGATAGTCTTCGCGGGCAAGATAACCCAATTTATTGATTCGACACTTGGGGACACAAAGAATACGTACACGCTTTGACAATTGAGTTGTCAATTCAATCGCACCTGAAATAAACACTTGCTTGCACAAAGGTATTAGTAGCAACTGTGATACGGGGGTAGTAGTGGTGGTGATAATAGTGGTGATAGTGGTGGTGAAACAGCGAAAGTAAAACAGCAAGAGTAAGCAACTAGTAACCAGCAGGAGAGAAAACACTGTAGGCTAGGAAGATGGATGGTTGGGCGCCGCTTGGATGAGAACAAACATGTAATAGATTCTAACACGGGCAAGGCTCACAGAAAAGAAAGGATCATCTAGGAAAATATCAAACATCAGGCATGTATCCCAAGGTAGTTGTACGTGCTTGCAATAAGAACTTTGCACACCATCTTTTGTCCTACCCTCCCGCTACAAACGAGGCCAAAAGGAACTTAGGGAGATTAAGGTACTCTTGTCAAAGAGCACCGGAACAAAGCATTAACACTTCATGGATACACAGAATCCTCAAATTATAGTCCATCCCCTTTGGTGTCCCAAGCTGTCACCATCGGGATCGCCGGTTCCGGACTATAATAGATGCATACAACTCATAGATAAGATCAAGAACACCACAAACTCAAGAAAAAAAAGGGCGATCAGATCTGAAATCATGGCACTCGGGCCCAAAGTGACAAGCATTAAGAGCAACAAGTTGTAACAGAGATGATAAACACCAAATAGATGATAGGCAACATGCCCCCAACAATCTGATTGAACTATTACATGATCTAACTCATCCAATCCCTACCATCCCCTTTTCCTACAGCAGGGAATTACTCACACATGAGAGAAGAAGTCATGGAGGGGTGATGGAGAGGCGATGATGATGACGATGGCGATGATTTCCCCTCACCGGAGGCCAAAGCAGTCTCCAGATTAGCTCTCCCGGAGAAGAATAGAGGGTTGCGGCGGCTCCGCGACGTAGATTGGAAAAGCGACTTCTGTTCTGGGGTTTCTGCGTCGGGAGAATAAATAGAAGCAAAGGTAGGTCACCAGGGGGTGTGGGACCCAGCCAGGAGGGCAGATGGCGCGGCCAGGGGCTGGGCCGCTCCAGGCACCCTCCTGGCTGCCCCCTGGCTGCCCTGTGGCCCCCCTTTGGCATCGTCGAAGCTTCGGGAACACTGTTTTTTTATATAATTTTTGTGGATTTTTCCAGCGTACCTAAATATCCAGAAACCTGCACAAAAGAAAACATCACTGGTAGCTCTGCTGAAAACAACGTTAGTCCGGGTTAGTTTTGTTCAAATCATGCAAGAATGAAGCCAAAACAATAGAAAAAGTGTTTGGAAAAGTAGATACATTTGAGACGTATCAACTCCCCAAGCTTAGCTATTGCTTGTCCTCAAGCAATTCAGTTCAACGAACTGGACGCGACAAAGAAACTTTGACAAACTCTTTTGCTTCACAAGATGTAAATAAGCATGTACTACGAAAGAGTTTAGCAAGTTTTGACACCATGCTACAAGGACAATGCACGAATCAATCCTTCTTTCAAGTAATCAGTCACAAACAAACAAAAAGTAAATAATATGCTGCTGAAAATCAATTCAAGATCACAATGCACATAGCATGAACATATCAGAGTGGTATCTCGCTAGCCTCCATGAGTGAAGCAAAACATAAATGCAGAAACTCCTCCGGAGTTTTAAAGGAGACTAGAACTCAGAACTCAAAGTAAGAAACATCACAAGCATGCAGAAGACAATGTGATACTTTGGGACAATGCATGTTACACTAAGAATGACAATTACGCTCTCATAGTTGGTGCTTTGGAGAAAGGAAGGTGGAGACTCTCGAACCGTGGCTTTTGACGGCAAGGTTGAAAACCCGTGAAAGGAAGCAAAGACTAAACATGTGCCAGAGCTCTTGGTTTTGAAAACAGAGATTTTTTTTTGAGAAGTGCAACTTTCCAGTCAACGGTGAATGTAAAGGTCTCTCAATATCTCCCATGCAAACCATATTAATTCCTTTTGCTTACACATGTTCCCTTATCCATAAATCCTTTGATGGTCTACGGAACCTTTTATTTTGCCTCAAGGATGGAAGGAGGGTATCGTTCCACCTATCATAAACAACATTTGGTCCATTTCACTCCATCATCAAGTATGGGGGAGGTGTAACTCTCATATTTTTTATTGACTAGTTAAAGCTTCCATCAAAATATTTTTGGCATGAAAGATACTGATTTTCCCTCACCGCACCATGAGCTTGTACAGTTACAAAGGGGAATCTTTTGAATACATTTTGAGATGGCACAAGAAAGTCTAAGTTAGGAGTGGCCGATAAACACCACATATAGGTAGGTATGGTGGACTCAAATGGAACAACTGGGTTTAGAAAGGTGATTGTGGAAGCATAAGCAGAATTCCGCTTGGTGCTGGAGGAAGGCTAGCAAAATACGGGGAAGCGACCAACTAGAGAGCATAACAGTCATAATCATGCATAGCGACAAAGCAACATTGAATCGGGCATGAAAGTGATATAGCTCACTCTGAAGTAAAAAGATCATCAAGGCAAACAGACGTTTTAGTCTTAACATGCGTGAACATGTGCCAAGTCGATCCAAGAATCCCCCGGAGGGAAATACCACTTCAATATGCCACACCATGAACAATGCAATGCATGTCAATCATTTCAAACAACACATTATAAACTGTAGCTATTTGAGACTAACCACAAATAAAGCATCAACCACTGGGAAAGCATTGTAAACATAGCACTATGTCTCTAGAAGCTGGTCTCTAATCATAAGTACAGGCATATGTACAAAAGTAAAAAAAAAGAGTTCATACTGGCTTTCCTTGTTGCATCCCTTCCGTCGATCTTCGTCATTACTGCCTTGTCACTTGCACGATCGAACGTAGGAAATTATAATCATCACGGACTCGAGCTGAACTCTGAAACAAAGAAAACTAAAGAGCAAAGGAAACATATTTTTGGGTTTTTTAAAGGTTTAACGAAAGCAAAAGGAAGGAGAAATCTTTTTGGGTTTTTGCAAACTAAAAGAACAGGGAAAAACTTGCAAAAAGATAAAAGCGAACCAACGGTAGATACAATGGAAAGGGGAGGAGAGCACGTACTCCCCCAAGCTTAGGCTTTTGGCCTAAGTTGGGCTCGTCTACTGCGGTCCCGAGGAGCCTCCTGCTCCAGGGTAATGGTAAGCCCAAGGGTTTTATGAACCCTCCGATGCGCACACTGAAGTCCTCGGATCCTCCCACGTGGAAGAGGAAGGTCCCGCCCCCCATCCAGAGGAAGACCCTTCACCCCAGGGGGTGACGGTATCCTCCTGAACTGGTGGATATACAACGTGCTCCTCCTCGTCTGGCTCGACCCCCTCCGTGGGGTCGTGAAACTGGTATCTCCCCGTGATCTCATCAAACTCGGCCACTGAAAAACAAAATCCGTTCATGCGAGAAAAATCAAACACAAGTGGTGCAGGTAGACGGACAATGCGTTCCACACCGTCTGTAAACCGCAAAATATAATCAAGTGCGTAGCGGTCAGAGGCCTTAGTAACAAAGAAATGCCTCTTCATTGCAGCCAAGTCAAGGCCAACAAAAGGAAAGACTGTATCATCTGGGAGCGGTTCTCCTTGGAGAAACTGCAAAAGAAGTGTGGCATAGACGCTTTAAAAAGGTCCCCCTTGTTACTATTAGTAGCAAGGCGTTTCGCAATAAGCGAACCCACATGATACTCGTGCTTCCCTGAGAGGGCATTCGCCATGATAGCAGTATCAGGCGTAGAAGTGCTGCTCGTGTTGTCTCGAGCCAACACTCCTCTAGCAATATAATAGGCGAAATACCTGAGGTGAGGGAACATAATGTTGGAAATCTTCTGAAGGTTGGATGCCCTCATTTCAGTGTTACAGAACGAGTCGAGGAGGGTGTTGAGTGCAACAATTTGGACATTTTTCCTCTTCTTCTTCTCGACCAAGCCTGGCAAACCTAAAGCTTCACAAAGTGTACTCATAGGCATGGTCAGCAATATTTCATAAAGTCGAAACACCACAGTATCATTGTCAGAATAAAACCTGAAACTGTTAACAAAAATAGCGGTGAGTGTCTCGTACTGTGGTACACGGCTCGTAACAAGCCGTGTCAAACCTGCATTGGCACACAGAGCATAGAACTCTTCTCGTATGCCGGCATCCTCCATGAAATCTTTTCATGGAAATCCATGGCTCTCGCGGGTGACGCGTCCAACATCTCTATGGGTACGATATCTTCATTGTAGCTCACCCTCGTGGTCGAAGGTGAAGCCGCGGAACGCGTAACACGGCTAGAGCGCTCGGGTTTCTTCTTCCCAAGCCACTTTCCTAGCCTCTCCATTTCTAAATTTTTTAACAATTCACAAAAACGAAGATTTAAGCAAAACTAGTTTGGGAAAAACATTCTACTTACTTTACCAAGGCTCAAACTAGCAACTTGAAAAATAAATTTCTACACAAACATTTAAGCTCAACTAAACATCACCAAGAACCACTAAATACTCACTAATGAAGCCACCAACTAGAAAACTAATTGGAGGGGTGAGAGATTCACATACCAGAGAGTATTTGTTCCAAATTTCAGCTCAGATGAGTGGCTGTAGGAGGAGATCGAAGTTCCGTGCTCAAGAACAGCAAGAACACAAAACCAGAGCAAGAACACGAGTTTTTGGGGTGAAAGAGAGAGAGAGGAAGAAGAGATGCCAGCAGGGGGTGCCTGTGGGCCCCAGGAGGGTGGGTGGCGCGGCCAGGGGCTGGGCCGCGCCACCTGGCCTCCTGGGCCAGGGGTGGACCCCCCTAGTTAGCCACAGGTACTCCCCGGTGGATTTTTACCTGGAAATTTTTATTTTGAATTTTCTGGAATTTTCTGGGCAACTTCACTGTAGAGAATTTTTCAAAGTTCAAAAAGCTGCAAAAACTTTCGTGAACTTGAGACAAAAGTTAGAACTAGTGAAGCTCTAAATACAAAAACTTGGGTACAACAAGGAGAATAAAAGCTAAATGAAATGAAAACATAACAAGCTCAACTTTTTACCTATATAAAACATGCTAGTTAGCAAGGTTGATCAAGTCTTACCAACAAACCGGCGGTATATAGTGCAGAAAGTCTCGCCTCTTATGAAGTGATCATTGCACTCTCACTTTTGATGGACATTGTCCCCACCATAATTGTTTTGTATTTGTGGTATACATGTAGCGGACAATCCCATTTTCCAATCTTCACGGTCTCGATATTCTCAACGGAGTTAAGGCCATGCCTTTTGTCGATCTTCTTTGGAAAATACACCGTGTGTTCTTTGTCATTCACGTTGAAGGTAACCTTCCCTTTATTGCAATCAATAATAGCACCTGCGGTGTTAAGAAAAGGTCTACCAAGGATAATGGACATGCTCCCATCCTCGGGCATGTCGAGCACAACAAAATCAGTAAGTATTAAGCAATTGGCAACTTCAACAGGAACATCCTCACAACTACCGATCGGGACGACGGTGGACTTGTCGGCCATCTGGAGAGAGATATCTGTAGGAATTATTTTCTCTAAACAAAGTCTTTTGTAGAGAGAAAAGGGCATAACACTCACTCCTGCACCAATATCACATAAAGCAGTTCTAACATAATTATTTTGTATGGAGCAAGGAATGGTGGGTATACCTGGATCACCGAGCTTCTCAGGAATCTTGCCACTGAAAGAGTAGTTAGCAAGCATAGTATATATTGCCTCATTAGGGACTTTTCTTTTATTAGTAACAATATCTTTCATGTATTTAGAGTAAGGAGGTAACTTAATAGCATCAGTCAAAGGGATTTGAAGAAAAATAGGTTTCATCCACTCACAAAACTTGTTGTAGTGCTCTTCTTCTTTGGTTTTGATGGACTTGCTTGGGAAAGGCATGGGTTTCTGTGCCCATGGTTCTCGTTCCTTCCCATGTCTCCTTGCAAGAAAGTCTTCTCTAGTATACTTCTTGCGCTTATCGGGTGCTTCTTCTTCACGAACCTCGGGTGGATCATTCTTTTCAGCATCTTTTTCAGGTTCAACACCGTCTTTAGTCTCAGCATCTGAGGTAGATATGCTGCTTGGATCAACAACTTGTTGTTCTTCTTCTTCTATTGGATCATTGGAATTGTCAGCTTCCTTGTGTTTCTTTTTCTTCTTCTTCTTCTTTGGAGAACTAACAATTTCTTTTTCCTACACTTGAGAATCTTGCTCGATCCTCTTCGGATGCCCTTCTGGGTATAGAGGGTCCTGGGTGTGTGTTCCACCCCGGGTCTTTATACCGTAAGCCTGTAAATTGTCCTGTTTGGCATTATTAGCAAGCAAATAGTTTTGCACATTAGAATTTTTTTCAAGCTGAGTTTGAACCATATGAAAATGCTTCACAAGACATTTAACATCATTAACTGTTCTTCCTAGAACATCAAGCAAAATTTTGATAGCAAGAGTATTATCATGCAACTGACCTTGTATCTTCTCATTGAAGTGATTCTGCTTCATAATAAAATTATCAAGCTCATCTAAACATTGGTCAGGAGGTTTACCTTTAGGGATGTCACTTGCATTGAAATCTAAAAGAGAGTGTACCTCTACCATAGGTGGGTGAGTAGTAGGCTCACACAGCTTCTCAATTGGAGGTAGATTCTTCATGTCTTTAGCTTTAATAGTGATGCCCCACAGGCGTAAGGGATCGAGATAGTCTTCGCGGGTAAGTTAACCCAATTTATTGATTCGACACACGGGGAGCCAAAGAGTATTTATAAGCTTTGACAGTTGAGTTGTCAATTCAACCGCACCTGAAATATACTTGCTTGCAACAAAAGATAAGTGGTAATGGTAATATGATAGTGATGGTGGCAACAACAAAAGTAAACAGCAAAAGTAACAACTAATGACCAGCAGGATTGAAAACACTGTAGGCTAGGGAGATGGATGGTTGGGTGCTGCATGGATGAGAGTGAACATATAATAGATTCTAACACGGGGCAAGGCACACAGAAAAGCAATGATCATCTAGGAAAATATCAAACAATAGGCATGTATCCCGTAGGTAGTTGTGCGTGCTTGCAATAAGAACTTGCACAACATCTTTTGTCCTACCATCCCGCTACGAACGGGGCGAAAGGGAACTTATGGAGATTAAGGTGCTCCTGTCAAAGAGCACCGGAACAAAGCAATAAACTCAATGGATACATGGAATCCTCAAATTATGGACCATCCCCTTTGGTGTCCCAAGCTTTCACCTTTGGGATCGCCGGTTCCGAACCATAATAGGTGCATACAACTCATAGATAGGATCTAGAACACAAATATATTCATGAAAACACATAGGGTTCAGATCTGAAAACATGGCACTCGGGCCCAAAGTGACAAGCATTTAGAGCAACAAGTTGAAGCAAAGAAGATAAACACCAATCTAGATGATAGACAACATGCCCCCAACAATCTGACGAACTATTACATGATCAAACTCATCCAATCCCTGCCATCCCCTTTGCCTACAGCAGGGAATTACTCACACATGTGAAGAGAAGTCATGGAGGAGGGATGGATTGGTGATGGCGATGACGATGGCGACGATCTCCCCTCTCCGGAGGCCAAATTAGCCTCCACATTAGCCCTCCCGAAGAAGAACAGAGGGTGGCGGCGGCTCCGCGACGGAAACTGGAAAAGCGACTTCTGTTCTGGGGTTTTTGCGTCACGGGAATAAATAGGAGCTTTGGTAGGGAACCAGAGGAGGGGGGAGGCTCCCAGGAGGCTAAAGGGCGCGGCCCCACCCCTGGCTGCGCCAGGGGGGCGCCTGGGGCCCCCAGGGTTCCCCTCTGGTCCCATTTCTGGCTTCTGGCTCCTTCGGGTGCGTGGATTTTCTGGTATTTTTCTGGGAATTTTCTGGAATGTCTAAAAATTCATTTTCCTGCACACAATAAAACCATATAGGCAACTCTGCTGAAAACAGCGTTAGTCCGGGTTAGTTTCGTCCAAATCATGCAAGAATGAGGGCAAAACAATAGCAAAAGTGTTTGGAAAAGTAGATACGTTTGAGACGTATCAACTCCCCCAAGCTTAGCATATTTCTTGTCCTCAAGCAATTCAGTTCAACGATCTGGACGCGACAAAGAAAACTTTGACAAACTCTTTTGCTTCATTAGATGTATATAAGCATGTACTAAGAAAAGAGTTTAGCAAGTATTGAAACAATGCTATAAGGACAATGCACGAAGCAATTCTTCTTTCATGTGAACAGTCACAAACAACTAAAAGTAAATAATATGCTACTGAAAATCAAGACAGGATCACAATGCACATAGCTTGAACATACTTGAGTGGCATTTCGCTAGCCTCCATGAGTGAATCAAAACATAAATGCAGAAACTCCTCCGGAGTTTTAAAGGTGACTAGAACTAAGTATTTCAGACTAGCAATAACACAAGCATGCAGAAGACAATGTAATACTTTGGGACAATGCATGTTACACTAAGAATGACAATTATGCTCTCATAGTTGGTGCTTTGAAGAAAGAAGGGGAGACTCTCGAACCGTGGCTTTTGGAGGCAAGGTTGAAAACCCGTGAAAGGAAGCAAAAACTAAACATGTGCCAGAGCTCTTGGTTTTGAAAACAGAGATAAAACTCTTTTGAGAAGTGCAACTTTCCAGTCAACGGTGAACGGTAAAGGTCTCTCAATATCTCCCATGCCAACCATATATAATGCCTTTTGCTACCACATATTCCCTTATCCATAAATCCTTTGATGGTCTACGGAACCTTTTATTTTGCCTCAAGGATGGAAGGAGGGTATCGTTCCATCTATCATAAACAGCATTTGGTCCATTTCACTCCATCATCAAGTATGGGGGAGGTGTAACTCTCATTTTTTTTTCTTGACTAGTTAAAACTTCCGTCAAAATATTTTTGGCATGAAAGATACTGATTTCCCCTCACTGCACCATGAGCTTGTACGGTTACAAAAGGGAAACTTTTGAATAAATTTCGAGATGGTACATGAAAGTCTAAGTTAGGAGTTGCCGGTAAATACCACATATAGGTAGGTATGGTGGACTCAAATGGAACAACTGGGTTTGAAAAGGAGTTTGGAAGCACAAGCAGAATTCCGCTTAGTGCGAGCGAAGGCTAGCAAAAGACTGGGAAGCGACCAAATAGAGAGCAATAACTGTCATAATCATGCAGAGCGGCAAAGCAACATTGAATCGGGCATGAAAGTGATATAACTATTCTAAAACAAAAAGATCATCAAGGCAAAATAGACTTTTTCGTCATAAACATGTGTGAACATGTGCCAAGTCAATCCAAGAATTCTCCGAAGGGAAATACCACTTCAGTATGCCAAACCATGAACAATGCAATGCATGTAAATCATTTCAACAACACATTATGTACTCTAGCTATTTGAGACTAGCCACAAGGAAAGCATGAACACTGGGAAAGCATTGTAAACATAGCACTATGTCGCTACAAGCTGGTCTCTAGATCATAAGTACAGGCATATGTACAAAAGTAGAAACAAGAAGAGTTCATACCGGTTTTCCTTGTTGCTTCCCTTCCGTCGATCTTCGTCATTACTGCCTGGTCACTTGCATGATTGAATGTGGGAAATATAATCAAATGCCATCACAAACTCGAGCTGAATTCTGAAAACAAAGCAAACTAAAGAGAGAAAGGAAATATTTTTGGGTTTTTTAAAGGTTTAAACGAGAGAAAAAGAAAAGAGAAAATCTTTTTGTTGTTTTTGCAAAGAAAGAAAGAAGAACGGGAAAAAACTTCAAAAAGATCAAAGCGAACAAAAACGGATAATACAATGGAAAAGTGAGAAGGGCACGTACTCCCCCAAGCTTAGGCTTTTGGCCTAAGTTGGTAGTAGCTAATGTCCCCAGGAGCCTCCTGCTCCAGGGTATTACTGGTGAGTCCAAGGGTCCTATGAGGCTTCCGGTGCGTACACCGAAGTCCTCGGATCCTCCCACGAAGAAGGATCCGCGCTCCAAGCAGAGGAAGACCCTTCACCAAACTGGGTGACAGTCTCCCCCTGGAAAGGTGGGAACTCACCATGCTCCTCCTCGTCGGGTACAACCCCCTCCATGGGGTTATGAACTGATGCTGGACCACGAACTCATCGAACTGGATAACATCGAAGGACCATCCGTTCCTGCGAGAAAAATCGAACAAAAGAGGTGCAGGTGGACGGATCTTGCGTTCCGTGGTGGCTCCGAAACGCAAGATATAATCAATGTTACCAAACTCGGAAGTCATGGTAACAAACTTATGCCTTTTCATAGAAGTAAGATCAAAACTTAAATAAGTAAAAGGCTTATCATCGGGGTGTGGGGTGCCATTAAGAGACTCTAGGATAAATGTGGCATAAACGCCACGAAATAAATCTCCCTTGTTACCGTTCATAGCAAGGCGTCGAGCAATTAAGGCACCCACATTATAATCAAACCTCCCTGAGAGGGCGGTTGCCAGGATAGCAATATCCGGCGCAGATATGTTGCTCGTGTTGTCACGAGCTAACACCCCTCTAGCAATAAAATACGCAAAATACCTAAGTTTTGGGAATAAGATGCCGGAGATCTTTGACCGATGAATATCCCTTGTATCCATGCTACAGAGAGAGTTGAAGACGGTTCTCAGCTCGGAGGGCTGAGAGCTCATCTTCGCCGTCAGTCCAACGTTCGACACACCTATTATTTCAAAAAACTTTTCCAAAGGCATGGTCAAAAGATCATTGTAAATTTTAAATTCAACAGAACCAACATCAAGGTTATATCTAAAACTGTTAATGAAACAGGAGGTGAGTTTTTGATACAGAGCAACACGGCATGTTGCGAGCCGCGTCAGACCTGCATTAGCACAAAGATTATAGAACTCCTCCTTAATTCCCGTAGCTTCAAGGAATTCATTGCACGGGAAAGTCATTGCACGTGCTGAATTTGTGTCCTCCAACAACTCTAAGGGTACATGATCTTTGTTGTAGCTCACCCTAGCAGTCGAGGGTGAAGCTGCAGCTCTTGTAACTCGATCGGAGCGCTCGAGCCTTTTCTTCCCAAGCCACCCCTTTGCTCTTCCTAGCAAACTCATTTCTGAATTTTTTGACAAATTACAAAAACAAGGATTTAACAAAGTGAGTTAAGGCAAACTACTCAACTCACTTACCTAAGGCATAAACTTGCATCAAAACTTGGAAAATAAAATTCTACACATGCATGCAAGCTCATATAAAAAGCACCAAGAGCTACTAAATACTCACAAATGAGGCCACCAATCAAAAATCTAATTGGAGGGGTGAAGGAGTTACATACCAGGGAGTATTTGCTCAAAATTTCAGCTCGAATGGTGGGCTATAGAGAGAGATCAAAAATCGCCTCCAAGAACAACAAGAACGCAAGAACAAAGTGTAGAACTCGTGTTTTTGGAGAGAGAAGAAGGAGGAGGAAGAAGACTTACCTGGCTGGCTGCCCTGTGGGCCCCAGGCGCCTTGTGGGCGCGGCCAGGGGGCAGGCCGCGCCAGCTGGCCACCTGGGCCACTGGTGCCCCCCTGGTCAGCCCCAGGTGCCTCTAGGTCACTCCTGACATGGAAATTTTTATTTTTATTTTTCTGGAATTTTACTGAAAACTTCACTGTTGAAAATTTCTCGGAGTTCAAAAAGCTGCAAAACTTTCTGAAAACTTAAAGCAGTGATTAGTATTGTGAAGCTTCAAAAACATAAAAACTTGGTACAACAAAGAGAATGAAAGCTAAAGCAAATGAAAACATAACAAGCTTAACTTTTTACCTATATAAAACATGCTTACTAGTAAGGTTGATCAAGTCTTACCAACAACCCGGCGATATATAGAGCAAAAAGTCTCACCCCTTATGAAGTGATCATTGCACCTTTACTTTAATGGACATTGTCCCCAGCATAATGGTTTTGTATTTGTGGTGCACATGTAGTGGACAGTCCCATTCTCCAATATTCACGGTCTCGATATTCTCTATAGAGTTAAGGCCATGCCTCTTGTCGATCTTCTTTGGAAAATACACCGTGTGTTCTTTATCATCAACGTTGAAAGTGACCTTTCCTTTATTGCAATCAATAATAGCACCTGCAGTGTTAAGAAAAGGTCTACCAAGAATAATGGACATACTCCCATCCTCGGGCATGTCAAGCACAACAAAATCTGTAAGGATCAAACAGTTAGCAACTTCAACGGGAACATCCTCACAAATACCAATGGGGACAGCTGTTGACTTGTCAGCCATCTAAAGAGAGATATCTGTAGGGATTAGTTTCTCTAAACAAAGCCTCTTGTAAAAAGAGAAAGGCATAACACTCACTCTTGCACCAAGATCACATAAAGCAGTTCTGACGTAATTATTCTTTATGGAGCAAGGAATGGTGGGTATACCTGGATCACCGAGCTTCTTAGGAATCTTGCCACTGAAAGAGTAGTTAGCAAGCATAGTAGATATTGCCTCATTAGGAACTTTTCTTTTATTAGTAACAATATCTTTCATATATTTCGAATACGGAGGTAACTTAATAGCATCAGTCAAAGGAATTTGAATAAAAAGAGGTTTCATCCATTCACAAAATTTATTATAGTGCTCTTCTTCTTTAGATTTGAGGGACTTACCTAGAAAGGGCATGAGTTTCTGTATCCATGGTTCTCTTTCCTTCCCATGTCTTCTTGCGATGAAGTCTTCTCTAGAGTATCTCTTGCGTTTATCGGGTGTTTCTTCTTCTCTTACCTCAGGAGAATCATCCTTCTCTGTGTCCTTTTCTTCAGGCTCGGCACCGTCTTCTGTTTCAGCATCGGAGGTAGATATGCTGTTAGGATCAACAACTGGATTTTCACTTATAATAGGATCATCGGGATTGTCATCCTCCCTGTGTTTCTTCTTCTTCTTTTTCTTCGGAGAGCTAACAGTCTTGTCTTCTTCTTGTACTTGAGAATCTTGCTCGATCCTCTTTGGATGCCCCTCAGGATAGAGTGGGTCCTGGGTGTGTGTTCCACCCCTAGTTTTGATGCCATAAGCTTTTATGTCCTGTTTGGCATTATTAGCAAGCAAATCTTTTTGCACATTAGAAATTTGTTCAAGCTGAGTTTGAACCATATGAAAATGCTTAACAAGACATTTAACATCATTAACTGTTCTTTATAGAACACCACATAAACTTTTGATAACAAGAGAGTTATCATGCAATTGACTTTGTAACCTCCTATTAAAATGGTCTTGCTTAATAATAAAATTATCAAGCTCATCTAAGCATTGGTCGGGAGGCTTACCTTTAGGGATGTCACTTTCAGTAAAGTCTAATAGAGAGTGTACCTCTACTAAGGGAGGGCGAGTAATAGGCTCACACAACTTCTCGATAGGCGGTAAATTCTTCACGTCTTCGGCTTTAATACCTTTCTCCTTTATAGACTTCTTTGCTTCTTGCATATCTTCGGGGCTTAGAACAAGCATGCCCCTCTTTTTCGGTGGTAGAAGTGGTTCAGGAACGGACCAATCTTCATAGTTCTTGGCAATTTTGCACATTAATTCTTCTGCATCGTCCAGTGTTCTTTCCCTGAAAACACAACTAGCACAACTATCCAGGTAGGATCTGGATTCATCGGTTAAACCATCGTAAAATATATCAAGCAGTTCATTCTTGGGGACTCCATGTCCCGGCATAACATTAAGTAAATCACAAAACCTCCCCAAGCTTTAGGGAGGTGCTCATCCTGCAATTGTTTAAAGTTATAGATTCTTTGCAAAGCAGCATGTTGCATATGAGCTGGAAAATATTTATCAACAAAGAATTGGACTAAGTCCTGAGGACTCTTAATGGAACCATAGGGTAGTGCATCGTACCATGATTTAGCGTCTTCCTTCAAAGAAAAAGGAAAAAGCTTGGCCACATAGAAGTTTCGTATCTTCTCATCAGTAGTGAATAGGTTACCTAGCTCAGCGAGTTTGGTCAAGTGTGCTATAGCATCATCATTTTCTCTGCCATAAAAGGGGTCAGCCTCGACTGTAGATATAAGTGAAAGATCAACAGAGAAATCATAATCAGGATCAATGATGCATATAGGGGATGTGTCAAATTTAGGATCAGGAATAACTTTGTTCTTCATGGAGTGCTTTTTGAGCAACTCCCTAACAGCACCAGGGTCAGAGTCGACACACTCTCTGAGTTCCCTGCAAAAATCATCATCAAGAGTAACATAATCATCATCAAGGATTCTCTCCTTGAGTTCATCTAAGCACGGGTAACCAAAGGTTTTGCAAGTAGGAATATAGGTAGCAGGGGTCTTGGTCTTGGATTCTGCTGCAGCCTTAGCAGTCTGAGTTTCAATATAGTGACCAAGAAAAGTAGTATCATCAAGAGTAGTGGAAGCATCATCAAAAGCATCGGAAATAGTGACAGACTCAGTAGAAGCATCATGTGGTGGTGGTGAAGTAAACTTACTCATAACAGAAGGTGAATCAAGTGTAGCACTAGTGTTCAAAACAGTACCTTTTCTTGTACGGGATGGTAAGATCGGAACCTTGGGGTCTCCTTTCTTACCCATAGAGGATGATGTGCAGCAGGCAGGATACTTCAAGTAGACTTGTAAATATTGCTATGCTCCCCGGCAACGACGCCAGAAAACGCTGCTTGATGCCCCACAGGCGTAAGGGATCGAGATAGTCTTTGCGGGTAAGTTAACCCAATTTATTGATTCGACACACGGGGAGCCAAAGAGTATTTATAAGCTTTGACAGTTGAGTTGTCAATTCAACCGCACCTGAAATATACTTGCTTGCAACAAAAGATAAGTGGTAATGGTAATATGATGGTGATGGTGGCAACAGCAAAAGTAAACAACAAAAGTAACAACTAATGACCAGCAGGATTGAAAACACTGTAGGCTAGGGAGATGGATGGTTGGGCGCTGCATGGATGAGAGTGAACATATAATAGATTCTAACACGGGGCAAGGCACACAGAAAAGCAATGATCATCTAGGAAAATATCAAACAATAGGCATGTATCCCGTAGGTAGTTGTGCGTGCTTGCAATAAGAACTTGCACAACATCTTTTGTCCTACCATCCCGCTACGAACGGGGCCAAAGGGAACTTATGGAGATTATGGTGCTCCTGTCAAAGAGCACCGGAACAAAGCAATAAACTCAATGGATACATGGAATCCTCAAATTATGGACCATCCCGTTTGGTGTCCCAAGCTGTCACCTTTGGGATCGCCGGTTCCGGACTATCATAGGTGCATACAACTAATAGATAGGATCTAGAACACAAATATATTCATGAAAACACATAGGGTTCAGATCTGAAAACATGGCACTCGGGCCCAAAGTGACAAGCATTTAGAGCAAGAAGTTGAAGCAAAGAAGATAAACACCAATCTAGATGATAGGCAACATGCCCCCAACAATCTGATGAACTATTACATGATCAAACTCATCCAATCCCTACCATCCCCTTTGCCTACATCAGGGAATTACTCACACATGTGAAGAGAAGTCATGGAGGAGGGATGGATTGGTGATGGCGATGACGATGGCGACGATCTCCCCTCTCCGGAGGCCAAATTAGCCTCCAGATTAGCCCTCCCGAAGAAGAACAGAGGGTGGCGGCGGCTCCGCGACGGAAACTGGAAAAGCGACTTCTGTTCTAGGGTTTTTGCGTCACGGGAATAAATAGGAGCTTTGGTAGGGAACCAGAGGAGGGGGGAGGCTCCCAGGCAGCCAGAGGGCGCGGCCCCACCCCTGGCCGCGCCAGGGGGGCGCCTGGGGCCCCCAGGGTTCCCCTCTGGTCCCACTTCTGGCTTCTGGCTCCTTCGGGTGCGTGGATTTTCTGGTATTTTTCTGGGAATTTTCTGGAACGTCTAAAAATCCATTTTCCTGCACACAATAAAACCATACAGGTAGCTATGCTGAAAACAGCGTTAGTCCGGGTTAGTTTCGTCCAAATCATGCAAGAATGAGGGCAAAACAATAGCAAAAGTGTTTGGAAAAGTAGATACGTTTGAGACGTATCAAATACCTTTCTCTCTTATAGAATTCTTTGCTTCTTGCATATCCTCTGGGCTTAGGACAAGCATGCCCCTCTTCTTTGGTGGTGGAGGTGGTTCAGGCACGGACCAATCTTCATGGTTTTTGGCAATCTTGCCCATCAATTCTTCCGCATCGTCCGGTGTTCTTTGCCTGAAAACACAACCAACACAACTATCTAGATAGGATTTAGACCCATCGGTTAGACCAACATAAAATATATCAAGTAATTCATTCTTAGGGATCTCATGTCCCGGTCTAGCCTTCATCAAACTGAAAAATCTCCGCAAGCTTTAGGGAGATGCTCATCCTGCAACTGTTTAAAGTTATAAATTCTTTGTAAAGCAGCATGTTGCATATGAGCAGGAAAATACTATCAACAAAAGATATAGCCATATCTTGAGGACTTTGAATGGAACAATATGGTAGTGCATCATACCATGCTCTAGCATCTCCTTTCAAGGAAAAATGAAAAAGCTTGGTCACATAAAAGTTCCGGATCCTTTCATCAGTAGTAAACAAGCCACCCAACTCAGTGTGTTTGGTCAGGTGCTCAATAGCATCATCATTTTCTCTGCCATAAAAGGGATCAGCTTCAACTGTGGATATAAGTGAAAGGTCAACAGAGAAATCATAATCAGGATCAGTGATGCATATAGGAGACGTAGAAAAAGTAGGACCAGGAGTAAACTTGTTCTTCCGGGACTGCTTTGCTAGCAACTTATTTATAGTAGCAGGGTCGGAATCAGCACATTGATTAAGCTCCCTGCATAAATCATCATCAAGTATAACATAATCGTCCTCAAGGAGTTTATCCTTAAGGCCAGCAAGATCATGAATTTTTCCAATAGGTGTTTGGGTAACAGGAATTTCAACACCCGAGAATCGGGCAGCAGCAGTGATCTGTTCTTCAATAAAAGAACCAAGTGAACCTGTAGTCTTAAAGATAGTAGAAGCATCATCAAAAGTATCTGACATATTGCCAGACTCAGCAAAAGTAGCATGTAACTGAGGTGAATCAAACTAGCTCATAACTGAAGGTGAATCAAGTTTAGCACTAGTGCTAAGAGCAGTACCTCTTCTCGTACGGGATGGTAAGATCGGAACCTTGGGATCTCCTTTCTTACCCATAGTGGATAGAGTGCAGCAGGTGGGATACTTCAAGTAGACATGTAAATAAATCTATGGTCCCCGGCAATGGCGCCAGAAAACAGTACTTGATAACCCTCAACTGTAGGGGATCGAGATAGTCTTCGCGGGCAAGATAACCCAATTTATTGATCCGACACTTGGGGACACAAAGAATACGTACAGGCTTTTACAATTGAGTTGTCAGTTCAATCGCACCTGAAATAAACACTTGCTTGCACAAAGGTATTAGTAGCAACTGTAATACGAGGGTAGTAGTGGTGGTGATAATAGTGGTGATAGTGGTGGTGAAACAGCGAAAGTAAAACAGCAAAAGTAAACAACTAGTAACCAGCAGGAAAGAAAACACTGTAGGCTAGGAAGATGGATGGTTGGGCGCTGCTTGGATGAGAACAAACATGTAATAGATTCTAACACGGGCAAGGCTCACAGAAAAGAAAGGATCATCTAGGAAAATATCAAACATCAGGCATGTATCCCATGGTAGTTGTACGTGCTTGCAATAAGAACTTTGCACAACATCTTTTGTTCTACCCTCCCGCTACAAACGGGGCCAAAAGGAACTTAGGGAGATTTAGGTACTCCTATCAAAGAGCACCGGAACAAAGCATTAACACTTCATGGATACACGGAATCCTCAAATTATAGTCCATCCCCTTTGGTGTCCCAAGCTGTCACCATCGGGATCGCCGGTTCCGGACTATAATAGGTGCATACAACTCATAGATAAGATCAAGAACACCACAAACTCAAGAAACAAAAGGGCGATCAGATCTGAAATCATGGCACTCGGGCCCAAAGTGACAAGCATTAAGAGCAACAAGTTGTAACAGAGATGATAAACACCAAATAGATGATAGGTAACATGCCCCCAACAATCTGATTGAACTATTACATGATCTAACTCATCCAATCCCTACCATCCCCTTTGCCTACAGCAGGGAATTACTCACACATGAGAGAAGAAGTCATGGAGGGGTGATGGAGAGGCGATGATGATGACGATGGCGATGATTTCCCCTCACCGGAGGCCAAAGCAGCCTCCAGATTAGCTCTCCCAGAGAATAATAGAGGGTTGCGGTGGCTCCGCGACGTAGATTGGAAAAGCGACTTCTGTTCTGGGGTTTCTGCGTCGGGAGAATAAATAGAAGCCAAGGTAGGTCACCAAGGGGTGTGGGACCCAACCAGGAGGGAAGGTGGCGCGGCCAGGGGCTGGGCCGCGCCATGCACCCTCCTGGCTGCCCTGTGGCCCCCCTTTGGCATCGTCGAAGCTTCGGGAACGCTGAATTTTTATATAATTTTTGTGGATTTTTCCAGCGTACCTAAATATCCAGAAACCTGCACAAAAGAAAACAACACTGGTAGCTCTGCTGAAAATAGCGTCAGTCCGGGTTAGTTTTGTTCAAATCATGCCAGAATGAAGCCAAAACAATAGAAAAAGTGTTCGGAAAAGTAGATACGTTTGAGACGTATCACTATGGTACTTATGCTTACAGGCGTATGCCTTTTGGTTTATGTAATGCTCCTGCTACTTTTCAAAGGTGTATGTCTGCTATCTTTCATGGTTTTTGTGAAGAAATTGTGGAGGTATTCATGGACGATTTCTCCGTCTATGGAACCTCTTTTGACCATTGTCTCCACAACCTTAATAAAGTTTTGCAGAGATGTGAGGTGACAAATTTGGTGCTTAACTGGGAGAAGTGCCACTTTATGTTCAACGAGGGAATTGTTCTTGGCCACAAGATTTCCGAGAGGGGAATTGAGGTGGACAGGGCCAAGATCGAAGCAATTGAAAGGATGCCCTATCCAAGGGACACCAAAGGTATTCGTAGTTTTCTTGGTCATGCTGGTTTCTATAGAAGATTTATTAAAGACTTTTCTAAGACTTCAAGACCCCTCACTAATCTTCTCCAGAAGGACGTTCCTTTTGTTTTTGATGAAGATTGTAAGGAAGCCTGTGGAGTTCTTAAGAAAGCTTTAATAACCGCTCCTATAGTACAACCACCTGATTGGAATTTACCTTTTGAAATTATGTGTGATGCTAGTGATTTTGCTGTTGGAGCTGTTTTAGGGAAAAGGGTTGATAAGAAATTGAATGTTATATATTATGCTAGAAAAACCCTTGATAGTGCTCAAAAGAATTATGCTACTACTAAGAAGGAATTCTTAGCAGTAGTGTTTGCTTGTTATAAGTTTAGGCAGTATATTGTTGATTCTAAGATTATTATTCATACTGACCATGCTGCCATTAAGTATCTTATGGAGAAGAAGGATGCCAAACCAAGACTCATCCGATGGGTACTCCTTTTTCAAGAATTTCATTTGCAGATTGTCGATAGGAAAGGAGCAGACAATCCGGTAGCGGATTATCTTTCAAGGATGGAAGATATACCGCATGATACAATTCCAGTCAACGATAGTTTTCCAGACGAACATCTAGCTGTTGTAAAAGTACAATCTCTCTCTGATCCTTGGTTTGCAGATTATGCTAACTTTATCGTTGCAAAGTTTTTGCCTCCAGGTTTAACATTTCAGCAAAGGAAGAAGTTCTTCCACGATTTGAGGCATTATTTTTGGGATGACCCACATCTTTTCAAAGAAGGTCCAGATGGGATCGTGAGGAGATGCATACCGGAACACGAGCAGAAGGACATTCTCAAACAATGTCACGATAGTCCATATGGAGGACATCATGCCGGTGAGAGGACCGCACATAAGGTTCTTCAATCAGGTTTTTATTGGCCTACTCTCTTTAAGGATGCTAGAAATTATGTCTTATCCTGTGATAAGTGTCAGAGAGTTGGTAATATTAGTAGAAGGAATGAGATGCCTATGAATTACTCTCTAGTGATTGAGCCTTTTGATTACTGGGGTTTTGATTTTATGGGTCCTTTTCCTCCCTCGCACAAGTACACTCACATTTTAGTTGCTGTGGATTATGTAACCAAGTGGGTAGAGGCAATCCCCACTGAAAGTGTTGATCACAAGACATCTTTGAAAATGCTCAAGGATGTAATTTTTCCTAGGTTTGGAGTACCCAGGTACCTCATGACTGACGGGGGTTCACACTTTACGCATGGAGCTTTTAGAAAAGATTTAGCCAAGTACGATGTCAATCATAGAATTGCTTCACCGTACCACCCTCAAACTAGTGGGAAAGTTGAGCTCATCAATAGAGAGATCAAGTTGATCTTACAGAAGACAGTTAGTAGAAATAGAAAAGATTGGTCAAATAAGTTAGGAGATGCTTTGTGGGCGTATAGAACTGCTTACAAAAACCCCATGGGCACGTGATACACGAGATAACTTCTCGCCCCCGTTGGTTACCCCAAGTGGAAGGTGAGATGTAGATAGCGGCAAATTTCCCTTAGCAAAATGCTAAGGTTGAGTATCGTCCAGGAGGACTCCAACAGATACAAGTAGGTGGTGAAGTGAACAATGGCGCCGTTCACAACCGAGGTTGCTAACTTAACCTGGACCTGCACACACACAGATAGCTTCGCTTCCCAACGAGTACAGAGGAGATTTCAATTCCTCCGGCCTTGTTGTTTACGAAGGATAAAACGCACGGGATAATAATGATCGATAGTGATAGCTACTGAAAAGTAAATACTGAAAGTAAATTTATAGTGTAAACAGTGGTGGAAGTATGGACCGGGATCTCATGATGTTCACTAGTGATGTCTCTCTCCCAAAAGACGATAAAATAGCCATGCGAGGTAAACAAATTACAGCTGGGGAATTGACAGGATTATGTGCGCAAACCAATGCTAATTATGCAAAACAGAAAGGAAGAGGCTCAAAAGCACGGGCGGTACGCCAAGACAAGTAGACCGAAATCCATCTGCATCTACCCACTAATCATGCACCTTGAGATATCTATCCAGAACATCTCGCTGGTATTAAGTTGCGAATCCCACCCAAAGTGTAAACTTAAAGCAGCGGACAACTGCATTAAAGAACTTTGCGTAAAGTAAACAATCCTTGCACCCGCAAGTACAAGCACCGTTGTTTTCCCCCTTGTGGCAACAACACATCCCCTAGACTCATGTTTCTGTCACTCAAGTTAGTCATCGGGGGGCATGAACCCACAATCATGCATAACGCTCCCTCTTGGAGTCACTACCTACTACTTGGCCAAAGCAATAAACAGCAACGGAGAACATGCAAGAGTTACTCAAGAACATAAATATAAAAGAAGAGAATCAAATATATAACTCAATCACAATCTGAACATAATCTCATAATCCGTCGGATCCCAAAAAACTCCGCATAGCAACAGCAGAAAGATTACATATGTGCCTCGATCATGTAGGGCAGCTCACGAGGTCTAATCCATGAAGAACAAAGAGGGGAGGAGAACATCACATAACTACTGATCATGGACCCATGGTCCAAGGTGGACTACTCACGATTCATCCGGGAAGCATCCATGGTGGTGGAGAAGTTCCCGGAGGTGATTCCTCCCTCCGGCAGGGTTCCAGGAAGAGGTCTTCTGGTGCTCCCGATCTTGGAAGCGCGACGGCGGCGGAACAGAGGAGAGATCGCAAAAAAGGATTCCGTCCCCGAGGGTTTCTCGTCACAGGGAATAAATAGGCGAAAGGGGGCATCCAGAGGTGGGCCAGGGGCTCCAGGCGCCCCCTGGCGCGGCCAGGGGCCTGGCCGCGCCCTCTGGCCCCCTGGGCCCCCTGGCTCCCCTCTGGCCCCTCTCGGGCTTTTCTCGAAGCTTTTGGTACGCTGATTTTTCCTATATTTTCCCGGAATTTTTCAGGTACTTTTAATAAGGGGGAAACGTGAAATAGAAAAACAGCAGAAAACATGAACTGGCACTAGGGTGCACTGAGTTAATAGGTTAGTCCAAATATGATCAAAAGTGTATGGAAGTTCATCAATAACATAGCAATATCACACAAAAGAGGCATGGAGCAAGCAGAAATTATAGATACGTTTTGGACGTATCAACATCCCCAAGCTTAATTCCTGCTCGTCCTCGAGTAGGTAAATGATAACAAGCATAATTTCTGTGGTGACATGCTAACAACCATATAAGAACTTTTTAAGTAAAGCAATCAAAGCATGCAATTCAATTCAAGTCATAACAGGCAAGAGTCTATATATAGTATTGAAATAAGCAACATAAGAACATAAAGGTGGAAGAGCTCTCGCTGTCCGTGACTCGAATGTCTCCAAATGGTGTTTGCGTGCAAGAAAGGGGATAGGGATATACGAGAAAAAAATATTTTATTGTTGATAACTCAATCTACTAAGGTGTCACACTTGGTCTTCTTTGGAATCTTATCTTGACTCATCCCCAGACCACTAGCCAGGTACAAGTCAAAATGATCCACTCCTTTTCGACACTTTGAGCAGTCATGAAATGGATGAGCGTAAGCAAGAAAGTTGACACTTAGGATGGAAAAAGAGAGAATATGGTGCAGGAGGAAGACAAAAAAGGTGTGAAAGGCTCACATCAATGAGGACAATCATAGGCGAGAGAAAGCCAAATGATAGATATGATGTGAGGAGTAGGGATTGCCATGCAACGGATGCACATGTGAGCTAAAAGCTCTCCAATGGAACTAGTGGGGGTGCATCCAACTTGCTTTCTCAAGAAGACCTAGAGCTCATTTGAGGAGGCTCATCATTGGAATATACAAGCCAAGTTCTATAGTGTGAAGGTCCCCACATAGTTATATGCATGAATGATAATCTCTATGGAGTACAAGATACAAGATGGAGTACGAGTGTGGATCTTCTCAAAAAGAATAGTAGTGTGCCCCCTTCTCTCTTTTTATTATTTTTATTTTTCTATTTTTTATTTTTTTTTGTATTTTTTGGCGGCCTCAATGGCTCTTTCTATTTAACTCTCATTTGTCCTCTTTGGGATATTTTAATTTGTCCTCTTTGGGATCTTTTAATTTGTCCTCTTTGGGATCTTTTCCTCACTTTAGGGGCAACACTCTATATATTACAAAAAGTATAGAAGATCTTTCACACTTTACAAAGTACTCGAATCATAAAGAAAAATGTAAATATCATGATGTATGCAAAGGTATGCCTCTGCCAGTGTAGCAGGATATGCAATGATACTAGCGCGTCATGTAGCAATGATTAGGGCAAGGCCCAACTAGCATGGGGCTCATCGATCAAGCAAGTAGCATGGATGACATGAAGATCAAGTCATGAGAAGGTGGATGTTGCATGGCAATATATCTCGGAAAGGCTATGGAAATGCCTTGATAGGTAGGTATGGTGGCTGTTTTGAGGTAGGATATAAGGAGGCTTATGATGACAGAGCGTATCATGCCAAGGGTTTGGATGTACCGGCGAAGGTGGAAGCTAACTCTCGGAGTGAGAAGAAAGAAATGCACGACACAGGGAAGGCTAGCAAAATATGGGAAGGTGGAAGTGTCAACTTTCGAATACTCACATTAGTCCGAAGAACTCATGCACTTATTATTGGTAACTCTCAATCTAATAAGGAGGTTCAAAAAGAGAAAAGTACCCCGAGGAGGAGTGTATGAGGGTTTGGTTATCCTTGCGCATCCTCGACTCATGGTACGTGAGTGTACTCTAATATTCGACCCCTCAGAAGAGTAGTGATCCAACTAGTAGCTAAAGTTCTCAACTAATTTGTAGGTTTTTGAAAATAAACACGGATTGCCCAAATACGACATCTATCACTAATAGGCTAAAGCTCTTGACACCAAAAGTACAATCATTACTCAAGACAACACCTCAAAAACTTTTGCAAGTTACTACTACAAAAAGAATAGCAACCTTAATTACCTACTTCAAGTTAAGACACAAAACTCAGTGAAAAAGGCAAACTCTCTAAACAAGATAAACATGAAAACTCAAGAGAATTCCAGAAAAAAACTAAACAAAAGCTCTTTGAAAAGATAAACATGAAAGCTAAGAGCAAAGCATGACAACAACTACGGAAAGATAAAGAACAAACAGAGCAAAGATTAGCATGAAAAGTCCTATGTTGTGTTCTAAAATTTGGAAGTGGAGCGTGTTTATCTCCCACACAAAGAAAGCTGGGCTCTAACTTTTTAGGAACAGCAAGCAAATCTAAAGAAAACTAAAAACAAAACCTAAGAGCGAGACGCTCCAAGAATAGCACATAACGCATGAAGCGATAAAAATATAGCGAAACGAGAGACGAACTGGTAATTGTCGATGGAGAAGGGGATGCACGGGGGCATCCCCAAGCTTAGATGCTTGAGTCTCCTTGAATATTTCTTGGGGATGCATGGGGGAATCCCCAAGCTTGAACGCTTGACACTTCTTAATCTTCTTTCATCATCTTCCCTCGCACACTTGAAAACTCCCTTCATACATAACTCATCATAATCTGATTAGCGAGGTTAGTATCCATAATAAAATAAATTTTTATCTACTGGAAATAAAGATACCCTTGAAGAGCTACTGTTTCTAAAGATTGCCAAAAAGTTTTTTGCAATGAAAAAGCAAGCTTACGATTTGCAAAACGAAGAAAAGGCAAAACATGACAGAATCTGTGAAAAAAGACCAGCAGGTAGAAACGAATTTTTTAGGGATACTTCTGCAACTCAAATAAAAAACTCAGAACATACGAAATTTTCGTAATTGTATAGAGCACGCTGTGTAAAAAAATCAGCTCAAAAAGATGAACTAGGATTTTTCTCTGATTTTTCTAGTCACGAGGACAGAATCTGTTTTCTGGACAACATGTCACAACTTTCACTTCCCTTGTCGTATGAGGCTATAAAAGGCACAAAGCTTGAAAAGTAAAGATACAATGATGTTGCTATAGTAGTAACAATCATAAAGACCACTGAAAACAGAAGAAAAACAAAAAGGAAAACCTAAATTCGTTGTAGGCTGCCTCCCAAAAGCGCTTCTTTAAAGCCATTAGCTAGGCTTAATGCAAATAGATCAAGTCTTTTCAAGAAAATAACTAGCCCGTGTGACGGACTCAAAAGGCAACTTAATCTTTTTCCTAGGGAAGTGTTCCATCCCTTTCTTGAGAGGGAATTGGAATTTTATAATCCCTTCTTTCATATCAGTAACAGCACCCATGGTGCGAAGAAAAGGACGTCCCAAAATAATTGGACAAGAAGGTTCACATTCAATGTCCATAATAGTAAAAGTAACGGGAACATAATTGTCATTGACAATGATAAGAACATCATCTATCTTCCCCAAAGGTTTCTTTACGGAAGAATCGACGAGACGAACACCAAAAGAACAAGCATCAAAAGGTTTCAACTCAAATATATCATACATTATTTTGGGCATAACAGAGGTACTAGCTCCAAGATCACATAAAGCATAGCAAGAAAAGTTATTCAGCTTAATTTTAATCATAGGATCCCAACCATCTTTTAGCTTTCTAGGTATGGAGGCTTCTAACCTAAGCTTCTCCTCCCTAGCTTTGATGAGAGCATTAGTGATATGCTCCGTGAAGGCAAGATTAAGTGTGCTAGTGTGGGGTCTCTAGACATCTTGTGAAGGAAAAGAATAACTTCAGTAAGAGTGCAATTATCATAATCAAGGTCACTACTATCAAGTAGAGTGGTAGTGGTGTACTTTAGGCTCACTTGTTTGGTAGCTTCTATAGTCATAGGAATTTCTTCTTCTACGGTTGAGGTCATAGCATCACCATTAATAGGTACTATGGGACTAGGGGTGCATTGGGTGCTAAGAGTTTGGATATCCTCAACCACTTGGATAGTAGCAACAGTATGGTGTGTAGGAAGGCTCTTAATTCTATCTTCTTCCATAGGGATAACTTCTGGTTTGTCTTCCATTTGATTTATCAAGGTAGCCGTTGTGTGAGACATATTGGAAACTTGGGTTTCCGTGGTGGTGAGCCTAGTCTGAAGGTTAGAAATCTCAATGTTCAGACTCTCTAGTTGTCTACCAATGTCTTGCAAGATGGAAGTGTGTTCATCTAATTTTCTAGAGAAGGTCCTATTTTTTTCATACTGGGTGTGCATGTAGTTCTTAGTGGCCTTCTCTATTTCCAAAAGTTTCTCATAACTAGGAAGGTCACTATCTCTTGGGGTAGAGTTTCTGGTGCTAGGATAAGTGTTGTTGTTCCCATAGTTGTTGGAGGGGAATGGTATAGGATTGCAAGTTACTCCTATAAGCATTGCTGTTGAAGTTGTTTCTAGAGATAAAGTTCACATCTACTTGATCATGAGCAATCAAAGAATTTAAGGGAACATTTTGAGGATCAGTAGGAGATTGCTTGGTAAGTAAAGACATGATCAAGTCAACTTTTTCATTTAGGGAGGAGATCTCCTCGACAGAGTTTACCTTCCTACCTGTTGGAGCTCTTTCGGCGTGCCATTGGGAATAGTTGGTATCATCTCATCGAGAAGTTTTGTGGTTGCACCAAGTGTAGTTGACATAAAGGTTCCTCCCGCGGCCGAATCTAACAAGTTCCGCGAGGTAAAGTTCAAGCCTTCATAAAAAGTCTGGATAACCATCCAAGTAGTCAAGCTTAAAAAAAACCATCCAAGTAGTCAAACCATGCGTAGGGCAATTCTTAACAAGAGATTTCATGCGTTCCCAAGCTTGGGCAACATGTTCATTATCCAATTGTTTAAAATTCATAATAAAGCTCCTCAACTGGATAATCTTAGCAGGTGGGTAGTACTTCCCGATAAAAGCATCCTTGCACTTATCCCAAGAATCTATGCTATTCTTAGGAAAGGATTGAAACCAGATTTTAGCTTCATCCCTCAAAGAGAAAGGAAAAAGCTTAAGTTTAACAATATCACCATCTACTTCTTTGTACTTTTGCATATCACAAAGCTCAATAAAATTATTTAAATGCAAAGCAGCATCATCTCTAGCATCAGAGAATTGATCTTTCATAACAAGGTTCAGCAAAGCAGGTTTAATCTCATAAGAAGGTGCTGAAGTAGCAGATGTAGCAATAGGAGTGCAGATAAAGTCACTGTTGTTGTGACTAGTGAAGTCACACAACTTGGTGTTTTCAGAGGAACCCATAGTAGCAGCAAGTAAGATAACTATTTTTTTGATTTTTGATAAAAGACACTAAAGCAAAAACTGGAAGGTAAACTAACAAGACTAAAAAGCAAAGATAAAAGATAGTGTGCAACTCCCCTATCTTGAAGAGTGGAGTCCCCGACAACGGCGCCAGAAATTTTCTTGATACACGAGATAACTTCTCGCCCCCGTTGGTTACCCCAAGTGGAAGGTGGGATGTAGATAGCGGAAAATTTCCCTTAGCAAAATGCTAAGGTCGAGTATCATCCAGGAGGACTCCAACAGATACAATTAGGTGGTGAAGTGAACAATGGCGCCGTTCACAACCGAGGTTGCTAACTTCACCTGCACCTGCACACACAAAGATAGCTTCGCTTCCCAACGAGTACAGAGGAGATGTCAATTCCTCCGGCCTTGTTGTTTACGAAGGATAAAACGCACGGGATAATAATGATAGATAGTGATAGCTACTGAAAAGTAAATACTGAAAGTAAATTGATAGTGTAAACAGTGGTGGAAGTATGGACCGGGATCTCATGATGTTCACTAGTGATGTCTCTCTCCCAAAAGACGATAAAATAGCAATGCAAAGTAAACAAATTACAGCTTGGCAATTGACAAGATTATGTGCGCAAACCAATGCTAATTATGCAAAACAGAAAGGAAGAGGCTCAAAAGCACGGGCGGTACGCCAAGACAAGTAGACCGAAATCCATCTGCATCTACCCACTAATCATCCACCTTGAGATATCTATCCAGAACATCTCGCTGGTAATAAGTTGCGAATCCGACCCAAAGTGTAAACTCAAAGCAACGGACAACTGCATTAAAGAACTTTGCGTAAAGTAAACAATCCTTGCACCCGCAAGCACAAGCACCGTTGTTTTCCCCCTTGTGGCAACATCACATCCCCTAGACTCATGTTTCTGTCACTCAAGCTAGTCATCGGGGGGCATGAACCCACAATCATGCATAACGCTCCCTCTTGGAGTCACTACCTACTACTTGGCCAAAGCAATAAACAACAACGGAGAACATGCAAGAGTTACTCAAGAACATAAATATAAAAGAAGAGAATCAAATATATAACTCAATCAAAATCTGAACATAATCTCATAACCCATCGGATCCCAGCAAACTCAGCATAGCAACAGCAGAAAGATTACATATGTGCCTCGATCATGTAGGGCAGCTCACGAGGTCTAATCCATGAAGAACAAAGAGGGGAGGAGAACATCACATAGCTACTGATCATGGACCCATGGTCCAAGGTGGACTACTCACGGTTCATCTGGGAAGCATCCATTGTGTTGGAGAAGCTTCCGGAGGTGATTCCTCCCTCCGGCAGGGTGCCGGGAAGAGGTCTTCTGGTGCTCCCGATCTTGGAAGCGCGATGGCGGCGGAACAGAGGAGAGATCGCGAAAAGGGTTCCGCCCCCGAGGGTTTCTCGTCACGGGGAATAAATAGGCGAAAGGGGGCAGCCAGAGGTGGGCCACGGGCTCCAGGCGCCCCGCCTGGCGTGGCCAGGGGCCTGGCCGCGCCCTCTGCCCCCCTGGGCCCCCATGGCTCCCCTCTGGTCCCTCTCGGGCTTTTATCGAAGCTTCCGATACGCTGATTTTTCCTATATTTTTCCCGGAATTTTTCTGGCACTTTTAATAAGGGGGAAACCTGAAATAGAAAAACAGCAAAAAACAGGAACTGGCACTGGGGTGCACTGAGTTAATAGGTTAGTCCAAATATGATCAAAAGTGTATGGAAGTTCATCAATAACATAGCAATATCACAAAAAAGAGGCATGGAGTAAGCAGAAATTATAGATACGTTTTGGACGTATCAGCATGTCTGCCTATAAGATGATCTATGGCAAGGCTTGCCATTTGCCATTAGAACTAGAAAACAAAGCTTTCTGGGCTGTTAGAGAGCTTAATGCTGACCCGAAATTAGCTGGTGAAAAGCGTCTCATGAACTTGACTTCTCTAGATGAGTGGAGAAGTGAAGCTTACGAGAGCGCTAAAATGTTTAAGGAAAAGGTAAAGAAGTGGCACGATAGGAGGATTCTGAAACGTGAATTTAATGTTGGTGATAATTTTTTGTTGTTTAGATCCCGTTTCAGGTTTTCTCCAGGTAAACTACTTTCCAGGTGGGAAGGGACATTTCATATTGAAGAAGTCTACTGCTCGGGTGCAATCAAGATTAACAATTTCGAAGGCACCAAACCTCAAGTTGCGAATGGGCAAAGACTTAAGAATTACATAGAAGGGGACCCTATCAATGTTGATGTGGATCTGGTATACACAACAACTCATGAAGAATATGTTGCAGCCCTGTTTCAGACACCAGCGGAAGCAGAATAAGGAAAGGTATGTGTCATCGATATATAACGGCAGATGCCATGGAGATGGCTAAAGAGGGGGACAAACCGAGGTTAGTGTCGCTGGTACCCTAATCGAGAATGGGAACACACGACGAGACACCACGATGTACCCAGGTTCGGGGCTCTTCGTAGAGATAACACCCCTAGTCCTGCCGAGCTAGCTATATGCAATAACTCTGGCTACAATGAATGCTCCTTGAGCTATTTGAGAGGAAGGAGAAGAGGGCCTCTGGTCACTACTCTCTCTATGGTGGGTGAGATTGCAATAAGTGCTCCGTCGTCCCTCACAAAGGAGGGGTACCTGGGGCTCTTATAGGCCGAGCTCGGGGTACAAAGCTAAATATACAAAGGGGAGGACCCAACTGTCAGCCTCGGACAAGCTAGGGACCTCACATCGTGCTCTCCCGGATGACCCGGTGATGTCTACGCACGTTTCTATTCTCGTAGACTATGTTGGGCCTCCAAGAGCAGAGGTTTGTAGGACAGCAGCAATTTCCCTCAAGTGGATGACCTAAGGTTTATCGAACTCAGGGAAGTAGAGGTTGAAGATGCTCTCTCTCAAGCAACCCTGCAGTTAAGATACAAGAAGTCTCTTGTGTCCCCAACACACCTAATACAACTAGGAGTTGTATAAGTGCACTAGTTCGTCGAAGAGATGGTAAAATATGGATGATAGGTGTAGCAAAACAAAGTAATATAAATCTGTAATAACAAGTGCAGCAAGCAAACATGTGACAAAATGGAGAAAAACGGTGTAACAATGGTGGAAACAAGGCCTAGGCTTCATACTTTCACTAGTGGCAACTCCCAACAACATTAACATAGTCTAATCACATGATATTCCTCATAAACATGCAATGGAGCAAGCAGAAATTATAGATACGTTTTGGACGTATCACCCGGTGTAGACTTGCGGCTCACCATACCGCTATCTTGTAGACCTCGGTGGTGAACAGTGGAGCTAGAGACCTAGACCTGCCGGCCTGTCCGCGTGATCGGCGCTGGAGGAGACCGCATGCCTCTGACAGTCCCGATCTTCAGGGATTGCGCATTGAATGCTCTTGTACCAGGTGTCCGACCTGGGATTCTGCTCGGATGTTACTCTGTTTACTCCGGCGGAATGCTTCCTGGTGAGGCCGATTGCGCCCTCTCTGGGGCAATCGTCCCTCAACTTGATCAGCTCGGCCACTTCTTCTTACTCTTGATTAGCTCGGCCTAGACTAGATCGGTGACCATCAGGTCGGTGATCTTTGCCTTGATGAATTGTTTCCCCTGGGTGACCCTACCCGGGGGTCATTCCACCGACAGTAGCCCCTGAAGCTGCGGAGGTCCCGCTGAACTCAGAGATGGCGAGGCCTGCACAGGTTCCTTCACTTCTAGAACGCTGAATCTTTGTTTCTGACCGACTGCTTCAATAGGCCGATTGCTTGCTATCTACCGATTGCTCTTGGTATTTTTACCGATTTCTCTCAATGTGCCGATTGCTATCTATCTGCCGATTGCTCTTGATCTTCTCGACCGATCCGCCCAACGGTTGGTTTGACTGGAATGTTGACCGAACTTGTCACTTTGAATTCTCCGAGAAATACGGGACATCGTGCCACGATTTGCCATGCCATAACCGATGCCTCGACCCACGCGCGCACGTCCCGTCCCATCCACTGGATCTTCTGTGCTCCGAACTGACGATGCTCTGGGGATACACGCGGCCACACCGCTTGCCGGATCGGCACACCGGATCCCACTACCTCCTCGTCGGGTCTTTAAATACCCCGTGGGGTGAGAGATGCGCCACCCACCCCCCACGCCATCGTCTTCCTCGCGCTCTCCTCCCCTGCCTCCGCCGCCGCCCATCGCGCGCCTCTCCGTGCTGCTACCGCTGCCTCCAACACTTGGACCTGCTGCGCTGGGGGTCTCGCGGCCGCACTCCGCCGCCGCTTCCACTGCTCTTCCTCCGCCACGATTGGTGGGCTCGGATCCAGACTTCCGCCGCCGCCGCCATCTTCACCGCCGCCGCCCTCTCCACCGTTGTCTTCGTCTTGCTACTCCTCGCCCACCACGGAGTCCGACGCCTCCATGTGGGACGATGCCGACACAACCGCTTCTCAGTGGGGCTCATGGAAGGGGTCCGTCGTGACCGAAATGCACATTGCCCTCCTCCGCCGGTCTCGCAAGATCTCGGCGGATCTCGACTTCCGCGTTCCCGGCGACGAGCTTGTGCCCGTGTGATGACCCTCAACATAGAGGGATCTATTGCAGTGTTTTCGATAAGTAAGACTGTTGAACCCAACGAGGAGCAGAAGGTATTAGCAAGTGACCTTGGTAAGGAGATAACTGCAAGCACTGAAAGATAACTGTTTAGGGGTTTTCTTGGTATAAGCGACAGGATAGTAAAAACGAGCAAAGTAAAGATACTGGATAGTAAAGAGTGGCCCAATCCTTTCTGAGCAAAGGAGAGGCCTAGCAACTGAACTTATAAAAGCTAAAGTGTTCTTGAGGACACACGGGAGAGGTAGTCATGTGCTTTCGCCATATTCTGTATCGGTACTATGTGCTGTGTTGATAAGTGTTTGGTGGGTGGATCTATGCTAGTGCACCCTCTAGACTAAGATGAGTGCACTCTTATGATTAAACATCTTGCAAGCATCCGTAAATACAAGATAGTAATTAAGGAAAAAGCCTAACCATAGCAATACGATTGGTGATCCATTGTTCCCTTGTGCAAAAGCGTGCAAACTGGGGTTTAGGTTTCTGTCACTCCGGCAACCCACCGTAGGCATTATTTATACACAATGCATTCCCCTAGGTCCTTGATAAGGCGAAGTGTTGAGTGTTCGACTCACACAACACCACTAGGAGAATAACAACACAACTTAAATATCAACCAACACATATTACTTCAACATCATATGACTACTAACAACTAGACTTCTCCCATGTCCTCAAGAACTAAAGTAACTACTCACAAGACATAAAAGAGATCATGATCAGTGGGGATAAATAGATGATAAACAATCTGAACACAATAATATTTCTCCAACAAAACTCAATAGCATTCACCACAAAGTAGTAATCAACGCCGATAGAGTAGAGGGGATAGATAGTACGGATTACAACATGAGTTGAAATTGTGAGACAAGATTGGATGGAGATGGAGATGGTGCTGATGATGGGGATGATGTTGATGATGATCTCGATGATGCCCGTGACGATGGTGATGACGATGGCGACGATCTCCCCTTCCGGGAGGTGATCTCTCCGGCGGAATCTGCCCGCCAGAGATGGTTTTTCTTCTCTGTAGGTTTCCGCCACGGAGCAGCGGCGGAACTCCGGAAACTCTTATCTTTTTTAGGGTTTTTGGACGACGAGGGGTATATAGGCCAGAGGGGGGAGCCGGGAGAGCTCCAAGGGGCCTAGGCGCCCTCCCGGCGCGGCCAGGGGTGGGGCCGCGCCAGGTGGCCGCCTGGACACCCTGTGGCCCCCCTCTGGCTGCTCTTTTGCGTGCCTTCGTTATCCTTCTAGAAAACAGCCTCCGTCGATTTTCAGGTAATTTGGAGGTGTTCTTCTTCAGCAACTCAGCGTCCACTTTTCACCGCTGAATCCTGTGTCTGCTGCTTCGGCATCGGAAAGTTGCAAACTGTGTAAAATAAGCCAAAACAACATAAGAATAGCATCATATCATGAAATATATCAATGAATAAGAAAGAATTACTATATAAAATAGTGATGTATTTTGGACGTATCAACTCCCCCAAGCTTAGACCTCGCTTGTCCCCAAGCGAATACTGAGCTCGGCAAACCTGTCCACAAGTTTAGAGAGTGAAGTGTCGATAAATAAAATACGGACAAGAAACATCAAGGTTCCTTCATCAAACTCACGCATCCTCAACAACAATCTCAACTCATAAGGCCCTTATGAGAAAGTAATAACAATTATAACCAAAAGTAGGGCTGAGGAAACTCATCAAATTATGGCAAACATAACCTTGGTCAAAGGGCGACTTGAAACAATTTGAAGCTTTTTGAAAGAACATGTTAATAGTCATGAAGTGCAAATGCTAACACAAAGGAAGATGCTCGCTAGGCAAAAGCTTTCTCAAACAACTTACTTATCAAAGGATAATGTCAACAAGGATATGGCATGGCAAAACTTAATGCAGCTTTATATGGATGAATCCTCATCAACATCAAATGTCTGTTCTCTTAGGGAAAAGAAGGAAGTAGGAAAACTGACTCAACATAAAGGTGGAAGAAAGGCCTTGTTTAAGGGAAAGCAGGGAAAACTCATGTGCTATCCTTAAATCAAACAGAATAAAAATAGATTTTGGAGTGGTGCATAGTTTGTCAACGAATGCTAATAGATAGCTCAATTACTTCTCAAGATGGAAAAGTTTCGAGGAACGGCTCCCAAGTGGGGACGATCACATCCCCTTAATCTCCTTTGTTTATCACTGCCAAAGTTTCTGATTTCTCATAGACCAGCGTGAAGGAGGGTTTGTTTGTTATATTATCTTTCAAGCTGGGCGCACCCATGCCAGCTCCTCCTCGTATTATGGGTTTGCAGGTTAGACATGCAATCCCGGGGTAAAACTTGTCCAACTTAAGAAGATCATGAATTACCTACTACTTCCTCATGAGCTAAACAAGAGGCACAAAACAAAAGATTTCGAACATTTAAGGATAACACATAAATTCTATACTCATAGGAGTGGTAAGGGAATACCACGAATAGGAAGGTATGGTGGACTCATATGGAAGGTAATGGTTTCAGGGTATGGATGCACAAGTAGAAATCTACTTGGCAAAGAGTTTGGCTAGCAAAGGCTTTGAGAGAGTAGACAATTGATGCTAACTTAGATGCAAAACATATAAGGCATAAACATTAAGGTAAGCATAGCACATCAAGTTGTCTTCCTTGTCAACATAACACTTCAAGCATAATAACATAAAGGTTTTGGCTATGTCGCTACTTGAGAAAACATGCATGTTGTCAAGACCAAAGCTATGTTTGCCAAAATTTAAATAAAGTTTTCAAAGCCATACCTGATATAAGGTCAATACTCCCCATAAGAATCGTCATATGATGCCGATTGCGTGAAGAGAATACCGAGTGCAGCGAAGGAACCAATAGACTTCTCATTAATATTCCAATATAGACGACTCCACACTCACGGATACAATCTCTCCACAGACGGAGTGATAGACCTCAATGCAAACACCTATTTTATATAATAAACTCCCTAGACATGATACGACTCTACTTGACTCTAAAAGACTAAGATAAAGATAAAGATACCGGGCACTCCCCCAAGCTTGGAACAAGCTGAGGGGATGCCATTACCCGAGGAGATTTACTCCTCATTCTTGTTCTTCTCAATCAAATACTCCTTGGCGAAGCGCTTCCAGGGCAGCTCCTCTCCAGTCTCGAAGGACAGTCCAGTCTCCAGGATACTGCACTCAGCACCTAAACCCATGCATAGAAACTTTAGTTCATACTCACAGTTTTGGTTGTGCAGATCATAGATTTGTGCTTGAAGCTTGTAGACTTTTTCTTCTAATTCGGACAAACTTGACCACATCTCCTTCATCTCTTTTCTATGGGAAGCCTTCATCTCGTTCCTGATGTCGAAGTTGGCTTCAACACCACGCTCCACCATCTTCTTGAACTTGAAGACCTCATCTTCCATCTCCTTCAGCCGCTCCTCGGTGCTCCCCTCCATGACTGGTCCCTTCAGATCTTCCTTGTGGAGAACACCGTCCTCCACACGAAGGACCTGGGGGTGCTTGTTCACCTCAGCGAGGTAAGGGTTGATGACGTTAACGACGAACTTGTCCTTGGGGGAACTTGGGGAAGCCATGGCACCTAGGTTTAGCTAAAAGATTTGCTGGCAGAAACAGATCAAAGAGAAAACACACGAAATCGCGAGATACGTTGCCGGAACGATCCGGGCAAATATATAGCAAAAATTTCTGCAACAAAAGGAAGGTAACGAGCCAAAGTGGGGTCGGAGACGGAGTCCTGGGTGCCCAGGCGGCCTCCCGGCGCGGCCAGGAGGTAGGGCGCGCCAGGGGGGCGCCTGGGCCCCCTGGAGCTCGTCTCCGGCTCCGCTTAGGCTTCGAATTTTCCTAATTTTTTAAAAACTCATAATATGGAACTTTTATGGCGGTTCGCGATGTTTACTTACCGTAATACATACCTTTTATTATTCTGCTTCTGTCAGTGTCTGAAAAAGGGCTTCAACATGTTCTTCATGAGTTGTTGTGCGTATTATATTTACATCAACATTGACGGGGTCTCCCGCTATGTAATGCTTGAGTCTTTGCCCATTCACAACTTGAGGTTTGGTGCCTTCAAAATTGTTAATCTTAATTGCACCAGACCGGTAGAATTCTTCGATATGAAATGGCCCTTCCCACCTGGAAAGTAGTTTACCTGGAGAAAACCTGAAACAGGATCTAAACAATAAAACTTTATCACCAACATTAAATTCACGTTTCAGAATCCTCCTGTCATGCCACTTCTTTACCTTTTCCTTGAACATTTTAGCGCTCTCGTAAGCTTCACTTCTCCACTCATCTAGAGAAGTCAAGTTCATGAGACGCTTTTCACCAACTAACTTTGGGTCAACATTAAGCTCTCTAACAGCCCAGAAAGCTTTGTGCTCTAACTCTAATGGCAAATGGCAAGACTTGCCATAGACCATTTTATAGGGAGACATGCCCATGGGGTTTTTGTAAGCAGTTCTATACGCCCACAAAGCATCTCCTAACTTATTTGACCAGTCCTTCCTATTTCTGTTAACTGTCTTTTGCAAGATCAACTTGATCTCTCTATTGGTGAGCTCAACTTGCCCACTAGTTTGAGGATGGTACGGTGACGCAATTCTATGATTGACATCGTACTTGGCTAGAGCTTTTCTAAAAGCTCCATGCGTGAAGTGTGATCCTCCATCAGTCATGAGATACCTAGGTACACCAAACCTAGGGAAAATTACATCTTTGAGCATTTTCAAAGATGTTTTGTGATCAGCACTTTCAGTGGGGATTGCTTCAACCCACTTGGTTAGATAATCAACATCAACTAATATATGAGTGTACTTGTGTGAAGAAGGAAAAGGACCCATAAAATCAAAACCCCAGCAATCAAAAGGCTCAATCACTAGTGAGTAGTTCATAGGCATCTCATTCCTCCTACTAATATTACCAACTCTCTGACATTTATCACAGGCTAAAACATAATTTCTAGCATCTTTAAAGAGAGTAGGCCAATAAAAACCTAATTGGAGAACCTTATGTGCGGTCCTCTCACCGGCGTGAGGTCCTCCGTAGGGACTATCGTGACATTCCTTGAGAATGTCCTTCTGCTCGTGTTCCGGTACACATCTTCTCACGATCCCATCTGGACCTTCTTTGAAAAGATGTGGGTCATCCCAAAAGTAATGCCTCAAATCATGGAAGAACTTCTTCCTTTGCTGAAATGTTAAACCTGGAGGCAAATACTTTGCAACGATAAAATTAGCATAATCTGCAAACCAAGGATCGGAAAGAGATTGTACTTTAACAACGACAAGTTGTTCGTCTGGAAAAATGTCGTTGACTGGGATGGGATCATGCGGTATATCTTCCATCCTTGAAAGATTGTCCGCTACAGGGTTGTCTGCTCCTTTTCTATCAACAATCCGCAAATGAAATTCTTGAAGAAGGAGTACCCATCTGATGAGCCTTGGTTTGGCATCCTTCTTCGTCATAAGATACTTAATGGCAGCATGGTCAGTATGAATAATAACTTTAGAATCAACAATATACTGCCTAAACTTATCACAAGCAAACACTATTGCTAAGAATTCCTTCTCAGTAGTATCATAATTCTTTTGAGCACTATCAAGGGTCTTAATAGCATAATAAATAACATTCAATTTCTTATCAACCCTTTGTCCTAAAACAGCTCCAACAGCAAAATCACTAGCCTCACACATAATTTCAAAGGGCAAATTCTAGTCAGGCGGTTGTACTATAGGAGCGGTTATTAAATCTTTCTTAAGAATTTCGAAAGCCTCCTTACAATCTTCATCAAATATAAAAGGAACATCCTTCTGGAGAAGATTAGTGAGGGGTCTTGAGGTCTTAGAAAAGTCTTTAATAAATCTTCTATAGAAACCAGCATGACCGAGAAAACTACGAATACCTTTAATGTCCCTTGGATAGGGCATCATTTCGCTAGCTTCAATCTTTGCCTTGTCCACTTCAATTCCCCTCTCGGAAATCTTGTGGCCAAGAACGATACCTTCGTTAACCATGAAGTGGCACTTTTCCCAGTTTAGAACTAAGTTTGTATCCTTGCATCTCTATGTAGTGGTCCTTCCTGGTTGCCTTGTTGAACTTCCTGTAATCAATACACATTCTATATCCAATAATAATTCTCTGGGGTATTAGTTCATTCTTATCATTAGGGACTACAGTTGTCCCTCCTTTCTTAGGAACACAATGAACTGGACTTACCCACTTACTATCAGCTATAGGGTAGATAATACCTGCAGCTAGAAGCTTGAGGATTTCGGTCCTCACAACATCCATCATCTTTGGGTTCAACCGTCATTGATGGTCAACAACAGGTTTAGCGTCGGGCTTGAGGTTGATAGTATGTTGAGAGATAGATGGACTAATCCCCTTAAGGTCATCAAGGGAATAGCCAATTGCACCACGGTGTTTACGAAGTACTTCCAATAATCGCTCTTCTTCATATCCTGAAAGGTTAGAGTTGATAATAACAGGATATACTTTCTTTTCATCTAAATAAGCATACTTGAGCGTATCGGGAAGAGGTTTGAGATCAAACACCGGGTCTTCTTTTGGTTTGGATAGAATTCCTAAAGGTTCAACCGGAAGGTTGTGCTTCAGGATAGCAGGTTGCCTCAAGAAGATTTTGTCAATTTCATTTCTTTCCTGCATATGAGTATCATTCTCGTGGTCCTCCATGTATTGCTGCAAAGGATCATTAGGGGGAATAGCAATAGAAGCAATACTTTCAATTATTTTATCATCACTAGGTAATTCAGTACCACGAGGCTGCTTGGAAATCTTAGAAAAGTTAAATTCATATGGCTCACCATTGAATTCAACAGAAACTTTACCTTTCTTGCAATCTATAATAGCTCCACAAGTTCTGAGAAAAGGTCTACCAAAAATAATAGGACAAAAACTATCTTGTACTGAACTAAGTACAAGAAAGTCGGTAGGGTACTTTACCTTTCCACATAGGACTTCAACATCTCTCACAATCCCAATAGGAGAGATAGTAGCTTTGTTTGCAAGAAGAATAGTAACATCAATCTCTTCGAGCTCACAAGGTGAAATCTCAGTCATGATCTCTTGATAAAGCGAATAAGGAATCGCGCTAGCACTTGATCCCAGATCGCATAGCCCGTAATAATTGTGATCTCCTATTTTAACAGATACAACTGGTGTACCTGAAATTGGGCTTCTATTCTTGGTTGTGACAATGTTAGTTGAAACATCACAAAAAATTATAATAGAATCTGAAACATCATCGGTAACTAAATCTTTAACCATAGCAACTTGAGGATCGACTCTGATCTGGTCCTCAGGTTCTCCTGTTCTTCTCTCACTTTTATTTATGATGCCTGTCACAAAAGAGTGCTCCCTTATTCTTGAAGGAAAAGCAGGCTGTTCATATATAACTGCAGGAAAAATAGGATCAGCAACGTGAATATCAATAGGAACTTCTTTGAAAGGCTTATGGTACTGATCCTTCTTCATCTTAGAAGAATCAACATTAGAGGCAAAGTTCTTACAAAAATCAATCATTAGATGGGAATCTAGACCAATCTTAGAGCAAAAGGTATTGAAATAATCAGTTTTCGCATAGCTCTCAATATAATCATGCTCATAATTTATAGCGAGTTCAATACCTTTATCGATTTCCCAATCTTCAGTATTCTTCTGGATCCTTTCGATGAGATCCCATCTTTCCTCCACACTCTTTTTCTGAAATACCCCGCTAGAGGAGGCATCCAGCCTTTCCTTGTCCTGATTAGAAAGCATGGCATAAAAAATTGTAAGTATAACATCTTTGGGGAGCTTATGAATAGGACATTAGACATTAGGGACTTAAGCCTCCCACAAGCTTGAGCGATGCTCTCTCCTTCGCGAGACCTAAAGTTATAGATGTAATTCCTGTCTCGATAAACTTCATGAAGAGGGTAAAACTTTGTATAAAATAGAGACTTAAGCTCTTCCCAATTAAGAGAGTGTGGGTTATCGAGGAGCTTATACCAATCTGAAGCTTTGTCTGTGAGTGATACGGAGAATAATTTCTTCATAACGAACTCCAGTGACACACCTGCAAGCTTGAATAATGAACATAGTTGTGATAAATATAGCAAGTGTTCACCTGGATGTCTGTCTCCTGCATAGCGATTAGTTAAGACATAATCGATAATACCAGATGGTATCTTATAAGGCACAATTTCAGTATGGGTAGGAGTAACTACCTTAGTAGTGGGGCGGTTCCCCGAGAACAACAATCCAACAGTAGGGGTGTTCATAAGGAAAAAACAGCAACAACAAAACTAAAACAAAAATATAAAAACTTCCTTACCGACTTCACTTACTAATAGCGCTACACTCCCCGGCAACGGCGCCAGAAAACGTAGCTTGATGACCCTCAACGTAGAGGGATCTATTGCAGTGTTTTCGATAAGTAAGAGTGTCGAACCCAACGAGGAGCAGAAGGTATTAGCAAGTGACTTTGGTAAGGAGATAGCTGCAAGCACTGAAAGATAACTGTTTAGGGGTTTTCTTGGTATAAGCGACAGGATAGTAAAAACGAGAAAAGTAAAGATACTGGATAGTAAAGAGTGGCCCAATCCTTTCTGAGCAAAGGAGAGGCCTAGCAACTGAACTTATAAAAGCTAAAGTTTTCTTGAGGACACACGGGAGAGGTAGTCATGTGCTTTCGCCATATTCTGTATCGGTACTATGTGCTGTGTTGATAAGTGTTTGGTGGGTGGATCTATGCTAGTGCACCCTCTAGACTAAGATGAGTGCACTCTTATGATTAAACATCTTGCAAGCATCCGCAAAGACAAGATAGTAATTAAGGCAAAAGCCTAACCATAGCAATACGATCGGTGATCCATTGTTCCCTTGTGCAAAAGCGTGCAAACTGGGGTTTAGGTTTCTGTCACTCCGGCAACCCATCGTAGGCATTCTTTATACACAATGCATTCCCCTAGGTCCTTGATAAGGCGAAGTGTTGAGTGTTCGACTCACACAACACCACTAGGAGAATAACAACACAACTTAAATATCAACCAACACATATTACTTCAACATCATATGACTACTAACAACTAGACTTCTCCCATGTCCTCAAGAACTAAAGTAACTACTCACAAGACATAAAAGAGATCATGATAAGTGGGGATAAATAGATGATAAACAATCTGAACACAATAATATTTCTCCAACAAAACTCAATAGCATTCACCACAAAGTAGTAATCAACACCGATAGAGTAGAGGGGATAGATAGTACGGATTACAACATGAGTTGCAATTATGAGACAAGATTGGATGGAGATGGAGATGGTGCTGATGATGGGGATGATGTTGATGATGATCTCGATGATGCCCGTGACGATGGCGACGATCTCCCCTTCCAGGAGGTGATCTCCCCGGCGGAATCTGCCCGCCAGAGATGGCTTTTCTTCTCTGTAGGTTTCCGCCACGGAGCGGCGGCGGAACTCCGGAAACTCTTATCTTTTTTAGGGTTTTTGGACGACGAGGGGTATATAGGCCAGAGGGGGGAGCCGGGAGAGCTCCAGGGGCCCCAGGCGCCCTCCCGGCGCGACCAGGGGTGGGGCCGCGCCAGGTGGCCGCCTGGACACCCTGTGGCCCCCCTCTGTCTGCTCTTTTGCGTGCCTTCGTTATCCTTCTAGAAAACAGCCTCCGTCGATTTTCAGGTAATTTGGAGGTGTTCTTCTTCAGCAACTCAGCGTCCACTTTTCACCGCTGAATCCTGTGTCTGCTGCTTCGGCATCGGAAAGTTGCAAACTGTGTAAAATAAGCCAAAACAACATAAGAATAACATCATATCATGAAATATATCAATGAATAAGAAAGAATTACTATATAAAATAGTGATGCATTTTGGACGTATCACCGTGCACCTGGCCGGCGAGCGGGTTGTCTTCCTCGTGCATTTTCAGCGCGGCTTTAGGCTCTCGGTGAGCCAGTTCTTCCACGACTTCCTCGATTTCTACCGCATGCAACGCACCACCTCGGGGCGAATGCTATCATGCTACGATCCGCCTTCGTGACGCTGTGTGAGGGCTACCTCGGAGTTCGGCCCACCATTGGACTCTGGTGCCGGCTCTTCTACTTCCGCAGTTTCCGAGTGGGCGCTAGGGTGTTTGCTGTTAACCCCAAGACCAAGAAGAAAGAAGAGGTGAAGGTGATGGCCGAATGCGGTGGCGCCACCATATACATCCGCAAGATCGGACTCTATCCTCATCCCCAGCCAGCACAGTCCATCAAGAATTGGCAAATGGGGTTCTTTTATGTTTCTTCCCAAAAGGATAAGGAATTGATCAATCTGCCCGAATTCTCTCTGCCGCCTCCTACTGAGAAGTACCACTGGTCCGAAAAGCCAGGGGAAGGGGACACCGACCTGGATCGTCAGATGGCCCAAATCCAAAAGTTGATGGATGAAGAACTGCAACCTGCCGACCTGGTAGCGACATGGCTCTGCCGTCGAGTCCTTCCGCTGCAGCGCCGCTGCCACCGTATCTGTGATATGAGCCGCCTCCTAGAACCCACCCGGATCTCCACGTTCCGCGTCAACGAAGCTGATTTCCTCCGCCGAATTAACACGATTGTCGACCTCAAGGTTGTTGGGCCCTTTGAGTTTGGAAAAATGGCGTACAAGCGAGCTTGGCCCTGCCCCGTGGTATGCTCTTATCTTATCTTTTATTTTTAGCTCTTATTTCTCTCTTGCTGACTTTGATCAGATCTTTTTTTACCCAGGAGTTCCTTGGATCTAGGGGCATGCAGGACGGACAGTCCGCTTCGGGCTACCATCCCGAACGTGCTGAGGAAGATGCGAAGGACTTGGAGCTTGAAGAAGAGATCGATTCCGAGACTGAAGCTCAGACTGCTTTGTTCGGGCTCGGTCAGAAAAAGCCGGGTGAGTTTGATTCCTCCATCAAACGCTTCATGGCCGAATGGAGCAGTGATTCTGATTCCCTTGGTGACTTCGGCGCAGAATCTAAGCTGGCCGAGCAGACAGTGGCCGAGGGGAAACGCCCCCGAACTGGCGACGCCACCGGCACCTCCAACTGCCAAGAAAAAAGGCAAATATGGTGCGCACCGAGCCGCCCCCAAGCCGAGTGGCCCTGTGCTCTCTCCTACTCCTCTGAACATCGCTCGCCCTGGCTTCTCCATGTCCAAGTTTGCTGCCCAGCTACCCCGAGCTTCTGGGTATGTTTCTTTGCACTTTTTTCTCCTTTTGATCTTTCTCTACTGTTTTTCTCAATTTGTTCTTTGTTTTTCCACTCCTGCGACTGCCGTCGCTGCCACTCCTCCGATCCTGCTGGACCCCTCTTGTGTTGCACATCTTGATGTGCAATTGCTAGATCGGCCTACTGTTGATGCTGCTCAGTCAGAGTCTTCTTCAGCCCAGGCCGCTATTGCCGTGACTCCAACTCCTGCAGCCGGATCAGAGAGCGCTACTGTCCCCTCCCCCAACCTGAATGCTTCTCCACCCGCCGATCCGCAAGTTAGTTTTCCGCTTGCTACCCATAGGAAGGCTCTTAATTCTATCATCTTACTCTTTTTCTCTAGCCCATATTTCTTTAATTTTATCCATCATCCTAATATTTTCATTAATTTGTAATTGGATAGCATTAATAGGAGTGGCCTTCCTCTCCTCAAGGGGAGAGGTTCTAATTTTTAGCATATCAACATCAAGGGCTAAGCTTTCTACCTTCAAAGAGAGATTATCTAACTTAGCTAATTTCTCTTCTACATTCTTGTTGAAGGCTTTTTGGGTAGTGATAAAGTCTCTAAGCATGTTTTCCAGTTCAAGTGGGGTTCTTGTTGCTAGGGTAATTGTTGTTGTTCCCATAATTGGATGGAAACGGTCTAGGATTACTAGCAAAATTGCCCCTATAAGCATTGTTGTTACAGTTTTTTCTAGCAATAAAGTTCACATCTACTTGTTCCTGAGCAACCAAAGAATTTAAAGGAACATCATGAGGATCAATAGAGGGTTGCTTGGTAAGTAGATACATAATCAAGTAAACCTTTTCATTTAGGGAGGTAATCTCCTCGACAGAGTTGTAACGACCCGGTCCCGAAGGGAACCAAGTCTACTGTGCTTCTGTGCTATCCCTGGATCAGTATGCTAGCACACACAGTACTCGATGAAATACCATGAATCACATGTCAAAAAGTAACGTAAATACATGGTATTTATTACCTTATAGCCTTTGGGCAAGAATACACCGCGGAAACAAACAATACATAAGTGGAGTCCCATCAACACCAACGGCAAAGTTGAGTGTAGACATCGTAACCCTACATCGCATCACTTACTCGTCATATACAATCCTGCAACACTGAAGGTTACAGCCCAAAATGGGTCAGTACTTTGAATGTACGGCAAGTTACTCCCAAAATAATATATATAACAGACCTAACTTCTACATGCAATTTGGCTGGTGGAAAAGCTCTAAGTTTCAATTTGCATAAAGCTGATTTTTGTCCTACTCAAAGAGTATCATATCTGTACTATAAAGCTCATAATATGATTGAGTTGGTTTCTCCAAGTCAATATATTCCCAAAGTTGATTAAACCGATTGATTAATTAAAGATGATGAGATCCGTCAACATTCCCACTTCTAGATGCTCAAAGTTGTCCGTAACCGGGGACACGGCTAATCATGATCAGTTTGTACACTCTGCAGAGGTTTGTGCACTTTTCCCCACAAGACTCGACCACCTCCGTTTTAGTTCGTCACACTTCATGTTGTATGAGAACCGGAAGGTCGAGACATGGTCTTTTAGAAGAGTTTCCCTCACTCTGGTGGTGCCCATCCCACCTACTCATAACTACGTTCGTAGCACCACCTAGTAAGAGTCACTAAAACTAATCAACCAAGCTAGAGCCCATAATAGCTTGTGGCTGCACACGTAAGCTTCTAGTTATGAAAAATATGATTGATTCCTTTAAGCCTGGGTGGCATTCCGCAGTGCTTACTGGCCATCTCCAGGTCACTCAGGAAAATCCACTGGTTCCTCCAGGGTGCCCCCAACCATTCCACCCAGGTGGTTCATTAAGATTATCTTGGTCCTGTTTACTACTTAGTCACTCATACCTCATAATGGACCACTTCCCAATCCACGTCTACTTAGCAAAGCAGTATAATTCTACACGGTGGCGACAATGATATAAGGTTCAGACCTACCTAATTGAACTACTGGGTGTAATAGCATAGCATAATATATAATCCTATCAATGCATAATATTTAAGTTGGACTACAATGCATATAAAAAATATAGGTAATACTGGAGCATGATCAAAAGAGTAACTTGCCTGGATCTTGACGGTGAAATATTCTACTCGTAGTCATCTCTCCATCTCGTTACAATATATCTAACGGTAAAAGAGAAACACTTCAACACACCACTCAATCCAAAGTGAAGATCCAAATAAGATACAATTACAACATAAATATTTAGTTATTACTATTAATAAACTAATTACTATGGCATGGATAGGTTGAGATAGGATCAAGTTGGATTGGATGGAAATATGATGGCAATCATATATCCAAGGATTGTAAAATCAATTGGATATGTTGGAGGTTGATTATAAAATCAATTGGATGGAGAGTATGTCAAACTCAGTTGGTTTGTCCATATGAATATTTGAATAGGAAATCAATTCTTGGATTGGATTCAAAAAGATCCGATAGAAATCGTGATGATCTTGTTGAGAAGATTGATTTTTTGTAGCCAAATTTATATAAAAAGAGATATAACTAAATGGAAGCTAAGACGAAGGTTTGAGGTCAAAATAGTGTATTTATATGATGGAAAGAATGTGACAATTGTCCAAACAGAAAGATTTGATTTTAAGGATCAAATTTGATGAAGAAAATATTCCAAATAAATTATAGAATAAGATGTATATCAAATATACTCAAATTATAAAAATAAATTTGAGTTAAATTTCGAATTATCAAAAGTGGAATATTACTGGAAAATAATAAACTACATTTTCCAAGGAATCCGGGGATATAAAATTTGTCGAAATCCGACTTACGGGCTAGAAGATATGAATTTTTGAAGTTTGGATATTTTTTCTAAAATGAATTACGGGATTAATAAAAGGATGCCACGTGGCGAGTTCTGATAGGTACGCACCTATTAATTTTTTTACAAAAAAAAATGATGAACAAAGGGGAGAAAATCTCGCCGGAATTTTGGAAAAAGGTCTCCGGCGTCAACGAACAGCCGAACGGGGTAGAGGATGATTTGGGCGACTCGATGGACAAGGTTATAGCTCCATGTTCGCCTTCGGATAGCCGAGAAGTTCCGCCGGAGTAGAGAAGAACGCATGAAGAGCACAATGACACGGACGGCGTGCTCCGGCCTTGTAATCGAGAGGAAAAATATGTCACAACGGTGCGCATCGGCAAGGGGAAGAAACTAGAGGAAGAAATATGGACTAGGTACCTTTCATGGCGACAAAAATCTTCACCGGAAGTGTGGATGCATCTTTACTCCGACGAGAAATTGCGCACGAAGGAGAGGGCTTTGGAGAGGGACTTTATGCGTGGGGATGTGTGGTTCAAAGGGGTCCTAGGGGTGGTATTTATAGGGTCATGTGAGGTCCATAGAAGGAGAGTGGGTGAGGTTTTGGAATGGAGTTAATGGCATTCATGGAGAAATAATGAACATTAAAAGCGAGGTTTTGGAAATAGATTTAATGGCATTCATGGAGAAAATTATGGACAATTAAAAGCATTAAAACGCGTGTTTGTTTCCATGAATGGATTCCTCATGAACTTGTCCACAATTTTTGTGTAGGTTCTGAAGTGAATCAGTCAAAAGAGTATATGGGAGGAAATGAGGAAGAGCTTCAGTTGCCATGGCCATTTGCTTCTGTGTTCACGTACACATGAACGAACGAGAGGAAGAAGACAGCTCGCTCGGGCTATGGGCCTTAGTGAAAATTTGGCCCAAGATAAAGAAAAAGGAAAGAGAGATAGGGGAAAAATTAGATAGATGACCTCAGCCCAATTGACTTAGGAATCCTATTTTTATTATTTGGGTTAAACACTCTCAAATAAAATTGTATAGGCAAAATAAAACATAGAGAGTCTAGAAAAACTATATTTCCCTCTCAGAATACATTTTAGAAATAGATTTTTATAAATAAAAAACTCATTAACGACATTATTAAAAAAATTCAATACTGTTTTTGGAGAAGTCATATTATCTCCTCTCATTTTTTATTAAATTATTGGAAATATTTAAATATCTCTTAAACGTCAATATCCAATAAACTCCAAAATAAGAATTCGAGAATGAGTATGGGACCACAATAAATTTAAGAAAGTCATTTTATTCTCACTCGGAAATATTTAATTGTGGTTCGTACCAAATTTCAAAAGGACAAAAGAAAGAAAATCATTCTTTGAAATTTTGAATAAAGTTCACAACCAAAATTTTCATTATTGGATAAACGATTATCCAATTTTATTAAATGATTTGTAAAGGTTTAAACAAAAACTTAAGGGAAAAGTTTTCATTTACCCCAAAATCAAAACAATTCAATCAATATTATATTATTTATTAACATTCCAAAATTTGGAAAATTTTGGGATGTTACAAGAGTTTACCTTCCTACCTGTTGGAGCGCGTTCGGTGTGCCATTAGGAATAATTGCTCATCATCTCATCGAGAAGCTTTGTGGCAGCACCAAGTGTAGTTGACATAAAGGTTCCTCCCGCGGCCGAATCTAACAGGTTCCGCGAGGTAAAGTTTAAGCCTGCATAAAAAGTCTGGATAACCATCCAGGTAGTCAAACCATGTGTAGGGCATTTCTTAATAAGATATTTCATACGTTCCCAAGCTTGGGCAACGTGTTCATTATCCAAGTGCTTAAAATTCATAATGTTACTTCTCAATTGGATAATTCTAGCAGGTGGGTAATACTTCCCAATAAAAGCATCTTTGCACTTATCCCAAGAATCTATGCTATTCCTAGGCAAAGATTGAAACCAAATTTTAGCTCCTTCCCTCAGAGAAAGGAAAAATCTTGAGCTTAACAACATCACCTTCTACTTCTTTATACTTTTGCTTATCACATAACTCAATAAAATTATTTAAGTGTAAAGCAGCATCATCTCCAGCACCAGAGAATTGATCTCTCATAACAAGGTTTAGCAAAGTAGGTTTAATTTAATAAGAGGTAGCTGAAGTGGTAGGTGTGGCAATAGGAGTGTAGATAAAGTCTTTGTTGTTGTGACTAGTGAAGTCACACAACTTGGTGTTTTCAGTGGAACCCATAGTAGCAGCAAGTGTGGCAGATTTTTTTGTAATTTTTGATATAAGACACAAAGATAAAAACTGGAAGGTAAACTAGCAAGACTAAAAAGCAAAGGTAAAATGTAGTGGGCAACTCCCCAATCTTAGCACTCGGAGTCCCCGGCAACGGCGCCAGAAATTCGCTTGACAACGAGAGAGTTGACTACTGCAACGCCTCTCCTCGTTGGTTACCCCATGTGGAAGGTGTGATGTAGGATGACGGCAAATTTCCCTCAGTGAAGATACCAAGGTGATCAATCCAGTAGGACTCCGGAGATGATAAGTAGGTGTCAGCGGCGCAACTGATGTGGACCTGCACACAACACAAGTAACTTTTCTCCCAACGAGTACAGAGAGGTTGTCAATCTCTCCGGCCTTGTTGTTTACAAAGGATCAACGCAACAGATAATGATAATGATAGAAATTAAAAGTTAAAGCAGGAAAGTAAATGAGCGTGTAAACATTGATGAGAATATGGACTGGGTTCCCGTGATGTTCACTTGTGATGTCTCTCCCCCAAAAGATGATAAAACTGCTATGCGAGGTAAACAAATTACAGATGGGCAATTGACAGGATTAGAAACGCACCGCAACAATAACTATGCTACAAAGAAAGGAAGAGGCTCAAAAGCATGAGCAGTATGCCAAAATAAATAGACCGAAATCCAACTGCATCTACTACTAATCATCCACCTTGAGATATCTATCCAGAACATCTCGCTGGTATTAAGTTGCGAGCCCCACCCAAAATGTGAACCCAAAGCAACAGGCAATTTCATTAAAAAGCACTTTGCGTAAAGTAAACAATCCTTGAAATCGCGGTTACAAGCACCGTTGTTTTCCCCTTGTGGCAACAACACATCCCCTAGAGTCATGTTTTTGGCACTCAAGCATGTCATCGGGGGGCATGAACCCACAATCTAGCATCACGTTCGCTCTTGGAGTTACTACCTACTACTTGGCCAAAGCAAAAAACAACAACGGAGAACATGCAAGAATTACTTAGGAACAAAAACATAAAAGATAAGAACCAAATATATTACTCTATCACAATCTTAACATAATCTCATTGTCCATCAGATCCCATCAAACTCATCATAGAAACAGCAGAAAGATTACATATGTGCCTCGATCATGTAGGGCAACTCACGAGGTCTAAACCATGAAAAATTAAGAGGGGAGGAGAACATCACATAACTACTGATCACGGACCCATGGTACAAAGGAAACAAATAATGACACATCCGGCAAGCGTCCATGGTGGAGGGGAAGATCCCGGAGGTCGATCCTCCCTCCGGCAGGGTGCCGGGAAGAGGTCTGCTGGCGCTCCCGATCTTGGAAGCGCGGAGGCGGCGGAACAGAGGCGAGATCGTGAAAAAGGGTTCTGTCTTCAGGGGTTTCGCGTCACGGGGAATAAATAGGAAAATGGGGGCAGCCAGGGGGCCACCAGGAGTCCAGGCGCCCCCCTGGCGCAGACAGACCCTAGGTCGCGCCGGGTGGCCGCTTGGGTCCCTTGTGGTGGCCTCCGTCCCTCCTTCGGGGTTCCGAAAGCTTCTGTTGTGATGTTTTTTTATCCGATTTTCCCGATTTTTTGGAGCACTTTTAATATGGGGGAAATCTGGAATAGAAAAACAACAGAAAACAAGAACTGGCACTGTGGTGCACTGAGTTAATAAGTTAGTCCAAATATGATCAAAAGTGTATGAAAGTGTATCTAGATCATAGCAATATCACACAAAACATGCATGGAGGAAGCAGAAATTATAGATACGTTTGGGACGTATCAAGGTCACAACAGGAGGACGGGGGGCAACCAGGGGCACCTCGGTGCGAGGGGCAGAAGCTGAGATGCCCTATGAGGGGGCATCCCCCTCCAGCGGCTCCTCAGAAACACCATGCCCCATGGATCGACCATGATCATTCGGCTTCCTGTTCGGGTAGAGCTCCTGTATGCGCGGCCTGATGGCTTCCCACTCACTTGAAGTGAAAGAATCCCCGGACGCCCCTTGGCTCTCGCTGAAGAGAGTAACCCCTTGAACCGGGTCGATGGAAGGGGGAGGAGGAGTAATAGCAGCATTAGGGGGAGCCGACGCACCTTCCACACAAACCTTGATCCTATATGCCTTGCGAGATGGGACAAACTCAAGAAATACTTTCACCATGGAGGGATTACGGAGACTGAACAACATCCTGATAGCACCACAACGAGAGAGGGAGTCAACATCCACAAAGATTGGCTTGCCTATCAGTTCCCCGAAAGCCATAAACATGGCCACATTCCGCATCTCGGGTGGAACATCCTCCAGAATCACCCAGGCATCCACCAAAGAACCAAAGGACCGATCAATATCCACAACTTCTCTAACAGAGACCACCGTCTGGTGCAAAGGGAGTGTGAAACTTGCACTCTTGGCCACCATCTGAAGACTTTCACGAGATGGGAAAACCACACAATATTCCTTCTCCGAGAGGGATTCCATTTGCCACTCCCAATTCTCCATGCCCCACTATTTAAGCTCAGCCACCATGGATTCCATAGTTGCGGCTCCGTCCAAGACAGTGATAATCGCAGCGTTATGAAGGGAGGGGCAGCCACCACCACCCCATCCCCACCCACAAAGCCAAAGAAGCCACAACCAGGTAATCCAAGGCCAAAGTGCTTGAGTGCGGGGGGTTGAGACCTAGCTTCAAAGTCCACAGTCAAGTGGCCCTCTGCCCGACAGATAAGACAGAAAGGAGGGGGCTTGCACTGAGATTGGAAGTGATTAGGGCGATGCCATGCAAAACAAGTAACATGGCCAGATCTAGAAGAAGAAGCATCCATCGGGGATGGGAGCAGGACCGCCCCACCACCGGAGCCACCCGCAGTGTCGCGGTTATCGAACTTCCTCTTGTTGGAGTTGGGGTAGAAGTTGCATGTAATTCACTTCTCGCCCACATGAAGGTTGTAGGATTGCAAGCTCATCTGACGGAAGGCCAGTAGAGTATAACCCGCATAAAATTTGGGTTCATAAGATTAGGGGAAGCATAGGGTTAACCCATTGGGGGCATTTTGAAACCCATACAACAAATATCATAAGCAAGGGATACAAGTTCGAAAGCAGTAGGCTGACGACACGGAGCATATGATACCATCTGCCACATGCATTTTATATTAGGGGAAATTCATCAATGATTTAGGACACAAGGGGACGGCAGGTAGTAATCCACCAAAAAGGTCAGGCGGCGTACAGAGAGTTCGGGGCGAGTATCGGTACTCAACCATAAGAAGAAAGAATGCCAAAGCATTGGAGATAGAAGCATCGGAATAATTCGATGCTCAAGTACAAAGGAATTATGAATTCCATATCGGTGTATCAGATTCAGATACATCGGTCAAACAAGAATAAACTGAATAGAAGCTTGACGGTTAATCAATTAAGGTTTGATTTACCAAGAACCAACTCATGTCCGAAATGACGTCTGAGCCAGAAGAATGGATTCATAAGGATCAACTGGTGATTGCGTGCACTCGCGCACACGATGATTCAACAGATCGGAATGGCAACGCCAACGGAGATCAACAAAGACTACAAGACAAAAGGGATTAATCATAGTGCAAGAAGGTAAGAAGAATCCCAAAAGCAGTAGGCTTCCGAGGATTTTCGCGAGATCGAATAGTATTTCAAAGTATTTTGGGAATCATAGGAACAACTTAGGATGAACGGATCCTTGATAAATGTGAGGAATTATCCGCAGGGTGAAAAGAAGCTGTAAGGCAGTAGGCTCAAAGGATTCCCGAGACAACAGAAGATATTTTGATGCATCTTGTGAACACAAGAGCAACTTGGATTGAATGGATGAACGAAAGGCGTATGTGGTTATACATACGGACTTATCGGTGGCAGGGAATTGTTAAGGCGATGGGCACATAGGGTCTCGAGAATTTATAGGCAAGTATCTTCGACATCTTCAGACGAAGTAAGCGACCATCTGGAATGCAGGGCTCTCCGGAAGGAAGGAGGTACGAGAACCTAAAGTTAGTGTTAGCAAAAATCATTAACCCGAAGGAAAAGAGAGCAGACTCCCAGAGTAAAGGTATGGAGAAAAAGGATCCTAATACCACCCAGTTTTGCGACGTGGGCCGATAAGCCACACGACACTGTTAGTAAAGTAGTTTTGTAAAGACTAGACTCGACTTCGACCAAGGAGTTAGAAGGGGGAGTCCTACAGGCAGTCGGCTCTGATACCAACTTGTGACGCCCCAAAATCAATCTATGTACAGTAATCATACACGCAGGGTACACGGCTGAGACTAGGGTGCCATGATGAGAATATCACAGCACAACACTAAACACAAAAGGATAAACCAATATGTTACAAGATAAGGTGGTCACACGGACCCGAATACATAAGTTATACAAACCATAATATCTGAGTACAAACATAGTTAGTCAAGTTTTGCCTTAAGAAGGCTAGCACTAATAACATCATAGATACAGATCGAAAAGACAAGGCCTCCTTCCTGGGATCCTCCGAAACTACTCCTGGTCCTGGTCAAAGGGGGGCTCGACGTAGTAGTAGGCGCCTCCGGGGTACTCCTGCTCCTGGGATCAAACGTCGACTGCAGCGGTCGATCAGGCAAAACATAAAGGGGGAAATAAAGCATGGGTGAGTATCTAGTATACCCGCGAGTCTTACGTCCGCTACTAAGCATTTATGCATTTGTATCAAATGGAAAGGGGAGGATGTATATAGTGGACTGCAAGGTAGAAATCAGAATAAGGGTAAGAAGCTAGGCCTATCGAAGACTAGCGTCTTCTGACGGTGTCTTGCAGCACAAGAAGAGAACAACCAACAGTTCAATAGCATGAATGTAATAACAATGGAGCAAAAGTTGCTGCAGCATTGTATAATAGTAAGTTGTAATGATTAAAAATAATAATGCCTCCGAGTTCCCCTCCTCGACTTCCCTGCGAGGAAGAAAACCCGGAACCATACAGTTTAATAGTAGTAGTTTGTAGTGGTAAGATCCAGCTTCAACATAAATCGTCTTGTTACCATGGACACGGCTATTCGAATAGATTAAACTCCCTGCAGGGGTGCACTACTATTCAGCCTGCACGCTCGGATCTCCAGGGTGGCGGGAACCTTGTTAGGGAACGCTCCACCAAAGCTATCCGACACGACGCAACCCATCCCAGGCTCAACAGAGAGGCCATCCGCCGGACTATATCCTATGCGATCAGGGGTCTAGGAACCCTCACCCTTCACGCTCCTGCACGGTGCGTGGCTGGCCAGTGAAGCAAAAGAAAATCCAAAAACACACCGTCCGGACGAAGAAGACACCACTTCCCGGCGCAGGCCGCGGTACTGCTGACGTCTGAAGAGCTTTCGGACAAACTACGACGCAGGGGAGCCCATAACTCCTTATCCCATGTGAAGGTAGTGCGTACAGGCCTTTGCAGCCTCTCAAGTCATCCACTGAACCATTTAGCATTTTAATTAACCTGCGTGACAACTGTTATCGTTGCCTCGACTTAACTGACCCGCGGACAACGACAGCAGTCAGGACCACCAGTACATCGGTGCCTGCCCTGTCGTCCCACCAAGTCTCTGCGGTTACCAACAAGGTGAACGGTCTCCTTACCTTGTCTCGCATGTGCTCTTGGTAGAGCGCAACTTTCGTGGTTTGGTAACTCTCGCGAGATACGAGCAGGCTCCAAGCACGCCAGTAACGTCAGTCGTACCCTCCCTGTCGTTCCCGATGCAATACCGCTCACGGGCACCGTTGGGTCGCCCGAATTCTTACCTTAAGGACAACCGTTGCTCAGGTACCTAGAGCGTCTATACAGAGCCAGCAACAAGTGGAGTACAAGGATTACTCCTTGATAGCCCACACTTGATGGTGGCCCGGCAGAGCCGAGCTAGGGGCCTTAGGCGGTGTCTGCAATGTACCGTACCTGTGCAGTTATAATCATCGTATGTGCGTCACTCCCCTGAGTGATCACATCCCGCTATCTAATCCTAGCTAACAATGCGCAGGGCTCACTGCTGAATCATGCATACTTATAATAGGCAGGATAGGATCAAGGAAGGTACATCAAGGGGCGACAATAACAGGCTATGCAATTGAATAGGATTGTAACATAGCAGCAGCAGTAACAATGCCTAGTGCAAGAAATGTTCGGAAAATATAGGCGATATCTGGGGAAGAGAATGGCTCTGCTTTCCTGGAAGCTCGCGGTAGGGGTAGGGTCGTCGACGAAGTAGTCGTACCCGGCAGCGGTGTAGTCGGCAGTAGCAACGGGGTCTACCGAAGAATAAAGGGCGAGAAACAGTAAATATAAATCAATCATAGCAAACAAAGGAATGGCATGACGTATGCAATGTTAACGGTGTTCTAACGCAGTGCAATGCACGTTGCACGGAGCAGGAATCCATCCGGGGATGAACTGCCAGCTCCGGGTGATTACCGGACAGGGTGTCCGGAGGGGAAAGGAAGGGATCATGCCGGAGGTGTCATGGACATCCGACAAACGTGTGAATGGTGTAACCGTGCTAGTTGAAACATTCCGAACAACTTTCGTGTTCAGAATAAATTCATCCAGATACTTCAACAGTACCGGACAAATCATCGGACAAACGATCCGGAGGGGGGAATGTCGATGTTCGTTGTGTTAGAGAGGTGTGGTTGGTATACGGATAGCGTATTCATATTCGTTAAATTTTTCTGATCAATTTTCATGTATAAAGTTTTTGAATCTGACTTACGGTTTAAAAGATATTCAAATTCAAAGTTTAAATCAATTTTCTGGATTTTGTTTTACTAATAAATCCTAACATTATCCATAGAGGGGTTGGCTGGTCAAACCTGACCAGTGGGTTCCACTGGTCAGCCTCACAGCTAATAAAACCATTTTAATAATTTAAATAACAGTGGGGTCCCACATGTTAGTGACTCAATTTAGTAATCCATTTAAATTAAACTAATAATCTAGTGGGACCCAACTGTCAAGGACACATACACTTAACCATTTTTATTACTCCCTCCGATCCATAATAAGTGTCGCTCATCTAGTACAAAGTTTGTACTAGTTTAGTACAAAATGAGCGACACTTATTATGGATCGAAGGGAGTATAACTTAACAGAGAGTTAAGTTGGTGGGGTCCACCTGTAAGTCTCTGGGGGGCTTTTAATTTAAATGACTTATTAAACTTAATTTAAATGGCCTAGGGCCCACGGTCAGTGAGGGTGGGGGGGCTTAACACGGTCATTAGTGGGGGTGCCTCCGCCCACTGCCGAGCACACCGGTGGCGAGGGGCACATTGGAGCGCGGCGGCCGGAGCGGCGCAGAGAGGGCGCAACCATGCGGGCACGCACATATGCAGACAGGAAGCAGCGCGGGGCGCGAGCAGGGGGCCTTGGGCGTGGCTAGCGCGAGGCCAGGGCGCGGCCGAGCGCGTCCATGGCGACATGGAGACGGCGGCCGGAGCGCGCGTGCGGGAACGGCGACCGGAGCGGACACACAGAGGAGGAAAAAGGGGGTTTCGGTCGTAGAGCTCACAGCGATGGCGATGCGCTGCTCGGAGAGGTGGTGCACGCGGTGGAGGCGTTGAATTCGTCGATGGGGCTCGCGGCGGCCGGCGGCGAGGAAGAAGAGGGGGCGGCGTCATGTGGGCCATCCCGGTTCGATTCCACGCGCACGAAGACGAAGTCGACCTTGAGGAACTCACTGGACACGCCGACTTGGCTTAGGGACTTCGGTGGCCACGCTGGAGCGCGACGGCGACGACGGCGGGAGTTGGGCTCGAACGGGAGGGAGACCAGGGCGAAGCGTTGGGGATCTAAGGGGCAGCTAGGGAAAATGGGGTCATCTAGGGTTTCGGGGAGGTGCTCCAGGTCTTGAACTCGCCGGGGTGTCGCCCGATGGCTGCCACAGCGATGGCAGGGGCCACGGCCGGCGTGGATTCCCGACACGCACGGAGAGAGAGGGGGAGGAGGGAGAAGGAGGTGGGTGTGGGCCGAGCCCAGTGGAGGGGAGGGGATGGGTCGGGGGAAAGAGGTGGGTTGGGCCCAGTTAGAGGGCTCTGCCCTGTGCGCTACATAACATTTTTCCTATTTTTGTTTTACTTTCTGTTATACCTTTTTTCTTTTTCTTTTCTGTTTGTAATTTATTTAGTCAGCCTTTAATTTTTGTAATAGGTCATACTTGCACCACTATTTGTATTAATATTTAATATGCAGCCACATAAGCTTCGAACTTTTTATGAATTCATTTGAATTTTATAAAAACAAACAATGATTAAATGGGTTGTTTTAGGCATTGATGTGATTTGTTTGTAATATTAAAATGATATATAAAATATCCTTGCTCTAGTATCATGACCTACTGACCTTTAGTCATTTAAGAAAAATGGTTGCAATATTTTTGGGTTAAGTTTTATGTCCACATAGATCTGGAATTTTTATCTGGGCTGAAACTGAACAAGCCATGATCAAGGGTGATCATCACAAGTTAATCAAGGTGACCTGGCATCAGCACAAGGTGATTACTGTATCCCGACACCCGGGGTGTTACAGGGCCCCAGCTTAGGGGACCAGATCCAGATCCAAAACCCACCCGAGGAACCAAAACGGGCGAAACAACACGAGGGGAAGAGGAAGAAACCTAACGGGAGCGAGAAGAGGAGGAAGAAGGGAGGGGAGAGAGGGCACACGAGCCGGAGGGAGCACAGAGAGGGCCGACGGAGAGGGAGAGGGAGGAGAGGGGGGAGGACGGAGCCGAGGAGCGGGGGGAGGGGGACAGCACGCCATCTCCTTATCCTTTGGTGCTTAGTATACTAAGGCCATAGGCTTTACCAATCTCGGCTAGGTTTGTCGATCCAAAATTACGTGGGACTTATATATAGAACAAAACTACATCATATTTTCATTTGAGGCAAACTCGTAGTGTAGTATCTTTCTAAATTTTTTAAAGCTTGGAAACAACCTCATATGTAAGAACTATTTCATAAAACTTAGAAAAATAACAAGGCAAAAGTCTATAACAAAAATGAAATGTATGAATTATTTTGGTCCAACTTGAAGGCGGTAGGTCTTACTAGAGCTATGAAATCCAAATACATCCCAGAAAAAACACGCAAGCAGAAAAAAGTCTACTCTTTCGGTATTAAATCTATATCTCCTATAAAGTAAAACCCCACTAAGATGCATTTATGGTATCTATTTTAACATGCAAACTATCCACATCGCCCACTATTGTAACCAATCATTTGTTCATATCATTCATTAACAAAGCCCAAATAAAATGCATTTATGGTGTTTATCGCAATGGAAGTATAATAGTTAGACCTCTCGCAATGGGAATATCGTAACTAGTATCATGCATGCCAACTAAGCAAACATGGTGATGTGGCATAGAATTAATTGAAGAAAGAGAGAGTTGAGTATCATATTATGATATTGTATCATAATAAATACTAAGCTAGTATGTGTCTTGCATGGCAATAAATACTACTACTTATGGTAACAAGATGTGATACTATGCATTGTGGAGGTAGTATCATACACTAGTATCATGTGCATGATACTTGCTTATGATACTACCCATTGCGGGAGATCTTAGTATCATGCATGCCAACTAAGAAATTTTGATGATGTTGCATAGAATTAAATGAAGAAAGAGAGAGTTGAGTATCATATTTATGATACCGTAACATAATGAATGCTATGCTAATATGTGTCTTGCATGACAATAAATAAGATCATCTATTATACTAACCTATGATACTATGCATGGTAGATGTAGTATGATATGCTAGTATCATATGCATGATACTAGTATATGATAATCCCCATTGTGACCAGCCTATAAGCCATCCACTATTGTAGCCAATCATTTGTAATATCATCCACTAACATTTATGGCATATTTTTTCTAGTTACTTAAATGTTGGTGCCCGCAATTGATACGTCTCAAACGTATCTACTTTTCCAAACACGTTTGCTATTGTTTTGCCCTCATTCTTGCACGATTTGAATTAAACTAACCCGGACTGACGATGTTTTCAGCAGAGCTGCCTGTATGGTTTTTAGATGTCTCAGAAAATTCCCAGAAAAATACAAAAAATCCACGCACCCAAAGGAGCCCGGAGCCAGAAGTGGGGCCAGAGGGCAGCCAGAGGGCTCCAGGCGCCCTGCTGGCGCAGCCCCACCCCTGTCCGCCTGGGCGACTCCCACCGCCTCTGGTGCCCTACTTCGACTCCTATTTATTCTCGTGATGGGAAAACTCCGAAACAGAAGTCGCTTTTCCAGAACCCGTTGCGGAGCCGCCGCCACCCTCTGTTCTTCCTCGGGAGGGCTAATCTGGAGGCTGATTTGGCCTCCGGAGAGGGGAGATCGTCGCCGTCGTCATCGCCATCACCAATCCATCCTCCATGACTTCTCTTCACATGTGTGAGTAATTCCTTGCTGTAGGCAAAGGGAGTGGTAGGGATTGGATGAGTTTGATCATGTAATAGTTCGTCAGATTGTTGGGGGCATGTTGCCTATCATCTACTTTGGTGTTTATCATCTTTTCTACAACTTGTTGCTCTTAATGCTTGTCACTTTGGGCCCGAGTGCCATGTTTTCAGATCTGAACCACTTGTGTTTTCATGATTATATTTATGTTCGAGATCCTATCTATGAGTTGTATGCACCTATTATGGTCTGGAATCGTCGATCCCAAAGGTGACAGCTTGGGACACCAAAGGGGATTGTCCATAACTTGAGGATTCCATGTATCCATTGAGTTTATTGCTTTGTTCCGGTGCTCTTTGACAAAAGCACCTTAATCTCCATAAGTTCCCTTTGGCCCCGTTCGTAGCGGGATGGTAGGACAAAAGATGTTGTGCAAGTTGTTATTGCAAGCACGCACAACTACCTACGGAATACATGCATAATGTTTGACATTTGCCTAGATGATCATTACTTTTCTGTGTGCCTTGTCCCGTGTTAGAATTTATTACATGTTCATTCTCATTCATGCAGCGCCCAACCATCCATCTCCCTAGCCTACAGTGTTTTAATCCTGCTGGTCACTATTATTTTATTTCTGTTGTTTTACTTTGGTTGTTATCATTATCACTATCATACCACAGTTGCTATTAATATTTTGTTGCAAGCGAGTATATTTCAGGTGCGGTTGAATTGACAACTCAACTTTCAAAGCTTATAAATACTCTTTGGCTCCCCTTGTGTCGAATCAATAAATTGGGTTAACTTACCCGCGAGAACACTACAAACGATCCCCTACAGTTGAGGGTCATCAAGTATTGTTTTCTGCCGTTGCCAGGGAGCATAGCAATTTTACAAGTCTACTTGAAGTATTCTGCCTGCCACACTTCATGTCGGGACCCGGAATATGCGTATGTAATTCCAGTCACGATACAATCACATGTAGAGCCGAGAGCCGTACCCACTTGTCTAAGCAGACAAGGCCAAGCACAGAACACTCTCGGAAAGCATCAAACTTGAGGGGCATCCCATCCAGGCCGGATGATCAACTGAGATGGGTCCTCATCGTCCGCTCACAAGTCTAAATGCTTATGGGTGGTGAATCCCATACTCATAGACAAGTCGCCTCAACCATGTTATCGATTGAATCCTAACTCTTACATAGACTTACTCCAGCCCGATCAGTTAGTCGGGGTCTAGGGCGGGCCCGATCATACAACAAAGTGTGCACGTGACATCACTTAGTCGCGATGCCCCAAGCTGCGCACATCTAAGGGACACTTGGTGTATAAAAGATCGCCAGCCAGATCACAACTAAGTTCTCGAAAAACCCATACTAAGACATGCATGGTATAAACATACACGCAGCACACATGCCTAGTATGAACAGCAGGTATCATCACATAACTCTACAAAGTGTATCTTTATTGACTTACACATAGAGCATACAAAGATCACATGTCTGTGATCATCATTACATCATACAACGGAAGCAATTTAGGTCTGAGTACAGACAAGTTTAACAAATGTCTTAGAGAAGCCTTGTACGACAAACATGCCCTTCCACGTGGGACCAGATTGCTGTCTGGAGCTATACTAGCTTAGTCAACGTCGAGCTTCAGGAAGGTGACTACATCGGGGTCTGGGTTCTCATCTAAAACATAGAATAAGCAAACGTGAGTACAAAGTCGTACTCAGCAAGACTTACATCAGAACTATACTACTCATGCTCAAGTTTAAAGGTAAAGGGAGGTGGGGTTTCAACATGCAGAAGTGCCAGCTTTGACTTGGCTAGTCCTGTACTACGAGTACCAGAGTTGAGGTAAGAAGCGTACACGAGTCCACTACCAAGTCTCCAAACAATACACCACTATGGTTACTTCCTCGACTTCCCCACGAGGAAGCAAGCCATAGCACTCACACTTACCTTGCGAGTTTTAGAAGTATCCATTCAAGTTGTCTAATAATCAGGTACATGTTCCAAGTAGTCCATGACCGCGGACGCGGCTATTCGAATAGTTTTGTTAACCTTGCAAGGGTGTAAACTACACACACATGACCATCGGTTACCGCCTTTTGCTCGCCACCGTTCAAGAGGTGACAGCGAGGATGTTCACCACGACACTTCGCTCACAACCGTTCTATTCCAGGAGTCGACTATCTGAGATGCCTCCGCTCGAGAGCCCGGCCGGATCGACGAAACGGACTCAAACAATGCAAGTGACCGAGACGCAACCTTTGGCAGATGGTTTTCCTGCCTCACAGGTGCACCCACATATCTATATGATGCAACCATTCCTTCATTCTTTCTCTCTTCACATGCCAAATGGAAAGCCCGAACTAATGTGACTCCTGGATGTCAACACGGATCAAGGTACTAGGCCGAGAGGGGTCAGTGAGCCCAATGTGTGGTTGTACTCTTTGTCTTGGATTACCATAAAAGAACTCGGTGCTTAAGGCGGTGTTCAACGAGACAACCCACTATGTACTCCTACACAGCCTCTCATCGTTCACCTTGTATTAGGGTGGATTCACCAACATGTTATCATCAGCATCACTGTGATCATCCATCCCGACTCACATTCAAAGTAACCTCATTGTACCACTAAGCAGCAATAAGCTTTAACAGTTGCAGGGGCCACATGATCTCAAACAACTCCTATGTCAGCTAGGATTGTGGTTTGCTTACTACTGTGACAAGATGATAGCTCATGCATCGGAATGGGTTCAACTATGCGAAAGAACATGTCTCGGTGATCTCCTAAACATGCATAAGGGAGACTGAGAGGGGAAGTGGGATTTTATAGACATGATCAATGGGGTTTGCTTGCCTTGCTGACGATACACGAGTCTTAACGGTGGTCTTCTTCTTCGGGGGTGATCATCGTCTCGGAGGCACTGTTACCGGCACAAACATCAACAACGGGGGGGGGGGGGGCTACATTGAATGTAAATGCACAAGCACATGCTTATGTTGTCACATGATGTGAATGGTATTGATGTGACCTAGGTTCAATTTGTCACATGTTAATTGAAGTTGATTTGAAAAGTTAATTCAAATTCAAACTCCAAATGTTGTTCAAATTAGCCAAGTTGCATTTGCTATTGTTTGTTCTTTGTATACCATCTTGACATGTGTATGATATGCCTCTGATGTTCAAGTGATGATGTTTGCATTGCAATGGTTAAAGTTGGAATAGCATTTGCATTTTATTTGAATTAATTTCAATTAAACCAAATAGCAAAAGCTACTGGTCCCATTTTAAATTCAACTCAAACATAGCTGAAAGTTGTATATTTGGATAGATTATTTTCTGCTGATCATTTTTCATATATTATTTGTCCAATTTGAAGTTAATATGAATTTTCTATGATTTATTGATTTTCCTGATTTCTCTGGCATTATTTTTAATCTGGAAAACCTTTATTGTGTCATGCTGAGGTCAGGGTGACGTGGGGGGCTTCTGACTGGTGGGCCAGCCATGTCAGTGGCAGAGGGGTTTAATCCTCTCTGTTTAATTAACAGAGAGGGGGTTAAGGGGCTCGGGCCCGGTAGTCAGTGGGGTTAGGGCTAGGATTAGTGGGTGGGTTAAGTTAATTAACCGAGGACACGTCAGCCTCGCCGCCGGCGAGTCACCGGCGAGCAACAGTGCGGCGGCGGTGACGTTCTTCTCGAATCCAGGCACCAAAATGCGCGGGGTTTGCACCAAAAGACTCCCCGTGATGCCGCGGTTTAAGGGGAGGGTCCAGGTGGCCGTGGAGATGGCTCGAGGCACGCCGGCGACGAGGAACTGCGACGGCCGGCGACTGGTGGAGGTGTTCTTGCACTATGGTACTCGGAAAAAAGCGGGGAGAGAGGGGAAATGATCGCCTGCTCGCCCTGAGGACAGTGGCGAGCTCGAGGAGGCCGAAGGAGGCGAGGCGGCGGTGGATTTCTTGCCGGAGCTTCACGGTGGCCGACGGGATTCGATGAAGGGGCGTCGTCCTCGGTGTCGCTGAGCTTCGATTGAGGGCGGGGATCGGAGGAGTCGACGTCGGCGAAGCGTCTAGACAAGGTGCGGCAGCATGAGGAGCACGGTGGCCGCGTGCGGGCACGACGGCGGCGAGGTGGTCGTCTCGGGCTTGCACGGGATCTTGCGGGAGAGAGGAAGATGACGAATCCAGAGGGGGGAAAGGTGTGCGGGCTCTCCAGCGTTGCCACGGCGTGCATGTGAGGAAGGAGAGAAGCAGGAGGTGGCCGAGGTGGCCACGGCGTCCACGGCATGTCGGGCACGCAGCTGTGTGCTCATGCCCGGGGGGGGGGGGAGACGACAGGGAGGGAAGCTGGGCTGGGCCGGTTGGTGTTTGAGTTGGGCTGAAATCCTAGGTAAGGCCCTTTTTCCTTATTCTTTCTGTTTTTCTTTTCTGCAATTTATTTTACCTGGCTAAATAAAATAGCAAAGTATTTTTATAAATGCTCAAACTTTTTATGTGGACTTCTATTGCATATACCTAGCCACTTGCAAAGTTTGGGGATTTTTGAAATTCAAACAATTTGAATTTCAAATCAAATAGGGGTATTATTTAATTTCCAAGACCTTTTCTGAATTTTTGACAAATCTTGGAGCATGCAGTGGGACCCACTTCACTTTATATGTGTTCATGCATATTTATAAGACTTTTCAAAAATAACAGAGGAATTTTTGTAAGCAATTTTTATCTGGCCTTTTGAATTAAATTCTCTAGGGCTTTTCTTTTCCCCATTTTTGAATTTCTTTTTGAAATTTTCACATGATGCAAAGTTATCAACTAACCCTAGCACATACCTAAGTTGGGGTTCTGACACTTCATCCGCTATGGGTAAGAAAGGAGACCCTAAGGTTTCGATCTTACCATCTACTACAAGAAAAGGTACCGTTCTGAGTACCAGTGCTACGCTTGATTCACCTTCCGTTATAAGTAAGTTTGCTTCTCCACTACCACCACATGCTACTTCTACTGAGTCTGTTACTATGTCCGATACTTTCGATGATGCTTCTACTACTCTTGATGATACTAGTTTTCTTGGTCACTATGTTGAAACTCAGACTGCTAAGGTTGCAGCATAGTCCGAGACCGAGACTCCTGCCACCTATATTCCTACTTGCAAAACCTTTGGTTACCTAGACCTAGGTGAACTCAAGGAGAGAATCCTTGATGATGATTATATTACTTTTGATGATGATTTTTGCAGGGAACTCAAAGAGTGTGTCGACTCTGACCCTGTTGCTGCTAAGGAGCTGCTTGAAAAGCACTACATGAAGAATAAGATTATTCTTGATCCTCAATTTTCCACATCCCCTATATGCATCACTAATCCCGATTATGATTTCTCTGTTGATCTTTCACTTATATCTACAGTCGAGGCTGACCCTTTTTATGGCAGAGAAAATGATGATGATATAGCACACCTGACCAAACTCGTTGAGTTGGGTAACTTATTTACTATTGATGAAAAGATACAAAACTTTTATGTGGCCAATTTTTTTCCTTTTTCTTTGAAGGAAGACACTAAATCATGGTATGATGCACTAACCTATGGTTCCATTAAGAGTCCTCAGGACTTAGTTCAATTCTTTGTTGATAAATATTTTCCTGCTCATATGCAACATGCTGCTTTGCAAAGAACCTATAACTTTAAACAATTGCAGGATGAGCACCTCCCTAAAGCTTGGGGGAGGTATTGTGATTTAATCAAGGCTAGACCGGGACATGAAGTCCCAAAGAATGAATTACTTGATATATTTTATGCTGGTCTAACCAATGAATCTAGATCCTATCTGGATAGTTGTGTTGGATGTGTTTTCAGGGAAAGAACACTGGATGATGCCGAAGATTTAATGGGCAAGATTGCCAAGAACCATGAAGATTGGTCCGTCCCTGAACCACCTCCACCACCAAATAAGAGGGGCATGCTTGTTCTAAGCCCCGAAGATATGCAAGAAGCAAACAATTCTATAAAGGAGAAAAGGATTAAAACCGAAGACGTGAAGAATCTACCGCCTATCGAGAAGTTGTGTGAGCCTACTACTCACCCTCCTTTGGTAGAGGTACACTCTCTATTAGACTTTACTGAAAGTGACATCCATAAAGGTAAGCCTCCCGACCAATGCTTAGATGAGCTTGATAATTTATTATTAAGCAAGACCATTTTAATATGAGGATACAAAGTCAATTGCATGATAATTCCCTGGCTATCAAAAGTTTGCTTGGTGTTCTAGAAAGAACAATTAATGATGTCAAATGTCTTGTTAAGCATTTTCATATGGTTCAAACTCATCTTGAACAAATTTCTAATGTGCAAAAAGATTTTCTTGCTAATAATGCCAAACAGGATATACAGGCTTATGGCATCAAAACCAAGGGTGGAACACACACCCAGGACCCACTCTATCCCGAGGGGCATCCGAAGAGGATCGAGCAAGATTCTCAAGTATAGGTAGAAGACGAGATTATTAGCTCTCCCAAGAAGAAAAACAAGAAGAAGAATAAACACAAGGAAGTTGAAAACTCCAATGATCCTATTACAAGACAAGAACCTGCTGTTGATCCTAACAGCATATCTACCTCTGATGCTGAAACTGAAGACGGTGTTGAGCCCGAAGAGAAGGATAAGTAGAAGAATGATCCTCTCGAGGTGCGAGAAGAAGAAGCACTCGACAAACGCAAGAAGTACACAAGAGAAGACTTTATAGCAAGAAGACATGGGAAGGAAAGAGAACCATGGGTACATAAACCCATGCCCTTTCCAGATAAGTCTCTCAAATCTAAAGAAGAAGAGCATTATAATAAATTTTGTGAATGGATGAAACCTCTTTTTCTTCAAATTCCCCTGAATGATTCTATCAAGTTACCTCCTTATTCCAAATATATGAAAGATATTGTTACTGATAAAAGAAAAGTTCCTAATGAGGCAATATCTACTATGCTTGCTAACTACTCTTTTAGTGGCAAGATTCCTGAGAAGCTTGGTGATCCAGGTATACCCACTATTCCTTGCTCCATAAAAAATAATTATGTCAGAACTTCCTTATGTGATCTTGGAGTAGGAGTGAGTGTTATGCATTTTTCTCTTTATAAAAGGCTATGTTTAGATAAGCTAATCCCTATAGATATCTCTCTTCAGATGGCGGACAAGTCAACAACTGTCCCGATGGGTATTTGTGAGAATGTTCCTATTGAAGTTGCTGATAGCTTAATCCTTACAGATTTTGTGGTGCTTGACATGCCCGAGGATGGGAGCATGTCCATTATTCTTGGTAGACCTTTTCTTAACACTGCACGTGCAATTATTGATTGCAATAAAGGAAAGGTCACCTTCAACGTAGATGATACAGAACACACGGTATATTTTCCAAAGAAGACTGACAAAAGGCATGACCTTAACTCAATAGAGAATATCGAGACCGTGAAGATTGGAGAATGGGACTGTCCACTACATGTGCACCACAAATACAAAACCATTATGGTGGGAACAATGTCCATTAAAATAAAGGTGCAATGATCACTTCATGGGAGGTGAGACTTTTTGCTCTATATATCTCCGATTTGTTGGTAATACTTGATCAACCTTGCAAGCTAGCATGTTTTATATAGGTAAAAAGTGGAGTTTGTTAAGTTTCCATTTGCCTTAGCTTTTATTCTCTTTGTTGTACCAAGTTTATATGTTTTTGAGGCTTCAAAATTCTAATCACTGCTTCAAGTTTTCAGAAAGTTTCGCAGCTTATTTAACTTCGAAAAAAATTCAACAGTGAAGTTTTCAGAAAAAATAGAATAAAAATTTCCATGCAGGAGTGACCCAGAGGCACCTAGGAATGACCAGGAGGGCACCAGTGGCCCAGGCGGTTTTTTCTTTAAATCGTAAAAAATATATAAATTATAATTTTATAAATAATAAAGATGTAAACTAAAATTGTTGATTTAAAATCCATCTTACTAAATTTGTAACAGAAATTTTTTATAATTAAACTTATATGACATAAAAATGTTCGTGCTGATATGTAATATTAATTTATCTATATTACAAAAAAATATTAAATTTTTGTTCAACCACACTTGTTGACATGTGTTATAGGTTATCAATATTTCATACAAAATTGAGATTATTTAGTTTCTTGGGTATACGGAAAATATTAAATTACCACATTACATAATCAAAAAAATATTTGATTAACAAAATTTATCAAATGGTGACATTATTTAAAAATCCATGTATTATTTAAAAAATATTTACATCAAATAAAAATGTTTCTAAATTTTAAGATATGATATAAATATATTTATTTAAAATGGTTATGTATACATCGTACATCATTTACTATTTAACACCGATTATAAATAGTCTCAAAGCAATTTTTTAACATCTATCTAATGGACCCAAAAAACATTCCACACACTCCCATCACCATGGCTAGTATTTAAGGATCTGTTTCACTGGAAAAATCATAGTAAATTCATACCTCTCTCAAAAAGCATTACAATTTTGCATGGATGTTTTCCATCCTGACGAGAGTGTGTTTGGGTTCATTTGATGAATATGGAAATAAAGAGCTTTGAAACTGGTCCTTTCAGCCTAATCGAACAACCATTTTGAATATGATGTATTTCTTAACATGCTTGGAATGCTACCAAATATTATCGGTAGGTGGGTATGCTCATGTTAATTTGAATGAATTCAGACATCGTATGCATGTTGTGTTATGCCCGTCTAGTATTTTAGAGGTTTTCATCAGAAAAATCTTAGAAAATTCGTATTATGTATGTCTAAAGGCAATAAAATTTTGCTTCGATGCTTGCCATGCTGGAGCGAGCGTGTCGAAACAATTTGATCCATTTGATGGATGTGAAAAAAAGTTCTTGGAGACTAGCTTTTTCGGCCTACCGAAACTACCATTTTTGAGCATGGTGTATTTTTTTCTCAAATATGAAATGATGCCAAATTTATTAGCCGGTGGGTACGCCCTTTGTAACCCACCCCGCAAATTTAGAATGAATTTTGATACCGTACGCACGTTGCGTCGCGTTCGGCTAGTATTTCAGATTTTTTTTTTCACCAAAAACCCCTAGAAAATTCATGAAATTTCAAAAATCAATAAAAAAAATTCCACTGATGCTTGCAAAGGGTGACGCGAGTGCATGGAAAAGAATTTGTTTTGATTTGATGGATGTGAAAATAAATGCTTTAAGACTAGCCCTTCCGACCTACTCGAACAACCAGCTTTGAACATGGTGTATTTTTTGCTATGATGGAATGATACTAAATTTTACGAGGACGTGCACATTTCCGTGATAACCCTCCACACCAAATTTAAACGAATTCGTATAGGGTACGCACGTTTCGTCACGTTCGGCCGGTACTGTACGGTGTTTTCACCGGAAATATCCTTAAAAAGTCATAAAATATCAAAGAGCAATGAAAATTTAAATGGATGCTTGCCATGGTATTCTGTCATTCTTCACCTCGCGTCGGAGGGGGGGGGGGTCAAATTGGGGTTAAAAGTTATTATAGTGTTTGTTTTGTGAATTACCAAGCCACCAACGGTTTAAATCGCATGTGTCACATATAATTTTCTTTGCTTAAAATTATTATGGAAATATAAAATAAAGGAGCCCAATGCTAACATGAAGATTTGCTGCGATAGTAAAAAGCTGAAACGAAAACAAAACAAAGTAAAATGTGTGTAGGTAGCTCAGACTTTTCTTGGTAGTAATCGAACGAACACACACTATTTCTAGTCAGAGGAAGCAGCTAGTTCGACAGGTTGTGCACGACTGTTAATTATATTGGTAATTATTGGGAGCGGATGTGTGGTTCAGCACATGGCAAGCGCGAACATAAAAAATATCAACGGCTGGAGAGGATGATGATAATTCCCGTACACAGTTGCCATCAAAAAAGAAAACTACAACGAGTTGTCATATGTGTACTAGAATTGCCATTCAATGTCAACGGCGATTGCCATAAAAATGGTTCGCGCTTGCCATGCCATGGAGCGAACGATCGCTCTGTATGTCAACGTAGTTATATTGGAAGGGTGTGAGTTCGATGCCCGCTAGTGCCACTTTTTGCCTATTAAAACAAAATTGGAATAAACTGAAATGGGCCTGTTCGAGATTTTATTTAAAATAATATTATTTTTAATTAAAAATAGTAATAACACACAAATTTGAAAAATTTTAAAAATAACACGATATCTTCATTAGTAGAGCCGAAACCTGGTGCTCGGCCTTATTAGGGCAGGGCTTTACTAGGGCCGAAAGGCCTAATTCGGTTTTAGTAGTGCCAAAACATCTGGTGTACATCCTATTCTCCTAATAACTGGATGTTTCGCGTAAGCCTAATGCCGATTAGTTGCTTTCGGCCTTAGCTGTGACGAAATCAGTCATTTTTTACATTTAAGTTCAATCTTTTCATTTTTAATCTTCCTCACCCTTTTCTTCTCGCCCTTTTTATTCCTGCCATTTTTTCCGCCTTTTTTTCTCGCCTTTTTAGATGCAAAATATTTTATTCCCGCCGTTAAGGGAATCACCACGTTTAGAATAATGAGAATCCACGACATGTGGTCGGTCTAACAATCTTAATTTCTGAAACGACTAATGAGAAGCCACGACATGTAAAGCGTTGGTCGGTCTAACAATCTTAATTGCTGAAACGATCATGCATATGATGCAGGAAAATAGAGTTAGATAATCCATGCATGAAGGAGCTTAACTATTCATGGATGAATCGTCTACCGAACGTATAATTTTAAAAATAAAACCATATAAATATATAAGTATATATTAATGCTGCACTTTCACATTTAATGTACATCATATCTGAATTTTCTAGGGCCTAACCTCTCCATTATAAAAGTTACAGGATGAATCCTTCAATCTAGCAAACAGATAAACTTCAAGAGAGGAGTAAAATAGTTTTACTCTTCTCACTTTCTCCTTTCCCGGGAGCAAGATATTCGGATTGGATTATTGAAGCTTGTCACTAGTGAAAAGTAAAACGTATGGTTAACAATTAGGTTGCTGCTTCACCTAAACATCTCGCTAGCCTTATCACCTCTAGAAAATCGTGTAGTTTCACTATTGACTGCATAAACGTGATATAACTAAATGAGTAATGTTATATTGCGATGAGTGACGACTTTGTATTCTTACCATTTCTTGGGTTTCTTGTTTTAAACTTTTCTCCTTAATCCTATCTACTATTTTTATGAAGTTGCTCCCCACTACCTTTATTATCTTAGCATGCACACATGCCACCTCATCAAAGGTTCACCACAATATGCATGAGAACAAGCTCTCTATTATTAATTCTTTTTATGCACACATCCATTTTATGACACATGCCACCTCACTCAACATGCATTAAAAAGTTTTTCATTATATTATGTTACTTATATTTAATAAATATTTTAACTTCACAATAATAAAATACAACACATATATAACATGTTTTTTTTTCTTCTACTCTAGTTTATTATATTATTAATTCAATTATTAATGTTTCATACAACCAAATCATCCAAAATATATTTCAATCGATTCCCGCAGCAACGCGTGGGGTATCCTCTAGTTTATAAAAATTGTGCAATCTTGCTAATAGATTAGTTATTTCCTTGGACCAATCAGTTTGTTGCACCGTACCAGTTTGATGGAATGCCAAAGTAGACAAATTCGACATCATCAATTGATGTACTATAGAAAATGTGGAGAATTGATCTACTTTAATCAGTAGGTAACACCGAGAAAATAGAAAAGATGCATGTCATTTTCATTTCTAATAAATTTCCATTTATGCTTCTAATTTGATATTGTAATGTAAGCTCCATTCGACGAGAAATGAAATAACTCTTCCACCGAGATTGACAAAAAGTATGCTGAAATAGCGCATCATTCATGATTAACCTGTTGCTATTGGTATGGTAACATGCAATATCTCACTCTTTTGATTGCTTTGCCGATATCTGTTATCATGTTTTCTTTGCTAACTTTTGAGTCGAGTCTTAACCAATAGAAGTCCTAGAAAACTTCTCCCTGTATATTATTTATGTTATTCAAGCTCCATGTATTCCATAATGTCGATCTCCCTCGGCGTGTTTTTACTACAACTTCTGAAGTCTCAAGTCTCCTCCAGTCCATGTCCTGGAAAACTTCTCCTTATCTATTATTTATGTCATTAAAGCTCCATGTATTCCATCCGTATTGCATACTACGATCATCGATGATCACTCTCCACTATTTTTACAATATGTTTAGAATATTCATGATGCAGTAGTTGGATCCAAAACCCTCGTGTTTTCCTTATATCGCGAGGATTTGAGGCTTCAAGCTACGTACAGGATTTTTTTATCACGGAGCTACATCTGCCCAGTCAGTAGTATTCAGGCATACTATGTATTGCATGATATATATATTGGAATTTTTTATGAGAAATATATATATTGCAATTGTTGCAATATTCATTTTAGTGTTTTTCCGTCCTTATGCCAACATGAGCATACCACACAATATTCAATAGAAGTCCCACGGCAACGCGCGGGGCATCTTCTAGTATACCTAAGAAGTTCATCGCCACTACTTAATTTATCTAAACATGCAGTCTATCCACCTCAGCACTATGCCACATCAGCTTTTCACTAATCTACTATATCTAAATAGATGACTTCCACTATCTAATTATCCTACATTGTGGCTGTGGATTCCCCATCGCAGCGTATATGCCTTCCCACCAAAGCCGGTTCCCTATTTCCCATCCCTCTTCGTCTTCTTCATCTTCATCAAATCCGACTACAGTTTCTCATCCCTTTTCGTCTTCTTCATCTTCATAAAATCCCACTGCAGTTTGGCCAGGACCCGTTTGGATAGTCGTTTTAGGAACAATTACAAGTGCAAAACGTCCAGGTGGAAAAATATTTCGTTCCATTCGAAATCATGCGCTTGGTTGATTGTTTCGTCCTGAAAAAATTGACCGTTCCTCTCCTTCCGCCTGGAAAAATAAGACGCACCTTCCACCTCCATTTTTTCTCCAGCCGGTTTGTACGTATGCCCAGTTTAATACGGTTGGAAAGAAGTTACATGCGGAAAACTATTTCGTCCCGAAAACGACGATCCAAGCGGGCTCAAATAGATGGATTTTCCTATCCCTCCTCGTGCGAGGGTAACTTACACAATTACTATCCCGGTTCAGTTGCTCTTCTCTTGACCGCGTCCCTGCTTGCGTAATCCTTCCCCTCTGGCGACGAGGTCGCCGACGGCCATCCCTCCATGTAGGCGCCACAACGCTGGAATCAAAGCTACTCATGGTGGAGGATATCCCTGCACGTACATAGACCCTGGCTACTCTCGGTCGTGCGTCGGGTGCTTCAGCGGCAGAGTCCGCGCAGCGGCGGCGAACGCTACTTGGCCCACGTTCCACACCTGGCAGCAAGCGGCGGCGGGTTGGCTGGGTGCCGCGCGTGTTGGTGCTCTCATCATGTGTTACCACGACTTCCCAGTTTGGTAACCTTGTTTATATTTTGAGGTTTGAAAAGATCATTACTCGTGAGATCCATCTACCTGCACCACTTTTTTTTGATAACACCCGCAGGAAAGTATGGTCCTTCAATGATGTCCAGTTTTATGAGTTCATGAACCAGTATCAGATGCATAACCCCATGGAGGGGGTTGTGCCCGAAGAGGAGGAGCATGGTGAGTTCCCACCTTTCCAGAGGGAGACCGTCACCCAGTTTGGTGAGGGGTCTTCCTCTGCTTGGAGGGCAGGACCTTCCTCATGGGAGGACCAGAGGACTTCGGTGTACGCACCAGAGGGCTCATACGACTCTTGGACTTACGATCACCCAGGAGCAAGAGGCTCCTGGGGGCAGTAGCTGCTACCAACTTAGGCCAAAAGCCTAAGCTTGGGGGAGTACGTGACCTTATCCCTTTTTCCATTGTATTATCTGTTCTTATTTTGTTTTTCTTTGATTTTTTCGAAGATTTTGCCTGTTCTTCTTTGCTCTTTTAATTTGAAAAAACAAAAAAAAGATTGATCTTTTCTTTTGTTTTCATTAATTCTTGAAAACCCCAAAAAGATGTACTTTCTCTCTTTAGTTTGCTTCGTTTTCAGAGTTCATCTCGAGACCGTGCTGGCATTTGATTATATATTTCCCACGTTCGGTCGTGCAAGTGACAAGGCAGTAATGACGAAGATCGACGAAAGGGAAGCAACAAGGAAAACCGGTATGAACTCTTCTTGTTTCTACTTTTGTACATATGCATGTACTTATGATCTAGAGACCAGCTTGTAGCGACATAATGCTATGTTTACAATGCATTCCCAGTGTTCATGCTTTCTTTGTGGCTGATTTCAAATAGCTAGAGTGCATAATATGTTGTTGAAATGATTTACATGCATTGCATTGTTCATGGTTTGGCATATTGAAGTGGTATTTCCCTTCGGAGAATTCTTGGATTGACTTGGCACATGTTCACACATGTTTATGACTAAAATGTCTATCATGCCTTGATGATCTTTTTTATTTCAGAATAGTTATATCACTTTCATGCCCGATCCAATGCTGCTTTGTCGCTCTGCATGATTATGACAATTATTGCCCTCTAGTTGGTCGCTTCCCAGTCTTTCGCTAGCCCTCGCTCGCACTAAGAGGAATTCTGCTTGTGTATCCAAACTCCTTTTTCAAATCAGTTATTCCACTTGAGTCCACCATACCTTCCTATATGTGGTATTTACTGGCCACTCCTAACTCAGACTTTCTTGTGCCATCTCGAAATTTATTCAAAAGCTTCCCTCTTTGTAACCGTACAAGCTCATGGTGCGGTGAGGGAAAATCAGTATCTACCATGCGAAAAATATTTTGACGGAAATTTTAACTAGTCAAATTTATAAAAAAAGGAGAAAGAGAGTTACACCTCCCCCCATACTTGATGATAGAATGAAATGGACCAAATGCTGCTAATGATAGATGAAAGGAGAAAACTTCCTTCCATACTTGAGGCAAAATAAAAGGTTCCATAGACCGTCAAATGATAGATGGGTGCGAGAACAAAAGTGTAAGCAAAAGCATTAATATAGTTGGCATGGGAGATATTGAGAGACCTTTACCGTTCACCATTGACTGGAAAGTTGCACTTCCCAAAAGAGTTTGTCTCTGTTTTCAAAACCAAGAGCTCTGGCACATGTTTAGTCTTTGCTTCCAGCCACGGGTTTTCAACCTTGCCATAAAAAAGGCACGGTTCGAGAGTCTCCCCTTCTTTCTTCAAAGCACCAACTATTGAGAGCATAATTGTCATTCTTAGTGTAACATGCATTGCCCCAAAGTATTACATTGTCTTCTGCATGATTGTGATATTGCTTGTTCTGAAATTCTTAGTTCTAGTCTCCTTTAAGACTCCGGAGGAGTTTCCGCATTTATGTTTTGCTTCACTTATGGAGGCTAGCGAGATACCACTCTAGTATGTTCAAGTTATGTGCATTGTGATCTTGTCTTGATTTTCGGCAGCATATTATTTCCTTTTGGTTGTTTGTGATTGATCACTTGAAAGAAGGATTGCTTCTTGCATTGTCCTCATAGCGTTGTTTTGATACTTGCTCAACTCTTTTCGTAGTACCGGCTTATATACATCTTATGAGGCAAAGGAGTTTGTCAAAGTTTTCTTTGTCGCATCCAGCTCGTTGAACATAATTGCTTGAGTAAAAGAAATTGGCTAAGCTTGGGGGAGTTGATACGTCTCAAACGTATCTACTTTTCCAAACACTTTTGCTCTTGTTTTGCCCTCATTCTTGCACGATTTGAACTATACTAACCCGGACTGACGTTGTTTTCAGCAGAGCTGCCTGTATGGTTTTATTGTGTGCAGAAAAAGGGATTTTTAGACATCTCAGAAAATTCCCAGAAAAAATACAAAAAATCCACGCACCCGGAGGGACCCAGGACCTGAAGGTGGGCCAGTGGGGAGCCAGGGGGCCCAGGCGCCCTGCTGGCGCGGCCACACCCCTGGCCGCGCCACCTGGCCACCTGGGCGACTCACACCGCCTCTGGTGCCCTACCTCGACTCCTATTTATTCTCATGACGGGAAAACTCTGAAACATAAGTCGCTTTTCCAGAACCCGTCGCGGAGCCGCTGCCACCCTCTGTTCTTCCTCGCGAGGGCTACTCTGCAGGCTGATTTGGCCTCCGGAGAGGGGAGATCATCGCCATCTTCATCACCATCACCAATCCATCCTCCCTCCATGACTTCTCTTCACATGTGTGAGTAATTCCCTATTGTAGGCAAAGGGTATGGTAGGGATTGGATGAGTTTGATCATGTAATAGTTCGTCAGATTGTTGGGGGCATGTTGCCTATCATCTACTTTGGTGTTTATCATCTTTGCTACAACTTGTTTCTCTTAATGCTTGTCACTTTGGTCCCGAGTGCCATGTTTTCATATCTGAACCACTTGTGTTTTCATGAGTATATTTATGTTCGAGATCCTATCTATGAGTTGTATGCACCTATTAGGGTCTGGACCGGCGATCCCAAATTTGACAGCTTGAGAAGTTATTGCTTTGTTCCGGTGCTCTTTGACAGGAGCACCTTAATCTCCATAAGTTCCCTTTGGCCCCGTTCGTGGCAGCATGGTAGGACAAAATATGTTGTGCAAGTTCTTATTCCAAGCACGCACAACTACCTACGGGATACATGCCTAATGTTTGATGTTTGCCTAGATGATCATTATTTTTCTGTGTGCCTTGCCCCGTGTTAGAATTTATTACATGTTCACTCTCATTCATGCAGCGCCCAACCCTCCATCTTCCTAGCCTACAGTGTTTTAATCCTGCTGGTCACTATTAGTTTATTTCAGCTGTTTTACTTTCGTTGTTATCATTATCACTATCATACCGCAGTTGATATTAATCTTTTGTTGCAAGCAAGTATATTTCAGGTGCGGTTGAATTGACAACTCAATTGTCAAAGCTTATAAATACTCTTTGGCTCCCCTTGTGCCGAATCAATAAATTGGGTTAACTTATCCGCGAGAACACTACAGACGATCCCCTACAGTTGATGGTCATCAGCAATCACCCAAGCCTTGGCTTCATCCTTCATCCTTGATCCTCGAGAAAATGGTCGAGGGGGAGGGTCTCGACTTGCCTACCAACTCTCGTGTTCCTCTCATCCAAACTTGTAAGGAGATTAACAGGGTGATAGAACGCAATCCTTGGCGTCTCGAATTTGATGTGCACACAAGGTTAATCCACCAATCACATATATTATCAACATCAATCAAGGGGTGTGGAGGAATTTCATTTAGTCCTTACCAACTTATGATAGCCGACCAAATTCTAACCGTATATCTACACTTTTACGACAAGTGCTCGATGGATTTTGGTTCCAGCTTGCAGAGTTGGCAGGGGTGCAGTTTGCGATCGTGTTCCTAGATCCGTTCTGTGCTCCAAAGGAGGTTCTGGAGTGGGATCCAAGCAAAGAATTTTCACTTAGTGGGATCCCACATTTTCTATGATCTTTCTAACAAATATCCCATATTGGTGAACCTTGTTAATAAATATCGAGCCTCAGTGTCGTCTATGATCTTGGTAGCGTATTTATTCTAACAGAGCTCATTATAGAATGCATCCTTTTCCCACCCATCGTAGGGTCATAAACCATGTTAACTTGAAGGAATCACTGAAGTGGAGAAGCATGACGTTTGCGGAGAGAAAATAATGTTCGAGGATAATGTTCGAGCTGGAGACTATCGAATCATACCAAAGCTGCATAATGCCACATTCAGTTCCAGATGAAGGACAATGCGAAAATATGGTAAGATGGTGTCTAACAAGATGGGTTATGGTGACGATGTTGATGGTCTCAAGCTTCGTTTCTTGCAAGCATGCAGTGTGGCAAAGGGTTGTTGAAATTAACTCACGAATCACCCATCAACGATCGGGGTAGTTTAGTCCTCAAACATTCATACATATTGTTGTTTGTCATTAAGAAACCTTTTAACCTCTCTGAAGATGTTAAAATATCGGGTGACATAGCAGTTAAAGGACACAAAGGGCATTGATGTAACACTTCATTTTAATCGTGATCAACATATCAGGGAAACTTATCTGATTAACCGTCCGCAATTCTTTTCTCCCAGGGACACACACCTTCAAAAGAAGGGGGCTTAGCCTCATGCTTTGAAATTCTCAAGCCGAAAGATGGATGCATATGTTGTGTTTTATTTTACTAAATAATATCAATTGAATGGTGTATCAATTCCATAAATTGCATATAGCAATAAATAAATTAGAAAAATTATTTCTAATATTTTATATATAATAATTCTTCTATCTAAAATATTAGAATATAATCTTCTATCCAAATGCAATTAGAATCGATAAAAAAATCCAAATATTCGTAGTGGATGAATAATCACAAATTTGTGTATGTACAAGATTAGAATAACTTCGTAATAGCCGACATAATTTTAGCCTAACTAATACCTATACCCCTATTTATATTGTATCATAAATATATCCCATGCATACAAACATAGCCTAACTCATCTGATATCCCTTGCATACAAACTCAGCCCAACTCGTCCAGCCCGTTCTCCATCCCATTAACATGTGTTTTAGCTTGATGATTCAGCCCAACTGATAAAAGAAATGAATTGTCCAATGCCCCAGCTAGGTTGGGCGTTGATATTACTAAACAGTACTCCCTCCGTAAAGAAATATAAGAGCATATAGATATACTCTTATATTTTTTTACGGAGGGAGTATAACTCCGGTAAGCTAGAGCCCCTCACATCGATTTGACGTCCTATATCATCGGATCCCACAAATGGATGTACTAGATCGTTACAGCTAGGCGTAAACATTACAGGGCCTCTGCTCTGGAGATGGACCTGGAAGTTCTCTTGTTAATCGGGCCAAAAAACTCCGCAAGGCCTAATAGGTCGCGTGAGTACGCTGTGACCCATGCAACTTCTCTGGTGCTCTCGCCGACTTGGGTGGCGATTTATCAATCTAGGGATCACGGCGTTTGATCTCGTCGACACTTTCATACGCAAGCAGGACCTGTGATAGGGAGAAGGGAATCGATCGGGTAGAACCGTGCGCGGCAAGGATGGAGCTTGAGAAGCCCACAGGTGCCCCGGCACTTGATGAGGGCTCGAGGGGGGACGGCCACCCTGGTACCCTAGATCACATGATGAGTCAGCTGGGACTCCAGGAAGAGGACTTAGATGATGTGGTATTTGAGGAGCATGCAGAGGCAGCAGCAGAGGTATCCAGGTGGCTGGCTATCGTCAAGGTTTACACAGAGAAGGGCTATAGCCAAGAGGCCTTCTTCAAGAGCATGAGGGCGGCTTGGGACCTGTCAAAAGATACAAGATTCAGGGTGCTAGAGCCCAACTTGTACTGAATTAGATTTTAGTGTTTGGCTGAGTGGGAGAAGGCGATGGAGGGAGGCCCATGGAACTTCAGAGGTTTTCCTGTGCTGATTGCCGAGTATGATGGATTCACCAAGCCCACCTCGATCAACCTAAACTTCTTTGAGTGCTGGATGCAGATTCACGATCTTCCTGACAGGTTCTATCCCTTGAAAAGCTCTTGCATTCAAGGCAGGAGAAGTTGTAGCTGCGGAATCGGCATCTCATGACTTTGCGGGGAATTTTTTCAGAGTCAAAATTCGCATTGATGTACGAAAGCCTCTCAGAAATCATGTGTCTATAATCAAATGAGGGAAGAGGGAGATCTTCTACATCAAGTATGAAAAGTTGCCCGGCTGGTGTGCGGTTTGTGGGTGCTTTGTACATGTGTAAAAATAGCATGGGAACGGGATCCATCCTCCTAGTGCGCTGATATACAAAAACCTGCGTGCTAACTGGTTCTTTCGGGCCCGTTCAGGTGATGGTTGGGGCAGCCATTCAGGAGGGTCCAGTTCTGCTGGTCAGACATCAAACCTAATACAAGTTAGGGACCGGTTGGGAGATGAGAACCGAGACAAAGTTCAGGTTGATGATATGACGGATGCTGAAAACAACAAGAAAAGATTGTCAGAAGCGAAGGAGGACCTAGGCGATTCCTCTGATAATATTCCAAAGGCTAATCTTGCTGGAAAAAGTGATGTTCTTATAGAAACTGGTCCTTTCAGCCTAATCGAACAACCATTTTGAATATGATGTATTTCCTAACATGCTTGGAATGCTACCAAATATTATCGATAGGTGGGTATGCTCATGTTAATTTGAGTGAATTCAGACATCGTATGCCCGTTGTGTTATGCCCGTCTAGTATTTTAGAGGTTTTCATCAGAAAAATCTTAGAAAATTCGTATTATGTATGTCTAAAGGCAATAAAATTTTGCTTCGATGCTTGCCATGCTGACGCGAGCGTGTGGAAACAATTTGATCCATTTGATGGATGTGAAAAAAAAGTGCTTGGAGACTAGCTTTTCCGGCCTACCCAAACTACCATTTTTGAGCATGGTGTGTTTTTTTCTAAAATATGAAATGATACCAAATTTATTAGCCGGTGGGTACGCCCTTTGTAACCCACCCCGCAAATTTAGAATGAATTTTGATACCGTACGCACGTTGCGTCGCGTTCGGCTAGTATTTCAGATTTTTTTTCACAAAAACCCCTAGAAAATTCATGAAATTTCAAAAATCAATAAAAAAATTGCACTGAGCTTGCAAAGGGTGACGCGAGTGCATGGAAAAGAATTTGTTTTGATTTGATGGATGTGAAAATAAATGCTTTAAGACTAGCCCTTCCGACCTACTCGAACAACCAGCTTTGAACATGGTGTATTTTTTGCTATGATGGAATGATACTAAAATTTACGAGGACGTGCACATTTCCATGATAACCCTCCACACCAAATTTAGACGAATTCGTATAGGGTACTCACGTTTCGTCACGTTCGGCCGGTACTGTACGGTGTTTTCACCGGAAATATCCTTAAAAAGTCATAAAATATCAAAGAGCAATGAAAATTTAAATGGATGCTTGCCATGGTATTCTGTCATTCTTCACCTCGCGTCGGAGGGGGGGGTCAAATTGGGGTTAAAAGTTATTATAGTGTTTGTTTGTGAACTACCAAGCCACCAACGGTTTAAATCGCATGTGTCACATATAATTTTCTTTGCTTAAAATTATTATGGAAATATAAAATAAAGGAGCCCAATGCTAACATGAAGATTTGCTGCGATAGTAAAAAGCCGAAATGAAAACAAAACAAAGTGAAATGTGTGTAGATAGCTCAGACTTTTCTTGGTAGTAATCGAACGAACACACACTATTTCTAGTCATAGGAAGCAGCTAGTTCGACTGGTTGTGCACGATTGTTAATTATATTGGTAATTATTGGGAGCGGATGTGTGCTTCAGCACATGGCAAGCGCGAACATAAAAAATATCAACGGCTGGAGAGGATGATGATAATTCCCGTACACAGTTGCCATCAAAAAAGAAAACTACAACGAGTTGTCATATGTGTACTAGAATTGCCATTCAGTTTCAACGGCGATTGCCAAAGAAATGGTTCGCGCTTGCCATGCCATGGAGCGAACGATCGCTCTGTATGTCAACATAGTTATATTGGAAGGGTGTGAGTTCGATGCCCGCTAGTGCCACTTTTTGCCTATTAAAACAAAATTGGAATAAACTGAAATGGGCCTGTTTGAGATTTTATTTAAAATAATATTATTTTTAATAAAAAATAGTAATAACACACAAATTTGAAAAATTAAAAAAAAACGATATCGTCATTAGTAGAGCCGAAACCTGGTGCTCGGCCTTATTAGGGCAGAAAGGTGCTATTTTGGCTTTACTAGGGCCGAAAGGCCTAATTCGGTTTTAGTAGTGCCAAAACATCTGTTGTACATCCTATTCTCCTAATAACTGGATGTTTCGCGTAAGCCTAATGCCGATTAGTTGCTTTCGGCCTTAGCCGTGACGAAATCAGTCATTTTTTACATTTAAGTTCAATCTTTTCATTTTTAATCCTCCTCACCCTTTTCTTCTCGCCCTTTTTATTCCTGCCATTTTTTCGCCTTTTTTTCTCGCATTTTTAGATGCAAAATATTTTATTCCCGCCGTTAAGGGAATCACCACGTTTAAAATAATGAGAAGCCACGACATGTAAAGCGTTGGTCGGTCTAACAATCTGAATTGCTGAAACGATTAATGAGAAGCCACGACATGTAAAGCGTTGGTCGGTCTAACAATCTTAATTGCTGAAACGATCATGCATATGATGCAGGAAAATAGAGTTAGATAATCCATGCATGAAGGAGCTTAACTATTCATGGATGAATCGTCTACCGAACGTATAATTTTAAAAATAAAATCATATGAATATATAAGTATATATTAATGCTGCACTTTCACATTTAATGTACATCATATCTGAATTTTCTAGGGCCTAACCTCTCCATTATAAAAGTTACAGGATGAATCTTTCAATCTAGCAAACAGATAAACTTCAAGAGAGGAGTAAAATATTTTTACTCTTCTCACTTTCTCCTTTCCCGGGAGCAAGATATTCGGATTGGATTATTGAAGCTTGTCACTAGTGAAAAGTAAAACGTATAGTTAACAATTAGGTTGCTGCTTCACCTAAACATCTCGCTAGCCTTATCACCTCTAGAAAATCGTGTAGTTTCACTATTGACTGCATAAACGTGATATAACTAAATGAGTAATGTTATATTGCGTGAGTGACGACTTTGTATTCTCACCATTTCTTGGGTTTCTTGTTTTAAACTTTTCTTCTTAATCCTATCTACTATTCTTAAGAAGTTGCTCCCCACTACCTTTATTATCTTAACATGCACACATGCCACCTCATCAAAGGTTCACCACAATATGCATGAGAACAAGCTCTCTATTATTAGTTTTTTTTATGCACACATCCATTTTATGACACATGCCACCTCACTCAACATGCATTAAAAAGTTTTTCATTATATTATGTTACTTATATTTAATAAATATTTTAACTTCACAATAATAAAATACAACACATATATAACATGTTTTTTTTCTTCTACTCTAGTTTATTATATTATTAATTCAATTATTAATGTTTCATACAACCAAATCATCCAAAATATATTTCAATCGATTCCCGCAGCAACGAGTGGGGTATCCTCTAGTTTATAAAAATTGTGCAATCTTGCTAATAGATTAGTTATTTCCTTGGACCAATCAGTTTGTTGCACCGTACCAGTTTGATGGAATGCCAAAGTAGACAAATTCGACATCATCAATTGATGTACTATAGAAAATGTGGAGAATTGATCTACTTTAATCAGTAGGTAACACCGAGAAAATAGAAAAGATGCATGTCATTTTCATTTCTAATAAATTTCCATTTATGCTTCTAATTTGATATTGTAATGTAAGCTCCATTCGACGAGAAATGAAATAACTCTTCCACCGAGATTGACAAAAAGTATGCTGAAATAGCGCATCATTCATGATTAATCTGTTGCTATTGGTATGGTAACATGCAATATCTCACTCTTTTGATTGCTTTGCCGATATCTGTTATCATGTTTTCTTTGCTAACTTTTGAGTCGAGTCTTAACCAATAGAAGTCCTAGGAAACTTCTCCCTGTATATTATTTATGTTATTCAAGCTCCATGTATTCCATAATGTCGATCTCCCTCGGCGTGTTTTTACTACAACTTCTGAAGTCTCAAGTCTCCTCCAGTCCATGTCCTGGAAAACTTCTCCCTATCTATTATTTATGTCATTAAAGCTCCATGTATTCCATCCGTATTGCATACTATGATCATCGATGATCACTCTCCATTATTTTTACAATATGTTTAGAATATTCATGATGCAGTAGTTGGATCAAAAACCCTCGTGTTTTCCTTATATCGCGAGGATTTGAGGCTTCAAGCTACGTACAGGATTTTTTTTATCACGGAGCTACATCTGCCCAGTCAGTTGTATTCAGGCATACTATGTATTGCATGATATATATATTGCAATTTTTTATGAGAAATATATATATTGCAATTGTTGCAATATTCATTTTAGTGTTTTTCCGTCCTTATGCCAACATGAGCATACCACACAATATTCAATAGAAGTCCCACGGCAACGCGCGGGGCATCTTTTAGTATACCTAAGAAGTTCATCGCCACTACTTAATTTATCTAAACATGCAGTCTATCCACCTCAGCACTATATCTAAATAGATGACTTCCACTATCTAATTATCCTACATTGTGGCTATGGATTCCCCATCGCAGCGTATATGCCTTCCCACCAAAGCCGGTTCCCTATTTCCCATCCCTCTTCGTCTTCTTCATCTTCATCAAATCCGACTACAGTTTCTCATCCCTTTTCGTCTTCTTCATCTTCATAAAATCCCACTGCAGTTTGGCCAGGGCGTCCAGGTGGAAAAATATTTCGTTCCATTCGAAATCATGCGCTTGGTTGATTGTTTCGTCCTGAAAAAATTGACCGTTCCGCTCCTTCCGCCTGGAAAAATAAGACGCACCTTCCACCTTCGTTTTTTCTCCGGCCGGTTTGTACGTATGCCCAGTTTAATACGGCTGGAAAGAAGTTACATGCGGAAAACTATTCGGTCCCAAAAACGACGATCCAAGCGGGCTCAAACAGATGGATTTTCCTATCCCTCCTCGTGCGAGGGTAACTTACACAATTACTATCCCGGTTCAGTTGCTCTTCTCTGGACCGCGTCCCTGCTTGCGTAATCCTTCCCCCTGGCGACGAGGTCGCCGGCGGCCATCCCTCCATGTAGGCGCCACAACGCTGGAATCAAAGCTACTCATGGTGGAGGATGTCCCTGCACGTACATAGACCCTGGCTACTCTCGGTCGTGCGTCGGGTGCTTCAGCGGCAGAGTCCGCGCAGCAGCGGCGAACGCTACTTGGCCCTAGTGTGTCGCAGGAAGTCCTCCGCCCACGTTCCACACCTGGCAGCAAGCGGCGGCGGGTTGGCTGGGTGCCGCGCGTGTTGGTGCTCCCATCATGTGTGCATCACTTCCATTGTCGAATCATTTGCTGGCCTTCTTTGAATCCAGGTACACGCCTTTACAAGGATAGCAAGGCTATCAAGAACCCAGCACTAGTAAAAAACATGGTTTTAGTTCAGGCCTCTCCAGCCCATTAGTTCCGTTTTTGTCACGAACCGGGACCCATGAAGGCATTTGTCCCGGTTCGTGCGTCTAGGGGCCGGTCGGGCCTCGTGGGGCATTGGTCCCGGTTCGTCTGGATCCTTATGTTCTGGTTTCAGACATGAAGCGGAACCAATGGGCCTCGTGGGGCATTGGTCCCGGTTCATGTCTGGAACCAGGACTAAAGGCCATGTGGCTATATATACCCCTTCCCGAGCAGAGCACTGCATTGCCCTGTTTTTTCCTGGAGTGTGAGGGGTGGGCTTTGTGATGCTCTAGCTCACCTTCTATGCACATGAGGAGTTCGATGAAATGCTCGAGCCACACTACTTAAGATTTCTCCTCTCCAAACTCGACCTTCAAGCTTCATTTTTCTCAAGATTTGTCTAGGTTTACGATCCGTCATGTCTCGTTCCCGTCTTACCCACCGTCGATCGCACGCGCCGATCTCGTCGCCGGCACCACCGTGGTAAGCCTCTTATTCTTATCTTGTTTGTAAAAGAAAATAATTCTTACTTTTATTACTTGTCTAATTTTATTATTTTTATTATTTCTTGTTATTTTATAGTGAGATGGTTATGGTATCCTCACATGTCGGCCCTCGTCTTTTCTATGATTCGGATGTGGTATATATTATCTTTTATAACTATTTGGTTCATTTATTGTTTATGACAATTATGCCGACCAATGTGACATAGAATTTATTTATCTAGGAGGTATGTGAACCGAAATTCCAACTGACCCTATTGTCGAGACGTTAAATTTAGTTGAAGATAAAACAATTACTTGAAGGAAAAAATATAAAAAATGGAGGAGGAGAAGATGATATTGGAGTTGCATGTTGCGGATGTCGTAGATGGTCACAAGATCAAGATGGAGGCAATGCGTTTGAAGATTAGAAATATTAGAAAATATGTCATTCATAGCGAGGCTTGGTATCGTTATGTCGTTGGATCAATTTTACCTTGTTTGCGATTATGATCGCATTTATTGTTGCATTGAAATGTTTTATATAGTTTCAATGTATGGTTTAATTAGATGCTCTGGAGAGCTATATGGTGTTCAATGAGAACTATGTATGTACTTTGGTTTTAATGTGATGATGAACTTCTATTAATTTGTTCACTTATCTATTCATGTTGTTCTGTAATGGTTTTTGACACACTTAATTATATATAATGCACGCAGATGCACCGGCAATGGATGTACGGTGACAGACACACCTCTCAGTACATTAAGGGCGTGCATGAGTTTCTCGAACTGGCTGAGGAAAACAAGCATAATGGTTTTATGTGTTGTCCATGCCTTACATGTGGGAATACGAAGTCTTACTCTGACCGGAAAACCATTCAAGCCCACCTGCTTTATAAGGGATTCATGCCACACTATAATGTTTGGACCAAGCACGGAGAAATAAGAGTTATGACGGAAGACGGTGAAGAAGAAAAGTACGATGACAACTATGTGCCCCCTGAATACGGTGATGCTGCAACGGGGGAAGCGGACGATGTGCCCGATGAAGATCAAGAGGAACCGAACGATGTGCCCAACGATCATCTCCGCCGGGTCATTGTTGATGCAAGGAGACAGTGTGAAAGTGAAAAGGAGAAGATGAAGTTCGATCGGATGTTAGAGGATCACAAAAAAGGGTTGTACCCCAATTGCGAAGAGGGCATCACAAAGCTCGGTACCGTACTGGAATTGCTGCAGTGGAAGGCAGACAATGTTGTGTCAGACAAAGGATTTGAGAAGCTACTGAAAATATTTAAGAAAGAACTTCCAAAGGATAAGGAATTGACAGACACTACGTACGCAGCAAATAAGGTCGTATACCCTCTAGGATTGGAGGTGCAGAAGATACATGCATGCCCATATGATTGTATCTTCTACCGCGGTGCATACGAGGATTTGAATGCATGCCCGGTATGCGGTGCATTGCGGTATAAGATCAGACGAGATGACTCTGGTGATGTTGACGGCGAGCCCCGCAGGAAGAGGGTTCCTGCCAAGGTGATGTGGTATGCTCCTATAATACCATGGTCGAAACGTCTGTTCAGAAACAAAGAGCATGCGAGGTTGTTGCGATGGCACAATGAAGACCGTAAGAATGACGGGAATTTGAGACACCCCGCTGATGGGTCACAATGGAGAAAGATCGAGAGAAAGTACCGGGATGAGTTTGGACATGACCCAAGGAACATATGGTTTGGTTTAAGCGTGGATGGCATTAATCCTTTCGAGGAGAAGAGGAGCAATCACAGCACCTGGCATGTGACTCTATGTATGTTTAACCTTCCTCCTTGGATGTGCATGAAGCGGAAGTTCATTATGATGTCAATTCTCATCCAAGGCCCTAAGCAACCCGGAAACGACATTGATGTGTACCTAAGGCCATTAGTTGAAGAATTTTTACAGTTGTGGAATGGAAACGGTGTACGTGTGTGGGATAAGCACAAATAGGAGGAATTTGGCCTGCATGCGTTGTTGTTTGTAACCATCAATGATTGGCCTGCTCTCAGCGAAATGCAGAAGCTGAATGCAAGAGTGCAAGCGCTAGAGGAGAGGTATCGAGCTGACGAAGCCACCCTAGATGCTACCCCGCCATATCAGCGGAGAAGCAGCGTGGCTTCCACCGAGATCATTGTGCAGCCTGGTTTGACGGCTCCCAGGTACCCCGTGGATGAAATCACGGAGTCTCAAGAATGCCACCTTATGAAGCAATTGATGCACTTCAAACCCACGGTGGCTATCGTCCATGTTGCACCTCCTCGACCCAACGGAAATTTTCACTGTCGTCCGATTCCACAAGGCTATGTTGTTGTGATGGTCGATGAAATACTAGAGCGATATGAGGAGCTCGAGCTTGACTACCCTACCGGCGAAGATGGAACTCTCCTGGAGAATTCTCTGAGGACTTCATGTCTATAGCAGAAAGAATTCATCAAGCTTCCAAATTGGTCGGCGCCTCAGCCTCCTCCTCCTCCTCCGGCGAGTAAGGGCCCGCCTCCTCCTCCGACGAGTGATCAGGGCACGCCTACTTCTCTGCGTCCTCCTTCGACGAGTGATCAGTGCGCGCCTCCTCTTCCGCCTCCTTCTCCGCCTGCGTCGGCGCGTCCAAGCAGCCCGCCTCCTCCTCCGCCTCGTCAGCAAGAACAGAAGAGAGTCGCCGCCGCCGCTCCAGCTGGTCCAGCGCCTCTTAAGCAACAAAGAAAAAGATACGTCGTCGCTCCGGCATCTAGCAGTACAACCGGTGGCGGGAAGCCATACAAATATGGTCCATCATCTCTCAAGCCTCTTAAGAAGTTACCATACGAGAAGAGCTCGGAGAAAACCGCGAAGATCGTTCAAGCTGAAGTGGATTCCTTTTTGAAAAAGAAAAACCACCTCCTCCTCCGAAGATAGATGAGGTGAAAGCGAAGCGCACTTTGGATGCCCTGAAGCGACCAACACCGGCTCCGCTGGATGACAACCATGTCCGCATTCTTAAAAAGAAAATGCAAAAAAGCGCGTCGGCTTGGAACCACTGCAACTGACAAAAGGAGAGAACAACAAATTGCAACAGGAAAAAAATCCCCATCTCGGCGAACAGGCAAACCAATCGTGCCCCCCGCTGCAGGTGTCTAGCGATATCATCTTCACAAATATGCCAGCCGGGATGGTGCCCGGTACCAATCCTGGTGATTACCTGCCCGACGATACACATTTTGATGCACTGGAGGTCGACGAACACAAATTCCGGTACGGGTATCCTCTCGTCAGACCTGATCGACAGCTACCAACGATGATGCGAAGATTCCATCAGTGGAACATGGACGCCTGCAAGAAATCTGATTTGGATAGTGTGATGATTATGGTTAAAGACAAGCAGGACCTCGTTGGAATTGAAGTGTTGCCCGTTCCATTTGAGGAGTTATTCCAGCTTTACAATCAAAAGGTCATCGATAAAGTAATCGTCACTTGCTACTGTCTGTAAGTACTACTTCTTTAATTAAGTCTCTATATATAGCTCAGCTCTTTCATTGTATGTACATATAATTCACTATATCATGCAGATTGAAGATCGTCGAATGCAAGCAAAGACAAATCTATAATATTGCGTTCATTAACCTAAATCTCTTTAATCATTGGGAGATGAAACAGGATCCCAAACAAGCCGAGGCCACCTTGCTACAATCGTTGCTTCAACATCAAAACAAACAAAAAATAATCTTTCCGTACAACTTCGAGTGAGTGTTACTGTGCATATTTGGTTTTCCTTATTTACTCGAGGTTATAGTAATGTAATTGATGAGTTATGCATGCGTGCGCAGTTTCCACTTTATTCTCCTAGAGATTATGCTTGAGGAGGGAGTAGTAACCGTCTTAGACTCTAGACGAAAAGATCCCGAGACGTATGCGGTCATCACTGAAATGCTTAAGAAGTAAGTTCAATTGATCATTATCGCACCATTTCGGCAACCTTGTTCATTTCCTAATATCAGATAATAATTATTTTCTATGTCTGGCAGGGTTTGGATACAGTTCACCAAAAAAGCTCTGGGACTGGCGAAGGAGCTGAAATTTTCACGCCCGAAAGTAAGTACTACTAGCTAGTTCCGCGCATCTCCCATTATAAAGATTCTAGCTAGTTTCATCAATACCATTTATAAAATGTTTGATTATCAGTTTGATTGACCTCTATTTCTCGTAAAGTGGTTGTGGCAGGATGAAGGGACTAATCTTTGTGGATACTACGTTTGCGAGTACATGTACAACGTGGCGATCTCTAAGAATGTCGGCTACACTAAAGAACAATTTAAAGTGCGTAAGCAATAATATTCACAATTTTATTTTATTACCATCATTTGTGTTGAGTTTCATTCATATATATGTACTGACCCCCTTCTTCGAATTAACTTTGGGAGCTGCAGGATCAACTCCTACCACAAGATCGCATAATAGCAATTCAAGAGGAATTGGTGGGATTCTTTCTTGACCACGTCATCAAGAAAGGCGGAGAATACCATATGGAACTTGATTTCAGATGTTAGGGTATTGTAAGAGATCTTATATTGTATATATGTAGCCAGTAGCGTCGGATAGATATACGAAAATTTGTTGTTCGAACAATCTCTCGGAGAAGGAGAGGTCGATCACTTCTCTCTGCATATGTTTATGACTATCTTCTGTACTTAATGGTTTAATTCCTTCATTTTCTTACTAGCTATAGCATGTCGACCAAGTCCTCTCTATACGTATAGTACGTAGCGTCGACCAAGCACGAAGATAAGAGAGGACACATCTCGCTATTAATTAGCTAGCTAACACAAAAAACCTAAATTAACCCTACAAAACCCCCATTCCTCCCCCCCCCCCTTTCAAAAAAAACCCAGCCCCTAAATTGCTGACACGTGGAAGCCTTTTGGTCCCGGTTGGTGTTACAAACCGGGACAAAAGGCCCTTCTGCCTGATCAAGCCGCAGAGGCCACGTGAAGCCCCATATGTCCCGGTTCGTGGGCAAACCGGGATTAAAGGTTTTGGGCATTGGTTACGATCCTTTATCATACTAGTAGAAAAAGGCCAATTTATCATACTTGCTCTCATGTATCTGTTGACAAGAAATAGCAGCGGTTGTAGAAAAAAATCACATGACTAATAGGACCAAGAATCCAATATGATACTCTTTTAATGATGCATACTTGATATTATCAGGGCACAAAAATGGCTACTTAATATCTTTCTACACATTTGTATTCAATATTATGTACAAGCTTATAGTTTGCTAAGCAGAAGCTAAACGTACATTGTTTCTCGCAGAAAAATTATTAACTTTCATAAGGCATTGAGGGATTTTGCTAGAAAATTTCATCAACTATAGTAAAAAAATCGAACATTCACTATTGTTAATTTGATTTTGGATTCATGCTCTCTATAACCTTAAATTCTGTAGCCATAAATCCTTCTTCCAATTTTTATGGGATCATTGTGGTGTTCATGTACAAGAGGTGGTTTTTTCCTGGATTATTCAGGTCTTGCACGTCGACCATACATTTTGAATCTAGAATATCAAATATCGTCATACTATTTAACAATGTAGTTTTAACACTTCATAGCATCACGTGATACAAAAATTTCCGCAGCAACGCGCGGGGCATTAACTAGTTACTAAAAATGCGAATGCCAAACCTTTTGCTTTGTTTAATAGAAAAAACTAACACCTGTTTTGGTGACAGGTTTTTTTTTTTAAAGTCTTCATGGGATTAGTCATTTTACTAGTCGTGCCGCCTTTTCTTTTGTGCTAATCCATACAATTAGTACAACTGATTTATTATGGGTTCATTCAGTAATATTGCAAGTGATCAAATCCATTTGCTGCCACTGATTATTCAATTGTTGGTTTCTCATTAAAACTGCAGGAGGTTGCATTGTGTTGGCACTGAATTGCCTATCACAATTCAGATTACATTGTTTCCATAGTTAATCTGCACCATTACCCTTTAGTCGCACAAAATAAATAAGTGTAAATTATTGTACTTTAAACCTTTTTGATTAGTCAAAGGTCTTTTCCTTTACCTCCTCAAATCTCTTACTCCCTCCGATCCTAAATAAGTGTCTTGAAAAAACAACTAAGATAGTTATATCTTATAGTGTAACTTGCGACACTTTTTAGGATCGGAGGGAGTACTAATCAGTCAAATAAATACTTTGGCCAATGCGATCTCAGTTTCATGGATGAGCTGGCTATGTGAGAACTAACTAACCTCATTTGTGATCTACTTGTAATTGACTTTAAATCTCAATATTATCTGAGTAAGAATAGCGGAATTTGGATAAGAACTTTGATCCATTGATTAAGCATGATTGATAAATTGGCGGTTAGTCTGAAACTCTATTCTGTATTGTTACAAAAAAAGGAAAAACTATTCTGTAGTTTTGCATTACACACGACCGTGTTAATTGAAAGTATATTAGCTAGGCTTTTTGGATACTTTTATAGCATGGGAGTTGTATCAGAGTGATGTAGTAGAATTCTAGAACCTGTGTTGGTTAATCTCATCTGGAATTTTCGCTGCAGATCTTGATTTGATCCAAAACATGAAGCAACAATGGGGGATGTAAAAGTGTAGGAAGGAAGAATTTTATTCAAAACACTCATATAGCACGAAATATTCAAGTTTGTGCTGATATGGCACGCCAATGGCATATTATCTAAAAAAAAGGAAATATTTGGTCCGGCTACTTGCAGCTTAGGCTAGTCCTCGATCATGGTAATCACGCGAAAGTATCATGTGCAGCCTTGGTGAGCCTCGGCGGATGCTTCGGCGAGATCTCCACCACCATTACAACATCACCGCCGAGGCAGTACACGCGGCCTGCGGACGACACGAGCGGGCCGTAGATTGGCTGGCCGTCGTCACCCTCCACCATTGCCCAGCGCCCGGCGTTCTTAGTCGCGACGGCCAGCAGCCCGTACAAGTGGATTACGACCGTAGAACCGTCGGCCAGCGCCGCGCCGAAATCGACCTCCATGGGCGCTCTCGGGAAAACATCGCCCCGCGGGTAGTTGGACAGCATCTCGGTCACCGGCGGGAGGTCGGTGCGGGCGCCAGTGACTGGGTTCACCACGTACACCTCCTCGGTGACCTTGTTGAGCAGGACGAGGAGCCCCTCGGACGTGCGCGCGAGGTACGTGCGGCCGTGGCGGCCGTCCAGCCCCCGGATCGTCATCCGGATCTGCTCGCCGGTGGAGACGTTCCCGAAGCGGCTGCAGCGGTAGCGGTCGCGGAAGCGGCGGTGGTTGCGGTGGTTGCTTAGAACGTCCTCGAGCATGACCCAGTCCCGCGGGTGGTACCGGGGGTCCAGGGCGTCTTCCTGCGGGTTCGCCGTGCACCGCCGCCACGCGCTGCACGCCGCCCGGAAGCGGACGTAGTCGGCGACGTCGCGGGAGAGCACGCGCTCCGCGATCACCCACACCGGCCCGGACGGTAGGCTCGCCCAATCCCTCCTGCGGCCGCAAATAGATTAGAAGGCTTTTGGACCGTGACAGCGACTGAAGGGAGAAGCGGATCTCACCGGTGGGCGGGGACATGCGCCGTCGAGTCCGCCGCGGAGGATGACCCGTCGCCGACGCGGGCGCGCTTCGCTCGGCGCCGGCGATGACGCACGGGCACCTTAGCCGGCGGGGTGCTCGATGGTGTCGTTGCCATATCCGGCCGGGGTGAAGCACGAATGTGGGATTGGGATCCGGTATATGTTCAACCGGAGCGTTTGAATTTCGGGAGCGCCAACAGCGCTAGATGGAAACGAATCAACTACCTGGCCAGGATTTCGGGCGTCCTTGTAGCGACCTTCTTTCTTAAAAAGATTTTTTGAGGAATTCTTTTTGGACACCTCTTTTAAAACCTTTTAAAACAACGTATCACTGTATTCAAACTTGACGAACATACACATGCGATGCTTCAGATCACATATATAAAAAAACTACAAAGTGTCTTTCGTAAGTGAGAATGCAGATTTTGGGATATTCAAATATGAGTCCAGCCTCATATGCTCCTGCACACAAAAAAATTGAAAAGACATATGAAAAAATATTTAAAATTTTCAAATTTTATTATGGGTAAAGATGCTTAGGGGTTATATATTCGTGTAAATTTTGAGTTTTTTTGGACATCTAGGCAGCTCACGGCAAAGAGACAAATTCAGTCTGGAATAGTGTCGTTTATTGAAACCGTAAATTTATCTTTTTTGCTGCGAGCTTTCTAGATGTCTGAACTTTTTATAAATTTGCACGAACATCTCGGACGTAAGCATCTTCCTTCACAAAAAAAATTGAAATTTTTTGAGCATTTTTCATTTTCATTTTTTTATTTTTTGTCTCCCTGGGTGCAGATGCACCCGGGCACCGAATCGACACTCTCGCAGATTTTGTACTAGCACAATGATTTTTATATTATTTTTTGAGATAACCATGATTTTTATATGCATCTAGGGCGCGTTTGGTTCCTCGCATACATCCCAACCAGATTCACGCGGGAAGAAAACTGTATGTTTGATAGGCTGGGATGCATCTACATCTCGATCGCGTCGTATTAAACTCAAAGCACCCGCGATCCGGGCCCGCTGGAAACATGCGAATCTATCGTGTCCAACGAGTCAGGCCCGCGAGAGCCACCCGTGCTGCGTCGTTGCAAGCCTCGGGGAACGCTGCAGACAGGATGGGACGGCTCATAACTTCCTCCCTCGCTCCTGTCAACCCAACTTCCCCATTCACACTACCCTTTCTCACACACTTCTCATTGTCCTCACCGCTCATTCCTCTTCCTCGATACGATGTCTAGCCCGCCGTCGCGCCGCGTCCTGACCCCCATCACCGGTGGCAACCCCATCCAAGGGCAATCTCAAGGTGGCCCTCATAGCACCCTCACCCATCAGCACCATGCCCCACATCTGGCGAATGCTTCAGGCAGGGCCATCGAATGCGCCATCGGCGTACGGGACCTCATCGACGGCCATGGAGGGGCCATCTGGGGTGCCATAGTTTGGGACCGCGGGACAGGGTTTTTCACCCCGTTCGAGGGTTTTCTCCTCAACCACCCGTGGCCGCCTATGAGCCGTGGAGGATGACGCGCTCTCCCGAGCGCATTCGTGTCACAACCCTCTTTTAGGTATGTGCTAGGGTTTAGCATCACTTTGCATCATGTCAAAAAATTTAAAAAGAAATCCAAATGGGTAACAGAAAAGCCCCAGATGAATTTAATTCAAATGGCCACTTTAAAAGTTGCTCCAAAAATTTCTCTGGTATTTTTGAAAAAGTCCTATAAATGAGTGTGATCACATATCAAGTGATGTAGATTCAAACCCATGCTCATAGATTTTTTTTAAAAATCTACAAAGGGCTTGGAGTTAATTAAATACCCCTATTTGAATTTGAATCCAAATATTTTGAATTTCAAAAATGTTCAAAACTTAGGAATGACTAGCTACTGGTCATGTAAAGACATATAAAAAGTTGAGCATTTAATAAAATGCCTAGCTAATTATTTTAGCAAAGCAAAACAAAAGACAGAAAGAAAAACAAAGAGGAAAAAGGCCTACCTGGCATTCGGCCCAACTCATCCCCCAGCCGGCCCAGCACACAGCCCAGTTTTGTCGTCTTCTTCCCCTCGGCTCCAAGCACCTCGCTGGAGGCCAAGAGCACATCGTGGACGCCACCTCGACGCCGAGGGCCTTCCAGGCGACCCCGAGGCCTATCTTGACACCACGGCGACCGCCTAGACGACGTGGATCATTTTCCCCATCTCCCTGTTGCTCTCCCCCGCCCTGCCGTTTGATTTTGACGCCACCCGAGAGGAGCCGTCGCTCGCCGTCGCGCGCCAACACGGCCAACGGCCACAAGGAGCCGCGTCACCGTGTCCGTCCGCTCCGCCTTCGTCTTCTCCATCGAATTGCGCAGCCAATCGAGCAAGAGGAGCACCGTATGCGACGCCATCGACCCCGAAGAACTCCGTCCACCGAGAACTTCCGGTGATGTTTCCTGCAGCGCTGACCCCTCCCCGTCCCCGTCGACTTCACCGTCGAGTTGCTGGTGAGCTCACGAACAAATACCCTCTGTTTGTCCCCTCCAATTCGTCCTCTAGCCCCTGCCGCCATGGGAGCCGAGCAAGGCTGCCGCCGAGGTTGACCATACGCTCGCTCCCATGTGTCTCTGTGTTCCCCAGCATGTCCGTGGTACTCCTGTAGTCCCCAAAAGTCCAACGCACCTACACACGCGACGCCTCGTGCTCGATTTTCAAGCGTCGCCCACCACCGTGGCTCGAGCCGCCGCCGTTGTTGAAGATGTCGACGTACGCGGCCTCCCCGGCGATGATGGCCTGCACCATCGTGCGCGCAAGGCCACGGGCTGTCTTCTGGTGCTCTTGGCGCATCGAATGATGGCCGGGAACGTTGTTCCCGTGCAGCGCCGCCGCGGCATTTTATCACCGGCGAAGCCGACGTGGCCGTGGATAAAAATCCTCATTGATCATGTCAATAAAAATCTAGTTCCCTCTCATTCTCGCTTATGCATTGTTTAGGATGTTACCATGGTGCGTTTCTACAGCATAGTTGAACCCATTCCTTTGCATGACCTATCATCTTGTCACAGTAGTAAGCAAAACCACAATCCTAGAAGATGTAGGAGTTGATTGATATCATGTGGCCCCTGCAACTGTTACTGCTTGTTGCATGCTTAGAGTTACAATGAGGTTACTCTTTTCTGAGTCGGGATGGTAGTGATCATGATGATGATGGTGGAAATATGTTGGTGAACTTGACCTAAACAAGGTGAACGATGAGAGGCCGTGTACGAGTACACAGTGGGTTGTCTCGTTGAACACCGCCTTAAGCCTGAGTTCTTGTCTGGTGATCCAAGACAAAGAGTGCAACCACACATTGGGCTCACTGACCCCTCTCGACCTAGTACCTCACCCCGTTGCGAACCCCAGAAGTCGCATTAGTTCGCAAGTTCTGGTAGGGCTGTGGCACGGTCTGCGAAGTGGAAGAACGTCTACTCAGACCGGCTTGGGACCCTGCACACATCATTTGAGGCCGTACTGGAACCTCGATCGGACTTCCTTACGGACCCCCCTCAGATAGGCGACTCTCTGGACTAGATCAAAGCTGTGGGCGAAGTGTTGTGGTGAGCATCCTCGCTGGCACCCTTTGAATGGTGTCGAGACCTGGCGGTAACTGATGGTCATGTGTGTGTAATAGTACACCCCTGCAGGGTGAACAAAACTATTCGAATAGCCGCGTCCGTGGTTATGGACTACTTGGTTATTTGTGCTTGATTATTAGACAACTTCAACGGAAACTCTAAAACTTGCCAAGATAAGTGCGAGTGCTATGGTTTGCTTTCTCGTGGTAAGTCGAGGAAGGATCCATAGTGGTGTATTGTTTGGGAGACTTGGATAGATGAACTCGAGTACGCTTCTGACCTCATTCTAGTATTCGTAGTACAGGACTAGCCAAGTCAAAGATGACACTCCTGCATTGAAACCCCACCTCCCTTTACCTTGAAACTTGAGCATGAGTAGTATAGTTCCTATGTAAGTGTAACATCCCAAAATTCTCCGAATTTTGGAATGTTAATAAAATTAAATAAATAATGATTGTTTGCTTGATGTGTTTGATTTTCTCTGGGATTTAAAACTTTTTGGAGTTTATTGAATATTAAAAAGAGAGGGAATAAAATGACTTTCCCTAATATTCATAATTAGTGTTTTGGAATTTATTATTTAAAACAAAACCAACAAAACAAAACGAGAGAAGGTAAAAATGACTCCTTCAACATATTAAAAGTTTGGAAAATGTTTTAAATCATTATTGGAATTCTTTGAATATTCAAAACATTTTTCAACTCAAGAAATTCATTTGAGAGGATATAAAGTGACTTATCCCCTTTTTAATAAAGTTGGACAATATTTAGGATATTATTTTAAAGTTTTTCAAATTTATTTTGAGTATTATAAATAACTCTAAAATTATTTTAGGGATTTTATAATGCTAAGAGAGTTTTTATTTCATTGAAATGTTTTATTAAATATTTTAAAAGAGTTGAAAAGTATTCCAATGGGATAATTTTTTTTACCAAATTATATATTGGTGTGACAATTTTTAAAATTTGTATTTTTTTATTTAGAAATGGTTTCTCAATGCTTTTGACCAACTAAATTTATTTAAATGATTTATTGGATTTTAGTTGATTTATGAAAAATATTTTATACTTAAATAAATTATTTAGAAAATGTTTTTATTTTTATTTTCATTTTTGGAAAATGTATTCATTAAATAATTTTCTTTATATTATTTGAAGAATTTAGAATTTTATTTCATATTTTTCGGAGTTACGGTTGATTTGATTTAATTGTTTGAAGTTTCGGATTTTGAGTAAAAGAAAAATCCGTAGCCCGGTCAGCACACAACTACGCCTCGCCCACGAGTGCAATTGGAGTCCAAGTCAGGCCCGATTCATTTTTTTTCTAGTTGTTTGTCTGTCTATAAATAGTTTTAGGAAAAAAATCTTTTTCCTCCTTTCTTTTCATCTAAAAAAAGAAAATCGGAACCCTAGCCGCCGGGACCCGCGGGCCGCGCCGCCGCTGGGCCCCGCACGCCGCCACCGTGGGCTGCTCGCCGGAATCCGGCCGCCGCCACCTCGCCGATGCGCGCCACACCGCCGGCCGCTCTTCCCGCCACCGCGTCACCTCCTCGCGCCGCCCACCGCCGTCGGCCGCCTTCCCCGGCCACGCCGCCGGAGCCCTGCGCCGCCCGGCCGCCCTCGCCGGAGCTGCGGGCCGCACGTCGGCGCCGCCGCGAGCCGCTGCGTGCTCGGACACGCCGGGCCGCCGCCCCTGTGCCGCGCGCCTCCACGGTTGGCCACTGCCTCCCCTTAGCCGCCCGCCGCCCGCAGGTGCCGCACCACGTTGCCGGACTCCGCTGCCCTCGCCGGAACCGCCTCGCCGGAGCAACTCCGGCCAGATCCGCTGCCAGGGACCCGATCGCGTTTTGGGAAGAATTTTAATTGTGGATCTGTACTTTTGGCAGAAAACCTCCTGTTCTCGCGCCCGCAATATCTTCTACACCGTAAGTCGGATCGAGGTGAAACTTTTTCTTACGCGCTCGTGTTGTTCTGTACTTTAGCATGGTATAAATTTTTGCACACTTTGCACACTTTTGAATTTGAATTTATTTCAAATTCAAATCCCGGAGGTCATATCTTTTATACCGTTGATCCAAATCGAGTGATTCTTTTTGCGTTGGATCACTCGTTCCATGTACTTTATGTTCCTAGCATGTGTACACAAAAATTCAAATATTTATTGATCTGTTTAAATTCAAATTCAATTCAGATTTGAACCTGTTATGACCTGTGTTGTAGTATTCCATTTCACGTGATTCTTTTTGCATATCGGATCACTTGAGACATGTTATCGGTAAGATTCACACACTTTTCATGTGGGCATGATGTTCACCTTGAATTCATAAATGTCCATGATCACAATTCTTTACCGATAATCCTTTATCTGTTCTCTCGAGTTCACCTTCCACCGTTCACCTTCGACCACATCGACACCTCTGCATTTCAAACCTTTTTGTTTTGTTGCTAAAACCTTTGTGATTGTTTTCTGGATCTTTTGTTTGTGTTGTTGGTGTGATTGCTTATTGAGTTCCTTCGTTGCGATAGATTCTCGGAGTGTGACGAATAGAGTTGACTGGAACGTGAGAGCGAAGATCTTCATCGAATGTATAAGGCAAGTGATACTTTGATCCTACTCACTCTACATGCATTATGTTAAGTATATCACCCTATTGCATGATAGGTAGTTTACTTTACTGTTGTTGCAAAACCAGTTAGGATAGCCATATGACTTGACTTGTATTAGTAGATCAACCTAGCCGTGTTGTTACTTTATTGCTATGCTTTGTAGACGTGGTATGGGTTGTGAGAATTCATGGAGTGCATGTGAGCTATTTTAATAAACTATGTAGCAACTTTATAATAAATAGAAATCACTTCTAGACGGGCGGGTTGCATCCCGGTAGTTGTGCCTTGTCTAAGGACAGTGCCGGGGTTAAATGCACCCAATGGTTGTTTTGGTGGAGAATCGGGTGCGACATGGTGTCTACCCTCTGACGCAGTGGGCGCCGTCCAGGCTCAAAAAGATCAGACATGCAATATTACTAGTAGCTTCCGTGTACAGCCACTGGCTATATGGGCTCTGGCTTAGCACGAGTACGTTGGGGGAACATGGCCCTGGTAGCTAGCTGATGTAGGTGTGTGTTAGGTGTACCGGCTACCAAAGGGTGGAGGAAACCTCTTCAGAAAGTCTTTGTCTCAATCTTCGGGTTGAGTCCAGTGGGGAACGTGTACAACCTCTGCAGAGCGTATAAACTGATCATGATTAGCCGTGTCCACGGTTACGGACGAATTTTGAGCAACTAGTCAATACTGTTGGTGAATGATCTTGACAGATGAACACTTAATAATAATTTTGGTTGGAAAGATTAGCTTGGGTTGCTGTGTATTTCAGGTAGAATTCAACTTAAAAAATTGACTAGTTTAGTTCAGGAGAAAATTGGCTTTCTGCAAAACAAAACCATAAGCCTTTCCTTTGAATTATCCTTGCATGTAACGATAGGTCTGTTATATACTTTTTCGTGTGACTTGTCGTACAAATCAGATGTACTGACCCGTTGTCGGGTTGTAACCTTCGGTGTTGCAGGACTATATACGACGAGTAAGTGGTACGATGTAGGGTTACGATGTCTATACTTAACTATGCCGGTGGAGTTGATGGACGCCACGAAGCTCTTCATTGTTTTTCCATTGTATTCTATTTGTAAGCTAGCCTTGAGCTATGCAGGTATGCTTTATTTTAATACTGGATCTTCGATGTAATATATATGACATGTGGTTTATTCTTGATATTACATCATGTACTGTGTGTGCTAGCTATTGATCCAGGGCCGAGCATAAAATGCACAGAGACTCCGGTTTCTGAGGAACCGGGTCGTTACAGATGGTATCAGAGCCCATGTTGTCTGTAGGTCGTGACCCTAGAAAATGGATAGAAAAAGCCATAGGAACAAAAATATTTTATCACTCTTTGATTTCTTACTCTCTCCACTAGTACCTCTCATCTATTATTCATCTTCGAAAACTTCTCATCTTGTTTTACTGTAAATACCCCTCTGAGTTGCTTACCCCTGAAGACAAGACATTTGAGAAGTACATCATCAACCTCGTGGATCAATTGAACTTATGACCACAAGAACCAGAGGAATACCCTATGAAGATCAATAAGTTTTGACACTACGAGAGGAATCTTTAAGATCAGCTTAGCTGAGAAGGATGAAGCTTAGAATCATACCACCACCTTTTATGTGAAGTTAGATGAACGAATTTCGCGTAGTATGATGAGATCGTATGTCTTGCACATATGACCTTACTCTAGGTGTTGTTTGCGTGTTTTGACTTTTGTGACTGTATTGTTGTGATTATGTTTTGTTGTTGAGCGTAGGTGTTTTTGCCTCTTTGTTGTTTGAGTGCTTATGCTTGGTGTTATCTTTAGTTGTTGTCTTGTCAGTGTTATAGTTTTGCCCTAAACATTGTTATTTGGGCTTAATAGATGGAGTATGGAGTAGGACTCGCCTTTTCCGGGGCGATGTCGAGATTGAAGGTGGAGCAATGGATTCGTAATATGGAGGAACACATTGAGCTTAAGAAGGTTGGAAGTGAGGACATGGTTCCCTATGCAGTTAAGTACTTGGTATAAGAGGCTGCTACTTGGTGGAGAATGCACCAAGCGATTGAGAATTACGAAGGAAAATTACTTGGAAGGAGTTCACAAGGATTTTGTTGGGATCCCGCCTTGTCACCCCGACGCAAAGGACGGTAAACCTTAAGAGGCCTCGTGCCTGCAAAATTTGCGGGGAAGTAGGACACTCCTATGAAGGACACCAGGATGGATGTCCCTACTGTGAAGAAATTCACGGGGATGAAGAATGCCCCACTGCACAAGTCACATGTTTTACGTGTGAAGGAACTGATCATTTCCCCGCTCAGTGTCAATTTTTCATCGAGACACAACAAGTAGTTCAACATCAAAAGGAAGGAATGAAGAAAGTTATCCAAGAATTGAAGGAAGCACCCTTGAAGAAGAAAAAGAAGGACATTAGCCACATTCAGTGTTTCCGGTGCAGGAATATGGGACATCATGCCAACATGTGTCCAGAATTAAAGGAAACACTCATGAGGAAGAAGATAAAGGACCTTAGCCAAATTGAGTGCTATCGGTGCAGGAACATGGGACAGTACAACAATATGTGTCCAGAATTGAAGAGAAAGAAGAAGATGTGAACATGGGAGAAAAGACGTCGACATATTGAAGTGTATGTTTTGCAATTGGAGAATAGAATATTCGTGGTGTGCACTAAGTGTACGTTGTTACCTTTTCGTTGTTAGCTGGAGTTGTTGATCGATGCATGTTTGCTATGGATTGATTAGATGTTTTATGTCATGATGGTTTTGTTAAGTTTTGTCTTGTACCATGTGACCCTGATATGTCTTTGATTGCCATTGTGTGTTGTCCTTTGTGTTTCTTCTATGCGAGTAGAATAAGTATACGTTTCATTAGACCCCTTATCTATTTAGTATGCTTCAAGACTGAAGAAGACACGTCAACAAGGAGAATAACTTGACAAATTACTCAACGATATGAAGATTGCTTCGACAATGCGAAACCGAAGCTACCGTCATTGAAGACCGAAGACCTGGAAGATTCAAGTTTCTACTGTTAGATCGTTTCTATGAGCTGTCATTTCTTGTTTTACCGACAGCTACACACCAAAACTTATTTTCAAAACTAGTGTGATGTTTGTATGGGTATCTATCTTTATCTCTCTCTACCTCGCTATCTACATTCTATTTCCCCTCATCCTCATCCTACACTGAAGAAGCTACTACTATGGCTGCCAATATCAAGACTGGAATAAAGATGGATGTAGCTTATGCTGACTTCAAAGTTAACCCCTTGTGCCAAGATATTACGACAAGCAAGCACAATCTTGCTGAAGGAAGGACCCTTGAAAAGTTGTAGTCCACCAGTACACGTTTATAGCAGTTTGCGAAAACCTGAGAGTTGTGAGGAAACGATAGATGTTTTGGTTGGCTTGCAGAACCATGGATTTATCTGGACCCAGTTCAAGATAAGGAGGACTGCTGCAATTCTTGTGAGGATGACCGAGTGTTAGATTACGAGATTCGCTAAACCATATACAAGGTAATGATTTGGGTGCGGGATGGATTGATCACCATGCCGACTACTCTTATTATTCGCTCTTGCTATGCGGGATAGTAAATCTTGAGTGACTTACCTATAGCAGAGAGACGACGATGTTAAACCTGAACCATAGAATGGTACGATGTGTGACCCCAGTAGAAGTTTACTGTTTGTGTTATACGGTGAGTATAGACCAAGACCATTTGCTGCAGGTATCCCGTAGAAGTATTCGTGATGACCACCAAGAGAGAAATCGATAGTTGTTTAGTAGTGGCATCTGACCTGTCAGCCATGAAGTCTCAGTACTTGGAAGACCACTCTCTTACTGAGGAATGGAAACCTCAAAGGAGGAATTCGTGAAACCTCGAGGACCGAAGGTGGGATCTTTACGAAGAATGTCATCGATAGATTAAGATACTGGAAGCCACACTTGTGATGAAGAATTCAATGCCCCAACGGAGTATGAAGATTATGTGTGAGGAGCTCGCTGAGGGGGCAAGCTTTTGAAGACCACGTCGCATTCCTTTTAAGGGTGGTAGCACCCTACCTCATCGGAGGATCGATGGACTGTCATGAAGACCCGAACCCTAACTTTTCTTTCTAGCCTTCTCGAATCTCGAGGACGAGATTCCTTTTAAGGGTGGTAGTGTGTAACATCTAAAATGTTAATAAAATTAAATAGATAATGATTGTTTGCTTGATGTGTTTGATTTTCTCTGGGATTTAAAAAAATTAGAATTTATTGAATATTAAAAAGAGAGGGAATAAAATGACTTTCCCTAATACTCATAATTAGTGTTTTGGAATTTATTATTTAAAACAAAATCAACAAAACAAAATGAGAGAAGGTAAAATGACTCCTTAAACATATTAAAAGTTTGGAAAATGTTTTAAATCATTATTGGAATTCTTTGAATATTCAAAACATTTTTCAACTCAAGGAAATTCATTTGAGAGGATATAAAGTGACGTATCCCCTTTTTAATAAAGTTGGAAAATATTTAGGATATTAATTTAAAGTTTTTAAAATTTATTTTGAGTATTATAAATAACTCCAAAATTATTTTAGGGATTTTATAATGCTAAGAGAGTTTTTATTTCATTGAAATATTTTATTAAATATTTTAAAAGAGTTGAAAAAGTATTCCAATGAGATATTTTTATTTTACCAAATTATTTATTGGTGTGACAATTTTTAAAATTTATATTTTTCTTATTTATAAATGGTTTGTCAATGCTTTTGACCAACTAAAATTATTTTAAATGATTTATTGGATTTTAGTTGATTTATGAAAAATATTTTATACTTAAATAAATTATTTAGATAATGTTTTTATTTTTATTTTCCTTTTTGGAAAATGTATTCATTAAATAATTTTCTTTATATTATTTGAAGAATTTAGAATTTTATTTCATATTTTTCGGAGTTACGGTTGATTTGATTTAATTGTTTGAAGTTTCGGATTTTGAGTAAAAGAAAAATCCGTAGCCCGGCCAGCACACAAATACGCCTCGCCCACGAGCGCAATTGGAGTCCAAGTCGGGCCCGGTTCGTTTTTTTTCTAGTTGTTTGTCTGTCTATAAATAGTTTTAGGAAAAAAATCCTTTTCCTCTTTTCTTTTCATCTAAAAAAAATAAAATCGGAACCCTAGCCGCCGAGACCCGCGGGCCGCGTCGCCGCTAGGCCCCGCACGCCGCCACCGTGGGCTGCTCGCCGGAATCCGGCCGCCGCCACCTTGCCGGTGCGCGCCACACCGCCGGCCGCTCTCCCCGCCACCGCGTCGCCTCCTCGCGCCGCCCACCGCCGCCGGCCGCCTTCCCCGGCCACGTCGCCGGAGCCCCGCGGCGCCCGGCCGTCCTCGCCGGAGCCGCGGGCCGCACGCCGGCGCCGCCGCGAGCCGCTACGTGCTCGGCCACGCCGGTCCGTCGCCCCTGTGTCGCGCGCCTCCACGGTCGGCCACCGCCTCCCCTCAGCCGCCCGCAGGTGCCGCACCACGTCGCCGGACTCCGCTGCCCTCGCCGGAACCGCCTCGCCGGAGCAACTCCGGCCAGATCCGCAGCCAAGGACCCGATCGCGTTTTGGGAAGAATTTTAATTGCGGATCAGTCCTTTTGGCAGAAAACCCCCCGTTCTCGCGCCCGCAATATCTTCTACACCGTAAGATGGATCGAGGTGAAACTTTTTCTTACGCGCTCGTGTTGTTCTGTACTTTAGCATGGTATAAATTTTTGCACACTTTGCACACTTTTGAATTTGAATTTATTTCAAATTCAAATTCAAATCCGGGAGGTCATATCTTTTATACCGTTGATCCAAATCGAGTGATTCTTTTTGCGTTGGATCACTCGTTCCATGTACTTTCTGTTCCTAGCATGTGTACACAAAAATTCAAATGTTTCTTGATCTGTTTAAATTCAAATTCAATTCAGATTTGAACCTGCTATGACCTGTGTTGTAGTATTCCGTTTCACGTGATTCTTTTTCCATATCGGATCACTTGAGACATGTTATCAGTAAGATTCACACACTTTTCATGTGGGCATGATATTCACCTTGAATTCATAAATGTCCATGATCATAATTCTTTACCGATAATCCTTTATCTGTTCTCTCGAGTTCACCTTCCACCGTTCACCTTCGAGCACATCGACACCTCTGCATTTCAAACCTTTTTGTTTTGTTGCTAAAACCTTTGTGATTGTTTTCTGGATCTTTTGTTTGTGTTGTTGGTGTGATTGCTTATTGAGTTCCTTCGTTGCGATAGATTCTCGGAGTGTGACGAATAGAGTTGACTGGAACGTGAGAGCGAAGATCTTCATCGAATGTATAAGGCAAGTGATACTTTGATCATACTCACACCCATATTTTCTATATGCATTATGTTAAGTATATCACCCTATTGCATGATAGGTAGTTTACTTTACTGTTGCTTCAAAACCAGTTAGGATAGCCATATGACTTGACTTGTATTAGTAGATCAACCTAGCCGTGTTGTTACTTTATTGCTATGCTTTGTAGACGTGGTTTGGGTTGTGAGAATTCATGGAGTGCATGTGAGCTATTTTAATAAACTATGTAGCAACTTTATAATAAATAGAAATCACTTCTGGACGGGCGGGTTGCATCCCGGTAGTTGTGCCTTGTCTAAGGGCAGTGCCGGGGTTAAATGCACCCAATGGTTGTTTTGGTGGTGAACCGGGTGCGACATGGTGTCTACCCTCTGACGCAGTGGGCGCCGTCCTGGCTCAAAAAGATCAGACATGCAATATTACTAGTAGCTTCCGTGTACAGCCACTAGCTATATGGGCTCTGGCTTAGCACGAGTACGTTGTGGGGAACCTGGCCCTGGTAGCTAGCTGATGTAGATGTGGGTTAGGTGTACCGGCTACCAAAGGGTGGAGGCAACCTCTTCAGAAAGTCTTTGTCTCAATCTTCGGGTTGAGTCCAGTGGGGAACGTGTACAACCTCTGCAGAGCGTATAAACTGATCATGATTAGCCGTGTCCACGGTTACGGACGAATTTTGAGCAACTAGTCAGTACTGTTGGTGAATGATCTTGACAGATGAACATTTAATAATAATTTTTGTGGGAAAGATTAGCATGGGTTGCTGTGTGTTTCAGGTAGAATTCAACTTAAAATTTTGACTAGTTTAGTTCAGGAGAAAATTGGCTTTCTGCAAAACAAAACCATAAGCCTTTCCTTTGACTTATCCTTGCATGTAACGATAGGTCTGTTATATACTTTTTCGTGTGACTTGCCGTACAAATCAGATGTACTGACCCGTTGTCGGGCTGTAACCTTCGGTGTTGCAGGACTATATACGACGAGTAAGTGGTACGATGTAGGGTTACGATGTCTATACTCAACTATGTCGGTGGAGTTGATGGACGCCACGAAGCTCTTCATTGTTTTTCCGTTGTATTCTATTTGTAAGCTAGCCTTGAGCTATGCAGGTATGCTTTATTTTAATACTGGATCTTCGATGTAATATATATGACATGTGGTTTATTCTTGATATTACATCATGTACTGTGTGTGCTAGCTATTGATCCAGGGACTAGCACATAATGCACAGAGACTCCGGTTTGTGAGGAACCGGGACGTTACAGTAAGTCTTGTTTGGTACGACTTTGTGCTCACGTTTTCTTATTTATGTTTTTAGATGAACACACTGACCCCGAAGGTGGCTTCTTCCTGGAGCTCGACGACTGATCAAGCTCGTGTAGTCCCAGACAGAGGTCTGGTCCCTCGTGGAAGGGCTTGTTTATAAATAAGGCTTCTTTAAGCCATTTGTTAAACTTGTCTGTACTCAGACCTAAGTTGCTTCCGCTTGAATGATGTAATGTTGGATCACAGTCTTGTGATCTCTGTGTGTACTCTATATATAAGTCAATAAAGTTGTAAACTTTGTAGAGTTCATGAAATGTGTACCTGATGTTTACACTGGACATGTATGCTGCGTTTATGGTTATAAAATTCATGTCAGTGTGGGGTTCGATAGCTTATTTGTGTTCTTGTCGGCGGTCTTTCATACACCAAGTGGCCCTTAGATGTGCGCAGCTTGGGGCATCGCGATGCGATTTCTCGTGACTCTGTCACGTGGCACACTTTGTTGTATGATTGAGCCCACCCGAGACTCCGACTAAGTGATCGGGCTGGAGCCTGTTTATGTAAGTGTTATAATTCAATCGATAATATGGTTGACGCGGCTTGTCTATGAGTATGGGATTTCACCACCCATAATCATTTAGACTTGTGAGCGGACGATGAGGACCCATCTCAGTTGATCATTCGGCTTGGATGGGATGCCCCTCACATTCGATCTTTCCGAGGGTGTTCTGTGCTTGGCCTTGTCTGCTTATACAAGTGGGTACGTGACGAGGGGGTGACCCCACGACTCCTACAGATGAGCCTACCTGGTGTCCATGAAGACGGAAGGCCCATGAAGATATGGCCTCGGCCCGATAGTTGGCACCGACGTAGGAGTCCGCGTCTCACAAGGAAGGTGCGAGGACCTGCCATACGGAGCAAGCTAGGGTTAGGAAAGCTTACCTGTAAACGTAGATGAACTCCCCGAGACCTAGCCCGGTATATAAGGGCTAGGAGGGGCGACGCCAAAGACATCTAATATCACCTGTAACTCTAGCCTTGAGCGCTCCAGCCTTGGCCTCCACTGTAATCGCATCTCCCCCATCAATAATATCGAGCAGGAGCGAGCCTTCCTGTTTGCCGACGAGCTATCGTCCAACCTGTGCATCTCATGACTAACCCAGGGTCCCTGACCATGGGATTTGCCGGGGTTGATCCCCGTCAATTGGCGCCGTCTGTGGGAACTACGCAGGTTGGGATCGCGATCTCGGCGGTCCCGTCTTCAGCAAGCTACAACTCAAGGGCAAGAACCAGATCTAGCCCACTCGAAGGATTCAAGATCACGGCAGACATCTCCGCCACCCCATCAAGACCACTCGAGCTACAGTTGTGCCAGGACCGATACTACGGTAACGGCCAAGTGCAGCGCCAGCGCCGAAGGAGTCGACGACCCAAAAGAACGGCGAGGGGCCTCTACGAAGGAATTCCACTCGACGAACTGCGACGCGCAGCGGAGGACTCGCAAATCTTTCGACAACCCACCACCGCCCGGGCACCCTCCGCACATCAAGACGATGACTACGAGATCGAATCCATCGATTAGCAGAACCACCGCCAAGGAAGAAGGAATCGACGACCCAAAAGGCGTGCATGGGAGGACTACGGCGAAGCCCCAATAAACGAGCCACATCACGCAGCCGCGCAACCGACGACCACTCGACGACATGCCGTCGCGCGAGCATCTGCTGCCAACCAAGACAGCGACTCCGAGACACCTGTAGGCGAGTACTACGACCCAGATAGAAGGCCGGATGAATTCTCCAACCTCATCAAGAACCAAGACATGAGTCGAGGAATCAAAACCGACCCTCGCTTCCACGAACACCCGGAGGATCACGAAAAGATCTTCAGAATCTCAAGAAGGAAGAGGCACGCCGGATCTAGCAAACTCACGGCTAGAGAGCAGCTAGCAGGACACTGCACGATCCACAGCTTCGAGGATGACTGGGGACGCGTCAGGTCAGGTCACACTTTGAGAGACTGCCGCCTGTTCAACGAGCTAGCCGACGACCTCAAGAAGGAGAAGCAGAAAGAAGACAGACGCAACCGGCGACCCGAGCAACCGCCGACCTCAAGCCCGGAAGGACGTCACAGCCCGCTGCAAAAATAGGTGCTCATGATCCAAGAAGGAAGGGTACCGCAAGCACAACGCGACGCCCACACCCTGCAGGCTAGAGAAGCTGAGATCATAAACATAGTCGAAGCCTACCAGCTGCATGACACGGAGACCAGCATCACGTTCTCACAGGACGACCACCCACCCGCAGTCCCAAGACCGGGGCATGCGCCCCTAGTACTCAATGCACAAATCGGAGGATACGACATGGATAGGGTCTTCATGGATGGAGGCAGCAGCATGAACATCATCTTCGCCAGCACCCTGCAAAAGATGCTGATCCCACGATCAGTATGGAGAAAATAAAGCACCGAGTTACACGGGGTAGTCCCAGGAGAAGCAGCCACATCCCTCGGAGCCATCGAACTCGAAGTTGTCTTCGGCAACCGATGCAACTTAGCAAAGCACGTCCTCGAGTTCGAGGTACTCGACTGGCAATCGCAGTATCACGCCATATTGGGACCTCCAGCATTTGCGCAGTTCATGGCGGTCCCACACTACGCCTACCTCAAGCTCAAGATGCCAGGATCATCAGGAGTCCTCACGATCAGCGGAAGCTTCATCAAATCAGATCAATGTGATCGTGACTTCCACAGAATCTCCGACACATTCGGAGCCGAACAAGAACTCAGAGAAATAGCCATGGTGACGGACAAGAGTACCTTCCCATTGGTGAACCGAAGCGAATCCAGGGAATACGGACTCGACTTCAGCATCGACAGCGACACAGTCACTCACCAAGTGCACCCGACGGACCCGGACAAAACAGTCTGCGTGTACGCCCACCTACCAGAGGAGCAGGCAACGGCTCTCGTCGCTTTCCTTCGAGACGAGTGGGAAATATTCGCCTGGTGCCCAGCCGATATGCCTGGGGTACCGCATGAATTCGCGGAACACGCCCTACGCATCAAACAAAACACGAAGCCGGTGAAGCAAGCGCTGAGACGATTCTCAGAGCCCAAGCGCACAGCAATCGGAGAGGAAGTCAACCGGTTACTCGACGCTCAGTTCATCCGAGAAACAAAGAAATCCACCTGGATAGCCAACCCAGTGCTGGTGCCCAAGAAAGGTACGACCGTACTACGGACCAGTCAACAAGCATTGCCCGAAGGATCACTTCCCCCTTCCTAGAATCGATCAGATAATCGACTCAACAGCAGGGTGCGATCTACTTTCCTTTCTCGACGCTTACTCAGGATACAACCAGATCAGGATGAAGGAAGAAGACGAAGAGCACACATCGTTCATCACCCCCTATGGCGTATTCTGCTACAAGACCATGCCCTTCGGGCTCCAAAACGTAGGCGCCACTTACCAACGAATGATGCAGGCCTGCCTGAAGGAGAAAATCGGAAGAAATGTGCAAGTCTACGTGGACGACATCGTCATCAAGACCTATAAAGCAGCCACACTACTCGACGACCTGCGCGAAACCTTCGCGGCGCTCAAAAAATACAGAATCAAACTCAACCCAAAGAAGTGCGCATTCGGCGTACCGGCGGGAAAGCTGCTTGGCTATATGGTCTCTGCCCGAGGAATCGAGGCAAACCCTGAGAAATTCCAAGCCATCACCCGCATGCAAGAACCAACCGACGTCAAAAGAGTACAGCAGCTCACTGGAAAACTCGCAGCCCTAAGCCGCTTCATCAGCAGGCTGGGAGAACGCACGCTGCCTTTCTATCAGCTGCTCAGGAAAGGAGAGAAATTCGAGTGGACGGAGGAAGCCCGCCAAGCATTTGCGGACCTGAAAAAGACACTCTCGACTAAACCAATCCTGGCGGTACCCAAGGAACGAGAGAAGCTATACCTCTACGTGGCAGTACGTAGCAGTGTAGTAAGCACAACGCTCGTTGTCGAACGCGCAGAAGAAGGCAAGGTCCAGAGAATCCATAGACCAATCTACTACCTCAGCATGCTCCTGACCAAATCCTAGCAGCGGTACCCGCACTATCAGAATCTACTACTGGCCATCGTCATGACCTCAAGAAAGGTGTCCCAATACTTCGACGAGCACCCTATCACAATCGTGAGCAGCGCACCACTCGCTGACATACTCAACAACCCTGGAGCAACCGGGCGAGTCGCCGAGTGGAACATTGAGCTCAGCCCACGGGACCTGCAGTTCAAGCACCCAACAGCCATCAAAGCCCAAGTACTCCCAGATTTTCTGGTCGAGTGGACGGAGGTTCAGACACCGGGCCCCCCAGACCTATCAAGCTCATGGTCAATGTTCTTCGATGGGTCCAAGAGACAACAAGGAGCTGGGGAAGGAGTTGTGCTCATCTCCCCTAAAGGAACAAAGCTGAAATATGTCCTCCAGATCAACTTCAGTCACGCCTCCAACAACGAAGCAGAATACGAGGCACTCCTCCATGGCATGCGCATGGCCAAAACATGCGGAGCCACTCGCCTCATAATTTACGGGGACTCCAATCTCGTCGTCCAACAGACGATGAGAAACTGCAACGCAATAGCCGACAACATGGCGGCCTACCAAAAGCTCTACAACGAACTCGAAGGAAGTTTTGACGGTTGGGAGCTCAACTACATCACCAGGGACAACAACACAGAAGCTGACGAGGTCGCGAACATCGGTTCAACCCGGGGGCCTGTACCACCCGGCGTTTTTCTCGAAAGCATCAGCCGGAGATCCATCAAGGTACAGGCAGCAACACCTGAAGCATTCGTGGACAGCTGATGCCCCACAAACGTCAGGGATCGAGGTAGTCTTCGCGGGTAGGTTAACCCAATTTATTGATTCGACACAAGGGGATCCAAAGAGTATTTATAAGCTTTGACAGTTGAGTTGTCAATTCAACCGCACCTGAAATATACTTTCTTGCAACAATAGATAAGTGGTAATGGTAATATGATAGTGATGGTAGCAACAGTAAAAGTAGATAGAAAAAGTGATAACTAGTAACCAGCAGGATTGAAAACACTGTAGGCTCTGGAGATGGATGGTTGGGCGCTGCATGGATGAGAGTAATCATATAATATATTCTAACACGGGGCAAGGCACACAGAAAAGCAATGATCATCTAGGCGAATATCAAACAATAGGCATGTATCCCGTAGGTAGTTGTGCGTGCTTGCAATAAGAACTTGCACAACATCTTTTGTCCTACCATCCCGCTACGAACGGGGCCAAAAGGAACTTATGGAGATTAAGGTGCTCCTGTCAAAGGGCACCGGAACAAAGCAATAAACTCAATGGATACATGGAATCCACAAATTATGGACCATCCCCTTTGGTGTCCCAAGCTGTCACCTTTGGGATCGCCGGTTCTGGATGATAATAAGTGCATACAACTCATAGATAGGATCTAGAACACAAATATATTCATGAAAATACATAGGGTTCAGATATGAAAACATGGCACTCGGGCCCAAAGTTACAAGCATTAAGAACAACAAGTTGTAGCAAAGAAGATAAACACCAATCTAGATGATAGGCAACATGGCCCCAACAATCTGACGAACTATTACATGATTAAACTCATCCAATCCCTACCATCCCCTTTGCCTACAGCAGGGAATTACTCACACATGTGAAGAGAAGTCATGGAGGATGGATGGAGTGGCGATGGTGATGACGATGGCGACGATCTCCCCTCTCCGGAGGCCAAATCAGCCTCCAGATTAGCCCTCCCGAAGAAGAACAGAGGGTGGCGGCGGCTCCGCGACGGAAACTGGGAAAACGACTTCTGTTCTGGGGTTTCCTCGTCACGGGGATAAATAGGAGCATCGGTAGGGCACCAGAGGAGGGGGAGCTGCCCAGGCGGCCTGTGGGCGCGGCCCCACCCCTGGCCGCGCCAGGGGGTGCCTAGGGCCCCCACAGCTCCCCTCTGGTCCCACTTCTGGCTCCTGGATCCATCGGGTGCGTGGATTTTCAGGTAATTTTCTGGGAATTTTCTGGGACGTCTAAAAATCCATTTTCCTGCGCACATACAGGCAGCTCTGCTGAAAACAGCGTTAGTCTGGGTTAGTTTCGTTCAAATCATGCAAGAATGAGGGCAAAACAATAGCAAAAGTGTTTGGAAAAGTAGATACGTTTGAGACGTATCAACTCCCCCAAGCTTAGCATATTGCTTGTCCTCAAGCAATTCAGTTCAACGAACTGGACGCGACAAAGAAAACTTTGACAAACTCTTTTGCTTCATTAGGTGTAGATAAGCATGTACTACGAAAATAGTTCATCAAGTACTGAAAGAATGCTATAAGGACAATGCACAAAGCAATTCTTCTTTCATGTAATCAGTCACAAACATCTAAAAGTAAATAATAAGCTGCTGAAAATCAAGACAGGATCACAATGCACATAGCTTGAACATACTTGAGTGGCATTTCGCTAGCCTCCATGAGTGAAGCAAAACATAAATGCAGAAACTCCTCCGGAGTTTTAAAGGTGACTAGAACTCAGTATTTCAGACTAGCAATAACACAAGCATGCAGAAGACAATGTAATACTTTGGGACAATGCATGTTACACTAAGAATGACAATTATGCTCTCATAGTTGGTGCTATGAAGAAAGAAGGGGAGACTCTCGAACCGTGGATTTTGATGGCAAGGTTGAAAACCCGTGAAAGGAAGCAAAGACTAAACACGTGCCAGAGCTCTTGGTTTTGAAAACAGAGATAAAACATTTTTGAGAAGTGCAACTTTCCAGTCAACGGTGAACGGCAAAGGTCTCTCAATATCTCCCATGCCAACCATATATAATGCCTTTTGCTTACACATAATCCCTTATCCATAAATCCTTCGATGGTCTACGGAACCTTTTATTTTGCCTCAAGGATGGAAGGAGGGTATCGTTCCACCTATCATAAGTAGAATTTGGTCCATTTCACTCCATCATCAAGTATGGGGGAGGTGTAACTCATATATATATATTTTTCTTTTTCTGTTTTGACTAGTTAAAACTTCCCTCAAGATATTTTTGGCATGAAAGATACTGATTTCCCCTCACCGCACCATGAGCTTGTACGGTTACAAAAGGGAAAATTTTGAATAATTTTCGAGATGGCACAAGAAAGTCTAAGTTAGGAGTGGCCGGTAAATACCACATATAGGTAGGTATGGTGGACTCAGTTGGAGCAACTGGGTTTGAAAAGGAGTTTGGAAGCACAAGCAGAATTCCGCTTGGTGCGAGCGAAGGCTAGCAAAAGACTGGGAAGCGACCAACTAGAGAGCAATAACTGTCATAATCATGCAGAGCAACAAAGCAACATTGAATCGGGCATGAAAGTGATATAACTATTCTGAACCAAAAAGATCATCAAGGCATAATAGACTTTTTAGTCATAAACATGTGTGAACATGTGCCAAGTCAATCCAAAAATTCTCCGAAGGGAAATACCACTTCAGTAAGCCAAACCATGAACAATGCAATGCATGTAAATCATTTCAACAACACATTATGTACTCTAGCTATTTGAGACTAGCCACCAGGAAAGCATGAACACTGGGAAAGCATTGTAAACATAGCACTATGTCGCTACAAGCTGGTCTCTAGATCATAAGTACAGGCATATGTACAAAACTAGAAACAAGAAGAGTTCATACCGGTTTTCCTTGTTGCTTCCCTTCCGTCGATCTTCGTCATTACTGCATGGTCACTTGCACGATCGGACATAGGAAATATAATCAAATGGCATCACGGACTCAAGCTGATCTCTGAAAACAAAGCAAACTAAAGAGAGAAAGGAAATATTTTTTGTGTTTTTCAAAGGTAAAAAGAAAACAAAAGAAAAGAGAAAATCTTTTTGTTGTTTTTTGGAAAAGTAAGAAGGAAAGAAAAACGGGCAAAAGCTTCGAAAAGATCAAAGCGAACAAAAATAAAACGGATAATACAATGGAAAAGTGAGAAGGGCACGTACTCCCCCAAGCTTAGGCTTTTGGCCTAAGTTGGTAGCAGCTAATGTCCCCAGGAGCCTCCTGCTCCAGGGTAGTATGGGTGAGTCAAAGGGTCGTATGAGGCTTCCGGTGCGTACACCGAAGTCCTCGGATCCTCCCATGAAGAAGGATCTGTGCTCCAAGCAGAGGAAGACCCTTCACCAAACTGGGTGAGAGTCTCCCCCTGGAAAGGTGGGAACTCACCATGATCCTCCTCGTCAGGCACAACCCCCTCCATGGGGTCATGAAACTGGTGCTGGACCACGAACTCATCGAACTGGATAACATCAAAGGACCATCCGTTCCTGCTAGAAAAATCAAACAAAAGAGGTGCAGGTAGACGGATCTTGCGTTCCTTTGTGGCTCTGAAACGCAAGATATAATCAAGGTTACCAAACTCGGAAGTCATGGTAACAAACTTATGCATTTTCATAGCAGCAAGATCAAAACTTAAATAAGTAAAAGGCTTATCATCAGGGTGTGGGTGCCATTAAGAGACTCTAGGATAAGTGTGGTGTAAACGCCACCAAATAAATATCCCTTGTTACCGTTCATAGCAAGGCGTCGAGCAATTAAGGCACCCACATTATAATCAAACCTCCCAGAAAGGGTGGTTGCCAGGATAGCAATATCCGGCGCAGATATGTTGCTTGTGTTGTCACGAGATAGCACCCCTCTAGTAATAAAATACACAAAATACCTGAAGTGTGGGAATAAGATGCTGGAGATCTTTGACCGATGAATATCCCTTGTGTCCATGCTACAGAGAGAGTTGAAGACAGTTCTCAGCCCCGAGGGCTGAGTGCTCATCTTCGCCATTTGTCCCACGTTCGGCACACCTATTATTTCACAAAACCTTTCCAAAGACATGGTCAAAAGATCATTATAAATTTTAAACTCAACAGAACCAGCATCAAGGTTATATCTAAAACTATTGATAAAACAGGAGGTGAGTTTTTGATACTGGGAAACACGGCACGTGGCGAGCCGCGTCAGTCCTGCATTAGCACAAAGATTATAGAACTCCTTAATTCCTGCAGCTTCAAGGAATACATCACACGGGAAAGTCATTGCACGTCCTTGATTTGTTTCCTCCAACAACTCCAAGGGCACATGATCTTCGTTGTAGCTCACCCTAGCAGTCGAGGGTGAAGCTGCAGCTCTTGTAACTCGATCGGAACGCTCGGGCCTCTTCTTCCCAAGCCATCCCTTTGCTCTTCCTAGCAAACTCATTTCTGAAATTTTTGACAAATTACAAAAACAAGGATTTAAACAAAGTGAGTTAAGGAAAACTACTCAACTCACTTACCTAAGGCATAAACTTGCATCAAAACTTGGAAAATAAATTTATACACATGCATGCAAGCTCAAATGAACAGCACCAAGAGCTACTAAATACTCACAAATGAAGCCACCAATCAAAAATCTAATTGGAGGGGTGAAGGAGTTACATACCAGGGAGTATTTGCTTAAAATTTCAGCTCGAATGGTGGGTTGTAGAGAGAGATCGAAAATCGCCTCCAAGAACAGCAAGAACGCAAGAACAAAGTGCAGAACTCGTGTTTTTGGAGAGAGAGGAAGGAGGAGGAAGAAGACATACCTGGAAGTGGGGGATGTGGGCCCCAGGCGCCCTGTGGGCGCGGCCAGGGGGCAGGCCGCGCCGTCTGGCCGCCTGGGCCACTGGTGGCCCCCTTGGTCAGCCCCAGGTGCCTCTGGGTCACTCCCGGCATGGAAATTTTTATTTAAATTTTTCTGGAATTTTTCTGAAAACTTCACTGTTGAAATTTCTCGGAGTTCAAAAAGCTGCAAAACTTTCTGAAAACTTAAAGCGGTGATTAGTATTGTGAAGTTTCAAAAACATGAAAACTTGGTACAACAAAGAGAATGAAAGCTAAAGCAAATGAAAACATAACAAGCTTAACTTTTTACCTATATAAAACAAGCTCACTAGTAAGGTTGATCAAGTCTTACCAACAAACCGGCGATATACAGAACAAGAAGTCTCACCTCTTATGAAGTGAACATTGCACCTTTACTTTGATGGACATTGTCCCCACCATAATGGTTTTGTATTTGTGGTGCACATGTAGTGGACAGTCCCATTCTCCAATCTTCACGGTCTCGATATTCTCTATAGAGTTAAGGCCATGCCTCTTGTCGATCTTCTTTGGAAAATACACCGTGTGTTCTTTATCATCAACGTTGAAAGTGACCTTCCCTTTATTGCAATCAATGATAGCACCTGCGGTGTTAAGAAAAGGTCTACCAAGAATAATGGACATGCTCCCATCCTCGGGCATGTCAAGCACAACAAAATCTGTAAGGAATAAACAATTAGCAACTTCAACGGGTACATCCTCACAAATACCTATTGGGACGGCTGTTGATTTGTCAGCCATCTGAAGGGAGATATCTGTAGGGATTAGTTTCTCTAAACAAAGCCTTTTATAAAGAGAGAAAGGCATAACACTCACTCCTGCCCCAAGATCACATAAAGCAGTTCTGACGTAATTATTCTTTATGGAGCAAGGAATGGTGGGTATACCTGGATCACCGAGCTTCTTAGGAATCTTTCCACTGAAAGAGTAGTTAGCAAGCATAGTAGATATTGCCTCATTAGGAACTTTTCTTTTATTAGTAACAATATATTTCATATATTTGGAATAAGGAGGTAACTTAATAGCATCAGTCAAAGGAATTTGAAGAAAAAGAGGCTTCATCCATTCACAAAATTTATTATAATGCTCTTCTTCTTTGGATTTGAGGGACTTACCTGGAAAGGGCATGGGCTTCTGTATCCATGGTTCTCTTTCCTTCCCATGTCTCATTGCGATGAAGTCTTCTTTAGAATACCTCTTGCGTTTATCGGGTGCTTCTTCTTCTCTTACCTCAGGTGGATCACCCTTCTCAGCGTCTTTTTCTTCAAGCTCGGCATCGTCTTCTGTTTCAGCATCGGAGGTAGATATGTTGTTAGGATCAACAGCTGGATTTTCACTTGTAATAGGATCATTGAGATTGTCAGCCTCCTTGTGTTTCTTCTTCTTTTTCTTCTTGGGAGAGCTAACAATCTCATCTTCTTCTTTCACTTGAGAATCTTGCTCGATCCTCTTTGGATGCCCCTCGGGATAGAGTGGGTCCTGGGTGTGTGTTCCACCCCTCGTTTTAATTCCATAAGCTTGTATGTCCTGTCTGGCATTATTAGCAAGCAAATCTTTTTGCACATTAGAAATTTGTTCAAGCTGATTTTGAACCATATGAAAATTCTTAACAAGACATTTAACATCATTAACTGTTCTCTCTAGAACATCACATAAACTTTTGATAGCAAGAGAATTATCATGCAACTGACTTTGTAGCTTCCTATTGAAATGATCTTGCTTAACAATAAAATTATCAAGCTCATCTAAACATTAGTCGGGAGGCTTACCTTTAGGGATGTCACTTTCAGTAAAGTCTAATAGAGAGTGTACCTCTACTAAGGGAGGGTGAGCAGTAGACTCACACAACTTCTCAATAGGCGGTAAATTCTTCACGTCTTCGGCTCTAATACCTTTCTCCTTTATAGACTTATTTTCTTCTTGCATGTCTTCGGGGTTCAGAAAAAGTATGCCCCTCTTTTTCGGTGGTAGAAGTGGTTCAGGAACGGACCAGTCTTCATAGTTCTTGGCAATTTTGCACATTAATTCTTCTGCATCGTCCGGTGTTCTTTCCCTGAAAAAACAACTAGCACAACTATCCAGATAGGTCTGGACTCATCGGTTAAACCAGCATATAATATATCAAGCAGTTCATTCTTGGGGATTCCATGTCCCGGCATAACTTTAAGTAAATCACAAAACCTCCCCCAAGCTTTAGGGAGTTGCTCATCCTGCAATTGTTTAAAGTTATAGATTCTTTGCAAAGCAGCATGTTGCAGATGAGCTGGGAAATATTTATCAACAAAGAATTGGACTAAGTCCTGAGGACTCTTAATGGAACCATAGGGTAGTGCATCATACCATGATTTAGCGTCTTCCTTCAAAGAAAAAGGAAACAACTTGGTCACATAGAAGTTTCGTATCTTCTCATCAGTAGTGAATAGATTGCTTAACTCAGCGAGTTTGGTCACATGTGCTATAGCATCATCATTTTCTCTGCCATAAAAGGGGTCAGCCTCGACTGTAGATATACGTGAAAGATCAACAGAGAAATCATAATCAGGATCAGTGATACATATAGGAGATGTGGCAAATTGAGGATCAGGAGTAACTTTGTTCTTCATGGCGTGCCTTTTTAGCAACTCTTTAACAGCACCAAGGTCAGAGTCGGCACACTCTCTGAGTTCCTTGCAAAAATCATCATCAAGAGTAACATAATCATCATCAAGGATTCTCTCCTTGAGTTCATCCAAGAACGGATAACCAAAGGTTTGGCAGGTAGGAATATAGGTAGCAGGGGTCTCGGTCTTGGATTTTGCTGCAGCCTTAGCAGTCTGAGTTTCAATATGGTGACCAAGAAAAGTAGCATCATTAAGAGTAGTGAAAGCATCATCAAAAGTATCGGATATAGTAACAGACTCAATAGAAGCATCATGTAGTGGTGGTGTAAACTTACTCATAACAGAAGGTGAATCAAGTGTAGCACTAGTGTTCAGAACGGTACCTTTTCTTGTACGGGATGGTAAGATCGGAACCTTGGGGTGTCCTTTCTTACCCATAGCGGATGATATGCAGCAGGCAAGATACTTCAAGTAGACTTGTAAATATTGCTATGCTCCCCGGCAACGGCGCCAGAAAACGCTGCTTGATGCCCCACAAACGTAAGGGATCGAGGTAGTCTTCGCGGGTAGGTTAACCCAATTTATTGATTCGACACAAGGGGAGCCAAAGAGTATTTATAAGCTTTGACAGTTGAGTTGTCAATTCAACCGCACCTGAAATATACTTGCTTGCAACAATAGATAAGTGGTAATGGTAATATGATAGTGATGATAGCAACAGTAAAAGTAGATAGCAAAAGTGATAACTAGTAACCAGCAGGATTGAAAACACTGTAGGCTCTGGAGATGGATGGTTGGGCGCTGCATGGACGAGAGTAATCATATAATAGATTCTAACATGGGGCAAGGCACACAGAAAAGCAATGATCATCTAGGCGAATATCAAACAATAGGCATGTATCCCGTAGGTAGTTGTGCGTGCTTGCAATAAGAACTTGCACAACATATTTTGTCCTACCACCCCGCTACGAACGAGGCCAAAAGGAACTTATGGAGATTAAGGTGCTCCTGTCAAAGAGCACCGGAACAAAGCAATAAACTCAATGGATACATGGAATCCACAAATTATGGACCATCCCCTTTGGTGTCCCAAGCTGTCACCTTTGGGATCGCCGGTTCTGGACCATAATAGGTACATATAACTCATAGATAGGATCTAGAACACAAATATATTCATGAAAATACATAGGGTTCAGATATGAAAACATGGCACTCGGGCCCAAAGTGACAAGCATTAAGAACAACAAGTTGTAGCAAAGAAGATAAACACCAATCTAGATGATAGGCAACATGCCCCCAACAATCTGACGAACTATTACATGATTAAACTCATCCAATCCCTACCATCCCCTTTGCCTACAGCAGGGAATTACTCACACATGTGAAGAGGAGTCATGGAGGATGGATGGAGTGGCGATGGTGATGATGATGACGACGATCTCCCCTCTCCGGAGGCCAAATCAGCCTCCAGATTAGCCCTCCCGAAGAAGAACAGAGGGTGGCGGCGGCTCCGCGACGGAAACTGGGAAAACGACTTCTGTTCTGGGGTTTCCTCGTCACGGGGATAAATAGGAGCATCGGTAGGGCACCAAAGGAGGGGGGAGCAGCCCAGGCGGCCTGTGGGCGCGGCCCCACCCCTGGCCGCGCCAGGGGGGCGCCTGGGGCCCCCAGAGCTCCCCTCTGGTCCCACTTCTAGCTCCTGGCTCCATCGGGTGCGTGTATTTTCAGGTAATTTTCTGGGAATTTTCTGGGACGTCTAAAAATCCATTTTCCTGCGCACAAATAAACCATACAGGCAGCTCTGCTGAAAACTGCGTTAGTCTGGGTTAGTTTCGTTCAAATCATGCAAGAATGAGGGAAAAACAATAGCAAAAGTGTTTGGAAAAGTAGATACGTTTGAGACGTATCAACGGCTGATGACCCATGACGTAATGGGATCTATTGCAGTTTTTTCGATAAGTAAGAGTGTCGAACCCAACGAGGAGCAGAAGGTAGTAGCAAGTGACTTTGGTAAGGAGATAACTGCAAGCACTGAAAGATAACTTTTTTGGGGTTTTCTTGGTATAAGCAACAGGATAGTAAAAACGAGCAAAGTAAAAGGTACCGGATAGTAAAGAGTGGCCCAATCCTTTCTGAGCAAAGGAGAGGCCTAGCAACTAAACTTATAAAAGCTAAAGTGTTCTTGAGGACACACGGGAGAGGTAGTCATGTGCTTTCGCCATATTCCGTATCGGTACTATGTGTTGTGTTGATAAGTGTTGAGTGGGTGGATCTATGCTAGTACACTTTCTAGACTAAGATAAGTGTACTCTTATGATTAAACACCTTGCAAGCATCCGCAAATACAAGATAGTAATTAAGGCAAAAGCCTAACCATAGCAATACGATCGGTGATCCATTGTTCCCTTGTGCAAAAGCGTGCAAACTGGGGTTTAGGTTTCTGTCACTCCGGCAACCCACCGTAAGCATTCTTTATACACAATGCATTACCCTAGGTCCTTGATAAGGCGAAGTGTTGAGTGTTCGACTCACATAACACCACTAGGAAAATAACAACGCAACGTAAATATCAACCAACACATATTACTTCAACATCATATGACTACTAACAACTAGACTTCTCCCAGGGGGGAGCCGGGAGTGGCCCCGGGGGTCCAGGCGCCCTCCCGGCGCGGCCAGAGGTGGGGCCGCGCCAGGTGGCCGCTTGGGCACCCTGTGGACCCCTCTGGTTGCTCTTTTGCGTGTCTTCGTGATCCTTCTGGAAAACTGCCTCCGTCGATTTTCAGGTAATTTGGAGGTGTTCTCCTTCAGCAACTCAGCGTCCACTTTTTACCGCTGAATCCTGCGTCTGCTGCTTCGGCACCGAAAAGTTGCAAACTGTGTAAAATAAGCCAAAACAACATAATAATAGCCTCATATCATGAAATATATCAATGAATAAGAAAGAATTACTATATAAAATAGTGATGCATTTTGGACGTATCAACTCCCCCAAGCTTAGACCTCGCTTATCCCCAAGCGAATACTGAGCTCGGTAAACCTGTCCACAAGTTTAGAGAGTGAAGTGTCGATAAATAAAATACGGACAAGAAGCATCAAGGTTCCTTCATCAAACTCAAGCATCCTCAACAGCAACCTCAACTCATAAGGCCCTTATGAGAAATTAATAATAATTATAATCAAAAGTAGGGCTGAGGAAACTCATCAAATTATGGAAAACATAACCTTGGTCAAAGGACAACTAAAAACAATTTGAAGCTTTTGAAAGAACATGTTAATAGTCATGAAGTGAAAATGCTAACACAAAGGAAGATGCTCGCTAGGCAAACGCTTTCGCAAACAACATACTTATCAAAAGATAATGTCAACAAAGATATGGCATGGCAAAACTTAATGCAGCTTCATAAGGATGAATCCTCATCAACATCAAATGTCTGTTCTCTTAGGGAAAAGAAGGAAGTGGGAAAACTAACTCAACATAAAGGTGGAAGAAAGCCTTGTTTAAGGGCAAGCAGGGAAAACTCATGTGTCATCCTTAAATCAAACAGAATAAAAATAGATTTTGGGGTGGTGCATAGTTTGTCAACGAATGCTAATAGATAGCTCAATTACTTCTCAAGATGGACAAGTTTCGAGGAACGGCTCCCAAGTGGGGATGATCACATCCCCTTAATCTCCTGTGTTTATCACTACCAAAGTTTCTGATTTCTCATAGACCAAGCGTGAAGGAGGGTTTGTTTGTTGTAATATCTTTCGATCTGGGCGCACCCATGCCAGTTCCTCCTCGTATTAAGGGTTTGCAGATTAGACATGCAATCCCGGGGTAAAACTTGTCCAACTTAAGAAGATCATGAATTACCTACTACTTCCTCATGAGCTAAACAAGAGGCACAAAACAGAAGATTTTGAACATTTAAGGATGACACATAAATTCTATACTTATAGGAGTGGTAGGGGAATACCACGAATAGGAAGGTATGGTGGACTCATATGGAAGGTAAAGGTTTCAAGGTAGGGATGCACAAGCAGAAATCTACTTGGCAAAGAGTTTGGCTAGCAAAGGCTTTGAGAGAACAGACAATTGATGCTAATTTAGATGCAAAACATATAAGGCATAAACATTAAGGTAAGCATAACATATCAAGTTGTCTTCCTTGTCAACATAACACTTCAAGCATAATAACATAAAGGTTTTGGCTATGTCGCTACTTGAGAAAACATGCATGTTGTCAAGACCAAAGTTATGTTTGCCAAAATTAAATAAAGTTTTCAAAGCCATACCTGATATAAAGTCAATACTCCCCATAAGAATCGTCATATGATGCCGATTGCGTGAAGAGAATACCAAGTGCAGTGAAGGAACCAATAGACTTCTCATTAATATTCCATTATAGACGACTCCACACTTACGGATACAATCTCTCCACAGACGGAGTGATAGACCTCAATGCAAACACCTATTTCATATAATAAACTCCCTAGACATGATACAAATCTACTTGACTCTAAAAGACTAAGATAAAGATAAAGATACCGGGCACTCCCCCAAGCTTGGAACAAGCTGAGGGGATGCCATTACCCGAGGAGATTTACTCCTCATTCTTGTTCTTCTCAATCAGGTACTCCTTGGCGAAGCGCTTCCATGGTAGCTCCTCTCCAGTCTCGAAGGATAGTCCCGTCTCCAGGATCCTGCACTCAGCACCTAAACCCATGCGCAGAAACTTTAGTTCATACTCACAGTTCTGGTTGTGCAGATCATAGATTTGTGCTTGGAGCTGGTAAACTTTTTCTTCTAGGGCGGACAAAATTGACCAAATCTCCGTCATCTCTTTCCTATGGGAAGCCTCGATCTCGTTCCTGATGTCGAAGTTGGCTTCAACACCACGCTCCACCATCTTCTTGAACTTGAAGACCTCATGTTCCATCTCCTTCAGCCGCTCCTCGGTGCTCCCCTCCATGACTGGTCCCTTCAGATCTTCCTTGTGGAGAACACCGTCCTCCACACGAAGGACCCGGGGGTGCTTGTTCACCTCAGCGAGGTAAGGGTTGATGACGTTGACGATGAACTTGTCCTTGGGGGAACTTGGGGAAGCCATGGAACCTAGTTTTAGCTAAAAGATTTCCTGGCAGAAACAGATCGAAGAGAAAACACACGAAATCGCGAGATATGTTGCTGGAATGATCCGGGTGAATATATAACAAAAAATTCTGCAACAAAAGGAAGGTAACGAGCCAAAGTGGGGTCGGAGAAGGACTCCTGGGTGCCCAGGCGGCCTCCCGGCGCGGCCAGGAGGTAGGCCGCGCCAGGGGGGCGCCTGGGCCCCCTGGAGCTCGTCTCCGGCTCCACTTAGGCCTTGAATTTTCCTAATTTTGCAAAAACTCATAATATGGAACTTTTATGGCGGTTCGCGATGTTTTCGTACCGTAATACATACCTTTTCTTATTCTGCTTCTGTCGGTGTCTGGAACAGGGCTGCAACATGTTCTTCATGAGGTTTTGTGCGTATTATATTTACATCAACATTGACGGGATCTCCCGCCATGTAATGCTTGAGTCTTTGCCCATTCACAACTTGAGGTTTGGTGCCTTCAAAAATTTTAATCTTAATTGCACTAGACCGGTAGACTTCTTCGATATGAAATGGCCCTTCCCACCTGGAAAGTAGTTTACCTGGAGAAAACCTGAAACGGGAGCTAAACAATAAAACTTTATCACCAAAATTAAATTCACGTTTCAGAATCCTCCTGTCATGCCACTTCTTTACCTTTTCCTTGAACATTTTAGGGCTCTCGTAAGCTTCACTTCTCCACTCATCTAGAGAAGTCAATTTCATGATACGCCTTTCACCAGCTAACTTTGGGTCAGCATTAAGCTCTCTAACAGCCCAGAAAGCATTGGGCTCTAACTCTAATGGCAAATGGCAAGCCTTGCCATAGACCATTTTATAGGGAGACATGCCCATGGGGTTTTTGTAAGCAGTTCTATACGCCCACAAAGCATCTCCTAACTTATTTGACCAGTCCTTCCTATTTCTGTTAACTGTCTTTTGCAAGATCAACTTGATCTCTCTATTGGTGAGCTCAACTTTCCCACTAGTTTGAGGATGGTACGGTGACGCAATCCTATGATTGACATCGTACTTGGCTAAAGCTTTTCTAAAAGCTCCATGCGTGAAGTGTGATCCTCCATCAATCATGAGATACCTAGGTACACCAAACCTAGGGAAAATTACATCTTTGAGCATTTTCAAAGATGTTTTATGATCAGCACTCTCAGTGGGGATTGCTTCAACCCACTTGGTTACATAATCAACAGCAACTAATATGTGAGTGTACTTGTGTGAAGAAGGAAAAGGACCCATGAAATCAAAACCCCAGCAATCAAAAGGCTCAATCACTAGTGAGTAATTCATAGGCATCTCATTCCTCCTACTAATATTACCAACTCTCTGACATTTATCACAGGCTAAAACATAATTTCTAGCATCTTTAAAGAGAGTAGGCCAATAAAAACCTGATTGGAGAACCTTATGTGCGGTCCTCTCACCAGCGTGATGTGCTCTGTAGGGACTATCGTGACATTGCTTAAGAATGTCCTTCTGCTCGTGTTCCGGTACGCATCTTCTCACGATCCCGTCTGGACCATCTTTGAAAAGATGTGGATCATCCCAAAAGTAATGCCTCAAATCATGGAAGAACTTCTTCCTTTGTTGGAATGTTAAACCTGGAGGCAAATACTTTGCAACGATAAAATTAGCATAATCTGCAAACCAAGGATCGGAAAGAGATTGTACTTTAACAACGGCAAGTTGTTCGTCTGGAAAACTGTCGTTGACTGGGATGGGATCATGCGGTATATCTTCCATCCTTGAAAGATTGTCCGCTACAGGGTTGTCTGCTCCTTTTCTATCGACAATCTGCAAATCAAATTCTTGAAGAAGGAGTACCCATCTGATGAGTCTTGGCTTGGCATCCTTCTTCGTCATAAGATACTTAATGGCAGCATGGTCAGTATGAATAATAACTTTAGAATCAACAATATACTGCCTAAACTTATCACAAGCAAACACTGCTGCTAAGAATTCCTTCTGAGTAGTAGCATAATTCTTCTGAGCACTATCAAGGGTCTTACTAGCATAATAAATAACATGCAACTTTTTATCAACCCTTTGTCCTAAAACAGCTCCAACAGCAAAATCACTAGCATCACACATAATTTCAAAGGGAAGATTCCAGTCAGGCAGTTGTACTATAGGAGCGGTTATTAAAGCTTTCTTAAGAACTTCGAAAGCCTCCTTACAATCTTCATCAAATACAAAAGGAACATCCTTCTAGAGAAGATTTGTGAGGGGTCTCGAGGTCTTAGAAAAGTCTTTAATAAATCTTCTATAGAAACCGGCATGACCGAGAAAACTACGAATACCTTTAATGTCCCTTGGATAGGGCATCCTTTCGATAGCTTCAATCTTCGCCATGTCCACTTCAATTCCCCTTTCGGAAATCTTGTGGCCAAGCACGATCCCTTCGTTAACCAGGAAGTGGCACTTTTCCCAATTTAGAACTAAGTTTGTATCCTCGCATCTCTGCAAAACTTTATTAAGATTGTGGAGACAGTGGTCAAAGGAAGTTCCATAGACGGAGAAATCGTCCATGAAGACTTCCACAATCTCCTCACAGAAACCATGAAATATTGCAGACATACATCTCTGAAAAGTAGCAGGGGCATTGCATAAACCAAAAGGCATACGCCTATAAGCATAAGTACCATAAGGACAAGTGAAAGTGGTCTTCTCTTGATCGGCAGTGTTAACATGAATTTGAGAGAAGCCAGAGTACCCGTCAAGATAGCAGAAGTGGGTGTTTTTGGACAGCCTCTCAAGCATCTGATCGATAAAGGGCAGCGGGTAGTGATCCTTCTTGGTTGCCTTGTTCAACTTCCTGTAATCAATACACATTCTATATCCAATAACAATTCTCTGAGGTATTAGTTCATTCTTATCATTAGGGACTACAGTTGTCCCTCCTTTCTTAGGAACACAATGAACTGGACTTACCCACTTACTATCGGCAATAGGGTAGATAATACCTGCAGCTAGAAGCTTGAGGATTTCGGTCCTCACAACATCCATTATCATTGGGTTCAACCGTCGTTGATGGTCAACAACAGGTTTAGCATCGGGCTCGAGGTTGATAGTATGTTGACAGATAGATGGACTAATCCCCTTAAGGTCATCAAGGGTATAGCCAATTGCACCATGGTGTTTACGAAGTACTTCCAATAATCGCTCTTCTTCATATCCTGAAAGGTTAGAGTTGATAATAACAGGATATACTTTCTTTTCATCTAAATAAGCATACTTGAGCGTATCGGGAAGAGGTTTGAGATCAAACACCGGGTCTTCTTTTGGTTTGGATAGAATTCCTAAAGGTTCAACCGGAAGGTTGTGCTTCAGGATAGCAGGTTGTCTCAAGAAGATTTCATCAATTTCATTTATTTCCTGCATATGAGTATCATTCTCGTGGTCCTCCATGTATTGTTGCAAAGGATCATTAGGGGGAATAGCAATAGAAGCAATACTTTCAATAATTTTATCATCACTAGGTAATTCGGTACCACGAGGCTGCTTAGAGATCTTAGAAAAGTTAAATTCATATGGCTCACCATTGAATTCAACAGAAACTTTACCTTTCTTGCAATCTATAATAGCTCCACAAGTTCTGAGAAAAGGTCTACCAAAAATAATAGGACAAAAACTATCTTGTACTGAACCAAGTACAAGAAAGTCGGCAGGATACTTTACCTTTCCACATAGGACTTCAACATCTCTCACAATCCCAATAGGAGAGATAGTAGCTTTGTTTGCAAGATGAATAGTAACATCGATCTCTTCGAGTTCACAGGGTGAAATCTCACTCATGATCTCTTGATAAAGTGAATAAGGAATCGCGCTAGCGCTCGATCCCAGATCGCATAGCCCGTAATAATTGTGATCTCCTATTTTAACAGATAAAACTGGTGTACCTGAAATTGGGCTTCTATTCTTGGCTGTGACAATGTTAGTTGAAACAGCACAAAAATTTATAATAGAATCTGAAACATCATTAGTAACTAAATCTTTAACCATAGCAACTTGAGGATCGACTCTGATCTGGTCCTCAAGTTCGCTTGTTCTTCTCTCACTTTTATTTATGATGCCTTTCACAAAATAGTGCTCCCTTATTCTTGAAGGAAAAGGGGGTTGTTCATATATAACTGCAGGAAAAATAGGATCAGCAACGTGAATATCAATAGGCACTTCTTTGAATGGCTTATGGTACTAATTCTTCTTCATCTTAGAAGAATCAATATGGGAAGCAAAGTTCTTGCAAAAATCAATCATTAGATGGGAATCCATACCAATCTTAGAGCAAAAGGTATTGAAATAATCAGTTTTTACATAGCTCTCAATATAATCATGCTCATAATTTATAGCAGGTTCAATACCTTTATCGATTTCCCAATCTTCAGTATTCTTCTGGATCCTTTCGATGAGATCCCATCTTTCTTAAACGCTCTTTGTCTGAAATACCCCGCTAGAGGAGGCATCCAGCCTTTCCTTGTCCTGACGAGAAAGCATGGCATAAAAATTTGTAAGTATAATATCTTTGGGGAGCTTACGGATAGGACATTTGAACATTAGGGACTTAAGCCTCCCCCAAGCTTGAGCGATGCTCTCTCCTTCGCGAGACCTAAAGTTATAGATGTAATTCCTGTCTCGATAAACTTCATGAAGAGGGTAAAACTTTGTATAAAAGAGAGACATAAGCTCTTCCCAATTAAGATAATGTGGGTTATCGAGGAGCTTATACCAATCTGAAGCTTTGTCTGTGAGCGGTACGGAGAATAATTTCTTCATAACGAACTCCAGTGACACACCTGCAAGCTTGAATAATGAACATAGTTGTGATAAATATAGCAAGTGTTCACCTGGATGTCTGTCTCCTGCATAGCGATTAGCTAAGACATAATCGATAATACCAGATGGTATCTTATAAGGCACAATTTCAGTAGGGGTAGGAGTAACTGCCTTCGTTGTGGGGCGGCTCCGCAAGAACAACGATCCAAGAGTAGGGGTGTTCATAAGGACAAAAATAGCAACGGTAAAACTAAAACAGAAACATAAAAACTTCCTTACCAGCTTCACTTACTAGTAGCGCTACACTCCCCGGCAACGGCGCCAGAAAACGTAGCTTGATGACCCACGACGTAATGGGATCTATTGCAGTGTTTTCGATAAGTAAGAGTGTCGAACCCAACGAGGAGCAGAAGGTAGTAGCAAGTGACTTTGGTAAGGAGATAACTGCAAGCACTAAAAGATAACTTTTTAGGGGTTTTCTTGGTATAAGCAACAGGATAGTAAAAACGAGCAAAGTAAAAGGTACCGGGTAGTAAAGAGTGGCCCAATACTTTCTGAGCAAAGGAGAGACCTAGCAACTGAACTTATAAAAGCTAAAGTGTTCTTGAGGACACACGGGAGAGGTAGTCATGTGCTTTCGCCATATTCCGTATCGGTACTATGTGCTGTGTTGATAAGTGTTGAGTGGGTGGATCTATGCTAGTACACTTTCTAGACTAAGATAAGTGTACTCTTATTATTAAACACCTTGAAAGCATCCGCAAATACAAGATAGTAATTAAGGCAAAAGCCTAACCATAGCAATACGATCGGTGATCCATTGTTCCCTTGTGCAAAAGCGTGCAAACTGGGGTTTAGGTTTCTGTCACTCCGGCAACCCACCGTAAGCATTCTTTATACACAATGCATTCCCCTAGGTCCTTGATAAGGCGAAGTGTTGAGTGTTCGACTCACACAACACCACTAGGAAAATAACAACACAACTTAAATATCAACCAACACATATTACTTCAACATCATATGACTACTAACAACTAGACTTCTCCCATGTCCTCGAGAACTAAAGTAACTACCCACAAGACATAAAAGAGATCATCATTAGTGGGGATAAATAGATGATAAACAATCTGAACACAATAATATTTCTCCAACAAAACTCAATAGCATTCACCACAAAGTAGTAATCAACACCGATAGAGTAGAGAGGATAGATAGTACGGATTACAACATGAGTTGCAATTGTGAGACAAGATTGGATGGAGTCTGAGATGGTGCTGATGATGGGGATGATGTTGATGATGATCTCGATGATGCCTGTGACGATGGTGATGATGATGGCGACGATATCCCCTTCCGGGAGGTGATCTCCCCGGCGGAATCTGCCCGCCAAAGATGGCTTTTCTTCTTTGTAGGTTTCCGCCACGGAGCGGCGGCGGAACTCCGGAAACTCTTCTCTTAATAGGGTTTTTGGACGACGAGGGGTATATAGGCCAGAGGGGGGAGCCGGGAGTGGCCCCGGGGGTCCAGGCGCCCTCCCGGCGCGGCCAGAGGTGGGGCCGCGCCAGGTGGCCGCTTGGGCACCCTGTGGACCCCTCTGGTTGCTCTTTTGCGTGTCTTCGTGATCCTTCTGGAAAACTGCCTCCGTCGATTTTCAGGTAATTTGGAGATGTTCTCCTTCTGCAACTCAGCGTCCACTTTTTACCGCTGAATCCTGCGTCTGCTGCTTCGGCACCGGAAAGTTGCAAACTGTGTAAAATAAGCCAAAACAACATAAGAATAGCATCATATCATGAAATATATCAATGAATAAGAAAGAATTACTATATAAAATAGTGATGCATTTTGGACGTATCAACGGCGAAGACGCAACAGTAATGGCGCAGGTGGCAGCAGCAACCCCATCAGAAGGCGCAAGCACCAGCACATCCGACAGCATAGCTCCGACAGAGCTCGAAGGACCCGTCTGGACAAAACCGTTTCTCCGATTCCTAATCGAAGGCACACTACCACAAGATGTGGCCGAAGCACGACGCATCAGCCGACGATCCAAGGCGTTCACGGTGATCAACAGACAACTATACAAGCGCAACATCACCCAGATGCTCCAAAGGTGCATCGACGAAGAGGACGGCAAAGCCCTACTGCTCTAAATTCATGAAGGTACCTGCGGGAACCACGCGAGCAGTCGAGTACTTGTGTCCAAAGCATTCCGAGCTGGGTCCTACTGGCCCACAGCCATGAAAAACGCAGAGGAAATCGTGCAACGTTGTGTCGCTTGCTAGAAATTCGCCAACAGGCCACACGCTCCCGCATCAGAGCTCAAGACCATACCACTATCCTGGTCGTTCGCCACCTGGGGACTCGACATGGTAGGCCTACTCAAGAAATCATCAAAGGGCGGAAGGACACACCTTCTCGTCGTAGTCGACAAGTTCACTAAATGGATCGAAGCAGTGCCCATCACCAGCTCCACAGCCCTCACGGCTGTCAACTTCATCAAGTCGATCATCTTCAGATTCGGAGTGCCACACAACATCATCACGGACAACGGCACGAACTTCACAGCCACAGAATTCCAGAACTTCTGCGAAGAACTGTGCATCAAAATCAATTATGCATCAGTCGCGCACTCGCAGTCCAACGGCCAGGTGGAAAAAGCAAACGGCCTTGTCTGCGGGGGAATCAAGAAACGGCTCCTCGCACCACTCGAGCAAGCCGCAGGCAACTGGGTAGAAGAGCTCCCCGCGGTCCTATGGAGCCTACGTACTACACCAAACACCGCGACCCAGTACACACCCTTCTTCATGGTGTACGGGGAAGAGGCAGTCCTACCACATGACCTCAAGTTCGGAGCACCCCGGGTCACCGGATACGAAGAAGAAGAAGCAGAAGAAGCACTACAAGATGACAAAGATACGGCTGACGAAGCAAGAGACGCAGCCCTGGCAAAATCAGAGGGGTACCAGGACAAACTACGTACCTACCAAAGCAGTCGATTGCGCACTAGAACCTTCAACAAAGCTGACCTAGTCCTACGACTAATACAAGAGAAGGTCCACAAACTTGCCCCCCAATGGGAAGGACCATTCATAGTCTCAGAAGTCATCGGAGGTGGCGCCTACAGGCTAAGGAACCCGAAGACAGACGAGGACATGGGCAACCCATGGAATGTAGCAAACTTGCGACTGTTCTATCCATAGCCCCTATCGGTCGGACATGACTGGCAACTCATGTAAACAGCTCGACCGCAATAAAATAAATGTTGCCCAAATACTGCCATCTCAAAGCACTCGGGGGCTTAAGAGCAAAATCCCCACGAGTAACGATATCGCCTACGCGATCTTAATCAAAGCACTCGGGGGCTTAAGAGCAAAATCCCCTCGAGCAACGCTATCACCTACGCGATCTTAATCAAAGCACTCGGGGGCTTAAGAGCAAAATCCCCCCGAGCAACGCTATCGCCTACGCGATCTTAACCAAAGCAGATGGGGACTCGAGCACAAGGACTCCTCGTCACCCACGTGACCTCTACATCCAAACACTCGGGCGCTCGAAGACCATCGCCTCCCGGGGACCGTTCGCACAGTCTGAAGCTTAAAAACACTCAAGCAAAAAATACCTGGCCAGCCCCACCTACTGAAAACAAGGCTCGGAAGACATAGCCACAATCAGATGGGGCACCAAGTACTCTGAAGAAACTTTGGAGGAAGCACAGGACACAGGCTCATTTAGTCTTCACCCGATCGCCAACGATCACCTAAAGACTCGAGGGCTACTCCCATCGGGAGCACTGCCGCGCACCCGATAAAAGACAGAAATTAATGACAAAGGAAACAAATTTTAGCCTACGCTCGACCCTTCGACTCAAGCGTAGCCTCGGGGGCTACTCCCATCGGGAGCGCTGTCGCGCACCCGATAGAACCCACAGTACAAAGTATCGGACGGACTCGAAGACATCTCTCGGCCGCAAAGGACTCGAACACAACTCTCAGACAGCTCATGATCGTCAAGAACTCGAACACAGCTTTCGGTTGCATAAAGTCCCAAGTATAAATTCTATTGCAAAGGACAAAAGCACAGTTTACATCATAAGGATCATCTTCAGTACAAAAAGGACCCAACTACATTTGGATAGAAGGCAGCTCCTGTTACAAGAGGGAATCACCCAAGGAATTATGACTTCTACATGTGTACCCAGAGGGGTAATCAACTCTAGTACAAGAGCATCATCACAGACAAAGGAGGAGCCGAAGAAGTAGGTTCATGATGTCAATGACATAACAAAAGGTGAAGCTCGACAGCTCCCTTGAAGATGCAGAAGCAAGCCATCCAAGCCACGTTCAGAGACAATGGTGGAAAAAGCAAAAGGAAGAAGAACACGATTGGGATTTTGGCCACGAACATGTAAAAGGAAGTCATAGCGCCAGAATCCCTCCTCCAAGGGAGAGGAGGAAGGCAATGGCGCCGTAACATGGCGACCACCACGGCACGAGCGTGGTGTGCGGCCACCGCGGCCACGACGAACACGGCCACGGGCAACACCTCGCCTGGGAACCATGAGCGGAAGAAGAGATCAAGGAAGAGGCAAAGCAGCGAGTCGGATAGAGGTGGAACGATGTGGAAGAAAAAGGCCTATTTATAGAACAACAATCCTCAAAGCACAGCGAAGCCAAGACGACAGCAGCAATTAATTCAAAGACCAAACGTCGCAAACGTCTCGGACTCCAAGACCAAGATGCTCTCCCACGGTCCGCACTGTGCGCAAGACGCGTCAATTCACACGCGTTTCCAACGCGCGTATCGGAAACTCAACCGGCGCCTGCCGCACGCCACAGCGACAATTATTATGACTGGTCATGAAGACATGACGGTTCACTGGCAGAGCATCCCTGACAGCCATCAAATAGAGGCATCGCTATCCCTGATAAGCGGCGAAGAAAACCAAACAGACATCAAGGCCCAAAGATTCCATCTTTCAGATCTTTTTCCCAAAGAAGAAAAACATCTTACTCCCATCGGGAGCGTACATCATAAGAGTCCCGGGTGCGCCCTCACCTAAAGATCAGCCATGTGCTCGAGTGACCACTCGCACTTATGAGAGTCTCGGGTGCTCCCTCAACCCGACGTAAGGCAAACATACATTCGCCAAGACCATACGGCGCTAAGAGTCTCAGGGGCTCCCTCACCTTAAGAGCCGAAACGGCATTCGAGTGAGTACTCGCGAAAAAAACCCCGACTGAGCACTCGAAACAAAGCTCCTCGGGTGAATGAGTGAACAGTTCGCTTGATGTTTTGTTCCAAGCGGGTGCAATGCTATAAGGCTCCGCGCCACAAAAACGCACATTCCTGGAACACGATACACTTATCCCAGATGCCACGCAAGATTAGCGTGTAGGTAAGACCCCGCTGCGAAGTACGGCCGGGCTGGGACTTGCCGAAGAGCGATTTCACTCCCAACCTTTCCCATGCGCTGCGCATGATAGAAAAGTCGGTCGGACGCGCCTTACGCTACGAACATTACTGGCGGAAAATGAACACCGTAAGACCTAAAGCGGCCGGACTTTTGCTCAACACCAGTATCCCAAGCTCACGTCGAGGGACATGGGTTTGATTGGGCTACTGTGGTATTTGCCCTAGTGCAATTCACCAAGGCTCGACCCGTCGACTCCTTGGGCCCTTTCAGCTTAACATCCCTCGAAACAGGTTTTGTCATGGCCACCAGACTGCCAGCGACCCGCGGATTTACCGTGCATACCAATGAAATGACAAATGAATGTACTCGAGTCCCTGCGCGACTCTTCGAGTCCCCCAGGCACTCGGGGGCTACTGACGAGGGGGTGACCCCACGACTCCTATGGATGAGCCTACCTGGTGTCCATGAAGACGGAAGGCCCATGAAGATATGGCCTCGGCCCGATAGTTGGCACCGACGTAGGAGTCCGCGACTCACAAGGAAGGTGTGAGGACCTGCCGTACGGAGCAAGCTAGGGTTAGGAAAGCTTACCTGTAAACGTAGATGAACTCCCCGAGACCTAGCCCGGTATATAAGGGCTAGGAGGGGCGACGCCAAAGACATCTAATATCACCTGTAACCCTAGACTTGAGCGCTCCAGCCTTGGCCTCCACTGTAATCGCATTTCCCCCATAAATAATATCGAGCAGGAGCGAGCCTTCCTGTTTGCCGACGAGCTATCGGCCAACCTGTGCATCTCATGACTAACCCAGGGTCCCTGACCATGGGATTTTCCGGGGTTGATCCCCGTCAATTGGCGCCGTCTATGGGAACTACGCAGGTTGGGATCGCGATCTCGGCGGTCCCGTCTTCAGCAAGCTACAACTCAAGGGCAAGAACCAGATCTAGCCCACTCGAAGGATTCAAGATCACGGCAGACATCTCCGCCACCCCATCAAGACCACTCGAGCTACAGTTGTGCCAGGACCGATACTACGGTAACGACCAAGTGCAGCGCCAGCGCCGAAGGAGTCGACGACCCAAAAGAACGGCGAGGGGCCTCTACGAAGGAATTCCACTCGACGAACTGCGACGCGCAGCGGAGGACTCGCAAATCTTTCGACAACCCACCACCGCCCGGGCACCCTCCGCACATCAAGACGATGACTACGAGATCGAATCCATCGATTAGCAGAACCACCGCCAAGGAAGAAGGAATCGACGACCCAAAAGGCGTGCATGGCTCTCGGCCCAAAGCAGAACCCACCACCGTCAGTACGGCTCTCGGCTCTCCATATGATTGAGTTGTGACAGGAATTACATACGCATATTCCGGGTCCCGAAAGTTCGATACTTGGCTGATGGCGCCCTCGTCCTCCACTGCACAAGGGAACAAGAACAACGGCATAAAATGGGCAATATCGGCTCATCTTGGGCGTCCCCTTTCCTCGTGCATGTACTCGTTTCCCCTTCCCCTTTTGCTTTGTACTTGGCATGAATCAGATTCGATTGGATTCGATCCGATTCAATTTGATTCCCCCTTTCCTTGTTGCTCGATTAATTGTCTAGATGTGCAATGTAGTGTTCATGCTTGTGCATTGTTTGTGTTCATGCTTAGGGTTTGTGCTATGTGCATGGTGATTAGTGTAGGTAGGAAAATATGCATGCTCATGTACGTAGGACTGAATGAATGTTGCCAATGTTCAATGCCAATCATTGTGCTCCCTATTTTACACATGCCAATGTTAAGTGTCATGCTTGCTAATCAATTTGCTCCATGTTTTACACATGCCAATGTTCAGTCTGTAGATCAGATCATCAGTGGCAGTTGCCATATATATCATAGCACTGCCAGTCATCTGTATGGGCTAATGCTGGTTTTCTGTGTGCAAGACGCTGAGGTGGACAAGGACACCATCCCCATGAACTACTGGCTCGGGAGGGTGAACCTCCCTGACAGGGTGGCTGCCATGAGGGTGCCTCACACGGTAGGGCGCAAGCCAAGGACCGGCCACAAGCAGGGAACAACAGAGTCGATCTGGTTCTACATGTAGATCAAGGATGATGAGGACCTCATCATTGTCACCATCCCTCCCAAGTTCAGGGAGGTGATGAAGAAGTGGTTGGTGATCCAGCTGCCACACGTAGTCTAGATCTCACTGCCAAGTGGTGCGAGTTCTGGGTGCAAATCCAGAACTTTGAGGGCCACATGGTCCTTGGTAGGGGGTGGGAGCACTTCTGCCGCCGCCACAGGATCATCACCGGCGACCTCCTCGTCCTACAGATCAATGGGTTGGGCCTGAAGGTGCACATATTCAACAAAAAGAGCTCCAACGTGTGCGCGGTACGCTACACCAGGCACAAATGCCTGGACGATTTTAGCATAGCCCTCTGTGACGCCCCCAAAATCAGACCGTGTACAGTAATCATACATGCAAGGTACACGATCGAGATTAGGGACTCACGGTGAGATATCACAACACAACTCTACAAATAAAATAACACAAGTTGTTTAATACAAGCCAGGGGCCACGAGGCTCGAATACAACAGCTCGAAAGCACAAAGTTAGCCGAAGCAACAGTATCTGAGTACAGACACAAGAATACAAGGTTGCCTTAAGAAGGCTAGCACAAATAACAACAGATCAAAAAGGTGAGGCCTCCTGCCTGGGAACCTCCAAACTACTCCTGGTTAACGAGGAACTCGACGTCGTAGAAGGCATCAGGGATCTTCATGTTGCGGTGGTCGACATCGCGGATCTTCTGCTCCTGGACTCCAAGGCTCCAACGTCGACTGCAGCGGCCGATCAGGCAAAACAAAAAGGGGAAATAAATCAAAGGTGAGTATCTAGCATACCCGCGAGTCTTACGACCGCTACTAAGCATTATGCATTGTATCAAATGGAAAGGGGAGGCTGTATATAGTGGACTGCAAGGAAGAAATCAGAATAAGGGTAAGAAGCTAGGCCTATCGAAGACTAGCATCTTCCGACGTTGTCTTGCAGCATGAGAAGAGAAACAGCCAACAGTTTATATAAAGCATAAAATAACAATGAAGCAGAAGTTGCTGCAGCATCGTATAATATAAGTTGTAATGATTAATAATAATAATGCCTCTGAGTTCCCCTCCTCGACTTCCCTGCGAGGAACAAAACCCAGAACCATACAGTTTGATAGTAATAGTTTGTAGTGGTAAGATCCAGTTTCAGCATAAATCACTACTGTTCAGCCTCCACGCTCGGATCTCCAGGGTGGCCTACACCTTGTCAGGTAATGTCCCACCGAGGTTATCCGACACATCACAGCCCATCCTAGGATCAGCAGAGAGGCCATCCGCCGGACTATATCCTATGCGCCAAGGGGTCTAGGTCCCTCACCCTTGCACGCTCCTGCACGGTACGAGACTGGCCTGTGAAGCAAAAGCAAATCCAAAACACAAATACCGCAGCAAAGAAGACAAGACCGCTTCCCGGCTATTAGCCCGTGGTACTGCTGACGTCTGAAGAGCTTTCGGACAAACTACGACGCAGGGGAGCCCATAATTCCTTATCCCACGTGAAGGTAGTGCGTACAGGCCTTTGCGGCCTCTCAAGCCATCCGCCAAACCATTTAGCATTTTAATATTATCTCGCAGACAACCGTTATCGTTGTCTGACTTACAACACAACGGACAACGAACAGCAACAAGGCCCACCGGTAACGTCGGGGCCTGTCCTGTCGTCCCGTCAAAGCGCGCGATTACCGACAAGGTGAACCGTCTCCTTACCTTGTCTCGCGTGTGCTCTTGGTAGAGCTCGACTTTTTCGTGGTTTGGTAACTCTCGCGACATACGAGCAGGGGCCAAGCACGCCAGTAACGTCTGTCGTACCCTCCCTGTCGTTCCCGACGCAATACCGCTCGCGGGCACCGTTGGGTCGCCCGACTTCTTACCTTAAGGACAACCGTGCTCAGGTACCTAGAACGGCTATACAGAGTCATCAACGAGTGGAGTACAAGGATTACTCCTTGATAGCTCACACTTGAAGGTGGCTCGGCAGAGCCGAGCTAGGGGGCCTTTGGCGGTGTCTGCACTGTACCGTACCGGTGCAGTTGTAATAAGTTGTATCCGCGTCACTCCCCTGAGTGGTCACGGCCCGCTATCTAATCCTAGCTAACAATGCGCAGGGCTCACTGCTGAATAATGCAAAATTATAATAGGCAGAATAGGATAAAGGAGGTACATCAAGGGCGACAAAAACAGGCTATGCAATTGAATAGGATTTTAATCGTAGCAGCAGTAACAATGCCTAGTGCAAGAAAGTACGGAAAAGGTAGGCGATATCTGGCGAAGAGAATGGATCTGCTTGCCTGGAAGCTCGACGGTAGGGGCAGGGTCGTCGACGAAGTAGTCGTACCCAGCAGCAGTGTAGTCAGCGGTAGCAGCGGGGTCTACCGGAGATTAAGGGGGGAGAAACAGTAAATATAAAGCAAACATAGCAATCAAATGCATGACATGATAGATGAAATGTTATCGGTGCTCTAACGTAGTACGATGCACTCAGCTCGGAGTGGAAATTCATCCGGGGATGAACTGCCATCTCCGGGTGATTACCGGACAGGGTGTCCGGAGGGGGAAGGGATCATGCCGGAGGTTTCGTGGACATCCGACAAACGTATGGGTGGGGTATCCAGGTTAGTTGAACTATTCTGAACAACTTTCGTGTTCAGAATAAATTCATCTGGATACTTTAACAGTACCGGACAAATCATCGAACGGACGGTCCAGAGGGGGACGGTTCGATGTTCGATAAGTTAGAGGGGTGTGGTTGGTATACGGATAGCGTATCTGTATTTGTTATATTTTTCTGATCAATTTTCATGTATAAAGTTTTTCAATCTGACTTACGGTTTAAAAGATATTGAATTTTAAATTTTAAATCATTTTAAATCAATTTCTAGACTTTCTTTATTAATAAAATGCAACATTATCCAGAACAGAAACTTTGACTGGTCAAACCTGACCAATGGGTCCCACTGGTCAGCCTCACATTATAATAAACCAATTTTATTATTTAAAAGAACAGTGGGGTCCCACATGTCATAGGCACATTTTTATAATTGCATTTTTATTTACACTAATAACCCAATGGGGCCCATGTGTCATACACTCCAGTGTTAGTTAAGCTATTTATTTAATCCAGTGATTAACTTAAGTCATAGGGCCCACAGGTCAGTGACTCTAACAGTTAACTAAATAATTAAAACTAGCCTAGGGCCCACATGTAATAGACTCAAGTTAATTACCAGTTTTATCTAACCAATTAATTTTGTCAGGAGGTTAATTAGGGGCTAGGCCCCACTTGTCAGTGGGGTTAGCCACAATGGGGATTAGCCCCACGGCTAAACTTGTGGGCACGCAGCACACGCCGGAGCGCGGCCACGGCCGGAGGGGAGCGGCGGCAGGAGACCGGCAAGGCGAGCGCGCGGCCAAAGGGGCGGTCGGTCTCGACCGAGCCCAGCCAGGCAGCACCAAGCCGCGGCCACGACAGCAGCAAGGCAGCTGCACCGCCGCTGCTGGGCACGAGGGGGCGCGGCCACGGGCACATGGGTGCGCGGCCGGAGCAACACGACGACGGCGGTGTTCGGCACAAACGGCAAATGGCGACACGAGACAAATTTGAGAAATTTCTTTAGCTAACTTGGACTCACGGGTCACTAGGAGTGTGCTGGTGCGCGCGGGCAGCGCGGAGGGACACTGGAGCTTGGGGATGGTCGACCATGGCGGAGGCCCGTGCATGGCCAAAGGGGATACACGGCTAGGGGGTCAGGGGTAGGTTGCGGCCAGTTGGCGACGGCGGAGACGCTCACCAGGAGGGAGAAGACGGTGGCAGCAGGCTGGACGGAGGGCTGGGGCGGCCGGAATTTGGAGAATCTCGCCAGCGGGCAGAGGTTGAAGACGGACTTGATTAGCACGTCTTGGTGGCTCCCGGGCACGGCTTATTCAGCGAGGCGACGAAGTAGGCGACGACGAACGCGGTGGACAGCTCGGATAGGCGAGAGGGGCTCGGTGGCCGCGCGAGCGCTCCGAGGTGCGCCCATGGCGGCCTGCTCAAGCGCGAGGAGGAGGAAAGCGGGGCAAGGGATGGAAATATCTGGCCTAGGGTTCAATCCACGGGGGCACTGGCTTGGTCTTATCCACGCCGAGAACGACCGTGGATGGCCGCCACGGCAGCACCGGGTCGTGGATGCGCGCCACGGTTCCATAGTGAGCAGCGGAATAGTGTGAGGAAGAAGGAGAGTGGGGGCTGGGTCGGGCCTGGGTTGGGCTTTGCCCTAGGCGTAGAATAGGTTTCCTTTTATTTGTTTTTCTTTTCTGTTTTGCTTTTCTATTTGTATTTGTTTTGTTAGCTCTCGAAAATTTTGTAAAATATGGATCTTGCTCTATTATTAGTGTCACATAGAATATAAATGCCACAAAAAGTTTTGTGCCAAAATCAAATCAATTGAACTTTGTTTTATTTAAAAGGGGTCAAATGCTACTATTTTGCTATTGCTTTGATTTGTTTACAATATTTAAACCTTGTAATAATTTCCCACTATTATTTTAATATGACCTAATGATTATTATGCATTTAATAAAATTGGTTGCACAATTTTTGGATCAAGTTTTATTTCCACTTGGATCTCGAAATTTTATTTGGGTTTGAATTTGAACAAGTTTTGATCAAGATGATCATCACAAGTTAATCAAGGTGACTTGGCATTAGCACAAGGTGATTACTGTAGCGTGTCACCCGGGGTGTTACAAATCTCCCCCACTACAAAGAATTCTCGTCCCATGAATTAAAGGTAGCGAAAGGGGTAAAGCTTTGGTTTCGTATTCTAACGATTCTTCTCGTGCTTGTTGTCCTTCTCGAAGAAGTTAATCCTTCTCGTTGACGTCTTCATTTCTCTGCATCAGTGCATATCGACGGGTTCTCATCCTTCATTCGGGGGCTTCATCGTACCTACGAATAGGCTAGGAGAAAAATTTAAGGGGGTCGGATTGGTACCGGGTTAATCAATCGAGGTTGTCCAAGGGAGTGGGATACAAAGTAACCCACGATTTAAACTCAGAGAGATACATCGAGAGAAACAAAAGAAGGCACGAGAAGTTTTCAAGCGGAAATGCAAGCATTCGCCGATGATAACGGAGGATGAAAAGGGGTCCAGAGCATCAGGCATAAGCATTGAGTCTGATGTCAAACTGAATATCACAAGGTGGAGGACTCGTGAGTTGCATACGAGGTCAAACAAGAGGAATAACCTCGAGAACAGAAAGGTACAAGAGATTCAGGTTTCGATCATGTGGAACTGTGGGTTACGGGCCCACATTGAATAAGAAGGGTCGTGACAAACAATGTTATCAAGTTGCAAGGTAAGTCAGAGAATAGCTTGTTAGCTATGTCGGCAACAACGTCGGTGCCAAGGGCGAGGGACGAAGAGAACCATTTTCCTGCTCATTAAGACGAGGCGGACCAATTGGCAAGGTTCTTGTCCATCGGAGGTCACCAAAAGTCATCAACAATAGTAACAGGTTGTACGGACAAAGTAGTACACCGAAGTGTTCACATAAGCAGGGAATTATCACTGCTCAGACGAGTTACCTCAGAAGGAAGATTAAACAGACCAATGGAAAGGAAAATGTGATCATGAGATCAAACATACCAATGGAAAGGAAAATGCAACGATACGCAAGTATCACGTGTATACATCTCCCAAGTGAAAGCATAGCAAGGTATACATGGCCAAGTTTGTATTGGCAGGGAGTCAAAGGATGTTGTCGATGATCACACAAATCATCGAGGGGCAAGGATGGTATTTCACACGATGAATCCAATTAACACTTGGAAGAGTAAAAAATGTTGATGATGACCACGACACTTTACGTCGAGAGATTTCAAGAGAATGCAATCGAATAGCAACATCACCAAACAAAAGGGGTGGTGAAGCAAAAGGTAAGCGGTGTTCTCGGATGACGACAACCCAGAACCCATGGAGTGGTTACGACGGGGAAAGGTATTGTTTCATCACAATTCATAAGATGTAGTGCAAAGGTATGATATCCTCGAGATACCAGGGGTAATACTCGAAGGTAGAATGGTGGATCATAGATGTAGAAGAATTTATACCAAGGAGATACTTATCTTTACGAGAAGCTTTCATGATCAGTTCTACATAGTATCCATGGGCATGAACACAAGGTTCAGGGTCAACTCCCACTTCTTCAATGCATAACCTTTCAATCACTTCTCGCTTTCGATGAAGTTGTAGAGTAGGAAATTTATCTGTCATAACACCAGTAGAGTATGACCCGCAGAAGTTTCCGGGGTTCGCACAGATGGTTGAAACATAGATACAACCCATAGGGAAATCTTACGAATCTATACGACAATCAATAGGAACAAGAGATACAAGTTCGAAAGCAGAAGGCTGACGACATGGAACAGATGATACCATTTGCCAAGGGCATTTTATACCAGGGGAAATTCGTCAATGATTTAAGACACAAGGGGTCGGCAGGTAGTAATCAACCAAAAAGGTCAGGCGGCGTACAGAGAGTCTGGGGCGAGTATCGGTACTCAACCATAAGAAGAAGGAATGCCAAAGCATTGGATATAAAAGCATCAGAATAATTCGATGCATAAATACAAGGGAATGATGACTTCCATATCGGTGTATCAGATTCAGATACATCGATCAAACATGGATAAGTTGAATAGAAGCTTGACAGTTAATCAATTAAGATTTGATTTACCGAGAACCAGCTCATGTCCGGAATGAGGTCTGAGCCGAAAGAATGAATTCATAGGGTTAACCGATGACTGCGTGCATTCGCGCACACGATGATTCAACATATCGGAATGGCAAGGCCAAGGGAGGTCAACAAAGACTACAAGACAAACGGGATTAATCATAGTGCAAGAAGGTAAGAAGAATCCCCAAAGCATTAGGCGTCCGAGGATTGTTGCGAGATCGAATAGTATTTCAAAGTATTTTGGGAATCACAGGAACAACTTAGGATGAACGGATCCTCGATAAATGTGAGGAATTATCCGCAGGGTGAAAAGAAGCTCCAAGGCAGTAGGCTCAAAGGATTCCCGAAACAACAGAAGATATTTTTATGCATCTTGTGAACACAAGAGCAGCTGGGATTGAATGGATGAGCGGAACGTGTATGTGGTTATACATACGGACTTATCGGTGGTAGGCAATTGTAAAGGTGATCGGCACATATGGTCTCGGGAGTTTTATCGGAGAGTAATCTTCGGTATCTTCTCGTGAAGCAGGCGATCATCTGTAATGAGGGGCTCTCCGGGAGGAAGTAGTCACGAGAACCTAAAGTCAGAGTTAGCAAAATCTTTAACCTGAAAGGATGAGAGAGTAGATTCTCAGAGTAAAGGTGCGGAGAAAAAGATCCTAATACCACCCATTTTGCGACGTGGGCCGATAAGGCACACGACACTGTTAGTAAAGTAGTTTTACAAAGACTAGACTTGACATCGACCAAGGATTTGGAAGGGGGTGTCCTACAGGCAATCGGCTCTGATACCAACTTGTGACGCCCCCAAAATCAGACCGTGTACAGTAATCATACACGCAAGGTACACGATCGAGATTAGGGACTCACGGTGAGATATCACAACACAACTCTACAAATAAAATAATACAAGTTGTTTAATACAAGCCAGGGGCCACGAGGGCTCGAATACAACAGCTCGAAAGCACAAAGTTAGCGGAAGCAACAGTATCTGAGTACAGACACAAGAATACAAGGTTGCCTTAAGAAGGCTAGCACAAATAACACCAGATCGAAAAGGCGAGGCCTCCTGCCTGGGAACCTCCAAACTACTCCTGGTTAACGGGGAACTCGACGTCGTAGAAGGCATCAGGGATCTTCATGTTGCGGTGGTCGACATCGCGGATCTCCTGCTCCTGGACTCCAAGGCTCCAACGTCGACTGCAGCGGCCGATCAGGCAAAACAAAAAGGGAAAATAAAGCAAAGGTGAGTATCTAGCATACCCGCGAGTCTTACGTCCGCTACTAAGCATTATGCATTGTATCAAATGGAAAGGGGAGGTTGTATATAGTGGACTGCAAGGAAGAAATCAGAATAAGGGTAAGAAGCTAGGCCCATCGAAGACTAGCATCTTCTGACGTTGTCTTGCAGCATGAGAAGAGAAACAGCCAACAGTTCATATAAAGCATAAAATAACAATGAAGCAGAAGTTGTTGCAGCATCGTATAATATAAGTTGTAATGATTAATAATAATAATGCCTCCGAGTTCCCCTCCTCGACTTCCCTGCGAGGAAGAAAACCCGGAACCATACAGTTTAATAGTAATAGTTTGTAGTGGTAAGATCCAGCTTCAGCATAAAGCGTCCTGTTACCGTGGACACGGCTATTCGAATAGATTAAACTCCCTGCAGAGGTGCACTACTGTTCAGCCTGCACGCTCGGATCTCTAGGGTGGCGTACACCTTGTCAGGGAATGCCCCACTGAGGCTGTCCGACACATCGCAGCCCATCCTAGGCTCAGCAGAGAGGCCATCCTCCGGACTATATCCCATGCGCCAAGGGGTCTAGGTCCCTCACCCTTGCACCCTCCTGCACGGTACGAGACTGGCCGGTGAAGCAAAAGCAAATCCACAACACACCTATTGCAGCAAAGAAGACAAGACCGCTTCCCGGCTATTAACCCGTGGTACTGCTGACGTCTGAAGAGCTTTCGGACAAACTACGACGCAGGGGAGCCCATAACTCCTTATCCCATGTGAAGGTAGTGCGTACAGGCCTTTGCGGCCTCTCAAGTCATCCGCCAAACCATTTAGCATTTTAATATTATCTCGCAGACAACCGTTATCGCTGTCTGACTAACAACACAACGGACAACAAACAGCAACAAGGCCCACCGGTAACGTTGGGGCCTGCCCTGTCGTCCCGTCAAAGCGCGCGGTTACCAACAAGGTGAACCGTCTCCATACCTTGTCACGCGTGTGCTCTTAGTAGAGCTCGACTTTTTCGTGGTTTGGTAACTCTCGCGAGATACGAGCAGGGGCCAAGCACACCAGTAACGTCGGTCGTACCCTCCCTGTCGTTCCCGACGCAATACCGCTCGAGGGCACATTTGGGTCGCCCGACTTCTTACCTTAAGGACAACCGTGCTCAGGTACCTAGAACGGCTATACAGAGTCATCAACGAGTGGAGTACAAGGATTACTCCTTGATAGCTCACACTTGAAGGTGGCTCGGCAGAGCCGAGCTAGGGGTGCTTAGGCGGTGTCTTCATTGTACCGTACCAGTGCAGTTGTAATAAGTTGTATCCGCGTCACTCCCCTGAGTGGTCACAGACCGCTATCTAATCCTAGCTAACAATGCGCAGGGATCACTGCTGAATAATGCATAATTATAATAGGCAGCATAGGATAAAGGAGGTACATCAAGGGCGGCAAAAATAGGCTATGCAGTTGAATAGGATTGTAATCGTAGCAGCAGAAGTAACAATCCCTAGTGCAAGAAAGTACGGAAAAGGTAGGTGATATCTCGGGAAGAGAATGGCTCTGCTTGCGTGGAAGCTCGACGGTAGGGGCAGGGTCGTCGACGAAGTAGTCGTACCCAGCAGCGGTATAGTCGGCGGTAGCAGCGGGGTCTACCAGAGATTAAGGGGGGAGAAACAATAAATATAAAGCAAACATAGCAATCAAATTCATGACATGACAGATGAAATGTTATCGGTGCTCTAACGTAGTACGATGCACTCAGCTCGGAGCGGAAATTCATCCGGGGATGAACTGCCAGCTCCGGGTGATTACCGGACAGGGTGTCCGGAGGGGGAAGGGATCATGCCGGAGGTGTCGTGGACATACGACAAACGTATTGGTGGGGTATCCAGGTTAGTTGAACTATTCTGAACAACTTTCGTGTTCAGAATAAATTCAATAGGATACTTTAACAGTACCGGACAAATCATCGGACAGACGGTCCGGAGGGGGACGGTTCGATGTTCGGTAAGTTAGAGGGGTGTGGTTGGTATACGGATAGTGTATTTGTATTCGTTATATTTTTCTAATCAATTTTCATGTATAAAGTTTTTTAATCTGACTTACGGTTTAAAAGATATTGAATTTTAAAGTTTAAAACATTTTAAATCAATTTTTGGATTTTCTTTATTAATAAAATGCAACATTATCCAGAAAAGAAACTTAGACTGGTCAAACCTGACCAATGGGTCCCACTGGTTAGCCTCACATTATAATAAACCAAATTTATTATTTAAAAGAACAGTGGGGTCCCACATGTCATAGGCACATTTTTATAATTGCATTTTTATTTAGACTAATAACCCAATGGGGCCCATGTGTCATACACTCCAGTGTTAGTTAAGCTATTTATTTAATCCAGTGATTAACTTAAGTCATAGGGCCCATAGGTTAGTGAAAGTGCAATCTTGCCCTTAAGCAAATTTTGTTGTTTGATGACAATATACATATAGGGAACTAACTGTGTTTGCTAAGTGATACACAGGAAACTGTTAGTTCTCTTGACATCACCGTGTAGGGATCATGGGCTAAACTTCAACCGCTCTCAAGAAGTCTACAAAACGATTGAAGATGACGCTAAGTCCTCTTTTCTACTACCTCTTGAGTCATAGGGATCCCCGCACTATTAAGAGGGGATCATGTGGTTAAGTTAAAGTCTTGCTCAAGTCAAAATAACTATATCATGTAAAATACACATCTCTACAACCCATGGAAATCAATGTAGTTGTGTAGGATTTTCAATGCTCTCTCAATACACATCATCTGGGGATGTCGGACCGTCCGGGTATCAGGCCGGACCGTCCGGGTCTATCCCGGACGTGCTGCAGCTCGGACCATCCGAAAAAGGGACCCCGAGGTCAGTAGCTTATTCGTTCATTCCGGACCGTCCGGGCTTCGGTCCCGGACCGTCCGACCCTCAGTGCCAATGGTCAGTGGCTTTTCGTCTTCAGGTCGGACCGTCCGGCGTATTGGTCGGACCGTCCGGGCCTAGCCCGGACCGTCTGTCCTCATCCCCGGACCGTCCGACACGAGTGTGCTATGAGGACAGGTGGTCTGATCTTTTCGTTCGTCCGGTCTATAGGTCGGACCGTCCGGGCACAGCCCGGACCGTCCGACGTCCTTATGACTGCACCAAAACGGCTAGTTCTTGGGCATCCATAAATATCCCCTACTCACTTCGGATTAGGGTTGACCACTTCATTTATTTCACTCAAGAACACAAAGTGCTCCCTCTCTCTCATCTCCTACACTCAAACCAAGATCCCGGAGAGATTTGTGAGAGTTCTTGTTGGATCTTTCACCCCGTGTTAGATCCGTCCCTTCCCCATCTTCCGACCAAAGCAAATCGTGATTTGAGCAAGTCTTGAGCTTTTCCCATTGATCTTGTTACTCTTGGAGGTTGGAGACTCCTAGGCGGGTAGGAGTTCTTTGGAGAGGAATCGACCATTGTGATTACCCCCGTTGAGTTTGTGAGGGTTTGGTGACCACCTTTAAGGTCAACCGGTAGTGGTTGGGAATCGCCTTCGTGGTGATATCTCAAGGGGAATAGAGTGAGCCTTCGTGGCGTTGGTGTGCCTTCGTGGTTTCACCCACTCTCTCCGAACGGTGAGTAGCTTCCCTCCAAGGAAGTGAACATCGGGATACATCGTTGTCTCCGCGTCATTCGGTTATCCCTACTCTTTTCCCTTACTACTTTTACTACTGTATTATTTGCCCCTCACTTGCTTGTGTTTATTGTGCTTATTGTTTATCTTGTCTTTGCTAAATAGAACTTGCAATTATTAGGCACACCTTGTTTTCCGCACTATTGCTTAAAAATTGCTAAGTAGTGATAAAATTTGTAATAAGACCTATTCACCCCCCCCCCTCTAGGTCTATCTCGATCCTTTCAATTGGTATCAGAGCCTCGTGCTCTATTCTTGTGGCTTAACCTCCCTAGAGCGAGATGACCAAGAACGGCATCCCCGAAAGCTCGGGTGCCAATGTGGAAGAGGTTGCAATTGCTGCGGATGCCGCGCGTTCGGAAGCCGAGAGATTGGCTACCGAACAAAGGGCCACTGCACAAGCTGCCTTGCCTCCCTCCACGGGGCATGTTAGTTATGAGATTGAGGACCCCAAGTTATTCACCTCCGGAGATATGGAAAAAGCCTTGCAAAAGGCTTTGGACAATCAAAGGAAGGAAATGGAAGCCTCCTTTGCTAGATTGAAGGCTTTGGCGTTAGAGTCACAAACGTCAAGTGGTGCGGCCCCTAGGTCCCCACAAGAGACCTTTGTGCACCCCAGTTCCGAGGCTCCCTTGCAAAGAGGTGGTCCCTACCAATGGGACTATCCGGCTCCTAAGCTTGTGGAACCTAAGTATAATTTCAACGGCAATCCGCCGGTACTAACCGAGAATACTAACTTCTTGGATTGGAAAAGTCTTATGGCAGATTATCTTAGGTTTGTGTGTGAACCCATGTGGAACCTCATCGACTCCGGAAAAGGCTATTATCCTGTTGATCCGAACAACCTTACTCCAAGTGAAGTGTTTGATCGACATCTCAACCTTGCGGCTATTGGGTTCTTGAAGAGAGGAATGGATGAGTTGACACGTGCACCATTTCTTCATATCACCAATGGCAAGGAAATGTGGGATACTCTTCTCATTGCCAAATCCGGCACCGGGTCTCTTCAAATGACAAGATACGAGACCGCAAAGAATGCATTGCACAACCTTCACATGAAGAAAGATGAGACGCCCCAACAACTTCATATGCGTCTCAAGGTTCTCTCTGCTCATGTCTAGTCCTTCACATGTGAAAAATCTTTGGATGGATATCAAATCACCAACCGTTACCTTGTGGACAAAATGTTGAATGCTCTCATGGTGTATTCTCATCAAATGGTGTGGGAATTGAGGCGTATGCCCGACTTCTTCAAGATGACACCGGATGATGTGATTGCCACCTTCTTGCAATATGAAGAGCACCTAAAGGAGTCCAAGAGGCTTCTTTCCACATACGGTGGTCCGTCCTCAAACCTTGCTCTCAAGGCTAGGCTCGAGGAGTTTGATGATGATGAGGAAGAAGATGAGTATGAAGACGATGATAACTTCGATGATACTCCCTCATATGATTATATTGCTCTCTTTGTGAAGAAGTTCACCAAAGGGGACTTCAAGGGAAGATTCCAAAAGAAGAAGACAAGAAACTGCTACAACTGTGAGAGACCGGGACATTTTGCGGAGGAGTGTCCATACGAGAAAAGAGAGGACAAACCTCGATTTCCTCGGAAGGATGTCGCCAAGAAGCTCCCAAACCCTCTCAACAACAAGTTCAAGAAGAAAGCATTGTTGGCTCTTGAAGGGTCCGATCCCGAGGATGTTGGTGGTGTGGTCGGAGTTGCTCAAGATACACAAAAAACATTGAAGGTCCTCAACAAGGAAGGTGAAGTTGTAAACTACAACTACATGAGTGACTACGCCGGCAATGCGCACAAGTGTCTTATGGCCAAGTTGGTTGACGATGACACTCCCTCCTCCCCGGCCAAGATCAAGGTAACTCCTATTGATGAGTCCTTCATGTTATCCTCCGAATCTCATGATGAATTTCATGATGCGGAAAGTGATGATGCTCATGCTATATGTGAAGATTTGTTGTTTGCCAAAGTGAACAAAATGATGAGCTCTCTCAAAGGCAACAAGCTCAAAAAATTTCAATTACTTATGGATGTGGTGGGTAAGCACTCCACAACCATTAAGGATCTTGAAATCCTCCTCACCGAGGAAAAGGAGAACTATACTCTCCTTGAGCGAAAAATTGACTTTGAGGAAGCTCGAAATGACAACTTATGCAAAGTTGTTCACGCATCAAACGACTTAAATGACAAGCATGTTGCCTCCTTGAAAAAGGCTAATGAAATATGTAAAGAGCTTGCTAATGATATGAGCAAACTTATGGAGCTAAACACCTCCCTTTCTAACGATGTTGAGGTACTCACCTTGTCCCTCAAGACAAAAGATGAGGAACTCGCCATCCTCAAGAAAAATCTCGAGGCCCACAAACTTGCTCATATAAAAACACTTACGAAGATGTCTCCTCCAACTATTGTGCATATTGATGCTTGTGCTACTAACTCTACTCTTGATCAAGCATCTCTCATTGAGGAGAACTTAGCTCTTCATGCTCAACTAAAGAAGGTTCTCTTGACTTGTGCCCAAGGCGAGAAAAACCTAAATGATGTACTAAGTCATCACAAGGAGTCCTTTGCTAAGGAGGGACTTGGTTTTGATCCAAGTACGAGTGTGACAAAGGATGTAACCCTTAGCAAGGGATCAACTCCTCAAAAGGTGATCTTTATTCGTGAAGGGCACAAGGACAAAGGTAAGAAGAAAGTTGATGAGGTTGGTGTTGGGAGTGGGAAGGCCACTAGGGGCAAGTCCATTCCCAACAAGAAGAAAGAAAAGATGCCCCCATCCTATGTGCTCCGTAAGGCAAAGGATGGAGATGTGTATGCCAAATTCATTGGACCCCGTAATGCTTTTCGTTTCTATGCTATTTGGGTTCCAAAGACCCTTGTTACTAACCTTAGAGGTCCCATTGCGAAATGGGCACCTCTAACCAAAGCCTAAACGTGTGTGTGTAGGGTGCTTTCTCCGGTGGAGTCAAATGGGTGATTGATAGTGGATGCACAAATCATATGACCGGAGAAAGTCGTTTGCTCAAGGACTTCATGGATGCAATACAACCGTATATGAGCATTGTCTTTGGTGGTGGTTCCAAGGGAAAGGTACTTGGTTTGGGCAAGGTGCCTATCACTAATGACATGTCACTTGCTAATGTCATGCTTGTCCAATCCCTTCAATACAATTTTCTTTCCGTTCGTCAATTAGCTTCCGTTGGTTATGATACACTATTTGGTCTAACAAGTGTGAAAGTCTTTAGGAGAGATACTCTCGAAGTGGCCTTTGTTGGAGAGTTGGATGGCAACCTTTATACGGTTGATTTCTCGAAAGAGAGCACGTACCATGCAACTTGTCTAATGACCAAGGCCGATAAGGGGTGGCTATGGCATCGCCGGCTAGCCCATGTTGGCATGAGAAATCTAAAAGATCTCCTAAAGGGTGAACACATCCTTGGACTAACAAACGTGTCTTTTGAGAAAGATCGTGTGTGTAGTGCATGCATCGCCGGGAAGCAACATCAAGCAAAGCACACCCCCAAGAATGTTGTGTCAACTTCAAGGCCCTTGGAGCTCCTTCATGTGGATCTCTTCGGGCCTCCATCATGGGATAGTCTTGGTGGAAAGAAATATGGTCTTGTCATTGTCGACGATTACTCAAGATACACGTGGGTGTTCTTCCTCAAGTCCAAGGATGAGACGAAGGCCACCTTCATCGACTTTGCCAAGCAAGCCCAAAGAAAATACAACATGGCTATCTTGGCAATAAGAAGTGACAATGGCTCCGAGTTCAAGAACTACACCTTGGAAGAATTCTTGAGTGATGAGGGGATTGAGCACCAATATTCCGCACCATATACCCCTCAACAAAATGGTGTAGACGAGAGGAAGAACCGCACTCTTGTGGAGATGGCCCGGTCCATGTTGGATGAGTACAAGTCTCCTTATAGCTTTTGGGCCGAAGCCATCAACACCGCATGTCATGCGTCAAACCGGCTCTTCCTTCGCAAAATATTGATAAAGACCCCATATGAACTTCTAACCGGACACAAGCCAAACGTCAAATACTTCCGTGTATTCGGTTGTAAGTGTTTCTTTATCAATAAGAAAGATAGGTTAGCAAAGTTTCAATCCAAAACAATTGAGGGTATATTTGTTGGGTATGCTTCAAACTCTCACGCCTATAGAGTCTACAACAAATCCACCGGATGTGTTGTGGAAACTTGTGACGCGGAGTTTGATGAATTTAATGGCTCTCATGGGGAGCAAGTTGATCTAAGTGATGTAGGTAATAATGAAGATTCCTCTCAAGGTATTTTGGCTATGGGCATTGGAGATCTTGTGCCCATAGCTCAAGTGCCTAGAGATGATGAGGTTGGTGATGGGCCAAGTGTTTCCCCAACACAAGCACATCCTCCTACCACTCAAGATCCAATTTCTCATGATGAGCCCATTATCCAAGAACAAGACCCTCCACAACCCGATGTGTCCACTGAACCACAAGTTATGGGTACGGTTGATCCACGTGATCGACTTGACCGCATTTGCTTTGGAGAAAATGATGAAATTGATGATGGCTCCGCCCTTGATGATGAACCAAATATTGCCCATGAGCCCGAATGGGTAGAGCCTATTGAAACTCCAACTTCCATCATGCCATTGGTGGCTAGACATGTTGATGTTGACAAGATCCTCACGGGATTGGGGCAAGGTATAGTTACTCGTCGTCAACTTATGAACTTTTGTGCTCACTTCTCGTTTGTGTCTTGTATTGAACCACTTAGGGTTGAACAAGCACTTGAGGATGCGGATTGGTTGCAATGCAAGATGAGCTCACTAGCTTCACCCGGAATGAAGTTTGGTCTCTCGTGGAGAGGCCTTCCGGTCATGATCATAATATCATTGGAACCAAGTGGATCTTCAAAAACAAGCAAGATGAATATGGTAATATCATTCGAAACAAGGCAAGACTAGTGGCTCAAGGGTACTCCCAAGTTGAAGGCTTGGATTTTGATGAGACCTTTTCTCCCGTTGCTCGCCTTGAATCTATACGCATGTTTCTTGCTTATGCCGCATTCAATGGATTTCCATTATTTCAAATGGATGTGAAAAGTGCTTTTATTAATGGTCCCCTACAAGAGGATGTATATGTAGCTCAACCACCCGGCTTTTGTGACCCTCATCACAAGGACCACGTGTACAAACTTCATAAGGCATTATATGGTCTTAAGCAAGCTCCTAGGGCTTGGTATGACCATCTTAGAAAGTTTTTACTCGAGGAAGGATTTGTGAGGGGTGTCATTGATGCCACTCTTTTTACCAAGAGAACCAATGGTGAATTGCTCATATGCCAAATCTATGTAGATGACATCATATTTGGTTCTCCTAATCCATCTTTGTGCAAGTGGTTCTCGGAAACTATGACCAAGAACTTTGAGATGTCCATGATGGGGAGCTTGAAGTATTTCCTTGGATTTCAAATCGAGAAATTTGCCGAAGGAACCTTCACCTCTCAAACAAAGTACATTCAAGACATGCTCATGAAGTTTGGTATGAAGGATGCCAAGCCATGCAAGACATCCATGCCAACCAAGGGATATATAGATCAAGACCTTTCCGGTATTCCATTTGATCCCACTCTTTATCGTTCTATGATTGGGTCATTGCTTTACCTTTGTGCATCTAGACCGGATATCATGCTTAGCGTAGGAATGTGTGCAAGATATCAAGCCTCTCCCATGGAGAGTCATCATTTGGCGGTTAACCGCATTCTTAGATACCTTGTTCATACTCCTTTGTTGGGCCTTTGGTACCCCAAGGAAGCCAAGTATGATCTCTTGGGGTACACCGATGCGGATTGGGCCGAAGATAAGGTGGATCGGAAGTCAACATCCGGTTCATGCCAATTTCTTGGGCTCTCATTGGTAAGTTGGCATTCCAAGAAGCAAAATTGTGTCTCCCTCTCCACCGTTGAAGCCGAGTATGTGGCCGCCGCAAGTTGTGCTACTCAAGTTCTATGGATGAGGCAAACCTTGAAGGATTATGGCCTCACCTACAAGAAGGTACCCATCCTATGTGACAATGAAAGTGCTATCAAGATTTCCAACAACCCTTGTCAACATCCCCGCACCAAGCATATTGACATTCGTCATCACTTCATATGGGATCATATTCAAAAAGGTGATATTGTTCTTGCACATGTGGGCACCGACAAGCAACTTGCCGGCATCTTCACCAAGCCATTGGATGAAGCAAGGTTTTGCCAACTAAGGGGTGACTTGGTATCTTGGAACGTTATAGCTTTACGGCTTAGGGGTATCTTGCTCTCATTCATACACATTGCGCATATCCTGTCTAGATGTAGGCATGTATGTAGGGGGAGAAGCTCAATTCATGAGTTCTCATCTCTCTACGTGATTCATAAATAGAAACAAACATCAACAATCCGCATTCTCACTTCGGTGAACCCATGTGTAGCGGTTAAAGATGGAGTGGTGACGGTTGGACCCAAGATACATCTTCGCGGTGTCAACATCACATACACTCACACATGGTGGCCACGGCCACCGCCGACTCCTTCATAAACATCTTATGGCAAATGGTTTCTTTTATGCTCCTGTTATTGATTATGTTTATGATGTTCCCTATATGTATCTATCTCAATATATATGCCATTCAGCTAGATCACCCCCATTTTTCCGTCGTGCCACCCATTGGGCTGTCTGTTTTGCCCACACATCACATATCGGACAGTCCGGACACGTGCCCGGACGGTCCGGGGTCTGCCCGGACGGTCTGGCCTGCATCCCGGACGGTCCGGTTTAGCCGGAAAATACTACTGATGTCCTGCACCACAGCTCGGACGGTCCGGGACAGTTCCCGGACGGTTCGGGATATCCCCGGATGGTCCGTCCTGCATCCCGGTCGTCCGGTCTCACACATATGCTGTGCTCTCACGGTACCCCGTGTCGGTCGTCCGACCTTCAGTCCGGACCGTCCGGCACCTCGTCGGACCGTCCGACTTGGAGCCCGGTCGTCCGGCTTGCCCGATCTATAAAAGACTCGGGGCCGCGCCACACACACCTGTTGGCAGTTTCTCTTCTTTCCCTCCGCCCTTGCTCCTGACCTAGCGCTGCCGCCGCCACTGTTGCGGTCTCCCCCGTCCGGCCCCGCCCTCCGGTGAGTTCCCCTGCTCCATCCCTGGATTCCCCTCCTCTCGATCTACGTTTTGACCGGTCAATCTTGCGTTTTAGGGCAGATTGTCTTTGGAGTGGGTTCTTCGTGTTGCTCCCGGATCCGTGCCCTCATGCCTCCCAAAGGAACCTCTCGTGCTCCGACTCGCCGACAGGGCTCTGATGATTCACAAGATGCTGCTCGTCCTCGTCGCCGTCTTCGTGGTGGTAGTGGGGACGGTGCCGGGGGTAGCCATGTCCGTCTTGAATCTGACTATGAGGAGGATGATATGAAAGAGGAGAAGCTGATTCGCTCATCTGCTCCCAAGCCCAATACCCGCAAGAAGTCCCTCCCGAACCGTCAACGGGAGCCTCCCTCGCCGGCTGTGAGGCGTCCGGTCCCTCCCCCACGAAGGGAACCTCTTCTTGGTGTGGCTATCTCTGTGGCTCCTCCCAACATGCGTGGTCGTGTCCCGGTGGACTACTATCGCATGGATGCCAAGGTGTACGCCAAGATGCGTTCTGAAGAAAATGAGTTCCTTCTCCCCGGTACTGCCAGCGATGTCCGTTTTCACACGCTTGTCAACAAGACATTTATGCGACCGTCTGCCTCGAGATCAATGCCACCACCCCCCAGAAGTTCATCAACCTGGAGTACTTTGAGCAGCATCCGGCAAAATTTGGCACTCTGATCCGTCTGGTGGATGCCATGGGGCTGCGTCATGCTTTGACGCTCAAATGTGATTGGAGTCATGGAGCGATTCTTCAGTTCTATGCCACGTGCACTTTTGGCATCGATGACTTTCTTTCATGGAAGACTCACCAGCAGACCATCTCCCTCTCCTACGACCAGTGGTGTGAGGCTCTGGGTATGCCTCCCAGATCTGATGCTCTCTACCGGATTCACAGTCGCTCCAGTGAGTTTGAGTCCATGTCCATTGAGGCATGTATGGGTTGTCTGCTGCGACCTGCTGATATCCCCCCCGGGAGCAATATGGCTGTCAACAATTCCACAATCTTTCAGCCTCACTATCTGCAGCTATATCAGTGTCTTCTGCGCACCTTGGTACCCAAGCATGGTGACAAGTCGATGGTCCGCTCTTTTGCTATTGATCTTATGGCATGTGCCAAGGGGGGCTTTGACCAAATGGAGTTGAACCATGCGTCCCGTCCCATTGATGTGGCTGACTTCCTCTGGCATGAGGTGTGGATCTTCTCCCTCACGAAGCGCGGTCATTTCCCCCTTGCTCCCTACATTCAGCGAGTCATTGACCATTTCTCCACTGTTCCGATTCAAAAGCCCGTGGTTCACCAAGAATGGGTGCCCAAGAAAGGTTCTGCTCTCTATGCCGGTCCCACTCGTCCGTCTGCGACTGCCGCCTCCACCTATCGTGGGTCTCGCCGTGCCAAGCCCATGGTGGAACCCCTTCGACGCATTGCTCGCTTTCTGGGCATGTCTCAGCAGGCGATCTTCAAGGCATACACTACCCAAGCCACTGCTACTCACGTACTTGAGTCTCTCCGTATCTCTCAGGCTAATGCACTTCGGGGCCGTCTTCGTGCCCGGCCAGGGAGCCCTGTGAGTGCTGATGAGGAGCCCCCTTCCGCTCCTCGGGCCGCTGATTTCAGCTTCCCCACGGCTGCGGACTTCCCCGAGTTCTTCACTGACGAGCTCGACGATCATGATGGCGAGGAGTAGCTGTCCATGTCATGCTATTTGTGTTGGCTCTGTGTTTTGCCCCTTTTTGGTACTTGGTGCCAAAGGGGGAGACACCTATCTATCCTAGGCGTAGTTTTCATTATCAGGATATAACCTAAACTCTAGTGGTGATTTATGCTGCATGGTTGTTATGTAATATGACATATGTTTATCTATTGGGGTGGTACTTGTATTAAACTTCATGGTTTTACTTCATGGTTTATCTATCTTGCATGTCAAATGGTGTCCTGTATCATGATGAGTGATATGTGTGTTACAATGGACCATCTCTTCGCAGTTGTCACTACATCATGTATTATTGGGTCGTAAAACCACTGCTTTCCCATATTAATTTGTATGGTTTATATGATCATGGGGGAGACTCCTTCTTATGTGCTATGCTTAAAAGTTAAGATCACCATGCACATGTTGAGGGGGATCCTCCCTCAAATAAATGAAAATTGCTCCCCAAATCTTAATATGAATATTTTTGAGAGCTATATGTGTATTGTCATCAACTACCAAAAAGGGGGAGATTGAAAGTGCAATCTTGCCCTTAAGCATATTTTGTTGTTTGATGACAATATACATATAGGGAACTAACTGTGTTTGCTAAGTGATACACAGGAAACTGTTAGTTCTCTTGACATCACCGTGTAGGGATCATGGGCTAAACTTCAACCGCTCTCAAGAAGTCTACAAAACGATTGAAGATGACGCTAAGTCCTCTTTTATACTACCTCTTGAGTCATAGGGATCCCCGCACTATTAAGAGGGGATCATGTGGTTTAGTTAAAGTCTTGCTCAAGTCAAAATAACTATATCATGTAAAATACACATCTCTACAACCCATGGAAATCAATGTAGTTGTGTAGAATTTTCAATGCTCTCTCAATACACATCATCTGGGGATGTCGGACCGTCCGGGTATCAGGTCGGACCGTCCGGGTCTGTCCCGGACCGTCCGTGCTGCACCACGGACCGTCCGAAAAAGGGACCCCGAGGTCAGTAGCTTATTCGTTCATTCCGGACCGTCCGGGCTTCGGTCCCGGACCGTCCGACCCTCGGTGCCAATGGTCAGTGGCTTTTCCTCTTCAGGTCGGACCGTCCGGGCCCAGCCCGGACCGTCCGTCCTCATCCCCGGACCGTCCGACACGAGTGTGCTATGAGGACAGGTGGTCTGATCTTTTCGGCCGTCCGGTCTATAGGTCTGACCGTCCGGGCTCAGCCCGGACCGTCCGACGTCCTTATGACTGCACCAAAACGGCTAGTTCTTGGGCATCTATAAATATCCCCTACCCACTTCGGATTAGGGTTGACCACTTCATTTATTTCACTCAAGAACACAAAGTGCTCCCTCTCTCTCATCTCCTACACTCAAACCAAGATCCCGGAGAGATTTGTGAGAGTTCTTGTCGGATCTTTCACCCCGTGTTAGATCCGTGCCTTCCCCATCTTCCGACCAAAGCAAATCGTGATTTGAGCAAATCTTGAGCTTTTCCCATTGATCTTGTTACTCTTGGAGGTTGGAGACTCCTAGGCGGGTAGGAGTTATTCGGAGAGGAATCGACCATTGTGATTACCCCCGTTGAGTTTGTGAGGGTTTGGTGACCACCTTTAAGGTCAACCGGTAGTGGTTGGGAATCGCCTTCGTGGTGATATCTCAAGGGGAATAGAGTGAGCCTTTGTGGCGTTGGTGTGCCTTCGTGGTTTCACCCACTCTCTCCAAACGGTGAGTAGCTTCCCTCCATGGAAGTGAACATCGGGATACATCGTTGTCTCCGCGTCATTCGGTTATCCCTACTCTTTTCCCTTACTACTTGTACTACCGTATTATTTGCCCCTCACTTGCTTGTGTTTATTGTGCTTATTGTTTATCTTGTCTTTGCTAAATAGAACTTGCAATTATTAGGCACACCTTGTTTTCCGCACTATTGCTTAAAAATTGCTAAGTAGTGATAAAATTTGTAATAAGACTTATTCACCCCCCCCCCCTCTAGGTCTATCTCGATCCTTTCAGTTAGTGACTCTAACAGTTAACTAAATAATTAAAACTGGCCTAGGTCCCACATGTAATAGACTCGAATTAATTACCAGTTTTATCTAACCAATTAATTTGGTCAGGAGGTTAATTAGGGGCTAGGCCCCACTTGTCAGTGGGGTTAGCCACAATGGGGATTAGCCCCACGGCTAAACTTGCGGGCACGCAGCATACGCCGGAGCGCGGCCACGGCCGGAGGGGAGCGGCGGCAGGAGACCGGCAAGGCGAGGGCGCGGCCAAAGGGGCGGCCGGTCTCGACCGAGCCCAGCCAGGCAGCACCAAGCCGCGGCCACGACAGCAGCAAGGCAGCTGCGCCGCCGCTGCTGGGCACGAGGGGGCGCGGCCATGGGCACATGGGTGCGCGGCCGGGGAGGGCACTCGGCGGGCTATGGGCGTGCGCTGGGCGTGGAGAGCACGCGTGGGACAGAGGCAACCCATGGGCAGGGCGCGGCGGGAGAACGGGGAAACAGTGGTGCGGCCGGAGCAACACGACGACGGCGGTGTTCAGCACAAACGGCAAATGGCGACACAAGACAAATTTGAGAAATTTCTTTAGCTAACTTGGACTCACGGGTCACTGGGAGTGTGCTGGTGCGCGCGGGCAGCGCGGAGGGACACTGGAGCTTGGGGTGGTCGGCCATGGCGGCGGCCCGTGCATGGCCAAAGGGGATACACGGCTAGGGGGTCAGGGGTAGGCTGCGGCCAGTTGGCGGCGGCGGAGACGCTCACCAGGAGGGAGAAGACGGTGGCAGTGGGCTCGACGGAGGGCTGGGGCGGCCGGAATTTGGAGAAGCTCGCCGGCGGGCAGAGGTTGAAGACGGACTTGATTCGCACGTCTTGGTGGCTCCCGGGCACGGCTTCTTCAGCGAGGCGACGAAGTAGGCGACGACGAACGCGGTGGACAGCTCGGATAGGCGAGAGGGGCTCGGTGGCCGCGCGAGCGCTCCGAGGTACGCCCATGGCGGCCTGCTCAAGCGCGAGGAGGAGGAAAGCGAGGCAAGGGATGGAAATATCTGGCCTAGGGTTCCATCCACGGGGGCACTGGCTTGGTCTTATCCACGCCGAGAACGACCATGGATGGCCGCCACGGCGGCACCGGGTCGTGGATGCGCGCCACGGTTCCATGGTGAGTAGAGGAATAGTGTGAGGAATAAGGAGAGTGGGGGGTGGGTCGGGCCTTGGTTTGGCTTTGCCCTAGGCGTAGAATAGGTTTCCTTTTATTTGTTTTTCTTTTCTCTTTTGCTTTTCTATTTGTACTTGTTTTGTTAGCTCTTGAAAATTTTGTAAAATATGGAACTTGCTTTATTATTAGTGTCACATAGAATATAAATGCCACAAAAAGTTTTGTGCCAAAATAAAATCAATTGAACTTTGTTTTATTTAAAAGGGGTCAAATGCTACTGTTTTGCTATTGTTTTGATTTGTTTACAATATTTAAACCTTGTAATAATTGCCCACTATTATTTTAATATGACCTAATGATTATTATGCATTTAATAAAATTGATTGCACAATTTTTGGATCAAGTTTTATTTCCACTTGGATCTGGAAATTTTATTTGGGTTTTAATTTGAACAAGCTTTGATCAAGGTGATCATCACAAGTTAATCAAGGTGACTTGGCATTAGCATAAGGTGATTACTGTAGCGTGTCACCCGGGGTGTTACACCCTCTGGTCATGTTATCTTTTTATTTGTTATCTGTTTATTTCTAGTTAGTGTTGAACTTGTGTGTTGTATATTTTGGTTGGGTTATCACACTGGTGTGTATCAGGGGGCATGGGATTCCCCTGCTAGTTTATACTTATTCCCTATTGCCAGCCCAGCTGGAACCAGCGATGTTGAGGGGGTGATCCCCGGTAGAGCCAGGGAGGAGAAACAACCTTTCAAAACAAACGACCTTAGGTGACAACCTTAGGTGACGGATATTCCTAGCATACATGTCAGATCTAACCACCATTGATGATGACTGGCGGAGTTATTTGTGTCACCTACTCCTCCGTTCCTTGATATAAGGTGCCTAAGGTTTTGAGGAAAAAAAATCCAAAATACATGCCATATTGGTATTATACCATCCGATTAGGCAAATATACCTACGGAAAGAGATAGAACGGAGGGTCTCTTACCTATTATTGGCTGATTCGAACTGTTTTCTTCTGATTTTTTGTACTAACAGATCAGTTCAATTGTAGCATTACACTACTCGTTAATATCCGTGTAAAAAGCTTAGGCACCTTATATCAAGAAACGGAGGGAATAAGATATAGTCTTAGGTGATGGAAAAGTTATACAATCACTATTTGATTTTTTATGGCGCTTTGGTGACATTGCTTTTGACGACCAAAATCGATACCAAGGTGTTTTCTTTAATGAAAATGTTTTTAGATGACAAAAACAACCCATCATTAACAATCCTAAATTTTGTAGTGTTGATTTCTTGATTTATATATTTTATTACAAATCTATCCACATGCAAAAAAATCATCCCAACTCGGCTGAGCTTTTTCATAAATTTCAGGCCAACTCGTTCAACCCATTGACATGTGTTTCAGCCTGATACTTTAGCCCAACTAATCCTAGCGTCCCAGCTAGGTCGAGCATTGAAATGTCTAGTTTATAGTGAGACGAATGAAAGTTTTGCAGAAGCAAGACGGAACGTATATTAAGCCGACCAATAGCGCCATAGGCACCATGCCACAAGCCATGTTTTTTTCTATTATAATTTTTATTTTTACTTTATATACTTCTAGATATTATAGTATATATCTATTATAAAAACAATTTATAGAAAACTTTATCAATGTTAATCAGGCATTAAAAAATGTAGAACGTTTCTCATGTATATACAATGTATATGTAAAAAAAATATGATCATCCATTAAAAATTGGTAATCAAGTATTTTGGAAATTTTAATCAAACATTAGAAAAATCATTAATGTGTAGAGAAAAAACAATTCTCATATATATGAATAATATATACAAACAATACAATGCGTCTGAAAAATGTTGGTCAAGTATTTGAAAAATGATATACGTGTATGAATAAAAATGTTGATCGTACTTGCACCACTTGCCTTCTACGGTTACTTTCGACCTCCGTATACTGGCTAAGGGCATCTTACACGCCGATCGACAAAAGTATATTAAAAAAATATTTGATGTGTGTTACAAAAACTGTTTGTCATACAATATAAAATTGTTCTGCATATATTATGAAAAGTTTTTAAAATGTATCAAAAAATTAAAAAAATGAAATCTGAATCTTAAAAAGAAGGAAAGAAAGGAAAAAACCAAAACAGAAAGAAAAAAATGCAGAAGCAGAAAGGAGAGCCAGCCCATCGAATCTTGTGATTCAGCAAAATATCCTCTTTTAGACGCCCACGAGCGCCGCACAACAAAAAAAACAGCGCCAGAGATTAATCTCAGGTTCTCTGCAGCTCTAGTAGCTAACTTTTTCCCCCTGTTTTTAGTGGGGAGCTTCTAAGTGCTAACAAAAAAATTAGTGGAAGTGCTAATAGTTATTGACTGCTTGTATAAGTGAAAAACACGGGATACACATGAAGACAGCCGCTTCAAAAAAATTCGAAACGAACAACGGCTTTATTGTTAGTATGCACGAACAGAGGTCCAGAATGAATGGTTGCGATGTAAAGAAAAATCATCGGGCACTTGGATGGATTGGCCGAACAAAAGGCAAGTGTAAGGACACACTAATTAAGCTAGGCCCATTAACTACAACTAGTAAGCTAGGAGTAATAACGCGTAGCATTCCACATATGCGCCTCAATTCCTCTATTGCCTACACATGTTTGGTTGCAATACGTACGCTTTCTACTGTTGCCCATTTAACACTATCCAGCCAAATTAACGTAGAGGAGAGAGGGGTATGGTATGCATTTAATCTCTGTAGAATCTATTTGTCATTCGGTCCATAACGTACGTTTCAGAATTCTTGCTTCCAAAAAGAAAGGTTTCCGAATTCGGATGAAAATCACTTCCTTCCCATGAGGAGTATATATATCAGCAGAGTACCACCATCTGATAGGCTTGCTTAATCTTTCTCGAAGAAACTGAGCTGCAGCATCGGCGGTACTCCCCTACTTCATTTAACTCTCGTGTTCTAACAACTTGCCTGCACCTAGCAAATAAGGTGGAGTAATATTAAGTTCTCACTTTTTTTGCGTGGGGGATATTAATTCGTGGAGAACCCCCCCACCCCCCCCCCCCCACCACCACCACCACCACCACCCCCGCGCCCCGCGCCCGCGTCGCTCCTGGCGGCGGCTCAGAAGGAACCCTAGCCGCAGCCGCCGCAGCCCCCTTCCAGGCTTCTCCCTCCCTGCCGGCGGGCTAAGCCCGACCGACTGACGGCAGCGGCAGGGCATTGTGGCACGTATGCATTGGGGAGGTTCGACCCTCCGACGGAATCGGCACGCATCGCTGGCCACCTCCGCGCGTGTGGCGGCTCCCCTCCTTCGGATTTGGTGGGGTGGCGGCCCCCTTTCCCTCCATATGCGAGCTCGAGCAGGTGCTCACCCAGCTCTCGCTAGATCAATGGGTTGGGCCTGAAGGTGCACATCTTCAACAAAAAGAGCTCCAACGTGTGCACGGTGCACTATACCAGGCACAAATGCCTGGACGATTTCAGCATAGCCCTCTGATCATGTTATCTTTTTATCTGTTATCTGTTTATTTCTAGTTAGTGTTGAACTTGTGTGTTGTATATTTAGTTTTTATACTTATTCCCTATTGCCAGCCCAGCCGAAACCAGCGATGTTGAGGGGGTGATCCCCGGTAGAGCCAGGGAGGAGAAACAACCTTTCAAAACAAACGACCTTAGGTGACAACCTTAGGTGACGGATATTCCTAGCACACGTGTCAGATCTAACCACCATTGATGATGATCGGCGGAGTTATTTGTGTCACCTAAGATATAGTCTTAGGTGGTGGAAAAGTTATACAATCACTATTTGATTTTTTATGGCGCTTCGGTGACATTGTGTTTGACGACCAAAACCGGTACCAAGGTGTTTTTGTTAATGAAAATGTTTTTAGATGACAGAAACAACCCATCATTAACAATCCTAAATTTTGTATTGTTGATTTGTTAATTTATATATTTTATTAAAAATCTATCCACATGCATAAATATTCGACCCAACTCGTCTGAGCTTTTTCATAAATTTCAGGCCAACTCGTTCAACCCATTGACATGTGTTTCAGCGTGATACTTTAGCCCAACTAGTCCTAGCGTTCCAGCTAGGTCGAGCATTGAAATGTCTAGCTTATAGTGAGACGAATGGAGGTTTTGCAAAAGCGGGGACAGAGCGTATATTAAGCCGACCAATAGCGCCATAGGCAACATGCCACAAGCATGTTTTTTTATATTATTGTTTTTATTTTTACTTTTTATACTTCCAGATATTATACATATATATCTATTATAAAAACAGTTTATACAAAACTTTATCAATGTTAATCAGGCATTAAAAAATGTTAAACGTTTCTCATGTATATACAATGTATATGTAAAAAATATGATAATGCATTAAAAATTGGTAATCAAGTATTTTGTAAATTTTAATCAAATATTTGAAAAATCATTAATGTGTAGAGAAAAAACGATTCTCATATATATGAAAAATATATACAAAACAATACAATGTGTAGAAAAAAATGTTGGTCAAGTATTTGAAAAATGATATACGTGTATGAAAAAAATGTTGATTGTACTTGCAACACTTGCCTTCTACGGTTACTTTCGACCTCCGTATACTCGCTAAGGGCATCTTACACGCTGATTGACGAAAGTATATTAAAACAAAGTTTGATGTGTGTTACAAGAACTGTTTACCGTACAATATAAAATTGTTCTGCATATATTATGAAAAGTTTTTCAAATGTATGAAAAATGAAAAAAATGAAATCTGAATCTTAAAAAAAAGGAACGAAAAGAAAAAACCAAAATAGAAAGAAAAAAATGCAGAAGCAGAAAGGAGAGCCGGCCCATCGAATCTGTGATTCAGCGAAATATCCTCGTGGGCGTGTAGGGTTTTCCATGGATGAGTTAGTTTCAGACTAGGCGACCGCACAACAAAAAAAATAGCGCCAGAGATTAATCTCAGGTTCTCTGCAGCTCTAGCAGCTAACTTTTTTTCCCTGTTTTTACTGGGGAGCTTCTAAGTGGTAACAAAATAAAATTAGTGGAAGTGCTAACAGTTATTGACTGCTTGTATAAGTGAAAAACACGGGATACACATGAAGACAGCCGCTTCAAAAAAAATTGAAACGAAAAGCGGCTTTATTGTTAGTATGCACGAACAGAGGTCCAGAATGAATGGTTGCCTTGTAAAGAAAAATCATAGGGCATATGGATGGATTGGCCGAACAAAAGGCAAATGTAAGACCTCCCGCTGGGAGTATCATAGCTAGTATCATGCATGCCAACTAAGCAAATTTGATGATATGGCATAGTATTTAATTGAAGAAAGAGAGTGTTGAGTATTATATTATGATACCGTATCAAAATAAATGTTAAGTTAGTATGTGTCTTGCATGGCAATAAATACTACTACTTATGATACTAAGATATGATACTATGCATTGTGCAGATAGTAACATACACTAGTATATGCATGATACTAGCTTATGATACTACTCATTGCGGGAGGTCTAAGGACACACTAATTAAGCTAGGACCATTAACTACAACTAGAAGCAAAAGCGCGCTTTGCTACACCATAAAATTATCAATATCATTTATTAATAATATATTTTAACAATCATTCTTTGGTATATACCTGAAATAACTTACTGCAAGACGAAAAATTAATAACTGCTCGTTGGAAAATATAAGTATTCATATAATTTAAATCTATGTTATACCAATAATTATATCATAAGTTTATTAGCCAAAAAGCATAGTTAAAAATAGTTTCTCTTAAATAAAAGGAAAACAAAATACACCACACAACCAAGGGTTGGACCAAGTCAAAATTACCAACCCAATTGCAATATGAGACATCAATTGAATGAGAGGTCTTCAACCCCTAGGAAGTTTAGTAATATAGAAGACTACTCCGTCACGGTTTAGAAGACAAAGTTAAACTTGCGTGCGTTTCCATAATAGACAAGGTTTAAGGCGCGGAAGCAATTACTCGTATTAATTAGTACTCCCTCCATTCCAAAATATAGTGCGTCCTCGATTCCCGTGCTTCAACTTTGACTATAAATTTAACCAACGAGACCAATTGCGGCGGGAGTAAAAATTATACCAACGAATTCGTGTTTGAAAGAAGTTTTCAACAATATAATTTTTTCTCCCGCCGTAATCGGTCTCGTTGATTAAATTTATGGTCAAAATTGAACCTCGTAAAGCGCGGGCGCACTATATTTTGGAATGGAGGGAGTACTACTACTTCACTCATGTGCGTATGCGCCCTCTTAATTCTTTGTACTCACGTTGGGTGGAGTTGATGCATGCATGGTGTGAATGTAATTAATACTCCCTCCGATCCATAAAAAGTGTCGCAAACTTTGTACTAAGTTAGTACAAACTTTGTACTAAGTTAGTACAAACTTTGTACTAAGTGGGCGACACTTTTTATGAATCGGAGGAAGTACTACTATTCCACTCATCTATTGATGCTATCTCATAACCAATCAATGACTACTTTGGTTCCAGTGATTTTTCAAGTATGTCTTCTAAACCGTGACGGAAGAAGTAGTAAGCTAGGAGTAATAACGCGTAGCATTCCACATATGCGCCTCTGCACATGTTTGGTTGCAATATGTACGCTTTCTACTGTTGCACCTTTAACACTATCCAGCCAAATTAACGTAGAGGAGAGAGGGGTATGCATTTAATCTCTGTAAAATCCATTTGTCATTCGATTCATAACGTACATTTCAGAATTCTTGCTTCCAAAAAGAAAGGTTTCCAAATTCGAATGAAAATCACTTCCTTCCCATGAGGAGTATATATATCAGCAGAGTACCACCATCTGACAGGCTTGCTTAATCTTTCTCGGAGAAACTGAGTTGCAGCATCGGCGGTACTCCCCTAGTTCATTTAACTCTGTTGTTCTAACAACTTGCCTGCACCTAGCAAATAAGGTCGAGTAATATTAAGTTCTCACTTTTTTTTGCGGGGGAATATTAATTCGTGGAGACCCCCCCCCACCCCCACCACCACCACACCCCCACCCCCCGCGCCCGCGTCGCTCCTGGCGGCGACTCAGAAGGAACCCTAGCCGCAGCCGCCTTCCAGGCTTCTCCCTCCCTGCCTGCCGGCGGGCTAAGCCCGACCGACTGACGGCGGCGGCAGGGCATTGTGGCACGTTTGCATTGGGGAGGTTCGACCCTTCGACGGATTCTGCACGCATCGCTGGCCTCCTCCGCGCGTGTGACGGCTCCCCTCCTCTGGATCTGGTGGGGTGGCGGGCCCCTTTCCCTCCATATGAAAGCTCGAGCAGGTGCTCACCCAGCTCTCGCTAGATCTGGCCAGTCGACCGGTTCTCGCTTCATGGGGAGGCGCCCTTGGCTGGGAGCTCGGCTCTCCGGCATGGCTGCGGCGGGTGAGGAGGGTGACGGTGGCGTGGTGCTAGGACATGGAGGGCGCCAAATTTGCCCGTCCTCGGGTGGCTATGGCTCGTTGGCTTGTCTGGCCGGCGACGAGATCGATGGTGGTTGTTGCGTGGTCTTGGCGCAAAGGCTTCGTGGAAGGTGGACGGATCAGCGGAGGTGCACTGCGTGGGTGTGGTGTTCGGCGGTGCTTCGGGAGAAAGCCGGCGTCGGCGACAGCGTTCATGGACGTCGTGACACCTTCTTGGAGGCGTCGTCGTGCAGTCACCCCCTGCACACCTTCGGTTACATCTCTTCGGGTGAAAGCCTAAGGCCCAGTCGGGTTGGTCGACGGCATCGTCATCGTCGCTTCCCTCTTTGGGGCGTTGCCTTGAAGAGCTTTGGATCCCGCTCGCGCACTCCATGGGTTGGACGTTCGCGGCATTGCGGTCGGCAGGTGTCCGTCCGACGATGTGGTTCTCGGTATGGCTTCTTGTGTGGCAACCATGGCGGCGTCGAGCGGTGTTGGTTTGCTGGTGGTCCTTGGGAGTCGGTCTCTTTCGACGTGTTTGAGGGGTCGCCCAGCCTCCTCCTATCTTCCTAAAGTCGGAGCTGCTTAGTACTCGCTCTGGCGGCGACGATGACATTCGACAGATGGTCGATTGCAGTTGCAGTGCTGACTCGGCGCAAGGTGAGCGCTTTTTTCCTTCTATGCTCGTCGACGAAGTCGGAGCTGCCTGGTGGCCGGCGCGTGCGGATGACTGTTTGGCATCGGCCAACTCAGGCCTCGACGCTTGCTTGCGGTGAGGGATACATCAATGGTCGTCGATAGTGGAGTCGAAGTCGCCCTCGTGGAGGCGTGATGACGATGACGTTGGGCTACAACCTCGAGCTCACTTTTCTCCTAGGGGATGCGTGTGCGTTCTTGTGTGGGTTGCCAGGTCTCCCTGTCTGCTTTGTTGTTGCGGACACGGTGTAACAGTTTTTGCTGATGATCTGTTAATTAATCGGGCAATTCTCTTCAATCTTTTTTAATGAATCGGACCCTAAGAAACCGCATTTCAAGAAAATATATTAAGTTGTCACTTGTACCAGGAACTTTACCAGCTTTGCACTGCTCCCTTACATCTCAAGAGATGGTACAACCAAGGAAAAACGATGAAAAAGTTGGATAGTTAATTAAGTCCGGCTCACTTGTTCATCACAGTGGTTGATGACATCCAACTTACAGATGCTGAGGGGCCGTACTTCAGTGGCGTCGTACTCCACCTTCAGACTTTTTGGCCGATGCATTTGGTCGGCTGCCGGCAAAGGAAAAAGAGGGAAACGGAAAAAAAATGGAGATGCGGGGTATCGATCCCCGTACCTCTCGCATGCTAAGCGAGCGTTCTACCATCTGAGCTACATCCCCAATCGGGTTTTCGGAAAAACATTTCCAGATTTAATAATATATCAAAGAGTACGTTACTTTGACGCCTGACACTTCGCCTCCTTTGTGTAGTTAAGCACCACCACAGTTATACGTGGACACATTTCGCCAGGCAGCTACACGATTATATTATACGGTTGAAAAAACACCAGTGTTTAAAGGTTATGATTCCTCAAAAGAGAAAAAAATAAAACTCAAGAACAGCATATGGGATGTTTGTTTGCTGCCCGCCAGCTTGGAGTGAGTGAGTGACTTTATGGGTTCATAATCTTCACACGTAAGTACACTACTAATCAGTACTGTGACTTTAGACTACCGGAGAGTAACATCAACTAGTAACATCAGTATGTTACTAATTTATGTTACTAGCTCTATAGTGGGGAGTAATATTAACTAGTAACTTCATTTATTACATTATAAACTCATATTGTCTTCGTATGTGTGATGTTACTCAAAGAGCAAGTAACTACCTAAGATTAATTGCTTGCCACGTCGGCTATTTTGCATAGATATGTGTGATGTGACCACTGATGTTACTCTCACTATGGGTAATCTTAATCTCTACTACTCCATCCTCCAACTAATTAAAGAAAGACTACTGCAGTAATTAATCATCCCAGAACAGTTTTTAGTGGAGAAACGGATGCAGTCCGGCCGGTCACTGCTGCTGCATCAGTGTGCGTTAGATCATGAAGTCATGAGCATATGGCCACGTCTGTGTTTCGCTGTTCCAACTAAATAAAACATGGGCACGCACGACAGCGGGCGCAGGCCGGGACCTAGGCGGCCGACGCAGACTGCTCAACCGCATATATAATGCATGCATGTACCTGTCGAGACGTAGCTACCCAAATCTAATGCGTCGTGCATCATCTCATCGATCCATCTATCTCACTCGGGCTAGCTTGTTCCGTGGATGCACGGCATGGATATCGGTCGATCTATCTATGCATGCAACGGGAAGGGAAGGGAAGGGACCGCGGAGGAAGGAAGGAACATGACAGATAGAAAGCTCTTTTCAACAGTTGCATGCCCCGTCCTCGTCGACCCCCTGTGGGGAGGCTGGCGGCTTGTTTATTGGGAGACCGTAAATGGTCCATCCAGTCCAGATCACCACGCTGTCCCTGTGCATGCATATGATATTGATGTGCTTCATCATCCATCCATGCTTCCATCCAGATCGAGTAGGTGTACGTATAAACACATGCAAGATCAGAGCGCGTATCTAAATTCAAAACTAGCTACAAAATCGTATTAAGTGTGTGTCCATTAATATGGATCAGAGGTAGTATATATTTCATCTTTCTTTCTCTCTATCTCTCTCTGTGTGATGTTTTTCTCTGGGAAAATGGGATGTGCTGCACTGTCGTCAACCGCAGCTGAGTCTTGCCTTTTCTAGGTTTCGTACGTGGAGCCAAGCCCACCCTACGGATCAACAGAAACGGGGGTCCCAGGGGTTGGGATCACCGGGCGGGGCCCAGATGGATGTCCGGAGATGCGCCAATGTCGAATGTTTTTCATACAGAAACTTGCACGCCTTTATGCTTATTATATCAAGTTCATATGGGATACAAACCCGCAATAAAAAAGTTCATATGGGATACAAACACTAACAAGCAGATTCGACAGCCACACACGCTCATCTCGAAGCCGATACTCCAAGCCAGCCTATGCGCTTTGACTTGTTCGGTCCTCTTCTTCCATGGCTGAAGATAGTTTCATCAGACGCTTCACGCCCAGCGGATATTTCATGTGTTATTTGACAATATGAACCTTCGCGCCTTGCATGCTCTGTGTTGCGTGTTGGGCTAGGAGGAGGAGAAGAGAGGCCGTCGTGTCATGTGCGCAGAAAGAATACCGAGCGATCGATCCATCGGGTGGATTGCTAGCTGCATGCATGCATGACAATCTCACGAGTCCATGCTGGACGGGGTCTGCACTTTTATGGACACACATGGTCATAATAAAGCGCCACTGACCACATGAATCATCATGGCATGCCACACCACACCACACCACACCACACAATTATGTGTCCTGCATGCTCTGTGCATGCGCGCGCGTAGTATACCATGTGGTTGTGGAGACGTACTTACCTATGGCTATGGATTATACACAAAACGGACATCTATCAGCCAGGATCACACAGCGAGGCCTGCAGGTACATCGGTTGCGAGTTGCGTGTTCCCGATCTTATGATTGACGAAAGGGAGTGTCTACGTCTCAATCGACTAAGACCTAACTAGGTCTCAGTCAAGTGACATCACTACTATTTGATTAGCCCTGTTAAGTAGCTTGTAAGCCCTACTTTGTTTGTGGGCTTGTCCAACTTCGATCGGTGTCTTTTTTTGTTGTTTTTATTGTATTATGTAGGATCTGGATGCTTCTTCTTTCCAAAGATTTACGAACAGCGCCGGATACACCTGTATCTCCAATTCTGGTATTGAAAATAAAAAAACTAACGCAACTATGTGCTGCTGAAAAGTCTTACTGTTGTGCAAAACTGTGACTTTGTTAAATTCACGTTCAATACATATAGTGCAACTTCTTATTTTTGTGGACTACTTCGGACATGTACACTAGGATGTTCAGACATTCAATTGTGTGTGAATGCGAAACTTATTTGCTATGCATGATTGCTATCCATACTATGCAAAAAAGGACCTTTTATCCATTATTAAAAAGATGGTGTGTGGTTAAAAAGTTAAAAAAAATTGCTATCTCATGGAATTGTGTGTGGTCGATGGACAAAAAGGGTATAGAAATACTCTAAAAAAGATCCGGGTCTATAGACATGCAGTTGCGGTCGGGTTCTATGAACATGCAGTTGCACCCCCGGGTCTATGGACATGCAGTTGTGGTAGGTTCTAGGGACATGCAGTTGCACCCTGGTCTATAGACATGCAGTTGCGGTCCGGTTCTATGTACATGAAGTTGCAACCGGTTCTATGGACATGCAGTTGCGATCGGTCCTATGGACATGCAGTTGCGGTCGGTTGTATGGACATGCAGTTGCGGTCGGTTGTATGAACATGTGGTTGCACCCGGTTATATGGACATGCAGTTGCGGTCGGTTCTATGGACATGCAGTTGCACCCGGGTCTATGAACATTCAGTTGCGGTCGGTTCTATGGACATGCAATTGCATCCGGGTATATAGCATGCAGTTGCAGTCGATTCTATGGACATGCAGTGCAGTCGGTTGTATGGACATGCGGTTGCACCCGGGTCTATAGACATGAAGTTGCGGTCGGTTCTATAGACATGCAGTTGCGGTCGGTTGTATGGACATGCGGTTGCACCCGGGTCTATAGACATGAAGTTGCGGTCGGTTCTATGGACATGTAGTTTCACCCCCGGTTCAATGGACATGTAGTTTCGCCTCGGTTTCTATGGACATGCAGTTGCACCCGGGTCTATAGACACGCAGTTGCGGTCGAGTTCTATGTGCATGAAGTTGCACCCCGTTCTATGGACATGCAGTTGCGGTCGGTCTATGGACATGCAGTTGCGGTCGGTTCTATGGACATGCAGTTGCACCCGGGTCTATAAACATGCAGTTGCACCTGGTTCTATAGACATGCAGTTGCGGTTGGATTCTGTGTACATGAAGTTGCGGTCGGTCCTATGGACATGCAGTTGCGGTCGGTCCGATGAGCATGTAGTTGCGGTCGGTCCGATGGACATGCAGTTGCGGTCGGGTCCTATGGACATGCAGTTGCGGTCGGTTGTATGGACATGCAGTTGCGGTCGGTTCTACAGACATGTAGTTGCACTCGGTTCTATGGACATGCAGTTGCACCAGATACTATAGACATGTAATTGTGGTCGGTTCTATGGACATGCAGTTGGGGTCGGTTCTATGGACATGTTAGTTGCAACTACATGCAACTAGGGTCGAGGTGGTCTACTTAGGTTAGTTGCAACTTGGTTGTTTGCGTTGCAATTTATATATAAAAAATGTTAAAATACAAGTGAGTTTAGTTGTTGGGCTTGGAAAAACTTGTTGGATGTGAAAAAAACCATTACGATTTGGTGGAATGGTTGTGCAATTACAGTTCGGTGTATAGCCATGCAATTGCAAATCCTTGCACTTCAAAGGCGAAGCAACGACAACTTTCTTTGCGATTTTTGTGCGCAAACAAGAAGATAACAAGACGTTGATTAAAAAATAAATTATTGAAAAACAAGTTTGTGAAAAACTTAGTTCCCTTTTGCTAAATCATGTAAAAAATGATGTTTAATTGTTTACTTGCATGGCGCGAAAACACTGACACATTTTTAACTCGTAAAAAAACTTAGGTTTAAGATGGTACAAAATAAAAATAACATGTTCATTTCTTCATATTTGTCGTTCTAGTTTTTAGAAGAAAAAATTTGAAACAAAAAATAAATGTAGATGGATCTAAAATATTTTCGAACAAACAAATAATATGAAGAAATAGAAAAAGGATTGAAGCGCTCACAGCAAAAGAGAGGCTCACACACAACAACAAAAACGAAAAACAGAAAAAGGCCACTGTCAAGTGTCTCCTCTTGCCGCCAGCCCAGTTTCTTCTCCACACAAGCGTGATAAAAAAAATGGGACAAAAGCCCACTCTCAAAACAGCCCAACAAAAAAACGAAATTTATAGATCTGCACAAATCTATACGCGCCTTTAAATCGCATGGCTACGGACTTGACTAAGACCTAACTAATTCTCAGTCGACTGAGAATTAGCCGAACCGTTGACGAAATCAGTTCTATTGTTTGCTTGCAGGTGTTTTGTTACCGGACGAGACCTTCCCATGACAAAGAGGGTAGTTTGTCGTCCCCTTTCTTTTCTTGAGACACGAGGTTGGTGGAGCCAAGGAATTATTGTTTTTGGATGGTTCACTTGTTTTCCTTGACACGATATTGGTCAAGGACGAGTGTGCGTTCCTACGGAACCCATCTCATCATCTACAATATAATAATTAGGATTCTGATATGTGCCATATCGTGTGGTGTGTATAAGATTGGTTCAAACAGATAACATTATACAGCGATTGCCGTGATGTATTTCGATTACACTTTTTATACGTTTTCTTCTACGTTTAATGTAAATTTACTATGGTTCATAAAATAAAACTTCAAGAATTTGCCTTAGCAAAATGCATGTTTATTTGTCATGACAAAAATAAATCTTAAATTGCCATGAGAAAAATATATTACATTTACCATGGATACGAAAGGGAAATAGTATGCTATAGATAGATAGATAGATAGATAGAAAAAGTTTGTTGTTGGTTTATATGAACACGAAAAAAAGAGTCGCCACCGGCGCAGCATCACACCACTGATAGCCGCTCCACCCGACTCACAATCCCCCTCCCCGACCACCGCACATCGAGATGCATCCGAGAATATCCAACGACAAATAAAAATTACCATATCCCATAAGCTATATGCAAGCAAAAATTGTTATCTTCCACAAATAAGAATTTGTCATGCATGATTTTAGATCGAAAAATGCCATGAGTTTACCATGCGCAAAAAAAAGGGTCCATGTGCAGAGATCCATCTCAACTTTATAAAACAATCTAAAAAAGTGTATGTGCAGAGATCCATCTCAACCTGTATAAAATAATCTAAAAATAAAACATGGCAAAATTTTCATGGGGTGAAAAACCTATTGCAACATTGTAACCATGGTAAATTTATAATTTCTACTCAAAATAGTCATGTCCAATATTTCCAAAATAATAATTCATGTTCCACACAGTATCATGTCCTACGTATAAAAGTTGGCATGTTCTATCAATAAAAATTGGCATGTCCTAAGAATAAGAATTGTCCATGTCTTACGAATACGAATTGTGATGTCCTACGAATAAGAATTGTCATGTCCTACGAAAAATAATTGTCATGTCCTAGAATAAGAACTACCATGTCCTACGAATAAGAATTGTCATGTCCTACAAAAAATAATTTTTCATGTCCTAGAATAAGAATTGTCATGTCCTAAAAAAATAAGAATTTGCCATGGGTGATTTAACATGGAAAACTGCTATGAGTTTCAAATGTGTATAAATAATAATTACCACGATTAGTTACTAAAATTCTTATTTGGATACCATTGCCTTGATCAGTTACTAAAATTACCATGGTGAATTACTATAGAATTTACATGATCCATGAAATAATTTTGCCATGGTTCATAAATAAAACTACGAAAACCTGCCATGGCAATATTACATCTTAAATTGCCATGAAAAAGAACAATAATATATTTATCGTGGACACAAAAAAGGAAGGATGATGATACCTGCCACACGTTAGGGCGAAAGGATGGTAAGCTCGGACATTTTTTATGGCAATTTATCACGCACGGGTGGCAAGTTTAGTCCTTAAGCATGATAAATTTTACTTTTCTGACCATTTTTGTTAGAAAACGTTGTCGTTTTCGTTGGAAATTGTCATCCCCGCATGCTTAAAGTTGTCATCCAATAACGTAAGGGTGATGTGCCTTGGCCCTGACGTTAGTCGTTATCATTTGGGAAAGAAAAGAGTTTTCTATGGATAGATAGAATAAAATTATCATGATTTGTATAATAGATTTCTCATGGACATAAAAAATGAGTCGCTGCCAGCGCAACACCACACCATCGACAAACGCTCTGCCCGATCCACATCCCCTCTCCCACCATCGCACGTCGAGATGCGCCGGAGAATCTCCTTGACACATATGTAACCCAGGAGCCCGCCATGCCACGCATCACCCCCCCCCCTTCGTTGTATATTTGCTCGGGGTCCACTGGGCATCGACGTAGCTCTTCGGGGTCGTCGCATATGAGTCAAAAACAGTTGAAATACAATGGAAGCTTTAAATTTAGAAAAGGTAGATAAAATGTATCATGGTAACTTTAGTGTAAACACCATGATAACTTCATTATAAACAACATGACAACTTTTGATAATAAAAAAACTTGTGAAAAGATATCAATATATGATCTAGTTTTGAAGATCTCGTCGCGATGAATTTAATGGTGCAAACGGACTTTTAAACATAATTTTTATGTAAGAGATAAAACATTTTTAAGTTTGAAAAACGTAAAAGATTCTGTTGATATCATCTATTTCGTCTGTTGTGCATGCATTTACCGATGTGGCCAGATGTGTGGAGATGAGGATGTGTGGGGAAACCACTATCCGCCCACACGTGTGCCCACACGTGTGGCACTTATCATTCTGCAATAATTAAGCTATTTCCAATATATTTTAAGCTGCTATATCTCTGAACTATGTATATGAACTATAATTTTTTATTAAATTTCTTTCATCTCTTACTTGTTTAAAAGTCGGAATGTGTCGCACTCAAATATCACCAACAAGTATTCCCTTTTTCCAAGAAAAATGAATGTCAATTTTCATAGCTTCGTCTCATAGTGAAAATCCATCGGTCGAAGCGAGCTCATCGCTTCGACGCACTGCCCAAGAGGACAAACCCGAATATTTAAGTCGGGCGACAAGCCTCCACCCTACAGATCCCCATTTCCATCGTCCCATCCGTTCGCGCCGCCACAACGACCCCGTCCGCCTCCTATTTTTAGCCATGAGCTCGTCGTCCGTCGGTAGCCATGGTCCATCACAAGATTGCCTTCTACAAGATGATGACCCTGCGGGATCAGGCGAAGATCTAGATGGAGATAGAGGTCGTCCAGGCACGACGAGTGGTCGACATGCCTTCGAAAGCTCCGAGGAGGAGATGGAGGAGCAAGAGCGTCGAACGAGAGGGTGGAAAAGGAGCAGACACCGGAGGTGGAAGAGGAGGAGGGCGAGGTGGAGGCACGGGAGTAGGCTGGATTTAGCATTAAGGATGCATCGACGCAGTTCGGGCTCACTAAAGCGGAGGTGGTGGCGGAGCACCATGCTATCTTCGAGTCCATCCAATTGAAGCTCGAAATTGAGGCCAACCGCCGCTACATCCACGAGGTGAATATAGCGCAGAAGACACTCTTCACCGATTAGGAGAAGGCGCCAAAGTTTCGCCACACCACTAATGACCCGTAGGCCGGGTGCTCCAACAAAGACTTCATTGACATATCAGATGACAAGTAGATAGTTTAGCGATGCACGTATATGAAGTTTACATTGTATATGTTAGTATGGATTTGAGTATCAAAAAATAACGACTATGACCGCAATATCCATAAAATGAGGGATGATTAATCATTGTTCATGTACACGCCTGGACGTCGAGCTGTAGATGCTCTCAGAAAAGAGAATGTCCAAATTAAATCTTGTCCACTTTCGGATTTGGTTGTCCGTTAGTTTTTTGAGAACACCATTGTTTGTTAGGGTTGATTGACCGAAACTCAACACTTAGAGCAACTCTAGCAGATATAAATTACTCCCTCCGATCCATAATAAGTGTGAGCGACACTTATTATGGATCGGAGGGAGTACTATTTTTTACTTGCGTGCCACCGTAAATGAAAAATAGCGCATGACCAAGATGCCGGGTGCGGCGCCGTTGTGGCATTCCAACGCTCCTCTACGCGCCAAGTTCTTTGGATGGCTGGTGCTTCATAATCGTTGTTGGACTGCGGATCGGCTGCGCAAGAGGGGCCTCGCTCACCTGCCAGTGTGCACCCTTTGCGCTGGAGAGGAGGAAACAATTGAACATTTGCTGATTCACTGTGCTTTTGCCAAGGAGGTCTGGCAACGGATTGCCCAGGCCGCTGACTGCTGTTTGACTTTCCCGCAGGGAACGTTATCCATTGCCGACTGGTGGACCCACATCCACTGCAACACCCCACGCAAGGATAGGAGGCGCACTAATTCTTTGATCATTCTGGTCATGTTTCACATCTGGAAGGAGAGAAATTGTCGCACCTTCGACAAGGTAGCCACAATGACAGCTGGTGTAGTTCATAGGATCTTAGCTGAGTGGAATCTTTGGGTCTTATCTTGGAGTATTAAGAGTAGGCGGGTAGGTCTAGTAGGCAGTACGGAGACGTAGCTCTTAGTTATGTCAGTGGAGTTGACGACAGGCTTCCTAGCCTGCTCATGTAACAAATTTGTACTGTTCTTTCAATCTTAATGCAATAAACGCGCAAAGCTCTTGCGTGTTTCTGTAAAAAAAAATAGCGCATGAATGCGTGTCAGACCAGATGTGCTAAAAAGATACGACATATATACATATTTGAAATATAATTTTTCTCACGCTACATACAAGGCCGGCACATCGTCGGACCTACTTGATAGAAAAAAAACACGCCATAGATCGCCGGGAGTCGCGGAGAAGTGGATAGGCCGCTCTTCACGTCGGGTACTAGATTGGCTGGAAGCGGACCACCGCCGTTGTGTACTCCGCAAGGGTGTAGTCGTACGCCCTCTAAGCCTTGTTTAGGCGTTCCACTGCAAGATCTTCCCGTCGAATGATGGTGACGATGGCGGCGCGCAAACATGCATCATCGATGATGCGAAGCGCGATGGTGTACGACGTGAGGTGACGGTCGAGCTGGAGGAACAGCTCCGACGGTTCATCCAGGGCCTCGTTACTGCCGTGGAAGAACATCATCGCCGGGATGGTCTCACGAGCGGGATAGAAAGGACCGCGGCCGCGGACGACGTTGTTTCTTTCACGATCGAGACCTCCTTCGAAACCAGACGCCATCTAATTGCTCGTCGGAGTTTGGTAGTCTACGCGGTGGGGAAAAGAAATTGCGGTGGCGGCAAGAGAAATTGATGAGAGATGGGAACTCTAAAGCGCCGACCGAGCCGTAGATATAACGATTGAAGCGCTCGTTTGCTCTACAAATTTTTTACGGGACGAGCAAATTATGACGGTTCTGCTCTAGCTCAAAACTTCGTCTGTTCCGTCAAAAAACTCGTATATATATAGATCGGCGGCAGGATGACGTATCTGCTAGAGTTGTTTTTATCTACAATATACTTTGGATTCATTTGTCATGGAACACACAAAAAAAAATTGAGGGTTTCATGCAATACACAATTGACCGGTTTGAAATCCTTTAACCACTATTGATTTGAGTGCTGCCCGTTTTATCACTACCCAAGCCCGATCCAGAAATGCATTTTATTTTTCCATTGCTGAATAATGCCAAATCAAAGCAAGGGATCCTGCTGAGTGGCGAGAGATACTCCCTCTGTTTGAGTATGCCTGAGCTAGCGACTCAAAAGTGGGCACTCTCATCAGGGAGACGCCTTTCTTTTTCCCTCTTCACTTGAGCAAAAGCCTCGATCCCATCCATCAATGGCCCTTTTCCGTAGGGAGCTCGTGAGGAAAGCTCCTCACGTACATCGGCACATGCGCGACGACGTACCAGCAAGTACATCGGCAGCACGAGGTTTGATTAATTAACCGATGACTTTGCCGTGATTAGAAATAAAAGGCACGGGCCGGGTATTAGTTAAGCTTATCAAGGTACCGAAAAAGTAGGGGGCAATGTGACAAATATTCTCCTGACCCGTCTCTCGTCATCGACCCGATCTCATCCGAGATGGAGAGATTAAACTACAACGTGCCTTTTCATATTCTCCATTACTTTTCTTGCCCGGCATTCATATTCTCTATTCCTACGGTGGTCTGAGTATCTGTTTGTGAGTATTTTGCATATGTCGTCACGTGTGGTGGTATGATCGTACGTGGAGTGTGCATGTAATGTACGTTCCTAGTTTGTATGCATCTTTGTTGTACTACTTCAAATAAAAAGAAAAAAGAAATTATGTCTCCCGCCATTTTTTTTTTAAAAAATATTTTTTTACAAAAATTAAAAAATATATGTTAAAATAAAAAAACAAATTATATATTTCCGTTGGACCGATAGGCCCCTCAAGGGTGATGTGGCGAGCTCCAGGGAAGCTGCCGGCCCCACGCTAGCCCGAAAAGGGCCCGTCTGTTGCACCTAGGGCGATAGGTTAACTTCGGTACCACCAGAAATGAAAAGTCCCGGCATATAGTGCCAGCTAGTGGCCCTCCCCTTTATTCCTCTTATCCCCATGTTCTTATGTTCTTCCCGCATCTCTCTTATTTCTCTCTCCTTTCAGCTAGACTTCGGCAAAATCCACCTTATTCGCCGCCACGAATTAGAACATTTTATAGATCGATGTATTCTCCTCCAAATTCACCAATCAAAAACTGATTTTTCAAAAAAATAATCAACAACGACGTTGTGAGGCGAATTGAGTTGCGATTGATTCGGAAGAACAAGACAACAAGATCAAGTCGGCAACACATGCTTCAAAGGTATCAATATTTTTTCTTCCTTTTTCTGTTAGAAAATATTCATCGTCAATATTATTTATAAGCATTAATAGTAGTTGTTAAGTGAGCGGACTAGGATTAGGATTTGATGAATATTTTAAGTCAACCACCTTTTCAGAAAGAGCATGCTCGAGTTTGGAGATGTATGGTGATGGTTTCTCGCCCCTCGTTGGTTACCCCAAGTGGAAGGTTTGAAATGCAGTGCAGCAGCAAGTTTCCCTCGGTGAAGATACCAAGGTTATCGAACCAGTAGGACTCAGGAGATACAAGTAGGTGGCAACGTCGCCAGAAATTGCTTCCTGAATAGGGTGTTGTCGTGGACCTGCACACAACAACAAATAACTTTGCTCCCAACGAGTACAGAGGAGTTGTCAATTCCTCCGGCCTTGTCGTTTACAAAGGATCAACGCAAGAGATAAAATGTGGAAAGGAAAGTAAAAGCTGAAAGTAAATTGAGGGTGTGAACAATAATGTGAAGATGGACCGGGGTCCCGTGATTTTCACTAGTGATGTCTCTCTCCCAAAAGACGATAAAAGTGCTAGCGAGGTAAACAAATCACAGTTGGGAAATTGACAGGATTATGAAGGCACCGCAATGCTAACTATGCTGCAAAGAAAGGAAGGGCTCAAAAGCAATGGGCAGTACGCCAAGGTAAGTAGACCGAAATCCATCTGCATCTACTACGAATCATCCACCTTGAGATATCTATCCAGAACATCTCGCTGGTATTAAGTTGTGAATCCCACCCAAAGTGTAAACTCAAAGCAACAGACAACTGCATTAAAAGAACTTTGCGTAAAGTAAACAATCCTTGCACCCGCAGGTACAAGCACCGTTGTTTTATCCCTGGTGGCAACAGCACATCCCCTAGTCTCATGTTTCTGTCACTCAAGCTAGACATCAAGGGGCTGAACCCACAATCGAGCATAACGCTCTCTCTTGGAGTTGCAAATAAAATACTTGGCCAAAGCAAATACCGCAACGGAGAACATGCAAGAATTTACTCAAGAACAAAATATAAAAGAGAAGAACCAAATATATTACTCATCACAATCTGAACATAGTCTCATAATCCATCAGATCCCAACAAACTCAGCATAGCAACAGCAAAAATTACATAGATGACTCGATCATGTGAGGCAGCTCACGAGGACTCGAAAGTGGAAGCACAAAAGGGGGAGAGATTCATCACAAAGCTACTGGTCACGGACCCATGGTCCAAGGGGGACTACTCACGACACATTCGGGAGGCGTCCATGGCTATGGATGGTCTCCCGGAGGGGGTTCCTCCTTCCGGCAGGGTGTTAGGGCAGCTTCTCCATGCAGCCAAGATCTTGAAACGGGGGCGGTACAGAGGGGAGTTCGCGAGAAAGAGATCGATATTAGGGGTTTCCACCCCGAGGGGTAAATATAGGCAAAGGGGGGAATCGAGGGAACCCACGAGGCAGTCAGGAGGGTCCCTGGCGCGGCCCAGGGTGGGGTCGCGCCACCTGCCCTCCTGGCTGCCTGGTGGTGGCCCCCCTTCCCTCTCTTGGTGATTCCGGAAGCTTCTCTTGCGCTGATTTTTTATATATATTTCCCGGAATTTTCGGAGCACTTTTAATGGCCGGAAAACCTGAAATACAAAAACAACAGAAAACAGAAACTGGCAAATGGGTGCACTGAGTTAATAGGTTAGTCCAAATAGGTTCAAAAGTGTATGAAAGTTCAAGCAAAACATGGCAAAGTCACACAAAACATGCATGGAGGAAGCAGAAATTATAGATACGTTTGGGACGTATCAACATCCCCAAGCTTAATTCCTGCTCGTCCTCGAGTAGGTTAATAAGAACAAGCATAATTTCTGTGGTGACATGCCACACAACTAAATAAGGACTTTTAAGTAAAGCAATCAAAGCATGCAATTCAATTCAAGTCTTAACAAGCAAGAGTCTATATTAGCATTGATACAAGCAACAAAAGAACAAAAGGTGCAAGAGCTCTTGCTGTCCATGACTCAAATGTCTCCAAATGGTGTTTGCGTGCAAGCAAAGGACTGGCAAGAAAGAGAAAAAAGGTTGTTGAGAACAACTATCTACTAAAGTTTCACACTTGGTCTCCTTTGGATTCTTATCTGGACTCGTCCCCAGACCACTAGCCAGGTACAAGTAAAACTTATCCACTCCCTTTCGATATTTTGAGCACTCATGCAATGGATGAGCGTGAGCAAGAAAGTTGACACCTAAAAGGCGAAACAGAAAGAAGGTGGAGGAGGAAGACAAAAATGTGTGAAAGACTCACATCAATGAGGACAATCACAGGCGAGATAAGTCCATATGATAGATATGATGTGAGGAGTAGGGATTGCCATACAATGGATGCACATGTGAGCTAAAAGCTCTCCAAGGGAACTAGTGGGGGTGCATCTAACTTGCTTGCTCAAGAAGACCTAGAGCTCGTTTGAGGAGGCTCATCATTGGAATATACAAGCCAAGTTCTATAGTGTGAAGGGTCCCCACATAGCTATATGCATGATGATGATCTCTATGGAGTACAAGGGATAGAAGATGAAGTACTAGTGTGGATCTCTCAAAAGGAATAGTAGTATGCCCCCTTCTCTCTTTTTATTTTTTTCTCTTTTTTTTTAATTTTTTTGTGGCCTCAATGGCTCTTTCTATTTAACTCTCATTTGTCCTCTTTGGGATCTTTTGATTTTGTCCTCTTTGAGATCTTTTCCTCACTTTAGGGGCAATACTCTATATTTTACAAGAATATAGGAGATCTTTCACACTTTACAAAGGTACTCACATAAAGAAAATGCAACTATCATGATTCAAATGTATGCCTCTGCCAGGGTAGCAGGATATGCAATGATACTAGCGCGTCATGTAGCAATGATTAGGGCAAGGCCCAACTAGCATGCGGCTCATCGATCAAGCAAGTCGCATGTATGACATGAAGATCAAGTCATGAGAAGGTGGATGTTGCATGTCAATGTATCTCGGAAAGGCTATGGAAATGCCTTGTAGGTAGGTATGGTGGCTGTTTCGAGGAAAGATATAAGCAGGCTTATGATGACAGAGCGTATCATGCCAAGGGTTTGGATGCACCAGCGAAGTATGCGCCAACTCTTGAGGCGAGAAAGGGCAATGCACAGTACCGAAGAGGCTAGAAAAAGTATAGGTGGGTGGAAGTGTCAACTTTCGAATCCTCACATTAGTCCGAAGAACTCATGCACTTATTATCGATAACTCTCAATCTAATCAGGAGGTTGACAAAGAGACAAGTACCCCGAGGAGGAGTGTATGGGGGTTTGGTTATCCTTGCGCATCCTTGACTCATGTTACGTGAGTGTACTCTAATATTCGAACCCTCCAGAGGTTAGTGATCCATCTAGTAGCTAGAGTTCTCAACAGGGGTTTTTTGGTTTTCGAAAAACACACGGATTGCCCAAAATACGACATATATCACTAATAGGCAAGAGCTCTTGACACCATAAGTTCAAACATTACTCTAGTCAATACCTCAAAACTATTGCAAGTTACTACTACAAAGAGAACAACAACTTTAACTACCTACTTTCAGTCAAGACACAGAACTCAGTGCAACAGGCAAACTCTCTAACAAGATAAAACATGCAACCTATAGAAAGTTCAACCTAAGACAAAAGAAAAGCTCTAGAAAAATTAAAGCACTACAACTAAACAGAACAACAGCTAAGAAAAGAAAAAGAACAGCTCACAGCTAAAAGAATAAGCATGCAAATCCTATGAGGAGTTCTAGTTCAAGCGGAGCGTGAATATCTCCCACACAAAAGAGTAATTTGGGGTCTAACTTGTTACTACAGCAAAGAAAGAAAAACAAACCTAGAAAAGTAAAGAGCGAGACGCTCCAAGCAAAGCACATAACGCATGAAGTGATAAAAATATAGTGCAACGAGGGACAAACTGATGATTGTTGATGAAGAAGGGGATGCATCGGGGGCATCCCCAAGCTTAGACGCTTGAGTCTCCTTGAATATTTATTGGGGGTGCACATGGGCATCCCCAAGCTTGAGCGTTTGACACTCCTGAATCTTCTTTCACCACCTTCCATTGCGCACTTGAAAACTTCCTTCATACATAACTCATTGTAGACTGATTAGAGAGCTTAGTACCCTAACAAAATATTTTTTCCTCTACTGGAAATAAAGATAAACTTGAATATATACTGTTTCCCAAGATTGCCAAAAAGGTTTTTGCAAAGAAAAAGCAAGCTTAAGGTTTGCAAAAGTAGAGAGAGACAAAACGTGGCAGAATCTGTGAAAAACAGAACAACAGATAGAAACGAATTTTTTAGGGGTACTTCTGAAAATCAAATCAAAAAACTCAGAACATACGGAAGTTTCTTAATTGTATAGAGCACGCTGTGTAAAAATTTCAGCTCAAAAAGATGAACTGAGATTTTTCCATGATTTTTCTAGTCACGAGGACAGAATCTGTTTTCTGGACAGCATGTCACAACTTTTACTTCCCTTGCCGTATGAGGCTAAACTTGGCACAAAGCTTGAAAAGTAAAGATACAATGATGTTGCTACAGTAGTAACAATCATCAAGACCACTAAGAACACAACAAAATAAAAAATAAAAACCTAAATTCGTTGCGGGCTGCCTCCCGAAAGCGCTTCTTTAGAGCCATTACCTAGGCTTAAAGCAGAAGATCAAGTCTTTTCAAAAGAATAACTAGCCCGTGTGACGGACTCAAAAGGTAACTTAATCTTTTTCCTAGGGAAATGTTTCATCCCTTTCTTGAGAGGGAATTGGAATTTGATAGTTCCCTCTTTCATGTCAATGATAGCACCAACTGTGCGAAGAAAAGGACGTCCCAAAATAATTGGACAAGAGGGCTCACACTCAATGTCCATAATAGTGAAATCAATGGGAACATAATTGTCATTGACAATGATAAGAACATCGTCGATCTTCCCCAAAGGTTTCTTTACGGAAGAATCAACAAAACAAACACCAAAAGAACAAGGATCAAAAGGTTTCAATTCAAGCATATCATACATTCTTTTGGGCATAACAGGGGTACTTGCTCCAACATCACAAAGGGCATAACAAGAGAAGTTATTCAATTTAATTTTTATCATAGGATCCCAACCATCTTCTAGCTTCCTAGGTATGTAGGCTTCTAGTTTAAGCTTCTCCTCCCTAACTTTGATTAGAGCATTGGTGATATGCTCTGTGAAGGCAAGATTGAGTGTGCTAGTGTGGGGGTCTCTAGACATCTTGTGTAGGAAACCAATAACTTCTGGTAAAGTGCAGTTGTCAAAGTCTAAGTCACTACTATCTACCAAGGAAATAGTGATGTCATTTAAGCTCACTTGTTTGAAAGCCTCTATGTCCATAGAGGTTTCCTCTTCTAAGGTTGAGGTGGTAGCATCACCATTGATAGGTCCAGTGGGACTAGGGGTGTGATGGGTGCTAACAGTTTGGACATCCTCAACTACTTGGATAGTGGCTACTGTGTGGTAGGTAGGAAGGCTCTTAATTCTCTCTTCTTCCTTGGGTACAACTTCGGGTTTAGCTGCCATTTGGTTTATCAAGGAAGATTGGGTATGAGACATGTTTGAAACATAAGTCTCGATGGCAGTGAGTCTAGTTTGGAGACTGGAAATGTCACCGTTCAGGCTCTCAAGTTGTTTGCTAATGTTTTGCAGGATAGAGGAGTGCTCATCTAATTGTCTAGAAAAGGCCTTGTTTTGTTCAAACTGAGTGTGCATATAGCTTTTGGTGGCCTTTTCTATTTCTACAAGTTTCTCATAACTGGGCAGCTCTTTTTCCCTATAGTTCTGGCTGTAGGAGTTGCTGGTGGTAGGATAAGTGTTGTTCCCATAGTTGTTGAATGGGAAAGGCCTAGGATTGTTGCTACCAAAGTTACTCCTATAAGAATTATTGTTGAAGTTGTTTCTAGAGACAAAATTAACATCTACTTGCTCCTGAGCAACCAAAGAATTTAAAGGAACATCTTGAGGATCAATAGAAGGTTGCTTGGTAAGTAGAGACATGATAAGGTCAACCTTTTCATTTAAAGAGGAGATCTCCTCGACAGAGTTTACCTTCTTACCGGTTGGAGATCTCTCGGTGTGCCATTGTGAGTAGTTCAACATCATCTCATCTAGTAGCTTTGTGGCAGCACCAAGCGTGGTTGACATAAAAGTTCCTCCCGCGGCCGAATCTAACAGGTTCCGCGAGGTGAAGTTCAAGCCTGCATAAAAAGTCTGGATAACCATCCAGGTAGTCAGTCCATGTGTGGCGCAGTTCTTGACAAGCGTCTTCATACGTTCCCAAGCCTGGGAAACGTGTTCATTATCCAATTGCCTCAAATTCATAATGTTACTCCTCAATTGAATAATTTTAGCAGGGGGATAATAGTTCCCTATAAAAGCATCTTTGCATTTACTCCAAGAATCGATATTGTTCTTGGGCAAAGATTGTAGCCACTCCTTGGCTCTTCCTTTCAAAGAGAAAGGAAAAAAGCTTCATCTTGACGATGTCTCCATCCACTTCCGTGTACTTCTGCATGTCGCAGAGCTCGATAAAGTTGTTTAGGTGCAAGGTAGCATCTTCTCCTGCTCCTGAGAATTGATTTTTCATAACAAGGTTAAGCAGAGCAGGTTTAATCTCATAAGAAGGTGCTGAAGTGGCAGGTGGAGCAATAGGAGTGAAGATAAAGTCAATGTTGTTGTGACTAGTGAAGTCACACAACTTAGTGTTTTCATTGGAACCCATAGTAGCAACATATATTTTTGGTATTTTTTATTAGGGACACAAAAGTAAAAACTGAAAGGTAAACTAACAAGACTAAAAATCAAAGGTAAAAGATAGTGTGCAACTCCCCTATCTTGTAGATTTGAGTCCCCGACAACGGCGCCAGAAATTTGCTTGATGGCTTCTCGCCCCTCGTTGGTTACCCAAAGTGGAAGGTTTGAGATGCAGTGCAACAGCAAGTTTCCCTCGGTGAAGATACCAAGGTTATCGAACCAGTAGAACTCAGGAGATACAAGTAGGTGGCAACGTCGCCAGAAATTGCTTCCTGACTAGGGTTTTGTCGTGGACCTGCACACAACAACAAATAACTTTGCTCCCAACGAGTACAGAGGAGTTGTCAATTCCTCCGGCCTTGTCGTTTACAAAGGATCAACGCAAGAAATAAAAGGTGCAAAGGAAAGTAAAAGTTGAAAGTAAATTGAGGGTGTGAACAATAATGTGAAGATGAACCGGGGTCCCGTGATTTTCACTAGTGATGTCTCTCTCCCAAAAGACGATAAAAGTGTTAGCGAGGTAAACAAATCACAGTTGGGCAATTGACAGGATTATGAAGGCACGCAATGCTAACTATGCTGCAAAGAAAGGAAGGGCTCAAAAGCAATGGGCAGTACGCCAAGGTAAGTAGACCGAAATCCATCTGCATCTACTACGAATCATCCACCTTGAGATATCTATCCAGAACATCTCGCTGGTATTAAGTTGCGAATCCCACCCAAAGTGTAAACTCAAAGCAACAGACAACTCCATTAAAAGAACTTTGCGTAAAGTAAACAATCCTTGCACCCGCAGGTACAAGCACCGTTGTTTTATCCCTGGTGGCAACAACACATCCCCTAGTCTCATGTTTCTGTCACTCAAGCTAGACATCAAGGGGCTGAACCCACAATCGAGCATAACGCTCTCTCTTGGAGTTGCAAATAAAATACTTGGCCAAAGCAAATACCGCAACGGAGAACATGCAAGAATTTACTCAAGAACAAAATATAAAAGAGAAGAACCAAATATATTACTCATCACAATCTGAACATAGTCTCATAATCCATCAGATCCCAACAAACTCAGCATAGCAACAGCAGAAATTACATAGATGCCTCGATCATGTGAGGCAGCTCACGAGGACTCGAAAGTGGAAGCACAAAAGGGGGAGAGATTCATCACATAGCTACTGGTCACGGACCCATGGTCCAAGGGGTACTACTCACGGCACATCCGAGAGGCGTCCATGGCTATGGATGGTCTCCCCGGAGGGGGTTCCTCCTTCCAGCAGGGTGCCGGGGCAGCTTCTCCAGGCAGCCCCGATCTTGAAACAGCGGCGGCGGTACAGAGGGGAGTTCGCGAGAAAGAGATCGATATTAGGGGTTTCCACCCCGAGGGGTGAATATAGGCGAAGGGGGGCATCAAGGGGACCCACGAGGCAGTCAGGAGGGTCCCTGGCGCGGCCCAGGGCGGGGCCGCGCCACCTGCCCTCCTGGCTGCCTGGTGGTGGCCCCCTTCCCTCTCTTGGTGATTCCGGAAGCTTCTGTTGCGCTGATTTTTTTTTATATATTTCCCGGAATTTTCGGAGCACTTTTAATGGCCGGAAAACCTGAAATACAAAAACAACAGAAAACGGAAACTGGCAACTGGGTGCACTGAGTTAATAGGTTAGTCCAAATAGGTTCAAAAGTGTATGAAAGTTCAAGCAAAACATGGCAAAGTCACACAAAACATGCATGGAGCAAGCAGAAATTATAGATACGTTTGGGACGTATCATATGGTTTTGAGAGTCTTACAAGACACCGGGCCCGATCTATCGCATTGTCCAGTGGTGCCGGCTGCCCGACGAAGGCTATGGAAAGGCGCCAGGGTTCTCCTTATAGAGATTTGGGTAGTTAGATGTGGCTTTACGCCATCGTATGGTGCTATGTCGTGGGGATTTTTACCACTAGATCTCTCGAGTAGTCTTTGGTGGTGGCCGTCGTCGCCTCCTTCCTTGACCCCATGGTGGAGGGGAGGGAGATGCGCCTGATCTGGTAGGATCCCGGTCAGTAAGCTCGATCTGATGCCATGGCTTGAGGCTTTGGTGATTGTGTTCTTATTTGCCTGCCGAGGTGGAGGCATAGAGGAGAGATCTGGATCCAAGGCCTTAGTTCTTTCCTTCTATTTTCTTGTATTAAATCTTTCCAGTTGGCTTCTGGTTTGCTTGGCCTTGGGTTGTATGAAAAGGTTCTCTGACTCGTCATTCTTCTTTAGCTATTCTCATGGACGAGGTGGTGAGAGTTGGTTTGGGGACGCAATGAATCTCCGGTATCTTCTACGGTTCATCTTATGCAGATTTCAAGGCCGGTGGCTCATCTTTACTGTGGAGGAGCCGATCTTCTTGGTTGAAGGGCAGCCATCTTCATTCCTCGAGGCCAAGATGCCAAAGTGGAGGCAGTGCATCCTTCAATTCGAGTCCATGGCGTGCTGCCGGGGAGGCTTCGTTGAACCAAGTGGTTTCGTCCCCGGCGCCAACAAAGTTAATTCTGATAGGAAGATGTTTTGGACCCGAGTGCGATCTTTATCTACATTCTAGGGTCCTTTTCAAAAACTTCAGGGACTTGGTTGTATTTTATTTTCCTCTATGGTTCACTTTGTAACATGCATTGTATCTCTGGTTTCTCTTAATGCAGAAGTTGGGTCCTCGTGACCCTTAGTGTGTTTAATTTTTTTTCGAGATGTTGACCTTAGTATTTGTTTCATTTCATCATGTATGATCGACGAAGAATTGTGTCGTTGATGACCCACAAGTGTAGGGGATTGCAACAATCTTCGCGGATAAGATAACCCAACTTATTGATTCGACATAAGGGGAGCCAAAGAATATTTATAAGCTTTAACAGCTGAGTTATCAATTCAACCGCATCTTAAAAAGACTTGCTTGGCAACAAGGTATTAGTAGCAACGGTGATATGGAATTGATGGTGGCAACGGAAATAGTGTGATACGGTGCGGATAGTTCTCTCACCTCTCGTTGGTTACCCCAAGTGGAAGGTGAGATGTAGCGTAGCAGAAAATTTCCCTCGGTGAAGATACCAAGGTTATCGACCAGTAGGACTCCAAGAGATACAAGAAGGTGACAACGGCACCAGAAATTGGCTGTTGTCTGGACCTGCACACAGAAACAAATAACTTTGCTCCCAACGAGTACATAGGAGTTGCCAATTCCTCCGGCCTTGCTGTTTACAAAGGATCAACGCAAGAGATAATAATAGTGGCAACTGAAAGTAAAGACTGAAAGTAAATTCAGGGTGTAAACAATAATGTGAAGATGGACCGGGGTCCTGTGATTTTCACTAGTGATGTCTCTCTCCCAAAAGACGATAAAAGTGCTAGCGAGGTAAACAAATCACAACTGGGCAATTGACAGAATTATGAAGGCACCGCAATGCTAACTATGCTGCAAAGAAAGGAAGGGCTCAAAAGCAATGGGCAGTACGCCAAGGTAAGTAGACCGAAATCCAACTGCATCTACTACGAATCATCCACCTTGAGATATCTATCCAGAACATCTCGCTGGTATTAAGTTGCGAATCCCACCCAAAGTGTAAACTCAAAGCAACAGACAACTGCATTAAAAGAACTTTGCGTAAAGTAAACAATCCTTGCACCCGCGGGTACAAACACCGTTGTTTTATCCCTGGTGGCAACAACACATCCCCTAGTCTCATGTTTCTGTCACTCAAGCTAGACATCAAGGGGCTGAACCCACAATTAAGCATAGCGCTCCCTCTTGGAGTTGCAACAAACTACTTGGCCAAAGTAAAATACTGCAACAGCGAACATGCAAGAATTTACTCAAGAACAAAATATAAAAGAGAAGAACCAAATATATTACTCATCACAATCTGAACATAGTCTCATAATCCATCAGATCCCAGCAAACTCAGCATAGCAACAACAGAAATTACAAAAGTGCCTCGATCATGTGAGACATCTCACGAGGTCTCGAAAGTGGAAGCACAAAGAGGGGAGAGGAACATCACATAGCTACTGGTCACGGACCCATGGTCCAAGGGGGACTACTCACGGTACATACGGGAGGCGTCCATGGCTATGGATGGCCTCCCGGAGGGGGTTCCTCCTCCCGACAGGGTGCCGGGACAGCTTCTCCAGGCAGCCCCGATCTTGAAACGGCGGCGGCGGCGGTACAGAGGCGAGTTCGCGGAAAAGAGATCGATATTAGGGGTTTCCACCCCGAGGGATAAATATAGGCGGAGGGGGTGTCGAGGGGACCCACAGGGCAGCCAGGAGGCTCCCTGGCGCGACCTAGGGTGGAGCCGCGCCAGGGACCCTTCTGGAGTCCCTGTGGTGGCCCCCCTCCGCTGCCTTGGTTATTCCGGAAGCTTCCGGGTCGCTGGTTTTTTATCTGATTTTTCCGGATTTTTGGAGCACTTTTAATGGCCGGAAAACCTGAAATACAAAAACAGCAAAAAACAACAACTGGCAGCTGGGTGCACTGGGTTAATAGATTAGTCCAAATATGCTCAAAAGTGTATGAAAGTTCAAGCAAATCATGGCAAAGTCGCACAAAACATGCATGGAGCAAGCAGAAATTATAGATACGTTTGGGACGTATCAACATCCCCAAGCTTAATTCCTGCTCGTCCTCGAGTAGGTAAATGACAACAAGCATAATTTCTGTAGTGAAATACCACACAACCATATAATGACTTTTAAGTAAAGCAATTAAAGCATGCAATTCAATTCAAGTCTTAACAAGCAAGAGTCTATATTAGCATTGACACAAGCAACAAAAGAACAAAACGTGCAAGAGCTCTCGCTGTCCGTGACTCGAATGTCTCCAGATGGTGTTTGCGTGCAAGCAGGGGACTGGGAAAAGGAGAGAAAAAAGGTTGTTGAGAATAACTATCTACTAAAGTTTCACACTTAGTCTCCTTTGGATTCTTATCTTGACTCGTCCCCAGACCACTAGCCAGGTACAAGTCAAACTGATCCACTCCCTTTCGATATTTTGAGCACTCATGCAATGGATGACCGTGAGCAAGAAAGTTGACACCTAAAAGGCGAAACGGAAAGAAGGTGGAGGAGGAAGACAAAAAGGTGTGAAAGGATCACATCAATGAGGACAATCATAGGCGAGAGAAGGCCATATGATAGATATGATGTGAGGAGTAAGGATTGGCATGCAACGGATGCACATGTGAGCTAAAAGCTCTCCAAGGGAACTAGTGGGGTGCATCTAACTTGCTTGATCAAGAAGACCTAGAGCTCGTTTGAGGAGGCTCATTATTGGAATATACAAGCCAAGTTCTATAGTGTGAAGGTCCCCACATAGCTATATGCATGATGATGATCTCTATGGAGTACAAGGGATAGAAGATGAAGTACTAGTGTGGATCTCTCAAAAGGAATAGTAGTATGCCCCCTTCTCTCTTTTTATTTTTTTCTCTTTTTTTTTAATTTTTTTGTGGCCTCAATGGCTCTTTCTATTTAACTCTCATTTGTCCTCTTTGGGATCTTTTGATTTTGTCCTCTTTGAGATCTTTTCCTCACTTTAGGGGCAATACTCTATATTTTACAAGAATATAGGAGATCTTTCACACTTTACAAAGGTACTCACATAAAGAAAATGCAACTATCATGATTCAAATGTATGCCTCTGCCAGGGTAGCAGGATATGCAATGATACTAGCGCGTCATGTAGCAATGATTAGGGCAAGGCCCAACTAGCATGCGGCTCATCGATCAAGCAAGTCGCATGTATGACATGAAGATCAAGTCATGAGAAGGTGGATGTTGCATGTCAATGTATCTCGGAAAGGCTATGGAAATGCCTTGTAGGTAGGTATGGTGGCTGTTTCGAGGAAAGATATAAGCAGGCTTATGATGACAGAGCGTATCATGCCAAGGGTTTGGATGCACCAGCGAAGTATGCGCCAACTCTTGAGGCGAGAAAGGGCAATGCACAGTACAGAAGAGGCTAGAAAAAGTATAGGTGGGTGGAAGTGTCAACTTTCGAATCCTCACATTAGTCCGAAGAACTCATGCACTTATTATCGGTAACTCTCAATCTAATCAGGAGGTTCACAAAGAGACAAGTACCCCGAGGAGGAGTGTATGGGGGTTTGGTTATCCTTGCGTATCCTCGACTCATGGTACGTGAGTGTACTCTAATATTCGAACCCTCCAGAGGTTAGTGATCCATCTAGTAGCTAGAGTTCTCAACAGGGGTTTTTGGTTTTCGAAAAACACACGGATTGCCCAAAATACGACATCTATCACTAATAGGCTCGAGCTCTTGACACCAAAAGTTCAAACATTACTCTAGTCAATACCTCAAAACTATTGCAAGTTACTACTACAAAGAGAATAGCAACTTCAACTACCTACTTCTAGTCAAGACACAAAACTCAGTGCAACAGGCAAACTCTCTAACAAGATAAAACATTCAACCTATAGAAAGTTCAACCTAAAACAAAAGAAAAGCTCTAGAAAAACTAAAGCACTACAACTAAACAAAACAGCAACTAAGAAAATAAAAAAGAACAACTCACAGCTAAAAGAATAAGCATGCAAATCCTATGAGGAGTTCTAGTTCAAGCGTAGAATGTAACTCTCCCACACAAAAGAGTAAGCTGGGGTCTAACTTGTTACTACAACAAACAAAGCAAAAACAAACCTAGAAAAGTAAAGAGCGAGTCGCTCCAAGCATAGCACATAACGCATGAAGTGATAGAAATATAGTGCAACGAGGGACGAACTGATAATTGTTGATGAAGAAGGGGATGCAGGGTGATACGTCCAAAATGTATCTATAATTTCTGCTTGCTCCATGCATGTTTTGTGTGATATTGGTATGATCTAGTTACACTTTCATACACTTTTGATCATATTTGGACTAACCTATTAACTCGGTGCACCCCAGTGCCAGTTCCTGTTTTCTGCTGTTTTTCTATTTCAGTTTTCCCCCATATAAAAAGTGCCAGAAAAAATCCGGGAAAAATACAGGAAAAATCAGCGTACAGGAAGCTTCGCGAAGATCCCGAGTGGGGCCAGAGGGGAGCCAGGGGTGGCCCAGGCGGCCAACCGGCGCGGGCCCACCCCTGGTCGCGCCAGGGGGCGCCTGAGGCCCCTGGTCCACCTCTGGTTGACCCCCTTCGCCTATTTATTCTCCGTCCCGGGGAAACTCCAGAGGCAGAACCCTTTTTAGCGATCTCGCCTCTGTTCCGCCGCCGCTGCGCTTCCGAGATCGGGAGCACCAGAAGACCTCTTCCCGGCACCCTGCCGGAGGGAGGGCCGACCTCTGGGAGTCTCCTCTCCACCATGGATGCTTCCCGGATGTCTCGTGAGTAGTTTCCCTTGGACCATGGGTCCGTGATCAGTAGCTATGTGATGTTCTCCTCCCCTCTTTGTTCTTCATGGTTTAGACCTCGTGAGCTGCCCTACATGATCGAGGCACTTTTGTAATATTTCTGCTATTGCTATGCTGAGTTTGATGGGATCTGATGGATTATGAGATTATGTTCAGATTGTGATAGAGTAATATATTTGGTTCTTATCTCTTATATTTTTGTTCCTAAGTAATTCTTGCATGTTCTCCGTTGATGTTTATTGCTTTGGCCAAGTAGTAGGTAGTAACTCCAAGAGGGAACGTTTTGCTCGATTGTGGGTTCATGCCCCCCGATGACACGCTTGAGTGACAGAAACATGAGTCTAGGGGATGTGCTGTTGCCACAAGGGGGAAAACAACGGTGCTTGTAACCGCGGTTACAAGGATTGTTTACTTTACGCAAAGTTCTTTTTAATGCAGTTGTCTGTTGCTTTGGGTTTACACTTTGGGTGGGGCTCGCAACTTAATACCAGCAAGATGTTTTGGATAGATATCTCAAGGTGTATGATTGGTAGTAGATGCAGTTGGATTTCGGTCTACTTATTTTGGCGTACTGCCCATGCTTTTGAGCCTCTTCCTTTCTTTTGTAGCATAGTTAGCATTGCGGTGCGTTCATAATCCTGTCAATTGCCCTTCTGTAATTTGTTTACCTCGCATAGCAGTTTTATCGTCTTTTGGGAGAGAGACATCACTAGTGAACATCACCTATCCCGGTCCATATCCTCATCACTGTTTACACGCTTATTTACTTTTCTGCTTTTACTTTCAGTTGCTATCATTATCCCTTGTGTTTGACCCTTTGTGAACAACAAGACCGGAGAGATTGACAACCTCTCTGAACTTCGTTGGGAACAAAGTTATCGTGTCTGTGTGCAGGTCCGCGTCATTTGCGCCGCTGACACCTACTTATCATCTCCGGAGTCCTACTGGAGACAAACCTTGGTATCTTTACTGAGGGAAATTTTCTGTTGTGCTACATCACGCCTTCCACTTGGGGTTTACCAACGAAGGGTGAGAAATCACTATCATCATCTCGCACATCAAGCCAAATTTCTGGCGCCGTTGCCGGGGACTCCGAGTGCTAAGATAGGGGAGTTGCACACTACCCTTTACCTTTGTTTTTTAGTTTTGTTAGTTTACCTTTCAGTTTTTACCTTTGTGTATTTTATCAAAAATTACAAAAAAATCTGCCACACTTGCTGCTACTATGGGTTCCACTGAAAACACCAAGCTGTGTGACTTCACTAGTCACAACAACCAAGACTTTATCTGCACCCCCATTGCCACACCTGCCACTTCAGCTACCTCTTATGAAATTAAACCTGCTTTGCTAAACCTTGTTATGAGAGATCAATTCTCTGGTGCTGGAGATGATGCTGCTTTACATTTGAATAATTTTGTTGAATTATGTGATATGCAAAAGTATAAAGAAGTAGAAGGTGATATTGTTAAGCTCAAGCTCTTTCCCTTCTCTTTAAGGGGAGACGCTAAAATCTGGTTTCAATCTTTTCCTAGGAATAGCATAGATTCTTGGGATAAGTGCAAAGATGCTTTTATAGGGAAGTACTACCCACCTACTAAAATTATCCAATTAAGGAGTAACATTATGAATTTTAAGCAATTGGATAATGAACACGTTGCCCAAGCTTGGGAACGAATGAAATCTCTTGTTAAGAAATGCCCTACACATGGTTTGACTACCTGGATGGTTATCCAGACTTTTTATGCAGGCTTGAACTTTACCTCGCGGAACCTATTAGATTCGGCCGTGGGAGGAACCTTTATGTCAACTACACTTGGTGCTGCCACGAAGCTTCTCGATGATATGATGACCAATTATTCCCAATGGCACACCGAACGCGCTCCAACAGGTAGGAAGGTAAACTCTGTCGAGGAAATTACCTCCCTCAATGAAAAAGTTGACTTGATTATGTCTCTACTTACCAAGCAACCCTTTATTGATCCTCATGATGTCCCTTTAAATTCTTTGGTTGCTCAAGAACAAGTAGATGTGAACTTTATTGCTAGAAACAACTTCAACAACAATGCTTATAGGGTAATTTTTCTGGCAATCCTAGACCGTTTCCATCCAACTATGGGAACAACAACACCTACCCTAGCAACAACTCCTATAATCCTGCTTATACGAAAAGAGACCTACCTAGTTATGAGAAATTGGTAGAAATACAGAAAGCTACTAAGAACTATATGCACACCCAGTTTGAACAAAACAAAGCCTTCTCTAAGCAAATAGGTGAGCATACTATCATTCTGCAAAACATTAGTGAACAACTTGATAGCCTGAATAGTGAGATTTCTAATCTCCAGGCTAGACTTACCGCCACCGAAACCCATGTTTCGAATATTTCCCACACCCAATCTACTTTGATAAATCAAATGGCAGCCAAACCGGAAGTTATCCCTATGGAAGAGGATAGAATTAAGAGCTTTCCTACACACCACACAGTTGCCACTATCCAAATTGTTGAGGACACTCAAACTATTAGCACTCAATGCACTCCTAGTCCTGTTGGACCTATTAATGGTGATGCTAATACCTCAACCGAAGATAAGAAACTCCTATGAACATAGAGGGTTTCAAACAAGTGAGCCTAGATGACACTACTACCACCTTTGATAGTAGTGATATTGATTTTGATAGTTGCACCCTCTCAGAAGTTATTCTCTTGCTACACAAAATGTCTAGAGACCCCCACACTAGCACACTTAATCTTGCCTTCACGGAGCATATCACAAATGCTCTCATCAAAGCTAGGGAGGAGAAGCTTAGAGTAGAAGCCTCCATACCTAGGAAGCTAGATGATGGTTGGGACCCTATGATCAAACTTAAATTAAATAACTTCTCTTGCTATGTTTTATGTGATGTTGGAGCTAGTACCTCCGTTATTCCCAAAAGAATATTTGATATGTTTGAATTGAAGCCCTTTGAGCCTTGTTCTTTTGGTGTTCGTCTTGTTGATTCTTCCATAAAGAAACCTTTAGGGAAGATCGACGATGTTCTTATCATCGTCAATGACAACTATGTTCCCGTTGATTTTATTGTTATGGATATAGAGTGTGAACCTTTGTGTCCAATTATTTTGGGACGTCCTTTTCTTCGCACCGTTGTTGCGGTTATTGACATGAAAGAGGGGAATATAAAATTCCAATTCCCATTCAAGAAAGGGATGGAACACTTCCCTAGAAAGAAAATCAAGTTACCTTTTGAGTCCGTTACTCGGGCTAGCTATTCTCTTTCTCTTGATAAAACTTGAATCTTCTTTTGCATCATGCCTAGCTTAAAGGCATAAAAGAAAGCGCTTTCGGGAGGCAGCCCGCAACGAATTTAGGTTTTTCTTTTTGCTTTTGTTGTGTCTTGATGATTGTTACTACTGTAGAAACATCATTGTATCTTTATTTTTCAGCTTTGTGCCAAGTTATAGCCTCTTACGGCATGGGAAGTACAAGTTGTGACATGCTGTCCAGAAAACAGATTCTGTCCTTGTGACCAGAAAAATTCCAGTTCATCTTTTTGAGATGAAATTTTTACACAGCATGCTCTATACAATTAAGAAACTTCCGTATGTTCTGAGTTTTTTTATTTGAGTTGCAGAAGTGCCCCTACAAAATTCTTTACTACCTGCTAGTCTGTTTTTCACAAATTCTGCCACGTTTTGTCTCTCCTAACTTTTGCAAACCTTAAGCTTGCTTTTTCTTTGCAAAACCTTTTTGGCAATCTTGAGAAACAGTAGCTCTTCAAGAATATCTTTGTATCCAGTGGGGAAAAATTATTTTATTAAGGGTACTAACCTCTCTAATCAGCTTATGATGAGTTATGTATGAAGGGAGTTTTCAAGTGTGCGATAGAAGATGATGAAAGAAGATCTAGGAGTGTCAAGCGCTCAAGCTTGGGGATGCCCCCATGCTTCCCCAATAAATATTCAAGGAGACTCAAGCGTCTAAGCTTGGGGATGCCCTCGTGCATCCCCTTCTCCATCAACAAACATCAGTTCGTCCTTCGTCTCACTATATTTTTATCACTTCATGCGTTATGTGCTATGCTTGGAGCGTCTCGCTCTTAGGTTTTATTTTTAGTTTTATTTAGCTTTGCTTGCTGTTCATAACAAGTTAGATCCCGTCTTACTTTGTGTGGGAGAGAAACACGCTCCACTTTCAAAATTTAGAACACATCATAGGATTTTTCCTGCTTATCTTTTTGCTGTTGTGTGTTCTTTATCTTTTCATAGCTACTGCCATGTTTAGTTTTAGTCTTAGTTTGTCTTTAGCAAGAGCCTTTGCTTTTGTTTAGTTTGTTGCTGGAACTATTTTTAGTTTTCATGTTTATCTTGTTAAAGAGAGTTGGTTGTTGCACTGAGTTGTGTCTTGTCTTGAAAGTAGGTAATTAAGGTTGCTATTTAACTCTAGTAGTAGCTTGCAATAGTTTTGAGGTATTGGTGTGAGTAATTTTTGAACTTTTGGTGTCAAGAGCTCTAGCCTATTAGTGATAGGTGTCGTATTTTGGGCAATCCATGTGTATTTTCAAAACCTACAAAAACTAGTTGAGAACTCTAGCTACTAGATGGATCACTAATCTTTGGAGGGATCGGATATTAGAGAACACTCACGTACCATGAGTCGAGGATGCGCAAGGATAACCAAACCCCCATACACTCCTCCTCGGGGGGTACTTGTCTCTTTGTGAGCCTCCTTATTACATTGAGAGTTACCGATAATAAGTGCATGAATTCTTCGGACTAATGTAAGTATTGAAAGTTGACACTTCCGCCTTCCCATATTTTGCTAGCCTCTCCCGTGCCGTGCATTGCCTTCTTCTCACTCGGAGAGTTGGTGTCCACCTTCTCCGGTACATCCAAACCCTTGGCATGATATGCTCTGTCATCATAAACCTCCTTATATCTTTCCTCAAAACAACCACCATACCTACCTATCAAGGCATTTCCATAGGCTTTCCGAGATATATTACCATGCAACATCCACCTCTTCATGACTTGATCTTCATGTCATACATGTTCCTGCTACACTGGCAGCGACATACATTGCATACATCATGATAGTTACATCTTCTTTATGATTTTGAGTACCATGTAAAGTGTGAAAGATCTCCTTTACCTTCTTGTAAAATAGAGTGTTGCCCTTAAGTGAGGAAAAGATCCCAAAGTGGACACAATAAAAGATCCCAAAGAGGACAAATGAGAGTTAAATAGAAAGAGCCATTGAGGCCACAAAAAAATATAAAAAAATAGAAAAAAAGAGAAAAAGAAATAAAAAGAGAGAAAGGGGCAACACTACTATCCTTTGGAGAGATCCACGCTAGTACTCCCTTTATATCTTTGTACTCCATAGAGATGATCATCATGCATATAGCTATGTGGGGACCTTCACACTATAGAACTTGGCTTGCATATTCCAAGGATGAGCCTCCTCAAAAGAGCTCTAGGTCTTCATGAGCGAGCAAGTTAGATGCACCCCCACTAGTTCCATTGGAGAGCTTCCTAGCTCGTATGTGCATCCGTTTCATGGCAATCCCTACTCCTCACATCATATCTATCATTTGGCATCTCTTGCCTATGATTGTCCTCATTGACGTGAGCCTTTCTCATCCTTTTTGTCTTCCTCCTCCGTACTTCTCTCTTTGCCATCCTAAGTGTCAACTCTCGTGCTTACGCTCATCCATTGCATGAGTGCTCCAAATATCGAAAAGGAGTGGATCAAATTGACTTGTACCTGGCTAGTGGTCTGGGACGAGTCAAGATAAGATTCCAAAGAGGACCAAGTGTGAAACTTTAGTAGCTTGAGTTATCAACACAAAAATACTTTTTTTCGTAATCCCTATCCCCCTTCTTGCACGCAAACACCATTTGGAGACATTCGAGTCATGGACAGCGAGAGCTCTTGCACCTAATGTTCTTTTGTTACTTGTTTCAATGCTAATATAGACTCTTGCATGTTATGACTTGATTTGAATCTCTAACCTTGATTGCTTTACTTTTCAAAGTTCTTATATGGTTGCTAGCATGTCACCACAGAAATTATGCCGTTATCATTTACCTACTCGAGGACGAGCAGGAATTAAGCTTGGGGATGTTGATACATCCAAAACGTATCAATAATTTCTGCTTGCTCCATGCATGTTTTGTGTGATGTTGCTATGATCTAGATACACTTTCATACACTTTTGATCATATTTGGACTAACCTATTAACTCAGTGCACCCCAGTGCCAGTTCCTGTTTTCTGCTGTTTTTCTATTTCAGTTTTCCCCCATATAAAAAGTGCCAGAAAAATTCCGGGAAAAATACAGGAAAAATCAGCGTACAGGAAGCTTCGCGAAGAGCCCGAGTGGGGCCAGAGGGGAGCCAGGGGTGGCCCAGGCGGCCACCCGGCGCGGCCCCACCTCTGGCCGCGCCAGGGGGGCACCTGGGGCCCCTGGTCCACCTCTGGCTGCCCCCCCTTCGCCTATTTATTCTCCGTCATGGGGAAACTCTAGAGGCAGAACCCTTTTTCGCGATCTCGCCTCTGTTCCTCCGACGCCGCGCTTCCGAGATCGGGAGCACCAGAAGACCTCTTCCCGGCACCCTGCCGGAGGGAGGGCCGACCTCCGGGAGTCTCCTCTCCACCATGGATGCTTCCCGGATGTCTCGTGAGTAGTTTCCCTTGGACCATGGGTCCGTGATTAGTAGCTATGTTATGTTATCCTCCCCTCTTTGTTCTTCATGGTTTAGACCTCGTGAGCTGCCCTACATGATCGAGGCACTTTTGTAATATTTCTGCTATTGCTATGCTGAGTTTGATGGGATCTGATGGATTATGAGATTATGTTCAGATTGTGATAGAGTAATATATTTGGTTCTTATCTCTTATATTTTTGTTCCTAAGTAATTCTTGCATGTTCTTCGTTGCTGTTTATTGCTTTGGCCAAGTAGTAGGTAGTAACTCCAAGAGGGAACGTTTTGCTCGATTGTGGGTTCATGCCCCCCGATGACACGCTTGAGTGACAGAAACATTAGTCTAGGGGATGTGCTGTTGCCACAAGGGGGAAAACAACGGTGCTTGTAACTGCGGTTACAAGGATTGTTTACTTTACGCAAAGTTCTTTTTAATGCAGTTGTCTGTTGCTTTGGGTTTACACTTTGGGTGGGGCTCGCAACTTAATACCAGCGAGATGTTCTGGATAGATATCTCAAGGTGGATGATTAGTAGTAGATGCAGTTGGATTTCGTTCTACTTATTTTGGCATACTGCCCATGCTTTTGAGCCTCTTCCTTTCTTTTGTAGCATAGTTAGCATTGCGGTGCATTCATAATCCTGTCAATTGCCCTTCTGTAATTTGTTTACCTCGCATAGCAGTTTTATCGTGTTTTGGGAGAGAGACATCACTAGTGAACATCACGTATCCCGGTCCATATCCTCATCACTGTTTACACGCTTATTTACTTTTCTGCTTTTACTTTCAGTTGCTATCATTATCCCTTGTGTTTGACCCTTTGTGAACAACAAGACCGGAGAGATTGACAACCTCTCTGAACTTCGTTGGGAACAAAGTTATCGTGTCTGTGTGCAGGTCCGCGTTAGTTGCGCCGCTGACACCTACTTATCATCTCTGGAGTCCTACTGGAGACAAACCTTGGTATCTTTACTGAGGGAAATTTGCTAATGTGCTACATCACGCCTTCCACTTGGGGTTTACCAACGAAGGGCGAGAAATCAATATCATCATCTCGCACATCACACGGGGGCATCCCCAAGTTTAGAAGCTTGAGTCTCCTTGAATATTTATTGGGGTGCACATGGGCATCCCCAAGCTTGAACGTTTGACACTCCAAGATCTTCTTTCATCATCTTCCATCGCGCACTTGAAAACTCCCTTCATACATAACTCATTGTAGACTGATTAGAGAGGTTAGTACCCAATTAAAATAATTTTTTCTCTACTGGAAATAAAGATAATATTGAAGATCTACTGTTTCTCAAGATTGCCAAAACGTTTTTGCAAATAAAAAGCAAGCTTAAGGTTTTCAAAACGAACAAAAAGCAAAACAGGACAAAATCTGTGAAAAATAGACCAGCAGGTAAAAACGAATTTTTAGGGGTACTTCTGCAACACAAATAAAAAACCTCAGAACATACGAAAGTTTCATAATTTTATAGAGCACACTGTGTAAAAAATTCAGCTCAAAAAGATGAACTGGGATTTTTCTCTGATTTTTCTAGTCACGAGGACAGAATCTGTTTTCTGGACAGCATGTCACAACTTTCACTTCCCTTGTCGTATGAGGCTATAAAAGGCACAAAGCTTGAAAAGTAAAGATGCAATGATGTTGCTACAGTAGTAACAATCATCAAGACCACTAAAAAAGCAAAAATAAAAACCTAAATTCGTTGCGGGATGCCTCCCGAAAGCGCTTCTTTAGAGCGATTAGCTAGGCTTAAAGCAGAAGATCAAGTTGTATCCATTGAACCATCATCACGTTCATCAAAAAGCTCTTCAATAGTACAATTAGTCTTAATAGGTTTCTCAAATAAAGGACGAATGAAAATGCTTCTTGGAATAAAATCAAAAGGAGGGAAATCAATTGGAGTTTCATTAAAGTTAAAGATAGGTGTCTCCTCCAAAGTTTTCACCGTTTCAACTCTCTTGGCAATGGGTGTGTTTGCTTTAGCTCGAGGAACCTTGGGGACGTAAACGAACTTAGGTTCCTTCTTTGCCGGAGTTTCATCCTTTTTGGTTTTGATTGAGGAAAAGGTAGTTCCTAGAGTTTCAATAACTTCCTCAATCTTTTCTATCCTAGAAGACTTCTCATCAAGGGATTTGATAGTCTCCAATGTTTTGACAATTTTCTGCATGGAGTTATCTAGCCTATTCAAATTCCCTTGAATCTTACGATCCAACTCATTCACCCTATCGATACTTGGCATCTCTAGCTCTATTTTTTCAAGTTTTCTCATAATGTGAGCTAAAGTAATGTCCTCCTTAATACTAACAACTGGGAGACTTCCAACAAGATTTTCAATAACATTAAGGGCTTCCCAAACTGGGGCCTCTATGAAGTTCCCATTGATAGCAGTGTCGAAAATAAACATATTCCAAGAAGTGATCCCAACATAAAAATTTCTAAGCAAGATAGTAGTGGATTGCTTCTTGGTGGCTCTTTTTTGAGTATCATTAATTCTATACCAAGCATCTTTCAAACTTTCACCACCTCTTTGAGTAAAGGTAAGTACTTCTGCCTCACTAAAGGCAGAAGGACCAGCCATAGTGGTAACTACTGACAAGGTAACAAGAATTTTTGGTATTTTTGATAAGGGACACAAAAGTAAAAACTGAAAGGTAAACTAACAAGACTAGAAAGCAAAGATAAAAGATAGTGTGCAACTCCCCTATCTTGTAGATTGGAGTCCCCGGCAACGGCGCCAAAAATTAGCTTGATACGGCGAGGATAGTTCTCTCACTTCTCGTTGGTTACCCCAAGTGGAAGGTGAGATATAGTGTAGCAGCAAATTTCCCTCGGTGAAGATACCAAGGTTATCGACCCGTAGGACTCCAAGAGATACAAGAAGGTGACAACGGCGCCAGAAATTGGCTGTTGTTTGGACCTGCACACAGAAACAAATAACTTTGCTCCCAACGAGTACAGAGAAGTTGTCAATTCCTCCGGCCTTGCTGTTTACAAAGGATCGACGCAAGAGATAATAATAGTGGCAACTGAAAGTAAAGACTGAAAGTAAATTGAGGGTGTAAACAATAATGTGAAGATGGACCGGGGTCCCGTGATTTTCACTAGTGATGTCTCTCTCCCAAAAGACGATAAACGTGCTAGCGAGGTAAACAAATCACAGCTGGGCAATTGACAGAATTATGAAGGCACCACAATGCTAACTATGCTGCAAAGAAAGGAAGGGCTCAAAAGTAATGGGAAGTACGCCAAGGTAAGCAGACCGAAATCCAACTACATCTACTACGAATCATCCACCTTGAGATATCTATCCAGAACATCTCGCTGGTATTAAGTTGCGAATCCCACCCAAAGTGTAAACTCAAAGCAACAGACAACTGCATTAAAATAACTTTGCGTAAAGTAAACAATCCTTGCACCCGCGGGTACAAGCACCATTGTTTTATCCCTGGTGGCAACAACACATCCCCTAGTCTCATGTTTCTGTCACTCAAGCTAGACATCAAGGGGCTGAACCCACAATCAAGCATAATGCTCCCTCTTGGAGTTGCAACAAACTACTTGGCCAAAGTAAAATACTGCAACGGAGAACATGCAAGAATTTACTCAAGAACAAAATATAAAAGAGAAGAACCAAATATATTACTCATCACAATCTGAACATAATCTCATAATCCATCAGATCCCAGCAAACTCAGCATCGCAACAACATAAATTACAAAAGTGCCTCGATCATGTGAGACAGCTCACGAGGTCTCGAAAGTGGAAGCACAAAGAGGGGAGAGGAACATCACATAGCTACTGGTCACGGACCCATGGTCCAAGGGGGACTACTCACGGTACATACGGGAGACGTCCATGGCTATGGATGGTCTCCCGGAGGGGGTTCCTCCTCCTGGCAGGGTGCCGGGGCAGCTTCTCCAGGCAGCCCTGATCTTGAAACGGCGGCGGCGGTGGTACAGAGGCGAGTTCGCGGAAAAGAGATCGATATTAGGGGTTTCCACCCCGAGGGATAAATATAGGCGGAGGGGGTGTCGAGGGGACCCACAGGGCAGCCAGGAGGCTCCCTGGCGCGACCTAGGGTGGAGCCGCGCCAGGGACCCTTCTGGAGTCCCTGTGGTGGCCCCCTCCGCTGCCTTGGTTATTCCGGAAGCTTCCGGGTCGCAGATTTTTTATCTGATTTTTCCGGATTTTTTAGAGCACTTTTAATGGCCGGAAAACCTGAAATACAAAAACAGCAGAAAACAGCAACTGGCTGTTGGGTGCACTGGGTAAATAGATTAGTCCAAATATGCTCAAAAGTGTATGAAAGTTCAAGCAAATCATGGCAAAGTCACACAAAACATGCATGGAGCAAGCAGAAATTATAGATACGTTTGGGACGTATCATAGTGGTGGCAAAGCAACGAAAGTAAAACAACAAAAGTAAAGCAACTTGTGACTAGCAGGATTTAAAAATTGTAGGCTAGGGGAATGGATGGTTGGGCGCTGCATGGATGAGAAATAACATGTAATTAACTTGGGACCAGGCACACAGAAAAGCAATGATCATCTAGGCAAATATCAAACATTAGGCATGTATCCCAAGGTAGTTGTGCGTGCTTGCAATAAGAACTTTGCACAACTTATTTTGTCCTACCTTCCCACTACAAACGGGCCCAAAAGGAACTTATGGAGATTAAGGTGCTCCTGTCAAAGAGCACCGAAAAAAGCATTAACAATCAATGGATACATGGAATCCTCAAATTATAGTCCATCCCCTTTGGTGTCCCAAGCTGTCACCATTGAGATCGCCAGTTCCGGACTATAATAGGTGCATACAACTCATAGAGAGGATCAATAACACAAATATATTCATGAAAACACATAGGGTTCAGATCTGAAATCATGGCACTCGGGGCCAAAGTGACAAGCATAAATAGCAACAAGTAGTAGCAAAGATGATAAACACCATAGTAGATGATAGGCAACATGCCTCCAACAATCTGATGAACTATTACATGATATAACTCATCCAACCCCTACCATCCCCTTCGTCTACAACATGAAATTACTCACACATGAAAGGGGAAGTCATGGAAGGGTGATGGAGTGGCGATGATGATGATGATGGCGACGATTTCCCCTCAACGGAGGCCAAAGCAGCCTCCAGATTAGCTCTCCCGGAGAAGAACAGAGGGTGGCAGCAGCTCCGCGACGAGAATTGGCAAAACGCCTTCTGTTCTAGGGTTTTTCCGTCTCGGGTAAAAATAGTGGCCAAGGTAGGGCACCAAGGGAGGTGGGCCCCACCCAAGCGCCCTCCTGGCGCGGCCAGGGGCTTGGCGCCGCCACGTGGCCTCCTGGGCTAGGGGTGGACCTCTATGGCCCATCTTTTGGCCACTGGTCCCTCCTGGTGCGTGGATTTTCTCTATTTTTATTGGAATTGTCCGGGACACCTAAAAATCCATTTTCCTGCACATAAGAAAACCATACAGGCAGCTCTGCTGAAAATAGCGTCAGTCCAGATTAGTCTCACTCAAATCATGCAAGAATGGGGTCAAAGCAATAGCAAAAGTGTTTGGAAAAGTCGATACGTTTGAGACGTATCAGTCGTCTAACTGAGTTTGAAATTAATAAGTCGGTAAAGAGTGTCGACGACAAGATTGCAACACAAAAATGTTTAATCAATATGTTTTTTGTGAGTACCCTAAAGAGAAGGAGCTTGAAAAAGAAAAGATACTTCATGATATGCAGAGTAAATAAGATACGTGTAGGCACGAGCTGGCAATGCAGATCGCATATTGTGTTATTGATATGTTCATTCTACATCACTATTTTCTACTATAATTTATCCTTTCCGGTGATATGTTTCACAATATGATGTTGTTTTAATGTCTTTTCTCTCTTATTTTGCATATATGTTTTATACCCACTGACCATGAACACTTTTATGAGTTGTGAATAGTTCCTCTTGTTCTCGAGAACATGTGGCAAATCTTGTTGCAAGTATTCATGTGAAGTTGATTACCGTTCAATGTTATGATATTACGTTATGTTGTTTTACCCCTAGTGATGTCATCAGAACGTCGACTACATGACACTTCACCATCATTGGGACTAGGGAGAGCGTTGTGGAATTAGTTTGTAGATGATGGGTTGTTGGAGTGACAGAATACCTAGCCCTAGTTTGTGAACTACTTTGTAAGGGGTTGTTTTGGCTCCTGTGTTTAATGATATGGTTTGATTTATCTTGATTACTTCTCTTGTATTTGAGAATGCTTGTATGGAGAGTATAATCATAAGTAGGTGTATTTCCAAGTAATTACAACACCTAAGAATTGATCCACCTACACAACACTTATCAAGGCAATGAACGTTAAGTCAACATAACATGGTGAAAGTGGCTTGACTATAAGTTCCTGTATGCCCACGAAAATGTTTTCCTCATTATAAGAAGAATCACCGCTTATCCTTATCACTCTTAAGGATTGGACCACTTGATGCACCTTGTTACTTTTGTTACTTGTTATTTGTTTACAAAGCATATTACTATCACACTCTCCATTACCTCTACTTTACAACATTTGCAATAAAACTTTGAGTATTCGGAGAGCATCAATCTAGTTAAAATTTTGGTGCTTGTAAATAGTGATGTTATGACATGTTGATGTGGCCCGACTTAGATATTGATGTTTTTTAGTACACACACAAGATCTATGTGCCGATATATTAAGATAGGAATCAAGTTGCATTAGCAAGCACGAGGTTGAGACCTACAAGACGATAACCCAAGAGACCTTACACATGCCATGATTAACATTAAGGGATTGCATGCTTGATACTAACATTCCCCACATTTTTCCACTTGTGACAATGATCTTGAATCCTATGGCTACCGCTCCCGAGAGAGGGGAGGTGTTCTTGAACACGCGACAATTCCGGTCAAGAAAAATGCATCTGAGCAAGCATATGATCATCGACTTAATCCCGTTGTGAATCTTAGGAGTTATAGAGTGTTGGAGGGACATCCAACATGAGGGAAACTTGATGGTAGCAAAGGGTGTGTGGTTTTGTGAACTAATCCATCTTAAGACTTGACACCAAACCTCACGACCAAACGCACAACACACCACCAGGTGCTTTATTGTTTTTGAGACTTAACATCAAAGAGGTTAGGGATACTTGATGGGAAGGGTGTGCTTGGCTAGTTAGTTAGACGCACATGCACGATCACAGAGGACCAGGAAAGTGAAAAACTTGAACTTGAGGGGTTCCCATGGCTGCCTAATCATAAGGCACCAACTTCATTCAAATGCACGCAATGAAGGTCACCTCATACACATTTTTGGTATACTGGCTCTAAGATGGAGTCCACTTCCATGACCAAGAGTTTGCATCTAGGAGAAGAGGGATAATGGTGATTTGATGATGAACTAAGTGATCGTCCCAATGGACAAGTGGATCCAAAGGTTAGTAATCCAAGAGGCATTAAGAAAGCCATCATTGACACAATGCGATGTGCGATAGACCCAGGCTTAACAACAACCACAAGGACACTGACCAATTGATCAACAATGGCGATGTTTATCCATGGTATTCCAGAAAAGGGTAGACACATTGTCGTGAACCTGAAAGTTAGAAGAGGATCAGAAGATAGAGAGGGTGTAATCGGAGACCCATCGTTTGAGAACGGACCAGGGAGAGTCCAAAGTCTTGGCGACCAAAGCCACTTGGATAAGAAAACATCATTGAGAGCCTTGAGGCGATGCACATCCATGCACCCATATCTAATCGGGGTGCATTCATTGTCCCACGCAACCGAACATTGCTTGCCTTTATCACAATATGGTCCCACCCATAGGAACCCATGCCTACTGTTGTTAGTTGCACGAAGCACCCGTGGCAGAAAGTCGAATGACATCATATGGTAAATCCCCATTGCATTGATCACCATATTCAAAAAGGATGGGATCAAGCCCATTTTCAAGCCGACATCTAATTCGCAAAAAATGTCCACATTGGGAAGAAGGGCAACCTTGTTGAGCTTAGAGTGAGGCAGAGGCAATCCGAGGTATTGACTAGGAAGGAATCATTGTCATAGGGAAAATCAGTGCTGAGAGCATCAAAATGAACACCTCGACATCAGATAGGGACAATATCATTCTTCGTCATGTTCATAAGGAGACCTGAGGCGTTGTGAAAGAGGTTGGTCAAGGCGCGTGTTCTGCCATCTTCCCGAGAGGAAGGACGTGGGAACAGTGGCGGTGCCAACATTAAAAATCTATGGGTTTGTATCCACTAATCTCTCTAAAAATCTTAATTTTTTTGTGTAAGTATGAACAAGATTAGGCTTGCAATCAAAAAAGCTGTGGGGCCAGCTGACCCCACAACTTACACGTAGAATCGCCGCTGCACGGGAACATCTCTACATCATCGATGAAGAGAGAGGCCATATGCTTGATGCCCCCATGGGAACAAGGGAATAAGAATCTACTCATGATCCAATTGTCTGAACATAGCATCGAGAACGTCAAGTACGAGAAGAAAGAGCATTGTGGAGATGTGGTCCCCCTAGCGGAGGTTGTTAATGTGCGCGATCGGATCCCAGAGGAACATGGGTTCCCCTTGATCAGCACCCGAGAGGTGGATGTGCGCAGCGAAAGGGCAATTAGGTTAATCTACTTAAATATTAATGTTATGCCATATTCGGATTTTGAGGTAATATTTTCCAACAAAGTGTGCAACTAGGTTCTTTCATAGTGCTACAATTTTTGTTTATTACAATCAAGAGTTGCATGACGAATCGTCAATCACACTTGTGTGACAAACTCATGCTCAAATGAAAGATGAGACTTCACACTCGAAATTGGCAGACTTATGTGAAAAGTATTAAAAAAAACATCATCACATGTTCCTCCTTTAAAAGCTACCCCAATTATAAAAAAGATACTAGCATCAATAACATTTTCTCCATAAGATAATGAAAACAAACACCATTTGAATGATGCATACATGTATGCACGCAATTTTGAACTAATTAAAATTATGTAGACACAATGGGATCCCATCCCGTGACGCATGGAGACCCGTTCTTTCGAGCCGCACTCGACGACGCGAGCCTCATCCACTCATGTCCCTTCGATCCCCATCTTAGGGCTCCTATTCAAAATGGGAAGAGACGTTGGCGTTAGACCTCATCCGATCTCGTTGTCGCGTTGTGAGAGGTTGGCATTTGTTTGCCAGACACTGCTGTATTACATGACCATGTTTTTGCGTGCAGTTTCAAGCTTGAAAAATATGTCTATATCCCTAGTGCGACTTCTCAATAGTAGATGTTGTAAAAAAACTCCTAGGCTCAAAACTCATTTCACTCTAACTGTTAGCGGTTGTTTACGTGGTGAAGAGATTTCTAGACCATTTGTGAGTGAGTGGTCTTGTAACCGTTTTACGGTTTAGTTTCTCTATGGATATGCAAATTTGCTTTTCCTTTGACGTATGAGGCCGCGACACATATAATGCTAAGTCAGCTCCTCTAGCAACAATGAAATTGTGGTCAAACATAACGAGTCAAAGTGATAAAAACATAGATCAGGGTGTCATGTTACATATGAAAGTATGTTTTTAAAACTTATCGACTTGTTATTTGGAATCGAGCGGATCCAAACACTTTCAAGATAGAGAACTAGAGACACCTTGGGGTGTTTATTTGGACTTCAGCCTTTAACGAAATCGGATGTGGATTCGGTATGCTAACAAATTGAAGTAAATCGAGATGTGCTTCAGCCAAATGCATTGCAAATGTCCTGAATCAGAGTTTGATTGATTTTTCAAAGATGATTTAAAATAGCACCAGTTTGTTTTAGATTTTAATTTTCAAAACTGAATTTGCCCCTAAGGCTGAAACAAATACCACCTTAATTTCGTCGTTGATTGCAGATTCCTGTCGTTCTAACTCTGTGTGCATCCCTACATTTAAGTTTTATTTCATTTCAGCAACTTTAAAATCTCAATGGAAAGAAAATTGCTGCAGCAAAGTTCAAATGTAGAAAACCTACTTACTCCTACTCATTTATGAGTCGAGAGAAAATGAAACGAAAAGCCATATATAGAAAACAAACATGCTTAACCACAGGGGATTGGATTGGACTGAAACATGCGACAGCACTGTCCAAGAAGAAAAGTCAAGAGATGCCTTTCTTTTACCACGACACCTGTCCCCAGCATATTCTTTTCTCCCTAGATTTATCCTGGAGTAAATTGTTTGAAACTTGAGGCTCTCGTCGCTACTTTGGCCGGAGCCGTTAGCGCGCCGTTACCACCGCCAGGCAGGGGCAGGCCACTCGTTCCTGACCCCTGTGCCAGCCACATTTTTTTTCTCTGGATCTGCTGAATCCGTCTACCAGCCGCGGCCGAACTAGAATTATTGTGTGAGTGTGAGGAGAGCGCTTGCCAAGTGGCGGATTCAAAACCTTCCCAGTAAACCAAACCCTCATCCACCCCCACGCACTCGGCCATCCATTCCAGATTTTAAACATGAGCATTTTTAAACAACCACCACCACCACGTAGGCCCTGTTTGGTTCCATGGGTTAGAGTTAGAGTTGGTTAGATTGTACCAAACTAATCCCAAAACACCCAAACAGGAGGGTTAGAGTTGGTTAGATGCATCTAACCCACCCAAAAAATCTAACCCACCCAAGAGGTGCTTATTTGGGTTAGAGTTAGGTGGGGCCCAAAAAAAGTTAAGTTTCTCTCTACCTCCACCAATCAAATCCTGAATAAAGTAGTCAAATGATTAGAAAAGGTACATTTATCGCCAATCTAACCCCACCATCCAAACACCTTCTTGGTTAGAGTTAGTTCAAGGTTAGTCTAGAGTTAGAATCTAACTCTAAGAGCAAGTACAATAAGGATGAGTCAGCAGGCTATAAGAGATAAAATAATATACTTTTGCTTAGGTGGATGAGAGAGAAGAAGAGAGAGAAGATAAGCGGGCTCTTAGCTAATAGCTAGCTCTAGCACGTGCTCCTAGGCAATTTGTGAGAGTGAAATGTGGGCCATATATAATAAAAGTAGTACACTTTTGTCACTAACTATTGTACAAGCCGGCTATAAGTTAGACTATAAGATGGCTTAGGCTGGTCACAATGGGGAGTAACTTAGACTAGTAACATACACGGATTTCGAGTCTATGTTACTACCTCCACAATGGATAGTAACATATATGTAGTGTCATATAAGACTTCATTTATTAGATTTTAGACTCATATTGTCTTGGTATGTGTGATGTTACTCAAAGAGCTAGTAACTAGCTAAGTTACTACAACCATCTCTCTCCTCATTAACTCATTGCCACATAAGCAAAAATGCTGAGTTGGACTCTATGTTACTGCTAAGTTACTCCCCATTGGGGCCAGTCTTATATAGCCTGCACTTGGCTCTACTATTAACCATGCTCTAACTCGGTTCCAAACAGGGCCGTAATTCCGTTCCGGATACTAAAAGCGAGGCCCCTTAATTCCATTATTATAATATTTCTCTCCCCACTCTGGTGACTCTGTCCCTGTCGCTGGCTCCTCTCCCCTTCCCGAGAAGAGAAGAGAGACACGGAAGGAGGCGTACGCCTGCTGCTGCTGCGGAGGAGCCACGCACGGCCACGGGGTTGGAGCCTCTCCACCTCCACGGGTTCCCGGAGAGGGACGGCTCCGGCTCCAGCTCCTGCTGCCATTCCTGAGGCCTCGGCGGTTCGCCAGATCGGCTGCGGTTTTTCTACAATTTCGGGGAGTTGTTGTTTGCTGGGCGGGGGCTGTGGATTGGCGTCGGTAGCAGTTTTTGCGGATTTGAGGCGGTCTGGGCGGAGATCCCGCCGGAGGCCGGGAGTTTTGGTTCCCTGCCACGTGATTCCGGGCGCGCCGGCCGGCGATGGCGTCCGTCGAGGTGCGCTCCGTGCGCAAGTCCGCTGCGCTGCGCCCGCGCGGGCCCACCAAGATGCAGCCCGCGCGCTCCATGTCGCTCGACTACAAGTACTCCGCCGCGCGTGCTGGCGTCGACGCCGGCCCGGCGCCCAACGGCGTCGGGCGTCGGGCCGCGGCGCCGGCGGACGAGGAGGAAGAGCCGCCCGAGGGAGACGCCGACTCTCCGTACAGCTCCAAGGCGACCACAGCGGAGGAGGAAGGGAGCACTGGAGGCGCCGGGGAGGTTGATTCAGCATCCTCTGCTACCGCGACACCCCGGAGGCCGTCGCCGACGGCAGCTGCTGGCCCTTCACCACGCGACACCAGATGGGGTGACACCAGCTCCTACGGTGCTAAAAAGGTGCCTTTCCCCTTCGTTTTTGCCCTTTTTGTTTCCCGACACTTCTGAAATGGCGGAATTCTTATGGATAATGCTTGAAATATGGTCATCTCTAACTCAAGTGTTTTCTGATTTCTGAATTTGTAAGCATTCTCGAGTTTTTTGTTTCCATAGTTTTGGTGGAATTCTTGCACCTGTTATGTCAACCAGCTGTAGAGCTTATTTCGAGCAACCAGTAACACACCACTATAAAGTGTTAGGCTGAGCTATATAGATGCAATTCCATTTCTACTTGCTTTAGGTTGTTGCCCATCGTACCACAGTTATAAATATGTTGCCACTTGACGTTGCAATGCCAGGAAGGTGCCATGTGATGTTTTGGCGAGAGTTTTCGAGGAAGCGTGTTCTTATGTAGTTCTAGACTTCTAGGTTGTTATTGTGACGTGATCTGTCATAAACATTGCCCAGCATTTACTGTTAGGGGTATGTTAAACCCATAAATAGAGCTTCAACATTTACAATTTGGATCCGCCAATGGTTTTTCAGTAGTTTCTACTTATTTGCTATCACATCTTTGGTAATTTGGCTGTTCTAGCTACTCATTATTACACATAATACTGTTGTGTCACAATTAAGAGATGCACTAGCTACTTATTAGACACCTAATTTAAATTGACCAACTTCTGGAATTATTTAATTTATATGTGTGTATCTGTTTTTCAACTTGGAGTAAGATGCTAATTTACCTTCCACCTGGCACTTGTTGCAGAAGCATAGAGTTTTTTGTCAGCTTCAAAATGGTGATTGGGCCTTATGCACTGTTATTACTACCTCCGGTGATGAGTCTGTACTAAAGACTTCTGAAGGAAAAGTAAGTTACCAAAAATCTGCGTGAAAGATCCTATTATCTATTTGAAACTATGATAATTTAACTCCCCTCCTTCAAATTGAAGGTTCTAAGATTGAAAACTGAGAGCCTTCAACCTGCAAATCCTGAAATTCTTGATGGAGTGGACGATCTTATGCAGCTGAGTTATCTAAGTGAACCATCCGTGTTGTACAACTTGCAGTACAGATATTCACAAGACATGATTTATGTGAGGATAGATCAGAACCTTGTCTTTTCTTCTGTAGTTCGTTGAATTTCTTAGTGATACGTTATTGCATTGTAGACTAAAGCAGGTCCAGTTTTGGTGGCTGTCAACCCATTTAAGAAGGTCGCACTGTATGGTAGTGAGTATATTAATGCGTATAGAAACAAAACAATGGACAGTCCACATGTGTATGCAATAGCAGATTCAGCGCTTCGTGAAATGAAAAGAGGTTAGTCTGCTGTTGTTAGTACAGTACGTCTTTCTTGCTGGCATGATCTACAATTTTCTGAGGAAAATCATCTACATCTATGCCTAACTATTTGTAATGTTCATTTACAGATGAAGTTAACCAGTCCATTATTATAAGGTTGGTATTTTTTCAGTAAGAAACATTCAGTGGGATTCGTGGCGTAATAAATTCTGCACCTTAATTGATATTTAATACCTAATGGAGCCAAGCCACATGAAATATGTGTTTTTAGGATTGGTACTATTTCATTTTCTGCTACTTCTTTTCTGCCAGCTGAACAGAATAAATAGTCATGTAACCAGCGAAATGTACTTATATTAGTTGTCTCATGCATTGCCCGTCGCGTTGGTTCACACTACAAGGGTCGTACTGTGGTATAAAAATATGCATGGTTGTTTGTCATACAAAAATAGAGACTTGAGTAGTCTGCTTCCAACAGATGCAATAGGCACACACCAACCCTATAATCTTATGTACCTGTTCCTTTTCCTTTACCTGGTTCCCTTGAAGTAAAGTAATAAATGTGGTAGATTTATCTGTGTCGCCTTAGGTTGGAATAAACAGTGGATTTGTACACGCTGGAAAAATCTAATATAAAACAATGCTGATGTTTTTTTACCGGAGCTGATAGAAAAGCTTCACTGTGTAGGATCGTTTACAGTTAGGTTTGCACTTTCAAGTTTTTTGTTTCATTGACATCATTTAAGCAATTGTCTTACATTTTTACTTAAACCATGATACGGTGAGCAAATGATGCCATTTTTCTATGTAGTGGTGAGAGTGGAGCAGGAAAAACAGAAACTGCAAAGATTGCCATGCAGTATTTGGCTTCTCTTGGAGGTGGAAGTGGCATAGAGTATGAAATCCTACAGACCAACCCAATACTCGAGGCTTTTGGCAATGCAAAGACATTAAGAAATGATAATTCAAGTCGCTTCGTAAGTTTTTTCTTGTTAGTATCACAATACTGTACTCCGGAACAAAGTTTGGCTAGTATTCTTATAATTTTTATTACAGGGAAAACTCATTGAAATTCATTTCAGCACGACTGGAAGAATATGTGGTGCTATGATTCAAACATGTAAGCAGATCCTACCGAGTGCATCTGCTCTATATTGTTAGCATTTTCTGGTTTGAAACGAAATTTGTGATTGTTATTGATGAAATTTTCTAATCTTGCTGCATGCACAATTGGACAGTTCTACTTGAGAAGGTAACTTCAAATTTTGTGGTTATCTTTTTTCCTTTCCTAAACATTTTTGTACGATAAGTAACTAATCCAACCTTTTTCCACTACGGTAGTCAAGGGTTGTACAGTGTGCAGTTGGTGAGCGTTCCTACCATATATTTTATCAGCTATGTGCTGGTGCTCCAACGATTCTCAAAGGTACATAATCTATACATCTGGTAAATTGGTTAGTTGCTGGCTTATTTGGTTGATACAGATGTACAGATTATGGCATGTTAGTATATACTCTCAAACATCTTTTGAGTCACTGGCTTATTTGGTTGATACTGATGTACAGATTATGGCATCTTAGTATATCCTCTCAAAACTTCTTTTGGACATAGTCCTTTTCCTCTTGCCTATTACAAGAACGCTATGTGTGTTACTTGGTTTTCAACATAGATTTTGTGCTACAGTGTAGTTCATTGATAATTGATGTAACTTTTGTTGCATGGCACAATACTTAGTTGTACATGGTTTCTTTTGCAATGTTTTGATACAGAGAAGTTGAATTTGAAGAAGGTGGATGAGTACAATTATCTGAAACAGAGTTGTTGCTATTCGATTGCTGGCGTGGATGATGCCGAAATGTTCCGTGCTGTAACGGTATTAATATACTTTTGTGCCTCCTTCTAATTAAATACCTTCTTTTGCATTACCTGGGGCATAATACTTTGCTATATAAGGCTAATTCTATAGAACATTTTCATGCCTGCAGTTGTTCTTGTCTGCTGTCATTTTGTTGACTAATATTTTTTCTAGGAAGCTATGAACATCGTCCATATCAGCAAGGAGGACCAAGATAATGTTTTCGCAATGGTTTCAGCTGTTCTCTGGCTGGGAGATGTCTCTTTCACAATTATTGATAATGAAAATCATGTTGAGATCACTGTAGAAGAAGGTAAAAAGAACATGTGTGCTTTCAGTCGTTAATATGGTTATAGGGAGCATAACTTCCACTATATCATGGTCCTTGGTGATGATTAGTTTAACATACTGTTGTTTATCATCAGTTTTAAATACTGATGATACATGTACTGTTGTGTACTTTCCATCAATTTTGTTCAATGTTGTAGTATAACACCTGCAAATGTGAAGAACTGAAAACAAATTAGCATTTCTATCACTGGCTGGTTCTATTTTATAAAATTAACAAAATATGTCTTACTTCAGCTGCGGAAACGGTTTCACAACTTCTTGGCTGCAGTATTGAAGATCTCAATTTAGTTTTGTCAAAGCGGCACATGAAAGTTAATAATGAAAATATTGTCCAGAAGCTTACCCTTACACAGGTTAGCATGGTTTCTCAATCAATGGCTAGGCAAAACACTAGCCATGAAGTGCTATTTGATTTACAACTCTTACACATCTACCTCTCTTTGGATATTGCAGGCAACTGACACAAGAGATGCTCTGGCCAAAGCCCTCTATGCCAGTTTGTTTGAGTGGCTTGTAGAACAAATTAACAAGTCCCTTTCAGTTGGCAAGCGTCGAACTGGGAGATCTATCAGTATTCTTGACATCTATGGCTTTGAATCATTTGATGTAATGTACTCCCCTTTGGCTTGCGCATTCACATTTTCATTGTCAAATGTTTTCTCATGATACACTATCAATTTGCAGAAGAATAGTTTTGAACAATTCTGCATTAATTATGCCAATGAGAGGCTACAACAACATTTCAATCGCCATTTGTTTAAGCTTGAGCAAGAGGTGAGTTGTTGTTATGGTTTGACTTTCAGTTGCATGTTACAGCATTGTAATTTTACTCAGTTACTGGTACCAGCAGGTCTACATTTTATAGTGATTATTCTTGTCCTTCTATTGACTTCACAATACTTGAACATCATTCCGTAAAGAATAAAAAATACTTACCCAAGCATTGATGCTCCTATTATTCCGTAAACTTTTCTTACTGATTATGGTTTCAACTTCTGTCAGAACTGTAATGTTAAAACACAAAGCTGAAACAAACTCTATCGTTCTTCCTTATCTGTTGAGGTTAAAATGTATTGCATGTGCTTCTTGAGATTGCTATGTCTATTCCTCTGTATTAGCTAAATTTAGAAAGGCGAGATTGAGATTGTTATGTAGTCACTCCACGATTTATCGATTTTCTTGTAGTAACTTTCTGAAAAATATGTGGTTTCTATGATCAGGAATATGTTGAGGATGGCATTGACTGGGCTAAGGTTGAGTTTGAGGACAATCAGGACTGTTTGAATCTATTTGAGAAAGTATGTGCCTCTACATTGTTTTCATTGTTGTCATCATCATGAAATCACACATGTGGGGAAATGCTTTAAATTCTTGATGTATGAGTGCTTCCTTAAAAAGCCCATGCCTATTTTATTTGACATAAGCGGAGGGGGAATGATTTTGCTTTTATGGAAAGTTGGCAACTTAGAAAATTCTAAATATAATTTTATTGTAAGTGCTATTTCCCCATAGTTCAATCATTCTTAGCTCAAAATTCGCTACTAAAAAATTAGCATGTTCTGATAGAAGGTGTCCCATCACTAAGTAAAGCCTGCAGATTTCAGATTGTACCAATATGCAGATACTTCCATTTTTAGGATACGGAGGTCCTGCAAACTTGGTAAATACTGCTTGCTTGGCTCATCCTAACCTTGTACAAGTAAATGTAGTTACTGGTTTCTCAAACCATGATGATAACTAGCATCGGGCTTATCATCATGGATTCTGGGTTCCCAACCAAGGTCTATATTGGGTTGGGGTGTGTTTGGATTGGGACCAAAGTGTACCCTACCAATTTTTTTGGTCATAACCAAAACATTGGCACTGTTTAGACGGAGATGAACTTTTTCGCATACCAATGCTCCTTTACCAACTCTGCTTCATTTTTCTAGCCAATGTTGGCTAATCCATTGGCAAGCAAAACCTCAACCAAAATTTTGGCTAGCTAACTTTTTGGAATAGCAACCTTGGACACAAACCAAGCATACCCTTAATCTTGCTGGAGTTTGATGACTTCTTTAGATGTCATGTGACAAAATAAAAATGAATAAAATAAAATTCGTTTACATCCATAGTTCTTGTTGTTTAAGACTTAGTAAAAAGTCTGCGATTCTTTATCTTGCTTACTTATCTTATGGGATGCAGAAACCACTGGGGTTGTTGTCTCTGCTGGATGAGGAATCTACATTCCCTAATGCCACAGACCTTACTTTTGCGAGCAAGCTCAAGCAACATCTTGACGCTAATTCTTGCTTCAGAGGAGAAAGAGGCAAGGCTTTCACTGTCCGTCACTATGCAGGAGAGGTTGGAAGTTGTCAAATATCCACTGCTATGTTCACATCAATCTTCCTTTACAACTTGTCATTCTTATTTCCATTTCTTTGATCATTAGGTGGCGTATGACACATCGGGTTTTCTGGAGAAGAACAGAGATTTATTGCACATGGACTCAATTCAGTTCCTTGCCAAATGCAAATTATCTATACCACAAACATTTGCATCTAAGATGCTTGCTCAATCAGATAATCTAGAATCTGTACCATACAGGCCTAGTGTTGCTGATTCACAGAAGTTAAGTGTAGCAATGAAGTTCAAGGTAAAGACCTTTGTCCCCCAAAGAAATTTCTTAGGAGATCTTGAATGAATCGGATCAACTGTTATCAACCGTCTGTTTAAATGTTTGCAGGGACAATTGTTCCAACTTATGCAAAGACTTGAAAGCACAACACCACACTTCATACGTTGTATTAAACCAAATAATTTGCAACTCCCTGCCATTTACGGACAAGAACTTGTGCTTCAACAACTGAAATGCTGTGGGGTTCTTGAGGTTGTACGTATTTCAAGATCTGGGTACCCGACGAGAATGACTCATCAGAAGTTTGCTCGGAGGTAAATCAAATATCTGTATTATGCTTCTGATTTTTGTTGTGCAAAAGACGTTAACAATTCAAGTTATCAGGTATGGCTTTCTTCTTCTTGAGGATGTTGCGTCTCAAGATCCACTAAGTGTTTCAGTTGCAATTCTCCATCAATTCAACATTTTGCCTGAGATGTATCAAGTTGGCTACACAAAGTTGTTCTTCCGAACTGGGCAGGTCAGTTAGCACTCTTTGTTTCATTTATTAACATGCCTGGGTTATTGTTGTATTCCATACATTATCCTCATACTTTGTTTACGCTCATTAGTCTTCTCGGATACTTCTCTTACTCATTGGGTTTCACTTTCAGAATAGATGACTAATTAGATTAATATTCCTTATACTACCCAATATTTCACAGCAGGGCAACTTAGTAATATGATATTCCGCTGATAGGGTAGTGATTTGCTGGTGCGCTGATTTGCTGTTCTCTAGTAAGGCCATTAATAAGTACATCCAGTGATTTGCTAGTAGAGGCTGTAAGACATCAAAATATATTTTATGGTCTTAGTAGAGATGAATCCTAATAACCATACACTAAATAAGGAGTAAAAAATACATAGAAATTGGGATCCACACGACCCAGGTAGTACTACAGCACTGTTTTATATACAACTATGGTTCATAAATAGAAAAAACATATACAAGAAAAAGGCACCAAACAGTTATCAAGGAAGAAAACTTTCAGGTAGGGATGATTTCCAAAGAACATGCCAAGAGCACAATGGCTCACGTCTCATGCATTTTAGAACTACATCCGGTGATTTGTTTACTGAATGACATGTGGAGGCTCTTGTTCTTCTAATGCACGCGGTAGTGTAAGTTTTGCCCATCTTCTCTTTCTCTCCCCAAAAAAAAAGTCTACTCATCTTGTTCTTCTAATGCACACGGTAGTGTAAATGATGTATTTCTGGAAATTGCCGTATCACCGTGTTTGTTGCTCTGTACCCGTATCGTGTGTCGGGTTGACATATTTTCAAGTAAAGATGTTGGCCCATGATGCTTATATGATTTGACATTACATGTTTGTAGTTCCTTTCTAGAATTTAGAATTAATAATTATGCTGTCTTTGAATGGTCATCTATACATTTGTTTACTACTAGTATTATTTAAGCTTAAAATGAAAATTATCCTGTGTTGCTTCTCCCTGTCGATTTTTGGGAACTGAAGATTGGCAACCTTGAGAATACTCGGAATCGTACTCTGCATGGCGTTTTAAGGGTTCAAAGCTGTTTCAGAGGGCATCAAGCACGACGGCATGCAAGTGAACGCATTAGAGGAGTTTTGGCTCTTCAATCATGTAGGCCATCCAACCCACTGCCTTGTGCAATTTACTGTATTTCTTGCTGCTGTATTTTTCTCTCCTACTCATGCTAACTGTATGGGCTGTGGTTGCTCTTCACATGTTGCAGTCATTCGTGCTGAGAATGCAAGACAAAGTTATTCATCTCTGTTGAGGAAACATAGGGCGGCCACTCTTGTGCAGAAAAATCTAAAAGGCTGGCTTGCAAGAAGATATTTCATCAAGATACGGAAGGCTTCAGTGGTTGTACAATCTGGTAAGAAGATTTTCCTCATTTTCGTCAGACTTTGTAAAGATAGAAGTGACAATAATACTCACCATTTCTGGTTCCCTGTTGTCTTGACATAATATAAAGGTATCCGTGGTTGTCTTGTTAGAAGATGCGCCGGCAATGTTGATCTGCTAAACGTGTTAAGAGAATTTGAATCGAAAAAGGTACAATATATATATATATATATATATATATATATATATATATCTGCTCTGTTACTGTTTCTTTATACTATCTGCTCACGCTTAACACATGAGTTAAATTGTTTCAGGAGGCAGAGGGTGACCAAATCTTGATCAAGGCATCTTTCCTGGCTGAGCTACAACGGCGAATCCTAAGGGCTGAGGCCACAGTTCGAGAGAAGGATGAGGAGAACGAGATGCTACATCAGCGGCTTCAGCAATACGAGAACCGGTGGCTAGAATACGAGCAGAAGATGAAAGCGATGGAGGAAATGTGGCAGAAGCAAATGCGGTCGCTGCAGTCAAGTCTGTCCGTGGCAAAGAAGAGCCTCGCTCTGGATGATACACCCAGGATGTCCGACTCGTCCGTGGAGCAGAGCTGGGAGAGCAACGGGAATCACGTCGGCGGGGGCTCCCAGCTGGTGCCGCGTATCACCGGGCGCGAGATGAACGCCAGCATCAGCGTCATCGGCCGGCTGGCGGAGGAGTTTGAGCAGCGGAGCCAGGTGTTCGCGGACGACGCCAAGTTCCTGGTGGAGGTCAAGTCTGGGCAGGCAGACGCGAGCCTGAACCCAGACATGGAGCTCCGCAGGCTGAAGCAGAACTTCGACTCGTGGAAGAAGGATTTCAGCTCCCGCATAAGGGAGACCAAGGTGATCCTAAACAAGCTAGCGAGCGGGAGCGGGAGCGGGGGCAACGAGTCTTCCCCCAACTCGGCCAAGCGGAAGTGGTGGGGCAGGCTCAACACCTCCAAGTTTTCGTGAATTTATGATGTACTCTATAATGATGATGATGATGATGTAGACGCGCCGGCATTTTACACGCCAGTGCTAGTCCTAGAGCTTTGTGAGTGTTGCCAAGGATGTGTGATTTGTGGAGGGCGAGTTGTATAGTTCTTCCACTGGGGGCTTCTTTTCATAGCCCAAGAACCACTGAGTTGTGATGTAATTACTTGCTAAGCCATACTACTACCTAAAGGGGAGAGATTGGGGATTGCTCTGTGCTTTTCTCGTGCAATCTTGTCTTCTGTGTATGCATCTTTTATATCACTGTGCTCCTCACATTCAGTTGAGGTTTTTGATTTCCGGATTATGACCCTTTAGGTTTTTGATTTCCGGATTATGACCCACTAGTCAGTGCATAGGATTCTTGAGGGCTGGGGGTAAATCCTTTTTCGCCTTTGATTGTACTGGCGAATTTAATTTTTCCTACGCGCAGAAAGGAACATGCTACGGGCCCAAGGATGGATCATCATACCACTAGGCGCACAATCCTGTAGCGGAAGTAGAGTTGGTAATGCACGTCCATGTGATCGTCTCCTCCTCACGACCGATGGAGTTCTAGAACAGTTGGTCAGATCCCATGGTTGTGCCTGAACCCTAATGTCCATAAGTTCGTACGACCCACATCCAAATTTAGGTTGGATCATCATCCGACCAGTGACGTCGGATCCGACCTTATAGGGTTCCTCCCTTAAGCGCGTGACCCCTTATGTTCATATATGCTCGGCTGAAGGTTGGCCCAGCCGATGCTCTAACTGGTAGCGGCTTTTAGCAAAACATGCTAGCTCCCGCAAATCCACTAAATACGGTTTGGAGAACCAATACAACGTAACACATCAGTTCCCTTTGCCACGTGATATATGCTTTGTTAAACTCAAGGAAATGTTGGTTATCCTTGTGATAGTCCGACCCTCTTTCTCATCCTTGATGATTCCGACCCCTTGAAGTCGAATTATCTCGTAATCCTCCTCGCATGACCATGCTTCCTTTAGGATCGGATCATCCAAGGGGTCCAGAATATATCTCTCCTCATTGGTACCCAGTCTCGTAGTATCGAACATGACAAACCTGGAACTGACCTTTGTGATTACCCCAGTCACGAAGTAATGTTTGATCAACCCAAAGCAAATCGGTCACCATCCTGAATCCATGCACCAGCTCATGTCTTAGGACAAAGAATGTCGTCATACCAGAGACTCACAAATGACCTTGCCGCTGCGTCTCTGTATGGGTCTGTCCGACCTTACATGAAGCTCAGATCTAATCACACACATATCCGACTTCATACAAAGCCTATACTTCATGTTCAACATCACCATGTTGCATGGCCAGTGAGACCGAGCCATCCACCATGTTTGTACGCTGGTTGTTGGTGTCATGGATAATGGGTTTCCTAAGGAGCTGTGTTTGACCTTATTGGGCTAAACTTGGGCCCTACGGGCAGCTAGATTGATGGGTCGCTAGATGAGGCCCTGGATCCAAAAATTGAAGGTCTACAACCGGAGGACAAGATGGTATAATTGTAAGCGGTTCGGTCTCCTTGGTCGTACCGATATAGAACTCATGTAACCCTCATACCCCCTGACCCTGCATATAAGTCGAGGTTACGAGGCACCTAGGGACATCTTACAATACAAGCTTAGATCATAGATTTAGACGATGATCTCTTGGTCATTATATTGGGTGTTACACCCCATCATAATAAAGAAGAAGCGGGAATAGGTTTTAACCTCCATTAAGGGAGATCGAACTTGGGTAAAAATTTGTGATATATCTCCTGTTACCATCATCATCGATCGTCTAGATAGGACACCCTGCCGAGGGATTTACCGGAATCATCTCCGACATTGGTGGGCCATACAAGTCCTGCGGAGCGATCAACAAATCTCGAGGGGCGTCAACATTAACTCGAAGATCGGTTCCAACACGCTACTACCGTCGGGGCAGATGATCACCTTTGGTGAAATCGATGTCATCACCAATCCATCCGGTCACCTTGATCAAATATGAAACCCTGCTCCAAGCTAGTTTGTCATAACCAGCAAACAATATTCCTCTGCAGATATCCACGGCACGGGTGAAGCTCCAACCAACACCCAAGAGGAGAATCGTACTCCTGGCACAAGCCTGGAAGTCGAACCGACCGAAGTCCTGTAGATGGAAGAACTTCGGATCCGATGTCAGATCGGGCTAATTACTCACGCCTCCCTGGTCAGACCATTATCGGAACCAAAGAGAGGCATAATTTTGGCGTTTCGAAAAAGACTCTAGGTTGCGCCACTCAAGATCAATACCCGGATCCATGTTAAATCACATGATCCACCGAGAATACGCTCTCACGCCTTTGCCTCTAAGAGCATCTCCAGCCGTGCCCCCAAGATCCCCCCAAGCCGGCGCTATTTGCGCCGGACGGACGAAATACGCCCAGTCGTGCCCCCAAAGGCCCAAATAGCGCCGGATCGGGACAATTTTGAGTCCGGCGATCCCAAGCCGACCCGACGAGCTGGGGGTCTCTTGGGGGCGCCGGACGAAGAGAAAAGAGCCCGCTGGCCCACTGGCAGAGCAAACCACCCAAAAATCGACCGCCTCTCCCCCACCATCCTTGTCGCCGCCGGTGCCGCGCTGCTGCAAGGTAGTCGTTGCACTGCCTCCAAACACGCCGCTGCTCCACCCCACCGCCCCCTTCCAAGCTTGCCTAGTACAGCGGCGGTTGGCCGACGCGTCGGGACCAGCCGAGACCACCGGCGGCTAGCCGCGACCACCCCGCGTCCCAGGTGTTCGGCTAATTGCCGCACCGAGATGGACTCCGACGACGAGGCGCTCTTCGCCACGCTGATGGAGGAGGAAGAGTCCGCAGCCGGCTCCGAGTACGACGAGAAACTCATGATGCTCGCCGCCTTGGCCGACCTGTTCGGCGCCAACACGGCGCCGCAGCAGGGCGGCTCCAAGATGGGCTGACGGAAGGCAAAGGAGAGGAGCCGTTCGGAGGGCAACTGCTTGCTCTACTCCGACTACTTTGCCGATGTTCCCCTACACGGCGAGAAGAAATTCCGGCGCCGGTACCGCATGGGCCGAAAGCTCTTTCTTCGCATTGTCAATTCACTTTGAGAGTACGACAACTACTTCGTTTGCAAGAAAGATTGCACCGGCACAGTTGGATTCTCCTCACTTCAGAAGTGCACAACGGCCATGAGGATGGTTGAATACGGAGCTCCTGGTGATCAACAGGAAGACTATGCACGCATGGCCGAGTCCATCGCCCTTGAGTGCATGTACAAGTTTTGCAGATCAGTGGTGGGCTGCTTTGGAGGACAGTACTTGCGAGCACCCAATGCTGAAGACACTGCTCGGATCCTAGCAGAGAATGAAGCAAGAGGATTTTCTGGGATGCTTGGAAGCATCGATTGCATGCATTGGGAATGTAAGAACTGCCCATTTTCTTGGCAGGGGATGTACAAGGGCGCAGAAGGTCACTGCAGTGTGGTACTTGAGGCAGTTGCTACACATGATCTCTGGATTTGGCACTCCTTCTTTGGCATGCCAGGAACACACAATGACATCAACGTCCTGCAGTGCTCAAATGTCTTTTCCAGGCTTGTCGAAGGTCATGCCCTCCGGTGAACTTCGAGGTCAATGGGCACCAGTACAACAAGGGATACTATCTAGCAGATGGCATCTATCCAAGATGGCCGGTATTTGTGAAGACTATCTCAAACCCTATGCCAGGAGGAAAGTACGCCCACTTTGCCAAGTGCCAGGAGTCTTGCAGGAAGGATGTCGAGCGGGCATTTGGGGTGCTCCAATCTCGATTTGCCGTTGTCCGGTACCCCGCTTAGACTTGGTCGAAAGATCAAATGTGGGAGGTGATGAATTGTTGTGTCATTTTGCACAACATGATCATTGAGAGCGAGAAAGAGGATCCATTGTATGACACTGAACCATATCTCAACCAGGGGCCTCTTGCAGTTGTTGATCACCAGATACCACCAGATTGGACAGCCTATCTCAACATGCGCCAGGAGATCCGAGACCCGCACGTGCATCGTCAACTGCAGGAAGATCTAGTGGATCATCTATGGATGTGCAAAGACAATGACTAGTTTGATTTGTATTTGTATTTGTATTTGTATTTGTATTTGTATTTGTGCCGAACTATGTGTTTGTATTCCACGTTGTGCGCCGAACTGTGCCGATATTTCATGTTTTCATGTTGAATTTGCGCCGAACTGCATTGAATTTGCGTTCAAAAGATCAATTTGCGTCGAATCTAGATCAAAACTGCACCGGCACCACCCGACTTGGGGGCCGCCTTGGGGCCACGGCTGGGGGGCCGGCCTCCCGAAGCCAGTTCCGCCGCCCGAGCACCCCCCAAGCGGCGCTAAAATAGCGCCGAAACCCGGCTTGGGGGGCCGAACGGCTGGAGATGCTCTAAGCATACAAGCAACCCCGCCACTGCCGCACTGATGGAGCAAGAACACGAGGACCACCACAAGCATCTTCTGAACTTAATGTTAGATCAGATCCGAAATCTCGCCATCACGGAAGAGCAACCTCCAGCACCAACCTGCCAGGAGTGAACGGTCAGGGAATAAAAGAGATAAATTCATCTGTGGTCACTGAAGTTGAGACTAAAATTCACTTTGGTCCACGTACTTAGAAATACCCGAAATACGGTCATTAAACTTGTATCAATGAACACCAATGGTCACCGCCATACGCTTTGACTACGTATTTTGCCTACATGACATATTGTTTGACCTGTTGACCGTCTATAAATTCATCATTGGTCACTGCACGTGTCTTAAAAATTTATTTTGGTCACTGGTTCAAAATTCAAAACACATCACTTTGTTCGTTCGTTGGTATTTCTTCATACTTTAGTTTATATATTTAAAATAAATATATTAAAAAATTAATTTACGTATAACTGTAAAAGTACTCATCACATATACAATAAATGTTCATGCAATATAAAAAATGTTCAAACTTGTTTTATAAAGTGTTGCTAGCTTTTAAGAAAATATTAGCGACATTCAAAAAATAGTCAAGTTTCAAATAGGTTCAAGAAAATCAATTATTTTAATACAATATAAAAAATTGCACAATTTACAAAATTGTTCCATACTATTCAATAATGAATCATGAAATTTAAGAAATGGTACATCTATTTGAGAAAATGATTCTGATTTTTTTTAACTTATAGTCAAAAAATATTCACATAAATTTAAGGAAATTTTTCTGTACCATTTATAAAATATACATAACATCTGAAAAAATGATCACATGTTTTCAAAATATGTTCATGATATTTTTTTAATATATTAATATAATATTTTTAATGTTCACAAAATATAAAAATATATTTATTACCATATGAAAAATGTTTATCATATATTTTACAATGTTTAACATTTATTAAAAATGTTCAAACATAACTTTTTACAAAATGAGTATCTTATATTTAGAAAATGTTGGACACATGTATGCGAATAGGTATATCTTCTAAGAAAACTGTGAAAATGCATCCTACCATGAAATACTTTTCACAGGCGATAAGCCTATTGTCCCTGAAGTATGAAAGTAATATTGTTTATGCACATACATCCTCCAACGAGGATGGAAAAAACTAGTGAAAGGGCATGCGCCCTTATGATTGGTTTTGGTAATTGATGACAATCTTTATGGACTAATGGTTTCCTTGAGTTATACTTTAAGGTTTGTCCATAGGCAACGCTTGAACATCATATGGTGGCTTCAAGGTTGTAAGATGAAGATTACATGTTGACCAAGGTGTTCGTCATGGAGCCATCCAAAGATTGGTCAAGTTGATGTGTGCAAGGTCAAGAAGAGCATCACGAAGATATCATATGCTTGGAGCTTGCAGACCATTTGGTGATAATGGTCTTGTGAAGATGTGCCTAAAAGAGGCCCACCCATAATGAAGTATGGGGGAGCTATCTATAAGTCTTTATCGAGCCGGCGGAATCAAGGAAGATGTTCCAACTTGAGGCGGGCATGATCGTCATCATCAAGCTCAAGTGGATTATGCGCAAGACAAATGTTTGACTAGTTTGGTGTCTAGTTTACCGGTCTCTTGGTGGTAGTTAGGAGACCGTGTTATAGGCTAGGCCGAGTCGTTCGTGGAGAGCTCAAACCTTTGCATCCTTGGCATCATCTTTATTGGTTCTTGGTTGGCTTTTCTCTTTGTGAGTTTTGGAGTTTGTGGTCTTCTTCATGACAAGCTCGTGTTCATCGAAAACGGATTTCATATGCATCTTCTCTTATGATTTTCGATGCGGGAGATTTGCCGGTTATTCTTGGTTAGAGGTTTCACAATCATGAAATCAACTCATATTTTTTTATGGACTCACATGATCAAAACAACACGGAATGCACAATTGTATGCTAATTTTACATTACTTGAAATACATATTTTAAAAATAATTTTGTTTTTGAGAATAACACAAAATAAATGTTCTAAAAATGAACTTAAAATGAAATCACCGCATATGTTTTTTACGGACTCACATGATCTAAGCAAGTTGAAATGACTTTTTTTATATATTTATTGAATGGACAAAAACATTTTTTATAAATATTTTTGTTTTTGAGAATAACAAAAAATAAGTGTTTTGTCACTGGGCCGCTATGAAGCAACTACTATCCGCGTGCTCATGGGCCTGGAGCCAGCCGTGCCCATCCTGCATGGTTCATATAAACCGTCAAATCGGTAGGTTGCGTCTACCAAGGAGGAGGTCGTGCGACGTGATAACCTAAACACGCTCGTAGTAGATCAGATCCACGTCTCCAAACCTTGAGTCCACGACACTATTCACCGTCGTCTCCGCACCGTGGAGAAATCCGTGAAGGTATCGTCGACCTCTGTCGGTGGTGATTGGCAGCAACTCCGCACGCCGGCGTCAACTCTGTCGAGAGATCATGTATGTTAGCCGCCCTATTCCCTCCTCCTAATCCGAATAGGAATACATTGCATTAACCAGTAGGTTTGGTTTAGATTGGTTAGCCACCAAAACTTGTGTCTACACGTTTCGTCGTTTTCCGGTTGATTTGTTAATCTATAGGTTAAAGTGACATACAATTTCCATGTCAAAGGTTTAGTCATCCTTTAACCTCAGCGATCTGCACATCAAAGGGTATTTTTTAGCGTGGTTTGAAGATAATGGTTGGTTTGACAATGCAAGGAGTGATTAGTAACATTTTATGTGATGAATTGTTGGTCGGTACGCTCAAATCAGTTAACAAAAGTGTCATGATTATAAAGAAAAATACTCCCTCCAAATATTATGTATTTTTTCTATTCTTTTGAAAATATAAAAATAATATAGTAAAGTTTGATTAGTTTGATAGATGTGATTGTTCACTCAAATTCTTGAATTAACAAATTCAAATTTTTGAATGAACCATCACATCCATCAGATCTAATCTAACTATAGTATTTAAACGATAGTGCTCCTCGGCATCTGCTTATAAACACGTGTGGGCGTCCCTCGGCGGGCGAGGTGGGACTAAATATTTGGAGGCGCTGTGTGTGGCCGACCCAACTCCATAATAAATCAGCATGCAATGTAATGGCCCCTTTAATCGCTCGTCTCCTGGCATGCAATGTAATGGTGTAGGAAATAAATGCAATGTAATAAATGTGCATGCAAAGTAATGACCGGGCCGCATGGTACTTCCAGAAATATGTTTTAGTTTAGCACATATATATTGACAAATAGATGTGTTCATGCATCATGTTATTTTTTTGCAGCATGGAGGACCCTCTCGGTGAAATATCTTGTGGCAGGGTTAATGATATGCCTGAAGGCTCTTCGACGTTATCACCGACTCTTATTTCAGCGGCGGTGCATTACGTTGAAACAGCCGCAAAACACAAGGACCATGCGTTCAAAGATATTTACGTCAATGCCCATTGAAAGGGCATGCGCCCTTATGTTTGGTTTTGGTAATTGATGACAATCTTTATGGACTAATGGTTTCCTTGAGTTATACTTTAAGGTTTGTCCATAGGCAACGCTTGAAGATCATATGGTGGCTTCAAGGGTGTAAGATGAAGATTACATGTTGACCAAGGTGTTCGTCATGGAGCCATCCAAAGATTGGTTAAGGTGATGTGTGCAAGGTCAAGAGGAGCATCACGAAGATATCGTATGCTTGGAGCTTGCCGACCATTTGGTGATAATGGTCGTATGAAGGTGTGCCTAAAAGAGGCTCACCCATAATGAGTATGGGGGAGCTATCTACAAGTCTTCATCGAGCCGGCGGAATCAAGGAAGATGTTCCAACTTGAGGCGGGCATGATCGTCATCATCAAGCTCAAGTGGAGTATGCGCAAGACAAAGGTTTGACTAGTTAGGTGTCTAGTTTACCGGTCTCTTGGTGGTAATTAGGAGACCGTGTTATAGGCTAGGCTGAGTCGTTCGTGGAGAGCTCAAACCTTTGCATCCTTGGCATCATCTTTATTGGTTCTTGGTTGGCTTTTTCTCTTTGTGAGTTTTGGAGCTTGTGGTCTTCTTCATGACAAGCTCGTGTTCATCGAAAACGGATTTCATATGCATCCTCTCTTATGATTTTCGATGCGGGAGATTTGCCGGTTATTCTTGGTTAGAGGTTTCACACCTCTATGTGTTTGGCATTTCTCCCTTGCCACTTTGAAATATTTCCATTCGTGATTAGGCAGCTCTGTTCGTTAGCTTTCCATCAAGCTTGAGTTTTCCTTAATCGGAGTTCATTTGCAGAAGTTGTGGCGGTTCAGGGTTTGCCTGTTTCATTTGGAGTTCATCTGTTGTGTGGCATGGGCTCCCTGGTTCTGCCAGGGCGGTAGTACCGCTCTTGGAGCGGTAGTACTGCGCCACGGTAGTACCGTGGGCGAGTACCGCACTCACTACCGTAAGTCCACTGGACTCTGCGGTAGTGGGCACGGTACTGGCCCCCGGTAGTACCGTGGGGCGGTAGTACCGCTCCCAGCACGGTAGTACCGTGCCACGGTAGTACCGTGGACCAGTACCGCATCCACTACCGGATTCCCACTGGACTTTGCGGTAGTGGGGGCGGCACTGGGGTTCGGTAGTACCGTAGAGCGGCAGTACCGATCCCTGTGCGGCAGTACCGCACCACGGTAGTACCGCTCTCCGAGCGGTAGTATCGTGGTTGGTGGGCTGCCAACGGATTCCAACGGCTGGATTCGTGGGAGACTATAAAAGGGGGTCTTCTTCCTCCTTTGTCTCCACCGGTTTTGTGCAAGTTCTTTCCCCCATTGTTGACCTCTTTGAGCTTGCTTTCTCTCTTCCCCTCCTATGATTCTTGCTCCTTTTTGAGGGAAAATAGAGAGGAGGTCTAGATCCACATTCTTCACCAAGTCATCTCTCCTCTAAGTGAGGGGAACCTTGTGGATCTAGATCTTGGAGTTCTTGGTGTTCTCCTTGTTCTTCCTCTCATATTCCTTCATAGCTTTTGTTGCTTTGGTGGGATTTGAGAGTTGGGGACTTGAGCACTTCGTGTGCTCTTGCCATTGCATTTGGTGCATCGGTTTGAGTTCTCTCCGAGGATTCGGTGTAGAAGTGAAGTTGAGAAGATAGCTACTCTTGAGTGCGTTGGCACTCTAGAGCTTGTACCTCGTGGGTGTGTTGGCACCTAGAGGCTTGTTGTTGTGGAGCTCAATCATTGTGGTGGAAAGCTTCGGGACGCTACGAGAGCCTCCAATTCGGTTGTGGAGATTGCCCCCAGCATTTGTACGGGTTCGGTGACCGCCCCCAAAGGGTTGCCATTTGTACGGGTTCGGTGACCGCCCTCAAGTATCCTAATAGTGGAATCACGGCATCTTGCATTGGTAAGAGCGTGAGGAGAAATAGGGTGGCCCTCGTTGGCTTCGTGTGAGCATTGTGCTCCTCACCCTCTCCAAACGGAGACGTACTTCTCGAAAGAGAAGGAACTTCGGTAACAAATCCTTGTCTCCATCGGCTTCACTTGCGGTTATCTCTACCTTTACTTTGAGCAAGCTTATTACATTGCTTATCTTGTGCTTGCTCATATTATTGTACTTTGCTTGTCCCATAGGTTGTTCTTCTAGTCAACCTATTAACTTGTGCACCTACTTTGTGATAGCCTTATTGCTCTTGTCATATATCTTGCTATCACATACTCTCTCCGTTCTTTTATATAAGGTGTATTTGTTTTTGCAAAAGTCAAACAATTGCAACTTTGACCAAGTTTTTAGAAAAAATATATCAATATCCACAAAACCAAATTTTATATCATTTAATCCATCATGGCAAGTAATTTCATATTTTATCTAATAGGTACTACAAATGTTGATGTTTTATCCTACAATCTTGGTCAAACATTCAAATCATTGACTTGCACGGAAAACAATACACCTTACATTCTGGACCGGAGGGAGTAGTTGTTTATCTTGCTTAGTATAAGTTGTTGGTGCACATAGTTGAGCCTAGCTTATTTAGGTTTCTTGCTTGGTAAATTAAACGTTATGTTTTATTCCGCATTTGTTCAAGCCGAAACCATAATTATTTTAAACGCCTATTCACCCCCCCCCCTCTAGGCGACATCCTCGTCCTTTCAACTAGGTTAAAGTATTCTACCTCCCTCCGTCTCAAAAAGCTTGTCATGGTTTTAGTTCAAATTTGAACTAAAACCGTGACAAGCTTTATGGGACAGAGGGAGTACCATAAAATAGATTAACTAATTTTTTTAAACGTGAACATTTTTCTAATGTCACCATTTGTGAAAAATTACTTGTCGCTGCATTTACTTTTTTGTATGTGTTATGAATTTTTAAAAACTATAAATAAATTATTTTATGCAATACCTATAATTTAAATATATAAATAAAATAAGAAAAAAGGACTAACGAACGAACAAAGTGATGTATTTTGAATTTTGAACCTGTGACTAAAATAAATTTTCAATACAACTTCGGTGACCATTGATGAATTTATAGACGGTCAACAGGTCAAACAATATGTCATGTAGGCAAATACGTAGTGAAAGCGTATGACGGTGACCGTTGGTGTTCACTGATACAACTGTAATGACCGTATTTCGGGTATTTCTAAGTACGTGGACCAAAATGAATTTCCGTCTCAACTTCAATGACCACGGGTGAATTTATCTCGGAATAAAACCACAGTGCTCGCATACCCACATCATCACAAACATCGAGGACCTGAAAAAGGTACTATAGGGAAACAACAAATACTACATGGACGAAGAGACCAACACACTCGAGAACTATCAAACTGGGACCACTCAAGGACGAAGAAAATGAAGAACACCAAAAACAACTCACGCGCACGGCCCGAAAGGTCATGTAGGACAAAGCAGCCCGTCAAGTAAGCGCATGAGCTCGAATGGTTCAAACTATTGATCCAAGAGAGGTAAAGACATTAAAAAAGGAAAAAAATGTCCTTCATGGGGTGAAATCTACTAGCCAACCTCGACAAAGCTGCAACTCGACAACCGCCCACTCACCAACAACAGCAAGCAGGAGCCGCACGATCAACCCGCCTGACAAACAATATGATGGCTAGGTGTGGTGCCCCCGATTCAGGGCGGGGACCCACGGTCAGAATATCACAGCACAACACTAGACACAAATATAATAAATATTAATATTACAAGCCAAGGGTCACAAGGACCTGAATACATAGGTCATACAATCATAATATCTAAGTACACACATAATTAGTCAAGTTTTGCCTTAAGAAGGCTAGCACAAATACGATACAGATCGAAAAGGCGAGGCCTCCTGCCTGGGAACCTCCGAACTATTCCTGGTCGTCGGAGATCTCCACGTCGTAGTAGGCACCTCCGGGGTACTCCTGCTCCTGGGCTTCAATGTCTGATTGCAGCAACCGGGTATATAGGGAAACAAAAATAAAGAGGCAAGGGTGAGTATCTAGCATACTCGCGAGACTTACGCCCAGGCATTCTAAGCAGTTACAAATGGAAAGGGGAGGATGTATAGTGGACTGAACTGCAGAAAGCCAGAATAAGAGGGAAGAAGCTAGGCCTATCGAAGACTAGCATCTTCAAGCGTTCTTGCAACATCAGAGGAGCATATCCAAGCAGTTCATATTATTGTGTTGATAATAATGTATAGTAATAACAATAACAAGCCCCGAGATCCTTTCTCGACAACCCTGCGAGAAAGCAATCCCGAGAACAATGCAATAGTTTATATCATAGCAGTAATAGTTCATAGTTGTAGTTGCGGATCCGGATACAACACCGAGCGTCCTATTTCCGTGGACACGACTATTCAAATAGATTACTTCCCTGCAGGGGCTGCACTACTGTTACCCTACACACTCGGATCTTCTGGGTCTCGTACAACTTTCCGGGGCATGTCCGACCAAGGTTTTGCGACACGGCATAGACCTATCTAAGACGAACAAAGAGGCCAACACGTCGGTTTAAATCCTTAGTACGAAGGGGTCTTGGGCCATTGCTCTTTGTACTCCTGCATGTTGCGAGACTGGCCGATGAAGCAGACCCACCTCCCCATCACCAGAGCGAGGCAGTTACCATCCAATCCCGACAATCAGCCCGCATGCATTGTGTCTCATGAGCTTTCGATAGAGAATGTACGACGCTGAGGGTCCCATACACATAATCCCGTGTGGAGATAGCGCGAATAAGACAGTGGCCAACTCAGATCACTGACACCTGATCCATTAAGCATTTTATTATCATCTCATGGAGACGAACATTGTCGTCGCTCCGACTGGGTAACTCGCGGACAACGAACAAGAGCCATGCCCACCTCTCACTAGGCGGTATCCTCCTGCCTTGTCATCCCATCACTTCTTGTGGGTACCCGTAGGGGTGGCCCATCTCCTTACCTTATTTCGCGAGCAACCTGGGAATCGCCCGAATTTCGTGGTTCAAAGGGTATATCGCGGACAACGATCAGAATCCAGGCCCACCGCACACCGGTAAGTGACTACCCTATCATCCTATCACAATACCTCTCGTGGGCACCATTGGGTCACCCGACTCCTTACCTTGTCTCGAGTACCAATGAAGTTGCAATAATATAAAGTTTCGCGTTCACTCCCTAAAGTGATCGCGACAGATAACTAAGCATAGCAGACGGAGAAGGGTGTAGGGCCAACTGATCAGTAACCATTCTAATAAGCATAGGACAAGGTAGGGTACAATAATAAGGGGCGACAAAAACATGTTATGCAATAGAATAGGAATTAACGTAACAACGGCAACAACAATGCCTAGTGCATGAAGCTTCCAAAAATTCCTAGTGCAAGAATAATACGAAAAGATAGGCGATATATGGAAGACGGGAAGGGGTACTTCTTGCTTGGAAGCTCAGTAGTAGGCGGCTGGTCGTCGACGTAGTAGTCATACTATGCGGTGTCATCGACGGCAGTCGCGGGATCTACCAGAGGAAGGAGGGGGAGGGAAACAGTAAATATAATGCAAACAATATGCAACACAGATGCATGACATGGCAGATGCATTGTTGGTGGTGCTCTAATGCAATGCTAGATGCTTTGCTCGAAGCGGGAAATAATTCGGCGATGAATTACCGGCTCCGGGTGATTATCGGCAGACGATGCGGAGGAGGAAAGTCTCGTTTTCGGTATGTTATAGGGGGTGATGGATATACAGGTAGCCTATTCTTATTCTTTGTATTTTTGATAAGTTTCATATATAAATTATTTTAATCCAACTTATGGTTTAAAAGATATTCAATTTGAAAGTTTTAAATTATTTTTAATCATTTTTTGGATTTTCTTTTATTTATGAAACCAACATTATCCACAACAATGACTGTTGACCGGTCAACTGACATAAAGGGCCCACTTTTCATACATAGTGGCTTATTTAAAGACTAGGACAATGCCCGTGCGTTGCTACGGATGACATGCAAGTAAATAAATAAAATAGATGTCTAGACAACATGCTCGAAGTCATTCAAATATATATCCACTTTATATATTTATTTAGTAAATGCTATGTAAGCGACCTCGAATATTGTGTGCATCATGTTTTTCTTCTCCCTCATTTATCTTGCTCATCCCACCCGCAGACGCCAGCCTACCCCCTCGATCCCCCCCCCCCCCCCCATCACCCATACAAAAACTCTTGAAAAAGATAAATTTGAACTATCCATCCCTAACAAAAGCGTACAGAACATAATGACATCAAACATACTTGAGTTACGATTATCACTTTTAATTAAAATGAACAGCAAACATATTACTGAAAAAGCATCAGAAAAAATAGAAATACCATGAATATGAAATGATAGGAAATCAGGGATCAATTAGAGGAAAACAGGAACACACAGAATTTACCTTGCTATATTTTTGGGCACATATAGTATGAAGGCTGCAGATTGATCTTGTGTACGCAGAATGATGTATGAGTGTATGACATAAACAAAACACAAAAAGTAATGAAGTGAGTTGATAACAAAATGGCACATAATTAAGTTACCAATAAAGAAAAGATATAACATCTAATACACCAAAGCGAACCAATCTCCCTTTCTACAGAGAATAGTCACATTAAGATTAAAGACCAGTGCCAGCCTACAACTATATTTGGAGAGTAAACTCACTTTATAAAATATGTGAATGTTTTATCCAAATAGCACTGAATATTTTCCTGCCGAGGAACCCAACTTCAGTCAAGAATAGATGTTTCAGCAAGTATAACTAAAACCCTGAGCTGGATTTGAATAAAATACTGTGATACCAAAGTTCCATTTATTTTGGCTTTTACCTTCTTTAGTACTAACTACTAAGGCATCCATGTTTTGGTTGGTTTGATAAAAGAGAAAGCTAATTAAATAGCTTCACAGTATTGCATATCGTAATTCTACTATGATTTTCCTTATTAAGAAACATCTCCAAAGATTTGAAATTATTCTTTTGAGCGAGGGAAACTTTTTACTAATCCCAATCTGCTTGAAATATCACACATAATTGGTTAGTGATTCATTTTCTGGATTTTGAGTGCAAATTAATAATCTAAATTTATAAACATGGTAGGTCAATAGACATCTTAATTCCAGAGGAAGGAAATCCAAATAAATCAATCGAATCATCATTTTATCAGTGTTCATAGTGTTATGAATAAAATGAACTTTATTTATACTTCAACAAGTACTACATTCTGAGCAAGGAAAAACTCAACAAGCTGATTCTGATAATTACATCCAGGCAAGTAACCATGAACTCACCTGCAGGTGCCCTACAAATAACTGGCAGAAAAGTGAAGGGAGAAGAACCATGTTTTCTGTTGCTTGCGCTGGTGCATTCTGGATAAACCGGAGGCGAGGATGCTGCATGGTGGGTTTATTTGCTACCCGACCCTGCACGCGACCACACACTGATCGCCGCTGCCGCTGCCATCACATATGCATGATGCTAAGGCAAGCAATTATTGTTCTCCAACGCATTATATGGTACATCAAAAATTACATTGCTAGCTAGCACTGAGTGTTGTGAAAGCACTAATTAATTCTACCTGCAAAGAATTGAGATATTGTGAAAGCACTAATTAATTCTACCTGCAAAGAATTGAGATATTGATCATTAGACAATGCTTGTTTTACAGATGAAGAAACCAACACCTAATATTTCAGCTGAAGAAGATTGAAGATGAAGAAACCAACACCTAATATATCAGCTTTAAAAAGATTGAAGATCACACCACAATACCACATGCACCTTCACCTTTTCAGATTCTGAACATTACCTTATTAGCAAACATGTGGTGGTTTCCTACGAGGACAAGCTGTCAAGGATCGATAAAGAGATGAAAATATGAAATTCCATCAGTGGCCTATTCCTCAACTCGATCCTTCAGAAAACAGATCTGATCATCTCCTACAATATCTAAAAAGCAACTGGAAATATACAGAATGAATAGATGAAAATAGCTGACCCATGTTCTCCATCTGCTATCACATCACTGCTAGCAGCGTAGCACTCTGCATGCCGGAGCATCAGTGTCATACCAAATAACTCGGCGGAGACCTCATAGCTCACGCGTCCTCGTCCCCAGCAGCCCTCTCTCCGGCGAGGCAGGACTCCGGCAGCACGACAACGACGACCTTCCCGCACGCGCTACGGCAGTAGCCGAAGGTGCCTCGGCCGCGTCTGGTTCATGTCCTTGAGCGACATCAGCCTACATGACATGGAATCGCTACATGAGAAGGTCACCGCTCTCCTAGACACCGACAGCCCAACATATCAGCGACTTTTAACCAGAGATCAGCGAGCACGTACGTATCGTGTTCGATCCGCAGGTTATGCCAGTATGGGGTGCTCCGAGTAGCCTTGATCTGCCCTCCGAGCCCTCCGTTTCCCTCGCGGCCATGGCTTCGGCAAAGCTGGTGCGAACGACAACAAATGAGAAGATCGATAGAGGCGGAAGGGGAGGGGCACTCCGGCTGGGGCTCAGCACCGATGATCGGCAGTTGAGGGTACCTGTGATGGCATGACTGGTTGGTTGAGGATCAAGGGAGAGGGCGGCGGCATCGCCAATCTAGGGCTAAGCGCCGTGGTGGCTACGCGTACGTACAGAGGAGGGCGAAGGAAACGGGAGGAGAGAGGCTGGCGGGTGGGACAGGGGTTGGTCGACGAAACGCACGGCAAAACGCGGAGGACCGTGAGGAACCGTTAGGTTTTTTTAGATAGTAAAGATAGAGATTTAAAATAAACTAAATGGAGTTTAATTAGTAGGGGATCCACATGTCATAAACACATTTACTTTATTAATGTTCTAATTGTTTCAATTACCTATTAAACTGCTGGGACCCACATGTAAGTCACACGGAGGATTATCTTAATCTAACCATTTTTAGTTTTAATTAGATGGCCTTGGGTCCACTGTCAGGGAGAGACAAGGGGGATTATCCCGTGGATGGTGACAACCACGTTGGCTCGACCACGCCGGGGAGGCAATGGCGCCGGCGGTGGCCGTGCGCGCTGCACAGATGGCGAGAGGACGCGTGGGTGGTCTCGATCGAAAGAGCACACCAACGCACGCCATTTGGCAGCAGTTTCAGCCGCAGGAGTGGTCGGAGACGAGCTCCGGGATGTCAAAGGCGGTGGCTGCACACTGCCCAAATGACACTCGTCGAATAGCAAGACACGCTAGCAATCCTTCTGGCCAAATCAAACATGATGCTCGCCAGGAGAAAGTTGGCGCGCTCGGACAGAGCAAGGGAGCCCTAGAGCTCGTGTATGGCTGGCCATGGCGGCGTCAGGAGTTCAAGAAAGGGGGAAACCCCAAGGGGCTTAGCGAGCGGCGGTGGGCAGTTGACGACAAGCAAGAAGCTCACCAGGAGCGTGTTGAGGGTGGCAGTGGGATCGGGGAAGGCTCAATTTTGACGGAATCGGAGACAGTTGTCGGCGGGGCAGAGGTTGAAGACGACTGCGAGTGCGCGTGCACGAGGCGTCCTGGCCCGTGTGCTTGCGGGAGGTGGCGAAGGCGTCAACGACGAAGCTCGTGGAAACGACGGTTGGGCTTGGGGACGACGGTGGCCGCACGGGTTCACGATCCCGTGGCCATGGCGGCTCGGGCGAAGATGAATATGATGAACATGAGGGGGGGTGGCGTGGGGTGGATCTAGGGCTCCTTGGAATATGCGGGGCCGTTCTTATCTCCGCCGATCTACTGTAGCGGCGCGAGGAGGGAACCGGGTTCGACGACAACGACGTGCGCGTTGGGTGCCATGGCGACCTAAGGATGAACATGGAGGAGGGAGTAGGGGATGGTGGGGTGGGCTGGGCCCGGTTGGGCTTTGCCCTGGGCGAGGGATAGTCCTTTTCCTTTTTTTTCTTTTCTTCTCTTCTTTTCTGTTTCTATTTTGTTTGGGCATCAAATGGTTTTTGTAAAATGTGGGACTTGCTCCATTATTATTGTTGCACAATATAACAATGCCACAACAAGGTTGGTTGCAAATAAAAATCATTTGGATTTTGTTCTATTTAAAAAGGATTAAATGTGGCTATTTTGCTACTATTTTGATTTGTTTATAATATTTAAACAATGTAATAAAATTTCGTTGCTATTTTCTTATGACCTACTGACTATTAGGTATTTAATAAAATTGGATGCACAATTTTTGGTTCAAGTTTAATTTCCACTTTGTTTTTAATTCCATAAAAAAGGGATTTTGAATGGTGATCTGAATCGATGATGATCAAGACATGATTAAGCATAGTGACTTGGCATTATCAAAAGTGATTACTGTAGCTTGACACTGAGTGTGTTACACTAGGGAAATCGGATGGCCATCCTCAGAGATACCGCAAGCTCAGCCTCAAGAAGTCAATCAAGAGGATACCGAAGTCATCAGCAAGACGGGACCCCTCATCTCTAGGGGCAACGCCGAACAATCTATGGCTCGGGACAACAAGAGAAAAACCTAGCGCCTCGACACACGGAACATATCAGTGAGGAATACGACCTAGTGTTCCCATGACTAAATGTCAATTATGATACCTACAATGCTTGCCAAAAATTCGGTGACCTCCAAGACATAGGGGGAACCTCATGTCCCCCATGTTTTTCTAATGCAATAGTTAAGCATCCTTTCCCAATAGGGTTCAAACTCACTAGTTGCAGGAAATATGATGGATCATCTGATCCAGCCATATGGCTTGAGCATTACATCCTCGTCGTACAGGTGGCAATTGGCGATGATCTACACGCCATCAAACACCTCCCTTTGATGCTTAAAGGCATGTCTCGACAATGGCTCGATACTCTTGCACCAGGAGCAATAAATACCAAGGCCAACATAAGGAGCGAATTTTTGAAAATTATCGAGGAACTTATGGTCGACTGATACGTCCCAAGCATATTTATAATTTTTGCTTGTTCCATGCTTGTTTCAGTGATAATGCTATATGTTTTGATGCACTTTCATATCATTTACAACTTATTTGGACTAACCTACCGACTCAGTGCCTAGTGCCAGTTTCTGTCTGTGCATCACAGAAAAGGTGAAAAATAAAAGTGCTCAAAAAATCCAGAAAAATTCCTAATAAATATTCATGTCAGAAGCCCCCAGAAGCCCGAAGAAGGACCGGAGGGGGACCACTTCCCGCCCAGGCGCCTGTCTGGCGCGACTAGGGGGGTGGCCGTTGTTGGGAATGTGCCCTAGAGGCAAATAAAATATGTTTTATCGAGCATATTCCATTAGTTCATAATACGTTTGATACTATGCTATAACTGTATTAAGTGGAAACATTAATACAGGTGTGGTATACAAACAACCAGGTCCCTAGTCAACCCTAGTATACTAGTCCATTGGGCGATTGATGATCAAGGTTTCCTGATCATGAGACAATGGCGTCTGTTGACAATGGAGTCGTATCATTGGATAATGATATGATGGACATACACCCACCAGAAGTGTTGCGATGTGATCAAGTCACATAGTTCGACATTGCGATAACTATAACGTAGTGACCAGATCCTTAGACCGTAATGATCATACGTAATTACTGTCTATTAGGATGCCTTGATTTGCTACCCACCGCCTGACTGAAATATGCTGGCCATAAAGGAGTACTTCAGGTATTCTGAATAGATATGTTAATGAGTATGCAAATAGATCAAAGCGGGATTTTTCCATCCGTGTGACGGATAGGTACTCTGGGCCCACTCGGTGGTGTTACATCATAAAGTTTGCAAACGTGTGACTAGGTCACGGAGTTGTAATATCACGGGAACGAGTAAACTTGTTTGTTGAGAACGAGGACGAACTAGGTATATTGGATACCGATGATCAAACCTCGGACAAGCAAAGTACCATAGGACAAAGGGAACAGGCACACGGTTAACGGATCCAACAGCGATTGAAGTTCATTCGATGGAAGCGCAGGGGCTATCAAGGATTGTAACCAGGTCCAATTGATTAGTCATTGATCAATGAGAATTGTCTCGATCATGTCTGTTGTTTCCCGGACCGTAGGGTGTTACACTTAAGGGTACTCGACGCAGTAAGGATTGATTCGGGATCACCGGAGAAATTGGAGAGAACATCGGAATTGTTCCGATGAAGGCCGGAAGTTGTTCCGGGTATTTAAAAAGGTTCAAAATATATTTAATAATGTTTAATATATGTTTTATTATTTAATTATCTGAATTAAATATTAAAATGTATTTAAATATAATTAAAAATGAATTAAAAGGCATATGGGCCTCATAGGGCCCATTAGGGGGAGAGGGAGTCCTCCCCCATGGGCCATGGCGCCATGAAGGGACCCATGCCCCCCTAGGGGCGCATTTCCCCCCCCCCTCCCCTTGGGATTAGTCCCACATGGGAAGTTGAGGGGAGGTTACCCCCCTCCTTGGCCTATATAAGGAGGGGTAGGGTGCCCTTTTCTTCACATCCAAATTTGAGACAAGTTTCTCATCTCTCTTCCTCCTTTCTCCTTCCTCGAGTGGACTCCCCTTATTTGGAGTCTACACTTGGTTGGGGATTTCTCCACTATACGCACGCCGTCGTGCTGCTGGAATCAGGATCCGAATCCATCTTATTTCCGCTGCTCTACTGGTTCGGAGCCCGGAGGGACGTCGGGTATACTGTATGTGTATAATCCCGCGAGGCACTACACTTGTGGTGCTACTTCATCGTCGTGGTCGTATCGCCAGGTCTTCGTCAGCAACGTTCTGACGGGGACGTAATCCCGTCATCGGTGTACAAGGATCGGGTGGCTACAGGAGTCATCGTGGATCTGCGCGGCATCTGGGATTGCCGGTACGACTACACCAACCACGTTCATGCGGGAACGTTTCCCGCTTAACGGACTACATACTGGTATGTGATCTATTTCTGTCCGTTACTTGCATCGCCATAGCATAGGTCTTGGGTATGGGTCTCGTAGGTTATGAAAAATTTGTGTTTTCTGCCCCGAACCCCAACAGTGGTATCAGAGCAAGGCTATGCGTAGATGTATTGTACGGATAGAACACATCTAGTATGTGGGCATCAATTCTCCAATTGTTACCCTCTCACGTGTACTCATTTAGCGTTGCGGCAATGTTTGATGAAGCGGCCCCCGACCGACCTTACGCGTTTACGCGAGACTGGTTCCACGCTTGACATATGACTTGTACCATATAAAGTGGCTGGGGGGGTGTCTGTCTCTCTGCATTAGCGATGCGAAGATATTTGCAACGGAGGGCCCCGACAGGGGAATAATAGAGACAATTGCGGGATTGGTGTTGTGGCTTGTTTTCACAGGATAGAAAGCGGTTCTTTTCTCGAAACCCCTAGCAGCCACGTAAAACTTGCAAAAGATAAAGTAGAAAGGCGTTTTAACTTTAATTTGCATGTAAGGGGGAATCATAGGTTGTATGATTTACAGTTTTACTTCCTGTTTTATGCTAGTATGCTAGATATATCGACGGTAGCACGAAACAGGACCATCTCTCACAATACCAACATTGTGTTCTCCCTTGGTGGGCACCGCCTGGAAGGTTCTCCCATATGGCTTGATGCTCCGTACATACCGGAGTTGTCCTACATATTAAACGGAGTTCGCATGAGGTTGGGTTCGGCAAGCCTGGCATATGCAGATATGGCCTTGCTGAACAACTAACATCAAGGTTCGATTGGCAGGCTTGACGTATGTAGATGCGGGCCTGGAACACAGGAGACCGAAAGGTCGAGCACGAGTCACATGCCTGATGTGATTGGCTTAGAGGCCTACCTGGTTCGCATACTGATGGCCGTGACGATCGGGGGAGGTATGGGGGCTGGGATTGTGTAATCACTTAGTTAAATTGAGAGGTGTTTATCTAAGTGGGAGCTTTCTATAATTTTGAGATCAAATTGAAACTCCACATTATGAACTTAATCTTCATGTCTTAGCAAATATCATTGTAGATAACGTCATACCAATGTTTAGAACTATGTCTCTTTTTTTTAGTATGATAGAACTTAAGGTAAATGGGTCTTACTTCATTGATGTGTACCAACACCATTAGAGACATACTCATTAGTAATGACTTGCTAAACATAATACGAAGAACTGCTAGGAGATACACCTGACAACTCCGTAATCAAGGAAGATGATGATGAGTATCGCACTCACCGTCACTTATGAATGACTGTCCAATACACCATAATTAATTCTATGGAGTCTGAATTGTGAATGCATGTTAACCAACACATATGACGTGCTAGGTGAACTTGAAAGCACTTGGTCACAAATCAGAGTAATGGAATATGAGTATATGGACGGGGTTTCTTTCAACTATGGTGGAAGGAACAACCTGCTGAGAAAGTCACTTGGAAAATGTATAAGATACATGGAACACCTTGTGTATAACTTGAACTACTGAATGACTGGTTACTTTTCGATAACTGGGGAGTTGCATCCGCTTCCTCCCAGTTACAAAGACCATGTCTGGACTATGTCATGAAGGAGAATCGTTCACTTGTCATGAGGTCATGGTTAAAGTTAAGAACTTTAAGAGTAGAACCAATGCAGGAATGGTCATTGACGGAGAAGGTATATTTGATATACGAGTTATAAATGTATTTTCCACGAAACACTAATTGCGGTTGATTAAGTATTCGATGCTTGAACTTACTGCTTGAGAGTGACTTGGAAGGGACGAGGTGACAATTTGTGCTGACGGCAATCAAGATAGTTGATGGTCGACAACACTCTCCCTCTACATCTATCAATTGATTAATATATGAACAAATTTTATGATCGTTTGAATGAGGACTTTATTAGTGTGTCTTGCATCTCGCGAAGACAATTATTCATATTAGTGAGAAACAAGTGAGTTGTTCTACTTTTATGAATGATATCTCTCATGGTCACATTACGATTATGAATGAGTTATTCTTATATTGATGATAGTTGTTTGATCATTTATAAGAAATATTGTAATGCCAAGAAATATCCAGGCTTAATAATGACACTACAGTTTAAGTCATGAATGGTATGATGATGTCTTAAGATACTTGATCTCTTGACACATACAAACCATGCCTTTTAGGTGAGATGACTAAAACCTCGCATTCTGGTAAACAGAATGTGTACTGATTGTTGAATATCATACATTGTGATGTATCGTATGTCAGCATGTGGTGAATTTCATTATTTCTTGAACTTCGTATGTGGACTTAGATGAATATTTGTATTCACTAATGAAACATGAGTCTGAAATAATTTGATATGATCAAAAGGGATTTCAGAGTAAAGATGGATATTAAATCAACAAGAAAGACAAGTCTCTACGATTTGATCAAAGTGACAAATGTTTTGAGTTAGTCTTGGGCATAAAGACTTGTGTGAAAGTTGTTCCACAAATTGCAATGTCTTGAGACACTTCAATATGATTGACGTGCCTGAACATTGTGATCATATTCTATCGAAAAGTGTATGGTCTAAGTTATCTCTTACCAAGTTACGTTATTATTGTTTAGAGTTATTAATTTAATATGCAAACACTCATTTCAGCATAGGGAACCATCTGAGTTCGCGAAACCAACACTATATATGTCATGGTGTGTTGTGGTTTCTAGGAAGCTTGATTTATGAAAGATAAATTATCTTTGTAAGTGTACCCTTAGACAACTATGGATGCATCTTCCACAACTAGAACCAAAAGGAGCAAAACTTGTATTGCTATGTTTGGTGTTTGTCAAGAATTGTTCTTGATAAATGTGGTAATGGAAGAAAAGTGAAAGTTCAACCAAGGTAATTGACCTTGCCTCCAAATGTCAGAGTAGTGCAACGGAATATGTTCTGGAAGCAAAGCTCTACAATAAGAGGAGAAACTAATGATAATGATCATGATCTTATGATGGGAGCTTTTACTGAGAAAGGTAGGATTCAAGAATATATATTTGCCCCTGGTGCAAAAATGATATTCATGATTCACTTGTCATGTTAATGGAACAAGACATTCCTACGAACTACAAAGAAGCGATGGTGTACCTAAGTACGAGATATGACTATGAGTCATGAAATCCTATGTTGAGTTACATTTAAGATTGCTTGAATCTTATCAAGTAAGGAGGTTACTTGATATTCACAATAATTTCAGAGTTATGAGGAATAGATGTGAACATCAATGGGACGTCAAGATTGGTTTGTCACAAAGATTGTTTCTGACAAATTCAATGGGTTGACTACAATGTGTAGCAATGCTTGAGTCAAAGGGATATTCACTACGATTGATCCAGGATTGTTATCAATACCGTGACTTCCTCAAATCCTGTATTTGAAGAAGTGTTGTAATTGGTACAACAAGAAGGTTTTGGAAAAACATATGGATACTAGTGTCTCGTAAAATGAATTCTCATTTTGATGGATGATCAAAGGATTTTGGACTTAACCAAAATATCGAGGAAACATGCATTTGCATGAAACTGAGTGGGAGCTGAATAGTTTCCTGAAACTTAATATGTAGACGACATATTTTGAGTGGGAGCTATGGGAGTATTATCCTAGACTTATATGTAAATGACATATTTGAGTAGGAGCCATGTGGTTAGTATCCTGAACTTAATATGTGTCTGACATATCTAAGTGGGAGCCATATGGATGTTATCCTTGTCTTATATGTGGCCGACATATTTGAGTGGGAGCAATATGAGTGTTATCCTATAACTTAATATGTGCATGACATATTTGAGTGGGAACATGATAACATTCTCATATATGGATAACATATTATGAATGGTGCAGTTGGTGTTAATGATTATTTGAATCTTTCATAAATGAAGATGAATAAGTATTAAGCATTGAAGATCTATTAAGATAGATATGTGTTTAATAACATTGAGTCGTAATACTTACCTGGATACGATTCTGAAAGGAGTTCAGAATGGGACAAGTCAAGAAGTGGTCCTTACTTGTATATCCAAAAGAAGTGTTGAGTTAATCTCAGTACAAGAACAATGGTTAATGGTTAATGAAAGAAATGGATGTGTTGGATCCTCTATGCCTTTGTCATAGGTTCTTTCATATAAAACCAGAGTTATGTACTCGACGTAATGTGACCCAAGTTCTTAATAGTAAGAACATGTTGTGATATGATTTATGAGTAAATCATTGAACAAAGAGTTAAGTTTATCCTTCAGTGTCTGAAGAGAACTGAGGATACATCTCAAATTTGTAAAGGATAGTGGACTTGACCATAAATGTTATGCTGGTTCAAGTTTTTGACACTAACCTTGAAAATTGAGATATCATACTAATGAATGCCTAAGTTGAAAGAAATATGGTTAGACATCAAAGTTGCATACAATGCACTAAGGATTGAATCTACATTGATGTGGCTGCTTTAGAAGTAGCAGGAGTTATATTATGGCTTAAGAAGTTCGACTTCTGATTGAGTGAGTTTCAAGTGTGTATGACTATGGGAAAGTCCGCGTGACCCACCGGATGTCATTGCTATGACACAGCAAACGAAGTTTCACTTCACCGCCAAATATATATACCTCATCATTATAGTGGATAATGAAGGAGTGTCAAATTAGGTGACATTATGATTTGCAAAAGGACATACGGTTCTGAATGGTACCCAGACCGTTGATACAACCTCTTCCACGGGCAAGCATGATCAATAAGGAGTTATGATCCAGAGAAAATGTAACTAGATTATTTGTACTCTAGTGCAAGTGGGAGACTGTTGGGAATGTGCCCTAGAGGCAAATAAAATATGTTTTATCGAGCATATTCCATTAGTTCATAATACGTTTGATACTATGCTATAACTGTATTAAGAGGAAACATTAATACAGGTGTGGTATACAAACAACCAGGTCCCTAGTCAACCCTAGTATACTAGTCCATTGGGCGATTGATGATCAAGGTTTCCTGATCATGAGACAATGGCGTCTGTTGACAATGGAGTCGTATCATTGGATAATGATATGATGGACATACACCCACCAGAAGTGTTGCGATGTGATCAAGTCACATAGTTCGACATTGCGATAACTATAACGTAGTGACCAGATCCTTAGACCGTAATGATCATACGTAATTACTATCTATTAGGATGCCTTGATTTGCTACCCACCGTCTGACTGAAATATGCTGGCCATAAAGGAGTACTTCAGGTATTCCGAATAGATATGTTAATGAGTATGCAAATAGATCAAAGCGGGATTTGTCCATCCGTGTTACGGATAGGTACTCTGGGCCCACTCGGTGATGTTACATCATAAAGTTTGCAAATGTGTGACTAGGTCACGGAGTTGTAATATCACGGGAACGAGTAAACTTGTTTGTTGAGAACGAGGACGAACTAGGTATATTGGATACCGATGATCAAACCTCGGACAAGCAAAGTACCATAGGACAAAGGGAACAGGCACACGGTTAACAGATCCAACAGCGATTGAAGTTCATTCGATGGAAGCGCAGGGGCTATCAAGGATTGTAACCAGGTCCAATTGATTAGTCATTGATCAATGAGAATTGTCTCGATCATGTCTGCTGTTTCCCGGACCGTAGGGTGTTACACTTAAGGGTACTCGACGCAGTAAGGATTGATTCGGGATCACCGGAGAAATTGGAGAGAACACCGGAATTGTTCCGATGAAGGCCGGAAGTTGTTCCGGGTATTTTAAAAGGTTCAAAATATATTTAATAATGTTTAATATATGTTTTATTATTTAATTATCTGAATTAAATATTAAAATGTATTTAAATATAATTAAAAATGAATTAAAAGGCATATGGGCCTCATAGGGCCCATTAGGGGGAGAGGGAGTCCTCCCCATGGGCCATGGCGCCATGAAGGGGCCCATGCCCCCCTAGGGGCGCATTTGCCCCCCCCTCCCCTTGGGATTAGTCCCTGATGTCTACACACACTTCTATTCTTGTAGACTATGTTGGGCCTCCAAGCGCAGAGGTTTGTAGGACAGCAGCAATTTCCCTCAAGTGGATGACCTAAGGCTTATCGAACTCAGGGAAGTAGAGGTTGAAGATGGTCTCTCTCAAGCAACCCTGCAATTAAGAAACTAGAAGTCTCTTGTGTCCCCAACACACCTAATACAACTAGGAGTTGTATAGGTGCACTAGTTCGGCGAAGAGATGGTAAAATATGGGTGATAGGTGTGGTAAAGCAAGGTAATATAAATCTGAATAAAAAGTGCAGCAAGGTAACAAGTGGTAAACGTGAGCACAAACGGTATTGCAAAGGTGGAAACAAGGCCTAGGCTTCATACTTTCACTAGTGGCAACTCCCAACAACATTAACATAGTCTAATCACATGATATTTCCCATAAAACATGCAATGGAGACGTACTCGGAGGTCATTCCTTTGTGGTCAAGAGAGGATGAGAATTGTGTAGGGCTACAAAAGCACACCTCAAAGTTCGTAGTTCTCAATCTATGGATTTCCCAATGTCACCGCGGCCATCCAAAGAGAGTACCAAAATCACCACAACATATCTAAAGGATAGTCAAAGACAAGCACCAAAAGACTCTCAATCTTCAATCCACACACAAAATAGGAAATCACTCATGAAAATATTCTTCTAATTCCATGTGCAATAGACCAGCTGTCACCATGGTCTTGGAGATTATACTAGATAAGATCAATTGAGTACGTCAATCAAATACATAGAAGAAGGGGAAACATCATGGGATCACCCTAGATTAACATTGCCTATGATCACAATCAATATCACATCATGGGAGAGAGAGAAGACCACATAGCTACTATATAAGACCTTAGCCCCGAGGAGGAACTACTCCCGCTTCATGGAGAAGGGAAGCAACGTCGATGGAGATGAATCCGGGGGCACTTCCCTGTCCCGGCAGGGTGCCGGGGCAGCTTCTCCAGGCAGCCCCGATCTGAAAACGGCGGCGGCGGCGGAACAGAGAGGTTTCCGCCAAAAAGAGTTCTCGTTTTGGGGTTTCTACCCCGAGGGGGTTATATAGGCGAAGGGGAGCGTCGAGGGGCCACCCAGGGCAGCCAGGAGGGTGCCTGGCGCGCCCTAGGGTTGGGGCCGCGCCAGGGACCCTTCTGGCTCCCTGGTGGTGGTCCCGGCTCTCTCCCTTGGTTATTCCGGAAGCTTCCTGCCCGCTGATTTTTAATATAATTTTTGCAGAATTTTTTTGGGCACTTTAATCAGCTGGAAAACCTGAAAAACAAAAACAGCAGAAAACCAGAAGCTGGCAACTGGGCGCACTGAGTTAGTAGGTTAGTCCAAATTGGTTTAAAAGTGTAATAAAGTTCAACCAAAACATGGCAAAGTCACACAAAACATGCATGGAGCAAGCAGAAATTATAGATACGTTTGGGACGTATCAGTCCCACATGGGAAGTTGAGGGGAGGTTGCCCCCCTCCTTGGCCTATATAAGGAGGGGTTGGGTGCCCTTTTCTTCACATCCAAATTTGAGACAAGTTTCTCATCTCTCTTCCTCCTTTCTCCTTCCTCGAGTGGACTCCCCTTGTTTGGAGTCTACACTTGGTTGGGGATTTCTCCACTATACGCACGCCGTCGTGCTGCTGGAATCGGGATCCGAATCCATCTTCTTTACGCTGCTCTACTGGTTCGGAGCCCGAAGGGACGTCGGGTATACTGTATGTGTATAATCCCGCGAGGCACTACACTTGTGGTGCTACTTCATCGTCGTGGTCGTATCGCCAGGTCTTCGTCAGCAACGTTCCGACGGGGACGTAATCCCGTCATCGGTCTACAAGGATCGGGTGGCTACATGAGTCATCGTGGATCTGCGCGGCATCGGGGATTGCCGGTACGACTACACCAACCACGTTCATGCGGGAACGTTTCCCGCTTAACGGACTACATACTGGTATGTGATCTATTTATGTCCGTTACTTGCATCGCCATAGCATAGGTCTTGGGTATGGGTCTCGTAGGTTATGAAAAATTTGTGTTTTCTGCCCCGAACCCCAACAGCCGCACCACCTGGCCGCCTGGGCCACCTCCCAGGTTATACGTCCCAAACGTATCTATAATTTCTACTTGCTCCATGCATGTTTTGTGTCACTTTGCCATGTTTTGCTTGAACTTTCATACACTTTTGAGCATATTTGGACTAATCTATTAACCCAGTGCACCCTGCTGGCAGTTGCTTTTTTCTGCTGTTTTTGTATTTCAGGTTTTCCGACCATTAAAAGTGCTCCAAAAAATCCGGAAAAATCAGATAAAAAATCAGCGACCCGGAAGCTTCCGGAATCACCAAGGTAGCGGAGGGGGCCACCACCATGAGACCAGGCGGGTCCCTGGTGCGGCCCCACCCTAGGCCGCGCCAGGAGGCCTCCTGGCTGTCTGGTGGGTCCCCTCGACACCCCCTCCGCCTATATTTAGCCCTCGGGGTGGAAACCCCTAATACATATCTCTTTTCCGCAAACTCGCCTATGTACCGCCACCGTCGCCGTTTCTAGATCGGGGCTGCCTGGAGAAGCTGCCCCGGCACCCTGCTGGGAGGAGGAACCCCCTCCGAGAGACCATCCATAGCCATGTACGCCTCCCATATGTACCGTGAGTATTCCCCCTTGGACCATGGGTCCGTGACCAGTAGCTATGTGATGTATCTCTCCCCTCTTTGTGCTTCCACTTTCGAGACCTCGTGAGCTGACTCACATGATCGAGGCACTTTTGTAATTTCTGCTGTTGCTATGCTGAGTTGTTGGGATCTGATGGATTATGAGACTATGTTCAGATTGTGATGAGTAATATATTTTGTTCTTCTCTTTTATATTTTGTTCTTGAGTAAATTCTTGCATGTTCTCCATTGCCGTATTTTACTTTGGCCAAGTGATTTGTTGCAACTCCAAGAGGGATCGTTATGCTTGATTGTGGGTTCAGCCCCTTGATGTCTAGCTTGAGTGAAAGAAACATGAGACTAGGGGATGTGCTGTTGCCACCAGGGATAAAACAACGGTGCTTGTATCCGCGGGTGCAAGGATTGTTTACTTTACGGAAAGTTCTTTTAATGCAGTTGTCTGTTGCTTTGAGTTTACACTTTGGGTGGGATTCGCAACTTAATACCAGCGAGATGTTCTGGATAGATATCTCAAGGTGGATGATTCGTAGTAGATGCAGTTGGATTTCGGTCTACTTACCTTGGCGTACTGCCCATTGCTTTTGAGCCCTTCCTTTCTTTGCAGCATAGTTAGCATTGCGGTGCCTTCATAATTCTGTCAATTGCCCAGCTGTGATTTGTTTACCTTGCTAGCACTTTTATCGTCTTTTGGGAGAGACGTCACTAGTGAAAATCACGGGACCCCGGTCCATCTTCACATCACTGTTTACACCCTTAGTTTACTTTCAGTCTTTACTTTCAATTGCCACTATTATTATCTCTTGCGTTGATCCTTTGTAAACAAGAAGGCCGGAGGAATTGACAACTCCTCTGTACTCGTTGGGAGCAAAGTTATTTGTATCTGTGTGCAGGTCCAGGTGAAGCTAGAAACCTCGGCGCCATTGTTCACTTCACCACCTTCTTGTATCCTTCGGAGTCCTACGGGAGACAAACCTTGGTATCTTTGCCAAGGGAAAACTTGCCGCTGCACTATATCTCACTCTGCACTTGGGGTAACCAACGAGGCTTGAAGAGTATTAACACTCTCTTGCCATCACCAGGTCCCCCTTTGGCCTATATTTATCTCTCTCACGAGAAACACCAAGAGAGAACTCCGCCACGCGAAAAATCCTACTGTTCCACTTCCGGTGCGATTCCGATCTTGGGATCGCCTGAAGAACCTGTCCCGGCACCCTGCCAGAGGGAGGATTGACCTTCGGAGGCCTCTCCATCACCATGATGACCCCCGTGATGCGTCGTGAATAGTTTCCCTTGGACCATGGGTCCATGATCAATAGCTAGATGATGCCTTCTCTCCAATCTTGTGCTTCAATGTTTAGCCCTTGTGAGTTGCCTATCATGATCAAGGCACCTATGTATTAATTCCTGCTTTGCTATGTTGTTTTTGCTGGGATCCGATGGATTATGAGATTATGTTCAGATTGTGATGAGTAATATATTTGGTTTATATTTCTATTTTAGTTCTTGATTAGTCTTCCATGTTCTCCGTTGTGTTTTATTGATTTGGCCAAGTAGTAGATTGCAACTCCAAGAGGGAGCGTTATGCTAGATAATGGGTTCATGCCTACCGATGCCCGGTTTGAGTGACAGCAACATGAGACTAGGTAATGTGTTGGTGCCATTAGGGGTAAAATAGTGGTGCTTATGACTGCGTGTCATAAGGATTGCTTACATTGTGCATAGAGTGTTAAGGCAGTTGTATGTTGCTTTGAACTTACAATTTGGTTGGGGTTCACAACTTAATACCAGCAAGATGTTCTGGATAGATATCTCAAGGTGGATGGTTAGTGAGTAGATGGTGATCATAACCTTCACCGAGGGAAATTTACCGATGTCTGCATCATAACCTTCCACTTGGGTAACCAATGAGGAGGTGTTATCTCCACCCATCAAGCTAAATTTCTGGCGCCGTTGCCGGGGGTTCTGACGATCGACAAAAGCTTGATCCCGACAACTCCCATGCTAGAACTAAATTTCTGGCGCAGCTGCTGGGGATTTCAAGTCTGAAGATAGGGGAGTTGCACACTACCTTTTACCTTTGCTTTTTAGTCTTGTTTGTTTACTTTCCAGTTTTTGTCTTCGCTTGTGAGTCTTATACCAAAACAATTACCAATTTTTTTTAGTTACTTTGTTCCTAGCTTGCTTCAATTAGTAGTCAGTATGTCTATTTCCTTTACCTTTGGTGTTGCACCCGAGGCAGTAGTTCTCACCATCAAACAAAGATGTGGAGAGAGTTTGAAAGATCCTTGGTATATGATTAATGATTCTCAAAGTAGAGCCACCAAGAAGCAATCAACTACTATCCTTCTTCGGAACTTTTATGTTGGTATTACTTCTTGGAATATATATGTTTTGGACACTGCAATAAATGATAACTTCTCGGAAGCCTCCGTTTGGGAGACACTTAATGTGATGGAAAATCTTGTAGGAGTTCCCCCCGTTGCTGCCCCAAAGGATGACATTACTTTAGCTCACATTATGAGTAAACTTGAGAAGATAGAAATAGATATGGCAAGCATGGTTAAAATAAATAAAGCAGATCGAAAGATTCAAGGGAATTTGAATAGGCTTGATAGCTCCATAAACAAAAATTACAAAATTTTGGAGTCCCTTAAATCCAAGGAAGATGATCCTTCTAGAATTGATAAGATTGAGAAAGTAATTGATTCTTTAGGAACAACTTTGTCCTCAATAAAAACTAAAAAGGTAGAAACCCCAGTGAAAAAGGGACCTAAGTTCATTTATGTACCAAAGTCCCTCAACCTAAAATGAATGCACCAATCACCAAGGGGAATGAAACTGTGAAGACAATGGAGGAAGTGCCCCTTTTGAATAGGGTAAGAAATGAACCTTCCATTGATCTTAGTACCTTTGCTTTCATTCCTAGAAGTGTTATTACTAAGCCTTTATTTGAAAGCCCTTTTAAGAGGACTATTTGTGTCATTGAAGAACTTTTTGATGATCTTGATGATGGTTTAATTGATACAACTTGATCATGTTGCTTCATGCCTAGCTAAAGGCATAAAAGAAAGCGCTTAATGGGAGGCAACCCAAAATGTTTTTTACTTTCAGTTTTAGTAGTCTTAATGCTTTTTTACTACTGTAGCAACATCATTGTATCTTTATTTTCAAGCTTTGTGCCAAGTTTTAGCCTCTCGTGACAAGTGAACCAAAATTTGTGACATGCTGTCCAGAAATAAGATTATGTCTACTCGAGGAAACAATTCGTATAACATCACTAGATCATATTTTTGATCTGATGTTTTTTGACAGTATTCTCTATACAATTGTGAAACTTCGACCATTTCTAAGTTTTTTGATTTGAGCTACAAAAGTGCCCCAAAAAACTCAATTACTACCTGCTGTTTTCCCCCCAGATTCTGCCCTGTTTCGCGCTTCTTGATTTTTGCAATTCTTTCGCATGATTTTTATTGGCAAAAACCTTTTGGTAATCTTGAGAAAAAGTAGCCACTATTGAAAAATCTTTGTTTCCAACAAAGGCCAAGTAGAACTAATTTATTATTGGCACTAACCGCTCTAATCAATTTATGATGAGTTTCGTATGAAGGGAGTTTTCAAGTGTGAGAAGGAAGATGATGAAAGAAGATTCAGGAGTGCCAAGAGATTAAGATTGGGGATGCCCTCATAACCCCCAAGAAATATTCAAGGAGACTCAAGCGTCTAAGCTTGGGGATTCCCCCATGCATCTCCTTCTTCATCAACAATTATCAGTTCGTCCTTCTCCACACTATATTTTTATCGCTTTATATATTATCTGCTTTGCTTGGAGTGTCTTGCTGTTTACTTTTCAGTTTTGCTTAGTTTAGTTTAGTTTAGTTTTGTTTACAGGTCATAAAAGGTTTGACCCTATCATGCCTTGTTTGGGAGAGAAAAACCCTCCACTTTTGCCTAGAATGCTCATAGTTTCCACTTCAATCTTTGTTGAGTGTTCTTTCTTTGTTCTAGCTGCTGTCATGTTTAGCTCTTGACTTTCATGTTTATTTATTTTCTAAGAGCTGAGAATTAGAATTTTTAGGGTTCTCTTGAGTTGCATCTTTATCTCGTTTAGAGAGTTGGCCTGTTGAACTGAGCGTGTGTCTTACTTTGAGTAGGTAATCAAGGTTGCTATGCTAAATCTACTAGTAACTTGCAATAGTTTTGAGGTGTTGTTTCAAGTAATGGTTGGACCTTTGTGTGCCAAGATCTCAAGCCTATTAGTGATAGGTGTCGTATTTTGTTTCAACGTGCTTATTTTCAAAAACTACAAAAATTAGTTGAGAACTCTAGCTACTAGAAAGATCAGTAACCTCTACGGGGTTGTAAAAGAGTACCCTCACGTTATCATGGCTTGAGGGTGCGCAAGGAAAATCAAGCCCCCATACACCCCTCTTAGGGTGCTTGTCTCTTTGTAAATCTCCTGACTAGATAGAGAGTTACCGATAATAAGTGGATGGGTTCCATTGATTTACTAATACGAGTATTCGATTCTTGGCACTTCCACCAGCCATATGTTGCTAGCCTCTTCGGTACCGTGCATTTCTCTTTGTCACATCTAGAGTCGGTGCAAACTTCGCCGGTGCATCCAAATCCTTGGCATGATACGCTCTGTCATCATAAGCCTCATTATATCTTCATCAAAACAACCACCATACCTACCTATAAGGCATTTCCATAGCCTTTCCGAGATATATTGCCATGCTACATCCATCTTCTCATGACTTGATATTTCATTGTCATACATGCTTTTTCTTGATAGTAGAGCCGCTTGATAGTTGGGCTTTGTCCTTATAATTGCTACATGACGCGCTAGTATCATTGCATATTCTGCTACACTGGCAGAGGCATACATTTTCATACATCATGATATAGTTTTAGTTTTTATATGAGTACCTTGTAAAAGTGTGTTGATCTTCTTCATCCTTGTAATATAAAGAGTGTTGCCCTTAAAGTGAGGAAAAGATCCCAAAGAGGACACAAATAAAAGATCCCAAAAGAGGACACATGAAAAGATCCCAAAGAGGACAAATAAGAGATAAATAGAAAGAGCCAAAGAGGCCACAAAAAATAAAAACATAAAAAAAGAGAGAAAAGAAATAAAAAGAGAGAATGAGGCAACACTACTATTTCTTTTTAAAATACCCACATTTGTGCTTCAAAGTAGCACTTGTACTTCATAAAGAGTTTCATATGATTCATGCATAACTAAGTGGGGACCTTTACACTATAGAAATTGGCTTGTATATTCCAATGATGAGCCTCCTCAAAAGAGCTCTAAGTCTTCGTGAGCAAGTGATATGTCCCAAACGTATCGACAACTTCTGCTTGCTCCATGCATGTTTTGTGTGATATTGCTATGATCTAGATACACTTTCATACACTTTTGATCAAATTTGGACTAACCTATTAACTCAGTGCACCCCAGTGTCAGTTTCTATTTTCTGCTGTTTTTCTATTTCAGTTTTCCCCAATATTAAAAGTGCTCCAAAAATTCGGGAAAATCAGATAAAAAACCAGCGTACCGGAAGCTTCCAGAGCCCCGAAGGAGGGCCGGGGAGCCATGTAACACCCGGGTGTCACTATAGTAATCACTTTTGATTAACGCCAAGTCATCTTGATTAGGCACGTGATAATCACCTTTGACCATGGTCTATCCAAATTCAACCCGAATAAAAATTCCAAAACCAAGTGGCAATAAAATCTTGCCCTAAAATTTTGCAAGCAATTTTATCAAATGCCCAAATATCAGTAGGTCATATTAAATATGAAATGGGGTTTTATTAAAAGAACTTACTAGTGTAGTTAAATCAAAACAGCAGCTAAACAATCCATTGTAATCATTTATAATTTGGATAAAATATCAAATATTTTTATTAATAGCCCAAACTTTTTATGGCAATGTTATAACTTATAGCACTAATAATGGAACTAGTTGCAACCTTTTATAAAATCAAAGACTAGCCAATTAAAATAGAAACATAGATGAACAGAGAAAAGAAAAGAAAAAGAAAAAGAAAAACTGCTATCTACCGCACTGGGTTACTGCCAGCCCAACCCATCCCTTGCTCCCCTAGCCTACTGGGCGGCCTAGCCCACCTCTCCCCCGGCCCACACTCCCTCCCTCCCCTCCACTGCTCACGCTCATGGCGTGGCAGCCATCCCGCGGTGCCACAGCCGTCGACGCTGTCGTGGCGGCTATCCGGCGAGTTGCCGGTGTGGATAAGCAGGCCACGCCACCCCCACTGCTAACCCTAGCACTCCATCCCCCCATTCGCCCCTCCCGTTCTTCCTCGCGCCGACGCCTTTCCTCCCTGCCTCGCTCGACGATCGCGTCTGTGGCCACGCCGCCGTCGTGCGCACGGCCACCGGCCACCTCGGGGTGCGCCGCCGTGTCCAAGCGTCTCAGCAGGGAAGTCCACGTCTCCCCGTGCGGCCAGCCGTGGCCGGGACGCACTGCAACGCCGGAATCACGCCGCCCCTCCCACCACGACCGTCGGCCGGCGTCGTAAAATTTGCCGTCGTCGCTGCATCTCCGGCCACCGAGACCTCTCCCCTGTAAGGGAAAAGCATTTGATGCTCTGTAAGGATAAAATATGGGGACAACTTTGTTTTTGCCACTCTAGATTTTGCCAACTTTTCTTATGCCACTCTAGAATTTGACAAATCACTTTCGCCACTTTTAGCTTTTGACAATATATCACAAATGCCATTCCGTGACAAAAGCAATAATTTTAGGAACGCCTGATAATTTTACCTAGATCTTCTGACTTTCAAAATAGCCCCCCTCGTAGGCAAATATTAGGCAATCCTTGGCAGAACAACATTTGCTATATTCCATGTCGTCCCTCATTACTTGTATATGAAACTCGAAATGCTAGTTCTAAAAGGAATTGTCACCCTTGCCGGCAACCTAGAGTGTCCCGCTAGAACCAAAGAGCGAGAAGCAACCGGAACGGCGAAGACATCGGTCAAGCTAAAAACAAAAAGGACCACGATCATAATAAAAAAATCGTGTCCCGTTGAAAGCATTAAAGGAAAAGTTATTCCGCCAGTTGAAGACAAAACTCAAAGCGTCTCCTGCAGATAAAGCCGATGTCAAGAAGCGCTAGAAGAAACAACACAAGGCCTAGAAATGTTTTGATGTTTAGCAAAAGTGGCCGCTCAAGGAGTTAGCCCTAGAACTTGATATAAGGATCCCTCATAAACCCACCAGCCAATCAAAAACAAAGGACTAGTTAAGAAACCCCTCAAAGGACGGATCGTGGCGCATATTAGTAGATTATAACACTCTCTGCAATCATACCTCATGGCCGAATGAACCGACATGTCCCTTCATTTCGTGCAAAAGGACAACACCTACCATGACGCCCTTTAGACTAACCAATTATGCGGCATCCTTCGAACGTGCAATGGCACATGCATGTGGGCCAATCAGATTGTGGATGCAACAACGTTTTTTGTGATTCATCAAAGCTCCCGGACCCTATTGTTTACACTGCTCCTAAGGTTCCAAAGCCTAGAGTTATCACAGGCTCCAGAATCAAGACTGATGCAAAGGCTCCAGAAATGACAAATATCAGGGGGGCCTACTCCCGGAGCTAGAACCCCAGACCCTGTTTATGAAGCTTCTCCAATTGCTTTTGCAACCCTTTTGCACATAAAAGTGTGTGTTTTATGTCTTGTATTATTTTTTCCTGATTTTCATTTTTACTTTACTTTCATGCACAACATATTTTTTATCATACCTTTTCCCCAGACAACAACCTCTTTTTTTTCAACAGGAGCTACACTACTAGGGAATATCCTTATGGTGGCGCCCTTTTTTTGTGTTTAGTGACGCATTAGGGATGCGCCATTAACTACAAGCCACTAATAAGGGCTTAGAGGTGGCGCATTCTGGATGCGCCACCCCTAAGGCCCTTAGGCGTGACGCATCTCAGAATGTGCCACCTCTAAGCTCTTAGGGGTGGCGCATTCTGATATGCGCCACGCCTAAGGTTCCTTAGGGGTGGCGCATTCCCAGTGCGCCACTAAATCCAGACAAAATGCGCCACTAAATGGGTTACAGAAAACAAAAAAAAAGAATTATATTACAGAAATGCAAAATACAATATAACAATGAGGGCAACAATTATTGACACAAAAGAATTGCATTATAATTCTTATTACCAAGATTTACAAAGGTTTAGAGGCCAACAAGATTCACAAGATTACATCCATCACAATATTACAATGAGTCCAACAATTATTGAAAGCCGAAAGCTACTTTCGTCATCATATCTTGTTTGTTCTTCAACCTGCACAAAACAAAGCTTTAGAGGTCACATCCATATGAATTCATACCAAAGGAGAACAAAGCAATCTAGCATCTATTCTTATCAATAACTTAAAGCAAGTCGATCAATGGCGAGAAGCATGCACATATGCATAAAAATGCATATGCAGTGACCTTTATACACAAAGAGCACCAAGAGTATTTGACACTACCATCTACTACACAAAGAGTACATCTAAATTACATGTAGGGCATATATAACATAAATTGTTCAATTGTTCTGACTCGGCTCGGGGAATGGGCGACATCCTTCTTTCGTCATGAAAGGCCTTGTGTCACGCAGGGCCTTTAGGCGGACTTCTATCTCCCCATTGGATGGTGCAATGTTCGAGTGGAAGATCGACCCCCTCATTTGTACTTCATGACGGATGATAGTCGCCATCTGCGCTTGGATGTGAAAGAACTCCTCCTTCAGATTTGCATCGGCGATTTCCGCCTTCCTTTCTGCCCACGCTCTGAGATGACTTGGCAGCGTAAGGTTGCGTTGTTCCTGTACAATCGCCCTCATGTGATGAAGGGCGTAGTACGCATCCCTCACACTGCCAGCCGGCTGCTTGACGCACGGGAACTGCGTTACATGGTTGAACACGTTCACGCCAGGCTGATTTTTCCTGAACTTGTGCTTCATGATCTTGCCTCCGGCTTTTATGTAGCCGACGAGAGCATCATCCAAAACTCTCATGATATACTTGTAATCTTTCTTCTTCACACTCCCCGAGTCTAAATACACGGCATGCGAGTGTTGCGGTGAAAAGAAGATGAGCACGCAGTCTTGATCCTCACTGCATAATTAAAACAATCCAAAAGGAATGTTGGAAGAGGACAATGGAAAGCTAAGAAAGCATATATGCTACGGAGGCGAGCGAATGACTTACTTGGGAGAGTAGGTCATAAGAAATGAATCCTTGTCGGCGCTCTGTAGCATGAAGTTTGTGATGTACCCCGCCGCGAGAGCCGCGTCCCCATCGTCCATCAAGATGCTTTCACGCATGTAGAAGGGGTCCAATATCGCGACGCTCGGGGTCTTATCTCTCCTAATACTCATAGAAAGGCTGAGCGAGAACAGACGGATAAGGCTATGGTCCAGCCGCTTGAGATGGTACAAATTGAAGATCTCCGAAAATCGCAGGATTATCATATCCGCGGGGATAGTGTTGATGAAGCCCATGTTGAGTGGAACCTTGGCCATGAAAACCGGGTACGAGGGATTCTCTTCTTGAAGAAGAATCTTCTCTAATGTCATAATACTGTGATGCACACTCTGCATATCCGAAGTTGCAAGGTCGAGCATGTCCTTAGGTAGCATCGCCCTACCAGCCACATGGATTTCAAACGAGATATCCTTGGGTCTTGGTGGCCCGTCCTGAGCCCGGATCAGCATCGAAGGTTGGCTACTCGAAGTGATGCTCTTCTTTCTTTTCCGTCCGTTTTTATTTTCTGATTTTGAGCAGTCACCGGCCTTTATCTGCTCAGTGGCCGCCTTATGGAGTGTGGACGGGCTGAGAATAGATCTCCTTGTGGCATCTGCTTGAGGCTCGGTGAAGGCGCAAGCTGCTGGAGACATCTCCTGAGAAGTAGCGAAGAGACGCGTGGAGCAAGCAGGCTTCGCCGCAGGATCAGCTGGACCGCGAGCTTCCTCGTCATGCTGATAGGCTCCTTCAGCAGGAGGCATGAATAAGTCATCAGCATCATACAAAGTATTGATGAACTGGTCGGCGTTCATATCATCATCAAGATCATCGTCTTCTTGTTGTGAGCCGATGGGATCATGTGGCGCCGACACGATGACTAGCGGTGTTGTCCTAGGTGTGGTGCCCCTTTCCCCCGCCATTAAACGCATTTGGCTCTTCGGCCATAGGCATATTTTGTTGAAACAGTCACTGAGGACTGCCGGCTCGTCCTCATCGTATCCGGGGGGTTGAATGGGAGGTTCAACTCTCTCGTAGCCCGAAATCACGAGAGAGATTTGAACCCTATGCATCTCCGGTGCCATCGGCATATTGTGCATGATTCGATTTTGTGGTTGAATGATTTTACCTTTGGCAACATCCTTCAACTCGCCGTCCACGACTTGTAATAGAATGCATGGAGTGTCCTCCTGCGAAAGAGATATATATATATGCATGTACGGCATCAGAGAGATTCCACTAAAAAAGGCAAGGAGATGAAGTCCTCGTTTGAGTTGCAGACGCTTATAGTTACCTTGAGGGCGTCGAGGTCGGCTAGTGAAGAGACCCCGCCGATGACAGCGGGCAAGAAAGAGACGAAGGGCGCGCTGCCTCCCGTGGCGTCGGTCGCCCTATTTGCGCTGCCGCCGGGTGCATTATTGTTATGCCCCGGTTGCTCGATCGTGGCTGGAGGAGTTACCATCACGTCCGGCGCCGCCGCCGCGGTGTTGGCGGCCGGAGTCACCAATACGCCGGGAGTCGGTGTGGGAGCCACCACTACGGCGGGGGTCGGGACTGCAGGCGCCGCGGTGCCCGAGTTGCTGCCGACCATGCTGGGGACTGGTATGGGCCCTTGTCCACCACACACTTGCTAATTCGCGAGCGACTGCATCATATCTGGAAGGAGAGCGTTCATCTTCTTCGCCACTTCGTCCTGGACAAGCTGCGAAAGCATGTTCACCTTCTCCTCCAGTCCACGAACATAAGCGGCATCTTCTTCGGTCCTTCTCGCCTTGCGCCCCCTCGAACCGGACTGCTCCGCTGGTTTTCCATAATATTCGGACCAATTTAGGTCCGCACCAAAGCCGACCACACGGCCGGCTGACGATGGCTTCGCCGTCACGTCGTCAACCTTCTTGACCTTATTCAACGCCCTGTTAAAGGCGTTGTCCCACGGGCCGGCCGGCTTAACCGACGACTCCTGCGATGAGGCGATTTTCATTTCCGCTTGCTACAAAAAGAATGTGAAACGTTAAGAAATTGTGAACTTCACTCGAGAATTCAATCGACAAGGTCGCGTGGTAAACTACTTACCACGGCAGTCGTAAACTTATGAATCTTAGGATCGATAATTATTTTTGAGGTTGCTTTGTCCTTATAGCTCCGGGCCCTCACAAAGAATTCGGTCTGCGGATCATCTTTGTATTGCTGGAAGGGGTTAGGTATGCCCGCAGCGGCGTACTCGGCATCCTCCTTGTCCCATTTAAGCTTGGAACTTTTGTAACCACCGGCTCCGAGACGGTGGTTACCTATGACCTGCGACCGCATGGCCTTGCCCTTTGCGCTCGCGGCCTTGGCTTGCTCGGACTCACACCTAGCCTTGAAAAGGTTGTAGGTAGCTTCGTCCATCAACGTCTCTTTCTCCTTGAGCTCCTCTCAGGTTTTGTTCTTTTCAAAAATTGCCCTCTTCACCCGGGTTTTCCAACTGGACAAGGCCTTGCTCATCTTCCTGAGGGCCCATGTGTTTACTTTGTTCCCTCTGAGTTTGGTGTTATCGTACGGCTCCAGAAACTTGTATCGTCCGTGCAGCTTGTTGATAAGAAGCTGACAATAATAAATATTCTCACGACTCCTGAGGTTAATCGTGGTGATCGGCACGGTGTTGCGGAGGATCGCCGCAACTTGACGGCCGTACCCTTCCGAAAATCGTTCGGGCTCTTTAGGAATCCCGACGGCGGTCACAACAGTAAACTCTTGCTTGATGGCGCCGACCTTGGTCGGTTTCCGATTCCTCTTCTTCGACTGGGTACCATCTGTGTTGGAGCCACCGGTCCCATCATCCTCGCCGATGTTCCTCTCGCCGTCTGTCGTACCGGCCTCCTCCTCCAAGTCATCATCCGATGAGTCGGACTCCGACTCTATCTCCTCCTCATACTCCTCCTCGCCCGGAGGTACTTCCTCTTCTCTCTGCTCCTCTACCTCCTCCTGGGAGTATTCCCAAAATTGCTTCCTTTTTTCTCCCGGCTGAGAAGAAGGACCAGCGTCGGCTCCGGTCGACATGTTTGCACTAGTACAATATTAAGAAATGCAACTACTTAATTAATTAGCACAATAAATAAATGCAAATACTCTCATGTTAAGAAAAATAGCAAAGGTCATGCATGAATTCACGGAAAAATTCGGCATGACCTTTGCTCTTTTTCTTAACATGAGAGTGCCCCATTCTCAACCGAAACGGAAGTTAATCAATATTTCGGAAGAAAGGGGATAATGATTTGTACCTGCAGAAAACAAATGCCTACATGTAGGCACAACAATGCACAAAAATAGATATTCAAACAGTAGATATTCAAGAAACATATACTTGCAAATGGATAAAAAATGAGCTTGACTAAAACAGCGGACAAGCAAATTCCCTAGCTACAGGACACACACACACACACACACACACACACATCACACACACAACGCACACACACTATAGATAGCTTCTAATGTTTATAAGAACAAATGCTATACCTACTTCATCACTGTCCTAGTGTGTCAACAGTTCATTGGATTCTTGTTAAAAAGGATTATAGTGTTATTAATTAATCTAAGATAACAAAAAGCTAACATCTAATATTATTCACGTTAAAAAACCTTTTGAGCAACCCAAACTTTGGAACATGGAAAGAGTTGCTTAACCCAAAAATGCTTATAGAAGTTTTATAGTACAACATGTCGAAGAACTCTCATGAAGCATGTGGCACTAAGACAGTGTTAGGGCGATAAAATCTCCTCCTAAAGGAACCATGCTCTAAATCCATATACATTTTAGCACTTAATTTTTGCTCCACTACACCAGCTAGTCATTACCAAATCCTAAACAGAGCTAGCATTTCCTCCGATGAACACAGGGAGGGCAGCCTGGGCAGAGAGAATTGGAACAAGGGAGGATGGAGAGGCGGTTTCTCACTGTGGGGAGTAGGCGTCAACGACAGGGAAGGCGCTTGCTTGAAGGAGGCGGCGGCCGGAGGCGAGGCAGAGGCGCGACGGCGACTGCGGGCTCGGGAAGAAGCGTGCTTGAATGCAACGGCGGCCGGAGGCGAGGCAGAGGTGCGGCGGAGACTGCGGGCTTCGGGATAGAGGCTCCGATGGCGTCGAGGGAGGCTCCGGCGTCGACAGGAAGGGGCGCGCGAGGGCTCCGGTGAGACCACGGCTGCTAGGGGGAAATGGTGGTTGTGCGAGCAGGGGATGGGTAGTTGGTTAGTTCAAAATGCACCACCCCTAAGATCACTTAGTGGCGCATCGGGTCTGAATGCGCCACCCCTAAGCACCATTTTATTTTTTTATTTAATCTTTAACCATTTCATTTTTTTAATTAATGTTTTACCATTTCATTTTTAATTAACGTTTAACCTTTTCATTTTATTAATTAATGTTTAACCATTTTATTTTATTTGCGGGCTGACCACTTCATATTTTTTGCGGGCTAACCATTCCATTCCTTCGATCCATGCATTCTAGAAAAATAGCAAAGAATCATTTTAAGGAGGTAGGCATGGTGCTTCGATTGTGTATCATCGATGTTCATACACTTCAAACTATGATCCAAACATAAGAATGTGATCATGAATTACAAAATATACTTCTTAAATTTGGAGCTAGCTATATCTAGCTATCGTTTCCTCACGATCTTCTTCTTTCCCTTCTTTTTCGTGGTTGAATAATTTAGGCCCGGGACGCCTTGAATTTTCCTCTTGAACGGGAGACCTTTCTTCGGTAGAGTTGTGGTGTATGTATCCTGAGCGGCATAGTCATCCTCCATCTTCGGGTCGCCGTACTTGTCAAAGTCTTGCTCGTTGGCGACTCCATCCATTCCGATGATGTTTCTTTTGCCTCTCCTCACTACAACACGGCTCGGCTTTGATGGGTCGGTAATGAAGAAGCATTGGTCCACTTGGCTAGCCAGTACCCATGGCTCATTTTTCGCGGTGACGTTTGCGCCCGCAGACTTGGATTTGGCTTCGGGTATAACCATGGTGGTGAAGTACCGGTCTTCTTTTACGACGCTCTTGGCCCATCTCACACGGAACATCGGCACCTTCTCTCCACAGTAGTCGAGCTCCCATATGTCCTCTATCCTTCCATAGAATCTTTCCTTGACGTCATCGGTGTAGAATATCCCCGTTACCCCTGAGTTCTGGTAATCGCAGTTATTGTCCTTTTCCTCCGTGTAGAATGTGTAGCCGTTGATATCATACGCTTGATAGGTCATCAGGTTGCGTGCGGCACCATGTGACAAGGTGAATATCATCTTTTCGTCCTCGGAAGCGTTCCTTCGCGGGGTATTAGCACGAAGCTCGTCCCTGAACCAATTCATGAAACCGGAGTTGTGCTCTTTGATTAGCCGTGGATCTCGGTCCGTTATCCGCAGGCCCTGGTCACTGTACTTCTTCCTGATTAAAGCCTTGTGCTTTACTATCCAAGGATCGACCAGCTGGATGTGTTGTAGCGCGACTAGGCTTGCTCTTTCAAAGTCGATGTCTCGACCGTCAAAGTTGACATGCATTGCGCGGCTTCCCTCGTGGTGACCACACCCATCGGTCCTGCCAAAGTGCTTGTTGACGGCCAGACCAACAGGGTTCTCGGTGTTGAGATAATTCGTGCAAAAAGATATGCACTCTTCGGTTAGAAAGCCCTTCGCTATGCTTGCATCTGGACGGGACCTGTTACGAACGTATTTTTTGTTGTGTCCATTCATCCTTTCGAATGGCATCATGCTGCGCAGAAACGCAGGCCCGAGTTGGACGATATCCTCCACGACGTGGATCAGCAGATGCACCATAATGTCGAAGAACGCGGGCGGGAAATAGATCTCAAGCTCGCATAGTATGAGCACGATCTCCTCCTGTAGCCTTTTGAGTTCCGTAGTGCAAATCGACTTCCGGGAGATGACATAAAAAAAGTTGCAAAGGCCAAACAACGTTTTACGGACGTGCTCGTCCATTATCCCTCGCATCGCAACCGGGAGAATCTGCGTCATCAGCACGGCACAGTCGTGAGATTTCATCCCGCTGAAACGCTGCTTCGCCTCGTCTAGGAATCTGCTTATCTTCCCCGCGTAGCCATTCGGAAATTTTACTTCTATGAGGCAGTGGATAAACCGCTTGATCTCCTCCTCGCACAGAGTGAAGCATGCCGGGGGGCAGTGATCAATACCGGTCTTCTTCTTGGTCGTCCTTTTTCGTTTGCGAGAGTTTTGCGTTTCCGTATCCTCTTCCTCCTCCGTCTCATCATCGTCGTCACTAGGGGGGTAAAGTTCCCTCAAGATGCCCATAAATTTCAAGTCATTCCTTGCTTTTGGCCCGTCCTTGGTCTTCTCCGGCATGTTGAGCAGCGTGCCAAACAAGCTCTCGCACACGTTCTTTGTGATATGCATGAGATCAAGGCTATGAGGACTGCGGAGTAGACTCCAGTATTCCAAATCCCAGAAAACAGACCTCGCTTTCCATACCCTCATCAACGGCTGAGTCTTCTTTTTTTTCTTTCCCGGCGCGGGGCACTCTTTCCAAGTTTTCAGCAAGTTGTCGATTTCTTTGCCGCTCCTTCGAGCTGGGGGTGCTCGGAGCTCCTCGCTTCCATCGAACAGATGTCCCTGTTTTCTCCACGCATTTTTCTTGGGAAGCCACCTCCGAGACCCCTGGAACACGGTTTTTGAAGATCCGGGATCTTTTGGTAGCTGGCGGTACGTTGTATTATCCATGCACCTAACGCATGCACAGAATCCTTGGACCACCTGCCCTGAGAAATATCCGTATCTGAGATAGTCGTGCACCGTCGTGATCACCGCGGCTTTCATTGGGAAATATTGTTTTGCCGCGGCATCCCACGTATTGACTCCGTCTTTCCATAACGTTTCTAGCTCCTCTGTCAACAGCTGCAGATATAGATTGAGGTCCGTACCTGGTTGTTTCGGCCCTTGAACTAGCATACACATTGTTATGTACTTTTTCTTCATGCACTTCCAGGGGGGAAGGTTGTATATGCATACAAACACGGGCCAGGTACTGTGTGTGCTGCTCTGGCCGCCAAACGGATTGACTCCATCGGCGCTCACACCAATCCTGAGGTTCCTTGGTTCTTTCCCAAAATCTGGGTATTCGAGGTCCAACGCAGTCCATTGGCTACCATCTGAAGGGTGCCTCAGCATGTCCTCCTTTTCCGGATCCGGGTTCGGGTCATCCTCTTTTAGCTTCTTTCTATCCGCGTGCCAGGTCATGAGCTTTGATTCCTCGGGATCTATGAAATACCTCTGCAGACGAGGAGTGATCGGAAAGTACCATACCACTTTTCTAGGAACTTTCTTCCCTCTCTTGTATCGAATAACACCGCACACCGAACATGTGGTTTTATCTTCGCCCTCACCCCGATAGATCATGCAATCATTTATGCAGACGTGGTATTTAACGTGCGGAAGATCGAGAGGGCAAAGGACTTTCTTGGCCTCAGCGATACTAGTTGGGCACGTGTTGCCCTTCGAAAGACGATCGTGCCAGAATGCCATGTTATCATCGAAGCTTTCGTCGGTCCATTTGTGTTTTGCCTTCATCTCCATAGCCCCAAGTGTTACATTCAAGCGGGTATCCCCGTCGTTGCATCCTTCGTACAACTTCATAATCGCGTCTTTCTCGAGTTGCGCCATCTTGGCTTTCTGTCTAGCTGCACCTCTTGCGTTCAACGCCTCTTTGACAAGCAGCTCTTGAACATGAGGGTCCTACACCCAGCTTGAATCCTCATCATGTCTGACATCTTGATCTTCATGTCCGGCATCTTGATCTACATGATCCGCTTCGGCATCTTCTTCATGATCATGTACGGGATGCTCTTCATCTTCTCGCCCGCCGCTGTTTTCTGGTTTCCCTTCCTCATTTATTGGCACCCCACCATTGACGTCCTCCTCCTCACCAGCTTCATCACTTATCCACCGTGTGTAGCCATCCATCAAACCATTACGCTTCAGGTGTCTTTGCAATATTCCGGAATCAGGCTCGGTCACGCACTGCAGTTTGCATCTCCGACACGGACATCTTATATCCGACCTATTATTCCTTAGCATGTCGTTTTTCGCACATTGCATCCACCTAGCCACGGTGATATCGCTCAGCATCTCGCGGACCATGGTCGATCACCTGCGTGCACGGAGAGAGCAACACAATTATATATCACAGTCGTCGCCGGAAAAATTCGGCATGACCTTCCCTAATAATGCATGGGAGCATGCGGAGAGTGCACCAGAAATTTGCCGAAACGGAAATGAATCGACATTTCGGCAAAACATTGGCCACTCAAGATACACATATACATCAAACCACCATAAGCTTCACATATACATCAAACCACCACAAGCTTCACATATACATCAAACCCAAGCTTCACATATACAACAAACCCCAAGATAATAAAGGCAAGTATATGGGTCATAAATGGAACAAAAGAGTTTGGGAGGAGGTCCACTTACTTCAATATGAAACAAAATAGATGTAATGCCAAGTATCGATGGATAAATGGAAGAAATGAGGTGGGGAGGAGGAGAAAACCGAATAGATCTAGGGTGAGAAGAGTGGATCTAGTTTGAGAATTGTGTGGAGTGAATGAGAGGTGGTAGGTGGGGTGGAGTAGATAAGGGCAGCTCTAGGCATTTAGTGGCGCATATAGAAAGTCAGTGGTGGCGCATTGGTGAAATGCACCACCCCTAAGCTCTTATGGGTGGCGCATTAGAGAAATGCGCCACCCCTAAGGACCTTATGGGTGGCGCATTTACAGAATGCGCCACCCCTAAGCTCTTAGGGGTGGCACATTCTGTATATGCGCCACCTATAAGGTTCTTAGGGGTGGCGCATATTGCTAGATGCGCCACGTATAAGATCATCCAGGCTGGCCCACTCTTAGGGGTGGCACACTGGAAAATAATGCGCCACCCATAAGACCTTATGGTTGGCGCATTATTTTCCAGTGCGCCACCCCTAACAGATGGTGGCGCATGGCCTTCTATATGCGCCACTAATAAGCTTTCCATGTATAGCTATTTCCCTAGTAGTGCTAGCGTGTCAGAGGAGACGTTGCAGCCATCAAAGGTTACCAAAAATGGAGGAAACAAGGCAAATAAGAAACGTGTTGTGCAGTCAGTCAAGAGGGTGCCGAAGATGAAGAAGATCAAAATCGATGCAGCTGCTGATGCCATTTACAAGCAGTATGTCCACAACAGATACATGATAAAGAAACCTAAGAAGGGAGAAGCATTGTGAGTTTTTTTGTCTAGTTAATTTCTGCATTTTCCCACTCCCTTTTTTGTTATTGAAATGATGAAAATGTAACCAAAATCACACTAACTGGTCTTCTTTTTGTTTGTTTCATTATCAGTCCTGCCTTCATCAACATAGATGGTTTTCACACTTCCTATGAGAACTTCCATGCTTCTTTGAAACCAACAACCGAGATGGATAACGAGATCATTACTCTATACCTCAAGACTTTCAATATTGAGGAGATGAGTAAGAAAACAAAACCAAAGAAGTTTGCCTTTTTAGTGTTGATGAGTGTTAGTAAATTGTAGCTTTCTGAGAACTTATATTCCTAACATAATTTTTTTCTTCTCCCTAAATCACATTTATTTTTTTCTGTTGCGCCATCAGGTGCAACTTGCAAAGGACCCAGATTTGTTCGACCCCATAGTGTGCCAAAGGGAATCTAGGAAGGCTTGTGAGAATAGCATGATTTCAAAGTACCTAGTAAGCTTCTTTTGAATTTAATATTCTTTGTGCATCCTGTGTCAAACAATGTCCCTCAAATATTCTTTTTTTCCACAGTTTCTTAATTGTTGGCTGCAATGCTGCTTTTCCTCACAGTGGTCCATGACAGGCATTGGGCAATGGTGGTAGTTAAAATTACCAACAAGCAATTCAATGTTTTCGATTCAATAAAGACCGAAAATGATACTGATTTGCATGAGAGGGCATCTAACAATGTGGTATTGTTTCATGCCTGTAGATCGACAACCATTTTTTATTTTATTGATTTTTAATTAGTTTGTTAGACACACATCCTTTTATTTATCCTTTTTTTCCTGTTACATAACTTGGAAACATATAATTTTTTTGAAGAGGGTGGCAAAGTTGGAACCAGTTTTCCATCACGACCTGGATTCATTCCAGCAGTTCACTCCAGATGATTACCCACGCCAAGAGAACTACTAAGGATGTTGCTGTTTTAGCCACCTTTATCTCTTCTTTTGTTTTTGTTTTTGTTTTTGTTTTTAGCATTGTGAAAATTCAGATTCACATTTTTTTGTAGCTATCGGTAATAGTAAATTTCCTTTTGTCTTTGTTGCGTTAGCTACGTACAACTGCGCATATTACAGTGTGTTATATCTGGAGAACTAGGACGACAAGGTTATGAAGTCATTCGACATGGTACACCAATGTTCTTTTTTTAATCTGCGGAGGGAAGGGGGAGCATGATTTTCTCAAGGTTGTTTCACAACTAAATTTTGGTTTTTTTGCTTCTATCCAAGAGTACATCGCCAAAATCCGCAAATGCATCGCAGTAGACCTCTTCTGCCACCCACTCAGTACACTTGACTCAGCACAAGAGTTGAAGTCATTGTTGGCGCAGTAGGGAGATTGATGCAACCCAAGACCGATGTTTTTGTTTTTCTTATAGAAGTTTGTACTCTGGGGTAGGGCATGTAGCAACCTAACTTTTTGTTGTAATGCGATCAAAACATGTGTGATGTGAGATACAACTAGTTGTAGTTTCTGCAGAAACATGGATGCAAGTTGAAGTTTAATAGAAGATTTTGCTCTCTGTTTTACCAGTCATGCGCGAAATATATATAATATACTTGCTTTCTTTTCTCCCTTTTTAGTATATAATGTTGTTGGTGTCGCGCAAGCCAAACAACCTTCTACATTCTTATATTCTATATCAAGTATACTCCAAAATTGCCTATAATGAAATCAAAAACATAAAATTTTGATGTTAGTAGTTTTGTTGCAGAAAAATCAGTAGGGGGGGGGGTGTGTCCCAGTATTCAATAAAACCTCTTTCAAAACTGCTTTCAATGAAATAAAAAACATAAGTTTTTTATGTTAGAAGTTTTTGTTTTGTAATTGTAAATGCTCCATTAGGGGGGATTTTGTACCAACACCAGCGATACATGTCATATCCACACCATTCATTCGTGCATCAAGATCCGTGTTGCATCTTAGTAGTTTCATTTGGTGCACATTGTTAATGTAGAAAAGTCATCACATCAATATGAACCATACCCGGGTATTCTACTAGTGTGCACAAAAATACTAGTATGTACAAAATACTTTATGCAAATGCATGGTTGCACAGATCTCGAAGCAACATGCTTTTCAATGAATGGTGTAGATATGACAAGCATCGCTTGTGTATGTACATATGCATTTCCCTTTATTTCCCAGGTTTGTTTTGTAAAAGATTCAGCAAGGGGAGATATGTTCCAGTCACACTAAAATACTAAAAAAACCACATGGACTGAAATCAGAAAACAGAAGTTGTTAATGTGAGCATTTTTTTGTTGTAAAAGATTCAATAGGGCATGTGTCCCAGCTTAATCCCCCGCAATAAGAGACACGTTCTCTAAAGCTATAAAAATAGAGAAAATGCAACACAAATATCAACACACACTTTTATTTCTCACACTCAGAAGTTCTATTTTTTTCCAATTTTCTGTCTCACCTATAATGAAGTAACAAAAGCTAACAAAACATTTAGTCTTTCCAAACAACAATTTTGACACCTTTTTTTGCGATTAGAGTCTAAACTCCGTTTCCCTAGCTACATTATCATCGTTTGACATTGCAGCTTTCAGATATATACATTCACGGACGCCGTGCCCAACTTCTTTGCAATAAGGAAAATTTTCTAGACCCATTGAATCTTTCATGTATTTGCAATCCTGGACATCATGGCCATCCGCAGAGCAATATGAACAAATTTGGGTTTCTTCTTCAGAGCTTGCTTACCGTTTGGCTTCGGTTCCTTCTTCTTCTCTTCCTTCTTTGTTTTCTTTTTGTGCCCATCCTCTCGCTGCTCAAGTAAAGTCTTTCTTATCTTTGATTTCTCGGTCAACCTTCCTTTTTTTGGAACACGTTTTGGGTTCTGGAGCATGTTATCACCCCTTTTCTGTGGTACATTGTCCGACTCGGGGTGTTGAGCTTGCTGCTGCTGCATTTGTTGTTGTGGAGCTTCCTGTTGGTGCGTTGCATTCTTCTCAGGCAATGCCTCTCTCTTCACTGCTGCAATAACATGGGCTATTTGTTTAGCTGCCGCATCAAGTCTACAAATGGTTGTTCACGCCAACAATCGGAGCAAATGGCATATTGTATCGGTTGGTGCAGAATGGTGTGTCAAAGAAAACACAATCTTTGTATTTTGGGTATGACGCCCTTGTCCTTCCGTCCACCCAAAACAATGCACTTATAGAGTTTATCTCCTTATCAACCAATGTTGCATAGTAGAATTCAAGGCTTTCAGCTTGCTGTCTTTGAAAGTACTCAACTGTCATAGCCATGTCCTTGAACGACCGATCTTGTCGCAGCTTGGAACGAGCATTTGTAACATCCCTCTTCACGTAAGTTAGCACCCTAGGGTCTCCTCCACAACTCTACCCAGCATGCCCATGCAAGAGGAAGTCGACAAGTTGGTGTCGTGCATTGTCAAATAGGAGGTTACAATCTCTTCTGAAATTTTGCGGTGGGAGCGGTAGTACCTTGTACACTCCACTTGCTGCACCAAAGTGTGTGTATGCTGCGCAACAAAGTATGTATCAGTCCACCTATCATCCTTAAGCCCAATAATCATGTGAGCCTTGCAATTATGACACAACATCCTATTCCTTTTCCGTGCATCCGTCACATCCATTTCAGCACCAACCTTTTTGCTTTTCGAACTCACATCTTCTGCAATACTCTCTGAAGTGCCGCTAGTCTCACCCAAATTGGTCGGTTTTCCTCATGCACACACTAAAAAACTCGCTTGATTAGTTTCGTAGGACCTTTTTTCTGGCTATTTCTTGAAGCAGCAATGGGTGTGCCCGAAGCCCATCTTGAAAGCATAATCATTATGGAACTTGCGTGCTTCATCAACTGAGTCAAATTGCATGCCAACATAGGGTGCAAGCGACTGGGATGAGATTTCATCATCCTCCTCCCCATAGTGCATCGCATCACCAACATTGAGTATATCATCTGAATGATCATTGTCATTAGTCGCAAAGTGGTGGTGATGTGTCGCTCGGGAGGAGTCTGCGAAGAGGTGTGCTAGCAGATATCTGGACCGTTGCTTTAAATACATTTCGACGGTCAGCGGGGCAGTTTAAAACAAGTCGTTTTCGGCCGGATGACGCCTAGCGCCGGCCTTGGTCTATACTTTCAGAATTTTTCTATTTTGGCATATATTATTTCAATTTTCGAAAAAATAATAATAGGAGTATTATTTTAACAATTTTTTACTCTCACTATTTCATTATGGCTGGTCTAAGAGAGAGAGAACGTGTTCAGAAATAGAGAGAGAACACAATACACAAAAGACAAAAAAAAAAAACTTCGGATACGCCTCCGTCAGTTCCTCTCGCAGCCACAAACACAAGACTCGCCGCAAAGTGCAAGATTGCAGCTTCCACTGCTCGCCGCCAGTAGATGGTTGGGGTTTAGCTAGGGTTCTGCACCCCACGCACCGCAAGCGAAGGCCATGGAAGGGGAGGAGGAGATAGGCCTCGTCCTCGCCCGCGCCTCCGACCTCCGCTCCAGGATCTCCGCCTGCGCTGCCGCCGCACGGCCCTCGCTGCGGCTGGGCGCCGGGGAGGAGGACGACGGCGGAGAGGAACAGGAGGAGGAAGAGGAGGTGGAGGTGGAGAGTCTGGTCGGCATCAACGACGCGCTCGGGTCGCTCGAGCGGCAGCTCGCCTCCCTGCAGGTCCGGTTCGTATTCCTGGTTTTGGTAAAGATGGGGTTGTATTGTTTCTCTGCTAGTCTGCTGTTGCGTCTACAGTTATTGTTTTGTGCCACTTAGTGCATTATTTTCCACGAATTACTGAATTTGGGCGAGGAACCAAATTTAATGGAAAAGATTAATAGCTCCGGTCAATGGACCGTTGTTTTGTGCCACTTAGTGCATTGTTTTCAGACAGGGGAAAAGATTAATAGCTCTGCTTATTTGTTAATTGCCTGGTGGCTGCATCCAAATTCCAGTCTCATTTGGTATTGGACTAGAGTAAGCTGGATTCTGTGGTTTCGTCAGGAACAGGATTGCTGGTTAACTAATTGTGGGTACGGTAGAAATTGTATTAACACACATTTTGCATAAGGAAAATGGGTAGAGATTGTTGAGTGAACATATATCAGTTGTATGTTACACTGCATGGTTTACAAAGAGAAATAATTTTCGCTTTGCTTAGCTTATGGGAAGTAGTATCAGTGGCCAGCACATCTGCGCATTCCTGTTAGCACAAGCTGGCATTCTTTTCTTATTTTTTTAGTGGAGGAAAAGCTAGTATTACTTCGTATGGGAATTGGCCTATGTTTCCGTGATCTTCTGCTTGTATGGAATATCTTCTGTTAAGAACTGTATGGAATTTTCCCATGTTAGCACAAAAAGGAAGGTTATTTTGCTAAGAGACGCAATCATTTGTTAAGATGAAAATTTCTGCTTCCTTGTCAGTAAACTATAAAATGTTGCTGAGTTTCTGCCTTTATTGTACAAAATGCTTAATTTAAGATAATGATGTGCCATAAACACATTTAAGCACTAAACCCAAACCTTATCAAACGTCTGAAGTATGTTAGGTTTGCCCAAGGATCAAACACATAATCTCGCCTACGCTCACACAAACACCGGGACCAGAAACACACGTACACAAACGCAGCAACTCAAAATTAGGCATAGGCACATATCCTGCCTTGTGTTTATCTCTTTATTGCTTTTCGTTTTTTTCTGGTGGTACAAACTGCTGGCCTGCGGCTGCTTATATAGATGCAGCTATGCAGGGTACAGCTTTAATCTCGGGTACAAAGCTGACTCAAAACCGATTTAAGTGCTATGGCTACAAGCCATACACAGATGCGCAGTTTCCTAATTACTGGCAACGCTGATCATAATTAATCTCTACCTACTCAGATAGAGCTAGTACTACTAAACTTAGGCACACAAACCGACTCAATCTACCTAGCTTGCGTGTACATGTGAATATTCGAAACTAATACGACTTGCAAACTAACACAAGTTCGGATTAGTTTGTAACAAAGTACCTACATTATACTGTTGTTCTTAGCTTGATACCATTTTGAGCACAATGTTTATACTGTTGTTACATGCTTCTGTTTTGAAATAAGTACCTTACCAGCTTATTTCCACTATCAGGACCTCCAACACCAACAAAAAAATGAACGAGAAACCATCCTTAGCCAGATTGATCGAAGTCGAGCATCTCTCCTTAACAAGCTCAAAGAATACAAGGGAGAGGACTGTGATGCAATCCATGAGGCTGCTGCTTTTGCTGGTGAAAAGATTGAAAATGATGATGCTCTCATCCTACCTCATTCGGGTCATGTGATGAATTCCTTTGTGCTCGATGATCTCTATCCTGCAAACTATGTGTCCAAGTCCAAGTGCTTGCACAACGGTCTGCGTTCTAATGGAATGACTGAAGATGGTACAATGAAAAATGAGACGCAAAACAGAATTCCAAGAACGTCGAGCCGTACTTCGTCAGGAGGAATCAAATCTTTCATCGGATGGATGGCTAAAACAGCGGTCATGATTGCGGGTGCCGTATCAATCATGAAGGCTGCTGGCTATGAGCCCACAACAGGGAGGAGCGGCATAAAACTGGACATCATAGGTCTGTTCAGTAAAGAGGTGACTGGTGCAAAAGAGCAGGTTCCTACTCTCCAGTGCCCTCCTGGGAAGGTAATGGTCCATGGAGATGGCAGGGCGCACTGCGTTGTGAAAGAAAGAGTTGAGATCCCCTTTGGCAGCAGCCTTGACTCCTCAAATGCAAGCTACGGCTTAGGCTGAATCCAGACTGGACGGTGTGAATATTAGGTTCTGTTAGCTAGTCCTTGGTGTTGGGTAGGAACTGCTACCACGGAGTTCTTTCGATATTTATTTCCTTGTTTAGCCCTGAACATTGCCCGTCGAAGACGTTCAGGCTTATGTATCATGCTGCTGTTAAATCACTCGTCGTCATGGCAGACTCCATGAGTGTGTATGTTGCGGAACTAATAGCAATATATCATTAATTTTGTTTATATGTCGGCGGCCACCCTGTTGGGGCCATGTTTTTACTCCGTCCATGTTCTCTCAATTATTGAGCACTATCTGCTGACCACAAATGAACATTACTGGTGCATTTATGCCCTGAATATCTTGCATAGACACCTGAAGGCACAAGTTCCTGATTGAGAACGGGTAGGGGCTGGCATGCAGGCTTGCTGTGCAGCAGGAATTTGAACCCAGCACAAACGGGATGTTTCAAGGAAATTTTTTGTTGCTGTATTCGTCTTATTGGTAGGCTTGCGGTATGAAGCAGAGAAACTGTTTGCAAGCAATCAAGTTGCTGGTTCCTGTTGATGCATTTGCATGTGATTTTATTTTTCTGAAGCTGCTACGGCAGGCAAAAACAAACCTAAACCATTTTCATTTTCATAAACAAGAGGAGATACATCATCACTATAAATCATGGCGAAGGAATTCGTTGCCCATAGTTATAGCAATGCTGTCTTCGTTTTGGTATTCACCAATCAAGAAGAATGATAGAGTAGACAAACAGACAGAAGCAGGTGATAACCTGGTCAATATAACAGTCTTGCAAGTACAACGTAGTCAAAGCATAAGTAATTCCAGCAACTGAATGACAACAACATTCCATGTACTCCGGCATCGTAACTAAAAATCGACCAGGATGTGTCTTATTTTACTTTTAGCAGTGGTAAGGTAACCGCGCTGCTTATGCCATCCAACCTTGCCATTCAGCCTGTTCTTGCTTCAGACACGCTTGGATCCTGTAATGCTTGAACAAGTCAGTCACAGATCATGCGCAGGCTGTTAAGTAAACTGAGTGAAGCAGCTCACCTCCGCAGTTGGCAGGGATGCTGACGCCGCACTGCTTGGTGACGTAGAACACGCTGTCCATGCTAATATTGTCCCTGACGCCGGGGCTGCCCAGGTACCTACAGACGCAGGGCACGTCCACGCCCTGCACGGCGTCGCAGCACTCCTGCGACGGCGGCACCGTCGGCGCGCCCTTCTGCACGTACTGGTAGCAGGCGCGGTTCAGCTCCACAATGTCGCCCTGGCAGCCTGGACCTGCCGCCGCCGCAGCAGCAGCAGCAGCAAGGAGAAGCAGCATCACCGCAGTCAGGCCAGCACGGGTGAGCTGAGACATCTTTGGTGGAGTTGCTTTCTTGTAGTGAATGGTTATTCTTTGTAGTGCACTGGCAATGTGTCTGCACTCTGAAGTAGTAGGAGAATTTATAGATAGTGCTTGATGATTCTAGAGGGTTTGGGTTGTTTGTTTGGTGGGCTAGCAGGGGATTTGGTGTTCAGCTGGGAACCATGGAAATGCAATGCATGTGAGCTGCTTCCACGGTGCGTGCTTGCTTGCTTGGCCTTTTATTTTGCATGCAATGCAATAGGTGTGACAATGTTATGGAGGGTTTTTTTTTAGTTGGTGTAATGGAGTTTGTTGTAGGCCCTGATCATCCGTATTTCTGAACACAACTTCAGATAGAGAGGCTTGAATGCTAGATAATTTTATTATTTGAGGAGATGCTAGATAAACTTCGGCATGTATGTTTTCGATGTTTACATGTCCTCAACCACATCATTAGTTCCACAATTCAGTGGAAAAAATATATCTACTTCTTGACGATATTTCTCTAGCTGGAGAGACGGGTCACATGGGCTTGATTTGTAGACGAACAGATGTTTCATCTCCATTAGATGTACATAGTTTTGTAATGATCACCAAGGAAGAAAATTAATTTAATCCATTTAAATATCAGGACAATAGTGCTAGCAATATTGATCACATACTATAAACTAGGCATGCAAGCATTATGAGACATTGAACTAGCATATCTATGAAATTCACATGAACAAATAAGAGGGTGAGCAAAATGTACGGTCCATCTGTGATGCCGACTGCAATGGCGTTTTGCTGTTGTCTGCCATGGCGATGAGATTTACATAGTGGAAGTAATCGCGGTCAAGGAAGTAGTCAAATTGTAAGTGCACCTAGGACCATATAGTGGGTTTTGATGAATCATATGAAAACAAAACTAAGTAAAGGGGCGAAGGGCATCTTCACCTTGGTCCATCTAACGGGCATCTCAAATGTTCACGACATGTCCATGGACAACAAGAGGAATGAAAGTGCAATATATCGACCAGAGGGGGGGGGGGGAGCGGCACAAGAGTGTTGTTGTCCTCTGATCGAATGATCTAGGGTTTCCCCCGGAGCTAGCTAATGGAGGTGTTGAGCTTCTCCACGGCGATACCTTCAAGAAGGAAGTGGCACAGTAAGGATTGCCATCGCCGGCCTTGGTAAATATGAAAGCAGGGTTTTCACTGGATCTGCCCAACGAGTCTCCATCTTGCCTCGTGTGCACGGACCACCTCCAATTTTCATCGCCACGCAGTGAGAAAGCCACTCCGGCCAGATCTGATATGACCGGAGGTCCAACCACGCATGCAATCGTCCAGACCTCCGTTGCCCTTCACGCCGACGTCGGCGATCCTCAATGCAGCAGTACCACATCGCCAGGAGCAGCCGCACCACCACCACTTCTCCGTCGCTCGCAGCCGGAAGGCCAGCAGTGCTACCGCCGTCGGTGTAGTAGTGCCGCCACCCACCGCTCGTGACACTGAGGGGGCCCGGAGTTTCGCTGGCCAGCAGGGTGTCCCTCCCCACCCCCGCATGCAAGAAGGAGGAGGTCCTCCACCACCATCGCCAGCTGTTCGGGCTTATTCCCGGCAGCTTCCTCTAGCGGCGGCACAGGAGGGAGTGGGGGAGAAGGTGTAGCGGCGCGCCCGGCTTCTAGGGTTCCGCCCGTGTCGCCCCGCTCTGGAGGACAACGCGGGGGCGCATTTTAAATCGATTTAATAGTGCAACCACGGAATAAAATCCTATGACACCAGGTCTCATAGGCCATCCCGTGAGACCCATTCCTATGACTGCCGGGTGAATGGGAGATTTAAAATATCTTGAGAAATTTCTATTTCCTCAGGACTGAGGCAATACGAAATTGAGGAAGTTGAAACACGAACCAGAACAAATAAGGTAAAAAAAAGCAATGGCGTGAATGGAAAACAACCTATTGCATAACTAAGATACGATTGAAGCACGAACTGAGGAATCAGTGCATAGTGAACTCAGAAAGTAAAGCATCAGGATGAGTCATCAGTGCATGAACGTAATAATTGAGGTTGAAGAAATAGCACCAGGGCACTGAAGACGAAGACTTGATGAACCAGTTCGAGTTGCTGTGACAACTCTACGTCTGGTTGGAGAGGCTGAGATTGAACTCAGAAGACATAGTCTTCACCTTATTCTCCTTGAACTAAAGTCCTCAGACTCCGTCCAATAACTCAGGTGAGTCTTCAAGGTAGACTCCCGAAACCTTCACAGACTCAGTCACTCAGGGAATTCACAATTTCATCTTGACTTCCTCAGACTGAAGACTTCTACACCGGCTGGAAGATCACAGTCTTCAAGAGTAAAAAGCTTCGGATCACTCGAACCGACTTCCTCAGAAATGCTCAACTACTCAGGCTGGTGGTTTTTCTCACTTAGGTTCTTCAGTGTATTCAATGAGGTGGGTTGTTCTCAGCTGACAAGTGTCAGTTTTTCTCTCGGAGCAGCCAACCCACAAATGGGTCTGGGGTGGCTATTTATAGCCGCGGAGCAAACCCAGGTGAAAGGACATAAATGCCCATGCACGCAATTACTCTCGTGCCCTCGGATATGACCGTTGCTAGACAAGTTCCAGCCTCTCACCACACAACACGTGGCACGGTCAAACTATTCTCTCTCCTCACAATCTTCAGAAGAATCGCACTGGCGATCTTCAGACTCCTCAACCGAAGTTAGTTACCTCAGTGTCCTGAAGAACAACGTCTCAGACACCCGAGGACCGAACTTCTACTGCAGGAGATTTCCTCAGGGTTTTTCTTCAGGATTTCTAATTTAGCACTTCCTCAGAAATACAGAACTCATTTTCCTCAACCCCTCCAACAGTGCGGTGTTTTCCTATGACTCAAGAATTATAAAAAGTCTTAGCAAAGACTACGCTTCAACTTCGTCTTCAGCGCGAACGTCCTCAGGATCGTCCTCGGGATCGGGTATAGCTTCAGCTTCAGCCGAACGCTTCAGGATCCTGATTCCTCAGGATTTCGCACAACTTCAGTCTTCAGAAAACACACTGATTTCTGCAATGTTCCTCAACATTTTGGGGGGTCGACAACGGTGGTTAACCTCATCCTCAGGGACGGTTTTCCTATGTATACTCACAAAAACATTAGTCCCTCAACCGTTTTGTGATCAAATACTCCAAAACCTCAAAGGGGGCACTAGATGCACTTACAATCTCCCCCTTTTTGGTAATTTGATGACAATCAGGTTAAAGGTTCAACGGGATAAAATAAATATTTTTGAGGAAAGACTTGAAGAAAACAATTCATTGTTTCCGGATATAGATATGCTCCCCCTGAGGATATGCATGTTTTGAAGACTTGATACAATTTTTGAAAAACATGAGGAGCTCCCCCTATATCCCGGATTGTTTGAAACAATGCATCATATGGAATAATTTGAGGAATCAAACATAGCACTGAGTAATGTGGTTGCTGAGGAATAACATGAGTAATAGATAAACTTGAAGAATATCATGAGGTAACTTAAGAGTATCGAAAACCACACAAAATATCAGTGTACAACTCATTAAAAAAATGATCGGAAGAACGAGAGTTGTAACTGAGGAACTCATATGAACCCGCTTGAAGACTATTTCTCCCCCGTTGTCATTAAATGAACAAAAAGGAGAGACTATTGATAACGTCCCAAAGAAGTGCCTCAGGGTTGAGCATCAGGACGGAGGCACGCCATGGCAGTGTGAGGACAAGCTGCAGTGTCTTCAACTTCTTCAGGCGAGAATTCTGGCGCTGAAGAAAAGGAGTCCATCACCAGAGGTGGTGTCTTGCTTTTGGTGAACTGGCGTGGAGGCCGAATCTCAGGAAGTGGAGGCTGTCTGAGGCCGAGCTTGGCGAGATCTTCAGGAGTGATGACTTCAGTCAGAAGAGCATCAAGTCATTGATACACATGATGAGCATACTGATGAACTTTCTTCTGAGTTGTATGCATTTGCGCCATATAGCTGAGGATGTCACCGATCTGACGCTTCGTCCAGTCATGATTCTGATCCACCTTCTGATGCAGACTGATGAGGAGCTCGCGATCAGTCATCAGGCGAGCTTGAGTTGTTTACTCAGTCGAGGCATGGGTGCGTTCCTCATGGGTGGTGCGAGATTGAGGCTGACGAATATTGCCACCAAGCGAGTCCTGAGGAAGTACTTCTTCATAGAATGGTGCTTTGCCCTTGGCATTAGCATCAAGAGTGTGTTGAAGCACTTCAACCGGAGGAACATATGGACGATGATTAGCCTGATCAGGCTTGAAGTTGATGCCAGTCTTGGTGCAGATGAGCTTCATTATCCATGGAGCATATGGCTTCAGAATATGAGGATTCTGAGCAGCATCCACCAGCGTCCTGAAGAAGAAGTCTGAGACATTAATTGGATCTGAAATGCAGAGGCTATACAAAATGTTCTTCATGATGCCCACGACTTCCTCAACAGTGGATTCATAGCCTTTGATGGGGCAGAAGGACTTAGCCAAGATGCGGTACAGTGTGCTTGGCAAATACTGAAGCTCAGAGACGAGGAACTTGGTTCGGGGCAGAGCTTCAGGGGCTTGCGGCTTCATCATCATAGACATGAGGTCATCCCGAAGAAGGGGAGCACCGTATGTGCTGGGGACAAAGGATTCAGAAGGAGGGAGCTAAAGAATCTCCACAATCTCAGGCACTGAGGCAGTGTAGTGCTGATGCTGAGTCATCCATTTAAGTACCCAAGTGTTGATGTCTTTGGGGTCCCCTGAGACATATAGTGTGGCATAAAATTGAAGCACAAGTTCTTCATTCCAATGGATGCACTCGGAACAGAACTGAAGCAGCTTGGCATGATACAGATCTTGCAGCACATTGTTGAAGCATGGGATGGCCTCCAAGTCCAAATGAGGAATATATTTATAAGGAAACACCTTCTGTGCCATGAAGAGGACTGATGCATAATAGTTCTTCTGAGTAGCCGTCCAGAACCTCAGGAGCTTGCTGGGTGGAGGTGAATGATATGGATTTTGAATCCCAGCCTGAAAGAAGCTCATGGCGTTGAAGAATGCATCCGTGTTGAAGTTGGGACGAGCATCAACTTCAAGATTTCTATAGAATGGATTCTTCTGCTTCGAACACAGAGAGATGGTTGAGGCAGTCTCCTGATGAGCTGGTGATGCTGAGGCAGAGGGTGGCTGAGGTGGAGAAGCATGGTCTTCAGCATGTGACTCGGGCACAACCTTAGGTGAAGTGGCAGTTGCTGAGGGAGAGGTGACTTGGCGATCTTCAGTGTGATCAGGTGCAGCTTCAGAACCAGCATTGGTGTTGTGCTCAGCTTCAGCTTTAGCTTGAGCTTCAGCTTCAGCGGCTGGGGGATCAGTCGTATGATCAGTCGTTGTTGTTGCCGCAGCATCAGTATCAACAGCAGAATTGGTGGGTGCACTGGTGGCTTCAGGTTCTTCAGCATTAGACGCTGAGGACTATGCACCAACCGATTCTTCAGACTGTCGAGAAGTATCAGGAAGTACTTCGGTCACAGTGGGGGAGTGAGGCTCTGGGGAAAAGATAGTATGTGTGGGCGAGTTTGTCATCCCATAGTCCTCATCATGAACACGAGGAGTACCATGATCCATAATATCCACATCCATGTCTTCAATCTCAGTGATAATTGGCGGAGGTGGGCACTAAGGAGTTGGAACAATGGGAGTGGCAACAGTTGGTGGAGTGAAGACGATGATGCTACGTTGAGGATTTGTGGGTGGATTCGAAACAGCAGTGAGGTGAGTTGTGGTATCAGCAGCCTTTGATGCTGGAGGAGCTGAGGAGAGTGGTGTAGCATCAATTGGTTCCTCAATTGTGGGCTTCTTTGCAGCAGGTGGAGTTGAGGGTTGAGCCTCGGGCAGGCGCTTGAGGCCTTTAGGGGCTGAGGTAGCAGGGGGTACTGAGGCAGCAGGCTGTCGAAGCTTCATCAATCTGTCCATCTGCTGAGACATCCGTTCCTTGGATTTGCCGATATAGGCACGGTTGGCGGCAAACCCAGTGTTGAGGCGTTGAACTTCACATTGATGCTCTATGAACTCCTGAGGAGTAACATCAGTGATAGGTTTATTTTTGAAGTCACTGAGGACTTTCTTCAGTTTAGCCTTCAATTTTTTCTGAAGATCACGTTGTTGAATCTCATTGATGAGGAACTGTTGAACATAGAACTTGATGTCTTTAGGTATGTCCAAGTCATCAAGAGGAGTATCAGGCTTGACAGACCAGATTTCAATGTATTCCAAGATCTTCTTTGGATCAAGGAGAAGCGGGATTTCAGAACCCGTTGCTTCAGCTTTGCGTCTGGCTGCAGCACACACATATTCAATCTTCTGTTCTTCAGTTGCAACGAAGCCGGCCAAATCTTCGAATTCATCTTCATCATCAGAACTCAGTATATCATGATGAATGGCGCCACGCATAGCAGTTTTCTTGGGTGAGGTCGTGGGCCGCGTTGAAGAACTGTTTTGGTCTTCAGTTGAGGCTGAGGCATTGTGGTTGAGGCCTCAGGAGCACTGCGAGACTCATCAGTACGAATTCGTGAGGCAGGGGAAGCACCGTCTGTGCGTTGGCATGAGGCACCAGGAGCATGAGGCTATGCTGAGGACTTCTGTGAGGGCTTGATCCCAGGTGCCTTTCTGCGATGCTGAGGTGGAGGTTGTGGCCTGGGTTGAGGTTGAGCCTGAGGTGGAATCTGTACCGAGGCAGTTAAGTCACGGACTAGACTCTTGACTCGGCTGGTACTGCGCTTGAGGTATTGTTGATAGGCATCAGGAAAGTCCTCAGGAGTGCGCATTGTCATGGGATCAGGAGTGACCCCAGGTGCAAGAGGAGGTCGAGCCTTGATACCCAAGGTCTTCAGTGGAGGATTGACAGCAAACATTTCCTCATGCTAAGGATTAACCCATTGGTATGCAACCCATCGCTTGGCCCATTCTCGTGTGATCTTCTGGACCCTTTTCTTACGATCACCCGCGGTTTCACGTTCGGGAGTCTTCAGCTGCTCATAGAGCTCAGGAGGCAGGTCTTTGGCAGTATCAGTGAGCTTACGGCGAGGGGCCATTTTCTTCAGTGGTGGAGACTGAGGAATTGTACGTTCGAGCTGAGCTGCAAATGAAGTGAGACTATGAGAACCATACGATTCCTCAGCAGACATGTACCTGTGACAGAATTAAGTTGCGAGGGAAGTGGGGTACGGTTATATGCGTTCATGAGGAATAGGCTTGAGGAAAGCAAAAGAATGAGGCATAGGTATAGGTCTCAGAAAGCTAACAATATTGTTGAGGATTGGAGGGTTCTTGAGGACACAACAATACTGAGGAATAAGCATACCAGGACTGAGGCAAATGCTGAGGAACCACGAGTCAGTCTTCTCCGGCGACGGCGAACTCTGGCAACGTTGGCACGAGAGCTTGAGGAGCTTAAGGGCGGCGGCGCGAGAGGGAGAGAAGAGGTGGGGGGGAAATGACCGTGGGGGTAGAGGGCTATTTATAGAGGGGTTAAAGCTGAGGGGTTGCGAAATTTGTGGACAAGATTGCCCCTGATGGTTGGGATCCTCAGTGGTTATGATAATGATGGATAAGCACGACGTGCGGTAAAATCGCAACAGATTAAGGAAAATCGTAACTGATAATCCTCAATTTTGGGAACCTGAGGACAAAGACTGAGGATGAAGACAAATGGTCTCAGGCTGAGAAATACATGATTTCCTGACGAACACATATGAGATAGAAAGAATGGATAAGTGAGCACAGAGGGACGGGTCCGATCACGTTCACCTAGATGAAGAAGCAAATGCTGAAGAACAATAACTATAGGTGAACGCTGTTGAGGACAAACACGGTAATCATCAGAGATGAAGACTTCAACTGAGGAAACTGAGGAACAACAGATCCTGAGGAATTTGGGCGGTGGCGCTACCCACCTTATAGGGAATGAGACACTTGATACCATACAATTGTCGTATGGATCTTGAGTCAATTCCACGTTAATTTCTTCACACTTAGCAAGGTAGTTCCTCATGATTTGAGGAGTACGACGCATCGTGTGTTGTACATCAGGATTCTTCAATATTGTTTAAGCGTTTGGATGTGTGTCCATTCACTGGACATTTGAGGAATCTAAGATATTTAGCTCACACCTCAGAGTGCTAAATCGCTTCTCATCCAAAGGCTTAGTGAATATATCAGCAAGTTGGTCTTCAGTCTTCACGTGGCTGATGACGATGTCTTCCTTCAATACATGATCCCGAAGAAAGTGATACCGAATCTCAATGTGCTTCGTCCTCGAGTGATGTACTGGGTTTTGAGAGATCTTGATGGCGCTCTCATTGTCACATAGTAGTGGTACTTTCTTCAGGTTGATGCCGTAGTCCTTTAGAGTTTTCTTCATCCAAAGAAGCTGTGAGCAGCTAGCACCAACAGCAATGTATTCAGCTTCAGCAGTGGAGAGGGGGACGCAGTTTTGCTTCTTCGATGACCAACACACCAGAGAACGTCCGAGGAAATGACATGTTCCTAAAGTAGACTTCCGATCCACTCGATCTCCAGCATAATCTGAGTCTGAGTACCCAACGAGATCCAGTTGTGTGCCTTTTGGATACCATAAGCCTAGCGACGGGGTGTGAGCCAAATATCGAAGAATTCGTTTCACTGCTTGGTGTTGCGATTCCTTAGGTGCCGCTTGGAATCGGGCACACATGCAAACGCTCAACATTATATCAGGCCTAGATGCACATAAATATAGCAGAGAACCTATCATGGAGCGGTATACCTTTTGATCGTAGTCCTTGCCATTTTCATCAGGGCCAAGTTGCCCATTTGTAGGCATCGGTGTCTTGATACCCTTGCAGTCTTGCATCCCGAATTTCTTCAGGCACACCTTGAGGTATTTCTCCTGAGAGATGAAGATGTTGTTTCGTTGTTGACGAATTTGAAGACCTAAGAAGAACTTCAGTTCACCCATCATGGACATCTGATACTGTTCACTCATCAAGAATGCAAATTCTTCACTGTATTTCTTATTAGTGCATCCAAATATAATGCCATCAACATAAATTTGACATATGAATAATGCATCATCATATCGTTTTGTGAAAAGAGTTGGATCAAGGGAACCAGATTTGAAGCCCTTGCTGATGAGGAAGTCCCTTAGTGTGTCATACCAAGCCCGAGGGGCTTGCTTCAGTCCATAGAGGGCTTTCTTCAATCTGTACACCATATCAGGTTTCTTTGCGTCTTCAAAGCCTGGGGGTTGAGCAACATATACTTCTTCATCGATATTACCATTGAGGAAGGCACTTTTCACATCCATTTGATATAACTTGATATTATGATGGTTAGCGAATGCAAGCATAATACGAATGGACTCAAGTCTAGCAACAGGAGCGAAGGTTTCACCGAAGTCGATCCCCTCGACTTGTGTGTATCCTTGTGCTACGAGACAAGCTTTTTTTCTGATGACTTGTCCATCTTCATCGAGCTTGTTACGATAGATCCACTTCGTGCCGATGACATTGTGAACACGAGGATCAGGACGTTTGACTAATTCCCAAACATCATTTAGTTTGAACTGAAGAAGTTCGTCTTGCATCGCCTGAATCCATTCCGATTCTTGAAATGCTTCAGTAACTTTGGTGGGCTCTGAAATTGATACAAACGAGAAATTCCCACAAAAGTTAGCTATACGATTAGCTCTTGCACGAGTGAGACGACCTGGTAGATTGACGTCGGCGAGGATTCTGTCCACTTGAACTTCATTCGCCACTCGAGGAAGACGAGGAGTATGATCTTGAGGCGCATCTTCGTCACTGCTATCAGATTCATTTGGATCTGCTTCAGGTGCTTCAGGAGTATCAGGAGCCTCAGGATCAGGATCATCATCAGGATTATTTGCATCAGGATTTGGATGTTCTTCAGGAGCAGGAGGTATGTGCGTTTCTTCAGGATGATCCACAGTAATGATATCACCAGCACCCATCTTCTTGATCTGTTCTTCAGGTGGGGCTTCATCTAGATCAGGTGGCAGGTGCTCTATTTGTGAGCCGTCAGATTCATCAAACCGCACATCTACAGTCTCAACAATTTTATGATGACTGATATTGTAGACTCTGTAGGTGTGCGAGTTGATACCATAACCAAGCATGAAACCCTCACATGCTTTCGGTGCAAATTTGGACTGGTGATGAGGATCACGAATCCAGCAAGGTGCACCAAATACTTTGAAGTAACTCACATTGGGTTTCTTACCGACCATTAGCTCATATGATGTTTTGTTGAAGAACTTGTGAAGATACACTCGATTGACGATGTGGCATGCAGTGTTGACTGCTTCAGCCCACCACATGAGTGGAGTGTTGTACTCAGCCAGCATCGTGCGAGCCATCTCGATGAGGGTTCGGTTCTTCCTCTCAACAACTCCGTTTTGCTGAAGAGTGTAAGGCGCAGAGAATTCATGAGGGATTCCCAAGTCGTCGAGGAATTCTTCCACACCGATGTTCTTGAACTCAGTGCCGTTGTCGCTTCGAATGTGCTTGATCTTGAGGTTGTAGTTGTTCATGACTCGCTGGGCGAAGCGCTTGAAGATTGCTGGGGTTTCTGACTTATAGAGAAGAAAATGCACCCAAGTGCATCGTGAGAAATCATCAACAATAACAAGACCATACATACTACCTCCAAAGCTTTAATACTTTGGAGGGCCGAATAGATCCATGTGAAGCAGCTCCAGCGGTCTTGTAGTTGTCATGATGGTCTTCGCTGGATGCTTGGCCTTGGTCATCTTTCCAGCTTCACAAGCACCACACAGTCGGTCCTTTGAGAATCTGATTTCCTCAATCCCGAGGACACGTTTCTTCAGCACCAGCTTTTGGAGATTCCTCATTCCGGCGTGGCCAAGTCTTCGATGCCATAGCCAGCACTCTGAGGCTCGAGCCATGAGGCATGTAGCAACCTGAGGACCTTCAGAGAAATCTACAATATACAGATCACCTTTCGTAACTCCACTGAAGACAATGGAGTTATCGCTAACCATATAGACAACACAACCATATTTTCCGAAGAGAACAACGAGATCAAGATCACATAGCATAGAGACATCCATCAAGTTGTATCCAAGGGATTCAACAAGCATGACTTTGTCAATGTGTTGGTCTCGAGAGATAGCAACTCTGCCGAGACCCAATACCTTACTTTTATCTTTATCGGAAAAGGTGATGGTTTTCTTTGAAGAAGGACTCAGAGATGATTCCATAAGAAGGCTTCTGTCACCAGTCATGTGATTTGTGCATCCACTGTCCATCACCCATTCAGTCTTTACCTGCAAAGGAATTAGTATCTCATACAGCAAGTTATGAGCCAGTCTCAGTTTGAGGATTTTATGGTTCCTCAGAATTAATTCCTCAGGATGTTCCTCGGGATTGATTCTATGAAACCAAACAATATAAATGTCCTTCAACTGACTCAAATGATGTTGTCCTGGGCATATGATCTGCAGAATTTATGATTGCCTCAGGACATGTCCCTGCAAAGATTATCAGTTCTTCTTTACCACCCACATCTTAATGGGTGGTTTTGAGGTATATGAGGACTGATGAGAACGATGAGACCTAATGGGACGTGAGATGGTGATATCAGGATAGACAAATGAATAAGCATTATTATGAGGAGCTTACCTGTTAACAAAATGGTTAGCTGATACATGATGATAACCATTTCCATTTGAGGTATCGTCCTCAGATGATACCCTCAGCTCATTTGCATCTGCATTCACAGGAAGGTTAGTGATGAGGTCCTTCTGAACCCAGATCTGCTTAACTGGAGGACTGTTCCTGCAGTTAGTTCCGATGTATCTGGCGAATACCTCACCATTAACATCTTTAAACAGTTTATAGTTTGAGTCAAAAGACTCAATCGTCACATCTGAGGAAACAGTATCATAACCAGATAAAGTGTAGGGATCAGGAGGAGGCATCTTTGCCCGAACCCATATGGTCTCTGGATATTGCTCAGGTTTCCAGTAAGACCCATCAGGGTTGAGTTTCCGAGTGAATGCAACACCTTCTTTTCTCGGGTTCCTGTTGAGAATCTGTTTCTTGAGGATGTCACAAATAATCTGATGTCCTTTCAGACTCTTGAACATGTCGGTTTCCAGTAGACTCTTTAACCTAGCATTTTCTTCAATAATGTCTATGGTATCCTTAGATGAGGGGTTAGATACCACAGAAGCAATAGAAATAACAGAGTCTGAAGACATTGAGGAACTAGGCACAGAAATAATACGGTCATGTTCAATGCATTTCAAACAGGGAGGATTAAATCCTTCTTGTGGCATGATGATCTGTTGGGAGAGGAGTGAATCATTTTCTTTCCTCAGATCGTCATGAGACATCCTCACGTGTTCAAGTTCTTGCTTCCTCAGGAGGAACTCATGAGCAGCCTTCTCATGATCGGTGAGTAGTGCCTCATGACGACTGAACAAGTCATCAAACTTTGACTGAAGAATTTTTGATTCATCAGTCAATTTTTGAGTCTTCGTCATTTCCTCAACCAACATATCATCACTATTGTTTAGTGAGATCTGAATATTTTCAAGTGCACGTTGTTGCTTAGATGCAAGTTTAGCAAGTTTAGCATAGTTTTCATCAGGTTCTTCATCAGAGGGATCATCCGATGATGAGTAAGAAGATACCTTGAAGGACTTGGCCATGAAGCAGAAGGCAGGGGTTGTGTCTTCAGCTTCATCATCAACATGTGATGGATCAGATTCCTCGGTGCTGAAGATTGACTTGGAGACAAGTGACGTGGCAACAGACAGACCATCCACACCCTCAGATTCTTCAGATTCTTCTTCCTCAGCATCAGCGTTGGAACCGGATTCTTCAGAGTCCAATTCTTTGCCAGATATGCGCGAGCTTTGTGGGAGTTGCTATTCCTGTATCCAGCAGACCTTGAGGATCTTGAGGATTTCTTCTTTGTCTTTTCATCAGAACTGTCATCTTTCCCTTTCTTCTTCTACTTCAGTCTAGCTTCCTTTTCCCATAGAGGACACTCAGCGATGTAATGCCCGGGTTTCTTGCATTTGTGGCAGACTCTCTTTCTTGTTTCAACAGAGTCATCATCTTTGCTTTTTCTTGAGGAGGACCTTGAGGAATTTCCAAAGCGATTCTTCTTCGTGAATCTTTGGAACTTTCTGGTAAGGAGAGCAAGTTCCCGGCTGAGGGTTTCAGGATCATCAGTATCAGCCTCCGACTCTTCATCAGAGGACACTCTTCGTGCTCTGGCTTTCAGCGCGCGGACTTTAGACGTGGAGTTGTACAAGTCTCATTTTTCAGAGAGCTTCAGTTCATGAGCATTGAGGCGCTCGAGAATGTTAGCAGGATCCAGAGTCTTGAAGTCAGGCCTTTCTTGAATCATCAGCGATAGGAACTCAAACGAGTCATCCAGTGACCTCAGTAGTTTCTTCACCACCTCATGATCTATGATATCAGCGGCACCCAGTGCTTGAAGTTCATTAGATATGTCAGTGAGTGTTTCAAAGGTTTACTGCACGTGCTCATTGTCCAGCCTCTTGAACCTATTGAAGAGACTGCAAAGTGTATCAACTCGCGAGTCTCGTTGAGCAAAGACTCCTTCATTAACTTATGACAGTCTTTTCCATATCTTATTTGCAGTATCCAGACCACTGATACGGTTGAAATGAGCCTTGTTGAGATGACCACCAATAATGCTTCGAGCTTTTGCATCAAGCTGCCAGTTCTTCTTGACAACTACAGGAGCAATCATCAGAGTTTCTTTAGGAATGCCTTGATCAACAATATCCCACAGATCCTTGTCAATGGCTTCAAGATGCATCCTCATCTTGTTCTTCCAGTACGGGTAGTCTGTCCCGTCGAAGATGGGGCAGTTTGAGGCAACGCTCATTGTACCTGAGGTCGACATAACTAAAACTCCAGGTGGTTAAACCGAATCACACAGAACAAGGGAGTACCTTGATCTGGTACCAATTGAAAGTGCAATATATTGACTAGAGGGGGTGAATGGGAGATTTTCAAATATCTTGAGAAATTTCTATTTCCTCAGGGCTGAGGAAATACAAAATTGAGGAAGTTGAACCCCGAACCAGAACAAATAAGGTAAAAAAGCAATGGTGTGAATGGAAAACAACCTATTGCATAACTAAGATACGATTGAAGCACGAACTGAGGAATCAGTGCATAGTGAACTCAGAAAGTAAAGCATCAGGATGAATCATCAGTGCATGAACGTAATAACTGAGGTTGAAGAAATAGCACCAGGGCACTGAAGACGAAGACTTGATGAACCAGTTCGAGTTGCTGTGACAACTCTACGTCTGGTTGGAGAGGCTGAGATTGAACTAGTCTTCACCTTATTCTCCTTGAACTAAAGTCCTCAGACTCCGTCCAATAACTCAGGTCAGTCTTCAAGGTAGACTCCCGAAACCTTCACGGACTCAGTCACTCAGGGAAGTCACAATTTCATCTTGACTTCATCAGACTGAAGACTTCTACACCGGCTGGAAGATCACAGTCTTCAAGAGTAAAAAGCTTCGGATCACTCGAACCGACTTCCTCAGAATGCTCAACTACTCAGGCTGGTGGTTTTCCTCACTTAGGTTCTTCAGTGTCTTCAATGAGGTGGGTTGCTCTCAGATGAGAAGTGTCAGTTTTTCTCTCGGAGCAGCCAACCCACAAATGGGGCTGGGGGTGGCTATTTATAGCCGTGGAGCAACCCCAGGTGAAAGGACATAAATGCCCATGTACGCAATTACTCTCGTGCCCTCGGATATGACCGTTGCTAGACAAGTTCTAGCCTCTCACCACGCAACACGTGGCACGGTCAAACTATTCCCTCTCCTCACAATCTTCAGAAGAATCGCACTGGCGATCTTCAGACTCCTCAACCAAAGTTAGTTACCTCAGTGTTCTGAAGAACAACGTCTCAGACACCCGAGGACTGAACTTCTACTGCAGGAGCTTTCCTCAGGGTTTTTCTTCAGGATTTCTAATTGAGCACTTCCTCAGAAATACAGAACTCATTTTCCTCAACCCCTCCAACAGTGCGGTGTTTTCCTACGACTCAAGAAGTATAAAAAGTCTTAGCGAAGACTACGCTTCAACTTCGTCTTTAGCGCGAACGTCTTCAGGATCGGGTATAGCTTCAGCTTCAGCCGAACGCTTCAGGATCCTGATTCCTCAGGATTTCGCACAACTTCAGTCTTCAGAAAAGAAACCGATTTCTCCAATGTTCCTCAACATTTTGGGGGGGTCGACAACGGTGGTTAACCTCATCCTCAGGGACTGTTTTCCTGTGTATACTCACAAACACATTAGTCCCTCAACCGTTTTGTCGTCAAATACTCCAAAACCTCAAAGGGGGCACTAGATGCACTTACAAGGAAAGTTGGTTATCCAATCAGATGTATCAAATAGACCTTAGATTTGGATAACAGGTTGGGACAAAGCGGACTTAAAAATAAATCACATGGGTCGCAAGGATAAGCGAAATGTTTGGAATCCCCCACATTTCCCTTAGTTTTTTTTAACGCTCACCCGGGGGAGAGATTCCCCACCTGACTATATTGCCACTCAAACCAAAGTGCAGGAAATTATAACTTTTAGTCTAGACTAGAGGATAGGAAGGTAAGCCTGTTGGAAATATGCCCTAGAGGCAATAATAAAATGTTATTATATATATATTTCCACGTTCATAATTAATGTTTATATTTCTGTGCTATAATTGCAATGACCCTGACTATGAGATTCAGAAGAAAACTCATTTGCATGTGTGGAAATGTAAACACCAAGAGTTCCTGGTTTAGCCTCTAAGACCAGCTCATGTGCTAACTGATGATTACGTTTTCTTAATCATGGACATTGTTCTTGTAACAAGGATGTCAGTAGTAATGGGAACATATTGTTAGCAGAACAATGATGTTGAACCGACCCCAGTATTGAATGATATACTTAGAGATCACATCGTAACTACGTTATAAGTCATATCATGAAATGTTATCATATACGTAATTCCTTAGACCATGAGAGTATCCAGTTGCTTCACACAGGAAGACATGCTTTGGTTCTTAGATGAATCCTCCCGTAAATGGGAAGTAGTAAAATAAGTTCTGGGTATGTCAGATGGTGTGGCTAGTGACTGTGATAGTTCAAGAATGGGATTTGCTCCTTCACGATGAAGAAGATATTCACTTCGGGCCCACTCGGTATGACGGTATCCATTATAGTCTGGCCAGACGCATTGTGATTCAGTCACGGGGATACCGGAATACGATAACGAGAAAATGGACAAACGAGCAAAGAGGATAACGAGTGGCTTGTGTTCAAGAAGTTGTTACACATGGGTGCCAAACATCTCTCCTCTAACTTTGTCATATATCACGAAGCAAAGGGAATGGTACATGAATAAACATAATGGTTCACTCGAAGTTTCTTCGTGTATGTGCGGGAGTCAACATGGGTGTCCATGGCTCCGCTGTTGATTATTGGCTATTGACGAAAGGCTGTTGACCTATGTCCGGAAGATGTTCTGAGTCATGTCCGCATTATACCGAACCTATTGGGTCACACACTTAACGAGCAGTAGTCTGTTAGAATACTAGTATGGTAGAAGGTTTAGTGGAAGCAAAGCAGAATAGTTCATACGGGTACCGGAAGTAGTTCCGGAGATTTATGGAATTGTTCATAAGGGCACCAGAAGTAGTTCTGTGTATTTAAGGTTATGTCCGGATCACTCTGAAGTAGTCCCAGGTGGTTCCGGAACATATGAGAATGGTACTGGGGAAGTCCTGGATCAACCGGAATAGTTTCCGGATAATCGCTGGGCGTCCCGACAACCTTCGCGGTCATCGGGTGGCTTAAAATGTAACTCGGATGGTCTTGGAAACTATCCGGATGGCTCCGGAACGTCCAAGAACGGTCTTGGAAGGTCCTGGAAGTGCTCCAGAAGTGTCCGGAATGTCCCGAAACGGTCCTGGTATGTCCCGGAAGGTCCCGGAAGCTTCTAGAAGGTCATGGAAGGTTCCGGAAGGTTCCGGGCTGTACCACCCACTCCCCTGCGCCCCTAGCCTTGGGGGGCAAGCCACCTAGGCTGCCCTGGCCGGCCAAGGGGTGGGGGGCGCACCAAGGGGAAGGAATCCTCCTCCAGGTGGAAAGTCCAACTCTCCAATATGGCAGGTTTCCGGTGGGAAGGTATGGGAAGATTTGGGAGGTTTGGGAGTCCAAGTTGGACTCCCCACCCACCTTATTGCGCCCCAAGGGCCTCTTGGCCACCTATATAATGTGGGGGAGGGGTGGGGGGCGCAACAAAACTTGTCCCCAAGGCCTATGCGCCACCCTCCCTCCTCTAAACCCCGTTGCTCCACTTTTAGACCCCGGTTTAGACGCTGTTCTAGATCGGAATCCGTTAGGGTTTTCTCCCTCTAGTTTTCTCGGTGGCGTTCATCTCTGGACGGCGGAGCGCTGCTGGATTGCTGCTACGGGATGTGTTGATACTAATGGAGGGGTCGTACCTTCGACCCTTCTTCGAGGAGCTTGTTCATGGGATTTGTCCGTGGGACTAGATCGCGGGACTTGTTCGTGGGATTGATCAAGGGACTGTTCGTGGGAGAACTTGCGAGATCTAATTCCACTACGTCCACGAGCTTCACCAACTCTACTTCCGCTACATCGGTTGGTGAGCCATGACCTAAAACCTTGTATGCAATCTATCTTGGATGATCTTGGGTTCTTGATTCGTAGGCCGAATTTTTTTGTTTTCTACTACGTTTCCCAACAGTGGTATCAGAGCGATCCTTGATTAGATGCATGTTTAGGTCTAGATCATATGTGTGATATGAGGCATTGATTTTCTTGTTGCTTCCCTGTCATGTGATTTTTTCTATGCTTGATGGCAAGTTGAGGTTTTGCTACAAGGATTGAGTTTTCCATCGATCCCTCTATGCTGCTTTCAGTATGCTGGTTGCCTTGATCATGGTCTACATCAAACTCCTTGGATCTCATCTTAATCTTGCAATAGAAGATTTAACATGGAGGGGCTTGTGGATTTTATGAACTCAAATCCACATGGGGGTCACGCGTTTAACGAAGTTTGGCTTGTGGCATTAGTTGCTGCACGCACCCCGTATGTTAAACTAGCAACAAAAGAAGTATCGTGTTTTGTTTTATCTAGGGTTTCTCGTTTGCCTTGTAAACCTACTTAACAACCACGATAAAAGTTGCAACAACCCGTGTAGATGGCGATCTAACTCGTTTTTGCAGAGTATGCATGTGATGTGGTATAGCCTTCAAGATTTGCAATGTGTTTGTATGAGATGCTATATGTTATGTAATATTTATTCGCGACCTGCGTGTCGTGGTACGGCATGATGACTGGAGTCATATGATTGTCACTTAATTATGGCCTGCGTGCCAGAACTGTTTGTTAGCTCGAGGCAAAGCAATAGATAGATGCAAGGTGATGATCTACGATGCGGAGGTGGACCCCGACACACATGCCGGAAGCCGTGGTGATGTTCCCGGCGCCAAGGACAAAGTTGGTGGACACGGTGACTTCAACCACGACGACGTGAAGGCAATGAAGACTTCACGAAGCAAAGGGCTATACTATATCACATAATTTTATGAACTGCCTGTGATGTTTATCCCTTTGTTGCACCCTTGTTTGATGCGCGGTAGTCGTATTTTATTAGGGTGATCTCTCGCAAAACAATATCAAGTTGATAGTGTTCTCCCAACTGTAGCACCGTCTATACTATGTTTCACACCGGAGCAGGTCATGTCACATGGGTGCACACGGTGTGACGCATAAAAGACGGGTGTGTTAAGAGAACACACAACACATTACACTTGGTTATCTTGACGGTTTGGATAAAAGTTTGCTACCGGAACACGCCCATCGAAAGATGAACAAGAATCACCTTTGGCGTGATTGGCAAGTTGGCCTACCGGTCCAGTCTAAGTCATCAGTGATGTCACATCAATGGCGGACGATTGGGTTGGATCTTGAATCACTCCAGCATCAATTACGAGAGATATTGATCTGATTGGGAGCGCACTAAGTAATTAAATTGATTAATCACAAGTGCAACTTAATTATGAACAAAGTCTTAGTATTTGCATTATCGTTGTAGAATAATGGCTCGCGTTACCACCTTCCCAATTGATTTTGATTAACTGTTTTATCTGGTAAAAACTTTACGATTGGTACCGTATTGTGAGGACTATCCTCAATAGTGTCGAGAAGGAGCTTGTCCTATCGCAAATTTTTGATGCTCTCCCACTGATGCTATGGATGATGTGACTTATGTCCATAATCCAAAATGCTAGAATTCCACGACAGCTAAGTGCATTGTCTTCACCATCATGAAACCCGAACTTCGAAAAGTTTGGGATAGTTATGTTATATTCATGGAACTGAAAAATAAGTTTTCAGTAGTAAGACAATTAATGTTGGATATAAGATATCTAGTACAATGTATGATTGTAAGCATTAGTGAAAATGTTCATTGTGCTCTAAACAAAACTGATGTGTGGGATCCAGAAGAACAATGATCATATGATGATGAGGATTAATGGAAAGGAAGTTCCATAGGGTGTTAGTAAGACTTACACGCCGGAAAGTCCATGGCCTGCGCCACCCTTGATCATGTGTGATCTTCTGTGAGTAGGAGTGACATTGGAAATAGAACTATGATACGTATAAAGGCAAAACGAAAGAAGACTGGAATAACCAGCTCAGAAATGAAAGTCATACGGAGTTATAGATGAACTCATTGCTGGTCAAGAGATGTAATTCTTGGGAATCATGATTAAGCAGTTAATTGTGGATTCTGTATACTGTGATTAAACTGTTGATCACCGGAATATCACATCGATTGCATATTGTTGCAACTCGATGCAAGAAATACTATGGCCTTTATGACTAGCTAATGATGAGTTTTGACACGCTCGGGAACACGGTAAAAGGTTTACTATACCGTGTGTTGACTCTATGATTATCTTCATAATTCATTTTAGAGTTGAGTAAATTGTTACTACACTTTAGCCTTGTTGCAAAACATCATTTTGAATCATGTTTGTTGCAAGAGAGTTGTTCAAAGCTATGAATAACGTAAAGGCCATACTTCCATTATGAATAGGGTGTATGTTATGAATCTTGATAATAATACTAAACATCCATAACACTGACGCTAAACGTCGCAAGACTGACAGAAATACCACATAGATGTGGCACTGCCGTTTATCACAAGTGACATAACATGCATGAAGAATTTCCATAAGTGATGGACTTTCGAGTCATATGATTATGAATCACTTGACGCTTGCGATCTTTGTCTCGAAGTAATGTGACTAAAACACCGTTAATAGTCCATACATGAACGGGCAACTAAACCATTGGTAATCATACATGATGATGTGTGTAGTCCAATAAGTGTAGTTGTGTGTAGTGGATTCCCTATCTTCACTCATGCGTTGAAGTAGATATGTGGATATCTGTTCAATAGAGACATACGTCTGAAATCTTTGAAATGTTCAAGGAATTATAGAGTGAAATAGAAATTCATTGTAACGAGAAAATAAAGCTTCTGCAAATTAGATTGTAGAAAGTAATATTTGAGTTACAAGTTTAGCAAACGTCTGATGAGTTGTGAAGAAGTGTCATAACTTGCGTCTCCCGGAACACCACTATGAGTAAAGTATTCGAGAGATGTAATCGAGCCATGTATGACGCGGTAAGATCAAATATGACATTTATCAATTTGCCATTATACTTATTAAAGTTACGCGTTAGAGACTATAGCTTTTACACTGAAAAGAGCACCATCAAATCTGTTGAAATGACACCATATTAGATATGATATGGAAATGATAAAACCATATTGTCTTTTCTTAAAATTTGGGTGTATGAGACATATGTTTGACATACTCAAAACACCAAATCAGATAAGTGCTACTTTGTGAAGGTTATTCCAAAAGGTTTGGTATTCCTCTATCACTACACAAAAGCAAAACTGTTTGCTGTTAAGAACAATGTGTTTTGAAGAAAATGGTTTCTTGCAAAATAGTGAGTGGGAGGACAGTGCAACTTGTTAAAGATTGTTGAATCTTCAAATAAGTGCGCAGCTGAACCACACAGGTTAGACAAAACTCGTACAAACATTCATGATATGTAAAACGAGATATTGTTGTTCGACAATGATAAACCTGTGATATACAAAGAAGCGTTGATGGGCCCTGACTCCGGGATTTGGCTAAATGCCAAATAATCCGAGATAGTATCCATGGAAGTAAGTCAAGTTTTGAACTTGGTAGACCCTCTGAAAGACTAAAAGTCTGAAGAATATATATATGGATCTATAATTGATTCATATGAAATTGTTTTATCCATAAAGCTCAACTCGTTGGAAAATTGTTTTCTAGCAAGTTCAAACGTTGACTACGGCGAAATAGTGTCGACCGTAGAAATGCTTTAGTCAGTTCGGGTTATATTAGCAATTACTACATATATCATTTATAGGATATGGTAGAGTGAACGTCAAAACAAAGTTCCTACACGGAAATATAACAAAGGACGTATATGTGATACGACCGGAATGTTTTGTCGATTCAAAGGATGCTAAAATAGATGCAAGCCTTGGATATCCAGTGATGGACTGAAGCTAGCATAATGGAGTTGGAATTTTCGTTGTGATGAAATTGCCAAAAGAGTTTGTTTTCATCAGGAATAACGAAGATGCTTGAAAATTCAAAAAAGGTAAGTGGGAGCTGAATGATATTTCTAAAACCTTATGTAGATGACATATTGTTGATTAGAAATGATATAAATTTCTTGACACGAATAAGGACTTCATTGGAAATAGTTTTCAGTTGAAGAACTTGGGCTGATATAGCATTAGTATCGAGCATAGTGATCTATGAAGATAGTAAGTGCCTGATCATGCTAAAGCCAACACTACATATTGACATGATACTAAAGTAGTTTAGTATGAAATGCCAAGAAACATGTTCTTGCCGAAGTCGTGGTGAAAAGTTGTTTGCAGAAATCGGTGTTGATGAACACAGATAAGCAAAAACACGTGAATTGAATTCCACTCACCCGTGTGTTTGGATTAATCATGTACACCATAATATGTAAAACGACCAGATATGTCCAGTGCTTCAAAAGGTTATGAGCAAGATACCAAAGTGATCAATATGTTGATCATTGGACGAACAGTGAAAAGTTAAACTTATGATAGATAAGATATGTTTCTCGGAAAATGGAGATAATGAAGAGCTCGTTGTAACAAGTTACACCAGCTGAATTTTGATGTAAACAGTTACACCAATTCAGTCTTCATACTTACTCCGATCGATTTTCGATTTTAATTGGGATTATGTGTTTCACACATAAGGGTGGCACAGTATGAAGGAACTGTGTTAAAGTTAGATACTGTGGCGAATTCTATAACAGAGGCTAAGTATATTGTTGCTTAAAGAAGTAACAAGGGAGGGTATTTTGAATCATCAGTTCATTTATGAACATGGTATGGTTTCCTAGATGCTTGAAGCTCATGGAACATTGATGAATGATTTCATGACTTATTCTAAGGAACCAAGGTCCTACCAAATGATTCAAACATATACAAAGCTAAACTGATAAAATTAGTGAATTTTATGATAGCGTGAAAACGCGAAGATATGCAAGATACAAACGGGCCTGAAACGTCAGATCCGAAGATGAGGTCTATACCACAAATGAGGCATTTATTACACCGGTATGCCATAGGTGTAAAGTGCTCAAGCACTGACAATATTATTGACTCTAGTGCAAGTGGGAGACTGTTGGAAATATGCCCTAGAGGCAATAATAAAATGTTATTATATATATATTTCCACGTTCATAATTAATGTTTATATTTCTGTGCTATAATTGCAATGACCCTGACTATGAGATTCAGAAGAAAACTCATTTGCATGTGTGGAAATGTAAACACCAAGAGTTCCTGGTTTAGCCTCTAAGACCAGCTCATGTGCTAACTGATGATTATGTTTTCTTAATCATGGACATTGTTCTTGTAACAAGGATGTCAGTAGTAATGGGAACATATTGTTAGCAGAACAATGATGTTGAACCGACCCCAGTATTGAATGATATACTTAGAGATCACATCGTAACTACGTTATAAGTCATATCATGAAATGTTATCATATACGTAATTCCTTAGACCATGAGAGTATCCAGTTGCTTCACACAGGAAGACATGCTTTGGTTCTTAGATGAATCCTCCCGTAAATGGGAAGTAGTAAAATAAGTTCTGGGTATGTCAGATGGTGTGGCTAGTGACTGTGATAGTTCAAGAATGGGATTTTCTCCTTCACGATGAAGAAGATATTCACTTCGGGCCCACTCGGTATGACGGTATCCATTATAGTCTGGCCAGACGCATTGTGATTCAGTCACGGGGATACCGGAATACGATAACGAGAAAATGGACAAATGAGCAAAGAGGATAACGAGTGGCTTGTGTTCAAGAAGTTGTTACACATGGGTGCCAAACATCTCTCCTCTAACTTTGTCATATATCACGAAGCAAAGGGAATGGTACATGAATAAACATAATGGTTCACTCGAAGTTTCTTCGTGTATGTGCGGGAGTCAACATGGGTGTCCATGGCTCCGCTGTTGATTATTGGCTATTGACGAAAGGCTGTTGACCTATGTCCGGAAGATGTTCTGAGTCATGTCCGCATTATACCGAACCTATTGGGTCACACACTTAACGAGCAGTAGTCTGTTAGAATACTAGTATGGTAGAAGGTTTAGTGGAAGCAAAGCAGAATAGTTCATACGGGTACCGGAAGTAGTTCCGGAGATTTATGGAATTGTTCATAAGGGCACCAGAAGTAGTTCTGGGTATTTAAGGTTATGTCCGGATCACTCTGAAGTAGTCCCAGGTGGTTCCGGAACATATGAGAATGGTACTGGGGAAGTCCTGGATCAACCGGAATAGTTTCCGGATAATCGCTGGGCGTCCCGACAACCTTCGCGGTCATCGGGTGGCTTAAACTGTAACTCGGATGGTCTTGGAAACTATCCGGATGGCTCCGGAACGTCCGAGAACGGTCTCGGAAGGTCCTGGAAGTGCTCCAGAAGTGTCCGGAATGTCCCGAAACGGTCCCGGTATGTCCCGGAAGGTCCCGGAAGCTTCTAGAAGGTCATGGAAGGTTCCGGAAGGTTCCGGGCTGTACCACCCACTCCCCTGCGCCCCTAGCCTTGGGGGGCAAGCCACCTAGGCTGCCCTGGCCGGCCAAGGGGTGGGGGGCGCACCAAGGGGAAGGAATCCTCCTCCAGGTGGAAAGTCCAACTCTCCAATATGGCAGGTTTCCGGTGGGAAGGTATGGGAAGATTTGGGAGGTTTGGGAGTCCAAGTTGGACTCCCCACCCACCTTATTGCGCCCCAAGGGCCTCTTGGCCACCTATATAATGTGGGGGAGGGGTGGGGGGCGCAACACAACTTGTCCCCAAGGCCTATGCGCCACCCTCCCTCCTCTAAACCCCGTTGCTCCACTTTTAGACCCCGGTTTAGACACTGTTCTAGATCGGAATCCGTTAGGGTTTTCTCCCTCTAGTTTTTCGGTGGCGTTCATCTCTGGACGGCGGAGCGCTGCTGGATTGCTGCTACGGGATGTGTGGATACTAATGGAGGGGTCGTACCTTCGACCCTTCTTCGAGGAGCTTGTTCATGGGACTTGTCCGTGGGACTAGATCGCGGGACTTGTTCGTGGGATTGATCAAGGGACTGTTCGTGGGAGAACTTGCGAGATCTAATTCCACTACGTCCACGAGCTTCACCAACTCTACTTCCGCTACATCGGTTGGTGAGCCATGACCTAAAACCTTGTATGCAATCTATCTTGGATGATCTTGGGTTCTTGATTCGTAGGCCGAATTTTTTTGTTTTCTACTACGTTTCCCAACAAAGCCAGGCTCTCGCATGATCTCTAGAGGTTACATTTCTGAAGCGATGAATCCAGAGGGAAAACTCATCAAAAATGTTCTTGGTCGAGATGCTGCGAGGAATTTTAATGTTTTTCAACGTGATTGAATTCCTTGCCTCCCAAATTTTCTAGTAGATTCTGAGAAGCATCGTGGGCCAAATGCTTGCATGGAGGTCGTTGATCATCAGAGGGGTCCAATAGAGCAGTATGGTTTGGGAGGCATGAGTGGAAACTTGCACCATGTATCTAGGGCAGTGGGGCATCAGAGCGTGAGGTTCTCAGCATCCTCGAAGGGGTGATCGCATAGATCACAAGCAGTCGTGGGAACAATGGTCTTCCGAAGAAGGTTTCCCTTAGTGTTCAACCTGTCACTACAAAGGAGGCAAGCAAATATCTTCACCTTGATTGGTGCCTTAGTGTGACGCCCCCGATTTACGATCATGTACAGTAATCATACACGATCGATATCAAGGACTCGCGGTAAGATATCACAACACAACTCTACAAATGAAAATAATACAAGCTATATAATACAATCCAGGGGCCACGAGGGCTCGAATACAACAGCTCGAGAGCACAAACTTAGTGGAAGCAATAGTATCTGAGTACAGACACAAGGAATACAAGGTTGCCTTAAGAAGACTAGCACAAAATCAACACTCGATCGAAAAGGCAAGGCCTCCAGCCTGGGAACCTCCAAACTACTCCTGGTCAACGGGGAACTCGACGTTGTAGTAGGCTCCTCCGGGGTACTCCTGCTCTTGGGCGCCAGCGTCTGGTTGCAGCAATCCGGGTATATAAAACAAAGGGGGAAATAAAGCAATGGTGCGTATCTAGCATACTCAGCGAGACTTAAACCCAGGCTACTAAGCATTTATGCACTTGTATCAAAATGGAAGGGGAGGCTGTATAGTGGACTGCAAGATAGAAGTACCAGGGTAAGATGGAATATGCTAGGCCTATCAAAGACTAACATCTTCCGACAATTCTTGAAGCACAAGAAGAGAACAACCAACAGTTATATATAAAGCATAAAGTAACAGTGCATCAGAAGTTGCTGCAGCATTGTATAATAGTAATTTGTAATTATTAACAATTATCAATGCCTCCAAGATCCCTTCCTCGACTTTCCTGCGAGGAAGAGAAACCGGAACCAACAGTTTACTAGTAATAGTTTGTAGTAGTAGGCTCTGGCTTCAGCATAAAGTGTCCTGTTACCGTGGACACGGCAGGGGTGCACTACTGTTCAGACTGCACGCTTGGATATCCAGGGTGGCGTACACCTTGTTAGGGAATGCCCCATCGAGGCTATCCGACACGCCGAGGCCCATCCTTCGGCTCATCAGAGAGGTCCCCGTCGGTCTAAACCCTAAGGGCAAGGGGGTCATGGGCCTATCACCCCTCGCTCTCCGGGTCGGTGTGAGGAGGGTGAATTCCAATGCCGCAACGTGATCCGTCCCTGCCACAATGCTGAACTGGACGTCTTTTAGATCTTTCGAACGAGATAACAATGCAGAGGGCCCACACCGTAATCCCACGTGAAGGTAGTGCGTACAGACCTTTGCGGCCTCTCAAGTCATTCACCTGAACCATTAGTCATTGTATTATTATATTGCGGACAACCGTTATCGTTGCCTGACTAGTTAACACAACGGACAACGAGCAGCAGTCAGGACCATCAGTGCATCGGTGCCTGACCTGTCGTCCCATCAAAGCATGCGGTTACCGACAAGGTGAACCGACTCCTTACCTTATCTCACGTGTGCTCTTGGAAGAGCTCGACTTTCGTGGTTTGGTAACTCGCGGACGACGATCAGGGTCCAAGCACGCCAGTATGTCGGTCGTACCCTCCTTGTCATCCCGTCGCAATACCTCTCGCGGGCACCATTGGGTCTCCCGACTCTTATATCTAAGGACAATTGTTGTTCAGGACCCTAGGGCGGTGCTACAGAGTCATCAACTAGTGGAGTACAAGGATTACTCCTGGATAGCTCACATTTGATGTGGCTCGGCAGGACCGTGGTAGGGGCCTTTGATGGTGTCTGCTCTACACCGTACCTGCTACGGTAATAATATATTGCATCCGCATTCACTCCCCTGAATGATCGCGACCCTCTATCTAATCCTAGTTGACTAACAATGCGCAGGGCTAACTGCTGAATATAGAATATATTTAATAGACAACATACAATAAAGGAAGTAACATCAAGGGGCGATAATGACAGACTATGCATTTGAATATGATAGTAACGTAGCAGCAGCAATGCCTAGTGCAACAGATAAATATAGATAGATAGGTGATATCTGGGAGAGGTGATAGGGCACTGCTTGCTTGGAATCTCGACAGTAGGGGTACGGTCGTCGACGATGTAGTCGTACCCAGCAGTGGTGTAGTCGGCGGCAGTCGCGGGGTCTACCGGAGATTAAGGGGAGAGAAACAGTAAATACAAAGCAATCATATGCGAATAGATGCAAGGCATGACAGATGCAATGTTAACGGTGCTCTAACGCGGTACAAGGTGTTATGCTCGAAGTGGGAATTCATCCAGGGATGAACTGCCAGCTCCGGGTGATTACCGGCAGACAAACCGGAGGGGGAAGGTTCCATGTTCGATATGTTAGAGGGGTGTGGTGGGCGTATGGATAACATATTCTTATTCGTTGTATTTTTTTGAACAATTTTCATGTATAAAGTTTTTCCATCTGAACTACAGATTAAAAAATATTAATTTCTAAAGTTTTATCCAACATAAAAGAATTTCTGAATTCTTTTATTTATTAAATCAACATTATCGAAAACAGGGATGTTAGACCAGTCAAACTGACAGGTGGGCCCTATGTCATTGACTAGACAAATATCAAGGGAATTAAATTTAATAAAATACAATATCTATCCAGTGGGCCCCATTGTCATTGAGACACATTTGAACAATATGTTTTTTTATTAACTAACAGGTTGGGCCTATGTGTCATTCTCTCTGGGCTAATATCAGTTAACAATTATTTATATTGAGCTAATGGCCTAGGGACCACTAGTCATCTGCTCAGGGGGGGGGGTAAATAATTTTCCATTAACTCGAAATTAGCGGTTAATTAAACGGGAGGGCCCCACTGGTCAGTGGGACATCCCACTGGTTAACACCAGTGCACGCCGGCGGCCAGCCGCGGGCATGAATCGGATGGGCACGAGGCCGCGCGACTAGTGGTACACGAGACGGACGCCGGGGACGACCACCTCGATGGAGGCAAGTGTGCATGCGGCGGCCGGAGCACGGAGGATGCGGGGACAGCGCGATTATGGGCGGGGACAAACACGACGAGGGGAAAAACGAGCGCAAGCTCACCGGGGAGCTCTTAGCCGTGGTGAGAGAGCCGGTGAAGCACTGGTGGCGACGTATTCGTCGCCGGAGTCGACAACGGTGGCGACGGGGAACGACTCTATGGCGAGGTTGCGGGACGTCCAGGTGTCGATGGGAGGCACGAGGCGAAGGACGTCGGCGCGATCTACGGAGGTCGTTGGCCGCTTGGGCTCGCGGCGGCGTGGTCACGGAGGCGACAACATGCTCATCGCAGCTCGGACCCGAGCAAGGGGGCGCGATGGGGATAATGGGAGGGAGGCTAGGGTTTGTGGGAGGCCGGGGTCGGCCTTATCCCCGGCGGCGGCCGCCGGATGGCCTCCAAGGCGACACGGCGTGACTCGGCCGTGGGATGGCCTCCATGCCATGGACGTGAGCAGTGGAGGGGATGAAGTGGAGAGGGGTGGGTTGGGCCCAGACTTGAGTTGCACTGAGCGATATTTATCTCTTTTGCTATTTTATGTTCTTTTGCTTATCTGTTTCACATTGTTTTATTTTGTTTTGCACTCAAATGATTTTTGTAAAATGTGTGACCTGTTGCTACATCAGTGTTACACTTTATAGCATGCCACAAAAAGTTTGAGACTTTTATAAATTCATTTAGTATTTGTTTTGAATATGCAATTGACTAAAAGGGACTTCTAGCTGTTGTTTTTATTTGTTTGATTGATTTAATAGCTAAATAAATCCCCACATCCATATGGACATGATCCACTGATTATTTTACATTTTACAAAATTGGTTGCAAAGTTTTTGGTTGATCTTTATTTATCACAATGTTTTTATTATCAACCAAAAGTTTTTTTTGGATATGATTAGATGATCAGGCATGATTAGAAACAATAATTGTCATTAACAAAATTGATTACTGTTACATGACACAAAGGGTGTTACACTTGCTGCCTTATTCATCTCTAGATTTCATAGTCTTACTAGAAAAAAGAAATAGGTTTTTTCATCCATGGCTCTCTTTCTCTATTGTACTAGATGACCCGTTGCGCCCATGGCGCAAAAGGCGAGAGTAGACCAAGGTTTGAAAGCATAGGAATTGGGATTTTTGTAATGCAAGTATATTTAAATGGAATTGGTGACATATTCTTTAGGAGTATAGCAGGAAATTAAACAGAGTTAAAAAAATGGCATGAGCATGAGTAGTAAGAAGACTGTCTTAGCATTAGAAGGGCCTTTTGTTTCATATATAACACATTCTACACAGGAATAGCAAAAGGGGAAACAGAGGTATGATACTTGTTGATTGTTAATTTGCAATGAGATAAAGCGTAATCAGGATAAATATTTGAACCCTACAGAATTCATACTAAATGTATACGTAACAGTTCCTCTCGGTCAAACCAACAACCTTGTATTACGTATCAATATGCTCACTTAAATGTGTACATGATAGTTCCTCTCGCTCTTGTATTATGTATCATCTGTGATTTCCTTGACTTAAGCCATAACTTAGTCAAGTCTAACAAAGTTACCGTCATCACACTTCATGACATACTTTTCAGAAACAACACAGCCTTCAAGGACAAAGTAAAACAGAAAATAAATGAACACATACATTGACAGTTTTATCATGGGTGCTACTTGGGAAGCGGCGCTCTGCCAATAGTCGAGAGGTACGCTCACTACAGAAGCCGCCATTGCTCTCCTGGCGCGACATTGCTGCCTCCTACCCCTTGCCATCGACCCCTCTCTTCTTCTCCCTTGCCTCGTGATTATAGATATGTATTCTCTTCACATCGATGCACTTCAAAAAGGGAAAACATAAAAAATCATTCCACAAACCTGCATTCATTCAGAGAAAAATATGGACATGTGTATGATCGGTATAAATGCTAATTAGGCGACATCGGAAAAATATAAACTTCAAATACCATATGATTAAGCTCAAATAAGCAAATATAGGACACACAAGCATTTATGCCAGGTTACCCCCCTGATCAAGCACATGTACTTTACCAATTAAAAACACCCGATAAAATTGGTAAGCCATTGTGGCATTGGTAAATTATTGGTGGTCGTGATTATCGATGTAATGGAGTCCATCTTGCCCAGAGTTCGGATATCTAACATGGTTAACAATATAGAAGTTTTGGATCTATGCCTTCAGCGGATTATTACAATGTAAAGTCGACACCACAAGGCAAAAACATAAATGATACATAGATGAACTACACAGGATTAATATAGCACATGGGATACATGTTCATACATTACCCGATATACTTCGAAACATAAAAGGTTTTCAAGGTGAAGATATGAACACAAATCTCCATACATTGTTATACAATTCATTAGACTAAGTACCATAATCATACTGCCATTGCGAAAGATAAGTAGGAACTTATGCTTAAGCTTGCACATGCTAACCAGTTATCGGATAGGTTAGCTCGTGACCACGATCCTTAGGGGGAGCGCACGTAGTGACCATAGTCATCATCCATGTCTTGATGCTAATCTTCATCAGAACCTTCACCGCAAAATCCAATGTAGCCTATGTCAGACAAATCCTCGTAGGGGGGCATTTCTTCTGGATGGAGTGAGAGGTATGTTGCGTCTGTACTGTTCTGAAGTGCATCCATTGCATCACGAATCTCCGAAAGGGCTTTCTTCAGGCTGTCGACTGTAGTGAAGCAGCAGGGTCCAAGGAAACATCAGTAAGATCATGTATTTTCTTAGACGCATCACGTACTATTTCCATGTAGATTCCCGCTTCTCTAGGAGACAGGCTAAAACTCTCTCTTAAATGGTGTTGCTATGATGTCTAATGTTTTCTGATTTCTCTAGGAGACAGTCTGAAACTCTTTCAAATGCCTTTCTCTGTTGCTCTAGAGGATAATAATTATAGTCAACAAGCACCTTCTTCTCCATGGTTTTCATGTATTCGATGGCTAAATCAGCTGTCCGGTTTATTGCTTCTTCCCTATCTTCGCTTAGACCACTTGTCAACCTCATTTTTTGCATAGAAGTGCAGGTAGGTTCCTTTTTATGCTGGAATTGAAACTGTGCATGGTAGCCACCTTGTTGAAGCTGGTGCACATGGTAGAACGGTTTAGGGAGCCCAAGCTTTTGGAACATTGCTTCAGCCAAAGATGCGGTGGACAGCTCAACAAACTCCATTAGAACAGTTGTAGAAGGCAAGCATAGGGCCTGGGAAAAGACAGAAATATAAGGTGCATTCATAAGGATGATAACCAAACTTTAGAGCGCACATATATGAATAAATTTAGTATTGTTTACTAAACTTGCGATGATATGTGCGGAATAGAGCATGTAGGCATTTGTGTAGCTAGACAGTGAAGTTGGGTTATAAATGAAACAAAATCTACGGAGCGAGCACCATTAAAAAATATATGTTCTGTGAATCAGAGGCATATATTATACATCAAAGTAGGATAGGAGCAAACAAGTATATGTATTCTCCAGTACACAAAGGCCAGGCAAATCAAATAAAAATGAACCATGCAAGTTATTCTGTAATGGAGCTAGTGCTGGAACATGCATTGTTTTAGCTAGTCCTTGTGCATGCACAACTTGTATAGCACGGACCAACAAAAATGTACACTGCAAATCAAACAGGGAGCACTTAAGCATATTATTACAAAACAGGGTTGATCTGGATAAGGCACTATTGAGTTGATACGTCCAAAACGTATCTATAATTTCTGCTTGCTCCATGCATGTTTTGTGTGATATTGCTATGCTTTTGATACACTTTCATACACTTTTGATCATATTTGAACTAACCTATTAACTCAGTGCACCCCAGTGCCAGTTTCTGTTTTCTACTGTTTTTGTATTTCAGTTTTTCCCATTACTTAAAGTGTCCAAAAAATTCCGGAAAAAATATATAAAAAATCAGCGTTCCAGAAGCTTCCTTACGCCCGAAGGAGAGCCAGAGGGGCCCCACCAGCAGTCTAGGCGGCCACCCCACGCGGCCTAGGGGGAGGCCGCGCCGGCTACCCGCCTAGGCAACTGGGTCCTCCCCTGGTGCCCCCCCTTGGCCCTTATTTTTACTCGTGTCGCGAAAACCCTGATTCCAGAACCCTTTTCTCTAGAAGCAATTCCGATCTCCGCCGCCATCGCCAACAAGCTTCGGGGGACCAGAATTCCTGTGCCGGCACCCTGCCGGGACGGGGAAGTGCCCCCGAATTCATCTCCATCGACGTTGCTTCCTCCTTCCATGAAGCGGGAGTAGTTATCCCTCGGGGCTAAGGTTTCTACCAGTAGCTATGTGTTCTTCTCTCTCTCCCATGATGTGATCTTTGTTGTGATCATAGGCTATGTTAATCTAGGGTGATCCCATGATATTTCCCCTTCCTCTATGTATTGGATTGATGTACTCAATTGATCTTATCTAGTATAATCTCCGAGACCAAGGTGACAACGGTCTATTGGACATGGGTTAGAAGAATATTATCATGAGTGATTTCCTCTTTTGTGTGTGGATTGAAGATTGAGAGTCTCTTGGTGCTTGTCTTTGACTATCCTTGAGATATGTTGTGGTGATTGTGGTACTCTCTTTGGATGGCCGCGGTGACATTGGGAAATCCATAGATTGAGAACTACGAACTTTGAGGTGTGCTTTTGTAGCCCTGCATAATTCTCATCCTCTCTTGACCACAAAGGAATGACCTCCGAGTGCATCTCCATTGCATGTTTTATGGGAAATATCATGTGATTAGACTATGTTAATGTTGTTGAGAGTTGCCACTAGTGAAAGTATGAAGCCTAGGCCTCGTTTCCACCTTTGCAATACCGTTTGTGCTCACTTTTATCACTTGTTTCCTTGCTGTACTTTTTATTACAGATTTATATTACCTCGCTTTGCCACACCTATCACCCATATTTTACCATCTCTTCGCCGAACTAGTGCACCTATACAACTCCTAGTTGTATTAGGTGTGTTGGGGACACAAGAGACTTCTTGTATCTAAATTGCAGGGTTGCTTGAGAGAGACCATCTTCAACCTCTACTTCCCTGAGTTCGATAAACCTTAGGTCATCCACTTGAGGGAAATTGCTGCTATCCTACAAACCTCTGCGCTTGGAGGCCCAACATAGTCTACAAGAATAGAAGCGTGCGTAGACATCAAGCTATTTCTGGCGCCGTTGCCGGGGAGGTGAGTGCTTGAAGGTATATCTTTAGATCTTGCAATTAAATCTTTTCGTTTCTTGTTTTTATTTTCACTAGTTAGGCCTTATGGAAAACAACAAAAATATTATGAGAGAGCTTTATGAGCTCTACCTTGAGTTGGGACATGAAGTCTTTGAAGAGAAAATCAAAAAGCCTATGGACCTTCATTATTTGCACAACACTCATGTTAGTAGCAATGTTATTAGTATGTCTTCTTTGAATACCTTTGATCCTAATGATATGCAAAGCTATAAGCTTGGGGATGCTACGTTTTATGAAGATGATCTTTTTAGCCCCCCAAGTTTTGATGAGGAAATTTATTTTGATGATACTTTGTCTCCTATCTATGATGATTGTTGTGATGACACTTATTTTATAAAGAATACTATTTTTCAAGTGCATCATGATAAGAATGATTCATGTGATAGCTATTTTGTTGAGTTTGCTCCCACTATTACTAATGAGAAGGATTTTGCTTATCTGGGGAGTAACAAATTTTCTATGCTTGTGGATCATGATAAGAAAGTTTTATGTGATACTTATATTGTTGAGTTTATTCATGATCCCACTGAAAATTATTATGAGAGGGGAACATGTGCTCATAGATATTTCAATAATATCAAGTTCCCTCTCTTTATGTTGAAGGTTTTGAAGTTGCACTTGTTTTGCCTTCCTATGCTAATATCTTTATGCTTCAATGAGTTATTTCTCTACAAGATCCCTTTGCATAGGAAGCATGTTAGACTTAAATGTGTTTGGTATTTGCTTCTTTATGCTCTCTTTTGTGCTTCAACTATTATTCCTACGAGAGCATCATTAAAATCTTAAGCCTATCTTTATGGCTATAAAGAAAGAGCTCTAGGGAGACAACCCTTGTTATCTTTACTTTGAGTTTTTACTTTCTGTTTTTTTAGTGGTCTTGATGATTGTTACTACTGTAGCAACATCATTGTATCTTTACTTTTTCAGCTTTGTGCCAAGTTATAGCCTCTTACGGCAAGGGAAACAAAAGTTGTGACATGCTGTCCAGAAAACAGATTCTGTCCTCGTGACCAGAAAAAATCCAGAAAAATCCCAGTTCATATTTTTGAGCTGAAATTTTTACACAGTATGCTCTATAAAATTTTGAAACTTTCGTATGTTCTGAGTTTTTTTATTTGAGTTGCAGAATTATCCCTAAAAAATTCTTTACTACCTGCTGTTCTGTTTTTCACAGATTCTGCCATGTTTTGTCTCTCCTAACTTTTTCAAACCTTAAGCTTGCTTTTTCTTTGCAAAAACTTTTGGCACTCTTGAGAAACAGTATCTCTTGAAGAATATCTTTATGTCCAGTGGGGAAAAATTATTTTATTAAGGGTACTAACCTCTCTAATCAACTTATGATGAGTTATGTATGAAGGGAGTTTTCAAGTGTGCGATGGAAGATGATGAAAGAAGATCCAGGAGTGTCAAGCGCTCAAGCTTGGGGATGCCCCCATGCATCCCCAATAAATATTCAAGGAGACTCAAGCGTCTAAGCTTGGGGATGCCCCCGTGCATCCCCTTCTCCATCAACAATCATCAGTTCATCCTTCGTCTCACTATATTTTTATCACTTCATGCGTTATGTGCTATGCTTGGAGCGTCTCGCTCTTAGGTTTTGTTTTCAGTTTTCTTTAGTTTTTCTTTCTGTTCATAACAAGTTAGATCCCGTCTTACGTTGTGTGGGAGATAAACACGCTCCACTTTCAAATTCTAGAACACATCATAGGATTTTTCCTGCCCATCTTTTTGCTGTTGTGTGTTCTTTATCTTTCCATAGCTACTGCCATGTTTAGTTTTAGTCTTAGTTTGTCTTTAGCAAGAGCCTTGGCTTTTGTTTAGTTGTTGCTGGAACTCTTTTTAGTTTTCATTTTTATCTTGTTAAAGAGAGTTGGTTGTTGCACTGAGTAGTGTCTTGTTTTAGAGAAGTAGGTGATTGAGGTTGCTATTTAATTCTTGTAGTAACTTGCAATAGTTTTGAGGTATTGATGTGAGTAATGTTTGAACTTTTGGTGTCAAGAGCTCTAGCCTATTAGTGATAGGTGTCGTATTTTGGGCATTCCGTGTGTATTTTCAAAACCTACAAAACTAGTTGAGAACTCTAGCTACTAGATGGATCACTAATCTTTGGAGGAATCGAATATCAGAGAACACTCACGTACCATGAGTCGAGGATGCGCAAGGATAGCCAAACCCCCATACACTCCTCCTCGGGGTACTTGTCTCTTTGTGAACCTCCTTATTAGATTGAGAGTTACCGATAATAAGTGCATGAGTTCTTCAGACTAATATAAGTATTGAAAGTTGACACTTCCACCTTCCCATATTTTGCTAGCCTCTCCCGTGCCGTGCATTGCCTTCTTCTCACTCCGAGAGTTGGTGTCCACCTCCGCCGGTACATCCAAACCCTTGGCATGATACGCTATGTCATCATAAACCTCCTTATATCTTTCCTCAAAACATCCACCATACCTACCTATCAAGGAATTTCCATAGCCTTTCCGAGATATATTGCCATGCAACATCCACCTCTTCATGACTTGATCTTCATGTCATACATGTTCCTACTACACTGGCAGCGACATACATTGCATACATCATGATAGTTACATCTTCTTTATGATTTTGAGTACCTTGTAAAGTGTGAAAGATCTCCTTTACCTTCTTGTAAAATAGAGTGTTGCCCTTAAGTGAGGAAAAGATCCCAAAGTGGACACATTAAAAGATCCCAAAGAGGACAAATGAGAGTTAAATAGAAAGAGCCATTGAGGCCACAAAAAAATACAAAAAAATAGAAAAAAGAGAAAAAGAAATAAAAAGAGAGAAAGGGGCAACACTACTATCCTTTTGAGAGATCCACACTAGTACTCCCTTTATATCCTTGTACTCCATAGAGATGATCTTCATGCATATAGCTATGTGGGGACCTTCACACTATAGAACTTGGCTTGCATACTCCAAGGATGAGCCTCCTCAAACGAGCTCTAGGTCTTCATGAGCGAGCAAGTTAGATGCACCCCCACTAGTTCCTTTGGAGAGCTTCTTAGCTCGTATGTGCATCCGTTGCATGGCAATCCCTACTCCTCACATCATATCTATCATTTGGCATCTCTTGCCTATGATTGTCCTCATTGATGTGAGCCTTTCTCATCCTTTTTGTCTTCCTTCTCCGCACTTCTCTCTTTGCCATCCTATGTGTCAACTCTCGTGCTTAAGCTCATCCATTGCATGAGTGCTCAAAATATCGAAAAGGAGTGGATCAAATTGACTTGTACCTGGCTAGTGGTCTAGGGACGAGCCAAGATAAGATTCCAAAGAAGACCAAGTGTGAAACTTTAGTGAGTTCTCAACACAAAAATACTTTTTCTCGTATTCCCTATCCCCTTTCTTGCACGCAAACACAATTTGGAGACATTCGAGTCACGAACAGCTAGAGCTCTTGCACCTAATGTTCTTTTATTACTTGTTTCAATGCTAATATAGACTCTTGCATGTTATGACTTGAATTGAATCTCTAACCTTGATTGCTTTACTTTTCAAAGTTCTTTTATGGTTGCTAGCATGTCACCACAGAAATTATGCCGTTATCATTTACCTACTCGAGGACGAGCAGGAATTAAGCTTGGGGATGTTGATACGTCCAAAACGTATCTATAATTTCTGCTTGCTCCATGCATGTTTTGTGTGATATTGCTATGCTTTTGATACACTTTCATACACTTTTGATCATATTTGGACTAACCTATTAACTCAGTGCACCCCAGTGCCAGTTTCTGTTTTCTGCTGTTTTTGTATTTCAGTTTTTCCCATTACTTAAAGTGTCCAAAAAATTCCGGAAAAAATATATAAAAAATCAGCGTTCCAGAAGCTTCCTTACGCCCGAAGGAGAGCCAGAGGGGCCCCACCTGCAGTCTAGGCGGCCACCCCACGCGGCCTAGGGGGAGGCCGCGCCGGCTACCCGCCTAGGCAACTGGGACCTCCCCTGGTGGCCCCCCTTGGCCCTTATTTTTACTCGCGTCGCGAAAACCCTGATTCCAGAACCCTTTTCTCCAGAAGCAATTCCGATCTCCGCCGCCATCGCCAACAAGCTTTGGGGGACCAGAATTCCTGTGCCGGCACCTTGCCGGGACGGGGAAGTGCCCTCGAATTCATCTCCATCGACGTTGCTTCCTCCCTCCATGAAGCGGGAGTAGTTCTCCCTCGGGGCTAAGGTTTCTACCAGTAGCTATGTGTTCTTCTCTCTCTCCCATGACGTGATCTTTGTTGTGATCATAGGCTATGTTAATCTAGGGTGATCCCATGATATTTCCCCTTCCTCTATGTATTGGATTGATGTACTCAATTGATCTTATCTAGTATAATCTCCGAGACCAAGGTGACAGCGGTCTATTGGACATGGGTTAGAAGAATATTATCATGAGTGATTTCCTCTTTTGTGTGTGGATTGAAGATTGAGAGTCTCTTGGTGCTTGTCTTTGACTATCCTTGAGATATGTTGTGGTGATTGTGGTACTCTCTTTGGATGGCCGCGGTGACATTGGGAAATCCATAGATTGAGAACTACGAACTTTGAGGTGTGCTTTTGTAGCCCTACATAATTCTCATCCTCTCTTGACCACAAAGGAATGACCTCCGAGTGCGTCTCCATTGCATGTTTTATGGGAAATATCATGTGATTAGACTATGTTAATGTTGTTGAGAGTTGCCACTAGTGAAAGTATGAAGACTAGGCCTCGTTTCCACCTTTGCAATACCGTTTGTGCTCACTTTTATCACTTGTTTCCTTGCTGTACTTTTTATTACAGATTTATATTACCTCGCTTTGCCACACCTATCACCCATATTTTACCCTCTCTTCGCCGAACTAGTGCACCTATACAACTCCTAGTTGTGTTAGGTGTGTTGGGGACACAAGAGACTTCTTGTATCTAAATTGCAGGGTTGCTTGAGAGAGACCATCTTCAACCTCTACTTCCCTGAGTTCGATAAACCTTAGGTCATCCACTTGAGGGAAATTGCTGCTGTCCTACAAACCTCTGCGCTTGGAGGCCCAACATAGTCTACAAGAATAGAAGCGTGCGTAGACATCATGAGCTATTTGGGCCTTTGTACCCATAATTTGTATAGCATAACCCAGCATTAAAGAACACTGTAAATCAAGTAGAAACTCAACACATATAGCCTTTGTGGGCATGAACGAAATTCATAGGTGCATTCTCAAGCAGACGTCTGGTAGTAGGGAGGTGTGCGTGCTAGTGCTTGAGCAGATTTGTTGAGCACAAAACGGATTGGATCCCTAATCAAATAAGTAATCTTAAACCGCGGTGGAAGAGGAGTAGTGCTATCCATTGTGATGCAGAGATTGATGAGAGAGATAGATGTGCAGGTGTACCTAGGAACTTGCAGGGGCTTTTATCCGGCGGTCGCTCCAGCCAGAGAACACCCCGGGGAAGACGAGCTGAACCAAGGTGGTAGGATAAGGTTTGGTGGCCTGGGTGTAGGCGAGAAGAGATGATATGGCAATTTTTTCCTGGGTGCTGGAGTATATCTTGTTTTTAACTGGAGGCAAAGATTCCCTGGAGAAAATATATGAGCTTGTTTTCCTGGAGCAGATATATGAGCTTGTTTTTTCCTAGAGGCAAAGATTCCCTCGCCCGTGAGAAGGTTGTTGGCAGAAAGGAGGGCCAGCTCATGTATATCCATCCAGGTGACCATCTATAAATGAATATAAAATGTCCACCAATTAAAAGAAAGTATATGCATAACCCAATACTAAGGTTGTGCTTATGTACAACTGGGTACACATTATGAGCAGCTCAAGATGGTATACGGCATGCACCAAAGACCTTATGTTGCCTATCATAATCTCAAATAGAAACATATGAATGCGTCCAATACAAAAAATGCTATATCAAGAGAAAAAATCAAAAAGACTGAGAAACCAAAGCATAACGAGCACACATTGTACCTGCATTTCATCAGACTGCTAGTGTACATTTAATTCAAACTTCTGATCCTCGACACCTCCCACCCCCCAAATACTCTTTATGTGGCCCTTCTCCACCCTCAAATCGATGTTCACGCTACCAAAATCAGCAACATACACATCCTTATCTAGTATGTGGTCTATTCAGCAAGGAAAAAGCATCCTATTTTGAAGCAAACTAAAATAATTGTGAGTGAATCCTGGATTTGGCTTTTTTAAAGAGAATCAAGGTAGTCCAAACAGATAATTTCAATTATTCAGGCAAAAATTATGTAGAGATCTTAATGTGTGTGTGTGAGAGAGAGAGAAAAGGGGGGGAGGGGGAGAGAAAGGAAAGAGGCGCGTTCACCTGCTCGAGCTGGCTTGGAAGCCATGGGCGAGGTGGGGGAGGCGCCCTCGGGTTGAGAAAAACAGCAACCACAGGCTCGTGGCGTCTGAAACGCCTCCACGACAAAGAAGGGCTGGCCTGCTGCAGCTCCAAATCTCCAACTCACCGAGGCAACTCGTACTCATTTGAATTAAACTACCTGCTTTTGTTAGGGCAGTAAAGTTTTTTTACAGTTTCACCAGGTAAGGTAAGAAAAAGCAGAGGATAAACAGAAATCTAGATGAAAACATATTTCCAGTCCAAAAACTCAAAAAGAGGTATTTTCTTAGTTAGGATACACCACTGCAGCAACTCGTGACGTGGTTTTAGCTTAAATCCGTGACTGGTCATCTTTGTGCACTTTTAAAAAATTATTCAAAATTAAGCGACAACAGAATATCATCTAAGAATGGGGCAAAGTAAAGCAAGGTAGCAAGTTTGAAAAAGTTATTAAATCGAATGATATTATAGCTTACTCTAATAACACTGAAATCAAATGAAAACAGTCATATGAGAAATAGAATTGCACAACCACATTACATGAAACCAACTAAGGCCTTTTCACTAATTAAAGAGACAAAACCATTTAGTAAAAATCCAGTGGAGCTATTGAACTACAGGACTGAATCAATGAAACATAATAGTAGTTGCAAAACCCCTTTAGACCCTTTTCACAAACTAAAGGTAGCATTTTAGGTACTAATTAATCCTTGGTCATATAATACCATTTAGTCTAATAACTGAATCAAAGGAAATTGATATGAAGAAAAGGAATGGGCGTGTCTAAGAACCATGGCTACACATACATGAAAACATCTGAAAAGGAAAAAATAACAACCTAAATCAAACCAGACGGAAATATGTGCAAAAGTCAGTAATATTACCTGCAGTTTGCATCCTTGTTGGTGCTGATCAATCGGAAATCTCTTGTCATCGAGAGTGGCGAGATTTGATTCCACAGTGATGATGATCCATTCCCATCCATGAGATGAGCAAATTCCCAATAAGAAACCTAAAGTGGAAGTGTGGAAATATGAAAGTATTCTACAACCATTCATCACCCATGCTCGTCCCATGCCAACTCTCAGAAACAAAATAACAATTTTCAACCAATTTAAGTTCGGCGACCAAAATATAAATAAACTAAACCTTAAAATGTACATATCACAATATGTTTATTTGTATATCGACCCACAGTTCAGAAACTCAAATGCACAGGAAAAGCATATGCAAGCTGCTAATTGATAAATTTCCAAAAACTGAGCGTATATCCCATATGTCATCGTGATCATAAGCACAATACATTATTAATGCGAGGCATTTTAGTGCATTATCTCCTACTCACAGGTTGAGTGAAGGTTACTTCATTAAAATCCTCATGGTCAATAGCTCTTATGATGATTTTCGTTCCTGGTACCAAGATGCTCTTTCTACAGAGATGAATACATCATAAGTAAATTGATAAAAGCACATCTATTTTTCATATTATCTATATGTAAACTAAGTGAATACATCCATCTGAACTCTCATCAAAAGTTTCAGAGAATCAAAGTACTTGAAACAAACACTTTTAATTATTCAGACAAAAAATCCTATAGAGATCTTAAGGGCGAATAGGAACATGCCCTTCTAGCCATGCTGATGCAGTCCATCAGCGGTCGAGCACCCAATTGTTCAGTTTCCCGATCGTTAGATCCCTCGGCAGTCGCGCCATCACCATCACCCTCCTCGCACTTAGCTATCTGGAAGAATCAACAAAGGAAGCAAAACTCAATTAGTAATACATCTAACAAAGGTAAGTAAGCACGAACATAACCATGGCTGCAAGAAGAATTCGCGCAAGCATCCATGCTCATCACCTTTGTTCCAAGCATATTTGTTGAATTCTAGTGCTTCTCCTTTTTAACAATTTTGAGAGGCCCTAGCTCAGATGCAGCTCCATAGCTGATCAACGAGCAACCCGTCCCTACCAAATAAATCTTGATAAGTAATTAAATTTTCTTCGCAGAAAAATAATTGCAAGAATATGATAAAAAAAAGAGTCCACGTTTAACAAAATTGAATTGGCATCAGTAAATCCAAGACCAGAGGTCCTAGCTAGTTTGGCACGAAACCTGCATATATTTGAGTGTAATTCACATCCTCTAGGCCACCGTTCTCACACACTTCTGCCTAGTAAGTAGAAAGCATATACAGAGTATGAAAAGGGGATACAGATTACACAACAAATAGTAGTTTCTGAGTGTTAGAAGGCCATCCAGTATGACATAGTATGTAAATGGGATCAGTAAGCTTTTTACTACCTATGCAGAACTGGACGCCGTACTGCCTATTTCAGAGTCAAACCATATTTCGATTTCTAAAAGAAACCTGACACAAATCATCTGCTACTCTAGAAATTAGATATTACCATGATTAACCAACTCGAGCGATAGCTGAATAACAAACCCATCACTAAAGTATGTCATCTGACTTTCTGGCTATACTAACATGTAATATTTGGCAGATATGATATAGACCAAAGTGTCAGCCATAAACTACATTTTGCAAAAGCAAGGAACATAAACAATAGGTTGTCGTAGCTAGATAAATTACTCGTTTCAAGTTGACTGCCATACTTTTATTAGAAAGTGCATGCCTACGGATAGTGCATCTCAGGTAATCACAGTGAGAATGAAAGGTCAAAATTAATCTTTAGAGAACATAGAAAATAATAAATAAGCAAAAGGATTATCCCTGGAAATGCAATACAGGTTGTAGAACAGTTAGGATCTTCTGAAAAAATACATATCTTACCCTGCTGCTTGCACTCCTCGATGGCCTGGTCCTTCTCCCCGTCGTTGGCCGCCTCCCCTCCCCCTGCAGCCACACCCCATTGCGTAGGAGCGCCACTGCTTGCACTCCTCGATGTCATGCTCCTTCTCGCTATTGTTATCCGCCTCTCACCCCGTGCTACTCCATCCCAAACATCGCAAGGTTTCAATTTATACTCAGAGCTATTTGAAAAGGTTTGGTCCCAAATATCGTTTTCACTTTTAGTCCCAACGAAAATATAGATTTGTTATGCAATTAATCTACATGACATGACGATGATACATATCCATCCATTACAACATGAACATTTATATTTGTTCTGAAAACAACTGGACATATAAGGGAATGAACTAAACCAAAATAGAAAAAAAAACATGGCAATCTCTTTGCATAATCTGTAATGCAAAAAAGCATAGCAGCCAACTCAAGCTCTAAACTAACCCAGACCTTTGCTACTTCCAAAAATTGTAACTATAACCAGTAAAAATTATCATCTGAAGAAGTGCAACAAAATTGTTCTCAATTCTCAACTGAATGTCCATATCAATAAAATTAAAATGCTTTAAAAAGTATGACAATGCACTGAAACATGATGACGCTTTCTAGGTGGTATCACATCAGAAATTTCCATAAGCGGCATATGCAAACATCATATCTCAAACTCTCATGTATTAAACAAGTGTATTATGAGTAAGTCCACATGATTCCTGGGTGTAGTAGGCAGATAATATTTTATTTACGTGTGTGTTCCACCTTGCATGTATGGGAGAGATTAGAGGAGGGGCAGCAGCAAGGAAGAGAAGAGCTTGGGGGAAGATGAAAAAAAGGAGTAAGGTTCACCTATTTAGAGCTTTTGCAGGCTTGCCCCCTTATGAAGATAGGAACGCCCCCTGAAGCTCTTCCCCCCTATTACTTACCACCACTGGCAGCCTCCTGATCCTTCCCTTCTCCTCCACCCCCACCCCCACCATGAAGATCCGGTCATCCCTGCTCTCTCACGGAAACGACATGCATTCGCTTGAGAAAATAAAATTAATGTTCTTGGTGAGAAATCCTTCAATAATATATAAAAAACGACACATTGCAATGAACTCAAAAGAAAGCTAATGTGTATCCCAAATATAATCCCGTCAGTTCTGATTAATTTCATAAAGCATATTCAAGCAATTTCCTAGAAGCTAATCTGGTGACCACAACTTATTTGTACCCAATATAGAGCAACTTCTACTTGTTTCCCTGATACGTCCCAAACGTATCTATAATTTCTGCTTGCTCCATGCATGATTTGTGTGACTTTGCCATGGTTTGCTTGAACTTTCATACACTTTTTAACATATTTGGACTAACCTATTAACTCAGTGCACCCAGTTGCCAGTTCTTGTTTTCTGCTGTTTTTGTACTTCAGGTTTTCCGACCATTAAAAGTGCCAAATAAATCCCGAAAAATTATATAAAAAATCAGCGACCCGGAAGCTTCCTAAATCACCAAGGAAGGAAGGGGGTGGACCCACCAGGGTCCCTGGCGTGGCCCCGCCCTAGGCCGCGCCAAGAGGCCTCCTGGCTGCCCTGTGGCCCCTCTCGGTGCCCCCTTTGGCCTATATTTACCCCCCGTGACGGAAACCCCTAATATCAATCTGTTATTCCCGTTCTCCTCTCTGTACCGCCGCCGCCGCCGTTTCAAGATCGGGGCTGCCAAGAGAAGCTGCCCCGGCACCCTGCCGGAAGGAGGAACCCCCTTCGGGGGACCATCCATCGCCATGGACGCCTCCCGGATGTACCGTGAGTAGTCCCCCTTGGACCATGGGTCCGTGACCAGTAGCTATGTGATGTACTCATGATTTAAGATAGCCCGATATTTGGCCGATATTTGACCGATATATCTTTTAGGAAAGCTCGCCGATATTTCTTTCCTTCATTGAATATTGGCAAATAGCCCGATATCTCGCCGATATAGCTGCATTCTTTGTATCAAATATCCCCAAATAGCTGCCAAAAAAGCCCGCCGATATATCCTGTATCCCGCTATTTTAAACCTTGGATGTACTCCTCCCCTCTTTGTGCTTTCACTTTCGAGACCTCGTGAGTTGCCTCACATGATCGAGGCACTTCTGTAATTTTCTGCGTTGCTATGCTGAGTTTGCTGGGATCTGGTGGATTATAAGATTATGTTCAGATTTTGATGAGTAATATATTTGGTTCTATTTTATATATGTGTTCTTTAGTAAATTCTTGCATGTTCTTCATTGCCGTATTTTACTTTGGCCAAGTGATTTGTTGCAACTCCAAGAGGGAGTGTTATGCTTGATTGTGGGTTCAGCCCCTTGATGTCTAGCTTGAGTGACAGAAACATGAGACTAGGGGATGTGCTGTTGCCACCAGGGATAAAACAACGGTGCTTGTACTTGCGGGTGCAAGGATTGTTTACTTTACGCATAGTTCTTTTAATGCAGTTGTCTGTTGCTTTGAGTTTACACTTTGGGTGGGATTCACAACTTAATACCAGCGAGATGTTCTGGATAGATATCTCAAGGTGGATGATTCGTAGTAGATGCAGATGGATTTCGGTCTACTTACCTTGGCGTACTGCCCATTGTTTTTGAGCCTCTTTCTTTCTTTTGTAGCATAGTTAGCATTGCGGTGCATTTATAATCCTGTCAATTGCCCAGCTGTGATTTGTTTACCTCGCTAGCACTTTTATCGTCTTTTGGGAGAGAGACATCACTAGTGAACATCACGGGACCCCGGTCCATGCTTTCACCATTGTTTACATCTTCAATTTACATTCAGTCTTACTTTCAGTTGCACTATTATCTCTTGCGTTGATCCTTAGTAAACAGCAAGGCCGGAGGAATTGACAACTCCTCTGTACTCGTTGGGAGCAAAGTTATTTGTTTCTGTGTGCAGGTCACGACAATAGCCCGAAGTCATTTCAGGCGCCGTTGTCACCTTCTTGTATTTCTGCGAGTCCTACTGGAGACAAACCTTGGTATCTTCACCGAGGTAAATTTGCTTCTACGCTACATCTCACCTTCCACTTGGGGTAACCAACGAGGAGTGAGAACTATCCTCACCGTATCAAGCCAATTTATGGCGCCGTTGCCGGGGACTCCAGTCTACAAGATAGGGGAGTTGCACACTATCTTTTGTCTTTGCTTTTTAGTCTTGTTAGTTTACCTTTCATTCTTTACTTTTGTGTCCCTTATCAAAAATACAAAAAATACCTGTTACTTTGTTAGTAGTTACCACTATGGCTGGTCCTTTTGCCTTTGGTGAGGCATAAGTACTTACCTTTACTCAGAGAGGTGGTGAAAGTCTGAAAGATGCTTGGTATAGAATTAATGATTCTCAAAAGAGGGCCACCAAGAAGCAATCCACTACTATCCTGCTTAGAAATTTTTATGTTGGGATTACTTCTTGGAATAGGTTTGTTTTAGACACTGCTATCAATGGGAACTTTATAGAGGCTCCAGCTTGGGAAGCCCTTAATATAATTGAAAATCTTGTTGGAAGTCTCCCCATTGCTAGTACTAAGGAGGACATTACTCTAGCTCACATTATGGGAAAACTTGAAAAGATAGAGTTAGAGATGCTAAGTATCGATAAAGTAAATGAGTTGGATCGTAAGATTCAAGGGAATTTGAATAGGCTAGATAACTCCATGCAAAAAAAATCAAAACTTTGGAGACTGTCAAATCCCTTGATTAGAAGTCTTCTAGGATAGAAAAGATTGAGGAAGTTATTGAAACTCTAGGAACTACCTTTTCCTCAATCAAAACCAAAAAGGATGAAAATCCGGCAAGAAAGGAACCCAAGTTCGTTTACGTCCCTAAGGTTCCTCGAGCTAAAGCTGACACACCTATGGCCAAAAGAGTTGAAACAGTGAAAACTTTGGAGGAAATACCTATCTTTAATTTTGAAACTCCAATTGATTTTCCTCCTTTTGATTTTATCCCTAAAAGCATATTTATCCAGCCTTTATTTGAGAAACCTCTTAATACTAGTTGTACTATTGAATAGCTCTTTGATGATCTTGATGATGGATCAATTGATACAACTTGATCTTTTGCTTTAAGCCTAGATAATGGCTTTAAAGAAGCGCTTTCGGGAGGCAGCCCGCAACGAATTTAGGTTTTACTTTTTGTTTTTCTTCTGTTTTTAGTGGTCTTGATGATTGTTACTACTGTATCAACATCATTGTATCTTTACTTTTCAAGCTTTGTGCTAATTATAGCCTCATATGACAAGGGAAGTGAAAGTTGTGACATGCTATCCAGAAAACAGATTCTGTCCTCGTGACGGGAAAAATCATAGAAAAATCCCAGTTCATCTTTTTGAGCTGAATTTTTTACACAGCGTGATCTATACAATCACGGAACTTTCGTATGTTCTGAGTTTTTTTATTTGAGTTGCAGAAGTACCCCTAAAAAATTCTTTACTACCTGTTGTTCTGTTTTTCACAAATTCTGCCACGTTTTGTCTCTTCTAACTTTTGCAAACCTTAAGCTCGCTTTTTCTTTGCAAAAACTTTTTGGAAATCTTGAGATACAGTATCTATTCAAGAATATCTTTATTTCCAGTAAGGGAAAAATTATTTTAATAGGGTACTAACCTCTCTAATCAGCTTATGATGAGTTATGTATGAAGGGAGTTTTCAAGTGTGCGATGGAAGATGATGAAAGAAGATCCTCGAGTGTCAAACGCTCAAGCTTGGGGATGCCCATGTGCACCCCCAACAAATATTCAAGGAGACTCAAGCGTCTAAGCTTGGGGATGCCCCCGTGCATCCCCTTCTTCATCAACAATTATCAGTTCGTCCCTCGTTCACCTATATTTTTATCACTTCATGCGTTATGTGCTATGCTTGGAGCGTCTCGCTCTTTACTTTTCTTAGGTTTGTTTTTTCTTTGTGTGCTGTTCATAAAAATTTAGACCCCAACTTTCTTTTGTATGAGAGAGAAACACGCTCCGCTTGAACTAGAACTCCTCATAGGATTTGCATGCTTATTTCTTTAGCTGTGAGTTGTTCTTTTTCTTTTCTTAGCTGCTGCCCTGTTTAGTTATAGTGCTTTAGTTTTCTTCTAGAGCTTTTGTTTTGTCTTAGGTTGAACTTTCTATAGGTTGCATGTTTTATCTTGTTAGAGAGTTTGCCTGTTGCACTAAGTTTTGTGTCTTGACTAGAAAGTAGGTAGTTGAAGTTGCTATTCTCTTTGTAGTAGTAACTTGCAATAGTTTTGAGGTATTGACTAGAGTAATGTTTGAACTTTTGGTGTCAAGAGGTCGAGCCTATTAGTGATAGATGTCGTATTTTGGGAAATCCGTGTGATTTTCGAAAACCAAAAAACCCCTGTACAGAACTCTATCTACTAGATGGATCACTAACCTCTGGCGGGTTCGAATATTAGAGTACACTCACGTACCTTCAGTCGAGGATGCGCAAGGATAACCAAACCCCCATACACTCCTCCTCGGGGTACTTGTCTCTTTGAGAACCTCCTGATTAGATTGAGAGTTATCGATAATAAGTGCATGAGTTCTTCGGACTAATGTGAGTATTCGAAAGTTGACACTTCCACCCACCTATACTTTTTCTAGCCTCTTCGGTACCGTGCATTGCCCTTTCTCATCTCGAGAGTTGGCGCATACTTCGCTGGTGCATCCAAACCCTTGGCACGATATGATCTGTCATCATATACCTCCTTATATCTTTCCTCAAAACAGCCCCCATACCTACCTACAAGGCATTTTCGTAGCCTTTCCGAGATACATTGCCATGCAACATCCACCTTCTCATGACTTGATCTTCATGTCATACATGCTACTTGCTTGATCGATGAGCCGCATGCTAGTTGAGCCTTGCCCTAATCATTGCTACATGACGCGCTACTATCATTGCATATCCTGCTACCCTGGCAGAGGCATACATTTGCATCATGATAGTTACATCTTCTTTATGTGAGTACCTTTGTAAAGTGTGAAAGATCTCCTATATTCTTGTAAAATATAGATTTTTGCCCCTAAAGTGAGGAAAAGATCCCAAAGAGGACAAAATCAAAAGATCCCAAAGAGGACAAATGAGAGAAATAGAAAGAGCCATTGAGGCCACCAAAAAATACAAAAAAATAGAAAAAAGAGAAAAAGGAAAATAAAAAGAGAGAAGGGGGCACACTACTATTCCTTTTGAGAGATCCACACTAGTACTTCATCCTCTATCCCTTGTACTCCATAGAGATCATCATACATTCATATAGCTATGTGGGGACCCTTCACACTAAAGAACTTGGCTTGTATATTCCAATGATGAGCCTCCTCAAATGAGCTCTAGGTCTTCATGAGCAAGCAAGTTAAATGCACCCCCACTAGTTCCCTTGGAGAGCTTTTAGCTCACATGTGCATCCGTTGCATGGCAATCTCTACTCCTCACATCATATCTATCATATGGCCTTCTCCCGCCTATGATTGTCCTCTTTGATGTGAGCCTTTCACACCTTTTTTGTCTTCCTCCTCCACCTTCTTTCTGTTTCGCCTTTTAGGTGCCAACTTTCTTTCTCACGCTCATCCATCGCATGAGTGCTCAAAATATCGAAAGGGAGTGGATCAATTTGACTTGTACCTGACTAGTGGTCTGGGGACGAGTCAAGATAAGAATCCAAAGGAGACTATGTGTGAAACTTTAGTAGATAGTAGTTCTCAACAACTATATTTTTATATCGTATTCCCTATCCCATTTCTTGCACGCAAACACCATTTGGAGACATTCGAGTCACGGACAGCGAGAGCTCTTGCACCTTTTGTTCTTTTGTTGCTTGTGTCAATGCTAATATAGACTCTTGCTTGTTAAGACTTGAATTGAATTGCATGCTTTGATTGCTTTACTTAAAAGTCCTTATATGGTTGTGTGGCATGTCGCCACATAAATTATGCTTGTTATCATTTCCGTATTCGAGGACGAGCAGGAATTAAGCTTGGGGATGTTGATACGTCCCAAACGTATCTATAATTTCTGCTTGCTCCATGAATGATTTGTGTGACTTTGCCATGTTTTTCTTGAACTTTCATACACTTTTGATCATATTTGGACTAACCTATTAACTCAGTGCACCCAGTTGCCAGTTCCTGTTTTCTGCTATTTTTATATTTCAGGTTTCCGGCCATTAAAAGTGCCAAATAAATCCCGGAAAATTATATAAAAAATCAGTGACCCGGAAGCTTCCCGAATCACCAAGGAAGGAAGGGGGTGGACCCAGCAGGGCCCCAGGAGGGTCCCTGGCGCGGCCCCACCCTAGGCCGTGCCAGGAGGCCTTCTGGCTGCCATGTGGCCCCTCTCGGCCCCTTTGGCCTATATTTACCCCCCGTGACGGAAACCCCTAATATCGATCTGCTATTCCCGTTCTCTTCTCTGTACCGCCGCCGCCGTTTCAAGATCGGGGCTGCGAGGAGAAACAGCCCCGGCACCCTGCCGGAAGGAGGAACCCCCTCCGGGAGACCATCCATCACCATGGACGCCTCCCGGATGTACCGTGAGTAGTTCCCCTTGGACCATGGGTCCGTGACCAGTAGCTATGTGATGTACTCCTCCCCTCTTTGTGCTTTCACCTTCGAGACCTCGTGAGCTGCCTCACATGATCGAGGCACTTCTGTAATTTTCTGCGTTGCTATGCTGAGTTTGCTGGGATCTGATGGATTATGAGATTATGTTTAGATTGTGATGAGTAATATATTTGGTTCTCTTTTATATTTGTGTTCTTTAGTAAATTCTTGCATGTTCTCCGTTGCCGTATTTTTCTTTGGCCAAGTGATTTGTTGCAACTCCAACAGGGAGCGTTATGCTTGATTGTGGGTTCAGCCCCTTGATGTCTTGCTTGAGTGACAGAAAGATGAGACTAGGGGATGTGTTGTTGCCATCAGGGATAAAACAACGGTGCTTGTACTTGCGGGTGCAAGGATTGTTTACTTTACGAATAGTTCTTTTAATGCAGTTGTCTGTTGCTTTGAGTTTACACTTTGGGTGGGATCCGCAACTTAATACCAGCGAGATGTTCTGGATAGATATCTCAAGGTGGATGATTCGTAGTAGATGCAGATGGATTTCGGTCTACTTACCTTGGCGTACTGCCCATTGCTTTTGAGCCTCTTCCTTTCTTTTGTAGCATAGTTAGCATTGCGGTGCGTTTATAATCCTTTCAATTTCCCAGCTGTGATTTGTTTACCTCGCTAGCACTTTTATAGTCTTTTGGGAGAGAGACATCACTAGTGAACATCACGGGAACCTTGTCCATATTTCCACCATTTTTTACATCTTCAATTTACTTTCAGTCTTTACTTTCAGTTGCACTATTATCTCTTGCGTTGATCCTTTGTAAACAACAAGGCCGGAGGAATTGACAACTCCTCTGTACTCGTTGGGAGCAAAGTTCTTTGTTTCTGTGTGCAGGCCACGACAATAGCCCGAAGTCATTTCCGGCTCCGTTGTCACCTTCTTGTATTTCTGTGGTCCTACTGGAGACAAACCTGTGTATCTTCACCGAGGAAAATTTGTTGCTATGCTACATCTCACCTTCCACTTGGGGTAACCAACGAGGAATGAGAACTATCCTCACCGTATCATTCCCTAAGCAGCATACATAAAGAAAATCAGCAGGGTAAACAAATATTAGAGTGCACCTAAAACAGGCGAGACTACACCCAAGCATGAAACCAAAAGCAATCCAGTGGGATAAATGCAAGAACACACAACAAGAAAAAACCTGGAGCGACATCTAACCTTGCTAGCCAACAACGGGGAAGGGAAACCACCTGTAGAGTATTAAAATGATTCTCCCACTGCAATTCTAGCCAACAATTTTCTTCACCTAAGCATGCTAGTGCAAAAGACAGTAAATTAGAGGGATGAACTTAGGTCGCAATGGTAAGAGAGCTCACCTGCGCCGGGTGCCTCCGCCACGAACCGGCAGCCATCCTCTACCTCTTGTGCAGCCAACCGACCAGGTGGCACCATGGGAGGATAGGATGAAGGAGATCTTCCTTGTACATAATACTTTTAATTAATAAACTTGAGCACCACAACAGGCATCTTAGTCAAACCACAAATAGAGAAAGCGAGACAGAGGGAGATAGATCACCTTCTTCTTGACCAAACTCTTCCACAAGATTCATCATCTTATCTAATTTCTCATCTCTACACATGTGATTAGGGAAAACATAAATAAAAAAATCAAAATTAGAACTAGGAAGGAGACCATGGACGGGCAACCAGATTGGGGACATGACCATGGATGGGCAACCCAAGAAAACTAACCCTAAACCTAGAACGAGAGGAAAAAAGGGAGAAAGAGAGGAAGGAGCGAAGAGACATACCAGAGGAGACGCGTGAGGAGCAGGCCTCCACGGCCAGAGAGCCGCCATTGTCACCCCATCTGCATCACCGCAACCACTTTGGCTAGCCTGAACGCATCCGCGCCCGCACGTTGCGGATCTGGCCATCTGCCGAGGGAGGGAAGGGGGTGGCCGGTGGATGAGAGAAGGAGGAGGCCATGCGCCAGCGCCGACCTCACCCTCCTCTCCTTCCTTTTCTCTCTCACGCCAGCGCCACCCGCTTCTCCTTCCCGTTGAGGGCGCCTCTTCTCCTTGACCCACCGGCGCCGTCCTCCTTCCCTTCCTAGGGTGCGGCGGCTGGGAGGCAGGGGTGCAGCGGGCCGGCGGCCGAAGCAAGGGGATTGGGGAGGGACGAGGGACTGGGAGGAGCGAGGGATTGGGGAGGGGCGACGACCAGGAGGATCGAGGGGATTGGGGCACGTGTCAGATTTACCATGCGCCGCGGCGCAGACGAGGGAAATCTCGCACACAGGGAAGTCTCTCTGGCGGTGGCTAGAAGGATGGGCCCGCGCCCAAGCATGGCCCAACAGTCCGCCCACAGCAACGATGGCGCAGTGTGCAAATGACTTTTACCGCAATCAATGGTGAGATTAGTTAACAGCAGCGTTAACCGTACGAAGCAAGCCTCGACGAGCGTCCCGGATCAAACGCAGCTCGCAGGGGCTCTCGTTATGCGAGTGTCCTAGCGAGGTTTATAGTAGAAAATTCCTAGTAGCATCACTCCTATTCTTAGGATGTTCATCATGATCAACTTTAGGTACTACCTCTTTATCAGTTTCATTATCATCATTAGGTGGAGCATCATTATCAAATATCATTATTATCATCAAGGTTATCATTATCATTACTAACATAATGCTCTTCACCATCCCGAGTTTCTGCATTAGAGATAGAAACACTATAAGGATTCTCAAGAGGTTCATCTTCTATAACATGTTCACTAGCATACCAAGTTTTTGTTTTACTCTTATGTTTCTTCCTTTTGTGAACTAGGTCCACTATGAGTAAAAATTTGAGAATCTTGTTCGATTCTCATAGGATGATCTTCACGATACAAAGGACCCTGAGTAAATTTACCTCCTCTAGTTTCTACACCATAAGCATGTTTTTGTCGTTTATGCATATCCTTAAACAAATCTTGTCGAGATTTAGAGACTTGTTCAACTTGAGTTTGAATCATAGAAAAATGTTTATATAAGCCCTTACCATCATTAATCATCTTTCCCAGCATATCTTGCAAATGGTCAATAACAACATTATTTTGTTTCATATGATCAGCAATATGCATGTTAAAGTGATGTTGCTTAACAATATAGTTATCTCACTCATTAAGGAATAAACTTAGAGATTTATCATAAAGAATATCACCTTCATCAAACTTATAAAGAGATTTTACCTCCACTACCTAATTCAGAGTAGATATATATATGGTTCTTCAATAGGGGGTAAATTCTTCACACCTTCACCTTTACTACCCTTTTCTTTCATAGACTTCTTAACTTCTTGCATATCTTTTGGACTGCTACATATAGGACACCTCTTTTCTTCCAAGTTGAACTAAGAGGTGGTTCAGGAAGTGTCCAATCACCGACATTGTTCAATAGATTATCCAATAGTTCTTGATCCTGCTCAACCGTTCTTTCCCTGAAAACACAACCAACACAACTATCTAGGTAGCCCCTAGATTCAACACTTAGTCTATTATATAAGATATCAAATATTTCATTATCCTTAATAGGATGATCAGGTAAGCTCTAAGTACATTGCAAAGCTGTAACAACCCGGGATTTTCACCCAAATTAAAAAAATTGTTTGTTGCGTTGTTGTGATGATTGCCTGTATTGTTTGCAGTGTTTGCTTCACCGATTTATTAATTGGTGAATATTTCCCCCTCCTTCTCGTATCGGTCACGAGTCCGGACCCTTTTCCCCAATGGCACACGACCTCGTTGTGGCACCGGGAAAGTCACCCGATCATCGTTGCAACTTTCGGCACAAGACCAACTATCACCAACGGTGCGAAAAAAAACCCATTTATATTTAGATGGGTTATTTTATCGGGAGTTAATCGTCGTCTCGGTTGGACGTGAAACATTGTAGACGTTGTCGGTACAGTGTGGCGATGATGTGTTTCAAATTCGTGCGATTCCGACTTCGTCGGACGGGTGAACGATCGGACGTGCCAGGCATAGTAGCCGGTGTAAGTCCAGTGGCGTATTTTACAAAATGTCACGCGTGCCTTTAGCCGACCTCCAAAAAATCCCCTCTTATCTCCTGATTCTAGCCCGCCTGAAAACGTCGGCAGGCAAAGCCCGAAGGAAGGATCGGGCCCAAAACATACAATTTTGTGGCCCAAACACCCCCCTAATAGCCACTTGCTATATATAGCAGTGCTACCCCTACCTAAATTGGACAAACCCTAGCCAACGTACTCTCCTTCCGTGCCCAGCCTCTCCCAGCCGCCACCTCATTTTCACCAGCAAACCAACCCCACCTCAGATCCAGCTGCCTCAATCTGAGCCATTGGATCCAGATCGGGCAGTCCTGATCTTGCCACGTCATCAGATGGAGAGTCCCTGGCCACCAGCCTCTCGTGGAGCTTCTCTCCCGCTCGGATCCCACCGCCGCGCTTCGACCGGTGAACCGTGCCGCCACCTCGCAGGTCATGGCCCCAACGCCTGCGAGTCCCCCTGCCACGTGCTCTCCCCATCTGTTCCTCCTCCTTCTCATGTCTCTCTCCCTCTCTCTATTCGCCAGGACTAGACGTCACCATGGGATGCCCTCGAGCTCGCGCCGCCGCCCTGCGGACCCTGACGTCGCGCTGGTGAACCCCCAACACCCGATCTGGAGGGCTCCGATCGGATCCGGCCGTCCTCGTGCTGCCACACCCCTCCCCGGCCCCCCCCTCCCGTCGCTTCCGCCAGAGCACTAGCGCCTCCACGGCCCTCTGTTCCGTGCGGGGACGAGGACGAACCGCTAGGATCCAGCGTCGCCTGACTGGGCCGATCTCGCTAGCGTGGGCCCAGCACGACAGCAGCCCAATTCCCGTGTCCCTGGCCTGCAGAACTCCTTTGCCTATGGGCGAGCTGCCCTATCCTCCGCCGTCCCCACGTCATGGTCCAAGGCCCACGAGGTGAGCTCAACCCTCATTTTATTTTTTTTGTATTTATTTATTTTCCTGCTGCGTTATATGGGCTCGGCCCGTGTACCGTGTATCGCACGCGTGCGCTGAATAGCTTTCTTACGCACCCCCTTGCTAGGCCCAGTGGAGCCATATCTGTCCCAAAAGCATGTTAGCCTTTTTTTCTGTATGTTGGCAGATTGTATTATTTATTTTGTGATGCCCGTATCTTTTGCTCGCTGCTCAGCCACTGCTTAGTATGCATGCTAGGATGCTATCAACTGTTATCCTGTTACTCCTTGGATTGGGCTATCACACTATTATATTATTGTAGATGATGTGCTTATTATAATGTTGACTATACTCAACAAAGGATGGAAGGTCTAGGCTATCCCGCCCCGACGCTTTGTTCCATTCGAGTCACCTAGGATCCGAGTTCCGGGTTTGTGTCTCTTGAAGAGCGTGCCTGACGGGGATCAACCCCGGCAAATCCCATGGTCAGGGACCCTGGGTTAGTTATGAGAGGCACAGGTTGGACGATAGCTCGTCGGCAAACAAGGAGGATCGCTCCTGCTCGATATTATTGATTGGGGAGATGCGATTACAGTGGAGGCCAAGGCTGGAGCGCTCAAGGCTAGGGTTACCAGTAAGATTCGATCTCTCAGGCGTCACCCCTCCTAGCCCTTATATACCGGGCTAGGTCTCGGGGAGTCCCTCTACGTGTACAAGTATGCTTTCCTAACCCTAGCTTGCTCCGTACGGCAGGTCTTTGCACCTTCCTTGCGAGTTGCAGACTCCTACGTCGGTACCAACTAGCGGACTGAGGCCGTGTCTTCATGGGCCTTCTGCCTTCATGGACACCAGGTAGGCTCGTCCGTAGGAGTCGTGGGGTCACCCCCTTGTCAGTAGCCCCCGAGTGCCTGGGGGACTTGAAGAGTAGCGCAGGGACTCGAGTACATTCATTTGTCGTTCATTGATATGCACGTTTCATCCGTGGGTCGCTGGCAGTCTGGTGGCCATGACAAAACCTGTTTCGAGGGATGCTAAGCTGAAAGGGCCCAAGGAGTTGACAGATCGAGCCTTGGTGAATTGCACTAGGGAAAATACCACAATAGCCCAATCAAACCCACGTCCCTCGACGTGAGCTTGGAACACTGGTGTCGAGCAAAAGTCCGGCCGCTTCAGGTCTTACGGTGTTCATTTGCCTCCAGTAATGTGTGTAGCCTAAGGCGCGTCCGCCCGGCTTATCTATCATGCTCTGCGCATGGGAAAGGTTGGGAGTGAAATCGCTCTTCGGCAAGTCCCAACCCGGCCATACTTCGCAGCTGGGTCTTACCTACACGCTAATCTTGCGTGGCTTCTGGGCACAGTGTATCGTGTTCCAGGAATGTGTGTTTTTGAGGCGCGGAGCCTTATAGCATTGCACCCACTTGGAACAAAACATCAAGCGAGCTGTTCACTCATTCACCAGAGGAGCTTTGTTTCAAGTGCTCAGTCGGGGGTTTATTCGCGAGTAATCACTCGAATGCCATTTCGGCTCTTCGGGTGAGGGAGCACCCGAGACTCTTAGCGACGTATGGTCTTGGCGAATGCTTGTTTGTCTTACGTCGGGTTGAGGGAGCACCCGAGACTCTCATTGGTGTGAGTGTTCACTCGAGCACCTGATACGTCCAAAACGTATCTATAATTTCTGCTCGTTCCATGCATGTTTTGTGTGATATTGCTATGATCTAGATACACTTTCATATATTTTTGATCATATTTGGACTAACCTATTAACTCAGTGCACCCTAGTGCCAGTTCCTGTTTTCTGCTGTTTTTCTATTTCAGTTTTCCCCCATATAAAAAGTGCCAGAAAAATTCGGGAAAATTCAGATAAAAAATCAGCGTGACGAAAGCTTCGAGAAAAGCCCGGGAGGGGCCAGAGGAGGGCCAAGGGGGGGGCAGGCGGCCACCTGCCGCGGCCCCACCCCTAGCCGCGCCAGGGGGGGCCCTGGGGCCCCTGGCCCACCTCTGGCTGCCCCCTTTCGCCTATATATCCCCCGTCACGGGAAAACTCCAGAAGAAGAACCCTATTCCGCGAACTCGCCTCTGTTCCGCCGCTTCCGCGCTTCCAAGATCGGGAGCACCAGAAGACCTCTTCCCGGCACCCTGCCGGAGGGAGGATTGACCTCCGAGAGTCTCCTCTCCACCATGGATGCTCCCCGGATGTCCCGTGAGTAGTTCTTCTTGGACCATGGGTCCGTGATCAGTAGCTATGTGATGTTCTCCTCCCCTCTTTGATCTTCATTGTTTAGACCTCGTGAGCTGCCCTACATGATCGAGGCATATTTGTAATATTTCTGCAATTGCTATGTTGAGTTTGATCGGATCTGATGGATTATGAGATTATGTTCAGATTGTGATAGAGTAATATATTTGGTTTTGATCTTTTATATTTTTGTTCCTAAGTAATTCTTGCATGTTCTCCGTTGCTGTTTATTGCTTTGGACAAGTAGTAGGTAGTGACTCCAAGAGGGAGCGTTGTGCTAGATTGTGGGTTCATGCCTCCCTGATGACACGCTTGAGTGACAGAAACATGAGTCTAGGGGATGTGCTGTTGCCACAAGGGGAAAAACAACGGTGCTTGTGACCGCAGTCACAAGGATTGTTTACTTTACGCAAAGTTCTTTTATTGCAGTTGTCTGTTGCTTTGGGTTTACACTTTGGGTGGGGCTCGCAACTTAATACCAGCGAGATGTTCTGGATAGATATCTCAAGGTGGATGATTAGTAGTAGATGCAGATGGATTTCGGTCTACTTATTTTGGCGTACTGTCCGTGCTTTTGAACCTCTTCCTTTCTTTTGTAGCATAGTTAGCATTGCGGTGTGTTCATAATCCTGTCAATTGCCTTTCTGTAATTTGTTTACCTCGCATAGCAGTTTTATCGTCTTTTGGGAGAGAGACATCACTAGCGAACATCACGTATCCCGGTCCATGTCCTTATTATTGTTTCCAAGCTATCTTTACTTTCCTGCTTTTACCTTCTATCATTATCACTTGTGTTTTACCCTTTGTGAACAACAAGACCGGAGATATTGACAACCTCTCTGAACTTCGTTGGGAACAAATTTATCTGTGTCTGTGTGCAGGTCCACGTCAGTCGCGCCGCTGACACCTACTTATCATATCCGGAGTCCTACGGGAGACAAACCTTGGTATCCTCACCGAGGGAAACTCACTGCTAAACTGCATCACGCCTTCCACTTGGGGCTCACCAACGAAGGGCGGGAAGCCGCTAAGCAAGAGAATTTCTGGCGCCGTTGCCGGGGACTCCGAGTGCTAAGATAGGGGAGTTGCACACTACCCTTTACCTTTGTTTTTTAGTCTTGTTAGTTTATCTTTCAGTTTTTATCTTTGTGTCTTTTATCAAAAATACCAAAAATACCTGCCACACTTGCTGCTACTATGGGTTCCACTGAAAACACCAAGTTGTGTGACTTCACTAGTCACAACAACCAAGACTTTATCTGCACTCCCATTGCCACACCTGCCACTTCAGCTACCTCTTATGAAATTAAACCTTCTTTGCTAAACCTTGTTATGAGAGATCAATTCTCTGGTGCTGGAGATGCTGCTGCTTTACACTTGAATAATTTTGTTGAATTATGTGATATGCAAAAGTTTAAAGAAGTAGAAGGTGATGTTGTTAAGCTCAAGCTCTTTCCTTTCTCTTTAAGGGGAGATGCTAAAATCTGGTTTCAATCTTTGCCTAGAAATAGCATAGATTCTTGGGATAAGTGCAAATATGCTTTTATAGGGAAGTACTACCCTCCTGCTAAGATTATCCAATTGAGGAGTAATATTATGAATTTTAAGCAATTGGATAATGAACGTTGCCCAAGCTTGGGAACGAATGAAATCTCTTGTTAAGAAATGTCCTACACATGGTTTGACTACTTGGATGGTTATCCAGACTTTTTATGCAGGCTTGAACTTTACCTCGCGGAACCTGTTAGATTCGGCCGCGGGAGGAACCTTTATGTCAACTACACTTGGTGCTGCCACAAAGCTTCTTGATGAGATGATGACCAATTATTCCCAATGGCACACCGAACGTGCTCCAACAGGTAGGAGGGTAAATTCTGTCGAGGAAATTACCTCCCTCAATGAAAAAGTTGACTTAATTATGTCTCTACTTACCACGCAACCCTCTATTGATCCTCATGATGTTCCTTTAAATTCTTTGGTTGCTCAAGAACAAGTAGATGTGAACTTTATTGCTAGAAACAACTTCAACAACAATGCTTATAGGGGAAATTTTGCTAGCAATCCTAGACCGTTTCCATCCAACTATGGGAACAACAACACCTACCCTAGCAACAAGAACCCCTTTTCTGAATTAGAAAGCATGCTTAGAGACTTTATCACTACCCAAAAATCCTTCAACAAAAATGTTGAGGAGAAATTAGCTAAAATTGATAATCTCTCTTTGAAGATAGAAAGCTTAGCCCTTGATGTTGAGATGCTTAAAATTAGAACCTCTCCCCTTGAGGAGAATAAGGCCACTCCTATTAATGCTATCCAGTTAAAAATCAATGAAAACATTAGGATGATGGCCAAACTCAAAGAAAGATGGGCTAGAGAAAAATAGGAAGAGGATATAATTAAGAGCCTTCCTACACACCACACAGTTGCCACTATCCAAATTGTTGAGGACACTCAAACTATAAGCACCCAATGCACTCCTAGTCCCGTTGGACCTATTAATGGTGATGCTAATACCTCAACCGTAGAAAAAGAAACTCCTATGAACATAGAGGGTTTCAAACAAGTGAGCCTAGATGACACTACTACCACCTTTGATAGTAGTGATATTGATTTTGATAGTTGTACCCTCTCACAAGTTATCAGTTTGCTACACAAAATGTCTAGAGACCCCCACACTAGCACACTTAATCTTGCCTTCACGGAGCATATCACAAATTCTCTCATCAAAGCTAGGGAGGAGAAGCTTAGAGTAGAAGCCTCCATACCTAGGAAGCTAGATGACGGTTGGGATCCTATGATTAAAATTAAATTGAATAACTTCTCTTGCTATGCTTTATGTGATGTTGGAGCTAGTACCTCTGTTATGCCCAAAAGAATATTTGATATGTTTGAATTGAAACCTTTTGAGCCTTGTTCTTTTGGTGTTCGTCTTGTTGATTCTTCCATAAAGAAACCTTTGGGAAAGATCGACGGTGTTCTTATCATTGTCAATGACAACTATGTTCCCGTTGATTTTATTGTTATGGATATAGAGTGTGAACCTTTATGTCCAATTATTTTGGGACGTCCTTTTCTTCGCACCGTTGGTGCGGTTATTGACATGAAAGAGGGGAATATAAAATTCCAATTCCCATTCAAAAAGGGGATGGAACACTTACCTAGAAAGAAAATCAAGTTACCTTTTGAGTCCGTTACACGGGCTAGTTATTCTCTTTCTCTTGATAAAACTTGATTCTTCTTTTTGCATTATGCCTAGCTAATGGCTTTAAAGAAGCGCTTTCGGGAGGCAGCCCGCAACGAATTTAGGTTTTTCTTTTTGCTTTTGTTGTGTCTTGATGATTGTTACTTCTGTAGAAACATCATTGTATCTTTATTTTTCAACTTTGTGCCAAGTTATAGCCTCTTACGGCAAGGGAAGTAAAAGTTGTGACATGCTGTCCAGAAAACAGATTCTGTCCTCGTGACCAGAAAAATTCCAGAAAAATCCCAGTTCATATTTTTGAGCTGAATTTTTTACACAGTATGCTCTATACAATTACAAAACTTCTGTATGTTCTGAGTTTTTTTATTTGAGTTGCAGAAGTTCCCCTAAAAATCCTTTTTTCTGCTGTTCTGTTTTCACAAATTCTGCCACGTTTTGTCTCTCCTAACTTTTGCAAACCTTAAGCTTGCTTTTTCTTTGCAAAAACTTTTTGGCACTCTTGAGAAACAGTAGCTCTTCAATAATATCTTTATATCCAGTGGAGAAAAATTATTTATTAAGGGTACTAACCTTTCTAATCAGCTTATGATGAGTTATGTATGAAGGGAGTTTTCAAGTGTGCGATGGAAGATGATGAAAGAAGATCCAGGAGTGTCAAGCGCTCAAGCTTGGGGATGCCCCCATGCATCCCCTTCTCCATCAACAATCATCGGTTCGTCCTTCGCCTCACTATATTTTTATCACTTCATGTATTATGTGCTATGCTTGGAGCGTCTCGCTCTTAAGTTTTGTTTTTAGTTTCTTTAGCTTTGCTTGCTGTTCATAACAAGTTAGATCCTTTCTTACTTTGTGTGGGAGAGAAACACGCTCCACTTTCAAAATCTAGAACACATCATAGGATTCTACATGCCTATCTTTTTTCTGTTGTGTGTTCTTTATCTTTTCATAGCTACTGCCATGTTTAGTTTTAGTCTTAGTTTGTCTTTAGCAAGAGCCTTGGCTTTTGTTTAGTTTGTTGCTGGAACTCTTTTTAGTTTTCATGTTTATCTTGTTAAAGAGAGTTGGTTGTTGCACTGAGTTGTGTCTTGTTTTGAGAAGTAGGTATTTAAGGTTGCTATTTAATTTTAGTAGTAGCTTGCAATAGTGTTGAGGTATTGTTATGAGTAATGTTTGGACTTTTGGTGTCAAGAGCTCTTGCCTATTAGTGATAGGTGTCGTATTTTGGGAAATCCGTGTTTTTTTCAAAACCCAAAACTAGTTGAGAACTCTAGCTACTAGATGGATCACTACTCTTCTGAGGAGTCGAATATCAGAGAACACTCACGTACCATGAGTCTAGGATGCGCAAGGATAGCCAAACCCCCATACACTCCTCCTCGGGGTACTTGTCTCTTTGTGAACCTCCTCACTAGATGGAGAGTTACCGATAATAAGTGCATGAGTTCTTCGGACTAATGTAAGTATTGAGAGTTGATACTTCCACCTTCCCATATTTTGCTAGCCTTTCACGTGCCGTGCATTACCTTCTTCTCACTCCGAGAGTTGGTGTCCACCTTCGCCGGTACATCCAAACCCTTGGCATGATACGCTCTGTCATCATAAGCCTCCTTATATCTTTCCTCAAAACAGCCACCATACCTACCTATCAAGGCATTTCCATAGCCTTTCCGAGTTACATTGCCATGCAACATCCACCTCTTCATGACTTGATCTTCATGTCATACATGTTCCTGCTACACTGGCAGCGGCATACATCATGTTAGTTACTTCTTCTTTATGATTTTGAGTACCTTGTAAAGTGTGAAAGATTTCCTCTACCTTCTTGTAAAATAGAGTGTTGCCCTTAAAGTGAGGAAAAGATCCCGAAGAGGACACATTAAAAGATCCCAAAGAGGACAAATGAGAGTTAAATAGAAAGAGCCATTGAGGCCACAAAAAATACAAAAAAATAGAAAAAAGAGAAAAAGAAATAAAAAGAGAGAAAGGGGCAACACTACTATCCTTTCGAGAGATCCACACTAGTACTCCCCTTTATATCCTTGTACTCCATAGAGATGATCTTTTTACATATAGTTTGGAGAGCTTCCTAGCTCGTATGTACACCCGTTGCATGGCAATCCCTACTCCTCACATCATATCTATCATGTGGCATCTCTTGCTTATGATTTTCCTCATTGATGTGAGCCTTTCTCATCCTTTTTGTCTTCCTCCTCCACCATATTTCTCTCTTTGCCATCCTAAGTGTCAACTTTCGTGCTTACGCTCATCCATTGCATGAGTGCTCAAAATATCGAAAAGGAGTGGATCAAATTTACTTGTACATGGCTAGTGGTCTGGGGACGAGTCAAGATAAGATTCCAAAGAAGACCAAGTGTGACACTTTAGTAGATTGAGTTCTCAACAAAAATACTTTTTCTCGTATTCCCTATCCCCTTTCTTGCACGCAAACACCATTTGGAGACATTAGAGTCACGGACAGCGAGAGCTCTTGCACCTTTTGTTCTTTTGTTACTTGTTTCAATGCTAATATAGACTCTTGCATGTTATGACTTGAATTGAATCTCTAACCTTGATTGCTTCACTTTTCAAAGTTCTTTTATGGTTGCTAGCATGTCACCACAGAAATTATGCTTGTTATCATTTACCTACTCGAGGACGAGCAGGAATAAAGCTTGGGGATGTTGATACGTCCAAAACGTATCTATAATTTTTGCTCGTTCCATGCATGTTTTGTGTGATATTGCTATGATCTAGATACACTTTCATACATTTTTGATCATATTTGGACTAACCTATTAACTCAGTGCACCCCAGTGCCAGTTCCTGTTTTCTGTTGTTTTTCTATTTCAGTTTTCCCCCATATAAAAAGTGCCAGAAAAATTCGGGAAAATTCAGATAAAAAATCAGCGTGACGGAAGCTTCGAGAAAAGCCCGGGAGGGGCCAGAGGGGGGCCAAGGGGGCCAGGCGGCCACCTGGCGTGGCCCCACCCCTGGCCGCGCCAGGGGGGCGCCTGGGGCCTCTGGCCCACCTCTAGCTGCCCCCTTTCGCCTATATATCCCCGTCACGGGAAAACTCCAGAAGAAGAACCCTATTCCGCGAACTCCCCTCTGTTCCGCCGCCGCCGCGCTTCCAAGATCGGGAGCACCAGAAGACCTCTTCCCGGCACCCTGCCGGAGGGAGGATTGACCTCCGGGAGTCTCCTCTCCACCTTGGATGCTCCCCGGATGTCCCGTGAGAAGTTCTTCTTGGACCATGGGTCCGTGATCAGTAGCTATGTGATGTTCTCCTCCCCTCTTTGATCTTCATTGTTTAGACCTCGTGAGATGCCCTACATGATCGAGGCACCTTTGTAATATTTCTGCAATTGCTATGTTGAGTTTGATCGGATCTGATGGATTATGAGATTATGTTCAGATTTTGATAGCGTAATATATTTGGTTTTGATCTTTTATATTTTTGTTCCTAAGTAATTCTTGCATGTTCTCCGTTGCTGTTTATTGCTTTGGCCAAGTAGTAGGTAGTGACTCCAAGAGGGAGTGTTGTGCTAGATTGTGGGTTCATGCCTCCCTGATGACACGCTTGAGTGAAAGAAACATGAGTCTAGGGGATGTGTTGTTGCCACAAGGGAGAAAACAACGGTGCTTGTGACCGCGGTCATAAGGATTGTTTACTTTACGCAAAGTTCTTTCATTGCAGTTGTCTGTTCCTTTGGGTTTACACTTTGGGTGGGGCTCGCAACTTAATACCAGCGAGATGTTCTAGATAGATATCTTAAGGTGGATGATTAGTAGTAGATGCAGATGGATTTCGGTCTACTTATTTTGGCGTACTGCCCGTGCTTTTGAACCTCTTCCTTTCTTTTGTAGCATAGTTAGCATTGCGGTGTGTTCATAATCCTGTCAATTGCCTTTCTGTAATTTGTTTACCTCGCATAGCAATTTTATCGTCTTTTGGGAGAGAGACATCACTAGCGAACATCACGTATCCCGGTCCATGTCCTTATTATTGTTTCCAAGCTATCTTTACTTTCCTGCTTTTACCTTCTATCATTATCACTTGTGTTTTACCCTTTGTGAACAACAAGACCGGAGAGATTGACAACCTCTCTGAACTTCGTTGGGAACAAAGTTATCTGTGTCTGTGTGCAGTTCCACGTCAGTCGCGCCGCTGACACATACTTATCATATCCGGAGTCCTACGGGAGACAAACCTTGGTATCCTCACCGAGGGAAACTCACTGCTAAACTGCATCACGCCTTCCACTTGGGGCTCACCAACGAAGGGCGGGAAGCCTCTAAGCAGCACTTGGTTGGCTTTTTGGGTGAGGGAGCACCCGAGACTCTTATTGGTGCGAGTGTTCACTCGAGCACTTGGTTTTGTTTTTAGGTGAGGGAGCACCCGAGACTCTTATTGGTGTACGCTCCCGATGGGAGTAAGATGTTTTTCTTCCTTGGGGAAAGGATCTGAAAGATGGAATCTCTGGGCCTTGATGGCGTACTGAGTACGCCTTGCTGTGATATGACGTTGGCGTGGTCTTCTGCAATTTGTTGACCGCTGCAGTCTGTTGTGTGAAATGACTTGGCGCTGTCCCGCCGAAATTTTCGCGTCTCGCGATCATGGTCCTCTTTTTGCGCGCATAGTGGGCGGTGTTGTTATTGCGCCGGTTGGGTTTTCCATACTTTTCGCCTCTGTATGGGATCATGCCACGTTTTACTGGGAGAAAATGTTGCATGGTGGCCCTTCTTGCGGGGCTCTTTTAGTTAAATACCATGTGGCTGGGTAAGTTTTATGTTTTACCCAACCATTGCCTTTCTCCTCTTTCTCTGCTTCCTTTGTGTTCCAGAGCTTTCATCTTTTCTCTTCTTCCTCCTGCCGTGAGATCTATGTCCAAGCGCTCCCGTGCTGCTATCGAGTCGGACAAGATGTCCGGCAAGTGGGAGCGCTCCACGTTCGGGGCTGGGGATCTAGAGGCACTGGTCGCGGATGGCGTGGTGGTGGAGGGCGATGTGCGCCTTCCTGGTGAAGAGTCGATTCCAGCGCCGGCGGCGGACGAGCGGGTATGCTTCCAGGCTTTCTTCCATCGAGGGTTTGCTCTTCCGCTGCATCCTTTTGTCCGGGGCTTGCTGTATTCTTATCGGCTTCAGTTGCATGTCTGACTACCAACGGGATTTTGCACATTGCGTGTTTCATCACTCTTTGCGAAGCTTTCCTGGGGATTTATCCCCATTGGGGACTTTGGAGGCGCCATTTTAGTGTAAAAAGGACGAACTCTGAGTACGCCGTGGGTCGAGTGGGTATCTCCATTGGGGATAAATATTCGTATTTTGACTTGGAGAAGATCGATTATGTTAGTGGCTGGCGAAGGGGCTGGTTTTATCTGAAGGATCGCTTCGTTGTTGGTCAGCAGTTTGGTCTTGCTTCTTTCAATCCGAGCACTTGGGCGGTCAGACAGTCTTTGTGGTCTCATTCTTTGACCGAAGTGGAGTCATCAACTCCGTTTTTGGAGAGGATCTCTGTGTTGAAGGATAACTTGACTGGTGGTCAACTTATCTCTGTTTTTGTTGGGAGGCGAGTTCAACCGTTGCAGCATCGAGATCACCCTATGTGACAGTACAGGGGACTTGATGACTCGACGAGATGCTCGCCTGAAGAGCTAGAACCTGATGACCTGCTGGCTCGCATCCAGTACGTGACCAAGTGCTCTAGTATTTCCGAGATGCGCCTTGTCCTTCCTTATGCTTTTGATCATCCTCCGCCGCCGGTTGGTTCCCATGATCCTTCATCCGTTTGGGCGAGTACCTAGTTTTGTTTTGTTGTTGATGTTGCTTGTTTTGCAGGTCCATGCTCCAGTGTCGTGTAATTCTCCGCAGCCGGAAGAAGCCGATATTCGAGAAGAGCCCGATGCTTCCGCAGCTGCTAATGCTGCGCCGGTTGTTAATGCTGAGATTGTGCTGGTGGAGACCGGAGATAGCGAGGATTCGAGTCCCTTCCGGGTGAGGCGGTCGCGCCCCTTGGATGTTGAAGATCACGTCGCGTTAGGTGATGTTGTCCCTTCCGCAACTCCTTTTGCTGGGCCTTCCCCTTCGGCTGCTACTCCGGCCCCTCCTCCGAAGAGGGCCAGGCTTGGGAGGTTGATGCGTCCTCGTGGTGCGCGAGTCGGGTAAGATTCTGCTGAATTGGTACCTGTTTTCTTTTCCTTGTTCTTTGCGACTGATTCCTGCTTTTATTGTAGTGCTGTGCCTGCGCCGGCTGCTTCGTGCACCAGTGCCGCTGCTACAGAGTTGAGGTCAACTAGTTATGGGGCGGCAGCCAAGCATTTTGAGGGCCACTCGGCTGCCGCTGGCCAGTCTAGGCCGGCGGCGACTCTTGTTGTTTCGACCGCCGGTGTAGTTCCCGGTGTACCTTCTTCTGGGGCGCCTGGTAATACTGCTGCTGAGCCTAGGCCGACCGAGCTTGGTCCTCCGTACTTTGGCCGTCCTGGTCTGGCGATTGAAGAAAAATCCCGTGCTTTCGACCATGTCACCAAGCTGGTAAGATGTTTCGTGTCTGTGTCATTTTATCATCGGGGGCACGGCAGTGCTCCCGATGGGAGTAGCCCCCGAGGCTAGAAGTAACTGTTTGCAGTTGCTTGTAGTCTTGTCTTTAATTAACTTCTGATTTCCTGGTTCTTGCAGCCTGTTTTCCAACATTGTGAGCGTTTGGTTCTTGATGCTGAGTGTTGGCAGCGGGCCCATGAGTCTGCTCAGGATGCCTTATCTGCTATGGAGGGTGAGTTTTATTCTTGCGCTGCTGAGCTTTTGGGTGCTTCGTCTTTTGTTCTGAGTATTGTCTTTGCCTCGCAGGTCGTCGTCATGCTGCCGAGAAACGAGCCGAAAAGGCGGAGGAGACTGCTTCCGTTCTCGAGGCTGCCTTGGCTTCCAAGGAGGCAGAGTTTTATGGTCAACATGAGTATCTTGTTCTCCTTCGCCAGGCTGAGGACGCGCGTGCGCAGGTGGAGGCGCTCGAGGCGAAACGTCTTTGCGCCTTGGCGGGCTCGCTTGTGTGTAAGTTCTGTGTTTGACTGTTGCTGTTTCCACTGTTTGCCTTTGGTGACGTTTCTTTGTTTGGTGCAGCTGTTGTAGGTGCTGAGCCGAAGGAAGCTGCTGCGTCGGGGTCTGGGATTCTCCAAGGTGCTGTTGATGCTGTTGCAGTGGTCGAAGACGTCTGTGCCCGGGCTTCCAATGTTGTGGGTCTTGCGTACGAGCACCTTATGCCGGAGGGTACGAAGGTGCTCGATGGCCTGGGTGCTTGGGTTGCTGCGTTCGGCCCTGATGGAAAAGATGTGGTAGAACTTGTGGCGGAGAGCGTGGTGAGTGGTTCTTCCACGGCCCTGGTCGTCCTTATAGGGCATGGGGTTTCCTTTGATGATTCCTTGGTTGAGACCATCCCGCGATATTCTGGTGAGCAGGACGACCAAGACGATAGGCTGGCTCGTCGCCTGCAACAGGTTGTGGATGCTCAGGGTCCTCCTGCCATTGGTGAAGGGGAGGTGCAGTAGTGTTATGCCGTTTTTGGGAACTTTTGTCTGTAATTCGTGACTCTGTTGGGACGATTGATCTTTTGCAAGTTCTATCTGAATGTCTGCTTTGGCTGTTCTTCTTGTTTGAATTTGATTAGTTTTTATTCATCCTGCGGTAGGCCACTCCGGGCTTTCTTCGTCCGTGGAGTTCACTGAAGGATGACGCTCGCGAGGGTGCGTACGAGTCTGTTTGCTTGCGGCTGAAGGACGCTGAGCGGGATGTTGTCCGACTGAAGGGGTCCGTGGCCGTTCATCGCACTCGGCATGAGCGTGCCGAGTCCGTGGTTGAGGTCCTTGCTTCGTGGGTGGTGAAGTTGTCTGACCTCCTGCGGGGTGAGTCTTGCCTCTGCTTGCTCACTTAGTTCCGATTGGTGGGTTTTCGCCGTCTTTGTCTTGATCGTAGTTCTTGAATTTCGAAGTGTTGGCAGGGCGAACTCGGGATGAAGAGAGGGCCGTTTAGTCGGAGATGTCACGGCATGATGACCCTAGTGTGCAGGCGAGCAATCCCTTCTGGGCAGATGGGGCTCGTGCTCGAGCGTTTGCGTTGCTTCGTCGCTGAGTTGAACGAGTTCCGGAAGCTCTCAGTTACTGCCAGCGGGTGTTGGGTGGTATCCATGCTGAGTTCTATCCGTTGGAGGTAGTTCCTTCGTCCCTTGAGAGGCTTTGTCGCATATTTTCTCAGCCTGCCGAGTTGCGCCGAGTGATGGACCACCAAATTCGTGCTGGAGCCCGAGCTGCTTTGGGCTTGGTCCATAGTCATTGGCCAAGGGTGGATTTTGCTCAGGTGGTGGCGGGTCCTCCAGGTGGTAGGGATCACCCAATGAATGAGCACTACGTGGCTGTAGATAGGCATGCGCTCCAAGTTGTGAGGCGAGTTTGCGAAGAGAACGACCGCCATCTGGGTGCACTTATTAAGGCGAAGTTGGAGCCTAAAGATTAGGTGCCTCCCTTCGTTGTGTATGCTTCTTCTTGATTGTATATATCATCTGTATTTGTAGTTGCGTGTGATGCCTCGGGGGCTGGCTGCTTCGGCGAGCCCCCGAGTGTTGAATTTATTTTTGCCGCGATTGCGGAGTACTCCTTGGGGGGTGGCTTCTTTGGCGAGCCCCGAGTGTCGAGTTTAGTTTTCCGCGATTGCGGAGGACGCGTCGGGGGGTGGCTTCTTCGGCTAGCCCCCGAGTGCCAAGTTCGTTTGCCGCGATTGCGGAGGACGCGTCGGGGGGTGGCTGCGTTGGCGATCCCCGAGTGTCGAGTTAGTTTGCCGCGATTGCGGAGGACGCGTCGGGTGGTGGCTGCTTTGGCGAGCCCCCGAGTGCCGAGTTAGTTTGCCTCGATTGCGGAGGACGCATCGGGGGGTGGCTGCTTTGGCGAGCCCCCGAGTGCCAAGTTAGTTTGCCGCGATTGCGGAGGACGCGTCGGGGGGTGGCTGCGTTGGCGAGCCTTCGAGTGTCGAGTAATTTTGTGGAAAAATATTTATGAAATATATTTCCTGCTGTTCCTTTACAAATATGAAGAGGGTAGGTTCCTTTTAGAGCGATGATGTAGTGGCTCTAAGGGCCAGGTAGCTTTGTCTCCCAGTTCTGGGTTTCTTCGGGCGGAGTTCCTTTCCTTCTACGGGAGCGCTTCTTCCGCGAGTCCCGTGGTTCTGCTGTCTTGGTGGGCTACGAATGCTTCTGCTATCTTGTGGAATTCTTTGTCGCAGCGGTCGGAAGTGACGAAGCTGCCATTTATTGTGATGACCCTGTTTGGGCCTGGCATCTTCAGCTTGAGGTAGGCGTAGTGGGGTACGGCCATGAAGCGAAAGCTGGCCGTCCGAGGATTGCGTGGTATTGCGACTTCCAATCGACCACTTCGAAGTCAAGTTTTTCCTTGCGGAATTTCATCGCGTTCCCGAAGACTACCTCCAGGCTTATCCTCCCGAGGGGGTAGACTGCTTTTCCTGGTACTATCCCGTGGAAGGTTGTGCCTGAGGATTTGAGTGCGTTGTTTTGGATGAGCATGTCGTCGAGTGTTCGGGTGAAGATGATATTGATCCCGCTGCCGCCATCCATGAATACTCGCGACATGTCGTAGTTTCCGATTCTGGCCTCGAGTACCAGTGCGGCGTGCCCTGGTTGGGGGATGACTGGTGCGTGGTCATCCCGGGAGAAGGAGATTTCTGTCTCCGACCCACGCAGGTACTCTGGGACGGCCGGGTGTGCGGAGGTTGCCAGGAAAACTTGTCTGGTGACTTGCTTCTGCTGCCTGTTGGAAGGTCTGCCTTCTTGTATCATGTAGATCCTCCCATGGGCTTCTGGGTATTGGTTTTCTTCTTCTGGCGTCCTTTGTCATTCCTGGATGGCGACCACCTGTCTTGTTGGTAGGGGGGGGGGTTGGTGGTGCACCGTGGGCAACTGGCCCAACTGCCACGCTTGCGAGTGGTCGTGCTACTGCGACCGAGGAGCGGCTTTTCTCTTCGGCCAGCTCGTTGAAGCTTCGACAGTTCCTGAGGGTGTGGGATGATTTGAGCTCTCCTCGCTCGTTTATAAATCCGTGTAAAGAGCACGGTCCATCGAGTTGTTCTTTGGCGGAGCGGAATGTGCGGGTGCCATCGCGTGGCTGTCTTGTCCTCCATTCTCGTCTTTGAGCCTGGGTCTCGTCTTCTGGGTTATCTCGGCGCTGTGGTCTGTTGTCATCACGGTGCCTGCCGTTCCGGTCGTCCGAGAAACCGGCGGCGACCATGTCAGGTCCTCTGTCGTTGTAGAAGTTCCGTCTGGGTCGCTTCCTTCTTCTGTCGTCTCCTCTATCTCCGTTGTAGTCGTAGTCGTACTCGGATCGTGCAGTGTGGGTTTCTGTTTCATTACGAACGGAGTCTTCTCTGTCAGCCCAGTTGTTGGCTAGTTCTAGTAGCCGTGCGAGTGTTCGGACTTTCATCTGTCCGAGCTGCTCTTTGAATTCAACGCGCTGAAGACCTCGCCTGAATGCGTCGATCGCACTTTCGTCCGAGATGTCTTCCGCTGAATTCTTGAGTATCGTCCATTGCTGGATGTATGCTCGCAGGGCTTCCCTTGTTCCTTGTTTGCATGCCCGCAACTCCTCGAGTGAGGCTGGTCGCTTGTATGTTGATTTGAAGTTTTCTATGAAGGCTCCTCGGAACTGGCTCCAGGAGCTGATGGATCCGCGCCGAAGATTTTTCAGCCAGTGTCGGGCGGAGCTCTCGAGCATGAGCTGTACGTACTGCATCGCCGTGACATTGGTCCCTCTTTGAAACTTGACTGCTGTTAGGTAGTCGTCGAGCCATGCCTCTGGCTCCTCGAGTCCGTTGTACTTTGGAGTCGTGGAGTTCAGTTTGAACCCGTTGGGCATGCGCGTCTCACGTATGGCACGTGTGAAGCAGAGTGCTCCACATGGCTCGATTTCCTCGTCGGAAGTCTCTTCCTCGGAGTACTCCTCGCGTGCTGCGCGTCTTCGCCTGCTGCGGTTAACTCTGTTCTGCGTGATGTCGTCTCGCGCGTCTCGTCGAGTGCTGCGACGCCTGCCGTTGTCGTCGCTGTCGCGCTTCTTGTGCCTGTCGGAGCGCCTGCGTCTGTCGTCGTTACTGTCGTTGTCGTCGTCGTCGTCTGGCGAACTGGGGTCCCTGTCCGGTGTCCGTTCGCGAGTCTGCCGCTTTGCACTGGAATTTTTAGGTACCGAGGCGTCGATAGCGTCTTTCATTATCTGCAGAGCTATGGAAGTGTAGCGATCCGTTTTTCCTTTTCTGCTTTTCTGGGCACGGGACAGGTAGTCTTGGGCGCTTATGAGTGCTTCCGCCGGAGTGAGAGGCTCCTCCTCGTCGTCGTCTTCCTCTGACCTGAAGTCGTCTTCCAGTTTCCGCACTACTCTCGCCCTTTCTGTCTTCCGCAGGTTGTTGAGTTTCGACCTATTGCGGATGGGGGAGTCGTGATTTGGCGATTCGCTTCTGGGAGATTGTCTGCGGCTGCTTTTCCTTTCGGGTTCTGCTACGGCTTGCTTCTCCATGGCTAGGCGCCACTGTCTCGTCTGCTTTGTTAGCTCTCCTGCTAGCTTGTTGTATGCCCTTAGCTCGTCTCTTGTGGCGTCTGATGGTAGTAACCCGCCGCGGGCGACTGCTTCTTTTACCATTTCCATCGATTCCTTGGACAAGTATATTTTTTCTTTGGATGATTCGCCCGCCGCTGCAGCCGGGGTTTGCTGCCTGCTGCGCGAGGGCTGGCTGCCATGGCCAGGTGCTTGCTGTTTGTTGCTTGACAGCTGACTGCTTTTTTGATTGCTTGGTCCTTGCTCCACCGGGACTTTCTTTGGTATGGTCCCCGGTTCTCCTAGCTGTACGACCATCTGACTGGTGTTTCCAGGGCCAGCCGCCCTGTTGGTGGTTGGGGTGTCTTGTCGAGTGCCCGGGTCGTTGGCTCGCCCGTTGTTACCTGACGTTGATGTGCCGACTTCTGCCATGAACACCTGCGATGGTGCCCTTGCCGTTTCCTTGCCGATGCGTGCGATCGTGCTTCTCCATGCTGGGGCTTCACTCGAGCGGTCGCGAGTAGCGTGGAGCTGTGAGTTGGGTGCATAGCTACAACCGTCAGATAGATCGTCCGTGCGGGTGGCGTCTGCTATGGTCGTTGCTGTAGATGTTGCCGTTGGCGCACGGGTGTCGTCGATGAGGCGGAGGGTACCCCAGTGGTTGATGTAGATCTGGTACTCTCTGAAGATCAGATTGACGCCGGAGCGTAGGTCGGTGAAGACTGGTTTGAGGGCCTGGAGGTGAGCCGTGAATCCGAGGGACTCGAACAGGTTGGATCTTGCCGGAGCCGCCGAGTCGATGAGTGCTGATGGTGATGAAGCCGCCGAGATCGCGTTCCCAACCTGCGCGGTTCCCACAGACGGCGCCAATTGACGGGGATCAACCCCGGCAAATCCCATGGTCAGGGACCCTGGGTTAGTCATGAGAGGCACAGGTTGGACGATAGCTCGTCGGCAAACAAGGAGGCTCGCTCCTTCTCGATATTATTGATTGGGGAGATGCGATTACAGTGGAGGCCAAGGCTGGAGCGCTCAAGGCTAGGGTTACCAGTAAGATTCGATCTCTCAGGCGTCACCCCTCCTAGCCCTTATATACCGGGCTAGGTCTCGGGGAGTCCCTCTACGTGTACAAGTATGCTTTCCTAACCCTAGCTTGCTCCGTACGGCAGGTCTTTGCACCTTCCTTGCGAGTTGCAGACTCCTACGTCGGTACCAACTAGCGGGCTGAGGCCGTGTCTTCATGGGCCTTCTGCCTTCATGGACACCAGGTAGGCTCATCCGTAGGAGTCGTGGGGTCACCCCCTCGTCAGTGCCTAACCGCATGTGGGATTCTATGGGGTACCCTCTTCTTACCTACTTAGCTTCAAACATTTCTAGTGGTGGCCCAAGCTGATTTTACCATTTGAGAAACCGTGTGCGTAACTAGTCTGCAGCCAGTGGATTTAAAACAAGTTGGGCCAGTGGGATGGTATATCCTATTGGTCCACTTCAGAGAGCTAGGGGTGCCTGCCCGGGCGAGGGTTAGCCATCCCGACCTCATCCAGACCGTAGAGACTGATTCGAGAGCGCGACCGGCTTTTGAGTTGGATGTCGACTCACCGGGGGCCACCCGGATTTGTGCGTTGTTAGTTAGAGGGACCTGTCATTTCAGATCTCTCGAAACTAAATCATAAAATGGTTGCCTGTGATGGGTAGAAACTGAGAGAGATGGGCGTGCGTGCGGAGCCTTGTAATGGGCAGTTGGTACACCCCTACAGGGTTAGATCTTTTCGAGAAGCCGTGTCCACGGTTATGGACGACTTGAGACCTACTCCTTGTTCATAGACAACAACAAGTGAGATAATCTTAATAATTTGATCAACGTGTGTGCCTTGACTGCTTCTTCTTCGTCGGGATGCGAAGGGGAGGACAAGGATAGGATAGGTGTTATGTTTGCGTAAGTAGCTGATAGCAAGACTTGTTGGAGGCGATTCCTAATCGAATGCTTGGTTCTCATCTTACTCTAAAAGTAGGCCGTTAGCCACTCATATATTGCTAGTGCGACTGCAACCTCACCACTACCCCCATCTTACCGTGAGAAGTTAGTTACAAGACTTGTTGATATAGCTCACCTCTTCTTTTCTCTTTTACGCATGTTATGCAAATGATCTTGGACTATGGAGGAGCTCGACGACCCTTCTTATGGACGCCTTCGGGGAGACTCGACGATGACTAGTTAGGCGGATCCCGGGGGAGAGCCCGGACCCGTGTGGACGGGGGAATTGTGTGTTTTACCTTTGCCACTAGGCATTTGATTGTAGTCTGTACTCAGACATGTATCTTCCGTTGATGTATTGTATTAAGGCAATTGTATGCCGATTGTATGAGATATTATATCCTTGTAGCTGTAAAGTTCTGATATCATGTTGGAAATCCGGGGCATATGACATTGTCATATGTCACGGTGGGAACGATATGTGCTTCGTCCCTGGACCTGGATGGAAACATCTAGATCTGGAACAATACTGCATATCGGGCCTTACAAAAGCCTCCCCCAAGCTTGATGGAGATTCTCTTCCTCAAGTTGCACAAAGTCGCATATATCCTGCAAAGTTGCTTTGTTTCATATGGGCAGAAAAATATTTTTCAGAGAAGTTGTAGACCATATCCTGAGGACTACGTACACAATCAGGAGCAAGATTATTAAACAAGGTTTTAGCATCTCCCTTTAATTAGTAAGGGAACAACTTAAGAAAGTAGTAGTAGCGGATCTTTTCTTCATGAGAAAATACGGTTGCAAAATCTTTTTTAGTTAAGTGCGCAACAACCGTTTCAGATTCAAAACCATGGAAATGATCAGACTCAATAAAGGTAATAAGCTCAGGATCAACAGAAAATTCATACTCCATATCAGTAACAAATATTAGAGAAGTAGCGAATTTAGGATCATGTTTAATCATTTGGTTCATAGCTTTCTCCTTCATAATATCAATCAAACCTTCCAAACCGTCATGACCATCATAGCTCACTAGCCTTAGGACTAAACTCATATGGTGTAGTAGGCAATTTAGATGGTTTTATCTAAGAATATAAAAAAAATATTGAGGAATTTCATGTTCTTCATCAGTTTCAACATTAGTGGTTCTAGCAATATGATAATCAAGTAATTCACCAAGATGTATATCATCATTATTAAGCACAACAAAAGCATCATCATAAGTATCATCAATAGCACCATCAATAATAGGAGCAGTAGCATAAGACGGAGTCCTAAGTTGACTAATAATAATAACAGATAGTGAATCAAGTGTAGAGCTAGATGGCAGTTTCTTACCTCCTCTCATCTTAGAGGGCGTGATCTTGCTTCTGGAATCCTTTAGATTATTCATAGTAGCAGATATAATAATTCCAAGTAGACTTAGCAAATAAAGTTATGCTCCCAGACAAGGGCCAAAAAACCGTGTTGATGACCCACAAGTATAGGGGATCAAAACAGTCTTCGAGGGAAGTATTTCAACCAAAATTTATTGATTTGACACAAAGGAAGCCAAAAAATGTTTGTAAAATTTAGCAGTTGATTTGTCAATTCAACTACACTCGGAAACTATTATCCTTGTAGCAATGAATTTGTAACTAAAGGAGATGATAATAATGATAATAGTAACAGTAGTATCCACAGTTGCAGACAGCACGCAACCACAGTTTTCGCGCAGCCATAATTCCCGCTCAACCATAGGGGTAGCCACAGGTGCAGCCACATGTACAACCACACTTCGCGTGCAACCACAATCGTTGCTCCGCGTCGGACGCGGTCAGATTGCGATACGTGGCGGCTCCGAAGCGCGCCAAAATGACCTCTGCGGGCACGAGCGAGGGTATCCTCTAAATAGTGATTGAAGCTTTTTTTGTTTTTGAGAATCTCTATAGTGATTGGAGCTATGCCGAGAGAAAAAAATTGGAGCCCCTTGGTTGATTGGCCCAGATAGCCGACCCGATCCACTCAATCTCTTGTCGTCGTGTTCGCCTCCGGCTCCGCTCGTCCCCGACTCTATTTCTCAAAAAAAAACCCTCCTGACCGCTATCCTCACGATCCCGGTGTGCCGCCGTCGCCACTCGCCACCACCGTGGATCACCTACCTGGACCCAGAGCGCGCACATGACGCTCTCCTACATCTTAGTGACGACGCGGGCACGGCGTTAGCCCCACTCACATCCACATCCACATCAATGGCAAGAGCTACCCCGTCTCAGATTCAAACCTCCCTGGTTCTTCTTGGCTTCAGGGACTCCTATTGGGCAGCCTTTTCTTCTACATGGTGCTCCAGCAACTGCACAAGGAGGTCTAGTCTCTCGATTGGTGCCCCACATCTCAGGCTTGAGATGATGGAGGGAGTTGCACAAGAGGATGCGTCTATGGACAGCGGCTAAATGCTCTCCCTGCCATGCTACTGAATGAACGTCTCCTGGCCAGGTAATAGTTACACTATAAATCTGAAATTCATAAGAGCACTAAGCAGAAGACTTTATGGATGATTAGGGTTGGTTTGTTCCATGGTAAGAAAGTAAGGTTTTTCTTTTGGCTTGCCATATGCTTTTCAGGTGTTTTCCTGCCCAAAAAGGGCACACAAATTGTGGTGGGATCACTCGTCCAAGAAGACAAGAAACTACTGTTAATTTGATGTGTCCAAAATCAAATGCTAGCTATTGATTGATGCACCATGGTTATCACTTAGTTGAACTTGTTGTTTTAGTGATATAAAATTATAACATGGCTTTGTTTGCCAAGCTGATCAAATTTCCTTTATTGCAATTTTTCTATGAACCATTTTGATCTTATCTATTTTTCTAAATAACATCACTGACATGATTTATTTGTCAGGTCTTCAAGTTTCAAGCATTGTCAGGGATAATCTATGAGATTATCCTTTATACAATGTGAAAAGAGGTAACACACATGTACTACAAAATTGCTATCATTTTTATCTTGTCACTAGCACATGGTGCCTTGAGTGCCACTCAGTCTGTATCACACGCCATCCATCCCGTCACCTGGAAGATAGTCACAATTCTACTCCGCAGATGGATGTCGCGGCCAGTGACCAAGACGAGGTTTGTGTCTGCATTGTGGTGCAGTACCGGATGTTGAGTGGAAATGCCACCCACCTGACCGCAATGGCGACGGAGGAGGAAGAATGGAGCCGCATGGGCAACTCGAAGGGGAAAAGGTCAGTAGCGCCTTCGTCCAATTTCTCATGCCTCCCCATCTAAACTCAACCTTGGCACCGTCGACATTGAAGCAGTAGTCCATCTGCCTGCTGCCTCGGGGAAGAAGCAGGCACATCAACTATGTTGATCAACTTGCATGTAGGTATCAGGTATGTTGCTTTTCTTCTCCTGAACTACTGCTGGCACACTTCATTGGGTATTTTCTTGCTTACTGTGGATCTTAGTTTGGATTGCGTAGCCTGCATTCCACCTCGTTTTTTTCATGGGATTTAGTTTGGTGGATTTGAAGCTAGGATTTGGTTGCTGCTAAAATTAGGATGCTTAGCGGTTTCATGGAGCAACAAACCACATGACATGATCAAACTATTTAATTGGAGACAAGGATTGCTGAGTAGAAAGCATTGTGGCTTCATTACTACCAATGCATCTTTCTTTGATTTTGTAGTGTTTGTTATGTTGGCAATGTGGTAGCATCTAGAATATTAGCAGTTGAGCATTGATAGAAGGTACATTAATGCTTCTTCCGATGAAGCATATTTGTATAGGCTTTGATACCACTTAAGGTGAGCAGTTTCAGATTGAAATGGTTATTCTAAGAGGCTATGTTCTGATGATATGTCCAACAATTTCATACCGTGTGCTTAGAGTCTGCATAAGCAGCATAACTATCTACATATAGGAAAATCTTTCTACAACTTGGCAATACAATAGTGATACACCAAATTACTAGTTAATTTATCTTTTTGTTCTCTTGCATTATGATTTGGAATGAAGATTCTTAGGTTTTCTCTTTATCTTGTTTTTTCTTCTCACATTATGATTTCAAATGAACATACCCTTGACTCTTAAGATCATTATATGAATGGTTCTTCGTATTGTATGTGCCTTTCATTTCTAGAATCATCTTACCCTTATTATATTTCGGAACAAATAATACAATTTCTTGGTATTCTTGCCAAATGGATAATCGTACTATTTTGATTTTCTTCTTTTGAACCTACTACAGTGATATCTCATGAGTAGGGCATTGCTGCAACCTACTGACGTGTACAACCTTTATGGCTGCTCACTAAATGGTATTTGCATTGTCTTGGTCTGTTATTTATACTAAATATTCATTTTTATTGATTAGATTTGTTATCATATGCCTCTATTGTCCTCTTATGCATCATTAGCAACACAATGTCATCAATATGCTCACAACATAGCCTCTTTATCTAACTTCGGAACAAGCTGAACATCCTCAGTATGGGCATAGCACCCCTCTACTCCAACCTTAACTTGACTCCCATACTTTTCCACCACCTGAACCACCTACTTCCTTTACACATAATGATGGCTCTATTCAGATTTGTACTATTTTCCACATGTAAAATTACAATACATAGCTCTTTATAGAGATTCCTGCTACGAGTCTAAATATCTTATCATGTTCCCAGCAGAGCAATTAGTTTATTGATTTTGCTCGGAGTTGCAGAATGCACATGTCGACTACATAGTACTCCTTATCATGTGTCAAGAGTATTTTATATTGGTGATGGCTGTGACAAGAGTACTTTTTTCCTTTTTAAGTTTTGTATCGGTCCCAACAAGTACATTCTGGCCACGCCTGCCAGTCGGAGTTGGCGAAGCACCCGGTGAGCCGCGGCCGCGGCCACGTTCGCGCCCACCGCGCTGGCGATCGCCGGAGGGACTCCCAGCCCCTGCCTGGTTACCGACGACTGGAGACTTGCCCTTGTCGTGCCCGCCGGAGGATGAGCCGCCGCCGTGCCCACCGGAGGACGAGCCATCGGAGGAAGAACCGCCGCCGTGCCCGATGGCGAGGGCCGTGGCCCCCGTGCCCCGCTCGCGCTCGTCGAGGAGGAGGCGGGACCGAGCCTGGAGGAACGTGGGGAAGGGCTGCTGCATGGGCAGCATGGTGGCCATGACGTGGAAGCGGCGACTCAGCCCGCGGATGAGCTGAAGCGTGAGGGAGCGGTCGGAGACGTCGTCGTCGCAGTCAGCGAGGGCGGTGGCGAGTTGCTGAAGTCGGCGGCAGTAGTGGGCGACCGTCATGTCGCCCTGGACCGTGGAGCGGAAGTCAGCGCCGATGTGGACGGCGCGCCCGACAGCGTTGTCGCGGAAGAACATCTCGAGCTGCTGCCAGAGGCGGAAGGCGGAGCTGTCGGGCGACTGGATGATGTCGTACAGCTCGTCGGAGATGGTCGCGTACACCCACAAGGCGATCGTGAGATCGTCATGTCGCCAGACGGCGTCCGCCGCGAGCGGATCGATGTCCACCAGGACGTGCTCCTCGACACGGTACTTGCTCAGGACGTACCAGAAGAGGTGGCGCCATTTTGAGTAGTTGCCGAAGTCGAGGGCGAGCTTGAACGGGATGTACGAGCAGATGTTAATATGATGCATGGATGGGGCTGGGGCGAGGGAAACCTGGGGCTGGTTGGCCAGCGTGAGGGCGCCGGCGTTGGGGTGTACGGCGCGGAGAGGAGCCACCACGGGGACGGCGGATTGCCGGCGTTGGGCGACAGGGGCGCCGGGGCGCCGGGCGGCGCCGGCATGGCAGGAGCCGGTGCGGCCGGTACGACGAGCTCGGGGGCGATGCATGGTAGGATGAAGGGGGCGTCGGCGTCTCCGAGTGAGCGAGTGCGACGAAGGGGTCGGCGGAAACTCATAGCGGAAGCGAGAAAGGAATCTGATACCAAGTTGGATGGATGAATTCTGTGTATATTCCATTGATGCATGTAGTGACCTATATATACTGGAGGTACATGCGAGAGGGAGAGAGAGTTTATCATATACAACTGACTAGCTATCACGCCGTACGGGAGCGTGGACGAGGGCGCTGTGAGACTCGGTCCTGGAGGTTGGCCGTGGCACGAGTGTGAGTCCAGGTCACGTTTCCAACACCCCCCCCCCCCCCCCCCCCCCCGCAGCCGCAACGTGGTGCTCGCCGACGTTGAGGCTGGAGCGGAAATCTTCAAACACGCTTGTAGGCAGTCCTTTGGTGAAGATGTCGGCATACTGCGAGGCGGTCGATACATGTAGAACGCGCACCTCACCAAGAGAGACGCGCTCCCGAACAAAGTGGAGGTCGATCTCAATGTGCTTCGTCCGTTGATGCTGAATGGGGTTGCACGACATGTACATGGCGCTGATGTTGTCGCATTAGACGACCGTGGCGCGAGGTGGAGGTCGACGGAGCTCGGCGAGAAGCTGCCGAAACCAGCAGGCCTCGACAACAGCGTTGGCGAGGGCTTTGTACTCAGCCTCCGCGCTCGAGCGGGAGACAGTGGTTTGGCGCTTCGACGACCAGCTGACGAGGTTGGAGCCGTGGTAGACCGCGAAGCCGGACGTGGACTTGCGAGTGTCTGGGCACCCTGCCCAGTCCGCGTCCGAGTAGGCCGTCAGGTCGGTGGTGGACGAGCGGTAGAACTGCAGGCCGAGGTGCGTTGTTCCTCGTACGTACCGAAGAACTCTCTTCACCAGCTGGTAATGGGCATCCCTGGGATCATGCATAAACGCAACACCGCTGCACGGCATAAGAAAGATCAGGTCGTGTGAGGGTGAGGTACTGGAGCGCGCCGGCAAGACTGCGATAGAGGGACGGGTCATGGAATGCGGGACCGTCATTGGAAGAGAGTTTGGCATTGGTGTCTACGGGGGTGGAGACTGGCTTACAGTTGAGCATACCAGCACGATCTAATATCTCGAGAGCATATTGTTCTTGTGAGAGATGGAGACCAGTGGAGGTTTGATGCACATTGATGCCCAGAAAGTGGTGGAGAGCCCATATCTGTCATGGAGAACTCTTTATGCAGAGAGGCGATGATGGACTGGAGAAAAATGCGAGAGCTTGGTGTGAGAATTATGTCATCAACGTACAAGAGGAGGTATGCCGTGTCGTTGCCGCAGTGGAGAGCGAAGAGGGAGGAATCGACCTTGGATGCGACGAAGCCGAGCGTGATGAGGTGCGAAGTAAACCTCGCAAACCACGCTCGCGGGGCCTGTTTGAGGCCGTACAGAGCCCGGTTGAGACGACACACGTCTCGGGGGCACGCGGTGTTGAGGAAGCCAGCCGGTTGCGCGCTGTAGACCGTCTCCGTGAGATGGCCATGAAGAAAGGCATTCTTCACGTTGAGTTGATGGATGGGCCATGAGCTGCTGGTGGCGAGGTTGAGGACGACGCGGATCGTCGCGGGCTTGACGACGGGACTGAAGGTCTCGCCGTAGTCCACGCCGGCTTGCTGCGTGAAGCCGCGGAGCACCCTCCGAGCTTTGTATCGGGCAAGCGTTCCGTCAGAGTTGAACTTGTGCCGGAACACCCATTTTCCGCTCACCACGTTTGCACCTGCAGGACAAGAAACCAACGACCAAGTGTCATTCCGCAACAACGCATTATACTCCTCAAACATAGTTGCGACCCAGTTCGGATCCTTGAGTGCTACACGGTAGGAGGATGGTATGGGGATGATGCCGGTGGAGACAGAGAGATAAGTGTGTTGTTTAGGAAGAGAGAAGACGGCCTTCGAGCGGGTGTGCATATTGTGGAGATTGGACGGGGGTTGAACCGGGACGGCTTTTGGTGGTGGTGGTCGGGGCGGCGAGCGAAGCGGCAGGGGAGATGCAGGCGCTGCATGCTGGGAGGTAGGAGAGGCACGTGCGGGATTTGAGGAGAGAGGAGAGGGAGGCGCGAGATTTGGGGTATCGTTGGTGGCCGGATGGGCGGGAGTAGGGACGGTGGGGCGGGATTCGGGGGAGGGTAGTTGGCGCGCGATCCGAGGAGAGGTAGACGTGGAAGGGAGGTAATCTTGCGCACGATCCTAGAGGAGTGGGAGGTGATCCGGGGTAGCTGTTGGGTACGAGGTAGGTAGGATGTGGGGCTGCAGTAGGGCAGGCGCGGGTTCTATGGCGTCTGAACGGTGCGGGGCATCGGCTGGGGCTGGACTAGTGGAAAAGGGAAATACTTGCTCGTCAAAAACTACGTGACGTGAGGTATAAACGCGGTGGGTATGAAGATCGAGGCAGCGATAGCCGTTGTGTTCTAGCAGGTAGCCGAGGTGGACACAGGGGGTGGAGCGAGGCGGTAGTTTATGTGGAGCTAAATGGGTGAGATTTGGAAAACAAAGGCAGCCAAAAACCCTCATGTGATCATATGTAGGATGAGTGCCATGCAAGAGGAAGAAAGGGGTGTGTTTGTTAACAACTGAGGATGGGCGGCGATTGATGAGGTGGTTGGCGGTGTGTAGGGCTTCGACCCAATATTCAGGTGGCATGTGAGCATGAACAAGTAGAGCGCGAAGCACATCATTTGTCGTGCGGAGAAGCCGTTCGGCCTTGCCGTTCTGCGGGGATGTGTGAGGGCATGATAGGCGGAAAGAGACGCCGAGGTGAGAGAAGTGCTCACGAAGTGAGTGGGATAGGAATTCGCCGCCGTTATCACACTGCACACATTTAATAGCAAGGTTATATTGGGTGAGAATGTAAGAAAAGAAACGTTGTCAGAGTGGCGGCGGTGTCGGATTTTTGGCGAAGCGGAAAAACCCAAGAGTAGTGAGTATAGTCATCAAGCACAACTAAGTAATATTGATAGCCGAAGAAACTACACACGGGGACGTCCACAAATCGCAATGAATAAGTTGAAAGGGAGCAGTGGTGCGGGAAACAGAGGTGGAGAAAGGTAATCTTGGTTGCTTTCCTATCATACAAGATTCACAAACACGAGAACCTTGAGGTTTATTACATGAATTCAAAAAGTTTTGAGCTAAAATTGAAAGAGAAGCACGACTAGGGTGGCCGAGCCGTAAGTGCCACAAATCACCATTGCCGGAGACGGTGAGGGCTTGAGGGCCGCCATTATTTGGAAGAAACGGATAGAGATCGCCGGTGCTACTGGACCTCATTAGGAGATTCCCCGTTGCCATGTCCTTCACAGAGAAGCCAAAAGAGTCAAAAGCCACAATACACCAATTATCACGTGTAAAACGGCGGACGGAAATTAGGTTTTGAACAATGCTAGGAGAAACAAGTATGTCATTGAGATGGAAGGGGGGAAGGGTAGTGGAACCGGATGCAATTACAGGGATGACCGAACCGTCTCCACCAGTTATACTTGAGGGATAAGACGATGAGGAGGTGACATTGGCGAGGTTACCTGACGAGCCAGCAATGTGAGAAGTGGCGCCGGTGTCCATGATCCATCCGGCGCTGGACGGAGGCTGCGGCTGCTGCAGTTGGGCGTGTACATGTGCGCCATCATCAGGGCCTGTTGGTCGGTGCCGAAGGCGGGGTAGGCGTGCTGGGGTGCGACGGGGCGTGGGCCGAGAACGCCGACGGCGTTGGGGGGAGTCCAGGGAGCACGCCATGCTTGCGGGGTGGGAAGGGGAGCCCCGAACGGGGCAAAGTAACCCATCCAGGGCTGCTGCCCTGCCTGGCCACGCCTGCCAGTCGGAGTCGGCGAAGCACCCGGTGAGCCGCGACCGCGCCCACGGCCACGTCCGCGCCCACCGCGCTGGCGATCGCCGGAGGGACTCCCAGCCCCTGCCTGGTTGCCGACGACTGGAGACTTGCCCTTGTCGTGCCCGCCGAGGACGAGCCATCGGAGGAAGAACTGCCGCCGTGCCCACCGGAGGATGGACCGCCGCCGTGCCCGATGGCGAGGGCCGTGGCCCCCATGCCCTGCTCGCGCTCGTCGAGGAGGAGGCGGGACCGAGCCTGGAGGAACGTGGGGAAGGGCTGCTGCATGGGCAGCATGGTGGCCATGACGTGGAAGCGGCGACTCAGCCCGCGGATGAGCTGAAGCGTGAGGGAGCGGTCGGAGACGTCGTCGTCGCAGTCAGCGAGGGCGGTGGCGAGTTGCTGAAGTCGGCGGCAGTACTGGGCGACCGTCATGTCGCCCTGGACCGTGGAGTGGAAGTCGGCGCCGATGTGGACGGCAGCGTTGTCGCGGAAGAACATCTCGAGCTGCTGCCAGAGGCGAAAGGCGGAGCTGTCAGGCGACTGGATGATGTCGTACAACTCATTGGAGATGGTCGCGTACACCCACAAGGCGATCGTGAGATCGTCATGTCGCCAGACGGCGTCCGCCGCGAGCGGATCGATGTCCACCAGGACGTGCTCCTCGGCACGGTACTTGCTCAGGACGTACCAGAAGAGGTGGCGCCATTTTGAGTAGTTGCCGGAGTCGAGGGCGAGCTTGAACGGGATGTACGAGCAGATGTTAATATGATGCATGGATGGGGCTGGGGCGAGGGAAACCTGGGGCTGGTTGGCCAGCGTGAGGGCGCCGGCGTTGGGGTGTACGACGCGGAGAGGAGCCACCACGGGGACGACGGCTTGCCGGAGTAGTGCGCGGGCGTTGGGCGACAGGGGCGCCGGGGCGACGGGCGGCGCCGGCATGGAAGAGCCGGTGCGGCCGGCGCGGCGAGCTCGGGGGCGATGCATGGCAGGATGAAGGGGGCATCGGCGTCTCCGAGCGAGCGAGTGCGACGAAGGGGTCGGCGGAAACTCATAGCGGAAGCGAGAGAGGAATCTGATACCAAGTTGGATGGATGAATTCTGTGTATATTCCATTGATGCATGTAGTGACCTATATATATTGGAGGTACATGCGAGAGAGAGAGAGTTTATCCTATACAACTGACTAGCGATCACGCCGTACGTGGAGACGTGGGGGGGGGGAGCGTGGACGAGGGCGCCGTGAGAATCGGTTTGGCCGTGGCACGAGCGTGAGTCCAGGTCACATTTCCAACACGGGGAATCTGATAGAGCAGTCCCTATGACGACATGCTAGAGTTGCAGATACTGCCCAATCTCGTGCAGAGTAAGGACACCATGGATGTCTTGGGCCTAGTGCTGCTCATGGAGGCCGTCCGCTACGGTCCTGGACTTTCTGCGCCGTTTCGGCACACAATTGTAGAGTTGTGGTGTGATCTCACGCACAGAGCGCCAGTTGATCCACCTGTCTTCCCAAAAGGGGTGGTGTTGGCATTGCCCAGCAGCATCCTTGTCGACGTGAAGAACATGTCACGTTCTGAGAATTGGAGCTCTAAGGTGCTCCAATCCCTGCCCGCGTCAGTGTGTGAGAGCCAGAGCCATCACATATGACGTGAGAGGCCAACCCGCTCTAGATCGCGCACTCCCAAGCCTCCCAAGGAAATCGGACGGCAGACACGTCGCGAGTTGACATGCAGTTGCCACCGTTATCCTCGGCGCGGCCAACCCAAAGGAAACCGCACTGGATCTTCTCCATCTGCTTGATCGTTTTCTTCGGTGGTGCATGGAGCAACAATTGGTGAATGGGAATTGCGCCAAGGACAACTTTGACGAAAGCAAGTCTCCCTGCTTTGTTCATCAAGTGTGCCTTCCAGGTGGGTAGCTTATTCGCCATGCTATCCACGACAGCCTGCGGCTGCGGGGCGACGTATGGTGAGCAGGATGCCCAGGTATCTGACTGGAAAATCCACCAAAGGGCAGGCCAGGTGCTGGGCCATCATGTTTGTGTCCTCATCGTCTCCGTGGAATCGAACGTCGCGGATGTAGCTGTTGGAGGACCCGCAAGTTGACAACCCGCTTGATGATCTTGCCAAGGACATCGACAACGAGTACGAACAACTGCGGTGAGAACGGGTCACCCTGACGAATGCTTGCCTATGCCATATCGGTGGCCCTGGTTCGCCATTGATTAAGATCCTCGTGTTGGCGGAGGAGAGCACGATGGCTAGCCATTCCAGAAACCGGCCCCCGAAGCCGTAGTGGCGTAGAGCTTCAAAGAGGAAGGGCCACGACAGGGTGTCAAAGGCGCGTGTCAGGTCAAGCTTTAATAGGACCCGAGGCGCACCCAATTGGTGCAGTAGTTGCACCGATTGCCGAACCAGAACGTAGTTGTCGTGGAGGCTCCTTCCGGAGATGCAAGTGTTGTATAAGGGAACAAACATTTATAACACATATATCATATATTATATACCTTCTCCGTCGACAATTTCTCCTTCAATTGGTTCAACCTTCAAATCTCGAAGACTGATCATGAACTTGAAGAAATGAGAGTTATCCCCTCTCCCGACATAGCCATGGACGTAGTATATGTAACTCGGTGGAAGCGAATGTAGCACCGTGTTTATCACAAACTTATCTATGGTCCACTAGCCAAAGTCTTCCATGAGGCTCAGATGTATCCCATGCATCTTGGCGAAGTGGGTTTTCAGGCAGGTGTGTTCCTCCATCTTTGTCGAAAGAAACTGGTTTTCTAACTCAAATCTGGCCACTCTGAACTGATAAATAAACATTGACTTCAGCGTGTCAATCATGTCATATGCGCTTGTTTCCTCAAACTGATCACACAACTCATGTGACATGGCGACTTCCATGACATTCTTAACCACGGAGTATGTTCGTCGAAGAGCATAGTAATCAATCATTTCTTGCTCATCTGTGTTGTTTTCCGGAGGATCTCCCACATGCCTTTTTATCACGAACAAAATGTTTGCTCTTTTGAGCACAGTCCTAAGACGTAGGTACCAATCAACGAAATTTGACCCATCTACTTTAAGATCCTCACCACGCATGAAAGATTGAGCTTGAGTCACATGCATGATGTGATCGCACAAGTTAGTTGTCTACCTTTGAAACTAATCCGTCGGCCGTGTGATATTCGAGGGCGGATAGTGAATTAGGTTTATGTAATCACTAAAAGTTCTCAAGGATGCTTGTTTTGGTGTGAGCTCATTTGTAATATGATTATAACATGAACTCATTATTATGAACCTGAGTCTTAATATTTTTCTTGCAAATATCCTTATAGAAAATGAACATGAATGAACATTGTGAACTGTACTCTTTCATGCGTGGTGAGGATCTTAAAGTATATGGGTCAAATTTTGTTGGTTGGTACCTACGCCTTAGGACTGTGCTCAAAATAGCAAACATCTTGTTCGTGATAGAAAGGCATGTGGGAGATCCTCCGGAAAACAACACTGATGAGCAAGAAATGCTTGATTACTATGCTCTTCGACGAACATATTCCGTGGTTAAGAATGTCATGGAACTCGCCATGTCACATGAGTTGTGTGATCAGTTTGAGGAAACAAGCGCATATGACATGATCGACACGCTGAAGTCAATGTTTATTTATCAGTTCAGAGTGGCCAGATTTGAGTTAGAAAACCAGTTTCTTTCGACAAAGATGGAGGAACACACCTGCCTGAAAACCCACTTCGCCAAGATGCATGGGATACATCTGAGCCTTGTGGAAGACTTTGACTAGTGGACCACAAATAAGTCTGCGATAAACACGGTGCTACATTCACTTCCACCGAGTTACAGAGACTACGTCCATGGCTATGTCCGGAGAGGGGATAACTCTTATTTGTTCGAGTTCATGATCAGTCTTCGAGATGTGAAGGTTGAACCAATTGAAGGAGAAATTGTCGACGAAGAAGGTATATATGATATACGTGTTATAAATGTTTGTTGCCTTATACAACACTTGCAGTTTGATAAGTATCTGGTCCAGCGGGTAGGAGTAGCCAACCCACGAGCCAGCCGACCGAAGGAGCTAGGTCGTCCTGCTTGTCTTGAAAGTTTGTTCCGCCTCCCTGGCCCTACCGAGGGTCATCCCCATGACAATATATATAGGGTTCATATTTGAAATTATGGCACTCGGGCCCTAGTGATAAGCATTAAGCATATCAACATAAATATCAAAACATAGTGGATACTAGCAATCAAGCCCTAACAAATCCGATAATTGATTACATAAAAAATCTCATCTACTTACATGAGCCTACAAAGAAATTACTCACACATGGTTATGAGCATCATAAAACTGGTGATGGAGATGGATTGGCGATGGTGATGGCCATGAATCCCACTCTCTAGAGCCCAAAACAGACCCCAAATCAGGGTTCCAGGTGAGGAACAGTAGGTTGCTGCTGCTCCGTCGAGAAACACGACGGGATTTATCTCTGATTTTTTTTCTCCAGATGGGAATTTATGGAGAAAGAAATTAGCGGAAGGCGGTGGCCAGGGGACCCACACGGGCAAGTGGCGCGACCAGGAGGGTAGGCTGCGTCACCTGGCCGTGTGTCCACCCCATGGTTCCTCTCGGGTGCTTCTCGCTTCCAGTAATTTTTATTTGTCCCGTAAAAATGCCTAAAAAATACCTAGGGTATTTGGAGCACTTTTATTTCTGCACAAAATAACACTATAGCAGCTTCGCCGAATACAACGTCAATCCGGGTTAGTTTCATCCAAATCATGCAAATTAGAGGGTAAAACAACGACAAAAGTGTTTGGAAAAATAGATATGTTGCAGACGTATCAACGCCCGTTTAGAGGTCGACAATGAGGTAGACACTAAATAATTTGTTGCCACATGTATCTCAAACCTTCCCCTCTATGCAGCCTACCCCAGACTTTAGTTGTGGCGTCAAACTATAATATTCTGGTCAAGAGCGTCTTTAGCCACATGCGAGCCAATATCGCTTTTCTTTGCAACCTTACCCAAATCGAACAAGCAAACTGGGACTCTCTCCTTAGGGTTCTCTATCGTGTCCATCTTTCTATTGAGAAATAGAAGGTCACATGGGCCCTTGAAGCCAAGGGCCACTTCTCGGTGAAATCCACATATGTTAGAATCTAAAAGGGATCGTGTCCTCAACTGCCTCTTTAAAAGTGAGGATATTTTCATGGCAAACGAACAAAAACAAGCCTCCCTCTGCTCGGCATGGCGAGGGGATGGTTCATGTACCCTCTGTGGTGCTCCGGTAGACGCTAACCACATCCTATTCACCTATCCTCCATCGTTGTTTTTTGGAGTTGCGTTCGACGAATCTTTGGGTCAGTGGCGGAGTCAACCAGCTCGATGAACCTTGACCAAAGCTTAAGGTACAAAGTCGTAAATCATTTGCCCATATAAATACACACAAAATCTTTATATTTAGAACAGTAAAACTATATCGTTTTCTTACCCTCTTACGCTATTGGCATTCTGACCCATTTGATTTGGTGTTTAAATCGTCATTGACCGTCCGATCATTGTTAATTATTCTCAGCTTCACGTTTTCACTTTTTTGGGATACGTTTTCGGTTTAGTTGTTTTTTGAGGCAAACGTTTTCGGTTTAGTGGGCTAGCTGTTCCTACGGGAATGCTATGCCGAGAGAATTTTTTTGGAGCCCCCTTGGTTGATTGGGCCTTTCTGAGGCCCAGATAGCTAACCCGATCCACTCAATCTCTTGTCGTCGTGTTCGCCTCCGCTCGTCCCCGACTCCCCTCACTTCCTGACTGCTATTTCTCAAAAGAAAAAAAACCCTCCTGACCGCTATCCTCTCCCGGTGTGCCACCGTCGCCACCACCGTGGATCACCTACCTGGAGCCAGGGCGTGCACATGACGCTCTCCTACATCTCAGTGTCGACAGGGGCACGGCGTCAGCCCCCACCCACATCAATGGCAAGAGCTACTCTGTCTCAGATTCAAACCTCCCTGGTTCGTCTTAGCTTCAGGGACTCCTCCTATTGTGCAGCCTCTTCTTCTCCATGGTGCTCCAGTAACTGCACAGGGAGTTCTAGTCTCTCGATTGGTGCCCCACAGCTCAGGCTTGAGATGATGGAGGAAGTTGCAAAAGAGGATGCGCCTATGGACATTAGCTAAATGCTCTCCCTGCCATGCTACTGTATGAACGTCTCCTGGCCAGGTAATAGTTACACTATAAATCTGAAATTCATAAGAGCACTAAGCAGAAGACTTCATGGATGATTAGGGTTATTTTGTTCCGTGGTAAGAAAGTAAGGTTTTTCTTTTGGCTTGGCATATGCTTTTCAGGTGATTTACCTGCCCAAAAAGGGCACACAAATTTTGAATTGGGATCACTCGTCCAAGAAGACAAGAAACTACTATTAATTTGATGTGTCCAAAATCAAATGCTAGCTATTGATTGATGCACCATGGTTATCACTTAGTTGAACCTGTTGTTTTAGTGATATAAAATTGTAACATGACTTTGTTTGCCAAGCCTGATCAAATTTCTTTTATTGCACTTTTTCTATGAACCATTTTGATATTATCTATTTTCCTAAAGAACATCACTAACATGATTTATTTGCCATTTCTTCAAGTTTCAAGCATTGTCAGGGATAATCTATGAGATTATCTTTTGTACAATGTAAAAAGACACATGTACTACGAATTTTCTATCATTTTTATCTTGTCACTAGCACATGGTGCCTTGAGTGTCACTCAGTCTGTATCACACGACATCCATCCCGTCACCTGGAAGATAGTCACAATTCTACTCCGCGGATGGATGTCACGGCCAGTGACCATGACGAGGTTTGTGTCTGCATGGTGGTGCAGTACCGGATGCTGAGTGGAAATGCCGCCCACCTGACTGCAACGGCGACGGAGGAGGAAGAATGGAGCCGCATGGGCAACTCGAAGGGGAAAAGGTCAGTAGCGTCGTCGTCCAATTTCTCAGCTTCCTCATCTAACTCGACCTCGGCACCGTCGGCATTGAAGCAGTAGTCCATCTTCCTGCTGCCTCGGGGAAGAAGCAGGCACATCAGCTATGTTGCTCAACTTGCATCTAGGTATCAGGTATGTTGCTTTTCTTCTCCTGAATTACTGCTGGCACACTTCAACAGGTATTTTAGTGCTTACTATTGGATCTTTGGATTGCATAGCCTGCATTCTACCTCGTTTTTTTCATGTGATTTAGTTTTGTGGATTTGGAGTTAGGATTTGGTTGCTGCTAAAATTAGCAAGCTTGGCGGTTTCATGGAGCAACAAACAACATGACATGATCAAACTATTTAATTGGAGACAAGGATTGCTGAATACAAAGCGTTGTAATTTTGGTTTCATTACTACTAATGCATTTTTCTTTGATTTTGTGGTGTTTAAAATTTTATGTTGGCAATGTGGTGGCATCTCGAATAGTAGCAGTTGAGCATTGATTGATAGAAAGGGCATTAATGCTTCTTCCGATGAAGCGCATTTGTATAGGCTTTGATACCACTTAAGATGAGCAGCTTCGGATTGAAATGGTTATTCTAAGATGCTATGTTCTGATGATATGTCCAACAACTTCATATCGTGTGCTTAGAGTCTGCATAAGCAGCATAACTATCTACATATAGGCAAATCTTTCTACAACTTGGCAATACAATAGTGATACACCAAATTATTAGTTGATTTGTCTTTTTTTCTCTTGTTATGATTTGGAATGACGATTCCTAGGGCCAGTTCTTTTCGCTTCGCGATTCTTCAGAATCTGATTCTAGAAAACTGTCCACAGAATCATCTGCCCACGGAATCAAGCATCCAGTTCTTTTCTATGATTCCAGTCTGTGATTGACTGATTGTTGTATGAGTTGTCTGTTGAAATGTCTATAACGTCCCTAGATTGAATTGAGCGATGAATTGCTAATATATAGATAAAAATGAATTGCTAATATATACAATTATTTTACTAAGCGGCCATCATTCCATAGCACTACAATTTAAAACATATAAAATGTACAATACATATTTCCTACACTGAAGAACAACATGGTACATGTGAAAAAAATCCTACAATTAATCAATGGGAATTTCCATCTTTTATTTAACATCTATATCAACACATATACAAATACCTAAGAGAAATAGCTAGCAGGAGTGGTAATTTCATCAATTCAAGTAACACAGAGGATAGACATGCAGGCTGGGTGTCGTGCTGGGTGGCCCTGTGCCCGTGGCAGCCGGCCGGCTTGAGGCGACGGACGGCGGCCGGCTTGAGGCGGCGAACGGGGTGAGGGCGACGGGCGAAGACGTGCGACCTGCGGCGCTACTTCCCTTGAGATCCGCCGAGTCCGGGCTGGATTCGCCGGCGCCGGCGGCGTTGCTGCCCTCGAGATCCAGAGGAGGAGAGAGGGTTGTATCAAGGGGGAGGGAAACTGGGACGGGGCTGCTCTGTTCCATCAGGTGGAGTGGCAATTCGGTGGTAAATATGTGTGTTTAACAGGGTAGTTGCAAATAACGAAGAGTTTTCTTTTGCGGGCTGCTTCAGAATTGCCAGAATCGGGGGCAGGGGGGGCTTTTGAGTTGCACTGGTGATTGTGAGCGATTCTCGGATGATTCATGAGGCTAGATCCAGTTTTTTTTTATGATTTTGCTATTCCAACCAGCGATTGTATATAATCACATCAAAAGAACTGACCCTTAGGTTCTCTCTTTATCTTTTTTCCCCTCACATTATGATTTCAAATGAACATACCCTTGGCTCTTAAGATCATTATATTAATGGTTCTTCGTATTGTATGTGCCTTTCATATCTAGAATCATCTTTCCCTTATTATATTTCAGAACAAATAGTAATACAATTCTTGGTATTCTTGCCAAATGGATCATTGTACTATTTTGATTTTCTTCTTTCAAACCTACTGCATTGATAGAGTAGGGCCTTAACTTGATTCCCATTCTTTTCGACCACCACGTACTTCCTTCACACATAATGATGGCTCTATTCAGATTTGTACTATTTTTCACATGTAAAATTACAATATATAGCTCTTTATAGAGATTCCTGCTACGAGTCTAAATCTCTTATCATGTTCCAAGAAGAGCAATCAATTTATTGATTTTTCTCAGAGTTGCAGAATGCACATGTCGACTACTTCGTGCTCCTTATCATGTGTCGAGTATTTTATATTGGTGATGGCTGTGACAAGAGTACTTTTTTCCTTTTTTTGTTTTGTATGTCGGTCCCAACAAGTACAAAAGATAATAGTCATGTAAAATGATCGATATTTGATTTTCACAAAATGGATCAGAAGTTCAAGTTTTTCATTGAAAATAGCAATTCAACTATATAGCTCTTTAAAGACATTCCTGCTACGAGTCTCTCTTATCATGTTCCCAGCAGAGCGATCATGCTCAGAGTTGCAAAATGCACATGTCGACTAATTCGTAGTTTATATTGCTGATGGTTGTGATTAGAGTACTTTTTTCCCTTGTTAGTTTTGTATGCCGGTCCCAACGAGTACAAAAGATAATAGTCATGTAAAATGGTAAATATTTGATTTATGCAAAATGGATAAGAAGTTCAAATATTTCACTGTAAGATAGGAATTCAACCATTTCATTTTCCTGTACATTTACCAACTTCCTACAAATTTGCTAGAAAAGTGAACGGGCATCAATGATGTAGTACTACTAATTAACCTGTGCAATTCCTTTGCTGAGCCCGGCAGCCGCGCTGGCTCTCCGGGAGGTGGCTCTGTCACTGCTTTACTAACTATCACAACTGCTACCTTCGGCTAGCTGTCAACTTAGATGCCTGGCATGGCGTGGGTTCGTGGCCATGCATGGCTTGGGGGCTATGGACCTACCGCAACAAACTCACCACTTAAGTTTATATACCAAAATGTTCCGCTCACTATATTTGTTAACGGTGCATTCTTTTCAGCAGTGGAGCCATCTTGGGAAGAGGAGGACATGGAGGCCGCTAAAGCGCTTCAATTAAAGATCAAGGGGATCAGTGCCAGAAACCGCTACTAGAGCCTTAGTGGTTGTTCTGGCTAATCGCCATATTTCGATCTCGGGTCAGTGCCCGGTCTGCCACACCGCGGAAGATACTGCACATTTTCTCTTTACTTGCGACTGAGCAATGGAGATTTGGCGATCTATGGGTCTACATGAAATAATACATAAGATAGCTATACCCGGCAAGACATGAGCTGAATGTATTGAGAATGTTCCTTTGCTGGTAAACATACAGATGAGATTGACTTAGCCGAGGTCCTGGCTGTGGTGTGCTTGGCATTATGGTGGCAGAGAAGGCTTATAGTAAGGGAGGAGCCAATCCAGAACCCAACCCGTACATCAGCAACGATAGATGCAATGACTCTGAACTTTGTCAGAGCTGAGAGGAAACCAGCTACCACTCCACGTTTGAGCAAATGGTATAGACCTCTGTCTGGCCAACTTGCTCTTAATTTTGATGCTAGCTTCTCAGACTTTACCGGCGGTTTTGTGCGATCTTATGAGATTACACTGGTTCTTTTGTTGCTGCATGCCTGCATCGAGGGACGATTGGAACATGTTCCTGATGTCGTCTCTGCTGAGGCAGGAGCTCTACTTGAAGGCCTCAAGCTAGCACAAGCAATTGGATGTACTAACATCTCAATCCGCATGGACAATCTGATTATTGTTGAAGCTCTGAAGGAAAACACACCGGGCACTACCTAGTGGCTGCTCCAATTCTTGTCGACTGTCGTCTTAGTTTACTAGATTTTGGAAAAGTTCTTATTGATCATTGTAATCGTGAATCGAACATGGTAGCACATATCCTAGCTAGTCAAGGTCGTGTAGATCCTCCAGCTCTGTGGTTGGACTCACCTCCGGTTTCTATTTCAAGCTACCTAGCAGATGATGTAAGCTATATTTGAGTTTGAATAAAGCATAATTAGGTTTTCCCGTCAAAAAAGAAATAGAGCTTTAGTTGTTGTTAATGGGTTTATCTTTTTGTTTATGACCACGACAGTGGAGTTGTAATTACTGTCTCTTTATCTCTGCCTTGTAAGAACTTTGTATTTGTTTAGCGTTGCGGTTTTATCCAAAATTGCAGTAAGTGAAATACTGCATTCAGTACGTAATATTGCAGTTCCCAATTGTTTTGCCCATTGAATACCCAAGATCATTATGCATTTGCGTACTGTTAATGAACTTTTTTGGCGAATTCCAGAAGAACTTTTTTTTGGCATTTACAATTATTTGGCCAAACGTGGACACATGAGATGATCACCCAAATTGGAGAATCAACAAGAAAGATGAATCTAAGACTCAAGTACGTAGCACCAGACTTCAAAACACACATATTCACGTTGGCTTTGAGTCAGCTAGCCAGAGAATGCGACGGCCACCAATGATTAACGTCGGACATTCTAGAGCACAAATAACCTTGCTACAACTGCAAACATTAACGCAATGCAAAAACTGTCTGATATTGCTAGCATTCAGAAACAATGCTAGCTGTCTCTGCTGGTTCATCAAGAATTTGGAGTCTCATCAAGAATTCTAGCAGACAATGCATTGCAAAAAATGTCTGACAGGAACCAACAGTACGTATACATGAGCTATCTCATCAAGAATTTCGAGTCTCACACACCCTTCCCTAGAGCTAGAGCTAGCATTCAGAAACCAACTGCGAAAATCTGTCGCCGCAGGAGCAGGACAGGAGAGGCTTACTGTACTGGCGATCGACTTGGTTGTTAATTCGTTCCTCGGCGCGCGTGCGTCTAGTTCAGCTGCAGAATCTTCTCGGCGATGATGACCAGCATAGACAGGGCCTGGCGCATCTCCTGCACGTTGCGGATCGCCATGGTGGCCTCGTCGACGGCTATGGTCGTGATCTGCTCGGCCCCCAGAATCCAGACGTGCCAGATCAGGGACCCCACCGGAGGCACCCAGGCCAAGGTGACGGCGTCCTTGGCCGCCTTGTAGGCCACCGTGGCGTTGCGGAGCCTCATCTCCGCTTTGGTGGTCTTGTCGAGCACGGTGTGGTTGTAGCTCTCCCATAGCTTTGTCAACTGCGCGTCGGGTACGAGGTGCAAGTGCTCGCCGCAGAGGGTGGCGACGCGGACGGCCAAGCTGTGGAGCGAGCCGTGTCGCTTGATCTGGCGTTGGGCGTCCTCTAGGAACGCGTTGGGGTAGACTCCGACGGGATCCGGCTCCACGTAGCCATCGATTGCGTCCTCAAGGTTGGCGCCATTGTTGATCGCGCGCAGAACCTCGGCCATCGCCTGGAGCTTGGCGACGGTGAGGTTGATCAACTCGACGGCTTCTTCCGAGATGCAGGCGTCCACGAGGTTTTCCTGCACCGTCCGCGCCAGCTTCCTCCACGCGTCCGCCATTGCCGCCGCGCGCCGATCTCTCTCTCTCTCTCTCTCTCTCTCTCTCTCTCGTTCTCTCTGTGCTTGGCGAGCGTGGATGTAGAAGAAGAAGAAAGGGACGGGGAAGTGGGAATTTATAGGGACGGCGGAGGAGGTGAAATTACTGTGGATTACTGTGTTTGCGAGAGAAGGCAAGTGGATTACTGTGTCACTGACAGCATTTTAGCCGCTCGTCATTTTAACTAGGAGCGTTGAGTTCGGCGGCAGGCGAGGTAAATAAACGGTTACGGCCGTGGGGCCCGCCTCGCCAGCCTGGCAATTTCTTCCCCGGCCGTCCTCTTCAAGAGCCGCGGAAGGGAAGAAGAGAAGAGAGAGAGAGAGAGAGAGAGAGAGAGAAAGAGAGAGAGAGAGAGAGAGAGAGAGAGAGATATGGAGGCGGTGGCGGCGGAGGCGACGGCGGCATGGAAGATACGGTTCCGGCAGGTGGTTGTTGAGGCGGACGAGCGCTGCCGCCAACTCCCCGGGATGATCACCGCCGTGCTTCAGCACCTCGAGTCGCCGGCGCTCATGGGCAACGCCGGGGAGAGGCGCGCCCGGATCCAGCTCGCGCGGGAGGCGGCCGAGAGAGCGTCCGATGAACTCGACTTCGCCATATCAGTCGCGACGCGTGCCAATCTGCTCCGGGGCATATCAATTCGCGGTGTCCCGACCTTGCCGCTGCACTCCCTCCAGGACCTGCTCGGCGACAACAACCCTGCGCGCCAGAACGCCCTGGACAAGCTCAGGCAGGCCAAGGTGTGCGCCCAGGAAGCCTCTGTAGCCGTCAAGGTGTGCTGCGTCAATCTGCTGGGGATGGACCTCCTGCTAGACCATCCGGGTCTTCCTCAAGGCGTCGCCGACGGCTTCTTCAACGGCGAGCGCCTCCTGGCCATCGCTAACCTCCGGGATCCCGCGATAGGGGCCATGGGGCTGGCGCAAAGCTGCGCCCAGCTGGTCTCCGGTGCCCGCCAGGATGTGGACGGCGCCAACTGAGAAGGCTCCATCGATCAGCTCCGTTCCGTCCGTGGGATCGACTCTTGACTCATGCCTAGTTCTGTTCATGGCCCGCCGCGCTTTTGTTTTTCTTGGATGTTCTTCGTCTTCTCTAGTTCGTACTTCGTATTGGAACTGGTTCAACTGTTGCGTGGATTGCATGAACACCGGTGCACTAGATCGATGCTTGCCTAATGTTGTTGGTTTGTTAATTTGTTCATGTTGGATCCATATGGGTTTACAGCATCTTCTTGCAGCATCTTATCAGAGCGCCATGAATTGGTTTACAACTTGTTTACGACAGTTTTTTCGATCGATATTGTAATTTTAGTGGGCTGGATAAAGGTTCTGATCACCTTAAGCCTACGATCATTTTTCTGCTAGTACCAATGAAGATTCAGGCACTCAACAGAGCAGAACTAGATATCTGTGTGTGCTGCTAGGATAAGAAGTATGTGTTCCAGTTCAAGTGATTTCCAAGTGATTTTAAATTGTAGTAACAATTAGAGTCTCAAACATTCATTAGAACTCCTGAATTGCCAGATTTAATCTGCACCTGAATTGCATAGGCATTTATTCCTCATATACTCTACTAGTTCTGAAGTTAATAAACTCAAATCCTCAGTTTGTCAAGTAGTGTCCCTCATTTCTGCATAACAGAATTCTGAAATGTGCATAACAGAATTAGTTAGCTTTGTTCATGATGCCCAAGTGTTTACTGTACATAGGCACTAGTCTTTGTTCAAATGTATGCTATGTTGTGGGTCTCAACTGTGACTTACATATCTCTGTTATGCTGATTGGTTCTTGTATATATAGTGTAGACATCTATTATTTCAGTGCCTACCTAGTACCTAGTTATATGTAGTGTAAACAACTGTTTTTTCTCATTATTTATTGCTTGATTTGCTTTGATTTGATTTTTAGTTTTCAGCACTGTACTAGTTGTCACCGACGCCGACACCATGGTCTGATTCGAGTCGTCTTCGTCACTGCCTGCATGAGTTTCTTCCTGTAATTGAAGTGTCAAGTTTCTGATGAAGCTTAATGTCCTGTTGTCAAGTTTCTTCATATAACTGTAATGAAGCTTAATGTCCTGGTGTCAAGTTCATATAAGGCTGTAACTGGCGCTGCATCTTGCTGCTACAAATTCAGTACGTACTGTAGTGTTAAGTTCATGTTACTCTGCAAGGTAGTACTGTAGTGTAGTGCCATTCAGGATGCACAGATTGGAATGGAGTATGGTTTGAAACTGTAGGTTCCAACTATATGTAGGGAATAGTTTGGATTGGTTTGGCCTGAGAGTACATACAGTTTGGGTTGGTTTGGATCCTATCACTTAATATTTGGTTTGATTTGGTTTGGTTGATGATCTTATACATGTATGGATTGGACTGGGTTTAGTTTGGATTCGAAACTATTCCCACGTTTACCTGGATGATCAGTTTCTTGGACCGATTTTAGTTTTGACAGAGTTTCAATTTTTCCGTCGACTATTGACTGAGATTACTTTTGTTGACAAAATACAAGAAACGTGTGAAACGCTTCCCGTCAGCCCGCATATCACTGGCGTGAGTGTCCGCTGCCTCCTCCATACGACGAGTGTCCACATAGGCTTATTCAGCATTGTTTTAGATTTTTTTATGCAACAACATCTGTGTTACAAATTACCGTACTCGAAAATGCATATGTACCCACACAAGCGGATACATGTCATATCTACACCATCCGTTAGGGAAAATCCGCTTTGAGATATGTGAAAAGTATGCCTACGATTTTTTTTATTTCTCTGGGCATTCTTCATTTGACCATACGGTAAAAAGGGGTGACTAATACTATACATCAGATTTGATCGATATTATTTGTTTCTTAAATGAATATATTTAATATTAAAATACATCTAGATACATATCTCGAGAACAAAATGGATGGTTTAGATAACTCATGTACCCACTTGTGTTGGTACAAAATCCATACTCGTACCGGACTCCGCAATAATACTTGTGTTGCAAAAAAGTAAATACGAATAAAATTTGCAACATCATTTGTGTTGCAAAATTTTCTTTCACAAAACCTAAAGAAAAATTATTTATGTTCCAAAATTTCTTTCCACAACATCATCTTGTTGCAAAAAATAAAAATAAAAAATATACAAAAGTTTCTATATTATAAAAAGTTACTCCAACATGAATTATGTTGCAAAAGGGTTCTGCAAACACAACATTTATTGCAGTGATAAAATCAGTATTGGATTGCTGAATAGGTAGATCTAGCGGTAGACCCACATGCTCACGTGTAGCACGTCCAAAGAGATATTGTCAGGGGATATGTTGTATTGATGCCTTAGAGCATCTTCAGTCGTACTTGCCTTTTAGCCTTTGATACGTCTGGATGTGATGGGCCCGGCCCCAAAATGCTCATGTTTGTAATCATAATTTTATTTCAAAAATCTCAAATCCATGCAAATACATAAAGACCGATCATCACACATGGAAAAATAAATATAAGAAAAAGGTAAAAATAATTCGTACATAAAATACATAGTTACATAAAAATTATAGTGCATAACTTAATGATAAAAGATAGTAATCAGTTAATTCCAGCGTGCACACACATATTCTTCACTAAATCATTTTTTACTATTTAGTGTGAAGCATGATCTCTACAGTCCTTTATTAAAAGGGTGAACTGAAATTTCTCAATAAAATACAATGGATATCGACAGGGTCAATAAAGTAAAAGACTGAAACATACGTATGTACAAAACTAAGGTAAATTACTAATCCATACCAACAATCTATCTATGCGATTTCCTTGCAATCTATGTGAAAGATAAGAAATATCATGCACAAAGTGCCTTTTCCATGAGCTAGAGGATGATCTTTCACCCATGAAGGTCTTTCCATATTCCCGACAATCTAAATACACCAAGCAGTAGTAAGCATGATATTAAAGGAAAAAAGGATACCCAAAGGATTTACTGGCTTGAAGAATACACTGAAACATATCTCCACCAGCAAACCACACAATTTGCAAATAATTCCAGACTCTCTTGCTGAAGTTGCATGTGAAGAAGAGATGAAATATGTGTTCATAGCAATGGGCAGAACACATTACACAATCATTGTCCTCTTGAGAAGATCTCCAATGTCTACTGACTAACATGTCCTTTGTGTTAAGCCTATAAAAAAGAAGATGCCATGCAAAAAACTTTGATCTTCATGGTATAGGTACTCTTCTATAACCAGACACTTGGGTGCACCATAGGAAGATTTGAGTGGATGATAGTGTAGAAGCTTTTAGCAGTGTAACCATGTTTGTCAGGCCAAAGTTGCATATGTATTTGTTAATTTTGGAATTATCCATGCATATTAAGAAATTTGGCAATATGTTCTGACTTTTATTTGGGGAGGACCTAAACTCCGTGCTTCTCAAAATCATTCATTCAGACTGCCCCTTTGCCCTCATCATCAACAATCATGTTGTGCAATATTACACAACATATCATGAGCCGCCAAAGTGTTTCCTGTCCCCACATCACTCAACTCCATAAATAATATCCCAACTTGCTTGGAGCACCCCGAATGCTCTCTCGACATCCTTGCTAGCACCTTCTTGCGAATGTGCAAAGAGACATTGTTTCCTACCCTTAAGATTCGATATGTTCTTCATAAAAGCCGTCCACTGAGGATAAATATCGTTAGCAAGGTAGTACTGTCACATCCTGTAAGACCCGATATGCGGTACTGTTTCAGATATGAACGTTTCCGTTCAGACCCGAGGACGAAGAACATATCGGGCCCACTGCGACATATGACGAAGCCATATGTCTCGGATTTCAACATGATATATCACAACATTACAACTACAAGGATACACCATCTCATACAATCGGCATACAAATGACTTAATACAATACAACATCGGAAGGTACATGTCTGAGTACAGACTACAAACAAATGCTTAGTGGCAAATAGAAAAGGCATCGCTCCCATAGCAACATGGGCCCGGGCTCTCCGCCGGGATCCGCCTAACTAGCCACCATACCTGTTGTCAATCAAGAACCCTAACAAGAGTTTGGGGGTAGTATCATGAGTACGAAAGTACTCAACATCCAACTATAGTGGTCAACTGACCCAGCAAGGACCTCATCACTCGTCATTCTAGGATAAATAGTAGTTTACGGCAAGGATGGGGTAAGTGGTGAGGTTGTTGCCGCACTAGCATTTATGGAGTGGCTAACGATCTAGAGAGTAAGATTATAAGCCAAGCATTCGATGAGGAATCGCCTCCAACAAGTCTGCTATCCACCTACTTACGCAGTCATAACACCTGCCCTATCCTTGTCCTCCCCTTTGCATCCCGATGAAGAAAAAGCAGTCAAGGAACACACACGTTGATCAAGTTTTAGTTATGATTCAGTCGATGTTATCTATGAACAAGGAGTAGGTGTCAAGTCAACCATAACGGTGGACATGGCTTCTCGAAAAGACTTAACCCTGCAGGGGTGTACTAACTGCCCATTACAAGGCTCCGCACGCACGCCCATCTCTCTCAGTTGCTACCCATCACAGGCAACCATTTTATGATTTAGTTCCGAGAGATCCAAAGCGACTGGTCCCTCTAACTAACAACGCACAAATCCAGATGGCCCCCAGTGAGTCGACATCCACCTCAAGAGCCGGCCGCGCTCTCGAAATGGTCTCTACCGTCTAACTCGGGTTTGGATTACCGTAACATCACTGTGCCCGGGTCCTCAGCCGACCAATTTGGACCAATAGGAAACACTGACCCCTCTGGCCCGGTTCTTTTTAAATCTGATGCGGGCCCAACCAAGCACACACATGGTTTCAAATGGTAAATCAGCTTGGGACACCACTAGAACCGTTTGGAGCTAGGTAGGTAAGGAAAGGGGACCCTATAGTATCCCACACGCGGTTAGGCATGCTTGACAAGAGACACAATACCTAGGTAACTCGGGACCTAGGTGACTCGAATGGAACAAAGCATCGAGGCGGGATAGCCTAACCTTCCACCCTTCGTCGAATATAGTCAACATTATAATAATCACGTCATCCACAATAAATATAATAGTGTGGTAGCCCAATCCAAGGAGTAACAGGGTAACATTCAGAGCATCATACTAAGCAGGGGTTGAGCAACGAGCAATGGTAACATAGCAATACATGATTTTCTGGGAGGGGACATGGCTGTATCGGTTTAAGAGAGGCTGTAAACATGTGGTAGGATCAAACATCGAACCAGTTGATAGGGCATATTTCCCCTTGATTGGTTTTAGTGATTGATGACAATACATTTGCGGATTATCCGTGTGTCTATAAGCATTTCAAATAATTATGGTCATGGCACAAGACGGTCAGGTTCCCCTCTGTTGATGGAGCGTGAAGACAGAGTTTCCTTTCGATGTTCTTTTTGATATATTGGGTCGTAGGAAAACCGTACTATCAAGAGGGGATCCTCTATGGAATTGTGGGTGGAATCATCACACACACACACACTCTGCACCCACATACTTTTTATTGCGTCGTGGAGGAGTTTGGCATGGTGGCTTTGAATCCCTGGGTCTGCCAGGGCGGTAGTACCGCTTTGGTTGCGGTAGTACCACGCCACGGTAGTACCGTGGCTAGTACAGTACTCACTACGTGATCTCTCTGGATCGAGCAGTGGTGAGCACGGCACTGAGCCGCAGTACTACCGTGGGGCGGTAGTACTGCTCCACGAGCGGTAGTACCGCGGCTAGTACCACACCTACTACCATATATCCTTTGGATAGGGCAGTAGTAGGGCATGGTACTGAGCCTCAGTACTACCGCACCATGGTAGTACCGTGGCTAGTACTGCACCCACTATCGTATATCCTCTGAATAGGGCGGTAGTAGGCCACGGTACTGAGCCGCAGTACTACCGCGGTGCGGTAGTACCGCTCGAGTGCGGTAGTACTGCTCCTGGAGCGGTAGTACCGTGGTTGGTGAAGGTCCAACGGCTGTTTTAGAGCGCACCTATAAAAGGGGGTCTTCTTCTCCATTGAGAGGCACCTCATTTATTGATCTCACCTCCATTGACGCCCAAGCTCCATTCTTGCCTGATCTCCCTCCCTAGCCATCAAAACTTGTTGATTCTCTAGGGTTTGGAAGAGGAGGCCCCGATCTACACTTCCACCAAAGAATATTTGATTCCCCCCATTAACCCCATGTGGATCTTGTTACTATTGGGCGCGTTGGTGCCCTAGACGGAAAAGGTCACCTCGAAGCCACATTCCATTGTGGTGAAGCTTCGTGGTTTCGTTGGGAGCCTCCTATTAAGTTGTGGAGATTGCCCCATCCATGTTTGTAAAGGTTTGGTTTCCACCTTCAAGGCCGCCTCGTAGTGGATCACGACATCTTGCATTGGTAAGAGCGTGAGGAGAAATAGGGTGGCCCTCGTTGGCTTCGTGTGAGCATTGTGCTCCTCACCCTCTCCAAACGGAGACATACTTCTCGAAAGAAAAGGAACTTTGGCAACATATCCTTGTCTCCCGTGTTCCCCTTTACCTTTACTTTGTGCAAGTTATTTTCTTTGCTTATTTCTTGCTTGCTCTTATAGTGTTGTAGCTGTTGGCATATAGGTTGCTGATACGTCCCAAACGTATCTATAATTTCTGCTTGCTCCATGCATTATTTGTGTGATTTTGCCATGTTTTTCTTGAACTTTCATACACTTTTGATCTTATTTGGACTAACCTATTAACTCAGTGCACCCAGTTGCCAGTTCCTGTTTTGTGTTGTTTTTATATTTCAGGTTTTCCGGCCATTAAAAGTGCCAAATAAATTCCCGAAAATTATAATAAAAATTAGCGTCCCGAAAGCTTCCCGAAGAACCAAGGATGGAAGGGAGTGGACCCACCAGGGCCCCTGGCGCGGCCCCCCTAGGGCGCACCGGGCACCCTCCTGGCTGCCCTGTGGCCCCCCTTGGTGCCCCCTTTGGCTCTTATTTATACACCCGTCGCAAAAACCCTGATTCCAGACCCCTTTTCTCCAGAAGAAATTCCGATCTTTGCCGCCATCGCCAACAAGCTTCGGGGGACCAGAATTCCTGTGCCGGCACCCTGCCGGGAGGGGGAAGTGCCCCGGATTCATCTCCATCGACGTTGCTTCCTCCCTCCATGAAGCGGGAGTAGTTCTCCCTCAGGGCTAAGGTTTCTACCAGTAGCTATGTGTTCTTCTCTCTCTCCCATGATGTGATCTTCGTTGTGATCATAGGCAATCTTAATCTAGGGTGATCCCATGATATTTCCCCTTCCTCTATGTATTGGATTGATGTACTCAATTGATCTTATCTAGTATAATCCCCGAGACCAAGGTGACAGCGGTCTATTGGACATGGATTAGAAGAATATTTTCATGAGTGATTTCCTCTTTTGTGTGTTGATTTAAGATTGAGAGTCTCTTGGTGCTTGTCTTTGACTATCCTTGAGATATTTTGTGGTGATTGTGGTACTCTCTTTGGATGGCCGCGGTGACATTGGGAAATCCATAGATTGAGAACTACGAACTTTGAGGTGTGCTTTTGTAGCCCTACATAATTCTTGTCCTCTCTTGACCACAAAGGAATGACCTCCGAGTGCTTCTCCATTGCATGCTTTATGGGAAATATCATGTGATTAGACTATGTTAATGTTGTTGGGAGTTGCCACTAGTGAAAGTATGAAGCCTAGGCCTTTTTTCCACCATTGTTACACCGTTTATGCTCACTTTTGTCACATGTTTGATTGCTGCACTTTTTATTACAGATTTATATTACTTTGTTTTGCCACACCTATCACCCATATTTTACCATCTCTTCGCCGAACTAGTGCACCTATACAACTCCTAGTTGTATTAGGTGTGTTGGGGACACAAGAGACTTCTTGTATCTTAATTGTAGGGTTTCTTGACAGAGACCATATTCAACCTCTACTTCCCCGAGTTTGATAAACCTTAGGTCATCCACTTGAGGGAAATTGCTGCTGTCCTACAAACCTCTGCGCTTGGAGGCCCAACATAGTCTACAAGAATAGAAGCTTGCGTAGACATCAAGCTATTTCAGACGCCATTGCCGGGGAGGTGAGTGCGTGAAGGTATATCTTTAGGTCTTGCAATTAAATCTTTTCGTTTCTTGTTTTTATTTTCACTAGTTAGGCTTTATGGAAAACAACAACAAAAATGAGAGAGCTCTATGAGCTCTACCTTCAATTGGGACATGAAGTGTTTGAAGAGAAAATAAAAAAATCTATGGAACTTTATTTGCATACTCTTCATGATTCCAATATTACTAGTATGTCTTCTTTGAATACTTTTTATGCTAATGATATGCAAAGCTATAAGCTTGGGGATGCTATGTTGTATGAAGATGATCTTTTTAGCCCCCCAAGTTTTTATGAGAAAATTTATTTTGATGATACTTTTCCTCCTATCTATGATGATTATTGTGATGACACTTATGCTATAAAGAATAAATGTTTGCAAGTGTATCATGATAAGAATGATTCATGTGATAGCTATTTTCTTGAGTTTGCTCCCACTATTACTAATGAGAAGGATTTTGCTTATGTGGGGAGTAACAAATTTTCTATGCTTTTGGATCATGATAAGAACTTTTTATGTGATACTTATATTGTTGAGTTTATTCATGATCCCACTAAAAATTATTATGAGAGGGGAACATATGCTTATAGATATTTCAATAATATCAAGTTCCCTCTCTTTATGTTGAAGGTTTTGAAGTTGCACTTATTTTGGCTTCCTATGCTGATATCTTTATGCTTCAATGAGTTATTTCTCTACAAGATCCCTTTGCATAGGAAGCATGTTAGACTTAAATGTGTTTGATATTTGCTTATTGATGCTCTCTTTTGTTCTTCAACTCTTATTCCTACGAGAGCATCATTAAAATCTTAAGCCTATCTTTATGGCTATAAAGAAATAGCTCTAGGGAGACAACCTTTGTTATCTTTAGTTTGAGTTTTTACTTCTGTTTTTATGGTCTTGATGATTGTTACTACTGTATCAACATCATTGTATATTTATTTTCAAGCTTTGTGCCAAGTTATAGCCTCATATGACAAGGGAAGTAAAAGTTGTGACATGCTGTCCAGAAAACAGATTTTGTCCTCGTGACGGGAAAAATCAGAATAAATCACCAGTTCATATCTTTGAGCTGAATTTTTACACATCGTGCTCTATACAATCACGGAACTTTTGTATGTTCTGAGTTTTTTGATTCGAGTTGCAGAAGTACCTCTAAAAAATTCTTTACTACCTGTTGTTCTGTTTTTCACAGATTCTGTCACGTTTTGTCTCTCCTAACTTTTGCAAACCTTAAGCTTGCTTTTTCTTTGCAAAAACCTTTTGGAAATCTTGAGAAACAGTAGCTCTTCAAGAATATCTTTATATCCAGTGGGGAAAAATTATTTATTAAGGGTACTAACCTCTAATCATCTTATCATGAGTTATGTATGAAGGGAGTTTTCAAGTGTGCGATGGAAGATGATGAAAGAAGATTCGGGAGTGTCAAGCGCTCAAGCTTGGGGATTCCCCCATGCATCCCAAACAAATATTCAAGGAGACTCAAGCGTCTAAGCTTGGGTATGCTCCCGAGCATCCCCTTCTCCATCAACAATCATCAGTTTGTCCTTTGTCTCACTATATTTTTATCACTTCATGCGTTATGTGCTATGTTTGGAGCGTCTCGCTCTTAGGTTTTATTTTTAGTTTTCTTTAGCTTTTCTTGCTGTTCATAACAAGTTAGATCCCGTCTTACTTTGTGTGGTAGAGAAACACGCTCCACTTTCAAAATCTTGAACACATCATAGGATTCTTCATGCCTATCTTTTTGCTGTTGTGTGTTCTTTATCTTTTCGTAGCTACTGTCCTGTCTAGTTTTAGTCTTAGTTTGTCTTAGCAAGAGCCTTGTCTTTTGTTTAGTTTGTCGCTGGAACTCTCTTTAGTTTTCATGTTTATCTTGTTAATAGAGTTGGTTGTTGCACTGAGTTATGTCTTGTTTTTTAGAAGTAGGTAATTGAGGTTGCTATTTAATTTTAGTTGTAACTTGCAATAGTTTTGAGGTATTGTTGTGAGTAATGTTTGAACTTTTTGTGTCAAGAGCTCTAGCCTATTAGTGATAGGTGTCGTATTTTGGACAATCCGTGTTTATTTTAAAAAACCTACAAAACTAGTTGAGAACTCTAGCTACTAGATGGATCACTAATCTTTGGAGGGATCGAATATTAGAGTACACTCACGTACCATGAGTCGAGGATGCGCAAGGATAACCAAACCCCCATACACTCCTCCTCGGGGTACTGGTCTCTTTGTGAACCTCCTTATGAGATTGAGAGTTACCGATAATAAGTGCATGAGTTCTTCGGACTAATGTAAGTATTGAAAGTTGACACTTCCACCTCCTCATACTTGCTAGCCTCTCCTGTGTCGTGCATTGCCTCCTTCTCACTCAGAGAGTTGACGTTCACCTTCTCCAATACATCCAAACCCTTGGCATGATACGCTCTGTCATCATAAATGTGACGCCCCCAAAATAAGACCGTGTACAGTAATCATACATGCAAGGTACACAATCGAGATTAGGGACTCACGGTGAGATATCACAACACAACTCTACAAATAAAATAATACAAGTTGTTTAATACAAGCCAGGGGCCACGAGGGCTCAAATTCAACAGCTCGAGAGCACAAAGTTAGCGGAAGCAATAGCATCTGAGTACAGACACAAGGATACAAGGTTGCCTTAAGAAGGCTAGCAAACATCACAACAGATCGAAAAGGCAAGGCCTCCTGCCTGGGAACCTCCAAACTACTCCTGGTCAACGGGGAACTCGACGTTGTAGAAGGCATCGGGGATCTTCATGTTGCGGTGGTCGACATCGGGGATCTCCTGCTCCTGGACTCCAAGGCTCCAACGTCGACTGCAGCGGCCGATCAGGCAAAAAAAAAGGGGAAAATAAAGCAAAGGTGAGTATCTAGCATACCCGCGAGTCTTACGTCCGCTACTAAGCATTATGCATTGTATAAAATGGAAAGGGGAGGCTGTATATAGTGGACTGCAAGATAGAAATCAGAATAAGGGTAAGAAGCTAGGCCTATCGAATACTAGCATCTTCTCACGATGTCTTGCAGCATGAGAAGAGAAACAGCCAACAGTTCATATAAAGCAATAAAGTAACAATGAAGTAGAAGTTGCTGCAACATTGTATAATAGTAAGTTGTAATAATTAATAATAATAATGCCTCCGAGTTCCCCTCCTCGACTTCCCTGCGAGGAAGAAAACCCGGAACCATACAATTTAATAGTAGTAGTTTGTAGTGGTAAGATCCAGCTTCAGCATAAAGCGTCCTGTTACCGTGGACACGGCTATTCGGATAGATTAAACTCCCTGCAGGGGTGCACTACTGTTCAGCCTCCACGCTCGGATCTCTAGGGTGGCATACACCTTGTTAGGGAATGCCCCACCGAGGCTATCCGACACATTGCAGTTCATCCTAGGCTCAGCAGAGAGGCCATCCGCCGGACTATATCCTATGTGCCAAGGGGTCTAGGTCCCTCACCCTTGCACGCTCCTGCACGGTGCGAGTCTGGCCGGTGAATCAAAAGCAAATCCAAACACACCTGCTGCAACAAATAATACAACACGGCTTCCCGGCGATCAGGCCGTAGTACTGCTGACGTCTGAAGAGCTTTCAGACAAACTACAACGCAGGGGAGCCCATAACTCCTTATCCCACGTGAAGGTAGTGCGTACAGACCAACGGTCCTCTCAAGTCATCCACCGAACCATTTAGCTTTTTGATTAACCTGCGTGATAACCGTTATCATTGCCTCGACTTAACTGACCCACGGACAACGACAGCAGTCAGGACCACCAGTACATCGGTGCCTGCCCTGTCGTCCCACCAAGTCTCTGCGGTTACCAACAAGGTGAACCGTCTCCTTACCGTATCTCGCGTGTGCTCTTGGTAGAGCTCGACTTTCGTTGTTTGGTAACTCTCGCGAGATACGAGCAGGGGCCAAGCACGCCAGTAACGTCGGTCGTACCCTCCCTGTCGCTCCCGACAATATACCGCTCGCGGGCACCGTTGGGTTGCCCGACTTCGTACCTTAAGGACAACCGTTTCTCAGGTACCTAGAGCGGCTATACAGAGTCAGCAACGAGTGGAGGTATGAGGATTACTCCTCGATAGCTCACACTTGATGGTGGCTCGGCAGAGCCGAGCTAGGAGTCCTCAGGCGGTGTCTGCATTGTACCGTACCTGTAACAGTTAATATATCGTATCCATGTTCACTCCCCTGAGTGGTCACGGCCCGCTATCTAATCCTAGCTAACAATGCGCAGGGCTCACTGCTGAATAATGCATAATTATAATAGGCAGCATAGGATAAGGAAGGTACATCAAGGGGCGACAAATACATGCTATGCGATTGAATAGGATTGTAATCGTAGCAGCAGCAGTAACAATGCCTAGTGCAAGAAATGTACGGAAAAGATAGGAGATATCTGGGGAAGAGAATGGCTCTGCTTGCCTGGAAGCTCGACGGTAGAGGTACGGTCGTCGATGACGTAGTCGTACTCGGCAACGGTGTAGTCGGCGGTAGCAGCGGGGTCTACCAGAGATTAAGGGGGGAGAAACAGTAAATACAAAGTAAACATAACAAACAGTTGCATGACATGACATATGCAAAGTTAACAGTGTTCTAACGCAGTGCAATGCAAGTTGCTCGGAGCGGGAATTCATCCGAGGGTGAAATACCGGCTCCGGGTGATTATCGGACAGGGTGTCCGGAGGGGGAAGGGTTCACGCCGGAGGTGTCGTGGACATCCGACAAATGTATGGAGGGTGTATCCGTGTTGGTTGAGTTATTCTGAACAACTTTCGTGTTCAGAATAAATTCATCCGGATACTCTAACAGTACAGGACAAATCATCGGACAGACGGTCCGGAGGGGGACGGTTCGATATTCAGTGCGCTAGAGGGGTGTGGTTGGTATACGGATAGCGTATCTGTATTCGTTATATTTTTCTCGTCAATTTTCATGTATAAACTTTTTGAATCAGACTTACGGTTTAAAAGATATTGAATTTCCAAATTTAAATAAATTTAAAGCAATTTTTGGATTTTCTTTTATTAATAAATCCTAACATTATCCACAGAGTGTTGACTGGTCAAACCTGACCAGTGGGTCCTACTGGTCAGCCTCACAGTTAATAAAACCATTTTATTAATTTAAATAACAGTGGGGTCCCACATGTCAGTGACTCATGTGTTAATTTAACAGTTAACTTAATACAGTGGGTCAATTAAAAGTTGGGCCCACATGTCAGCCTAACAGGGTTATAATCTAATATAATTAGTGGTGGGACCCAAGGTCAGTGAGACATATTATACTTAAATAATTTTATTAACTAAAAGGGGTATGGCCCACATGGAATAGACACAGGGGGTTTTCCATTTATAATTTTACAGAGGACAATTAGGGGGAGGGGGCCACATGTAATGGACACAGGGGGTGTGGTTAACACTAATTAACCTTCTGACAAATGTGGCCCGCATGGCAGGGGCCCTAAATCGACGCCGGCGAGGACAGTGGCGCCGGCGGTGGCTGTGTGCTGCCACGGCGAGCTACTTGGCGCGTGGTTGGGGGGGGGGGGAATCGAACGCGGCGTCCTCTGCGCGTCGATTGGGAGGGGTTGCAGGGGCTGGGGTGGACGAGGTCAACGACGGCGAGGAGTTGGGCGGCGGCCGGAGCGCTGCTCCGCGGGAACGGCGACGAAGCGCAAAAAAAACAGAGCACGGCGAGAGGCAGGCTATGAGGGGAGTTGGCGAAGGCGCAGTCACTTATAGGGAACCTGTAGGTGTGCGTGGTGTGCCCGACGAGGGCCTGGTGCAACCGGAATTTCTCGGCGGTCGGCGACGATGCAGAAAGGGGGGCGAGCGATTGCGGCGACCCTGTGGCGTCTCGGCTCGATTCCTCGCGGGAGATGGAGAAGACGTCAACGGCGGAGCGGCAGGACACGACGGCGCGGGCTGGGCGGCCGGTGGGGAAATGGCGCAAAGGAGGGGAAACAACGGTGGCTCGAGGGGGTTTCTGGCGACCTAGGGTTCCTGGGTTGAGAGGGGGTGGCCTTGTAGTCGTCCATGGCTACAGGGGCGCGCCGTTGTCGCCCATCGCGCGGCGCATCGCGCCCATGGCGTGTCTGCAGCCGACACGCAAAGAGAGAGACGGGGAGGAGGGAGAAGGAGGCGGGGTGGGCTGGGCCAGGGGGGGTTGGGCCGGGTGGGCTTTGCCTTGGGGTGGTAGATTGTTTTTTTTTATATTTTGTTTTGTTTCTTGTTTTCTTTTTCTTCTTGCATTTGTTTTGTTTACATTTCCATTTTTATAAAATGTGTTAGGTGTTTCTAAATTAAAGTTATACCCCATAGTAGTGATACAAAATGTTTGGGGCATATATAAAACCACTTAATATTTTGTTTTATTTAAAAGGTATTAAATGCCACTATTTTTCTACTGTTATGATTTATTTAAATTGTGTAACATCATAATAAAAACCCCATTATAGTTTTTATGTGATCTACTGATTATAGGAATTTTATAAAAGTGGTTTCAAAATTTTAGGACAAAGTTTTATTTCAACTTGGTTTTTAATTTCAATCAAAAGAATTTTGAATTTGTCTTTGAATTTCAAAGACGATCAAGGCAAGGACCAAGCACAGTGACTTGAACTTAAGCAATGTGATTACTGTTCCAACAACAGTGATTACTATAGTGCGACACCCGGGGTGTTACAAATCTCCCCCACTACAAAGAATTCTTGTCCCGAGAATTAAAAGGTAGTGGAAGGGGTAAAGCTTTGGTTTCGTATTCTAACGAATCTTCTGGTTCTTGTTGTCCTTCTCGAAGAAGTAATCCTTCACGTTGACGTCTTCATTTTGTCTGCATCAGTGCATCTCTACGAGTTTTCATTCTTCTCTCAGGGTCTTCATCGTACCTACGGATAGGCTAGGAGGGGACACTTAAGGGGGGTCGGATTGGTACAAGGTTAATGAACCGAAGTGGTCCAAGGGAATGGGGTACAAAGTATCTCACGAGTCAAACTCAGGGAGATACATCGAGAGAAAAAAAATAAGTCATGAGAAGTTCTAAAGCGGATATGCAATCATTCGGTGGTGATAACGGAGGATGAAAATGGGCCTAGAGCATCAGGCATAAGCACTGAGTCTGATATCGAACTGAATATCACAAGGTAGAGTACTCGTGAATTGCATACGAGGTCAAGCAAGAGGAATAACCTCGAGAACAGAAAGGTACAAGAGAGTCAGGTTTTGATCCTGTTGAAATGTGGGTTATGGGCCCACATTGGATAAGGAGGGTGATGACAAACGGTGCGATCAAGTTGCAAGGTAAGTTAGAGAACAACTTGTTAGCTATGTCGGCAACAACGTCGGTGCCAAGGGCGAGGGACGAAGAGAACCATTTTCCTGCTCGTTAAGACGAGGCGGACCAATAGGCAAAGTTCTCTTCCATCGGTGGTTACCGAAATGTTATCAACAGTAGTAATAGGTTGTACGGACAAAGTAGTACACCGAAGTGTTTACATCAGCAAGGAATCATCACTGCTCAGATAATTTATATTCAAAGAAAGGTTAAACAGACCAATGGAAAGGAAAATGTGACGATACACAAGTACCAGGTGTATATCTTTCCCAAAGGAAAGCAGAGCAACATATACATGACCAAGTTTGTATTGGCAGGGAGCCAAAGGAGGTTGTCGATGATAACACAAATCATCGAGGGGAAAGGATGGTATTTCTCACCCTGAATTCAATAGGCACATGGAAGAAGCAAAATGATTATGATGACCACGTCACTTTATGTCGAGATGTTTCAAGAGAATGCAATCGAATAGCAACATCACCAAACAAAAGGGGTGGTGGAACAAAAGGTAAGCGGTGTTCTCGGTTGACAACAACCCAGAACCCACGGAGTGGAAAAAATCGATGAGAAGTATTCCTTCTGCAAAAATTCTTTAAGAGATGGTGCAATGGCACGATATCCTCGAGATACCAGGTGGTAATACTCGAGGGTAGAATGGTCGATCACAGGTGTAGAAGAATTTATACCAAGGGGATAATTACCTTTACAAGAAGCTTTCATGATAAGTTCTACATCGTATCCATGGGCATGAACTCAAAGGTTCAGGGTCGACTCCCACTTCTTCAATGCATGACCTTTCATTCACTTCTCGCTTTCGATGAAGTGGTAGAGTAGGAAATTTATCTGGCGTAACACCAACAGAGTGTGACCCACAGAAGTTCCTGGGCCCACACGGATGGATGAAGCATAGATACAACCCATAGGGACCTTTTTAGAATCTATATGACAATCAATAGGAATAAGAGATACAAGTTTGAAAGTAGAAGGCTGACGACACGGAGAAGATGATAACAATTGCCACATGCATTTTATATCAGTGGAAATTCGTCAATGATTTACGACACAAGGGGACGGCAGGTAGTAATCCACCAGAAAGGTCAGGTGGGGGGGTATAGAGATTCTGGTGTGAGTATCGGTACTCAACCATAAGAAGAAAGAATGCCAAAGCATTGGAGATAGAGGCATCGGAATAATTCGATGCTTAAGTACAAAGGAATTATGACTTCCAATAGGGGATATCAGAAGCAGATGTTCTGACCATGGATATATAAGTTGAACGGACTTATACGGACAATCAACTGAGGTTTGAGTTACCGATATCCAGCTCATGCCTGGAAGGACGTCTGAGCCGGAAGAATGAATTCATAGGGATCATCAGATGATTGCGTGCACTAGCACACACGATGATTCAACAGATCAGAATGGAAATGCCAAGGGAGGTCATCAAAGTCTACAAGACAAATGGGATTAATCACAATGCAAGCAGGTAAGAAGAATCTCCAAAGCAGTAGGCTGTCGAGGATTGTCGCGAGATCGAATAATATTTCAAAGTATTTATGGGAATCACAGGAACAACTTAGGATGAACGGATCCTCGATAAATGTGAGGAATTATCCGCAGGGTGAAAAGAAGTTGCAAGGCAGTAGGCTCAAAGGATTTCCGAAACAACGGAAATTATTTTGATGCATCTTGTGAAGACAAGAGCGACTGTGATTGTATTGAATGAACGAAAGGTGTATGTAGTTATACATACGGGCTTATCGGTGGCAGTGAATTTTAAAGGTGATCGACACATATGGTCTCGAGAATTTTATCGGAGAGTAATCTTCGGAATCTTCTCGTGAAGAAAACGATCATCTGTAATGAGGGGCTCTCCGGGAGGAAGTAGTCACGAGAACCTAATGTCAGAGTTAGCAAAATCTTTAACCCGAAAGGAAGAGAGAGTAGAGTCCCAGAGTAAAGGTGCGGAGAAAAAGATCATAATACCACCCAGTTTGCGACGTGGGCCGATAAGCCACACGACACAGTTAGTAAAGTAGTTTCGCAAAGACTAGACTCGACTTAGACCAAGGATTTGGAAGAGGGTGTCCTACAGGAAGTCGGCTCTGGTACCAACTTGTGACGCCCCCAAAATCAGACCGTGTACAGTAATCATACAGGCAAGGTACACAATCGAAATTAGGGACTCACGGTGAGATATCACAACACAACTCTACAAATAAAATAATACAAGCTGTTTAATACAAGCCAGGGGCCACGAGGGCTCAAATTCAACAGCTCGAGAGCACAAAGTTAGCGGAAGCAATAGCATCTGAGTACAGACACAAGGATACAAGGTTGCCTTAAGAAGGCTAGCACAAATAACAACAGATCGAAAAGGCGAGGCCTCCTGCCTGGGAACCTCCAAACTACTCCTGGTCAACGGGGAACTCGACGTTGTAGAAGGCATCGGGGATCTTCATGTTGCGGTGGTCGACATCGGGGATCTCCTGCTCCTGGACTCCAAGGCTCCAACGTCGACTGCAGCGGCCGATCAGGCAAAACAAAAAGGGGAAAATAAAGCAAAGGTGAGTATCTAGCATACCCGCTAGTCTTACGTCCGCTACTAAGCATTATGCATTGTATCAAATGGAAAGGGGAGGCTGTATATAGTGGACTGCAAGATAGAAATCAGAATAAGGGTAAGAAGCTAGGCCTATCGAAGACTAGCATCTTCTGACGATGTCTTGCAGCATGAGAAGAGAAACAACCAACAATTCATATAAAGCAATAAAGTAACAATGAAGCCGAAGTTGCTGCAACGTTGTATAATAGCAAGTTGTAATAATTAATAATAACAATGCCTCCGAGTTCCCCTCCTCGACTTCCCTGCGAGGAAGAAAACCCGGAACCATACAATTTAATAGTAGTAGTTTGTAGTGGTAAGATCCAGCTTCAGCATAAAGCGTCCTGTTACCGTGGACACGGCTATTCGAATAGATTAAACTCCCTGCAGGGGTGCACTACTGTTCAGCCTGCACGCTCGGATCTCCAGGGTGGCGTACACCTTGTTAGGGAATGCCCCACCGAGGCTATCCGACACATCGCAGTTCATCCTAGGCTCAGCAGAGAGGCCATCCGCCGCACTATATCCTATGCACCAAGGGGTCTAGGTCCATCACCCTTGCACGCTCCTGCACGGTGCGAGTCTGGCCGGTGAAGCAAAAGGAAATCCAAACACACCTGCTGCAGCAAATAAGACAACATGGCTTCCCGACGATTGGTCCGCAGTACTACTGACGTCTGAAGAGCTTTCGGACAAACTACGACGCAGGGGAGCCCATAACTCCTTATCCCACGTGAAGGTAGTGCGTACAGACCAACGGGCCTCTCAAGTCATCCACCGAACCATTTAGCATTTTCATTAACCTGCGTGACAACCATTATCGTTGCCTCGACTTAACTGACCCGTGGACAACGACAGCAGTCAGGACCACCAGTACATCGGTGCCTGCCCTGTCGTCCCACCAAGTCTCTGCGGTTACCAACAGGGTGAACCGTCTCCTTACCTTATCTCGCGTGTGCTCTTGGTAGAGCTCGACTTTCGTGGTTTGGTAACTCTCGCGAGATACGAGCAGGGGCCAAGCACGCCAGTAACGTCAGTCGTACCCTCCCTGTCGCTCCCGACAATATACCGCTCGCGGGCACCGTTGGGTCGCCCGACTTCTTACCTTAAGGACAACCATTGCTCAGGTACCTAGAGCGGCTATACAGAGTCAGCAACGACTGGAGGTACGAGGATTACTCCTCGATAGCTCACACTTGATGGTGGCTCGGCAGAGCCGAGCTAGGAGTCCTCAGGCGGTGTCTGCATTGTACCGTACCTGTAATAGTTAATATATCGTATCCATGTTCACTCCCCTGAGTGGTCACGGCCCGCTATCTAATCCTAGCTAACAATGCGCAGGGCTCACTGCTGAATAATGCATAATTATAATAGGAAGCATAGGATAAGGAAGGTACATCAAGGGGCAACAAAGACATGCTATGCAATTGAATAGGATTGTAATCGTAGCAGCAGCAGTAACAATGCCTAGTGCAAGAAATGTACGGAAAAGATAGGAGATATCTGGGGAAGAGAATGGCTTTTCTTGCCTGGAAGCTCGACGGTAGAGGTACGGTCGTCGATGACGTAGTCGTACTCGGCAATGGTGTAGTCGACGGTAGCAGCGTGGGTCTACCGGAGATTAAGGGGGGGGGGAGAAACAGTAAATACAAAGTAAACATAACAAACAGTTGCATGACATGACATATGCAAAGTTAACAGTGTTCTAACGCAGTGCAATGCACGTTGCTCGGAGCGGGAATTCATCCGGGGGTGAAATACCGGCTCCGTGTGATTACCGGACAGGGTGTCCGGAGGGGGAAGGGTTCACGCCGGAGGTGTCGTGGACATCCGGCAAACGCATGGAGGGTGTATCCGTGTTAGCTGAGTTATTCTGAACAACTTTCGTGTTCAGAATAAATTCATCCGGATACTCTAACAGTACCAGACAAATCATCGGACAGATGGTCCGGAGGGGGACGGTTCGATGTTCGGTGCGTTAGAGGGGTGTGGTTGGTATACGGATAGCATACCTGTATTCGTTATATTTTTCTGATCAATTTTCATGTATAAACTTTTTGAATCAGATTTACGGTTTAAAAGATATTGAATTTCCAAATTTAAATAAATTTAAAGCAATTTTGGATTTTCTTTTATTAATAAATCCTAACATTATCCACAGAGGGTTGACTGGTCAAACCTGACCAGTGGGTCCTTCTGGTCAGCCTCACAGTTAATAAAACCATTTTATTAATTTAAATAACAGTGGGGTCCCACATGTAAGTGACTCATGTGTTAATTTAACAGTTAACTTAATCCAGTGGGTTAATTAAAAGTTGGGCCCACATGTCAGCCTAACAGGGTTATAATCTAATATGATTAGTGGTGGGGCCCAAGGTCAGTGAGACATATTATACTTAAATAATTTTATTAACTAAAAGGGGTATGGCCCACATGGAATAGACACAGGGGGTTTTCCATTTATAATTTTACAGAGGACAATTAGGGGGAGGGGGCCACATGTAATGGACACAGGGGGTGTGGTTAACACTAATTAACCTTCTGACAGATGTGGCCCGCATGGAAGGGGCCCTAAATCGACGCCGGCGAGGACAGTGGCGCCGGCGGTGGCCGTGTGCTGCCACGGCGAGCTACTTGTCGCGCGGTTGGTGATACGTCCCAAACGTATCTATAATTTCTGCTTGTTCCATGCATGTTTTGTGTGACTTTGCCATGTTTTGCTTGAACTTTCATATACTTTTGAACCTATTTGGACTAACCTACTAACTCAGTGCACCCAGCTTCCAGTTGCTGTTTTCTGCTGTTTTTGTATTTCAGGTTTTCTGGCCATTAAAAGTGCTCCAAAAAATCCGGAAAAATCAGATAAAAAATCAGCGACACAGAAGCTTCCGGAAACACCAAAGGAGGGAAGGGGAGCCACCACAGGGACTCCAGAGGGTCCCTGGCGCGGCCCCACCCTAGGCCGCGCCAGGGAGCCTCCTGGCTGCCCTGTGGCCCCTCTCGGTGCCCCCTTCGCCTATATTTACCGCCCGTGACGGAAACCCCTAAGATTGATTCCTCTTTCGTGATCTCGCCTCTGTTCTGCCGCCGCCGTTTCAAGATCGGGGCTGCCTGGAGAAGCTGCTCCGGCACCCTGCCGGGAGAAGCTATCCCCTCCGGGAGACCATCCATAGCCATGGACGCCTCCCGTATGTACCGTGAGTAGTTTTCCTTGGGCCATGGGTCCGTGACCAGTAGCTATGTGATCTATCTCTCCCCCTTTTGTGCTTCCACTTTTGAGTCCTCGTGAGCTGCCTCACATGATCGAGGCATCTATGTAATTTCTGCTGTTGCTATGCTGAGTTTGTTGGGATTTGATGGATTATGAAACTATGTTCAGATTGTGATGAGTAATATATTTGGTTCTTCTCTTTTATATTCTGTTCTCTAGTAAATTCTTGCATGTTCTCCGTTGCGGTATTTTCTTTGGCCAAGTATTTTATTTGCAACTCCAAGAGAGAGCGTCATGCTCGATTGTGGGTTCAGCCCCTCGATGTCTAGCTTGAGTGACAGAAACATGAGACTAAGGGATGTGCTGTTGCCACCAGGGATAAAACAACGGTGCTTGTATCTGCGGGTGCAAGGATTGTTTACTTTACACAAAGTTCTTTTAATGCAGTTGTCTGTTGCTTTGAGTTTACACTTTGGGTGGGATTCACAACTTAATACCAGCGAGATGTTCTGGATAGACATCTCAAGGTGGATGATTCGTAGTAGATGCAGATGGATTTCGGTCTACTTACCTTGGTGTACTGCCCATAGCTTTTGAGCCCTTCCTTTCTTTGCAGCATAGTTAGCATTGCGGTGCCTTCATAATCCTGTCAATTTCCCAACTGTGATTTGTTTACCTCGCTAGCACTTTTATCGTCTTTTGGGAGAGAGACATCACTAGTGAAAATCACGGGACCCAGGTCCATCTTCATATCATTGTTTACACTTTCAATTACTTTCAGTTACCACTACTATTATCTCTTGCATTGATCCTTTGTAAACGACAAGGCTGGAAGAATTGAAAACTCCTCTGTACTCGTTGGGAGCAAAGTTATTTGTATCTGTGTGCAGGTCCAGGTGAAGTTAGCAACCTCGGAGCCATTGTTCACTTTACCACCTTCTTGTATCTCTGTGAGTCCTACGGGAGACAAACCCTATCCTCTACATAGGGGAAACTTGCTGCTACGCTGCATCTTCACCTTCCACTTGGGGTAACCAACGAGGGGAGAGAATCCATCAGTTGGGGAGGGGGGAATCGAACGCGGCATCCTCTGCGCGTCTATTGGGAGGGGTTGCAGGGGCTGGGGTGGACGAGGTCAACGAGGGCGAGGAGTTGGGCGGCGGCCAGAGCGCTGCTCCGCGGGAACGGCGACGAAGCGCAAAAAAACGGAGCACGGCGAGAGGCAGGCTATGAGGGGAGTTGGCGAAGGCGCAGTCACTTACAGGGAACCTGTAGGTGTGCGTGGTGTGCCCGACGAGGGCCTGGTGCAACCGGAATTTCTCGGCGGTCGGCGACGATGCAGAAAGGGAGGCGAGAGATTGAGGCGACCCTGTGGTGTCTCGGCTCGATTCCATGCGGGAGATGGCGAAGACGTCAATGGCGGAGCGGCAGGACACGACGGCGCGGGCTGGGGCGACCGGTGGCCACGCCGGTGCGCGGCGGCGCCCACGGCGGAGCTCGGGCCATGGGTAAAAGGCGCAAAGGAGGAGAAACAACGGTGGCTCGAGGGGGTTTCTGGCGACCTAGGGTTCTTGGCATGAGAGGGGGTGGCCTTGTAGTCGTCCATGGCTACAGGGGCGCGCGGTTGTCGCCCATCGCGCGGCGCATCGCGCCCATAGCGTGTCTGCAGCCGACACGCAAGGAGAGAGACGGGGAGGAGGGAGAAGGAGGCGGGGTGGGCTAGGCCAGGGGGGGTTGGCCCGGGTGGGCATCGCCTTGGGGTGGTAGATAGGGTTTTTTTATATATTTTTTTGTTTCTTGTTTTCTTTTTCTTCTTGCATTTGTTTTGTTTACATTTCCATTTTTATAAAATGTGTTAGGTGTTTCTAAATTAAACTTATACCCCACAGTAGTGATACAAAATGTTTGGGGCATATATAAAACCACTTAATATTTTGTTTTATTTAAAAGGTATTAAATGCCACTGTTTTTTACTGTTATGATTTATTTAAATTGTTTAACATCATAATAAAAACCCCATTATATTTTTTATGTGATCTACTGATTATAGGAATTTTCTAAAAGTGGTTTCACAATTTTAGGACAAAGTTTTATTTCAACTTGGTTTTTAATTTCAATCAAAAGAATTTTGAATTTGTCTTGAATTTCAAAGACGATCAAGGCAAGGACCAAGCACAGTGAATTGAACTTAAACAATGTGATTACTGTTCCAACAACAGTGATTACTGTAGTGCGACACCCGGGGTGTTACAATAAACCTCCTTATATCCTTCATCAAAAAAGCCACCCTACCTACCTATCAAGGCATTTCCATAGCCTTTCCGAGATATATTGCCATGCAACTTCCACCTTCTCATGACTTGATCTTCATGTCATACATGCTACTTGCTTGATCGATGAGTCGCATGCTAGTTGGGTCTTGCCCTAATCATTGCTACATGACGCGCTAGTATCATTGCATATCCTTCTATCCTGGCAGAGGCATACATTTGCATCATGGTAGTTACATCTTTTTATGTGAGTACCCTTGTAAAGTGTGAAAGATCTCCTATATTCTTTTAAAATATAGAGTGTTGCCCCTAAAGTGAGGAAAAGATCCCAAAGAGGACAAAATCAAAAGATCCCAAAGAGGAAAAATGAGAGTTAAATATAAAGAGCCATTGAGGCCACCGAAAAATAGAAAAAAGACAAAAAAGAAATAAAAAGAGAGAAAGGGGCAACACTACTAACCTTTTGGAAAGATCCACACTAGTACTCCCTCTTATCCTTGTACTCCATAGAGATGATCATTCATGCATATAGCTATGTGGGGACCTTCACACTATAGAACTTGGCTTGCATATTCCAAGGATGAGCCTCCTCAAACGAGCTCTAGGTCTTCATGATAGAGCAAGTTGGATGCACCCCCACTAGTTCCATTGGAAAGCTTTCCTTAGCTCATATGTACATCCCTTGCATGGCAATCCCTACTCCTCACATCATATCTATCATTTGGCTCTTTCGCCTATGATTGTCCTCATTGATGTGAGCCTTTCTCATCCTTTTTGTCTTCCTCATTCATCATATTTCTCTCTTTGCCATCCTAAGTGTCAACTCTCATGCTTACGCTCATCCATTGCATGAGTGCTCAAAATATCGAAAAGGAGTGGATCAAATTGACTTGTACCTGGCGAGTGGTCTAGGGACGAGTCAAGATAAAATTCCAAAGAAGACCAAGTGTGAAACTTTAGTAGATTGAGTTCTCAACAAAAATACATTTTCATCCCATATTCCCTATCCCCTTTATTGCACGCAAACACCATTTGGAGACATTCGAGTCATGGACAGCGAGAGCTCTTGCACATAATGTTCTTTCGTTGCTTGTTTCAATGCTAATATAGACTCTTGCATGTTATGACTTGAATTGAATCGCATACCTTGATTGCTTTACTTTTCAAAGTTCTTATATGGTTGCTAGCATGTCACCACATAAATTATGCCTGTTATCATTTACCTACTCGAGGACGAGCAGGAATTAAGCTTGGGGATGTTGATACGTCCCAAACGTATCTATAATTTCTGCTTGCTCCATGCATGATTTGTGTGACTTTGCCATGTTTTTCTTGAACTTTCATACACTTTTGATCTTATTTGGACTAACCTATTAACTCAGTGCACCCAGTTGCTAGTTCCTGTTTTCTGCTGTTTTTATATTTCAGGTTTTCCGGCCAATAAAAGTGCGAATAAATTCCGGAAAAATTATATAAAAAAACAGCGTCCCGGAAGCTTCCCGAAGAACCAAGGATGGAAGGGGGTGGACCCACCAGGGACCCAGGAGGTTCCCTGGCGCCCCCCCCCCCCCCAGGGCGCACCGGGTACCCTCCTGGCTGCCCTGTGGCCCCCCTCGGTGCTCCCTTTAGCTCTTATTTATACACCCATCGCAAAAACCCTGATTCCAGACCCCTTTTCTCCAGAAGCAATTCCGATCTCCGCCGCCATCGCCAACAAGCTTCGGGGGACCAGAATTCCTGTGCCGACACCCTTCCGGGAGGGTTAAGTGCCCCCGGATTCATCTCTATCGACGTTGCTTCCTCCCTCCATGAAGCGGGAGTAGTTCTCCCTCGGGGCTAAGGTTTCTACCAGTAGCTATGTGTTCTTCTCTCTCTCCCATGATGTGATCTTCGTTTTGATCATAGGCAATGTTAATATAGGGTAATCCCATGATATTTCCGCTTCCTCTATGTATTGGATTGATGTACTCAATTGATCTTATCTAGTATAATCCCTGAGACCAAGGTGACAGCGGTCTATTGGACATGGATTAGAAGAATATTTTCATGAGTGGTTTCCTCTTTTGTGTGTTGATTTAAGATTGAGAGTCTCTTGGTGCTTGTCTTTGACTATCCTTGAGATATGTTGTGGTGATTGTGGTACTCTCTTTGGATGGCCGCGGTGACATTGGGAAATCCATAGATTGAGAACTACGAACTTTGAGGTGTGCTTTTGTAGCCGTACAAAATTCTCGTCCTCTCTTGACCACAAAGGAATGACCTCCGAGTGCGTCTCCATTGCATGTTTTATGGGAAATGTCATGTGATTAGACTATGTTAATGTTGTTGCGAGTTTCCACTAGTGAAAGTATGAAGCCTAGGCCTTATTTCCACCACTGTTACATCGTTTGTGCTCACTTTTGTCACATGTTTGATTGCTGCACTTTTTATTACAGATTTATATTACTTTGTTTTGCCACACCTATCACCCATATTTTACCATCTATTCGCCGAACTAGTGCACCTATACAACTCCTAGTTGTATTAGGTGTGTTGGGGACACAAGAGACTTCTTGTATCTTAATTGCAGGGTTGCTTAAGAGAGACTACCTTCAACCTCTACTTCCCTGAGTTCGATAAACCTTAGGTCATCCACTTGAGGGAAATTGCTTCTGTCCTACAAACCTCTGTGCTTCAAGGCCCAACATAGTCTACAAGAATAGAAGCGTGCGTAGAAATTAGTTGCTCACGTAGTTTCACATCTAGACAACCTATATTTATTGTTGAGCCTAATTCGTTAAGAAGTGATTAAAAATTGTTAGTCGCCTATTCACCCCCCCCTCTAGTCGACATTACGATCCTTTCAATTAGTATCAGAGCCTCGTCTCTTATTGAAGGCTTTACCGCCTTAAGAGGATGTCGCAATGGGATAAAACAGAAGAGGTTGAGTTACTAGGAGATACTTCGAACCTTTCCCTTTTGGAAAGGGTTCCAAGTCATGAGCGCTTCACAAATACGTTCGCGAAGGATGACTCATCATCTATCTCTCGACATGAGTACAATGAGGGCATGTCTGCCATTAAGGCCCATATGAATCAGGTTACTAATATCCTTAGTAGTCTCATGTCAAGGATGCCCATGGAGAGCAACCCCACCATCACCCCCAACATTCCAAAGTTGGGTGGAGGAGATGTCATCTCCCAATCTAGTGATGGTGGTAGGAATGATAACCGTTCCATTCCTCTTCAAGGGAATGGATCGGGTATTCATTCCGCGGTTGCTCCCCCCATTACCTATAACTCTTTACCTCTTCCCGAGCCTCATTTTGCACATGCAGGCATTACTCCCATCCTTAACAAAGATGCTTATCCAGTTTGGTCTCATCGCATGAAGAGACACTTGAGGGGATCCTCGATGGAACTGTGGCGTATCATTGAGGAGGGATTCAATCCTCGTGACCGCCACAACATGACCCCAAGAGAATATCGGGACAACATCATCAATAGTCATGCCTTGCTTGTGATAGGAAATGGGTTGAAGGAAGATCAACATAATCTTGTCCGGAAGTGTGAAACGGCCAAAGAGATGTATGATCTTCTTGAGAAGACTCTCATGGGAAGCTCTAGCATACGGTGCTTGAAGTTTGACAAGATCCATGATCAAGCCGACCACTTTGTCAGGAATGAAGGGGAGTCTTCCGAGGATGTTCATCAAAGGTTGATGGCTCCTTCCAACTCCATGATGGATCATGGGAGCATGGACACCGATGATGGATGGATAAAAAGAAAGTTCATCACGGCAATGCTCCTACACAAGAAGCATATCACCAAGGTCATTCGTCAAAGGCCCGATTTTTGTGAGTTGAGTTCCAACCAAGTCTTGGACGAATTCGTTTCCATGGAGATCTTGGACTCCCCGGCCGAGTTGAAATTGGCTGTCCAAAGTTGCACCAAGATTCCGTCTCTCGCCTTGAAGGCCAAGGAAGTTCAAGTTGAGGAAGATGAAGATGAAGAGGGTGTTGGACTAGAGGACACCAAGTATGCTTACAATGAGCACATGGCTCTTGCCTCAAGACAATTTTGGGGCAACAAGAATAACTTCAAGTCCAACACAAGTAGCTTCAAGCTGAAGGGCCAAAGAATAAGGACTTGCTTTAATTGTGGCAATGTGAGTCATTTTTTTGCGGATTGTCCATATGAGAAGAGAAAAGACCATGGTGCAAGCTCATCCGGAAGGACAAGAACAAGTCACCATTGAACAAGAAGTTCGTGAAGAAGAAGCCACAACGTGTGTTGGTGGCTCAAGAAGAATACTACTCCGATGATGAGGATGATGAAGAAGGCGGTGAAATTGTGGCAACCGCCACCGTTGCTATCACCATTGAATCCCCCTCATCAACGTATCTCTTCAACTCCCCCAACGAGAACCCTCACATCATCCACAAGTGCCTTATGGCCAAGACTACCTCGGTAAATCCTCACTCTAAACCATTTACTCCCACTAACCCATCGTTGTTGGATTGTTTGGAGGAAAATGAGGAGCCCAAGGTACAAGAAGAAAATGAATTCGAGCTATTCATGTCCAAACTCAAAGTTGAAGCCAAGAGACACTTTGTGGCTCTATTGGAACAATTAGGTGAAGCCCATGCTCACATTGAGCAACTTGATGAGGCTATCACCGAGTTGCAAGGACATAGTCGCGACTATGCGGATGAGATAGGGGAGCTATATCAGTCTCTTGAAGAGGGGCGTGAGCTTAAGTTGTCTCTTGATGAGACTTATGCTAGTGATATCTCTAAGCTAAAACTTGACCTTAAACATTCTAATGCCATTGCTTGTCACCTCAAGACTAAAAATGACGAACTTGTTGAGGCTCATGAAAGACTTCTTGTGGAAACTAATATTCAACTTACTAAAGAGATTAATACCTTTTCTCCTATTATTATGGTAGAGAAACCTAGTTCCTCTAATCCTTGTTGTGAGCATGTTCCTCTCATAGAGGAGAATGCTAGGTTGAAGAGACAACTTGAGAAGGGACTTATTTCATGCATTCAAGGAGAGAAGAACCTTAATGATCTCTTGAGCTCTCAAAAGGAGGTCATTGGCAAGGAAGGCACTGGTTTTGGTGCAAGCTCATCAAAGAAGAAGAACAAAAAGAAGAAGGGAAAGGCCCCTTCTCCCTCAAAGGAAGTCACCTTTGTGAAGGAAGGGGAGAAGCCTCAAGAAAAGGTGGCAAAGGCCATTGAGGGTGGAGTGACCAAAAGGAGTGGTGCCATCCCCAATGACTTTGCCAGACCAACTAACCCCTCTTATGTTCTTTGTTGCACTAATGATGGGCATGTTTATGCAAAATTTGTTGGTTCTTTTGATGAATATATTGCATGGTACATTTGGGTGCCTAAGACCCTTGTCACTAACGCGAGAGGACCCATTCGTGAATGGGTACCTAAATCCAAGCATTTATCTCATGTAGGTGGCGGCTTCCGGTGGAGGTTCATGGATACTTGATAGCGGGGCTACAAGTCATATGACCGGAAGCAAGGACATGTTGGTGGACATTGATTTTGGACCATCTCGAACCACCCGTGTCCAATTTGGTGATGCAAACACGTCAAAGGTATTAGGTCTTGGCAAAGTAATAATTTCTCCGGACTCGTCCATTGATAAAGTATTACTAGTTGAGACTTGTGCCTTTAATTTACTATCCGTTCGTTAACTTGCTATGATGAGCCTTTGCACTTTATTTGATAAAGACATGACCACCTTGATGTGGAGAAAAAAATCTCAAAGTAGCCTTTGTTGGACATGTGGAGGACGGTATGTATGTGGTGGACTTTTCCAAAGTCCCCACCAAAACCGCCATGTGTCTAATGGCTAAAGTTGATGTGGGATGGCTTTGGCACCGCTGACTAGCCCACGTCAATATGAGGTCTTTGCAAACACTTCTCAAGGGTGAGCATGTCATTGGACTAACAAATGTGAGCTTTGCCAAAGATCGTGCTTGTAGGGCGTGCATTGAAGGGAAGCTACATGAGAAGAAACATCTCGTCAAGAATATCATCTCCACCAAGAGGCCCTTGGAGCTCCTTTACATGGATCTCTTTGGGCCTCCCTCAGATGATAGTCTTGGCGGAAAGAAGTATTGCTTGGTTATTGTGGATGACTACTCAAGATACACATGGGTTTATTTCTTCAAGAAGAAAAGTGAGACCCAACAAACCGTCATCGAGTTTGCCAATGAAGCTCAATGTCAACACAACTCAAAGATATTGGCTATTAGAAGTGACAACGGCACCGAGTTCAAGAACTACACCTTGGATGAATTCCTTGGAGATGAGGGGATCAAACACCAATATTCCGCTGCATATACCCCTAAACAAAATGGTGTTGCAGAGAGGAAGAATCACACTCTGATTGATGCGGCAAGAACAATGATGGCGGAGTTCAAGAGTCCATACAACTTTTGGGAAGAGGCCATCAGCACCGCTTGTCATGCAACCAACCGTCTTTATATCCGCAAGATCTTGAACAAAACTCCGTATGAAATCATCACCGGGAAGAAGCCCAACATCAAGTATTTTCGGGTCTTCGGGTGTAAGTGTTTCATTCTTAATAAGGGTGCTCGTTTTTCTAAGTTTGAGTCTAAGACAAATGAGGTCATATTTGTTGGTTATGCTTCAAACTCTCACGCCTATAGAGTCTACAACAAGTCTTCCGTACTTGTTGAAGAATCTAGCAACGTGGAGTTCGATGAACATAATGGCTCCCAAGTGGGGCAAAGTGATCTAAATGATGTAGGTGATGAAATTCCTCCTCACGACATAAGAAGAATGGGTGTGGGTCATTTCCTACCCGTTGAGGAACCCCTTGTGGTGGAAGGAGAAGGACAATGCTCTACACATGTGGAGCCATCACCTCCTCAAGATCAACAAGCAAACCAAGGACAAGATGAAGGCCCTCCCTCGCCCGAAAAAGATCAAGGTCAAGATCCAATCATTGATGATGGTGTTTCACCAAATAATGACAAAGATCAAGTTCTCGTTCAAGGTCAAGATCAGATGATGAGCAAGTCCTTGATGTTGCTCCTTTCGAAGATGGTCCTCTCGAGCCATCTCAAGAAACTTTGGAGGAAGAAAGAGTTCGCCGAGCACTCAAGATTGCATCCCGGTTAAAATCACAAGATTTTTCGGTGGATCAAGTGCTCGGAAGCATCCAAAAGGGGGTAACAACTCGTAGTCAATTGAGAAACTTTTGTGCCCATAATGCATTTGTTTCTTGTGTTGAACCCTAAAAGGTAGGTGAGGCGCTTGAAGACCCAGATTGGCTTGAGGCCATGCATGATGAACTCAACAACTTCAAGCGCAACAAGGTGTGGTCATTAGTGGAGAGACCCAAAGGTGATCATAATGTTATTGGGACCAAGTGGATATTCAAGAACAAGCAAGATGCACTTGGTATTGTCATCCTGAACAAGGCAAGGTTGGTGGCACAAGGTTTTTCCCAAGTCGAAGGTATTGACTATGGTGAAAAGTTTACCCCCGTGGCTCGTCTTGAGTCCATTCGTATTGCTCTTGCTTATGCTTCACATCATAACTTCAAGTTATATCAAATGGATGTGAAGAGTGATTTTCTTAATGCTCCCATTAATGAGTTGGTATATGTCAAGCAACCCCCCGGGTTCGAGGATCCCAATTTCCCTAATCATGTTTATAAACTCGACAAGATGCTCTATGGCCTTAAGCAAGCACCACGCGCTTGGTATGAGAACCTTACCGAGTTCTTAGTCGATTATGGGTTTGAAATTGGGCAAATCGATCCCACTATTTTTACTAAGAGGGTTGATGGGTAATTGTTCATATGCCAACTATATGTTGATGATATTATCTTTGGTTCGATTAACCAATCTTTTAATGAAGAATTTGCTAAGCTAATGACCGACAAGTTTGAGATGTCTATGATGGGAGAGTTGGAGTTCTTCCTCGGCTTTGAAGTGAAGCAATTGTCAAGAGGAACCTTCATCAACCAAGCCAAATACACTCAAGACATGCTCAAGAGGTTCAAGTATGATGGTCTTAAAGGAGCCAAGACCCTCATGCCACTCAAGTGTCAACTTGACCTCGACCCGAACGACAAAGAGGTAGACCAAAGGGAGTATCGTTCTATGATTGGTTCTTTGTTGTATCTTTGTGCATCTAGGCCGGATATCATGTTGAGTGTGGGCATGTGTGCAAGATTTCAATCCGCACCAAAAGAGAGTCATGTAGTGGTTGTCAAAAGAATCTTTCGATATTTGGTTCATACCCCAAACTTTGGGTTGTGGTATCCTAAAGGCTCAAACTTCAACCCCGTCGGGTACACGGATTCAGATTGGGCGGGAGACAAGGTGGAGAGGAAGTCTACTTCCAGAGGATGCCAATTCCTTGGTAGGTCTTTGGTTAATTGGTCTTCCAAGAAGAAAAATTGTGTTTACCTCTCTACGACCGAAGCCGAGTATATTGCCGCCACAAGTTCTTGTGCTCAATTATTATGGATGAGGCAAACTTTACAGGATTACGGTGTCACTTGTGACAAAGTGCCTCTTTTATGTGACAATGAAAGTGCTATCAAGATCGCTTACAACCCTGTTAAACATAGCAAGACGAAGCATATTGAGATTCGTCATCATTTTATTCGAGATAATGTGAAGCGGGGTGATATTGACCTTTCTTATGTGGGCACCGGAGATCAACTTGCGGATATTTTCACCAAGCCCTTGGATGAAGCAAGGTTTCGAGGAGTTAAGGCATGAGCTAAATATCATTGATTGAAGTAATGCGGTTTTAAGACTTTCCCACACACCCTATCTCAACATGGAGTCTAGCTTGGATGTAGGCATGTACATACGGGGAGTGTTGCTTAATTCATGAGCAATCACTCCACCTATTATGTGAAAAGAGACAAAATTCTTTCACTACGGTCATTTTCGGTGGCTCTCATGGTCACCCAAAGTGACAACGGTGCTTCAAATAAGAGCATTGGCAATGAACCCAAGATACATCTTTGTGGTGTCATACCAAATAAGGTCAAACATGGTGGCCTCGGCCACCACCCCTCCCCTTAGGAGGGTTGGTTCGTTTTTGTGTTTGTTTCTTTTGTTTTGGATTGCATTTTGATCCCTTCGAGATTGCTTGTGCATTTCTTTGTTGGTTTTAATCTTGGAGTGTTTCCATCCAGCTGCTGTTTTTCGAGTCTACCCAAGCCCTTACCCCTAAGACGTTCGATGCAATTGCCCACGCTCCCTTGAAACTTGACTGGGTTGTCTGCTGCCAGCGGTACTACCTCTCTAGATCACGGTACTACCTCTCGCACGATACTACCGTGCCAGGAGCAATACTACCGCTGTATCGAGGAGTTGTTTAACCGAAGGGGTACGGGGAGTTTCTCCCCATACCCCCCATTCGGTTTCTTCTTCTTCCCTTCTGCAGCAGCAACACCCATCACGGCACCCCCTCCTGGTGTGCCGCCTCCGTGCCGTCCTTCTTCGTTCTCCTCCGGTGGGATCGATCCTCACCCTCCCCGAGTGCCATGGACACAGGTATTGCCCCGGTTCCTTATTCCATTGGTTCAGTTTTTGAAGTTTGTTGTTAGGGCAATACTTGTAGATCCACTAGGTTTTTGGCTATGCCTAGGCACTTTGAGAACTTGGAAAGATTGCTAGATATGAATGAAGTAGATGTGTTGGATTAGTTTGAGTCTTTGGAACCCCTGTAGTACCGGATATCAGATCCGTGCTCCCTGGCACCAGGACGGTACTACCGTTGGCCCCGTTGCGGTACTACCGCTCGCGCGGTACTACCGCGGGTACCAGCGATACTACCGCTGCCTGCTGCGGTACTACCGTGATTCTTGAGACTGATACTTATCCAACAGATCTGCTTCGTTCACCTGTGTCCGGGCTCTTGCATCTCATGTGTTTTTGTTTTCTTGTTCTCTTTGTTGGTTGTGTTCAGGTGATGTACCTTCTCGTAGGCACCTTAAGCGCAAGTCCACGGCCTCCGACAAGGCAAGCTCTAGCTCTTGAAGAAGTCTGCAACCAGGCAAAAGGAACAAGTCAAGCCCGTGTTTGAGCTCCCTCTGCCAAATTATAGAGAGTATCGCAAGGTCACCCGTATGCCCGTCCTCAAGACCCAGCTTTTGCAGGAACCAAGTTTTGGAACAGGACTCAACGGGATGTCTACCACACTGTTCTGAAATACAGGAAGAATCTGTTTGTGCCCCATGTGAAGTCAATCAACCTACAGTACTTGAGGGATCATTAAGAATACTTTGGTGAGGCTCTGGCGCTCTGTGAGCAGTTTGGGATATGCGAAATCATATCATTCAACAAAGATTTTTATGCTGATCTCCTGGATCAGTTCTTTGCCACCGTCTACTTGTCCACTGGCTCCGACAGGAAACTTATTTGGATGTGCCATGAGGAGCGTGTGAGATGCAAATGGGAGACTTTCATGGAGGCTCTGGGAGTTCCGCTCTCCACTCCGGACGAGTCTCTTGGTCTCCGTCCGCACAAGAAGGAAAATGCACGGAACAAGAATGAGTTGGCCCCTTTCCAGACCACAATTGAGTACACGGATGCAAAGGGCAACGAGAAGTACCGTGTGGTCCTCGCCCCGTTCCTGGATATCATGCATCAGATCTTCCGCACCTCTCTGTTTCCTCGTGTTGGAAATCTGGATATGGTACACAGTTACCTGGTGAACATGTTGTTGCTTTGCATGGAGTACAAGGGCACCGCGATGACCCTGGATGTGTGCTCCATCATGGGGGAGGAGATCTACACGGATGTGATGGACCGGAAGGTTCCTATCTATGGACCCTACCTTCAGGTGCTCTTTGATAAAGCTTGGGCTGATACCTTCGAGGACGGTCGTCTTCTAGTGGGTCCACTCACTAGGAATGAGACTGTGCAGATGCGTATCAAGGACAAGTGGGCTGGGGGACATGGTCCTGTTCAGGGGTCTCCTGCCAGATCAGATGAGGAGATTGAGGAGGACCAGGCTGCACCAGGTGGTCACAGTGTTCCCCGCACCCGCTCTGGCACGAGCTTTGGTGGTTCTGCTCGGTCCTCTGTACAGGGCCCTGAGCAGCCTGGATGGGTTGCCAAGCTCACCAGGAAGGTGAAGCAGCTCTTTTGCCTTCAGACAGACATTCAGCACAGGATGTATGAGGCCCACAGGAGGGAGAAGGAGAACTGTAGGCTTCAGAAAGCCTTCTACATATCTCAGGGGATGGATGTGGAGGAAGGGTCCGAGAAGAACATCACTCCAAAGGATAAGTGGATCTCCAAGTTCAGCGAGTGGGATCTCACTGATGATGTGCCAAGCTCTTCTTCCACTGCTCAGCAGCCAGCTACCGACGACCATGATTTAAAATAGCCCGATATTTGGCCGATATATCTTCTAGGAAAGCTCGCCGATATTTTTTTCCTTCATTGAATATCGGGAAATAGCCCGATATCTCGCCGATATAGCTGCATTCTTTGTATCAAATATCCCCAAATAGCTGCCAAAAAAGCCCGCTGATATATCCTGTATCCCGCTATTTTAAACCTTGCCGATGACCCAGAAGTAGCGGTGGCATCGGAGGATTCTGATGAGGACGAGGAAGAGGACTATGACGAGGACGTCGAGTAGTCCATCACCATGGGGCGCTAGGTCGCTCTTTGCCTTTTTGGCGTCTCGATGCCAAAGGGGGAGAGAGTTAGGTTTCCGATTTGCATCTTCTCAGAGTTTGGTGAGTCACAAGCGTATTTTTAGTTGTTTCATTTGCTCCGCTTGTGAACTCCGTTTATTTGCTTCGGTTTTTCAATCCGTCTTGTGATACTTCCGTGATATATGGTGTGAGACATATGCTATCCTATGTTCGTACTCTTATTGTCTGGTTATGTGTTGCTATGCTATTACTTATTATCTTTATGCTCACATATGTGTTGCTTCTAGCTAAGTATGGCCTAGTTTATAAAATATAGTGGGAGTGTCTTCCTTATGTGTGTGCCTTGCATACCAAAGGCATATGTAAATTGATGCACACATCTAGGGGGAGCCTGTCTATATTTTATAGATAAATGACATGTTTTAAATTCCCTATTTATATATTGTGCAAATCTTGTGTTGTCATCAATACACCAAAAAGGGGGAGATTAATAGGACATATTTCCCCTTGATTGGTTTTATGATTGATGACAATACATTTGCGGATTAACCGTGTGTCTATAAGCATTTCAGAAATTATGGTCATGGCACAAGAGGTCAGGTTCCCCTCTGTTGATGGAGCGTGAAGATGGAGTTTCCTTTCGATGTTCTTTTTGATATATTGAGTCGTAGGAAAACCGTACTATCAAGAGGGGATCCGCTATGGAATGGTGGGTGGAATCATCACACACACACACACACACACACTACACCTACATACTTTTTATTGCGTCGTGGAGGAGTTTGGCATGGTGGCTTTGAATCCCTGGGTCTGCCAGGGCGGTAGTACCGCTTGGTTTGCAGTAGTACCGCACCACGGTAGTACCTTGGCTAGTACCGTACTCACTATCGCGGTCTCTCTGGATCGAGCGGTGGTGAGTGATGTCTACGCACGCTTCTATTCTTGTAGACTATGTTGGGCCTCCAAGCGCAGAGGTTTGTAGGACAGCAGCAATTTCCCTCAAGTGGATGACCTAAGGTTTATCGAACTCAGGGAAGTAGAGGTTGAAGATGGTCTCTCTCAAGCAACCTTGAAATTAAGATACAAGAAGTCTCTTGTGTCCCCAACACACCTAATACAACTAGGAGTTGTATAGGTGCACTAGTTCGGCGAAGAGATAGTAAAATATGGGTGATAGGTGTAGTAAAGCAAGGTAATATAAATCTGTAATAAAAAGTGCAGCAAGCAAACAAGTAGTAAACGTGAGAGCAAACGGTGTAACAATGATGGAAACAAGGCCTAGGCTTCATACTTTCACTAGTGGAAACTCTCAACAACATTAACATAGTCTAATCACATGATATTTCCCATAAAACATGCAATGGAGACGTACTCGGAGGTCATTCCTTTGTGGTCAAGAGAGGACGAGAATTGTGTAGGGCTACAAAAGCACACCTCAGAGTTCGTAGTTCTCAATCTATGGATTTCCCAATGTCACCGCGGCCATCCAAAGAGAGTACCACAATCACCATAACATATCTAAAGGATAGTCAAAGACAAGCACCAAAAGACTTCTCAATCTCCAATCCACACACAAAAGAGGAAATCACTCATGAAAATATTCTTCTCACCCATGTCCAATAGACCGCTGTCACCATGGTCTCGGGGATTATACTAGATAGGACCAAGTGAGTACATCAAATCCAATACATAGAAGAAGGGGAAACATCATGGGATCACCCTAGATTAACATAGCCTATGATCACAACGAAGATCACATCATGGGAGAGAGAGAGATCAAGATACAAGCCTTAGCCCCGAGGGGAACTACTCACACATGGACATGGTGAAAGAGAGAGAGAGTTGTTAATGGAGAGGTGCAGCCCGGAAGAGATGAAGGAGACGACGACGGCGGCGGCCACGGCGGCTGCGGCGCCCACGGCCACGGCCACGGCGGTGGCCACGGCCCTTGGGGGCAGCGGCCCTTGGCCCCCTCCTTCTTCCTTGGAGATGGTGCTGCTGTGGAGATTGATCTCCCCCTCAAGACGGCTGCCAAGGGGGAGGAAATCTCGTGGTGCCCTTTGACCTAGGTTTCCTCTCTTTATATAGACTCTCGGATTCCCGTCATCCAGATTACGTCTTCTGTATTTCTGGGTTTCTAGAAGCATCCGAACTCCGATTGGGCCAAATATTATGTCTAGATCCACCAGAAAAAAATTACCTACAACTTTGTAGTTTTAACTTTTTTCGTTTGAGGCCGTATTCTAGCGTTTCCAAGGCGATCTTTAAAACCTGTCTGGTGGAGACAGATTTCCGGAGAGTTAGAGTCCAACTCCTACAAGCCTCATTTTTTTAATTTTTCCTTTATTCCTACACATAAAGTAAAAAAAACAAGAACTTGTGCACTCTTGCAACCATTAATAGGTTAGTTCCAAAATATGTTATAAAAATATATGAAAGTGTATCAAAAGCATAGCAATATCACACAAAACATGCATGGAGCAAGCATAAATTATAGATACGTTTAGGACGTATCCACATCCCCAAGCTTAATTCCTACTCGTCCTCGAGTAGGTAAATGATAACAAACATAATTTCTGTGGTGACATGCTAACAAACATATAAGAACTTTGAAAGTAAAGCAATCAAGGTATGTAATTCAATTCAAGTCATAACAGGCAAGGGTCTATATTAGCATTGAAACAAGCAACGAAAGAACATTAGGTGCAAGAGTTCTCGCCGTCCGTGACTCGAATGTCTCCAAATGGTGTTTGCGTGCAAGAAAGGGGATAGGGATATACGAGAGAAAAAGTATTTTTGTGTTGAGAACTTAATCTACTAAAGTTTCACACTTGGTCTTTTTTGGAATCTTATATTGACTCATCCCCAGACCACTAGCCAGGTACAAGTCAAAATGATCCACTCCTGTTCGATATTTTGAGCACTCATGCAATGGATGAGCGTAAGCAAGAAAGTTGACACTTAAAAGGCGAAACGGAAAGAAGGTGGAGGAGGAAGACAAAAAATGTGTGAAAGGCTCACATCAATGAGGACAATCATAGGCGAGAGAAGGCCATATGATAGATATGATGTGAGGAGTAGGGATTGCCATGCAACGGATGCACATGTGAGCTAAAAGCTCTTCAAGGGAACTAGTGGGGGTGCATCCAACTTGCTTGCTCAAGAAGACCTAGAGCTTGTTTGAGGAGGCTCATCATTGGAATATACAAGCCAAGTTCTATAGTGTGAAGGGTCCCCACATAGTTATATGCATGCATGATGATCTCTATGTAGTAAAAAGATATAAGATGGAGTACGAGTGTGGATCTCATAAAGGTAATAGTAGTGTGCCCCTTTCTCTCTTTTTCTTTCTTTTTCTCTTTTTTCTATTTTTTTCTATTTTTTTGGTGGCCTCAATGGCTCTTTCTATTTAACTCTCATTTGTCCTCTTTGGGATCTTTTGATTTGTCCACTTTGGGATCTTTTCCTCACTTAAGGGAAACACTCTAATTTACAAGAGGGTATAGAAGATCTTTCACACTTTACAAGGTACTCAAAACATAAATAAGATGTAGCTATCATGATGTATGCAATGTATGTCGCTGCCAGTGTAGCAGGAACATGTATGACATGAAGATCAAGTCATGAAGAGGTGGATGTTGCATGGCAATATATCTCGGAAAGGCTATGGAAATGCCTTCATAGGTAGGTATGGTGGCTGTTTTGAGAAAAGATATAAGGATGTTTATGATGACAGAGCGTATCATGCCAAGGGTTTGGATGTACCGGCGAAGGTGGACGCCAACTCTCGGAATGAGAAGAAGGCAATGCATGGCACGAGAGAGGCTAGAAAATATGAGGAGGTGGAAGTGTCAACTTGCAATACTTACATTAGTCCGAAGAACTCATGCACTTATTATCGATAACTCTCAATCTAATAAGGAGGTTCACAAAGAGAAAAGTACCCCGAGGAGGAGTGTATGGGGGTTTGGTTATCCTTGCGCATCCTCGACTCATGGTACGTGAGTGTACTCTAATATCCGATCCCTCCAAAGATTAGTGATCCATCTAGTAGCTAGAGTTCTCAACTAGTTTTGTAGGTTTTTGAAAATAGACACGGATTGCCCAAAATACGACACCTATCACTAATAGGCTAGAGCTCTTGACACCAAAAGTTCAAAAATTACTCACATCAATACCTCAAAACCATTGCAAGTTACTACTAAAATTAAATAGCAACCTCAATTACCTACTTTCAAGACAAGACATAACTCAGTGCAACAACCAACTCTCTTAAAAATATAAACATGAAAACTAAAGAGAGTTTCAGAAACAAACTAAACAAAAGCCAAGGCTCTTGCTAAAGACAAACTAAGACTAAAACTAGACATGGCAGTAGCTACGAAAAGATAAAGAACAGACAACAACAAAAAGATAGGCATGAAGAATCCTATGATGTGTTCTAGATTTTGAAAGTGGAGCGTGTTTGTCTCCCACACAAAGTAAGACGGGATCTAACTTGTTATGAACATCAAGAAAAGCTAAAGAAAACTAAAAATAAAACCTAAGAGCGAGACGCTCCAAGCATAGCACATAACGCATGAAGTGATAAAAATATAGTGAGACGAAGGACGAAATGATGATTGTTGATGGAGAAGGAGATGCACGGGGGAATCCCCAAGCTTAGACACTTGAGTCTCCTTGAATATTTGTTGGGGATGCATTGGGGCATCCCCAAGCTTGAGCGCTTGACACTCCCGAATCTTCTTTCATCATCTTCCATCACACACTTGAAAACTCCCTTCATACATAACTCATCATCAACTGATTAGAGAGGTTAGTACCCTTGATAAATACTTTTTCCACTGGATATAAAGATATTCTTGAAGAGATACTGTTTCTCAAGATTTACAAAAAGTTTTTGCAAACAAAAAGCAAGCTTAAGGTTTGCAAAAGTTAGGAGAGGCAAAACGTGGCAGAATCTGTGAAAAACAGAACAACAGGTAGTAAAGAATTTGTTAGGGATACTTCTGCAACTCAAATCAAAAAACTCAGAACATACAAAAGATCCGTAATTGTATAGAGAACGCTGTGTAAAAAATTCAGATCAAAAAGATGAACTGGTGATTTATTATGATTTTTCCCGTCACGAGGACAGAATCTGTTTTCTGGACAGCATGTCACAACTTTCACTTCCCTTGTCATATGAGGCTATACTTGGCACAAAGCTTGAAAAATAAAGATACAATGATGTTGCTACAGTAGTAACAATCATCAAGACCGCTAAAAACAGAAAGTAAAAACTCAAAGTAAAGATAACAAGGGTTGTCTCCCTAGAGCTCTTTCTTTATAGCCAAAAAGATAGGCTTAAGATTTTAACGATGCTCTCATAGGAATAAGGAATAAGAGTTGAAGAACAAAAGAGAGCATCAAGAAGCAAATAACAAACACATTTAAGTCTAACATGCTTCCTATGCATAGGAATATTGCAATGAAATAATTTATTGAAGCACAAAGTAATAAGCATAGGAAGGCAAAATAAGTGCAACTTCAAAACCTTCAACATAAAAAGATGGAACTTGATATTATTGAAATATCTATGAGCATATGTTCCTTTCTCATAATAATTTTCAGTGGGATCATGAATAAACTCAACAATATAAGCATCACATAAAGCATTGTTACCATGATCCACATGCAAAAGGGTACTCTTACTCTCCACATAAGCATAATCTTTCTCATTGGTAATAGTGGGAGTAGGACTATCATAAACAACTTGAACACTATAGATTAATTGTGTATTAGGAAGATGGTGTTCAACAAGGGAGTAATTACCTCCATGATTATGACAAGTTTCATAAGGATAATTTCTCCTTATGTCATAGGTACCTTTAAAATCACTATAGATAGGAGTTATAACATAATCATAGTAGAGAAGAGCATTATCATTGCTAGCAGCTATATTTGTAAACATGATGTCTTTATTCTTACTAGAAAAAGAATTATCAATTAACACATCACTAATGGTTAAATGACTTGCAATCCTATCATCCCCAAGCTTGGAGCTTTCCATATCATCACTCTCAGAGTTGGTACCAAAAAGATTTTCAAGGTCATAAGTAGCATTATCATCATTTTCCCAATCACAAAAAGTAACATGCATATCATAATCAAAATCATCTTCAATAGTACCTACAGACTTATCTTCAAGATAATAATGAATGCAATCAAGCTCACCATCCTCCATAAATTTATGTCCGTTAGGATAAAAATCGATGCGAGGAATATGCTCAGGCCAGGTTGTTAACCATTCTTCTTCCTTCTTGCTCCTCTTCCTCCTCCTCTTCTTTTTCTTCTTCTTCACCTTAGGAAGGAGTGGTTGGAGAGAAAGCTTCTCCACATATCCTGGTTTATCATTATAAACAATAGGGGAAACTTGGGAGGAACTCTCCTTTTTATTAGTAGAAACATAAGAGACATTTTTATACTTTGGTAAAGTTCCCTCCTTTCTAAATTTTTTATGTAATCATTCTCATGGCAATTAATAACACAATAGAGATGACATTTCTGCAAAGTGTTATTTATTCCCAAAGCATGAACATCTAGCCAAGAAGTCTTTTCTGATAACTCTTCACACATCAAAAATAACATAAGCTCATCATAAAGATCAGGGGTGATCATGTCATCACACAACTGGCTAACAGTTATGTTTTGAAAGTACATGCACTGAAAATTGAAGTGACCCTTTATGCAGCAAAGTTCACAAGTAAAAGGATAAAGTTCACATAATTCTCTAGCAATTTCATTTAAATCTCTAACCCAAGTGATTGTTCTTTCATGCTTATGTTGCTTACAATACTTTTCTTCTTCAATCATAGGCCTTTCACAAGGTCTATCCACTCCACAAAAATTAACATGCTTATATAAAACTTCATTTTCGGGAATTGGATCATGCATGTTGCAATCGTCATTAACAATTTCATTTTCTTTGCAAATCTCTTTAAAAGGTTCATGATGCTTGATCCAATTCTCCTTAGGCATATTAAGATGTGAAGCAAAAGATTTGAGGAAATCAACAAGGAGTTGAGAATCAAGCCCAAACTTAGCACTAAACTTATTAAAACTTGCAGTTTCAACAAAGGACTTAATGCAATCATACTCATAAATTATACCTGGCACTTTACCTTTGTCGATCTCCCAATCTTCAGTATTGTGTTGGATTCTTTCAAGGAGTTCCCATTTAGCATCAATTTTTTCGTTTGTGAAAGAACCCATAGAGGAAGCATCGAGCAAGTCTTTATCCTGTCGAGAAAGCCTCGCATAAAAATTAGTAATAATTATATCTTTGAGGAGCCCATAGTTAGGACATTTTAGCATCAAAGTTTTCAGTCTCCCCCAAGCTTGAGCTATGCTCTCTCCGTCATGAGGATAGAAATTATAAACATAATTCCTATTCTCATGGACTTCATGAAGAGGATAAAACTTGGAGTAAAAGAGAGACTGGATCTCTTCCCAATCCAGCAGGTGAGAATCATGTAGTACCCTATACCATTCCAATGCTTTTCCTTTCAGTGAAAAGGCAAATAATTTCCTCATGACTTCATCTCTTGTCAAACCTGAAATCTTAAATAACTCACAAAGTTCTGTAAGTTTCAACAGATGAACACTAGGATGGACTGTTCCATCCCCTGCATAATTATCATTCATAACCTTTTCAATTATCCCAAGTGGTATTTTGAATGGGATACATTCAGTAGGTGGCGGAGACTTCTCTACCACAGGTGTGGCAAAGCGGCCTCCCCAAGCAGCAAACTAAGAGAGCAGTTTTCCATAAGCATAAATAGTGAAAATAAAAACAAGAAACAAAAAGATTTAATTGCAATATCTAAAGATATACCTTCAAGCACTCACCTCCCCGGCAACGGCGCCAGAAATAGCTTGATGTCTATACACGCTTCTATTCTTGTTGACTATGTTGGGCCTCCAAGCGCAGAGGTTTGTAGGACAGCAGAAATTTCCCTCAAGTGGATGACCTAAGGTTTATCGAACTCAGGGAAGTAGAGGTTGAAGATGGTCTCTCTCAAGCAACCCTGCAATTAAGATACAAGAAGTCTCTTGTGTCCCCAACACACCTAATACAACTAGGAGTTGTATAGGTGCACTAGTTCGGCGAAGAGATAGTAAAATATGGGTGATAGGTGTAGTAAAGCAAGGTAATATAAATCTGTAATAAAAAGTGCATCAAGCAAACAAGTAGTAAATGTGAGCGCAAACGGTGTAACAATAGTGGAAACAAGGCCTAGGCTTCATACTTTCACTAGTGGAAACTCTCAACAACATTAACATAGTCTAATCACATGATATTTCCCATAAAACATGCAATGGAGACGTACTCGGAGGTCATTCCTTTGTGGTCAAGAGAGGACGAGAATTGTGTAGGGCTACAAAAGCACACCTTAGAGTTCGTATTTCTCAATCTATGGATTTCCCAATGTCACCGCGGCCATCCAAAGAGAGTACCACAATCACCACAACATATCTAAAGGATAGTCAAAGACAAGCACCAAAAGACTCTCAATCTTCAATCCACACACAAAAGAGGAAATCACTCATGAAAATATTCTTCTAACCCATGTCCAATAGACCGCTGTCACCATGGTCTCGGAGATTATACTAGATAGGATCAAGTGAGTACATCAAATCCAATACATAGAAGAAAGGGAAAACATCCACTACTAGGGAAATAGCTATACATGGAAAGCTTATTAGTGGCGCATTTTATATGTAATGCGCCACTATGTTATAAGGGGTGGCGCACTGGTAAAAAATGCGCCACCTTTAAGCCCTTATAGGTGGCGCATTTTTAAAAATGCGCCACCCCTAAGAGTGGGCCAGCCCTGGATCCCCTTATACGTGGCGCATTTGGAGAAATGCGCCACCCCTAAGAACCTTATAGGTGGCCCATTTTGGAAATGCGCCACCCCTAAGAGCTTAGGGGTGGCGCATTCTGGAAATGCGCCACTCCTAAGGAATTATTAGTGGCGCATCCAGAATGCGCCACCCATAAGCTCTTAGGGGTGGCGCATTTCCCATATGCGCCACTAATAAGAAAAAACTGTGCGGGAAAATTCCCAAATACACCCCCTTGGACCGCCTTTTCAATTTGAAAAAAATAAAAGAAAATGATAGAAATGTAAAAAAAAAGAAAATAAGTTTCCCAAATGATATGTGGTCTAGTTGTTAGGAAAATTTACAAATATGAATTTCAACTTTTTTTGCAAAATCTCCCGAGAATTTCGTAAAATGGGCTTAACTTTTGCATACGACCTCCGATGAAAAAGTTTTTTATATGAAAAATCATCTACTCGAAAAGTTATATCCAAATTCAACTAGGTGTAACCTGTTGAACATTTTTAGAATCCTCAAAAACCTAACAGAAAAAAAGTTACGGGCGTTTGAAGATCTGGAGGCCCAAAAAAAGAGAAAAAATTGAACTTAGTAGTGGCGCATTTTGTATGAAATGCGCCACTACTAACAGAATATTTTTGAAATTTTTTAATTTTTTTAATTTTTTATTTTAAAATTCAAAATAGGCTAGAGGACAAATCGGGAAGTTAAAAAAAAGTTGAAAACTTTAGATAGTAACATTAAAAAAATAAAAATAAAAAAAATCAAAATTTTAAATAAAGTTCAAAATATGCTAATGGTCCCATCGAGAAAGTTTCAAAAAAATGTTGAAAATTTTAGCACACCCATGAACATTAACAAGGTCCTAGACATCAACATGGTTTAATAGGATTTATATGTTAGATATATCAACAAGTGTCTGCTAGGTGCGCTGGAGTGAGAGTTGAATAGCACCGAGAAGTTAAGCATGTTGGGGCTGGAGTAGTGCTAGGATGGGTGACCCTCGGGGAAGTTTGACCACGGAGGTTAGTTTGACCTGAGATTAAGCATAGTAATCGGGCATTAAGCATACTAACCTGAGATTAATAAAAAAATAAAAAAATTGTTTTCCAGATCCAGATTCAAAATTCAAAATTTAAAAAAAATTAATAGTGGCGCATTTTCAGAATGCGCCACCTATAAGCCCTTATTAGTGGCTTGTAGTTAGTGGCGCATCCATAATGCGCCACTAAACAGAAAAAAGGACGCCACTAAAAGGGCATTCCCTAGTAGTGATCATGGGATCACCCTAGATTAACATAGCCTATGATCACAACGACGATCACATCATGGGAGAGAGAGAAACCACATAGATCAAGATACAAGCCTTAGCCCCAAGGGTAACTACTCACACATGGACATGGTGAGAGAGAGAGAGTTGGTGATGGAGAGGTGCAACCCGGAAGAGATGAAGGAGACGGCGACGGCGGCGGCCACGGCGGCGGCGGCGCCCACGGTCACGGCCACGGCGGTGGCCATGGCCCTTGGGGGCAGCGGCCCTTGGCCCCCTTCTTCTTCCTTGGAGATGGTGCACTTGTGGAGATTAATTTCCCCCTCAAGACGGCTATCAAGGGGGAGGAAATTTCTTGGTGCCCTTTGACCTAGGTTCCTCTCTTTATATAGACTCTCGGATTCCCGTCATCCAGATTACGTCTTCTGTATTTCGGGGTTTCTGGAAGCATCCTAACTCCGATTGGGCCAAATTTTATGTCTAGATCCACCGGAAAAAAATTCCCTACAACTTTGTAGTTTTAAGTTGTTTCGTTTGAGGCCGTATTCTAGCGTTTCCGAGACGATCTTTAAAACCTGTCTGGTGGAGACATATTTCGGGAGAGTTAGAGTCCAACTCCTACAAGCCTCCTTTTTGTGATTTTTCCTTTATTCCTACACATAAAGTAAAAAAACAAGAACTTGTGCACTCTTGCAACCATTAATAGGTTAGTTCCAAAATATGTTATAAAAAGATATGAAAATGTATCAAAAGCATAGAATTATCACACAAAACATGCATGGAGCAAGCATAAATTATAGATACGTTTAGGACGTATCAGTGAGCACGGCACTGAGCCGCAGTACTACCGTGGGGCGGTAGTACCGCTCCACGAGCAGTAGTACCGGTCCACGGTAGTACCGCGGCTAGTACCGCACCTACTACCGTATATCCTCTGGATAGGGCGGTAGTAGGGCACGGTACTGAGCCTCAGTACTACCGCGGAGCGGTAGTACCGCTTGAGTTTTGGTAGTACCACGCCACGGTAGTACCGCTCCTGGAGCGGTAGTACCGTGGTTGGTGAAGGTCCAATGGCTGTTTTAGAGCCCACCTATAAAAAGGGGTCTTCTTCTCCATTGAGAGGCACCTCATTTATTGCTTTCACCTCCATTGACGCCCAAGCTCCATTCTTGCTCAATCTCCCTCCCTAGCCATCAAAACTTGTTTATTCTCTAGGGTTTGGAAGAGGAGGCCCCGACCTAAACTTCCACCAAAGAATATTTGATTCCCCCATTAATCCCATGTGGATCTTGTTACTCTTGGGCGCGTTGGTGCCCTAGACGGAAGAGGTCACCTCGAAGCCACATTCCATTGTGGTGAAGCTTCGTGGTTTTGTTGGGAGCCTCCAATTAAGTTTTGGAGATTGCCCCAACTTTGTTTGTAAAGGTTTGGTTGCCACCTTCAAGGCCGCCTCTTAGTGGATCACGACATCTTGCATTGGTAAGAGCGTGAGGAGAAATAGGGTGGCCCTTGTTGGCTTCGTGTGACCATTGTGCTCCTCACCCTCTCCAAACGGAGATGTACTTCTCGAAAGAGAAGGTACTTCGGCAACATATCCTTGTCTCCCGTGTTCCCTTTACCTTTACTTTGTGCAAGTTATTTTCATTGCTTATTTCTTGCTTGCTCTTATGGTGTTGTAGCTATTAGTATATAGGTTGCTCACGTAGTTGCACATCTAGTCAACCTATATTTATTGTGGAGCCTAATTTGTTAAGAAGTGATTAAAAATTGTTAGCCGCCTATTCACCCCCTCTAGTCGACATTCCGATCCTTTCACCTGTCCTAGACTAGCATGGAAACCGCTGGTTATAATAGAATGGATCATAAGTAATGTATAGTCCTTGCCTGTTGATAAGTCGGGTTCCGAAGGTGTAGTCGATCACAAGCTCGCGACGTCTCTGAGAGATCCGCGTGAGCACACAAGAAGGAAACACTGGAAAGGCAATCGACAAACATGCATCTATTAATACGAAGCAATCACAAGCAAGCAAGTTCAAGAAGACAACACAAGACACGACACTACGATATCGCATCTATCGTCGAGAGCGGTTACTAACAGATTAAGTGAAGTATCGGTCACACACGATGATACCGCACATTTAGAATGGTTAAAGTTGTTTAGATACACAACATGAGAAAAGGTTGTTAACATGGCATCTCACTCAAGCATGACATATCACACAAGCATGGCAAGAGGTGAAGCATAAAGTAAACTATCTATGCTAGTCAAGTTAATTGGGGTAAATTCCTAAAGATGACATATCACTAAGTACACCACGACAATTTAAGCATTTGGTACTGATCTACCCTAAACTATATTTTAGATTGGTTAATTACAACAACTAATAGCACAATCATAATCTACATGCAATTTGCCAAGTTACATATAAAGAACATTTTAATCGGAGTTACGGTTATTAAGTTATGCCTATTACATTTCACAGTGGCATGGCATGTAAATAGCAGTGAAACAACAAGTTGAAAAGTGCAACATGGCAAAAGAGCACATTTTATTAATCTACACAAAATTCTAAGAAAATTTCATGTAGAACGCATCGTGATCCGAGCTACCGTTAAAAAGATATAGCTACCGCCAAATCCTATGTTTTTCTGTAATTTATTTAATGTGCAGATAATTGCTAACGTTCATTGGGCCGAAACAGTGCAAACATGCCTAAACATGGGCGGCGCAGGACAACTATCTCTCGCTCACGGCACTACGTAACGCACAGAGCAAAGGGGCCAAACCCAACAACAAATAGGAAAAAAATAAGGGACGAGGGCTCACCGAGTGGGCCTGGCCCAACTGGCGAAGGGGCAGGGATTAGCGGGGCGCTCGCCCACGGGCGAGGAAACGACGCAGGGCTGAGGGCGCTGGGCCGTGGTGCTGCTGGCGCGCCGGCCCAGCTCGCGTGCAGCGGCGGTTGGCCGAGCTGATCCCTCACGGGATTGAGCACAGCAGCAGCATCCGCCGGTTGACTCCTACGAGGAGGGCTCCTGGGGGCGCGGGGAAGAGGTGCAGGAAGGGACGGGAGCGCGACGAGGTCTTCGGGCGAATCCATGGCGGTGTGTTCTGGACGGGGGGAGAGAGCGTGATGAGGGAGAGGAGAAGGAAGGGGAGAGGAGGGGCGCGAGGAGAGGAGGGGCTCACGGGGCTTGGTAGCTGCTTGACGGGGTGCGGTGGCTCGCCGGTCGTAGCGCGGTGACGAGAGGCGAGCGGGAGGAGGTGGCCGCAGGCAGATCTCCATGGTAGGCGGCTCGGGGATGAGCGGGAGGCCTCCACTGCTAGCTTCAGGTTCTGGTGACATGGCGACGTGTGAGCCATCCGATCCAGATCGATCGAACCAGATCAGATCGTGTGGATCTGGCATGTGGGAAGCTGGTGCTGCAAGGTGGCGGCGCTGAATTGGGGAGGCACGGAAAGAGAGTAGGGGGCTAGGGTTTCCCAGATTTGGAAGGAGGCTTGTCTATTTATGGTAGGTGCTTGGAGAGGGTTAAATGAGCTATAAAATGGGCTGGTTAGAGGGTATTTTGGACCTGGTTTTCAGGTGGGCTAAGATTAGCAGATAAGAGAGAAACTTTGTTGGTCGGTAGGTGGTCCGCGTTAAATTTTATAAATACGCCCATTGAATTACACCGGCTACTATGCCTGGCACATCCGACCGTTCACCTATCAAACGAAGCCCAAATTGCATGAAATTTGAAACACCACCTCACTGCACTAAACTGACGTCGTCTACATCGTTTCGCACAGAACCGAGAACGTCGAATCCCGCCCGAAAGTTTTTTGTTCCGTTGACGATGGTTGTTCTTGTGCCGGAAGTTGTGACGATGATCGGATGAAACCCGGTGTCGTAAAAGGGTCGTGTGCCATGGTGGAAAGGTTTGGTCACACATAACGGTACGAGAAGAAGGGGGAGTACAAGTAACCAATTAATAAATTGGTGAAGCAAATACTACAAACAACTCTAACAAGCAACAAAATAATACAACAAGCAAAATTTTTAATTTGGGTGAAATTTCCGCGCTGTTACACATCCCATATTTTTATAGATTTTCAAATGTGATAGTCCCTCAGTTTCAGTCATCGCTAAAATTGATATATCTAACACTGAAATACGTCTAGATACATCTGTTTCTGCGATAGTTAATATGGAACTTAGGGAGTAATACATTTTGAAGGGATTTAAAACTTTCTAAGATAATCATAAATGCATGTTATTAGGTAGAAGTTGATTGAATTGTTTGAAATTTTGACTGAAATAAATTTGGATTTAATTCAAAACTACAAATTATTATTTAGGAATTATTTATAAATACTCTAATTAAAGTTACAAATTTATTTGTGCCTTATCTTTAGTGAATTAGGATAGAATATATTTTCTATAAATATCAATATTAAATTAAATTCTAAATTAAAATTTGGCATTTAATTAAACTATAAAACAGTTTGTGAAATAATTTTATTTCCTAATAATAGGAAAATTATAAATATTTATAAGTCCCATATATTCTTCAGTTTATCAATTGGATTTATTTTCCAATATATTTATAGAATTGATTTGTGAATCAATTTAAAATCAATAGGGAAACTAAATCAAATGTCCCATAAAAATATTTGGAAATAATTAATAAATTAATTAAGTCCAAATAAATATGACAATCTCTGAACTTATTTTCAAACAATTAAGGAATTGCTTTCTTAATCAATTTAAATAAAATGGGAATAATATCAATTATTAAATTTATTCTAAATTGGCAAGGAATTATTTCTTCCAGCCAATTAAATAAAGTGAGGCACCTTATTTATTTTAAAATCTAAACTGAGACATTTTTATTTTTTAATCTATGTTCAATTTCAAAGTAAAAAATAAAATTGAAAAGCAAAAAGGAAAAGAAAAGAAGAAACCAATCCCCGAGGCCGAGGCACACCTTCTCTCCCCATGGCCTAGAACCAGACTAGCCTGACCAGCCGCGAGCCCCCTCCCCATGGCCAAACGTGGATACATAAGATGATCACCCAAATTCGAGATTCAACAAGATTGAAAGCAGCGAATTCAACCTGGTTGAGTTGGTTAGGTGGATGGTTGTGTCCCCAGTCCATCGGAGTTTAAATCCTTGATTTGACAATGGTGCTCGCATTTTCCTGGATTAATCCAGGGCTTCCGATGATGCGTTTTTAGTGGGAGGAGACGTTCCCGTCGAAGACGAGTTGGTGGCTTCGTTAATCTCAAGATGATGTATCGGTTCAGTATTGCGAAGATGCTCATAGGGGTAGGATGTGTATGTGTGCGTCATAGGGGTGATTGTATACTCGTGTATGTGAGTGTCTGAATTGTACTGTGTTCCTCAAAATAAAATAAAATTGAAAGCACACATTTTCACGTTGGGTTTGCACTCATCAGCCAGAGAATCTGACGGCCACCAAATGGGATTACAGCAGATTAATCATCAAGAACATACTAGAACCAGAAAAAAATGCAATGCAATGCAATGTACGTACATACTAGAAGTCTAGAACCAGCAGAGACACACGAACTCATCAAGAATTTCGAGTCTCGATCTTGCGAAACGAACAGCTAGCATTCAGAAACGACCCACCGCAGAAGCTGTTGGGAAAATCAATCTGTCGCCGCGGGACAGCAATGAACACAGATCGACGATCGACGACTAGTCCAGGTGCAGAACGCGCCCGATGAACAAGAACTGCCGGAAAAGGGCTAAGCGCATCTCCTGCAGGTTGCCGAGCGCCAGGTTGATCTCGCGGATGGCTCCGTCGGTCATACGCTCGGCCGTCCGAATCCAGGCGAGGAAGAGCGGGCACCCCAGCGGAAGCACTTTGGCAAAGTCGATGGCGTCGAAGTTGATCCAAATTCATTCATGAAGGTAAGAGGAAACTTCTGACGGAGCGGAGCGGAGGCCCGTCGCCGGTAGGCTTGGCCTATAAATATACAGGCCCGTCGCCGGTAGGCTTGGCCTATAAATATACCTTGTAAGTCGCCGCACGGGATAGTTCCTCAAGTTGTAAATCCCTCAGCATTTGTAACACCTCCACAATAAGGAATAGTTCGCTGGTTGGCGCCCGTGGTTTTTCCCTTCTTCGCGGAAGGGTTTTCCACGTTAAATCTGCGTGTCCCTTGTGTTGCTTTTCGTTCTACTTCATTGTTATTTGCGTGTCGATTCTCTAACATCGTCGGCCGCCTTGCAGAGCGACGTGGCTCTGCGGAGCCTCGTCTGCGCGTCGTTAGCGTCGCTGAGCGCGGTGCGGTTCTGGCTCTCCAACATCTGCCTTATCTCCTCCTTGGGTTCCAGGTGCAGGTTCACGATGCAGACCAAGGTGGTGCACATGGCCAAGCCGTGGAGTGAGCTGCATCGCTTGATCTCGCGTCGGGCGTCGTCGAAGAGCGCGGTGGGGCGGACTCCGGCGGGATCCGGGTCGACGTAGCCTGCGACAGCGTCCACGACGTTGTCGCCGCCACTTTGGACCGTGCGCAGCAACTCGGCCTCCGCCTGGAGCTTGGTGAGGGCGAGGTCGATCAACCCGCCGGCTTCTTGCGAGATGCAGGCGTCCGCGAGGTTCTGCGGCACCGTCCGCGCCAGCTCCCGCCACGCGTCCGCCATTGCCGCCGCCTCCATCTCTCTCTCTCTCTCTCTCTCTCTCTCTCTCTCTTAAATTCTCTCTCGTTCTCTCTATGCTTGGCGAGCGTGGATGTAGAAGAAGAAGAAATGAACGGGGAAGGGGGAATTTATAGGGGCGGGGGAGGAGGTGAAATTACTGTGTCACTGACAGGATTTTAGCCGCTCGTCATTTCCCTCACCCTTGAGTTACGGCCGTGGGGCCGGCCTCCACAAGAGCCGTGCTGAAGCAAAAATGCTAAACATACGGACGTTCTACATTCAGAATCCCAAAGTCCAAAAAGGAAAAAACCCACCGGCAAAGCAGCGAGAGAAGAGAGAAGAGAGAGAGAGAAAGAGAAAGAGAGAAAAGAAGAGAGAGAGATGGCGGCGGCGGCGGCATGGAAGGTGCGGTTCCGGGAGGTGTTGGTTGAGGCGGACGAGCGCTGCCGCCAACTCCCCGGGATGCTCACCGCCGTGCTTCAGCACCTCGACTCGCCGGTGCTCACTAGGGCCAACGCCGTGGAAGCGCCCGCCCGGATCCAGCTCGCGCGGGAGGCGGCCGAGAGCGCGTCCGAGGAACTCGTCTTCGTCAAGCTGCTCGCGGGGCATGCCCAGATGCTCGCGGTCTACGGCGCCGGCGTCGTCCCGACCAGGCCGCTGGGCTCCCACAAGGAGCTCCGCGGCCCTGCGCACTACAACGCCATGGAGAAGCTCCTGCAGGCCAAGGTGTCCGCCGAGGGAGCCTCTAGACCCATGATGGTGTGCTGCGTCCATCTGCTGGTGATGGACCTCCTGCTAGACCATCATCGTCTCCCTCCTCAAGGCGTCGACGGCTTCTTCGACGCCGCGCGCCTCCAGGCCATCGATATCCTCCGGGATCCCGGGATGGTGCAGGCGCAAAGCTGCGCCCAGCTGGTCGCCGGTGCCCTCCAGGATGTGGACGGGGCCAACTGAGAAGGCTCCATCGATCAGTTCCGTTCCGTCCGTGGGATCGACTCTTGAGTCTTGACTCATGCCTAGTTCTGTTCATGGCCCGCCGCTTGCTTTTGTTTTTCTTGGATGTTCTTCGTCTTCTGTCGTTCGTGTTAGAACTGGTTCAACTGTTGCGTGGATTCCATGAACACTGGTGCACTAGATCGATGCTTGCCTAATGTTGTTGGGTTGTTAATTTGTTCATGTTGGATCAATACGGGTTTACAACATCGTCTTGCAGCATCTTATCAGAGCACCACGATCGAATTGGTTTACAACTTGTTTACAACAGTTTTTCTGATCGATATTGTAATTGTAGTGGCTTAGATAAAGGTTCTGATCACCTTAAGCCTGTGATCATTTTTCTGCTAGTACCAATGAAGATTCAGGCACTCAACATACATGGAGTGGTCGATTATTGATCGAGTTTAGTTCTGTTGACAAAATAAAAGAAATGTCGGAAACGCTTCCTGTCAGCCGGTGTATCGCTCGTGTGAGCGTCCGCCGCCTCCTCTGTACGACGAGTGTTGCAAACTATTATCAGTAATAAACTAATAATAGGTATATGCATGAAGTATAGAAAGCTAGCTAAAGATGCATAGTGCAAAGTAATTTAATTTGTTTTCTTTTGTTGGGAAATAATTTGATTAGTTGTAGTCTATATAAAATGGCACTGGGACAGTGTTAACCAGTGATAGGACTATAGGAGATACATTGACACTTAAATATATATCTATGTGCTATCTTTCTTGGTACAATATTCTGAGTGTGGGTTAATATACAGGTTTGAGAACTTTGTGTGTGAAGGAAGAGTGGTTTTTCAACTGAACTTCAGTATTGAGGCAACTGCATGATGGACCTCTTTCAGTATTGTGCTATCTTGTTGCCTGTGCTTCAGCATATTTGGTTCTTCACGTCTGGTGTATCTTTGAGTTGATACTTACAGTTTCAGATAAATTTACTTCTGACAGTTTGCTTCAGCCAAATAGTTCTTTTAGAACATGACCAACCATCTACACTTATGAGCAGCTATATTGTGTTAATTGATGTGTTATGATTGGAAAATTCAGTTGCCATGAAAAGCAATGCACCAATTTTAAATACTGTACTAGTCTCCTACTGTATAGACGATTCATAGAATTGTCCAATGGATGGCAGAATATGTGCAATTTTTAGCTAGCAGTTGTGCTGTGCTCTCCCATCTAATGTACAGCTTAAAACTGATTTAACTGCTCTTGTCTTTCCATATATTATGATCCCAGCGTAAAACACTAGTAAAAGGATTGTTCTAGAACTAAAATAGGATTCTGGCGTAGCAAATTATTAAGCTAGAGAAACAATGTTCTTTTGATCGGTAGCTTATTTTTCAAATTTTAATTGCAACTGTCTCCCTTACTGCACAAAACAGAGAGTACTCCTGTCCTGATCTTTGCTCCCTCATGATGTTAAACATCAGAAGCACATGGGAATTCTTGCATATGTTTGAGGCCTTGATAACAGAGAGTACTTTACATCTGTTGCACGCTGGATGACTAACTCATTTAGTTCAGGTGGCATTAATTATTTTCTCTTTGCGTAGGAAAACAAGTTGTCAGAATCTTGTTAACAAGAGCCCCACGCTTGTGTTGCTAATATGATGGTCGCCCTCAAGTCTTATTACGGTGTTTCTACGACAAATCTAGGGCAGCGAGGCCCCGGCTGGGTTCTCACCAATCTGATAGGGGATAGTGGGGGATTTGGGATGACAATTCAGAGAAGAGGGATGAGGAACAGAGAGGAGCAGGTGAGATTCAGAGTTCTTTCTTTTCTTTTCGATGACAGCAATGTTCCAGTACATGGGTTAAATACCCCTCACACACACCACGGCTAACACATAGTACATGTTAGGCCACTGCCAGTCAAACATCTGTATCAACCGCCTGCCCAGTGGGCCCTGGGTCCATCTGTCGGTTGTTTGGCGACGTCGTCAAGGATGGAGCCGTGACATGAGCTCAGGAGGAATAGGTGGGGGTTCCTTAGCAGTCTGGAGATTTTCATTTATTTTGAAAAGAAATCCTAAAATCTCTTTTTGCAGCAGTTTCTGTAATTTCTCTTCAGAGAGGACACAATTTTTCTTGTCCTGTGTATGATCTTGTAAAAGGACAGGATGTCCATTTTTAGTAACCACCAGAACTCTTTTGACCAGATCCATATAAATTGGATTGTACTTATAAATCCAATCAGCTCCCAGTATAATATCATATCCTGTCAGTGGCAATGTACTTTAAAGTGTGAGCTGAAAGTTTTATTTTGGATGCTGAAGTTCTGGTCAGGGACAAAACAGCCAGAGATCAGTTTTCCCCCTCCTGCCACTATGGCTTTTCTGGGTTGTACTTTCTTTTAAACACAATTAGATTTAACAGAAAATTTCTCACTCATGAAAGTATCTGTAGATCTACTATCCAAGAGTGTTATTGCCTTGTGGCCTGAAATGTTAAGGATCAAAGAGAAAGAGCTTGATCCAGCAGTGCCCTCTACAGCATGTGAAGAAATAAGCATCACTTTGAAAAACCCTGTTATGGGTCTGAGTATTAGGAGCAGTATGAAAACTTTGTTCAGCATTGACTTGTTCCTCTGTTGTATCAGTTTCAGAATCCTCATCACATTCCTCTAAGATATGAATTGTTTTACCAATTTTACATTTATCTGCCTAGTCCAAGGCTCTCTGCAGTACCATCAAGTTTTGTTATCTCTTGGAGCTGGGAGTTGTTTTTCCTGAACAGGAGCTGGTACGTGGACAGCTGGAGGTGGAGGTCCTCTGAAATTGCTATTATGATAAACTCTTTGTCAGAGCACCATGAATTTCTTTACAACTTGTTTACGATAGTTTTTTCAATCGATATTGTAATTGCAGTGGGCTGGATAAAGGTTCTGATCACCGTCAGCCTATGATCATTTTTCTGCTAGTACCAATGAAGATTCAGGCACTTTTTTATGGAATACGCACAAGCATGCATATCATATATTAAAGAGAGAGTGGGAAAGAATCCCAGATCCACAGGATGAAGATTTAGGCACTCAACAGAGTAGAACTAGATATCTGTGTGAGCTGCTAGGATAAGAAGTATGTGTTCCAGTTCAAGTGATTTTAAATTGTAGTAAAACAATTAGAGTCTCAGACATCCATTACAACTCCTGAATTGCCAGATTTAATCTGCACCTGAATTGCATAGGCAGTTATTCCTCATGTATTCTACCAGTTCTGAAGTTAATAAACACAAATCCTCATTTTGTCAAGTAGTGTCCCTCATTTCTGCATAACAGAATTCTGAAATGTGCATAACAGAATTAGTTGGCTTTGTTCATGATGCCCAAGTGTTTTCTGGTATTTGTTCAAATGTATGCTATGTTGTGGGTCTCAACTGTGACTTACATATCTTTGTTATGCTGATTTGTTCTTATATATATAGTATAAACATCTATCATTTCAGTGCCTACCTAGTTATATGTAGTGTAAACAACTGTTTTTTTTCACTTTATATTGCTTAAACAGTACTGTTGGATGTTCATTGTGTTGCTTAGGAAGCTTGATTTGGTTTGATTTGATTTTTATTTTCCAGCACTGTACTAATCGCCACCGACGCGGCGACGCCATGGTCTGATTTTTTTTAGAACGAAGGCTCGAGGAGAGTTTCTTCCTGTAACTGAAGTGTCAAGTTTCGGATGAAGCTTAATGTCTTGTTGTCAAGTTTCTTCATGTAACTGTTATGAAGCTTAATGTCCTGGTGTCAAGTTCATGTAAGGCTGTAACTGGCGCTGCATCTTAGCTGCTACAAATTCAGTACGTACTGTAGTGTCAAGTTCATGTAACTCTGCAAGGTAGTACTGTAGTGCAGTGCCATTCAGGATGCACAGATTCGAATGGAGTATGGTTTGAAACTGTATGTAGGGAATAGTTTGGATCGGTTTGGATCCTATCACTTGATATTTGGTTTGGTTTGGTCGCTGATCTTATACATGTATGGATTGGAGTGGGTTTAGTTTGGATTACAAACTATTCTCAGGTTTACCTGGAGTGATCAGTTTCTTGGACCGATTTTAGTTTTGACCGAGTTTCAATTTTCCCGTCGACTATTGACCGACTTTTGTTTTGTTGACAAAATAAAAGAAACGTCGGAAACGCTTCCCGTCAGCCGGCGTATCACTCGTGTGAGCGTCCGCTGCCTCCTCTATAGGTCGAGTGTCCACATGGGCTTATTCAACATTTTTTAAGATTTTTTTCATGCAACAACATCTGTGTTGCAAATTATCCGCCATAATACTTATGTTGCACAAAACTAAATACGAAAAAAGTCTGCAACATCATCTGTATTGCAAAATTTTCTTCCACGAAAGGTAAAGAAAAAATATTTATGTTGCAAAATTGCCTTCCATAACCTCTTGTTGCAAAAAATAAAAATAAGAAAACTATAAAAGTTTCTATATTATAAAAGGTTACTACAACATGAATTATGTTGCAAAGGGTTCTGCAACACCACCTTTATTGCAATGATAAAATCAGTATTGGATCGCTGAATAGGTAGATCTAGCGGTAGATCTTTTTAAAAGACCCACCGGCTCACGCGTAGCACGGCCAAAGAAATATTGTCGGGGAATATGTTGTGCATCTGCAGTCGTACTTGCCTAATTCGGCCTTCGATACGTCTCTAAATGTGATTGCTCCGGCCCCGAAATTTTCATGTTTGTTATCATAATTTTTATTTTCAAAAATCTCAAATCCCAAATACATAATAACCGATCATCATACACGGAAAAATAAATAGCAGACAAAAGTACAAATAATTCATACATAAATTACATAGTTTAAACATAAAATCATAGTGCATAATTTAATGATAAAAGATATAAATCAGTTATTTTCAGCCTGCACGCACATATTCTTCACTAGATCATTTTTTTACTATTTAGTGTGAAGCATGAGCTCCAGGTCCTTTATTAAAAGGGAGAACCAAAAGTTCTCAACAAAATACAATGGATATGGATAGGGTGAATAAAGTAAAGGACTGAAACTTACCTATGTACAAAACTAAGGTAAATTACTAATCCATGCCAACAATCTATCTATGTGATTTCCTTGCAATCTATGTGAAAGAAAAGAAATATAATGCACAGAGTGTCTTTTCCAGGAGCTAAAGGATGATCTTTCACCCCTGAAGGTCTTTCCATTCCTGAGAATCCACACCAAGCAACAGTAAGCATGACATCAAAGGAAAAAAGAATACCCAAAGGATTTACTTGCTTGAAGAATACACTGAAACAGACCTCCACCAGTAGACCACACAATTTGCAAATATTTCCAGACTCTTCTGCTGAAGTTGCATGTGAAGAAAAGATGAAATATGTGTTCATAGCAATGGGCAGAACACAACACACAATCATTGTCCTCTTGAGAAGATATCCAATGTCTTCTGCCCAACAGGTTCTTGGTGTTAAGCCTGTCAAAAAGAAGAAGCCATGCAAAAAACTTTGATCTTCATGGTACACGTACTCTTCCATAACCAGACACTTGGGTGCACCATAGGAAGATGTGAGTGGATGATAGTGTAGAAGCTTTTAGTAGTGTAACCATGTTTATCATGCTAAAGTTGCATATGTATTTGTTAATTTTGGAATTATCCATGCATCTTAAGAAAGTTGGCAATATGTTGTTTCTTTTATTTGGGGAGGAGGACCTAAGCTCTGTGTTTCTCAAAATCATTCATTCGGATTGCCCCTTCGCCCTCATCATCAACAATTATGTTGTGCAATATTACACAACATATCATAAGCTGCCAAAATGTTTCTTGTGCTCACATCACTCAACTCCATAAATAATATCCTAACGTGCTTGGAGCACCCCGAATGCTCTCTCGACATATTGCGAATGAGCAAAGAAATATTGTTTCCTACCTTGAAGATTCGATATAGACTTCATAAACGCCGCCCACCGAGGATAGATATCGTTAGCAAGGTAGTACTGTCACATCCCATAATTTTATAGATTTTCAAATGTCATACTCCCTCAGTTTCAGTCATCGCTAAAATTGATATATCTACAACTGAAATATGTCTAGATACATTTATTTCAGCGATACTTAATATGGAACGTAGGGAGTGATTAATTTTGAAGGGATTTAAAACTTTCTAAAATAATCATAAATGCCTTTTGTAGCTAGAAATTGGCCAAGAATTGATTGAATTGGTTGAAGTTGTGATTGAAATAAGTTTGGATTTAAATAAAAACCATAGTTATCATTTAGTAATTATTTATAAATACTCAAATCAATGTCATAAATTTATTTGTGCCTTATCTTTAATAAATTTGGTTACAATATTATTTTTATTAATATCAATATTAAATTAAACTCCAAATTCAAATTTGGCATTTAACTAAACTATCAAAGAATTTCATGAAATAATTTAATTTCCTAATAATAGGAAATCATTTATTCATTTAATTTGGGCTAAATTATAAATATTCTTCAATTTATCAATAGGATTTATTTTCTAAGAGATTTAGAGAATTGATTTAAAATATACAGGAAAACTGAATCAAATATCTCTTAAATATTATTTGGCAAGAATTAATAAATTTAATAAGTCCAAATGAATATTAAAATCTCTGAATTTATTTGTAGATAATTGAAGAATTGATTTCTAAATCAATTTAATTAAAATGGAAATAAAAACAATTATTTAATTAATTTAAATTTGGCAAGGAGTTATTTCTTTAAGTGCAATGAAATAAAGTGAGCCACTTTATTTATTTTCATGCTGAAATTGAGGCATATTTAGTTTTGAATCTAAATTCAATCTTAAAAAGGAAATAAAACAGAAAAGCAAAAAAAGAAAAGAAAAGAAGAAACCAACCCTCGAGGACCAAGCCCACCTTCCTCTTCCCGTGGCTCGAAACCAGCCCAACCTAACCAGCCGCGAGCCCCCTCCCTACCCTCTCCCACAAACCTATGGAACCCACCAATTAGCAGTGTCCCCAACCTCTAGACGTCCACATCCCACGATTTCCTCCACGTCCCCAGTGACGTTCTCCACTTTCCACGTCACATGAGTCACCCTAGACTGCTCTTCATTTTCCATCTGACCCTCGATGCAGAGAGCCCCCTAATGTTTTTATTTTACGTCCCACCATCGCTAGCTGCAAGAGCTCTAGCGGGCGATTTTGCCTCATCCTGTGAGCTTTCGATCCCTTACTCCCCTCGATTAAATTCACCTTACCCTACTCTCCCTTCCTCACTTGCACATTCTTTAAAAGAGTCCCACAATGAGCGCTCCGATGACCACATCACACTGGCCGCTGCTCCAACTGATGACGTCGACGACACCCACGAGCTTGCAGTGTCTTAGTAAAGCCCGTGGACCACTCCATCATCGTTAGCGGCAATCTAAGAGTTGTCCCTGTCAAATCCTTAGCCTCAGGACCACCCCCGTGACATTTTTTGGTGACTTTTTTGTGAGCACCCCCTCTGGTTAGTTATGAATCGGGTGATCGTGATTACTTGACTTAAACCCACGAAGAGTTACACACTATGAGAAACTTGATCTAAATCCAACGGCTCATACTGATCCACTTAAGGAACCGTTACTTGGAATTAATTGAAAATAAAATATAGGCACATGTAGTTTTATAGAAAACCCTCTGCACTTCCAAAGCCTTATAACCTTTTATCTATTGGTCCAAATGAGGTGATTCTTTTTGAAAAATGACCCTCATAGAATTCAATTTCACCCAGAACCAAATAATTTCAAATTTGAATTGATTAAACTTTTAATTAAGACACCCTAGGAGCCATAATACAAATTTTGTAAACCTAGTTGGGGTGAACCTTTTGCATGGTGATCTTGATGATCATGAGCATACAGTAGGTACGTAATTATAGTTAGTTGAACTTTACAAATTTAATTTGAATCAATTTTGAATTAAAAATTATATAGGACCTAAAAAATGCAAACCACACATCCAAATGGATTGGATCCTTTTGCAAATTGATCCATGTGTCACGAACTTTCATTTGATTCATTATAACTTAAAATTGACCAAATGAAATTAAAGTTTCTAACATAGTTGCATAGCAACTGAAAATGCTTCCATGGCAACCAGATTGGCTCATTGGCTTGCCATGGTAGAACTGTTGGAAATCTAATCTAATTGTAATTGACTTGATCAAAACTTGTGATCTAGACATCCAATTTAATTTAATTTATTTATTTTGCATTCCAAGTATTCAAATCTCACTTTGGAACTAGTTTGACCCAAGTTTTACTTCCAAGAATTCAAATCTATTTGAATTCAAACTCAAATTTCAATTGAAATAATAACTCGAAACTTAAGGCCAAATCAATTGTATCATTTCGTAAAATTTTCAAGTGATGTTCATAAAGATTTGAACCATGTTAGTCCACATCCTTTCCCAAGTTGAATTCTTCAAACTTGGTTTAAAACCTAAGTTTGAATTGTAAATCAAAATCCACTTGAACTTCAAACATGAATTATTTTGTACATTGATTTAAATGTTGAACCCAAAACCTATGAAAACCAAATTGAATTAAACTATAGGCATTAAAATTTGAACATGAACCCAAATTGACCATAGTCCATCTACCATTAACCCAATTGCAATAATTCCTTTTTCGCACATTGAATCATGTAATGAAACCCTACCATGGGACAAAGCCATGTCAACGGACAATACCAAGAACATGATTAGCACCATGTCGAGGGCCAGCGCCGCTGCTATGTAGAATGCGCGCAAGCGTGCTATGTTGGTAGGAAAATGGACTTGGGTGTAAAAGGCCCATGCAGGCCAATCACCTGCGTTGTATAGCTTGGGGCGCCCAGGCACAGGCACATGCGTAGACATAGGCACGACATCGGGAACGATGTCTCATGTTACTTGACATCCACGTCCATCAGTGCAACCATATGAAATTCTAGGTCGAACTCCTTCCACAAAGATGACAGAGGATCAGGCTACTCCTCCTCTTTCTCATTGCCAAAATTGAAGATGGAGGGATCCTCTGAGTGCACCATTCGGTGGTGCGGATGGAAATGAGAGCCTAGCTAGTACTGTGCCAAGGGATGGAAGGTCAATTGATCATCGAAGATATGCATATATTATGTTTATAGCTAGCAGGACAGTCGGCTACTTGCCCGCGGGCACATGCCGTCATTAATTTGGAGTAGTTTGGGAGTCCGCTCGATCAAAGGCTGTCACGACCTTGATCCTCTCACATACACCAACTTCCCGATCGGCTACATAGAGTGCCAGGATGGGAGATGGAGAGGCCTTGAGTTCAAAGGTTGTGGAGACCTTGCAACACACTAGACAGCACTGTGTGACACTACACATGTTGTTAATTGCACACGACAAAAAGTACATGTGGGTTCCTCGGTATCATTGCACACAGTCTATACTAAAATATTGAATGCTATTATTCACACACGGTTTATTCTTCTTAAATGTATGCACTATATCGCATAAAATTTACATGCTTAGGTCGTGCGTGATGTCCAGCTAATCGCACATGTACGATATTTTGACCCACGGTTTAATTTTCTATTGTGTGATTTGTATATATTGCACACAATCCATCGCTATCGTGTGTGCGATTGGGGGGCTTAATAGTTGCGCATGTACTACTATCCAAGTGGACCATCGCCAAGAGCTTCAGCACGGGCTATACAAGCCAAGGTGAACTCACTCCTTGTTGAGATTCCGTATTTCACATACAAGATATGGATACTAACGTATACTTTGTGCATTCTCAGGTACTAAGAAGAAGCTAAGGGACAAGGCCAAGTGACGCCGAAGGATAAGGACCAACAAGGCGAAGGAGGAGAAGCAAATGAAGGACAAGAAGCCACATCCACCACGCATTCGATGACATCCGATCCAACTACCCGTCGTCCAGTGCCTGGAATAGACGCAACGGAGACCTAGCGGGCGAAGAAGCCTCAACCATTGGAAATCAGGTGCCAACATCTACTAACACCAGTACCCAATTAGTCAGAAAACATTGGATTCTCGACAATCACACCAGATGTTTGGTCCCTCGTGTCGCACCGGATGTCTAGGAGCTACCAGAAATTTGGCGCCTACATCAGTATTGAAACATCGATTAAATATAGATTACTATTGATGAAATTCCTGCACTCACCGTATGTACGGTACACTACAAAATCTGCAATTACTATTGATGAAATTCCTAATGACGGAAGGGAAAATGTCATTGAACTTTATTTTCTTCGATGGAAACCGTCACCAAGTAATTTCCTCTCGATCGAGAGTGTGTGGGTAGCTTCGATGATGACCCAGACTGATTTTTAAGGATGCATTTTTCCATCATTACAAAATATTATTTTCTATGATCGTGTTTAATGTCATGTAAAATGTTGCCCGTCATTAGGCTCGCATACGTGATGGGACTGTACAGAAAAATATAGGGTTTTCAGCTACACCTGTAAGAGCATCTCCAAGATCTGATGCAAAATAGTAGACCCAAAATAGATTTAGGGCAGGATAGACAAATACATACATATTGTAATTGCCCCAGCTTCTCCTTAATGTCATACATAGTGAACAAGCCTGATTTGAAACTTTAACTAAGGTTATATATTTTAAAACTAGATGATAAACTCAGCATACTATGAAAACAATGCATAAGACTTGTCATTATCCTCGTCCATACCTCAAGGAACTACTCGTCTTTCCCCAAAAAAACTCATCTTCGATCGCCATAGAAATTGGGCGCTGATGGATTCACGCCCCTCGTTGGTTACCCCAAGTGGAAGGTTGAGATGTAGCTAGCTGTTAATTTCCCTCGGTGAAGATACCAAGGTTTATCGTACCAGGAGGACTCTGAATTCTTCAAGCAGGTCTCAACGGGGCCAGAGGTTAACTTGCCGAGTTGAGACAAGTTGACATGGACCTACACACAGAAACAAATAACTTTGCTCCCAACGAGTTCAGAGAGGTTGTCAATATCTTCGTCCTTGTCGTTTACAAAAAATCAAATGCACGGTGGAAATATTGATGGTGATTGCAACTTAAAAGGAAATAAAACAGTAAAGAGTTGAGGTGTAAACAATGGTGGAAATATGGACCGGGGTCCCATGATGTTCACTAGTGATGTCTCTCTCCCAAAAGACGATAAAACAGCTAAGCTGGATGAACAAATTACATATGGGAAATTACAGAATTATAAACGCACCGCAATGCTAATTATGCTGCAAAAAAGTTAGAGGCTCAAAAGTATGGGCAATACGCCAAAACAAGTAGACCGTTTATCCATCAGCATCTACTCACTAATCATCCACCTTGAGATATCTATCCAGAACATCTCGCTGGTATTAAGTTGTGAGCCCCACCCAAAGTGTAAATCCAAAGCAACAGACAACTGCATTAACAAACTTTGTGTAACGTAAACAATCCTTGCAATCGCGGTTACAAGCACCGTTGTTTTCTCCCTGGTGGAAACAACACATCCCCTAGTCTCATGTTTCTGTCACTCAAGCTAGACATCGGGGGGCATGAACCCACAATCAAGCATAACGCTCCCTCTTGGAGTTACTATCTACTACTTGGCCAAAGCAATAAAAGCAACGGAGAACATGCAAGAATTACTCAAGAATAAAATATAAAAGGAGAACCAAATATATGACTCATCACAATCTGAACATAATCTCATAATCCATCGGATCCCAGCAAACACAACATAGCAACAGCAGGAAAATTACATAGGTGCCTTGATCATGTAAGGCAGCTCACATGGGCTTAGAATTGAAGCACAAGATTGGAGAGGAGACATCACATAACTACTGGTCATGGACCCAAGGTCCAAGGGGGACTACTCACGGCACATCCGGGAAGCGCTCATGGTGGTGGACAAGCTCCCGGAGTTCAATCCTCCCTCCGGCAGGGTGCCGGGAAGAGGTCTTCTAGTGCTCCCGATCTCAGGATCGCGGTGGCGGAGGAACAGAGGTGAAAATCGCGATGCGGGGTCTCTCTTCAGGGTTTTCTCATCTGGGGGTAAATATAGGCCGAAGGGGGCACCAGGGCAGGGCCCCACCTCCCAGGCGGCCTCCTGGCGCGACCAGGAGTGGGGTCGTACCCCCTGGCCGCCTGGGAGGGGGGAGGCCCCCCTCCGGCTCTCCTTAGGTCTTCCGGACGCTTTCGTTGCGCTAATTATTTATATATATTTCTTGGAATTTTTTGGGCTCTGTAAATATGGGTAAAAAAACAGCAGCCTCAAGTAAACTATGGGAACAACAACACCTATCCTAGCAACAAGAACCCCACCCCCACGTCCCCACCCCTAAACCCTAGCCACCCCATCCTAGATCCTCGTTGATTGGGCCTCTACATCAACTTTTGGCTTCGATCATCGTCTCCGGCGTCTCCTCCTCGTTGCATTCATAGACATCTCATGGCTGTATATGCAGCCCTCCAGATGGGTTTGGATCTGGCTCCTAGTCAGGAGTTTGCTGAGGAGGTTCGATGCACTTGTTTCTCTACGGTTCATCCTAATCGGCAATCTGGTCACTTCACAATGGTGTCGGATTTTGGTCGTACATCTTTCAAATTGACGGAAGATTCGGCTGCGGTGGCTCTGGAATCCATCACTGGCGGCCGATGTGATGCACTCAAAGTCTCCATTTTACGTGATCGTGTCTTCAGCTTCACGGTAGCCAATAAAAAGGTTGGATTTATTCTCACTGATCGACGTAAATTTGTCTCTCCATAGTTTATCTGTTATTTTTATCTCTGGAATTATGGTGGGCCTCAATGGAGCTATGAGTTCAAGCTCTAGCAGAAACAGTGCAAGGAAGAATGGACTCTTGTTAGTCCTACAAAGAAACGAGCTCAAGCTGGGATCAATGCCCTGCGTTCTCTTCCCAAGAAATCAGCGACGAAGGTTGGTCCATCTAAGTCTAAATCTATACATTTTTCCACTATCATTGACTATGATGCTTGTAAGAGTTACAATATGCAAGTGCAACCGGAGGTACGTAATGAGTTGCTTAAGGATGGTTACGAGTTGCTCTCCGATGAATGTCCGCCGCCGTCACCGCCGCTGGTGGTTCACCGCACTACGGCCGCTCTGGTGATTCAATTTGGGACGGTTCCGGTTTCCTTGGGTCTGTTAGAATATCCCGGATCTTCTGGAACGGACAACGTGTAACGGGATCTCCTGCCATCTTTGGATAATTGTGTCTCTCCACACGTGGCGGACCGGCTCGTAACCAAATCCGGAATATCTCATTAACAGACGCAGCTGGATTCGAATCAGGCTACCACATCAGCTGTGCCTGCCAACGATGCTTTTCAAGCCATGGTGGATGACATGGTGGCCCGTATCATGACCTGGTCCATATGCAATGTTCAGGGCCACCTTTCATTGGCATGCCCTTCTACCTGGGGCCTGCGCGGCCTGCAACCATGTGGGCCACCGTCGACGGGACTGCGATGCGGTAACACATAAGGAAGGACACGTTTGGAGACCTGTTCCCACGCAACTGCGCATTGAGTCCACACTGAATTCATCACCTCTTATTGAGTCTCGCGCCACCTCCTCCTCCTGCCCTGTCGCTTCAAGCGTCTCCACCAAGAAAACCCCAGCATGCCCCCTTCGATCTTGGTGGAGATAGATTCGTCCGGTTCTACAATCATGACCAAGGAGAAGGGTTTCGTGGTGCGGACAACTAACGTACGGGCTGGCTTATGCTCATTGGGGTGCCGCTCGACTATAGGAACACCAAGAATCTATCAGAGGCAATTAACACTTTTGGAAAATTTCATTCTTGGAACTCTGAGGATCCCTATTTGGTTCGTTCCATGGTGCACGTCTCTTTCCCTTCAACTGCATTGGTGCCGCGGGATGTTGTGTTCAGCGACTACGCTGAATGGGGAGGCAATCGGGTCAACTGGACTGCGGATTGCTATGTGTTGGGAGCTGACTGGGTTAATCAGATGCCGCAAGATGAGGATCCCATGCCCCTCAATGGCAACCCTCACCCTCTGCCTGGCCAGTTCATACCTGACAACGTTCCATGGGTTCTCCCTCTGTATCCGGCACTGGGTTGGAATGACGTCCATGTGCCTCTGCCCAACAATGAGTCAGTGGAACACAACGATCCCCAGGGATGGGGGAATGCAGTGTGGGGCGAGGATGCGCACCCCGAGGAAGCTCAGCTAGAGCAACATGATGCACCGGAACAAGATCAACAATCCATGGTCCTGGACCATCCTGAACTGTCGGAATTGGTCGAGCAGCCGATCCTGGAGGTCATTCATGTTCAGGACGATGAAGAGCAGGTTCAGCAGCCACCTGTTGTGGAGGAGCCTATCCTGGCACTGGTTCCATACATACCGCCCCAATTCCCCCACAACAAGTTTATGTGGGGATGATCAAAATTGCTGCTGGTCTGGAGCTTCCTCCGGAGATGGTCTGGAACAAAGCCTTTTCCAGACTGCTGCCGGAACTCTGCACGTTGCAGGTTCTGAAGCTCAGTCCGGTTCTGCCTCTGGTCTGCTCCAAGAGGTCCTGGAGCATGGAGTTTGATGAAAATTCCTTGGAGTTCTCCATCTCCTACATTGAAGAGGATAAGGTTTTATCTGAAACTGCTCCTTCCCAGCCTCTATTGGATCTCCCTAAGGAAATAACCTTCTCCAGCCCTCCTCTGGTGGCAGCGGCAAAAACCAGGTGCAGAAAAAGGTCAACTCCAGTGGTGGACAGCTCTGTCAGGCGCTGCACTCGCAGCAGGGCCAAGCGTGATGGTTTCAAGGCGGGAAACCTCACTGAACTCCCCTTGGCTCCAAAAAGAAAGAAGCCCAGGACCAAGCCCATCCCCATGGTGCTGCCAGATCCAACACCAGATGAAGCCCAAGGCCCAGCACAGGAGGAGGGTACCTGTGGTTCCCCCCACACCTATCAAGGTCATGTAGGTGATCGGCACCAAGAGGTAGATTGATCCATCTCTGCTGACCAAGGAGAAGCTTATGGCGACTTCAACATCTACTAATGCACAAGATGCTGACGCTGATGTTTAGTTTTCCATTATGCTTCTGGGTTTGGCAAGCCCCCAAATTGGCCAGTTGTGTTACAGTTGGGCAGCCCTTTTTTGGCCCATGGTTATACTTTTGGTTGTGGATGTTAGTTGTAATGTTTACAGTTATCTTGCTACCTTTCTACTTTGTTTTATATGGATCATATATCTACTACTAGAGATTAGAAAGTGCTCTGTTGGAATGTTCGAGGTCTTAATTCTTCTACGAGACAATGAGCTGTTCGAGAGAAGATTGAGGAAAGCCAATGTGTTGTTGTTTGCTTGCAGGAAACCAAGTGTGATACCATTGACCACAACTTTATCCAGTCCTTTTGTCCCAGACGTTTTGATCAATTTGTTGTTGTTCCCTCGAGGGGTGCATCTGGTGGAATTCTAACCATTTGGAATTCTAGCATTTTTTATGGAAGGCTAGTGGATACAAAAGATTTTGGGCTTCTGATTCAATTCACCTCTACACATAATGCAGAATCCTGGACTTTGGTTAATGTATATGGCCCATGCGAGCAGCACAATAGGGATTTATTTGTGGATTGGCTCTATCACCTGAATATTCCTTTTGTAATTGGCTGCTGCTTGGGGATTTTAACTTCATTAGGTCAATGGACAACAAGAACTTACCTGGGGGTGATGTGAATGATATGTTTATCTTCAATGAGATAATTGGACACTTGGGACTTCTGGAACTACCTCTGAAAGGAAGGAGATTTACCTGGTCCAACATGCAGGATGATCCTTTATTGGAACAGCTGGACTGTTTTTTTTCACATCTGCAAAATTGGATTTCCACTTACCCTTCCTCACAAGTGCTTCCATTGGCCAAAACTGCTTCTGATCATGTGCCTTGTGTTGTGGTCATCAATACCACTATTCCAAAGGCAGATAATTTCAGATTTGAGAACTTCTAGGTGGAGATGGCTGGTTTCATGGATTGTGTCAAAAACTCTTGGGAGGTGCCTGATACGTCCAAAATGCATCATTATTTTATATAGTAATTCTTTCTTATTCATTGATATATTTCATGTTATGATGTTGTTCTTATGTTGTTTTGGCTTATTTTACACAGTTTGCAACTTTCCGATGTCGAAGCAGCAGACGCAGGATTCAGCGGTAAAAAGTGGATGCTGAATTGCTGAAGAAGAATACCTCCAAATTACCTGAAAATCGACGGAGGGTATTTTCAGAAGAATGACGAGGACACGCCGAAGAGGGCCCAGAGGGGGGCCACAGGGTGCCCAGGCGGCCACCCGGCGCGGCCCCACCCCTGGTCGCGCCGGGAGGGCGCCTGGACCCCTTGGGCCACTCCCGGCTCCCCCTTTGGCCTATATATCGCTCATATATCAAAAACCCTAAAACAGGGAGAGTTTCTAGAGTTCCACCGCCACTCCGTGGCGGAAACCTACAGAAAAGAAAAGACATCTCCGGCGGGCAGATTCCGTCGGGGAGAACACCTCCCGGAAGGGGAGATCGTCGCCATCGTCATCACCATCGTCACGGGCAGCATCGAGATCATCATCAACATCATCCCCAACATCAGCACCATCACCACCACCATCAAATCTCACCTCACAAGTTTATCTTGTGTTGTAATCCGTACTATCTATCCTCTCTACTCTAGCTGTGTTGATTACTACTGTGTGATGAATGCTATTGAGTTTTGTTGGAGAATTATCATTGTGTCCAGATTGTTTATCATCTATTTATCCCCACTGATCATGATCTCTTTTATGTCTTGTGAGTAGTTACTTTAGTTCTTGAGGACATGGGAGAAGTCTAGTTGTTAGTAGTCATATGATGTTGAAGTAATATGTGTTGTTTGATATTTAAGTTGTGTTGTTATTTTCCTAGTTGTGTTGTGTGAGTCGAACACTCAACACGTCGCCTTATTAAGGACCTAGGGGAATACATTGTGTACAAATAATGCTTACGGTGGGGTGCCGGAGTGACAGAAACCTGAACCCCAGTTCGCACTCTTTTGCACAAGGGAACAATGGATCATCGATCGTATTGCTATGGTTGGGCTTTTGCCTTAATTACTATTTTGTATTTGCGGATGGTTGCAAGGTGTTTAATCATGAGAGTGCACTTAGCTTAGTCTAGAGGGTGCACTAGCATAGATCCACCCAATCAACACTTATCAGCACGGCACATAGTACCGATACGGAATATGGTGAAAACACATGACTATTTCTCTCGTGTGTCCTCAAGAACGCTTTAGCCTTTATAAGCTCAGTTGCTAGGCCTATCCTTTGCTCAAAAGTATCGGGCCACTTGTTACTCTTCAGTGCTCTTTACTTTACTCGCTTTTACCTTCTTGTCGCTTATATCGAAAACCCCTAAAAAGTTATCTTTCAGTTCCTGCAGCTATTTCTTTACCAAAGTCACTTACCAATACCTTCTGCTCCTCGTTGGGTTCGACACTAATATTTATCGAAAATGCTACAAACGACCCCCCATAGTTGAGGGTCATCAAGTAATGTTTTCTGGCGCCGTTGCCGGGGAGCGTAGCGCTATTAGTAAGTGAAGCTGGTAAGGAAGTCTTTAGATTTCTGTTTTTATTTCCCTGTGGCTACTTTTGTCCTTATGGACACCTCTACTGTTGGATCGTTGTTTATGGGAAACGCCCCACGATTGTGGTGGTCACTCCTACCCCTACTGAAATTGTGCCTTACAAAATACTGTCTGGTATTATCTATCATGTCTTAGCTAATCATTATGCAGGAGATAGACATCCAGGTGAACACTTGCTATATTTATCACAACTATGTTCATTATTTAAGCTTGCAGGTGTGTCACTGGAGTTCGTCATGAAGAAATTATTCTCCGTATCACTTATAGGTAAAGCTTCAGATTGGTATAAGCTCCTTGATAACTCACATCTACTTACTTGGGAAGAGCTTATGTCTCTCTTTTATACAAAGCTTTACCCTCTTCATGAAATTCATCGAGACAGGAACTACATCTACAACTTTTGGTCTCGCGACGGAGAGAGCATTGCTCAAGCTTGGGGGAGACTTAAATCCCTAATGTTCAAATGTCCTATTCATGAACTCCCCAAAAGAAATTGTAATTACAAATTTTTATGCCAGGCTCTCTCGTCGGGATAAGGAGATGTTGGATGCCTCCTCTAGCGGGGTATTCCAAAAAAAACATTGAAGAAAAGTGGGATCTCATCGAGAGGATCCAGAAGAATACTGAAGACTGGGAAATCGATAAAGGTATTGAACCCGTTATAAATATGAGCATGATTACATTGAGAGCTATGTGCAAACTGATTACTTTAATACCTTTTGTTCTAAGATTGGTCTTGATTCCCAGCTTATGATTAATTTTTGCAAGAACTTTGCCTCTCACATTGACTCTTCGAAAGAAGAGAAGGCTCAGTATCATAAACCTTTTAAAGAATTATTTGTTGATATAAATGTTGCTGACCCTATTCTGCCTGCAGTTTTCTATGAAAAGCCCCCTTTTCCTACAAGGATGAGGGAGCACTCTTTTGTGACATGCATAATGAATAAGAGTGAGAGAAGAACCGACGAACCTGAGGACCTGATCAAGGTCGATCCTCAATTTGTGGTGATTAAAGATTTAGTCACTAATGATATTTCAGATTCCAAGATAATTTTTTGTGCCGTTTCAACTAACATTGTCACAACCAAGAATAAGAGTCCAATTTCAGGTACACCAGTTGTATTTGTCAAGATAGGAGATCACAACTATTACGGGCTCTATGATCTAGGATCCAGTGCTAGCTCTATTCCTTATTCACTCTATCAGGAGATCATGGGTGAGATTTCCCCCTGTGAACTTGAAGAGATCGATGCTACTATTTATCTAGCAAACAAATAAACTATCTCTCCCATCGGAATTGTGAGAGATGTTGAAGTCTTATGTGGAAAGGTAAAGTATCCTACCGACTTTCTCGTACTTGGTTCAGTGCAAGATAGTTTTTTCCCTATTATCTTTGGTAGACCTTTCCTCAACACTTGTGGTGCTGTTATAGACTGTAAGAAAGGTAAAGTCTCCGTTGCATTCAATGGTGAGCCATATGAATTTAAATTTTCTAAATTTTCCAAGCAACCTCGTGGTACTGATTTACCTAGTGATGATAAAATTATTGAAAATATTTCTTCTATTGCTATTCCTCCTAATGATCCTTTGCATCAATATATGGAAGACCACGAGAATAACATGCATATGCAGAAAAAAATGAGTTAGACGAAATATTCACAAGACAAACTGCTATCCTGAAGCACAACCTTCCAGTTGAGCCTTTAGGAATCCTAGCACAACCAAAAGAAGACCCGGTGTTTGACCTCAAACCACTTCCCGATACGCTCAAGTATGCTTATTTAGATGAAAAGAAAATATATCCTGTCATTATAAATGCTAACCTTTCAGGATTTGAAGAAGAGCGATTATTGGAGACACTTCGCAGACATTGTGGTGCCTTGGTCTATACCCTTGATGACCTTAAGGGGATCAGTCCATCGATTTGCCAACACACTATCAATCTCGAGCCCAATGCTAAGCCAGTTGTTGATCATCAACGACGGCTGAACTCAAAGATGAAGGACGTGGTTAGGACGGAGATTCTCAAGCTTCCAGCCGCAGGTATCATCTATCCTATGACTGATAGTAGGTGGGTAAGTCCAGTTCATTGTGTTCCTAAGAAAGGAGGTATGACTGTTGTTCCTAATGATAAAAACGAACTAATACCTCAAAGAGTTGTTATTGGATATAGAATGTGTATTGATTACATGAAGTTGAACAAGGCAACCAGGAAGGATCACTACCCACTGCCCTTTATTGATAAGATGCTAGAGAGGTTGTCTAAAAACACCCACTTTTTCTATCTTGATGGGTATTCTGGTTTCTCTCAAATTCATGTTAACACCGCCGATCAAGAGAAGACCACCTTCACCTGTCCCTATGGTACTTATGCTTACAGGCGCATGCCTTTTGGTTCATGCAATGCACCTTCTACTTTTCAGAGATGTATGTCTTCAATTTTTCATGGTTTCTGTGAGGAGATTGTGGAAGTCTTCATGGACGATTTCTCCGTCTATGGAACTTCCTTTGACCACTGTCTCCACAATCTTAATAAAGTTTTGCAGAGATGCGAGGACACAAACTTAGTTCTAAATTGGGGAAAATTCCATTTCATGGTTAACGAAGGGGTCGTGCTTGGTCACAAGATTTCCGAGAGTGGAATTGAAGTGGACAAGGCGAAGATTGAAGCTATTGAAAGGATGCCCTATCCAACGGACATTAAAGGTATTCGTAGTTTTCTCGGTCATGCTGGTTTCTATAGAAGATTTATCAAAGAATTTTCTAAGACCTCGAGACCCCTCACTAATCTTCTCCAGAAGGATGTTCCTTTTGTATTTGATGAAGATTGTAAGAAGGCCTTCGAAGTTCTTAAGAAAGCTTTGATAACCGCTCCTGACTGGAAATTTCCCTTTGAAATTATGTGTGATGCTAGTGATTTTGCTGTTGGAGCTGTGTTAGGCCAAAGGGTTGATAAGAAATTGAATGTTATACATTATGCTAGCAAGACCCTTGATAGTTATCAAAAGAATTATGTTACTACTGATAAGGAGTTCTTAGCAGTAGTATTTGCTTGTGATAAGTTTAGGCCTTATATTGTTGATTCTAAAGTTATTATTCATACTGACCACACTGCTCTTAACTACCTTATGGCGAAGAAGGATGCCAAACCAAGACTCATCAGGTGGGTACTCCTTCAAGAATTTGACTTACAGTTTTTTGACAGAAAAGGAGCAGACAATCCGGTGGCGGACAATCTTTCAAGGATGGAAGATATACCGCATGACCCCATCCAAGTCAACGACAGTTTTCCAAACGAACAACTTTCCGTTGTAAAAGTACAATCTCTCTCCGTTCCTTGGTTTGCAGATTATGCTAATTTTATCGTTGCAAAGTATTTGCCTCCAGGTTTAACATTTCAACAAAAAAGAAGTTCTTTCATGATTTGAGGCACTACTTTTGGGATGACCCTCATCTTTTCAAAGAAGGTCCTGACGGGATCGTGAGAAGATGCATACCGTAACATGAGCAGAAGGAAATTCTCAAGCAATGTCACGATAGTCCCTATGGAGGACATCACGCCGGTGAGAGGACCGCACATAAGGTTCTCCAATCAGGTTTTTATTGACCTACTCTTTTTAAAGTTGCTAGAAATTATGTTTTATCTTGTGACAAGTGCCAGAGAGTTGGTAATATTAGTAGGAGGAATGAGATGCCTATGAATTACTCACTAGTGATTAAGCCTTTTGATTGCTGGGGTTTTGATTTTATTGGTCCTTTTCCTCCCTCAAACAAGTACACTCACATTTTAGTAGATGTTGATTATGTGACCAAGTGGGTTGAAGCAATCCCCACTGAGAGTGCTGATCACATGACATCTTTGAAAATGATAAAAGATGTAATTTTCCCTAGGTTTGGTGTACCTAGGTATCTTATGACTGATGGAGGATCACACTTGACGCATGGAGCTTTTAGAAAAGCTCTAGCCATGTACGATGTCAATCATAGAATTGCTTCACCGTACCATCCTCAAACTAGTGGGAAAGTTGAGCTCACTAATAGAGAGATCAAGCTGATCTTGCAAAAGACAGTTAACAGTTCTAGGAAGGACTGGTCAAAGAAGTTAGGACATGATTTGTGGGCATATAGAACTTCTTACAAAAACCCCATGGGCATGTCCCCGTATAAGATGGTCTATGGCAAGGCTTGCCATTTGCCATTAGAATTAGAGCACAAAGCTTTCTGGGATGTTAGAGAGCTTAATGCTGACCCAAAGTTAGCCGGTGAAAAGCGTCTCATGAACTTGACTTCTCTAGATGAGTGGAGAACTGAAGCTTACGAGAGTGCTAAAATGTTCAAGGAAAAGGTAAAGAATTGGCATGATAGAAGGATTCTGAGACGTGAATTTAATGTTGGTGATAAAGTTTTATTGTTTAGATCCCGTTTCAGGTTTTCTCCAGGTAAATTACTTTCCAGATGGGAAGGGCCATTTCATATCGAAGAAGTCTACCGGTCAGGTGCAATTAAGATTAACAATTTTGATGGCACCAAACCTCAAGTTGTGAATGGGCAAAGGATCAAGCATTACATGGCGGGAGATCCCGTCAACGTTGATGTAAATATAATACACACAACAACTGATGAAGAATATGTTGCAGCCCCGTTTCAGACTCCAGCAGAAGCAACATAAGAAAAGGTATGTATTACGGTAAGGAAACATCGCGAAACCGCCTTAAAAGTTATAGATTACGCTTTTTTTCAAAATATAGAAAATTCAGAGCCTGATTGGAGCCGGAGAGGAGCTCCAGCGGGGCCAGGCGCCCCCTGGAGTAGCCTACCTCCTGGCCGCGCCGGGAAGCCGCCTGGGCACCCCGGAGCCCCGTCTCCGACTCCACTTTGGCTCGTTTCCTTCCATATGTTGCAGAAATTTTTGATATATATTTTCCCGGATAGCCCCGACACCGTATCTCTCAATTTCGCGTGTTTTCTTTTCGAGCTGTTTCTGCCAGGACTAAAAGTTGATTATTGGAGATGTCTTCTTGTGGCTCGAGCAGAGAGGAATTCTTGGGATGGCGTCTACATCAAGTCCAGAAGGATCTCAATCAAGGGAAGCACATTGATTGGTCTACCGAAGAAGAAATTGCCGCAAGACAAGCGAAGATGGAGCACTCCGTGAGAGAGGAAGTCAAGACTATCACTGCCCAACAACAAGGAGGTCCAAGAAATCCCATCATGGTGGGATCTGTCCAACCTCATTAGGATCTTTCTCTTAACCTTTCAGGGCCCTCCACTTCACTTGAAGATCAACGTACGCTTTCCACCATCTCCGAGGCTTACCGCATCACCAACGAACTTACTGAAGATTTCCGTGTAGTAAAAGTACAAGTGGAAGCCTTGGAGTCTGAAAACCGAACCCTTCGCCGTGTCATCAGGGATCTGAAGAAACAACAAAAACAAGAATGAGGAGTAAATCTCCATTGGTAATGGCTTCCCCTCAGCTTGTTCCAAGCTTGGGGGAGTGCCCGGTATCTTTATATTTATATTAGTCTTGTAGAGTCAAGTAGAGTCGTATCATGTCTAGGGAAGTTATTATATGAAATAGGTGTTTGAATTGAGGTCTATCACTCCTTCTGTGGAGAGTTTGTACCTGTGAGTGTGGAGTCGTCTATATTTGAATATTAAAGAGAAGTCTATTGGTTCCTTCACTGCACTCGGTATTCTCTTGACGCAATCGACCTTATATGATGATTCTTATGGGGAGTATTGACCTTATATCAGGTATGGCTTTGAAAACTTTATTTAATTTTGGCAAACATAGCTTTGGTCTTGACAACATGCATGTTTTCTCAAGTAGCGACATAGCCAAAACCTTTATGTTATTATGCTTGAAGTGTTATGTTGACAAGGAAGACAACTTGATGTGTTATGCCTACCTTAATGTTTATGCCTTATATGTTTTGCATCTAAATTAGCATCGATTGTCTGTTCTCTCAAAGCTTTTGCTAGCCAAACTCTTTGCCTAGCGTATTTCTGCTTGTGCATCCATACCCTGAAACCATTACCTTCCATATGAGTCCACCATACCTTCCTATTCGTGGTATTCCCCTACCACTCTTATAAGTATAGAATTTATGTGTTATCCTTAAACGTTCAAAATCTTCTGTTTTGTGTCTCTTGTTTAGCTCATGAGGAAGTAGTAGGTAATTCATGATCTTCTTATGTTGGACAAGTTTTACCCCTGGATTGCATGTCTAATGTGCAAACCCATAATTCGAGGAGGAACTGGCATGAGTGTGCCCAACTCGAAAGATAATATAACAAGCAAACCCTCCTTCACTCTTGGTCTGTGAGAAATCAAAAACTTTGGCAATGATAAACAAAGGAGATTAAGGGGATGTGATCGTCCCCGCTTGGGAGCCGTTCCTCGAAACTTTTCCATCTTGAGAAGTAATTGAGTTATCTATTATCATTCGTTGACAAACTATGCACCTCCCAAAATTTATTTTCATTCTGTTTGATTTAAGGATAACACATGAGTTTTCCCTTCTTGCCTTTAACAAGGCCTTTCCTTTACCTTTATGTTGAGTCAGTTTTCCTACTTCTTCCTTTCCCAAAGAGAACAAACACTTGATGCTGATGAGGATTCATCCATATAATGCTGCATTAAGTTTTGCCATGCCATATCATCATTAACATTATCTTTTTATAAGTAAGTTGTTTGCGAAAGCTTTTGCCGAGAAAACATCTTCCTTTGTGTTAGCATTTGCACTTCATGACTAATAACATGTTCTTTCAAAACCTTCAATTTTTTTCATCTTATTCAGAAAGAGCAAAAGTAAAAGTTATTAGTTGTCCTTTGACCAAGGATATGTTTGCCATAATTTGATGAGTTTTCTCAGCCCTACTTTTGATTATAATTGTTATTACTTTCTCATAAGGTCCTTATGAGTTGAGGTTGCTGTTGAGGATGCTTGAGTTTTATGAAGAAACCTTGAAGCTTCTTGTCTGTATCTTATTTATCGACACTTCACTCTCTAAACTTGTGGACGGGTTTACCGAGCTCAACATTCACTTGGGGACAAGCGAGGTCTAAGCTTGGGGGAGTTGATACGTCCAAAATTCATCACTAGTTTATATAGTAATTCTTTCTTATTCATTGATATATTTCATGTTATGATGCTGTTCTTATGTTGTTTTGGCTTATTTTACACAGTTTGCAACTTTCCGATGCCGAAGCAGCAGACGCAGGATTCAGCGGTAAAAAGTGGACGCTGAGTTGCTGGAGAAGAATACCTCCAAATTACCTGAAAATCGACAGAGGGTATTTTTCGGAAGAATGACGAAGACACGCTGAAGAGGGGACAGAGGGGGCCGCAGGGTGCCCAGGCAACCTCGCGGCACGGCCCCACCCCTGGTTGCGCTGGGAGGGCGCCTGGACCCCTGGGCCCACTGCCGGCTCCCCCCTTTGGCCTATATATTGCTCATATATCAAAAAACCTAAAACAGGGAGTGTTTCCGGAGTTCCGCCGCCGCTCCGTGGAGGAAACCTATAGAGAAGAAAAGACTTCTTCGGCGGGTAGATTCCGCCGGGAAGAACAGCTCCCGAAAGGGGAGATCGTTGCCATCGTCATCACCATCATCACGGGCGACATCGAGATCATCATCAACATCATCCCCAACATCAGCACCATCACTACCACCATCAAATCTCACCTCACAAGTTTATCTTGTGTTGTAATCCGTACTATCTATCCTCTCTACTCTACCGGTGTTGATTACTACCGTGTGATGAATGCTATTGAGTTTTATTGGAGAATTATCATTGTGTCCAGATTGTTTATCATCTATTTATCCCCACTGATCATGATCTCTTTTATGTCTTGTGAGTAGTTACTTTAGTTCTTGAGGACATGGGAGAAATCTAGTTGTTAGTAGTCATATGATGTTGAAGTAATATGTGTTGTTTGATATTTAAGTTGTGTTGTTGTTTTCCTATTGGTGTTGTGTGAGTCGAACACTCAACACTTCGCCTTATTAAGGACCTAGGGGAATAAATTGTGTACAAAGAATGTTTACGGTGGGTTGCCGGAGTGAGAGAAACCTGAACCCCAGTTCGCACTCTTTTGCACAAGGGAACAATGGATCATCGATCGTATTGCTATGGTTAGGCTTTTGCCTTAATTACAATCTTGTATTTGTGGATGCTTGCCAGGTGTTTAATCATAAGAGTGCACTTATCTTAGTCTAGAGGGTGCACTAGCATAGATCCACCCACTCAACACTTATCAACACGCCACATAGTACTGTAAGGCCCGATATGCGATACTGTTCCAGATCTAGATGTTTCCATCCAGATCCGGGGACGAAGCACATATCGGTCCCACTGCGACATATGACATAGCCATATGCCCCGGATTTCCAACATGATATCACAACATTACAGATACAAGGATACAATATCTCATACAATCGGCATACAACTGCCTTAATACAATACAATAATGGAAGATACATGTCTGAGTACAGACTACAATCAACTGCCTAGTGGCAAAAGAAAATCATCGATCCCCATAAGCACACGGGTCCAGGCCCTCCGTCGGGATCCGCCTAACTAGTCGTCATCGAGTCTCCACGTGAAACGTCGATCACTGTACCTGTTGTCGACCAAGAACCCTGAAAAGAGTTTGGGGGTAGTATCATGAGTACAGAAGTACTCAGCATCCAACTGTAGTAGTCAACTGACCCAGCAAGGACTTCATCACTCGTCATTCTAGGACAACTAGTAGTTTACGGTAAGGAAGGGGTAAGTGGTGAGGTTGCTGCCGCACTAGCATTTATGAAGTGGCTAACGATCTAGAGAGTAAGATAAGAATCCAAGCATTCGATGAGGAATCGCCTCCAACAAGTCTGCTATCCACCTACTTACGCAAGCATAACACCTATCCTATCCTTGTCCTCCTCTTCGCATCCCAACGAAGAAGAAGCAGTCAAGGAACACACACGTTGATCAAGTTATATTAAGATTATCTCAGTTGTTGTTGTCTATGAACAAGGAGTAGGTCCCATGTCATCCATAACCGTGGACACGGCTTCTCGAAAAGATTTAACCCTACAGGGGTGTACCAACTGCCCATTACAAGGATCCGCATGCACGCCCATCTCTCTCAGTTGCTACCCATCACAGGCAACCATTTTATGATTTAGTTCCAAGAGATCCAAAACGACAGGTCCCTCTAACTAGCAACGAACAAATCCGGGTGGCCCCCGGGGAGTCGACACCCAATCCAAAAGATGGCCACGCTCGCGGATCGGACTCTTCCGTCTCAACAGGGTTTGGGTTACCGAGACGCCTCACGTGGCCCTCTCCGGTCAAAGGTGGTCTCCGCTGGTCCGGGTTGTTTAAAAATTGCGAGGGGATCCACCAAGCACACACACGGGGTTTCAAATGGTAAATCAGCACGGGCCACCACTAGAAATGTTTGAAGCTAGATAGGTAAGAAAAGGGGACCCCATAAAATCCCACACGCGGTTAGGCACGCTCAGTCTTAAAACCAATACCCGGAACTCGGATCCTAGGTGACTCGAATGGAACAAAGCGTCGGGGAGGGATAGCCTAGACCTTCCATCCTTCGTCGAATATAGTAAACATTATAATAGTCATATCATCCACAACAATATAATAATATGATATCCCGAACCAAGGAGTAACAGGGTAACATCGTAGCATCCTAAGCATGCATACTAAGAAGGGGCTGAGCAACGAGCAATAGTAACATAGCAGTACATGGTTTGTTGGGAGGGGACATGGCTGTATCGGTTTGAAAGAGGCTGTAAACATGTGGTAGGATCAAACATCGAACCTAACCTATACTAGCATGCAAACCGCTGGTTGAAATAGAATGGATCATAAGTAATGTATAGTCCTTGCCTATTGATAAGTCGGGTTCCGGAGGTGCAGTTGATCGCAAGCTCGCATCGTCTCCGAGAGGTACCCGCGGAAGCACACAAGACGGTAAGCACTGGAAAGCAATCAACGAGCAGGCTTCTATTACTACGAGTCACAACACGAGCAAGCATCAACAAGAAGCAACACGAGACATCGCACCTACCGTTGAGAGTGGTTACTAACAATTTAAGTGGAGTACTCGTCACACACGACGATACCGCACATTTAGAATTGATTCAAGTGGTTTAGCTACAGGTGATCAACAAAGTTGGTAACATGGCATCTCACTCAAGCATGGCATATCACGCAAACATGGCAAGAGGTGAAGCATAAAGGAAACTATCTATGCTAGTCGTTTTTAAGTGGGGGTAAAACGTATACATGCCAACTATTACGGACCCCACGATAATTATAATTTTTGGTACTGTTTTGCCCTAAACAATATTTTATTATTTTTATTAGCAAGCAAGAGCATCATAAACACAATCTACATGCAATCCTAGTCAAGTTTCATGTAAGGAACATTTTAAACCGAGGAACGGTTAAAAAGTTATGGCGGTTACAGTTTACAGTGGCAAGCAGTGTAATTAGCAGGTAAACAACATGTAAACAAAGTCAAACATGGCAACAAAGCACAATTTATTAATCTACATAGAAAACTAAGAAAGTTTCATGTTTTACGCGTCGCGATCCGAGCTACGATTTAAAAGATACGTGCACCGCAAAATAATAATACAATCTGCCAATATTAATAAACTCCTCGGAAAAAAAACTATTCGGGCCGAACTAGGCTTAATAGGGGCGCAGAATAACAAAATAGCGCACTGGGCAAAAAAATACTCATGGGCCGGCCCAACTCGCAGCTGAGAGAAAATAAATAAATAAAAAAAGGAGCAGCAGCCTCACCATGTTGGCCCGAGCCCAACTGCAGGGGTGGGCGCGGGATAGCGCAGCAACGCCCGGTGCGGTGGGGAGGCGTGGGCCGAGGCGGAGCGAGATGGGGCGCTGTGGGCCGCGATGGCTGGCTGGGAAGGCCGGCCCACGTGGAGCTCCCCTGCCCCGATCCGAGTGGGACCGAGGCCGAGGCCGAGGCCGACGGTGGCGCTCTGGCCGACGACGGGCGGCGCGGTGAGCTGCGCGTGGCGACGCAGGAGGGAGCGGTGCGGCGGCCAGGATACCGGGGCAGCCGCGGAGGACCCGTAGGCGGCGGCTCCGACGAGCTTCGGCTCGGGCAGCGACCTTCGTGGGCACCATGGCGGCTCCTCGTCAATGGCGCGGGGAAGGCGAGTTGCTGCGAGGTGAGAGAGGAAGGGTGAGGCAGAGGGGAGATGGTGGAGAACGGGGCGGCAGAGGCGGCTCACCGGAGCTGCGGCGGCGCTCGCCGGCGCGAAGTCGGCGGCGTCCATGGGCGGGCTGGCGGCGTGGCCGTGGAGCTCCGGAGGAGAGAGGAGATGGGTGGAAGGCAGGGGCTGACGTGGCGGCCTCTGGGCCGTCGGATCCTCAGATCCGGCGGTCCAGATTCGTTGGGAGCGATTTTTCAGATCTGGGGGCTAGGGTTGGACGAAAATGGGGGTGTTTTGGGCGAAAAATGGGGCAATTGTGAGGGGGGTGGCTGCAATTTTGTGTCTAGGGAAACCCTAGAAAGGGGTGGGAGAGTGGTGGTCTTTATATAGCCCAGGTGGCTGGCAGTTTGCAAGAACATCCCCGGTTTTTCTCTCGCACGCGCGGTGTTTACGTTTCTGACCACCGGGGGTCCGCAGGACCTCCGATTCGGGTAAAACTTCGAACTGCGCGATCAGCGCGTCGAGCCGGCGGCGTTCACCTCGCGCTGGAATCGTTCTGAGAACACTTTCCGGCGCGCTATAAAAATAACCCGTTTAATTATTAAACGGGGTTTTCTGTTCCGTTGGCTGCGGCTGGTCTCGTGCGGTTTTCGCGATGGTGAATCGGGTGAAACCCGGTGTCGCAAAGGTCGAGTGTCACTGTGGCAAGGGTCGGTCTCCGTCCGGTACGAGATAAGAGGGGGGGGGGAATAATCGTTGATCGATAAATCGGGGATGTAGACACCGCAAACAGAGCAGGCAATCAATCAATTCACACCGAAAACAAAAAAAATTAATTTTTGTGAAATCTGGGTTGTTACAATACAACACCACCAACAAGGGATCTCGTCCCGAGATCCTGGACGATCTGGGGGAGAGGGGGGAGAGAAAAGAGTCGACGATCTTCAACACCACCAACAGAGGATTTCCGCAAAGAGACGGCAACGTCGGAAAACGAAACCATCGGGAGATCAAGAGGAAGAATGACAGTTCAAAGCGACGATCAAGGGAAGCATTCTCACTCAAATAGTCAACATTATAGTCAACATTATAATAATCATATCATCCACAACAATATAATAATGTGATATCCCGAACCAAGGAGTAACAGGGTAACATCGTAGCATCCTAAGCATGCATACTAAGCAGGGGCTGAGCAATAGTAACATAGCAGTACATGGTTTGCTGGGAGGGGACATGGAGTTATCGGCTTGAAAGAGGCTGTAAACATGTGGTAGGATCAAACATCGAACCTAACCTATACTAGCATGCAAAATGCTGGTTGAAATAGAATGAATCATAAGTAATGTATAGTCCTTGCCTGTTGATGAGTTGGGTTCCGGAGGTGTAGTTGATCGCAAGCTCGCATCGTCTCCGAGAGGTACCCGTGGAAGCACACAAGACGGTAAACACTAGAAAGCAATCAACGAGCAGGCATCTATTACTACGAGGCAAACACGAGCAAGCATCAACAAGAAGCAACACGAGACATCGCACCTACTGTCGAGAGCGGTTACTAACAATTTAAGTGGAGTACTCGTCACACACGACGATACCGCACATTTAGAATTGATTCAAGTTGTTTAGCTACATGTGATCAACAAAGTTGTTAACATGGCATCTCACTCAAGCATGGCATATCACGCAAACATGGAAAGAGGTGAAGCATAAAGGAAACTATCTATGCTAGTCGTTTTTAAGTGGGGGTAAAACGTATACATGCCAACTATTACGGACCCCACGATAATTATAATGTTTGGTACTGTTTTGCCCTAAACAATATTTTATTATTTTTATTAGCAAGCAAGAGCAGCATAAACACAATCTACATGCAATTCTAGTCAAGTTTCATGTAAGGAACATTTTAAACCGAGCAACGGTTAAAAAGTTATGGCGGTTACAGTTTACAGTGGCAAGAATCGTAATTAGCAGGTAAACAACATGTAAACAAAGTCAAACATGGAAACAAAGCACAATTTATTAATCTACATAAAAAACTAAGCAAGTTTCATGTTTTACGCGTCGCGATCCGAGCTACGGTTTAAAAGATACGGGCACCGCAAAATAATAATACAATCTGCCAATATTAATAAACTCCTAGGAAAAAAAATTATTCGGGCCGAACTAGGCTTAACAGGGGGCGCAGGATAACTAAACAGCGCACTGGGCAAAAAGCATACTCATGGGCCGGCCCAACTCGCAGCAGAGAGAAAATAAAAAAAATAAAAATAACAGAAGCAGCCTCACCATGTTGGGCCGAGCCCAACTGCAGGGGTGGGCGCGGGATGGGCCGCTGGGGCGCTGTGGGCCGCGCTGGCTGGCTGGGAAGGCCGGCCCACGTGGAGCTCCCCTGCCCCGATCCGATCGGGACCGAGGCCGAGGCCGAGGCCGACGGTGGCGCTCTGGCCGACGACGGGCGGCGCGGTGAGCTGCGCGTGGCGACGCAGGAGGGAGCGGTGCGGCGGCCAGGATACCGGGGCAGCCGCGGAGGACCCGTAGGCGGCGGCTCCGACGAGCTTCGGCTCGGGCAGCGACCTTCGTGGGCACCATGGCGGCTCCTCGTCAATGGCGCGGGGAAGGCGAGTTGCTGCGAGGTGAGAGAGGAAGGGTGAGGCAGAGGGGAGATGGTGGAGAACGGGGCGGCAGAGGCGGCTCACCGGAGCTGCGGCGGCGCTCGCCGGCGCGAAGTCGGCGGCGTCCATGGGCGGGCTGGCGGCGTGGCCGTGGAGCTCCGGAGGAGAGAGGAGATGGGTGGAAGGCAGGGGCTGACGTGGCGGCCTCTGGGCCGTCGGATCCTCAGATCCGGCGGTCCAGATTCGTTGGGAGCGATTTTTCAGATCTGGGGGCTAGGGTTGGACGAAAATGGGGGTGTTTTGGGCGAAAAATGGGGCAATTGTGAGGGGGGTGGCTGCAATTTTGTGTCTAGGGAAACCCTAGAAAGGGGTGGGAGAGTGGTGGTCTTTATATAGCCCAGGTGGCTGGCAGTTTGCAAGAACATCCCCGGTTTTTCTCTCGCACGTGCGGTGTTTACGTTTCTGACCACCGGGGGTCCGCAGGACCTCCGATTCGGGTAAAACTTCGAACTGCGCGATCAGCGCGTCGAGACGGCGGCGTTCACCTCGCCCTGGAATCGTTCTGAGAACACTTTCCGGCGCGCTATAAAAATAACCCGTTTAATTATTAAACGGGGTTTTCTGTTCCGTTGGCTGCGGCTGGTCTCGTGCGGTTTTCGCGATGGTGAATCGGGTGAAACCCGGTGTCGCAAAGGTCGAGTGTCAGTGTGGCAAGGGCCGGTCTCCGTCCGGTACGAGATAAGAGGGGGGGGGGAATAATCGTTGATCGATAAATCGGGGATGTAGACACCGCAAACAGAGCAGGCAATCAATCAATTCACACCGAAAACAAAAAAAATTAATTTTTGTGAAATCTGGGTTGTTACAATACAACACCACCAACAAGGGATCTCGTCCCGAGATCCTGGACGATCTGGGGGAGAGGGGGGAGAGAAAAGAGTCGACGATCTTCAACACCACCAACAGAGGATTTCCGCAAAGAGACGGCAACGTCGGAAAACGAAACCATCGGGAGATCAAGAGGAAGAATGACAGTTCAAAGCGACGATCAAGGGAAGCATTCTCACTCAAATACTCAACATTATAGTCAACATTATAATAATCATATCATCCACAACAATATAATAATGTGATATCCCGAACCAAGGAGTAACAGGGTAACATCGTAGCATCCTAAGCATGCATACTAAGCAGGGGCTGAGCAATAGTAACATAGCAGTACATGGTTTGCTGGGAGGGGACATGGAGTTATTGGCTTGAAAGAGGCTGTAAACATGTGGTAGGATCAAACATCGAACCTAACCTATACTAGCATGCAAAATGCTGGTTGAAATAGAATGAATCATAAGTAATGTATAGTCCTTGCCTGTTGATGAGTTGGGTTCCGGAGGTGTAGTTGATCGCAAGCTCGCATCGTCTCCGAGAGGTACCCGTGGAAGCACACAAGACGGTAAACACTAGAAAGCAATCAACGAGCAGGCATCTATTACTACGAGGCAAACACGAGCAAGCATCAACAAGAAGCAACACGAGACATCGCACCTACTGTCGAGAGCGGTTACTAACAATTTAAGTGGAGTACTCGTCACACACGACGATACCGCACATTTAGAATTGATTCAAGTTGTTTAGCTACATGTGATCAACAAAGTTGTTAACATGGCATCTCACTCAAGCATGGCATATCACGCAAACATGGAAAGAGGTGAAGCATAAAGGAAACTATCTATGCTAGTCGTTTTTAAGTGGGGGTAAAACGTATACATGCCAACTATTACGGACCCCACGATAATTATAATGTTTGGTACTGTTTTGCCCTAAACAATATTTTATTATTTTTATTAGCAAGCAAGAGCAGCATAAACACAATCTACATGCAATTCTAGTCAAGTTTCATGTAAGGAACATTTTAAACCGAGCAACGGTTAAAAAGTTATGGCGGTTACAGTTTACAGTGGCAAGAATCGTAATTAGCAGGTAAACAACATGTAAACAAAGTCAAACATGGAAACAAAGCACAATTTATTAATCTACATAAAAAACTAAGCAAGTTTCATGTTTTACGCGTCGCGATCCGAGCAACGGTTTAAAAGATACGGGCACCGCAAAATAATAATACAATCTGCCAATATTAATAAACTCCTAGGAAAAAAAATTATTCGGGCCGAACTAGGCTTAACAGGGGGCGCAGGATAACTAAACAGCGCACTGGGCAAAAAGCATACTCATGGGCCGGCCCAACTCGCAGCAGAGAGAAAATAAAAAAAATAAAAATAACAGCAGCAGCCTCACCATGTTGGGCCGAGCCCAACTGCAGGGGTGGGCGCGGGATGGGCCGCTGGGGCGCTGTGGGCCGCGCTGGCTGGCTGGGAAGGCCGGCCCACGTGGAGCTCCCCTGCCCCGATCCGATCGGGACCGAGGCCGAGGCCGAGGCCGACGGTGGCGCTCTGGCCGACGACGGGCGGCCGGTGAGCGGCGCGGCAGCCAGGATACCGGGACAGCGGCGGAGGACCCGCAGGCGGCGGCTCCGACGAGCTTCGGCTCGGGCGGCGACCTTCGTGGGCACCATGGCGGCTCCTCGTCAATGGCGCAGGGACGGCGAGCTGCTGCAAGGTGAGAGAGGAAGCGTGAGGCAGAGGGAGATGGAGGAGAACGGGGCGGCAGAGGTGGCTCACCGGAGCTGCGGCGGCGCTCGCTGATGTCTACGCACGCTTCTATTCTTGTAGACTATGTTGGGCCTCCAAGCGCAGAGGTTTGTAGGACAGCAACAATTTCCCTCAAGTGGATGACCTAAGGTTTATCGAACTCAGGGAAGTAGACGTTGAAGATGGTCTCTATCAAGCAACCCTGCAATTAAGATACAAGAAGTCTCTTGTGTCCCCAACACACCTAATACAACTAGGTGTTGTATAGGTGCACTAGTTCAGCGAAGAGATGGTAAAATATGGGTGATAGGTGTGGTAAAACAAAGTAATATAAATCTATAATAAAAAGTGCAGCAAAGAAACAAGTGGTAAACGTGAGCACAAACGGTATTGCAAAGGTGAAAACAAGGCCTAGGCTTCATACTTTCACTAGTGGCAACTCCCAACAATATTAACATAGTCTAATCACATGATATTTCGACTAAAACATGCAATGGATACGCACTCGGAGGTCATTTCTTTGTGGTCAAGAGAGGACGAGAATTATGTAGGGCTACAAAAGCACACCTCAAAGTTCGTAGTTCTCAATCTATGGATTTCCCAATGTCACCGCAGCCATCCAAAGAGAGTACCACAATCACCACAACATATCTCAAGGATAGTCAAAGACAAGCACCAAGAGACTCTCAATCTTCAATCCACACACAAAATAGGAAATCACTCATGATAATATTCTTCTAACCCATGTCCAATAAACCACTGTCACCATGGTCTCGGGGATTATACTAGATAAGATCAAGTGAGTACATCAATCCAATACATAGAAGAAGGGGAAACATCATGGGATCACCCTAGATTAACATAGGCAATGATCACAACAAAGATCACATCATGGGAGAGAGAGAAACCACATAGATCAAGATACAAGCCTTAGCCCCGAGGGGGAACTACTCACACATGGACATGGTGAGTGAGAGAGAGTTGTTGATGGAGAGGTGCAGCCCGGAGAAGATGAAGGAGACGACGGCGGCCACGGCGGCGGCGGTGCCCACGACCACGGCGGTGGCCACGGCCCTTGGGGGCACCGGGCCTTCTTCTTCCTTGGAGATGGTGCTGCTGTAGAGATTGATCTCCCCCTCAAGACGGCTGCCAAGGGGGAGGAAATCTCGTGGTGCCCTTTGACCTAGGTTTCCTCCTTTTATATAGACTCTCGGATTCCCGTCATCCAGATTACGTCTTCTGTATTTCGGGGTTTCTGGAAGCGTCCGAACTCTGATTGGTCCAAATTTTATGTCTAAATCCACCGGAAAAAATTCCCTACAAGTTTATAGTTTTAAGTTTTTCCGTTTGAGGCCGTCTTCTAGCGTTTCCGAGGCGATCTTTAAAACCTGTCTGGTGGGGACAAATTTCAAGAAAGTTAGAGTCCAACTCCTACAAGGCTCCTTTTTGTGTTTTTTTCCTTTATCCAAGTAATTCCTACACATAAAGTACAAAAACAAGAACTTGTGCACTCTTGCAACCATTAATAGGTTAGTTCCAAAATATGTTATAAAAAGATATGAAAGTGTATCAAAAGCATAGCAATATCACACAAAACATGCATGGAGCAAGCAGAAATTATAGATACGTTTGGGACGTATCAACATCCCCAAGCTTAATTCCAGCTCGTCCTCGAGTAGGTAAATGATAACAAGCATAATTTCTGTGGTAAAATGCCACACAAACATATAAGGACTTTTAAGTAAAGCAATCAAAACATGCAATTCAATTCAAGTCTTAACAAGCAAGAGTCTATATTAGCATTGACACAAGCAACAAAAGAACAAAGGGTGCAAGAGCTCTCGCTGTCCGTGACTCGAATGTCTCCAAATGGTGTTTGCGTGCAAGAAAGGGGATAGGGAATACGAGATGAAAAAGTATTTTTGTTGAGAACTCAATCCACTAAAGTTTCACACTCGGTCTTCTTTGGAATCTTATCTTGACTCGTCCCGAGACCACTAGCCAGGTACAAGTCAATTTGATCCACTCCTTTTCGATATTTTGAGCACTCATGCAATGGATGAGCGTAAGCACGAGAGTTGACACTTTGGATTGCAAAGAGAGAAATATGGCGGAGGAGGAATATAAAAAGGGTGAGAAAGGCTCACATCAATGAGGACAACCATAGGCGAGAGAAGGCCATATGATAGACATGATGTGAGGAGTAGGGATTGCCATGCAACGGATGCACACAAGAGCTAAGAAAAGCTCTCCAATGGAACTAGTGGGGGTGCATCCAACTTGCTTGCTCAAGAAGACCTAGAGCTCGTTTGAGGAGGCTCATCATTGGAATATACAAGCCAAGTTCTATAGTGTGAAGGTCCCCACATAGCTATATGCATGATGATAATCTCTATGGAGTACAAGATATAAGATGTAGTACGAGTGTGGATCTCTCAAAAGGAATAGTAGCGTGCCCCCTTCTCTCTTTTTATTTCTTTTTCTCTTTTTTCTATTTTTTTGTATTTTTTTGGTGGCCTCAATGGCTCTTTCTATTTAACTCTCATTTGTCCTCTTTGGGATCGTTTGATTTTGTCCTCTTTGGGATCGTTTCCTCACTTTAGGGGCAACACTCTATATTTTACAAGAATATATGAGATCTTTCACACTTTACAAAGGTACTCACATAAAGAAGATATAACTATCATGATGCAAATGTATGCCTCTGCCAGGATAGCAGGATATGCAATGATACTAGCGCGTCATGTAGCAATGATTAGGGAAAGGCCCAACTATCATGCGGCTCATCGATCAAGCAAGTAGCATGTATGACATGAAGATCAAGTCATGAGAAGGTGGATGTTGCATGAAAATGTATCTCGGAAAGGCTATGGAAATGCCTTGTAGGTAGGTATGGTGGCTGTTTTGAGGAAAGATATAAGGAGGCTTATGATGACAGAGCGTATCGTGCCAAGGGTTTGGATGCACCGGCGAAGGTGGACGCCAACTCTCGGAGTGAGAAGAAACCACTGTCACCATGGTCTCGGGGATTATACTAGATAAGATCAAGTGAGTACATCAATCCAATACATAGAAGAAGGGGAAACATCATGGGATCACCCTAGATTAACATAGGCAATGATCACAACAAAGATCACATCATGGGAGAGAGAGAAACCACATAGATCAAGATACAAGCCTTAGCCCCGAGGGGGAACTACTCACACATGGACATGGTGAGTGAGAGAGAGTTGTTGATGGAGAGGTGCAGCCCGGAGAAGATGAAGGAGACGACGGCGGCCACGGCGGCGGCGGTGCCCACGACCACGGCGGTGGCCACGACCCTTGGGGGCAGCGGCCCTTGACCCCTTCTTCTTCCTTGGAGATGGTGCTGCTGTGGAGATTGATCTTCCCCTCAAGACGACTTCCAAGGGGATGAATTTTCGTGGTGCCCTTTGACCTAGGTTTACTCTTTTTATATAGACTCTCGGATTCCCGTCATCCAAATTACTTCTTCTGTATTTCGGGGTTTCTGGAAGTGTCCGAACTCCGATTGGGCCGAATTTTATGTCTAAATCCACTGGAAAAAAACTCCCTACAACTTTGTAGTTTTCAGTTTGTCCGTTTGAGGCCGTCTTATAGCGTTTCCGAGGCGATATTTAAAACCTGTCTGGTGGCGACAGATTTCGGGAGAGTTAGAGTCCAACTCCTACAAGGCTTCTTTTTGTGATTTTCCTTTATCCAAGTAATTCCTACACATAAAGTACAAAAACAAGAACTTGTGCACTCTTGCAACCATTAATAGGTTAGTTCCAAAATATGTTATAAAAAAGATATTAAATTGTATCAAAAGCATAGCAATATCACACAAAACATGCATGGAGCAAGCAGAAATTATAGATACGTTTGAGACGTATCACTCGCCGGCGCGAAGGCGGAGGCGTCCACGGGCGGGCTGGCGGCATGACCGTGGAGCTCCGGAGGAGAGAGGAGATGGGTGGAAGGCAAGGGCTGACGTGGCGGCCTTTGGGCCGTCGGATCCTCAGATCCGGCGGTCCAGATTCGTTGGACGAAAATGGGGGTGTTTTGGGCAAAAATTGGGGTAATTGTGAGGGGGGTGGCTGCAATTTTGTGGCTAGGGAAACCCTAGAAAGGGGTGGGAGAGTGGTGGTCTTTATATAGCCCAGGTGGCTGGCAGTTCGCAAAAACATCCCCGGTTTTTCTCTCGCGCGCGCGGTGTTTACGTTTCTGACCGCCGGGGGTCCACAGGACCTCCGATTCGGGTAAAACTTCGAACTGTGCGATCAACGCGTCGAGCCGGCGGCGTTCACCTCGCGCTGGAACCATTCTGAGAACACTTTCTGCGGTGCTATAAAAATAACCCGTTTAATTATTAAACGGGGTTTTCCGTTCCGTTGGCTGCGGCTGGTCTCGTGCGGTTTTCGCGATGGTGAATCGGGTGAAACCCGGTGTCGCAAAGGTCGAGTGTCAGGGTGGCAAGGGTCGGTCTCCGTCCGGTACGAGATAAGAGGGGGGGTGAATAATCGTCGATCGATAAATCGGGGATGCAGACACCGCAAACAGAGCAGGCAATCAATCAATTCACACCGAAAACAAAAAAATTTAATTTTTGTGAAATCTGGGCTGTTACAATACAACACCACCAACAAGGGATCTCGTCCCGAGATCCTGGACGATCCGGGGGAGAGGGGGGAGAGAAAAGAGTCGACGATCTTCAACACCACCAACAAGGGACTCTGCTCCATGTCGACGTCGAACTTCTGTCGAGATAAATTTCCGCAGAGAGACGGCAACGTCGGAAAACAAAACCATCGGGAGATCAAGAGGAAGAATGACAGTTCAAAGCGAAGATCAAGGGAAGCATTCTCACTCAAATAGTGAGTATACTAAGAAAGAAGACTAAAGTCAACGGGTGACCAAGATGTTTACCCAGAGTTGGAAGAACTAAAGGTACTACAGGATTTCCCAACCTGAGATCGGAATCGAGACAATACACTGCAAGCAAGGCATTGTAACGGTTCCGATACTCCACACACTCGAGATCCTAAAGTTTGAAAGGGGATAAGTCAAGAATAAAACACTTACGACACTTGTCCTGACCAGAGCAAGGGTAAGGAGTAAAAGAACCCTACTCTCCGATAACTAACTTAGTAACTACAAAATAATTTTTGTCTAGACTCGACTTCGACCAGAGAGGGGATCCTACGGTCGGTAAGGCTCTGATACCAAGTTGTAAGGCCCGATATGTGGTACTGTTCCAGATCTAGATGTTTCCATCCAGATCGGGGGAAGAAGCACATATCGGTCCCACCGCGACATATGACATAGCCATACGCCCCGGATTTCCAACATGATATCACAACATTACAGATACAAGGATACAACATCTCATACAATCGGCATACAACTGCCTTAATACAATACAACAGTGGAAGATACATGTCTGAGTACAGACTACAATCAAATGCCTAGTGGCAAAATAAAATCATCGATCCCCATAACCACACGGGTCCAGGCCCTCCGCCGGGATCCGCCTAACTAGTTGTCGTCGAGTCTCCACGTGAAACGTCGGTCACCGTACCTGTTGTCGACCAAGAACCCTGAAAAGAGTTTGGGGGTAGTATCATGAGTACAGAAGTACTCAGCATCCAACTGTAGTGGTCAACTGACCCAGCAAGGACTTCATCACTCGTAATTCTAGGACAACTAGTAGTTTATGGTAAGGAAGGGGTAAGTGGTGAGGTTGCTACCGCACTAGCATTTATGAAGTGACTAAAGATCTAGAGAGTAAGATAAGAAGCCAAGCATTCGATGAGGAATCGCCTCCAACAAGTCTGCTATCCACCTACTTACGCAAGCATAACACCTATCCTATCCTTGTCCTCCTCTTCGCATCCCAACAAAGAAGAAGCAGTTAAGGCACACACACGTTGATCAGGTTATATTAAGATTATCTTAGTTGTTGTTGTCTATGAACAAGGAGTAGGTATCAAGTCGTCCATAACCGTGGACACGGTTTCTCGAAAAGATTTAACCCTGCAGGGGTGTACCAACTGCCCATTACAAGGCTCCGCACGCACGCCCATCTCTCTCAGTTGCTACCCATCACAGGAAAGCATTTTATGATTTAGTTCCAAGAGATCCGAAACGACAGTTCCCTCTAACTAGCAACGAACAAATCCGGGTGGCCCCCGGGGAGTCGACACCCAATCCAAAAGCTGGCCACGCTCGCGGATCGGACTCTTCCGTCTCAACAGGGTTTGGGTTACCGAGACGCCTCACGTGAGGCCTCGGGCCCTCTCCGGTCAAAGGTGGACCAACAGGGAAACCATGTCTCCGCTGGTCCGGGTTGTTTAAAAATTGCGAGGGGATCCACCAAGCACACACACGGGGTTTCAAATGGTAAATCAGCTCGGGCCACCACTAGAAATGTTCGAAGCTAGATAGGTAAGAAAAGGGGACCCCATAAAATCCCACACGCGGTTAGGCACGCTCAGTCTTAAAACCAATACCCGGAACTCAGCTCCTAGGTGACTCGAATGGAACAAAGCGTCGGGGAGGGATAGCCTAGACCTTCCATCCTTCGTCGAATATAGTCAACATTATAATAATCATATCATCCACAACAATATAATAATGTGATATACCGAACCAAGGAGTAGCAGGGTAATATCGTAGCATCCTAAGCATGCATACTAAGCAGGGGCTGAGCAACGAGCAATAGTAACATAGCAGTACATGGTTTGTTGGGAGGGGACATGGCTGTATCGGTTTGAAAGAGGCTGTAAACATGTGGTAGGATCAAACATTGAACCTAACCTACACTAGCATGCAAACCGCTGGTTGAAATAGTATGGATCATAAGTAATGTATAGTCCTTGCCTGTTGATAAGTCGGGTTCCGGAGGTGTAGTTGATCGCAAGCTCGCATCGTCTCCGAGAGGTACCCACGGAAGCACACAAGACGGTAAACACTGGAAAGCAATCAACGAGCAGGCATCTATTACTACGAGTCAAACACAAGCAAGCATCAACAAGAAGCAACACGAGACATCGCACTGAGAGCGGTTACTAACAATTTAAGTGGAGTACTCGTCACACACAACGATACCACACATTTAGAATTGATTCAAGTTGTTTAGCTACAGGTGATCAACAAAGTTGTTAACATGGCATCTCACTCAAGCATGGCATATCACGCAAACATGGCAAGAGGTGAAGCTTAAAGGAAACTATCTATGCTAGTCGTTTTTAAGTGGGTGTAAAACGTATACATGCCAACTATTATGGACCCCATGATAATTATAATGTTTGGTACTGTTTTTCCCTAAACAATATTTTATTATTTTTATTAACAAGAAAGAGTAGCATAAACACAATCTACATGCAATTCTAGTCAAGTTTCATGTAAGGAACATTTTAAACCGAGCAATGGTTAAAAAGTTATGGCGGTTACAGTTTACAGTGGCAAGCAGTGTAATTAGCAGGTAAACAACATGTAAACAAAGTCAAACATGGCAACAAAGCACAATTTATTAATATACATAGAAAACTAAGCAAGTTTCATGTTTTACGCGTCGCGATCCGAGCTACGGTTTTGTAACACACTCTGATGCCTGTAACAGTAACCATCATTACTGTTGATCATCACTGTTGGATTATCACTGATTGATCTCCCTTGTCCTTGATAAAACTTTGTGATGCTATTGATCAAACCTTGCTGTGGTTGATCAAGACCCCATGCACCATGTACTTGAGCCCTTGGGATCAAAACCCAAAGCCAAATGCACCTTACTCATCTAACAAACCAAACCCTAGTTGAAACTTCTTTGAATGAAAAATAAAACCAAAGTGCTCAAATAAAGTTGTTCCAAAAATCATGAAACTATTTTTGTAAATTGCCTAAAATCATTATAATCATGTTGGACCAAATTTGGTAGTTTTTGAAGTTACAGAAAATTCCAAACAATTCAAACAGTAGGTTAAAACCCTTACTTTGGGCATTTAATAATTAAAAGAAATATCTAATGATTTTATTTTGCTGCAAAATCTTTTGTGGCACCTCAGTAATATGTAACCCTAATTTACAAACACCAATAAACTTTTACAAAAATGCTTGGGTTAATAAATCAATTACAGAAAAGAAATAGAATAAACAGCAAAACAAAACAAAACAAAAAAACACTATAACCCGCCCAGGGCAACGGCCCACCGCAGCCCAGGCCCACCCCACGGTTGTCTTCTTCCCCAACCACCCCCCACCTGCTCCCGTACGGCGGCCGCCGTGGGCACGTCGCTGCCAGGGCGGCCCCTCCCTTCACCTGCTCCCTTCCGCCGCGGAGGCGATAAGCACACCCCGGTCGACCCCCTGGACACCCTCTCCCTCTCCTTCCCCTCCTCCTCTTCTCTCACGCCGCGGGGAAAAGCCACCGCGGGCCGTCGTCGCCATTACCGTGGCCAAGCGCGGCCAACGTGCTCACGCCGCCTCGCCGTGTTGTCCAGGGGCTGCCTCGACGTCGACTACCTCACCCACCGCGAGGAATCGAGCCCGAGTCCACCACATCGAGCGCTACTTCACCGCCTTCGTCTTCGGCTCTGGCGGGATCCGCGACGAATTCCGGCCACAACCAGCCCGCATCGAGCCTGCTGCCACCTCCGTTGTGCTCCTGGTGAGCTCCCCGTTCGTCGCCAACCCTTCCCCTTGTCCCCCTCTCGCCGTAGCACCCGCCTCCATTGAAGCCGAGGACTCGCTGCCGCCGGCGAGCTCACAATGGCGTCCTGGCTCGTGCAAATGGCACCCCCGCGCGTCACTTTGCTCCGTGCGCTTCCAGACACCGAGCGCACCCTAGAACTCCCCGACCCGTGCGCGTATGCGACGTCGTCGCCATCAGCCCGAGACCAACCGTCGCCTAACCTCGTCGTCGGCGCCGTTCTGGCGAGTCCCCGACGCTGCCACCACCATGGTTCGACTCACGCTGCTCCCCTCTTCAGTTTAAGCCCGCACACGTGCCTCCCCGTAGCCTGTAGCGAGTGCAGGTTCAACTTCGCCAGCGTCTGCCTCCGGCGAGCGCTCCGACGAGGTCCTGTGGGGCTGACCTGCAGGTCCCACCTGGCAGTGGTGTCATTAGAGCTTAATGACCCACTGACCAGTGGCCCCTCCCGGTTAATCCCACTATTAGCTTAACAGGAAAATTAAAACCGCCCTTGGGTCACTTACTAGTGGGCCCATGTAATTAGGTTGGCCTCTGGATTAATTAGACTTTTAATTATGCCCCTGTGTCACTTACACCTGAGCCCCACCTGTCAGTTTGATTTTTAAGAATTTAAAAGAAATTCCAGTGGCTGACATGTGGGTCCAGAGGCATTTCTGTTTTAATAAAATGTTTTATAAATAAATAGAGGCTGACATGTGGGTCCCACATGTCAGGCACTGTTTTGGATAATGTTCTGGATAATGCTGAATAAATATTAAAAGAAATTCATAAAATCATTTAAATTGATTTAAACTTTGAAATTCAATAACTTTTACACCGTAACTCGGATCCAAAAACTTTATACATGAAAATTGATCAGAAAAATATAACAAATACGAATACGCTACCCGTATGCCTATCACACCCTCCTAACACAACTAACATCGAACCGTCCCCCTCCGGACCGACTGTCCGATAAATTGTCCGGTACTGTTAGAGTGCCCGGATGAATTTATTCCGAACACGAATGTTTCTCGGAATAGATCAACTAGCACGGATACACCCCCCTTATGTTTGTCCGGTACCCACGACACCTCCGGCTTGATCCTTCCCCCTCCGGACACCCTGTCCGGAAATCATCCGGAACCGTTAGCTCATCCTCAGATGAATTTCCGTTCCGAGCAATGTACATTGCACTGCGTTAGAATACCGTTAACATTTCATCTGTCATGTCATGCATCTGTTTGTATATGCTTGCTGTGTATTTACTGTTTTCTTCCCCCCTTAATCTCCGGTAGACCCCGCCGCTGCCGTCGACTACACCGCTGCTGAGTACGACTACTTCGTCGACGACCCTACTACTACCGTCGAGCTTCCAGGCAAGTAGAGCCATTCTCTTCCCAAGATATCGCCTATCTTTCCGTACATTTCTTGCACTAGGCATTGTTACTGCTACTGCTACGATTACAATCCTATTCAATTGCATAGCCTGATTTTTGTCGCCCCTTGATGTGCCTTCCTTTATCCTATGCTGCCTATTATTATTATTATGCATTATTCAGCAGTGAGCCCTGCGCATTGTTAGCTAGGATTAGATAGAGGGCCGTGATCACTTCGGGGAGTGAACGCGGATACAAATATTATAACTGCACAGGTACGGTACAAAGCAGACACCGCCAAAGGCCCCTATCTGGGTTATGCCTAGTCACCTCAAGTGTGAGCTATCAAGGAGTAATCCTTGTACTCCACTCGAGGCTGACTTTGTCTTGCCGCCATAGGGTCCTGTAAACGGTTCTCCTTCAGGTAAGAAGTCGGGCGACCCAGCGGTGCCCGCGAGAGGTATTGCGACGGGACGACAGGGAGGGTACGACCAGTGTACCGGTGTGCTTGGCCCCTGATCGTTGGCCGCGAGAGTTACCAAACTACGAAAGTCGAGCTCCTCTAGGAGCACACGCGAGACAAGGTAAGGAGACGGTTCACCTTGTTGGTAACCGCAGTGACTTGGTGGGACGACGGGGCAGGCACCGATGTACTGGTTGTCCGGGCTGCTGTCGTTGTCCGCGGGTCAGTTAAGTCGAGGCAATGATAACGGTTGTCACGCAGGTTAATTAAAATGCTAAATGGTTCAGTGAATGTCTTGAGTTGGCTATATGCCATGTACGCACTACCTACCCGTGGGAACTACGAGTTATGGGCTCCTCCGCTTCGTAGTGTCGTCCGAGGACTCTTCAGACGTCAGCAGTACCGCGGCCTGCGCCGGGAAGTGGTGTTGTCTTATTTGCTCGTGCGGTGGTGTCTTATTTGGATTTGCTTTAACTTCACCGGCCAGCCACGCACCGTGCAGGAGTACGTTCGGGTTGGGGTCCAAGGCCCGGCGTACTTAGGATTTAGACCGGCGGATGACCTCTCTGTTGAGTTTGAAAGATGGGCTATGAAGTGTCGGATAGCCTTGGTGGAGCGTTCCCTAACAAGGTTCCAGCCACCCTGGAGATCCGTGCATGTAGCGTAACACAAGTGCACCCCTGCAGGGAAGATTAATCTATTCGAATAGCCGTGTCCACGGTAACAGGACGCTTTATGCTGAAGCTGGATCTTACCACTAGAAACTATTATTAAATTGTATGGTTCCGGGTTTTCTTCCTCGCGGGGATGTCGAGGAGGTGAACTCGGAGGCATTGTTAATTATTACAACTTATTATTATACAATGCTGCAACAACTTCTGCTGCATTGTTACTTTATGCTTTATATAAATTGTTGGCTGATTCTTACCTCATGCTGCAAGACATCGTCGGAAGATGCTAGTCTTCGATAGGGCTAGCTTCTTACCCTTGCTCTGGATTTCTGTCTTTCAGTCCACTATATACAGCCTCTTCTTTCCGTTGATACAATGCATAATGCTTAGTAGCAGACGTAAGACTCACGGGTATACTAGATACTCACCTGCTTTATTTCCTTTACTGTTTTGCCTGATTGGCCGCTGCAGCCGACGTTGGAGCCCAGGAGCAGGAGTACCCCGGAGGCGCCTACTACGACGTCGAGTTCCCCGTCGACCAGGAGTAGTTCGGTGGATCCCAGGCAGGAGGCCTCGCCTTTTTGATCTGTATCTCTGATGTGATTTGTGCTAGCCTTCTTAAGGCAAAACTTGACTAACTATGTCTGTACTCAGATATTATGGCTTGTATGACTTATGTACTCGGGTCCGCGTGACCCCCTCTATTGTAACATATTTGTTTATCCTTTTGTGTTTAGTGTTGTGCTGTGATATTATCACCGTGGCACCCTAATCTCAGTCGTGTACCCTGTGTGTATGATTACTGTACACGGTCTGATTTTGGGGGCGTCACAAGTTGGTATCAGAGCCGACTGCCTGTAGGAAGCCACCCCACCACTACTTGGTCGATGTTGAGTCTAGACTTTGAAAAAATATTTTTCTAACTTAATATTTGGCTTACGTGCCCACATCGATGTCACTACGTGTGATATCTATGGTATTAGGATCCTTTTCTCCTTACCTATGCTCTGGGAATCTGCTCTCTTATCCTTGCTGGTAAGTTTTACAAAAGCTGACATTAGGATCACGTTCTCTTGATTCCACCCGGCATTTTTGGTGCTTCCCCCATTGATTGAGTCGTGTTGCAGGAGTCGTACCCCAGGTCCCGGACCGCGGATCCCATTCTCATTCTGGGCAGGCTGCGCGTTCTCTGGCATCAACTCCTGTGGCCAACAGTTTTCTTGCGGCGTGATTGACATAGTGGAATCTATGTCGCGTCGTGTAATCCTTACCGCGGTCTGCGCGCCGCCTAGTGAGTCCTTTTTCCTTAATTTCTACGACGTTACGCTGCCCGATTTTCGATTGACTCTGTGTGCGAATGTGTATGTCTTATATGACTACTCCTATATATCTGCGCCTCCTTTTCGTTGTCGATTTACTTCAGGCTTGATTCCGGTATCTCGTTAAATTTTCATCGCTGAAATACCCCTGTTAAATTCTAGCAGGATGGCTGGTCGTCGTGGTCGTGGTCGTGCTGCCAACGACCCACCTCCGCCGCCGGATTACATGGCCGCGATGATGCAGCAGTTCGAGATGAACCGCCAGTTCATGCAGAATATCATGGCTCAGTTCCCCCAGCCGAATCAGAATGGGCACCACCATCAGCATGCCAGCGTGACTCAGAATGGGCACCACCATCAGCATGCCACCGTGACTCTGCAGGAGGTTCCTAGCAGAACGTGCCCACTCCCATATATTCGTAAAGTCATAAGACGAACCATTACAAAGTGTCATATGCAACATTACTTTTGCCTCACGATATATGTTTTCAAGCTCAAGGCGAGTACTTGTCACCCTTTTCATTCTGCATCGTTTTGTAGGTCACGGAGCTCAATCGCAGTTCATATGACCAAGATATGGCCTCTGAACCGAACCTGCTCACAGATTTCTGGACAGCGCGGATCATATCCACGCCGTGTCCTGATCCGTGTCCCGGATCAATCACAAAGTGATATCCGTGTGCTACAACAGGGTTTACGGCACACTGTCTATCCCAATGGCGGATAACCGACCTCTAGGGATAAGTTGTGGCACGACCTAAGTAGCTCGCGCCTCGGGACAGATCATGAAACCAAGAACCTCAAACATGCAAAACCAATCTGTTCTACCAACACAAGATCCGATCTACATATCTCCATATGAAATTCTATCACGAATTCAACACCACGCAGCAGAGGCTCTGATACCACTTTTGGGGCACGCGGTACGCTATGCTAGCGCCAAATTAAAATTTCTACCGCGCACAACCAAGATCACTGCTACTGGGGATGAACTACGTGATTAGGGTTTACCACTAGACGCGCAGTCACGACAGCGAAAGGAGAGTTGGCGATGCGTCGACGGCTGCTCCTCAAATCCCTCGAACCGATCCCTTGTACCGATCGCACGAACAGTTCGTCCAAGCGCAGCAGGTGCAGCGCCTCAAGGGATGCACACGTACAAGGAGGAGCGCCGGGCGGCGGACTGCTAGGTCCGGCGGCTCGACCTGAAGGTGGAGTGGCGGATAGGGTTGTGGTCTGACCTCTACCCCTTCGGGGTTCTCCCTAGCCTTTATATAGGCGCCCGTGGAATGGCCTCAACCCTTGAGGCAATCCGGACCCTCCATCCATATTCCATTCGGATCACATCCGAATGGGCTCCTTTCCTCTTAAGCGCGCGACCCTATAGGTTCACGTACACATGGACATGTCCCGAATCACATCCGGTTCGATAGTCGGTAGCGGTTCCTAGCAGAACGTGCCAACTCCCATATATGCGTAAAGTCATAAAACGAACCATTACAAAGTGTCACATGCAACATTCCTTTTGCCTCACGATATATGTTGTCAAGCTCAAGGTCAGTACTTGTCACCCTTTTCATTCTGCATCATTTGGTAGGTCACGGAGCTCAATCGGAGTTCATATGACCAAGATATTGCCTCTGAACCGAACCTGCTCACAGATTTCTGGACAGCGCGGATCATATCCACGCCGTGTCCTGATCCGTGTCCCGGATCAATCACAAAGTGATATCCGCGTTCTACAACAGGGTTTACGGCACACTGTCTATCCCAATGGCGGATAACCGACCTCTAGGGATAAGTTGTGGCACCACCTAAGTAGCTCGCGCCTCGGGACAAATCGTGAAACCAAGAACCTCAAACATGCAAAACTAATCTGTTCTACCAACACAAGATCCGATCTACATATCTCCATATGAAATTCTATCACGAATTCAACAGCACGCAGCAAAGGCTCTGATACCACTGTTGAGGCACGCGGTACGCTATGCTAGCGCCAAATTAAAATTTCTACCGCGCACAACCAAGATCACTGCTACTGGGGATGAACTACGTGATTAGGGTTTACAACTAGACGCGCAGTCACGACAGCGAAACGAGAGTTGGCGATGCGTCGACGGCTGCTCCTCAAATCCCTCGAACCGATCCCTTGTACCGATCCGACGAACAGTTTGTCCAAGCGCAGCAGGTGCAGCGCCTCAAGGGATGCACACGTACAAGGAGGAGCGTCGGGCGGCGGACTGCTAGGTCCGGCGGCTCGACCTGGAGGTGGAGTGGCGGCTAGGGTTGTGGTCTGACCTCTACCCCTTCGGGGTTCTCCCTAGCCTTTATATAGGTGCCCGTGGAATGGCCTCAACCCTTGAGGCAATCCGGACCCTCCATCCATATTCCATTCGGATCACATCCGAATGGGCTCCTTTCCTCTTAAGCGCGCGACCCTATAGGTTCACGTACACATGGACACGTCCCGAATCACATCCGGTTCGATAGTCGGTAGCGGTTCCTAGCAGAACGTGCCGACTCCCATATATGCGTAAAGTCATAAGACGAACCATTACAAAGTGTCACATGCAACATTCCTTTTGCCTCACGATATATGTTGTCAAGCTCAAGGCGAGTACTTGTCACCCTTTTCATTCTGCATCATTTGGTAGGTCACGGAGCTCAATCGGAGTTCATATGACCAAGATATGGCCTCTGAACCGAAACTGCTCACAGATTTCTGGACAACGCGGATCATATCCACGCCGTGTCCTGATCCGTGTCCCGGATCAATCACAAAGTGATATCCGCGTTCTACAACAGGGTTTACGGCACACTGTCTATCCCAATGGCGGATAACCGACCTCTAGGGATAAGTTGTGGCACCACCTAAGTAGCTCGCGCCTCGGGACAGATCGTGAAACCAAGAACCTCAAACATGCAAAACCAATCTGTTCTACCAACACAAGATCCGATCTACATATCTCCATATGAAATTCTATCACGAATTCAACAGCACGCAGCAAAGGCTCAGATACCACTGTTGGGGCACGCGGTACGCTATGCTAGCGCCAAATTAAAATTTCTACCTCGCACAACCAAGATCACTGCTACTGGGGATGAACTACGTGATTAGGGTTTACCACTAGACGCGCAGTCACGGCAGCGGAAGGAGAGTTGGCGATGCGCGTCGGCGGCTGCTCCTCGAATCCCTCGAACCGATCCCTCGTACCGATCCCACGAACAGTTCGTCCAAGCGCAGCAGGTGCAGCGCCTCAAGGGATGCACACGTACAAGGAGGAGCGCCGGGCGGCGGACTGCTAGGTCCGGCGGCTCGACCTGGAGGTGGAGTGGCGTCTAGGGTTGTGTTCTGACCTCTACCCCTTCGGGGTTCTCCCTAGCCTTTATATAGGCGCCCGTGGAATGGCCTCAACCCTTGAGGCAATCCGTACCCTCCATCCATATTCCATTCGGATCACATCCGAATGGGCTCCTTTCCTCTTAAGCGCGCGACCCTATAGGTTCACGTACACATGGACACGTCCCGAATCACATCCGGTTCGATAGTCGGTAGTGGTTCCTAGCAGAACGTGCCGACTCCCATATATGCGTAAAGTCATAAGACGAACCATTACAAAGTGTCATATGCAACATTCCTTTTGCCTCACGATATATGTTGTCAAGCTCAAGGCGAGTACTTGTCGCCCTTGTGATAGCTTGGCCTCTCTTCTCGAAACCGTGATACAGATTCCTGAACCGGGTTAACACTTAACCCATATCTCATGGCCATGCTTTCTGAATCTTATCACTCGAGAGGGCCCAGAGAATATCTCTCCAAAGTGGAGGGGAAAATCCCATCTTGATCGACCATGTCTCGCGGCATGTATCATGACTCACCCGTAAGCTACCTTTATAACTACCCAATTACGGTGTAGCGTTTGATAGTCCCTAAGTGAGTCATTCCTCATCCCGAGAACATGCGAGGACCTCAGGTCTAGGACATGGCATATACATTGTATTGAGACTAACAGATGACAATATCTCGCTGCGTCTCAAAGTGGGTCTCTGTCCAACTCAGTGATCCCATCACTAAGTCCATATTATCGGTAGCATCTCCATGCTCATGACTTGTGAAACATAGTCGTCAATCGAATCATATAGTAGTCAAGGATATGTGTCCGCATAACCTTATCAACTAGGGACCATTAGAACAATCATCATAGAATATATAGTCTCACAAACAAGTCACATACTTATTGATACATATCAGTGATGATGTTCAAGGACAATACAAATAACTCATGAATACATAAGGAGATAACATCATAACATGATTTCCTCTAGGGCATATCTCCAACAGTTTGTTACCCCAAGTGGAAGGTGGGATGACGGGATCGGCTCCGACAAATCCCATGGTCAGGGACCCTGGGTTAGTCATAGAGAAGGCACAGGTTGGACGATACTCGTCGGCTAACAGGAGAAGCACTTCATGCTCGATATTATTGCGTGAGGGAGCGATTACAGTGGAGGCCAAGGCGAGTTCTCTCAAGACCAAATGAGTAGATGCGTATTGGATTGATCTGGACGTCTCCCCTCCCAGCCTTTATATACTAGGCTAGGTCTCGGGGAGTCCGTACTAGGTTACAAAGATGGTTTCCTAGTTCTAGTCTTGCCTTGTACGCCAAGTCGCGCCTTCCATACTAGTCGCGGACTCCTACGTCAGTGCTTGGTTGGGCCAGTCGTGGCTTCCCAGCGGGCCTTCTGTCCTCATATGCACCGGGTATCCTCTCACGTAGGAGTCGTGGGGCCACCCCCTCGTCAGTAGCCCCCGAGTGCCTGGGGGACTCGAAGAGTCGCGCAGGGACTCGAATTCGGCAACACTTTATTGTTCGTAGGCACGGCATAGCCATGAGTCGCTGACAGTTTTGAGCCATGACAATACCTGTCTCGAGGGATTGCTAAGCTGAAAGGGACCAAGGAGTCGACTGATCGAGCCTTGGTGAATTGCGCTAGTGGCAAATACCTCAGTAGCCCAATCAAGCTCACGTCCCTCGACATGAACTTGGAATGACCGGTGTCAAGCAAAGTCATGCCGCTGCAGGTCTTATAGGATCAATTGCTGCCAGTCTAAGAAAATAGCCTGAGCGCGTCCGCTCAGCTCTTTCTATCATGCGAGCTCACGGAAAAGGTCGGGAGTGAAATCGCTGTGCGGCAAGTCCCGGCCCGGCCGTTCTGTGCAGTGGGGTCTTACCTACACGCTAAGCTTGCATGGCATCTGGATACAGTGTGTCCTAACCCAGGCATAATTGTGTTTTGTAGAGGCACGAAGCCTGGTTAGCGATGCACCCACTTGGAATAAACAATCAAGTGAGCTATTTAACAGTCACTCGTAGAGTTTGTAATGAACTCAGGCGAGGAAAATAAGAAAGCACCCACTCGGAAAGTCGTCGAGTGCGTGAGTAGTTCACATTGTCGAGTACTTGTTGAGTCTTTTGTGAATGGTCACTCGAATGCTTTACTGTCTTTGGGGTGAGGGAACACCCGAACTCTGAATGTACGTTGTTTTTGCTGGTGCGAGTGATCACTCGAGCACGTCTTTGCCTTCTGGGTGAGGGAGCAGTTGAACTCGAATAAAGGTACTCCCAATGGGAGTAAAAAGATTTTTTGGAATAATATGAAAATCTTGTAAGGAGCAGGATGCTGACCGAAGGTGCGTACTTGAGACGCATTGCTGAGATGTGACGTTTGTTGGTCCGCTTGACAGATTGGGTCACCGTGTCATGTGAAAATGAAGTGACTTGACGCATGCTGCCCGAAAATTTCGCGCTGCGCGATGATGGCCCTCGTTTTTTTCTCGCAGTGGGCGGTATGGTCAGTGCGCCGGTTGAGTTTTCCATGTTTCTCGGCTATCATGGGATCGCGCCTTGTCTCCTTGCTTCCAGGATTACCGGTCATGATTAGCGTTCCTTTGCTGTCGGTTAAATACCAGGGGGTCTGGCTTGTTTAGGTTTTCATCCAGCCTTTGCCTTTTGCTGCTAGCCCTTCTTCTTCCTTCTTCGTTCTTTGTCTCCTGCCTTTCTCTTTGCGCCGTTCGCTTGGTGAGATCCACGTCCAAGCGTACTCGTAGTGCAGCACAGGAGTCGGCAAGGATGACTGGTAGATGGGAGCGGTCTGCTTTTGGATCCACAGATCTGGATGAGTTGGTGGCAGACGACATGGTGGTGCATGGTGCCTCCCGGATCCCTCGGGATGAGGAGGTTCCTGCGCCCCGTCCAGATGAACGGGTATGCTTTCAGAGCTTCTTCCCTCGTGGTTTTGCGCTTCCCGTTCATCCTTTTCTTCGGGGGTTGCTTTGTGCCTATCAAGTTCAACTGCATGACTTGACTCCCAATGGGATTCTGCACATTGCCTGCTTCATTATGCCCTGTGAGGGTTTTTTGGGGATCTATCCCCATTGGGGCCTCTGGAAACGTCTCTTCAATGTGAAGAGGACAAATTCTGAATATGACATTGGGGGCGTGGGTATTTCCATTAAGGAGAAGGCTGCCTATTTTGATCTGGAGAAGCTGGACTCCGTTTTTTCGTGGCGGAGGAGTTGGTTTTATCTGAAGGATCAGTGCGTTGAGGGTCAGCGGTTTGGTCTTGCCCCTTTCGATCCTGCTGCGCGGGCGGTTAAGAGGTCTTCATGGGCACATCCTTTGTCTGCTCGCGAGGTGTCTCTTGTGGAGCCGTTTGTGCAAAATATTACTGCCTTGAAGGTTGAATTTATTGGCGGCCAGCTTATCTCCGTGTTTGTTAGGAGACGAGTGCAGCCGCTTCAGCATCGGGTGCGTCCCATGTGGCAATATACTGGGTCTGATGACTCGACCAGGTGTTCGCCCGAGGAGTTTTCTGATGGTGACCTTTTGGCCCGGGTTCATCAAGTCACAAAGTGTACGAGCATTGGGGAAGAGAGCCTTGTTCGTCCTTACTCTGCTGACTTGCCTCTTCCTCGGGTACTTGTCTTGAATTATTATTTTTGCAATTTTGACTTGTTTCGGTTGATTGCTGATGCTGCTTTGATCTGTAGGGACACACCCCTTTGTTGAACAATCTGCCATAGCCTGAAGATACAGATATACTTGCTGAACCTGGTGAGGCTGATGCTGATCCTGTGCCCGCGAGTGACGGGGGTGCTTCTGGCGCTTCGGGTGCTATTGCTGTCGAGTCCACGGGTGGTCCACCGTCAGTTGCGGATGACTCTGGGGATTCGAGTCCTCTGCGTGTCAAACGCACTCGCCCTTTGATTGCGAGTGGTCGTGATGCGGCGGGTGACGGTGATGACTTGCCAACGGTCGTGCAGCCTGCCATGTTGTGTACTCCTTCAGCTGCCCCGAAGAAACGCAAGTTCAGGATATTGCTGCGTCCGGGCGCTGCGCCTGCTGGGTTAGTATAACTTTCCACTTTGTCGTTCTGGTGCTCATTTCTTTGACCGGTGTTCTGAAGATAAGTTGTTTGTAGGACTGCTCCTGCTCCGGCTGCTTCCTCTGCGAGTGCCGGTGTTGTTGGTGCTCCTTCGACTGATTCTGGTGCGCCAGCGGATCGGCTGGCTGGTTCTGCAACTCCTGTGGCTTCAGCCGCGGGGACGATCCCTGCGAATGTAGGCGCGGAGGGGACATCTGCGACTGCTCCGTCTGGGAGGTCTGCTTTGGATGCTGCGGCAGCTGCGGCTCCTGAAGAGGACTTACCTCCGGATGTTAAACCAGTGATCCCTGAGGAGCACTTTTTGGAGAGGCGGGATCTCTTTGATGAAGATAAAACTAAGTTCTTTGATCGCATGGCGGAGCAGGTATGTGATCTCTTTGTCTTAAAGAGCTTTGCAATAGTAGCCCCCGAGGCTGCAAGAAATCACTTGTGATTGGTTGTAGTCTTTAGCTTGGGTTTCCTTTTGTCGATCTTATGAATATTGGGAGCACGGCAGTGCTCCCAATGGGAGTAGCCCCCGAGGCTGCAAGCAATCATTTGTGATTGGTTGTAGTCTTGAGCTTGATTTTCTTCTTTCCTAGGCTTTGGCTGGTGCATTTTCTTTAATTCAGCCTTTGTCCCGGATGTGTGAACGTGTGCTGACTGAGACTGATAGCTGGCGACGTGCTCATGACTCGGTCCAGGGGAGCTTGACCTCTATGAGACGTGAGAGCTTGATTCTTGGTCTTTTTTTCTTTTGCTAGTGGATTTTATCTGATTGGTGTCCATTTCGCAGGCCGCAAGAAAGGTGCTAACAAGCGGGCAGAGGCTGCAAAGAAGGAGCTTGCTAAGCTTCGGGCCGCTCAGGAGTCCAAAGAAAAGGAGCTGCAGGCGCAGAATGGCGAGCTCGAGCGGCTACGGCAGGTGGAGGAGCAGTTTCTCCAGGCCGAGAAGGCTGAGTGCGGGCGCCTGCAAGACTTGGCGGGTTCTTTGACTGGTTTGTAGATTGTTCCTGTTTTCCGTTTACTTGGTTTTGCTCATCTCTTAAATTTCTGGGTATTTGATTTTTTCTTCCTTCGCCCAGGTTCTGCGGGTCTTGGGGCGGTGGAGGTGGCTGCTGCGAGGTCAGGCGCTCTCCGTGGCTTTGTGGATGCTGTCTTGGGCGCTGCTGTAGCTATTGGGGATGTCTGTGCTCGAGCTGCGACTCTCTTGAAGCTTCTCCATGAGCATATGTTCCTAGATGAGGAGAAGCGGCCTGAGGGTCTTCATTCTCTGGTTGCTGCATTTGGTCCTAATGGCGATCTGCTTGAGGGTTTGGTTCGTGAGAATGTGGTGAGTGGGCTTGCCACATCTATTGTTGTTCTTCTTGGCCATGGTGTTCCCATTGAGGATTCCATGGTGGATAGTTTGCCTGATTATACGGATGAGCATAGTGCTCGAGCCACTCTGCTGGCCCGTCAGCTACAGCTGGTCGTGGAGGCTGCAAAGAATTCTTCAGCCGAGGAGTAGGGGGAACCTGTTTTTTTTTTTTGAAAAACTTCAGCTGTAATGTGCCTCCTGCGGGACAGCGGATCTTTTTTAATTCGTGGACCTGCTTTGCTTTTTGTGCTTCTTGTTTTCTCGTTTCCTTTGACTTTTTTCTCTTAGCGGTAGGCTATCCCGGGCGTTTCTCGGGCTTGGAATTTGCTGAAAGAGGATGCTCGTGAGGCTGCTTACGAGTCTGTTTGCCTGAGGCTGAAAGAGGCCGAGCGCGAGATTGTTCGCCTAAAAGGTGTTGTTGCGGTCCATCGCTCGAAATGTGAACGTGCTGAGGACGTCTTGGATAGCTTGGCGGCTCGGATGATAAAGTTGTCTGATCTTCTTAAGGGTGAGTCTGTCTCTCTTTGAGCGCTCGACTGCGCTAGTTCTTTTCCTTGTGCTTGCAGCTGATCTTTTTTTTCTTCCTTGCGAAGTGCTTGCTGGGCGTTCTCATGAGGAAGAGGAAGCCGTGCAATTGGAGTTGTTGTGGCTGGAGGACACGGTTGTGCAGGCGAATAACCCTTTCTGGATGGATAGGGCACGTGCTCGGGTGTTTGCCATTCTGCGGATGCGGGTTGAGAGGGTATCGCGGGCTCTTGAGTACTGCTGCGGGGTGTTTGGCAGGATCTTTGCTGAGTTTTACCCTTTGGATCCTGTCCCATCTTCCCTTGGAAAGATTTTTCGGGTGTTCTCCCAGCCTGCGGATCTTCGGCGTGTAGTTAATCACCAGATTTATGCCGGGGCTCGCTGTGCTTTTGCATTTTTCCATAGTCATTGGCTGGGGGTGGATATTATGTTGGCGGCTCAAGGTCCTCCTGGTGGTCAAGCTCAGCCGATGGACGACCATTACGCCGTGGTGGACAATCCTCCAAGTGAAGTTGTGAAGTGGGTGGTCGAGGATAATGACCGTCGGTTGGGTGCTCTGTGCAAATTAAAGTCAGAGCCTTGGGATTAGTCTTTGCTTGGCGCTGGTTCCTTTGCTGAACAACGTGTATTGCTGTTCCCTTTTGCTTTACTTTGTTCATCTGTTGTAAGTCGATCCTGTGTGGTATGGGTTTTTGGGTGAGGAGTCCCCGCGTGCTATTTTTAGAGTTGCGTAAGAGAAGAACACCTCGGGGGGTGGCTGCTGCGGCGAGCCCCCGAGTGCCAATTTTTAGAGTCGCGTAAGCAAAGAGCGCCTCGGGGGTGGCAGCTGTGGCGAGCCCCCGAGTGCCAAATTTTAGAGTCACGTAAGCGAAGAGCGCCTCGGGCGGTGGCTGCTGCGGCGATCCCCCGAGTGCCAATTTTTAGAGTCGCGTAAGCGAAGAGCGCCTCGGGGGGTGGCTTCTGCGGCAAGCCCCCGAGTGCCAATTTTTAGAGTCACGTAAGCAAAGAACGCCTCTGGGGGTGGTTGCTGCGGCGAGCCCCCGAGTGCCAATTTTTAGAGTCGCGTAAGCGAAGAACGCCTCGGGGGGTGGCTGCTACGGCGAGCCCCCGAGTGCTAATGAGCAAAAAGAATTTCTTGGAAGAATATTTTCAATATTTTTCCTTTTGTTTCTTACACGATGGGGGGTTGTTTGAAGAAAACCCTTTTATTTGGATCGATGGCTTGTTAGCCCTAAGAATGGTAGATTGCTGTGGTGGATTGGTTTGCTTCTATGATAGGGCAACTTCTTATTCTGATGCTGTGGCTCTGCTGGCTTGGTGTGCTCCGAAGGTTTCTGATATCTTATGGAACTCTTTGTCGCAGCGGTCGGATCTGACGAAACTGCCGCTGACTGTGATCACTCCCCACGTGCCTGGCATTTTCATCTTGAGGTAGGCGTAGTGTGGCACTGTCATGAAACGCGCGAAGGCTGGGCGTCTTAGAATAGCATGGTACTGTGATTTCCAGTTGACCACCTCAAAATCCAATGTCTCTTTGCGGAAGTTGCTTGTGCTGCCAAAAACCACCTCAAGACTTATTTTTCCGAGGGGGTAGACTGCTTTCCCTGGCACGATTCCATGAAACGTTGTGCCTGAGGTTCTCAGTGTTGAGTTTTGGATGAGCATATCTTCAAGGGTTCTGGTAAATATGATGTTGATTCCACTTCCGTCGTCCATGAAGACTCGTGACATGTCGTAGTTTCCAATTCTTGCCTCGAGTACTAATGCGGCGTGTCCTGGGCGCGCGATGGCTGGCGAGTGGTCTTCTCGGGAGAAGGTGATTTCAGTCTCAGACCCGCGCAAGTATTCTGGGACAGCAGGGTGGGAGGAGACTGCGAGGAAAACTTGTCTGGTGACCTGCTTCTGCTGCCTATTTGACGGTCTTCCTTCTTGTATCATTGATACGTCCAAAACGTATCTATAATTTCTGCTCGTTCCATGCATATTTTGTGTGATATTGCTATGATCTAGATACACTTTCATACACTTTTGATCATATTTGGACTAACCTATTAACTCAGTGCACCCCAGTGCCAGTTCCTGTTTTCTGCTGTTTTTCTATTTCAGTTTTCCCCCATATAAAAAGTGCCAGAAAAATTCCGGGAAAAATACAGGAAAAATCAGCGTATAGGAAGCTTCGAGAAGAGCCCGGGAGGGGCCAGAGGGGAGCCAGGGGGGCCCAGGCGGCCACCCGGCGCGGCCCCACCCCTGGCCGCGCCAGGGGGGCGCCTGGGGCCCCTGGTCCACCTCTGGCTGCCCCCCTTCGCCTATTTATTCCCCGTCACGGGAAAACTCCAGAAGAAGAACCCTATTCCGCGAACTCGCCTCTGTTCCTCCGCCGCCGAGATTCCAAGATCGGGAGCACCAGAAGACCTCTTCCCGGCACCCTGCCGGAGGGAGGATTGACCTCAGGGAGTCTCCTCTCCACCATGGATGCTCCCCGGATGTCTCGTGAGTAGTTTTCCTTGGACCATGGGTCCGTGATCATTAGCTATGTGATGTTCTCCTCCCCTCTTTGATCTTCATTGTTTAGACCTCGTGAGATTCCCTACATGATCGAGGCACCTTTGTAATATTTCTTCTATTGCTATGTTGAGTTTGATAGGATCTGATGGATTATGAGATTATGTTCAGATTGTGATAGAGTAATATATTTGGTTTTTATCTCTTATATTTTTGTTCCTAATTAATTCTTGCATGTTCTCCGTTGCTGTTTATTGCTTTAGACAAGTAGTAGGTAGTGACTCCAAGAGGGAACGTTGTGCTAGATTGTGGGTTCATGCCCCCCGATGACACGCTTGAGTGACAGAAACATGAGTCTAGGGGATGTGCTGTTGCCACAAGGGGGAAACATGAGTCTGTAATTTGTTTACCTCGCATAGAAATTTTATCGTCTTTTGGGAGAGAGACATCACTAGCGAACATCACGTATCCCGGTCCATATCCTTACCACTGTTTCCACGCTATATTTACTTTACTGCTTTTACTTGCTATCATTATCCCTTGCATTTTATCCTTTGTGAACAGCAAGACCGGAGAGATTGACAACCTCTCTGAACTTCGTTGGGAACAAAGTTATCTGTGTCTGTGTGCAGGTCCGCGTCAGTTGCGCCGCTGACACCTACTTATCATCTCTAGAGTCCTACTGGAGACAAACCTCCGTATCTTCACCGAGGGAAAATTGCTGCTCCACTACATCTCAAACCTTTCACTTGGGGTAACCAACGAACGGCGAGAAGCCATCAAGCAAGTTTTCTGGCGCCGTTGCCGGGGACTCCGAGTGCTAAGATAGGGGAGTTGCACACTACCCTTTACCTTTGTTTTTTAGTCTTGTTAGTTTATCTTTCAGTTTTTTATCTTTGTGTCTTTTATCAAAATTTACAAAAAAATCTGCCACACTTGCTGCTACTATGGGTTCCATTGAAAACACCAAGTTGTGTGACTTCACTAGTCACAACAACCAAGACTTTATCTGCACTCCCATTGCCACACCTGCCACTTCAGCTACCTCTTATGAAATTAAACCTGCTTTGCTAAACCTTGTTATGAGAGATCAATTCTCTGGTGTTGGAGATGATGCTGCTTTACACTTGAATAAATTTTTTGAATTATGTGATATGCAAAAGTATAAAGAAGTAGAAGGTGATGTTGTTAAGCTCAAGCTCTTTCCTTTCTCTTTAAGGGGAGATGCTAAAATCTGGTTTCAATCTTTGCCTAGAAATAGCATAGATTCTTGGGATAAGTGCAAAGATGCTTTTATAGGGAAGTACTACCCTCCTGCTAAGATTATCCAATTGAGGAGTAATATTATGAATTTTAAGCAATTGGATAATGAACACGTTGCCCAAGCTTGGGAACGAATGAAATCTCTTGTTAAGAAATGCCCTACACATGGTTTGACTACCTGGATGGTTATCTAGACTTTTTATGCAGGCTTGAACTTTACCTCGCGGAACCTGTTAGATTCGGCCGCGGGAGGAACCTTTATGTCAACTACACTTGGTGCTTCCACGAAGCTTCTCGATGAAATGATGACCAATTATTCCCAATGGCATACCGAACGCGCTCCAACAGGTAGGAAGGTTAATTCTGTCGAGGAAATTACCTCCCTCAATGAAAAAGTTGACTTAATTATGTCTCTACTTACCAAGCAACCCTCTATTGATCCTCATGATGTTCCTTTAAATTATTTGGTTGCCCAAGAACAAGTAGATGTGAACTTTATTGCTAGAAACAACTTCAACAACAATGCTTATAGGGGAAATTTTGCTAGCAATCCTAGACCGTTTCCATCCAACTATGGGAACAACAATACCTACCCTAGCAACAACTCCTATAATCCTGCTTATACGAAAAGAGACCTACCTAGCTATGATAAATTGGTAGAAATAGAGAAAGCTACTAAGAACTATATGCACACCTAGTTTGAACAAAAAAAAGCCTTCTCTAAGCAAATAGGTGAGCATACTGCCATTCTGCAAAACATTAGTGAACAACTTGATAGCCTGAACAGTGAGATTTCTAATCTCCAGGCTAGACTTACCGCCACCGAAACCCATGTTTTGAATATGTCCCACACCCAATCTACTTTGATAAATCAAATGGCAGCCAAACTGGAAGTTATCCCTATGGAAGAGGATAGAATTAAGAACCTTCCTACACACCACACAGTTGCCACTATCCAAATTGTTGAGGACACCCAAACTATTAGCACCCAATGCACTCCTAATCCCGTTGGACCTATTAATGGTGATGCTAATACCTCAACCGTAGAAAAAGAAACTCCTATGAACATAGAGGGTTTCAAACAAGTGAGCCTAGATGACACTACTACCACCTTTGATAGTAGTGATATTGATTTTGATAGTTGTACCCTCTCAGAAGTTATTAGCTTGCTACACAAAATGTCTAGAGACCCCCACACTAGCACACTTAATCTTGCCTTCACGGAGCATATCACAAATGCTCTCATCAAAGCTAGGGAGGAGAAGCTTAGAGTAGAAGCCTCCATACCTAGGAAGCTAGATGATGGTTGGGACCCTATGATCAAAATTAAGTTAAATAACTTCTCTTGCTATGCTTTATGTGATGTTGGAGCTAGTACCTCCGTTATGCCCAAAAGAATATTTGATATGTTTGAATTGAAGCCTTTTGAGCCTTGTTCTTTTGGTGTTCGTCTTGTTGATTCTTCCATAAAGAAACCTTTGGGGAAGATCGACGATGTTCTTATCATTGTCAATGACAACTATGTTCCCGTTGATTTTATTGTTATGGATATAGAGTGTGAACCTTTATGTCCAATTATTTTGGGACGTCCTTTTGTTCGCACCGTTGGTGCGGTTATTGACATGAAAGAGGGGAATATAAAATTCCAATTCCCATTTAAAAAGGGGATGGAACACTTCCCTAGAAAGAAAATCAAGTTACCTTTTGAGTCCGTTACACGGGCTAGTTATTCTCTTTCTCTTGATAAAACTTGATTCTTCTTTTTGCATCATGCCTAGCTAATGGATTTAAAGAAGCGCTTTCGGGAGGCAGTCCGCAATGAATTTAGGTTTTTATTTTTTCTTTTGTTGTGTCTTGATGATTGTTACTACTGTAGCAATATCATTGTATCTTTATTTTTCAGCTTTGTGCCAAGTTATAGCCTCTTACGGCAAGGGAAGTAAAAGTTGTGACATGCTGTCCAGAAAACAGATTCTGTCCTCGTGACCAGAAAAATTCCAGAAAAATCCCCGTTCATCGTTTTGAGCTGAAATTTTTACACAGTATTCTCTATACAATTACAAAACTTCTGTATGTTCTGAGTTTTTTTATTTGAGTTTCTGAAGTGCCCCTAAAAAATTCTTTACTATCTGCTGTTCTGTTTTTCACAGATTCTGCCACGTTTTGTCTCTCCTAACTTTTGCACACCTTAAGCTTGCTTTTTTCCTTTCAAAAACTTTTTAGCACTCTTGAGAAACAGTAGCTCTTCAAGAATATGCGTGTTTACCTCGCATAGCAATTTTATCATCTTTTGGGAGAGAGACATCACTAGCGAACATCACGTATCCCGGTCCATATCCTTATCACTGTTTCCACACTATATTTACTTTACTGCTTTTACTTGCTATCATTATCCCTTGCATTTTATCCTTTGTGAACAGCAAGACCGGAGAGATTGACAACCTCTCTGAACTTTGTTGGGAACAAAGTTATCTGTGTCTGTGTGCAGGTCCGCGTCAGTTGCGCCGCTGACACCTACTTATCATCTCTGGAGTCCTACTGGAGACAAACCTTGGTATCTTCACCGAGGGAAAATTGCTGTTGCACTACATCTCAAACCTTTCACTTGGGGTAACCAACGAAGGGTGAGAAGCCATCAATCATGTAGATCCGGCCGTCCACTTCTGGGTACTTTTCTTCTTCCTCGGGTGTCGTGTTTCGTTCTTGGATTACTGCTACTTGCCTTGCTGATATTGCAGGGGCTGGCGTTGCGTTGTGGGCGATGGTCCCGACTGCCACGCTTGCGAGAGGTTGTGCTGCTGTTGTTGTAGATCGGCTTTTTTCTTCTGAGAGCTCGATGAAGCGTCTGCAGTTTTTGAGGGTGTGTCCTGATCTGAGGTCTCCACGCTCGTTTCTGAACCCGTTCAGTGTACACGGTCCATCGAGTTGTTCTTTGGCCGAGCGGTACGCTCGGGCGTCATCTCGCAGCTGTCTTGTTCTCCAATCCCGTTTTTGAACTTGGGGTGCTTCTTCTTGGTTTCCCTGTGCTGCATTCTTCTGTCGTCGCGGTGTCTGCCTTCTCTGTCATCCGGGAAGTTATGCCTTGGGCGTTTTCTTCTTCTGTCGAATCCTCTGTCGCTGGTGTGGTAGTCGTAGTCGCGTTCTGAGCGTGCTGTCTGGATCTCTGATTCATTCCGTACGGAGTCTTCTCCGTCTGCCCAGTTGTTGGCTTGCTCTAGCAGTCGTGCGAGTGTCCGGACCTTCATCTGTCCGAGTTGCTCCTTGAAGTCGATGCGTTGCAAGCCTCTCCTGAATGCGTCGATTGCGCTTTCGTCTGATATGTCCTCGGATGAGTTTTTGAGTATGGTCCATCGTTGGATGTATGCTCGCAAGGATTCTCTGGATCCTTGTTTGCAGGCCCTCAGCTCCTCGAGTGATGCAAGTCGTTTTTAGGTGGACTTGAAGTTCTCGATGAAGGCGCTGCGGAACTGCTTCCAGGAACTGATTGATCCTCGCGGTAGGTTCTTCATCCAGTGTCGAGCCGAGCTCTAGAGCATGAGTTGTACGTACTGCATTGCTGTGATATTGGTTCCACGCTGGAATTTGACGGCTGTCAGGTAGTCGTCGAGCCATGCTTCTGGCTTCCAGCCCGCCGTACTTGTGTGTTGTGTAGTTTAGCTTGAAGCCTTTCGGCATCCTTGTTTCTCGTATGGATCGCGTGAAGCACAGTGCTCCGCATGGTTCTATGTCCTCGTCGGAAGCCTTCTCATCCGAGTATTTTTCGCGGGCTGCTCGCCTTCGTCTTCCGCGGTTGACCTTGTTTTGTGTTATGTCGTCGCGTGCGTCTCACCGATTGTTGTTGCGTATATTGTCGTTGCTGTCGCTACTGTGGTTTTTGTTTGGGCGCTTGCGCCAGTCGTCGCTGCTGTCGTCGTCGGGTGGACTGGGGTCCCTGTCTGGGGTCTGCTCGCGGGGGACTCGCCTTGCGCCTGCTTTTTTGGGGGCTGAGGCGGTGATGGCGTCTTTCATTATTTTGAGTGACATCGTCGTGTTGCGGTCCAAGCTGCCCTTCTTGCCTTTCTGAGCACGAGATAGGTATTCTTAGGCAGTTATGAGGGCTTCGGCTGGCGTGAGTTGTTCTTCCTTGTCGTCGTCCTCTTATAGCTTGAAGTCGTCATCTAGCTTGCAGGCTACCTTCTTCTTGTCCGTGCGTTTCAGATTACTGAATCTGGATCTGGCTCGTACGGGGGAGTTGTAGTCGGAGGAGTCGCTTCTATAAGATGGACTGCGGTTGGTCCTTGGGTCGATGGCGGTTTTTCCTTGCTTCTCTAGTTCTAAGCGTTGCTGTCTTGTTTTCTTGGTGACGTCACTCGCCAACTTGTTGTATGCTCTGAGCTCGTCTCGTGTTGCGTTCTCCGGGAGTAGTTTGCCGAGTTTTACCGCGTCTCTTACTCTGGCGATTGTTTCTTTGGACAAGTAGATTTTTTCTACGTAATGGTCCTCTGTCGCCATGCCCGGGATCTGGTGCTTGCTGCTTTCTGGCTCGTTGTTCCTGTGATTGCTGTGCTCTGTTACTTTGTATATTTTCTTTGGTATGGTTCCTGGTTCTCCAAGTGTGACGGTGACCTGGCCGATGTTGTCGGGATCACTGTTTTTTCTGTTCGAGCGAGTGTCTCTGCGACTGCTAGGGTCGTCATTTTGGCCTTTGTCATCTGCAGTTGGCTCGTGGACGTCTGCCATGAACACTTGGGATAGTGTCTTGACTGTCGTCTTGCTTGTACGCATGTTGCACTTCTTCCATGGGCCACTCGAGTAGTCGGGTTGGGAGTCGTGGCTGACTCGCAAGGTCGCCACGCGGGCGGGTGCTGCTTCGGTCGCTGGTGTAGGATCTGTTGATGTCGGCATTTGAGTGCTGTCCGTGAGGCGGAGAACTCCCCAGTGGTTGATGTATATCTGGCACGCTCCGAAGGTCAGGTTGACACCAGTGCGCAGATCGGCGAAGGCCGGCCGAAAGGCCGGAAGGTGAGCCATGAAGCCGAGGGACCCGAACAGATCAGAGTCTGCTCGAGTCGTGGAGTCGATGAGTGCTGTCGGAGTCGCTGCTTTGATGGTTGCTGGTGATGAGGCCGCCGAGATCGCGATTCCAACCTGCATAGTTCCCATAGGCGGCGCTAATTGACGGGGATCGGCCCCGGCAAATCCCATGGTCAGGGACTCTGGGTTAGTCATAGAGAAGGCACAGGTTGGACGATACTCGTCGGCTAACAGGAGAAGAACTTCCTGCTCGGTATTATTGCGTGAGGGAGCGATTATAGTGGAGGCGAAGGCGAGTTCTCGCAAGACCAGATGAGTAGATGCGTATTGGATTGATCTGGACGTCTCCCCTCCCAGCCTTTATATACTAGGCTAGGTCTCGGGGAGTCCATACTAGGTTACAAAGATGGTTTCCTAGTTCTAGTCTTGCCTTGTACGCCAAGTCGCGCCTTCCATACTAGTCGCGGACTCCTAGTTCGGTGCTTGGTTGGGCCAGTCGTGGGCCTGTCGTGGCTTCCCAGCGGGCCTTCTGTCCTCATATGCACCGGGTATCCTCTCACGCAGGAGTCGTGGGGTCACCCCCTCGTCACGGGATATAGGATAGCAGCAAATTTCCCCTATGTAGAGGACAGGGTTTGTCTCCCGTAGGACTCCGGCAATGATAAGTAGGTGTCAACGGCGCAACTGATGTGGACCTGCACACAACACAAATAACTTTTCTACCAACGAAGTTCAGAGAGGTTGTCAATCTCTTCGATCTTGTTGTTTACAAGGGATCAAAACACAAGGGATAATGATAATTGTGATAGCAGCTAGAAAGTAAAAGCACAAAAATAAATGACCGTGTAAACAGTGATGAGAATATGGACCGGGGTCCCGTGATGTTCACTAGTGATGTCTCTCTCCCAAAAGATGATAAAACTGCCATGCGAGGTAAACAAATTACAGTTGGGCAATTCACAGGATTAAAAATGCACCACAATGCTAACTATGCTACAAACAAAGGACGAGGATCAAAAGCATGGGCGGTACGCCAAAATAAGTAGACCGAAATCCAACTGCATCTACTACTAATTATCCACCTTGAGATATCTATCTAGAACATCTCGCTGGTATTAAGTTGCGAGCCCCACCCAAAGTGTAAACCCAAAGCAACAGACAACTGCATTAAAAAGCACGTTGCGTAAAGTAAACAATCCTTGCAACCGCGGTTACAAGAACCGTTGTTTCCCCGTTGTGGCAACGATACATCTCCTAGACTCATGTTTCTGTCACTCAAGCGTGTCATCGGGGGGCATGAACCCACAATCGAGCATAATGTTCCCTCTTGGGGTCACTACCTACTACTTGTCCAAAGGAATAAACAGCAACGGAGAACATGCAAGAATTACTTAGGAACAAAAATATAAAAGATAAGAACCAAATATATTACTCAATCACAATCTGAACATAATCTCATAATCCATCAGATCCCAGCAAACTCAGAATAGCAACAACAGAAAATTACATATGTGCCTCGATCATGTAGGGCAGCTCACGAGGACTAAACCATGAACAACACAGAGGGGAGGAGAACATCACATAGCTACTAATCACGGACCCATGGTCCAAGGGAAACTACTCACGACACATCCGGGAAGCGTCCATGGTTGAGGGGAAGCTCCCGGAGGTCAATCCTCCCTCTGGCAGGGTGCCGGGAAGAAGTCTGCTGGCGCTCCCGATCTTGGAAGCGCGGCAGCGGCGGAACAGAGGCGAGATCGCGAAAAAGGGTTCTCTCTTTGGGGGTTTCGCGTCACGGAGATTAAATAGGCGAATGGGGGCAGCCATGGGGGCCACCAGGGTTCCAGGCGCCCCCTTAGCGCGGCCAGACCCTAGGCCGCGCAAGGTGGCCGCTTGGGTCCGTGGTGGTGGCCCTGGCCCCACCCAGGTGATTCCGGAAGGTTCCCGTACGCTGATTTTTTATCTGATTTTTCCCGAATTTTTGGAGCACTTTTAATATGGGGGAAACCAGAAATAGAAAAACAACAGAAAACAGGAACTGGCACTGTGGTTCACTGAGTTAATAAGTTAGTCCAAATATGATCAAAAGTGTATGAAAGTGTATCTAGATCATAGCAATATCACACAAAACATGCATGGAGCAAGCAGAAATATAGATATGTTTGGCACGTATCAACATCCCCAAGCAAAGAGAGAAATATGGTGGAGGAGGAAGAAAAAAAGGGTGAGAAAGGCTCACATCAATGAGGACAATCATAGGCGAGAAGGCCAAATGATAGATATGATGTGAGGAGTAGGGATTGCCATGCAACGGATGCACATATGAGCTAAGAAAAGCTCTCCAATGGAACTAGTGGGGGTGAATCCAACTTGCTCGCTCATGAAGACCTAGAGATCTTTTGAGGAGGCTCATCCTTGGAATATGCAAGCCAAGTTCTATGGTGTGAAGGTCCCCACATAGCTATATGCATAAATGATCATCTCTATGGAGTACAAGGATAAGAGGGAGTACTAGTGTGGATCTTTCAAAAGGATAGTAGTGTTGCCCCTTTCTCTCTTTTTATTTCTTTTTCTCTTTTTTATATTTTTTGTATTTTTTATGGCCTCAATGGCTCTTTCTATTTAACTTTCATTTTTCCTCTTTGGGATCTTTTATTTTGTCCACTTTGGGATCTTTTCCTCACTTAACGGCAACACTCTATTTTACAAGAGGGTATAGAAGATCTTCACATTTTACAAGGTACTCAAACATAAAGAAGATGCAGCTATCATGATGTATGCAATGTATGCCTCTGCCAGCGTAGCAGGAACATGTATGACATGAAGATCAAGTCATGAAGAGGTGGATTTTGCATGGCAATATATCTCGGAAAGGCTATGGAAATGCCTTGATAGGTAGGTATGGTGGCTGTTTTGAGGAAAGATATAAGGAGGTTCATGATGACAGATCATATCATGCCAAGGGTTTGGATGTACCGGCGAAGGTGGACGCCAACTCTCAGAGTGAGAAGAGGGCAATGCACGGCACGGAAGAGGCTAGCAAATATGAGGAGGTGGAAGTGTCAACTTTCAATACTTACATTAGTCCGAAGAACTCATGCACTTATTATCAGTAACTCTAAATATAATGAGGAGGTTCACAAAGAGACAAGTACCCCCAAGAGGAGTGCATGGGGGTTTGGTTATCCTTGCGCGTCCTTGATACGTCCAAAATGCATCACTATTTTATTCAGTAATTCTTTCTTATTCATTGATATATTTCATGTTATGATGCTATTCTTATGTTGTTTTGGCTTATTTTACACAGTTTGCAACTTTCCGGTGCCGAAGCAGCAGACGCAGGAATTAGTGGTAAAAAGTGGACGCTGAGTTGCTAAAGAAGAATACCTCTAAATTACCTGAAAATCAACGGAGGGCATTTTTCAGAAGATTAACGAAGACACGCCGAAAAGGGGCCACAGGGGGGCCACAGGGTGCCCAGGCGGCCACCCGGCGCGGCCCCACCCCTGGCCGCGCCGGGAGGGCGCCTGGAGCCCTGGGGCCACTCCCGGCTCCCCCCTTTGGACAATATATCTCTCATATATCAAAAACCCTAAAAAAGAGAGAGTTTCCGAAGTTCCACCGCCGCTCCGTGGCGTAAACCTACAGAGAAGAAAAGACATCTCCGGCGACAGATTACGCCGGGGAGAACACCTCCCGGAAGGGGAGATCGTCGCCATCGTCATCACCATCGTCACAGGCATTATCGAGATCATCATCAACATCATCCCCAACATCAGCACCATCTTCACCACCATCCAATCTCACCTCACAAGTTTATCTTGTGTTGTAATCCGTACTATGTATTCTGTCTACTCTACCGGTGTTGATTACTACCGTGTGATGAATGCTATTGAGTTTTTTTGGAGAATTATCATTGTGTCCAGATTGTTTATCATCTATTTATCCCCACTGATCATGATCTCTTTTATTTCTTGTGAGTAGTTACTTTAGTTCTTGAGGACATGGGATAAGTCTAGTTGTTAGTAGTCATATGATGTTGAAGTAATATGTGTTATTTGATATTTAAGTTGTGTTGTTATTTTCCTAGTGGTGTTGTGTGAGTCGAACACTCAACACTTCGCCTTATTAAGTACCTAGGGGAATACATTGTGTAAAAAGGATGCTTACGGTGGGTTGCCGGAGTGACAGAATCCTGAACCCCAGTTCGTACTCTTTTGCACAAGGGAACAATGGGTCATCGATCGTATTGTTATGGTTAGGCTTTTGCCTTAATTACTACCTTGTATTTGCAGATTCTTGCAAGGTGTTTAATCATAAGAGTGCACTTATCTTAGTCTAGAGGGTGCACTAGCATAGATCCACCCACTCAATACTTATCAACACAGCACATAGTACCGATACGGAATATGGCGAAAGCACATGACTATTTCTCCTGTGTGTCCTCAAGAACGCTTTAGCCTTTATAAGTTCAGTTGCTAGGCCTATCCTTCTGACAAAAGGATCGGGCCACTTGTTACTCCTCGGTGCTCTTTACTTTGCTTGCTTTTATTACTTTGTGTTGCTTATATAAAAAAAACCTAAAAAGTTATCTTTCAGTTCCTGCAGCTATTTCTTTACTAAAGTCACTTGCCAATACCTTCTGTTCCTTGTTGGGTTCGACCCTCTTATTTATTGAAAACGCTACAAACAATCCCCTATAGTTGAGGGTCATCAATCCTCGACTCATGGTACATGAGTGTACTCTAATATACGACCCCTCAAAAAATTAGCGATCCATCTAGTAACTAGAGTTCTCAACTAGTTTTGTAGGTTTTGAAAATAAACACGGATTGCCCAAAATACGACACCTATCACTAATAGTCTAGAGCTCTTGACACCAAAAGTTCAAACATTACTCATAACAATACCTCAAAACTATTGCAAGTTACTACTAAAATTAAATATCAACCTCAATTACCTACATTCAAGACAAGATACAACTCAGCGCAACAACCAACTCTCTTAACAAGATAAACATGAAAACTAAAGAGAGTTCCAGCAACAAACTAAAAAAAAGACAAGGATCTTGCTAAAGACAAACTAAAACTAAAACTAAACATGGCAGTAGCTACGAAAAGATAAATAACACACAACAACAGAAAGATAAGCATGAAAAATCCTATGGTGTGTTCTAGATTGGAGTGGAGCTTGTTTCTCTCCCACACAAAGTAAGATGGGGTCTAACTTGTTATCAACATCGATCAAAGCTAGAGAAAACTAAAAAGTAAACCTAAGAGCGAGACGCTCCAAGCATACCACATAACGCATGAAGTGAAAAAAATATAGTGAGACGAAGGACGAACTGATGATTGTTGATGGAGAAGGGGATGCACGGGGGCATCCCCAAGCTTAGACGCTTGAGTGTCCTTGAATATTTATTGGGGATGCATAGGGGCATCCCCAATCTTGAGTGCTTGACACTCCCAGATCTTATTTCATCATCTTCCCTCGCACACTTGAAAACTCCCTTCATACATAACTCATCATAAGATGATTAGAGAGGTTAGTACCCTTAATAAAATAATTTTTCCCCACTGGATATAAAGATATTCTTGAAGAGCTATTGTTTCTCAAGATTGCCAAAAAGTATCTGTAAAAAAAGGCAAGCTTAAGGTTTGCAAAAGTAAGGAAAGGCAAAACGTGGCAGAATCTGTGAAAAACAGAACAACAGGTAGTAGAGAATTTTTTCGGGGCACTTCTGCAACTGAAATCAAAAAAATCAGAACATACGAAAGTTTCACAATTGTATAGAGCATGCTGCATAAACAATTCAGCTCAAAAAGATGAACTGGTGATTTGTTTCGATTTTTTCCGTCAAGCAGACAGAATCTGTTTTCTGGACAGCATGTCAAAACTTTTTCTTCCCTTATCATAAGAGGCTATAAGTTGGCACAAAGCTTGAAAATAAAGATAGAATGATGTTGCTACAGTAGTAACAATCATCAAGACCACTGAAAACAGAAGTAAAAACTTCTTGGGTTGCCTCCCAACAAGCGCTTTCTTTTACGCCTTTAAGATAGGCATAAGTCAAAAGATCAAGTTGTATCAATCGAACCATCATCAAGATCATCAAAAAGCTCTTCCATTGTACAACTAGTCTTAAGAGGTCTTTCAAATAAAGGCCTAATGAAGATAGTTCTAGGGAGAAAACCAAAAGGTGGAAAATCAATGGGAGTTTCAATTATAAATTTATCAAAAAGAGGTATTTCTTCCAAAGTTTTCACAGTTTCAACTTCCTTGGCAATGGGTGGTGACGGGGATCGGCCCCGGAAATTCCCATGGTCAGGGAACCTGGGTTAGTCATACAGAAGGCACAGGTTGGACGACACTCGTCGGCTAACAGGAGAAGCACTTCCTGCTCGATATTATTGCGTGAGGGAGCGATTACAGTGGAGGACAAGGCGAGTTCTCGCAAGACCAGATGAGTAGATGCGTATTGGATTGATTTGGACGTCTCCCCTCCCAGCCTTTATATACTAGGATAGGTCTCGGGGAGTCCGTACTAGGTTACAAAGATGGTTTCCTAGTTCTAGTCTTGCCTTGTACGCCGAGTCATACCTTCCATACTAGTCGCGGACTCCTACGTCGGTGCTTGGTCGGGCCAGTCGTGGGTCTGTCATGGCTTCCTAGCGGGCCTTCTGTCTTCATACGCAGGAGTCGTGGGGTCATCCCCTCGTCAGTATCCCCCGAGTGCCTGGGGGACTCGAAGAGTCGCGTAGGGACTCGAATTTTGTCAACACTTTATTGTTTTTAAGCGAGGCGCCGCCGCGGGTCGCTGGCAGTTTTGAGCCATGGAAATACCTGTTTCGAGGGATTGCTAAGCTGAAAGGGCCCAAGGAGTCGACTGGTCGAGCCTTGGTAAATTGCGCTAGTGGCAAATACCGCAGTAGCCCAATCAAGCTCACGTCCCTCGACATGAACTTGGAACGACCGGTTTCAAGCAAAGTCATGCCGTTGCAGGTCTTATAGGATCAATTGCTTCCAGTATAAGAAAATAGCCTGAGCGCGTCCACTCGGCGCTTTCTATCATGCGAGCGCATGGAAAAGGTCGGGAGTGAAATCTCTCTGCGGCAAGTCCCGGCCCGGCCGTTCTGCGCAGCGGGGTCTTACCTACATGCTAAGCTTGCGTGGCATCTGGGTACAGTGTGTCGTAGCCCAGGCATAATTATTTTTTGTAGAGGCACGGAGCCTGGTTAACGATGCACCCACTTGGAATAAACGATCAAGTGAGCTATTTAGAAGTCACTCGAGGAGTTTGTAATGAACTTAGGAGAGGAAAATAAGAAAGCACCCACTCGAAATGTCGTCGAGTGCGCGAGTAGATCATACTGTCAAACGTTTGTTGGATACTCGATGAGTCTTTTGTCGTCTTCAAGGTGAGGGAGCACCCAAACTCTGAGAGTACGTTGTTTTTTGATAGTGTGAGTGATCACTCGAGCACATCTTTGCCTTCTGAGTGAGGGAGTACCCGAACTCTAATAAAGGTACTCCTGATGGGAGTAAGAGATTTTTAGAATCAGAAAATTTTGTCATCAGGAAGTTGGAGTCTGTTGGTTTTTTCCAGTTGCTTTTATCTTGATCCGTCTTGAGATTTCGCGCTGATGCTGTTTGGCGACCTATGATGATGCTTGCTTTTTTGATTTGTCGCGTTTTCTGGCCCGTCATAATGACGATTTGGACATCATGCTGCCCGGTGCCTGTTGGGTTTCCAAGGCTTGTATGGGAAATAGGCGAGATTTGATGTATCCATTAAGGAGTGATGACCGTGTGAAGGCATCTTGTCTCGAAATTTGTAACGCCCGGCTCGTTTGGTCTTTGAATTAATGATGGCGCCGCCTGGGCTTCTATGTGCTTTCCCTGGTTTGCCCTTGGATTGTGTTATAAATACTTTCTTTGATTGCTGGCCCTTGGCATCCATTCTTCTCGCCGTTCTCTTTTGCTCCTTCTTCATATGGCGCCCAAACGTGGTGGTGGTGTAACTGGGCGAGGTCGTGGTCGCCGCGGCCGTGGTGGCCGCACGCCCCGTTCTTCGCGTGGTGGAAGTCGTGCTTCTGAGTCGGCGCCTTCTTCTTCTTCCACAGAAGAGGGTTTTTGGCGCTATGACTTGCTATTGACACACAAACACGTCACGTGTACCCTCGACGCCGGGGGTGATGCACCGCAACTCACGTCGAAGGAGATCCGCCCGGTAGCGCGATACGCAAGACAACCGGCGGACGCTTTTGAGCACCCGAAACCCCACACGCCCGGGAGGGACCCCGTCTGGGCGCACGGCGGCTCTGGGCTGCCCTAGGTCGACCTAATCACCCCTAGGGCCTCGTGGATCGTTGCCCTGCAAGAACAAGGACGAACGAAGAACGAGAAGAAAGATACAAGGGAGAGAGATAAAATTAGGGTAAAGTATGTAGATGTGTTTGTTCGATTGTGTGTTGTTTCAATCGGCCGTCGCCTCATCTATATATGAGGGGGTTGGACTTCCCTTGCAAGACACGGACTTGGATTCCCGTCACAATGCCAAAAACTATAGCCAAACTCGGATTTTCCAAAATCTGCACGATTATGCGTACAGACCGGTAGTACCGCTCTCTCAGACCGATAGTACCGGTCGACCGGTAGTGGACCGGTAGTACTGGTATATGATTTTTTACCGGAACAACCGGGGTGCTACCGGCTCGATTTCGGGCCTCAACAGAAGGTTTTTCGCGTATCCGGGCGGTAGTACCGGACTCCAGACCGGTAGTACCGGTATATATTTATTTACCGGAACAACCGGGGTGATACCGGCCCGATTCTGGGCTTCAACAGAAGGTTTTTGTGTTTCGGCCGGTAGTACCGCTCTTACCGGCCGGTAGTATCGGTCTTCCCTGCTGTGCCACACAGATTTGGCTCTAACTTCTTCATACGAACCCCGATTTGGGCGATTCAAGTGTCAAAATCGATCGGTTCGACGAGACGAAGCCAATGGATGTATAAATCTTATTATTTGAAGCCATCTTGATGACGCAATTAGCCAAATAGTGCGCTGAATGCCATAGTCTTGTTGCCCGAAACGTAGTTTCGGCCCTTGAAATGGAATTGGATGACAATAGCTCGAACTACAAAGTTGTTCACATCGACAATACCCAACTTTTTCATGTAGAGAACTTCTTTATTTGAGGTCATCTTATATAGGTTTGTTGTCGTGCCAAAAACCGGTGTCAACACATGCCCCCCTGTTTTTCGGCAAAACTTGTGTGCCGAAAAATACTCTGCACCATATAGGTTCTAAGGACGATGTCAACACCCCATCGGCCATGCATATTCTTAGGGCGATAATCATATATCGGCTATTTATTAGCACGATTAATCATGTATCATCCATTGCTTGTTTGATCCTTTGTATGCAGACTTGGGTGGAACCTTCTGAACTTGAGAATAACGCCATAAGAAATTCGTCAATAATTCCCATATATCAGGATCCATCTCAAAGATATCCACTAAATCATACTATCCACCCTCTTGCAAGAATCTTGTAAATAAAAAATAGTGAACTTCTCGCAATCTTGCCTTCTCCTGCATATAAAATTTCCATCAGTGGCCGAAAACGGTAAGCTCCGATTCGGCCTTCCCCATGTTGGCAAACTCGGCATCGGCTCTTGAGAAATACACGATGATTAACATAATATACGGATGCTTGCTGTGCCAACACATTTTCTCTTCAATGTCATGTCCAGATATATGAGAAACAATAAAGTAATCGGATAAAGAAATTATATCTAGACACTTATCAAGATAAATATGAAGTGATTCGTCAAAACATATGAAGTCCATATATACTTGCTACTCAACTAATAACGAATCACCAAAAGCCCCAATATGTGTCGCACCTGTATCAAGCAAAAGTTCTGAACCGAATAATAACATATTCAGTTTTCATTGTTCATGCAACAATATTTAAATGGCATGAAGCTTCAAAACAGTACCATGAGGAGATATAAAAGCAATACCAAAACCTTGGCCGTTGCTACAAACTAAACAACCAAAATATAGTCTCCATGGCACTAATGAGACAAGGTTCATAACAATATTATAGTCAATAATAAAAACAACAATGATTTGGCTTCTCATAGATTCAAATTAGCTATATCGTACCTAGCCAAAGTATAATCCCACTCACCAATTCTGCAACTCATGAATTGGTCCATGCAACATATTTTTAACAAATGTACACCTTGTCTCAATCTCTAACAAAACTAAGTACGATGTTTAGAAAACCACATCGGCCATGTTTAGATGTACTCTTAGGACGATAGAAAAATATCGGCCATTAGTATAAACGACATGTAGAATTCATCCACCAAAGCATATATAGCCGACACAAGAAAATGAAATAACAAATCAAATATTTCGGCCCTTTGAAACAGCAACAAGAATGCAACTAATCAAATGTATAGTGACTTGGTAATCCCCTATCATGATGTAAGAAATTGTATTGCATCCATGGATCAAAATAAGTCCATGGAGGGTAACCAATCATACCTGAGGATGAATTCCAGAACAAAGGCATCAATGACATGTTTTAAGAATATGAATGATGTGCTAATCGAAGATTTTGATTGGATGATGGAAACCTTTGGCTTAATCTTTTATGAGATGATTTCTCCTTCACTTTGATTGTATTCTCTGCAATAGAAGCTTGCACATCATTTTTGGTTTGACTATTCTTCTTAGGAACCCATGCCATATTCTTCTTCTCAAGTTCTTGTGCACTAAGTTTTTGCAATTTCTTCTTCTGCCAATATGATAAACCGAGTGGATGTCCTTTTCCAGGCAGTAGCAATTCCTTTTTGACCTTGTGCACTCTCAACTCCTTTTATTCAGATTTCGCATCGGTATTTTGAAGATTTATTTGCTCTTCTTCTTTGCCTTTAGTAGCCAATGTCAATGATTTAATTGGCTCTTTATTATTTGAAATTAAATCTGAAGTGGCACACTTACGACCATCCTTTTTGACACGATATACTTGCTTGACCACCTCTTTCTTCTTCCTTGAGATCCAGACCGATCCCTTTTGATTGAAATGGTCTTTGTTATGCAATTGCTCATCAAGTGTGGACCTTCTAGGAGTTGCATAATCTTGATGAGATGCTTCAAAATAAGATGGATAATGTGCCCTACAATTATACCTGTCCCGTGATGGATATTGATTCATATAAGCATAGGGAGGTATCCATGACACTGGTATTGGCGGCCTAAAATAAGGATATGAGTATGATGTATTGAAATTATCACTTTGCCAATAACGGTCCCCAAATTTGAGTCTAGGGGGTGATCTTGATGCTTTTGAATGACTCGGCCGATAATCATTTTTATCTTCACTTATCTTCTGATATTTTTCCAACAGCTGCGCGAAAATGACTTTCGGCTTTTTACCTTTGCGTTTACCTCGGCCTTTGCTCTCTTTGGTTTTCCTTGCATCGATCTTAGGATTTTCTTGCTGCCCCCCCCCCCAGTTTTTGACGTCTTCATCGGAACTTTGATAGAACCTCCGCCTTCAAGAATATCATCATTGTGCTCATGAATAACCTGTGTACTTGAAAGCTTGATCCCATCACATGCAGTTTTTACCTTCTTGTCTTTGAATTGATCGTCTTGAAGCAACCGATGCAAAAACCTTTTGCCATCAGGACCAATAGGAATGGCATGATCATCCTTTGGTGTTTTAACAAGTTTCAATCGTCCGCTATCAATGGCCGATTTAACTATTTGACGAAACATATTGCAATCCTCAAAATTATACTTGAACGAATTATGTAACTTACAATACATTCGTCCTTGGATCGATGGCTTAACATGGTGATCAAGAATTCTAATATAATCATTCTTCAACAATAAATCAAACATCCGATCACAAATATTTGAATCGAAGGTAATCACTTTGTTTTCTAGCCGATCTTGGTGCGAGAACGGCTTTGGAAGTAAGCAAACGAATGGTTCAGATTTCGCATCACCCCATTCGGCTATGCATTGTGTTTCGCACCCCATCTCCGATGACTTTGAATAAGAAATTACACTACCATCGGTTTTCTCGGAAAATTCAAACCTTGGCTTTATATTTCTGAAATCAAAACTATTATAACATATATGTCTCACTTGAGACCAAATGTAAGCCAAGCAGGAAACTAGCAAAGCTATCCATGTATACATAAACTTTAATTGGAACAATGGGAAAAGCCTTTGCTGTAATAATAAGTCACTACCGGTCTCTCTAAATGGCGCAATGTGTTGACCGATATGCTTTGTAATAATTGTATTGCTAACAAGTAAATTATCCTTCTTCATTGGTCTCTCAAGATTTGTTATAATTTTTTTTCTCATAGTTGCATTAACAATAAAGTTATGACCAAATCTGAAAATAGATAAATTACTTGCTAGATGTACCTTTTCATACACGTTGGGAGAGAATGATGGTTGCGTGAATCTAATAATAGCTTTTTCTAGCTTTGGATGACTATCCAACGTATTGTCCTCATCTCTTTCTTTGTTCCGTGATTCTTCACTCGAATGATTATCAGGTGAACTTTGCTGAGCTGCACGCTTGTGTTCTTGATGTTCATCATTAACCAAACTTTGTTCGGCCATATCACTTTGTTCTTGATTCTCATCAATTTCTGTGGCACGGAACTCATAGGGAAGGAAATAGGTTCCCTTAGCTTTATAAAAATCAAGCACGGTTGTTATGTGCTTGCCATACCCTTTCTCAATGGTGCTTGCCTCTTTAGTTTTGATGGATTCGGAACACACACTAGTTGATTCGGCTTTTCTAGCCGAAGAACTTTCAATCTTCGAATCATCACTCTTTTCATCAATCGGCAAGGCTTCTTTTCTTTGAGCCAATTCTTTTTCTATTTGCTCCAAACGGCGAGCAGCTGATTTAGCTTTAAGCTTCTTCTCAAGCTCAGCCCACCCTGGACAAGATTGCCCCCCAATGCCATTAGCTTTAACCTTTTTCTCAATCTCAGCCCACTCCGGGTAAGATTGCTCTCCAATACTTTCAGGATTTTTCGGCATTGGAACTTGAGTGTTGCCGAAACTTTGCAATTGTGTAGGGGGTATATAGTATGCTGGAGCAATAGGAGAAGACATATGCATTGGTGTGGAACTATATTTTTCCTGGCATAACCTATCAATTGGCAATGATTCATCTTCTTGCAAAACTCTAGCTTTTATTGCATTATAGTCAGGAGTCAAATCACTAAGATATAATTCCATACAAATATCACTAATCCTGTCATTTTGGGATTTCTTCCTTTCTAACGCAGCTACCTCAGCAACACCTTTAGATGAAGGTATGTATGCTACTGTAGATTGATCACTTATTTGGCTATAACCATGAAGGTGTGGAGCCGAATTATGAGTATCGACAGTTGCATATGGCACTGACAGATTAGTAGCATGAGTTGTAGCATATGATGGTTGATGGTAATTGGCCGAATAACTTGTACTAGCATGGCCAATTCCCCTATCCATCGACATATTTGGATTAATATATTGCAAGTTAGGTGCTGATGAATAAAAAGGTGAAACACTTTGTTGCATGTTATTGAATTTTTCTACACGGTGTGTTTCAACTCTATTAACAGAGCTCATCATGTTATTCATCGGCTTATGGATTTCTGGGGTTGCCGATGCATGAGAATTGGAATACATATGGTGCATGTTACTAGTATCATAAGAAGTCGAAGCATGAAAATTACTTTCAATCGGCCCTTGCATACAATTAGATGTATAATTGACCAAACTAGGGTTAGCCGATATAGTATATTCATTGAACGATCTAGTAACACCATATGAGTTATTTGCATCTACATGAGGAGATTGAGTATTCATATTACCTTCGTAGATAACAAATCCTTGATGACGATCTTTTCGTAACAAGAACAGACCGGAGACCGTTCAAAGCTTCGTCCCCAGCGGAGTCGCCAAAAAGTGTGTTGACACACGAACACGTCACGTGTACCCTCGACGCCGGGGGTGATGCACCGCAACTCACGTCGAAGGAGATCCGCTCGGTAGCGCGATACGCAAGACAACCGGCGGACGATTTTGAGCACCCGAAACCCCACACGCCCGGGAGGGACCCCGTCTGGGCGCACGGCGGCTATGGGCTGCCCTAGGTCGACCTAATCGCCCCTAGGGCCTCGTGGATCGTTGCCCTGCAAGAACAAGGACGAACAAAGAACGAGAAGAAAGATACAAGGGAGAGAGATAAAATTAGGGTAAAGGATGTAGATGTGTTTGTTCGATTGTGTGTTGTTTCAATCGGCCGTCACCTCATCTATATATGAGGGGGTTGGATTTCCCTTGCAAGACATGGACTTGGATTCCCGTCACAATGCCAAAAACTATAGCCAAACTCGGATTTTCCAAAATCTGCACGATTCTGCGCACAGACCGGTAGTACCGCTCTCTCAGACCGGTAGTACCGGTCGACCGGTAGTGGACCGGTAGTACTGGTATATGATTTTTTATCGGAACAACCGGGGTGCTACCGGCTCGATTCCGGGCCTCAACAGAAGGTTTTTCGCGTATCCGGGCGGTAGTACCGGACTCCAGACCGGTAGTACCGGTATATATTTATTTACCGGAACAACCGGGGTGATACCGGCTCGATTCCGGGCATCAACAGAAGGTTTTTGTGTTTCGGCCGGTAGTACCGCTCTTACCGGCCGGTAGTACCGGTCTTCCCTGCTGTGCCACACAGATTTGGCTCTAACTTCTTCATGCGAACCCCGATTTGGGCGATTCAAGTGTCAAAATTGACCGGTTCGACGAGAAGAAGCCAATGGATGTATAAATCTTATTATTTGAAGCCATCTTGATGACGCAATTAGCCAAATAGTGCGCTGAATGCCATAGTCTTGTTGCCCGAAACGTAGTTTCGGCCCTTGAAATGGAATTGGATGACAATAGCTCGAACTACAAAGTTGTTCACATCGACAATACCCAACTTTTTCATGTAGAGCACTTCTTCATTTGAGGTCATCTTATATAGGTTTATTGTCGTGCCAAAAACCGGTGTCAACACTTGCTTTTGCGCGTTCTTAGCCGGACAGCTGCCCGGATTCCTCTTCCGTTCTCTTTTGCCTCCATTGCTTCTGAGCGTAATTTGAGGGGGTTTTGACTCCGTCTTCACGGATGCGCTCAGTCTTCTTCTTGGGTGGAGTTGTAAATTGATAATTCATCCTTGATTTTCCTTGGGTCTGGCTGGAGGGTGTTTTCTCGTCGGTTGAATCTGCGTGGCGGAGATTGCCTTTGCTGTCATTTTGATGGCGAAGATACTCTTACTGTCCGTGCATTTGATGTCGGTGGAAATCGTCTGGATCCATAGTGGGAGGAAACAAGCAGTGGTGATTCTGATGGATCGAGTGGTGGTTCGCCTGCTTCTCCCGTGTCTTCATCTTTGGCTGATTCCTCGGCTGGTGGTGCTTGCTCTTCTAGTTCTAATGGTGAACTAGACGTCAAGCCGATCGTCAAGCGGCTACGTCAGTAGGCGAGGCACCTTGTATAATTGGAGGGCAGCGACCTGCTTCTTCGCGGGCTGAAGTGCTACTTTATCTGTGGTGATGCTCGTCAACTTGTGGTACGAAAGTGCCAATTATCTCAGCATGAGCATACATGTAGAAATCATAATTCCTTGGGATAGTTGTAAGGTGCCTAGTAGTTGCTCGAGTAATTTTGTAGTGATTACTGTCCGGTGACTCTTTTGTAATGGGAATTTCCCTCGACTCCTTTGTAATGAAAAGACTGTCCTTGACTCCTTTGTAATGAAACCGTCTTCGACTCCTTTGTGATGAAACCGTCTTCGACTCCTTTGTAATAAAACTGTCTTTCGGGTGCGCAGCAGCGCTCCCGATGGGAGTAGCCCCCGAGGCTATGTTTGATTTTTAGAATCAAGCGTAGACTATGAGTTTTTGTCTGACTGGGTAGTCTCTTCTCGAGGCTGTTTTTTGAATTAATCCAAGTGTGGACCGGGTGGGCGCCAGCGCTTCCGATGGGAGTAGCCCCCGAGTATTTAGGTGGTCGCTTGCGATCAGGTGAAGACTAAAGGACTTTTGCGTCTTTTGATGTGACTTTCTTTGTAGAAAAACTCTAGGTGGATCGGTGGGAATCAGTTTCCCAGTATTTCTAGCTGAGATCGCGTTTTTAGCGAAGATAGCGTCCCTCGGGGGGAGTTTAGGCTCGATCCCCCGAGGATTTTTAAGTAAAAAGTCGCATGAGCGAGGATAGCGTCTCTCGGGGGGAGTTTATGCTCGAGCCCCCGAGTGCTTTTAAGTAAGAAGTCGCATGGGCGAGGATAACATCTCTCAAGGGGGGGGGAGTTTATGCTCGAGCGCCCGAGTGCTTTTAAGTAAAAGTCGCATGAGCGAAGATAGCGTCTCTCGGGGGGATTTTATGCTCGAGCCCCCGAGTGCTTTTAAGTAAAAGTCGCATGAGAGAGGATAGCGTCTCTCGGGGGGAGTTTATGCTCGAGCCCCCGAGTGCTTTTAAGTAAAAGTCGCATGAGCGAAGATAGCGTCTCTCGGGGGGAGTTTATGCTCGAGCCCCCGAGTGCTTTTAAGTAAAAGTCGCATGAGCGAGGATAGCGTCTCTCGGGGGGAGTTTATGCTCGAGCCCCCGAGTGCTTTGAAGTAAAAGTCGCGTGAGCGAAGATAGCGTCTCTCGGGGGGAGTTTATGCTCGAGCCCCCGAGTGCTTTGGAGTAAGATGCTTGGGCAGCATTGTTTTATTTCTTCGAGTTTTACATGGGTTGCCGATCGGTGCTGCTGCCGATGTCTCTAACAATGCCTACAGGACTATGGGTAGAACAGGCGTAGATTCGCTACGTTCCATGGGTTTCCCACATCCTCATTGGTCTTGGGGTTCTTCAATCTGTATGCGCCTCCTCCAATGACTTCCGAGATTATGAACGGTCCTTCCCATTGCGGGGAAAGCTTGTGCACTTTCTCCTGTATTAGCCGTAACACGAGGTCTCCTTTGGTGAATGTTCTGGTCCGCAGGCGACTTCTTTGATATGTGCGCAGTTTTTCCTGGTATCCTTCAGATCTTGTGATGGCTGTATCCCGAGCTTCATCTGCTATGTCTTTGTCGTTCTGTAGTGCTTCTTCTGCCTCTTCCTCTTTGTACCCTGAGATTCTGGGGGCTCCGAATTTTAAGTCGTGCGGAAGTACTGCTTCTTCCCCGTTTACCAAGAAAAAAGTTGTATACTGGGTCGAGCTGTTTGGGGTGGTGCGCAGGCTCCATACTACTGCGGGAAGTTCCTCTACCCAGTTGCCTGCGGCTTGCTCTAGCGGCGCTAGGAGTCGTTTTTGTATTCCTCCGCATACTAGGCCGTTTTCTTTCTCCACTTGGTCGTTGGACTGCGGATGCGCGACTGATGCGTAGTTGATTTTGATGCCCAGCTCTTGACAGAAGTTTTGGAACTCTGCTGCTGTGAAGTTTGTACCACTGTTTGTGATGATGTTGTGCGGTACTCCGAATCTGAAGATGATTGACTTGATGAAGTTGACTGCCGTGAGGGCTGTTGAACTGGTGATTGGTACTGCCTCGATCCATTTGGTGAACTTGTCGACTGCGACTAGTAGGTGTGTTTGTCCTCCTTTTGAGGATTTCTTGAGTGGGCCTACCATGTCGAGTCCCCATGTTGCAAATGGCCATGACAACGGTATGGTTTTGAGTTCTGATGCTGGGGCGTGCGGCCTGCTAGCAAACTTTTGGCAGGCGATGCAACGCCGTACGATGTCCTCTGCATTTCTCATAGCGATCTGCTAGGAGAAACCTGCTCGAAAAGCCTTGGCCACGAGTGCTCGACTGCTCGCTTGGTGTCCGCAGGTGCCTTCGTGGATCTCGAGCAGTAGCGCTTTGCCGTCTTCTTCATCTATACACTGTTGGAGGACCTGAGAGATGCTGCGTTTATAGAGTTTTCTGTTGATTACTGTGAATGGTTTAGATCGTCGACTAATGCATCGGGCTTCTGCAACGTCTTGTGGTAGGGCGCCAATGATTAGGAATCGAAGGAAAGGCTTTGCCCATGCTGGGCCTTCGAGTGTTGCTGGCTCTTCGAGTTCGGTTGCTTGGCTGCTTGTGTCGTCGGCTGCGCTCGTTGCTGCACCTGCGCTGGTTTATTTGTGCCATCTTCCTCTGCGACAGCTTTGGGTGCCGCTGGCTTTGATTTGATCGATCTCTGGTTGATGCTCTCGAGGAAAACGCCTGGTGGTATTGGTCCTCGAGTCGATCCGATGTTCGCAAGTTCGTCGGCTTCTGTGTTATTTTCTTTGGGGATGTAGTTGAGTTCGCAGCCCTCTAGCATGTTATAAAGCTTCTGGTAGGCTGTCATGTAGTCTGCGACTGCGTTACAGTCTCTCCTCGTCTGCTGGACGACGAGGTTGGAGTCGCCATAGATCGAGAGGCGAGTGGCACCGCAAGTTTTTGCCATGCGCATGCCGTGGAGTAGTGCCTCGTATTCTGCTTCGTTGTTGGAGGCATTGCTGAAGTTGATCTGGAGGATGTATTTGAGCTTCGTTCCTTTGGGGGAGACTAGTACAACCCCTGCTCCGGCTCCTTGCTGTCTTTTGGATGCGTCAAAATACATCGTCCATGAGTTGGATAAGTCTGGGGGACCTGGTGTTTGGACTTCTTCCCACTCGACCAGGAAGTCTGGGAGTACTTGGGCTTTGATTGCTGTTGGGTGTTTGAACTGCAGGTCTCGTGGGCTGAGTTCCATGTTCCATTCAGCAACTTGGTCGGTCGCTCCGGGATTGTTGAGGATGTTCGTGAGTGGTGCACTGCTCACGATTGTGATGTAGTGTTCGTCGAAGTAGTGCAATACTTTCCTGGAGATCATGATAATGGCGAGCAGAAGCTTCTGGTAGTGCAGTTACCGTTGTTGTGGCTTTGTGAGCAGCGCACTGAGGTAGTAGATTGGTCTTTGTATGCTCTAGATTTTTCCTTCTTCTGTGTGCTCGACGACAAGCGACGTGCTCACGACACTGCTGCGTGCTGCTATGTAGAGGTACAGCTTCTCCCGTTCTTTAGGCACCGCCAAGATTGGTGGGGTCGAGAGAGTTTTCTTTAGGTCTGCGAATGCATTGTGGGCTTCCTCGGTCCACTCGAATTTTTCTCCTTTTCTCAGCAGCTTGTAGAACGGTAAGGTCCTTTCTCCCAGCCTGCTGATGAAACGGCTCAATGCTGCGAGTTTCCCTGTGAGTTTCTGCACTCCTCTGATGTTGGTTGGCCTTTGCATCTTGGCGATTGCTTGGACCTTTTCGGGGTTTGCTTTGATTACTTGGGCAAATACCATGTACCCGAGTAGTTTTCCGGCTGGGACGCAGAACACACACTTTTTTGGATTGAGCTTGATTCTATACTTGTTGAGGGCCGCGAATGTTTCACGGAGGTCATCGAGTAGCGTGTTTGCACTGTAGGTTTTGATGATAATGTCGTCTACATAGACCTGGACGTTTCTGCAAATCTTGTCTTTCAAGCATGCTTGCATAATTCGCTGGTATGTGGCTCCGGCATTTTTTAGGCCAAAGGGCATTGTTTGGTAACAGAATACGCCGTAGGGGGTGATGAACGAGGTGTGCTCTTCGTCTTCTTCCTTCATCCTGATCTGATTGTATCCTGAGTATGCGTCGAGGAAGGCCGGATAGGAGGTCGCATCCTGCCGTGGAGTCAATTATTTGATCGATTCTTGGCAGGGGGAAGTGGTCTTTTGGGCAGTGCTTGTTGATGGGCCCATAGTCGACGCACATCCTCAGTATGTCAGTGTCCTTTTTAGGGACTAGGACTGGGTTTGCTATCCAGGTTGCTTTCTTCGTTTCTCGGATGAACTTTGCGTCGAGTAGTCGGTTGACTTCTTCTACGATTGCTCTGCACTTGGCCTCTGAGAAACGTCGCAGCGCCTGCTTTACTGGTCTGGTGTTTGGCTTGATGTGGAGCGCGTGTTCTGCAAATTCTCGTGGTATTCCGGGCATGTCGGCTGGGCACCAGACGAAAATTTTCCACTCTTCGCGGAGGAAGGTTATGAGGGCGGTTGCTTGTTCTTCTGGAAGGTGGGCATACACGCGGACCGTCTTTTCTGGATCTGTTGGGTGGACTTGGTGGGTGATTGTGTCGCTGTCGACGCTGAAGTCGCGGCCGAATTCTTTGGACTCGCTTCGGCTTGCCAGCGGAAATATGCTTTTGTCCATCACCATGGCAATTTCTTTGAGCTGTTGTTGGGCTCCGAACGTGTCGAAGACTTTGTGGAAATCGCGGTCGCACTGGTCCGATTTGGTGAAGCTTCCTTTGACTGTGATGATTCATGCGGGTCCTGGCATCTTTAGCTTGAGATAAGCATAGTGCGGGACCGCCATGAATTCTGCAAACACTGGTCGCCCGAGTATGGCGTGATACTGCGACTGCCAGTCGAGCACTCCGAACTCGAGGACTTGTTTTGCGAAGTTGCGCTTGCTGCCGAAGATCACCTCAAGCTCGATTGTTCCAATGGAGGCGGCTGCTTCGCCCGGAACTACACCATTTATTTTTGTGCCTGACTTCTTCCAGACTGATCGTGGAATTAACATCTTGCGTAGGGTGCTGGCGAAGATTGTGTTTAGACTGCTGGCTCCGTCCATGAAGACTCTGTCCATGTCATAACCTCCGATCTGGGCTTCGAGGAACAGGGGTGCGTGCCCCGGCCTTGGGACTGCTGGTGGGTGGTTTCTCTAAGAGAAGGTGATGCTGGTCTCAGCGCCACGCAGTTGGTAGATCTCTGCTATCTTTAGGCCTTCGGCTGCTTCGGCCTGCAGGGTGTAGGCGTCTTGCTTTGCTTTTGAGGGTCTTCATTCTTGGATCATGCAAACTCGTCCATGGGACGTGGGGTATTGCCTTTCTGTACTTGGTGCTGGTGACCGAGCGCTTCTTCGAGTGCGCTTGGCTTCGCGCTGCTTCTCCTCCTTGAGGTTGTTAGAGAGTTTGGTGAATAGGCGAAAATATCATAGGGTGTGTCTTTCTCTGAGGTGTCCCAAACTGTCTTCTAAACAGTGGATTGCGCAAGGTCCTTCCAGTTGCTCTTTGGCTGTGAGTTTACTGGAGCCAGCCTGCCTTCTTCTCCTTGAGATTTGGAAGATCTGCGAGTGGTCTTCAGCTCGGTTGTGGAATCTTGGATCAAGCTCTATCCCATCGCTGAGTGATTGGTTCCGGATGAAGTTGGCGAATTCATCTGGTCTTCGATATGGGTCGTAGTATTCTCCGGTCTGGGTTTCGGAGTCGTTGTCTTGTCGCGTGGCGGGAGCCCGGGCGGCGGCGGGTCGTCGACTGGGGGTCGAGTCTCCTGTCACGCGCCACGACTCTTCGAGTGGTGCTCCCAAGTAGAGTCCTCGTGCTTGTCTTCTGGGTCGTCGAGTTATTTTCTGTCGGTGATGGATCTGACGGTCGTCGAGGTGCTGGACTTGATTCGGCTGTAGGCTAAGTGATTTTGTCGGGGCGATGGAGATGCTTGTGGTGAACTTGAATTTCTCGAGCGGGCTAGATCTGGTTCTAGTCCTTGAGTCTAGATTTGCTGAGGGAGGGACCGCCGAGATCGTGATTCCAACATGTGTAGTTCTCATAGACGGCGCCAATTGACGGGGATCGGCCCCGGAAAATCCCATGGTCAGGGACCCTGGGTTAGTCATAGAGAAGGCACAGGTTGGACGATACTCGTCGGCTAACAGGAGAAGCACTTCCTGCTCTATATTATTGCGTGAGGGAGCGATTACAGTGCAGGCCAAGTCGAGTTCTCGCAAGACCAGATGAGCAGATGCGTATTGTATTGATTTGGACGTCTCCCCTCCCAGCCTTTATATACTAGGCTAGGTCTCGGGGAGTCCGTACAAGGTTACAATGATGGTTTCCTAGTTCTAGTATTGCCTTGTACGCCGACTCGTGCCTTCCATACTAGTCGCGGACTCCTACATCGGTGCTTGGTCGGGCCAGTCGTGGGCCTATCATGGCTTCCTAGCGGGCCTTCTGTCTTCATACGCACCGGGCAGCCTCATACGCAAGAGTCGTGGGGTCATCCCCTCGCCAGGTGGATTATTTTTAGGTCAGGGAACCTTAGGGACATAATTGATCTTGGGTTCCCTTCTTGTCGGAGTTTCTACCTTTTTGGGTTTAATTGAGGAGAAAGTAGTTCCTAAAGTGTTAATGATTTCCTCAATCTTATCTATCCTAGAAGGATCCAAATCATGGAATTTGATGGTCTCCAAATTTATAATAATTTTATGCATGGAGTTATCAAGTCTATTCAAATTCCCTTGAATCTTACGATCCAACTCATTTATCCTACTTATGCTTGGTATTTCTAGTTCTATCTTTTCAAGTTTTTTCATAATGTGAACTAGAGTGATATCCTCTTGAATGCTAGCAACAGAGAGATTTCCAACAAGATTTTCAATAACATTAAGAGATTCCCAAATTGGGGCTTCTAGGAAATTCCCATTGATAGTAGTATCTAGAATGTACCTATTCCAAGGAGTAATTCCAACATAAAAAATTCTAAGCAGGATAGTAGTGGATTGCTTCTTGGTGGCTCTTTTCTGAGAATCATTAATTCTATACCGAGTATCTTTTAAACTTTCACTAGCTTTTTGTTTAAAGGTGAGAACCTCTTTCTCAACAAAGGCAAAAGGACCAGACATAATGACAGCTATTAGCAAGATAAATAATTTTTTTGTGATTTTTGATATAGGACACAAAGACAAAAACTGAAAGGTAAACTAACAAGCCTAAAAAGCAAAGGTAAAAGGTAGTGGGAAACTCCCCTATCTTAGCACTCGGAGTCCCCGGAAACGGCGCCAGAAATTTGCTTGATGCGCGAGATGATAAGGGTTTCTCGCCCTTCGTTGGTTACCCCAAGTGGAAGGTGAGATGTGGGATAGCAGCAAATTTCCCCTATGTAGAGGATAGGGTTTGTCTCCCGTAGGACTCCGGAAAAGATAAGTAGGTGTCAACGGCGCAACTGACATGGACCTGCACACAACACAAATAACTTTGCTCCCAACAAAGTTCAGAGAGGTTGTCAATCTCTTCGGTCTTGTTGTTTACAAAGGATCAAAACACAAGGGATAATGATAATGGTGATAGCAACTAGAAAGTAAAAGCAGGAAAATAAATGAGCGTGTAAACAGTGATAAGAATATGGACCGGGTCCCATGATGTTCACTAGTGATGTCTCTCTCCCAAAAGACGATAAAACTGCTATGCGAGGTAAACAAATTACAGCTGGGCAATTGACAGGATGAAAAATGCACCGCAATGCTAACTATGCTACAAAGAAAGGACGAGGCTAAAAAGCATGGGCGTTACGCCAAAATAAGTAGACTGAAATCCAACTGCATCTACTACTAATTATACACCTTAAGATATCTATCCAGAACATCTCGCTGGTATTAAGTTGTGAGACCCACCCAAAGTGTAAACCCAAAGCAACATACAACTGCATTAAAAAGCACTTTGCGTAAAGTAAACAATCCTTGCAACCGCGGTTAGAAGCACCGTTGTTTTCCCCCTTGTGGCAATAACACATCCCCTAGACTCATGTTTCTGTCACTCAAGCGTGTCATCGGGGGGCATGAACCCACAATCGAACATAACGTTCCCTCTTGGAGTCACTACCTACTACTTGGCCAAAGCTATAAACAACAACGGAGAACATGCAAGAATTACTTAGGAACAAAAATATAAAAGATAAGAACCAAATATATTACTCAATCACAATCTGAACATAATCTCATAATCCATTAGATCCCAGCAAACTCAGCATAGCAACAACAGAAAATGACATATGTGCCTCGATCATGTAGGGCAGCTCACGAGGACTAAATTATGAAGAACAAAGAGGGGAGGAGAACAGCACATAGCTACTGATCACGGACCCATGATCCGAGGGAAACTACTCACGGAACATCCGGGAAGCGTCCATGGTGGAGGGAAAGCTCCCGGAGGTCAATATTCCCTCCGACAGGGTGCCGGGAAGAAGTCTGTTGGAGCTCCCGATCTTGGAAGCGCGGCGGCGGCGGAACAGAGGCGGGATCGCTAAAAAGGGTTCTCTCTTCGGGGGTTTTGTGTCACGGAGATTAAATAGACGAAGGGGGGCAGCCAGGGGTCCAGGCACCCCCCCTGGCGCGGCCAGACCCTAGGCCGCGCCAGGTGGCCGCCTGGGTCCCTGGTGGTGGCCCTCTGGCCCCACCCAGGTGATTCCGGAAGGTTCCCATACGCTGATTTTTTATCTATTTTTCCCGAATTTTTGAGCACTTTTAATATGGGGAAACCTAAAATAGAAAAACAGCAGAATACAGGAACTGGCACTATGGTGCACTGAGTTAGTAAGTTAGTCCAAATATGATCAAAAGTGTATGAAAGTGTATCTAGATCATAGGAATATCACACAAAACATGCATGGAGCAATCAGAAATTATAGATACATTTGGGACGTATCAACATCCCCTAGCTTAATTCCTGCTCGTCCTCGCGTAGGTAAATGATAACAAGCATAATTTCTGTGGTGACATGCTAGCAACCATATAAGAACTTTGAAAGTAAAGCAATCAAGGTATATGATTCAACTCAAGTCATAACATGCAAGAGTCTATATTAGCATTGAAACAAGCAATGAAAGAAAATTAGGTGCAAGAGCTCTCACTGTCCGTGACTCGAATGTCTCCAAATGGTGTTTGCGTGCAGGAAAGGGGATATGGGAATACGAGAGAAAAATATATTTGTTGAGAACTCAAACTACTAATGTTTCACACTTGGTCTTCTTTGGAATCTCATCTTGACTCGTCCCCAGACCACTAGCCAGGTACAAGTCAATTTGATCCACTCCTTTTCGATATTTTGAGCACTCATGCAATGGATGAGCGTAAGCACGAAAGTTGACACTTAGGATGGCAAAGAGAGAAATATGGTGGAGGAAGACAAAAAGGGTGAGAAAGGCTCACATCAATGAGGACAATCATAGGAGAGAGAAGGCCGGCCAAATGATAGACATGATGTGAGGAGTAGGGATTGCCATGCAACGGATGCACATATGAGCTAAGAAAAGCTCTCCAATGGAACTAGTGGGGGTGCATCCAACTTGCTCGCTCATGAAGACCTAGATATTGTTTGAGGAGGCTCATCCTTGGAATATGCAAGCCAAGTTCTATAGTGTGAAGGTCCCCACATAACTATATGCATAAATGATCATCTCTATGGAGTACAAGGATAAGAGGGAGTACGAGTGTGGATCTTTCAAAATGAATAGTAGTGTTGCCCCTTTCTCTCTTTTTATTTTCTTTTTTCTCTTTTTTCTCTTTTTTGTATTTTTTGGTGGCCTCAATGTCTCTTTCTATTTAACTCTCATTTGTCCTCATTGGGATCTTTTTTTTTCCACTTTGGGATCTTTTCCTCACTTAAGGGCAACACTCTATTTTACAAGAAGGTATAGAAGATCTTTCACACTTTACAAGGTACTCAAACATAAAGAAGATGTAGCTATCATAATGTATGCAAGGTATGCCTCTGCCAATGTAGCAGGAACATGTATGAAATGAAGAAGATCAAGTCATGAAGAGGTGGATGTTGCATGGAAATATATCTCGGAAAGGCTATGGAAATGCCTTGATAGGTAGGTATGGTGGCTGTTTTGAGGAAAGATATAGGGAGGTTTATGATAATAGAGCGTATCATGCCAAGGGTTTGGATGTACCGGCGAGGTGGCCGCCAACGCTCAGAGTGAGAAGAGGGCAATGCACGGTACGAAAGAGCCTAGCAAATATGGGAAGGTGGAAGTGTCAACTTTCAATACTTATATTAGTCTGAAGAACTCATGCACTTATTATCGGTAACTCTCAATCTAATGAGGAGGTTCAGAAAGACACAAGTACCCCGAGGAGGAGTGTATGCGGGTTTGGTTATCCTTGCGCATCCTCGACTAATGGTACGTGAGTGTACTCTAATATCCGATCCCTCAAAAGATTAGTGATCCAACTAGTAGCTAGAGTTCTCAAGTAGTTTTTGTAGGTTTTGAAAATAAACACGGATTACCCAAAATACGACACCTATCACTAATAGGCTAGAGCTCTTGACACCAAAATTACAAACATTACTCACAAAAATACCTCAAAACTATTGCAAGTTACTTCTATAATTAAATAGCAACCTTAATTACATACTTTAAAGACAAGACACAACTCAGTGCAACAACCAACTCTCTTAACAAGATAATCATGAAAACTAAAGAGAGTTCCATCAATAAACTAAACAAAATCCAAGGCTCTTGCTAAAGACAAAAACTAAAATTGAACCTAAACATGGAAGCAGCTACGAAAAGATAAAGAACACACAACAGAGAAAAGATAAGCATGAAAAATCCTATGATGTGTTCTAGATTGGAGTGGAGCGTGTTTCTCTCCCACACAAAGTAGGCTGGGGTATAACTTGTTATGAACAGCAAGAAAAACTAAAGAAAACTAAAAAGTAAACCTAAGAGGGAGACACTCCAAGCATAGCACATAACGCATGAAGTGATAAAAATATAGTGAGACGGAGGACGAACTGATGATTGTTGATGGAGAAGGGGATGCATGGGGGCATCCCCAAGCTTCGAAGCTTGAGTCTCCTTGAATATTTATTGAGGATGCGTGGGGGCATCCCCAAGCTTGAGCGTTTGACACTCGCGGATCTTCTTTCATCATCTTCCCTCGCACACTTGAAAACTCCCTTCATACATAACTCATCATAAGCAGATTAGAAAGGTTAGTACCCTTAATAAAATAATTTTTCCCCACTGGATATAAAGATATTCTTGAAGAGCTATTGTTTCTCAAGATTTTCAAAAGGTTTTTGCAAAGAAAAATCAATCTTAAGGTTTGCAAAAGTAAGGAAAGGCAAAACGTGGCAGAATCTGTGAAAAACTGAACAAAAGGTAGTAGAGAATTTTTTCGGGGCACTTCTGCAACTCAAATCAAAAAACTCAGAACATACAAAAGTTTCAGAATTGTATAGAGCATGCTGTGTAAAAATTTCACAATCTGAACAGACAACTGCATTAAAAGAACTTTGCGTAAAGTAAACAATACTTGCAACCGCGGTTACAAGCACCGTTGGTTTCCCCCTTGTGGCAACAACACATCCCCTAGACTCATGTTTCTGTCACTCAAGCTAGTCATCAGGGGGCATGAACCAAGAATCGAGCATAACGTTCCCTCTTGGAGTCACTACCTACTACTTGGCCAAAGAAATTAACAACAACGGAGAACATGCAAGAATTACTCAAGAACAAAAATATAAAAAGATAAGAACCAAATATATTACTCAATCACAATCAGAACATAATCTCATAATCCATCAGATCCCAGCAAACTCAGCATAGCAACAGCAGAAAGAATTACATATGTGCCTTGATCATGTAGGGCAGCTCACAAGGTCTAATCCATGAAGAACAAAGAGGGGAGGAGAACATCACATAGCTACTAGTCATGGACCCATGGTCTAAGGTGGACTACTCACGGATCATCCGGGAAGCGTCCGTGGTGGTGGAGAAGCTCCCGCGGGTCAATCCTCCCTCCGGCAGGGTGCCGGGAAGAGGTCTGCTGGCGCTCCCGATCTTGGAAGCGAGACGGCGGCAGAACAGAGGCGAGATCGCGAAAAAGGGTTCTGTTTTCGGAAGTTTCCCGTGACGGAGAATATATTGGCGAAAGGGGGCAGCCAGGGGGCACCAGGGGTCCAGGCGGCCCCTGGAGCGGCCTTCCTCTAGGGCGCGCCGGGAGGGCACCTGGGCCCTAGTGGGTCCCCTCTGGCCCCTCCTTGGTGATTCCAGAAGCTTCCGATGCGCTGATTTGTTTTTTGTATTTTCCCGGAATTTTTGGAGCATTTTTAGTATGGGGGAAACCTGAAATAGAAATACAGCAGAAAACATGAACTTGCAATGGGGTGCACTAAGTTAATAGGTTAGTCCAAATATGATCAAAAGTGTATATAAAACATAGCAATATCACACAAAATATGCATGGAGCAAGCATAAGTTATAGATACGTTTGGGACGTATCAGCGGGAAAATTTATCAGATTAGGGTTGGGGAAGGATTATCTTGTACGATGGTGGTGGCGGTGATGCAAGGCCGGTACAATAGTAAGATAGAAGCTCGCATGCACTTTAGTTGCAAGGCAGGAAGCGCGTAGTTGGCGGATGGGCTTCACACGCGTTTGGGTTTTGGCTTTGAAAGGCACCTGTGTGGCAGATTTATTTAGGGGGAAGGGCAGTCACACACATATGTATTTTTTACAATGTTAAAAATATGCACTATATACATGAATTAAGTATGAAATATCCACATGGAAATAAGATTCACCTTGAACATTTATAATTTCATTGGACACATGATAAACCATATAACAATCCCTCACAAAAAAGGAAACCATATAGGAATGTCGTTTATTGACATTGTACATTAGCAGGCCTAATTACTTTCTATTGAACTTAACGGATACCATCTAAACACAAAACACAAACTCACATGCAACTACCGACGATGGGGGCGATTAGGGTACGAGGAGGCTTCCGCCCATGGAGGCTAGGCGACGGCCTTCTCCTCCGCCTTGCAGGCATCATCACACCATCCTTCCATCTGCTCCCAGTTATCAGGCCCAATGCAGGATGCTTTGATTTTCTTGTCGGCGGCTTCGACTTTCTTCTCCTCCTCTTCCTGCTTCTTTCGTGCTTCGTCGGCGGTGTCGTGAACCACCCTGGTGTCTACGGTAGTGCTGGTGATGTTCTCGCAGTGGCGGGCTTCCATCGCTTCCTTAATGGATAAGATGAGACAACACGGATTGTAGTGGAAACAAAGATGTGTAGTGACAATATGGTTTTGTAGAACATAGCAGGAGTGGGGAGGGGCGAACATGGTTGCGCGTGCGCTATGTGACGCCAAGGTGTGCACACGGCTTGTTGTTAGGGCGTGCCCATGGTGTGTGTTGCTAGATCATGCACAGTCGGCCAAAACATGTGCGATCGGTGTCGTGAGTGCTGTCATGAAGAGACCTCCGTGGGGGTGCTATATAATGCTAAGGAGGGCATACGGCTTGTTGTTAGGGCATGCACACGGCACACGTTGCGTGTTGCTAGAGCGCGCACGGTCGATGTCGCATGTTTCTAGTCATGAAGAGACCTCTACGCATGGGCTATTGCGTGTTAGAAGGGAGTGCGCGGTCCTCAAGAACCTTCGTGGTCTCCATTGCATGCTGCCAGTTGGCATTGCATGATGACACTGTGTGAGAATAGGCGGAATATTGAGGTGTCAGACTACAAAGAGGTCATTCATCTTGCATTGAACGACACTTAATGTAACACATATTTTTGATAACTCTCCATATGGAAATATTATTTTTCCTACACATTGGAGAGCTATTGTACAAGTGACATTGGAATATGTTATTCTAATTAAGAAGGTGCTTGCAGAATATATGAGGTGCTCAAAGAGTGAACACGAATTGGAAATTCAAATTTGAGGTTAATGTAACACCCCGGGTCTCATGCTACAGTGATCACCTTGTTAATTGCCAAGTCATCATGATTATTCTAATAATCATCACCCTTGATCCAGTCGAGTTCAAATTCAAACTCGTTTGGAAATTCAAAGCAATGTGCGAAAATAAAGTTGTTCCAAAAATTGTGCAAACAATTTTATAAAATGCAGAAAAATCAGTAGACCAAGATGCCATGGTGATTGATTTTTATTATGGCATTTAAATGTTTAAAACAATTCAAAACAGTAGCAAAACAACCCCTTTAATCATTTCTTAATTAGATAAAAATCCAAAAGATTTTTATTAATTCTCAAACTTTTTGTAGCAGTGTATTAAATTGCAACATAAATATTGGAGCTAGTTGCACATTTTTATAAAAGCAAGTGCTAGCAGAAATAAAATGTAACAGAAAAAAAAGGAAAAAAAGAGAAAATAAAGTCTACTGTTATTTGTCTCCCTAGGCAACTGCAGCCCAGCCCACCCCACTCTCTCCTCTTCTCCCACCTCCCTGTTCATGCCACGGAGGCCATGGTGCCAGTGCACCCGACGCAGTCATGTCGCCGCCGGACCAGCCCCTCTCGCGTCGCTACAGTGTCACGGTGTGGATAAGGAGGCCATGAAACCCCCTTGGAGCCCTAGATCGAGACCCCCATTTCCCCCTCCTCTGCGCCAATTCCCACATGGCCCGAGCTCGCGACCGTGGTCGCACCGCCGCCGTTGTCGCGGCCAACGTCGACGTCGAGTCCTCCCGATACGTCCAGGAGCCTCCTTGGTGTCGTCTTCATCACCACGCGCGGGGAATCGGACGGGGACGCCCCACGGACGCCGCCCCTTTCCTCCTCCTCGCCCACGGCCGTTGACGCCATTGCCGCCGATTTGCTCCACCCCGACCACCTCTGGCATACCCGAGACCCCCCCCCCCCCCGAGTTCCCCTGTGAGCCCGCGCACCCCCTCCCTCTCCTAATTTCACTGCGCGCGTCCCCTGGCCTCGGCCCCGTGCGGCGTCGCCCGTCACCGCCCCGCTGTGGACGGCCTTGCCGTGTCCACGCGCACGCCCGCACACGACGACCACGCCGCGCACTCCTCCTTCCTCCTGGCCGCGCCCAGCTCGTGCCCCTGCCCGGAAGCCCCTCCGCGCACGCACGCGTCGGCTGCGCCTCCATGCTCGTCGTGGACGCACCCCCTATTTTCCCCTGGTCGTGCTCACCCCGAGCCGGCATTCCCTAGTCGTGCGTACGCCCAAGCTGGCTGCGCGTGGTTGCGCTCCCCGCGCCTGACCTTGCCGCGCGATGCGCCCCCAACCCCTATCGCGGTTCCCTTCGTCGCTGGCGTGCTGGCTGGGTGTTAACCCCCTGTTAAACGGGTTAGATACCCCCCTGTGTGGCTTACAAGTCGGGCCTGGCCCTTGTTTAAATTAACTAACTAGATTAATAACCCCATGTCCATATGACATGTGGGCCCATGCTAGTTAATCCCTATTAAATAAAACTTGTTTAAACTAATAAGGCACTGACTACTAGGCCCCACTTGTAAGAAATTAATTTAAATGGTTTTTATTATATGTGTGGCTGACACATGGGGCCCACTGGTCAGTTGACCAGTCAAGGGCTCCAGCCTATGACATAAGGGACCCCTATGTCAGGTTTGACCAGTCAACCACTTGTGGATAAGGTTATTGTTTATATTAATAAAAATAATCCAGAAAATGATTTAAAATGATTAAGATGATTAAATCTTTAAAAATCAATATCGTTTAATCCGTAACTCTGATGAAAAAACTTTATACATGAAACTTGATCAGAAAAATGCAAATAATACGGATACGCTACCCGCATGCCCACCGCACCCCTCTAACATACTGAACCCGAGACTTTCCCCCTCTGGATTGTCTGTCCGGTAATTACCCGGTACCGGTAAAACTTTCCGGATGGAAATGTTCTGAACATAAAAGTTGTTCGGAATTCATTGTCTATCACGGATACACTATCCACATGTTTGTCAGATGTCTCTAACACTGCAAACATGGAACTTTCCCCCCTCCGGTTGCACTGTCCAGTAATCGCCCGTAGCCGGTAAAATTGCCGGTTAAATTCCCGTTTCATCTGCAACGTGTAGCACCGCATTAGTTCACCCCTAGTATAACGTATTTCCATGTATTGAATTTGTATTTCTATTATTGCCGTCTATTTATTGTTTCTCCCCCCCTCTTATTGTCCGATAGACCCGACGACCGCTGTCGACGCCCGTGTGATCGACTACGTGGTCGACGACCGTACCCCTACCGTCGAGCTTCCAGGCAAGCAGAGCCATTCTCTTCCCCAGATATCGCCTATCTTTCCATACATTTCTTTCACTAGGAATTTTTACTTCTGCTGCTACGTTGCTTACCTATTCAATTTCATAGTCTGTCTTTGTCGCCCCTTGATGTACCTTCCTTTATCCTATGTTGCCTAATATAATTATGCATTATTCAGCAGTGAGCCCTGCGCATTGTTAGCTAGGATTAGATAGCGGGCCGTAATCACTCAGGGGAGTGAACCCCGGTACTATTTATTATAAACTGCATAGGTACGGTACAATGCAGACACCGCCTAAGGCCCCCTAGTTCGGCTTTGTCGAGCCACCATAGAGTGCGAGCTATCAAGGAGTAATCCTTGTACTCCTGAAGAGGGGGTGACCCCACGACTCCTGCGTGTGAGGATACCCGGTGCATACAAAGACAAGAGGCCCACTGGAAGCTTCGACAAGTCCATGACTGACCCGCTCTAGGCACCGACGTAGGAGTCCGCGACCAGTATGGAAGTCAAGACTTGGCGTCCAAGATAGAGATAGAATTAGGCAGTCGTCCCTGTAATCTGAGACGGACTCCCCGAGACCCAGCCTAGTATATAAAGGCTGGGAGGGGGACGCCTCAGGACATCCAATCTACAATCAATACCCCCGGTCTTATGCGAACTCGCCTAGACTTCCACTGTAATCGACCCCTCGCATAATACAATTGAGCAGGAAGTGCTTCTCCTGTTAGCCGACGAGTATCGCCAACCTATTCCTTCTCTACGATCTAACCCAGGTTCCCTGACCATGGGATTTGCTGAGGCTGATCCTCGTCAATTGGCGCCATCTGTGGGACCTACACAGGTTGGAATCACGATCTCGGCGGTCCCATCTCCAGCTAGTCACAACTCAAGGGCTCGAACAAGATCCAACCCACTCGAGGAATTCAAATTCATCGCAAACCTCTCCATCGCACCACCAAGATCACTTGGCCCGCAGCTGGACCAAGTCCAATATTTTGGCGACTACCAAAGTAGTCACCGACGAAAAAGAACTCGACGACCCAGAAGGCAACCTCAAGTTACGACTACGAAGCCAACCAAGACGTTGGAACAACTACAAGAATTCTTCGCAGAGGTCCCACTCGAAGAGTCACAACATGTGACAGAAGCCTTGCCAGCCACTCGAAGAACCGCCGCCACCCGGACACCCGCCGTGGGTCAAGACAGCGACTCTGAATCTCATACTGGCGAGTACTACGACCCGGATCGAAGACCAGACAAATTTTCCAAGTTTATCCGGAACCACTCGATCAACGATGGAATAGAGCTCGACCCAAGGTTCCACTCCCGCTCACAAGACCACTCGCAGTCGTTCCAGGTCACAAGAAGAAGAAGGCAAGCCGGCTCAAGCAAGCTCACAACCAAAAAACAACTAGACGGACCCTGCACGATCCACTGCTTCGAAGACGACTGGGGACGCCTTAGATCCAGCCACACCCTAAGAGATGGTCGTCTGTTCACCGAACTCTCCAACAGCCTCAAGGAAGAGAAGCAGCACGAAGCCAAGCGGGCCCGAGGAACAGAGCAGTCGCCAGCACCAAATACAGAAGAACAATAACCCACGTCCCATGGACGAGTCTGCATGATCCAAGAAGGAAGACCCTCAAAAGCAAAACAGGACGCCCACACACTGCAGACCCGAGCAGCCGAGGGCCTCAAAACAGTAGAAACCTATCAAATGTATGGCGCAGTGACCAACATCACCTTTTCACAAAGCAATCACCCACCTGCAATTCCAAGACCAGGGCACGCACCACTGGTCCTCAACGCTCAGATCGGCGGCTACGACATGGACATAATTTTCATGGACAGAGGCAGCAGTTTAAACATAATCTTCAAAAGCACCTTACGCAAGATGTTGATCCCACAGTCAGTCTGGAAGAAGTCAGGTGTCACAATCTACGGCGTAGTTCCAGGCGAAGCAGCCGCCTCCAACGGAACAATCGAGCTCGATGTCATCTTCGGCAGCAAGGGAAACTTCACAAGAAAAGTTCGAAGTACTCGACTGGCAGTCCCAATACCACGCCATACTAGGGCGACCCGCATTTGCGCAATTCATGGCGGTCCCGCACTATGCATACCTCAAGCTCAAGATGCCAGGACCTTCAGGGGTCATCGCAGTCAATGGAAGTTTCATCAAATCAGAGAAGTGTGACTGTGACTTTTATGAAGTTTCTGACACTTTTGGAGCCCAGCAACATCTCAAAGAGATAGCCATGGTAACAAATAGGAGCATCTTTCCACTGGCAAGCATAAGCGAATCAAAAGAATTCAATCGCGACTTCAGCGTCGACAGCGACACAGCCACCCATCCAGTCCACCCAACAGACCCAGACAAGACGGTCCGAATATACGCCCACCTCCCAGAAGAACAAGCAGCTGCCCTCATGGTCTTCCTCAGCGAAGAGTGGAAAATTTTCGCCAGGTGCCCGGCCGACATGCCCGGAATACCACGAGAGTTCGTAGAACACGCGCTTCACATACATCCGAACACCAAACCAGTAAAGGAGGCGCTGCACCGATTCTCAAAACCCAAGCACAAAGCCATTGGAGAAGAGATCAACCGATTACTCGACGCGTAATTCATCCGGGAGACGAAGAAGGCCACCTGGATCGCAAACCCAGTCTTAGTACCCAAAAAGGACACCGACACAGATGTGCGTCGACTACGGGGTCGTCAATAAACACTGCCCGAAGGACCACTTTCCCTTGCCAAGGATAGACCAAATAATCGACTCCACCGCAGGATGCGATCTCCTATCCTTCCTCGACGCCTACTCAGGATACAACCAAATCAGGATGAAGGAAGAAGACGAAGAACACACCTTGTTCATCACCCCCTATGGCTCATTCTGCAACAGAACAATGCCCTTCGGATTGAAAAATGTTGGAGCCACGTACCAACGGATGATGCAAGCATGCTTGAGAGACCAAATCGGCAGAAACGTCCAAGTCTACGTCGACGACATCTTCATCAAAACTTACAGCGCAAGCACGCTACTCGATGACCTCCGCGAAACCTTCACAACTCTCAACAAACACAGAATCAAGCTCAACCCAAAAAAGTGTGTGTTCGGCGTCCCAGCCGGAAAACTGCTCAGGTACATGGTCTCCGCTCGAGGAGTCGAAGCAAACCCCGAGACAGTCCAAGGAATCGCCAAGATGCAAGAACCAGTCAACATCAAGGGCGGACAGCAACTGACAGGAAGACTCGTAGCATTGAGCCGCTTCATCAGCAGGCTGGGAGAAAGGACCCTACCATTCTACCAGTTGCTCAGAAAAGAAGAAAAAATTGAATGGACCAAGGAAGCCTGCAACGCATTCGCAGACCTAAAGAAGACACTCTTGACACCACCAATCCTGGTGGTGCCCAAGGAGCAAGAACCCCTCTACCTCTATATAGCGGCACGCAGCAGCGTAGTCAGCACGGCGCTCATCGTCGAGCGCATGGAAGAAGGCAAAATCCAGAGCATACAGAGGCCAATCTACTACCTAAGCATGCTCCTCACAAAATCCCAGCAGCGGTACCCGCACTACCAGAAGCTAGTATATGCCATCGTCATGACTTCAACGAAAGTAACACATTACTTCGACGAGCACCTCATCACGATCGTGAGCAGCGCACCACTCGCGAACATCCTCAACAACCCCGAAGCAACTGGCCGAGTCGCCGAATGGAACATCAAGCTCAGCCCCTGCGACCTACAGTTCAAACACCCAACGGCGATCAAAGCTCATGTACTCCCAGACTTCCTTCTCGAGTGGACAGAAGTACAAACACCCGGCCCCCCAGACCTGTCCAACTCATGGAAAATGTTCTTCGACGGGTCAAAAAGACAGCAATGAGCCGGAGCAGGCGTCGTACTAATCTCACCCAAAGGAGCCAAACTCAGATACGTGCTCCAGATCAACTTCAGCAATGCCTCAAACAATGAAGCAGAATACGAGGCACTACTCCATGGCAAGCGCATGGCAAAAGCTTGCGGCGCCACCCGTCTCTCAATCTACGGCGACTCCAACCTCGTCGTCCAGCAGACAATGAGGGGTTGTGAAGTAGTCGCAAAAAACATGATGGCTTACCAGAAGCTCTACAATACTCTGGAAGGAGGATTCGACGGTTGCGAGCTAAATTACATCACCAAAGAAAATAACACAGAAGTAGACGAGCTCGCAAACATTGGGTCAAACCAGTTACCAATCCCTCCAGGCATCTTCCTCTAAAGCATCAGCCAGAGGTCAATCAAACCCGAGCCACTCGCACCAGAGGCAGCCGCAGAGGACGACAAAATAAGCGAACCAGCACAAGTGGCAGCTGCAAATCCAATAGTTGACGCAGGCAACAAAGCAGTCGAAGATGAAGAACCAGCCGCACCCGAAGGTCCAGCTTGGACAAAACCGTTCCGGCGATTCCTAATCGAAGGTACCTTACCTCAAGACGTTGCAGAAGCTCGACGCATCAGTCGAGGATCTAAGGCGTTCACAATAATCAACGGACATCTCTACAAGCGCAGCATCTCCAGGGTCCTCCAAAAGTGCATCAAGGAAGAAGACGGCAAAGACCTGCCGCTCGAGATCCACGAAGGCACTTGCGGGCATCACGCGAGCAGTCTCGCACTCGTGGCCAAAGATTTTCGAGCAGAGTTCTACTGGCGAACCGCAATGAGGAACGCGGAAGACATCGTGCAACGCTGCATCGCCTGCCAAAAGTTCGTCAGCAGGCCGCACGCCCCAGCATCAGAACTCAAAACCATACCGTTATCCTGGCCGTTAGCCACTTGGGGACTCGACATGGTGGGACCACTCAAGAAATCCTCAAAAGGAGGCCGAACACATCTACTAGTAGCAGTGGACAAGTTCACCAAGTGGATCGAGGCAGTACCAATCACCAGCTCAACAGCCCTCACGGAAGTTGACTTCATCAAGTCCATCATCTTCAGATTCGGCGTACCACACAACATCATCACAGACAACGGTACAAACTTCACAACAGCGGAATTTCAGAACTTCTGCCAAGATTTGGGCATCAAAATCAACTATGCGTCAGTCGCACACCTGCAATCTAACGACCAGGTGGAAAAGGCAAACAGATTAGTGTGCGGAGGAATAAAAAAGCGGCTCCTCGCACCACTCGAACAAGCTACAGGAAACTGGGTAGAAGAACTCCCCGCAGTACTTTGGAGCCTGCGCACCACCCCGAACGCCTCAACCCAGTACACACCTTTTTTCATGGTATATGGGGCAGAGGACCTAAAGTTTGGAGCTCCTCGAATTTTGGGATACGAAGAAGAAGAGGCAGAAGAAGCACTACAGAATGATAAGGACACCGCAGACGAAGCAAGGGACATAGCCATAGCAAGGTCAGAAGGATACCAGGACAAACTACGCACCTACCAAAGCAGTCGCATGCGGACAAGAACCTTCCGCAAAGGAGATCTCGTCCTGCGGATAATACAAGAAAAAGTGCACAAACTTGCCCCGCAGTGGGAAGGACCCTTCATAATCTCGGAGGTCATAGGAGGTAGCGCATACAGGCTAAAGAACCCGAAGACCGACGAAGACGTGGGAAACCCATGGAACGTGGCGAACTTGCGCCTGTTCTACCCATAGTTTACCCATAGACACTATCGGCAGTATCGGTAGCAGCACCGATCGGCAACCCATGTAAAACCTGAAGCAATAAAAAGGTGTTGCCCAAATAATACCACTAAAAGCACTCGGGGGCTCGAGCACAAACTCCCCCTGAGAGACGCTATCTTCGCTTACGCGACACTACTTAAATCACTCGGGGGCTCGAGCACAAACTCCCCCCGAGAGACGCTATCGTCGCTTACGTGACGCTACTTAAAGCACACGGGGCTCGAGCACAAACTCCCCCCGAGAGACGCTATCTTCGCTTACGCGATGCTACTTAAAGCACTCGAGGGCTCGAGCACAAACTCCCCCCCCCCCGAGAGACGTTGTCACAACCCCAACTTAGGTATGTCTAGGGTTAGGTGGTCACTTTGCATCATGTGAAAATTCCAAAAGAAATTCCAAATAGGGAAAAAGAAAATCCCTATAGAATTTAATTCAAATGGCCAGATAAAAATTTCTTCCAAAAATTCCTCTGGTATTTTTGAGAAGTCTTATAAATATGCATGATCACATATAGAGTGAAGTGGGTCCCACTGCATGCTCCAAGATTTCTTAAAAATACCATAAGTTCCTTGGAAATTAAATAATACCCCTATTTGATTTGAAATTCAAATTATTTGAATTTTAAAAATCTCCAAAACTTGTAAGTGGCTAACTATATGTCTCCTAATCCCACATAAAAGTTTTGAAGATTTTATAAATTGCTTTGCTATTTTATTCAGAGCGAAACACAAAACAGAAAAATGAAAACAGAGAAGAAAAAAAGAATCCCAGCCCATCCCTACTGGCCTTGGACCCAACTAAACGCACCCCGGCCCAAGTCCGCAGCACCCTTGTCGTCTTCCCCGCACGTCGGCAAGCTGCTCGGTGGTCAGCATGCCGACGCCGGCGAGGTGCCACGAGGCCACCTAGGCCCTCCCTGCCCTCTTCTACGCGCCACAGAGACACCCAGATCACCCCGCAGACTTCCCCCTAGCTCCTGGTCACCCTCCCCCTCTATCTCGCGCGAATTCGCCGCCGCCCGAGAGCTCGTCGGAGCGCGATCACGCACTGGCGCGGCCACCGAGCTTCATAGCCCACAGGACCTTGTCCTTCAAGCGCAGCGACGTCGACTTCGTCATCGAGCAGAAGATGGCCAGCCTCCTCGCCCCGTAGACGCCAGAATTCTCACTGAGTCGCCACCGGAGCCGCAATCTTATCATCATCGATTCGCCGCCGCCAGACCTCCCCCGGCCTCCCCGACCTCACCAGCATGTTTGTGGCGAGTGTCCTGTTCTCCCCAGCTATCCCGAGCCTCGTCCCTCGTCCTCTTTCGTGTTCTACCTTGAAGACCGAGCACGGCGTCCGCCATGGCCGCAGATGAGCTAGCCCCCGTTCTCCTCCACCCTCACTGCTGAGCCCTTAGCGTTCCTGGCACCGCCAGGAGTGTAACACACCAATCGCCGCACTCCCTTACCCACTGCTTCGCATGCGCCGTTATGTGTGAGGTAATGATAGTGATTTCTCGCCCTTCGTTGGTAAACCCCAAGTGGAAGGCGTGATGTAGCACAGAAGCAAATTTCCCTCAGTAAAGATACCAAGGTTTGTCTCCAGTAGGACTCCAGAGATGATAAGTAGGTGTCAGCGGCGCAACTGACGCGGACCTGCACACAGACACAAATAACTTTGTTCTCAACGAAGTTCAGAGAGGTTGTCAATCACTCCGGTCTTGTTGTTCACAAAGGATCAAACACAAGGGATAATGATAGCAACTGAAAGTAAAAGAAGATAAGTAAATGAGCGTGGAAACAATAATAAGGATATGGACCGGGATACGTGATGTTCACTAGTGATGTCTCTCTCCCAAAAGACGATAAAACTGCTATGCGAGGTGAACAAATTACAGAAGGGCAATTGACAGGATTAAGAACGCACCGCAATGCTAACTATGCTACAAAAGAAAGGAAGAGGCTCAAAAGCACGGGCAGTACGCCAAAGTAGTAGACCGAAATCCAACTGCATCTACTACTAATCATCCACCTTGAGATATCTATCCAGAACATCTCGCTGGTATTAAGTTGCGAGCCCCACCCAAAGTGTAAACCCAAAGCAACAGACAACTGCATTAAAAAGCACTTTGCGTAAAGTAAACAATCCTTGCAACCGCGGTTACAAGCACCGTTGTTTTCCCCCTTGTGGCAATAGGACATCCCCTAGACTCATGTTTCTGTCACTCAAGCGTGTCATCGGGGGGCATGAACCCACAATCGAGCATAACGTTCCCTCTTGGGGTTACTACCTACTACTTGGCCAAAGCAATAAACAGCAACGGAGAACATGCAAGAATTACTTAGGAACAAAAATATAAGACATAAGAACCAAATATATTACTCAATCACAATCTGAACATAATCTCATAATCCATCAGATCCCATCAAACTCAGCATAGCAACAGCAGAAAGATTACAAAAGTACCTCGATCATGTAGGGCAGCTCACGAGGTCTAAACCATGAAGAACAAAGAGGGGAGGAGAACATCACATAGCTACTGATCACGGACCCATGGTCCAAGGAAAACTACTCACGAGACATCCGGGAAGCATCCATGGTGGAGAGGAGACTCCCGGAGGTCGGCCCTCCCTCCGGCAGGGTGCCGGGGAGAGGTCTTCTGGTGCTCCCGATCTCGGAAGCGCAGCGGCGGCGGAACAGAGGAGAGATCGCAAAAAAGGGTTCTGTCCCCAAGGGTTTCACGTCACGGGGAATATATAGGCGAAGGGGGGCAGCCAGAGGTGGACCAGGGGCCCCAGGCGCCCCCCTGGCGCGGCCCAGGGGGTGGCCGCCTGGGCCACCCCTGGCTCCCCTCTGGCCCCACTCGGGCTCTTCGCGAAGCTTCCTGTACGCTGATTTTTCCTATATTTTTCCCGGAATTTTTCTGGCACTTTTTATATGGGGGGAAACTGAAATAAAAAACAGCAGAAAACAGGAACTGGCTGTAACAGCCCAGATTTCACAAAAATTAAAAAAATTGTTTTCGGTGTGAATTGCTTGATTGTCTGATTTGTTTGCGGTGTTTGCATCCCCGATTTATCAATCGGCGATTATTTTTTCCCCCTCCTATCTCGTATCGGACGGAGACCGACCCTTGCCACCCTGACACTCGACCTTTGCGACACCGGGTTTCGCCCGATCACCGTCGTGAAAACCGCACGAGACCAGCCGCAGCCAACGGAATGAAAAACCCCGTTTAATAATTAAACGGGATATTTTTATAGCGCGCCGGAAAGTGTTTTCGGAATGGTTCCAGCGCGAGGTGAACGCCACCGGCTCGACTCGCCGATCGCGCAGTTCGAAGTTTTACCCGAATCGGAGGTACTGCGGACCCCCGGCGGTCAGAAACGTGAGCACCGCGCGCCCGAGAGAAAAACCGATGATGTTTTTGCAAACTGCCAACCACCCATGCTATATAAAGACCACCACACTCCCACCCACCTAGGGTATCCCTAGGCAGCCACCAGCCCCAGATCTGACCCAAAACATCCCCAATTTCAGCAAACCCTAGCTCCCAGATCTGTTTTCGGGCGTCGGATCGCAGATCGGACGCACCGGATCGCCTGCAGCCTTCTCTCTCTCTCCTCCAGCCGCCGCGCCCGAGCTCCACGGCCAGCACGCCGGCAGCAGCCGTGCGCCGCCACCCCGCAGGCCGCCGGACCTCCCTCTCCCCTCCTTCCCTCTCCCTTCTCCTCTCCTTCTTCCTCTCATCCTCGTCCTCTCTCTGCTCTGGAACAGGACGCCCGCGCCATGGAGCCGCCATTGGAGGCAGCCCCGAGCTCGCGCCGCCTCCTCCCTTAGACGCCGGCTCCCCGCGCCACCCCCTCCGGCGGGATCCCCGCGCCGCCGTCGCGCCCCGCTCCCGTCGCCCCTGCGCCGCCCGCCTCGCCGGAGGTTGCCCAGGCCGGCAACCGGCGCCGCCGCCGTCAAGTCCCGCTCGGGAGCAAGCACGGGACCGGGCAGGCCAGCGCCCGAGCCACCAGCCGCCTGGCGCCCACGTGGACCGGCGCGCCCCCCAGGTGCCCCAGCTCGCCACGCCCCAGCCGGCCAGTGGGCCTCGGCCCAGTTGGGGTGAGCTGCCTGTTTTATTTTTTTTTATTTTTTTTATTTTTGTTATTTCTTTTTTTTTAGTTAGTTGGGCCCAGTAGATTTCGGCCCAGTTAGTTTTTTTTTCTGTTAGTTGTTTTTTTTACAGTGCCCGTAACTTTTTAACCGTAGCTCCGATTGCGACGATTTAAATATGAAAGTTGCTTAGAATTGCATGTAGATTAATAATTTGTTGCTTGTTGCCATGTTTGACTTTGTTTACCTGCTGTTTGACTGCTAATTACACTGCTTGCCACTTAAAACTGTAACTGCAATAACTTTTTATCTGTTGCTCTGTTTAAATTGTTCTTTATATGTAACTTGATTAGAATTGCATGTAGGTTGTGTTTATGTTGTTCTTGCTTGCTAATAAAAATAATAAAATATTGTTTAGGGAAAAACAGTACCAAATGCAATATTTATCGTGGGGTCCGCAATAGTTTGCATGTCTAGGGTTTCACCCCAGTTAAATTGACTAGATCAGATAGTTTATTTATGCTTCACCTCTTGACTTGTTGTGTGCTATGCCATGCTTGCTTGTGTTGCCATGTTAACAACCTTTGTTGATCACCTGTAGCTAAACAACTTGAACCACCGTAAACGTGCGGTATCGTCGTGTGTGACGAGCACTCCACTTAAACCGTTAGTAACCGCTCTCGACGGTAGGTTCGATGTTTCGTGTTACTTCTTGTTGATGCTTGCTCGTGTTTGCCCCGTAGTAATAGTGGTGCACCGTTGATTGCTTTCCAGTGTTTACTTCTTGTGTACTTCCGCGGGTACCTCTCGGAGACGATGCGAGCGTGCGATCGACTACACCTTCGGAACCCGACTTTTCAACAGGCAAGGACTTGCATTACTTATGATCCATTCTATTTCAACCAGCGGTTTGCATGCTAGTATAGGTTAGGTTCGATGTTTGATCCTACCACATGGTTACAGCCTTTTTCAAACCGATACAGCCATGTCCCCTCCCAGCAAACCTTGTACTTCTATGTTACTTTGCTCGTTGCTCAGCCCCTGTTTAGTATGCATGCTTAGGATGCTACGATGTTACCTCTGTTACTCCTTGGTTTGGGATATCACATTATTATTATATTATTGTTGATGATGATTATTATTAATGTTGACTATATTCGACGAAGGATGGAAGGTCTAGGCTATCCCGCCCCGACGCTTTGTTCCATTCGAGTCACCTAGGATCCGAGTTCCGGGTATTGGTTTTAAGACTGAGCGTGCCTAACCGCGTGTGGGATTTTATGGGGTCCCCTTTTCTTACCTATCTAGCTTCAAACAGTTCTAGAGGTGGCCCAAGCTGATTTACCATTTGAAAACATGCATATATATCTTGTCGGGTCGCTCCTAGCAGATATCTTTTAAAACAACTTGGGCCAGCGGAGACATGGTTTCTTTGTTGGTCCACCCCAGGGAGCTAGGGGGTTGTCCACATATGTTTGGGCAACCTATCCGACCTCATCCAGACGGTAGAGGCCGATTCGAGAGCGCGGCCGGCTTTTGAGTTGGGTGTCGACTCACCGGGGGCCACCCGGATTTGTTCGTTGTTAGCTAGAGGGACTTGTCGTTTCGGATCTCTTAGAACTAAATCATTAAATGGTTGCCTATGATGGGTAGCAACTGAGAGAGATGGACGTGCGTGCGGAGCCTCGTAATGGGCAGTTGGTACACCCCTGCAGGGTTAAATCTTTTCGAGAAGCCGTGTCCACGGTTATGGACGACTTGAGACCTACTCCTTGTTCATAGACAACAACAACTGAGATATCTTATTACAACTTGATCAACGTGTGTGTGTGCCTTGACTGCTTCTTCTTCGTCGGGATGCGAAGAGGAGGACAAGGATAGGATAGGTGTTATGCTTGCGTAAGTAGTTGATAGCAAGACTTGTTGGAGGCGATTCCTCATCGAATGCTTGGCTTCTTACCTTACTCTCTAGATCGTTAGCCACTTCATAAATGCTAGCGCGGCAGCAACCTCACCACTTACCCCTTCCTTACCGTAAACTACTAGTTGTCCTAGAATGACGAGTGATGAGGTCCTTGCTGGGTCAGATGACCACTACAGTTGGATGCTGAGTACCTCTGTACTCATGATACTACCCCCAAACTCTTTTCAGGGTTCTTGATCGACAACAGGTATGGTGATCAAAGTTTCACGTGGAGACTCGACGACGACTAGTTAGGCGGATCCCGGCGGACGGCCTGGACCCGTGTGGTTATGGGATCGATGCTTTTCTCTTTGCCAGTAGGCATTTTCTTGTAGTCTGTACTCAGACATGTATCTTCCGCTGTTGTATTATATTTGAGGCAGTTGTATGCCGATTGTATGAGATGTTGTATCCTTGTATCTGTAATGTTGTGATATCATGTTGGAAATCCGGGGCATATGGCTTTGTCATATGTCGCGGTGGGTCCGATATGTGCTTCGTCCTCGGGTTCGGGCGGAAACGTCCGAATCTGAAACAGTACCGCATATCGGGCCTTACACTGGCACTGTGGTGCACTGAGTTAATAGGTTAGTCCAAATATGATCAAAAGTGTATGAAAGTGTATCTAGATCATAGCAATATCACACAAAACATGCATGGAGCAAGCAGAAATTATAGATACGTTTTGGACGTTTCACGCCGCCGCACCCGTGACTCCAGCCGCCGTAGAAATCGTTGGCGATGTATCTCCGGTGACCCCGATGGTCATTTGGACTGCCCACGAGACGCACGAGTCCACACGCGTGGTTCTAGTCCTCGCAGCACTTCAAATGGACGCCGAAGGCGTCGATTCCGTGTAGCGCCGCCGTGCTATTTGCTTACCGGCGCCAAACCCCGGTGAGCCGACGTGGCAGGTGATTAGGGGACTAATCCCCCTCTAATTGACCCCATGGGTCAACGACAGGTGGGGAAAGGCCCCCTAATAACCCCCCTCTGTTTAATTAAATAGATGGAATTAACCCACTGTGGCTGACAAGCCTGGCCCATCAATCAGCCCCCTAACATCACCCTTGCGCAAGCATGATGCAGTAAATGGAATTTTAATTAAAAGAAAAACAAAAAATTGCAGAAATAGATTAAACTTTGAAAAATCATAGAAAATTCATACTAACTCCAAATTGGACAAATAATATATGGAAAATTATCAGAAAATGCAAGGATTAAGAATATGCAATGTGTTTTCATGTTTGACTATTTTAAAATGGGGCAACAGTAGCAGATGTGCATATGGCTTAATTTGAATTTGAATTTGAAGTTTGAATTTGCAAATCTTTTGCAATACACTTCATTTAAATGTAATTGTCTACACATCAGCAACATGTACATCATATTATACCACTTGATCATGTGTATGTGCATGGTACATTCTTTTGATAGCTTGTTTTCATTGTTTGCTATCGAATAGAGGTGGAGCCGGAACCCGAGATCACCCCCTCCATTGAAGAAACCGTGTACGACCCTCGTTAGCAAGGCAAGAAAACCCCATTGATCATATCTATAAAACCCCATTTCCCTCTCAGTATCGCTTATGCATGTTTAGGAGATCACCATGATACGTTCTACCGCATAGATGAACCCTTACTGATGCATGACCTATCATTTTGTCACCGTATTAAGCAAACCACAATCCTAGCAGATGTAGGAGTTGAATGTTGATCATGTGGCCCCTGCAACTATTACTGCTTATTGCATGCTTAGTGTTACAATGATGATACTTTGATGTGAGTCGGGATGGTTGTGATCATGTTAATGTTGGTGTTAATGTGTTGGTGAACTTGAACTAAACAAGGTGAACGATGAGGGGCTATGTAGGAGTACATAGTGGTTTGTCTCATTGAACACCGCCTTAAGCCCGAGTTCTTGTATGGTAATCCAAGACAAAGAGTACAACCACACATTGGGCTCACTGACCCCTCTCGGCCCATTGACGTCCAGGAGTCACATTAGTTCGGGTTTTCCATTCGGCATATGCATAGAAAAAGAATGGATGAAAGGTTGAATCATATAGATATGTGGGTGGATCTGTGAGACAGTGAAACCATCTTCTCGGACGGCGTCTCGGTTGCCTACATTGTCTGAGTCCGTATCGTTGATCCGACCGGACTCTCGAGCGGGATCTACCTCAAATAGTCGAATCCTGGAATAGACCGGTTGTGAGCGAAGTGTCGTGGTGAACATCCTCGTCGTCACCCCTTGAATGGTGACGAGTACTTGGTGGTAACTGATGGTCATGTGTGTGTAGTTTACACCCTTGCAAGGTTAACAAAGCTATTCGAATAGCCGCGTCAGCGGTCATGGACTACTTGGAGACCTATGCTTGATTATTAGACAACTTCAACGGTTACTCTAAAACTTTCCAAGATAAGTGTGAGTGCTATGGCGTGCTTTCTCATGGGAAGTCGAGGAAGTATCCATAGTGGTGTATTGGTTGGATACTTGGTAGTGGACTCGTGTACGCTTCTTACCTGAATCCGGTAATCGTAGTACATGACTAGCCAAGTCAAAGATGACACTTCTGCATTGAAACCCCACCTCCATTTACCTTGAAACTTGAGCATGAGTAGTATGGTTCTGATGTAAGTCTTGCTGAGTACGACTTTGTACTCACGTTTGCTTATTCTATATTTTAGATGAGAACCCAGACCCCGATGGAGTCACCTTCCTGAAGCTTGATGTTGACTAAGATAGTATAGTTCCAGACAGCAGTATGGTCCCTCGTGGAAGGGCATGTATGTTGAACAAGGCTTCTCTAAGCCATTTGTTAATCTTGTCTGTACTCAGACCTAATTTTCTTCCGTTGTTTGATTTAATGATTGATCATAGTCATATCATCTTTGTGTACTCTATGTGTAAGTCAATAAAAATATACTTTGTAGAGTTCATGTGATGATTACCTGCTGTTTACACTAGACAAGTATGATGCGTGTATGATTATAACATGCATGTCTTAGTGTGGGGTTCGATAGCTTAGTTGTGTTCTTGCTGGCGGTCTTTTATACACCAAGTGGCCCTTAGATGTGCGCAGCTTGGGGCATCGCGATGCGATTGCTCGTGACTCTGTCACGTGGCACACTTTGTTGTATGATTGAGCCCGCCCGAGACCCCGACTAAGTCACCCATAATCATTTAGACTTGTGAGCGGGCGATGAGGACCCATATCAGCTGATCATCCGGCCTGGATGGGATGCCCCTCACGTACGATGCTTTTCCGAGAGTGTTCTGTGATTGTCCTTGTCTGCTTAGACAAGTGGGTACGACTCTCGGCTTACCATATGATTGAGTTGTGACTGGAATTATATACGCATACCCCGGGTCCCGACAGACGCTATCTTCACTTACGCGATGCTACCAAAAAATCACTCGGGGGCTCGAGCACAGACTCCCCCCGAGAGACGCTATCTTCTCTTACGCGACGCTACTCAAAGCACTCAGGGGCTCAAGCACAACCCCCCCCCCCCCCCGCGATAGACGCTATTTTACACGACACCACCTAAAAAGAACTCGGGGGATCGAACGCAGACTCCCCCCAAGGAAGGACTATTTTCACTTACGAAACCACAGACAAAAAGGCCCGGGGGCTCAAGCATTGTCCCACCCGCACAAGCCTCACTCAAAGTTTCTTCGCAGAAGCATAATTTACTCAACAAAGATAAAGGACAACGAAATCTCTTTAGTCTTTACCTGATCACAAGTGATCACCTAAAGACTCGGGGGCTACTCCCATCGGGAGCGCTGCCGCGCACCCGATATCAATTTGTAGCAATCAGAGGAGCTGCAAGAGAGGACATCATGGTCGAATAAAGTTCACAGGCTACGTCCGATTCTTCAAATCGAACGCAGCCTCGGGGGCTACTCCCATCGGGAGCACTGCCACGCACCCGATAATTCTCATTACAAAGGACTCAAAGACAGCTCTCATTATAAAGTACTCGAGGACAATTCTCATTACAAAGGACTCAAGGAAATCCCTCATTACAAAGGACTCGAAGAGAGCTCTCTCATTACAAAGGACTCGAGTAAAAGTCTCATCACAAAGGATTCGAGTACAATTCTCATTACAAAAGACTCGAAGACCTCAAATTTACATATATCAGCACGAAGACTTCCACTCCACATCAAAGATTACAAAGGGACTTGAGCGGTCGCCAAAAATAATACAGCGCCAATCAGCTCAGGGAACAATGACTTCTACATGTGTGCTCATGCTGAGATAATTGGCACTTTTGGCCCACAACTTGACGAGCATCATCACAGACAAAGTAAAAAACCAAGCCCGCGAAGAAGCAAGTCGCCACCCTCCAGTTCTATAAGGTACCTTGCCTACCGACACGCTCGCTTGACGGGTGGCTTAACTTCAAGCTCCTCCTTATAACTCGAAGAGCAAGCACCACCAGCCGAGGAGTCAGTCGAAGATGAAGTCACTGGAGAAGCAGATGAAGGATTCCTCGACCCACTAGAACTGTCGCTGCTCGTTTTCTCCCAGCACGGATAAAGACGATTGCCACCAGCATCAAATGCACGAACAGTGAGAGTATCTTCGCCATCAAAATGACAACAAAGGCTATCCCCGTCATGCAGGTTCAGCCGACGAGAAAACACCCTCCAGCCAGATCCAAGAAAAACCAGGAATGAATTATCAACTTCCAGCTCCACCCAAGAAGAAGATTGAGCACATCCTTGAAGATGGAGCCAGAGACCCCTCAATTTGAGCTCAGAAACAATGGAGGAAAACGAGAATGGAAGAGGAATCCGGGAAGCGTTCCGGCTAAGAACACGCAAAAGGAATCATAGCGCCAAACGCCCTCCTCCACGGAAGAAGAGGAAGGCGCCGACGTAGCCCCACGACATCCACCATGCGAAGAACAAGGTGTCCGGCCACCACGGTCGCGGCGGCCACGTCCTCGGCTAGTCACACCACCACCACGCTTGGGCTCCATATGAAGAAGAAGAAGAAGAAGAAGAGAAAGGTGAGAAAAGAATGGATGCCGAGGCCAGGCAAACAACATGAGGTATTTATAGCACAACCCAGGGGCAAACCGGGAAAACACGCAGAAGCCCAGGCGGCATCATCATTAATTCAAAGACCAACACGCTGGGCGTTACGAATTCCAAGACAAGATACCTTTACATGGTTAGCATTATTTAAAGGACACGTCAAATCACGTGTGTTTACCATACACGCCTTGAAAATCCAATGGGCAGAGGCAGTGCGGCGTCCAAGTCGTCATTATGACTCGCCAGGAGACGCGACGAACCGAAGACCAAGCATCATCATCGGTCACCAAAGAGCATTATTATGATGCTTATCACCGTGACATCCCAAGAAGGACAGATCAAGATAAAAGCAATTGGAAAAAACAAAGACCACTTGTCTCTTGGTGCCAAAATATTTTGATTTTCGATCCAAAATATTTTACTCCCATCGGGAGTACCTTTATTAAAAAGCAGAGCAAGATCTAAAACCTGAGAGTTCAGGTGCTCCCTCACCCAGAAGACAAAGGTGTGCTCGAGTGATCACTTGCACCAGCAGTAAGCACGGCATCTACAGAGTTTAGGGTGCTCCCTAACCCAGAAGACAAACATGTACTCGAGTAACCACTCGCACTAGCGGAAACGACGCATCTACAGAGTTCGGGTGCTCCCTCACCTTGAAGACAGCAAAGCGTTTGAGTGACTACTTGCAGGGCTCAACTAATGTTTGACAATACAATCTACTCGCGCACTCGACGACTTTCCGAGTAAGTGCTTTCTTATTTTGATTCCTCGCCCGAGATCGCAAAAGCTCCGCGAGTGACTACTAAATAGCTCACTTGATTGTTTGTTCCAAGTGGGTGCATCTATAATTAGGCTCCGTGCCTCTATAAAAAGTAATAATGTCTGGGCTGCGACTTGATGTACCCAGATGCCACGCAAGCTTAGCGTGTAGGTAGGACCCCGCTGCGCAGAAGGCCAGGCCGGGACTTGCCACAGCGCAACTTCACTCCCGATGTTTTCCATGTGCTCGCATGATAGAAAGATGAGCCGATAACGGACGCGTTAAGGCCGTTTACTGGGGCCGGCGGCATTAATCCTATAAGACCTGCAGCGGCATGAACTTTGCTAGACATCGGTCGTTCCCATGTTCGTATCGAGGGACACGAGATTGATTGGCCTACTGAGGTATTTGCCACTAGCGCAATTCACCAAGGCTCGACCAATCGACTACCTTGTGCCCTTTCATCTTAGCATCCCTCGAAATAAACTTTGTCATGGCTAAAACTGCCAACGACTCGCAGCCGCGCTGCGCATATGAAAGCAAAAGATGATTTGAGTCCATGCGCGACTCTTCGAGTCCCCCAGGCACTCGGGGGCTACTGACGAGGGTTGACCCCACGACTCCTGCGTGTGAGAATACCTGGTGCATACGAAGACAAGAGGACCGCTGGAAGCTTCGACAGGCCCATGACTGACCCGCTCTAGGCGCCGACGTAGGAGTCCGCGACCAATATGGAAGTCAAGACTTGGCGTTCAAGACAGAGATAGAATTAGGCAGTCGCCCCTGTAATCTGAGACAGACTCCCCGAGACCCAGCCTAGTATATAAAGGCTGGGAGGGGACGCCTCAGGACATCCAATCTACAATCAACACCCCCGGTCTTGTGCGAACTCGCCTAGACTTTCCACTGTAATCGCCCCCTCGCATAATACAATTGAGCAGAAAGTGCTTGTCCTCTTAGCCGACGAGTCTCGCCAACCTGTTCCTTCTCTACGATCTAACCCTGACCATGGGATTTGCCGAGGCTGATCCTCGTCAACTCCACTCGTTGCTGACTCTGTATAGACGCTCTAGGTACCTGAGCAACGGTTGTCCCTAAAGGTAAGAGACAGGCGACCCAACGGTGCCCGCGAGCGGTATTGCGTCGGGAACGACAGGGAGGGTATGACCGACGTTACTGGCGTGCTTGGCCCCTGCTCGTATCTCGCGAGAGTTACCAAACCACGCAAAGTCGAGCTCTACCAAGAGCACACGCGAGATAAGGTAAGGAGACGGTTCACCTTGTTGGTAACCGTGCGCTTTGACGGGACGACAGGGAAGGCTTCGACGTTACTGGTGGTCCTCGTTGTTGTTCGTTGTCCGTGTGTTGTTAGTCAGACAGCGATAACGGTTGTCTGTGAAATAATATTAAAATGCTAAATGGTTCGGTGGATGACTTGAGAGGCCCGTTGGTCTGTACGCACTACCTTCATGTGGGATAAGGAGTTATGGGCTCCCCTGCGTCGTAGTTTCTCCAAAAGCTCTTCAGACGTCAGCAGTACCACAGGTTGATTGCCGGGAAGCGGTCTTGTCTTCTTTGCTGCATCAGGTGTATTTGGATTTGCTTTTGCTTCACCGGCCAGTCTCGTACCGTTCAGGAGCGCGGAAGGGTGAGGGACCTAGACCCCTGAGCGCATAGGATATAGTCCGGCGGATGGCCTCTCTGCTGAGCCTAGGATGGGCTGCGCCGTGTCGGATAGCTTTGGTGGAGCGTTCCCTAACAAGGTTCCCGCCACCCTGGAGATCCGAGCGTGCAGGATGAACAGTAGTGCACCCCTGCAGGGAGTTTAATCTATTCAAATAGCCGTGTCCACGGTAACATGATGCTCCATGCTGAAGTTGGATCTTACCACTACAAACTACTACAATTAAACTATATGGTTCCGGGTCTTCTTCCTCGCAGGGTGATGTGCGAGGTGATGATAGTGATTTCTCGCCCTTCGTTGGTAAACCCCAAGTGGAAGGTGTGATGTAGCACAGCAGAAAATTTCCCTCAGTAAAGATACCAAGGTTTGTCTCCAGTAGGACTCCAGAGATGATAAGTAGGTGTCAGCGTCGCAACTGATGCGGACCTGCACACAGACACAAATAACTTTGTTCCCAACGAAGTTCAGAGAGGTTGTCAATCTCTCCGGTCTTGTTGTTCATAAAGGATCAAACGCAAGGGATAATGATAGCAACTAAAAGTAAAAGCAGAAAAGTAAATGAGCGTGTAAACAGTGATGAGGATATGGACCGGGATACGTGATGTTCACTAGTGATGTCTCTCTCCCAAAAGACGATAAAACTGCTATGCGAGGTGAACAAATTACAGAAGGGCAATTGACAGGATTATGAACGCACCGCAATGCTAAATATGCTACAAAAGAAAGGAAGAGGCTCAAAAGCATGGGCAGAACGCCAAAATAAGTAGACCGAAATCCAATTGCGTCTACTACTAATCATCCACCTTGAGATATCAATCCAGAACATCTCGCTGGTATTAAGTTGCGAGCCCCACCCAAAGTGTAAACCCAAAGCAACAGACAACTGCATTAAAAAGCACTTTGCGTAAAGTAAACAATCCTTGTAACCGCGGTTACAAGCATCGTTGTTTTCCCCCTTGTGGCAACAGCACATCCCCTAGACTCATGTTTCTGTCACTCAAGCTAGTCATCAGGGGGCATGAACCCACAATCGAGCAAAACGTTCCCTCTTGGGGTTACTACCTACTACTTGGCCATAGCAATAAACAGCAACGGAGAACATGCAAGAATTACTTAAGAACAAAAATATAAGAGATAAGAACCAAATATATTACTCAATCACAATCTGAACATAATCTCATAATCCATCAGATCCCATCAAAATTAGCATAGCAACAGCAGAAAGATTACAAAAGTGCCTCGATCATGTAGGGCAGCTCACGAGGTCTAAACCATGAAGAACAAAGAGGGGAGAAGAACATCACATAGCTACTGATCACGGACCCATGGTCCAAAGGAAACTACTCACGAGACATCTGGGAAGCATCCATGGTGGAGAGGAGACTCCCGGAGGTCGGCCCTCCCTCCGGCAGGGTGCCGGGAAGAGGTCTGCTGGTGCTCCCGATCTCGGAAGCGCGGCGGCGGCGGAACAGAGGAGAGATCGCGAAAAAGCGTTTTTTCCTCGAGGGTTTCTTGTCACGGAGAATATATAGGCGAAGGGGGGAAGCCAGGGGGGCCACCAGGGGTCCAGGCGCCCCCCTGGCGCGGCCAGGCCCTAGGGCGCCTGGGCCCCTAGTGGTGGCCCTCTGGCCCCACCCAGGTTCTTCCGGAAGGTTCTTCTGCGCTGATTTTTTTATCTGATTTTTCCCGAATTTTTGGAGCACTTTTTATATGGGGGGAAGCTGAAATAGAAAAACAGCAGAAAACAGGAACTGGCACTATGGTGCACTTAGTTAATAGGTTAGTCCAAATATGATCAAAAGTGTATGAAAGTGTATCTAGATCATAGCAATATCGCACAAAACATGCATGGAGCAAGCAGAAATTATAGATACGTTTTGGACGTATCACAGGGAAGTTGAGGAGGGGAAATCAAAGGCATTTATTATTATTAATCATTACAACTTACTATTATACAATGCTGCAGCAACTTCTGCTTCATTGTTACTTTATGCTTTATATAAACTGTTGGTTTTTCTCTTCTTGTGCTGCAAGACTCGTCAGAAGATGCTAGTCTTCGATAGGCCTAGATTCTTACTCTTATTCTGATTTCTACCTTGTAGTCCACTATATACAGCCTCCCTTTTCCATTTCATACAAATGCATAAATGCTTAGTAGCGGACGTAAGACTCGCGGGTATGCTAGATACTCACCCTTGATTTATTTCCCCTATTCGTTTAGCCTGATCGGACGCTGCAGCCGACATTGGAGCCTTGGAATCCAGGAGCAGGAGAACCCCGAAGCCGACCACCGCAACATGAAGATCCCCGATGCCTTCTATGACGTCACGTTCCCTGTTGACCAGGAGTAGTTTGGAGGTTCCCAGGCAGGAGGCCTCGCCTTTTTGACCGTTGTTGTTTTTGTGCTAGCCCTCTTAAGGCAGATCATGTGTATTTTGTGTCTGTACTCAGATACTATTGCTTCCGCTAACTTTGTGTTTTCGAGCTGTTTTGTATTGTGGCCATCGTGGCCCAAGGCTTGTATTAAACAGTTTGTATTGTTTTATTTGTAGAGTTGTGTTGTGATATCTCACCGTGGCACCCTGATCTCGATGTGTACTTTGCGTGTGTGATTACTGTACACGGTCTGATTTTGGGGCGTCACAAGTTTGTATCAGAGCCGAGTGCCTATAGGACACCCCCTTCCAACTCCTTGGTTGAAGTCGAGTCTAGTCCTTGCAAAACTACTTTACTAACAGTGTCGTGTGGCTTATCGGCCCACGTCGCCAACTGGGTGGTATTAGGATCCTTTTTCTCCATACCTTTACTCTGGGACTCTGCTCTCTCCTCTTTTCGGGATAAAGATTTTGCTAACTCTGACTTTAGGTTCTCGTGACTACTTCCTCCCGGAGAGCCCCTCATTACATATGATCGCTTGCTTCACGAGAAGATACCGAAGATTACTCTCCGATAATACTGCCGAGACCATATGTGTCGATCACCTTTACAATTCCCTACCACCGACAAGTCTGTATGTATAACCACATACACCTTTCGTGCATCCATTCAATCTCAGTTGCTCTTGTGTTCACAAGATGCATCGAAATACTTTCCGTTGTTTCGGAAATCCTTTGAGCCTACTGCCTTGCAGCTTCTTTTCACCCTGCGGATAATTCCTCACATTCAACGAGGATCCGTTCATCCCCAGTTGTTAATGTGATTCTGGAATACTTTGAAATACTATTTGACCCATGTGAATCCATCTGCAGCCTTCTGATTTTGGAGATTCTTCTTAGCTTCTTGCATTCTGGTTAATTACATATGTCTGAGTATTCTTCGTTGACACCCCCTGTCATTGTCGTCCTGATCTTGTCGAGTCATCGTGTGCGCGAGAGCATGCAGTCATCAGTTATCCTTATAAACTCATACTTCTGGCTCAGACGTCATTCCGGACATGAGCTGGATCTCGGTAAATCAAACCTTCGTTGATCGTCCGTAGAAGTTCGTTCAACTTATATACCCATGGTCAGAACATCTTCTTCTGATCTCCCCTATTAGAGATCATAACTCCTTTGAACATAAGCGTCGAATTATTCAGATGCTTTTATCATCTGATGCCTTTGCATTCTTTCTTGGTGGAGTACCGATACTCACATCAGATCTTTTGCGAACCACCTTATTTTTGGTGGGTTTCTTATCGACAGTTCCTTGTACTTTAAGTCATTAGCGAGTTCCCCTGATACGTAATGCCTTTGGGGAATGGTATCATCTACTCCGTGTCGTCATCCCCCTGCTTTCAGATTTGTATTACATTCTTCTGTTGATTGTGGCATGTATTGTAAATATATCAAGATGGGTTATATCTATGCTTCAACCATATGTGTGAACCCTGAAACTTCTACGGGTCATACTCTACTGGTGTTACGCCAGATAAAATTTCAACACAACAACTTCATCGAAATCGAGAAGTGAAGGAAAGGTTATGCATTGAAGAAGTGGGAGTCGACCCTGAACTCATGTTCATGACCATGGATACAATATAGAACTTATCATGAAACTTCTTGTAAAATGATTATCCCCTTGTCATAAACTTATATTATGTATATGATCTTTCGTTCTACCTTTGAGTATTACCCCTCTGGTATCTCGACGATATTGGGCCATTGCACCACCTCTTATGAATTCTTGCTGGTGTGATACTTCTCATCGATATTGCCATTCCACAGGTTCTGGGTTGTCGTCAACCGAGAACACCGAATACCTTTTGCTTCACCATTCCCTTGCATGATGTCGTCGTTGTTCGATGGCATTCTCTTCAAACCTCTCGAAAAACTGTGTCGTAATCCACATCAACACCTTGGCTTCTTCCAAGTGTTAATTGAGTTCATGGTGTGTAATACCATCCTTTCCCTCGAGGATTTGTGTTATCACCGACAACCTCCTTTGACCCCCGCAAATACAAACTTGGTCATGTATATCGTGCTCTTCTTTCCCTTGGGAAGGATATACCACTGATACCTGTGTATCATCACATTTTTCCTTCCATTGATATGTTTAACCTTTCTTGTAATGTGTCTTGTCTGAGCAGTGATAATTCCTTGCTTATGTAAACACTTCGGTGTACTACTTTGTCCGCACAACCTGTTACAATTGTTGATGACTTTTCGGTGACCATCGATGGACGAGAACTTTTCCAATTGGTCCGCCTCGTCTTAACAAGAAGGAAAACGGTTCTCTTTGTCCCTCGCCCTTGGTACCGACGTTGTTGCCGACATAGCTAACAAGTTGTTCTCTGAGTTACCTTGCAACTTGATCGCATTGTTTGTCACCACCCTTATTATTCAATGTGGGCCCATAACCCACAGTTCCATAGGATCGAAACCTGACTCTCTTGTATGTTTCTGTTCTCGAGGTTATTCCTCTTGTTTGACCTCGTATGCAACTCATTAGTCCTCTACCTTGTGATATTCAGTTCGATATCAGACTCGGTGCTTATGCCTGATGCTATGGACCCCTTTTCATCCTCCGTTATCATCGTCGAATGCTTGAATATCCGCTTGAAAACTTCTCATGTCGTCTATTGTTTCTCTCGAGGTATCTCCCTGAGTTTAACTCATGAGATACTTTGTACCACATTCCCTCGGACAACCTCGGTTGATCAACTGGGTACCAATCCGACCCCCTTAAATTTTCCTCCTAGCCTATTCGTAGGTACGATGAAGCCCTCGCAGGAAGGATGACAACCTGTCGAGATGCACTGATGCAGGGAAATGAAGACGTCAACGTGAAGGATTAAATTCTTCGAGAAGGACAACAAGCTCTAGAAGATTCGTTAGAGCACAAACAAAAGCCTTACCCCTTCCACTACCTTTTAATTCTCGGGACGAGAATTCTTTGTAGTGGTGGAGATTTGTAACACCCCGGGTCTCACGCTACAGTGATCACCTTGTTAATTGCCAAGTCATCATGATTGTTCTAATAATCATCCCCCTTGATCCAGTTCAAACTCGTTTGGAAATTCAAAGCAATGTGGGAAAATAAAGTTGTTCCAAAAATTATGCAAACAATTTTATAAAATGCACAAAAATCAGTAGACCAAGATGCCATGGTGATTGATTTTTATTATGGCATTTAAATGTTTAAAATAATTCAAAACAGTAACAAACAACCCCTTTAATAAATTCTAAATTAGACAAAAATCCAAAAGATTTTTATTAATGCTCAAACTTTTTGTAGCAGTGTATTAAATTGCAATATAAATGTTGGAGCTAGTTGCACATTTTTATAAAAGCAAGTGCTAGCAGAAATAAAATGTAACAGAAAAAAAGGAAAAAAGAGAAAATAAAGTCTACTGCTATTTTTCGCCCTAGGCAACTGCAGCCCAGCCCATCCCACTCTCCTCTTCTCCCACCTCCCTGTTCATGCCATGGAGGCCATGGCTCCAGTGCACCAAACGCAGTCATGTCGCCGCAGGACCAGCCCCTCTCGCGTAGCTACAGTGTCACGGTGTGGATAAGGAGGCCACGAAGCCCCCTTGGAACCCTAGATCGAGACCCCCCCCCCATTTCCCCCTCCTCTGCGCCAATGCCCACATGGCCCGAGCTCGGGACCGTGGCCGCGCCGTCGCCGTTGTCGCGGCCAACGTCGACGCCGAGTCCTCCCGATAAGTCCAGGAGCCTCCTTGGTGTCGTCTTCATCACCACGCGCGAAGAATCGGACGAGGACGCCCCACGGACGTCGCCCCCTTCCTCCTCGCCCACGGCCGTCGACGCCGTTGCCGCCGATTTGCTCCACCCCGACCACCTCCGGCTTCCCCGAGACCGTCCTGAGTTTCCCTGTGAGCCCGCACACCCCCTCCCTCTCCCAATTTCACTACGCGTCCCCTGGCCTCGGCCCCGTGCGGCGTTGCTCGTCACCGCCCCGCCGTGGACGGCCTTGGGATAACCGACCTCTAGGGATAAGTTGTGGCACGACCTAAGTAGCTCGCGCCTCGCGACAGATCATGAAATCAAGAACCTCAAACATACATGCAAAACCGATCTAATCTACACATCTCTATATGCAAATCCATCACGAATTCACCACCAAATAGCAGAGGCTCTGATACCACTGTTGGGTCACGTGGTCCACTACGCTAGCGCTAAATCAAAAATTTCTACCGTGCACAATCAAGATCACTGCTACTGGAGATGAACTACATGATTAGGGTTTACCACTAGACGTGCAGTCACGGAAGCGGAAGGAGAGTTGGTGATGCTCGTCGGCGGCTGCTGCTCGAATCCCTCGAACCGGTCCCTCGTACCGATCCCACGAACGAGTTCCCGCGATCCGATCCCGCGAACAGTTCGTCCAAGCGCCGCAGGTGCAGCGCCTCCAAGGGGTGCGCACGTACAAGGAGGAGCGCCGGGCGGCGGACTGCTAGGTCCGGCGGCTCGGCCTGGGGGTGGACTGGCAGCTATGGTTGTGGTCTGACCTATCCCCTTCGGGGTTCACCCTAGCCCTTATATAGGCGCCCGTGGAATGGCCTCAACCCTTGAGGCAATCCAGACCCTCCATCCATATTCCATTCGGATCACATACGAATGGGCTCCTTTCCTCTTAAGCGCGTGACCCTATAGGTTCACATACACATGGACACGTCCTGAATCACATCCGGTTCGATAGTCGGTAGAGGTTCCTAGCAGAACGTGCCGACTCCCATATATACGTAAAGTCATAAGACGAACCATTACAAAAGTGTCATATGCAACATTCCTTTTGCCTCACGATACATGTTGTCAAGCTCAAGGCGAGTACTTGTCACCCTTGTGATAGCTTGACCTCTCTTCTCGAAACCGTGATACGGATTCCTGAACCGGGTTAACACTGAACCCATATCGCATGGCCATTCTTTCTGAATCTTATAACTCAAGAGGGCCCAGAGAATATCTCTCCAAAGTGGAGGGGCAAATCCTATCTTGATCAACCATGTCTCGCGACATGTATCATGACTCACCCATAAGCTACCTTTATAACTACCCATTTAAGGTGTAGCGTTTGATAGTCCCTAAGTGAGTCATTGATGTCTACGCACGCTTATATTCTTGTAGACTATGTTGGGCCTCCAAGCGAAGAGGTTTGTAGGACAGCAGCAATTTCCCTCAAGTGGATGACCTAAGGTTTACCGAACTCAGGGAAGTAGAGGTTGAAGATGGTCTCTCTCAAGCAACCCTGCAATTAAGATACAAGAAGCCTCTTGTGTCCCCAACACACCTAATACAACTAGGAGTTGTATAGGTGCACTAGTTCGGTGAAGAGATGGTAAAATATGGGTGATAGGTGTGGAAAAAAAAGTAATATAAATCTGTAGTAAAAAGTGCAGCAAGCAAACATGTGACAAAAGTGAGCACAAACGGTGTAACAATGGTGGAAACAAGGCCTAGGCTTCATACTTTCACTAGTGGCAACTCTCAACAACATTAACATAGTCTAATCACATGATATTTCCCATAAAACATGCAATGGAGACGCACTCGGAGGTCATTCCTTTGTGGTCCAGAGAGGACGAGAATTATGTAGGGCTACAAGAGCACACCTCAGAGTTCGTAGTTCTCAATCTATGAATTTCCCAATGTCACCACGGCCATCCAAAGAGAGTACCACAATCACCACAACATATCTCAAGGATAGTCAAAGACAAGCACCAAGAGACTCTCAATCTTCAATCAACACACAAAAGAGGAAATCACTCATGAAAATATTCTTCTAACCCATGTCCAATAGACCGCTGTCACCTTGGTCTCTGGGATTATACTAGATAAGATCAATTGAGTACATCAATCCAATACATAGAGGAAGGGGAAATATCATGGGATCACCCTAGATTAACATAGCCTATGATCACAACGAAGATCACATCATGGGAGAGAGAGGAGAACACATAGCTACTGGTACAAACCTCAGCCCCGAGGGAGAACTACTCCCGCTTCATGGAGGGAGGAATCAACGTCGATGGAGATGAATCCGGGGGCACTTACCCGTCCCGGCAGGGTGCCGGCACAGGAATTCTGGTCCCTCGAAGCTTGTCGGCAATGGCGGCGGAGATCAGAATCGCTTCTGGAAAAAGTACTTTGATATTAGGGGTTTCCACACCGAGGGCTAAATATAGGCGGAGGGGGTGTCGAGGGGACCCACCTGGCAGCCAGCAGGCCTCCTGGCGCGGCCTAGGGTGGGGCCGCGCCAGGGACCCTCCTGGTCTCCTGGTGGTGGCCCCCCTCCGCTACCTTGGTGATCCCGGAAGCTTCCGGATCGCTGATTTTTTATCTGATTTTTCCGGATTTTTTGGAGCACTTTTAATGGCCGGAAAACCTGAAATACAAAAATAGCAGAAAACAGCAACTGGCAGCTGGGTGCACTGGGTTAATAGATTAGTCCAAATATGCTTAAAAGTGTATGAAAGTTCAAGAAAATCATGGAAAAGTCACACAAAACATTCATGGAGCAAGCAGAAATTATAGATACGTTTGGGACGTATCAACATCCCCAAGCTTAATTCCTGCTCGTCCTCGAGTAGGTAAATGATAACAAGCATAATTTCTGTGTTGACATGCCACAAAACCATATAAGGACTTCTAAGTAAAGAAATCAAAGCACGCAATTCAATTCGACTTAACAAGCAAGAGTCTATATTAGCATTGACAAAAGCAACAAAAGAACAAAAGGTGCAAGAGCTCCCACTGTCCGTGACTCGAATGTCTCTAGATGGTGTTTGCGTGCAAGCAGGGGACTGGGAAAAAGAGAGAAAAAAGGTTGTTGAGAACAACTATCTACTAAAGTTTCACACTTGGTCTCCTTTGGATTCTTATCTTGACTCGTCCCCAGACCACTGTCCAGGTACAAGTCAAACTGATCCACTCCCTTTCGATAATTTGAGCACTCATGCAATGGATGAGCGTGAGCAACAAAGTTGACACCTAAAAGGCGAAACAGAAAGAAGGTGGAGGAGGGAGACAAAAATGTGTGAAAGGCTCACATCAATGAGGACAATCATAGGCGAGAGAAGGCCATATGATAGATATGATGTGAGGACTAGGGATTGCCATGCAACGGATGCACATGTGAGCTAAAAGCTCTCCAAGGGAACTAGTGGGGGTGCATCTAACTTGCTTGCTCAAGGAGACCTAGAGCTCGTTTGAGGAGGCTCATCATTGGAATATACAAGCCAAGTTCTATAGTGTGAAGGTCCCCACATAGCTATATGCATGATGATGATCTCTATGGAGTACAAGGGATAGAGGATGAAGTACTAGTGTGGATCTCTCAAAAGGAATAGTAGTGTGCCCCCTTCTCTCTTTTTATTTTTCTTTTTTTCTCTTTTTTCTATTTTTTTGTATTTTTTGGTGGCCTCAATGGCTCTTTCTATTTAACTCTCATTTTTCCTCGTTGGGATATTTTGATTTTGTCCTCTTTGGGATCTTTTCCTCACTTTAGGGGCAACACTCTATATTTTACAAGAATATAGGAGATCTTTCACACTTTACAAAGGTACTCACATAAAGAAGATATAACTATCATGATGCAAATGTATTCCTCTGCCAGGGTAGCAGGGTATGCAATGATACTAGTGTGTCAGGTAGCAATGATTAGGGCAAGGCCCAACTAGCATGCGGCTCATCGATCAAGCAAGTAGCATGTATGACATGAGGATCAAGTCATGAGAAGGTGGATGTTGCATGGCAATGTATCTCAGAAAGGCTATGGAAATGCCTTGTAGGTAGGTATGGTGGCTGTTTTGAGGAAAGATATAAGGAGGCTTATGATGACAGAGCATATCGTGCCAAGGGTTTGGATGCACCGGCGAAGTATGCGCCAACTCTCAAGGTGAGAAAGGGCAATGCACGGTACCGAAGAGGCTAGAAAAAGTATAGGTGGGCGGAAGTGTCAACTTTCGAATACTCACATCAGTCTGAAGAACTCATGCACTTATTATCGGTAACTCTCAATCTAATCAGGAGGTTCACAAAGAGAAAAGTACCCCGAGGAGGAGTGTATGGGGGTTTGGTTATCCTTGCGCATTCTCGACTCATGGTACGTGAGTGTACTCTAATATTCGAACCCTCCAGAGGTTAGTGATCCATCTAGTAGCTAGAGTTCTCAACAGGGGTTTTTGGTTTTCGAAAAACACACGGATTGCCCAAAATACGACATCTATCACTAATAGGCTCGAGCTCTTGACACCAAAAGTTCAAAAATTACTCTAGTCAATACCTCAAAACTATTGCAAGTTACTACTACAAAGAGAATAGCAACTTCAACTACCTACTTCCTAGTCAAGACACAAAACTCAGTGCAACAGGCAAACTCTCTAACAAGATAAAACATGCAACCTATAGAAAGTTCAACCTAAAACAAAAGAAAAGCTCTAGAAAAACTAAAGCACTACAACTAAACGGAGCAGCAGCTAAGAAAAGAAAAAGAACAACTCACAGCTAAAAGAATAAGCATGCAAATCCTATGAGGAGTTCTAGTTCAAGCGGAGCGTGTAACTCTCCCACACAAAAGAGTAAGCTGGGGTCTAACTTGTTATTACAGAAAATCAAGCAAAAACAAACCTAGAAAAGTAAGGAGCGAGACGCTCCAAGCATAGCACACAACGCATGAAGTGATAAAAATATAGTGCAACGAGGGACGAACTGATAATTGTTGATGAAGAAGGGGATGCACGGGGGCATCCCCAAACTTAGACGCTTGAGTCTCCTTGAATATTTTTTTGGGGATGCATGGGGGCATCCCCAAGCTTGAGCGCTTGATACTCTCGAATCTTCTTTCATCATCTTCCATCGCACACTTGAAAACTCCCTTCATACATAACTCATCATAAGCTGATTAGAGAGGTTAGTACCCTTAATAAATAATTTTTCCCCACTGCATATAAATATATTCTTGAAGAGCTACTGTTTCTCAAGATTTACAAAAGGTTTTTGCGAAGAAAAAGCAAGCTTAAGGTTTGCAAAAGTTAGGAGAGATAAAACGTGGCAGAATCTGTGAAAAAGAGAACAGAAGGTAGTAACGAATTTTTTAGGGATACTTCTGCAACTCAAATAAAAAAACTCAGAACATACGAAAGTTCTGTTATTGTATAGAGCACGGTGTGTAAAAAATTCAGCTCATAAAAACGAACTGGTGATTTGATCTGATTTTTTCCGTCACAAGGACAGAATCTGTTTTCTGGACAGCATGTCACAACTTTCACTTCCCTTGTCATATGAGGATATAACTTGGAACAAAGCTTGAAAATAAAGATACAATGATGTTGCTACAGTAGTAAAAATCATCAAGACCACTAATAACAGAAAGTAAAAACTCAAAGTAAAGATAACAAGGGTTGTCTCCCTAGAGCTCTTTCTTTATAGCCATAAAGATAGGCTTAAGATTTTAATGATGCTCTCATAGGAATAAGGAATAAGGGTTGAAGCACAAAAGAGAGCATAAAGAAGCAAATACCAAACACATTTAAGTCTAACATGCTTCCTATGCATAGGAATATTGCAATAGAATAATTTATTGAAGCACAAAGCAATAAGCATAGGAAGGCAAAACAAGTGCAACTTCAAAACCATCAACATAAAGAGAGGGAACTTGATATTATTGAAATATCTATAAGCATATGTTCCCCTCTCATAATAATTTTCAGTGGGATCATGAATAAACTCAAAAATATAAGTATCACATAAAAATTCTTATCATGATCCACAAGCATAGAAATTTTGTTACTCTCCACATAACCAAAATCCTTCTCATTAGTAATAGTGGGAGCAAACTCAAGAAAATAGCTATCACATGAATCCTTCTTATCATGATCCACTTGCAAAATAGTATTCTTTATAGAATAAGTGTCATCACAATAATCATCATAGATAGGAGGCAAAGTATCATCAAAATAAATTTCCTCATCAAAACTTCGGGGGCTAAAAAGATCATCTTCATAAAACGTAGCATCCCCAAGCTTATAGCTTTGAATATCATTAGGATAAAAGGTATTCAAAGAAGACATACTAATAACATTGCTACTATCATGAGTGTTGTTCAAATAATAAAGCTCCATAGGCTTTTTGATTTTCTCTTCAAACACTTCATGTCCCAACTCAAGATAGAGCTCATAAAGCTCTCTCATAATTTTGTTGTTGTTTTCCATAAGCCTAACTAGTGAAAATGAAAACAAGAAACAAAAAGAAATAATTGCAAGATCTAAAGATATACCTTCAACGCTTACCTCCCCGGCAACGGCGCCAGAAATAGCTTGATGTCTACGCACGCTTCTATTCTTGTAGACTATGTTGGGCCTCCAAGCGCAGAGCTTTGTAGGACAGCAGCAATTTCCCTCAAGTGTATGACCTAAGGTTTATCGAACTCAGGGAAGTAGAGGTTGAAGATGGTCTCTCTCAAGCAACCCTGCAATTAAGATACAATAAGCCTCTTGTGTCCCCAACACACCTAATACAACTAGGAGTTGTATAGGTGCACTAGTTCGGTGAAGAGATGGTAAAATATGGGTGATATGTGTGGAAAAAAAAGTAATATAAATCTGTAATAAAAAGTGAAGCAAGCAAACATGTGACAAAAGTGAGCACAAACGGTGTAACAATGGTGGAAACGAGGCCTAGGCTTCATACTTTCACTAGTGGCAACTCTCAACAACATTAACATAGTCTAATCACATGATATTTCCCATAAAACATGCAATGGAGACGCACTCGGAGGTCATTCCTTTGTGGTCAAGAGAGGACGAGAATTATGTAGGCTACAAGATCACACCTCAGAGTTCGTAGTTCTCAATCTATGGATTTCCCAATGTCACCACGGCCATCCAAAGAGAGTACCACAATCACCACAACATATCTCAAGGATAGTCAAAGATAAGCACCAAGAGACTCTAAATCTTCAATCAACACACAAAAGAGGAAATCACTCATGAAAATATTCTTCTAACCCATGTCCAATAGACCGCTGTCACCTTGGTCTCGGGGATTATACTAGATAAGATCAATTGAGTACATCAATCCAATACATAGAGGAAGGGGAAATATCATGGGATCACCCTAGATTAACATAGCCTATGATCACAACAAAGATCACATCATGGGAGAGAGAGAAGAACACATAGCTACTGGTAGAAACCTCAGCCCCGAGGGAGAACTACTCCCGCTTCATGGAGGGAGGAAGCAGCATCGATGGAGATGAATCCGGGGGCACTTCCCCGTCCCGACAGGGTGCCGGCACAGGAATCTGGTCCCCCGAAGCTTGTCGGCGATGGCGGCGGAGATCGGAATCGCTTTTAGAAAAAGTACTTCGATATTAGGGGTTTCCACCCCGAGGGATAAATATAGGCGGAGGGGGGTGTCGAGGGGACCCACCAGGAAGCCAGGAGGCCTCCTGGCGCGGCGTAGGGTGGGGCCGCGCCAGGGACCCTCCAGGTCTCCTGGTGGTGGCCCCCCTCCGCTACTTTGGTGATTCTGGAAGCTTCCGGGTCGCTGATTTTTTATCTGATTTTCTGGAATTTTTGGAGCACTTTTAATGGCCGGAAAACCTGAAATACAAAAACAGCAGAAAACAACAACTGGCAGCTGGGTGCACTGGGTTAATAGATTAGTCCAAATATGCTCAAAGTGTATGAAAGTTCAAGCAAATCATGGCAAAGTCACACAAAACATGCATGGAGCTAGCATAAATTATAGATACGTTTGGGACGTATCGGTCATTCCTCATCCCGAGAACATGCGAGGACCTCCGGTCTAGGACATGGCATATACATTGTATTGAGACTAACAGATGACAATATCTCGCTGCGTCTCAAAGTGTGTCTCTGTCCAACTCAGTGATCCCATCACTAAGTCCATACTATCGGTAGCATCTCCATGCTCATGACTTGTGAAACATAGTCATCAATCGAATCATATACTAGTTAAGGATATGTGTCCGCATAATCTTATCAACTAGGGACCATTAGAACAATCATCATAGAATATATAGTCTCACAAACAAGTCACATACTTATTGATACATATCAGTGATGATGTTCAAGGACAATACAAATAACTCATGAATACATAAGTAGATAACATCATAACATGATTGCCTCTAGGGCATATCTCCAACAATCTCCCACTTGCACTAGAGTCAATCAGTTAGGCATCTAAGGCCCATGGCTCTTACGTGCGCCTCATGCTTCGGCATCGGGAGAGGCTTCGTCAAAGGATCAGCAACGTTTGCATCCGTGTGTACTTTGCATACATTTATATTACCATCATCTACGAATTTTCGTATGAGATGATAACGCCTTTCTATGTGCTTGGATTTCTGGTGATGCCTTGGCTCCCTGGCCTGTGCGATGGCACCACTATTATCACAATAGAGATCCAACGGGTTTGCCGAGTCTGAACCACACCAAGTTGGGTAATGAAATCCCTTATCCAAACACCTTCCTTTTAAGCTTCAGAAGCTGCAAGGTACTCGGCCTCTGTTGCAGAATCAGCTACCGTCTCTTGCTTGGAACTCTTCCAGCTCACTGCACCTCCGTTCAGAATGAACACATAACCAGATTACGAACGAAAGTCATCCTTGTCGGTTTGGAAACTAGCATCGGTGTAACCCTTTACAACGAGCTCATACTCACCTCCATAAACTAGGAACATATCCTTAGTCCTTTTCAGGTACTTTAGGATGCTCTTAACTGCTGTCCAGTGGCTCTCGCCTGGATTAGCCTGGTATCTGCTCGTAGCGCTTAAAGCATAGGAAACATCTGGACGAGTACATACCATAGCATACATGATAGACCTAATGGCCGAAGCATACGGAATCTTATCCATGCGTCTTTGCTCATCAGGAGTCGATGGACCCTGAGTTTTGCTTAGATGAATGCCATGTGACACAGGCAAGAACCCTTTCTTAGCCTCATGCATGTTGAACCTTTTCAACACCTTGTAAATATACGTACACTGGCTTAATCCAATAAGCCTCCTTGATCTATCACTATAGATCTTGATTCCCAAAATGTAAGCTGCTTCTCCCAAGTCCTTCATTGTGAAACTATTTTTCAATGAGTCCTTGACAGCTTCAAGCATTGGAATGTCATTCCCAATCAGTAATATGTCATCCACATATAAGATTAGAAATACGATTGAGCTCCCACTAAACTTCTTGAACACACAAGGTTCCTTTTCGTTCTCGATGAAGCCAAACGATTTGACAACCTCTTTAAAACGAATATTCCAACTCTGAGATTCTTGCTTCAATCCATAAATAGATTTCTGAAGTTTCCATACCTTACTAGCATTCTCTGGATCGACAAAACCCTCGGGTTGTATCATATACACGTCCTCTTCTAGATTTCCATTAAGGAAAGTTGTTTTGACATCCATTTGCCATATCTCATAATCGAAATAGGCAGCTATAGCTAGAATAATCCGGACTGATTTAAGCATCGCTACAGGCGAGAAGGTCTCGTTGTAGTCAATTCCTTGAACTTGTCGAAACCCCTTCGCAACAAGTCGAGCTTTATGGATTTGAACATTTCCATCCATATCAGTTTTCTTCTTAAAGATCCATTTGCACTCAATGGTTCTTGCACCATTTGGCAGATCAACCAAGTTCCAAAATTGATTGTCATCCATGGACTTTAACTCGGATCTCATGGCCTCAAGCCATAACTCGGAATCTGGATCCACCATCGCTTCCGCATATGTCAAAGGCTCATCGTTGTCCAACAACAATACATTGCTTGCATTACGCAGCCTTTCTGACCTTCGTGGTGCGGGTGCTACTTCAACCACGGGTTCACTAACTGGCCCTGCCATAGTGGCATCACTTGCTGTGTCTTCCTCGAGTGGTTTATCTCGAACCTCTTCGAGTTGCACTGTCCTCCCACTAGCCTTCCTAGTGAGAAACTCTTTCTCAAGGAAGGTACCATGTCGAGCGACAAACATTTTGCCCTCTTGTCGGTTGTAGAAGTAATACCCTAAGGTTTCCCTTGGATATCCCACGAATATGCACTTATCCGATTTGGGTGCGAGCTTGTCCGACTGAAGTCGCTTGATAAACGCTTCACAACCCCGAATCTTTAGGAAAGACAAACTGTGACGCTTCCCAGTCCATATCCCATATGGTGTCTTATCTACGGATTTAGATGGTACTCTGTTTAGTGTGAAAGCTGCAGTTTCTAGAGCATGACCCCAAAATGACAACGGTAGATCTGACTGAATCATCATCGATCAAACCATGTCCAACAAGGTGTGATTCGTCCGTTCCGATACACCATTTCTTTGAGGCGTTCCAGGAGGAGTGAGTTGTAGAACTATTCCATGACTCTTGAGATGATCCTCAAACTCTTGACTCAGATATTCACCTCCACGATCTGATCGTAGAAGTTTGATCGTCTTGCCGAGTTGATTCTCTACTTCATTCTGAAACTCCTTGAACTTTTCAAAGGTTTCCGACCTGTGCCTCATCAAGTAGATATATCCATATCTGCTCAAGTCGTCGGTGAAAGTCACGAAGTACTGGTAACCACCTCTAGCAGTCGTGCTCATTGGTCCACACACATCAGTATGTATGAGTTCCAACAAGTGGGATGCCCTCTCGCAACTCTTTGCAAAAGGTGTCTTGGTCATCTTGCCGAGTAGGCACGATTCGCATGTCTCGAATGATTCAAAATCAAACAAATTCAAAAGTCCATCATTGTGGAGCTTCTTCATGCGCTTTTCACTGATATGACCAAGCCGACGGTGCCAAAAGTAAGTTGTATTCAGATCGTTAGGTTTAAGCCTCTTGGCATTTATATTATAGACATATTCACCTTCAAGATTCAAAATGAATAACCCATTCACAACGGGCGCCAAGCCATAAAACATCTTATTCAAATATATAGAACAACCATTGTCCTTAATAATGAATTCATAACCTTGTCTCATCAAACATGAGGCAGAAATAATGTTTCGACTTAACGATGGAACATAATAACAATTATCAAGCTCCATTACAAATCCAGAAGGTAAATTAAGTTGCATGGTGCCGACGGCTAATGCAGCAACTCTTGCTTTATTCCCGACGCGAATGTCAACTTCTCCTCTTGCGACATCTCTACTTCTTTTTAGTCCCTGCATCGAGTTGCAAATGTGAACAACCAATCCGGTATCATATACCCAAGAACTATTAGAAATATCCGCAAGATAAATGTCTATAACATATACAACAAGTGTACATGTAGAAGACGTATTCCCACTGCTCTTTCCCTTGCTGGTGAGCCACTTGTTGCAGTTCTTCTTCCAGTGACCATTCTCCTTGCAATAGAAGCAAATGTTCCGCGTCAGGTCCAGGCTTAGGAGTCGGGGCTGGAGTCGGGATCACATCCTTGTCCTTTCCCTTTGCGTTAGCCTTCTTCTTGGTCCATGACTTCTTGAACTTGGTCGTGTTCTGCACCATCAACACTTGATGTGTGCCCTTCTTAATGTCCTGCTCTGCTATCTTAAGCATCCCATGCAATTCAGTGGGCTTATTTTCCATGCCATGCATATGAAAGTTCGTAATGAACGAGTTATAGCTTGGCGGAAGAGAACCCAGAATTGTATTTGTAGCTGACTCAGGAGTCAACGGATGCCCAAGACGATCCAAAGCTTGCATGTATCCCATCATTTTGATGACATGCGGGCTCAGTGGATCACCCTCTTTCAGCTTGCAATCCATCAGGGATCGCAAGACGTTGAACCTTTCAGTCCTAGCCTGAACCTGAAACATGCCCTTAAGACTCTCGAACATATCGAAAGCCCTAATGTCTTCGAACTTCTATTGCAGCTCGGGCTCCATAGAAGCCGGCATGAGGCAGCTGATCTCAGTAGACTCATCCTTGAGTTTCTGATAGGCATTCTTTGGAGCAGCGGTGGCATTATCAGCCGGTTCCTCTGGAAGCGGTTCCTCTAGAACATTTTCCTTTTTATCATGCTTGAGAACAATTCTCAGATTTCTATACCAGGTGGTAAAGTTTGTTCCATTCAGTTTATATTTCTCAAGGATGGATTTCAACGCAAAATTGGTAACTGGAGCAGGTGGTGCCATTGATCTACAACATAAAATGCAAAATACTAAGACATGTATTCATGAAGAGCAATTCATATTAAACGCTTTAATAAAATTACTCCCACTAAGTTCAACATCCCTCTAGTTGACACTAAGTGATTTAGGATCCGATGGGGAGAATTGATTAGTGAGCTTTTGCATCACTGCTAGCCGACTCGACCTACCGGTAAGCAACTCCTTGCTAATTGCATCAACCATACGACTCTTGTTTGTTGATGTGCATCACATACACACCAACACCTATGCCCCTAAGCCCAAAACTGTTTTGATAGCCTCGACAAGTTAACCAAGTGCTATGCGTGTAAGTGTCCGACACAAACCCATCACGCCAAGGAGATCTAGCAGCACCCTAATTTTATAGGCCTACTACTAAACATACGTGACATGTGATGTGCAGCAATTGGGGAGGCAAATTTTACTTGACATTCTTTGAGGGATCATCCTACTTAAAACATCTACCATGTCAAAGAAGGATGCATAAAGGGATAAACTTTCACAGGCAGTTTATACAAGTGATATGGTATAGCCCCTTTATCATAGCGCATGGTGATCTCCATCTCCATGTGCGTGAACCTCCCATGGCGATCTCCATCTCCATGTACGGTTGTCCTCGTGGTGATCTCCATCGCCACGCCATGGTGTCAACCGCCAAGTGCTACATAAGTTACTATGCTATTACAAACTAATAGCTATGAAAGTAAATTACATTACATGGCTCCACAAGTTAACACGCGGGTCATTAATACAATAATGAGACAACCATATGGCTCCAGTCGGTTGTCAAAACCATGACACGCAGGCCATGAATAATAACATACACAATGGGCTATACCAAATCACAATAATACCCTGCAAAACCAAGTTACACGTTCTACCGCCGTCTAAACCTCTTTTAGCACTAGTCAAATTAGGTCTGCGAAAAATCGCCTAATTAACTAAAACCAATCGGAGTTTTGCATATCTGTTCATTCTGCATTGTTTGGTAGGTCACGGAGCTCAATCGGAGTTCATATGACCAAGATATGGCATCTGAACCAAACCTGCTCATAGATTTCTGGACAACGCAGATCATATCTACGTCGTGTCCTGATCTGTGTCCCGGATCAATCACCTAGTGATATCCGCATGCCACAATAGGGTTTACGGCACACTGTCTATCCCAATGGCGGATAACCGACCTCTAGGGATAAGTTGTGGCACGACCTAAGTAGCTCGCGCCTGCAGACAGATCATGAAATGAAGAACCTCAAACATACATGAAAAACTGATCTGATCTACACATCTTTATATGTAAATCCATCACGAATTCACCACCAAATAGCAGAGGCTCTGATACCACTGTTAGGTCACGCGGTCCGCTACGCTAGCGCTAAATCAAAAATTTCTACCACGCACAATCAAGATCACTGCTACTGGAGATGAACTACATGATTAGGGTTTACCACTAGACGTGCAGTCACGGCAGCGGAAGGAGAGTTGGTGATGCGCGTCGGCGACTACTGCTCGAATCCCTCGAACCGATCCCTCGTACCGATCCCACGAACGAAGTCTTGCGAACAGTTCGTCCAAGCGCCGCACGTGCAGCGCCTCCAAGGGATGCGAACGTACAAGGAGGAGCGCCAAATAGCTAAATGCTACTGGTACATCATCATAGATGTTTTTTAATCTATGAAAATATGATATTTGGAATCCTTGCATTTTTCTGATGATTTTTCATATATTATTTGTTTGATTTGGAGTTATTCTTTAAAAGTTATTGAATTTCAAAGATTTAATCATTTTCTGGAATTTTCTGATTAAATTAAACGATTTAAGCTTTATTGCATCATGTCTGCGTCAGCATGACGTGGGGGGTGGCCTGACTAGTGGGGCCCCCTGGTCAGTGACTGGGGGGTTAATCCCCTCGGTTTAAATTAGCACTGGTTAATTAGGGGGCCCTTGGCCCACCTGTAAGTGGCCTACGGGGTGATTAGGCACACGGTTAAGGGCTAAGTGCCCGGCGGCTCGGGCAGGCGGAGCATCACCGGACTCCGGCTGTAGGTCACGGGAGGGCACGGGGAAGGCACTGGAGGGTTCCCCTCGCTCGTGCGCGTCGCGTAGACCACGCAGGGAACCTCGACGAGGCCCCGGGGCACACCGGCGACGACTCGCGCGGCGGCCGGAGTTGTTGCTCGAAGGAGACGTCGACCGGGGCGGCTAGAACGAGCGTGGGGTGAGGGGTTCAACGAGGAAGCTCACCAGGAGCACGTTGGAGAGCTCGGGAGAGGCGGAGGAGCGACGGAGTCGGCGAATCGATCGCCGGGATTCCACGGCGGTCGGGAGATGGCGGTGACGATTGCGTCGTCCACGGGGAAGGCGGCTCGATTCCGTGCGCTGGAAGAAGAAGTCGGCGCCTGCGAGTCTTTTGGACACGGTGCCTTGGCGAGAGGGCCTCGATGTCCACGGCTGCGCACGACGGCGAGCTCCGGCACGCTTCTGGAGGTGACGAAAAGGACGACGACGAGGACAGAGAGGAGGCGGCGAGAGGGGGAAGTGGCAGGGGGCTTCGAGGGGGTTCTCCTGGCGAGGAGACAAGGACGGAGGGGAGGCTGCCACGGCGAAGCAGGAGGTGGCGCAGCGGTTGCATGCTCTCCAGCGAGCAGCATCGGGGCTGGGGGGAGGAAGAAGACAAGAAAAAAGGTTGTTGGGCTGGGCCAGCCTAGGTGAGTTGGGCTTCTTTGCCAGGGAAGCTTCTTTCCTTTTATTTCTTCTTTTTATTCTTTCTGTTTGTTTTTTTAGCTTTAGCAAAAAAATACCAAAGCATTTTATTAAATGCCCAAAACTTTAATATGGTATTAATTGACATGCTACTAGCCACTCCCAAGTTTTGGAGATTTTTGAAATTCAAATTTTTTAAATTTCAATTCAAATATGAATATGATTTAATTTCCAAGCCCTTCTCAGAATTTTTGAAAAATCTTGGAGCATGCAGTGGGACCCACAACACATGAGATGTGATCATGCTCATTTATAGAGATTTTCAAAAAGTTCAGAAGATTTTTGGAAAAAATATTTTTGTCTGGCCATTTATTTAAATTCTTTTTGAGGCTTTTCCAAATCCCCAATTATTAAATAAAGAAATTTAAACATGATGCCTTATTTCTAGAAATAAAAGCACATACCAAAACTAGGGTTGTGACAACTCGCCCCCACTCAAAAGAATCTCGTCCCGAGATTCGAGACAAAAGATAAGAGGGAAAGTCTTTAAGGATGCATCTTCAAGAAGATCGAGAACCTCATGATGAACTCATGGAATGAGATATGAAAACATCTCTTGAGTTGAGACACACGACACACATCAAAATGATGGAAGGAGGTAGGGGAGTTTCAATTTGGTAGACAACAGTTCCACGCTTAAGTAGATAGTGAAAAAGTTTTTTTTTAAGTAGCGAGGAGTTAGGTTGCCCTTGATACCAAACAAGGCACCTTAAGGAGAGGTGACTCATAGAAATATTCCCTAAGGAGAGGCTACTAATGAATGGCATTTGGGGTCCTTTTAAGAATGGTGGCTAGGTTTATCACACGGGTAAAACTATATACATACGGACATAGATTACTAGGTGGTATTCCTATTGCTGATCATGGCTCCCTAACAACTACAACAGATATGTCAGAGTAACAAGTACCCCGACACAATGGTTAACGTGGTTACTCTGCCTAAAAGACATCTGAAGTGGGAAGAAAGATCTGAAAATGCATCAACACCAGATCCTACAAATGTGATGCTTTTTAACAAGAATTCCTAGAATGAATCGGACAGCATAACGTCTGTACCGGGATGAAAAATGAGACAACCTGCATGAAATAGGACAGAACTTTCTCAATAAACTCGATAGAATGATGCCACTTGGGGACAACAACACTTCTACGGCTACAGAGAAGCAATCAATGAGATGTCCTAGTAGAGACAAAGAAGAGCCTAGTCCTATCTTCCCGCAGAAAGGATGAGGGTGACTCAGAACTCAGATCGAAGAGGTAAGAAGAAAAAAGAAGTCTTAAGTTGTTCCCATATACCCAAGTAACTATATAACTATAGAATGCTAGACTCGACATCGGCCAAGGCTTGATAGTCCTACAGACAGTCCTGCTCTGATACCAAGTCTGTCGGGACCCGGAATTTGCATATGTAATTCCAGTCACAACTCAATCATATGGAGAGCCGAGAGCCATACCCACTTGTCTAAGCAGACAAGGCCAAGTACAAGACACTCTCGGAAAGCTCGAACATGGGGGGCATCCCATCCAGGCCTGGATGATCAACTGAGATGGGTCCTCATCATCCGCTCACAAGTCTAAATGATTATGGGTGGTGAAATCCCATACTCATAGACAAGTGATGGCTTCTCGCCCCTCGTTGGTTACCCCAAGTGGAAGGTTTGAGATGTAGCGCAGCAGCAAGTTTCCCTCGGTGAAGATACCAAGGTTTGTCTCCCGTAGGACTCCCGAGATGATAAGTAGGTGTCAGCGGCGCAACTGACGTGGACCTGCACAGAAACACATATAACTTTGTTCCCAACAAAGTTCAGAGAGGTTGTCAATCTCTCCGGTCTTGTTGTTCACAAAGGGTAAAACACAAGGGATAATGATAGAAATTGAAAGTAAAAGCAGAAAAGTAAAGATAGCGTGGAAACAGTAATAAGGATATGGACCGGGATACGTGATGTTCACTAGTGATGTCTATCTCCCAAAAGACGATAAAACTGCTATGCGAGGTAAACAAATTACAGAAGGGCAATTGACAGGATTATGAACGCACCGCAATGCTAACTATGCTACAAAAGAAAGGAAGAGGCTCAAAAGCACGGGCAGTACGCCAAAATAAGTAGACCGAAATCCAACTGCATCTACTACTAATCATCCACCTTGAGATATCTATCCAGAACATCTCGCTGGTATTAAGTTGCGAGCCCCACCCAAAGTGTAAACCCAAAGCAACAGACAACTGCATTAAAAAGAACTTTGCGTAAAGTAAACAATCCTTGCAACCGCGGTTACAAGCACCGTTGTTTTCCCCCTTGTGGCAACAGCACATCCCCTAGACTCATGTTTCTTTCACTCAAGAGTGTCATCGGGGGGCATGAACCCACAATCAAGCATAACGTTCCCTCTTGGAGTCACTACCTACTACTTGGCCAAAGCAATAAACAGCAACGGAGAACATGCAAGAATTACTTAGGAACAAAAATATAAGAGATAAAAACCAAATATATTACTCTATCACAATCTGAACATAATCTCATAATCCATCAGATCCCATCAAAATTAGCATAGCAACAGCAGAAAGATTACAAAAGTGCCTCGATCATGTAGGGCAGCTCACGAGGTATAAACCATGAAGAACAAAGAGGGGAGGAGAACATCACATAGCTACTGATCACGGACCCATGGTCCAAGGAAAACTACTCACGAGACATCCGGGGAGCATCCATGGTGGAGAGGAGACTCCCGGAGGTCGGCCCTTCCTCTGGCAGGGTGTCGGGAAGAGGTCTTCTGGTGCTCCCGATCTCGGAAGCGCGGCGGCGGCGGAACAGAGGCGAGATTGCAAAATAGGGTTCTGTCTTCGGAGTTTCCCCGTGATGGAGAATAAATAGGCGAAGGGGGCAGCCAAAGGTGGACCAGGGGCCCCAGGCGCCCCCCCTGGCGCAGCCAGGGGTGGGGCCGCGCCGGGTGGCCGCCTGGGCCCCCCTGGCTCCCCTCTGGCCCCACTCGGGCTCTTCGCGAAGCTTCCTGTACGCTGATTTTTCCTGTATTTTTCTCGGAATTTTTCTGGCACTTTTTATATGGGGGAAAACTGAAATAGAAAAACAGCAGAAAACAGGAACTGGCACTGGGGTGCACTGAGTTAATAGGTTAGTCCAAATATGATCAAAAGTGTATGCAAGTGTATCTAGAACATAGCAATATCACACAAAATATGCATGGAGCAAGCAGAAATTATAGATACGTTTTGGACGTATCAACATCCCCAAGCTTAATTCCTGCTCGTCCTCAAGTAGGTAAATGATAACGGCATAATTTCTGTGGTGGCATGCTAGCAACCATAAAAGATCTTTGAAAAGTAAAGCAATCAAGGTTAGAGATTCAAATCAAGTCATAACATGCAATAGTCTATATTAGCATTGAAACAAGTAACGAAAGAACATTAGGTGCAAGAGCTCTCGCTGTCCGTGACTCGAATGTCTCCAAATGGTGTTTGCGTGCAAGGAGGGGGATAGGGAATACGAGAAAAATTATTTTTATTGAGAATTCAATCTACTAAAGTTTCACACTTGGTCTTCTTTGGAATCTTATCTTGACTCGTCCCCAGACCACTAGCCAGGTACAAGTCAATTTGATCCACTCCTTTTCGATATTTTGAGCACTCATGCAATGGATGAGCGTAAGCACGAGAGTTACCACTTAGGATGGAAAAGAGAAAAGTGCGGAGGAGGAAGACAAAAAGGATGAGAAAGGCTCACATCAATGAGGACAATCATAGGCAAGAGATGCCAAACGATAGATATGATGTGAGGAGTAGGGATTGCCATGCAACGGATGCACATACGAGCTAGGAAGCTCTACAATGGAACTAGTGGGGGTGCATCTAACTTGCTCGCTCATGAAGACCTAGAGCTCGTTTGAGGAGGATCATCCTTGGAATATGCAAGCCAAGTTCTATAGTGTGAAGGTCCCCACATAGCTATATGCATAATGATCATCTCTATGGAGTACAAAGATAAGAGGGAGTACTAGTGTGGATCTCTCAAAACGATAGTAGTGTTGCCCCTTTCTCTCTTTTTATTTCTTTTTTCTATTTTTTTGTATTTTTTGGTGGCCTCAATGGCTCTTTCTATTTAACTCTCATTTGTCCTCTTTGGGATCTTTTATTGTGTCCACTTTGGGATATTTTCCTCACTTAAGGGCAACACTCTATTTTACAAGAAGGTAAAGGAGATCTTTCACACTTTATAAGGTACTCAAAATCATAAAGAAGATGTAACTATCATGATTTATGCAATGTATGTCGCTGCCAGTGTAGCAGGAACATGTATGACATGAAAATCAAGTCATGAAGAGGTGTTTGTTGCATGGCAATATAACTCGGAAAGGCTATGGAAATGCCTTGATAGGTAGGTATGGTGGCTGTTTAGAGGAAAGATATAAGGAGGCTTATGATGACAGAGCGTATCATGCCAAGGGTTTGGATGTACCGGCGAAGGTGGACACCAACTCTCGGAGTGAGAAGAAGGCAATGCACGGCACGGGATAGGCTAGCAAAATATGGGAAGCTGGAAGTGTCAACTTTCAATACTTACATTAGTCTGAAGAACTCATGCACTTATTATCGGTAACTCTCAATCTAATAAGGGGTTCACAAAGAGACAAGTACCCCGAGGAGGAGTGTATGGGGGTTTGGTTATCCTTGCGCATCCTCGACTCATGTTACGTGAGTGTACTCTAATATCCGACCCCTCAGAAGAGTAGTGATCCATCTAGTAGCTAGAGTTCTCAACTAGTTTCGTAGGTTTTGAAAATACACACGGATTGCCCAAAAGACGACACCTATCACTAATAGGCTAGAGCTCTTGACACCGAAAGTTCAAACATTACTCACAACAATACCTCAAAACTATTGCAAGCTACTACTAGAATTAAATAGCAACCTCAATTACCTACTTTCAAGACAAGACACAACTCAGTGCAACAACCAACTCTCTTTAACAAGATAAACATGAAAACTAAAAAGAGTTCCAGCAACAAACTAAACAAAAGCCAAGGCTCTTGCTAAAGACAAACTAAGACTAAAACTAAACACGGCAGCAGCTACGAAAAGATAAAGAACACACAACAGCAAAAAGATAAGCAAGAAAAATCCTATGATGTGTTCTAAATTTTGAAAGTGGAGCGTGTTTCTCTCCCACACAAAGTAAGACGGGATCTAACTTGTTATGAACAGAAAGCAAAGCTAAAGAAAACTAAAAACAAAACCTAAGAGCGAGACGCTCCAAGCATAGCACATAACGCATGAAGTGATAAAAATATAGTGAGACGAAGGACGAACTGATGATTGTTGATGGAGAAGGAGATGCACGGGGGCATCCCCAAGCTTAGACTCTTGAGTCTCCTTTAATATTTGTTGGGGATGCATGGGGGCATCCCCAAGCTTGAGCGCTTGACACTCCTGGATCTTCTTTCATCATCTTCCATCGCACACTTGAAAACTCCCTTCATACATAACTCATCATAAGCTGATTAGAGAGGCTAGTACCCTTAATAAATAATTTTTCCCCACTGGATATAAAGATATTCTTGGAGAGCTACTGTTTCTCAAGAGTGCCAAAAAGTTTTTCCAAAGAAAAAGCAAGCTTAAGGTTTGCAAAAGTTAGGAGAGACAAAACGTGGCAGAATCTGTGAAAAACATAACAGCACGTAGTAAAGAATTTTTTAGGGATACTTCTGCAACTCAAATAAAAAAACTCAGAACATACGGAAGTTTCGTAATTGTATAGATCATACTGTGTAAACATTTCAGCTCAAACATATGAACTGGGATTTTTATGGAATATTTCTGGTCACGAGGACAGAATCTGTTTTCTGGACAGCATGTCACAACTTTTACTTCCCTTGCCGTAAGAGGCTACAACTTGGCACAAAGCAGAAAAATAAAGATACAATGATTTTCTACAGTAGTAACAATCATCAAGACGCAACAAAAGCAAAAAGAAAAACCTAAATTCGTTGTGGGCTGCCTCCCGAAAGCGCTTCTTTAGAGCCATTAGCTAGGCTGAAAGATTATAGAAGATGCTCTCACAAGAATAAGAATTTTGAAGCAAAAGAGAGCATCAAGAAGAAAATATGAAACACATTTAAGCCTAAACCACTTCCTATGCATAGGCATCTTATAAGAAAATAAATCAAAGAAGCACAAAGTGACAAGCATAGGAAGGTGGAACAAGAGCAACTTTAAAATTTTCATCAAAAAGAGAGGTGTTTTTGTAACATGAAAGATTTTAGAACCAAGCTTTCCTCTCTCAAAGTATATTTCCGTAGTATCATGAACAACATCAAGAATATAACTATCAAATAAATCATGTTGTTCATGACCTGCAAGCACACGTGTATAGTTTTCAACACGGTCTTTAGGATCATAAGATAAATGCAACCCGCCACATTGAAGTTTAATAAGGACAAAACTCTCCGGAATATTTGGAGATTTCAAAAGGATAATAGGACAATCAAGTGTGGGTGCAATAGCGACAATTTTATTCTTAACATAAGGAACTATAGAGAGTTCATTTTTTTCAGCATCATCCATAGTGGCATCTTGGCCATCAACAAAGCAAGTATCAAAATTTTCAGAAAGGGATATTTCAAGTGAGTCCTCGGAATCATGGGATTCCTCCTCAAAGCAATCATTGGCCTATTCTTGGGCAGCAAACATTTTATTTTTTAAATTCTCAATATAAGAATTGGAAGTATAATTCTCGAAGCAATAAGCAAGAACTGCAAAGTTTTCAGACTCGAAAATAGTATCGTGATACTTTTCAATCAAAGAAGCAATCTCATAGGCACCTTTAAAAGCAACAAACTCTTCAATCTTTTCAACATCAAAGTAATCATAAACACCTTTAGCATAAGAAGATAAGATCTCATTTTCATTAAACTCACATTGGAAAGGGAGGTGTTTATGATCTATATTAGAACAGCAAGTAAAATCATAAATGTGGCACAAAAGTTTAGCATGGCAATAAGAAACATGTATTTGATCCCATAAGTGTTTCCCTTTCTGAGATAGGCGGTGCTGCGTATAATGAGAATGCTCATCCAATGATTTTCCCTCAACCAAGTCGGTTGGGTTTTTAGCGCGAGCACAAATTGATCGAAGACGATCCAAGTGAAACATGTCCATCCTACCATATTTTGGTGGTTGATCACCCATGGTGAGGATAGCATAAATAGGCAAAGCAAGAGAAAGGCAAAAGGTAGCAACTATTTTTGTGGTTTTTCATAAAGGACACAAAGATAAAAACTGAAAGGTAAACTAACAAGACTAAAAAACAAAGGTAAAGGGTAGTGTGCAACTCCCCTATCCTAGCACTCGGAGTCCCCGGCAACGGCGCCAGAAATTCGCTTGATGGCTTCTCGCCCCTCGTTGGTTACCCCAAGTGGAAGGTTTGAGATGTAGTGCAGCAGCAAGTTTCCCTCGGTGAAGATACCAAGGTTTGTCTCCCGTAGGACTCCCGAGATGATAAGTAGGTGTCAGCGGCGCAACTGACGTGGACCTGCACAGAAACACATATAACTTTGTTCCCAACGAAGTTCAGAGAGGTTGTCAATCTCTCCAGTCTTGTTGTTCACAAAGGGTAAAACACAAGGGATAATGATAGCAATTGAAAGTAAAAGAAGAAAAGTAAAGATAGCGTGGAAACAGTAATAAGGATATGGACCAGGATACGTGATGTTCACCAGTGATGTCTCTCTCCCAAAAGACGATAAAACTGCTATGCGAGGTAAACAAATTACAGAAGGGCAATTGACAGGATTATGAACGCACCGCAATGCTAACTATGCTACAAAAGAAAGGAAGAGGCTCAAAAGCACGGGCAGTACGCTAAAATAAGTAGACCGAAATCCAACTGCATCTACTACTAATCATCCACCTTGAGATATCTATCCAGAACATCTCGCTGGTATTAAGTTGCGAGCCCCACCCAAAGTGTAAATCCAAAGCAACAGACAACTGGATTAAAAAGAACTTTGCATAAAGTAAAAAATCCTTGCAACCGCGGTTACAAGCACCGTTGTTTTCCCCCTTGTGGCAACAGCACATCCCCTAGACTCATGTTTCTGTCACTCAAGCGTTTCATCGGGGGGCATGAACCCACAATCGAGCATAACGTTCCCTCTTGGAGTCACTACCTACTACTTGGCCAAAGCAATAGACAGCAACGGAGAACATGCAAGAATTACTTAGGAACAAAAATATAAGTGATAAAAACCAAATATATTACTCTATCACAATTTGAACATAATCTCATAATCCATCAGATCCCATGAAACTCAGCATAGCAATAGCAGAAAGATTACAAAAGTGCCTCGATCATGTAGGGCAGCTCACGAGGTCTAAACCATGAAGAACAAAGAGGGGAGGAGAACATCACATAGCTACTGATCACGGAACCATGGTCCAAGGAAAACTACTCACGAGACATCCGGGGAGCATCCATGGTGGAGCGGACACTCCCGGAGGTCGGCCCTCCCTCCGGCAGGGTGCCGGGAAGAGGTCTTCTGGTGCTCCCGATCTCGGAAGCACGGCGGCAGCGGAACAGAGGTGAGATTGCAAAATAGGGTTCTGTCTTCGGAGTTTCCCCGTGACGGAGAATAAATAGGCGAAGGGGGGCAGCCAGAGGTGGACCAGGGGCCCATGCGCCCCCCTGGCGCGGCCAGGGGTGGGGCCGCGCCGGGTGGCCGCCTGGGCCCCCCTGGCTCCCCTCTGGCCCCACTCGGGCTCTTCGCGAAGCTACCGGTACGGTGATTTTTCCTGTATTTTTCCCGGAATTTTTCTGGGACTTTTTATATGGGGGAAAACTGAAATAGAAAAACAGCCGAAAATAGGAACTGGCACTGGGGTGCACTGAGTTAATAGCTTAGTCCAAATATGATCAAAAGTGTATGAAAGTGTATCTAGAACATAGCAATATCACACAAAACATGCATGGAGCAAGCAGAAATTATAGATACGTTTTGGACGTATCAACATCCCCAAGCTTAATTCCTGCTCGTCCTCGAGTAGGTAAATGATATCGGCATATATTCTGTGGTGACATGCTAGCAACCATAAAAGAACTTTGAAAAGTAAAGCAATCAAGGTTAGAGATTCAAATCAAGTCATAACATGCAAGAGTCTATATTAGCATTGAAACAAGTAACAAAAGAACATTAGGTGCAAGAGCTCTCGCTGTCCGTGACTCAAATGTCTCCAAATGGTGTTTGTGTGCAAGAAGGGGGATAGGGAATACGAGAAAAAGTATTTTTATTGAGAACTCAATCTACTAAAGTTTCACACTTGGTCTTCTTTGGAATCTTATCTTGACTCGTCCCCAGACCACTAGCTAGGTACAAGTCAATTCGATCCACTCCTTTTCGATATTTTGAGCACTCATGCAATGGATGAGCGTAAGCACGAGAGTTGACACTTAGGATGGCAAAGAGAGAAGTGCGGAGGAGGAAGACAAAAAGGATGAGAAAGGCTCACATCAATGAGGACAATCATAGGCAAGAGATGCCAAACGATAGATATGATGTGAGGAGTAGGGATTGCCATGCAACGGATGCACATACGAGCTAGGAAGCTCTCCAATGGAACTAGTGGGGGTGCATCTAACTTGCTCGCTCATGAAGACCTAGAGCTCGTTTGAGGAGGCTCATCCTTGGAATATGCAAGCCAAGTTCTATAGTGTGAAGGTCCCCACATAGCTATATGCATAATGATCATCTCTATGGAGTACAAAGATAAGAGGGAGTACTAGTGTGGATCTCTCAAAAGGATAGTAGTGTTGACCCTTTCTCTCTTTCTATTTCTTTTTTCTATTTTTTTGTATTTTTTTGTGGCCTCAATGGCTCTTTCTATTTAACTCTCATTTGTCCTCTTTGGGATCTTTTATTGTGTCCACTTTGGGATCTATTCCTCACTTAAGGGCAACACTCTATTTTACAAGAAGGTAAAGGAGATCTTTCACACTTTACAAGGTACTCAAAATCATAAAGAAGATGTACCTATCATGATTTATGCAATGTATGTCGCTGCCAGTGTCGCAGGAACATGTCTGACATGAAAATCAAGTCATGAAGAGGTGGATGTTGCATGGCAATATAACTCGGAAAGGCTATGGAAATGCCTTGATAGGTAGGTATGGTGGCTGTTTAGAGGAAAGATATAAGGAGGCTTATGATGACAGAGCGTATCATGCCAAGGGTTTGGATGTACCGGCGAAGGTGGACACCAACTCTCGGAGTGAGAAGAAGGCAATGCACGGCACGGGATAGGCTAGCAAAATATGGGAAGGTGGAAGTGTCAACTTTCAATACTTACATTAGTCCGAATAACTCATGCACTTTTTATCGGTAACTCTCAATCTAATAAGGGGGTTCACAAAGAGAGAAGTACCCCGAGGAGGAGTGTATGGGGGTTTGGTTATCCTTGCGCATCCTTAACTCATGGTACGTGAGTGTACTCTAATATCCGACCCCTCAGAAGAGTAGTGATCCATCTAGTAGCTAGAGTTCTCAACTAGTCTCGTAGGTTTTGAAAATACACACGGATTGCCCAAAATACGACACCTATCACTAATAGGCTAGAGCTCTTGACACCAAAAGTTCAAACATTACTCACAACAATACCTCAAAACTATTGCAAGCTACTACTAGAATTAAATAGCAACCTCAATTACCTACTTTCAAGACAAGACAAAACTCAGTGCAACAACCAACTCTCTTTAACAAGATAAACATGAAAACTAAAAAGAGTTCCAGCAACAAAATAAACAAAAGCCAAGGCTCTTGCTAAAGACAAACTAGGACTAAAACTAAACACGGCAGCAGCTACGAAAAGATAAAGAACACACAACAGCAAAAAGATAAGCAGGAAAAATCCTATGATGTGTTCTAAATTTCGAAAGTGGAGCGTGTTTCTCTCCCACACAAAATAAGACGGGATCTAACTTGTTATGAACAGCAAGCAAAGCTAAATAAAACTAAAAACAAAACCTAAGAGCGAGACGCTCCAAGCATAGCACATAACGCATGAAGTGATAAAAATATAGTGAGACAAAGGACGAACTGATGATTGTTGATGGAGAAGGGGATGCACGGGGGCATCCCCAAGCTTAGATGCTTGAGTATCCTTGAATATTTTTTGGGGATGCATGGGGGCATCCCCATGCTTGAGCGCTTGACCCTCCTGGATCTTCTTTCATCATCTTCCATCGCACACTTGAAAACTCCCTTCATACATAACTCATCATAAGCTGATTAGATAGGTTAGTACCCTTAATAATAATTTTTTCCCACTGGATATAAAGATATTCTTGAAGAGATACTGTTTCTCAAGAGTGCCAAAATGTTTTTGCAAACAAAAAGCAAGCTTAAGGTTTGCAAAAGTTAGGAGAGACAAAACGTGGCAGAATCTGTGAAAAACAGATCAGCAGGTAGTAAAGAATTTTTTAGGGATACTTCTGCAACTCAAATAAAAAAAATCAAAACATACAGAAGTTTCGCAATTGTATAGAGCATACTGTGTAAACATTTCAGCTCAAAAAGATGAACTGGGATTTTTCTGGAATTTTTCTGGTCACGAGGACAGAATCTGTTTTCTGGACAGCATGTCACAACTTTTACTTCCCTTGCCGTAATAGGCTACAACTTGGCACAAAGCTGAAAAATAAAGATATAATGATGTTTCTACAGTAGTAACAATCATCAAGACACAACAAAAGCAAAAAGAAAAACCTAAATTCGTTGCGGGCTGCCTCCCGAAAGCGCTTCTTTAGAGCCATTAGCTAGGCTGAAAGATTATAGAAGATGCTCTCACAAGAATAAGAATTTTGAAGCAAAAGAGAGCATCAAGAAGAAAATATGAAACACATTTAAGCCTAAACCACTTCCTATGCATAGGCATCTTATAAGAAAATAAATCAAAGAAGCACAAAGTGACAAGCATAGGAAGGTGGAACAACAACAACTTTAAAATTTTCATCAAAAAGAGAGGTGTTTTTGTAACATGAAAGATTTTAGAACCAAGCTTTCCTCTCTCAAAGTAATTTTCAGTGGTATCATGAACAACATCTAGAATATAACTATCAAATAAATCATGTTGTTCATGACCTGCAAGCACACGTGTATATTTTTCAACACGGTCTTTAGGATCATAAGATAAATGCAACCCGTCACATTGAAGTTTAATAAGGACAAAACTCTCCGGAATATTTGGAGATTTCAAAAGGATAATAGGACAATCAAGTGTGGGTGCAATAGCAACAATTTCATGATTAACATAAGGAACTATAGAGAGTTCATTTTTGTCAGCATCATCCATAGTGGCATCTTGTCCATCAACAAAGCAAGTATCAAAATTTTCAGAAAGGGATATTTCAAGTGAGTCCTCGGAATCATGGGATTCCTCCTCAAAGCAATCATTGGCCTCTTCTTGGGCAGCAAACATTTTATTTTTTAAATTCTCAATATAAGAATTGGAAGTATAATTCTCGAAGCAATAAGCAAGAATTGCAAAGTTTTCAGACTCAAAAATAGTATCGTGATACTTTTCAATCAAAGAAGCAATCTCATTGGCACCTTTAAAAGCAACAAACTCTTCAATCTTTTCAACATCAAAGTAATCATAAACACCTTTAGCATAAGAAGATAAGATATCATTTTCATTAAACTCACATTGGAAAGGGAGGTGTTTATGATCTATATTAGAACAGCAAGTAAAATCATAAATGTGGCACAAAAGTTTAGCATGGCAATAAGAAACATGTATTTGATCCCATAAGTGTTTCCCTTTCTGAGATAGGCGGTGCCGCGTATAATGAGCATGCTCATCCAAAGATTTTCCCTCAACCAAGTCGGTTGGGTTTTTAGCGCTAGCACAAATTGATCGAAGACGATCCAAGTGAAACATGTCCATCCTACCATATTTTTGTGGTTGATCACCCATGGTGAGGATAGCATAAATAGGCAAAGCAAGAGAAAGGCAAAAGGTAGCAACTATTTTTGTGGTTTTTCAGAAAGGACACAAAGATAAAAACTGAAAGGTAAACTAACAAGACTAAAAAACAAAGGTAAAGGGTAGTGTGCAACTACCCTATCTTAGCACTCAGAGTCCCCGGCAACGGCGCCAGAAATTCGCTTGATGGCTTCTCGCCCCTCGTTGGTTACCCCAAGTGGAAGGTTTGAGATGTAGCGTAGCAGAAAGTTTCCCTCGGTGAAGATACCGTAGGACTCCAAAGATGATAAGTAGGTGTCAGCGGTGCAACTGACGTGGACCTGCACACAGACACAGATAACTTTGTTCCCAACGAAGTTCAGAGAGGTTGTCAATCTCTCCGGTCTTGTTGTTCACAAAGGGTAAAACACAAGGGATATTGATAGCAATTGAAATTAAAAGCAGAAAAGTAAAGATAGCATGGATACAGTAATAAGGATATGGACCGGGATATGTGATGTTCACTAGTGATGTCTCTCTCCCAAAAGACGATAAAACTGCTATGCGAGGTAAACAAATTACAGAAGGGCAATTGACAGGATTATGAACGCACCGCAATGCTAACTATGCTACAAAAGAAAGGAAGAGGCTCAAAAGCACGGGAAGTACGCCAAAATAAGTAGACCGAAATCCAACTGCATCTACTACTAATCATCCACCTTGAGATATCTATCAAGAACATCTCGCTGGTATTAAGTTGCGAGCCCCACCCAAACTGTAAACCCAAAGCAACAGACAACTGCATTAAAAAGCACTTTGTGTAAAGTAAACAATCCTTGCAACCGCGGTTACAAGCACCGTTGTTTTCCCCCTTGTGGCAATAGCACATCCCCTAGACTCATGTTTCTGTCACTCAAGCGTGTCATCGGGGGGCATGAACCCACAATCGAGCATAACGTTCCCTCTTGGAGTCACTACCTACTACTTGGCCAAAGCAATAAACAGCAACGGCGAACATGCAAGAATTACTTAGGAACAGAGATAAAAACAAAATATATTACTCTATCACAATCTGAACATAATCTCATAATCCATGAGATCCCATCAAACTCAGCATAGCAATAGCAGAAAGATTACAAAAGTGCCTCGATCATGTAGGCAGCCCACGAGGTCTAAACCATGAAGAACAAAGAGGGGAGGAGAACATCACATAGCTACTGATCACGGACCCATGGTCCAAGGAAAACTACTCACGAGACATCCGACGAGCATCCATGGTGGAGAGGAGACTCCCGGAGGTCGGCCCTCCCTCCGGTAGGGTGTCGGGAAGAGGTCTTCTGGTGCTCCCGATCTCGGAAGCGCGGAGGCGGCGGAACAGAGGAGAGATTGCAAAATAGGGTTCTGTCTTCGGAGTTTTCCCGTGACGGAGAATAAATCGGCGAAGGGGGGAAGCCAGAGGTGGACCAGGGGCCCCAGGCGCCCCCCTGGCGCGGCCAGGGGTGGGGCCACGCCGGGTGGCCGCCTGGGCCCCCCTGGCTCCCCTCTGGCCCCACTCGGGCTCTTCGCGAAGCTTCCGGTATGCTGATTTTTCCTGTATTTTTCCCAGAATTTTTCTGGCACTTTTTATATGGGGGAAAACTGAAATAGAAAAACAGGAGAAAACAGGAACTGGCACTGGGGTGCACTGAGTTAATAGGTTAGTCCAAATATGATCAAAAGTGTTTGAAAGTGTATCTAGAACATAGCAATATCACACAAAACATGCATGGAGCAAGCAGAAATTATAGATACGTTTTGGACGTATCAACAAGTCGCCTTAACCATATTATCGATTGAATCATAACACTTACATAAACAGACTCCAGCCCGATCTCTTAGTCGGGGTCTCGGGCGGGCTCGATCGGACAACAAAGTGTGCAACGTGACGGAGTCACGAGCAATCGCATCGCGATGCCCCAAGATGCACACATCTCAGGGCCACTTGGTGTAAGAAAGACCGTCGGCGAGAGCACAACTAAGGTATCGAACCCCACACATGACATGCACGATATAAACATACACGCAGCATGCATGCCAAGTGTATAACAGCAGGTAACACAACATGAACTCTACAAACTCATAGACTTTATTGCATCTGCTAAACTGAGCAGGCATATTAGTTGTATTATAAGCAGAGATCACGTGACTGTGATCCAACATTACATCAAGCAACAACGGGAGAAAATTATGTCTTAGTAAAGACAAGGTTAACAAATGGCTTAAGAAGCCTGAAAGAAATTACAACGACCCTGCAAAGGAACCAGGCTGCTGTCTGGAACTATACGACTTAGTCGGCGTCGAGCTCGAGGTAGAGGCCACCATCACGGTCAGTGGTCTCCTCTCTAAAACATAGAATAAGCAAACGTGAGTACAAAGTCGTACTCAGCAAGACTTACATCAGAACTATACTGCTTATGCTCAGGTATCAAGGTAAAGGAAAGTGGGGTTGTAATGCAGAAAGCTTTTACTTGGCTATCATGTACTACGACTACATAGAGTTGAGATGAGAAGCGCACTCGAGTCCATCTAATCTTGATCACCACATCAATACCCCACCATGGATTCTTCCTCAAATTCCCCACGAGGAAGCAACCCAAAGCACTCACACTTATCTTGGTAGTTTTAGAGTATACATTTAAGTTATCTAATAAACAAGTAAAGGTCTCCAAGTAGTCCATAACCGCGAACACGGCTATTCGAATAGATCATTACCCTGCAGGGGTGTATTCTTCACACACATTTCATCACTTACCACCCGTGACTCGTCATCCTTCAAGTGGATGTCAGACTAGGGGATCGCGTATCTGAGTATGTACCCCAATCGGGAATCCGGCCGGGGTTTCCGTTCAGGACCCAGACGATGTATGGACGGTCCGACAAGCCCACCTCGACGTATGGAACTGCGCTTGCCTAAAACCATGCTACAAAGTAACCGTGCATCTCCTCCCACTCCGGCACAAAATCAAATCGAAGAAGCGATAACCCATGCGAATCCTGGACCATAATCGGGGTGAGTTAGTAGGCCAAACGGGGTCCCATAGCCCTGCATGTGGAAGTACTCTTGTCTTGGATCACAACACGAGAACTCGGGGCCTAGGGCAGTGTACATGAGACAAACCACTGTGTACTCCTACACAGCCTCTCATTGTTCACCTTTGTTAGGGTGACTTCACCAACACATTACCATCATGTTTCATTGTTCACTACCATCCCGATACATCACCCAGATGGATCACCTTCATTTCAAACAACTCTAGCATGACATAGCATAACATGGATGAAGGGCCACATGATGAACACAAACAATCCTGTATCTGCTAGGTTGTGGTTTTCTTAATACTGTGGCAGCTATGATAGGTCATGCAAAGGATGGGTTCAACTAGCGGTAGAACGGTAACATGTGAATCACCTAATAATGCATAAGAGAACAAGAGGGAAATGGGTTTTATAGACATGATAAAAGGGGGTTTGCTTGCCTTATTGTCGAGACTCGGGGGTGCCACTCTTCGGAGAAAACAGGAACTCCGTCCGACGATGGATCTATCGAGAAGAAACAAACACCGAGACAACAACAATGTAAACATCACATTGCAATGCACATTCAAGAAATGAATCATGGCATGGTACTGATGTGACCTATGTTCAATTTGCAACAAGTTAATTGAAGTTGATTTGAAAAAGGAATTCAAATTCAAACTCCAAATGTTGTTCAAATTATCCCAAGTTGCATTTGCTAATGTTTGGGTATGGTAAACCATGTTGTCATGTGTATGATATGCCTCTGATGTGCAAGTAATAAGGTTGGCATTACAAAGGTTTAAATTGAAATGATTTAAACATTTATTTTGAATTATTCCAAATAACCCAAATATCTAAATGCTACTGGTCCATCATCATAGATGTGTTTTTAATCTATGAAAATATGATATTTAGAATCCTTGCATTTTTCTGATGATTTTTCATATATTATTTGTTTGATTTGGAGTTATGCTTTAAAAGTTATTGAATTTCAAAGATTTAATCATTTTCTGTAATTTTCTGATTAAATTAAACGATTTAAGCTTTATTGCGTCATGCCTGCGTCAGCATGACGTGGGCGGTGGCCTGACCATTGGGGCCCCCTGGTCAGTGACTAGGGGGGTTAATCCCCTCGGTTTAAATTAGCACTGGTTAATTAGGGGGCCCTGGGCCCACCTGTAAGTGGCCTAGGGGGTGATTAGGCACGGGGTTAAGGGCTAAGTGCCCGGCGGCTTGACACCGGTGGCTCGGGCACGGCGGAGCATCGCCGGACTCCGGCTGCAGGCCACGGGAGGGCACGGGGAAGGCACTGGAGGGTTCCCCTCGCTCGTGCGCGTCGCGTAGACCACGCGGGGAACCTCGACGAGGCCCCGGGCCACGCCGGCGACGACTCGCGCGGCGGCCGGAGTTGCCTCTCGAAGGAGACGTCGACAGTCGGCTAGAACGAGCGTGGGGTGAGGGGTTCGACGAGGCAGCTAACCAGGAGCAAGTTGGAGAGGTCGGGAGAGGCGGAGGAGCGACGGAGGCGGCGAATCGATCATCGGGATTCCACGGCGGTCGGGAGATGGCGATGACGATTGTGTCGTCCACGGAGCAGGCGGCTCGATTCCGTGCGCTGGAAGAAGAACTCGGCGCCTGCGAGTCTTCTGGACACGGTGGCTTGGCGAGAGGGCCTCGATGGCCATGGCTGCGCATGACGGCGAGCTCCGGCGCGCTTCTGGAGGTGACGAAAAGGACGACGATGAGGAAAGAGAGGAGGCGGCGAGAGGGGGAAGTGGCAGGGGGCTTCGAGGGAGTTCTCCTGGCGAGGAGACAAGGACAGAGGGGAGGGTGCCACGGCGAAGCAGGAGGTGGCGCGGCGGCTGCATGCTGTCCAGTGAGCAGCATCGGGGCTGGGGGGAGGAAGAAGACAAGAAAAAAGGCTGTTGGGCTGGGCCGGCCTAGGTGAGTTGGGCTTCTTTGCCAGGAAGCTTCTTTCCTTTTATTTCTTCTTTTTATTCTTTCTGTTTGTTTGTTTATCTTTAGTAAAAAAATACCAAAGCATTTTATTAAATGCCCAAAACTTTAATATGGTCTTAAGTGACATGCTACTAGCCACTCCCAAGTTTTCGAGATTTTTGAAATTCAAAACATTTAAATTTCAATTCAAATATGAATATGATTTAATTTCCAAGCCCTTCTCTGAATTTTTTAAAAATCTTGGAGCATGCAGTGGGACGCACAACACATGAGATGTGATCATGCTCATTTATAGATATTTTCAAAAAGTTCAGAAGATTTTTGGAAAAAATATTTTTGTCTGGCCATTTATTTAAATTCTTTTTGAGGCTTTTCCAAATCCCAATTATTAAATAAATAAATTTAAACATGGTGCCTTATTTCTAGAAATAAAAGCACATACCAAAACTAGGGTTGTGACAACTCGCCCCCACTCAAAAGAATCTCGTCCCGAGATTCGAGACAAAAGATAAGAGGGAAAGTCTTTAAGGATGCATCTTCAAGAAGATCGAGAACCTCATGATGAACTCATGGAATGAGATATGAAAACATCTCTTGAGTTGAGACACACGACACATCAAAATGATGGAAGGAGGTAGGGGAGTTTCAATTTGGTAGACAACAGTTCCACGCTTAAGTAGATAGTGAACAAGTTTTTTTTAAAGTAGTGAGGAGTTAGGTTGCCCTTGATACCAAACAAGGCACCTTAAGGAGAGGTGACTCATAGAAATATTCCCTAAGTCAGGCAAAAAGAATAACTTTTGATACAGTGATCATAGAAGTTTCTTTCACAAGACTCAGGCATTCAAAACGATCGTTGAAGGAATTCGAAAGAATGGCATACTCAAATTTGGATAGAAACTATGGTCATAGAGACAATTCGGCAAACGAGAGGCACAGTCCCATTTCATACCGAAGGATATAACCTAGTGACTGAGCATGCTTTTTATAGCTTGAGCATTCCACATTCACATGGCTTAACCAAATCTGTGCCGAAGATCTTGGTAACACTTCATACAACCATGATGAATATATGTGGGAGATGTGGATGCAAAGGAAGATGACACCTTCTCAGATTTTTTTACTTGGTATAGCAAGATGCTTGCCAACATAACTTGTCTGGATGATCGACCAAGAGACATTTAGCACTCCGCTGCTAATGTTCTCCTTGATGTTCTAGATACCACAATCATGCCTCAAAGTAGCATCGATATGGTCATCAAGTAAAGGTCGGACTTCGGGACACAAAGGATCCATAAGGAACAACTTCTAGAATAAGTCATACAATGTCCTCATGGGGAATGGCTACTAATGAATGGCATTTGGGGGTCCTTTTAAGAATGGTGGCTAGGTTTATCACACGGGTAAAACTATATACATACGGACCTGGATTACTAGGTGGTATTCATATTGCTGATCATGGCTCCCTAACAACTACAACAGATATGTCAGAGTAACAAGTACCCCGACACAATGGTTAACGTGGTTAATCTGCCTAAAAGACATCTGAAGTGGGAAGGAAGATCTGCAAATGCATCAACACCAGATCCTAGAAATGTGATGCTTTTTAACAAGAATTCCTAGAATGAATCGGACAGCATAACGTCTGTACCGGGATGAAAAATGAGACAACCTGCATGAAATAGGACAGAACTTTCTCAAGAAACTCGATAGAATGATGCCACTTGGGGACAACAACACTTCTACGGCTACAGAGAAGCAATCAACGAGATGTCCTAGTAGAGACAAAGAAGAGCCTAGTCCTATCTTCCCGCAGAAAGGATGAGGGTGACTCAGAACTCAGGTCGAAGAGGTAAGAAGAAAAAAGAAGTCTTACGTTGTTCCCATATACCCAAGTAACTATATAACTATAGAATGCTAGACTCGACATCGACCAAGGCTTGATAGTCCTACAGACAGTCCTGCTCTGATACCAAGTCTGTCGGGACCCAGAATTTGCATATGTAATTCCAGTCACAACTCAATCATATGGAGAGCCGAGAGCCATACCCACTTGTCTAAGCAGACAAGGCCAAGTACAAGACACTCTCGGAAAGCTCGAACATGAGGGGCATCCCATCCAGGCCCGGATGATCAACTGAGATGGGTCCTCATCATCCGCTCACAAGTCTAAATGATTGTGGGTGGTGAAATCCCATACTCATAGACAAGTCGCCTCAACCATATTATCGATTGAATCATAACACTTACATAAACAGACTCCAGCCCGATCTCTTAGTCAGGGTCTCAGGCGGGCTCGATCGTACAACAAAGTGTGCAACGTGACGGAGTCACGAGCAATCGCATCGCGATGCCCCAAGCTGTGCACATCTCAGCGCCACTTGGTGTAAGAAAGACCGCCGGCGAGAGCACAACTAAGGTATCGAACCCCACACATGACATGCACGATATAAATATACACGCAACATGCATGCCAAGTGTATAACAGCAAGTAACACAACATGAACTCTACAAACTCATAGACTTTATTGCATCTGCTAATTTGAGCAGACATTGTAGTTGTATTACAAGCAGAGATCACGTGACTGTGATCCAACATTACATCAAGCAACAACGGAAGCAAATTATGTCTTAGTAAAGACAAGGTTAACAAATGGCTTAAGAATCCTAAAGGAAATTACAACGACCCTCCAAAGGAACCAGGCTACTGTCTGGAACTATACGACTTAGTCGGCGTCGAGCTCGAGGTAGAGGCCACCATCACCGTCAGTGGTCTCCTCTCTAAAACATATAATAAGCAAACATGAGTACAAAGTCGTACTCAGCAAGACTTACATCAGAACTATACTACTTATGCTCAGGTATCAAGGTAAAGGCAAGTGGGGTTGTAATGCAGAAAGCTTTGACTTGGCTATCATGTACTACGACTACATAGAGTTGAGATGAGAAGCGCACTCGAGTCCATCTAATCTTGATCACCACATCAATACCCCACCATGGATTCTTCCTCGACTTCCCCACGAGGAAGCAACCCAAAGCACTCACAGTTATCTTGGCAGTTTTAGAGTATCCATTTAAGTTATCTAATAATCAAGTAAAGGTCTCCAAGTAGTCCATAACCGTGGACACGGCTATTCAAATAGATCATTACCCTGCAGGGGTGTACGCTTCACACACATGTCATCACTTAACTCCCGTGACTCGTCATCCTTCAAGCGGATGTCGGACGAGGACAAACACCAAGGCACTTACCTCACGGCTCCGACTCTAGTCTAGGGGATCGCCTATCTCAGTATGTACCCCAATCGGGAATCCGGCCGGGGTTTCCGTTCAGGACCCAGACGATGTATGGACGGTCCGACAAGCCCACCTCGACGGATGGAACCGCGCTTGCCTAAAACCGTGCTAGAAAGTAACCGTGCATCTCCTCCCACTCCGGCACAAAATCAAATCGAAGAAGCGATTACCCATGCGAATCCTGGACCATAATTGGGGTGAGTTAGTAGGCCAAACGGGGTCCCATAGCCCTGCATGTGGAAGTACTCTTGTCTTGGATCACAACACGAGAACTCGGGGCCTAGGGCAGTGTACATGAGACAAACCACTGTGTACTCCTACACAGCCTCTCATTGTTCACCTTTGTTAGGGTGACTTCACCAACACATTACCATCATGTTGCATTGTTCACTACCATCCTGATACATCACCAGGATGGATCACCTTCATTGCAAACAACTCTAGCATGACATAGCATAACATGGATGAAGGGCCACATGATGAACACAAACAATCCTGTATCTGCTAGGTTGTGGTTTTCTTAATACTGTGGAAGCAATGATAGGTCATGCAACGGATAGGTTCAACTAGCGGTAGAACGTTAACATGTGAATCACCTAATAATGCATAAGAGAACAAGAGGGAAATGGGTTTTATAGACATGATCAAAGGGGGTTTGTTTTCCTTATTGTCGAGACTCGGGGGTGCCACTCTTCGGGGAAAACAGGAACTACGTCCGGCGATGGATCTATCGAGAAGAAACAAACACCGAGACAACAACAATGTAAACATCACATTGCAATGCACATTCAAGAAATGAATCATGGCATGGTACTGATGTGACCTATGTTCAATTTGCAACAAGTTAATTGAAGTTGATTTGAAAAAGGAATTCAAATTCAAACTCCAAATGTTGTTCAAATTACCCCAAGTTGCATTTGCTAATGTTTGGATATGGTAAACCATGTTGTCATGTGTATGCTATGCCTCTGATGTGCAAGTAATAAGGTTGGCATTACAAAGGTTTAAATTGAAATGATTTAAACATTTATTTTGAATTATTCCAAATAACCCAAATAGATAAATGCTACTGGTCCATCATCATAGATGTGTTTTTAATCTATGAAAATATGATATTTGGAATCCTTGCATTTTTCTGATGATTTGTCATATATTATTTGTTTGATTTGGAGTTATGCTTTAAAAGTTATTGAATTTCAAAGATTTAATCATTTTCTGGAATTTTCTGATTAAATTAAACGATTGAAGCTTTATTACGTCATGCCTTCGTCAGCATTACGTGGGGGGTGGCTTGACCAGTGGGCCCCCCGGGTCAGTGACTGGGGGGGTTAATCCCCTCGGCTTAAATTAGCACTGGTTAATTAGGGGGCCCTGGGCCCACCTGTAGGTGGCCTAGGGGGTGATTAGGCACGGGGTTAAGGGCTAAGTGCCCGGCGGCTTGACGCCGGCGGCTCGGGCACGGCGGAGCATCGCCGGACTCCGGCTGCAGTCCACGGGAGGGCACGGGGAAGGCACTGGAGGGTTCCCCTCGCTCGTGCGCATCGCGTAGACCACGCGGGGAACCTCGACGAGGCCCCGGGCCACGCCGGCGACGACTCGCGCGGCGGCCGGAGTTGCTGCTCGAAGGAGATGTCGACCGGGGCGGCTAGAACGAGCGTGGGGTGAGGGGTTCGATGAGGCAGCTCACCAGGAGCATGTTGGAGAGGTCGGGAGAGGCGGAGGAGCGACGGAGGCGGCGAATCGATCACCAGGATTCCATGGCGGCCGAGAGATGGCGTTGACGATTGCGTCGTCCACGGGGCAGGCGGCTCGATTCTGTGCGCTGGAAGAATAAGTCGGCGCCTGCGAGTCTTCTGGACACGGTGCCTTGATGAGAGGGCCTCGATGGCCACGGCTGCGCACGACGGCGAGCTCCGGCGCGCTTCTGGAGGTGACGAAAAGGACGACGACGAGGACAGAGAGGAGGCGGCGAGAGGGGGAAGTGGCAGGGGGATTCGAGGGGGTTCTCCTGGCGAGGAGACAAGGACGGAGGGGAGGCTGCCACGGCGAAGCAGGAGGTGGCGCGGCGGCTGCATGCTCTCCAGCGAGCAGCATCGGGGCTGGGGGGAGGAAGAAGACAAGAAAAAAAGGCTTCTCGGCTGGGCCGGCCTAGGTGAGTTGGGCTTCTTTGCCAGGGAAGCTTCTTTCCTTTTATTTCTTCTTTTTATTCTTTCTGTTTGTTTGTTTAGCTTTAGCACAAAAATACCAAAGCATTTTATTAAATGCCCAAAACTTTAATATGGTCTTAAGTGACATGCTACTAGCCACTCCCAAGTTTTGGAGATTTTTGAAATTCAAATATGAATATGATTTAATTTCCAAGCCCTTCTCTAATTTTTAAAAAATCTTGGAGCATGCAGTGGGACCCCCAACACATGAGATGTGATCATGCTCATTTATAGAGATTTTCAAAAAGTTCAGAAGATTTTTGGAAACATATTTTTGTCTGGCCATTTATTTAAATTCGTTTTTAGGCTTTTCCAAATCCCCAATTATTAAATAAAGAAATTGAAACATGATGCCTTATTTCTAGAAATAAAAGCACATACCAAAACTAGGGTTGTGACATTCACGTACACATGGACACGTCCCGAATCACATCCGGTTCGATAGTCGGTAGCGGTTCCTAGCGAACGTGCCGACTACCATATATGCGTAAAGTCATAAGACGAACCATTACAAAGTTTCATATGCAACATTCCTTTTGCCTCACGATACATGTTGTCAAGCTCACGGCGAGTACTTTTCACCCTTGTGATAGCTTGACCTCTCTTCTCGAAACCGTGATACAGATTCCTGAACCGGGTTAACACTTAACCCATATCGCATGGACATGCTTTCTTAATCTTATCACTCGAGAGGGCCCAGAGAATATCTCTCCAAAGTGGAGGGGCAAATCCCATCTTGATCAACCATGTCTCGCGGCATGTATCATGACTCACCCGTAAGCTACCTTTATAACTACCCAGTTACGGTGTAGCGTTTGATAGTCCCTAAGTGAGTCATTCCTCATCCCGAGAACATGCGAGGACCTCAGGTCTAGGACATGGCATATACATTGTATTGAGACTAACAGATGACAATATCTCGCTGCGTCTCAAAGTGGGTCTCTGTCCAACTCAGTGATCCCATCACTAAGTCCATACTATCGGTAGCATCTCCATGCTCATGACTTGTGAAACATAGTCATCAATCGAATCATATACTAGTCAAGGATATGTGTCCGCATAACCTTATCAACTAGGGACCATTAGAACAATCATCATAGAATATATAGTCTCACAAACAAGTCACATACTTATTGATACATATCAATGATGATGTTCAAGGACAATACAAATAACTCATGAATACATAAGGAGATAACATCATAACATGATTGCCTCTAGGCCATATCTCCAACAAGTTAATCCCTACTAAATAAACCCTGTTTAAACTAATAAGGCATTGACTATTGGCCCCCACTTGTAAGAAATTAATTTAAATGGTTTTTATTATATGTGTGGCTGATAGATGGGGCCCACTGGTTAGTTGACCAGTCAAGGGCTCCAGCCTATGACATGTCGGACCCCCATGTCAGGTTTGACCAGTCAACCACTTGTGGATAAGGTTACTGTTTATATTAATAAAAATAATCCAGAAAATGATTAAGATGATTAAATCTTTAAAAATCAATATCTTTTAATTCGTAACTCCGATGAAAAAACTTTATACACGAAACTTGATCAGAAAAATGCAACAAATACGGATACGCTACCCGCATGCCCACCTCACCCCTCTAACATACCGAACCCGAGACTTTCATCCTCTGGATTGTCTGTCCGGTAATTACCCGGTACCGGTAAAACTTTCCGGATGAAAATGTTCTGAACATAAAAGTTGTTCGGAATGCATCAGCGATCACGGATACACTATCCACATGTTTTTCAGATGTCTCTAACACTGCAGACATGGAACTTTCCTCCCTCCGGTTGCACTGTCCGGTAATCGCCCGGAGCCGGTAAAATTTCCGGTTAAATTCCCGTTTCATCTACAACGTGTAGCACCGCGTTAGTTCACCCCTAGTATAACGTATTGCCATGTCTTGAATTTGTATTGCTATTATTACCGTGTATTTATTGTTTCTCCCCCCCCCTCTTATTGTCCGATAGACCTGACGACCGTTGTCGACGCCTGTGTGATCGACTACGTGGTCGACGACCGTACCCCTACCGTCGAGCTTCCAGGCAATGAGAGCCATTCCCTTCCCCAGATATCGCCTATCTTTCCTTACATTTCTTGTACTAGGCATTGTTACTGCTGCTGCTACGTTGCTTACCTATTCAATTGCACAGCCTGTCTTTGTCGCCCCTTGATGTGCCTTCCTTTATCCTATGTTGCCTATTATAATTATGCATTATTCAGTAGTGAGCCCTGCGCATTGTTAGCTAGGATTAGATAGCGGGCCATGATCACTCAGGGGAGTGAACGCGGGTACTACTTATTATAAACTGGACAGGTACGGTACAATGCAGACACCGTCTAAGGCCCCCTAGTTCGGCTCTGCCGAGCCACCATCAAGTGCGAGCTATCAAGGAGTAATCCTTGTACTCCACTCGTTGCTGACTTAGTATAGCCGCTCTAGGTACATGAGCAATGGTTGTCCCTAAAGGTAAGAGACGGGCGACCCAACGGTGCCCGCGAGCGGTATTGCGTCGGGAACGACAGGGAGGGTACGACCGACGTTACTGGCGTGCTTGGCCCCTGCTCGTATCTCGCGAGAGTTACCAAACCACACAAAGTCGAGCTCTACCAAGAGCACACGTGATACAAGGTAAGGAGACGGTTCACCTTGTTGGTAACCGTGCGCTTTGACGGGACGACAGGGCAGGCCCCAACGTTATTGGTGGTCCTCGTTGTTGTTCGTTGTCCGTTGTGTTATTAGTCAGACAGCGATAACGGTTGTCTGCAAGATAATATTAAAATGATAAATGGTTCGGTGGATGATTTGAGAGGCCCGTTGGACTATACGCACTACCTTCACGTGGGATAAGGAGTTATGGGCTCCCCTGCGTCGTAGTTTGTCCGAAAGCTCTTCAGACGTCAGCAGTACCACGGGCTAATTGCCGAGAAGCGGTCTTGTCTTATTTGCTGCAGCAGGTGTATTTGGATTTGCTTTTGCTTCACCGGCCAGTCTCGTACTGTTCAGGAGCGCGGAAGGGTGAGGGACCTAGACCCCTGAGCGCATAGGATATAGTTCGGCGGATGGCCTCTCTGCTGAGCCTAGGATGGGCTGCGCCGTGTCGGATAGCTTTGGTGGAGCGTTACCTAACAAGGTTCCCGCCACCCTGGAGATCCGAGCGTGCAGGCTGAACAGTAGTGCACCCCTGCAGGGAGTTTAATCTATTCGAATTGCCGTGTCCACGGTAAAAGGACGCTTTATGCTGAAGTTGGATCTTACCACTACAAACTACTACTATTAAACTATATGGTTTCGGGTCTTCTTCCTCGCAGGGAAGTCGAGGAGGGGAACTCGGAGTAATTTATCATTATTAATCATTACAACTTACTATTATACAATGCTGCAGCAACTTCTGCTTCATTGTTACTTTATGCTTTATATAAACTGTTGGTTGTTCTCTTCTTGTGCTACAAGACTCGTCAGAAGATGCTAGTCTTCGATAGGCCTAGCTTCTTACCCTTATTCTGATTTCTACCTTGCAGTCCACTATATACAGCCTCCCTTTTACATTTGATACAAATGCATAAATGCTTAGTAGCGGATGTAAGACTCGCGGGTATACTAGATACTCACCCTTGCTTTATTTCCCCTTTTTGTTTTTCATGATCGGCCGTTGCAGTCGACGTTGGAGCCTTGGAGTCCAGGAGTAGGAGATCCCCGAAGCCGACCACCGCAACATGAAGATCCCCGATGCCTTATACGACGTCGTGTTCCCTGTTGACCAGGAGTAGTTTTGAGGTTCCCAGGCAGGAGGCCTCGCCTTTTCGATCGTTGTTGTTTTTGTGCTAGCCTTCTTAAGGCAGATCATGTGTATTTTGTGTCTGTACTTAGATACTATTGCTTCCCCTAACTTTGTGCTTTCGAGCTGTTGTATTCGAGCCCTCGTGGCCCCAGGCTAGTATTAAACAGTTTGTATTATTTTATTTGTAGAGTTGTGTTGTGATATCTCACCGTGGCTCCCTGAGCTCGATCGTGTACTTTGCGTGTATGATTACTGTACACGGTCTGATTTTGGGCGTGTCATAGTTAATTAACTAGTGATCACCAAAGGTAATTAGACATGAAACATAGCAACTGTGGGAATTGTTAGGGTTTGTTCATCACAAACCTTTTATGTTTAATCTTGCATCATATGTATCGTGTTGAATCATACCTTTTGAAAATCAAACGTTCACCAAACATTTTCCATTGGTTGCGAGACTTTTTTGCGCACACTAATACACCCACAATAATAGCACATGACAAAATCTTACTGTTTTGAAGTTTTATATGTATATATAAGGACTCTGATAAATTAATGCATATAGTATATTTAAGAAGTCTCAGTAGGTACCAGCTAAGGAGATTTAAATAATCAACAATTTTGAAATCCCATGTGTAATGTTGTATGCATTACGAGTTCAAAATGATGAAGTATGGTCGAATTTTTCATGTTGTTGATGGTGGGTCACAAAGTTTGGAAGTTACCAGCTACCTATAAAGAGTAATAACTATCAAAAGCAGCTGGATCAAGAGTATGTCATTGAACTCCCATGATAACATGACAATTCATACGATCCATCCCTATTGTTGACCTAATTAGCATGCACAATTACTAGAAGATTGTATATATGTATCACAAATCATCGTGAACATGTGATGGCACTGAAGTAGTGCTCCTCGTTGGTTACCCCAAGTGGAAAGTAAAGATGTAGATAGAGGCTAATTTCCCTTACACGAGGATAGTAAGGTTTATCGAACCAACAGGACTCTACGGGTCGACAAGTAGGTGGCTCGGCAAGTGATGCGCCGTTTGAATGATAATCACTTGCTTTACCTGGACCTGCACACAGAAACAAATAACTTTGCTCCTAACGAGTACAAAGAGGTTGTCAATCTCTCCGGCCTTGTTGTTTACAAAGGGTCAAACGCAAGGGGATAATGATAGTGATAATGATAGCAACTGAAAGTAAAAACAGGAAATAAAAGTGGAGGTGTAAAAATGGTGGAAGTATGGACCGGGGTCCCATGATGTTCACTAGTGATGTCTCTCTCCCAAAAGACGATCAAATAGCTAAGGTGGGTGAACAAATTACAACTGGGTAATTGACCGAATTATAAACGCACCGCAATGCTAATTATGCTACTTGAAAGTAAGAGGCTCAAAAGTATGGGCAGTACGCCAAGACAAGTAGACCAAAATCCATCTGCATCTACTACTAATAATTCACCTTGAGATATCTATCCAGAACATCTCGCTGGTATTGAGTTGCGAGCCCCACCCAAAATGTAAACCCAAAGCAACAGACAATTGCATTAACAATCTATGCGTAAGGTAAACAATCCTTGCAACCGCGGTTACAAGCACCTTTGTTTTCTCCCTGGTGGCAACAACACATCCCCTAGTCTCATATTTTTGTCACTCAAGCTAGACATCGGGGGGCATGACCCCACAATCATGCATAACGCTCCCTCTTGGAGTCACTATCTACTACTTGGCCAAAGCAATAAAAAATAACAAAGACCATGCAAGAATTACTCAAGAACAAAATATAAAAGGTCAACCAAATATATAACTCGTCACGATCTGAACATAATCTCATAATCCATCGGATCCCAGCAAACACAGCATAGCAACAGTAAGAAAATTACATAGGTGCCTTGATCATGTAGGGCAGCTCACAAGGTCTAAACATTGAAGAACAAGGATGGAGAGAGGACATCACATAGTTACTGGTCATGGACCCATGGTCCAAGGAAAACTACTCACAACACATCCGGGAGGCATCCATGATGGTGGAGAGGTCCCCGGAGGTCAATCCTCCCTCCGGCAGGGTGCCGGGAAGAGGTCTTTTGGCGCTCCCAATCTTGGAAGCATTGCGGCAGCGGAACAAAGAGGTATTTCGCGATGCGGGATTCTCCTCCAAGGTTTCTGCGACGAGGGGTAAAATAGGCCGAAGGGGGCACCAGAGGTGGGGCCCACCTCCCAGGCGCCCTGGTGGCCTGGCCAGGGGTGGGTCCACGCCACCTGGCCGCCTGGGAGGGGGGTGTCCCCGCTCCGGCTCTTCTTTGGTGGTTTCGGAAGCTTCCTTGACGCTGATTTTTCCGGAATTTTTCTGGCATTTTAAATTGGGGAAAATCACTGCAGCTAAAGACATCAGCAGACAGGAACTAGCACTGGGTGCACTGAGTTAGTAGGTTAGTCCAAATATGTGTAAAATGATATAAAAGTGTAGCAAAACATGTAGCAATGTCACATAAAAGTGCATAGAACAAGCAGAAGTTATAGATATGTTTGGGATGTATCAACATGTTAGGATCATGTTTCTACATGCATGGTAAACTAATGTACAAGTGACATTGGAATATGTTATTCTAATTAAGAAGGTGTTTGCAAAATATATGAGTTGTTCAAAGAGTGAACACGAATTGGAAATTCAAATTTGAGGTTAATTAACTAGTGATCACCAAAGGTTATTAGACATGAAACATACCAATTGTGGGAATTGTTAGGGTTTGTTCATCTCAAACCTTCCATGTTTAATCTTGCATCGTATCTACGTGTTGAATCATACCATTTGAAAATCAAACGTTGGCCAGATATTTGCCATTATTTGCGAGACTGTTTTGCGCACACTAATAAACCCACAATAACAACACATGCCAAAATCTTAAATTTTTTGAACTTTTATATGTATATATAAGGACTCCGATAAATTAATGCATACAGTATATTTAAGAAGTCTCAGTAGGTACCATCTAAGAAGATCTAAATCATCGACAATTTTGAAATCCCATGTGTAATGTTGTATGCATTACGAGTTCAAAATGATGGAGTACGATTGAATTTGTCATGTTGTTGATGGTGGGTCACAAAGTTTGGAAGTTACCAGCTACCGGTAAAGAGTAATAACTATCAAGAGCAGCTGGATCAAGAGTATGTGTCATTGAACTCCCATGACAACATGACAATTCATATGATCCATCCCTATTGTTCACCTAATTAACACACACAATTACTAGAAGATTTTATATATGAATCACAATTAATCATCGTGAACATGTTAAGATCGTGTTTCTGCATGTGCATCAACAAGTTATAAAACATACACAGTACACCCTCACACGCATGCGGAAATGCCGAGGGACAATTTAAAACATCTCCTATTGCCCAAGATATACATATATCCCAATTCATAACCTCAGACTTTATCCCAAAGAATTTGTAGGTTTGGTTTTGATTTTTTATGAAAGCACTCCAATAAATTAATGCATATAGTATATTTGAGAAGTCTCAGTAGGTACCAGAGGAGATGTAAACAATCGACAATTTTGAAATCCAACGTGTCATGTTGTATGCATTACGAGTTCAAAAGGATGAGGCATGGCTGAATTTGTCATGTTGTTGATGATGGGTCACAAGGTTTGGCACTTACCAGCTACCGGGAAAGAGTACTAATTATCAAGAGCAACACATTCAATGAAAGAATGAACTTCACACATATAATTGATAATTAATGCATATAGTATATTTATGAAGTCTCAGTAGGTACTAGAGGAGATGTAAACGATCAACAATTTTGAAATCCATTGTGTCATGTTGTATGCATTACGAATTCAAAAGGACGGAGCACGGCTGAATTTTTCATGTTGTTGATGGTAACTAGGCGTGTCTCATCAAATAAAAATGCCCCACGCCTATCTTCATAGTAGTGCCACACAAAATAAAAATGTGCCACACCTACTGCCGGGCCGGCTTGGAAGGGGTAGGCCCTCTTATGCGTGGTGCATATGTATAAATGCACCACGCCTATTTCTCATAGGGGTGGCGTATACAAGCACGATACTCCACGCCTAAGTGGATAGGCGTGTGACATATTGGTTTTGATTATGTGTCACGCCTATGTAGATAGGCGTGGGGCATTTTTCCTATGCGCCACACCTCTCTGTAGATATTATTTTTGGCACTCGGAAAATAAAAAAGTAGTTTCTTGTGCAACTCCCCCATTACATATCATATAATGTAAAAAAGTTTAGTGTACATTAAAAATGTTCATTCTATATTAAATAATTATATAAAAATCAAAGTATTTTAAAGTACTTCATCATGTTAAAAAAATCTTTAAGTATTTAATAAATATTCATTATATATCATGAAAAGTTATACAAAAATGCAAATAAAATAAAATATGAAACTGGAAAGAAAAAAGTGAAACAAACGAAAAACCAAAAAAAATTGAAACAGGAAAAAAGGAAATAGCATAAGAGAAAAAAGAAAACACAGTGGAAGAAGTTGAACGAAAAAATTTGATGAAGAAACGTAGTGGAAGGAAGTGAACCGATTAACGAAAATATTAGCAAAATGCTTGGAAGAGACCGTGAGAAACTGTTACCTTCTTTTTAGATAGTACAGAAACATGTGATTTTCTAAAAAAAAGTATAGGCATTTTTGCTCCCGGGCTTCATGGAGCCCGGTTTTTTGAAAATATTGAAACTAAATTTTACGATGTCAAAAAAATCTGAGATTTTTTATGCAAGTATGTAAGGATGTAATGTACATGTGTGTAAAATTTTATGATAAAATACCTTGAATTGCGGCCTGTGTAAAAAAGACAAATTCATGACCTAGAAGGATGAATAGTAGCATGTGTTAACAGCCCCAGATTTGTTATTTTTGCACAGCCCTCATTTCAATGTATTTCGTCCTGAACATTTACACACTTGTGAGTTATACCTTTATGTATATCTATATTTGTTTTTAAAATAAATTAAACGTAAAAATATGAATTTAAATTTAAAGGGTGCTAGTGAGTCCGAGCTCCAAAATGAATTTCGGGTGATATAGCTAATTCCCATGCACATAGGATTAAAAAAATCTGATGCTTTAAAGATTTACACATTGTAGGGTGCTTAAAAAGTGTATAGTAAAATGAATCAAGTCTTTTAAGCATCGATATCATTCATAGAAAAGATTTCAAATTAAGGCTGTGTTTGGAACCCCTCCCTTCCGTTCCAACTCCAAAAAAACGTGGAGCACTATTTCTGCCGCTCCGAAAATTTGAACGCCGAGACACCCGCTCCGCTCCATCCGCTTCGGGGGCGAAGGGGATCCGAACTGGCACTAAAGGTTTGTCTCTCTATAACTAACCATGAATGCTTAATTTTATTTAATTTTATTTAAGCACCTTCTCCTTAATTTTATTTAAGCACCATCATGCATGCCAACTAAGCAAATTTAGTGATGTGGCATAAAATTAAATGAAAAAAAAGAGTTGAGTATCATATTATAATACCGTATCATAATAAATAATAAGCTAGTACTCCCTCCGTTTCGGTGTGTTAAGCTCATTAGCAATTTCTATTTGTTTCAAAATACCTTAGATATAAGGCCCGTAAAAATTTAATTGACCTAGCTAATAGATACAGTTGGTCTTTTCTCTCTCCTAAATTAACTCCTAATCGCACTTATCCCGTAATTAATCCGTAGAGCTGACCAATGCATAGCCACTATTCTGAGAGCAAGTACAATAATGCCTAGTCAGCTGGCTATAAGAAATTAAATAGTATATTTGTGCTTAGTTGGAAGAGAGAGAAGAGGAGAAAGAAGAGAAGCGGGCTACTAATTAGTAGCCAGCTGCAACACGTGCTCCTAGGCACTTTGTGAGATCGACATGTGGACCATATATTGCTAAAGTAGTACTCCTTATAGCCTTTCTATTGTATTTGTTGACTATAAGACTGGTCACAATGGGGAGTAACTTAGACTAGTAACATACACGGATTTTGAGTCTATGTTACTACCTTCACAATGGGTAGTAACATATATGTAGTGTCACATAAGACTTCATTTATTAGATTATAGACTCATATTGTCTTGGTATGTGTGATGTTACTCAAAGAGCTAGTAACTAGCTAAGTTACTACAACCATCTCTCTCCTCATTAACTCATTGCCACATAAGCAAAAATGCTGAGTTGGACTCTATGTTACTGCTAAGTTACTCCCCATTGGGCCAGCCTAAGGTAAGCTATAGATGACATGGCATCTCCTTATAGCCAGCAGCTGGCTATACTATTAACCATGCTCTGACGCAAGAGTACTACTCACATGCGCATGCATAAACAAAATAAATTGTGGTGGGCCTGGACGCTGGGTTACTTAACCTTTTTAATAGAGAAATTAATTGAAAGTAGTAGATGATTGGAGAAATGAAAATCACTTGGCACCAATAGAATTTTACCTTGGTCCCGCTGCCATTTCTAATAAGCCTAACACATCGGAACAAACGGAGTATGTGTCTTTCATGACAAATACTACTTTCTTCGTACCGGTGCATTTGTCGTTGTGCACTGCGACCAAGGTGAAAGGAAATACGAGAAAACTTAATGCTTATTTGCTAATTAATACTATCGCATGCAATAGATTGACTACTGCATGCCGTGCTAGGTTGTTTAATGTCATTGGAAACATACATGTTCCACGTTTCTTATTGGTTGATTCGTTTATTTATGTCAAAAAACAAGGAACGAGGTAAAAGTTAATGCTTTGTGCCTAAGTGTTTTGAGAATATTTAATTTTCGTAATGTGTCTAATGCACCGGTATGAAGGGAGTACTACTTATAATATTAAAATATGATACACTGTGCGTTATGAAGATAATATCATACTCCCTCTGTACCGATTTATAGGTCGTTGGACAACATTTCCGACCAGGTGAATTTGTAGCGAAAGTACTAATCTGCCCCTGCAATTTGACTAGTTTCTACCCGTATAGAGTACTCCAGGAGAACAAATCGGATCTTGAGGGCGAGCTCAGGGTCGCCGTCTCCGCCCCCAACCTCCGCTCGGCGCCCCCATCACCCACCCCCACCTCCGTCCATGCACCGGCAGGGGAGGCCGCCGTTGTCTCCGCCCCCGACCTTCGCCCCCATCCCCCGACCCAGCCTTCGTTCGTGCACCGGCAAGGGAGGCCGCCGCCGCCGTCTCCGCCCCCACCCCCGCCTCCGACCAAACCTCCGTCTGTGCACCGGCAGAGGCCGCCGCTGTCTCCGCCCCTCACCCCCATCTCCGACCAAACTCCGTCCGTGCACCGACTGAGGAGGCCGCCGCCGTCTTTTCCCCCAACCCCACCTCCGACCCTACCTCTGTCTGTGCACCGGCAAGGGAGGCCGCGGTGGCGGGCGGAGAGACGAGCATGCGGGCACGCAAGCGAGGTGGGCAGCGCTCTCCAGGTCGTCGGCCGTGGGATGCACCACCGGCCACATCGAGTGGGGGGGAGGGGGAAGTGAACCGGTAGGGAGGAAGCGGTGGGGGTAGACTCGAAAAACACAGAATATTTGTTACCTACAAATTTTTTGCCGTGCAAACGCCAATAACCTATAAATCGGTACAGTATCATGATACTACCTTATCACTAGTGGACATACCCCCATATTATCCCGGTTCATATGGGCCTTCGGTCCCGGTTCCACAACCGGGACCAATAACTCGGGACCAATGATGATCCCGGTTGGCTCACGAACCGGGACCGAAGAGGCTCCACGTGGCCAGGCGCACAGCGAAGGGGGGAGGGGTCATCGGTCCCGGTTGATAGGAAGAACCGGGACCGAAGAGGCTCCACTGCCCCCCTTTTTAGCCCTATTTTCTGATTTTTTTTCATTTATTTTATTTTGTGTTTTGTATTCAATTAAATGGTACCATATATATATAAATTAAAGCAACAATGAAGGAACCACAATATATATTACACATTATCGTCACGAATATATCATATACACCATCTCATTCCTCGTGCTTGGTCGAACATGTATTACACAAACGGTACTCACACGAGTTTGATCTAATTTACATCGGTCCTTGGTCGCTTGTCTTCCAAAAAATGAGGGTGAAAGAACTCTCCGGTCGGAGCTATGACATGGTCTAATAAGAATCCGGCGATTTCCTCTTGAATTGCTCGCACGCGTTCTCGTGGTAGAAGACCGTCCCGCATTCGTTCGATCTAATTAAAAGAAAGGGATCAATATATATGAATGAAACTAAACACAATTTAACGCAATAAATTAAAGTATTGAATGTTGTTTATCGTACTTCAATTTTCCTTATGTTTCGGGTTGCGGCCGTCTCTTTGGTCGTCTGGCGAATGAACTCGCAGACATAATATCCACATAAGTTATTCCCGGGTCCCTGTCTCAAACACTTTACGAGAACGGAGATCAATGAATATTATAATCAGCATGATAATTATACTGAAACTAGAATCAAAAAGATGCACGGATCTAGCAAGTAGTACTTACATTCAGTGATTCAAATGTAAGCTTTCCCGGAAGACCCGGTGTTTTGGCGGTGAACCGTTTCCAAACCCTCTGGAGGCATGCTTGCATGTCCTCCCATGATTTCATAGATCTGCGTCCCGGGTCCATGACTTTTACTACTCCTTCGTCCGGAACAATGATCAACAAAATAAAGTGGAAGCTGCACACGCATAAAGAGTCAATTATACGCTTAACACCGAGCAAGCAAAATAGAATGTGTGCGAGACAGTAACACTCACTCGAAGTTGTAAGGAAATAGTATTTCCCTTCTTGTGCCGAAATACGTCAACGATTGCAACAAGTTGTTCTCTGGCTGGTTGGGCTTCTCTTTGAGAGTTCTTTCATGAACGAACTGGCAGTCAACGAACCCAATGTCATAGATTTGTCCTTTCTTGCATTCGAGAATCTTCATTCTGCATATATAATTAGTTTAGTGATGAGTGTAAGATTGTACATGAAACGAATGAACTGAGCTAGAAAGGCTTGATCACTGAAATTAATGGTACTTACAGACAATATGCACTGACGATAGATTTGTCGATGGCGTCTCCATTGTAAAACTGAAATAATTCTGAGAATTCAATCAGATCGAAGCCTTGTCCATGCCCGTAATGCTCGTTCTGAAATTTAGCGTAGATCCAGTTTTCGGATATAGCAGATTTTTCCATGTACCAGTCATGCAATTTTCGCATCTTTGTTGGTAGATCCTTGACTAACTCGGGTTTGACGAGAGGATACCCGTGTTGGTATTGGTATGCCGGTACGAATTCCTCGTCGTTCCCGAACTCATCGAGACGGCTCAGGTAATCAGTAATAGACAATCCTATTGCCTGGGCTTTTGCTCCGTACTGTCTTATAAACTCCGGATCTTTGTTCGGATCATACGCATCGACCTGATGCTGCTGGGGGCGCGGCCAAGTGTGCACTTTGAGCGGTTCGGTCGATTGTTCTTTCTGTAGTCCGAGCTGGGCAATCTCTTTTCCGACTCTCCGCTCTTTTGCCTCAGCCGACTTTGTAATAGAGCGTTCATAGTCTGATGTGAGCGGTATGGGGTTGTGAAGCTTCTTCTTCAGTTTCGCGCACGCGGCGTGATCTTTTGGGGTGCGCGGGAACAATGGCTCTATCGGCTTCTTCTTGTTGGCCACATCAATCTTCCAATTTTCATAAGACATTTTTACGGACACTTCTAGTTCCTCAGATGTCATCTCTCCGGGTAGCTTCTTCATATTCTGATGAGGAACTTTTGGGAGGGGTGATCGCTTACGTTTCGGTGATTTCTTGCTGCCCCTCCTAGTATAGGTACGCTTCCGCTTCTGGCTCTGAGGCTCAGGATGGAGACGGATGAGGCGACGGTGGAGATGCCTGAGGCGACGGTGGAGAAGGCTGAGCCGGAGAGTGGTGAGGCGGTGAAGGCGATGGTTGCGGTGAAGAATGGTCACGTGGCGGCGAAGGTGGATTGCTCTTCTGAAGAGTGGGTGACCTTGGCGGCACATAATCTGGAAGCACGATGTGCTCCTTTCGCCATAGAACACTCCCCTTTTTTGCTTCTCCTAGTTCTTTCAGCTCCCCATCTTCACCTGCAGGGTGGTCCAACTTCAGCTCCTCATAATCATCCATCACATCATCCACCATGACGACAGCGTACCCTTCTAGAGTCGGGTTGCAATGATAAGTTGGTTTCTCCGGGATTGATAGGGCCATGCCGACCGCCACCGTCACCTTTAATTTCATCACTTGGACCTTAAGCTCACAACGTGTGCTCTCCGTGATATAATCCACTGGGTAGCGTTTAGGAGCAGCCGTTGTCAGTGCATCATCATCATCCTGCTGGAGCTGCGTGGAAGCTTGGGAGCTTTTTCGATTCGATGGGGCGCCGGTAGCATCGAATCCAGTTTCTAACAAGAGCTGTTGAGGTTGGCCGCCACTTTGCTGGCTAAGTCTGCCGATCAGCTCCTCCGCCCGCTTTAAGCCTTCTTCTACATTTCGCAGCCGCTCTTTGGTAGCCATTTTCTCAGCCTCATTCGCCACTTTCTCTCTCTCAGCCGCCGCTTTCTCAGTTGCCTCCCTTTCCTTCCTCCTCTGATGGCTTTTATCTGGATATTTCTTGCTTTCCGAAGGGAAGGCAGGTTTCCAACACTTGGAGCCTGGCGTGCCTCGTGCTCGTCCTGGGTGTTCTTTATTTTTTAGGGCACATGTGAGCTCGTCGTACTCTCTATCGGGAATGAACCGTCCCTCTTCAATATCACGTACTGCATCTCTGATATCATCGATGGGCAGCAGGGGATCATCTATGTGTGACTGGTTATATATTGCCTTCCCATCTTGGTCCAATGTGCCCCCATGGCCGTAAAACCAGTTTCTTGTCCGTTCGTTCCATGTTTTAGGCTCTGGAGTGATCCCGGCATCAAAATACTTGGCCTCAATTGCCTCCCACCTAGGCATGCAACCGGCGTAGCCAGCAGGCCCCATTTTATGGTGGTAAATCTTCTTAGCGGCATTCGTCTGATTTATTTCAGACCTTTGCTGCGCGTGCTCCGATTTCTTGTATGCCACAAAATCATCCCACATGTAAGTCACTTATATATTAACTAAACATTTTAATTAGGTTTTAACTGGGCAGGGCCCACATGTCATAGAGTAGGCCACATTTTAATTAGGTTTTAACAGGGCACTGGCCCACTGTCAGTGGCCCATTAGTGGGGGTTGGGGGCTTAATAGCCGGATTAAGCACCGGGGCCCACCAATCGGTGAGGTTAGCCTCGGCTTAACCTCGCGGGCACGCCGGCGACATACTGGACGACGGCGAGGTCGATGTTCCGGCCAGTTCCGGCGGCCGTTTGAGGCGCGGTTGGGCTCGATGGAAAGCTGCCACTGCCCCGCGTTGATTGTAGCAGTTTCCGCGACCGAGCTGGACGGAGGCGAGCTCCAGGTCATCAATGGCGGCGGCGGACGTACGGTTCAAATGCCACGCCACGGGGAGCGCGAAGCTCATAGCCATGGCGGCGGCCGGAGCATGTAACAGGGGGGGAACGCGCTCGGGCCTTAGGGGGCAAGCAAGAGGAGTTGGGGAAGGAGCCGAAGCTCACCAAGGGTCCAACGGCGGTGAAGGCGAGCTCGGAGGAGGCGTGGAGGCAGTTTGCTCGGGGCGCCGCGGCGGAGCAGAGGGTGGCCGGCGGCGGCGACGCGGAGCAGCGGCCACGCGCGCGGGGAAGACGAAGGCGGCGAATCGGCGGGCAGCCTGCCGGCGTCGACAGAGAATTCCGCGCGGGGCAGGGTTTCGGCGTCGATGAAGATGGGATTTGGTGGAGTTGGGGGAGGAGGAAGAAGACTTGCGCGTATATAGGAAGGGTCATTGGTCCCGGTTGGTGGCACCAACCGGGACCAAAGACTCAACGGTCCCGGTTGGTGCCATGAACCGGGATCGTTGGCCTGGGCGGGGAGGGGCGTGGTGCTGCCACGTCGCACCAGGGTCATCGATCCCGGTTGGTAGCACCAACCGGGACCGTTGAGTATTTGATCCCGGTTGGTGCTACCAACCGGGACCAATGACCCATTTTATGCAAGCTTTTCGACTTCCCGCCCTTTTCAAATTTATTTTCTTTCTTAACTAGTTAGTTGTTTCAATTTAAAATGTTTTTTTGTTTGGAATTTGAAAAAACTTTTAACAGCAAAAGTGCTTCAATTTAATTAACTAATCCAAAACCATTTTTTGTTTTGAAAAATATTTTTTTAACTATACAATTTTACAATTTTCAATTAAAAATGCATTTTTCATTTTCCGAGTGCCGAAAGTAGGGTCTTTTTGTGAAGGATCTACCAAATATTTGATGTCAATTTGAACCAACCCATTTTTGTATTATACTAGACCATATTTTATTAACAATTTACAAAAGTTTCAATGTAAAATGTTTCTTATGAACCTCTGCTGAAAAAGACAAATTGCCGCCAATTCAGTTGGAACGGGGTGAAATTTGAACTACAAGTGCTTGATAGATTGCTCTTTATTTTTTCAGAAAAACATTTCCAAGTGCACAAGTACTCATTTCATCAGAGATCTACAAAGAGTTTTGCAAGATTCCACACCTAGCTATCACCGGCCATGCCCCCCTCCCCCGTTTTGACCGCATTTTGAAATCGGTGCTTAAACAATTCAAAAAAAATCAAAAAAATATAAAACCTTTGCGTTGCATCCTAATTTATGTCCTAGTAACCATAAAAACCAACAAACTTGGAATAATGCAAATCTATTAAAAAAGTCTTCTCAAAATGGGCTATCGAGTATGAAGGTTCATGGCTTTCAAGCCAAATGGCCAAAGTTATAGCTAATTTGAAATGATAGTTTCCCCAAATGATCTCATATTTTTCATATGTGTGTATATTTGAATGGCCAACAAGTTTGCCAAAGGAAGTTTTCATTTCCGTTGCACGAAAAATGCATTTTTCATTTTCCGAGTGCCGAAAGTAGGGTCTTTTTGTGAAGGATCTACCAAATATTTGATGTCAATTTGAACCAACCCATTTTTGTATTATACTAGACCATATTTTATTAACAATTTACAAAAGTTTCTATGTAAAATGTTTCTTATGCACCTCTGCTGAAAAAGACAAATTGCCGCCAATTCAGTTGGAACGGGGTGAAATTTGAACTACAAGTGCTTGATAGATTGCTCTTTATTTTTTCAAAAAAACATTTCCAAGTGCACAAGTACTCATTTCATCAGAGATCTACAAAGAGTTTTGCAAGATTCCACACCTAGCTATCACCGGCCATGCCCCCCCTCCCCCGTTTTGGCCGCATTTTGAAATCGGTGCTTAAACAATTCAAAAAAAATCAAAAAAATATAAAACCTTTGCGTTGCATCCTAATTTATGTCCTAGTAACCATAAAAACCAACAAACTCGGAATAATGCAAATCTATTAAAAAAGTCTTCTCAAAATGGGCTATCGAGTATGAAGGTTCATGGCTTTCAAGCCAAATGGCCAAAGTTATAACTAATTTGAAATGATAGTTTCCCAAAATGATCTCATATTTTGCATATGTGTGTATATTTGAATGGCCAACAAGTTTGCCAAAGGAAGTTTTCATTTCCGTTGCACGAAAAATGCATTTTTCATTTTCCGAGTGCCGAAAGTAGGGTCTTTTTGTGAAGGATCTACCAAATATTTGATGTCAATTTGAACCAACCCATTTTTGTATTATACTAGACCATATTTTATTAACAATTTACAAAAGTTTCTATGTAAAATGTTTCTTATGCACCTCTGCTGAAAAAGACAAATTGCCGCCAATTCAGTTGGAACGGGGTGAAATTTGAACTACAAGTGCTTGATAGATTGCTCTTTATTTTTTCAAAAAAACATTTCCAAGTGCACAAGTACTCATTTCATCAGAGATCTACAAAGAGTTTTGCAAGATTCCACACCTAGCTATCACCGGCCATGCCCCCCCTCCCCCGTTTTGGCCGCATTTTGAAATCGGTGCTTAAACAATTCAAAAAAAATCAAAAAAATATAAAACCTTTGCGTTGCATCCTAATTTATGTCCTAGTAACCATAAAAACCAACAAACTCGGAATAATGCAAATCTATTAAAAAAGTCTTCTCAAAATGGGCTATCGAGTATGAAGGTTCATGGCTTTCAAGCCAAATGGCCAAAGTTATAACTAATTTGAAATGATAGTTTCCCAAAATGATCTCATATTTTGCATATGTGTGTATATTTGAATGGCCAACAAGTTTGCCAAAGGAAGTTTTCATTTCCGTTGCACGAAAAATGCATTTTTCATTTTCCGAGTGCCGAAAGTAGGGTCTTTTTGTGAAGGATCTACCAAATATTTGATGTCAATTTGAACCAACCCATTTTTGTATTATACTAGACCATATTTTATTAACAATTTACAAAAGTTTCTATGTAAAATGTTTCTTATGCACCTCTGCTGAAAAAGACAAATTGCCGCCAATTCAGTTGGAACGGGGTGAAATTTGAACTACAAGTGCTTGATAGATTGCTCTTTATTTTTTCAAAAAAACATTTCCAAGTGCACAAGTACTCATTTCATCAGAGATCTACAAAGAGTTTTGCAAGATTCCACACCTAGCTATCACCGGCCATGCCCCCCCTCCCCCGTTTTGGCCGCATTTTGAAATCGGTGCTTAAACAATTCAAAAAAAATCAAAAAAATATAAAACCTTTGCGTTGCATCCTAATTTATGTCCTAGTAACCATACAAACCAACAAACTTGGAAAAATGCAAATCTATTAAAAAAGTCTTCTCAAAATGGGTTATCGAGTATGAAGGTTCATGGCTTTCAAGCCAAATGGCCAAAGTTATAACTAATTTGAAATGATAGTTTCCCCAAATGATCTCATATTTTTCATATGTGTGTATATTTGAATGGCCAACAAGTTTGCCAAAGGAAGTTTTCATTTCCGTTGCACGAAAAATGCATTTTTCATTTTCCGAGTGCCGAAAGTAGGGTCTTTTTGTGAAGGATCTACCAAATATTTGATGTCAATTTGAACCAACCCATTTTTTTATTATACTAGACCATATTTTATTAACAATTTACAAAAGTTTCTATGTAAAATGTTTCTTATGCACCTCTGCTGAAAAAGACAAATTGCCGCCAATTCAGTTGGAACGGGGTGAAATTTGAACTACAAGTGCTTGATAGATTGCTCTTTATTTTTTCAAAAAAACATTTCCAAGTGCACAAGTACTCATTTCATCAGAGATCTACAAAGATTTTTGCAAGATTCCACACCTAGCTATCACCGGCCATGCCCCCCCTCCCCCGTTTTGACCGCATTTTGAAATCGGTGCTTAAACAATTCAAAAAAAACAAAAAAATATAAAACCTTTGCGTTGCATCCTAATTTATGTCCTAGTAACCATACAAACCAACAAAATTGGAATAATGCAAATCTATTAAAAAAGTCTTCTCAAAATGGGCTATCGAGTATGAAGGTTCATGTCTTTCAAGCCAAATGGCCAAAGTTATAACTAATTTGAAATGATAGTTTCCCCAAATGATCTCATATTTTGCATATGTGTGTATATTTGAATGGCCAACAAGTTTGCCAAAGGAAGTTTTCATTTCCGTTGCACGAAAAATGCATTTTTCATTTTCCGAGTGCCGAAAATAGGGTCTTTTTGTGAAGGATCTACCAAATATTTGATGTCAATTTGAACCAACCCATTTTTGTATTATACTAGACCATATTTTATTAACAATTTACAAAAGTTTCTATGTAAAATGTTTCTTATGCACCTCTGCTGAAAAAGACAAATTGCCGCCAATTCAGTTGGAACGGGGTGAAATTTGAACTACAAGTGCTTGATAGATTGCTCTTTATTTTTTCAAAAAAACATTTCCAAGTGCACAAGTACTCATTTCATCAGAGATCTACAAAGAGTTTTGCAAGATTCCACACCTAGCTATCACCGTCCATGCCCCCCTCCCCCGTTTTGACCGCATTTTGAAATTGGAAAGCACTACAATTGGAAAGCATCATGTTCAAACTTGGCTAATTGCAAACATCACAAAAAAATCACCAATGGTTCAATACATTATTACACATCACTTGTTTCCTACATTGCTTATGATCGCTTCTTGGGCCGTAACCACGGAGCATCTTCATTGCTTAATGGGATAGTTGGGTCAGTTTTCACTGTGAATGGAGGAATTTCATGAAACTTATCGTAATCTTCGGACATGTCTGTCTTGTCCTCGACTCCCACAATGTTTCTTTTTCCTGAAAGAACTATGTGACGCCTGGGCTCATTGTATGATGTATTCGTGTCCTTGTTTTTCCTTTTTTTCGGTCTAGAAGACATGTCCTTCACATAGAAAACCTGAGCCACATCTTTGGCTAGGAAGAATGGGTCGTCTGTGTGACCAAGATTCTTGATATCCACTGTTGTCATTCCGTACAGCTGGTCGACCTTTACCCCATCTACATTCATGTTGACCCAACTGCACCGAAACAAAGGGACCTTAAAAGTAGGTCCATAGTCAAGTTCCCATATCTCATCTATGTAACCATAGTATGTGTCCTTTGTACCATCCTCGTTTGTTGCATCAAAGCGGACACCACTGTTTTGGTTGGTGCTCTTCTTATCTTGGGCGACCGTGTAAAATGTATTCCCATTTATCTCGTACCCTTGGAAAGTCAATACAGTCTCAGACGGTGTCGCGGCCAGCAAGTAGAGTTGATTTCCAATAGTGGTGTCATGCATGAGACGTAATTGCAACCAAGTGCCGAAAGTCTCCATGTGTTTGACTTGAATCCATTGGTCATCCTCCCCCGGGAACTTGGAGCGTAGAACATTCTTGTGTTCCTCGATATACGGTTGGACGAAGATAGAACTTTGTAGAACTGTGTAGTGTGCTTGAGTCAAAGAATGCCCGTTCTGAAATATCTTTGCTTTCTTTCCTAGCGTTCCTTTTCTACTCAGTCTCCCCTCATACCGCGATTCAGGAACACCAACCGGCTTAAGGTCAGGAATAAAGTCAACACAGAACTCAATGACCTCCTCTGTTCCATAGCCCTTGGAGATGCTTCCTTCTGGCCTTGCACGGTTACGAACATATTTCTTTAAAACTCCCATGAACCTCTCGAAGGGGAACATATTGTGTAGAAATACAGGACCTAGAATGGCAATCTCGTCGACCAGGTGAACCAGCAGATGCGTCATAATATTGAAGAAGGACGGGGGGAACACCAACTCAAAACTGACGAGACATTGGACCACATCCTTCTGTAGCCTTTCCAGACTTGCATGATCGATTACCTTCTGAGATATTGCATTGAGAAATGCACATAGCTTCACAATGGGTACTCGAACATTTTCTGGTAGAAGCCCCCGCAATGCAATCGGAAGCAACTGCGTCATAATCACGTGGCAATCATGAGACTTGAGGTTCTGGAATTTTTTCTCTGCCATATTTATTATTCCCTTTATATTTGACGAGAAGCCTGCCGGGACCTTGATACTTCTAAGGCATTCAAAAAAGATTTCCTTCTCTGCTTTGGTAAGAGCGTAGCTGCTTAGAAGCCCTTTATCAGTATGCCTGTGGTATGGGTCTTTCATACGTTGCTGGTCCTCCCGTGCTTCTGGTGTATCTTTTGACTTCCCATACACGCCCAGGAACCCTAGCAGGTTCACGCAAAGATTCTTCGTCACGTGCATCACGTCGATTGAAGAACGGACCTCTAGGTCTACCCAATAGGGTAGCTCCCAAAATATAGATTTCTTCTTCCACATGGCCGCGTGTCCGGTAACGACGTCTTTCGGAACAGATTGACTGCCAGGACCCTTTCCAAAGATTACTTCTAGGTCATTCACCATACCAAATACATCAGCACCTTTAGGGAGCTTAGGCTTTTTCCGGTGATCTGCCTCACCGTTGAAATGCTTGCCTTTCTTTCTCACGATATGATTGGGAGACAGAAATTGACGACACCCGAGGTACACAACCTTCTTACATTTATCCAAATATATACCTTTAGTCTTATCTAAACAGTGCATGCATGCATTGTGTCCCTTGTTTGACTGTCCTGAAATGTTACTAAGAGCGGGCCAATCATTGATGGTTACGAAAAGCAACGCTCGCAGGTCAAATTCCTCCTGTTTGTCCTCATCCCACACGCGTACACCTGGTTTGGCCCACAGCTCCAAAAGTTCATCGACTAATGGCCTTAGGTACACATCAATGTCGTTGCCGGGTTGCCTCGGTCCTTGGATGAGCACTGGCATCATGATGAACTTCCGCTTCATGCACACCCAAGGAGGAAGGTTGTAGATACATAGAGTCACAGGCCAGGTGCTGTGACTGCAGCTCTGCTCTCCAAAAGGGTTCATGTCATCTGTACTTAGACCAAACCATAAGTTTCTTGCTTCATTTTTAAAGTCTGAGTGGCCTCTCTCGATTTTTCTCCACTGCGACCCATCAGCGGGGTGTCTCAACTTTCCGTCTTTCTTACGGTTTTCTTTGTGCCATCGCAGCAACCTGGCATGCTCCTTGTTTATGAACAGACGTTTCAACCGTGGTATTATAGGAGCATACCACATAACCTTAGCAGGAACCCTCTTCCTCGGGGGCTCGTCATCTCCCTCAGCATCACCAGGGTCATCTTGTCTGATCTTGTACCGACTTGCAGTGCATACCGGGCATTTATCCATACTCTCGTACTTTTCACCGCGGTACAGGATGCAGTCATTGATGCATGCATGTATCTTCTGCACATCTAATCCTAGAGGGCAGATAACCTTCTTTGCTTCGTGTGTTGTCGCGGGCAATTCGTTATCCGGTGGAAGCTTCGACTTCATTATTTGCAGTAACTTCTCAAATCCGGTGTCAGAGCAACCAAAATCTGCCTTCCATTTCAACAGTTCCAGTGTGATACCGAGCTTTGTGCTGCCATCTTCGCAATTTGGGTACAAGGGCTTTTTGTGATCCTCTAGCATGGTCTCCAACTTCTCCTTCTCTTTTCCTGTTTCACAGTCTCGCTTTGCATCAGAGATGGCCCGACCAAGACCATCAGCGGTCTCATCCGATTCCCGTTGTTCTTCTTCATTGTCACCTCGAGGAGCTCCATCTTCTTCATTGTCTTCCATTGCAGTGTCACCGAATTCTTCAGGGGACATAGGATAGCTATCATCATCCTCCTCTTCTTCATTGTCTTCCTGCCTAACCCCTCTTTCTCCGTGCTTGGACCAACAATAATATCCGAGAATGAAACCTCTCCGAAGCAGGTGGCCTTGAAGTGTTCTCGAGGAAGAGTACTCCGCCACGTTCCGACAGTCAATACAGGGACAAGGCATAAAATTATCCACTTTGTTTGCATTAGCCACATTGAGAAATGTATGCAGGTTTGTAATAAACTCGGACCCGCGTCGATCTCTGTACATCCATCGCATCCGTGCTTCGATCTGCGTCATATAATTAACCATTACAATAACTTCGTGAATAGTGAAAAGACCACTATATATGCACACGTGCAGTATTTTTGTATCAGTTACAGATGGAGAAGATAAGGTTGCTAACCTCGGCCGAGGACACGGTGTTCTGAGGACCTAAGTGTGGCTCGGACATTTCGTCAAACACCTGGTGTGCAATCAAAGGAAAAAAATTATAGCACCCACCCCACCCCAACACAATCCTGAATTTTTTTGAGGCAAAATGGCAAAGTGTTGGTTGGGGGCTTAAATAGCCAGGGCAACAGTCCCGGTTTTTGCCAACAACCGGGACCAATGTCTCGCAGTGCGCCACGTGTTGGTCGCCAGAGCATTGGTCCCGGTTTGTGGCAACAACCGGGACCGTTGCCTCACATGAACCGGGACCGTTGCCCGGCATCGGTCCCGGTTCTGAAATGAACCGGGAGCGATGCCTTTTTTGGGTTGGACGAAAGGGGTCTGTCCAGTAGTGTATAATACTATCATTCGGGAGGTCTTACGGAATGATAAATGGTTAGGACACCATTTGGCCCGTCCTGTCAGAGCCGCATGGGGAAATTCCGCGGCCAGCTCTCCCGCCCACCGGACACCGACACCTCGCTCCGCCTCGCCGCCCAACTCCAGTCATGCGGCCGCGCAGGCGACCTCCGTCTCGCCCGCCGCCTCCATGCGCGCTTGGCGCTCTCCGGTGCCGCCGCCGCGTCTGCCTTCCTGACCAACCACCTCATCACCATGTACTCCCACTGCACCGACGTCCGCTCCGCGCTCCGCCTCTTCCACGCCATGCCCCGACCCAACCTCGTCTCCTGGACCACTCTCATATCCGGCCTCGCCCACAACTCCATGCACCGCGAAGCGCTCGCCGCGTTCGCCTCCATGCGCCGCGCGGGTCTCGCGCCCACGCAGTTCGCGCTCTCCAGCGCCGCGCGCTCCGCGGCCGCCCTCGCCGCCCCGGGCCCCGGCGCACAGCTGCACTGTGTCGGCGTCAGGCTCGGTTACGACGGTGAGCTATTCGTCGCGAGTAACCTCGCGGATATGTACTCCAAGTCCGGGCTCTTGGCTGAAGCCTGCAGGGTGTTTGATCAAATGCCGCACAAGGATACTGTTGCATGGACTGCCATGATCGATGGGTATGCCAAGAACGGGAGCCTTGAGAAGGCCGCTCTAGCTTTCCGGGATATGAAACGAGAGGGACTAGCTGGAACTGACCAGCATGTGTACTGCAGTGTTTTGAGTGCATCAGGAGGGCTCAAGGATGGATGGCTTGGCCGAACCATCCACTCTGCTGTAATGAAGGCAGGGTTTGAACTGGAGGTTGCTGTGAGGAATGCACTCACTGACATGTACGCTAAGGCTGCGGACATAGAGAATGCTGCTCGCGTGGTGAAGATTGACCCTGGAGGTTGGAATGTTGTGTCAGCCACCTCGCTGATTGATGGATACGTCGAGACTGATGGTGTCGAGGAGGCCCTTCAAATATTTGTTGAACTGCACAGACAAGGAGTTGAACCCAATGAATTTACTTTCTCGAGCATGATAAAGGGATGTGCCACACACGCTCTGCTTGAACAAGGTGCTCAGTTCCATGCTCAAGTGATCAAGACAAATATTATCAGTGACTCCTTCGTCACTTCCACCCTTTTGGATATGTATGGTAAATGTGGCCTCCTTAGTTTGTCCGTTCAGTTATTTAATGAGGTTGGACACCATACTGATATTGCTTGGAATGCCATAATCAATGTATTAGCACAGCATGGTCATGGTAGGGAAGCTATCCAAGCTTTTGATAGGATGACCTCAAGTGGTATCAGGCCAAATCACATTACATTTGTCAGCCTGCTTACAGCATGCAGTCATGCTGGGTTAGTGGATGACGGACTGAAATATTTTAACTCCATGAAGAATGCCCATGGTATTGTACCTAAGGAGGAGCACTATTCCTGTATCATTGATATGTATGGTCGAGCTGGGAGACTAGCCGAAGCAGAGAAATTTATACATGAGATGCCTATCAAACCCAATGTCCATGGTTGGTGCTCCTTGCTTGGAGCTTGCCGGATGCGAGGAAACAAGGAGCTAGGTGAGTTTGCCGCACAAAACATAATGGAGCTTGAGCCAGATAATACTGGTGTTCACGTATCTCTTTCTGGGATCTATGCATCATTAGGCCAATGGGAGGATGTTAAGGCAATCAGGAAGCTGATGAGGGATAGCAGGATTAAGAAGCTTCCTGGTTTTAGCTGGGTCGATGCTAATAACAAAACTCATGTTTTTTCCTCCGAAGATTGGTCACATCCACAGCAGGAGAAGATATATCAAAAACTTGAGCAACTCTATGAGAGGATAAAGGAGGAAGGTTACGTCCCAGACACACACTCCTTACCATGTAATTTAGAAGATACTGCAAAGGAGAGGATTTTGCGTTATCACAGTGAGCGGATTGCCGTAGCTTTTGCTTTGATAAGCATGCCTGCTACAAAACCAATCATTGTGAAGAAGAATTTGCGTATCTGTGTAGACTGTCATTCTGCACTGAAGTTAATTTCTAAGGTAGAAAGCAGGGATATTATTGTTAGAGACAACTCCAGGTTCCACCATTTTGGCGAAGGGAAGTGTTCCTGTGAAGATTACTGGTGATTAATTCATATCTCTTCTTTTGCATTAGCAAGGGCATTCTTGAATCTCTGCCATCTGTCCATTTCATGGTGCTTCAGTTTTATGTCACTATATTTGACTGCATGCTGTCAACACAATATTGATTCTGCGGTGAAATATGGAACTAAACTGCTATTTTGGTAAGGAATGAGGAAAAAATGCAAGACATTGTGCAGATCATTAACTGTCCGCCGGTAAACAGGCACTTGCTGCTTGCCAATGCTTGTACCTGTGCATGCCATGAATGCAAATATAGTTATGTTTGTGCAGCTGAAATAGTTTCTAGCTGAATCGAGACACTGTAGTTTACAAGGCACAATACCTAAAAGAATCTATTCTAAACGACTGCAGCCCTGTAAAAAAAGATGAAGCTCTCAGCAACTCCTCCATTGCTTGTTTTAATTTGTAAAGGATTTCTGGTAGGTAATGAACTCCATTGACCAAAAGAAGTTTTGTGCAACTCCCCCTTTACACACTAAACAGTCATGTTTCTTCAAGATGGGTTCTGACTATTCGCTTGTAGTTAAGCATATTGTAGTGGTGAGGACAGTGTGAAATTGAACAAAGAAATTTACCTTCAGTATAGAAGGACACACTAGTGGTGGATTTAAAGAGCACCCCAGCTACAGGACCAGCTTCAGTTGATAGGTAGAATTGATAAGTCCTCAATAACTTTTCACCTCTCTCAATAGATGTTTGAATGCCATACTTCAACAGTTGTGCCCTTTGTAACATTGGCACCTCTAAAACGGGCGACCACCCCATCTTCAACTGCCATTTTATATTCACTTGCTGACACAAAAGTGGGACTTCAGAGGGTAGTTTGTAGTGGATGCAGCATCCTCCATGTCCCCTTCTTCATGGAGATCTATCATAGCAGCATGGCACATCTGGAAACAAATGAATGCTAAGATCTTTGACAGCATATCACCTAGCATTAGGTCTTGGGAACACCTCTTTAGCAGAGAGATCATGGTTCACTCTTTTAGATTTAGAGAGGAGTCTATGATCAGTCTCAGTGGCTGGGAAGATTATATACTTCCTTCTAAGGCTTGGCCAGTCTCCTTGTAAATACCTGCTTGTGGATTTCTTTTTGAAACAAGAGGCAAAAGCTTTGCCCCGTATATTAATTAAGGAGAGGATTGCAAGAAAGCAAGTTCAAGACCGAAACAAATAACCCCACTACTCTCGCGGTATCAAGTTGCCCAAACATTTGCCACCCGCGAGGACCCACAAGCGAGCCTCATTTTTAACCTTGTCTAAAACGACCAACGACGGAACACTCTTATTTTGAAACACCCTAGCGTTGCGCTCGTTCCACACCTCCCACGTGACAAGCAAGGTGAGAGAAGCGATGACCTTGCGGTGTGGAGTAACGTTGCTCATCCGTAGCCACCAATCCGGAAAACTGAGGTTAATCCAATCTCCAGTGCTGATGTTGTGGAGACCTAGCCAACTTTTAGTAAGATCCCAAATCCTCCGAGTGAAGCGACAGTGCACGAGGAGGTGAACAAGAGACTCCGGTGTTTGCTTGCAAAGAGGACAGAGCCCACAATTTGACCACCCTCTCTTGGCGAGGCGATCGGCCGTCCAAACCCTGTTTTGGTTTGCAAGCCAGGCAAAGAACTTCGTCTTGGGCGGAGCCCAAGGCCTCCAAACCGACTTGTACATGTAGGAGGTGATGGTTCCCATGAATTGCATCTTGTAAGCAGATTTGGCCGAATACTCTCCGTTTTCAGTGAGCTTCCAACGGATTTCGTCGCCAACATCCTGGTTTAAGTGGACATTTGCGGTGAGGCTCCAGAGATCCACGAACTGCGAGAAGTGGGTTGTGGTGAAGCTTTTGTCAAGGCGCACATTGTCAACCCAACAATCCTCGAGCAGAGCCTTTCCGACGGAACAATTTTTCATGCTCGAGCGCTCGAAAATGAGAGGTGCAACATCTTTAGGTTTCCTCCCATCTATTGTAAATATTTCTGGCCCTCATTTATTGTAAATATTTTACTTTTATCAAGTTCGCTATCCATGTGCCTACCCCAACTTGTTTCGGACTGAAAGGCTTTGTTGTTGTTGTTGTTGTTGTTGTTGTTGTTGTTGTTGTATTTAACTTTATCAAGAAAAATATACACTGCTTGGATCTCCCCTACTGCTTCTGTCAAAGGAAGTTAATATTTCGAGCATGAAGAATCCCCACACTCATGTTCTTTTCCTCCCTAAGAGCTTAAAAGTGTCCTGAAGCTGCTGAAACATTAGTCAATTTGCAAGCGTTATACGATGGCCACATAATATAAAATTAGAAGAATCACAGAAGAAGTTTAAGATGTTCACCACCACCTTTTTTGTATTCTTTTTACATTTGATGCACTGTGTTCTCATCAAATAAATGTAGGAACCTTATGTATGTGCAATACCTCACTCTTTTTCAGTCAGTTTCAACGTGGGTACATCTCCCGTAGGAATGGAAGTGGAAAATGTGGCTTTACTGTTCTTATATCAAGGGAAGAAATATGACTTTCTTTCTGCTTCTCCATTTGAATAGGCACCTGAAGGCCCTTAAAATATAGTTATGCATCCTAGCTGCAAGACTTCATTAGTTTGGGTATCTTCTCTTTGCCTCTTTACCCAAGAGTTCTTTTCATCTGAAAATGCGGCACTAGACCAGTTCTTGTACCATATATCCCTTTGTGGGGATACTGCGTGACGTTGACGACCCTGGAGCCTGTCATTGTCTGTCTCATGAAAGGCATAGCCTGGTAAATACAAATTTAACTTCTTAGGTAAATCATGAATATTATCTTTGTGAGACTTGTATGTTTCTAAGGGAAAACGGACGCAGGGTGTTATTGCTTGAAACTTGTTTCCTTGCTCTTGATCAGTGGGGAAATGTTCTTGGTTGATAACGATAACCTATCCCAGTTCTTTTGGGTGGCTTAAAAAATAAGCCGGTGCTCCCCAGCTTTTTCCATAAGCCGTCTTTCGTGTTTGTTGGGGCTTATAAACTAGTCATGGGATAACTAATCTAGAAGCCTCAATTTTTTTAATAGGTGGCTTATTTTTTAAGCCACCCAAAAGAACTGACCAGTGTTTGTCATGCTACCACTTGGATGTGCAACTTTAGTATAGCCCCCCCCCCCCCCCGAGTCGCTCCCCAGGCGACTCCGGGGGCTCAACCCCGCCGCCGTCTAGAACCCCCCCCCCCACCGGTGCTCTCCCTCCGCCGCTGCCGCCGGCTTCTGCGCCGCGGTGGCGGCAGGCCCCCGCTGCCAAACGGCGTCGGGGGCGGCTCTTCTCGTGGAGGCGCTGGCGGCTGCGGATCTCGGCTGGGGAGGAGGACTACGGCTCGCCGGCGCAGGACGCCGGGGCGGCGGCCCCGGGGACGCGGAGGTGGGGGAGTATGGTGGCTGGCGTTCCCCGTCGTGGAGGCTGCGGGATGGCCCCGTTCTTGGGGTTCGACCGCTCCAGATCCGGCGGAGGTGCGGCTTCCATGGCGGGCCTCTGCGCATGGCGGTCAGGCTGGGGCGTGCTGCTCCGGTTCGCACCGGCTGGTCTGTGGTGGTGGCGGTGTGCCACGGGCCGAGGGCAGCGGCGGCGCGCCGGGATCTGGCGCCGGCGGTCCGGGCGGTGGACCTTGGCAGTGGAAGCCGGGGCGGCGGCCCCGGAACACCGTGCAACAGGGTGCGGTGGTGCGTGATCTAGCCGGCGTGTGGTGGTTGCCGGCAGATTTGTGGATCGACGGCAGCGGCACACGACTTTCCTCCTCATGGTGATGATCCAAGGTGACAACTTTGTTTCCCCCTTCTCAGTTTGCTTTGCTCCAGAGACTTGATGAACATGGTCGAGGAGAAATCCGAGCGCGGCTGCGGTTGCGGGCAACGTCGACGCCTGCGGGTGCCGTCTCCTCCTTGGAGGCGTTGTCACGGCGATGTTCATTCCCTGTTCAAGCACCAGGGGAAACCCTAGGCTCGGTTCGTTGGGCCAGGCAGCGGCGGCGCCACGGCGTCGTCCTCTTCTTGAAGACGCTGCGTGGGTGCTTGGGGTGTCTCCTGGAGGAGCAGCTGGTGCGGGTTGCCTAGTTGCCTCGGCAACAAGGCTTGGGGCGCCGTGTTGTCACGTGTTGGTTATTGCCGTGGGCATGAGCATCCGGGGCGCAATGTACTCCACCTTCGACGCCCCCCTTGAGTGGTCCTCCTCGAGTCCGGCTAGCTCCTGCTATCCACTTGCCGATCTCCTAGGCATTAAGAGTGGAGGGTGCGTTGATCTAGGTTGGCTTTGAGGTTGTGCTCCGAGGTGTTGGACACGGATGTGAAGCGGCCTGTATGCTCTGTGTCCTATCTCTTCGTCATCTATGACTTGTAATAGGACTAGGCGAGTTGTGTGTTGCTGCTGTCGTGGTGGATGTGGATGCTAACCTCTTGGTGTAGCGTTGTGTCGAAAGGCGTTGTAACTTGTGGAGACCCTTGTGCCCTTCTCCTTCTTTAATATATGAGAAAAAAACCTTCATGAACTGGCTTTAGTTCTCTGCGAACTCTCTCGTTGTAAGAAATGATCCCTGCTTCTATCCATAAAATAAGGTGAGATAGCTTAAGAATTAAGAAGTGTCTTTCTTTGATAGAACAAAGTAGCATGATTAAGTCAGCACTTTCACCTGCAGAGTCATCCTGTGGTCACCATGATCGCAGTGCTTTATTAGCTTTAGCAGAAAGGTTGCCTTTGAATATAATACTATGCTATTAGTTTCAGTTGTTGGTACTTTATTCGACGGTACTAAACTCTGTTGCATGTTCAAGTCATATTAGCCATCTCCATCTGTTGTACAAAGTAGCTCATTTCTTTCCTTACTGGGAATTAATTAATCAACACCAGGTGTCAACCAGCATTCATTCATTTTCCGTAAAAAAACAGCATTAATTCATGAACAAGTATACAACTGAATTTGCAACAATATGCCACCAATTCCAGAAAGCCATTAACTGTGCGAGTTGATTGCAGGGTATTTTATTAGGCCTTTGAAGGATGCTTTTAGTTTATGGGAACGAAACACTATCAGTTCTTTTGGTTCCTTGAAGGCATAAGCACATATTTTAATGTACACTTTCTCTGCAGCCATTTTGCAAGAGTCATGGCTATAATGTAGAAAATATGTGCTGGTGATTACCTTCTAACCCCTTATGCAATTATATTAATGAGTCTCAGCTCCCTTGTTCCCTGTTGTTAACATTCCTTGATTATTCAGTTTTTATATCGGGAATACCTATTGCTCTATTCAAACCTAAAACATTACCAGCATCCATCACTGATCAGAATGAAGAGGCACCTTAAAATTAAATGGTAACAGACTTGATAGTCCACTTTCATGTGAACATTTTCAATAGATAATTTTGTGGAAGAGAGCTCACATAAGCTACTCACTACTCATATGTTGAACTATCACTTTCTTAAAGTAGAAAAACTGTTGAACAGACATTCTCATATCATGGAAAAACACTAGAGATCCTTCAACATTATCAATCTCCTATTCCATTTGGTTTAGATAAAAAATTCTTTCCAGAACTAAGCCTCTATATGGCGATAACTACTTGGTAATGAAGATGTATTGACATGATGTGTTGGCCTTTGAGAATATCACAAGCTCATAACCTTGGAAAACATCTTGAAGAAAAAATGTTTTTCATTTCAACATGACTGTTCAATTCTATTTTTCGAATGTACATATACCATTTCAACATGGTACACTGTATGTTTGAGATTACAGAACTGTGTGTGTCATCTCATCTCTGAAATTAAATGCTGAAGATATTTCAGTGATTTTGTGTAACTGATGAAGCCCATAAACCAAAAATCGAAGCCATCAACAGTAACTACATCAATGTACTTCTCATCAGGATTATACAAATTTTCCCTCACTGCAGCACTCTTTATCCTCTTTGCAGGAATCATGACCTGGGAAAGGTACAAAAAAAAATTCATCAGCTTTGAGTTCAAGTGGACTCCCACATATTTCTTAATCAGGGTTTTATCAACTATCCAGTAAACTTTAGCTATGGACCAGGGGATTTTGCATTAATTACCTTATAGGGCACCCTTGTGATGCCCCCCTTGGGAGATTTTAGATTCAAAGGCCTATCACTATGGAAGGCAATCTTCTCAGTTGAGATGAAAAGCATTCCAGCTATTGGGCCAGCTGTGGTTGAAAGATAACACTGGAAAGCCTTCAATAACTTCTCTTCTTTCTCGACTTGAAAGTATTGCCTGAAGACTTTGTCCATGCTACCAGCTTGGAGAACCTTTGCACCCATGCTCAATTTTCCTTTCACAGTTTCTGAAAGTTTCGGTCCAAGTGCTACTGCCATGAAACAAGGGTATGTTAGTGATGAGAATTGTTGCCTGGTTAGTTTATATCAACTTATTGGGATACACACATATTAGATGGCATACTTACAGTGTTCCTTGAATCCCTGCATGTAACTATCTGTTTTGTGGCTTAGCTTGCTCATCCGACAAAGGATGGAATTCTTTTTATCTGTGCCAAGGAAATGATAGAAAATAAGTATTGACATACAAACTACAGCAGTTGGGAGAAATGAATTGGGGAAAAAGATCGTGAGATCATTACCCTTCTTGCGAACCAAAGCAGAAGAGGATGATTTCCCTTGTGTTTTCTCATCAGCATATGCAAAGGAAGACAAAGGAATTCCAATGACATGCTTCTGGCTGAAACCCTCCATTGGTGTTTCTTGAAACTGCTTGTGCTAGTTAGTTAGGCTCTTTCCCTGTGAGGAGTTGGCTCCTGCTCCAAGGCATCTGTGGGTTTTATAAGGCGAAGCTGCTTGAAGGTTTGCTTTATTCCAAGGAACAAAGTGGTGGAACTGAATCAGCACTTTATGCTGCATACTCACCATCGCCTCATCAGGATGAAAAAGCAAGGCACACTTTTCCCTACCAAAGGAATGGGCGTGAGCACAACTCCTTGGGGCTTTCGGGCCGGCGAACGAGGAGGGAGGTACCAGTGTGTTCCTTTCTTACTTCACTTTCTGTTGCATACAGTTTATCAACGATACGAGAAGTTGATGAGTTAGTTGATGACATGCTTACAGTTAGCTTTATAAGTTACTGATTGGAGAACATGTAGATTTACTACTTATCATGATTCATAGAGTAGTTTCTGGCGCCTTCCTGGATACTGTTTCTTCTTTTTCCCCTTTCAGTGAAGGAAATGTGCTAGCTAGTGGGAATTGGAGAGTGAAGAGGAAGGTATGGCAAATACGTTCGTTGGTCTGTACCAGATTATACTGGTAAACATGCTTTATATGTGCATGTTACATATCTCCTTTACACTTTGCATTTGTCTCACGTTTTTTTGTTCTTTGTGATGGATATTGTTCAGGCATCTTGACCAAACTAGAAAAAACGTCTTTACACATGATGCAACTAGGAAAATGCTGGTGCATGTTGATATATGTATGTTAGAATCCCACGTGAACAGTATCAAGAAACGAGTAACAAATGGTGCATCACAATGGCAGAGACCGGGGGCTTCAACCTCCTTTTAAAAAAAAGTAACAAATGGTTAAAAAAAAGACGTTTGGTGCCATTGGATCACTACCATGTAATCAGATTCAGAATCAAAATATACTCCCTAGACGTGAGTGATAAGATATTCACAAATCGTACAAAGAGGTAATTTGTTTCTGAAACAGAGGCCAAAGATTTACAAAGAGGTAACTATCTTTCACTTTTCTCTAGCCCATTGTTTATCCATGATATGAGGAGTCGACAAATTTCGTCTTGTTGGCTACAGGGACGGAGCCAGAATTTATGAATGAGGGGGGCAAATTAGTACAATAAACTTGATGAGGGGGGCTGACACTGTTAAAATTGCATGAATATAGTGTATCAATTAGTGATCACAGTGGTAAAATCTGGACCTTGGGGGTGGCTTAGCCCCCCCTCGTCCCCCTATTGGCTCCGTCCCTGGTTGGCTACTCCATAATGGCAATAGTGATATGTGTAAGCATTTTGAATTTTCTTATTTAAAGGCTCAAATATGTCAAAGTTATATCATGGATTACTTTACTATACCTACTGCTTAAAAAATAATATATACACATTAATACCTATTGATCAAAGTAAAGTGAACAAAAAACAATTCATCAGGGCCTTTCGGCCTGTTCTTCTGATAAACAGAAAACAGGAATGGGTCGTTTGTTGGTTCAGGCTCAAGATCTTCTTTTGTTACTTGCTTTTTGCTTGGACCTGGGTCCATACCCTTGTGCTGAGAACCTTTAGAATCTCACACAAACTAATAAAGAAATACCCTTCTCCTGCCAGATTCAAGGTCCAAGAACGTGGTGCCCAGGGCCCTGTGATGTGTAGCAAGACTAATCTGATGTGTAAAACTGCTTACTTTCCGCTAATCTGGACTCGATCTAAGGACATCTTAAGTTGTGCATTTTGTTTCACGTTGCTTTGATCTCCATGCGGAGCGTTGATTTGATGTACGTGGCACTTATGCAGAACCTCGTCAGAAAGCTAGGTCTCGATCTAAAGCCATGGTATGGGCTGTGTTTATGTCATCGTTAAGTTTCTTAATTTTATATGGTATGTTTTTATTGAGAGAATGATTATTGATTTATTGGGTATCGAATCTGGGTCCTTTGGTTTGAGCGTTAATTAGTGACAAAGGTAGTACTGTACTTTTTTCCTTCACAATCATAAGATGTTTTTTAAAATTGGATGCATATAAACGCGTCTTAATGTGTTTGTTCACTCATTTATGTCCATACGTAGTTTAATTTAAAATATACAAAACATCTTACAATTGTGAACGGAGGGAGTAGAACTTTAGCTTAGAGCATCCCCAACAAGTCTCCATTTTTTGTATGAAAAACTCGTTTAGGATTTGGTTTAAAAAACAGCTCCAATATATCCGTAAATATGATTTTTTTGTCAGGTTTTCCCATATAATGAGCCCAACTTCCCCTCTTATATATAGGGGAAGATAACTTCTCGTAAACTTTATCCTAAAAAGTCACGTTAGTGTGTCGCCATTGTAGTCCACTGATATCTCACAAGTTTAGGGGATTTATCATAGTCATTTTGATAAGTAAAAGTGTTGAACCCAATGAAAAGCAAAAGGAATTGATATGTGAAAACTGATTTTTTTTTGTTGTAAATGTTGTATAAATAGTTTGATTTTGTTTGGTAATAAGTAATATAATACTCTATTTGAGTAATATAAAGTAAAAAGTGCAATGGTGCAGCAAGTGATCAAATCCTTTATTGTGCTAAGGATGTGCCTGAGGAAGTACTTATATGGATCAAATCATTTTCGAGGACACACACGATACTTATGAAGTTGTTCTCATCAAGTTTTATTGAGTTTTCGTTCATTGCTTTAATAATATATTGTGTGGTGAATTTGGTCATGAGGGACATTTATTCGGCCATGGTTTTGAGCTTATAATGATCAAAGTCCTAAGAATCATCGATGCTGTTGCAAAAAGCTGCAATTGCTTCGACATCAGTGTAGTCGATGATCTCATTTTTCTTTTTAAGCAATGTGTCCAGAATGTCTTGAACGACTCCTTGTTCTTCTGCTGACGAGCACGAGATCGCTAGCGTTGGTAGGGCAAATATATGTTCCTCGGAAATTTCTCAGGAACTTGCTCCTGATGTCGGATTGGGTATTGATTGATCCAGGTGTGAACGTTGGAGCTAGTGTTGAACCGTGCCTTTCAACATCAATTGCAGGTGCTTTATAGCATGGACATCATCGTCATTTTTTACGTGGACTGCGAGGTAGTCCTCGAACCATATGGTTGGTTGTGAGCTTGAACCCAATTGGCAAGGGTTGTTCGACGATCTCACCAACAAAACATGGGGGACATGAGGTTCCATCCACATGCCAGATATCGTTAATTCTCTGCCGAGCATCATAGACCCCATTGTCGATATCTAATCCGGGGAATGTTGAGTTGTATTCTTCGTGATCCTGTGCGTCGGGGTGTTGATTATTGGTCTAACATCTCGAATCGTATTCTGTTCTGCGTGTTTCTTGGTACCAAGGCGCCCTTCCCTGCCCTTGGGGCTAGAATCCCCCGGACCGACTTCTTGAGGCCGAGCTTGTAGTGTCCCTAAAGTGGGGTGCTCGGTTCCCCTAGTTGTCGTATCATCCATCTTGGGGTACCGAACGGGTGACTGCGGCTATCGCTGCTTGTGGTTTGGGGGGGGCTTGGGTTGTTGTTGTCTAGGCCGGTTAGGAGATCTTTGCATTTAAATGGTTTCTTTTCGACTAGCCTAACGTTGTGCAACCTTTTCTTCAAGCGGTCCTCTCTTTTCTGGAAAACAACTTATATCTTGCAAGATCGAATGCTTTTTCGACTAATCGAGCCTTGTCCTTCATAACTTTCTTGGTCGTCCATCCTAGTTTCTTCCGACTTTCCTCATGTTCGCCATCTTTGGGTGGTTGGTCAATTGCGTCTTGATTTGATGCTCCAAAGTCGCTTCATCGAGTTTCTTCGCTAGTGTTGGCCTTCTCAGCATTCTCCGCCTTTTCATCCTCAGCGCCATCACAGGTCATGTTATAGACTGTGTATTGTGGTTGCCTTTCAGTCACCTTTATATGTAGGTTGGGGATTTGCGCTTTCGGGCTCACACACTTCATATTCCATCTAATTATTATCAACTCCTTCGAGCACATCATTTAGGTCATCAATCTTTGCGACTAGGTGGGTGGTGGATGGGTCGAATATTTTCCACCATGTAAGATTCCTCCCTTCCCGCGTGAGATATCGATGTGGGTGTTGGGGATCGGTGTAGAAAACAAAAAATTTCCTACCTACGAGTCCCGAACCCAAGATCTATGCTATGCTGATGTATGTAATGGAAGGAATCGGTGTTCATACCTTTGAAGACCGAAAGAGGGAAACGTTCCTCGAACGTGGTTGGCGTAGACTCTAATCCTACGACCTCCCTGTCGTGTTGAAGAACCTCCGACGATGAAGTAGAACCACACGTGTAGTGCCTCGCGGGATTACACACGTACGGTGCAACCAACGTCCCTCCGGGCTCCGAACCAGAAGAGCAGCAGAAAGAAGATTGATCCGGATCCCGATTCCGGCAGCGCGACGGTGTCCGGATGATGGTGAAACCCTGAACCAGGTGCAAACTGTTGGGGTTCGCAGCAGAAAACACAAAATTTTCTAACTAGCGTTCCCATAACCCAAGATCTAGCTAGCCGTATTACCGTAACGGAAAGTAGTGCGGAAATAACATACCTCGGGGTGTAGTCCGTTGCGCGGGAAACGTTCCCGCAAACGTGGTTGATGTAGCCGATCAAGTTTCACAGCCCCCTGGCTGTGTTGAGCACCCGGATGGGTGTAGTGCCACACGTGCAGCACCTCGTAGTACTCGCACACGTACGAGACTCGATGACGACCTCCGTTCTCCGATCCAGCGAAGGTGGCGGAAGCAGACCTCCGGACGGAGCTTCGGCAGCACGACGGCCTCCGATTCTAGCAGAGAAGCCTCAATTCCACTATAGGCTCACACTAGGGAGCCCACCGTGAAAGAGACAAGGGAGGGGAGAAGACCGAAGAAAACCGATCTCAATTCGGAGTAATATTTAATTTCTCACGAATTTCTGTGTATTAAATATGTGCACCCTGCCCATCTATATATAGGCAGAGGGGAGGGAGTCAACCCCTCTCCCTTAGCAATGTGGGACTAAAGTCCCTTTGCTAAGGGGGGTGGCCGGCCAAGGGGGGGAGGGGGCGCACCCCTCATGGCGCCTCCCCCTCTTTTTCTTTTTCTTTTTCCCTTTTATTTCCCCTAATGGGCCTTTTTCTCCACTAAGGCCCATTGCACATATTAATTAGAAATAAAATGATTTTAATTATTAATTCAATTAATTAATAACTAAAACATAACATTCCATCTCCCGGGGCTCCGGAACACCTTCCGGTTCACTCCGAACTTGTTTCGGTTCAATAGGTACTTCTCCGATATTGTTTCCTTTATTCTCTGGTTACTCCGATGGTTCCGAAAAGGTCTCCGATTTAATCGAGCCCTTAAGTGTGTTACCCTATGGTCCGAGAACACTCCAGTCATGACCGAGACGAGGCTACGGTCAATGATCTCAGCGGGACCTGGATGCCCATAATGACCCCTGTGCATTCCGGATATCAAACACCGATTGGACCTTACGCCGTATAGCATTCCCTTTGTCAGCGATACTGGATTGTTCCGAGATTCGATCAATGACATCCTATGTCTGGTTCAACCTCGTTCCGAACTAATCTTGATTCACTCGTTCCCGTGATATTCATTCCCGTGACCTAGTCAGACGCTGCAGCTTTATGGATGGAATCTCACCGAGTGGGCCCAGAGTATCTATCCATTATATGGATTGACAAATCCCGCTCTTGTAACAATACTCCTCAACATATCTCCACGGAATACCTAAGATACAACTGTTATGACCCGCATATTTCAGTCAGGTGGTGGGATGTAAGTCAAAGCATCCGGGAAGATAGTAATTATGCACGTACTCACGGTCAAAGGAACGGTCTACCACGTTCTGTAATTACAACACTGAACCTTCACAATATTTGATCATGCTGTAATGCTTACTTTGGGTAATGTTCATCACGTCACTTAACCAGTGAGGTGACCTCATAGTCAAGAGACTTAATTGTCCATGATCGCGAAACCACGACCATCATGTTGACCATGAACTAGTTATCGATGTAGAGGCTAACTAGGAACTCTGGGGGTTTCTATACCACACCTGCATCATTGTTTCACTGACACAGTTCCAGCACGGTATGAAACTGGTTATGAACTTGCTTAGATATATTGGAATAATCATATATTATTTGCCTCTAGAGCATATATCCAACACAAACTCCAAACCAGGGGAGTCCGCTCTAGGTCGGAGAAAGAGAGAGAGAGAGAGAAACTCAATGTTGTGTTGAAAAAGGCACCCCACCCCTCCTTATATAGGCCAAGGAGGGGCTCCACCCCCTCCCCTTCCCCCATGTGGGACTAAACCCCCAAGGGGGGGAGTGCTGCGGCTAGGAGGGGGGATGGGCCCCTCCCTTGGCGCCAAGCCCAAGGGGGGAGGCTCCCCCTTCCCCTCATGGTCCTTTTAAGGCCCAAATATCTTTTTACCTTTTTAATTAATTATTTAAATCATTTTTAATATTTAATTCTGTCAATTAAATAATAAAACATATTTAAACATTAATATATATTATTTTGAACCTTTCAAAATATCCGGAACAACTTCCGGCACCTCCCGGTACATTTCCGTGTTTTCTCTCTTTTCACCGATGATCCCGAATCAATCCTTAATGCATCAATTGCCCTTAAGTGTGACATGATCGAGACACTCTCTGACCAATGACCATCATGTGGGATCTGGTTACAATCCTTGATGTGCCCCTACGCTTCCATCGAATAAACTTCATCGTTGTTGAACCGTTAACAATATGACTTGATCCCTTTGTGCTTCGGTACTATGTTTGTCCGAGGTATGATCGTCGGTATCCAATACCTAGTTCTTCCTCGTCTCCGACATAACATGTTTACTCGTATGTGAATATTACATCTCTTGTGACCTAGTCACTTGCTTGCAAGCTATTGATGCAACACCACCGAGTGGGCCCAGAGTACCTATCCGTCACTCGGATTGACAAATCCCGCTCTGATCTATTTCATACTCCTCAACATATCTACTTAGGAATACCCAAGATACACCTTTTCAGTTACCATGTTTTCAGTTACCATGTTTCAGTGTAACGGTTAATGCACTCAAAGCATCCTAATAGATAGCAATTATGTATGATCATCACGGTCTAAGGATTCAGTCACTATGTTATTAAGTCATCGCAATGCTGAACTTATGTGACTTGATCACACTGCAATGCTTAAGGTGGGTGTGTGTCCATCACATCATTCTCCTAATGATATGACCTCATTGTCAATAGACTATTATGTTCTCATGATCAGGAAACCTTGATCATCAATTGCCCAATGAGCTAGTATGCCTGAGTTTAACTAGGGACCAGGTTGTTATATATCACACGTGTATTAATGTTTCCGCTTAATACAGTTCTAGCACAATATATAACGTATTATGAACAAACAGATATGTGACAAATATCTTTATTAATTTGACACTAGGTCACATATCCAACAGTCTCCCACTTGCACTAGAGTACAAATTACACTAGTTTACATCAGGTATGTATCTAACACCAATAGTCTCTCGGTGTTGTTCAAACTTGGATTATGGAAGAGGTTTAGTCATTGGGTCTGACGGATTCAGATTCGTATGTATTTTGCAAATCCTAGTATGACCATCCTTGACGTAGTCCCGCGTCACATGGAAACGCCGGAGAATATGCTTGGCTCTAGAGTGAGTCCTCGGCTCCCTTGCATTAGCAATGGCACCCGTATTGTCGCAATAAATGCTAACAAGGTCAGTGCACTAGGGAATACGCCAAGCTCGATGACGAACTTCTTCAGCCAATGCGCTTCATTTGACGCTTCGCAAGCGGTAATATACTCCGACTCCATCGTAGATTGGGCGACGACTGACTGCTTGCCGCTCCTCCAGCTAATCGCACCACCATTCAATATAAACATGTATCCCGTCTGGGATTTTGAGTCATCGGGATCAGTACCAAGACTGGCATCGACGTAACCTGTTACGGCGAGCTCTTCTTCACATCCTCCATAGACAAGAACCAGATCCTTAGTTCTTCGTAAGTACTTAAGGACGTTCTTCACTGCAATCCAATGATCCATTCCAGGATTACTTTGGAAACGATTAGTCAGACTAGCCGCCAGGGCCACATCTGGTCGAGTACACAGCGTAGCATACATGATAGAACCTATGGCTGAGGCATAGGGCTTTGAGGACATTTCCTCCCTTTCTTTTGCTGTTGCTGGGCATTGAGTCACACTCAATTTACTTCCTTTCATAACGGGCAAGAGGCCTCTCTTGGCGTTATCCATATTGAACCTCTTCAATATCTTCTCAAGGTAAGTTCTCTGACTCAGTGCTAATAGGCGTCTTGATCTATCTCTATAGATTTTAATGTCTAATATGTATGCAGCTTCACCTAGGTCCTTCATGGAAAATTGTCCATTCAAATATTCCTTTACCCCCTCTAGAAATTTCACATCATTCCCTATCAATAATATGTCATCCACATATAGTACTAGGAATGCCAAAGAGCTCCCACTCGCTTTCTTATAAACAAAAAATTCTTCTTCATTTTGGACAAATCCAAAAACTTTGATCACCTCATCAAAACGAAGATTCCAGCTCCGAGATGCTTGCTTCAACCCATAAATGGACCGTTGGAGTTTGCATACCTTACTAGCGTCCTTAGGATCAATAAAACCTTCCGGTTGTACCATATACAACTCTTCCTCAATGTTGCCATTTAGGAACGCGGTTTTCACATCCATCTGCCATATTTCATAATCGTAATAGGCAACAATTGCTAGCAATATCCGGATAGACTTTAGCATCGCTACGGGAGACAAAGTCTCTTCGTAGTCAACTCCTTGAATTTGTCAGAAACCTTTTGCGACAAGTCGAGCTTTCTATACAGATACGTTTCCGTCTGCGTCAGTCTTTTTCTTGAATATCCACTTATTCTCGACGGCCTTTCGATCCTCGGGAATATCCACCAAAGTCCATAATTTGTTGGCATACATGGAGTCTATCTCAGATTTCACGGCTTCCAACCATTTCTCGGACTCGGGTCCCTCCATTGCTTCTTTGTAGTTCGCAGGTTCGTCAGGTTCATTTAACATGACTGCATTGACAAGTTGCCCATAAAACTAAGTTTTTACTCGGGCTCTTGATGACCTGCGGGGTACAATAGGATCCTCTCCATCTTGATCATGATCATCATGTATAAAACTAAGTTTTTACTCGGGCTCTTGATGACCTGCGGGGTACAATAGGATCCTCTCCATCTTGATCATGATCATCATGTATGTCACGATCGTTATGAATATCATGATGACCGTTTGTTGGGAAACGTAGTAGAAAACAAAAAATTTCGGCCTACGAATCAAGAACCCAAGATCATCCAAGAAGATTGCATACAAGGTTTTAGGTCATGGCTCACCAACCGATGTAGCGGAAGTAGAGTTGGTGAAGCTCGTGGACGTAGTGGAAGTAGATCTCGCAAGTTCTCCCACGAACAGTCCCTCGATCAATCCCACGAACAAGTCCCGCGATCTAGTCCCACGGACAAGTCTCACGAACAAGCTCCTCGAAGAAGGGTCGAAGGTACGACCCCTCCATTAGTATCCACACATCCCGTAGCATCAATCCAGCAGCGCTCCGCCGTCCAGAGATGAACGCCACCGAGAAAACTAGAGGGAGAAAACCCTAACGGATTCCGATCTAGAACAGCGTCTAAACCGGGGTCTAAAAGTGGAGCAACGGGGTTTAGAGGAGGGAGGGTGGCGCATAGGCCTTGGGGACAAGTTGTGTTGCGCCCCCACCCCTCCCCCACATTATATAGGTGGCCAAGAGTCCCTTGGGGCGCAATAAGGGGGGTGGGGAGTCCAACTTGGACTCCCAAACCTCCCAAATCTTCCCATACCTTCCCACCGGAAACCTGCCATATTTGGGTTTTGGTATTCCCACCTGGAGGGGGATTCCTTCCCCTTGGTGCGGCCCCACCCCTTTGGCCGGCCAGGGCAGCCTAGGTGGCTTGCCCCCCAAGGCTAGGGGCGCAGGGGAGTGGGTGGTACTGCCCGGAACCTTCCGGAACCTTCCATGACCTTCTAGAAGCTTCCAGGACCTTCCGGGACATACCGGGACCGTTTCGGGACATTCCGGACACTTCTGGAGCACTTCCAGGACATTCCGAGACCGTTCTCGGACGTTCCGGAGCCATCCGGATAGTTTCCAAGACCATCCGAGTTACAGTTTAAGCCACCCGATGACCGCGAAGGTTGTCGGGACGCCCAACGATTATTCGGAAACTATTCCGGTTGATCCAGGACTTCCCTAGTACCATTCTCATATGTTCCGGAACCACCTGGGACTACTCCAGAGTGATCCAGACATAACCTTAAATACCCAGAACTACTTATGGTGCCCTTATGAACAATTCCATAAATCTCCGGAACTACTTCCGGTACCCGTATGAACTATTCTGCTTTGCTTCCACTAAACCTTCTACCATACTAGTATTCTAACAGACTACTGCTCGTTAAGTGTGTGACCCAATAGGTTCGGTATAATGCGGACATGACTCGGAACATCTTCCGGACATAGGTCAACAGCCTTTCGTCAATAGCCAATAATCAACAGCGGAGCCATGGACACCCATGTTGACTCCCGCACATACACGAAGAAACTTCGAGTGAACCATTATGTTTATTCATGTACCATTCCCTTTGCTTCGCGATATATGACAAAGTTAGAGGAGAGAAGTTTGGCACCCATGTGTAACAACTTTTGAACTCAAGCCACTCGTTATCCTCTTTGCTCGTTTGTCCCTTTTCTCGTTATCGTATTCCGGTATCCCCGTGACTGAATCACAATGCGTCTGGCCAGACTATAATGGATACCGTCATACCGAGTGGGCCCGAAGTGAATATCTTCTTCATCGTGAAGGAGCAAATCCCATTCTTGAACTATCACAGTCACTAGCCACACCATCTGACATACCCAGAACTTATTTTACTACTTCCCATTTACGGGAGGATTCATCTAAGAACCAAAGCATGTCTTCCTGTGTGAAGCAACTCGATACTCTCATGGTCTAAGGAATTACGTATATGATAACATTTCATGATATGACTTATAACGTAGTTACGATGTGATCTCTAAGTATATCATTCAATACTGGGGTCGGTTCAACATCATTGTTCTGCTAACAATATGTTCCCATTGCTACTGACATCCTTGTTACAAGAACAATGTCCATGATTAAGAAAACGTAATCATCAGTTAGCACATGAGCTGGTCTTAGAGGCTAAACCAGGAACTCTTGGTGTTTACACTTCCACACATGCAAATGAGTTTTCTTCTGAATCTCACAGTCAGGGTCATTGCAATTATAGCACAGAAATATAAACATTAATTACGAACGTGGAAATATATATATATATATATATAATAACATTTTATTATTGCCTCTAGGGCATATTTCCAACACCGTTCTCTTCAGCTCCCACTACGGAAGATGTTTCCGGAACAACTTCCATTGCCATTTCTTCCACTTGGAGTGATTGGTCAATCATCTCGTTGAGGTCTATTTTCCTCCCACTCAATTCTTTCGAAAGAAACTCTTTCTCAAGAAAGCATCCAGTCTTGGCGACAAAGTTTTGCCCTCAGACTGTTTGTAGAAGGTGTATCGAATGGTTTCCCTTGGATATCCCACAAAGATGCACTTATCCGCTTTTGATTCGAGTTTGTCAGGCTGAAGTTTCCTAACATAAGCCTCACAACCCCAAATCTTCAAGTGAGACAACTTTGGTTTCTTGCCATGCCATTCCTCAAATTGTGTTGTCTTTACGGATTTGGACGGTGACCTATTAAGAATGTAAGCGTCAGTTTCTAATGCATACCCCCAGAATGACACAGGTAAGTCGGTATGAGACATCATCAATCGTACGCTATCCAATAGAGTTCGATTACGTCGCTCAGAAACACCGTTACGCTGAGGTGTTCCTGCCGGCGTAAGTTTTGGTACGATGCCACAAGTCTTAAGATGATCGCCAAACTCGTGACTTAAGATGAGCACTGGACATATCTGGTTGTTTTACATATTATGGTGTACATGATTAATCCAAACACACAGGTGAGTGGAATTCAATTCACGTGTTTTTGCTTATCTGTGTTCATGAACACCGATTTCCGCAAACAACTTTTCACCGTGACCTCGGCAAGAACATCCTTCTTGGCGTATTCATACTAAACTACTTTAGTATCATGTCAACATGTAATGTTGGCTTTAGCATGATTAGGCACTTACTATCTATATAGATCACTGTGCTCAATACCAATGCTATATTAGCCCAAGTTCTTCAACTGAAAACTATTTCCAATGAAGTCCTTATTCGTGTCAAGAAATTTATATCATTTCCAATCAACAATATGTCATCTACATAAGGTTTTAGAAATATCATTCAGCTCCCACTTACTTTCTTGAACATTCAAGCATCTTCGTTATTCCTGATGAAAACAAACTCTTTTTGGCAATTTCATCAAAACGAAAATTCCAACTCCATTATGCCAGCTTCAGTCCATCACTGGACATCCAAGGCTTGCATCTATTTTAGCATCCTTTGAATCGACAAAACATTCCGGTCGTATCACGTATACGTCCTTTGTTATATTTCCGGGTAGGAACTTTGTTTTGACGTTCATTCTACCATATCCTATAAATGAGATATGTAGTAATTGCTAATAGAACCCGAATTGACTAAAGCATCTCTACGGTCGACACTATTTCGCCGTAGTCAACGTTTGAACTTGCTAGAAAACAATTTTCCAACGAGTTGAGCTTTATGGATAAAACAATTTCATATGAATCAATTATAGATCCATATATATATTCTTCAGACTTTTAGTCTTTCAGAGGGTCTACCAAGTTCAAAACTTGACTTACTTCCATGGATACTATCTCGGATTATTTGGCATTTAGCCAAATCCCGGAGTCAGGGCCCATCAACGCTTCTTTGTATATCACATGTTTATCATTGTCGAACAACAATATCTCGTTTTACATATCATGAATGTTTGTACGAGTTTTGTCTAACCTGTGTGGTTCAGCTGCGCACTTATTTGAAGATTCAACAATCTTTAACAAGTTGCACTGTCCTCCCACTCACTATTTTGCAAGAAACCATTTTCTTCAAAACACATTGTTCTTAACAGCAAACAGTTTTGCTTTTGTGTAGTGATAGAGGAATACCAAACCTTTTGGAATAACCTTCACAAAGTAGCACTTATCTGATTTGGTGTTTTGAGTATGTCAAACATATGTCTCATACACCCAAATTTTAAGAAAAGACAATATGGTTTTATCATTTCCATATCATATCTAATATGGTGTCATTTCAACAGATTTGATGGTGCTCTTTTCAGTGTAAAAGCTATAGTCTCTAACGCGTAACTTTAATAAGTATAATGGCAAATTGATAAATGTCATATTTGATCTTACCGCGTCATACATGGCTCGATTACATCTCTCGAATACTTTACTCATAGTGGTGTTCCGGGAGACGCAAGTTATGACACTTCTTCACAACTCATCAGACGTTTGCTAAACTTGTAACTCAAATATTACTTTCTACAATCTAATTTGCAGAAGCTTTATTTTCTCGTTACAATGAATTTCTATTTCACTCTATAATTCCTTGAACATTTCAAAGATTTCAGACGTATGTCTCTATTGAACAGATATCCACATATCTACTTCAACGCATGAGTGAAGATAGGGAATCCACTACACACAACTACACTTATTGGACTACACACATCATCATGTATGATTACCAATGGTTTAGTTGCCCGTTCATGTATGGACTATTAACGGTGTTTTAGTCACATTACTTCGAGACAAAGATCGCAAGCGTCAAGTGATTCATAATCATATGACTCGAAAGTCCATCACTTATGGAAATTCTTCATGCATGTTATGTCACTTGTGATAAACGGCAGTGCCACATCTATGTGGTATTTCTGTCAGTCTTGCGACGTTTAGCGTCAGTGTTATGGATGTTTAGTATTATTATCAAGATTCATAACATACACCCTATTCATAATGGAAGTATGGCCTTTACGTTATTCATAGCTTTGAACAACTCTCTTGCAACAAACATGATTCAAAATGATGTTTTTCAACAAGGCTAAAGTGTAGTAACAATTTAATCAACTCTAAAATGAATTATGAAGATAATCATAGAGTCAACACACGGTATAGTAAACCTTTTACCGTGTTCCCGAGCGTGTCAAAACTCATCATTAGCTAGTCATAAAGGCCATAGTATTTCTTGCATCGAGTTGCAACAATATGCAATCGATGTGATATTCCGGTGATCAACAGTTTAATCACAATATACAGAATCCACAATTAACTGCTTAATCATGATTCCCAAGAATTACATCTCTTGACCAGCAATGAATTCATCTATAACTCCGTATGACTTTCATTTCTGAGCTGGTTATTCCAGTCTTCTTTCGTTTTGCCTTTATACGTATCATAGTTCTATTTCCAATGTCACTCCTACTCACAGAAGATCACACATGATCAAGGGTGGCGCAGGCCATGGACTCTCCGGCGTGTAAGTCTTACTAACACCCTATGGAACTTCCTTTCCCTTAATCCTCATCATCATATGATTATTTTTCTTCTGGATCCCACACTTATCAGTTTTGTTTAGAGCACAATGAACATTTTCACTAATGCTTACAATCATACATTGTACTAGATATCTTATATACAACATTAATTGTCTTACTACTGAAAACTTATTTTTCAGTTCCATGAATATAACATAACTATCCCAAACTTTTCGAAGTTCGGGTTTCATGGTGGTGAAGACAATGCACTTAGCTGTCGTGGAATTCTAGCATTTTGGATTATGGACATAAGTCACATCATCCATAGCATCAGCGGGAGAGCATCAAAAATTTGCGATAGGACAAGCTCCTTCTCGACACTATTGAGGATAGTCCTCACAATACGGTACCAATCGTAAAGTTTTTAACAGATAAAATAGTTAATCAAAATCAATTGGGAAGGTGGTAACGCGAGCCATTATTCTACAACGATAATGCAAATACTAAGACTTTGTTCATAATTAAGTTGCACTTGTGATTAATCAATTTAATTACTTAGTGCGCTCCCACTCAGATCAATATCTCTCGTAATTGATGCTGGAGTGATTCAAGATCCAACCCAATCGTCCGCCATTGATGTGACATCACTGATGACTTAGACTGGACCGGTAGGCCAACTTGCCAATCACGCCAAAGGTGATTCTTGTTCATCTTTCGATGGGCGTGTTCCGGTAGCAAACTTTTATCCAAACCGTCAAGACAACCAAGTGTAATGCGCTGTGTGTTCTTTTAACACACCCGCCTTTTATGCGTCACACCGTGTGCACCCATGTGACATGACCTGCTCCGGTGTGAAACATAGTATAGACGGTGCTACAGTTGGAAGAACACTATCAACTTGATATTGTTTTGCGAGAGATCACCCTAATAAAATACGACTACCGCGCATCAAACAAGGGTGCATCAAAGGGATAAACATCACAGACAGTTCATAAAATTATGTGATATAGTATAGCCCTTTGCTTCGTGAAGTCTTCATTGTCTTCACGTCGTCGTGGTTGAAGTCACCGTGTCCACCAACTTTGTTCTTGGCGCCGGGAACATCACCACGGCTTCTGGCATGTGCGTCGGGGTCCACCTCCGCATCGTAGATCATCACCTTGCATCTATCTATTGCTTTGCCTCGAGCTAATAAACAGTTCTGGCACGCAGGCCATAATTAAGTGACAATCATATGACTCCAGTCATCATGCCGTACCACGACACGTAGGTCGCGAATAAATATTACATAACATATAGCATCTCATACAAACACATTGCAAATCTTGAAGGCTATACCACATCACATGCATACTCTGCAAAAACGAGTTAGATCGCCATCTACACGGGTTGTTGCAACTTTTATCGTGGTTGTTAAGCAGGTTTACAAGGCAAACGAGAAACCCTAGAAAAACAAAACACGATACTTCTTTTGTTGCTAGTTTAACATACGGGGTGCGTGCAGCAACTAATGCCACAAGCCAAACTTCGTTAAACGCGTGACCCCCGTGTGGATTTGAGTTCATAAAATCCACAAGCCCCTCCATGTTAAATCTTCTATTGCGAGATTAAGATGAGATCCAAGGAGTTTGATGTAGACCATGATCAAGGCAACCAGCATACTGAAAGCAGCATAGAGGGATCGATGGAAAACTCAATCCTTGTAGCAAAACCTCAACTTGCCATCAAGCATAGAAAAAATCACATGACAGGGAAGCAACAAGAAAATCAATGCCTCATATCACACATATGATCTAGACCTAAACATGCATCTAATCAAGGATCGCTCTGATACCACTGTTGGGAAACGTAGTAGAAAACAAAAAAGTTCGCCTACGAATCAAGAACCCAAGATCATCCAAGAAGATTGCATACAAGGTTTTAGGTCATGGCTCACCAACCGATGTAGCGGAAGTAGAGTTGGTGAAGCTCGTGGACGTAGTGGAAGTAGATCTCGCAAGTTCTCCCACGAACAGTCCCTCGATCAATCCCACGAACAAGTCCCGCGATCTAGTCCCACGGACAAGTCTCACGAACAAGCTCCTCGAAGAAGGGTCGAAGGTACGACCCCTCCATTAGTATCCACACATCCCGTAGCATCAATCCAGCAGCGCTCCGCCGTCCAGAGATGAACGCCACTGAGAAAACTAGAGGGAGAAAACCCTAACGGATTCCGATCTAGAACAGCGTCTAAACCGGGGTCTAAAAGTGGAGCAACGGGGTTTAGAGGAGGGAGGGTGGCGCATAGGCCTTGGGGACAAGTTGTGTTGCGCCCCCACCCCTCCCCCACATTATATAGGTGGCCAAGAGTCCCTTGGGGCGCAATAAGGGGGGTGGGGAGTCCAACTTGGACTCCCAAACCTCCCAAATCTTCCCATACCTTCCCACCGGAAACCTGCCATATTTGGGTTTTGGTATTCCCACCTGGAGGGGGATTCCTTCCCCTTGGTGCGGCCCCACCCCTTTGGCCGGCCAGGGCAGCCTAGGTGGCTTGCCCCCCAAGGCTAGGGGCGCAGGGGAGTGGGTGGTACTGCCCGGAACCTTCCGGAACCTTCCGGAACCTTCCATGACCTTCTAGAAGCTTCCAGGACCTTCCGGGACATACCGGGACCGTTTCGGGACATTCCGGACACTTCTGGAGCACTTCCAGGACATTCCGAGACCGTTCTCGGACGTTTCGGAGCCATCCGGATAGTTTCCAAGACCATCCGAGTTACAGTTTAAGCCACCCGATGACCGCGAAGGTTGTCGGGACGCCCAACGATTATTCGGAAACTATTCCGGTTGATCCAGGACTTCCCTAGTACCATTCTCATATGTTCCGGAACCACCTGGGACTACTCCAGAGTGATCCAGACATAACCTTAAATACCCAGAACTACTTATGGTGCCCTTATGAACAATTCCATAAATCTCCGGAACTACTTCCGGTACCCGTATGAACTATTCTGCTTTGCTTCCACTAAACCTTCTACCATACTAGTATTCTAACAGACTACTGCTCGTTAAGTGTGTGACCCAATAGGTTCGGTATAATGCGGACATGACTCGGAACATCTTCCGGACATAGGTCAACAGCCTTTCGTCAATAGCCAATAATCAACAGCGGAGCCATGGACACCCATGTTGACTCCCGCACATACACGAAGAAACTTCGAGTGAACCATTATGTTTATTCATGTACCATTCCCTTTGCTTCGCGATATATGACAAAGTTAGAGGAGAGAAGTTTGGCACCCATGTGTAACAACTTTTGAACTCAAGCCACTCGTTATCCTCTTTGCTCGTTTGTCCCTTTTCTCGTTATCGTATTCCGGTATCCCCGTGACTGAATCACAATGCGTCTGGCCAGACTATAATGGATACCGTCATACCGAGTGGGCCCGAAGTGAATATCTTCTTCATCGTGAAGGAGCAAATCCCATTCTTGAACTATCACAGTCACTAGCCACACCATCTGACATACCCAGAACTTATTTTACTACTTCCCATTTACGGGAGGATTCATCTAAGAACCAAAGCATGTCTTCCTGTGTGAAGCAACTCGATACTCTCATGGTCTAAGGAATTACGTATATGATAACATTTCATGATATGACTTATAACGTAGTTACGATGTGATCTCTAAGTATATCATTCAATACTGGGGTCGGTTCAACATCATTGTTCTGCTAACAATATGTTCCCATTGCTACTGACATCCTTGTTACAAGAACAATGTCCATGATTAAGAAAACGTAATCATCAGTTAGCACATGAGCTGGTCTTAGAGGCTAAACCAGGAACTCTTGGTGTTTACACTTCCACACATGCAAATGAGTTTTCTTCTGAATCTCACAGTCAGGGTCATTGCAATTATAGCACAGAAATATAAACATTAATTACGAACGTGGAAATATATATATATATATATAATAACATTTTATTATTGCCTCTAGGGCATATTTCCAACACCGTTCTCTTCAGCTCCCACTACGGAAGATGTTTCCGGAACAACTTCCATTGCCATTTCTTCCACTTGGAGTGATTGGTCAATCATCTCGTTGAGGTCTATTTTCCTCCCACTCAATTCTTTCGAAAGAAACTCTTTCTCAAGAAAGCATCCAGTCTTGGCGACAAAGTTTTGCCCTCAGACTGTTTGTAGAAGGTGTATCGAATGGTTTCCCTTGGATATCCCACAAAGATGCACTTATCCGATTTTGATTCGAGTTTGTCAGGCTGAAGTTTCCTAACATAAGCCTCACAACCCCAAATCTTCAAGTGAGACAACTTTGGTTTCTTGCCATGCCATTCCTCAAATTGTGTTGTCTTTACGGATTTGGAAGGTGCCCTATTAAGAATGTAAGCGTCAGTTTCTAATGCATACCCCCAGAATGACACAGGTAAGTCGGTATGAGACATCATCAATCGTACGCTATCGAATAGAGTTCGATTACGTCGCTCAGAAACACCGTTACGCTGAGGTGTTCCTGCCGGCGTAAGTTTTGGTACGATGCCACAAGTCTTAAGATGATCGCCAAACTCGTGACTTAAATACTCGCCTCCTCGATCGGATCGAAGGTGCTTGATTTTCTTCCCGAGTTGATTCTCGACTTCACTCTGAAATTCCTTGAACCTTTCGAAGGTTTCAGACTTATGTTTCATTAAGTAGATATACCCATATCTTCTTAAGTCATCTGTGAAGGTCACGAAGTAACGAAGACCATTTCGTGTGGGGACGTTCATAGGTCCACGTACATCTGAATGTATGATCCCTAACAAGTCTTCCGCACGCTCCATTTTTCCATTGAATGGAGTCCTTGTCATCTTTCCCATAAGGCATGGTTCACATGTGTCAAGGGATCCAAAATCCAATGACTCCAGAAGTCCATCATCATGAAGCTTCTTCATGTGCTTTTCACCAATATGACCAAGTCGACAATGCCACATCGTCATGTGTTCTTCGCCACTAGGTTTTAATCTTTTGGCCTCTACGTTATCAATATGAAGTATATCACAATCGAGATTAAGAATGAATAAGCCATTTTCTCTGGTGCGTGAACATAAAACACATCATCCTTATAAATCGCACAACCAATTGTATCTGACTTAAAAGAATAGTGGTCTCGCTTCAAGCAAGAACCACTAACGATGTTCACACTCAATGCGGGTACATAGTAGTACTTATTAAAAATCAAAACTAATCCCGAAGGGAGACTAAGATGCTTCGTGCCGACCTCCACCACTTCAATCCGACAGCCGTTTCCCACGCGCATCGTCACTTCATCTTTCATCAAGCGTCGCCTATTCCGTAGCCCCTGAGAGGAGTTAGAAATATGAGCAACAAATCCTGTATCAAATATCTAGGATTTGTTCCCAACGCTTGTTAAGAAAAGATCAATAACGTGTATATCAAATATACCTTTGTCTCTTCTGAAAATCTTGCCAGCCTTCTTATCCTCTAGGTACTTGGGGCAGTTGCATTTCCAGTGACCATCACCCTTGCAGTAGAAGCACTCAACGCCAGGCTTGGGGTCCAGGTTTGGGTGCCTTAATGAAAGTCCAAGTATGTGATCAGAGGGGGAGGGGGTGAATGATCACTTCAAAATTTTCGACTGAAACTATTGAAGTGAAGCATAAGTAAGGCGGAACAGCGAAGTAAATCTGGAAGCAAAACTAAATGCAGTGAATCAAAACACATTGAAGCATAACTGCGAAGCAAATGCAATGCGGAAGGTAAATACTGAAGTAAAACAAACTCGGACTTGGCGATGTTTGTTCGACCAGTTCACGCTCTGCAAAGCGCTACGTCTGGTTGGAGGGACTGGTGATTGAACACCTGGAGCAAATCTCTCTCCGTCCGTTGCTCCACTGCACCAAGCTCCTTGAGCTTGGTCAGTTCTTCACTCGTGGTTGATTATTGAGGAAATCACCGAAACCTTTGACAAACTAGACTTCGAGGCGACAATTACTCTTCGCTCTCTGAAGAACAACACTCTAACCGTCTAGGAGAATTGCAGTTCTCCAAGATAAAAATGCTAGTAAGCTTTCACCTAAGTCATCTCGAATCTACTCAGATCAATGGGACTTAGGCTTCAATATTCTAGATTTTGGGTTTTGCTTCGGTGGCGATTTTGGGGTGCTCTCTTCAGTCTCTCTCAGGAATATTCTTAGAGCAGCCACCCGCAAATGGAGGATGGGGCGGCGTATTTATAGTTGGCGATCCCGAGGTGCGGAATGACCAAATTGACCCGAAGTGACAGCTTGACACGTGTCCACAACGGTCGGATTTGTCATCACTGTGGAACTTTACTTGCGGAACAAGTAAAGCTGACTCACAGACTTAGTTCTGCTTCAGAAGCCAAAGAACGAAGTCTTTGCTACTGAAACTTAACTCAGTGCACATGAGATTTCTTCGCTCAGGCTTCTCACTTGCTGTGGATTTGATCTGAGCATTTTCTCAATGACTTCGGTGTCCACAAACTAAAGACCCCTCTTGATAGTACGGTTTGTCCTATGACTCAAAGAACAGAAAAAGAACTACACAAAAACATCTAAGTCTTGCGCCGTCTTCTTCATTTCCTTCAATGAGTTGAGCTTCAGGACACCTTCATTTTTGGGGGTCATCCTCCGTGATTAAGCTTCGCTCACGGGGTAATGCTTCGATAACTTGAAAACCTTCCCTGAAGCTTTATCACCTAGCTTGTCCTTCAGGAACCTATTCAACATTTTACACTAGAAAACATTGTTAGTTCCTCTACTGTCTTGTCCAACAATATCCAAAACACATGGGGGCAAAACTTTGCTCTTACAATCTCCCCCTTTTTGGACTATTGTTGACAAAACAGACATCGATAAAAGATATTGAAGTTTTTGTGAAGTGATGGGACAAACTCTAAGATATGAAGGTTTTGGCTCCCCCTGAATGCAAGCATCGAAGATTTATATAATCAAAGTTAATGCTTGAAGGAAATTTCTTCGGTGGAGAGCAAACCAAATATCTTAGCGAATACAATTGCATTTGAAGATATATATCCAAGAATGTATGCAATTGCTTCCAATGACCAGTGACTTAGAAAATAATAACCACCTGTAAGATAGAAGATATGAAGCAATACTTGCAAGCAAAGGGGTTATTAAAACTTAATCGTAGCACATGAGTAGAAGGACCCGAAGTTAAACTTAAGTTACAACCCAATCGAAGAGAATGGAATGTTTGTTGTAACTTAACCAAGCGAAGCAAAAGAAAATAGCAAAAGCCCTTTCCCCGATGCAAATCTAACTCATCGATGCCCTCATTCTCCCCCTTTTTGCCAATGATTGGACAAAAGGTTGGGAAGAGGTTCGAGAGATCTATTGCGCGGCATCAGCACCCTGGGAACCCGACGAAGCAAAGCTTGACGAAGACTCATCCGACGAAGATTGATCGCCAGAGGATTCTTCTTCGGAGGAAGACGAAGGAATAACTTCGTGGCGCGTCTGGGTGATGAGGTTGATGTCGAGGTCGATGTCGTCGAGGCCGTCGTCGTCCTTTGACGTATGGAGTCGTTCTCAGAGACGGTATCAGGCCGGATGGGTTCAGGTTCGTTGACGAAGAAGACTTCATCAATCTTGTGCAGGGGAGGGATCTTCTGATTCTGGCGGTCTACTGTATCATCACGGGAAAAGTTTCGCTGGAGGTGCTCATATTCTTTGTAGATGCGATCTTTACGAAGGCCTTTGACAGAGTTGAATTTCCGGAGCCCCTCCCAGGAATGACCTTTGAGAATACGCAAATACTGATTGTTATTGAGTGCAATGTTTCCAACTCTGTTTATCTCATCAGCAAGAAATTGCATCTGGTGCTGATTGGCTTCAATGTAATTTTCGAGCATTTGCTGCGACCAAAGATTAACTTCAAAGTGGTGGCAGTCTTTATGGAATTTCTTGGATAAGTTTTGCTCATTGACTTCATGGCGCACGCCAACATATGTGGCAAAAGGATCATTGGGCTTCCTCAGCAATGCCAAAGTGTCACGCACTGGTGGAAGGAAAAGCTTCGGATGATGACGAGCCACAAAGTCTTCGTTCCTGCCATAATCGCAGACAACTTGCAGCCAGGGAGCATAAGGTTTCAGTGTGAATGGTAGCTTTGCTGCATGAACCAAGTTCCTAATGAAGAAGTCTTCAAAGTCAAAGATGAGACCATGAGTGAGCTTCATAATTGCATGCCTTGTCTCTGGATAAATGTTCGATTCTTCCGAAGCAGTACTCAATGGGAGCAATGAGTTGGACAAGATGTAGAACCAAGTCCTGGAGATGAAGTTCAAATGCTTCGGGCAATTGTTTTCAGGAAAGTAGTTTGCAGAGACGTCTGTATCCAACAGGGTAGAAAATTCTTCTTCAGCTAGATCAGGTTCTAAGTGAATCTTTTCTTGGACTCCAGAATGCCTTGGAATATTTATTATCTCCATGAATTCGGCAGAGGACATTCTGAAGACTTTACCTTGGATCATCCATTCCAGCGTCCATGAGCTGGGTTCATTTGCATCACCAGAAACATAAAGAGTGGCATAGAATTGCTTGATGAGTTCAGAATTGAAGGGAGTGCTTAAAGAAAACAGCCGAGTCAGATTCTGATTCTCAATGGTTTCAGTGATGTTCTGAAAGCAAGTGGCAGTGGAAAGACTTCGCATATCTAGATATTTGTGCCTAAACAGAACACCTTGCTGACAGAATACTTTGGTGTATAAATTTTTTTGCTCGGCAGTCCAGAAGCGGAGATCATCTGCAGTGCGATCTGAAGCATAAGGACTGACACCAAAGAAACGGTGGCGCTTCTGATGTTGTTCTAAGTTGAAGTCCGGACCATGCCATGAAGAATAACCAGCGCCCTTGAAGATAGGAAAAGTTTCACGAGGGTAATTTGAATCAAGTTGGGTGTCATGGCAGGGGCGCGAATGTGCGCGAAACCTTTGCAGAGGAGCAATTTGATTGGCTCTAGAAGGGCCAGCAGTTTGAGCGACTATGAGCGCTTGCTCTTGCGAAAGATTCAGTATCTGAACTTGTTCGTCTTCGTCTTCATGAGCTTCGGTGTGAGGCACATTTGATTCGGACTCTTGAGCGGTTCTGGCAGGGGAAAAGTCTCGGGTGCCATGGGTTCTGGAGTGGGTTGGAGAGGGTGCATTAGCTTCATGAGGTGGTGATGGAGGTGGTGCGGGAGCAACTGGTGGTGTGGGAATCCTTTGTGGTGCGGGGGTTGGAGCACGAATGGGTGTGGGTGTTCGTGCAGGTGTTGGAGTCGGGGTAGGAGCTCTTTGTGGTGGAGTTGGTTTGGGGGTGGTTCTGCTAGGAGGAGGTGTGGGGGTTTTGGTGGGTGGAGCTGAAGGTTTTGGTATGGGCTGGGATGACTTTGGCTTCGGAGTAGGAGTGGGAACTGCTTCAGGAGTTTCCTTCGGCTTCTCATCACTAGTGTCCATGTCAGCAGCTGAAGCCAAAGTAATCTTCCTCTTCTTGGTAGATTTCTTCTTTGGAGAAGGGTCCGAAGCCTTTGAAACAGTAGCCTTGGCAACAACTGATTTTGCAGCAGCTGGTTCAGCTTCGTGCGAGGCCTTGCGCTTCCTTGAATCCCTTTCCATAATGGATGCATTATGCGTCTTCACCATTTCATCGACAACAACTTTAATTTTTCCCTTGAAGATTTTAATGTTATCCTTGGTGGTGGTGTTGACGTCCGTCACTTGCTGAAGCAATTTCAGAGCGTGCTGTTTGAATTCTTCATCTGGTTCAGTTTCAGCGCGCTTCTGATAGCTGTGAATCTTTGTAACTTCAGCTGTCTCTCTAGAATGCAAATCCTTCAGCTGACTGATCATTGTGGAGATCATTGCTTCGATGGAGCTAGAGATGTAAACTTCTCCTAGATCAACAGCTTCAGGCTCTTCAGCAGCACATTTCTCCCAAAGGGCTTCAGTGATGCCCAACTGATCCCATAGTTCGCCTTCACGAGGGCCAGGTAACTGATGTTCACTATGGCGATCAGCTTCAGCTTGAGCTTCGGGAAGAGATATGCCTTTCTGCTTCGATGGAATAGCTTCAGTGGAGGGAGTCATATCAACAACGGGCTTTTTCTGACTTGCCCTAGCCGCTTTCTCAGCTTTCTTTGTCCTGAGGCCTTCTAGAGAGGCCTTGCGTTTAGCTTCATGCTCAGCCAGCTGTTTAGCTTCAGAGGCAGCTTTCTCTTCATTCTTTTCGGCTTCAGAGATCTTGCGCTTCGTGTCAGCCTTTTCTGCAGCCAATCTGGCGGAGTCCAACTCCTTTTGATTTCTGGTGGCTTCCTCATCTGCTTTCTTCTTTTCGGCAGCGCTTCTGGTGAGAATGTTTCGCTCAAGTGCCTCTGCGAGGTCTTTCTATTTCAATTCTTCTTCAGTGAGCTTTCGCTTCGCTGAAGGGTTTGGTGGGGCAGACTGCTTGGGCTTCGTTGGTGCAAAAGCCTTTGCAGTTTGTTGCTTGGCAGGGTCATGCCTCTGCTTCGATCGCCTCTAAGTGTTGAGAGCATCAGCCGGTGGTTTGGAGGCCAAGGGCTTCGCAACCACCAAGTTTGATAGGTCAATGGTGGGGCGAGCAGAGGGCTTGTCCTTGGGGTCTTGAATCTTAATTCCCTGAGCAGCATGTTTTTCTCCTGGCTTCTTCTTCAATGGAATCTGAAGCCTTTGCTTCTTGGGGGGGCAGGATCTGATTCATCATCTGCTTCATATTCAGATTCGTTGTCAGCAGCAGCATTGGATTCGTCCAACATTGAATCTTCCAGAGCAGCTTGCTCTAGCCTAGCTTGTTCTTCATCATCTGTGGAAGCATGAGGAGGAGAAGCAGCAGATTTCTTCTTTAGTTTCTTCTTTTTCTTCGAACTAGGCCCAACATCCTGGGCTTCAGCTTCAGCCAACTTGGCCGCTTTCTTGGCTTCCTTGAGTCTCTTCTTCTCAGAAGCAATCCTCAATCGCTCTTGCTCATCAGGATAATCATCTGGGGTCTTAAGAGTATTGGGGTGAGGGAGTTTCGGTGGAAATGGGTAGTATAAATGATGATTTTCTTCGGTGTACTGACTGCACATGGCCAAAGTATATTGATAGGGTGGACTGACGGCAAATTGCATAGCCCACTTCCAGTCAGGGAAGCTTTTGTACTTGTACCATCTGACAGACCAGTACCGGCGAATGTTTTGAAGGCGAATCTTGCGCTGATCTCTGGTTTCTCCAGGAGGCGTATCATATCCAAGCTCAATGCGAATGGATTCGGGGATGCCTCGAGTGTTGTTGGTTTCTTTGGTTCTGCCACCTTTCTTCTTCGGAGCAGACTGTTCTTCTTCGTTGAGGTGATCAAGGTTTGGGGACTCATTCCCGAAGCCTAAATCCTCAGACATCCTGTGAAAAGCATAAAGGTAGCGAGGGAAAAAAAGGCAAGTATGGAATGAGCACCAGCAAAATTTTCGATCCAAAAACACAAGGTTTTGACAAGAGATTCAGTGATGAATAAGGGTGTTGATTCCAGTCTGTTCTGAGCTAGACTTAACCTCATCCATGATGAACTGTAACCCTAACACAGAACAGATAGCCACAAACCCTAACTTCTAACCTGAATCGAGATAGGAACCTTTTGCTAGCAGAAACAAGTTTCCCAACGGAGCAACGATCCAATGGATCAAAGAAACCTAAGAGAATCAATCCAACACGAGGACTAAGAACTCAGATCCAATCTGGACAGAGAAGAATTGAGATGGACAGAGATTGGATCGAGGGCTCGGCGTACCCTAACTCGGTGGCGTCGAGCAGCTACGGCGGCGATGAGCGGAGAGGATGGGCTCGTCGACGGCGTGAAGTCTACGGCGGCGCTCTTCCGGCAGTGAAGCGGCGAGAATGGCGACGGAGACGAGGAGCTCGGTGGCGCGCGATGGGGTTCCAGAGAGATGAGAATGAAGTGGAAGGTTGGATTCGCTGGGGGTGGATTCCTTATATAGGCAGGTCTGACAGGAGTTGTCAGATTTGATCGGACGGCTCCCAGCGACCGTCTCTCCAGATTCTACGGCGAGGATATCGTGGCGAATCGCGAGAAAATCTCAACGACCCGGATTTGACGGGATCTCAACGACCGAAGAATATGTCCTCGACTTGAGTAAAACTTCGATAAAAATTGGAAGCATTTGATTCAGAACTCAATGGTGTTCGAAGCAAAATACTTTCCGTTTCAATTATGCTCAACCATTTTGGACAGACAGAATAAGAAAGAAGAAGAACAGAAGGGGTAGGGTCCGAAACTTTTCACCTCGAAGAAAAACCAAACGAAGCAAAAGGTGATAAGTATAGAGGACTAGATCCAAGAGAAATAAAATAAAATAAACGAAGCAAAATCAAACAACGAAACCAAAAAGGTAGGCAACGAAGTAAATGAATATATACAGGAGTAAAAGGTTTGGTCTTACAGTACATTGCGTGAGTCCAATATATTGAGCTCACACCTTAACGCACAGAACCTTTTCTCATCCAATGGTTTTGTGAATATGTCAGCCAATTGATCTTCAGTTCTGACATGGCTTATAACAATATCTTCACGTTGAACGTGATCACGAAGAAAATGATGGCGAATGTCAATATGCTTCGTGCGAGAGTGCTGCACAGGATTGTGAGCAATTTTGATAGCACTCTCATTATCACATAGAAGAGGAATTTTCTTCACATGAATGCCATAATCCTTCAGTGTTTTCTTCAGCCAAAGAATCTGAGTACAGCATGACCCAGCAGCAATGTATTCGGCTTCAGCAGTAGATATTGAGACACGGTTTTGCTTCTTTGAAGCCCAACACACAAGTGATCTTCCAAGGAAATGACAAGTCCCTGAAGTTGATTTCCTATCCACACGATCACCATCCCAGTCTGAATCAGAATAGCCAATGAGATCAAACTGAGCTCCCTTGGGATACCACAAGCCCAAGATTGGTGTGTGAGCAAGATACCGAAGAATTCGCTATACAACACTATGATGTGATTCCTTTGGATTGGCCTGAAAACGAGCACAAATACATACTGAAAGCATAATGTCAGGTCTAGATGCACAAAGATATAAAAGAGATCCAATCATAGACCAATATTTCTTCTGATCGAAGGCTTTGCCCTTCTCATCTGCATCTAAGAAGCCATTGGTAGGCATAGGAGTCTTAATAGTTTTTCATTCAGTGAGACCAAACTTCTTCAAGCAATCCTTGAGATATTTTTCTTGAGAAATAAAGGTGCCATTCTTCTGTTGACGGATTTGAAGTCCAAGGAAAAACTTCAATTCACCCATCATTGACATCTCATATTTCTTCGACATCATTTTGGAAAATTCTTCGCTGATTTCAGTGTTAGTGCAGCCAAAAATAATATCATCTACATATATTTGACATACAAACAAATCACCATTATAAGATCGAGTGAAAAGTGTTGGGTCAGTTGTTCCTGGTTTGAAGCCTTTCTTCAGAAGGAAATCCTTCAATGTGTCGTACCAAGCGCGAGGTGCTTGCTTCAATCCATAGAGGGCCTTGTGCAACCTGTACACCATGTCAGGTTTCTTTGGGTCTTAAAAACCTGGAGGCTGCATAACATGCACTTCTTCCTCGATTTCTCCGTTAAGAAAAGCACTTTTCACATCCATTTGATAAAGTAGAATACCATTGAAATTTGCAAAAGCAAGCATAACACGAATGGATTCGAGACGAGCAACTGGAGCATAAGTTTCGCCAAAATCGATACCTTCGATTTGGGTGTAGCCTTGTGCTACCAGTCGTGCTTTGTTTCTTACCACTATACCATCTTCATCTTGCTTGTTGCGAAAAATCCACTTTGTACCAATGATGTTGTGCTTCGAGGGATCAGGTCTATGAACTAAGGACCAGACTTTGTTTCGCTCGAACTGGTTAAGTTCTTCGAGCATAGCAGTTAACCAATCTGGGTCCTTCATGGCTTCATCAAACTTTGAAGGTTCTAGCATGGAGACAAATGAAAAGTTTCCACAGAAGTTAGCCAAACGAGTACGAGAGCGAGTTGTGGGACGACCTGGTTGATGAATTTCTTCAAGGATCGAATCAACATCAACTCTTCTTCGAACTCGTGATAAGGTTGAATCATTTTCTTTAGGCTCAGCTTCTGCTTCAGGATCTGCTTCAGCTTCAGGATCTGCTTCAGCTTCAGGATCTGCTTCACCTTCAGCTTCAGGATCTGCTTCACCTTCAGCTTCAGCATTTCCTTCGGGATTAGCATTTCCTTCGTTCCCTTTCTCTTCTTCGTCCTGTTCATCATTAGCTTCAGGATGTTGATCTCCAGCGCCCCGGGCTATGTGTGGGAACATTGGACCATCATCATCCCTATTAGCTTGACGAGCATTGGCTTCAACAGGGTGAATTTCTCCAATAGCCATGGACCTGATCACTTCATCAAGAGGTGGTTCATCTAGATCATGAGGCAAATGCTCTTTTTGAGAGGCATTAGTTTCATCAAACCTCACATTTACAGTTTCCATAACTTTCCCAAAGTGAGAGTTATACACTATGTAAGTGTGAGAGTTTGAGCCATAACCTAAAAGAAAACTTGCATGTGCCTTAGGGGAAAATTTGGAGCTATGATTCATATCTCTAATAAAGCAAGGAGCACCAAATACCCTAAGATATGAAACATTTGGTTTGTTACCAGTGATAAGCTCATGTGAAGTTTTCTTCAGAAATTTGTGAAGGTAAACTTTGTTGATGATATGACAAGCTGTGTTAATTGCTTCGGCCCAGAACCTAATAGGAGTCTTGTATTCAACAAGCATGGTTCTGGCCATTTCAATAAGAGTTCTATTCTTCCTTTCAACAACACCATTCTGTTGAGGTGTATAGGCAGCAGAGAACTCATGTGTAAAACCATGATCATCAAGAAAATCTTCAATATGAGTATTTTTGAATTCAGTTCCATTATCACTTCAGATATGCTTCAGAGATAATTCATATTCAGTTTGAGCTCTCTTAGCAAATGACTTGAAGATTTCAACAACTTTGCTCTTGTCATCCAAAAAGAAAACCCAAGTATAACGAGAGAAATCATCAACAATAACAAGACCATATTTGTTTCCTCCCAGGCTTGCATAATTTTGAGGACCAAAAAGATCCATATGAAGCAATTCAAGAGGACGAGTGGTAGTCATGATAGTCTTCGCTGAATGATGTTTCTTCGTAATTTTACCAGCTTCACAAGCACTGCAGAGATGATCCTTATCGAATTTTACTTCGCTAAGGCCAATAACATGGTTCTTCTTCACTAGATTATGAAGATTTCTCATCCCTACGTGACCAAGTCTTCGATGCCATAACCAACCAGATGAAGCTTTTGCCATTAAGCATGTGGATACGGCAGGGCCCGAAGAAAAATCAACAATGTATAAATCTCCTTTTCGGGAACCCTCGAAGACAAACGTATAGTCATCCTGTGAAAATACAACACAACGCGAAGCAGAAAATAGAACAAGCGTACCCATATCGCATAACTTCGAAATAGACATAAGATTATATCCAAGGGATTGGACTAGCATAAACTTGTCAATGTGCTTATCTTTCGATATGGCAACCTTACCCAAACCTAAAACTTTACCCTTGTTGTTATCACCGAAGGTAATGTACTTCTGAGAAGAGTGAGATAGTTTTTCTTCGGTGAATAACTCCTTGTCTCCGGTCATATGATTTGTGCAACCACTATCCATGACCCATTCGGATCCATCAGAGACATAGCCCTGCAGAAGATTAGTTCTTTTTAACCACCCACAAACGAGCAGGTGACTGAGAAGATGTTGAAGCACTGGTTGAAGCAATATTAAAGCGAACATGAGTGTATTGCTTCAGTGTACCATCAAGTACACCATAAATGTAAGTCCTCTGCGAATGGTTAGGATAAGAATGAGCATATGCAATCTTAGTATGGTTATTATGAGGACGATAAGTATGACGACCAGTGCGATAGTATTGCTTCTGCGGAACATTTGATTCGGGCACCAGTGAATCATTTCTCGTTTCTAGAGAATAGAAATGATTCGGTGGTACCGAAGACTTTCCCTGCATGGTATGGTTAGTAGGCAGTTTTTCCACAAGTGCTTTCTGCACCCATATCTGCCTCTTGTAGAAGCCATTCTTAGGAGGAGTACCAACATACTCAGCTGTAACCTTTCCCTGTTCGTCTTTGATGAGCTTGTAGTCTGAATCAAGTGATTCGTCTACAATAGCTTTGTTCATTTTGCAGTCAAAACCTGAAAGGTTAGCAATGTCAATGGGGTTCTCCTTCGCTAGGACCCAAACAGTCTTAGGATACTGCTCAGGTTCCCAATAGGTGCCATCAGGGTTTATCTTTCTCTCGAAACCAACACCCTCATTCCTGGGGTTCCTGTGAAGGAGAGCCTTCCTCAGGATGTCACAAAGATATTGCTGACCTTGCACACTTTTGAACATGCCTGTTTCAAATAAGTTTTTCAACCTGAGGTGTTCCTCGGTAACAACAGGATTTTCCTCATCAGAGGCATTAGTATGATCAATAATAACAGGAGCTTTGCCTTTGGAATCAGTTTTGCTTCGTTCCAGACAAGTTAAGCAAGGTGAATAAGTTTTATGATTTGCTTCAGAACCTTGTTGAGCCATGAGAGTGAGATTGACATTTTCCAACTCTTCATGAGCCTCTTCAGTCTTTCGAGAGCCATTTTCCTCTGAAGAAATTCATAGGTGAGATTCTCATAATCAACTGAAAGAAGATCATGTCGAGAGGATAATTCTTCAAACTTTTCCTTCAGAGCTGCATGCTCATTAGTCAAAGTTTGACCTTTCTCTATCTCATCGATCAACAGAGTTTCCGATTTCTTAATGGTATTGCTTAGAGAATCAAGTTCATCTTGTTGGATTGAAGCAATTTTAGCAAGTTTAGCATAGCTTATCTTCGAATCACTATCATATGAGGAGCAATCAGAAGTATCATAGTTGGATTTTGATGAAGATACCTTCGCCTTGTCCATGAAGCAATATGCAGGAGTTTCATCTTCACTACTGTTGTTGGTGAAGAATGAGCTCGAAGCTTTGGTTGAAGCATCTGCTGAAGCGAATGCCAAACCAGCAACACCATCTGATTCGGACCCAGACCCAGACCTTGAGCCTGATTCAGCTTCGAACCCAGAGGCTTCGTCTTCAGAGTTCATCTCCTTTCCCAGATAGTCATTGGCACGGTGAGAGCTTCTTCACCGAGACGAGTGAGTCTTCGATGAAGAACCCTCACGCTTCTTGTGATACTTCTTCCTCTTGTCATCATCAGAATCTTTCTTCTTATCTCTTCTCGAACTGGAATCATGTCTCTTGGACTCATAGCTTCTGGAATATCTGTGGGACTTGGTTGAGGAGTCTCTGATCGAATGCTTTGATTTTTTCTCAGCTTCCCATAGAGGGCAATCAGCAATGTAGTGACCTGGTTTCTTGCACTTGTAGCAGCAGTTGTCCTTCGATGGAGAGCTTCTTGAGGATGAGCGGTGAGATGAGTGATTTGAGATCCTTGAAGAATAACTCTTTTTCGGTGAAGAAAAAACTTTTCTTTGGAAGCGGTTGAAGTGTCTCATGATCAATGCTAAATCTTTCCCAATGCTTGCAGGATCATCTGATTCGACACCTGAAGCAGAACTGACTTCGGGTGAAGAATGACGCGAAGCTTTTGCTTTCAAAGCATGTGATTTTCTTCGAGAGCCATTTATGTCACGTTTCTCATCTTCTTCCATTTCAAAAGTATTGAGTCTCTCAAGAATATCAGCGGCAACAAGACGTCTGAAATCAGTTCTTTCTTTGATCATCTGCACAATGTGATCAAACGAATCATCTAATGAGTGAAGCAAAGTTCTTACAACTGAGTGAGGAGTAATGTCATCAGCACCGAGGGAAATGAACTCATTAGCAAGAGCAGTGAGTCTGCTGTAAATAGAGCTGACTTTTTCACCCTCGTTTCTCTTGAAGCGATAGAATTTGCTTCGGAGTGTGTAAATTCTGGCATCCTTCTGGGTAGAAACACCTTCACCAGTCTTTTCAAGATAGTCCCAGACACCTTTGGCAGATGGAATATTCTTCACTTCATGATACTTTTCAGGTGTCAGATGATTGGTGATGAAAACCCAAACTTCAGAATCAAGATCAATCAGTTTTTCTTCTTCAGGAGTGATGGCCTTCTCATCGGCAACAGTGACTCCATACAAGACAACTTGCCAGGCAGTCGAGTTGATAGCCATGATATTTCTTTTCATTTTGTCCTTCCTGTACGGGTATTCCTTCCCATTGAAAACAGGAATAGGTTCGCCGGAGCGAATAGCTGCGAAAGACATACTTGAAGACACTCCAGGAGGTTCATCCAAAACACACTTAGTGTAGGGAGTGACTAGCTCTGATACTAATTAAAAGTCCAAGTATGTGATCAGAGGGGGAGAGATTGAATGATCACTTCAAAATTTTCGACTGAAACTATTAAAGTGAAGCATAAGTAAGACGGAACAACGAAGTAAAACTGGAAGCGAAACTAAATGCAGTGAATCAAAACATATTGAAGCATAACTGCGAAGCAAATGCAATGCGGAAGGTAAATACTGAAGTAAAACGAACTGGGACCCGGCGATGTTTGTTCGACCAGTTCACGCTCTGCAAAGCGCTACGTCTGCTTGGAGGGACTGATGATTGAACACCTAGAGAAAATCTCTCTCCGTCCTTTGCTCCACTGCACCAAGCTCCTTGAGCTTGGCCAGTTCTTCACTCGTGGTTGATTATTGAGGAAATCACCGAAACCTTTGACAAACTAGACTTCGAGGCGATAATTACTCTTCGCTCTCTGAAGAACAACACTCTAACCGTCTAGGAGAATTACAGTTCTCCAAGATAAAAAGGCTAGTAAGCTTTCACCTAAGTCATCTCGAATCTACTCAGATCAATGGGACTTAGGCTTCAGTATTATGGATTTTGGGTTTTGCTTCGGTGGCGATTTTGGGGTGCTCTCTTCAGTCTCTCTCAGGAATATTCTCAGAGCAGCCACCCGCAAATGGAGGATGGGGCGGCGTATTTATACTTGGCAATCCCGAGGTGCGGAATGACCAAATTGACCCGAAGTGACAGCTTGACACGTGTCCACAACGGTCGGATTTGTCATCACTGCGCAACTTTACTTGCGGAACAAGTAAAGCTGACTCACAGACTTAGTTCTGCTTCAGAAGCCAAAGAACGAAGTCTTTGCTACTGAAACTTAACTCAGTGCACATGAGATTTCTTCGCTCAGGCTTCTCACTTGCTGTGGATTTGATCTGAGCATTTTCTCAATGACTTCGGTGTCCACAAACTAAAGACCCCTCTTGATAGTACGGTTTGTCCTATGACTCAAAGAACAGAAAAATAACTACACAAAAACATCTAAGTCTTGCGCCGTCTTCTTCATTTCCTTCAATGAGTTGAGCTTCAGGACACCTTCATTTTTGGGGGTCATCCTCCGTGATTAAGCTTCGCTCAGGGGGTAATGCTTCGATAACTTGAAAACCTTCCCTGAAGCTTTATCACCTAGCTTGTCATTCAGGAACCTATTCAACTGTTTACACTAGAAAACATTGTTAGTTCCTCTAATGTCTTGTCCAACAATATCCAAAACACATGGGGGCAAAACTTCGCTCTTACACTTACGAGGAGAGACAACTGGCTTGTCACCCTTCTTCGGGCTTCCCTTCTTTCCCTTCTCCTTCTTGCCAGACTTCTTGAATTCAACGGGCTTGTTGACCATGAATACAACATGCTCCTTCTTGATCTCAACCTCAGCAGTTTTCAGCATGGCGAACAACTCAGAAGGGGTCTTAGTCATCCCCTGCATGTTGTAGTTCAACACAAAGCCTTTGTAGCTAGGGGGCAGCGACTGCAGCACCCTATCAACAACAAGTTCATCTGGAATCTGACATTCCAGAGCATTCAAGCGTTGAACGTAGCCAGACATCTTGACCACGTGCTCACTAACACTGCTATGCTCATCCATCTTTGCTAAGAAGAAAGCTTCAGAAGCCTCATAACGTTCAGCCCTGGCTTGGGGTGCAAAGACGACCTTGAGGTCGGCGATTATCTCATATGCACCCATCCTCTCAAAGCGTTTCTGCAGTTCAGACTCCATGGAGTAAAGCATTCCACTCTGGACAAGGTTGTAATCATCCGTCTTGGAGAGGTAGACATTCTTCTCATCCTGACTAGCGTCTGCTGGTGGTTCTTCACCTAACGCGGCCTCTAGTACGTATGCCATCTTGAGGGGAACGAGGAGAATCCTCAGAGTGCGGAACCAGTTGGTGAAGTTTGACCCATCGGTTTTCAGTTTGTCTTTGTCTAGGAATGACCCTAAGTTGAATGAGGGGCGAGGTGCAACAATCTACAATGGTTATTTGCAAAACACATATTTAGAATTTGTTCATAATTGGAGTTCAATTTTATTTAATTCTAAAACTCCCACTTAGTTAAACATCTCTCCAAATTTACTAAGTGATTAACATAATCCTAGTTTGAATAATCGTCCTCGAATATCACACGACCGACGACACATCTCCCTAGGTAGGCCATCATGCCAATCATATCCGTTATATGACTCATGCTTAACCTTTCGGTCATCCGTATCCCAAGCTCATATCTACATATGTCAAGCCTTCCAGTCGAACTTTAGTGTATGGCTGTTCAGCAAGGCCATATTTGCATATGCTAGGCTTGCCAAACCCAACCTCATGCGATCGCTAATGTATGTATGACACCCGATCGTCACGGCCTGCCTATCATAAAGAGATCCTTCCAGGCGGTGCCCACTAAGGGAGAATACAATCATGGTATTGAGAGAGATTATCCTATCATGCTACCGTCGCATATCTAGCATATTATCAAGACAGGAAGTAAAACTGTAAATCATACAAGCTATGATCCTCCCTTACATGCAAATTAAAGTTAAAACGCCTTCTACTTTATCTTTTGCAAGTTTTACGTGGCTGCTAAGGGGTTTTGAGAGAGAACCGCTTTCTATCCTGCGAAGACAAGCCACGACACCAATCCTGCAATCGTCTCTATTACACCCCTGTCGGGGCCCTCCGTTGCAAACGTCTTCGCGTCGCTAATGTTAGAGAGACAGACACCCCCAGCCACTTATATGGTACAAGCCATATGTCAAGCGTGGAACCAGTCTCGCGTAAACGCGTAAGGTCGGTCGGGGTCGCTTCATCAGGACATTGCCGCAACACTAAACGAGTACAGGTGGGAGGGTAACAATTGGAGAATTGATGCCCACATCCTAGATGTGTTCTACCCGTACAATACATCTACGCATAGCCTTGCTCTGGTACCACTGTTGGGGATCGGCGTAGAAAACAAAAAATTTCCTACCTACGAGTCCCGAACCCAAGATCTATGCTATGCTGATGTATGTAACGGAAGGAATCGGTGTTCATACCTTTGAAGACCGAAAGAGGGAAACTTTCCTCGAACGTGGTTGGCGTAGACTCTGATCCTACGACCTCCCTATCGTGTTGAAGAACCTCCGACGATGAAGTAGCACCACACGTTGTAGTGCCTCGCGGGATTACACACGTACGGTGCAACCGACGTCCCTCCGGGCTCCGAACCAGAAGAGCAGCGGAAAGAAGATTGATCCGGATCCCGATTCCGGCAGCGCGATGGTTTCCGGATGATGGTGAAACCCCCAACCAGGTGCAAACTCCAAACCAGGGGAGTCCGCTCTAGGTCGGAGAAAGAGAGAGAGAGAAACTCAATGTTTTGTTGAAAAGGGCACCCCCACCCCTCCTTATATAGGCCAAGGAGGGGCTCCACCCCCTCCCCTTCCCCCATGTGGGACTAAACCCCCAAGGGGGGGAGTGGTGCGGCTAGTAGGGGGGATGGGCCCCTCCCTTGGCGCCAAGCCCAAAGGGGGAGGCTCCCCCTTCCCCTCATGGTCCTTTTAAGGCCCAAATACCTTTTCACCTTTTTAATTAATTATTTTAATCATTTTTAATATTTAATTCTGTCAATTAAATAATAAAACATATTTAAACATTAATATATATTATTTTGAACCTTTCAAAATATCCGGAATAGCTTCCGGCACCTCCCAGTACATTTCCGGTGTTTTCTCTCTTTTCACCGATGATCCCGAATCAATCCTTAATGCATCGATTGCCCTTAAGTGTGACACCCTACGTTCCGGGAAACAATAGACATGATCGAGACACTCTCTGACTAATGACCATCATGTGGGATCTGGTTACAATCCTTGATGTGCCCCTACGCTTCCATCGAATAAACTTCACCGCTGTTGAACCGTTAACAATATGACTTGATCCCTTTGTGCTTCGGTACTATGTTTGTCCGAGGTATGATCGTTGGTATCCAATACCTAGTTCTTCATCGTCTCCGAAATAACATGTTTACTCGTATGTGAATATTACATCTCTTGTGACCTAGTCACTTGCTTGCAAGCTATTGATGCAACACCACCGAGTGGGCCCAGAGTACCTATCCGTCACTTGGATTGACAAATCCCGCTCTGATCTATTTCATACTCCTCAACATATCTACTTCGGCATACCCAAGATAAACCTTTTCAGTTACCATGTTTCAGTGTAACGGTTAATGCACTCAAAACATCCTAATAGATAGCAATTATGTATGATCATCACGGTCAAGGATTCAGTCACTATGTTATTAAGTCATCGCAATGCTGAACTTATGTGACTTGATCACACTGCAATGCTTAAGGTGGGTGTGTGTACATCACATCATTCTCCTAATGATATGACCTCATTGTCAATAGACTATTATGTTCTCATGATCAGGAAACCTTGATCATCAATTGCCCAATGAGCTAGTGTGCCTGAGTTTAACTAGGGACCAGGTTGTTATATATCACACGTGTATTAATGTTTCCGCTTAATACAATTCTAGCACAATATATAACGTATTATGAACAAACAGATATGTGACAAATATCTTTATTAATTTGCCTCTAGGGCACATATCCAACAGTGGGTTTGTCTGATATTGCGAGTTCTTAGATCCGATCTATCATACGGTTTAGAAGTCACTTGTCTCAATTTTTTTGTTCCTTCTCCATGACTGGGGAAAGGATTTGAACCAAGGTTATTTGTTTGTGAGTCAGCCCTAAGGCAAGCTCCCTCTGGACTGAGTGATTTAACATCAGATCCGGTGATTGATCTAAGTTGATGCGACATGGAGTAGCCTTTTAGATGCTCATATTGCGCCTCTCCCTGGTTCTGTAGATAGTATGATCGGGGAGTAGTGTTTTGACATCTAATATGAACTTAGATTCGTGAATGATCGATCTGTCGATCCAAGGCTGTTTTATTTCCGAGGTCGCAACGGGAGTTTGATGCTCCTTTGGAGCTTTGCTTAATGGTGTGCCCCTGTCGTTGTGATCTACGGTGTAAGCTTCGTCACCGATTGTGACCATCTAGTTTCGAGCGAGGTTTTTGTGAAGTCCCCAAATTCAAGTCGTGTACAGTAATCATACACGCAGGGTACACGACCGAAATCAGGGTGCCACGGTGAGAATATCACAGCACAACACTAGACACAAATAAGATAAATCTGATAATACAAACCAGGGATCACGAGGATCCAAATACATAAGCTATACAAGCCATACTATCTGAGTACAGACATAGTTAGTCAAGTTTTGCCTGAAGAAGGCTAGCACAAATGACATTAGAGGTACATATCGAAAAGGCGAGGCCTCCTGCCTGGGATCCACCGAACTAATCCTGGTCGACGGGGAACTCGACGTCGTAGTAGTCGCCTTTGGGGTACTCTGGCTCCTGGGCTCCAACGTCGACTGCAGCGGCTGATCAGGAAAAATAAAAAGGGGGAAATAAAGCAAGGGTGAGTATCTAGCATACCCGCGAGTCTTACGTCCGCTACTAAGCATTTATGCATTTGTATCAAATGGAAAGGGGAGGCTATATATAGTGGACTAGATTGCAGAAAATCAGAATAAGGAAGAGAAGCTAGGCCTATCGAAGACTAGCATCTTCCGACGAGTCTTGCAGCATGATGAGAGAATAGCCAACAGTTCATATAAAGCATAAAGTAACAATGCAGCAGAAGTTGCTGCAGCATTGTATAATAGTACATTGTAATAATTAGCAATGCCTCCGAGATCCCTTCCTCGACTTCCCAGCGAGGAAGAAAACCCGGAACCAATCAGTTTCGTAGTAGTAGTTTGTAGTAGAAGGATCTGGCTTCAGCATAAAGCGTCCTGTTACCGTGGACACGACTATTCGAATAGATCAATCTTCCCTGCAGGGGTGCACTTTTGTTACACTACAACGCACGGATCTCCAGGGTGGCGTACACCTTGTTAGGGAATGCCCCACCGAGGCTATCCGACACAAAGTAGCCCATCCTTCAAACTCAACAGAGAGGCCATCCGCCGGTCTAAATCCTAAGTACGCAGGGCCTTGGACCCCAACCCTGACGTACTCCTGCACGGTGCGTGGGTGGCCGGGAAGTAGTAGCAAAAACAACACAGCTCGAGCAAAGAAGACACCTCACTTCCCGGCAATCATCCTGCGGTACTGCCGACGTCTGAAGAGTCTTCGAAAGAGACTACGATGCAGAGGAGCCCATAACTCATTATCCCATGTGTAGGCAGCGCGTACAAGCCAAAAAGGCTACTCAAGTCATCCGCTGAATCCTTAGTCATTTTATTATCTCGCAGACAAACGTTGTCGTTGCCCGTCTAATTAACACAACGGACAACGAACAACGGCCAGGACCACCAGTACATCGGTGCCCGCTCTGTCTTCCCATCAAAGCGCGCGGTTACCAACAAGGTGAACCGTCTCCTTACCTTGTCTCGCGTGTGCTCCTGGAGGAGCTCGACTTTCGTGGTTTGGTAACTCTCGCGGCCAACGATCAGGGTCCAAGCACACCGGTACACTGGTCGTACCCTCCATGTCATCCCGTCGCAATACCACTCGCGGGCACCGTTGGGTTGCCCGACTCTTGCCTTTAAGGACAACCGTTGCTCAGGTACCTAGAGAGGCTATACAGAGTCAGTAACAAGTGGAGTACAAGGATTACTCCTTGATAGCTCACACTAGATGGTGGCTCGGCAGAGCCGAGCTGGATAATTTCTGGGTTGACAGCAATGCCATCCTTGGAAATCACATGTCCAAGGTAGGTTACTTGGGGAAGCCAGAAATCACACTTAGAATACTTAGCGCACTACTGGAATCTGTTAGTTTGCCGTCAGCCATAGCTGACGGCAAAGGCCACTTTAACCGACGACAAAGGCTTTGCCGTCAGCTTGTTGACGGCAAAGAGACTGGCCACGATTTTATCGGCAAACAGCTTCTTTGCCGTCAGCTGGAAATCGACCGACGGCAAAGCCTATGCCGTCAGCTAGGGAGCGGAGGCTGACGGCATAGAACGTTGACGACAACGATTTAAGCCCAGCCCCGTTAGGGGGGTTAACGGCAGGCTTTGCCGTCAGCTGGGGACCAGCTGACGGCAAAGCTACTGCTTGTGGGCCATGCTTGTCAGGGGAGTTGCGGTCAGTGCCACGTGGGGTCCTTGCCTTTGCCGTCAGCCAGAGACCAGCTGACGGCAAAGCTGGCAACCTGGGACATTTGGTCGTCCCAGAGTTGCCAGATTTAACAGTTAGCTGCCACGTGTCCTCCTTTGCCGTCAGCCCACCGACGGCAAAGGCTTTGCCGTCAGGAAGCTGACGGCAAAGACTTTCCCTGTTTTTTTTAAATTTAGTTTCTGTTAATTCCCTGCATTTTCAAACAACAATATATATAACACAATTAATATTCTGCCAGGCCCTAAACAGCACCACAAGTGCATCACAAAGCATCGCAAAGCATCACAAAACATCACGATATAAATAACACAAAGTGCAAACAACAAAGATGGCATCACAAAGTATCGCAAAGAATCCCAAGTGCATTACAAAGCATCTAAGACTACAACTAGCTAGAGTCCCTGGAGCATCCATCCATGTGCCATGCTGCTTTATCAAAATCTGCATAATGAGAAGAAGAAAGAATTTAGCGCTAAGTAATTAGAAGATGAAGAAGAACAAGAAGAAGAAGACAAGAACAAGAAGAAGAAGAAGAAGAAGAAGAAGAAGAAGAAGGACACAAGAAGAAGAAGAAGAAGAAGAAGAAGAATAAGAAGAAGAAGAAAAAGATGGAGAAAAAGAAAGAAGAGAAAAAGGAAGAATAAGAAGATTTGGTTCTTCTTAATCTATCTTTTTCTCCTCTTTCTTCTTCTCTTATTTTTCATCTCTTCTTTGTTCTTCTCTTCTGTTTTGTTCTTCTCTTATGGTTTCTTTTGAAAATTTCTAAAGTAATTATGTCATTTTTGAGCTCTAATATCAACTAATTATGCTATTTTTGCCTAACTAGAATTTACTAAGCTAACTACAGCATGGCATAGTCTAAGTTGAGCTAGGCATGTCATTTTTGAGCTCTAATATCAACTAATTATGCTATTTTTGGTGTTATCAAGTAATTATGTCATGTTTTTACCAAATAAGAAAAGTCTATGTCATTTTGTAGGTAAGTAAGCTAATTATGTAAAAAAATTATGTAATTAAGCTAATTATGCAATTTTTTGCCTAACTAGAATTTACTAAGCTAACTAAAGCATGGCATAGTCTAAGTTGAGCTAAGCAATAAGAATAAGAAGGAGAGGAATAACTAACAAATGCCAAGTCACGGAGGAGAAGCACCATCTCGGTTGGTCGCTGGGTTGGTAGGGCTCTGACAGGGAGAGGGATTGTGGGATGCGACTCTGGAATGATGCTGCAACAAGGCAAGAGTTGAAATATGTGGTTAGCATGGCAACATACAACGATATAAGTCCGTGCAAGGTTGGTCATTGAAAGGGAACTCACCGTTCCCACCGGAGAAGGCATCGGCGGAGGGGGTGGAAAACCTTGCTTCTCACACATAGCCTGCAAATTAGTTTTCGAGAAGTCAAAGACATAGTCTTGTTGCTTCTCACACATAGCCTTGCTTCTCACACAACTGACTTACCGCAACGAAGTCGTGCATAGCCTTCGCATGGGCATTATTGCGTGCCCTCTCCTCCTCCAACAGCCTCTGGGTATTCCGGTCCCTCTCCTCCAACAAGAGTCTGGTGGCCTCCCTCTCTTTCTCAAGTGCGGCCTGCAACCACTTCTCATCATCATCCATCCAGGGTCAAATGAACTAAAAAAATAATGAAGGAAAACTAACCTCGATGGCAAGGTCAACTGGCCTCGCGCGCTGCCGTATTACAGGAGCCGAGCTAGTTTGCCTCGCCTTGATCTGAGAGAGAGACTCAGTGATAGGGACGAAGCCATCACACATGGCCAGCGTGCCATGACTCTTACCGCCACCAGAGATCATCAACGCCTCCCCATCCATAGGATTCAGGCTCGGGTCAAAGTCAGGGCCGCGCAGTTGTTTGACAACCTGAGAATAAGACGTCATCTTGTTGTAGGCAGACAGGCTTGTGTACGACGATGACCCGTCCGCCTCAGAATATGGTGTCGCCGTCTTGTACGAGCCCTTATGGGCCATGCCAAACGCGGCGTATCCCTGAGGCTCGGGCTGGTTATGGTGTTTGGCCTACAAGAAAAGGCAAAGAGTTAGTACAACAAAAATAATGCACAAATGAATTAATGATGAAAGAAAACAAGGCACACATATCCATTTTTTGGCGTATTGCTTGATGTTGGCATTTCCTTGGTGGTGTGGCACACCAACCAATTGGGCACGACGCTCCTTGGCCACATTGTGGGTGGTCAACCAAGCCTCTGTGCACCACTTGTCCACTATCATCTCCCAGCAATCCATCTTATCCGCCAACCATCTCGGTGGCACCTATGAATGAAACTACGTATTGTAACTAGCCCTAACATAACTAATAAAGAATGTAACTAAGGAATCTACGTACCTCCATGTACTCGGTCTTATCAGGGAAAAGCTTTCGACATTCAGCCTTCGTCTTCGGCTCGTTTTGCTTGGCGTACCAATCTCGAACGGCCTGAACACGCATCTCATGCCTCGTGTTATTCAATAATCTCTTGCACTCTTTCTCGAGATTCTTCTTGGCCGCCTCCTCCGTCCCCTCCTCGACCCTATGGTAACTCTGCAATTATGCCATATATATGCACAGATGAATAGGAAATAACAAGATATAACATTGGATATTGTATACTTATTATTGGGTAAAATAATAGTTACCCAAAAATCAGCCAACACCTTGTCGGCCACGCTCGCGCAAAGAACACCGTTCACGTGAGTGTTTTCCGGGAGCAGCGCGGCTTGGTAGTGCTCCCACTTGAGTCCTGGATCGGGAACCATACCCTCCCCGGGCAACTGCACTAGCCCGGGAAAGTGCTCCCTAAGCAAAGCACCAAGGAGGCAGTTTGGATTCCGGGTATTCTCCGGGTAATTCCACCCCCTGCATAATGAGAAGGCAAAGACATTAGCTACTTGGTGAAAAATAATGATATAAGGTACACAATAGACATCAACTTACTTCTCGCCATCTGGCGAAATCAGCGCCCTGTGCTGTAACTCTAATCGGTCTGGAACTCGTGTCATACCACGTTGGTAGACCGACTTGCTGGCAGACGGGCCCTCATCCTCCGCCTCAGCCCTCTCATCCTCCGCCTCAGCCCCCTCATCCTCCACCTCAACCTCAGCCTCCGCATCCGCCCCAGCCCCCTCACCGTCCCGCCCCCAACTCCCCCACTCCTCGTGTGAGGGTGTGGGCTCCTGGACGGGAGGATCCTGCATCGGTGTCCGCTCCTGGACGGGAGGATCCCGCACTGGTGACACCCTTGTCTGCAGGGGTGAAGTGGCTGAGACTGAAGTAGCTGAGGGTGGTGGCGACTGGCTCCAATTAGGCAGCCTCCCTTTCCCGCGACCACGTCCTCTGCCTCTCTTCTTTCCTCCGCCTCTCCCACGGGGCTCCTCGGCAAAGCTCTGCAACAACTGTCTCCGTAGCTGGCCAGGTGCTATCCTCAACTTATCCCCGCCTGCCATGTCTCACCACCTGCAACAATACATAGTTAAATACTTAGTACAAATTCAAAGACAATAATTAAATGAACAATAATAAATACATGAATAATTAAACAATTAATTAAATAATTAAACAACAATGTTTGGATGCATACAAAGTACTAATAGTCGGGATCATCTGTCTCTTCTCCAAGGTCAACTGAAGCATAATCATCATCAGTATCATACGTGTCGTCATGAATGACATCGTCATCGGGTTCAGGGACATCATGTGGAAGGCCTTTTTGTAACCGATCAAGCATTGTTAGCTCATCCGGATTGGTAACCTCTTCTACTTCCACTTCTTCCTCATCATCACGTGATTCTTGTTCCTCCGTGTTCAGGGTGGACGTAGAGCAGTTCCGGAGACGACGTCTCACACCACGTGATTCTTGGAAGAATTCTCCATCATATGTTATTGGGTCAATTTGAGGTTCATAATCCTCTTCGCTTGGTGGAGGTGGTCTAAGATGGGGCGGCACATCATACACGACATACCAACCTTCCAGGTTCTTAACACTTTGATGACTGTATGGCAGATAGAAAACTTGGGTGGCTTGTTGAGCCACAATAAAGACATCATCACCGCTTAACTTCCTGTCTTGTCGGATTTCGACTAGCCCAACATGTTCATGAGCCCGTCTTGTCTTAGTAGGATCGAACCAATGACATTTGAACACAACAACATTTGGAGGATTTTCACCATAATAATGAAGTTCGTAAACTTCTTCAAGTCTTCCATAATACTCGACACCTCCCTCGCCTATAGCAGAGACACCAGAATTGGTTGTTTTTCGACCGGGCATTGAAAGCTCTTTGCTAGCAGTACGAAAGCGATACCCGTTGATGTCGTACTTCTGAAATGTCCGGACCTTAAAGTCAAAACCATTTGCTATTTGTCTCACTTCATCGTCGACTTGCTCATCTGAATTAGCTATTTTTTTGAACCAAGAGATGAAACCGGGATAGCCGCCTCCTGTCTTTTCAAGAAGTTCATACTCGATAATGGATTCTTTTTCGATTGCAACACCATTCGAGAACTGTTCGACGTATCGACTGTATCAATTAATAACAGTTGTTAGACACAAAACTTGTTAAAAAGTTGCGAAACAATGTATCGAGGACTTACTCGATGTACGGCCGAACTTCTGTTAAGTTGTTCAATATATACATCGTTAGTGTGCGCCACTCCTCGACGCCCAGCAACTTTGATTTTCCCACACCAGAAGGAGCGAGCTTCCCTTTGAAGAGGCTGAGTTTGGATTCACGTCGTTTGGGGTCGCCCACATTGTACCGAGGCTTTGGATTATGCAAGCTGTGCAAAGTGGCATCATAGTGTGCTGTTACGAAGTTTGCCGCCTCCTCGGTAATGAACGCCTCGGCCATCTATGCTTCAATTCTACGTTTATTTTTACATTTTGCTCGAAGTGTCTTCTGCATTCTTTCAGTTGCATAGCACCAACGATTTTGCACAGGGCCACCCAATCTTGCCTCGGTCGGGAGATGCAAAATCATGTGTTGCATCGGATTAAAGAAGCCCGGTGGAAAAATCTTCTCTAACTTGCAGAGCAACTCAGGCGCCAACTCTTCCATGTCATCTATCACGGCACGCGACAACTCTTTAGCACAAAGAACACGGAAGAAATAACTTAACTCTGCCAATACTAGCCATTCAGACTCTGGGATATAGCCGCGCAACATCACTGGCATTATCCGCTCAAGCCATATGTGCCAATCATGACTCTTGAGCCCAAAAATTTTCATTTTTTCAATGCTCGCTCCCCTCGCTACATTCGCAGCATACCCATCAGGGAACAACAACTTTTGTTGCACCCACAAGAGGATTTCCCTTATTGCTCCCTTCTCGAGATTGTACCAGGCAGGTGGCTTGGACCAATTTTTTCTTCCTTTAGGTTGTCGCATGTTTAGTGATGGCCTATCACAAAGAGTCTCCTGGTCAACTCTAGCCTTTGTATTATCTTTGCCCTTATCAGTGCCGAAAAATGTGCCAAGAAGGGCCTCGGCGATATTCTTTTCAGTGTGCATCATGTCAATGTTGTGTGGTAGTAAGAGGTCTTCGAAGTAGGGGAGATCCCAGATGCATGGCTTGTGGGTCCAGGCGTGTTCCTCATTATAACCCAAGAAATACCCTGGACGGTTTGGATCAGGCTCCATAGATTTTAACTGTTCATGAATTTGTGTGCCCGTCAACGCAGGTGTTGCCGAGTGTTTGACAACTTTACCTTTCATGAAATTCTTCTTGTCTTTTCTGAATGGATGGTCCATAGGCAAGAACTGTCTATGCAAGTCAAAGCAGGAATACTTTCCACCCGCCGGCAACCAATGAAACTTAAGAGCTGCTTTGCATTGTGGGCATGGGAACCTTCCATGCACACACCAGGCAACGAAAAGCGCAAATGCCGGCAGATCATGCAACGAGTATTGGTACCAAACATACATTTGAAAGTTCTCTTTCTTAGCTGCGTCGTATGTGTTGACCCCATTCACCCAAGCTTCTTTCAAGTCATCCATCAGCGGTTGCATGTACACACTCATATTCTTCCCCGGATAGTTTGGCCCTGGAACTATCAACGTCAGAAATATGTGCTTTCTTTGCATAATGGACGATGGTGGAAGATTGAGCGGAATAACAAACACAGGCCAGCAACTATATTGGGTAGCCGTCATACCAAAAGGATTGAACCCATCGAGACCGATGGCGACTCGGCAATTCCTTGGCTCTTTAGCTTTTTCCGTATGTTTAGCATCAAATGCCTTCCATGCGTCACCATCCGAAGGGTGTATCAACATCGGATCTCCGTTTTCATCTAATTCTTTCCTAATTCCATGTTTGTGCCATGTCATCTGTTTTGCTGTTTCTTCGAGCATGTAAAGTCGTTGAAGTCTTGGTAGGATCGGCAGATACCGTAGAACACTCACAGGGATTTTGCTCTGCTTCTTCTCACCTTCACCGTTTTCTACCTCAACATATCTGGAGGACTTGCAAAATGGACAATATGTTTCGTCCGCATACTCTTTCCTAAATAAGGCACATCCTTTCTCACAAGCATGTATCTGCTCATACGGCATCTTGAGTGCACTAAGGATTTTGTCTGACTCATATAGGTTTGAAGGCATAATATGACCTTCGGGTAGAAACCGCCCAAATAGGGTCATCACTGAGTCAAACAGGTCTCTTCCAATGTTGAATTGGGCTTTCAGAGCAATTACTTGTGCGATGGCATCTAGCTGAGAAATCTTAGTGTGCTCGTGAAGAGGACGTTTTGAAGACTCCAACATGGCATAGAAGGCCTTTGCGGATTCCTCCATCTCTTCGTCCTTGTTCCGAGCATCATCAAAATCATTGACCATGTCTTCAATCCCTGTACCATAATCGTCGGTGCGCCGACGCAAAACTTCGTCTCTATTACGTTGGGCCGACTCACCATGAAATGTCCACAAGGTATAGCCGGGAGTAAAACCACGCATCTGCAAGTGTTTACCCATTACATCCTTTGTCTGTCGCGAATAATTCTTGCACTTAGTGCAGGGGCACCATGTTTTTGGCTGGCCTTTAGAAAATGCCATTTGCAGGAATTCATAGGTTTTGCTCAACCATTCATCGGTCATGTCTTTCTGACTAGGGTGACCGGAGTACATCCATTCACGATCAGTCATTCTGTCAAGCTAGCTATATAGTATCCACATATGAACAATATAAATTATCAGTTCATCAAGTATGTCAAATTAATTATGGTCATTTTTTAATCATGGTTAAAACATTGGGATGCACGGCATGCACACCTACCAGCTACTAGGTAAAGATGGGTCCTAATCCCACCCGAGTATGTGTAGATTGGGTCATTTTCCCATTCTCTACTCCCGATCCAACGCAAAATTTCGGCAGCACCTCCCCGCTGTTCTCCTAATACACGTCTCGGAAACTAACCGAGAGGATGTGTACTCGGAGAACAACAAGGAGGCGCTGTCGAAACTCTGCATCGGATCCGGAACAAAGCATAGGAAAATGACCCAATCTACACATACCCGGGCTGTCCATGGATAACGTTGGACAATTCGAAAGAATCACCGTTATAAATATGCAAATGCATGCATAGTTATAACCGTAACCCTTTCGAACGGGAGACGCATATTGGTTACGCGAAGACTTTGCATTTCAATACTAAAACTACCTATCTAGATAGTGTCATCGGCACGAAGGCCGGAACAGAGCAATATAAAGGTGGAGAAGGAAGAGTTAACAAATGTGCTCACTCTCGAATGCAGTGGAGGTCGTCGAAAACCAAACCCTCACGAAGCTACTGCACATTTAAATGCAATCAATCAAAACAAATACGCACTCGCGATAACTAATCTAACTAATACCAACATCTAATTGACAACTACAATATTAAAAGTATAAAGCTAATTAATATCACTACTATAAAGCTAATAGTTCTTTTTCTTTACTCTTCTCTTCTTCTATTTCTATTCTTCTTCTTATTTTCTTCTTTTCTTCATTATTCTCTCCTTCTTCCTCTTTTTCCTTTTCTTCTTATTCTCTTAATCTCCTTCTTCTTCCTTTTCCTTTTCTTCTTTTTCTTTTCATCTCCTTCTCCTCATTCTTCAATTATTATTCTTCTCTCCATCTCTTCATTCTTCCTCTTTTTCCTTTTCTTCTTATTCTCTTAATCTGATTCCCCTTCTTCTTCCTTTTGCTTTTCTTCTTTTTCTCTTCATATCCTTCTCCTCATTCTTCTATTTTTTTCTCTCAATCTCTTTCTCCTATCTTTCTCTTCCTACTTCTACTAACTAAGTACTAGGGTCTTATTGTCTAAATACTAACTAATAATTCCTATTGTCTAAATACTAACTACTACCTAATTCATATATTCTTAATAAATTTAATAACAAATAAACTACTAATTGCTAACTAAATCTAAATACTAATAATTCCTATTGTCTAAATTAACTAATAATTCCTATTGTCTAATAACAAATTAACTACAAATTAACTAATAATTCCTATTGTCTAAATACTAACTACTAACTAATTCATATATTCTTAATAAATTTAATAACAAATTAACTACTAACTAATTACTAACAAATTAACTACTAATTGTCTAAATCAACTAAAAAAGGAAAACAGGGGAGATTACTCACCGGCGGCGGGGAGACGGCGGCTTGGACGCGGCGGCGAGGAGGAGGAGCACCAGGGCGGGGGGGCCTCGGCGGCTCGGGCTCGGGGCCTCGACGGTGGCGGCTCGGGCGCGCGCGGGGGAGGCTTTGACGGCGGCGGTCGGGCGCGGGGGCAGGGGCTTGACGTCGGCGGCTCGGGCGCGGTGGCGGGTCGGCGGCGGCGGCGGCACGGGGCGGGTCGGCTGCGGCGGCGGCACGGGGCGGGTCGGCGGCGGCGGCGCGGGTTTGAGTGGAGACAAGATATGGGGCTGGGCGTGGCCACGGGGTGGGGATAACCCCCGGCTTTGCCGTCAGCCGGCTAACGGCAAAGACGGCCGTTAGTCTTTGCCGTCGGCCAGCTGACGGCAAAGACGGGTTCTGTTAAGCAGAGCTGCTGGGGGGGCCGAGAAGCAGCCTATGCCGTCAGCCCGCCTGTGCCGTCAGCCTTTGGGTTCTATGCCGTCAGCCAGCCGACGGCTTAGAAGGGGCTGACGGCAAAGGATTTCTCTGCCGTCAGCCAGGTCTAAGCCGTCAGTTTTTGTCCTGGCTGAGGGCATAGATCCTATGCCGTCAGCCCCGTGAAAAAGCTGACGGCAAAGCCAGAAACTGACGGCAAACAGTGTTTTTCCAGTAGTGGCGTAGAGTTTGTGTTCTCTAAGCTTTTCCAGTATAAGACGAAGATGTTCGTCATGCTCTTCTTCATCCTTGCAGTATATTAAGATATCATCCAGATAAACCATGACGAACTTGTCGAGGTATTCCATGACTATGTAGTTCATCAACCGGGATAAAGTGGCTGGAGAAATTGTTAGACCGAAGGACATGACGGTGTACTCGTATGAACCATAACGAGTAATGAAAGCGGTCTTCGTAATGTCCTCCTTAAGAAATCGGGTTTGGTGATAACCCAGCCTCAAGTCGAGTTTAGAAAGCACCTTTGATCCGGCAAGTTGATCATACAGGTCGTTGATCCGGGGAAGTGGATATTTTTTCTGTATAGTGGCCTGGTTGATAGGTCGGTAATCTTGGACCAATCGGTTTGTCCCATCGCTCTTCTTGACAAAGAGCGAAGGTTCTCCCCAAGCAGAGGAACTTGGACGAATGAAACCTTTGTGGAGTGCCTTGTCGATCTCCTCCTTCGGCTCAAGGAGGTGGTGAGGCGGCATCTTGTAAGGGCGCTTAGCAATAGGAACGGTGTCGGGCTTCAAGTCGATGACGAATTCAACCTCTCGGATTGGGTGTATTCCCGGCAATTCTTCTAGGAAGACATCGGTAAATTCGCGAACGACTGGAACGTTCTCGATTCCTTCGAGAGGTGAGATATTCAAAGCATTCATCATAAAGATCTGTGTTTCAGCATCACGGATAATTCGGGTGGTGTGGTTAACAATCTCGCCGGAGGGGTGAAAAAGTTGGACAGACTTGGTGCCACAATACAGTGCGGCATCGTGAACTTTCAACCAATCCATTCCCAGAATGAGGTCTATGGTGGAAGACTTCAGGAGGATGGGGGAAGCAAAGAATTCAATTCCTTCAATTTCAATGGTGGTGTTTGGCACTAACATGGAGGTTCCGCATTGGCCTATCGGGGTGCGAACAACCATCGGTGGTTTCATCGTTTCATACTTGAAGTTATGCGAAAATGAAAATGCTTCCGACATGAATGGATGTGATTCTCCTGGATCAAATAAAACAGTAGAAGGTAATGAATTAACAAGAAGGGTACCCATCACGGTAGCGGGTTGTTCCTGAGTTTTTTCAACATCAATGTTGTAAGCATGTCCACGAGCATGAGCAGCAGACCCATTATTATAGTTGGGGGCCCTGTTGTTGCCACGGCCATTTCCGCGGCCAGCTGAGTGAACTACCATTTGATTCTGTCTCTGGGGACAGTCTCGGGAAATGTGACCTGGCTGATGGCACTTGAAGCACAGTCCATCCTGAGGACAAAGAGGTGCAACATTGGGTGGTGGAGGCAGAGCTCTTGGCATTGGTGGTGGCGGAGGCAGACGGGGTGCAGCATACGAAGGCCTTGGAGCAGGGACTGGTGGCATGGTCACACTATTAGTGATCCAGATGCGACGCTTCTGTGTTGCGCTCGAAGATGAGCCAACATCACGATAGCGCTTCAGCGAGTCCTTGTGTTCCATCTGGGCAGTCTGCACGGTGATAGCTGTGTTCACCATGGTGGAGAAGTTGGCAAAGTCATGAACGGCAAGAGTGAGCCTCAGGTCTGAATTGAGGCCACGACGGAACTTCTGCTGCTTACTGATATACGAGATAACTTCTCGCCCTCGTTGGTTACCCCAATTGGAAGGGGAGATGTAGCGTAACGGCAAGTTTCCCTCGGTGAAGATACCAAGGTTTTAAGATTGTCTTCCGTAGGACTCCAAGGTCGACAAGTAGGTGGTTCGGCAAGTGAGGCGCCGTTTGAAGATAATCACTTGCTTCTCCTGGACCTGCACACACACAGATAGCTTTGCTCCCAACGAGTACAGAGGAGTTGTCAATTCCTCCGGCCTTGTTGTTTACAAAGGATAAACACACGGGATAATAATGATAGTGATAGCAACTGAAAAGTAAATACTGAAAGTAAATTGAAGGTGTAATCGATGGTTGTAATATAGACCGCGGTCATATGATGTTCACTAGTGATGTCTCTCTCCCAAAAGACGATAAAATAGCCATGCGAGGTAAACAAATTACAGTTGGGCAACTGACAGGATTATGTGCGCAAACCAATGCTAATTATGCAAAATAGAAAGGAAGAGGCTCAAAAGCACGGGCGGTATGCCAAGACAAGTAGACCGAAATCCATCTGCATCTACCCACTAATCATCCACCTCGAGATATCTATCCAGAACATCTCGCTGGTATTAAGTTGTGAATCCCACCCAAAGTGTATACTCAAAGAAACAGACAACTGTATTAAAGAACTTTGCGTAAAGTAAACAATCCTTGCACCCACAAGCACAAGCACCATTGTTTTACCCCTTGTGGCAACAACACATACCCTAGACTCATGTTTCTGTCACTCAAGCTAGTCATCGGGGGGCATGAACCCACAATCATGCATAACGCTCCCTCTTGGAGTCACTACCTACTACTTGGCCAAAGCAATAAACAGCAATGGAGAACATGCAAGAGTTACTCAAGAACATAAATATAAAAGAAGAGAATCAAATATATAACTCAATCACAATCTGAACATAATCTCATAATCCATCGGATCCCAGCAAACTCAGCATAGCAACAGCATAAAGATTACATATGTGCCTCGATCATGTAGGGAAGCTCACGAGGTCTAATCCATGAAGAACAAAGAGGGGAGGAGAACATCACATAGCTACTAATCATGGACCCATGGTCCAAGGTGGACTACTCACGGTTCATCCGAGAAGCATCCATGGTGGTGGAGAAGCTCCCGGAGGTGATTCCTCCCTCTGACAGGGTGCCGGGAAGAGGTCTTCTGGTGCTCCCGATCTTGGAAGCGCGGCGGCGGCGGAACAGAGGAGAGATCACGAAAAAGGGTTCCGTCCCCGAGGGTTTCTCGTCACGGGGAATAAATAGGAGAAAGGGGGCAGCCAGAGGTGGTCCAGGGGCTCCAGGTGCCCCCTGGCTCCCCTCTGGCCCCTCCTAGGCTCTTCGCGAAGCTTCCGGTACGCTGATTTTTCCTATATTTTTCCCGGAATTTTTCTGGTACTTTTAATAAGGGGGAAACCTGAAATAGAAAAACAGCAGAAAATAGGAACTGGCACTGGGGTGCACTGAGTTAATAGGTTAGTCCAAATATGATCAAAAGTGTATGGAAGTTCATCAATATCATAGCAATATCACACAAAAGAGGCATGGAGCAAGCAGAAATTATAGATACGTTTTGGACGTATCAACATCCCCAAACTTAATTCCTGCTCGTCCTCGAGTAGGTAAATGATAACAAGCATAATTTCTGTGGTGACATGCTAACAACCATATAAGAACTTTGTAAGTAAAGTAATCAAAGCATGCAATTCAATTCAAATCATAACATGCAAGAGTCTATATCTAGCATTGAAATAAGCAACATAAGAACATAAAGGTGCAAGAGCTCTCGCTGTCCGTGACTCGAATGTATCCAAATGGTGTTTGCGTGCAAGAAAGGGGATAGGGATATATGAGAAAAAGTATTTTTATTGTTGAGAACTCAATCTACTAAAGTGTCACACTTGGTCTTCTTTGGAATCTTATCTTGACTCATGCCCAGACCACTAGCCAGGTACAAGTAAAAATGATCCACTCCTTTTCGATATTTTGAGCACTCATACAATGGATGAGCGTAAGCAAGAAAGTTGAAACTTAGGATGGAAAAGAGAAAATAAGGTGGAGGAGGAAGACAAAAAGGTGTGATATGATGTAAGGAGTAGGGATTGCCATGCAACGGATGCACATATGAGCTAAAAGCTCTCCAATGGAACTAGTGGGGTGCATCCAACTTTCTTTCTCAAGAAGACCTAGAGCTCATTTGAGGAGGCTCATCATTGGAATATACAAGCCAAGTTATATAATGTGAAGGTCCCCACATAGTTATATGCATGAATGATAATCTCTATGGAGTACAAGATACAAGATGGAGTACGAGTGTGGATCTTCTCAAAAATAATAGTAGTGTGCCCCGTTCTCTCTTTTTATTTCTTCTTCTCTCTTTTTTTATTTTTTTATTTTTTATTTTTTTGTATTTTTTGGTGGCCTCATGGCTCTCTCTATTTCTCTCATTTGTCCTCTTTGGGATCTTTTAATTTGTCCACTTTGGGATCTTTTAATTTTGTCCACTTTGGGATCTTTCCCTCACTTTAGGGGCAACACTCTATATATTAAAAAAAGTATAGAAGATCTTTCACACTTTACAAAGTACTCAAATCATAAAGAAAATGTAACTATCATGATGTATGCAAATGTATGCCTCTCCAGTGTAGCAGGATATGCAATGATACTAGCGCGTCATGTAGCAATGATTAGGGCAAGGCCCAACTAGCATGCGGCTAATCGATCAAGCAAATAGCATGTATGACATGAAGATAAAGTCATGAGAAGATGGATGTTGCATGGCAATGTATCTCGGAAAGGCTATGGAAATTCCTTGATAGGTAGGTATGATGGTTGTTTTGAGGAATGATATAAGGAGGCTTATTATGACAGAGCGTATCGTGCCAAGGGTTTGGATGTACCGGCGAAAGTGGACGCTAACTCTCGGAGTGAGAAGAAAGCAATGAACGACACAGGAAAGGCTTGCAAAATATGGGAAGGTGGAAGTGTCAACTTTTGAATACTCACATTAGTCCGAAGAACTCATGCAGTTATTATCGGTAACTCTACGGAAAGATAAAGAACAAACACAGCAAAGATAAGCAGGAAAAAGTCCTATGTTGTGTTCTAAATTTTGGAAGTGGAGCGTGTTTCTCTCCCACACAAAGAAATCTGGGTTCTAACTTGTTATGACAGCAAGCGAAGCTAAAGAAAACTAAAAACAAAACCTAAGAGCGAGACGCTCCAAGAATAGCACATAACGCATGAAGTGATAAAAATATAGTGAAACGAGAGACGAACTGATAATTGTCGATGGAGAAGGTGATGCACGGGGGCATCCCCAAGCTTAGACGCTTGATTCTCCTTGAATATTTATTGGGGATGCATGGGGGCATCCCCAAGCTTGAACGCTTGACACTTCTTAATCTTCTTTCATCATCTTCCCTCGCACACTTGAAAACTCCCTTCATACATAACTCATCATAATCTGATTAGCGAGGTTAGTACCCATAATAAAATAATTTTTTCTCTACTGGAAATAAGGATAACCTTGAATAGCTACTGTTTAACAAGATTGCCAAAAAGATTTTGCAAAGAAAAAGCAAGCTTAAGGTTTGCAAAACGAAGAAAAGGCAAAACAGGACAAAATCTGTGAAAAACAGACCAGTAGGTAGTAAAGAATTTTTGAGGGGTACTTCTGCAACTCAAATTAAAAAACTCAGAACATATGTAAGTTTCGTAATTGTATAGAGAATGCTGTGTAAAAAATTCAGCTCAAAAAGATTAACTGGGATTTTTATCTGATTTTTCTAGTCACGAGGACAGAATCTGTTTTCTGGACAGCTGTCACAACTTTCACTTCCCTTGTCGTATGAGGCTATAAAAGGCACAAAGCTTGAAAAGTAAAGATACAATGATGTTGCTACAGTATTAACAATCATCAAGACCACTAAAAACAGAAGAAAAACAAAAATGAAATCCTAAATTCGTTGCGGGCTGCCTCCCGAAAGCGCTTCTTTAAAGCCATTAGCTAGGCTTAAAGATTATAGAAGATGCTCTCACAATGATAAGAATTTTGAATCAAAAGAGAGCATCAAGAAACAAATATGAAACACATTTAATCCTAACCCACTTCCTATGCATAGGCATCTTATAATAAAATAAATCAAAGAAGCACAAAGTGACATGCATAGAAAGGTCGAAAAAGAACAACTTCAAACCGTTCAACATGAAGAGAGGTGTTTTAGTAATATGGAAGTTTCTACAACCAAGCTTCCCTCTCTCGAAATAATTTTCAGTAGTATCATGAACAACATCAAAAATATAACTATCACAGAAATCATGTTGTTCGTGACCTACAAGCACACGTGTATAGTTTTCAACACGGTCTTTAGGATCATAAGATAAATGCAACCTATCACATTGAGCTTTGATAAGAGGAAAATTCTCCGGAGTTGGAGATTTCAAGAAGATAATAGGACAACCAATTGTGGGTGCAATAGCAAAAATTTCATGCTTAACATGAGGAACTATAGCAAGTTCATCTCCGTAAGCATCATCCATAGTGGCATCACGGCCATAAGCATAGAAGGCATCAACTTCATCAAAAAGGGATATTTCAAAAGAATCCATAGGATCATAACACTCATATAAGGTAAGATTAAAAGAGTTACTCTCATTAGAAAGTAGACATGTATGGCTCCATTATTCCTCCTTTTGTTCGTCACTCTCCTCCTCTTTTTCATCCAAGGGGCTTTCAGTTTCAGCAATTTCTTCCATAGAGTCCTGCAAAATATTAGTCTCTTCCTTTGGGAGAGAGATTCTCTCAAGATGATCAGTAATATAATTTGCATCGTAATTTTCAAAACAATAGTTAAGTATAGCAAGACTCTCAGATTTGTAAGGGGCATCATCAATATTTGTAAGAAGAGAAGTAATTTCATAGGCACCCTTATAAGCAACAAATTCTTCTATTTGCTCTGCATCATCAAAATCATAATTTCTCTTAGCATAAGAAGCTAAGGTTTCATCATCATTGTACTCACATTGGAAAGCAAGGTGTTTGTGCCTCATAAAGCAACAAGATTCATCCCTGCAGAAAGATATATTATATATTGAGCACAAGTTTCTAGCATAGTCATACAACTGGTGTATTTGTTTCCATAAGTGTATCCCTTTTGAGACAAGCGGTGTTCCTTGTACCACTTCTGTTGATCCTCGGTGAATCATCCATGCCAATAAGATCTGGTTTCAAAGAAGTCAGACATTGATTGGCAAGTAAGGAACTAGACATACTATTTTTTTGGATTTTTGATAAAGGACACAAAGACAAAAACTGAAAGGTAAACTAACAAGACTAAAAAGCAAAGATAAAAGATAGTGTGAAACTCCCCTATCTTGAAGACTGGAGTCCCCGACAACGGCGCCAGAAATTTGCTTGATACACGAGATAACTTCTCGCCCTCGTTGGTTACCCCAAGTGGAAGGTGAGATGTAGCGTAACGGCAAGTTTCCCTCGGTGAAGATACCGAGGTTTTAAGATTGTCTCCCGTAGGACTCCAAGGTCGACAAGTAGGTGGTTCGGCAAGTGAGGCGCCGTTTGAAGATAATCACTTGCTTCTCCTGGACCTGCACACACACAGATAGCTTTGCTCCCAACGAGTACAGAGGATTTGTCAATTCCTTCGGCCTTGTTGTTTACAAAGGATAAACGCACGGGATAATAATGATAGTGATAGCAACTGAAAAGTAAATACTGAAAGTAAATTGAAGGTGTAATCGATGGTGGTAATATGGACGGGGATCTTATGATGTTCACTAGTGATGTCTCTCTCCCAAAAGACGATAAATAGCCATGCGAGGTAAACAAATTACAGCTGGGCAATTGACAGGATTATGTGTGCAAACCAATGCTAATTATGCAAAACAGAAAGGAAGAGGCTCAAAAGCACGGGCGGTACGCCAAGAAAAGTAGACCGAAATCCATCTGCATCTACCTACTAATCATCCACCCTGAGATATCTATCTAGAACATCTCGCTGGTATTAAGTTGCGAATCCCACACAAAGTGTAAACTCAAAGCAACGGACAACTACATTAAAGAACTTTGCGTAAAGCAAACAATCCTTGCACCCGCAAGTATAAGCACCGTTGTTTTCCCCCTTGTGGCAACAACACATCCCCTAGACTCATGTTTCTGTCACTCAAGCTAGTCATCGGGGGGCGTTAACCCACAATCATGCATAATGCTCCCTCTTGGAGTCACTACCTACTACTTGGCCAAAGCAATAAACAGCAACGGAGAACATGCAAGAGTTACTCAAGAACATAAATATAAAAGAAGAGAATCAAATATATAACTCAATCACAATCTGAACATAATCTCATAACCCATCGGATCCCAGCAAACTCAGCATAGCAACAACAGAAAGATTACATATGTGCCTCGATCGTGTAGGGCATCCCACGAGGTCTAATCCATGAAGAACAAAGAGGGGAGGAGAACATCACATAGCTACTGATCATGGACCCATGGTCCAAGGTGGACTACTCACGGTTCATCCGGGAATCATCCATGGTGGTGGAGAAGCTCCCGGAGGTGATTCCTCCCTCCGGCAGGGTGCCGGGAAGAGGTCTTCTGGTGCTCCCGATCTTGGAAGCGCGGCGGCGGCGGAACAGAGGAGAGATCGCGAAAAAGGGTTCCGTTCCCGAGAGTTTCTCGTCACGGGGAATAAATAGGCGAAAGGGGGCAGCCAGAGGTGGGCCAGGGGCTCCGGGGGCCCCCTGGCGCGGCCAGGGGCCTGGCCGCGCCCTCTGGCCGCCTGGGGCCCCTGGCTCCCCTCTGGCCCCTCATGGGCTCTTCGCGAAGCTTGCGGTACGCTGATTTTTCCTATATTTTTCCCGGAATTTTTCTAGTACTTTTAATAAGGGGGAAACGTGAAATAGAAAAATAGCAGAAAACATGAACTGGCACTGGGGTGCACTGAGTTAATAGGTTTGTCCAAATATGATCAATAGTGTATGGAAGTTCATCAATATCATAGCAATATCACACAAAAGAGGCATGGAGCAAGCAGAAATTATAGATATGTTTTGGACGTATCACTTATGGGCATCAGTGGTGATCTCCTCTTCAGCATAGCGAGAGAGGTTGAGGAACTCGCGCTGATAGGATTCAACAGTCATGTGGCCCTGAGTGAGGTTGCAGAATTCTTCTCTCTTGTGATCCATGACCCCCTGAGGTATGTAGCGGGCGCGGAAGGCGGACTGAAATTCATCCCAGGTGATGACTTATCCAACTGGCAGTGGATGCTTGTGGGTGATCCACCACTGAGCAGCGGCGCCTTTCAGGTGATAGGACGTGAAGTTCACATAGTCGGCTGGATCGACATTAGCATACTCCAGCTCATGAGTGATGTCGCGAAGCCAGTCATCAGCATCCAACGGCTGAACAGAGTTGCGGAATATAGTAGGGTTGAGGCGGGTGAATTCGTGCAGGGTCACTGCGGCATGCTGATGGTGGTGCCCATGTTGGCTCGGCTGAGGGAACTGAGCCATGACATTCTGCATGAACTGATGGTTCAACTCGAACTGTTGCATCATCGCGTCCATGTAATCCGGCGGCGAAGGTGGGTCGTTGGCAGCACGACTGATGTCTACACACGCTTCTATTCTTGTAGTCTATGTTGCGCCTCCAAGCGCAGAGGTTTGTAGGACAAAAACAATTTCCCTCAAGTGGATGACCTAAGGTTTAGCGAACTCAGGGAAGTAGAGGTTGAAGATGGTCTCTCTCAAGCAACCCTGCAATTAAGATACAAGAAGTCTCTTGTGTCCCCAACACACCTAATACAACTAGGAGTTGTATAGGTGCACTAGTTCGGCGAAGAGATGGTAAAATACGAGTGATAGGTGTGGCAAAACAAAGTAATATAAATATGTAATAAAAAGTGCTGCAAGCAAACATGTGACAAAAGTGAGCACAAACGGTGTAATAATGGTGGAAACAAGGCCTAGGCTTCCTACTTTCACTAGTGACAACTCCCAACAACATTAACATAGTATAATCACATGATATTTCCCATAAAACATGCAATGAAGACGTACTCGGAGGTCATTTCTTTGTGGTCAAGATAGGACAAGAATTATGTAGGGCTAAAAAAGCACACCTCAGAGTTCGTAGTTCTCAATCTATTGATTTCCCAATGTCACCGCGGACATCCAAAGAGAGTACCACAATCACCACAACATATCTCATGGATAGTCAAAGACAAGCACCAAGAGACTCTTAATCTTCAATCAACACACAAAAGAGGAAATCACTCATGAAAATATTCTTCTAATCCATGTCCAATAGACCGCTGTCACCATGGTCTCGGGGATTATACTAGATAAGATCAAGTGAGTACATCAATCCAATACATAGAGGAAGGGGAAATAACATGGGATCACCCTAGATTAACATAGCCTATGATCACAACGAAGATCTGTAACATCCCAATTTTCTAAATTCGGATGTTAATAGATCATCATATGCATCTCATGCTGCTTCCGCATTTTTCTGGAGTTTTAAAATATTTTTAAACATTTTTCAACACATGGTAGTTCGCTGGAGAGGATATAAAAGGACTTATCCCCATTTTTAATTGGTTGGAAAATAGTTTAAAATATTTTTTGGAGACTTTTTAAGTTTACTTTGGGGTTATAAATATTTTCCAAAAATATTTTGGGAATTTATTTATGCTCCGGAAAAGTTTTAAAATCATTTTTCAGGTTTTTCGGTATTTTTAAAATGCCACAAAAGTATTTAAAAATATTAAAAAATAAGTTGCAAAGTTTTTATTTTTACTTAATATTTTGGTAAAGCCAAATATTCAGTTTTATTATTTTAAAAATATTGGCGAAGACGGAAATTAAAAATAATGTTCCATGTTTTTTTCTAAAACTATTTTGGGCCTAATGGGCCGGGTTTTTTTTCGCAGACTGAATTTGTATTTAATTCGGATTTAAAAAAAACTCCGCGGATCGGGTTAAAAAAACCCGCGGACCCGCGGGGATTAGGGTTTCCAGACCCGATCCGCCGCCGCCGCCCGAACCCGCGCCGACGCCGTCCGCCGCCCCTCGCCACCGCACCGCGCCGGCCAGCCGTTGGTCGGGCTGAGCTGCCACGCCGCCGCCGCCGCCGGAGCTCCGGCCAGATTCGGCGAGATCCGGATCCAAATCCGCCGGGGACCCGATCGCTTTTTCGCATGTTATTTTATTTACGATATGTCCTTGTTTGCAGATTAGACCCCAAAATCGCGCGGTACCGTTTTCGCGAGTACTTTTTAACCGTAACTCGGAATTGAGTGATTCCAGTTGTGTTGCGACCGTGGTGAAATTTCCTAGCCAGTAGACCAAGTTTTATAGAAGTTTGAAGTTTTAAAATTTGAATCCCAAGAAGATCAAAATTTGAACTTCCGGTAGACGTATCTTTTTAACGGTGCGCCCGTTTGCGCTGGGTTTTTTTGCGTTGGTTTTATTTTGACAAGTAATTTAAGTTTAGCTACTGTTAGGCAATTTTTGCTACTGTTCTTTGAATGTTTATTACTGTTTGAGCATATTTGTATTGAATATTTGTTGATTGGTGCTATGTTTGCTCGTATAGAATCTCCGGAGTGTGCCGCCTCGTTTTGTGAGGATTGTGATCGTCAGGAACAGGAAGAAGGCAAGTGATGCTTTGACTATACTCATACCTATATTTTTCTATATGCATTATGTTAAGAATATCACCCTATTGCATGATAGGTAGTTTATTTTACTGTTGCTGCAAAACCAGTTAGGATAGCCACATGACTTGAGTTGTATTAGTAGATCAACCTAGCCCGTGTTGTTACTTCATTGCTATGCTTTGTAGACGTGGTTTGGGTTGTGAGAATTCATGGAGTGCATTGTGAGCTATTTTAATAAACTGTGTAGCAACTTTACAATAAATAGAAATCACTTCTTGACGGGCGGGTTGCATCCCGGTAGTTGTGCCTTGTCAAGGACAGTGCCGGGGTTAAATGCACCCAATGGTTTTTTTGGTGGTGAACCGGGTGCGACATGGTGTCTACCCTCTGACGCAGTGGGCGCCGTCCAGGCTCAAAAAGATCAGACATGCAATATTACTAGTAGCTTCCGTGTACAACCACTGGCTATATGGGCTCTGGGTTAGCACGAGTACGTTGTGGGGAACCTGGCCCTGGTAGCTAGCTGATGTAGATGTGTGTTAGGTGTACCGGCTACCAAAGGGTGGAGGCAACCTCTTCAGAAAGTCTTTGTCTCAATCTTCGGGTTGAGTCCAGTGGGGAACGTGTACAACCTCTGCAGAGCGTATAAACTGATCATGATTAGCCGTGTCCACGGTTACGGACGAACTTTGAGCAACTAGTCAGTACTGTTGATGAATGATCTTGACAGATGAACACTAAATAATAATTTTGGTGGGAAAGAGTAGCATGGGTTGCTGTGTGTTTCAGGTAGAATTCAACTTAAAATTTTGACTAGTTTAGTTCAGGAGAAAATTGGCTTTCTGCAAAACAAAACCATAAGCCTTTCCTTTGACTTACCTTGCATGTAGTTGTAGGTCCTTTATATAAACTTTTCCGTGTCACTTGCCGTACAAATCAGATGTACTGACCCGTTGTCGGGTTGTAACCTTCGGTGTTGCAGGTTTTTCAGATGACCAGTAAGGTGCGTTTAGGGGTTGCGAGTCTACACTCAGCATGTTCGCTTGTGGCTGTTGATGGGACTCCACGTTACTTGCTTTTGCTTCCGCTATATTTATATTGAATAAGCTAGCCTTGAGCTATGCAACTTGTTATTTTTTTACTCTGGATCATACGTTGTAATAATGATGCACTTGTACTTTGATATACATCTATGATACTGTGTGTGCCAACGAGTTCGATCCAGGGACTGGCACTTGAGCACAGAGACTTCAATTCTGTGTGAATTGGGTCGTTACAGATGGTATCAGAGCAGTGTGTTGACTGTAGGACGTGACCCTAGAAAATGGATTAGAAAAGCCATAGGAATAAAAATATTACTTTATATCACTCTGTCTTGTACTGACTTACCTTCTCTATCTCGTATTCATACATGTTCTAATCTTGCCTTACCTCTCTTTGATTTTAGATGACCACTTTGTCATACCGCGCTATGGCATTTGGACCTGAGCTCAGGGGGATTTGCCACTACCTGAACATCTACGCGCCAGTCTTTCAGCCGGACATCGTGGAGACAAGGGGAGCTGATGACTACTGGCAAGTGGAGACTTTCATCCTTGGAAGCATGAAGAATGAGGAAAGGGTGATCACGGAGTCATTCGAGGTGCATGCCCAGCAGAAGGAGTGGTGTGTGCGCATAGCCGCTCACATAGCTCTTGGACGCATTGTGGAGACGTATGCCGCCCAACTAAAGGGTACGGTGTACGCGGAGATGGCCAAGGTCCTTCCAATGGGAAACATATTGCCAAAGAGGTTCAGGTATGTGCATGGGGCCATTTGGCCAGGTACAACCAACCACATAATCCAAAGCCTGCAGAAGCACATCCATTGCCTGGAGAAGAACACTCAGTCAGACCTCTACACAATCACTGAGTTGCAGCAGAAGAACACTAGGCTCAAGAGGGACAACAACAAGCAAAAGAAGGAGAGGTTGGAGATGCAAGCAGAGATAACAAGGCTGAAGGAGAAGATGAAGGCCAATGGAATTGAAGAACCAGAAGAGGAGCCAGAAGTAGAGACCTCGGCAGAAGAAGAGGAGCCGAGTCCCAAAATGCGAAACCGCATTAGCGGGCGCGAATACCGCATGCTGTTTAGCAAAGACAGCATTCGGAATTACTTCACCGGCAATTAGTTTACTATCGTTATCGTGTTAGCGTATTTGACCATGTCGACTTATTCGGTGTGGAAATACTAGGTTGCTTGATATACTCTTATGTTATTCGTGGTTATGTTGAGGATCTTATATTACCCGTGGTTGTTTTGAGGATCTTATACCAGTTATAAAATATATTTTAAACTATATGGTGTGATATGTGATGGTTTTTCGTATGAGTGCATTGGTTGGTGGTTGTTATATGTTGATGCTATGGTGATATTGTTTGGTGAAGTTGATTGGTGATATATGTATTGTATATATAATGCTTGCCATGATCATCATAAGCATATGGGTAGGAGTATATTTCCCTAGCTACTTTCTATCTACAACTTACCTATTCTTGCCCAAGATATGCCGCCGAGACGTGATCCTACAGGGAATGAGAACCACAACAATGGAGTGCCAGCTTATATGCAGCAGTTACTTCAAGGACAAGCTCAGCTGATCCAGTTGCTCACTCAGAACTTGGGAAACAACAACAATACACCACCACCACCTGTGGACACACTTGCAAGGTTCCTGAGGTTGAACCCTCAGAGGTTCTCTAGCACTCCTGAGCCCATAGTGGCGGATGAATGGCTTCGTTCAGTGGGCCGGAACATGGAGACAGTTGGCTGTACTGAGGCAGAGAGAGTGAGGTTTGCCTCACATTTGCTGGAGGGTCCTGCCGCAGCATGGTGGGACAACTACTTGTTGACTTACCCCATCGACACCATCACTTGGGCGCATTTCCAGTCTGCCTTTCACGCCGCACATGTTTCAGCAGGCGCCATGAGCTTGAAGAAGATGGAGTTTCGCAGTTTGCGTCAGGGAGGCCGTTCAGTGGCCGAGTATGTTGAGGTGTTCAACAAGCTTGCCAGATATGCTCCAGATGATGTCAGGAATGATGCAGCAAGGCAGGAGAAGTTCTTGGAAGGGCTGAATGATGAGTTGGGAGTCCAGTTGACAGTGGCTACTTTTGCTAACTGCCAGGGGCTCATAGACAAAGCTATTGTGTTGGAAGGCAAGCAGCAATCCATTGAGAACCGCAAGAGGAAGTACAAAAACAACAATGGTGGCAAGTATAACTCTGGACCGCATCAGAAGCCACGCAATTCTTATGCTGGCAATGGAGGACATAACCATGGACATAACCACAATGGTGGGAATGGCCATGTTCACAGTGGAGGACACAACCATCATGGTGGGAATGGTCACAACCATAATGGCCACAACCACCACAATGGTAACAAGAATGGCAATGGTAATGGCAATGAAAATGGAAGGAACAATGGGAATGGGAGAAGCAATGGAGCCAATGGAGGCAATGGAAACAACCGTCAGAATGTCCAGGCACCAAAGGACTTGAGTCACATCCAGTGTTTCAGGTGCAAGAACATGGGACACTATGCCACAGACTGCCCGGAGTCCAATGGGAATGGAGTCGTCAAGCCCAATCCTTTCAGCAAGGGGCATGTGAACCATGTCAACGTGGAGGAGATCTATGATGAGCCTGATGCTATGATTGGTAAGTTCTTTATCAATTTAGTACCCGCACTTGTTCTTTTTGATTCTGGTGCATCGCATTCTTTCATATCGAGAGTATTTGTGGATAAGCATGAGTTACCTACCGTAGTTCTTAAGTCTTCTATGCTCATAAGTTCTCCGGGAGTGGAGATGTCAGCTAGTTTGGGATGCTATCAGTTGAGCCTAGCCATAGGGAAGCATGTTTTTCCTACATATTTGATTGTATTGAAGTCACAAGGTTTGGATGTTATATTGGGCATGGATTGGTTAGCCAAGTACCAAGGTGTTATTGATTGTACCAGTCGGTCTATCACTCTCCGTACACCGAATGGGCAGAAGATCAGATATGTGTCCAAGTATAAGCATCAGCACGCTCAGGCGAATTCTCTTAAGGGGGGTAGCCTGGATGATGTGCGTGTTGTGAGGGATTATCCGGATGTGTTTCCAGATGAGTTGCCAGGTATGCCACCGGATAGGGAGATTGAGTTCCTTATTGATTTAATACCAAGCACTGGGCCTATTGCTAAGAGACCGTATAGGATGCCCGCTAATGAACTTGCAGAATTGAAGGAGCAGATTAGAGAGTTGCAGGCAAAGTGTTTCATTCGCCCAAGCTCGTCACCTTGGGGATCTCCAGTGTTGTTTGTTGAGAAGAAGGATGGAACCCAGAGGATGTGTGTGGATTACCGTTCTCTGAATGATGTTACTATCAAGAACAAGTATCCTTTACCTGTGATTAATGATCTATTTGACCAGTTGGAGGGAGCTTGTGTATTCTCTAAGATTGATCTTCGTTCTGGTTATCATCAAGTGAAGATTCGGGAGAAGGATATTCCAAAGACTGCTTTTACTACGAGGTATGGGTTGTATGAGTATACTGTTATGTCATTTGGATTGACTAATGCTCCTGCATACTTCATGAATATGATGAACAAGGTGTTTATGGAGTTCTTGGATAAATTCGTTGTGGTATTCATTGATGATATATTGGTGTATTCCAAGAATGAGCAAGAGCATGAGGCACATCTGCGTTTGGTATTGGAAAAACTCAGGGAGCACAAATTGTATGCCAAGTTCAACAACTGTGAGTTTTAGCTGAAGGAGGTAGGATTCCTTGGACATGTTGTGTCAGGAGAAGGAGTAGCTGTGGACCCATCCAAGGTTTCAACAGTTACGGAATGGGAGACACCCGCGAAAGATGGAGACATTCGCAGTTTCTTGGGTCTTGCAGGATATTATAGGAGGTTCATTGAGAATTTCTCCAAGCTTGCGAAACCAATGACTGAGCTGTTGAAGAAAGAGAATAAGTTTGATTGGAGTGAGGCATGTGAAGACAGCTTTCAGGAGTTGAAGAAACGGTTAGTAACTGCACCTATTTTATGTTTTCCTGATATACATTAGAATTTCCAGGTATATTGTGATGCATCTCGTCGAGGACTTGGTTGTGTTTTGATGCAAGGAGGTAGAGTTGTTGCTTATGCTTCACGATAGCTTAAGAACCATGAGCAGAACTATCCTACACATGATTTGGAGTTAGCTGCAGTTGTTCATGCATTGAAAACATGGAGGCAATATCTTGTTGGTAATCATTGTGATGTTTTTACTGATCATAAGAGTTTGAAGTATATCTTTACTCAGAAGGATTTGAATCTCAGGTAGAGTAGTTGGCTGGAGCTTATTAAGGATTATGATTTGAATGTGCAGTATCATCCTGGTAAAGCGAAGGTGGTTGTTGATGCATTGAGCCGTAAGAGTCATATCAATGTTGCTAATGTTGAGGATATGCCACGTGAGTTATGTGAGCAGTTCAAGAATCTCAGGTTGGAGATAGTTCCTAAGGGATATGTAGCAACATTGGAAGTGAAGCCAAATCTGTTGGAAAGAATCAGAGAGGTTCAGAAGGGTGATGCAGAAATTGATGAGATAAAGGTGAATATGACCAAAGGGAAAGCAGAGGGTTTCTGTGAGGATGAGCATGGAGCCATTTGGTTTGAGAAGCGCATTTGTGTACCGCAAGATGCAGAGATCAGGAAGTTGATTCTTCAGGAGGCACATGATTCACCTTATTCTATTCATCCCGGGAATACCAAGATGTATTTGGACTTGAGGGAGAGATTTTGGTGGCCTAGCCTGAAGCGAGAGATAGCTTAGTATATTGCTTTGTGTGATGTTTGCCAGAGAGTCAAAGCTGAGCATCAGAAGCCAGCAGGATTGTTGCAGCCTTTGCCTATACCAGATTGGAAGTGGGATCAGATAGGTATGGACTTTATTAATGGTTTACCCAGGACTCGGTCAGGATATGATTCTATTTTGGTGATTGTTGATCGTTTGACCAAGGTTGCTCACTTCATTCCAGTAAAGACAACTTATAACAGTGCCAAGCTAGCCAAGATTTATATGTCCAGGATCGTGTTTGCATGGAGTTCCAAGCAAGGTTGAGTCTAATAGAGGTACTCAGCTTACTTCGAAGTTTTGGCGTCAGTTGCATGAGACTTTGGGAACTAGGCTGGAGTTCAGTACATCGTTCCATCCTCAGACAGATGGGCAGACAGAGAGAGTCAATCAAATCTTGGAGGATATGTTGAGGGCTGGTGCGTTGGATTATGGTTCTAGTTGGGATGACAACTTACCGTATGCTGAGTTCTCATACAACAACACTTACCAGGCTAGTCTTCAGATGGCACCATTCGAGTTACTGTATGGCAGGAAGTGCAGGACTCCGTTGATGTGGGATGAGGTAGGAGAACGTCAGTAATTTGGACCAGACCTGATCAGAGATGCCGAGGAGAAAGTCAAGTTGATCCGTGATAGACTGAAGATAGCACAGTCCAGGCAGAAGAGTTATGCAGATTTTAAGCGCAAGGATGTAACCTATGAGGTTGGAGACCATGCATATCTCAGAGTTTCACCAATTCGCGGAATCAAGAGGTTTGGAATCAAGGGCAAGTTAGCACCACATTTTGTGGGGCCTTACAAGATCTTGGAGCGCAGAGGAGAGGTAGCTTATCAGTTGGAGTTGCCAGAAGCTTTGTCAGGAGTTCATGATGTGTTTCACGTATCCCAGCTGAAGAAGTGTCATGCAGAGATGGCAGATATTCCTTTGAGAGATACAGTGCCACTTGAAGCAATTCAGTTGGAGAGTGAGTTGACTTATGAGGAGAAATCTGTGAAGATTCTAGAGACGGCAGAGAGAGTTACCCGCACCAAGACGATCAGGCTATGCAAGGTTCAGTGGGATCATCATACCGAAGAGGAAGAAACTTGGGACCGTGAAGAAGATCTGAAGCAAGACCACCCGCATCTCTTTGCTAGCCAGCCCGAATCTCGAGGACGAGATTCATCTTAAGGGGGGTAGGTTTGTAACATCCCTATTTTCTAAATTAGGATGTTAATAGATCATCATATGCATCTCATGCCGCTTCCGCATTTTTCTGGAGTTTTAAAATATTTTTAAACATTTTTCAACACATGGCAGTTCGCTGGAGACGATATAAAATGACTTATCCCCATTTTTAATTGGTTGGAAAATAGTTTAAAATATTTTTGGGAGACTTTTTAAGTTTACTTTGGGGTTATAAATATTTTCTAAAAATATTTTGGGAATTTATTTATGCTCCGGAAAAGTTTTAAAATCATTTTTCGGGGTTTTCGGTATTTTTAAAATGCTAGAAAAGTATTTAAAAATATTTAAAAATAAGTTGCAAAGTTTTTATTTTTATTTAATATTTTGGTAAAGCCAAAAATTCAGTTTTATTAATTTAAAACTATTGGCGAAGACGGAAATTAAAAATAATATTCCGTGTTTTTTCTAAAACTATTTTGGGCCTAACGGGTCGTTCTGTTTTTTTTTCCGCGGACCGAATTTGTTTTTAATTCTGATTTAAAAAAAACTTCGCGGGTCGGGTTATAAAAACCCGCGGACCCGCGGGGATTAGGGTTTCCACACCCGATCCGCCGCCGCCGTCCGCCGCCCCGTCCGCCGCCGGTAAGCCGCCGCCGTCGCCCGAACCCGCGTCGCCCGCCTCCTCGCCGCCGACCCACGCCACCGCGCCGCGCCGGCCAGCCGCGCCGGCCCGCCACCGGTCGGGCCGAGCTGTCGCGCCGCCGCCGCCGGAGCTCCGGCCAGATCCGGCGAGATCCGGATCCAAATCCGCCGGGGACCCGATCGCTTTTTTGCATGTTATTTTATTTACGGATAGGTCCCTGTTTGCAGATTAGACCCCGAAATCGCGCGGTACCGTTTTCGCGAGTACTTTTTAACCGTAACTCGGAATTGAGTGATTCCAGTTGTGTTGCGACCGTGGTGAAATTTCCTAGCTAGAAGACCAAGTTATACAGAAGTTTGAAGTTTTCAAATTTGAATCCCAAGCAGATCCAAATTTGAACTTCCGGTAGCCGTATCTTTTTAACGGTGCGCCCGTTTGCGCCGTTTCTTTCTGCGTTGGTTTTATTTTAACAAGTACTTTAAGTTTAGCTACTGTTAGGCAAGTTTTTCTACTGTTCTTTGAATGTTTATTACTGTTTGAGCATATTTGTATTGAATATTTGTTGATTGGTGCTATGTTTGCTCGTATAGATTGTCCGGAGTGTGCCGCCTCGTTTCGTGAGGATTGTGATCGTCAGGAACAGGAAGAAGGCAAGTGATGATTTTACCATACTCATACCTATATTTTTCTATATGCATCATGGTAAGAATATCACCCTATTGCATGATAGGTAGTTTATTTTACTGTTGCTGCAAAACCAGTTAGGATAGCCACATGACTTGACTTGTATTAGTAGATCAACCTAGCCCGTGTTGTTACTTCATTGCTATGCTTTGTTGACGTGGTTGGGGTTGTGAGAATTCATGGAGTGCATTGTGAGCTATTTTAATAAACTGTGTAGCAACTTTACAATAAATAGAAATCACTTCTAGACGGGCGGGTTGCATCCCGGTAGTTGTGCCTTCTCTAAGGACAGTGCCGGAGTTAAATGCACCCAATGGTTGTTTTGGTGGTGAACCGGGTGCGACATGGTGTCTACCCTCTGACGCAGTGGGCGCCGTCCACGCTCAAAAAGATCAGACATGCAATATTACTAGTAGATTCCGTGTACAGCCACTGGCTATATGGGCTCTGTGATGAGGACATCCCAGACAAAGCCAAGGATCCAGGAGGAGAAGCTGTCCCTCACGATGATATGGGCAAGATTCTGGACATCAGACACATCGGACGTCCGACCCAATTCGGACGTCCGACATTTGGCGACAGCGACGGCGGCATACCTATACAGGAGACCTCCAAAACCGAAGACGGACTTCCGACAGGATTCGGACGTCCGACGCATCGGACGTCCGACATATGACGGACGTCCGACATGAAGTTCCTCGAGGAGAACTCCCAATCCAGGACACCTCACCGCCAGAGTCGGATTTCCGACACGTTTCGGACGTCCGACGTGACGGACGTCCGAAACCCATCGGACGTCCGAAACTGCCTGCGCGCAGATCTGACGGGCTGCGGCCCATGTATCCCTAGCTTTATCCCTTAGCTTATAAGTACCCAACTCCCACGAGTTTTAGGGGAGGCTACGTTTTAGATAAACCCTAGATTGAATTTGCTTGAAGCATTCATCTTGTATCGATTTCTCCTTTGTTGCGATCGAGAATTCAACCCTCCACTTTGTTGCGATCTGGAGGTTCGTGTTTCCTAAGTTCAAGTGTGATCCGTTGTTCCGTTGGGAATTGGCGGCTTGCAGAATCGTTTTGTGGCCATCGGCTACGTTGCGAAGAGTGTGGTGTTGAGAATTCCTTAGGGTTGAAGATCTGTTGCGCTGGCAACGGGGGAACAGCCGGGAAGTTCAAGGACGTCTCACTAGTTATCAACCTTCTATCATCCATCTACTATTGTGCTCACGAGAAGATCGGGCCACCCCTTATCATCTTGGTATCAGATTCGTTCAGGTTTACTCGGGGAGCAATTATGTCTTCCACGGCGGATGCTAGTTTGGTACAGCAAAAGAAGACGGATACTGATTTGGTGAATTGGGCAGAATACACCGCCTTGAGATCTCATCTGTCCCGTGAGTTTGGCAGTCGTTGTGATCAATTGGGTGCTGATTTGGCTTCCACGGATGCAAAGATTGACAAGATGCAGGAGACATTGGATTTTCTTTCTCGTTCTATGCAGACCATGACACAGCGCCATTCGCAACCTGCGGATGATGCTAGCGTTCGTGGTGCGGATGAGGCTGCTTTTGAGGAGGAAGCATCTTTTGCGGATGGGGCTGCTGCACTTCTTCCTGTCAATCGTGCTAGAGAACATCACGCAGCACGGCCGGTACTCGGGGGGCGTGGCGGAGGTCGTGTTGTTGGAAATCTTGACCGACGTGATGAACAACCGTTGCTTGGTGCAAGGCGTGTTGTGATACAGCCTGATGAGGATGGGCTAGGCAAGCTCAAATTTTCTATTCCCAAATTTGAGGGCTCTATTGATGTGGAGGAATTTCTGAATTGGGAGATGAAGATAGAGCAATTGTGGCGTTTGCATGAGTATACTGACGATAAGAAGATCAAGCTTGCGTCATCTGAATTTGATGGCTATGCTTTGCTTTGGTGGAATGGCCTAGTTTCTGCACGGCGTGAAGCAAATCTTGTGCCTGTCACTTCTTGGCAGGATATGTTGCTTCACATGCATCATCGTTTTGTTCCTCAGACTTATAGGCGTTCTTTATATGATAAGTTGCAGAATTTGAAGCAAGGTGTTTTGTCCGTGGATGAATATTATAAAGAGATGGAGTTGATAATGCAGCGTGCTCGAGTGCGTGAAGATCCTGAGCAGACTATGCAGCGGTTTTTGGCAGGTCTGAGTTACAACATTAAGCGCATCGTTCGGCATTATCAGTACCAGGATATTGAGGATTTGTTACATCAAGCCCGAGAAGCTGAATTGCAAGTAGAGGAGGACAATCAGTTCGCTTTGCGTCGCAATAATTTTTCTTCTCGCACATCGTCCAACACGACGCCCACATCTCATGATCTTTCCAGTTCTCGTGATAGTCATTCTGTAGTCTCTCATGCGAAGAAGCTGGTGCAGCCTGCCCATAGTGCTGCTGGGTCTACTCCTTCAACGGCTCGTAATGAGATGATTTGTCATGGTTGTGGTCGGACAGGACACTTCAAGAGAGAATGTCCTAATCGGAAAGTTATGTTCGTTAACGAAGAAACCGGAGGATATGAAACCGGCAATGATGATGATGATGATGAACCGCTTGTTTCTGCTGATGTGGCATGTGATGCTTTTGCTACCAATGCTCCTATAATTGTGGTGTCTACGCGTGCTCTTCCTGTGACATCTAATGCTGTCAGCCAGATATGCAATTTGTTTCAAACCAAAGCGTTAGTTGGCCAGCACAAAGCTTGCCAGGTTATTATTGATGGTGGTAGCTGCCGCAATTTGGTAAGCAAGGAGTTATGTGCTAAACTGAAATTGCAATACATACCGCATCCTCATCCATATTATGTTCAATGGCTAAGTGACAAGGGCGAGATGAAAGTCAGTCATATGGCGCGGGTTAATTTTGCAATAGGGCCATACATGGATTCCATGGAGTTTGATGTGGTACCTATGACAGTATGTCACTTGTTGTTGGGTCGCCCTTGGCTTTATGATCGTTCCGTGCAACACAATGGCCGAGCCAATACATATCACTTGGAGTTCAAGGGCAAGATGATCAATTTACATCCTATGACTCCACAGCAACTTGTTAATGAGTCTCGTCAGCATACTGAAGCTCATATCGATTCATCACTTGTACGAGAGCCTGCCTTTGATGTTGTTCCTCGGCACAACATGTGTTCTTTGATGCAGCAAATGTTGATCGACGACCGTAGAGCGTCGAGGTCGACGCCTTTTGAAGGAGGGGGTGATGATGAGGACATCCCAGACAAAGCCAAGGATCCAGGAGGAGAAGCTGTCCCTCACGATGATATGGGCAAGATTCTGGACATCGGACACATCGGACGTCCGACCCAATTCGGACGTCCGACATTTGGCGACAGCGACGGCGGCATACCTATACAGGAGACCTCCAAAACCGAAGACGGACTTCCGACAGGATTCGGACGTCCGACGCATCGGACGTCCGACATATGACGGACGTCCGACATGAAGTTCCTCGAGGAGAACTCCCAATCCAGGACACCTCACCGCCAGAGTCGGATTTCCGACACGTTTCGGACGTCCGACGTGACGGACGTCCGAAACCCATCGGACGTCCGAAACTGCCTGCGCGCAGATCTGACGGGCTGCGGCCCATGTATCCCTAGCTTTATCCCTTAGCTTATAAGTACCCAGCTCCCACGAGTTTTAGGGGAGGCTACGTTTTAGATAAACCCTAGATTGAATTTGCTTGAAGCATTCATCTTGTATCGATTTCTCCTTTGTTGCGATCGAGAATTCAACCCTCCACTTTGTTGCGATCTGGAGGTTCGTGTTTCCTCAGTTCAAGTGTGATCCGTTGTTCCGTTGGGAATTGGCGGCTTGCAGAATCGTTTTGTGGCCATCGGCTACGTTGCGAAGAGTGTGGTGTTGAGAATTCCTTAGGGTTGAAGATCTGTTGCGCTGGCAACGGGGGAACGGCCGGGAAGTTCAAGGATGTCTCACTAGTTATCAACCTTCTATCATCCATCTACTATTGTGCTCACGAGAAGATCGGGCCACCCCTTATCACTCTGGCTTAGCACGAGTACGTTGTGGGGAACCTGGCCCTGGTAGCTAGCTGATGTAGATGTGTGTTAGGTGTACCGGCTACCAAAGGGTGGAGGCAACCTCTTCAAAAAGTCTTTGTCTCAATCTTCGGGTTGAGTCCAGTGGGGAACGTGTACAACCTCTGCAGAGCGTATAAACTGATCATGATTAGCCGTGTCCACGGTTACGGACGAACTTTGAGCAACTAGTCAGTACTGTTGATGAATGATCTTGACAGATGAACACTAAATAATAATTTTGGTGGGAAAGAGTAGCATGGGTTGCTGTGTGTTTCAGGTAGAATTCAACTTAAAATCTTGACTAGTTTAGTTCAGGAGAAAATTGGCTTTCTGCAAAACAAAACCATAAGCCTTTCCTTTGACTTACCTTGCATGTAGTTGTAGGTCCTTTATATAAACTTTTCCGTGTCACTTGCCGTACAAATCAGATGTACTGACCCGTTGTCGGGCTGTAACCTTCGGTGTTGTAGGTTTTTTAGATGACCATTAAGGTGCGTTTAGGGGTTGCGAGTCTACACTCAGCATGTTCACTTGTGGCTGTTGATGGGACTCCACGTTACTTGCTTTTGCTTCCGCTATATTTATATTGAATAAGCTAGCCTTGAGCTATGCAACTTGTTATTTGTTTTACTCTGGATCATATGTTGTAATAATGATGCACTTGTACTTTGATATACATCTATGATACTGTGTGTGCCAGCGAGTTCGATCCAGGGACTAGCACTTGAGCACAGAGACATCAATTCTGTGTGAATTGGGTCGTTACAAGATCCCATCATGGGAGAGAGAGAACACATAGCTACTGGTATAAACCTCAGCCCCGAGTAAGAACTACTCCCGCATCATGGAGGGAGGAATCAACGTCGATGGAGATGTATCTGGGGGCACTTCCCCGTCCCGGCAGGGTGCCGGCACAGGAATTCTAGTCCCCCGAAGCTTGTCGGCGATGGCGGCGGAGATCGGAGTCGCTTCTGGAAAAGGTACTTCGATATTAGGGGTTTCCGTCACGGGGGGTAAATATAGGCCAAAGGGGCACCGAGAGGGGCCACAGGGCAGCCAGGAGGATGCCCGACGCGGCCTAGGGTGGGGCCGCGCCAGGGACCCTTCTGGAGTCCCTGTGGTGCCCCTCCCTTCCTTCCTTGGTGATTCCGGAGGCTTCCGGGACGCTGATTTTTTATATAATTTTTCCGGAATTTTTGGAGCACTTTTAATGGCCGGAAAACCTGAAATAAATAAACAGCAGAAAACAGGAACTGACACTGAGGTGCACTTAGTTAATAGGTTAGTCCAAATATGATCAAAAGTGTATAAAAATTCAAGCAAAACATGGCAAAGTCACACAAATTATGCATGGAGCAAGCAGAAATTATAGATACGTTTGGGACGTATCAACATCCCCAAGCTTAATTCCTGCTCGTCCTCGAGTAGGTAAATGATAAAAAGCATAATTTATGTGGTGACATGCCACACAACCATATAGGGACTTTTAAGTAAATCAATTAAAGCATGCAATTCAATTCAAGTCTTAAAAAGCAAGAGTCTATATTAGCATTGACACAAGCAACAAAAGAACATTAGGTGCAAGAGCTCTTAGCTGTCCGTGACTCGAATGTCTCCAAATGGTGTCTGCGTGCAAGAAAGGGGATAGGGAATACGAGAAAAAAGTATTTTTTGTTGATAACTCAATCTACTAAAGTTTCACACTTGGTCTTCTTTGGAATCTTATCTTGACTCGTCCCCAGACCACTAGCCAGGTAGAAGTCAATTTGATCCACTCCTTTTCGATATTTTGAGCACTCATGCATTGGATGAGCGTAAGAACGAGAGTTGACACTTAGGATGGCAAAGAGAGAATATGGTGGAGGAGGAAGACAAAAAGGTGAGAAAGGATCACATCAACGAGGACAATCATAGGCGAGAAGGCAAAATGATAGATATGATGTGAGGAGTAGGGATTGCCATGCAACGGATGCACATATGAGCTAAGAAATGCTCTCCAATGGAACTAGTGGGGTGCATCCAACTTGCACGCTCATGAAGACTTAGAGCTCTTTTGAGGAGGCTCATCCTTGGAATATGCAAGCCAAGTTCTATAGTGTGAAGGTCCCCACATAGCTATATGCATGAATGATCATCTCTATGGAGTACAAGAATATAGAGGGAGTAGTAGTGTGGATCTTTCAAAAGGATAGTAGTGTTGCCCCTTTCTCTCTTTTTATTTCTTTTTCTCTTTTTTCTATTTTTTCTATTTTTTGGTGGCCTCAATGGCTCTTTCTATTTAACTCTCATTTGTCCTCTTTGGGATCTTTTGATTTGTCCACTTCGGGATCTTTTCCTCACTTAAGGGCAACACTCTAATTTACAAGAGGGTATAGAAGATCTTTCACACTTTACAAGGTACAATAAATCATAAAGAAGATGTAGCTGTCATGATGTATGCAAATGTATTCCTCTGCCAGTGTAGCAGGAACATGTATGACATGAAGATCAAGTCATGAATTGGTGGAAGTTGCATGGCAATATATCTCGGAAAGGCTATGGAAATGCCTTGATAGGTAGGTATGGTGGATGTTTTGAGGAAAGGTATAAGGAGGTTTATGATGACAGAGCGTATCATGCCAAGGGTTTGGATGTACCGGCGAAGGTGGACACCAATTCTCGGAGTGAGAAGAAGGCAATGCACGGTACGGAAGAGGCTAGCAAATATGAGGAGGTGGAAGTGTCAACTTTCAATACTTACATTAGTCCGAAGAACTCATGCACTTATTATCGGTGACTCTCAATCTAATAAGGAGGTTCACAAAGAGACAAGTACCCCGAGGAGGAGTGTATGGGGGTTTGGTTATCCTTGCGCATCTTTGACTCATGGTATGTGAGTGTACTCTAATATTCGATCCCTCCGAAGATTAGCGAGCCATCTAGTAGCTAGAGTTCTCAACTAGTTTTGTAGGTTTTGAAAATAAACACAGATTGCCCAAAATACGACACCTATCACTAATAGGCTAGAGATCTTGACACCAAAAGTTCAAACATTACTCACATCAATACCTCACAACTATTGCAAGTTACTACTAAAATTAAATAGCAACCTCAATTACCTACTTTCAAGACAAGACACAACTCAGTGCAACAACCAACTCTCTTAACAAGATAAACACGAAAACCAAAGAGAGTTCCAGCAATATACTAAACAAAAGCCAAGGCTCTTGCTAGACAAACTAAGACTAAAACTAAACATGGCAGTAGCTATGAAAATATAAAGAACACACAACAGCAAAAAAGATAGGCATGAAGAATCCTATGATGTGTTCTAGATTTTGAAAGTGGAGCGTGTTTGTCTCCCACACAAAGTAAGACGGGATCTAACTTGTTATGAACAAAAAGCAAAGCTAAAGAACACTAAAAATAAAACCTAAGAGCGAGACGCTCCAAGCATAGCACATAACGCATGAAGTGATAAAAATATAGTGAGACGAAGGACGAACTGATGATTGTTGATGGATAAGGGGATGCACGGGGGCATCCCCAAGCTTATACGCTTGAGTCTCCTTGAATATTTGTTGGGGATGCATGGGGGCATCCCCAAGCTTGAGCGCTTGACACTCCCGAATCTTCTTTCATCATCTTCCATCACACACTTGAAAACTCCCTTCATACATAACTCATCATAAGCTGATTAGAGAGGTTAGTACCCTTAATAAATATTTTTCCCCACTGGATATAAAGATATTCTTGAAGAGGTACTGTTTATCAAGATTTCCAAAAGGGTTTTGCAAAGAAAATCAAGCTTAAGGTTTGCAAAAGTTAGGAGAGACAAAACGTGGCAGAATCTGTGAAAAACAGAACAACAGGTAGTAAAGAATTTTTTAGGGTTACTTCTGCAACCCAAATCAAAAAACTCAGAAAATACGAAAGTTCCGTGATTGTATAGATCACGCTATGTAAAAAAATCAGCTCAAAAATATGAACTAGCGATTTTATATGATTTTTCCTGTCACGAGGACAGAGTCTGTTTTCTGGACAGCTTCTCACAACTTTCACTTCCCTTGTCATATGAGGCTATAACTTGGCACAAAGCTTGAAAATAAAGATACAATGATGTTGCTACAGTAGTAACAATCATCAAGGCCACTAAAAACTGAAAGTAAAAACTCAAAGTAAATATAACAAGGCTTGTCTCCCTAAAGCTCTTTCTTTATAGCCATAAAGATAGGCTTAAGATTTTGATGATGCTCTCGTAGGAATAAGAGTTGAAGAACAAAAAAGAGCATCAAGAAGCAAATACCAAACGCATTTAAGTCTAACATGCTTCCTATGCAAAGGGATCTTGTAGAGAAATAACTCATTGAAGCATAAATATATTAGCATAGGAAGGCAAAACAAGTGCAACTTCAAAACTTTCAACATAAAGAGAGGGAACTTGATATTCTTGAAATATCTATGAGCATATGTTCCCCTCTCATAATAATATTCAGTGAGATGATGAATAAACTCTACAATATAAGTATCACATAAAAAAATCTTATCATGATCCACAAGCATAGAAAATTTATTACTCCCCACATAAGAAAAATCCTTCTCATTAGTAATAGTGGGAGCAAACTCAACAAAATATCTATCACATGAATCATTCTTATCATGATCCACTTGCAAACATTTATTCTTTATAGCATAAGTGTCATCACAATAATCATCATAGATAGGAGGCAAAGTATCATCAAAATAAATTTCCTCATCAAAACTTGGGGGGCTAAAAAGATCATCTTCATAAAACGTAGCATCCCAAAGCTTATGGCTTTGCATATCATTAGTATCAAAAGTATTCAAAGAAGACATGCTAATAAAATTACTACTATCATGAGTGTTGTTCAAATAATAAAGCTCCATAGGATTTTTGATCTCCTCCTCAAACACTTCATGTCCTAACTCAAGATAGGGCTCATAAAGCTATCTCATAATTTTTTTGTTGTTTTCCATAAGCCTAACAAGTGAAAATAAAAACAAGAAACAAAAAGAATTAATTGCAAGATATAAATATATACCTTCAAACCTTACCTCACCGGCAACGGCGCCAGAAATAGCTTGATGTCTACACACGCTTCTATTTTTGTAGACTATGTTGGGCATCCAAGCGCAGAGGTTTGTAGGACAACAACAATTTCCCTCAAGTGGATGACCTAAGGTTTATCGAACTCAGGGAATTAGAGGTTGAAGATGGTCTCTCTCAAGCAACCCTGAAATTAAGATACATGATGTAATAGCCCAAATTTCACAAAAATTAAAATTTTTGTTTTCGGTGTGAATTGTTTGATTGTTTGATTTGTTTGCGGTGTTTGCATCCCCAATTTATCAATCGACGATTATTTCCCCCCCTCTTATCTCATACCGGACGGAGACCGACCCTTGCCACCCTGACACTCGACCTTTGCGACACCGGGTTTCACCCGATCACCATCGCGAAAACCCGCACAAGACCAGCCGAAGCCAACGGAATAAAAACCCCGTTTAATAAGTAAGTGGGATATTTTATGGCGGCGCCGGAAAGTGTTCTCAGAACGGTTCCAACGTGAGGTGAACTCCACCGGCTCGACGCGCTGATCGTGCAGTTCGAAGTTTTACCCGAATCGGAGGTCCTGCGTACCCCCGGCGGTCAGAAACGTAAACATCGCGCGCGAGAGAGAAAAACCGAGGATGTTTTTGCAAATTGCCAGCCACCTGGGCTATATAAAGACCACCGCTCCCCCACCCCTTTCTAGGGTTTCCCTAGACCAAAATTGCAGCCACCCCATCAAACATATCCCCAATTTTCGCATTTTAGCCTTTTCCCAAAAATCCTAGCTCCCTGCGATCTGGACCGTCAGATCGCCCGATCCAACGGCCCAGATCCACCCAACCTCCACCCACCTCTCCTTTGTCTCTCCTGGACACCTCCACCGCCAGCCTGAGCCAACCGCGCGCCGCCGCCGTGCTTGCTCCGGTGAGCCGTCCCTGCCGCGCGCGTGCACTTCCCTCTCCTCTCCTCGTCCTCACCGCCGCCCTTCCCTCTCCTCTGTACAGCGCAGGTCGCCGCCGGCGCCATGGACTCCACCGCCCCGAGCTCGAGCTCGGCTCGTGTCGCTGCCACATCACGGCCGCTGCCGGAGCCCCTCCCTCCGGATCCGCGGCACCCTGGCCGCATCCACCACCCTGGGATGCCCCTCCCGGCGTCCCTCGCCGCGCTCCCTCGCCGGAGGTTGCCGGAGCGCCGCCGCCGTCCTCACGATCCAGGATGGGATCGAGGGACGAGCGTCCCGCTCGGTTCGCCCGGCTGGGCCAGCAACGCCCACATGGGCCGGCAGCCCACACCAGCGTCCCAGGTTGCTTCCCTTGTGTAACCAGCCCCTACATACTTTCACATCTGGCGTTGGCTACTTCCCCTTTCTTCTTTTCATCTTGATACTTCCCTGAGTGTCTACCCTCGTCGACACTTTTCGGTCTCCGGAATCGATAGATTTATTTTACGTTGCAATGCATTGTCTTCTTTCTTGTTCATGGCATGCCATGTTGCCATGTTAATTATACCAAAGTTAAGGCTATGACCAAAGCCATAAAATATAAATAATTGCATATGAGGTTGTTGACGTGTCGTCAACACCTTCATTTAAATTTGACTAGATAGGGTCACACCATGCCTATTAAACTTGATCATCTCATCCATGCTTGAGCATTGTTGGTCTCGATGTTTACTTGTGTGCTTTCCTTGCCGGTACCTTACGTTAGCACCTGAGACTACCAAGGAGACTTTCGTGGAGATCTCCGACACCGAGCCCGAGGACCCTGCTACGTCTGCTCCGTCGACTGATTACCCAGGCAAGGGGAAGATCTATACCATTACCTTATAACTTTCTGTCTACCTGCCTAGCTGTATTCTAGAACGTTTTTTTGCTCCTATCCACTTTGCTTATGCCACAATCAAACCCAAACAGCCATGATCCCCACATCCCAGCAAAACATTGTATTGCTAAGTTACCGCTGCTCGGCCATTGCTTAGTATGAGTAGGAAAAATTGTTGCTTTACCCTATACTATGGTTGGGATATCATGTTAACAAAGAAGTTGGTTGATATTTATTATTAAATTGATGTTAATTATATTCGACGAAAGATGGAATGCTGGGTTGTTCCCGCCTGGTGCTTTGTTCCATTTGAGTCACCTAGGATCCGAGTTCCGGGTATTGGTTCTTTGTTTGAGCGTGCCTAATCGTGTGTAGGGTTCTATGGGGGCCCCTTGTCTTAACTACCTAGCTTCAAACAGTTCTAGTGGTGTCCCGAGATGATTTACTATTTTCAAACGTGTGTGTGCTTGGTTGGTACCCCAGCAGTTTTCGAAACAACCCGGGCCAGCGGAGACATGGTTTCTCTTGTTGGTCCACCCCAGGGAGCTAGGGGGTTGTCCACATAGTTTGGGCAACTTACCCGACCTTATCCATACGGTAGAGGCCGATTCGAGAGCGCGGACGGCTTTTGAGTTGGGTGTCGACTCACCGGGGGCCACCCGGAATTGTGCGTCGTTAGTTAGAGGGACTCTGACGTTCAGGAGTTTCATGCGCTTACCTAGCCAAGTGGAAACTGAGCTTACATGTGAAGCCTATGATGGGCAGTTGGTACACCTCTGCAGGGTTAAATCTTTTCGACAAGTCGTGTCCACGGTTATGGACGACTCAGAGCCTATGTCTTGTTCATAGAATAACATCAAATTGGATCGTAACTAAAAACTTGCCTACCGTGTGTGTGCCTTGGCTGCCTTTCTTCGTCCAGGGGGACCGAGGGAGGAACAAGGTTGTGTTATGTTTCCCGTAAGTAGGTGGATAGCAGACCTATGACAAGATGTCACGTGCATTCTTGGACCTTACCTCTACTCTAATAGAACGATAGCCACCATATATGCTAGTGAGGCTGCAACCTTTTCCACTATACTTGTCTTACCGTAGAAAGTTAGTTATAACTATAATTATATAATCTCACCCCTTGTTTCCTTTCTGCTTTTACTGTTTTTCCTGATCGGCCGCTGCAGTTGATTACTACCTCGACCCGAGCACTGGACGTTACTTAGTGGAGGTGCCACCAGAAGAGGACGATGAGGAGGACTTCGCCCAGTAGATCCTATAGTTGGGTTTCGACGTTCCGTGGGTGGACTTGTTTATGTGCAGCCCTCTCTAGGGCCATTTGGATTTTGACTGTACTCGGTCATGTTTGTCTTCCGCTTGTTGCTTGATGTACTGTTGGGTCTTTGACCCCTGAATTGAAGTAATAATTACCATCGGCGATGTATGCCCTGGACTCTATATTTATGTCTTAGTATAAAGTTCATTGTTCTTATATCTGTTGTCGAGAACCCGACAGCGACACGAGTGCGAGTGTCGTGCGTTGGTGGCATTTTATGCGCTCTAACTCGAGCCGGACGCGAAAGCGACTAACTTGACTTAGCACCGCATCGGGGGCCTTACAACTTGGTATCAGAGCAGGATTGACTGTAGGACCCCTTACTGGCCGAAGTCGAGTCTAGAAAGTATTTTGGTAGTTATTAAGGAAAAAAAATCAGAGAGTAGGACCTCTTTCTGTTTTCTTCTTACCCCACCCTCCCACCCCTTTTTCTATGAGGAAGTGCAACGATGTTTTATCCCTTCAACTTATCCCCTTTCAAAACAAATCTAGGTTCTCGTATACATGAGGCTCTGATTCCTCTATAATTTTTTGCTAGCGACAAGAAGGGTTGGCGTACGTTGAGAACACTGAGCCGCCACTTGGGGTTGACAGCTCCACCTCGCTTACGGCGTACCTCAGGTGAAACTCCTATACATGGATGGTTGGCATCCTCTGGATGTGGTTCCTCCCCCTATAGGAGACCGCTTCGGCGGGCCGCTCAGGGCAGATGTCTCAACGTTTAGGTCTTGAACCACTCGTATATATTGTTGTGTGCTCGCTAGCAGATTATTATCTTGGATTCGGATGATCTCGGTTTGGGTATTCAAGTAGCACCTAGCTTTCGACTTTCCAGGTTAACCTTGGTGGATATTCAGCCTTCGGCTCCCTCATACCTCGTGAGGAAGTTTTTTTGTCAATATTGCTTTATCTTCTGGTTTCATGAATGTTTCTACCATGTTCTCATAAGTGTTCCTGTATACAGGATGCCAAGAGGGAACATGCCGCCGCCGGAGAACCCTATCCTTGGGGAGGTTGTGCCCGCAGTGGCTCAGGGCACAGCTGCGATCTTACAGATGCTCCAGAACCAGACTGCCCAGAGGAGTGATCGGCCACAGATCACGACTTTGCAGCAGTTCCTTGCTATCAAACCCCCCCCCCCAGGTTCTCAGAGGCTCGAGACCCGCTGGAAGCAGATGATTGGATCGCAGAAATCAAGAAGCACTTCAATGCAAACACCGTCAGGCCATTCGACTACGTCACCTTTGCCTCCTTCCAGCTTCAGGGTGCAGCAGCCAGCTGTTACGATACCTACAAGGCCAACAACGGTGATGCTGTGATCACGTGGGAGGACTTCGTCATAGACTTCAGAGCAGCGCATATTCCGAGTGGCTTGATGGACAGGTAGCGAGAGGAGTTCTTGGCTCTAAGACAAGGTGACAGGTCAGTTCAGGAGTACAACCTGGCCTTCATCAGGCTCGCCAGGTACGCTCCTGAGGAGGTCTCCACAGAGGCCAAGAGGATTGCCAGATTCCGTGGGGGGTCTCAACACAGAGATCAAGTATGTGCTCACCCAGTGCAACCCTACGCTGTTCTCGCAGTTCGTGGATCAGGCTATCCGCCAGGAGTCATCCAGAGCAGAGTGGGACGCAGACAGGAAGCGCCAGAGAGAGCACAGCTCCGCAGTGATGGTCCACAAGAAGGCAAAGACTTGGGTCACAAAGGCGTCACCGCAGAGGCAGCAGTTCCAGCAGAGGGGGACAGTTGTCCGCACTTCTGCCGCCCTCCCGTCCCAGTTTAGCAGGGTCCTCGCTCTACACCACCACACGCGAGGCCACCCAGGCCATAGTCCCAGCCCAGGTTAGGCGTGATCTGCTACAAGTGCGGAGAGCCGGGGCACACTTCTCCCAAGTGCACCGATCCACGCTTTGCTCGGCTCCCACCGCCTCCACCTCGTTCTACTCTGAGCACTGCGATGGTGAGGGCACATCCACGTGCAGTTTGAGTGAACAACGTGATGTTGACAGATGCTCAGCAGTCATCAGAGATCGTGATTGGTAGGTTGCTTGTTAATTCTGTTCCTGCGACTGTGTTGTTCGATTCCGGAGCTTCGCACTCGTTTGTTTCTCAGAGATTCGCTCACGATCAGGTTCTCACCTTGGAGGACTTTCCCAAGTTCCTGCCTATTGTTTCACCCGGTTCCAAGTTCACTTCTTCTATCCGTGCTCCATTTGTAAGGATCACTATTCAGGGTTGCCATTTCCCAGCCTCGCTCATCGTTTTGCCTAGTTCTGACATTGATGTCATTTTGGGCATGGATTGGCTTGTGCAGCACAAGGCCAATATTGATTATCCGACCAGTTCCATGAAGTTGACACATGATCCAGGCGCAGAAGTCTTCACTTGTGGCTCAATGGCAGGAGCATCACAGTTGTACGCCTTGAACGCAGGAGTCGCACCTTTGCTCGAAGAAGTCAAAGTTGTCTGTGAGTTCCTAGATGTCTTTCCAGAGGAGTTGCCAGGAATTCCCCCAGTTCGAGCTATTGAGTTCGTTATCGAGCTAGAGCCTGGTACCCAGTCGATTTCTCGGCATCCGTACAAAATGTGTTCGGAGGAGTTGATTGAGCTAAAGAAGCAGTTGACAGAGTTGGAGGCAGACGGTTTTATCCGCGCCAGCACCTCCCATTGGGGCGCACAAGCTTTGTTTGTCAAGAAGAAAGATGGGACTAGCTGCTTGGTCTAGGACTATCACGGTATCAACAAGAAGACCATCAAGAACAAATACCCTTTACCCCGCATCAATGATCTGTTCGAACAGTTGAATGGGGCAAAGGTGTTTTCCAAGCTTGACTTGAGGATGGGGTATCACCAAATCCGTGTTCGTGAAGAGGACATTCCCAAGACCGCATTCAGCACACGTTATGGGTTGTATGAGTTCACAGTCATGACTTTCGGCTTCTCAAACGCCCCTACAACATTCATGAGAGCTATGAACTATTTGTTCCAAGAATGGCTTGATGTGTTTGTTATCCTCTACCTCGACGACATTCTTGTATATTCCAAGTCAGAGGCTGATGACCCACAACCGTAAGGGATCTGTTGCAGCGTTTTCGATAAGTAAGAGTGTCGAACCCAACGAGGAGCAGAAGGTAATAGCAAGTGACTTTGGTAAGGAGATAACTGCAAGCACTGAAAGATAACTTTTTAGGGGTTTTCTTAGTATAAGCAATAGGAAAGTAAAAACAAGTAAAGTAAAAGATACTGGAGAGTAACGAGTGGCCCAATCCTTTCTGAGCAAAGGATAGGCCTAGCAACTGAACATATAAAGGCTAAAGTGTTCTTGAGGACACACGGGAGAGGTAGTCATGTGCTTTCGCCATATTCCGTATCGGTACCATGTGTTGTGTTGATAAGTGTTGAGTCGGTGGATCTATGCTAGTACACCCTCTAGACTAAGATAAGTGCACTCTTATGATTAAACACCTTGCAAGCATCCGCAAATACAAGATAGTAATTAAGGCAAAAGCCTAACCACAGCAATACGATCGGTGATCCATTGTTCCCTTGTGCAAAAGCGTGCAAACTGGGGTTTAGGTTTCTGTCACTCCGGCAACCCACCGTAAGCATTCTTTGTACACAATGCATTCCCCTAGGTCCTTGATAAGGCGAAGTGTTGAGTGTTCGACTCACACAACACCACTAGGAAAATAACAACACAACTTAAATATCAACCAACACATATTACTTCAACAACATATGACTACTAACAACTAGACTTCTCCCATGTCCTCAAGAACTAAAGTAACTACTCACAAGACATAAAAGAGATCATGATCAATGGGGATAAATAGATGATAAACAATCTGGACACAATAATATTTCTCCAACAAAACTCAATAGCATTCACCACAAAGTAGTAATCAACACCGATAGAGTAGAGAGGATAGATAGTACGGATTACAACACAAGTTGCAATTATGAGATGAGATTGGATGGAGGTGGAGATGGTGCTGATGATGGGGATGATGTTGATGATGATCTCGATGATGCCCGTGACGATGGTGATGACGATGGCGACGATCTCCCCTTCCGGGAGGTGATCTCCCCGGCGGAATCTGCCCACCAGAGATGGCTTTTCTTCTCTGTAGGTTTCCGCCACGGAGCGGCGGCGGAACTCCGACAACTCTCCCTCTTTTAGGGTTTCTGGATGACGAAGAGTATATAGGCCAGAGGGGGGAGCCGGGAGTGGCCCCGGGGGTCAAGGCGCCCTCTCGGCGTGGCCAGGGTGGGGGCCGCGCCAGGTGGCCGCCTGGGCACCCTGTGGCCCCCCTCTGGTCGCTCTTTTGCGTGTCTTCGTGATCCCTCTGGAAAATAGCCTCCGTCGATTTTCAGGTAATTTGGAGGTATTCTTCTTCAGCAACTCAGCGTCCACTTTTTACCGCTGAATCGTGCGTCTGCTGCTTCGGCACCGGAAAGTTGCAAACTGTGTAAAATAAGCCAAAACAACATAAGAATAGCATCATATCATGAAATATATCAATGAATAAGAAAGAATTATTACTATATAAAATAGTGATGCATTTTTGACGTATCAACTCCCCCAAGCTTAGACCTCGCTTGTCCCCAAGCGAATACTGAGCTCGGTAAACCTGTCCACAAATTTAGAGAGTGAAGTGTCGATAAATAGAATACAGACAAGAAGCATCAAGGTTCCTTCATCAAACTCAAGCATCCTCAACAGCAACCTCAACTCATAAGGCTCTTATGAGAAAGTAATAATAGTTATAATCAAAAGTAGGGCTGAGGAAACTCATCAAATTATGGCAAACATATCCTTGGTCAAAGGACAACTAATAAATTTCACTCTTGCTCTTTCTTTTTAAAGAAACAATTTGAAGCTTTTTGAAAGAACATGTTAATAGTCATGAAGTGCAAATGCTAACACAAAGGAAGATGCTTTCTTGGCGAAGCTTTCGCAAACAACTTACTTACCAAAAGATAATGTCAACAAGGATGTGGCATGGAAAACTTAATGCAGCTTTATAAGGATGAATCCTCATCAACATCAAATGTCTGTTCTCTTTGGGAAAAGAAGGAAGTGGGACAACTGACTCAACATGGAGGTGGATGAAAAGCCTTGTTAAGGGCAAGCATGGAGAACTCATGTGCTATCCTTAAATCAAACAAAATAAAAATAGATTTTGGAGCGGTGCATAGTTTGTCAAAGAATGTTAATAGATAGCTCAATTACTTCTCAAGATGGACAAGTTTCGAGGAACGGCTCCCAAGTGGGGACGATCACATCCCCTTAATCTCCTTTGTTTATCACTGCCAAAATTTCTGATTTCTCATAGACCAAGCGTGAAGGAGGGTTTGTTTGTTATATTATCTTTCGAGCTGGGCGCACCCATGCCAATTCCTCCTCGTAGTATGGGTTTGCAGATTAGACATGCAATCCCGGGGTAAAACTTGTCCAACTTAAGAAGATCATGAATTACGTACTACTTCCTCATGAGCTAAACAAGAGGCACAAAACAGAAGATTTTGAACATTTAAGGATAACACATAAATTCTATACTTATAGGAGTGGTAGGGGAATACCACGAATAGGAAGGTATGGTGGACTCATATGGAAGGTAAAGGTTTCAGGGTATGGATGCACAAGAAGAAATCTACTTGGCAAAGAGTTTGGCTAGCAAAGGCTTTGAGAGAACAGACAATTGATGCTAATTTAGATGAAAAACATATAAGGCATAAACATTAAAGTAAGCATAACACATCAAGTTGTCTTCCTTGTCAACATAACACTTCAAGCATAATAACATAAAGGTTTTGGCTATGTCGCTACTTGAGAAAACATGCATGTTGTCATGACCAAAGCTATGTTTGCCAAAATTAAATAAAGTTTTCAAAGCCATACCTGATATAAGGTCAATACTCCCCATAAGAATCGTCATATGAGGCCGATTGCGCAAAGAGAATACCGAGTGCAGCGAAGGAACCAATAGACTTCTCATTAATATTCCATTATAGACGACTCCACACTCAAGGATACAATCTCTCCATAGACGGAGTGATAGACCTCAATGCAAACACCTATTTCATATAATAAACTCCCTAGACATGATACGACTCTACTTGACTCTAAAAGACTAAGATAAAGATAAAGATACCCGACACTCCCCCAAGCTTGAAACAAGCTAAGGGGATGCCATTACCCGAGGAGATTTACTCATCATTCTTGTTGTTGTTGATTCTTCAAATCTTTGATGACACGGCGAAGGGTTTGGTTTTCCTTCTCCAAAATCTCCACTTGAACCTTTAGTACACGGAAATCTTCACGCAGTTGATTGGTGATGCGGTAAGCCTCGGAGATGGTAGAAATGGTACGTTGATCTTCAAGTGCAGGGGCCGTTCCTGAAAGGTTAAGAGAAAGATCATAATAAGGTTGGACACTCCCCACCATGATGGGGTTGATTGATCTTCCTCCTTGTGTTGATGGACCCCCTGGTTGTTGGGCGGTGATAATCTTGACTTCTTCTCTCACGGAACGCTCCATCTCCGTTCGCCTTGCAGCAATTTCTTCTTCCGTGGCCCAATCTATGTATTTCCCTTGGTTGAGATCTTTCTGAACTTCACGTAGACCCGTCCCATGAAGTCCTCTCCACTTGAGCCACAAGAAGACATCTCTAACAATAAATTTTTACACTGGCAGAAACAGATTGAAAAGAAAACACACGAAATCGCGAGATACGCTGCCGGAACGATCCGGGCAATTATATAGAAAAAATTTCTGCAACAAAAGGGAGGTAACGAGCCAAAGTGGGGTCAGAGACAGACTCCTGGGTTCCCAGGCGGCCTCCCGGCGCGGCCAGGAGGTAGGCCGCGCCAGGGGGGCGCCTGGGCCCCCTGGAGCTCCTCTCCGGCTCCGCTTAGGCTTCGAATTTTCCTTATTTTGCAAAAACTCATAATATGGAACTTTTATGGCGGTTCGCGATGTTTCCTTACCGTAATACATACCTTTTCTTATTCTGCTTCTGTCGGTGTCTGGAACAGGGCTGCAACGTGTTCTTCATGAGTTGTTGTGCGTATTATATTTACCTCAACATTGACGTGGATCTCCCACCATGTAATGCTTGAGTCTTTGCCCATTCACAACTTGAGGTTTAGTGCCTTCAAAATTGTTAATCTTGATTGCACCGGACCGGTAGACTTCTTCGATATGAAATGGCCCTTCCCACCTGGAAAGTAGTTTACCTGGAGAAAACCTGAAACGGGATCTAAACAATAAAACTTTATCACCAACATTAAATTCACGTTTCAGAATCCTCCTGTCATGCCACTTCTTTACCTTTTCCCTGAACATTTTAGCGCTCGCGTAAGCTTCACTTCTCCACTCATCTAGAGAAGTCAAGTTCATGAGACGCTTTTCACCAGCTAACTTTGGGTCAGCATTAAGCTCTCTAACAGCCCAGAAAGCCTTGTGCTCTAACTCTAATGGCAAATGGCAAGCCTTGCCATAGACCATTTTATAGGGGGACATGCCCATGGGGTTTTTGTAAGCAGTTCTATACGCCCACAAAGCATCTCCTAACTTATTTGACCAGTCCTTCCTATTTCTGTTAACTGTCTTTTGCAAGATAAACTTGATCTCTCTATTGGTGAGCTCAACTTGCCCACTAGTTTGAGGATGGTACGGTGAAGCAATTCTATGATTGACATCGTACTTGGCTAAAGCTTTTCTAAAAGCTCCATGCGTGAAGTGTGATCCTCCATCAGTCATGAGATACCTAGGTACACCAAACCTAGGAAAAATTACATCTTTGAGCATTTTCAAAGATGTTTTGTGATCAGCACTTTCAGTGGGGATTGCTTCAACCCACTTGGTTACATAATCAACAGCAACTAATATGTGAGTGTACTTGTGCGAAGAAGGAAAAGGACCCATAAAATCAAAACCCCAGCAATCAAAAGGCTCAATCACTAGTGAGTAATTCATAGGCATCTCATTCCTTCTACTAATATTACCAACTCTCTGACATTTATCACAGGCTAAAACATAATTTCTAGCATCTTTAAAGAGAGTAGGCCAATAAAAACCTGATTGGAGAACCTTATGTGCGGTTCTCTCACTAGCGTGATGTCCTCCATAGGGACTATCGTGACATTGCTTGAGAATGTGCTTCTGCTCGTGTTCCGGTATGCATCTTCTCACGATCCCGTCTGGACCTTCTTTGAAAAGATGTGGCTCATCCCAAAAGTAATGCCTCAAATCATGGAAGAACTTCTTCCTTTGCTGAAATGTTAAACCCAGAGGCAAATACTTTGCAACGATAAAATTAGCATAATCTGCAAACCAAGGATCGGAAAGAGATTGTACTTTAACAACGGCAAGTTGTTCGTCTGGAAAACTGTCGTTGACTGGGATGGGATCATGCGGTATATCTTCCATCCTTGAAAGATTGTCCGCTACAGGGTTGTCTGCTCCTTTTCTATCAACAATCTGTAAATCAAATTCTTGAAGGAGGAGTACCCATCTGATGAGCCTTGGCTTGGCATCCTTCTTTGTCATAAGATACTTAATGGCAGCATGGTTAGTATGAATAATAACTTTAGAATCAACAATATACTGCCTAAACTTATCACAAGCAAACACTACTGCTAAGAATTCCTTCTCAATAGTAGCATAATTCTTTTGAGCACTATCAAGGGTTTTACTATCATAATATATAACATTCAACTTTTTATCAACCCTTTGTCCTAAAACAGCTCCAACAGCAAAATCATTAGCATCACACATAATTTCAAAGGGCAAACTCCAGTCAGGTGGTTGTACTATAGGAGCGGTTATTAAAGATTTCTTAAGAACTTCGAAAGCCTCCTTACAATCTTCATCAAATACAAAAGGAACATCCTTCTGGAGAAGATTAGTGAGGGCTCTCGAGGTCTTAGAAAAGTCTTTAATAAATCTTCTATAGAAACCAGCATGACCGAGAAAACTACGAATACCTTTAATGTCCCTTGGATAGGGCATCCTTTCGATAGCTTCAATCTTCGCCTTGTCCACTTCAATTCCCCTCTCGGAAATCTTGTGTCCAAGCACGATCCCTTCGTTAACCATGAAGTGACACTTTTCCCAGTTTAGAACTAAGTTTGTATCCTCGCATCTCTGCAAAACTTTATTAAGATTTTGGAGACAGTGGTCAAAGGAAGTTCCATAGACGGAGAAATCGTCCATGAAGACTTCCACAATCTCCTCACAGAAACCATGAAATATTGCAGACATACATCTCTGAAAAGTAGTAGGGGCATTGCATAAACCAAAAGGCATACACCTATAAGCATAAGTACCATAAGGATAAGTGAAAGTGGTCTTCTCTTGATCGGCAGTGTTAACATGAATTTGAGAGAAGCCAGAATACCCGTCAAGATAGCAAAAGTGGGTGTTTTTCGACAGCCTCTCAAGCATCTGATCAATAAAGGGCAGCGAGTAGTGGTCCTTCCTGGTTGCCTTGTTCAACTTCCTGTAATCAATACACATTCTATATCCAATAATAATTCTTTGAGGTATTAGTTCATTCTTATCATTAGGGACTACATTTGTCCCTCCTTTCTTAGGAACACAATGAACTGGACTTACCCACTTACTATCAGCTATAGGGTAGATAATACCTGCGGCTAGAAGCTTGAGGATTTCGGTCCTCACAACATCGATCATCTTTGGGTTCAACCGTCGTTGATGGTGAACAACAGGTTTAGCATCGGGCTCGAGGTTGATAGTATGTTGACAGATAGATGGACTAATTCCCTTAAGGTCATCAAGGGTATAGCCTATTGCACCACGGTGTTTACGAAGTATCTCCAATAATCGCTCTTCTTCATATCCTGGAAGGTTAGAGTTGATAATAACAGGATATACTTTCTTTTCATCTAAATAAGCATACTTGAGCGTATCGGGAAGAGGTTTGAGATCAAACACCGGGTCTTCTTTTGGTTTGGATAGAATTCCTAAAGGTTCAACCGGAAGGTTGTGCTTCAGGATAGCAGGTTGTCTCAAGAAGAATTCATCAATTTCATTTCTTTCCTGCATATGAGTATCATTCTCGTGGTCCTCCATGTATTGCTGCAAAGGATCATTAGGGGGAATATCAATAGAAGCAATACTTTCAATAATTTTATCATCACTAGGTAATTCAGTACCACGAGGCTGCTTAGAGATCTTAGAAAAGTTAAATTCATATGGCTCACCATTGAATTCAACAGAAACTTTACCTTTCTTGCAATCTATAATGGCTCCACAAGTTCTGAGAAAAGGTCTACCAAAAATAATTGGACAAAAACTATCTTGCACTGAACCAAGTACGAGAAAGTCGGTAAGATACTTTACCTTTCCGCATAGGACTTCAACATCTCTCACAATCCCAATAGGAGAGATAGTAGCTTTGTTTGCAAGATGAATAGTAACATCAATCTCTTCAAGTTCACAGGATGAAATCTCACCCATGATTTCTTGATAAAGCGAATAAGGAACCGCGCTAGCACTTGATCCAAGATCGCATAGCCCGTAATAATTGTGATCTCCTATTTTAACAGATACAACTGGTGTACCTGAAATTGGGCTTTTATTCTTGGCTGTGACAATGTTAGTTGAAACAGCACAAAAATTTATAATAGAATCTGAAACATCATTAGTAACTAAATCTTTAACCATAGCAACTTGAGGATCAACTCTGATCTGGTCCTCAGGTTCGCCTGTTCTTCTCTCACTTTTATTTATGATGCCTGTCACAAAAGAGTGCTCCCTTATTCTTGAAGGAAAAGGGGGATGTTCATATATAACTGCAGGCAAAATAGGATCAGCAACGTGAATATAAATAGGCACTTCTTTGAAAGGCTTCTGGTACTGATCCTTCTTCATCTTAGAAGAATCAACATGACCGGCAAAGTTCTTACAAAAATCAATCATTAGATGGGAATCCAGACCAATCTTAGAGCAAAAGGTATTAAAATAATCAGTTTTCACATAGCTCTCAATATAATCATGCTCATAATTTATAGAAGGTTCAATACCTTTATCGATTTCCCAGTCTTCAGTATTCTTCTGGATCCTTTCGATGAGATCCCATCTTTCTTCAACGCTCTTTGTCTGAAATACCCCGCTAGAGGAGGCATCCAGCATTTCCTTATCCTGACGAGAAAGCCTGGCATAAAAATTTGTAAGTATAATATCTTCGGGGAGCTTATGGATAGGACATTTGAACATTAGGGATTTATGTAAGGCCTGATATGCGGTACTGTTCCAGATCTAGATGTTTCCATCCAGATCCGGGGACGAAGCACATATCGGTCCCACCGCGACATATGACAAAGCCATATGCCCCGGATTTCCAACATGATATCACAACATTACAGATACAAGGATACAACATCTCATACAATCGGCATACAACTGCCTCAAATACAATACAACAGTGGAAGATACATGTCTGGGTACAGACTACAATCAAATGCCTAGTGGCAAAGAAAAAAACATCGATCCCATAACCACACGGGTCCAGGACCTCCGCCGGGATCCGCATAACTAGTCGTCGTCGAGTCTCCACGTGAAATGTCGATCATCGTACCTGTTGTCGATCAGGAACCCTGAAAAGAGTTTGGGGGTAGTATCATGAGTACAGAGGTACTCAGCATCCAACTGTAGTGGTCATCTGACCCAGCAAGGACTTCATCACTCGTCATTCTAGGACAACTAGTAGTTTACGGTAAGGAAGGGATAAGTGGTGAGGTTGCTGCCGCACTAGCATTTATGAAGTGGCTAACGATCTAGAGAGTAAGATAAGAAGCCAAGCATTCAATGAGGAATCGCCTCCAACAAGTATTGCTATCAACTACTTACGCAATCATAACACCTATCCTATCCTTGACCTCCTCTTCGCATCCCGACGAAGAAGAAGCAGTCAAGGCACACACACACGTTGATCAAATTATATTAATATTATCTCAGTTGTTGTTGTCTATGAACAAGGAGTAGGTCTCAAGTCGTCCATAACCGTGGACACGGCTCCTCGAAAAGATTTAACCCTGCAGGGGTGTACCAACTGCCCATTACGAGGCGTCGCATGCTCGCCTATCTCTCTCAATTGCTACCCATTATAGGCAACCATTTTATGATTTAGTTCCAAGAGATCCGAAATGACAGGTCCCTCTAACTAACAGCAAACAAATCCGGGTGGCCCCCGGGGAGTCGACACCCAATCCAAAAGCTGGCCACGCTCTCGGATCGGACTCTTCCGTATGGCCAAGGTCGGGTTTAGTCTCACCTATATAACAGGGGACTTCCCTAGCTCACCAAGTGTGGACCAACAAAGGAACTAAGTCTCCGCTGGCCCGAGTTGTTTGAAAACTACTGGCAGCTGACCAGCACACACACGGGTTTCAAATGGTAAATCAGCTTGGGCCACCTCTAGAAATATTTGAAACTAGGTAGGTAAGAAGGGGGACCCCATAAAATCCCACACGCGATTAGGCACGCTCAGTCTTAAAACCAATACCCGGAACTCGGATCCTAGGTGACTCGAATGGAACAAAGCGTCGGGGCGGGATAGCCTAGACCTTCTATCCTTCGTCGAATATAGTCAACATTATAATAATCATATCATCAACAACAATATAATAATGTGATATCCCAAACCAAAGAGTAACAAGGTAACATCGTAGCCTCCTAAGCATGCATACTAAGCAGGGGCTGAGCAACGAGCAATAGTTAACATAGCAGTACAAGGTTTGCTGGGAAGGGACATGGTTGTATCGGTTTGAAAGAGGCTGTAAACATGTGGTAGGATCAAACATCGAACCTAACCTAGACTAGCATGCAAACCGCTGGTTGAAATAGAATGGATCATAAGTAATGTATAGTCCTTGCCTGTTGATAAGTCGGGTTCCGAAGGTGTAGTTGATCGCAAGCTTGCATCGTCTCCGAGAGGTACCCGCGGAAGCACTCAAGACGATAAACACTGGAAAGCAATCAACGAGCAAGAATCTATTACTACGAGGCAACACAAGATCAAGAAGACATCACACGACACGGAAACGCGATACGGATCTATCGTCGAGAACGGTTACTAACAGTTTATGTGGGGTATCGGTCACACACGACGAATACCGCACGTTTACGGTGGTTCAAGTTGCTTAGCTACAGGTGATCAACCAACGGTTATTAACATGGCAACTCAAGCAAGCATGGCATAGCACACAAACATGTCAAGAGGTGAAGCACAAAGTAAACTATCTATGCTAGTCAATTTAAGTGAGGCACAACCTAAACATGGCATAACACTAAGTGTCGCACGATGATTAAAACATTTGGTACTGTTCTGCCCTAAACCATATTTTAGGTTGGTTAACAACAGCAAACAATAGCATAAACACAAAGTACACGAAAAACTAATCAAGTTACATATAAAGAACACCCCAAACGGAGTTACGGTTAAAAAGATACAAGCAAAACAAGTTATGGGCACAAACTGCCAACATCACGAAGCACACTTTAGAGCAATGCATAAACAGGATAATCAATGCAAACATGCTCACGAATGATATGAAACTAAATTAGACATGACAGGGAAGGCATGGCAAAAAGAATCATGCAAATAGGCATCATGGATCAAAAGATATTAAGCAAACAACATGGCATCGTGATGTTACAGACTTAGAGAAAAACAGAGGTGGCTGTCAAAAACAGCAGCATAGCAACTTTGGGGCTCAATAAATATATGACCAGAAAGCATATCATGACAATGCAATACATGGGATGAAAGTATACATGATGCTTAACAATATGAAATTGGAATCACTCAATTCCGATAAACGGTCGCGACACACTCGTCGACCGAAGTTGCAACAAAATAACAGTTTTCAGCACAGCAGCACATTAACAGAAAAAACTAGCAGTTAATGGCCTGATGCCCACTTCAACGAAGAATTAAACTATCTATACGGCCTCAAACGGAAAAACTTTCTACATACGAACACTAGAGCACGCAAAACTGAGCAACTTTCGTTTTGGGGGCACGTTCATCGGAGCTACGGATCACTCGCAAATTACAACGCGAAACGGAAACAGCAACAGTTCACAGGAATTAGCAAAAAAAATAACAGACAGAAAAAAAATAAAACAACAAAAAAGGAAAAAAAACTACCGTGGGCTCCGGCCTAACTGGCCTGGGAGGCTGCGGCTGGGGAAGGCCTGGCGAGGTGGGCCACGCTGGGCCTCAGCTAGGCTGCGGGGGAGCCGGGCCCGACAGCACAGCGAGCTGGTGGCCAGGACGGTCGATCCCGAGCACGGTGCGGCGGCGGCCGAACTCCGGCGCGTGCGCGGCGCCACATGCACGGGCTGGCCAGAGGAGGGGCGCGGCTGCCGGCGTTGGCTCGGATACGGCCGGATCCAGAGGGAGGCGACGGCCTTCGAATGAGGACGCGACAGAGGACCTCCGGGCCAGCGGCAAGCTCGGGGTTGGCCTCCCATGGCGCCCAGGCTTTGAGTTCCTGCGGGAGAGGGAGGAGACCAAGGTGAGAGAGGGAGATAGGAGAGGGAGGAAGGGGAGGAAGGAAAGGAGGGGAGGTGAGGGGCGCCGGCGGTTGCTCGTCAGAGGAGGGCGCCAGCGGTGGGCTGCCTCGGGCATGAGAGGAAGAGGGAGTTGGAGGAGAGAGAGAGGGAGAGGTTGGAGGGTGACGTGGACGATCCCAGGCCCTCCGATAGTGAAATTCGACGGCCCGAAAAATTCTGGATCTAGGGTTACGAAAATTGGGGCAAAAAATGGGCAGATCTGGGGCTGCAGGTGCTTAGGGAAAACCCTAAGTGGTGGGGTAGTCTATTTATAGCCCGGGTGGCTGGCAGTTTGCAAAAACATCCCCAGTTTTTATCTCGCGCGCGCGGTGCTCACGTTTCTGACCGCCAAGGGTCCGCAGTACCTCCGATTCGGGTAAAACTTCGACCTGCGCGATCAGCGCGTCGAGCCTGCGGCGTTCACCTCACGCTGGAACCGTTCCGAGAACACTTTCCGGCACGCTATAAAAATATCCCGTTTAATTATTAAACGGGGTTTTTCGTTCCGTTGGCTGCGGCTGGTCTCGTGTGGTTTTCACGACGGTGATCGGGTGAAACCCGGTGTCGCAAAGGTCGAGTGTCAGGGTGGCAAGGGTCGGTCTCCGTACGGTACGAGATAAGAGGGGGGGAAATAATCGCCGATCGATAAATCGGGGATGCAAACACCGCAAACAAATCAAACAATCAAACAATTCACACCGAAAACAAAATTTTTAATTTTTGCAAAAACTGGGCTGTTACAATACAACACCACCAACAAGGGATCTCGTCCCGAGATCCTGGACGATCCGGGGGAGAGGGAAGAGCCGACGATCTTCAACACCACCAACAAGGGACTCTGCTCCATGTCGACGTCGAACTTCTGTCGAGATAATTTTCCGCAAAGAGACGACATCGTCGGAATAACGAAAACGTCAGTGACAAGAGAAAGAACGATCGCGAAAACCAGATCAAGGGATAGTTATTTTCGACGCAAGTCGTAAAACACCGGTAAAAGGAGGGATGGCAATGGATGACCCAGATGATATTCGAAACCGGAGAAGCTAAAGGTAATACAAGAATTCCCACCTGAGCTCGGAATCGAGACAATACGCTGCAAGCAAGGCATTGTAACGGTTCCGATACTCCACACACTCGAGATCCTAGAGTTTGAAGGGGATAAGATAAGGATTAAAACACTTACGACACTTGTCCTGACCAGAGCAAGGATAAGGAGTAAAAAGAATCCTACTCTCCGATAACTAACTTAGTAACTACAAAATAGTTTTTCTCTAGACTCGACTTCGGCCAGAGAGGGGGTCCTACGGTCGGTAAGGCTCTGATACCAAGTTGTAAGGCCCGATATGCGGTACTGTTCCAGATCCAGATGTTTCCATCCAGATCCAGGGATGAAGCACATATCGGTCCCACCGCGACATATGACAAAGCCATATGCCCCGGATTTCCAACATGATATCACAACATTACAGATACAAGGATACGACATCTCATACAATCGGCATACAACTGCCTCAAATACAATACAACAGCGGAAGATACATGTCTGGGTACAGACTATAATCAAATGCCTAGTGGCAAAGAGAAAAACATCGACCCCATTACCACACGGGTCCAGGCCCTCCGCCGGGATCCGCCTAACTAGTCGTCGTCGAGTCTCCACGTGAAACGTCGATCACCGTACCTGTTGTCGATCAGGAACCCTGAAAAGAGTTTGGGGGTAGTATCATGAGTACAGAGGTACTCAGCATCCAACTGTAGTGGTCATCTGACCCAGCAAGGACTTCATCACTCGTCATTCTAGGACAACTAGTAGTTTACGGTAAGGAAGGGGTAAGTGGTGAGGTTGCTGCCGCACTAGCATTTATGAAGTGGCTAACGATCTAGAGAGTAAGATAAGAAGCCAAGCATTCGATGAGTAATCGCCTCCAACAAGTATTGCTATCAACTACTTACGCAATCATAACACCTATCCTATCCTTGTCCTCCTCTTCGCATCCCGACGAAGAAGAAGCAGTCAAGGCACACACACACGTTGATACAATTATATTAAGATTATCTCAGTTATTGTTGTCTATGAACAAGGAGTAGGTCTCAAGTCGTCCATAACCGTGGACACGGCTTCTCGAAAAGATTTAACCCTGCAGGGGTGTACCAACTGCCCATTACGAGGCGTCGCATGCTCGCCCATCTCTCTCAGTTGCTACCCATTATGGGCAACCATTTTATGTTTAGTTCCAAGAGATCCGAAACGACAGGTCCCTCTAACTAACAGCGAACAAATCCGGGTGGCCCCGGGGGAGTCGACACCCAATCCAAAAGCTGGCCACGCTCTCGGATCGGACTCTTCCGTATGGCCAAGGTCAGGTTTAGTCTCACCTATATAACACGGGACTTCCCTAGCTCACCAAGTGTGGACCAACAGAGGAACTAAGTCTCCGCTGGCCCGAGTTGTTTGAAAACTACTGGCAGCTGACCAGCACACACACGGGTTTCAAATGGTAAATCATCTTGGGACACCTCTAGAAATGTTTGAAGCTAGGTAGGTAAGAAGAGGGGACCCCATAAAATCCCACACGCGATTAGGCACGCTCAGTCTTAAAACCAATACCCGGAACTCGGATCCTAGGTGACTCGAATGGAACAAAGCGTCGGGGCGGGATAGCCTAGACCTTCCATCCTTCGTCGAATATAGTCAACATTATAATAATCATATCATCAACAACAATATAATAATGTGATATCCCTAACCAAAGAGTAACAGGGTAACATCGTAGCATCCTAAGCATGCATACTAAGCAGGGGCTGAGCAAAGAGCAATAGTAACATAGCAGTACAAGGTTTGCTGGGAAGGGACATGGTTGTATCGGTTTGAAAGAGGCTGTAAAAATATGGTAGGATCAAACATCGAACCTAACCTAGACTAGCATGCAAACCGCTGGTTGAAATAGAATGGATCATAAGTAATGTATAGTCCTTGCCTGTTGATAAGTCGGGTTCCAAAGGTGTAGTTGATCGCAAGCTCGCATCGTCTCCGAGAGGTACCCGCGGAAGCACACAAGACGATAAACACTGGAAAGCAATCAACAAGCAAGCATCTATTACTACGAGGCAACACAAGATCAAGAAGACATGACACGACACGGAAACGCGATACGGATCTATTGTCGAGAACGGTTACTAACAGTTTAAGTGGGGTATCGGTCACACATGACGAATACCGCACGTTTACGGTGGTTCAAGTTGCTTAGCTACAGGTGATCAACCAACGGTTATTAACATGGCAACTCAAGCAAGCATGGCATAGCACACAAACATGTCAAGAGGTGAAGCACAAAGTAAACTATCTATGCTAGTCAATTTAAGTGAGGCACAACCTAAACATGGCATAACACTAAGTGCCGCACGATGATTAAAACATTTGGTACTGTTCTGCCCTAAACCATATTTTAGGTTGGTTAACAACAGCAAACAATAGCATAAACACAAAGTACACGAAAAACTAATCAAGTTACATATAAAGAACACCCCAAACGGAGTTACGGTTAAAAAGATACAAGCAAAACAAGTTATGGGCACAAACTGCCAACATCACGAAGCACACTTTAGAGCAATGCATAAACAGGATAATCAATGCAAACATGCTCACGAATGATATGAACTAAAGTAGACATGACAGGGAAGGCATGGAAAAAAGAATCATGCAAATAGGCATCATGGATCAAAAGATATTAAGCAAACAACATGGCATCGTGACGTTACAGACTTAGAGAAAAACAGAGGTGGCTGTCAAAAACAGCAGCATAGCAACTTTGGAGCTCAATAACTATATGACCAGCAAGCATATAATGACAATGCAATACATGGGATGAAAGTAGACATGATGCCTAACAATATGCAATTGGAATCACTCAATTCCGATAAACTGTCGCGACACACTCGTCGACCGAAGTTGCAACAAAATAACAGTTTTCAGCACAGCAGCACATTAACAGGAAAAACTAGCAGTTAACGGCCTGATGCCCACTTCAACGCAGAATTAAACTATCTATACGGCCTCAAACGGAAACACTTTCTACATACGAACGCTAGAGCACGCAAAACCGAGCAACTTTCGTTTTGAGGGCACGTTCATCGGAGCTACGGATCACTCGCAAATTACAACGCGAAACGGAAACAACCGCAGTTCAGAGGACTTAGCAAAAAAATAACAGACAGAAAAAAAATAAAACAACAAAAAAAGGAAAAAAACTACCGTGGGCTCCGGCCCAACTGGCCTGGGAGGCTGTGGCTGGGGCAGGCCATGCGAGGTGGGCTGCGCTGGGCCTCGGCTGGGCTGCGGGGGAGCCGGGCCCGACAGCACAGCGAGCTGGTGGCCGGGACGCTCGATCCCGAGCACGGTGCGGCGGCGGCTGAACTCCGGCGCGTGCGCGGCGCCACATGCACGGGCTGTCCAGAGGAGGGGCGCGGCTGCCGGCGTTGGCTCGGATCCGGCCGGATCCAGAGGGAGGCGGCGGCCTTCGAACGAGGGCGCGGCAGAGGACCTCCGAGACGGCGGCGAGCTCGGGGTTGGCCTCCCATGGCACCCAGGCTTCGAGTTCGTACGGGAGAGGTGCGAGACCAAGGTGAGAGAGGGAGATAGGAGAGGGAGGAAGGGGAGGAAGGAAAGGAGGGGAGGTGAGGGGCGCCGGCGGTTGCTCGTCAGAGGAGCCGCCGGCGGTGGGCTGCCTCGGGCATGGGAGGAGGAGGGAGTTGGAGGAGAGAGAGAGGGAGAGGTTGGAGGGTGACGTGGACGATCCCAGGCCCTCTGATCGTGAAATCGGTTGGCCTGAAAAATTCTGGATCTAGGGTTACGAAAATTGGGGCAAAAAATGGGAAGATCTGGGGCTGCAGGTGCTTAGGGAAAACCCTAAGTGGTGGGGTGGTCTATTTATAGCCCGGGTGGCTGGCAGTTTGCAAAAACATCCCCGGTTTTTATCTCGCGCGCGCGGTGCTCACGTTTCTGACCGCCAAGGGTCCGCAGTACCTCCGATTCGGGTAAAACTTCGAACTGCGCGATCAGCGCGTCGAGCCGGCGGCGTTCACCTCACGCTGGAACCGTTCCGAGAACACTTTCCGGTGCGCTATAAAAATATCCCGTTTAATTATTAAACGGGGTTTTTTGTTCTGTTGGCTACGGCTGGTCTCGTGCGGTTTTCACGACGGTGATCGGGTGAAACCCGGTGTCACAAAGGTCGAGTGTCAGGGTGACAAGGGTCGGTCTCCGTCCGGTACGAGATAAGAGGGGGGAAAATAATCGCCGATCGATAAATCGGGGATGCAAACACCGCAAACAAATCAAAGAATCAAACAATTCACATGGAAAACAAAATTTTTAATTTTTGCAAAAACTAGGCTGTTACAATTTAAGTCTCCCCCAAGCTTGAGCGATGCTCTCTCCGTCGCGAGACCTAAAGTTATAGATGTAATTCCTGTCTCGATGAACTTCATGAAGAGGGTAAAACTTTGTATAAAAGAGAGACATAAGCTCTTCCCAATTAAGAGAATGTGAGTTATCGAGGAGCTTATACCAATCTAAAGCTTTATCTGTAAGCGATATGGAGAATAATTTCTTCATAACGAACTCCAGTGACACACCTGCAAGCTTGAATAATGAACATAATTGTGATAAATATAGCAAGTGTTCACCTGGATGTCTGTCTCCTGCATAGCGATTAGCTAAGACATAATCGATGATACCAGATGGTATCTTATAAGGTACAATTTCAGTAGGGGCAGGAGTGACTACCTTAGTTGTGGGGCAGCTCCCCAGGAACAACGATCCAAGAGTAGGGGTCTCCATAAGAACAAAAACAGCAACAGCAAAACTAAAAACAGAAATATAAAAACTTCCTTACCAGCTTCACTTACTAATAGCGCTACGCTCCCCGGCAACGGCGCCAGAAAACGTTACTTGATGACCCACAACCGTAAGGGATCTGTTGCAGCGTTTTCGATAAGTAAGAGTGTCGAACCCAACGAGGAGCAGAAGGTAATAGCAAGTGACTTTAGTAAGGAGATAACTGCAAGCACTGAAAGATAACTTTTTAGGGGTTTTCTTGATATAAGCAATAGGAAAGTAAAAACGAGTAAAGTAAAAGATACTGGAGAGTAACGAGTGGCCCAATCCTTTCTGAGCAAAGGAGAGGCCTAGCAACTGAACTTATAAAGGCTAAAGTGTTCTTGAGGACACACGGGAGAGGTAGTCATGTGCTTTCGCCATATTCCGTATCGGTACCATGTGCTGTGTTGATAAGTGTTGAGTCGGTGGATCTATGCTAGTACACCCTCTAGACTAAGATAAGTGCACTCTTATGATTAAACACCTTGCAAGCATCCGCAAATACAAGATAGTAATTAAGGCAAAAGCCTAACCATAGCAATACGATCGGTGATCCATTGTTCCCTTGTGCAAAAGCGTGCAATGGGGTTTAGGTTTCTGTCACTCCGGCAACCCACCGTAAGCATTCTTTGTACACAATGCATTCCCCTAGGTCCTTGATAAGGCGAAGTGTTGAGTGTTCGACTCACACAACACCACTAGGAAAATAACAACACAACTTAAATATCAACCAACATATATTACTTCAACATCATATGACTACTAACAACTAGACTTCTCCCATGTCCTCAAGAACTAAAGTAACTACTCACAAGACATAAAAGAGATCATGATCAGTGGGGATAAATAGATGATAAACAATCTGGACACAATAATATTTCTCCAACAAAACTCAATAGCATTCACCACAAAGTAGTAATCAACACCGATAGAGTAGAGAGGATAGATAGTACGGATTACAACACAAGTTGCCATTATGAGGTGAGATTGGCTGGAGGTGGAGATGGTGCTGATGATGGGGATGATGTTGATGATGATCTCGATGATGCCCATGACGATGGTGATGACGATGGCGACGATCTCCCCTTCCGGGAGGTGATCTCCCCGGCGGAATCTGCCCGCCAGAGATGGCTTTTCTTCTCTGTAGGTTTCCGCCACGGAGCGGCGGCGGAACTCTGAAAAATCTCCCTCTTTTAGGGTTTCTGGATGACGAAGAGTATATAGGCCAGAGGGGGGAGCCGGGAGTGGCCCCGGGGGTCCAGGCGCCCTCCCGGCGCGGCCAGGGTGGGGGCTGCGCCAGGTGGCCGCCTGGGCACCCTGTGGCCCCCCTCTGGTCGCTCTTTTGCGTGTCTTCGTGATCCCTCTGGAAAATAGCCTCCGTCGATTTTCAGGTAATTTGGAGGTATTCTTCTTCAGCAACTCAGCGTCCACTTTTTACCGTTGAATCCTGCGTCTGCTGCTTCGGCACCGGAAATTTGCAAACTGTGTAAAATAAGCCAAAATGACATAAGAATAGCATCATATCATGAAATATATCAATGAATAAGAAAGAATTACTATATAAAATAGTGATGCATTTTGGACGTATCAGAGGCTGAGCATGAGGAATATCTTTGCCTGGTGCTGCAGAAGCTAAGAGAGCACCGGTACTACGCCAGGTTCTCCAAGTGTGAGTTTTGGATCGACAAGGTCAATTTTCTTGGCCATGTCATTTCCGCTGAGGGTATTGCGGTTGATCCAGAGCGAGTCCGCACTATTCAAGAGTGGGCTCCGCCGAAGAATGTGAAGCAGCTAAGGAGTTTTCTCGGCCTCGCCAGCTATTGCAGGAGATTTGTGCAGAATTTCTCAAAAATAGCAAAGCCAATGACTGAATTGTTGTGCAAAGGCAAACGGTACACTTGGTCACCAGCTTGCGAAGCAGCCTTCGAGGAGTTGAAAGTGAAGTTGACCACAGCTCCAATCCTCACACCGCCAGATGAGTCACAGCCTTTTCAGGTGTTTTGTGATGCCTCATTGCAAGGTCTAGGCGGAGTTTTGATGCAAGGAAGAAACATTGTGGCTTACACCTCACGGCAGTTGAAGACGAGTGAGAGGAATTATCCCACGCACGACTTGGAGCTTGCAGCAGTTGTGCACGCTTTGATCACTTGGCGACACCTCCTCTTAGGGAGGAAGGTGGATGTGTTCACCGACCACAAGAGTCTGAAGTACTTTTCCACTCAGCCAAATCTGAACTTGAGCCAAAGAAGATGGCTTGAAACCATTACTGAGTACACAGTTGATATTCAGTACACGCCTGGGAAGGCGAATGTCATAGTTGATGCACTGAGCCGCAAGGGCGATTGCAATAATATCCAGGTGCAGAAGATCCACCCTGATTTGTGTGAGTCCTTTCGCAGGCTCAATCTCGAGCTAGTTACAGCAGGCTATCTTGCCAACCTTGTGGTAGAGCCCACTATCCATGAGAAGATCCGTGAAGCTCAGTCTGGCAGCTCAATGATACAAAAGATCAAACAGGGTATTACCGCCTCAGTTCCAAAGTACAGTTGCTTTTCAGTGCATAATGACGGCACCATGTTCTTTGAGGAGAGAGTTGTTCTTCCTAAGGAGGGAGATCTTAGAGAGTTCATCATGAAAGGGGCCCATGATTCCAAGCTATCGATTCACCCTGGCAGTACAAAGATGTATCAAGACCTCAAGCAAAGATTTTGGTGGACTCGTATGAAGCGGGATGTTGCCCGTTACGTGTCTCAGTGTGATATGTGCAGAAGAGTGAAGGAACAACACTAGAAGCCTGCTGGGCTACTTCAGCCACTTGAGATTCCGGAGTGGAAGTGGGATCACATTGAGATGGACTTTGTCATCGAGTTTCCGAGGTCGCAAAAGGGCAATAATGCAATATTTGTTGTCGTTGATAACTTGCCCAAAGTTGCCCATTTTCTGCCTGTCAAAGAAACTATCTCGGCTGGACAGTTGGCGGAGTTGTACACCGCGAGAATTGTTTCACTGCACGGCATTCCCAAGAAGATAAGTTCTGATCGTGGAAGCATCTTCACATCAAACTTCTAGAAGGCCTTCCAAGAGGCATTGGGTACAAAGATTGTCTTCAGTACCGCGTATCACCCTTAGACAAGTGGGCAAATCGAGTGCGTGAACCAAATCCTCGAGGACATGCTTCGAGCATGTGTCATCTCCTTTGGTATGAAATGGGAGGAATGATTGTCGTATGCTGAGTTTTCTTACAACAAGAGCTATCAGGCAAGTCTGCAGGCAGCTCCGTTTGAGGTCTTGTATGGCCGGAAGTGCAGGACACCTTTGAACTGGTCCGAGACAGGTGAGAGGCAGTTGTTTGGTACAGATGTGATCCAGGAGGCAGAGGACAGAGTGAAGATTGTCCGAGAGCACCTAAAGGCAGCACAGTCAAGGCAAAAAGCCTATTATGACAAGAGGCACCATGGTGTAGCGTTTCAGGTTGGTGATTGGGCGTACCTGAGAGTGTCTCCATGGAGGGGAACTCTCGGCTTTGGCATCAAAGGAAAGCTCGCTCCAAGATTTGTCGGACCTTTCCGCATCCTTGAGACTAGAGGACCTCTTGCCTTTCATCTTAAGCTCCCAGAGAGTCTGTTCATGGTGCATGACGTGTTCCATTTGTCCTAGCTAAAGCAGTGCTTCAAGAAGCCAGAGCAGGCCGTTGACTTGGGCGAGATCCAGCTGAGTGCGCACATTTCCTACTCAGAGCATCCAGTCCGTGTTCTTGAGACTTCCAAGCGCAAGACTCGCAACAAGACCATCAAGTTCATGAAGGTCTAGTGGGCACATCATTCGGAGAAGGAAGCAACGTGGCAGCGTGAAGATCATCTCCGTTCCGAGTATCCAGAGTTGTTTCAGGCTTAGATCTCGGGACGAGATCCTGTGTTGGTGGGGGAGTGCTGTAAAAGCCCATGAGCAACAATTGAAATCTTCATGAGATTGTACTTTGTCTGATGACTTTGTAACTTGGCATGGTGCTAGAGATTATAATTTCATGTGATGATTTATTTTGCCAAAGGGTTTTGGGTCAATTGATTTGAATTTGAATTCAAACAGAAGGGCTCAAGAGAGGTGTCTGAGGATTTGTTCCATTTGCAATTGTGCTCCCCTAAACCTCAAACTTGGCATAGCCTTTTCATTTCCATTGCCAAGGGTTTTACAAACCTCACATCATTTTTTCCATCACCAAAAATGGGGGTTGTAGTTCAAAGTGATTTTGAATTTCAAAATGACTCCACATTTTACTTGTTGCAAAAATTCCCAAATCAATTTTGGAAATTGAGGAATATTGCATGGATTATTTTGCATATTTTTGTGAAATTAAATTCCTTGTAATCTTTTATGAAAAACTCCCAAGCCATTTCTGTTTTTATCTAAATGGAAAAGGGCACAGCAGGGGTTTTTCCCTCCTTTTTATTTTCCTTTCTGGCCGCAGCCCAGCCCACCTGGGCATGTTCCCTCTTGGGCTCTAGCCCAGCTCCGAAGGGGTAAGTTAGGGGGCCGAGTCGTTGATCTTCGATCCAAGGGCCCTCCTTTTTCTTCTTTCCAGTGTGGACAGAGGTACCCTCCCCCTCCTCTCTCACGCGCGAGTCCGGCAAGAGACGGTGGAGCCCTCCGGCCAGGGAGAGCTAGGCCCCCTATAAGAGGCAGCCAGAGACGCTCCGGGGAGCCTAGGGTTCCTCCTCCCCCATTTTTCCCCTCGGTTCGTCGCCGCCGCGCGCTTTTTTGCCGTTCCACGCCGCCGTGACCCGCAGGTGACCGGGAGCAATTCCCCGCCATTGAACCTCGCCGTCGGCCTTGCCTTCGCGGTCGTAATCCTGCGCGTATTCCTGACCCCTTTCCCATCGGCAGGTTGGCTGCAGGAGCCCCGCTGCGATCCCGCGACGAGGCCACCCGCAGCGCCGCCGTTCTGCTTCACCGACGTCTCCTTGAAGGCATCGAGGTCGTCCCTGAGCACCTCTAAGTGACCACTCGATGCTCCCCTGTTCGCTCGTAGTCGTAAGCTAGTGGGTCGTCGTAGCCCATCCTTTCCGGCCGCCGTGTCACGGGTCCCCGCCAAGATGGTGGTCACCGTGACCAGGGCATCGTCGAGGTGTGTGCGGACGTGCTCTGGGCATGCACGCGCGAGTTCCTTGTGTGTCCAGTTCATGCGTAGGAATGTCAAGGCGTGGCCTTTGTTCGTGTTAGATGCCGGAGTCGCCCTCTCTGAACCACGCTGGAGCAGTGCGCCTACGTGCTACTCCGGCAAGCAAAGCGAGCTCTTTTTGCGCTATCACGGAGAGATCTCGGCGGGCCTGAGTAGCTAGATGTCGGGGTAGGTCCGACGAGCAATCGTGGAGGTTTAGGTGCTCTAAGAGCATGGCCAGAGGTGTATGAATCCGAGGTGTTTGCGTTTGTCAGTTCAAGCAGAGGTGTGCCGCCGAGGAGTTGCCGGCGAGGTAGATCTGGCTCCTCTGCGCCTTCGAGGGAAGCGAGTGGCCGGAGCGCTAGGGGCACCACCGTGAAGAAGTGGGACTGCCTCGAGTAGCCAGTAATGCACCGACGAGGAGGATAGCATCAACTGAGCAAGTGTCCGGCGAACTGTCGCGAGTTTCAGTCAAGTTCAGATAACTCGGGAGCCTATGCTAACTTCCCTCGCTGTTGTATCGTGTCGAGAACGACTCAGTGGCCGGGTGGTGAGAGCACTTGGTTGTGTGCGATGCGGGGCGGGTCCGAACCCCGCTCGGGCTTTTCCTTGCCCCCTCTTTTTTGTGTGTTGCCTTTTATTTTTCTTTTCTTTTGAATTTGAATGCAATTCACATTCACTCCTGTTTGAGCCCCTGTTCAAAATGCCTCATGCATTATATCAATTTGGGGTAGCTCGGTCCAGTGAGTATGTTGGTGAGGTTGAATTAGGGGTTTGAGAAAGTGTATAAGTGGTGTTCGTCATCACCCAATTTGTTACACCCTTTTTCCCTTTTCTTTTCTTTTGTTCTCCTTTTACCATTGTTCCAACCTGGGTGAGTGTGACACCAAGGCCTTGGAGCAGTGGGGTACATGGGCTTGCTTGATGGGTTTCCATAGGCGTTTGTGCACACTTATGGTACAAGTTGAAGAAGAGAATCCCCATTACAAGTTATGTGCCAATTCTTTTGACCCCTTTTCTTTTTCACTTGTGACAAGGAGATTGTTCCATCCTGTGCCATGATGTTGCGAGAGTTTTGGTGCTGGTCTTGGTCATGTGATCATTGCACCCCCTCTTGGTGTTGAAGTTTTACCCCAAAACTCTCAAAACTTGATCACCTTGCCACCTTTGCGTGTGCTTGCTCTTTTCCAACTTGAGTGTCATGTTGTAACCAACAGGTTGCTTCCCTTGTGTAACCAGCCCCTACATACTTTCATATGTGGCGTTGGCTACTTCTCCTTTCTTCTTTTCATCTTCATACTTCCCCGAGTGTCTACCCTCGTCGACACTTTTCGGTCTCCGGAACCGATAGATTTATTTTACGTTGCAATGCATTGTCTTCTTTCTTGTTCATGTCATGCCATGTTGCCATGTTAATTACACCAAAGTTAAGGCTATGACCAAAGCCATAAAATATAAATAATTGCATATGAGGTTGTTGATGTGTCGTCAACACCTTCATTTAAATTTGACTAGATAGGGTCACACCATGCCTATTAAACTTGATCATCTCATCCATGCTTGAGCATTGTTGGTCTCGATGTTTACTTGTGTGCTTTCCTTGCCGGTACCTTACGTTAGCACCTGAGACTGCCGAGGAGACTTTCATGGAGATCTCCGACACCGAGCCCGAGGACCCCGCTACGTCTGCTCCGTCGACTGATTACCCAGGCAAGGGGAAGATCTATACCATTACCTTATAACTTTCTGTCTACCTGCCTAGTTGTAGTCTAGAACGTTGTTTTGATCCTATCCACTTTGCTTATGCCACAATCAAACCCAAACGTCCATGATCCCCACATCCCAACAAAACATTGTATTGCTAAGTTACCGCTGTTCAGCCATTGCTTAGTATGAGTAGGAAAATTGTTGCTTTACCCTATACTATGGTTGGGAAATCATGTTAACAAAGAAGTTAGTTGATATTTATTATTAAATTGATGTTAATTATAGTCGACGAAAGATGAAAGGCTGGGTTGTTCCCGCCTCGTGCTTTGTTCCATTTGAGTCACCTAGGATCCGAGTTCCGGGTATCGGTTCTTTGTTTGAGCGTGCCTAATCGTGTGTGGGGTTCTATGGGGCCCCCTTTTCTTACCTACCTAGCTTCAAAAAGTTCTAGTGGTGGCCCGAGCTGATTTACTATTTGCAAACGTGTGTGTGCTTGGTTGGTACCCCAGCAGTTTTCGAAATAACCCGGGCCAGCGGAGACATGGTTTCTCTTGTTGGTCCACCCCAGGGAGCTAGGGGGTTGTCCACATAGTATGGGCAACTAAACCAACCTCATCCTGACGGTAGAGGCTGATTCGAGAGCTCGACCGGCTTTTGAGTTGGGTGTCGACTCACCGGGGGCCACCCGGAATTGTGCGTCGTTAGTTAGAGGGACTCTGACGTTCCGGAGTTTCAGGCGCTTACCTAGCCAAGTGGAAACCGGGCGTACATGCGAAGCCTATGATGGGCAGTTGGTACACCCCTGCAGGGTTAAATCTTTTCGAAAAGTAGTGTCCACGGTTATGGACGACTCAGATCCTACGTCTTTTTCATACAATAACATCAAATTGGATCATAACTAAAAACTTGCCTACCGTGTGTGTGCCTTGGATGCCTTTCTTCGTCCAGGGGGACCGAGGGAGGAACAAGGTTGTGTTATGTTTGCCGTAAGTAGGTGGATAGCAGACCTATGACATGATGTCACGTGCATTCTTGGACCTTACCTCTACTCTAATAGAACGATAGCCACCATATATGCTAGTGCGGCTGCAACCTTTTCCACTATACTTGTCTTACCGTAGAAAGTTAGTTATAACTGTAATGATATAATCTCACCCCTTGTTTCATTTCTGCTTTTACTGTTTTGCCTGATCGGCCGCTGCAGTTGATTACTACCTCGACCCGAGCACTGGACGTTACTTCGTGGAGGTGCCACCGGAGGACGACGATGAGGAGGACTTCGCCAAGTAGATCCTATAGTTAGGTTTCGACGTTCCGTGGGTGGACTTGTTTATGTGCAGCCCTCTCTAGGGCCATTTGGATTTTGATCGTACTCGGTCGTGTTTGTCTTCCGCTTGTTGCATGATGTACTGTTGGGTCTTTGACCCATGAATTGATGTAATAATTACCAGCGGCGATGTATGCCCTGGACTCTATATTTATGTCTTAGTATAAAGTTCATTGTTCTTATATCTGTTGTCGAGAACTCGACAGCGACACGAGTGCGAGTGTCGTGCGTCGGTGGCCTTTTATGCGCTGCTAACTCGAGCCGGACGCGAAAGCGACGAACTTGAGTTAGCACCGCATCGGGGGCCTTAGAATGAGTATCTAGCATACCCGCGAGTCTTACGTCCGCTACTAAGCATTTATGCATTTGTATCAAATAGAAAGGGAGGCTATATATAGTGGACTAGATTGCAGAAAATCAAAATAAGGAAGAGAAGCTAGGCCTATCGAAGACTAGCATCTTCCGACGAGTCTTGCAGCATGAGGAGAGAATAGCCAACAGTTCATATAAAGCATAAAGTAGCAATGCATCAGAAGTTGTTGTAGCATTGTATAATAGTAAGTTTTTATAATTAGCAATGCCTCCGAGATCCCTTCCTCGACTTCCCAGCGAGGAAGAAAACCCGGAACCAATCAGTTTAGTAGTAGTAGTTTGTAGTAGTAGGATCTGGCTTCAGCATAAAGCGTCCTGTTACCGTGGACACGATTATTCGAATAGATCAATCTTCCCTGCAGGGGTGCACTTCTGTTACACTACAACGCACGGATCTCCAGGGTGGCGTACACCTTGTTAGGGAATGCCCCACCGAGGCTATCCGACACAAAGTAGCCCATCCTTCAAACTCAACAGAGAGGCCATCCACCGGTCTAAATCCTAAGTACGCAGGGCCTGGGTCCCCAACCCTGACGTACTCCTGCACAGTGCGTGGGTGGCCGGGAAGCAGTAGCAAAAACAACACAGCTCGAGCAAAGAAGACACCTCACTTCCCAGCAATCAGCCAGCGGTACAGTTGACGTCTGAAGAGTCTTCGAACAAGACTACGATGCAGAGGAGCCCATAACTCATTATCCCACGTGTAGGCAGCGCGTACAAGCCAAAAGGCTACTCAAGTCATCCGCCGAATCCTTAGTCATTTTATTATCTCGCGGACAACCGTTGTCGTTGCCCGTCTAATTAACACAACGGACAACGAATAGCGGCCAGCAGCACCAGTACATCGGTGCCCGATCTGTCATCCCGTCAAAGCGCACAGTTACCAACAAGGTGAACCGTCTCCTTACCTTGTCTTGCATGTGCTCTTGGAGGAGCTCGACTTTCGTGGTTTAGTAACTCTCGCGACCAACGATCAGGGTCCAAGCACACCGGTATACTGGTCGTACCCTTCGTGTCGTCCCGTCGCAATACCACTCGCGGGCACCGTTGGGTCGCCCGACTCTTACCTTTAAGGACAACCGTTGCTCAGGTACCTAGAGCGGCTATACAGAGCAGGAACGAGTGGAGTACAAGGATTACTCCTTGATAGCTCACACTAGATGGTGGCTCGGCAGAGCCGAGCTAGGGGGGCTTAGGGGGAGTCTGCATTGTACCGTACCTGTGGAGTTGTAATAAGTTTTATCCATGTCACTCCCCTGAGTGTTCACGACCCGCTATTTAATCCTAGCTAACAATGCGCAGGGCTCACTGCTGAATATAATATATATGTATAGGCAGCATAGGATAAAGGAAGGTACATCAAGGGGCTACAAAACAGGCTATGCAATAGAATAGGATTGTAACGTAGCAGCAGCAGTAACAATGCCTAGTGCAAGAAAAGTACGGAAAGATAGGCGATATCTGGGGAAGAGAATGGCTATGCTTGCCTGGAAGCTCGATGGTAGAGGCAGGGTCATCGATGAAGTAGTCGTACCCAACAGCGGTGCAGTCGGCGGCAGCAGCGGGGTCTACCGGAGATTAAGGGGGGGAGAAACAGTAAATACAAAGCAAACATAACAAACAGATGCATGACATGACAGAAGCAATGTTAACGGTGTTCTAGCGCAGTGCAATGCACGTTGCTCGGAGCGGAAATTCATCCGGGGATGAAATACCGGCTCCGGGTGATTATCGACAGACGACCCGGAGGGGGGAATGTCGATGTTCATTGTGTTAGAGGGGTGTGGTTGGTATACAGATAGCGTATCTGTATTCGTTATATTTTTCTGATCAATTTTCATGTATAAAGTTTTTGAATTTGGCTTACGGTTTAAAAGAGATTCAATTTTATAGTTTAAATCATTTTAAATCATTTTCTAATTTTTTATTATTATTAAATAAAGCATTATCCAAAATAGTAAAATTGATCAGTGGTCCCACTGGCCAGCCACTGGTTATTTAATTAATTATTTAGTTTAATTAAAACAGTGGGTGGACCCACATGTCATAAAATGATTGTTTATAATTCAATTTAATTAATCTAATAATCTAGTGGGACCCAGCTGTCATTCTCAGTGACTTAACTAACCATTTATTTTATCTTAAACAGAGGGTTATTAGGGACTGGGTCCACATGTCATGGACAACTATTTATATAAATTCATTTAATTAAATAAGACTGACAGGTGGGGCCTACCTGTCATAGGCACATATTTAAATTAGCAGATAATCTAATTAACCAGAGAGTTAAGTGGGGCAGGGCCCATATGTCATATGCCCAAGGGTTATGTTTATTTTTATTAACGCTGGGTAATTAGCAGGGGGGCACCTGTTAGTGACTATTTAGTCACTAACAGTGGAACCGACCGGGGAGGCCCACATGGCAGCCACCGCGGGAGCTCGCCGGTGGCGGTACTCTGGCGAGGTCGAGGCTGCGCACGCCACAGGGGAAGCGACGAGGAGGCGTTTGGGGTGGTGACGTCGTCTAGGGCGGCCGGGAACCTCGCCGGCGTCGAGCTGAGCGGCGACTGTCTTTGGGCATGGATGGCAGCGACGTTTTAGCGCGGGATCTTGAGCGTGCGGTGGCGCGTTCGAGTACTGGGAGGTGGAGGAGAATTTCGACGCGCTCGGCATGCCAAACGCGTGCCCCAGGCCGCGGTGAAGAGCTCGCCGGCGACATCGATCTTGCTGCCCTAATGGCAGTTCGGGCTACGACGAGAGAGAGGGGGCGCGGCGAGTTGGAGACGGTATCCCTTCTCACCAGGAACAAGTAGAGGAGGGCAGTGGGCTCGGGGGCGAGGCGAGGTGGCTGAAATTGCTCGAAGCTTGCCGGCGGCCGGAGGAAGAAGAAGGGAGCGATTTGTTCCGCGTGGTGGCTCCGGGCTCGGCTGCTTTTGCTCGGAGACGAAGTCGTCGATGGCGAACACGACAGACACGTTGGCTCGGCTTGAGGGCGTCAGTGGCCACGCCGGAGCGCGACAGCGGGCTCGGGCCGGTTTTCCCCCGATGAGAACGAGGCGAGGAGGAGGGGAGTATGGTTAGGGTTCCGCCGCAGCGGCGAGGGCGGCGGGTATAAGCGAGTGGGGGGCACTGTGCATCGTCGTGGCTTGCATCGCGCGGCTGCCGGCGTTGAGCACCGCAGCGATAGCGCCACGCATGGCTCGGGTGAGCAGTGCGATAGCGCCTAACATGTTCCAAAATTGTTGTTACACTTTACCATGATGCCACAAAAGATTAGGGGCAGAACAAAATTCATTTGAATTTTGTTTAAATAGTATTTGATTAAAATGGACTATTTTAGGCACTGTTTTGATTTGTTTGATTTATTTTATAACTTGATAAATTCTCATATCCAGATGGACATAGTCCACCGAATATTGAGCATTTTACAAAAGTGGTTGCAAGGTTTTTGGTTGAACTTTTATTTGCCACATTGTTTTTAATTTCAATCACAGGGAAATTTGAATTTGAATTGATCCAAAGATGACCAAGGAATGATTTGCAACAGTAAACATCATTAGCAAAAGTGATTAGTGTTCCCTAACACTGAGGGTATTACAGTTTTCAACCTGGTCAAGATGATCAGTCGAGTTGGCGATGAATTTGATGTCGTCAAAAGTTATCTTTTGTCCTGGTATAGGTAGTGCATCAGAACCGATCTTAGAGTTGATGTTGACTCCCATCGAAATCCATTGAACGCCTAGCAGGACCTAAATGGCCCACCAATCTTGGAGATCATTCTGGTTAATCCCTTGGTAGGGTGTCCTAAGCTAGATGATCGATGACGATGGCATTAGGAGACACATATTATCCAAGTTTAGGCTCTCCTATGGAGATAAAACCCTACTCCTAGTTCTTCTTGATTATGATGAGGTGCAATAATGAGTACAATGGTCAAGGGATTATTGTTGTGCCTCTAGGGCCCTCGTACCCTCCACTTATATACTACGCTAGGGGGTACGAGGTTTACACAAGTCTTACATAGGTACGATCAAGGATACCTAAACAAACTACAATACTACCATCTTGTCCTCCACGACACTGGTAGATCTAGCATCTTCAGATTACAGGCTTCATCTAGTGGCCATCAAGTTGGTCATCTATAGGGCCCAAGTTTGATCCAAAAGGGCCAGACCCGTCGTCATAGGGGACCCATTATACAAGGCACCTTCAGTAGGGAAAGGTGTGTTCATCAAAAAGTGACATGCCTTGAAACAAGTAAGATCGAAACACTGATAACCCTTCTGGGTCGAGTGAATAGCCAAGGAAAACACATCATGTGGATCATATGGATAGACATGGCCTCACCACGTGGACACCCGTAGTCACATTCCCAGGACATGTGGTGGCTGTGACTCCCTCTGATGGGTCCCTTGCCCTCCCAAAGTTTCATGATGCGAGTTTTTTGTATTTTTTGAACTTCGTAAAAATAATTTTTTTAAATGTCTAAAACAATAGAAAACAATAACTAGTACTAAACACTGAATTAATTTGTTAGTAAAAACATGCCAAACCTACGCCAAAATAATACAAACACTACATGAAGCGATAAAAAATTATATAGTTACCTTTGAAACATATCAATGTAGTCAACCGACGACATTATTGCTTAATGCTTGTGCACTCTCTCTAGCATCATCTTAACTAAATTGCTTTGTTTTTTTGGATGACGATAAGGTTGGAAATTTGTCACAACCCTCTTTTAGGTATGTGCTAGGGTTCAAGTGCTCCTTTGCATCATGTAAAAATTTCAAAAGAAATCCAAATGGGGAAAAGAAAAGCCCTAGTTGAATTTAATTCAAATGTCTAGACAAAAATTTCTTCCAAAAATTCCTTTGTTATTTTTTAAAAGTCTTATAAATAAGCATGATCACATATAAAGTGAAGTGGATCCCACTGCATGCTCCAAGATTTCTCAAAAAAATCCAAACAGAGCTTGGAAATTAAATAATACCCCTATTTGATTTGAAATTCAAATTGTTCGAATTTCAAAAATCCCCAAACTTTGTAAGTGGCTAGCTATATGCATTACAAGTCCACATAAAAAGTTTGAGCATTTATAAAAATACTTTGATATTTTATTTAGCAAGGTAAAACAAATTGCAGAAAAGAAAAACAGAAACAATAAAGAAAAGGGGCCTACCTGCTTCTAGCCCAACTCATCCCCCCCGAGCCCACCAAGTCGGCCCAGCCCACTAGCTCCCCTTGTTGTCTTCCCCGGCGCGGCAAGCACCTCGCTGGAGGGCATGCCGACGCCGGCGGCAACTGTGTGCCTGTCTAGAGGCCTCCCTGCCCTTCTACACACGCCGCGGTGACGCCTAGAAGCCGTGCATCCTTTTCCCTCTCTCGCCGCAGTCTCACCCGCCCCCTGTGCGATTTCCCCAAACCCCCCGAGCGCCGCCGCAGTTTGTCGTCGACGGGAAACGCAGCCAACGCCGGAGCTAGACCAGAAGAGCTTGTCCATCATGCGCAGCGTCGCCGACTTCCTCGATCTGGAGAAGTTGGAGGTCTAATCGAGCCCGAGGCCGTCGCAATCATCGCCATCGTCTCGCCGTAGCCGTAGCACGCCGTCGTCGATTCCGCCGTCCAAAGAGCTCCCCCGACTGCTCCACTGCCTCCATTGCAATCACGGTGAGCTCCTGGTTCACCCCAGCTATCGCACGGCCACACCCTTGTACTCCATCGTCGTTTGCCATTAGAGCAGAGAAGCACGGTCGCCATGAACGTTGTCGACAAAGCTCCAGGGCACCTCTGTCTCTCTCGTGATGTCCATCGTCTTCCTGGTGATCCCAGCGTTCCAAAATGCTAGCGCAAGCCCAAGCTCACCCCTCACAGCCACCTCTCCGTTGAGCGAGTGGCTTCGCCGCCGCTAGAGCTCGTCGTCGGCCAGGCTCCGGTGCACCCCAGCCCTCCCCGTGGGCACGAGGTGATGCGGGCGAGCAAGGGGCACCTCCCCATGGGTTCCCCGTACCGAACCGTGGCCGGAAAGCCACCCCGGCGTGTTGCCACCGTACACGGTGGCCGCCGCCGGTTAACCGCTGGTGGGTGGTTTAGATTAGGGGTTAATCCCCCCTTAACCACCCCCCTAACACACTGACAAGTGGGGCCAGGCTCCCTAATAACCCCCTCTGTTTAATTAAACAGAGGGATTAAATCCCACGGTGGCTGACAAGCCTGGCCCACATGTCAGCCCCCCTTGCGTCAGCATGACACCAGCATGACGCAATAAGTCTTTTTTCTGTTTAAAAGAATTCTAGAAAATCCAGAAAAAGATATAAACTTTGGAAAATCATAGAAAATTCATACTAACTCCAAATTGGACAAATAATATATGTAAAATTATCAGAAAAATGAAAGGATTATGAATATGGACTTTTTTTTTCATGTTTGACCATTTTAAAATGGGTGAACAGTAGCAAACATGCATATGGCATAATTTGAATTTGAATTTGAAAGTTTGAATTTGCATTCCCAATGCAATACACTTCAATTAAGATGAATTTGCCACAAACCAGTAGCATTCACATCTTGGACAACTATATCATGTGCTTGTGCATTCTATTTCAATGTTGTCCCCCCCCCTTTGTTGATGATTGTTCCGGTAACAGACTTTCCGAGACGGTGATCACCCTCGAAGAAGAAGAAGTCCGTTAAACTCATGTATCGTCAGCAAGGCAAGCAAACCCCATTGATCATGTCTATAAAATCCCACTTCCCTCTCAGTCTCGCTTATGCATGTTTAGCAGATCACCTTGTTATCAATTCTACCGCATAGTGGAACCGATATCCGATGCATGACCTATCATCTTGTCACAGTAGTAAGCAAACCACAATCCTAGCTGACATAGGAGTTGATTGATATCATGTGGCCCCTGCAACTGTTACTGCTTATTGCATGCTTAGAGTTTACAATGAGGATACTTTTGATGTGAGCCGGGATGATAGTGAACATGGTGTTGATGAAGGTGAAACTGTGTTGGTGAATCTACCCTAATACAAGGTGAACGATGAGAGGCTGTGTAGGAGTACACAGTGGGTTGTCTCGTTGAACACCGCCTTAAGCCCGAGTTCTTGTATGGTAATCCAAGACAAAGAGTACAACCACACATTGGGCTCACTGACCCCTCTCGACCTATTAACTCACCCCGATCCAAGTCCAGGAGTCACACCTAGTTCGGGTTTTCCATTCGGCATATGCATAGAAAGATAAAGGAAATGAAATGTGGCATTCATGGTAGGGCTTGTAGAACATGGCTTGTCAAGCGGAGAACCATCCGTTGAGGTGGGCTTGTCAGTCGTGCCTACATGGTTTGAGTCCTGACTGGAAACTCGGCCGGAATTCCAGTTGGGTTTGGAACTCAGACAGTTGACTCCTTGGACTAGAACGGTGCCGTGAGGTAAGTGTCGTGGTGAACATCCTCGCCGACACCCCTTGAATGGTGACGAGTACTTCACGGTAACTGATGGTCATGTGTGTGTAGCGGTACACCCCTGCAGGGTTAACAAACTATTCGAATAGCCGCGTCCGCGGTCATGGACTACTTGGAAAGCTATGCTTGATTATTAGACAACTTGAATGGATACTCTAAAACTCGCAAGATAAGCGTGAGTGCTATGGTGTGCTTCCTTGTGGGGACGTCGAGGAAGTATCCATAGTGGTGTATTGGTTGGAGACTTCGTAGTGGACTCGTGTACGCTTCTTACCTCAAGTCTGGTACTCGTAGTACAGGACTAGCCAAGTCAAAGCTGGCACTTCTGCATGTTGAAACCCCACCTCCCTTTACCTTAAAACTTGAGCATGAGTAGTATAGTTCTGATGTAAGTCTTGCTGAGTACGACTTTGTACTCACGTTTGCTTATTCTATGCTTTAGATGGAAACCCAGACCCCGATGGAGTCACCTTCCTGAAGCTCGACGTTGACTAAGCTAGTATAGTTCCAGACAGCAGTCTGGTCCCTCGTGGAAGGACATGTATGTTGAACAAGGCTTCTCTAAGCCATTTGTTAATCTTGTCTGTACTCAGACCTAATTTGCTTTCGTTGTTTGATGTAATGATTGATCATAGCCATATGATCTTTGTGTACTCTATGTGTAAGTCAATAAAGATATACTTTGTAGAGTTCATGCAATGTGTACCTGCTGTTTACACTAGACATGTATGCTGCGTGTATGATTATAACATGCATGTCTTAGTGTGGGGTTCGATAGCTTAGTTGTGTTCTTGCTGGCGGTCTTTTATACACCAAGTGGCCCTTAGATGTGCGCAGCTTGGGGCATCGCGATGCGATTGCTCGTGACTCTGTCACGTGCACACTTTGTTGTATGATCGAGCCCGCCCTAGACCCCGACTAAGTGGTCGGGCTGGAGTCTGTTTATGTAAGTGTTATAATTCAATCGATAATATGGTTGAGGCGACTTGTCTATGAGTATGAGATTTCACCACCCATAATCATTTAGACTTGTGAGCGGGCGATGAGGATCCATCTTAGTTGATCATCCGGCCTGGATGGGATGCCCCTCACGTACGAAGCTTTCCGAGAGTGTTCTGTGCTTGGCCTTGTCTGCTTAGACAAGTGGGTACGACTCTCGGCTCTCCATATGATTTGTGACTGGAATTACATACGCAAATTCCGGGTCCCGATACAATCCCCATTTTTTGATAGTTTGGTATAATGTGGATGCATGCATGGATACGACAGTTACTTAGGACATCTCCAACGCTATCCCCTAAAATGAACGTCACATCCGTTCGTGAACTGGTCTAGACCAATCCGCGGACACTGATGCGAGAAAACGGACATGCGTATCAGCCGGTGGATGGATACATGGTCGCGTTGAATGGTAAAATTGGTTCGAACAACCCAATCTGAACGGATGCAAAAGGTTTGAGGTTCCGCATTGGACATGCCATTATCTAGTAAAAAATGATGTAGGTTAAGAAATTGAAGAGGCAACTCACTGGCATTGGCGGATGTTGTCCCCAATATGTGGAGCCTGTGTTGAAGATTTTTATACATTGTTAGTTTACAGTGAGTAAATGAATTCACTAATTATGTTTTAATCTTTCACTATGTAGACACTTAAGGTGCTAATTAACATTGCCTTCGAAGAGGGACTCTTTTTGAACCCTAAAAAGTTTTTAATGATCTATGGTACCAACTTATCGTGAAAAGAATGAACGGTTATTTACCAAAATAACCTAGCATGCTTGTCATGAGCATTGTCAGATGACCGCTCATTCCCAAATAGCATGTGAACATGGAAAGAAGTAATTTTTATTTGAGAAAATATCCCAGAGTGCATTATTTCCATATACATGAGAGTTATCGATTGTCTTACTATAATTATCATTGACATATATAGTCATCGAGGGCTTGAAGTTTGGACGAATGCGAGGCAATGAGAAGAGTTCGATATGATTTATTCCCTAAGTTTGAATTTGAACACGATGTTAACAAGAATGTGAAAATAGATGAATAATTTCTCCAAATAGGCTGCTAGAGAAACACCAAGACGAAGAGATCCTTTTCATCCTTATTTGTGTATTTTTCCATATCGAAGAGAATCTTGCTTGACGAAAAAAGCATGGCAAAGAAGCTAAAAATGTTAGTCATTTATCTCCCGGACAACTTATTCAAAAGAGAACAAGAATGACAAATGAATCTTTTGAACTATCCACAACACCTCTTAGAGTAGATGGTGCGTTGCATGAGAAACAATTTTCTCTATTTATTTAAACACCACCCCCTGAGTTAAGGAAATGAATCTTTTGAACTATCCACAACACCTCTTAGAGGAGATGGGGCGTTGCATGAGAAACATTTTTCTCTATTTATTTAAACCCTCCCGAGTTACCAGGAAAAATATCTTTTAATTGTTCATCTTTATCAACGGTGCGCTTATGCAATATTTTTGTGTTTTTGTTCAGGACAGGTTAGACATCAGTCTTAGTGCAAATTATGTTTATGTATTTTTATTCGTCATTTTTTACAACAACTCTGCTTTTAGTGTATTATTCCTTTATAGTACATATCTAGTGGATCTAGGATTTGTATATGCAGATGATACATATGAAGCAACAAATTCAACGTGAGAGAGAGAGAGAGAGAGAGAGAGAGAGAGAGAGAGAGAGAGAGAGAGAGAGAGAGAGAGAGAGAGAGAGAGAGAGAGAGAGAGAGAGAGAGAGAGAGAGAGAGAGAGAGAGAGAGAGAGAGAGAGAGAGAGAGAGAGAGAGAGAGAGAGAGACGTATCTTTTGGCTGTTGTTCGCGGCGCTGGCCTGGACGCTCTGGTACACTAGGAACAAGATGGTTATTGAGCGCGTTTTTTTGCGGCGGGCGTCTGATATGGTCTTCAAATTTCTTGCTTTCTTGCAGCAGTGACATCTGCTATCCCGACGCAGGGATAGGGAGTTCATCCTTTGGGCGACTGACGCCTTGACGAGCACGGGGCGACGCCTGATCTCTCCTACTATGGCGACGACATGATGCTGTGACTTTCGATGAGGACCCTTTGCTGTGTGTGTCACCCTTCGTTCTACATGTTGTGGGTGCTTCCCCTAGGTGTTTTTGGGCCATGATGTGTTGTTGCCCCAGTTATATGAATCTTTGTAACGTATACTTGGACTTGTGGTTGGTGCTTTATTTATAAAGCGGGGCGAAAGCCTAATTTTTGTGTAACCAAAACCACATGCACAAATGGCGATGAAAAATACAATGTGAAAGATAACACAACTACACAATCATATGTTTGAAATTTAAAAATGCGGGTGAATGAAGGTGGAAGGTGACATGAACGCAAACCGGTTGTATGCAATTGCTTTTTTTTGAGCGAATGTGCCATTGATATAGATGGGGACCTTGGCTTGGGGAGGCAATGATGCGAAGATAATGGGTTGATGGAGATGAAGAGAAAGATAATGGGTAGATAAAGACGGCGAAGAAGAGTGATTTATAAATCCTAAATAGTGTACATTTTTATAAACTAGTAATTTAAAAAGGCCTTAACTAGTGATTTCATTATTTTGATCGAGCCCATAACTCAGCCCACGCGAGAGTGTGTGTGTGTGCACGCGAGAGAGCAGGAGAGAGCCCACGCGAATCTGAATTCCAGAGAAATAGTTCGCCATCTCCACTCCCAGAGTCCCAGTGTCCTTCGCCCCACTCGCGACAGAGCCTCAAGCCACGGGCGCAGGACACTTTTCCCCCGATGCTCGCCGGCGGTGAGGACGGCAACGGCCACCTACCGCGGCCGCGCAGGCCTCGACGCGTGGGCGGCATGGGATCTCCACCGGTCCAGCCGGCCTCGGCGCTGCCGTACCCCGCGCCGCCGCCCTGCACCGACTACGACATGGCCTATTTCAAGGCCTACTCCCACATCGGCGTCCACGAGGAAATGCTCAAGGTTACGCGCGCACGAGCACAACATTTCTCAATCCTTCCTCTATGATGTATGCTCCGTATTTGGTGGAGGGTTTGCCGCCTGCCTGTACTGGCTATTGCATCGGTGGAGTTAGGGTTTTGCTTACTACGGGCAGCGATCTGTGGGCCGAGTCCGCGGGATCAGCGCCATGGAATAAATCATGATGTCTGGAGCCTCTGAGGTTTCTCACAGTTCCATCGTATGCGAGGATGTGACCTAGTCTTTGCATTGGTTCAGTTGGTGTATAAGGCCCCATAGTTGGGGCTGCTTATTGATTAGGTAGACATCGAGGGAATAGTGTTATTGCACGAGGAGATGGGTAGTTCAAATGTTTACGATCATACTCTGTTGGATCCGAAGTTTTGTTTGTCTTTGGCAGGTAAAAGACATCGAGTATAACACAACATAAGCCATAATAAGGAATAATGGACATGCCATGAATTTTCTTGGTTTGTCAGAAATTAACAAGAAAAATGATGTGTCTGTATCCGTATGGAGGTGCTAACATAGCATTGTTGTTGCCCAAATGCTATGCTTAGATGCTAGCATTGTTTGTTAATTGTCGAGAACGTGGAAATCTTCAGATGCTTGTATCTAGTAATTCATTAATGTAAGCTACTAACCTTACAACTTGGCACAGATTGGTAGGGTATGAAGTGTAGCTGCTGGTATGCTTACACAGAGTGCCACAATTTATCTTATTCCTATTACACATAATGAAAAAAGATTTATCATAATGCATCACTAATTAAACCAGTTTTGTTTTTGTTTTTGTGCTTTATGTTATATATGCGATTTCAGTAGCGTCTCTCAATTGCTCAGGTCTCGATCTAATGCAATATCATCATTCTTAGTACTAATCTTGATATTAATAAATGCAGGATCACGTGAGGACTAGTACTTACAGAAACGCTATCATGCATCACAAAGATCTAATTTCAGGCAAGGTCAGAGTTACTTACAGTTTGTATTCTTACTGGACTACATGATATTCTTGGATACTCTCATGAATGGTTGAAGTTTCAATTTTCAGGTCGTATTGGATGTTGGCTGCGGCACTGGTGTTCTTTCTATATTTTGTGCTTTCGCTGGCGCCACTCGGGTAACTTCAGTAATTAATTATTAGCTGGACACTTATGTGTTATGGATGATATTATAGAATTTGAACTTCTGCTGATTTTTCTAGTGTCCCTTCCTATATAGATGTTAATTGCGTTTCTAATGTTTGTTGCTCTTCAAGCTTATTCCTCGTTTTTTCTTTTGTTTTACTTGCTTTATAAGTTGGTTGATTAGTGCATTCATACTTAGCCGATGTTGATCAATTATCCAATTGCTTAATCATGTACATAATTTATTTTTCCATGGATCTTAGATGTCCATTTGTGAACAACATATATGACAATTTTTTTTGATATTCTCAAGAGATAACTCAGGGCAAAATCTTTTCACCAAGAAATCAGATTAGCACTACATAGTCAGAAATCTGCATTAATATGCTTTAATCATTTGATCTGTACCAGAAGATCTGTTGTACGTGTTGTTTGCCAAATACAGTACTAGTAAGCCTCCATGTTTACACTTTTCTGTGCTCTTAATCATCTTCCTTGCTGTGTAATAATACGGGTTCATTTTGCATGGCGCTTGCAAACTGTTCTTAGTTATTTCCATGTTCTCATTCATTTTTTGATGTGAATGGCAGAGTTCCTGCTTTTCATTAGTTTATATTTTTAATTAATTTCCTGAGTTTATTGTGTTCTCAGGTCTATGCAGTCGATGCAAGTGATATTGTGTTACAGGTAGATTCTCCCCTCTTGGTTTTCCTTTCCTGGTTGATATTGCAAAACAATAAGTGTATTCAATAAACCTGTGCTGCACCCCAGCCCTTCTCCTGTATGCTAGTTGAAAGCTAAACACAACATGGAGGGAAGCCCTTATCATTAAATAAATACGTGTATCCTAGTATAATGATAAGTAAATACTCCCTCCGTTCACGAATATATGATGTTTTGAATATTTCAATATGGACTACATACGGACTGAAATGAATGAATAAACACGCTAAAACGCGTCTATATACATCAGATTCCTAAAAAGGTTAAAACATCTTATAATTATGAACGAAGGGAGTACTTAGTAGCTTGAAAAGTGGTGCTACCTTTAACAAGCTCCCTTGCTTGATGTTCTGCTACTAACTACCCCCTAATAATATGTATGTTTGCAAAGTGCCTTTTCTTATCTACGTTTTTTACTTCCGTTATATTATTATTAGCTTCTAGAAATTTAATGCTGATTCCATTTCCTTTAATCTAAATGTGTTTAGGCAATGGAAATTGTGAGAGAGAATGAGCTGTCTGATAAAATCATTGTTTTGCATGGGCGAATCGAGGTAAACCATTTCTATCTAGCCTTTGCCATTTTTGTCATGATCATTTCATCACCATTGCATGTACCTAAATATTTATCATATTTTTAGGACCCCGATAGTTGCCACACGTGTGGGCGGAGTGCTTTCGCCCACACGTTTTTAGATGGCAATTTTAGTTATGTATAGATGGCAATTATGAGCCAAAATTGCCATGTTGAAAACTGGCAATTATGAGCCAAAATTGCCATGTTGAAATGTTTTCAACATGGCAATTTTGGCTCATAATTGCCATCTATACATAACTAAAATTGCCATCTAAAAACGTGTGGGCGAAAGCGTTCCGCCCACACGTGTGGTGCGTATCATTTCCGTATTTTTATGTGAGGTTGAAACATTCTCTTACTTTTTAGATTGTAGGCAACTATAATATATTGATTGTAGTTTGCGTTAGCATCCTTGAATTTCTGCTTTATGTCTTCAGTGTTATGGAACTGGTCTGCTGTAATATTCAAATGCAGGATGTCGAAATTGAAGAAAAAGTTGATGTCATTATATCTGAATGGATGGGCTACATGCTTCTCTATGAGGTTCTATAAATATATTGTTGTGCAGTTGGACATATTCCGCAGATCACTTTACATCTGTCCTATATGTTGAATTTGAAATATCGTCATGTTGATTGTAGAGTATGCTGGGGAGCGTAATTTTTGCTAGGGATAAATGGCTTAAGCCAGGGGGTCTTATTCTTCCATCTCATGCATCGGTAAGTGTTTGTGCAAAATGTTACTACCTCTGTAACTTAATATAAGATTTTTCTTGATACTATCATAGTATCAAAAAACGTCTTATATTGATATACAGAGGGAGTATGTAGCAATTATTTGGTTAAGACATCGGTTGAAAAATTGTCTGGCTGACATAGAACAAATATTTGTGCTGCAGCTTTACCTCGCGCCTATTACAAATTCACACAGATATCAGGATAGTATTTACTTCTGGCGAGATGTATATGGTATAAAAAGTAAGTTCATTGTCCTTTTGTAATATATGTTCTCTTAATTACTAGTATAGAATATAGATTCCCTAAATATGAGGATACCTAGTTGCTTGTTCATAATGTGCCAATAGCTTCCAAAGTTATCTTGATAAGGCAGCTAACTATTATTTGTCATTCTCAGATTAATTTGTTGTTTATTCCTTGCTATTATTTGTCATTCTCAGATTAATTTGTAGTTTATTCCTTGCTTGACTTCAGTGTCCTGTATGATGCCTCTTGCAAAACAATGTGCATTCATGGAGCCTTCTGTTGAGACGATTAGCGGCGAGAATGTTTTGACATGGCCAACTGTGGTGAGATAGTTTTTCTGAACCGTGTATTATTGTCTACTTGACATCCGCTTCACACACATATCACTCTCAGACCTCCGCATATAAATTAGTTCCTGTTTGTGTAGTTCTGCATTTCTATGTAAGCTATATATTTTTAGTACCACTTACTGGGTCCCTGGAGCAGGTTGCAGAAGTCGATTGCTATACCATACAAGCTCCAGACCTTGAAACTATTACCGCTGCATACAAGTTTACATCAATGTTGCAAGGTACGTTGTATTTCATTCTTTTTACATACGGGATAGATACACATGATGAAACAAAAACCATGATTTCATCTACTCCCTCCAATCCATAATAAGTGTCGCCCATTTTGTACTAAGCTAGTACAAACTTTGTACTAGATGGGCGACACTTCTTATGAATCGGAGGGAGTAGTAAAGTTGCACAGCTAGTTTATATACTGATATTGTGACCAATTTTTTTAATCTGTGGACTCCTCAAGCTATGACCATACCAGCTCTGTTTGAGATGACTTAAGCTTGATCAAACAATTTCTAGCAATAAGTCTAGTCTCAAAGACAGAGTGCTGTTCAAGAGGCTTTTTGATAAGCTCTGTGATGTTTCTGTCTAGTCTGTACTCAAGCTTCCTGGAGAAGTGGAAAACCCACTTTATAAAGCTTATGGCAAAAGTGTCACCTAGATTCTTACCGCAGTCAGGAACCTATTTCCTGTGTGCAAATCTATTGCAGTAAGATGTCAATTCTGAGCATCCTCAGGTAGCTAACTGGTGTTAAGGATGTATGGTGATAGGTAGTTGTACTCTTTAGGCTCCCGTTGAGTGTATTTTTGCCGGGCACACAGATATAGAAAGTTCTAAACTTGAGAAACCACAAAAGTGAATGGCCATGGTACCCTTCCATTAAGTTCTCTGGAAAGATGATAAATATTGTTTGTTTCAGTAGTGATACATACATGCAAAGATAGATCTAACTTTCATTATGTGCATAATTTTTATTTTGCGGTAGATCAAGAAATTGCTGGGCCCTGTTCAGATAGAGTGTCACTTGAAATTATTAATGCAAGTTATATCGAAGATATTTTTTCTAGAGAGTTACAGAATACACTTGAAAAAAACAGCATAATCTTGGGTACAATTGTACTCGAATTTTTTTGCTTGTCTTTTTCATCTGCATGGAAATGTAATGCTAAACCTGCACTCTTTTGTGTTATTTTTCAGCTCCATTGCATGGATTTGCATTTTGGTTCGATGTCGAGTTTAATGGACCAGTTCGCCAGAAATCCAAGAAGCAAGCAAGCCAACCCTTGGATGTGAATATGCAAAATTCCAGCCCAAGCAATAAAAAGAAAAAGGCAGATGTCTCAATTGTTCTGTCAACTGCCCCAGAGGATGCCCCTACTCACTGGCAGCAGGTGATTGCTTTAAACAGTGCCATTTGGTTTTCTTTTCGTTTAGTTATATGGTTATTTTGAAACTCCTAGAAGATTGTATTGCTAACATCCACGAGAATGCTGTTCTTTTGTAATGCAGACCCTCCTGTACTTGTTTGAACCTATCGAGCTAAAGAAAGACCAGATTATGGAAGGGTCTGTTACCATATCTCAGAGCCAGCAACATGCCCGCTTCCTCAACATCTGCCTAAAATATTTGTGAGTTTTTATTGCTCTGGTTTGATGGTATCCAATACTCATTTCGTACTGCCACTTTCATGTTTGATATAACTCTGGATCCATCATGTCTTTGCAGTACTGGAGACCAATGGTACGTCAAAGAATCAGTGATGCGATAGCATGGAAAGCTTCAATAGAATAATAGTTTACAGATAGGTGCAAATCTATTGTTCCTATGCATCATGAACCGTATCGGCCATTGCAATTTTGAAGCATTCTGACTGAAGCGGGGTGTCATGATGGCAAGTTGATCAACATATGTTGCCATTTAGTTTTCATTTGGAAAGCGGGGCGTGGAGCAATTCGTCCAGAACTTACAACATAAAACCATCACTCCAAATCAGGCCTTAGATTTCGGTTGTTCCTAGTCGAGTTGAGATTGATAAAAGAGCATTGAGAAATTCAATAATTACATGATGGCAAAGGTAGTATAGGTTTATCCTCGTGTTAACAGTACAGTTCATCTTAGAGATTAGTCTGTCTTTTCTTACACTAGATAGCCACGCAGATTGTTTCTATTGTCTGTAACAATTATTTGCCAATATAACATTCTTCCAGCCCTTGAGAGGTTGTGTTAACAGAAATAAGATTTTCCATGCGGCTGTGAAATTAAGTAAATCATCGTTTTGTCAATTTTTTTTTGAACAAGGAAGGGTCTATAGGGCCTGATACTGCATTAATTCGAGAGGTGGTACATTTTACAAAGAAGCACCTTAGGAAGTACTGAATACAAACTAAGGGCTTGTAAATTACATAGAAAACCCTAAAATGCAATATGAAAAAGCAATCGAGTCCTCGATGCGTCGGAGCTTCTTGTTCCGGTTAGCTTGTACATCACCGGGCAGCAAGCCACTTGGGATGTAGTCGCCGAAGAATGCCGCGATCCAGGAGCAAGATGGCCTCCGCCTTGGCATTGTGGCTTGGAGGTTGAACTGGCGACGCCGGCTCACTACATTTTGCGTCCACACCAGGAGATGCCGCCCTTCGGAAAGAGTGTTCAACGGTCGGTTGGCAAACGCTGAAGAGATAACCGCCGAGGGAGAGCTCAAGATAGCAGCAGCGAGACCCTGATAAGAGGATCGATGCGGATCAAGGTCAACCGCTCTCCATTTGCACTGCCACGGAGCCAGAGGAGAAAGGAGAACAAGCTTTGTCATAGATCCACCCCACCCGATACAACAAACTTATTAGCAGAGCTCCCGAGGCCTACCACCTTCCCTGCCGACCATCGCAGCCGCCGGAGAGAGGAGGAAGGGACCCAAATCTCGTCGCCGCTTTATAGCAATGGGGAAAAGATCAAGAAGGAATCCCTACATCTATTTGTACTAATTACAGGCGTGCACACTTGCCCACCTACTCCACTCTGACCGGCAACGTCGGCGGAGGAAGCAGGAGGGAGGGAGCCGCAACCAACTTCTGGCGTCGAGGTAGACAAGGGAAGGGGATAGGAGAGCGGTGCGGGGAGCGGGGAGGGGAAGAAACAATACAAATGGGTATCCCTTTCTGTGAATGTCAATGTATTACAAAGTTGCGTACATTTGCTTCGTTATGAAAAAAAAGCAGTGGTAGTATCAAGATTTCCGTACATCGTTTCTTCAGCATTGTGTGTGTGCACGCGCACGTGTGTGGAAGTTTGAGCTAGAGATTTTGAAGGAGTCACAGTCTTTGGTCATGAAAAAGCGATCGCTCAAAGGTCAATTTGTGTAATATTCCAGGGTCTAGGGTTGCTGAGAGAGTGGAGGGGTACCGGAATCAAAGTGGATTGCAGTCTAGGGTTTGTCTGGTTTGAGGATATTTGTGGGGCTCTTTCGGTTCATGATGGGACGGCTTGACGTGGTGGACACGCTCGATCGCGTTTGAGCTTCTTACTATTTGTCCTAGATTTGGATTGAATATGAGGGGTGTCGAATAGCCCGACCGTTTGAGACCGGTTTGATGCACCCGTTTGGATCCTCTTTCTTACCAATCAGTGATCAGGCTATCTGCTCGGTTGTATAGGTTCAATATAAGGAGCTCGATTATATATAGATGCTCTTATAAAGCCCACTGTAATCTATAAAAACACACGGTTTGAAGTGGGATTGAAGCTTATGTTGATTATATGAACGGATTGTACCTATTCACTCTCCTCTACACACTTCTCTACATCCATCTCGATCATTCCACGATCACATTCATAAACGTATAGGAGGGTGAATTAGACAAGTACGATTGAAAATGCTCTAAGGTATCACTACAACGCATCCTCGATAATATTTTATAGGGCGTGCTACGCGTTAGCCAATGGGTACTTTTAAAATATATGTCGCCTGTGCAGTTAGTGATGTAGTACTGACTTTATCATTGCAACAAAGGTTGTGTTGAAAAATCTTTTGCAACATAGCTCATGTTGCAGTAACCTCTTACAATAGTTTTTTTTTACAAGGAGAGCTGATATGGCAATGTCGAGTTCATCGAACGCGCTCTCAACCGCCTCCCGCGCGAGCTGGATCCGGGCGCGCCTCTCCCCAGCGTTGCCCATGCCCATGAGCACCAGCGACTCGAGGTGCTGAAGCACGGCGGTGAGCATCCCGGGGGAGTTGGCGGCACCGATCGTCCGCCTCAACAACCACCATCTTCCATGCCGCCCCCGCCATCTCCCTCACTTGTCTTCTCTCTAGCTCTCTTCTCTCTGCTTTGCCGGCCGGTGGGTTTGGGTTTCTGATTTCTGAATGCTTCTTCCGTTCCGCGCTCTTGAACATGAAGAGGCTGGGGAAGAAATTGCCTGGCTGGCGAGGCGGGCCCCATGGCCGTAACCGTTTATGTACCTCGCCTCCCGCCGAACTCAACGATGGGGAAAATGACGAGCGGCTAAAATCCTGTCAGTGACACAGTAATCCACTTGCCTTCTCTCGCAAGACAGTAATTTCACCTCCTCCACCGCCCCTATAAATCCCCCCTTCTCCTCCTTCCCCGTCCCTTTTTTCTTCCACAACATCACGCTCGCGAAGCAGAGAGAGAGAGAGAAAGAGAAAGAGAGAGAGAGAGAGAGAGAGAGAGAGAGAGAGAGAGAGAGAGAGAGATCGGCGGGCGGCAATGGCGGACGCGTGGCGGGAGCTGGCGCGGACGGTGCCGGAAAACCTCGCGGACGCCTGCGTCTCGGAAGAAGCCGTCGGGTTGATCGACCTCGCCGTCACCAACCTCCAGGCGAAGGCCGACTTGCTGCGCACGATCCGCAATGGCGCCAACCTTGAGGACGCGGCCGAAGGCTACCTGGACCCGGATCCCGCTGGAGTCTGCCCCACCGCGGTCCTGGAGGACGTCCGACGCGAGATCAAGCGCTGCAGCTCGCTCCACGGCTTGGCCACCCGCGCCGCCCCCCTCTGCGCCGAGCACTTGTGCCTCGAAACCGACGAGCAGACGAGACAGGCATGGGAGAGCTACAACGACGCCGCGCTCAACAACGCCGCCGGTGCGCAGATGAGGCTCCGCGAGGCTACAACGACCAGCAAGGCGGCCGTGGACGCCATCGACTTGGCCGGGGCGCTTCTGGTGGGGTGCCCGCTCTGGCTCGTCTGGATGCAGGCGGCCGAGCAGCTCACGAACCAAGCCATCAACGAGGTCACCCTGGCGCTCGGCAACGTGCTGGAGATGCGCTACGCCACTTTCCTGCAGTTCCTGCTCGTCTGGCGCATTCTGCAGCTGGACTAGCCTCATTTCGCAAGAGCTTCTGCGGTCCGTCGTCGTTTCTGAAAGCTAGCTGTTCGTTTCGCAAGATCGAGACTCGAAATTCTTGATGAGTTAGTTGTTCAGATGTAATCACGTCTCTGCTGGTTCTAGTACGTACGTACATTGCTTTGCATTGCATTTTTTGAAGCTGTAGGCTATTTTTGCTCTAGAATGTCTGACATTAATCTGCTGTAATCCGATTTGTGGTGGCCGTCAGATTCTCCGGATGGGGAGTGCAAAGGGAACGTGAATATGTGTGCTTTGAATCTGGTGATACTTAGGTTCATCTTTCTTGCTGAATCTCGAATTTAGGTGACAATCTCATGTGTCCACGTTTGGCAAAATAATTGTAAATGCCCATGATCATATCGTACCAAGTCGAGGGAATTTTGTACAAGGCGAGAGAGACACAGACAGAGAAATGGGTTCTTCTGGAATTCACCAAAAAAGTTCATTCACAGCACGCAAATGAATAATGATCTTGGGTATTCAATGGACAAAGCAATTGGGAAACACAAATCATATAGAGCGAACATTTGCTCGTTTGTCATCTGGCGCAACTTGTTTGTCAACGTTAGATCCACGCACAGATCGCGAAGAAACGGTGCAGCCAGGCAAGCATTCGAAACTCGTTCGCGCTATATAAATAGAGCGCGAACATGTTCTAATTAGATCAAGATGGGTAATGTGGTGGTGTAGAGGGCGGTTTCTATTCGAGGGATCCAAGTTTTGAATCCTGTAAACTACAATATCTACAGTTCTTTGTTGGTTCTTTTCTTTAATGACCAAATATTCCAATTTTCTTCTTCTAAATACCATTGTATTTTTCGTATTACATACAGATTATATCTTTATACTTTTTTTACTGATGGTTACGGCATTTTTGTAGACTAATCTGGGATGGCATTTGTATTACATAAACTATATCAATTTTTATTTCTTTTAGTATGGCAATTTTAGTTTACCCATCATGGCAATCGTAGTTTCAGACCATGGAATTTTTTTATTTGTACGAGGTGATGGAAAATTATTTTCATGTAGAATGGAAAATTTTACATTTTGGACATGACATTTGTAGTATATATACCATGTTATTTTTTAGTTACATAGCATGATAAATGTAGTTTTTGATATAACATTTGTAGTATATATAGCATGATAGTTTTTATTTAGGTAGCATGACAAATATAGTTTTTGGACATGAATTTTTTTAGTTACGTAGCATGACAAATATATGTTTTGAACATAATATTTGTAGTATATATAGCATGTCATTTTTTAGTTATGTAGCATGGCAAATGTAATTTTTAGACATGACATTTGTAATATATATAATATGTCATTTTAGTGACGTAGCATGATAAATGTAGTTTTTTGACATCAAAATCATAGGGTTAAATGTTTCCTCCGAAACATGGCAAGCACGAATAAAAAGGTGACAACTGCCATGTTCATGCAGAGAAGAAAGGTGGCAACTGCCAGGACACGTGCGGCAACTGAAAAGAAAAAGCTATAACAAGTTGCATGTGTTGCATACTCTAATTACCATCCATGTCTATAGGGATTGCCCCCAAAACTGTCCGCGCTTGTCATGTTCTTGAGCAAATAATCGCTCTAAATTGGAATGTTACACAGCATGACAAATTAAGTTTTAGACCACAACAATTTTTAATATATATGCTATTTTTATCACTGTTTTTTTATATAAAATGAAAAAAAGTTAATTGGGCTCTGGGCCACCGGAAGAATGCCCGTTCATTTTTCTAACAAATGTACGTGTAGGAAGTTACTAAATGTATAGGAAAATGAAATAGTTGAATTCCTATTTTCAATGAAATACTTGAACTTCTGTTGATCATTTTACATGACTATTATCTTTTGTACTTGTTGGGACCAGCATACAAAACTAAAGAAGGAGAAACGTACTCTCTTCACTACCATCAGCAATATAAAGTGTGAAGTAGTCGATATGTACATTCTGCAGCTCTTAGTAAAATCAATAAATTGATCGCTCTACTGAAACGTTATAAAAGAGTTAGACTTGTAGCAGGAATCTCCATAAAGAGCTATATAGTTGAATTCCTATTTTTAGTGAAATACTTGAACTTCTAATCCATTTTTGTGCAAATCAAATATTGAACTATTTACATGACTATTATCTTTTATACTTGTTGGGACCAACATACTCCCCCTGTTCCATAAGATAAGACCATTTTGAAAGCTATGTTATCTTGCAGAACGATCTTATATTATGGAATGGATGAAGTACAATACTAGAAAAAGGAAAAGTACTCATGACAGTCATCAACAATATGAACTACGAAGTAGTCGACATATGCATTTTGCAACTCTAAGCAAAATCGATAAACAGATCGCTCTGTTGGGAACATGATAAGAGAGTTCACTCATAGTAGGAATCTCTATAAAGATATATATTGTAATTTTACATGTGGAAAATAGTACAAAAATGAATAAAGTCATCATTATGTGAAAAGGAATTAGGTGGCTTAGGTGGTGGAAAAGGATGGAGTCAAGTTGAAGTTGGAGTAGAGGGATGCTATGCCCATACCGATCGAGGATGTTCATCTGGTTCCAAAGTTAGATAAAGAGGCTTAGTTTTGAGCATTTTTTATGAAATTGTGTTGCTAGTGATGCAGAAGAGGACAATAGAGGCGTATGATAACAAATCTAATCAATAAAAATAAATATTTAGTATAAATAACAGGACAAGACAATGCAAATACCATCTAATGAGCAACCTTAAAATTGAAAGCTGCACTTGGTCATGCACATTACAAACTTACCTATGTAGAAAAGTATGCAAACATGAGTATAAAGTGTCCTTACTAGGGCAACAACAGTTTTAGTTGTCTCAATGGATGTATAAAATCACCAACATTTAAATCTATAGCATTCTCGTTTAATCTAATGGACAAGAAAGACAAAAAAAATGAGAGTACTGAACTATAGATGCACCATAAAAATATATAGTTATATAATTTGTACACATTAGTAGGTTGCAACAATGCCCTACTCTCATGGGATATCAATGCACTAGGTTAGGAAGAAAAAATAAAATCAAAACAACACGATGATCCATTTGGAAAGAATACCAAGAAATAATAAACTATTTGTTCTGAAATATAATAAGGGAAAGATGATTCTAGAAATGAAAGGCACATACACTACGAAGAACCATTCATATAATGATCTAAGAGCCAAGGGTATGTTCATTTGAAACCATGATGTGAGAAAATATATATAAAGAGATAAACCAAGAATCTTCATTCCAAATCATAATGCAAGAGGAAAAAAGATTAAAAAGCTAATAATCTGATGTATCACAATTGTATTGCTAAGTTGTAGAAAGATTTGCCTGTATGTAGATAGTTATGTTGCTTATGCAGATCCTAAGTACACAACATGACCACTAGTGTTGATGATGCATGCTTGCTCTTCTACTAGGGGAGAGATGCCCACAATGTTTGACTCCAGGATTAGTGGCTTCATTGACTACTAGTCTGACTAGAGCTCCATTCTCGGAGTAAGCTTAGTTAGATAGCTTGATCTTGATATACTAAATGTAGCTGCTGATGTTGACTCAGAGTTGAACCTGCGTAAAACTTTCGGTGCTTTTGGGTATATGAATTATTAATGCTATATGTTGACTATGTTTAATGTGTTCTTCTAACCTTTTGTCTTGGTAGATGAAATGGTATGTGGTGCATATAGGAAGGTGCCTGGGAGTGTAAGATTTATGAGAGACATGCCATGAACAGGTGTCCGGTTACAACAATAGCTCTTATCAATGATTTAAGATTAGGCAGGATGTAGAAGATGCTTACTCCAAGTCCGTGCTTAAAGAAAATAACATTAATGTTGGAGTATACAAAGGTGTAGGTCAGATCAGATTCGTTGGATCAAAGAACTTGATAATCTTCGTCAAGCTTGTCATCATCGTGGTATTGTTATCATATCCATGGTTAGTACATCAGAGGGAATGTTACTTCTTTTAGATATAACCACCACCATTAACTGATGAAATTATGTTGTGATTTTTTTACAGACGCTCCATCAAAATATGAATGATATGACGAAACATATCTATAACCCATGTGAATGAAGATCACCTGCTACTAGGAGTTGTGAACTTGATGGATATGTCTCCCATTTGTATCCGTGCTTTTGGTTTTGAACTTGATGCATCTTTGAACTTGTTGGATGCTTTACATGCGATGCGAGTTCAATAGTGTTTGCGGGTGATAAGAAAGACCCATTTCTTTTCTTCCTAGAAATTGGTTGATGTGAATGCGAACGATGATCACAACACACTCAATAACACAAGAAGATGCAAGAAGAAAGACACAAGATAGATAGAGTGCATACGCTTCATCACCATAAAGGGCACGTAAATGTGCTCCGCATCCGGCGGGTTTGTGTGTTTGTGAATGCCTTGCGGCGCTTCCGACTAGGCGAGGCGAGGCGAGGTGCTGTGAAACAGCCAGGCTGGCGACCGCAGTGGCCCCCACGGCCGTAACCGATTCTTTACCTCGCGCGCGGCCGAACGGTCGTAACCGGTTAAAAAGAATGCAAGAAATGGATGGGCCCGACCCTGTCAGTGGGATAGTAATCCCGGTCATTTCCTCGCGCGTCCCCTCACGAGTCAATTCTCTCGTCACCGTCTCGCGGCCAAAATCACTATTCCGACCTTTTGTTCAAACTTCAGCACACTTTAACCCTCCGTCGAAACTATTTCAAAATTTAACCCAATAGGATAGCGCCCGCTCAAATGACGCTACCCTCTATGGGACGGCGCTACCATAGTGCCATCGTGGCAAGGGGGTTCCGCAAACTCTGGCAAAGGGTCCCGCACCCTGGTAGGGTAGCGCCGTCAGTGGCGCTACCCTGCGCTACCCTCCTGGTGTAACTTGTACGAGCTTAGTGCTACTAGAACTCCTACGGTTATCTACCAGCTAGTGCATGGGATTCTAATTCTTTTTTGATTGGACATGCATGAGCTAGCCTCAATATTCCTAAGCGCCAGGGAAGTAAATTGAGCGCAGAAAAGGAAGGAGCGGCACTTATGCCAGGGAATTAAATCTTCTGTCTTGGTACCTTGGTACCTGCGTTTTGCTAGGGAATTAATTACTTAACCAGTCAATGTCCGTAACACACAAGAAATATATAAAAGGGTTAATCCAGATTAACTAGTGTGGATGCAGTGTACGTATGCCTCGGGCTCTGATGGATATGGATCGAATGGGATCGTCGACGTGTTGTACTATCCGTTTGTTCTGCTATGCGTTTTTACACTAATTAAGTACACCATTTTTGTCTTCCTCAAATGAAAAAGCACTACATTTTCGTAGTACCAGTAGCATATGTTTTTATCGTATGCGTGGGCGTATCTGGTTGGTATATTTCGTGAGTTCCCAGGGGGCAGGAACTGGTGGATACATGCATTGATCCTCCCCTTAAGATATGATATGATGCATACTCATAATATGAACTAGACCATTGAAGGCGCGCGTTGTCGCGCCCGTCCGTTTTGACAACATAATGATCAAAACTTCCTAAATATATGGTAAGTTGATCGCTAAATTGGAAGATATTGCTTTTCTATCGAAGCCGGAATTTTTCATCTCGGTTTTGCATCAATTAACATTGGAGATTACTAACACAAAGAGAAAAAAAGAGGCATACTTATGAGATACAGAGATAGCATATGTCAACAGGAATAGGGAAAAAATTGAGTGAGAGATGACTATGTAATCTCAAGCTCTTGTTCTAGCATAAGTGGCCTAAAGTATAAGCCATGAACAAGAAAAAGATTCGAAGTTATACGAGGGAGAGATGATATGACTATACAATCTCAAGCTCTTGTTCTTGCAATTCCACACTGTCTACTTTTTTTTCACATACGTAGTCAAGGGACAAAATAAAAAAAAAGTTAATATAGCCAAAATCCACAGATCACCACCATAAGATTAGAGATATAGAGCAAGAAGATGTAACAGCTTTCATCGACATCACATGGATTTTGGAACCATCCGTAGCAGTACTTCCATGACCTATGATAGTACCTTCAAAACATGTCTACCTAGTATGGATCTTGTGTTCCTTCTGTACTCGTTCTTTTCTTCCTTCCATAGTTGTTCTTGTCACTTGGAAATGTGTCTTCCCAATCTGTATCTTTTGATCAAGTATCGCTACATCTATATTAAGATAATAAAATTATAAACCATCTAGCAATATCATCTGAAATGACATGCAGGTTTACTAAGGATGATTATCTTAGATCTTTAAGAGAAAATGAAGATGGTCTTAGCTCATGTGAATTGTATTGAAATAAACAGTACCCGTGCTCTAACCTGTAATCCTACACATGGTCGAAATTGTTCCTGTGCATAAGAGGGACACACAGCTAGACTATTTTTTTTACAAAATGAGGTGGTCCTGCAACTTGAGAAGTGAAGCACTACAAAACTTTGGAGTGTCAAATTTGGTTAAGCGAGAGTCTATCCTAAACAAGTAGAGCAAAGATATTTATTTTATTAGATAATTACTTGATTGCAAAGTGAAGAGCTACAAGTAGTTCGACGGTAATAATATGTGATCTTTGTATTCCTCACATAATTATGTGAATTTACATTTAACCTTGAACAAGTAGCCCACTACAAATATGGCCAAAAGGAGAAATATTCATTTTATTCCTACTAAAGGTATCCATGACTAAAGCTAGCCATTCTTCAGAAAGGACAAGCTCGTAGCCAAAATTATCTAGTTTTACTTATTTTCTTCCAGGCTTAATATTTTCTTGTTATAAAAAAGTTTTTACCAGGATTAAGTTGCGCTAGTACAGAAAAATCTTAGTCATGTATCCAGGCTCGCACATGAAACAATCTCAAGTCTTGTGCATGGTCGAACTTACCGACGGCTTGCAGTTTCTATATGTGCGTGTCAGGGCTTAGGAATGCCTAGGCTAGCTCATGCATGTCCAATCAAAAAATATGCTGGGAGATAACCGTAGGAATTCTAGTAGCATTAATAGCCTACACTCGTGCAAGTTACACCAAGAGGGTAGCGCCGCTAGTGGTGGTGTTACCCTATAGAGGGTAACGCCACTGCTGACGACGCTACCCTATCAGAGTGCGGACCCCCTTGCCACGATGGCATTATGGTAGCGCCACTGGAGACGGCGTTACCCCATAAAGGGTAGCGCCACTTGGGAGGGCGCTATCCAAATGGGTTAAATTTTGAAATAGTTTCGACGAAGGGTTAAAGTGTGCTAAAGTTTGGACAAAAGGTTCAGAATAGTGATTTTCGACCCGTCTTGCACCTTCTTCCCTCCGAGTCGCCTCTCTCTCTATAAAAACCAACACCAGCTTTGGGCACCGCCACGGCGCCACCCAATCTTTCCTCCACCCCTCTCTCCAAACCCGCGGCGTGTTTGCTCAAGTTAGATGGCAGGCGCAGATCCCGACGACAAGCCGCCGCGGCTCCCTGCTGGGGGCGGGGCTCGGCTGCCGGCGACGGACACGGCGGCGCCCGACAGCGGGGACTCCACCGGAGGTGCGTGGGTAGCTAGAGATTTGCGCGCTCGTTGATTCCGAGTTCGGGTACGGGTTTCGGCTTAGATTGAGATCGTTCGCACTGTCTTGCAGGCGGAGGTGGTGTTCCCGTGACGGGGATTCCGGGTGCTCAGGTTGTGGCTCCGACGAGGAGGGCGCAGCACGTTCGCGTCGTCGGCGAGGAAGAGGAATTGAGGCGCCAGGAGAGGACGGGCTCGGCCGACACCGAGGTAAATTGCTTGCGCAACTCGTGGCTCTTCGATTGGTTTCTGCGCTTTCGCTACCCAGCCGCCTTCCATGACATGTTGTTGCCTTGTTGGTTGGTGCGATGGACTCCGATCAGGGATCCAATGGCGACGCAGACCTGTCTGCTACGTCGGCCCAGCGTCCGCAAGGGCAAGGCGGGAGCGCCAAGGGGAAGGATGCCGCTGGCGTCCACGACTTGTTCAACCAGGAGAAGCAGCTGCTCGCTCAAGGAGGTATTCTCTCTGCTGCTAGTTCTCGCTCTTTTGAGTAAACTAGTTCGTTCGTGATCCAATTCCAAAGAGTGCAGTTGATCCTAACTGGACTCCTCTCCTTGGTTGCAGTTGCAGGCTCCAGCCGCGGGAGCGCTTTGGGGTCGGGGGTTCGCGTTCGAGGGATGGCGCCACCGGTTCTGTTCGATCCGGCGACTGGATTCCATCCCGGTGGTGGCTTTATCGCCCCCAGTTCTGGCCATGCGGGCACAATGCAGGCGAGGAACAACCTGACACTGCTCGCTCAAGGTATATATTCTCTTTGCTCGCTCTTTCGAGTAGTACCTACCTACCTACTACCTAGTGCAATTGCAATCCGTGCAGTCGTAACTGAACTCTGTGCTTTTCCTTTGTTGCAGCCTCCAGCCGCGGCCACGCTTTGGAACCGGGCATTCGAGCGATGACACTGGCACCGGTTCATTTCAATCCGGCGGGGGGATTCCATCCCCGTGGAAGGATGGTGCCGCCACCTCTAGGCGCGCAGCTGGACCCTCACGGCATTCCGTGGCTTCTTCGCTTCCCCACGCTCTACGAGCCAGCAGACCGCAGGCTGGCCCTCGCCTCCCATGGGCACATCAACAGGGCGCCCTCGCCGCCGGACTTTATCATGATACCGGTAACCCAGCAACTAGTCTTAGCCATCTTGCACTGCATTTGCCGTTTTGTACTGCATTTGCCATTTTGCCTTCTTTGACACCAACATCTTCCGTTGTTTCCACTTGATCGCAGAGGGATGATGTTGCTCGCGGGTGGGAGGCACTCCAGAGTCAGAGTGTGACCAGACAGCGTGACTTTCTGATCGAGCAGAACCGCAAGCTTATCATGGATCTTGTGCGGGCAGACACGCGCCAACAACTGTAATGGCAGCAGACCAGGACTGCGCCAACAACTGCGCGGCGGCGGCAGCGGCAGCGGCAGCGGCAGCGGCGTGCCCGGCAAGCAAGAGTGCCAGGACTGCTTATCCAGTCCAGCACAGGTGGAGCTCTTCCCTTGCGGTCACCTGGGTCTCTGCGAGAGGTGCTACAAGAATCGCGAGACATGCCCCTGCTGCGGCCGTTGGATGAGTTTCTCTGACTGACTTTGCTCGTCAGTCGCTTCGCCAACATCGTGTTCTGAGTGACTTTGAACGTTGCGTGGTTACTTTGAAACAGCGATCACAGTGTTGTGCAGGCCTGCAAAAAACGTACTCCGTAGTTTAGTTTCTCTGAGTGACTTTGAACTTTGGTCGCCGTCAGTCGCAATCATCTTAGTTTACTATGTGTCTGTGATGGTTTCATGATGCTACTGTGTTCGCTATATCGGTGAACATGCTTGTGTCTGTCCGTCATGCATCCTACTGGCTACTTTCAGCTATCGTTCTAGTTTCTGGATGACTAAATGTTCTAGCAGCATTTCATTTTCATTGCAACAGAAACCAGGGCTTACATCACTTCTACTCCTACATACAAAAAATCAGTAGCGGCGCCAGAATACAACGACGTCCCAGGCAGCCTTCATGTACTGTAGCATGCAGCTACAAGTATCTGGTACAGTATACAAAGGAGAGAGGTCTCACGCCTCAGGCAGCGGCCAGGGCTGCCTGGGGCCTGACGCCGCCGCTGCAAAAAATGGTCGGTGTTAACCACTAAGGGCATGGCCACCGGGCAGCTTCATGGTGATGCCCCGCAGGTCCAGCTAGGTTCGGAGCAAAGAAAGTAGGTTCGGGTGTTGCTCTGCCCAAGAGACCGGCTCCTGCAGAGGAGGTAGCTTCTCCATGGAAAAGGTGAGAGAAAAGGAAGAGATAGGGTCCATCAAGATGAGGTCACGTATAGCTGCCTCCATTGGGTAACAGAAAATTTATATGGTAGTCTCAATATTTTAAATATAAACAAAGCCATGAGGCAGCATCAAGGTGATGCCTCCATAGTATATGCCGTAAGTTTACTAAGTTCTATAGTACGTGATGCCCTGATGCTCCTGGGTTAGGAATTAAGATATTTTTACCAAAAAAAGGATTTCCCCGCTTTATAGATAAAGCCATCACCGCATACAACCGTAACATTGATACAAACACACGTCAACACCATCCACTACACACGCCCAAGGCGAGATACAAAGTGTCGGACACCCTACAACAAAGTTAGGTCTCCAAAAAGGTGCCTCCCAGAAGGAAACGACTTCGGATAGTCGCCACCGCTCGATCCCGAAGATCAGGTTTTCACCTGGAGCAAGACGAAAGGATGGGGGATGCCGCGACGGGCCTTCAGGAAGAGTACGACATCCACGGATGCCGCCCCCATTGGTCAGACCAAGGCTGGACAAGTGATAGAGCCCCGCGCCCATGTCCCTCTGTCGAACCCAAACTCCGTCATCCGCCCACACCCAAACCACCCGCGTGGCCATGGTTGTGCGCTCGCACCTGAGACGCATGCTCCGCCCACGAACATCACGCCTCCCGCCGCCAAGGCCGCCGCCCTGCATCTAGACCACCCCGAGACCAACCAAAGTGTTCGGCTTTGGTCCAAGGAGACACCCACAACTAATGAAACCGCGGTCCACATCCCTCCTTGAGCATCCTCGGAGCTGCCACCACACACTAACATATGGGGAATGTGGAGCAGGGGAAGCGGACGCATCCACGACCAGCCCACCCCGAGACAGCGACAGGCAACCCTAGCGCGGCGCTACCCATCCCTCCCACCAAGCTCCTCATCGCCCCACCATGACGGATGAAGCAAACCCGCACAAGGCCACCGATGTCGGCCCGTCCACAGGCTAGGGGACTCTAGAGACTGATACGTCCCAAACGTATCTATAATTTTTGCTTGCTCCATGCTTCTTTTTGTGATATTGCTATATTTTCTGATGCACTTTCATATCATTTATAACATATTTTGTACTAACCTACTAATTCAGTGCCTATTTCCAGTTTTTGTCTGTTTTTTATCCGTGCATTGCAGAAAAAAGGTAAAAAATAAAAGTGCTCGGAAATATCTAGAAACATTCTAGAAAAAATCCTCAATAGAAGACTCAAGAAGCCCGAAGGGGGCCACCCCTGGCCGGACGCCTCCCTAGCGCGACCAGGGGTGGCCGCTCCACATGGCCGCCTGGGCAAAGGGGGCTACCACTCAGACTTCCCTTTGGTCTATATTTACCAATCGCTCCGAAAACCCTCAGAGAGCCCCCCGTCACGCGATTTCATCTACTATTCCGCTGCCGCGGAGATTCCGATCTGGGGATTTCCTGAAGAACCTGTCCCTGCACGCTGCCGGAGGGAGGATCGCCTCCGGGACGCACCGTGAGTACTCCCCCATGGACCATGGGTCCATGATCAGTAGCTAGATGATGTCTTCTCTCCAATCATGTGCTTCGATTTTTAGCCCTTGTGAGCTGCCTATCATGATCAAGGAACCAATGTATTAATTCCTTCTTTGCTATGTTGTGTTTGCTGGGATCCGATGGATTATGAGATTATGTTCAGTTTGTGATGAGTAATATATTTGGTTTACCCTTATATTTTTGTTCTTGAGTATTCTTGCATGTTCTCCGTTGCGTTTGTTGCTTTGGCCAAGTAGTAGATTGCAACTCCAAGAGGGAGCGTTATGGTTGATTGTGGGTTCATACCCCCCGGTGTCTAGCTTGAGTGACAGAAACATGAGACTAGGGGATGTGTTGTTGCCACCAGGGGTAAAACAATGGTTCTTGTGACAGCGTGTTGGAAGGATTGCTTACATTACACATAGAGTGTTTAGGCAGTTGTCCGTTGCTCTGAGTCTACAATTTGGTTGGGTTTCACAACTTAATACCAGCGATATGTTCTGGATAGATATCTCAAGGTGGATGATTAGTGAGTAGATGTTGATGAATAAACAGACTACTTGTTTTGGTGTAATGCCCATACGATTGAGCCTCATTAATTTCTAGTAGCATAATTAGCATTGCGGTGCGTTTATAATTCTGGCAATTGCCCATCTGTAATTTTTTCACCCATCATAGTTGTTTCCGTCTTTTGGGAGAGAGACATCACTAGTGAAAGTCATGACACCCCGGTCCATATTTCCATTATAGTTTACACCGCTTTTAATTTACTTATTTTATTTCCTTTCAGCTACACAACTATTTTTCCCCTTTGTGTTTGATCTTTTGTAAACAGCAAGGCCGAAGAGATTGACAACCTCTCTGTACTCGTTGGGAGAAAAGTTATTTGCGTCTTGTGTGCAGGTCCATGTGTTCTATCAGCGCCAGAGCAGCAAACACCTACTTGTTGACCTAGGAATCGTCCTGGTTCGATAAACCTTACATTCCTCATGTAAGGGAAATTTGCTAATACTACATCCTAACCTTGCACTTGGGGTAACCAACGAAGCGGTGTTATCTACACCAAACAATAAAATTTCTAGCGTCGTTTCCGGGGAAGCAAGCAGGAATCTATTCCCGTCAACTTACGCGCCAGCATCGAATTTCTTGCGCCGTTGCGGGGGATTCTAGTCTTCAAGATTGGGGAGTTGCGCACTATCTTTTATCTTTGCCTATTAGTTTTGCTAGTTTACTTTTCATATTTTGCTTTTTCTTGTGATTCTTATACCAAAAACACCCAAAAAACTACTTACCTTGTTCTTACTTGCTGCTGTTACTATGGGTTCCATTGAAAACACTAAGTTGCATGACTTCACAAGTCAAAAGACTAGTGACTTTATTTTCACTCCCATTTCTCCACCCACCACTTCGGCGCCTTCCTATGAAATCAAACCTTCTTTGCTTAACCTTGTTATGAAAGAACAATTCTCTGGAGCAGGAGATGCTGATGATTTGCATTTGAATAATTTTGTTGAGCTTTCTTATATGCAAAAGTATAAGGAAGTAGATGGTGATATTGTTAAACATAAGAATTTTCCCTTCTCTTTGAGAGGAAGAGCTAAGGAGTGGATCCAATCCTTACCTAGGAATATCATAGATTCTTGGGATAAATGTAAGTATGTTTTTATTGTGAAGTACCACCCACCAGCTAAGATTATTCAGTTGAGGAGCAACATTATGAACTTTAGACAACTTGATAATGAACATGTTGCTCAAGCTTGGGAACATATGAAATCTCTTGTTAAGAATTTCCCTACTCATGGATTAAATACGTGGATGATTATCCAAGCTTTCTATGTACGATTGAACTTTACCTCGCGGAATATGTTACACTCGATCGTGGGAGGAACCTTTATGTCAACCACACTTGGTGTTTCTACAAAGCTATTAGATGATATGGTGAAAAACTACTCTCAATGGCACACCGAACGATCTCCAACAGGTACAAAGGTAACTCTGTTGAGGAGATCTCCTCTTTAAATGATAAGGTTGACTTGATCATATCTTTACTTACTAAGCAAGCTCCTATTGATCCTAATGATGTTCCTTTAAATTCTTTGGTTGCTCAAGAGAAAGAGAAAATAGATGTTAATTTTATTTCTAGGAACAACTTCAATAATAATGCTTATAGGAGTAATTTTGGTAACAACAATCCTAGACCGATCCCCTCCAACAACTCCTATAGCTACACACCTAATGATATATGATTGCCTAGTTATGAGGAACTCCTAGTGATAGGAAAGGCTACAAAGAATTATATGCACACCCAATATGAGCAAACTAAGACCTTCTCTAGACAATTGAATGAGCATTCCTCTATCCTGCAAGACATTAGGAAACAACTTCAGAGCTTAATAGTGAGATCTCCAACCTCCAAACTAGACTCACTACTACCGAAACCTATGTTTCCAATACGTCTCACACCTAAGCCACTTTGATAAATCAAATGGTGGAAAAACTAGAAGTTGTTTCATCCTTAGAGGAAGGGAGAGAGTTAAGAACCTCCCTACACACACTACACTTGCTACTTTACATGTTGTTGAGGACCTCAAAACTTTTAGCACCCATCACATCCCTCTCCTGAACGCCGGCTGCCGCCCGGCACCGGCGTCCACCTGATACGTCTCAAACGTATCTACTTTTCCGAACACTTTTGCTATTGTTTTGGCCTCATTCTTGCATGATTTGGACTAAACTAACCCGGACTCACGCTGTTTCCAGCAGAGCTGCCTATATGGTTTTCTTATGTGCAGGAATATGGATTTTTAAGGTGTCAGAAAATTCCAGGAAAAATCATAGAAAATCCACGCACCCGAAGGGACACTATGCCAGAAGTGGGGACAGAGGGCAGCCAGGGGGCCCCCAGGCGCCCTGCTGGCGCGTCCCCACCCCTGTCCACGCCGGGAGGTCGCCTGGGTGGGTCCTATCCCCTCTGGTGCCCTACCAAGCTCCCTATTTATTCCCGTCCCGAGGAAACCCCAGAACAGAAGTTGTTTTCCCAGTTTCTGTCGTGGAGCCTCCGCCACCCTCTGTTCTTCTCCGGGAGGGCTAATCTGGAGGCTGTTTTGGCCTCCGGTGAGGGGAGATCACCACCATTGTCATCGTCATCATGTCACAACCCCAAGTTAGGTATGTGCTATGATTTGAGTGCCCTTTGCATCATGTGAAAAATTTAAAAGAAAATTCAAAAATGGGGAAAAGAAAAGCCCTGAGAAATTAAATCAAATGGCCAGATAAAAATCTTTTTCCAAAAATCATTTGAATGTTTGGAAAATTCCTAGAATTGTTGCTGATCATTGCAAAAGTGGTTTGGGGATTTTCCCATGCTCATGGAATATTCAAAAATTCAAAATGTGCTTTGGAAATTAAATAATACCCCTATTTGATTTGAAATTCAAATTATTTGAATTTCAAAAATCTCCAAAACTTGTGAGTGGCTAACTATATATGTTATAAGCCCACATAAAAGTTTTCATGATTTTATAAAATGGTTTGCTAATTTATTTAGCAGTACCAAAACAAATAGCAGAAGAAAACAGAGAAGAAAATAGAAAAGAGAAAGAAGCCCACTCACCTTGGGCCCCAGGCCCAACTTACCTTCCCACGGCCCAGCCCAGCCGCCAGCTCGTTGTCGTCTTCCTCCGGGCACGAGCACACAGCTGCGTGCCCGACATGCCGTGGACGCCGTGGCCACCTCGGCCACCTCCTGCTTCCCTCCCCCTCACAGGCACGCCGTGGCAGCGCTGGAGAGCCCGCACACTTTTCCCCCCTCTCCAGAGCAAGTTCCCCTCCCTCCACCGCCGGATTCAACGACGACAGTGAAGCTCGCCGGAGTGCGACGACGCCCACACGCGGCCAACGACGACGAGAGGCTGCACGGCAGTGCCCAATCGCTCCGCCATCTTCTTCTCCGTCGACATGCGCAGCTAATCGAGCAACGAGGATCTGGACGCGACGTCTTCTTCACCACCGTGCTCTGGCCACTGCAATTTTCCGTCGTCGATTTCATCGCCGTTAAAGAATCCCCGACCTCCCCGTCGCTTCCGTTGCAATCTTGGTGAGCAGGCGCACCAAACCCCTCTGTTTCCTCGTTTGATTGCATCTCCTAGCAACTTCCTCCATGGAAGCCGAGCTTCATCGCCGCCGTGGACTACCATACGCGCGCTCCTGTGTGCCCTTTTCCTCCCCAGCATGTCCGTGCTACTCCTGGGGACGCGGGCATCCAAACGCGCGCACGTATGCATCCTTCCGTGGGCGTTTTGCAAGAAGTGCTCGAAGCCGAGCTCCGGTCGCCGCCGCGGTCGAAGCTGCCGTCGTCTGTGACCTCCCCGGAAACGCGCAGGTGGTGCTATCGATGCGGCCCATCACGGGCTTTCGATTGGTGGTCCTAGCGCGGAGAATGGAGGCCAGGAGGAGGAGTTAGCAGAGCGCCGCCGTGCTGGATGCCACCGGCGGCTAGCCGCTGGCGAGGCACGCTGATTAGGGGCTTAACCCCACCTGGGTTAAGTGACCCTGGGTCACTGACAGTGGGCCCTGGCCCCCCCTTAATGCCCTGGTTAGTTTAAACTAACCGGGATTTTAAACAGAGAGACTGACAACCCTGGACCACCTGTCAGCCCCCCCTGACGCCAGCATGAAGTCATGCTGATGCAATAAAGACTTTTCCAGAAAATTAAATTGAATTAAAGAAATTCCAGAAAATCCAGAAATTAGCCCAAACTTTGGAAATTCATAGAAAATTCATATCAACTCCAAATCGGACAAATAATATATGAAAAATGATCAGGAGAAAATAACCTATCCAAATATCCAACTTTCAACTTTGTTTGAGTTGATTTTAAAATGGGACCAGTAGCATATGTCATTTGATTTATTTGGAATTTATTCAAATTCAATTCAAATGATTTTTCAACTTGGACCATGGAATTATGCTACTTTTCAACCACACTTCAGAGGCATATCATACACCATTCAAAATGTTTCAAATTGATCAAACAATTTCACATGTAACTTGGCTAAGTTTGAATTCAAATTGGAGTTTGAATTTGCAATTCAATTTGCAATATACTCCATTTAAATGGAATTGCCCAAACACATCAGAAACATATACATCAAGTTTCAACCTTCAACCATGTGTTTGTGCATTGTATTTATATTGCTTCCTTGTTTGTTGTTTGTCGAGTAGAGGTGAAACCGGAGCAGGAGGCTGCCCCCTTCGTTGAAGACACCGTTATCGAAACCTCGCCAGCAAGGCAAGAAAACCCCCATTGATCATGTCTATAAAATCCCACTTCCCTCTCATGTCTCGCTTATGCATTGTTTAGGATGATCACCATGATAACGTTTCTACCGCATAGTTGAACCCATATCCTTTGCATGACCTATCATGTTGTCACAGTAGTAAGCAAACCACAATCCTAGCAGATGTAGGAGTTGGTTGATGTCATGTGGCCCCTGCAACTGTTACTGCTTATTGCATGCTTAGTGATACAATGAGGTTGCTTTTGATGTGAGTCGGGATGATGATAAACATGGTGTTTATGAAAGTGAAATGTGTTGGTGAATCTACCCTAATACAAGGTGAACGATGAGAGGCCGTGTAGGAGTACACAGTGGGTTGTCTCGTTGAACACCGCCCTAAGCCCGAGTTCTTGTGTGGTCATCGAAGACGAAGAGTACTACCACATGTTGGGCACATGGACCCCCGCTCAACCTACTAACTCACCCCTTCTCAGCTCAATGAGTCGCATTAGTTCGGAGTTCTGGTAGGTCTGTGGCACGGTCTGCGAAGTGGAAGAACGGCTATTCAGACCGGCTTGGGACCCTGCACACATCTTCTGGGACCACATCGGTAAACCGGCCGGGTTCACGATGTGGATTCCAGCCCAGATAGGCGTCTCCATTGAATTTGAGTTGGCTGTGAGGTAAAAGTGGTGGGAATTATCCTCGCCGGCACCTCTTGAACGGTGTCGAGTACAAAGGAGGTAACTGATAGTTTCATGTGTGTAGCAGTACACCCCTGCAGGGTTAACAAAACTATTCGAATAGCCGCGTCCGTGGTAAGGGACTACTTGGAGAGCTGTGCTCGATTATTAGACAACTTGAACTGGATACTTCTAAAACTCGCAAGATAAGCGTGAGTGCTATGGTGTGCTTCTCGTGGGGAAGTCGAGGAAGTAACCATAGTGGTGTAATTGGTTGAAGAGATGTAGTGGACTCGTGTACGCTTCTTACCTCAAGTCTGGTACTCGTAGTTCAGGACTAGCTAAGTCAAAGCTGGCACTTCTGCAAGTGAAACCCCACCCCCCTTTACCTTGATACATGTGCATGAGTAGTATAGCTCCTATGTAAGTCTTGCTGAGTACGATTTTGTACTCACGTTTGCTTAATCTGTGTTTTAGATGAACCCACTGACCCCGATGGTGACTTTTACCCGAAGCTTGAAGAATGAAGACTCAGACCAAGACCAAGCCAGTGTAGTCCCAGTCAGACGACTAGTTCCCTCGTGGAGGGCTTGTTTTTAGATAAGGCTTCTCTAAGCCATTTGTTAAACTTGTCTGTACTCAGACCTACTTGCTTCCGCTTGTCTTTTATAATGTTGGATCACATGCTTGTGATCTCTGTGTGCACTCTGTAAGAGTTATTAATAAAGATGTATACTTTGTAGAGAATTGCAATGATACCTGCTGTTCATACAAGGCATGTGTGCTGCGTGTATGTTTATAACATGCATGTCTTAGTATGGGTTTTCGAGACCTTAGTTGTGATCTGGCTGGCGGTCTTTTATACACCAAGTGGCCCTTAGATGTGCGCAGCTTGGGGCATCGCGATGCGATTGTTCGAGACTCTGTCTCGTGCACACTTTGATGTATGATCGAGCCCGCCCTAGACCCCGACTAAGTGATCGGGCTGGAGTAAGTCTATGTAAGGGTTATAATACAATCGATAGTATGGTTGAGGCGACTTGTCTATGAGTATGGGAGTTCATCACCCATATCATTTAGACTTGTGTGCGGATGATGAGGACCCATTTCAGTTGATCATCCGGCCTGGATGGGATGCCCCTCACGTTCGATGCTTTCGGAGAACGTTCTGTGCTTGGCCTTGTCTGCTTAGACAAGTGGGTACGGTTCTCGGCTCTCCATATGATTGTGTTGTAGCGAGGCTTGCATACGCTAACCCCGGGTCCCGACAGACTTGGTATCAGAGCAGGACTGACTGTAGGATTATCAGCCTTGGCCGAAGTCGAGTCTAGCCTTCTATAGTTATATAGTTACTCTGGGTATATAAGGGAACAACGTAAGGCTTCTTTTTCTCCTTACCCTCATCGATCTGAGTTTTGAGTCACCCTTACCTTTTCTACGGGAAGATAGGACTAGGCTCATCTATGTCTTACTAGAACATCTCGTTGATTGCCTCCTTATAGTCGTAGGATTGTTGTGGATGTCCAGAGTCTCCGTATTTTGAGTTCCTTGAAGAAGTTATGTCCAATTTCTTCGAGGTTGTTTCATTTTCCATCCCAGTGTAGCCGTTATGCTGCCGGATTTGTTCCGTGTTTCTTTGAATCATTGCCTTTGCATTATAGTCTTCTCCTTCTGAAATCATATCCTTTTATCCTTGCCTCCATCGTACAACCTGTTCTTATTGTTGATTTTTATCACACAGGATGTCAGGTGGAACTCGTAGTGCTGTTCTTCGGAATCGAGACCGTGATCGGAATCGAAATGATGATGAACATCCACCACCGCCTTCTGCGGCGGAAATCATGATGGAAGCTGAGCGGAATAGACGTGATCAAACACGCCTTCTGGAGCTCATCGAGAAGAATACCTCCCACCATCGTAATGTGGTGGTCAGCATTCAGGACTTCATCCTCCTCAAGCCACCAGTATTCCGATGTTCTTCTGAGCCCCTTGAAGCTGATGATTGGCTCCGTTCCATCGAGCGTAAGCTAGACACTGCACATGTTGCTCCCGATGACCGAGTTGTTTTCGCGGTATACTTCTTGGAAGGTGCTGCTCTTCAGTGGTGGGAGAACTATGTTGCAATGCAGCCAGATGGTCACGTAGTGATTTGGCAGGAGTTCTGTGTTGCCTTTCGAGGGTACCACATTCTGGATGAGTTGATGGAACGCAAGAAGGAAGAGTTTTGCAATCTGAATCAAGGAGAGATGTCCATTCATGAGTACGTGAGGGAGTTCAACCGTCTTGCTCGGTATGCCCAAGATGAGATCACCACCGATGCCAGAAAGCAGGCAAGGTTACGTAAGGGACTTAGCCCCATCCTTCGTCATGATCTCAACCTCCTTGAGTTTGCCACCTTTGAGGATTTAGTCAACAGATCCTTCAGAGCTGAGCATGGCAATGAAGTTTTCGAGAATGCTCTTGAGCTTGCCCCTTCTTCCAGTTCACGCCCTCAGAAGCGCATGATCTGGATTCCTAACAGTTTGATCCACCAAAACAACCCACCGAGGCCATCCCTTGTGCCGCCTCGTCCACCAACTCCACCAAACAACCCAGCTCCCCGCACTATCTTTGGAGCCTGCTTTAGATGTGGCCAGCCTGGTCACTATTCTCGTGAGTGCCCCGTCAACCAAAATGCTCCACCCCATGCCAAAGGAAACCCCACTGTTCGTGCCAAGCCACCCCCAAAGGTTTCCACCGCTAAGCCATCCACCTCAGAAAATCTTGGACGTGTGAACCAAATCTCTGTTGAGGAAACTGATAGTACTTCTGACGTCATTCTTGGTACGCTCCGAGTCAATTTTGTTCCCACATCTGTTCTTTTCGACCCAGGAGCATCTCACTCATTCATGTCGGAGAGTTATGCACTTCGGCATGATGTATCCTTTGATGAAATGTTCACCCCTATGATCATTCAAACTCCTGGTTCCAAATGGCAAACTAATAGAGTAAGCCATGGTAATCAAATTGCAATTGAGGGTTTAGTATTCCTTGCTTCACTCATAGCCCTCAAGTCTTCAGACATTGATGTCATCCTTGGTATGGATTAATTATCAAGACAGCATGCTTTTCTTGATTGTAAAGCCAAGTACATTAGACTTACACATCCTTCAGGCTAGACAATAGCTTACTCCTCACCAAGAACAAGAACCCAGGTGCATTCTTTGAATGTGCTTCCCCGTCCCGACCTTGAAGATGTTCCGGTGGTTCGTGACTTCCCGGATGTCTTTCCTGAAGAGCTACCGGGCATGCCACCCGACAGATGTGTAGAATTCATTATAGATCTTGCCCCAGGAACCGCACCAATTTCCAAACGCCCATACAAAATGGCCCCACGTGAGTTAGCTGAGCTTAAAACCCAACTGGAAGCTTTGTTGGAAAAAGGCTTCATCCGCCCTAGCTCATCGCCATGGGGTTGCCCCGTTCTGTTCGTAACGAAGAAAGATGGAACAGAAAGGATGTGCGTAGACTATCGCCCGCTAAATTTAGCGACGATAAAGAACAAGTACCCACTGCCCAGGATCAATGATCTTTATGATCAACTTGCTGGATCCTCTGTCTTCTCCAAGATGGATTTGAGATTAGGTTATCATCAAATCAAGATCCGAAGCGAGGACATTCCCAAGACGGCTTTCACTACTCGTTATGGTCTTTACGAGTTCACCGTCATGTCCTTCGGTCTAACCAATGCCCCCGCCACTTTCTCACGCATGATGAACTCGATCTTCATGGAGTATTTGGACCAGTTCGTCGTGGTTTACCTCGATGACATCCTTATATACTCGAAGAACAAAGAAGAACATGCCGAACACCTAAGGCCGGTATTGATGAAACTTAGAGAGCATCGCCTGTATGCTAAATTCTCCAAGTGTGAATTTTGGCTACCAGAAGTGACCTACTTAGGCCACGTGATTTCTGCAAAAGGCATTGTTGTGAATCCCGAGAGAGTTCAGGTCGTCCTTGACTGGACTCCACCTGAATCGGTTAAGCAAGTTAGGAGTTTTCTTGGCCTAGCCAGCTATTCTCGTCGCTTCGTCGAGAACTTCTCTAAAGTTGCAAAGCCTCTTACTGAACTCCTCAAGAAAGATAAGAAATTCCTATGGACTCCCAAGTGCGAGGAAAGCTTTCAAGAGCTAAAAAGAAGATTGACTTCTGCACCCGTACTTGCACCTCCAGACACTAAAAAGGATTTCGAAATCTATTGTGACGCCTCACGGCAAGGGTTAGGATGCATACTTATGCAAGATAGACATGTGGTAGCTTATGCTTCACGCCAGTTGCGGCCACATGAAGAGAACTATCCTACCCACGATCTTGAACTCGCTGCCGTAGTTCATGCCCTAACAACTTGGCGACATTACCTCCTTGGTAATCGTTGCGAAATCTATTCCGACCACCAAAGCCTCAAATACATTTTCACCCAGCCAGATCTTAACCTCAGGCAAAGACGCTGGATTGAGTTGATAAAAGATTATGACTTAGGAATTTCTTACACCCCAGGCAAAGCCAATGTCATGGCGGATGCACTAAGTCATAAGTCGTATTGTAACAACCTCATGTTACAACAGTATCAACCACTTCTTCATGAGGAATTTCGCAAGCTCAATCTTGAGATTGTTCCTCATGGCTATCTTTCTACCTTGGTGGCGAAACCAACCCTTGAGGATAAAATCATAGCCGCCCAGAAACGTGATAGTGGTATTCGCGAGATCAAGAAGAACATTGCTAGCGGAGTTGCTAAATGTTTCTCCATAAATGATCAAGGTGTTGTTTTCTTTGGCACTCGATTGGTTGTACCACGAAAACACAATCTTAGGAGGCTAATCCTCAAAGAAGCTCATGACACTCCCCTCTCAATTCATCCTGGTAGCACAAAGATGTACCGAGACCTACGCCAGAGATTTTGGTGGACTAGGATGAAGAGAGAAATTGCTAAGTTCATTGCCGAATGTGATGTTTGTCGTCGCATTAAGGCCGAACATCAAAGACCTGCTGGCACTCTTCAACCTTTGCCTATTCCAGAGTGGAAATGGGACAAAGTCGGTATGGACTTCATCACCGGCTTTCCAAAAACCCAGAAAGGAAACGATGCCATCTTCGTTGTCATAGATAGGCTTTCCAAAGTTGCTCACTTCATTCCAGTTCGCGAGTCTATAACTGCTAGCCAGTTAGCGGACTTGTATGTCTCTAGAATGATGTCTCTTCACGGTGTTCCTTTGGAAATCAATTCTGATCGTGGTAGCCTTTTCACCTCTAGATTTTTGGGAAGCTTCCAACATGCTATGGGAACTCATCTCTCCTTTAGTACAGCTTTTCATCCTCAGTCTAGCGGTCAAGTCAAAAGGGTTAATCAAATCTTGGAAGACATGCTCAGAGCTTGTGTTATCTCATTCGGAAAGAATTGGGAGAAATCTCTTCCATTCGCCGAATTTGCTTATAACAATAGTTTTCAATCTAGTCTGAACATGGCTCCTTTTGAACTCCTTTATGGACGACGATGTCGAACACCCCTTAACTGGTCAGAAACCGGTGAAAGACAATTCTTTGGACCGGATATGATCAAGGAAGCAGAAGAGCAAGTTCGCATTGTTCTTGATCAATTGAAAGCAGCCCAGTCTCGTCAGAAAAGCTACTATGATCGTCATCATAGGCAAGAGAGCTACAATCTGGATGAGAAGGCTTACCTTCGGGTTACTCCTCTGAAGGGAACCCAACGTTTCGGTATCAAAGGCAAATTGGCCCCATGTTACATCGGACCTTTCCGCATTCTTTCGAAACGTGGAGAAGTCTCCTACCAACTTGAACTACCCCCGCACCTTTCCCGAGTACATGATGTATTCCATGTGTCACCACTCAGGCGTTGCTTCAAGGACCCCATTCGCGAAGTCGACCATGAAACGCTTGATCTACAAGATGACCTTTCTTATCGAGAATACCCTGTTCGTATTCTTGATTCTGCAGAGCGTGTCACTCGCCGAAAGAAGATTAGTTTCTGAAAGTTCAGTGGTCACACCACTCTGAGAGAGAAGCCACGTGGGAAAGAGAAGATCTTCTCAGTGCCGAGTACCCCTCCTTCCTCCCGCAGACTTCTGAATCTCGGGACGAGATTCTTTTGAGTGGGGGCGAGTTGTCACAACCCCAAGTTAGGTATGTGCTATGGTTTGAGTGCCCTTTGCATCATGTGAAAATTTTAAAAAAATATTCAAAAATGGGGAAAAGAAAAGCCGTGAGAAATTAAATCAAATGGCCAGATAAAAATCTTTTTCCAAAAATCATTTGAATGTTTGGAAAATTCCTAGAATTGTTGCTGATCATTGCAAAAGTGGTTTGGGGATTTTCCCATGCTCATGGAATATTCAAAAATTCAAAATGTGCTTTGGAAATTAAATAATACCCCTATTTGATTTGAAATTCAAATTATTTGAATTTCAAAAATCTCCAAAACTTGTGAGTGGCTAACTATATATGTTATAAGCCCACATAAAAGTTTTCATGATTTTATAAAATGGTTTGCTAATTTATTTAGCAGTACCAAAACAAATAGCAGAAGAAAACAGAGAAGAAAATAGAAAAGAGAAAGAAGCCCACTCATCTTGGGCCCCAGGCCCAACTTACCTTCCCACGGCCCAGCCCAGCCGCCAGCTCGTTGTCGTCTTCCTCCGGGCACGAGCACACAGCTGCGTGCCCGGCATGCCGTGGACGCCGTGGCCACCTCAGCCACCCCCTGCTTCCCTCCCCCCTCACAGGCACGCCGTGGCAGCGTTGGAGAGCCCGCACAATTTTCCCCCGTCTCCAGAGCAAGTTCCCCTCCCTCCACCGCCGGATTCAACGACGACAGTGAAGCTCTCCGGAGTGCGACGACGCCCAAACGCGGCCAACGACGACGAGAGGCTGCACGGCAGTGCCCAATCGCTCCACCATCTTCTTCTCCGTCGACATGCGCAGCTAATCGAGCAACGAGGATCTGGACGCGACGTCTTCTTCACCATCGTGCTCCGGCCACCGCAATTTTCCGTCGTCGATTTCATCGCCGTTAAAGCATCCCCGACCTCCCCGTCGCTTCCGTTGCAATCTTGGTGAGCAGGCGCACCAAACCCCACTGTTTCCTCGTTTGATTGCATCTCCTAGCAACTTCCGCCATGGAAGCCGAGCTCCATCGCCGCCGTGGACTACCATACGCGCGCTCCTGTGTGCCCTTTTCCTCCCCAGCATGTCCGTGCTACTCCTGGGGACGCGGGCATCCAAACGCGCGCACGTATGCATCCTTCCGTGGGCGTTTTGCAAGAAGTGCTCGAAGCCGAGCTCCGGTCGCCGCCGCGGTCGAAGCTGCCGTCGTCTGTGACCTCCCCGGAGACTCGCAGGTGGTGCTATCGATGCGGCCCATCACGGGCTTTCGATTGGTGGTCCTAGCGCAGAGAATGGAGGCCAGGAGGAGGAGTTAGCAGAGCGCCGCCATGCTGGATGCCACCGGCGGCTAGCCGCTGGCGAGGCACGCTGATTAGGGGCTTAACCCCACCTGGGTTAAGTGACCCTGGGTCACTGACAGTGGGCCCTGGCCCCCCCTTAATCCCCTGGTTAGTTTAAACTAACCGGGATTTTAAACAGAGAGGCTGACAACCCTGGCCCACCTGTCAGCCCCCCCTGACGCCAGCATGAAGTCATGCTGACGCAATAAAGACTTTTCCAGAAAATTAAATTGAATTAAAGAAATTCCAGAAAATCCAGAAATTAGCCCAAACTTTGGAAATTCATAGAAAATTCATATCAACTCCAAATTGGACAAATAATATATGAAAAATGATCAGGAGAAAATAACCTATCCAAATATCCAACTTTCAACTTTGTTTGAGTTGATTTTAAAATGGGACCAGTAGCATATGTCATTTGATTTATTTGGAATTTATTCAAATTCAATTCAAATGATTTTGCAACTTGGACCATGGAATTATGCTACTTTTCAACCACACTTCAGAGGCATATCATACACCATTCAAAATGTTTCAAATTGATCAAACAATGTCACATGTAACTTGGCTAAGTTTGAATTCAAATTGGAGTTTGAATTTGCAATTCAATTTGCAATATACTCCATTTAAATGGAATTGCCCAAACACATCAGAAACATATACATCAAGTTTCAACCTTCAACCATGTGTTTGTGCATTGTATTTATATTGCTTCCTTGTTTGTTGTTTGTCGAGTAGAGGTGAAACCGGAGCAGGAGGCTGCCCCCTTCGTTGAAGACACCGTTATCGAAACCTCGCCAGCAAGGCAAGCAAACCCCCATTGATCATGTCTATAAAATCCCACTTCCCTCTCATGTCTCGCTTATGCATTGTTTAGGATGATCACCATGATAACGTTTCTACCGCATAGTTGAACCCATATCCCTTGCATGACCTATCGTGTATTCACAGTAGTAAGCAAACCACAATCCTAGCAGATGTAGGAGTTGGTTGATGTCATGTGGCCCCTGCAACTGTTACTGCGTATTGCATGCTTAGTGATACAATGAGGTTGCTTTTGATGTGAGTCGGGATGATGATAAACATGGTGTTGATGAAAGTGAAATGTGTTAGTGAATCTACCCTAATACAAGGTGAACGATGAGAGGCTGTGTAGGAGTACACAGTGGGTTGTCTCGTTGAACACCGCCCTAAGCCCGAGTTCTTGTGTGGTGATCCAAGACGAAGAGTACTACCACATGTTGGGCACATGGACCCCCGCTCAACCTACTAACTCACCCCTTCTCAGCTCAATGAGTCGCATTAGTTCGGAGTTCTGGTAGGTCTGTGGCATGGTCTGCGAAGTGGAAGAACGGCTATTCAGACCGGCTTGGGACCCTGCACACATCTTCTGGGACCACATCAGTAAACCGGCCGGGTTCACGATGTGGATTCCAGCCCAGATAGGCGTCTCCATTGAATTTGAGTTGGCTGTGAGGTAAAAGTTGTGGGAATTATCCTCGCCGGCACCTCTTGAACGGTGTCGAGTACAAAGGCGGTAACTGATAGTTTCATGTGTGTAGCAGTACACCCCTGCAGGGTTAACAAAACTATTCGAATAGCCGCGTCCGCGGTAAGGGACTACTTGGAGAGCTGTGCTCGATTATTAGACAACTTGAACTGGATACTTCTAAAACTCGCAAGATAAGCGTGAGTGCTATGGTGTGCTTCTCGCGGGGAAGTCGAGGAAGTAACCATAGTGGTGTAATTGGTTGAAGAGATGTAGTGGACTCTTGTACGCTTCTTACCTCAAGTCTGGTACTCGTAGTTCAGGACTAGCTAAGTCAAAGCTGGCACTTCTGCAAGTGAAACCCCACCCCCCTTTACCTTGATACATGTGCATGAGTAGTATAGCTCCTATGTAAGTCTTGCTGAGTACGATTTTGTACTCACGTTTGCTTAATCTATGTTTTAGATGAACCCACCGACCCCGATGGTGACTTTTACCCGAAGCTTGAAGAATGAAGACTCAGACCAAGACCAAGCCAGTGTAGTCCCAGTCAGACGACTAGTTCCCTCGTGGAGGGCTTGTTTTTAGATAAGGCTTCTCTAAGCCATTTGTTAAACTTGTCTGTACTCAGACCTACTTGCTTCCGCTTGTCTTTTATAATGTTGGATCACATGCTTGTGATCTCTGTGTGCACTCTGTAAGAGTTATTAATAAAGATGTATACTTTGTAGAGAATTGCAATGATACCTGCTGTTCATACAAGGCATGTGTGCTGCGTGTATGTTTATAACATGCATGTCTTAGTATGGGTTTTCGAGACCTTAGTTGTGATCTGGCTGGCGGTCTTTTATACACCAAGTGGCCCTTAGATGTGCGCAGCTTGGGGCATCGCGATGCGATTGTTCGAGACTCTGTCTCGTGCACACTTTGATGTATGATCGAGCCCGCCCTAGACCCCGACTAAGTGATCGGGCTGGAGTAAGTCTATGTAAGGGTTATAATACAATCGATAGTATGGTTGAGGCGACTTGTCTATGAGTATGGGAGTTCATCACCCATATCATTTAGACTTGTGTGCGGATGATGAGGACCCATTTCAGTTGATCATCCGGCCTGGATGGGATGCCCCTCACGTTCGATGCTTTCGGAGAACGTTCTGTGCTTGGCCTTGTCTGCTTAGACAAGTGGGTACGGTTCTCGGCTCTCCATATGATTGTGTTGTAGCGAGGCTTGCATACGCTAACCCCGGGTCCCGACAGACTTGGTATCAGAGCAGGACTGACTGTAGGATTATCAGCCTTGGCCGAAGTCGAGTCTAGCCTTCTATAGTTATATAGTTACTCTGGGTATATAAGGGAACAACGTAAGGCTTCTTTTTCTCCTTACCCTCATCGATCTGAGTTTTGAGTCACCCTTACCTTTTCTACGGGAAGATAGGACTAGGCTCATCTATGTCTTACTAGAACATCTCGTTGATTGCCTCCTTATAGTCGTAGGATTGTTGTGGATGTCCAGAGTCTCCGTATTTTGAGTTCCTTGAAGAAGTTATGTCCAATTTCTTCGAGGTTGTTTCATTTTCCATCCCAGTGTAGCCGTTATGCTGCCGGATTTGTTCCGTGTTTCTTTGAATCATTGCCTTTGCATTATAGTCTTCTCCTTCTGAAATCATATCCTTTTATCCTTGCCTCCATCGTACAACCTGTTCTTATTGTTGATTTTTATCACACAGGATGTCAGGTGGAACTCGTAGTGCTGTTCTTCGGAATCGAGACCGTGATCGGAATCGAAATGATGATGAACATCCACCACCGCCTTCTGCGGCGGAAATCATGATGGAAGCTGAGCGGAATAGACGTGATCAAACACGCCTTCTGGAGCTCATCGAGAAGAATACCTCCCACCATCGTAATGTGGTGGTCAGCATTCAGGACTTCATCCTCCTCAAGCCACCAGTATTCCGATGTTCTTCTGAGCCCCTTGAAGCTGATGATTGGCTCCGTTCCATCGAGCGTAAGCTAGACACTGCACATGTTGCTCCCGATGACCGAGTTGTTTTCGCGGTATACTTCTTGGAAGGTGCTGCTCTTCAGTGGTGGGAGAACTATGTTGCAATGCAGCCAGATGGTCACGTAGTGATTTGGCAGGAGTTCTGTGTTGCCTTTCGAGGGTACCACATTCTGGATGAGTTGATGGAACGCAAGAAGGAAGAGTTTTGCAATCTGAATCAAGGAGAGATGTCCATTCATGAGTACGTGAGGGAGTTCAACCGTCTTGCTCGGTATGCCCAAGATGAGATCACCACCGATGCCAGAAAGCAGGCAAGGTTACGTAAGGGACTTAGCCCCATCCTTCGTCATGATCTCAACCTCCTTGAGTTTGCCACCTTTGAGGATTTAGTCAACAGATCCTTCAGAGCTGAGCATGGCAATGAAGTTTTCGAGAATGCTCTTGAGCTTGCCCCTTCTTCCAGTTCACGCCCTCAGAAGCGCATGATCTGGATTCCTAACAGTTTGATCCACCAAAACAACCCACCGAGGCCATCCCTTGTGCCGCCTCGTCCACCAACTCCACCAAACAACCCAGCTCCCCGCACTATCTTTGGAGCCTGCTTTAGATGTGGCCAGCCTGGTCACTATTCTCGTGAGTGCCCCGTCAACCAAAATGCTCCACCCCATGCCAAAGGAAACCCCACTGTTCGTGCCAAGCCACCCCCAAAGGTTTCCACCGCTAAGCCATCCACCTCAGAAAATCTTGGACGTGTGAACCAAATCTCTGTTGAGGAAACTGATAGTACTTCTGACGTCATTCTTGGTACGCTCCGAGTCAATTTTGTTCCCACATCTGTTCTTTTCGACCCAGGAGCATCTCACTCATTCATGTCGGAGAGTTATGCACTTCGGCATGATGTATCCTTTGATGAAATGTTCACCCCTATGATCATTCAAACTCCTGGTTCCAAATGGCAAACTAATAGAGTAAGCCATGGTAATCAAATTGCAATTGAGGGTTTAGTATTCCTTGCTTCACTCATAGCCCTCAAGTCTTCAGACATTGATGTCATCCTTGGTATGGATTAATTATCAAGACAGCATGCTTTTCTTGATTGTAAAGCCAAGTACATTAGACTTACACATCCTTCAGGCTAGACAATAGCTTACTCCTCACCAAGAACAAGAACCCAGGTGCATTCTTTGAATGTGCTTCCCCGTCCCGACCTTGAAGATGTTCCGGTGGTTCGTGACTTCCCGGATGTCTTTCCTGAAGAGCTACCGGGCATGCCACCCGACAGATGTGTAGAATTCATTATAGATCTTGCCCCAGGAACCGCACCAATTTCCAAACGCCCATACAAAATGGCCCCACGTGAGTTAGCTGAGCTTAAAACCCAACTGGAAGCTTTGTTGGAAAAAGGCTTCATCCGCCCTAGCTCATCGCCATGGGGTTGCCCCGTTCTGTTCGTAACGAAGAAAGATGGAACAGAAAGGATGTGCGTAGACTATCGCCCGCTAAATTTAGCGACGATAAAGAACAAGTACCCACTGCCCAGGATCAATGATCTTTATGATCAACTTGCTGGATCCTCTGTCTTCTCCAAGATGGATTTGAGATTAGGTTATCATCAAATCAAGATCCGAAGCGAGGACATTCCCAAGACGGCTTTCACTACTCGTTATGGTCTTTACGAGTTCACCGTCATGTCCTTCGGTCTAACCAATGCCCCCGCCACTTTCTCACGCATGATGAACTCGATCTTCATGGAGTATTTGGACCAGTTCGTCGTGGTTTACCTCGATGACATCCTTATATACTCGAAGAACAAAGAAGAACATGCCGAACACCTAAGGCCGGTATTGATGAAACTTAGAGAGCATCGCCTGTATGCTAAATTCTCCAAGTGTGAATTTTGGCTACCAGAAGTGACCTACTTAGGCCACGTGATTTCTGCAAAAGGCATTGTTGTGAATCCCGAGAGAGTTCAGGTCGTCCTTGACTGGACTCCACCTGAATCGGTTAAGCAAGTTAGGAGTTTTCTTGGCCTAGCCAGCTATTCTCGTCGCTTCGTCGAGAACTTCTCTAAAGTTGCAAAGCCTCTTACTGAACTCCTCAAGAAAGATAAGAAATTCCTATGGACTCCCAAGTGCGAGGAAAGCTTTCAAGAGCTAAAAAGAAGATTGACTTCTGCACCCGTACTTGCACCTCCAGACACTAAAAAGGATTTCGAAATCTATTGTGACGCCTCACGGCAAGGGTTAGGATGCATACTTATGCAAGATAGACATGTGGTAGCTTATGCTTCACGCCAGTTGCGGCCACATGAAGAGAACTATCCTACCCACGATCTTGAACTCGCTGCCGTAGTTCATGCCCTAACAACTTGGCGACATTACCTCCTTGGTAATCGTTGCGAAATCTATTCCGACCACCAAAGCCTCAAATACATTTTCACCCAGCCAGATCTTAACCTCAGGCAAAGACGCTGGATTGAGTTGATAAAAGATTATGACTTAGGAATTTCTTACACCCCAGGCAAAGCCAATGTCATGGCGGATGCACTAAGTCATAAGTCGTATTGTAACAACCTCATGTTACAACAGTATCAACCACTTCTTCATGAGGAATTTCGCAAGCTCAATCTTGAGATTGTTCCTCATGGCTATCTTTCTACCTTGGTGGCGAAACCAACCCTTGAGGATAAAATCATAGCCGCCCAGAAACGTGATAGTGGTATTCGCGAGATCAAGAAGAACATTGCTAGCGGAGTTGCTAAATGTTTCTCCATAAATGATCAAGGTGTTGTTTTCTTTGGCACTCGATTGGTTGTACCACGAAAACACAATCTTAGGAGGCTAATCCTCAAAGAAGCTCATGACACTCCCCTCTCAATTCATCCTGGTAGCACAAAGATGTACCGAGACCTACGCCAGAGATTTTGGTGGACTAGGATGAAGAGAGAAATTGCTAAGTTCATTGCCGAATGTGATGTTTGTCGTCGCATTAAGGCCGAACATCAAAGACCTGCTGGCACTCTTCAACCTTTGCCTATTCCAGAGTGGAAATGGGACAAAGTCGGTATGGACTTCATCACCGGCTTTCCAAAAACCCAGAAAGGAAACGATGCCATCTTCGTTGTCATAGATAGGCTTTCCAAAGTTGCTCACTTCATTCCAGTTCGCGAGTCTATAACTGCTAGCCAGTTAGCGGACTTGTATGTCTCTAGAATGATGTCTCTTCACGGTGTTCCTTTGGAAATCAATTCTGATCGTGGTAGCCTTTTCACCTCTAGATTTTTGGGAAGCTTCCAACATGCTATGGGAACTCATCTCTCCTTTAGTACAGCTTTTCATCCTCAGTCTAGCGGTCAAGTCAAAAGGGTTAATCAAATCTTGGAAGACATGCTCAGAGCTTGTGTTATCTCATTCGGAAAGAATTGGGAGAAATCTCTTCCATTCGCCGAATTTGCTTATAACAATAGTTTTCAATCTAGTCTGAACATGGCTCCTTTTGAACTCCTTTATGGACGACGATGTCGAACACCCCTTAACTGGTCAGAAACCGGTGAAAGACAATTCTTTGGACCGGATATGATCAAGGAAGCAGAAGAGCAAGTTCGCATTGTTCTTGATCAATTGAAAGCAGCCCAGTCTCGTCAGAAAAGCTACTATGATCGTCATCATAGGCAAGAGAGCTACAATCTGGATGAGAAGGCTTACCTTCGGGTTACTCCTCTGAAGGGAACCCAACGTTTCGGTATCAAAGGCAAATTGGCCCCATGTTACATCGGACCTTTCCGCATTCTTTCGAAACGTGGAGAAGTCTCCTACCAACTTGAACTACCCCCGCACCTTTCCCGAGTACATGATGTATTCCATGTGTCACCACTCAGGCGTTGCTTCAAGGACCCCATTCGCGAAGTCGACCATGAAACGCTTGATCTACAAGATGACCTTTCTTATCGAGAATACCCTGTTCGTATTCTTGATTCTGCAGAGCGTGTCACTCGCCGAAAGAAGATTAGTTTCTGAAAGTTCAGTGGTCACACCACTCTGAGAGAGAAGCCACGTGGGAAAGAGAAGATCTTCTCAGTGCCGAGTACCCCTCCTTCCTCCCGCAGACTTCTGAATCTCGGGACGAGATTCTTTTGAGTGGGGGCGAGTTGTCACAACCCCAAGTTAGGTATGTGCTATGGTTTGAGTGCCCTTTGCATCATGTGAAAATTTTAAAAAAATATTCAAAAATGGGGAAAAGAAAAGCCGTGAGAAATTAAATCAAATGGCCAGATAAAAATCTTTTTCCAAAAATCATTTGAATGTTTGGAAAATTCCTAGAATTGTTGCTGATCATTGCAAAAGTGGTTTGGGGATTTTCCCATGCTCATGGAATATTCAAAAATTCAAAATGTGCTTTGGAAATTAAATAATACCCCTATTTGATTTGAAATTCAAATTATTTGAATTTCAAAAATCTCCAAAACTTGTGAGTGGCTAACTATATATGTTATAAGCCCACATAAAAGTTTTCATGATTTTATAAAATGGTTTGCTAATTTATTTAGCAGTACCAAAACAAATAGCAGAAGAAAACAGAGAAGAAAATAGAAAAGAGAAAGAAGCCCACTCATCTTGGGCCCCAGGCCCAACTTACCTTCCCACGGCCCAGCCCAGCCGCCAGCTCGTTGTCGTCTTCCTCCGGGCACGAGCACACAGCTGCGTGCCCGGCATGCCGTGGACGCCGTGGCCACCTCAGCCACCCCCTGCTTCCCTCCCCCCTCACAGGCACGCCGTGGCAGCGTTGGAGAGCCCGCACAATTTTCCCCCGTCTCCAGAGCAAGTTCCCCTCCCTCCACCGCCGGATTCAACGACGACAGTGAAGCTCTCCGGAGTGCGACGACGCCCAAACGCGGCCAACGACGACGAGAGGCTGCACGGCAGTGCCCAATCGCTCCACCATCTTCTTCTCCGTCGACATGCGCAGCTAATCGAGCAACGAGGATCTGGACGCGACGTCTTCTTCACCATCGTGCTCCGGCCACCGCAATTTTCCGTCGTCGATTTCATCGCCGTTAAAGCATCCCCGACCTCCCCGTCGCTTCCGTTGCAATCTTGGTGAGCAGGCGCACCAAACCCCACTGTTTCCTCGTTTGATTGCATCTCCTAGCAACTTCCGCCATGGAAGCCGAGCTCCATCGCCGCCGTGGACTACCATACGCGCGCTCCTGTGTGCCCTTTTCCTCCCCAGCATGTCCGTGCTACTCCTGGGGACGCGGGCATCCAAACGCGCGCACGTATGCATCCTTCCGTGGGCGTTTTGCAAGAAGTGCTCGAAGCCGAGCTCCGGTCGCCGCCGCGGTCGAAGCTGCCGTCGTCTGTGACCTCCCCGGAGACTCGCAGGTGGTGCTATCGATGCGGCCCATCACGGGCTTTCGATTGGTGGTCCTAGCGCAGAGAATGGAGGCCAGGAGGAGGAGTTAGCAGAGCGCCGCCATGCTGGATGCCACCGGCGGCTAGCCGCTGGCGAGGCACGCTGATTAGGGGCTTAACCCCACCTGGGTTAAGTGACCCTGGGTCACTGACAGTGGGCCCTGGCCCCCCCTTAATCCCCTGGTTAGTTTAAACTAACCGGGATTTTAAACAGAGAGGCTGACAACCCTGGCCCACCTGTCAGCCCCCCCTGACGCCAGCATGAAGTCATGCTGACGCAATAAAGACTTTTCCAGAAAATTAAATTGAATTAAAGAAATTCCAGAAAATCCAGAAATTAGCCCAAACTTTGGAAATTCATAGAAAATTCATATCAACTCCAAATTGGACAAATAATATATGAAAAATGATCAGGAGAAAATAACCTATCCAAATATCCAACTTTCAACTTTGTTTGAGTTGATTTTAAAATGGGACCAGTAGCATATGTCATTTGATTTATTTGGAATTTATTCAAATTCAATTCAAATGATTTTGCAACTTGGACCATGGAATTATGCTACTTTTCAACCACACTTCAGAGGCATATCATACACCATTCAAAATGTTTCAAATTGATCAAACAATGTCACATGTAACTTGGCTAAGTTTGAATTCAAATTGGAGTTTGAATTTGCAATTCAATTTGCAATATACTCCATTTAAATGGAATTGCCCAAACACATCAGAAACATATACATCAAGTTTCAACCTTCAACCATGTGTTTGTGCATTGTATTTATATTGCTTCCTTGTTTGTTGTTTGTCGAGTAGAGGTGAAACCGGAGCAGGAGGCTGCCCCCTTCGTTGAAGACACCGTTATCGAAACCTCGCCAGCAAGGCAAGCAAACCCCCATTGATCATGTCTATAAAATCCCACTTCCCTCTCATGTCTCGCTTATGCATTGTTTAGGATGATCACCATGATAACGTTTCTACCGCATAGTTGAACCCATATCCCTTGCATGACCTATCGTGTATTCACAGTAGTAAGCAAACCACAATCCTAGCAGATGTAGGAGTTGGTTGATGTCATGTGGCCCCTGCAACTGTTACTGCGTATTGCATGCTTAGTGATACAATGAGGTTGCTTTTGATGTGAGTCGGGATGATGATAAACATGGTGTTGATGAAAGTGAAATGTGTTAGTGAATCTACCCTAATACAAGGTGAACGATGAGAGGCTGTGTAGGAGTACACAGTGGGTTGTCTCGTTGAACACCGCCCTAAGCCCGAGTTCTTGTGTGGTGATCCAAGACGAAGAGTACTACCACATGTTGGGCACATGGACCCCCGCTCAACCTACTAACTCACCCCTTCTCAGCTCAATGAGTCGCATTAGTTCGGAGTTCTGGTAGGTCTGTGGCATGGTCTGCGAAGTGGAAGAACGGCTATTCAGACCGGCTTGGGACCCTGCACACATCTTCTGGGACCACATCAGTAAACCGGCCGGGTTCACGATGTGGATTCCAGCCCAGATAGGCGTCTCCATTGAATTTGAGTTGGCTGTGAGGTAAAAGTTGTGGGAATTATCCTCGCCGGCACCTCTTGAACGGTGTCGAGTACAAAGGCGGTAACTGATAGTTTCATGTGTGTAGCAGTACACCCCTGCAGGGTTAACAAAACTATTCGAATAGCCGCGTCCGCGGTAAGGGACTACTTGGAGAGCTGTGCTCGATTATTAGACAACTTGAACTGGATACTTCTAAAACTCGCAAGATAAGCGTGAGTGCTATGGTGTGCTTCTCGCGGGGAAGTCGAGGAAGTAACCATAGTGGTGTAATTGGTTGAAGAGATGTAGTGGACTCTTGTACGCTTCTTACCTCAAGTCTGGTACTCGTAGTTCAGGACTAGCTAAGTCAAAGCTGGCACTTCTGCAAGTGAAACCCCACCCCCCTTTACCTTGATACATGTGCATGAGTAGTATAGCTCCTATGTAAGTCTTGCTGAGTACGATTTTGTACTCACGTTTGCTTAATCTATGTTTTAGATGAACCCACCGACCCCGATGGTGACTTTTACCCGAAGCTTGAAGAATGAAGACTCAGACCAAGACCAAGCTAGTGTAGTCCCAGTCAGACGACTGGTTCCCTCGTGGAGGGCTTGTTTTTAGATAAGGCTTCTCTAAGCCATTTGTTAAACTTGTCTGTACTCAGACCTACTTGCTTCCGCTTGTCTGTTGTAATGTTGGATCACATGCTTGTGATCTCTGTGTGCACTCTGTAAGAGTTATTAATAAAGATGTATACTTTGTAGAGAATTGCAATGATACCTGCTGTTCATACAAGGCATGTGTGCTGCGTGTATGTTTATAACATGCATGTCTTAGTATGGGTTTTCGAGACCTTAGTTGTGATCTGGCTGGCGGTCTTTTATACACCAAGTGGCCCTTAGATGTGCGCAGCTTGGGGCATCGCGATGCGATTGTTCGAGACTCTGTCTCGTGCACACTTTGATGTATGATCGAGCCCACCTTAGACCCCGACTAAGTGATCGGGCTGGAGTAAGTCTATGTAAGGGTTATAATACAATCGATAGTATGGTTGAGGCGACTTGTCTATGAGTATGGGAGTTCATCACCCATATCATTTAGACTTGTGTGCGGACGATGAGGACCCATTTCAGTTGATCATCCGGCCTGGATGGGATGCCCCTCACATTCGATGCTTTCGGAGAACGTTCTGTGCTTGGCCTTGTCTGCTTAGACAAGTGGGTACGGTTCTCGGCTCTCCATATGATTGTGTTGTAGCGAGGCTTGCATACGCTAACCCCGGGTCCCGACACATCACCATCACCAATACATCATCCCTCCATGACTTCTCCTTTCATGTGTGAGTAATTCCCTACTGTAGGCAAAGGGGATGGTAGGGATTGGATGAGTTAGATCATGTAATAGTTCGTCAGATTGTTGGGGGCATGTTGCCTATCATCTAGTATGGTGTTTATCATCTTTGCTACAACTTGTTGCTCCTAATGCTTGTCACTTTGGTCCCGAGTGGGATGCTTTCAGATCTGAACCACTTGTGTTTTCATGAGTTTATTTTTGTTCTTGATCCTATCTATGATTTGTATGCACCTATTATGGTCCGGAACTGGTGATCCCAAAGGTGAAAGCTTGGGACACAAAAGGGGATGGACTATAATTGGAGGATTTCATGTATCCATCAAGTGTTAATGCTTGGTTCCGGTGCTCTTTGACAGGAGCGCCTTAATCTCCATAATTTCCTTGTGGCCACGTTCATAGAGGGATGGTAGGACAAAAGATGTTGTGCAAGTTCTTATTGCAAGCACGCACAACTACCTACGGGATACATGCCTAATGTTTGATATTTTCCTAGATGATCCTTGCTTTTTTGTGTGCCTTGCCCCGTGTTAATATCTATTACATGTTCACTCTCATCCAAGCAGTGCCCAACCATCCATCTCCCTAGCCTACAGTGTTTCAATCCTGCTGGTTACTAGTTGTTTAATTTTACTGTTTTAGTTTCGTTGTTGCCACCATCACTATCGCATCATCGTTGCTATTAATATTTTTTTGCAAGCTAGTATATTTCAGGTGCGGTTGAATTGACAACTCAAATGTTAAAGCTTATAAATATTCTTTGGTTCCCCTTGTGTCGAATCAATAAATTGGGTTATCTTACCCGCGAAGACTATCTCGATCCCTACAGTTGAGGGTCACCAAGTACTGTTTTCTGGCGCTGTTGCCGGGGAGCATAGCTTTATTTACAAGTCTACTTGAAGTATTCTGCCTTCTGCACTTTATCCACTATGGGTAAGAAAGGAGACCCCAAGGTTCCGATCTTACCATCCACTACAAGAAAAGGTATTGTTCTGAGTACTAGTGCTATGCTTGATTCACCTTCGTTTATAAGTAAGTTTGCTTCACTACCACCATATGCTGATTCTACTGAGTCTGTTACTATGTCCGGTACTTTTGATGATGCTTGTACTACTTTTGAGGAAATTGGTTTTCTTGGTCGCTATCTTGAATGTCAAATGGCTAAGGTTGCAGCACAGTCAGAGACTGAAATTCCTGCCACCTATTTTCCCACTTGAAAAGCCTTTGGTTACCCAGACTTGGACAAACTCAAGGAGAGACTCCTTGAGGATAATTATATTATTCTTGATGATGATTTATGCAGGGAAGTTACAGAGTGTGCTAACTCTGACCCTGGTGCTGTTAAGAAGTTGCTTGAAAAGCACTCCATGAAGAACAAGATTACTCCCGATCGTGAATTTGCTACGTCTCCTATTTGCATCAATGATCCTGATTATGATTTCTCTGTTGATCTTTCACTTATATCTACAGTTGAAGCTGGCCCATTTTATGGCAGAGAAAATGATGATGCTATTGCACACCTGACCAAACTCACTAAGTTAGGAGACTTGTTTATTACCGATGAGAGGATACAAAACTTTTATGTGACTAAGGTTCTTTCTTTTTCTTTGAAGGAAGACGCTAAAGCATGGTATGATGCACTACCCTATGGTTCCATTAAGAGTCCTCAGGACTTAGCTCAATCTTTTGTTGATAAGTATTTTCCTGCTCATATGCACCATGCTGATTTACAAAGAATTTATAACTTTAAATAGTTGCAGGATGAGCACCTCCCTAAATCTTGGGGGGAGGTATTGCAGTTTAATCAAGGCTAGACCAGGACATGAAGTCCCTAAGAATGAATTACTTGATATATTTTATGCTGGTCTAACCGATGATTCTAGATCCTATTTTGATAGTTGTGCTGGCTGTGTTTTCAGGAAAGAACGCCGGACGATACCGAAGAATTAATCGGGAAGATTGCCAAGAACCACGAAGATTGGTCCGTCCTTGAACCACCTCCACCACCAAAGAAGAGGGGCATGCTAGTCCTAAGCCCCAAAGATATGAAAGAAGGAAAGAAGTCTATAAAAAGGAATTAAAGCTGAAGACGTGAAGAATCTACCTCCTATTGAGAAGATGCGTGAGCTTACTACTCACCCTCCCTTGGTAGAGGTACAATCTCTTTTATATTTCAATGCAAGTGGCATCCCTAAAGGTATTCCTCCTGATCAATGTTTAGATGAGCTTGATAATTTTATTATGAAGCAAAATCACTTTAATATGAGGATTCATAGTCAGTTGCATGATAATACTCTTGCTATCAAAAGTTTGCTTGGTGTTCTAGGTAGAACAGTTAATGATGTTAAATGTCTTGTTAAGCACTTTCATACGGTTCAAACTCAGGTTGAACAAATTTCTGATGTGCAAAAAGATTTGCTTGCTAACAATGCCAAACACGATAATTTACAGGTTTATGGTATAAAGACTCGGGGTGGAACAGACACCCAAGTCCCTCTCTATCCGGAGGGACATCCAAAGAGGATCGATCAAGATTCTAAAATGCAGGAAGAAGAAATTGTTAGCTCTCTGAAAAAGAAGAAGAAGAAGAAACACAAGGAAGCCGACAATTCAAATGAGCCCATAGTATCTACCTCCGATGCTGAAACTGAAGTCGGTGCTGAGACCGAAAAAGATAAGAAGAATTATCCTCCCGAGGTGCGAGAAGAAGAAGCACCCGATAAACGCAAGAAATATACCAGAGAAGACTTCATTGTGAGAAGACATGGGAAGGAGAGAGAACCATGGGTATAGAAACCCATGCCCTTTCCAGGTAAGTCTCTCAAAACCAAAGAAGAAGAGCACTATAATAAATTTTGTGAATGGATCAAACCTCTTTTTCTTCAAATCCCTTTGACTGATGCTATTAAGTTACCTCCTTATTCAAAATACATGAAAGATATTGTTACTAATAAAATAAAATTCCCTAATGAGGCAATATCTACAATGATTGCTAACTATTCTTTCAGTGACAAGATTCATGAGAAGCTTGGTGATCCAGGTATACCCACCATTCCTTGCTCCATAAAGAATAATTATGTCAAAACAACTTTAAGTGATCTTGGTGCAGGAGTGAGTGTTATGCCTTTTTCACTTTATAAGAGGCTTTGTTTAGATAAACTAATCCCTACAGATATTTCTCTTCAGATGACTGACAAGTCAACAGCCGCCCCAATTGGTATTTGTGAGGATGTTCCGATTGAAGTTGCCAATTGCTTAATACTTACGGATTTTATTGTGCTTGACATGCCCGAAGATGGGAGCTTGTCCATTATTCTTGGTAGACCTTTTCTTAACACCGCAGGTGCTATCATCGATTGCAATAAAGGAAAGGTTACCTTCAACGTGGATGACAAAGAACACACTGTGTATTTTCCGAAGAAGATCGACAAAAGGCATGGCCTTAACTCTATAGAGAATATCGAGATCGTGAAGATTGGAGAATGGGATTGTCCTCCACATGTGCACCACAAATACAAAACCATTATGGTGGGGACAATGTACCTTAAATTAAAGGTACAATGATCACTTCATAAGAGGTGAGACTTTCTGCTCTATATATCGCCGGTTTGTTGGTAAGACTTGATCAACCTTGCTAGCTAGCATGTTTTATATAGGTAAAAAGTGGAGCTTGTTATGTTTTCATTTTGTTTAGCTTTTGTTCTCTTTGCTTTACCAAGGTTTTATGTTTTTGAAGAATCACATTTCTAATCACTGTTTCAAGTTTTTCAGAAAGTTTCGGAGCTTTTTGAACTTCGAATTTTTTTCAACAGTGAAATTGTCAGAAAAATTCCAGAAAAATAAAAATCAATTTTCCACGACAAAAGTGACCCAGGGGCACCTGGGGCTGACCAGGGGCCCCACCAGTGGCCTAGGAGGCCAGCTGGCATGGCCTGCCCCCTGGCCGCGCCCACAGGGCGCCTGGGGCCCACAAGGCAGCCAGCCAGGTACCCTTATCTTCCTCTCTCCCCAAAAACACGAGTTCTGGTCCTGGAACTTGTGTTCTTGCTGTTCTTGGAGGCGTTTTTCGATCTCTCTCTCTTCAGCCATCATTTGAGCTGAGATTTTGAGCAATACTCCCTGGTATGTGACTCCTCCACCCCTCCAATTAGATTTTTGATTGGTGGCTTCGTTTGTGAGTATTTAGTAGTTCTTGGTGCTGTTCATATGAGCTTGCATGCATGTGTAGAAATTTATTTTCCATGTTTTGATGCAAGTTTATGCCTTAGGTAAGTGAGTAGAGTAGTTTGCCTCAACTCATTTTGCTTAAATCCTTGTTTTTGTGAATTGTCAAAAATTTCAGAAACGAGTTTGTTAGGAAAAGAAAAGGGGTGGCTTGGGAAGAAGAAGAAGCCCGAGCGCACCGATCGAGTTACTAGAGCTGCAGTTTCATCCTCAGCTGCTAGGGTGAGCTAAAATGAAGATCATGTGCCCCTAGAGCTGTTGGAAGACACAAGTTTGGCACATGCAATGACATATCCGTGTGATGTTTTCCTCGAAGCTGCAGGAATTAAGGAGGAATTTTACAGCCTTTGTGATAATGCAGGTTTGACACGGCTAGCAACATGCCGTGTTGCCCCGTATCATAAACTCACCTCATATTTTATTAATAGTTTTAGATATAATCATTATGCTGGTATTGTTGAGTTTAAAATTTACAACGATCTTTTGACCATGCCTTTGTCAAGATTTTGTGAAATAATAGGTGTGCCGAACGTTGGACAGACGACAAAGATGAACTCTCGGCCCACCGAGCTGAGAACCATCTCCAGTTCTCTTTGCAGCCAAGACACGAAGGATATACGGCGTACAAAGATTTCCAACATCTTATTCCCCCACCTCAGGTATTTCACGTATTTTATTGCTAGAGGGGTGTTAGCTCGTGACAACACGAGCAAAAGTTCTTCTCCAGATGTCGCCATCCTAGCGAACGCCCTCTAAGTGGAGAGTAAGTATAATGTGGGTGCCTTAATTGCTCGTCGCCTTGCTGCCAATGGCAACAAGGGAGATCTCTATGGTGGCATTTACACCACACTTATTCTTGAGTCTCTTAATCACAGCCCACATCCTGATGATGAGCCTTTTACTTATTTAAGCTTTGATCTTGCTGGTATGAAGAGGCATGAGTTTGTTACCAGGAATTCTGAGTTTGGTAACCTTAATTATATTCTTAGGTTTGGACTGACCACTATTCGGGAGATTCGTCTACATGCACCTCTTTTGTTTGATTATACTCGCATGAGCGGATGGTTCTTCAATGTTACCCAGTTCAATGAATATGTGGTACAACAACAGTTTCATAACCCCATTGAGGGGGTTGTGCCCGATGAGGAGGAGCACGGTGAGTTTCCACCCTTCCAGGGGTAGACCGTCACCCAGTGGGGTGAAGGGTCTTCTTCTACATGGAGCGCGGAGCCTTCTTCGTGGGAGGATCCCAGGACTTCGGTGTATGCACCTGAAGCCTCGTACGACCCTTGGACTCACCCGTACCACCCTGGAGCTGGAGGCTCCTGGGGACCGCAGTAGCTGTTACCAACTTAGGCCAAAAGCGTAAGCTTGGGGGAGTACGTGCCCTTCTCTCGTTTCCATTGTATTATCCGTTTTGCGTTGTTCGCTTTGATCTTTTCGAAGTTTTTGCCCGTTCTTCTTTGTTTTCTTTTAATTTGCAAAAACAACAAAATGATTTCTCCTTTATTTTGCTTTCGTTAAAACCTTTACAAAAACCCAAAAAGATTTCCTTTCTCTCTTTAGTTTGCTTTGTTTTCAGAGTTCAGCTCAAGTCCGTGATGGCATTTGATTATATTTCCCACGTTCGATCATGCAAGTGACAAGGCAGTAATGACGAATATCGACGGAAGGGATGCAACAAGGAAAGCCGGTATGAACTCTTTTTTGTTCTACTTTTGTACATATGCTTGTACTTATGATATAGAGACCAGCCTGTAGCGACATAGTGATATGTTTACAATGCTTTCCCAGTGGCTCAAGCTTTCTTTGTGGCTGATCTCAAATAGCAAGAGTGCATAATGTGTTGATGAAGTGATTTTCATGCATTGCATTGTTCATGGTTTGGCATATTGAAGTGGTATTTCCCTTCAGAGAATTCTTGGATTGACTTGACACATGTTCACACATGTTTATGACTAAAAAGTCTACCATGCCTTGATGATTTTTTTATTTCAGGATAATTATATCACTTTTATGCCCGATTCAATGTTGCTTTGTCGCTCTGCATGGTTATGACTTTTATTGCTCTCTAGTTGGTCGCTTCCCAGTCTTTTGCTAGACTTCGCTCGCACTAAGCGGAATTCTGCTTCTTCATCCAACTCCCTTTTCAAACCATTTATTCCACTTGAGTCCACCATACCTTCCTATATATGGTATTTACCTGTCATCCCTAACTCAGACTTTCTTGTACCATCTCGAAATTTATTCAAAAGCTTTCTTTTTGTAACCGTACAAGCTCATGGTGCGGTGAGGGAAAATTAGTATCTTCCATGCCAAAAATGTTTTACTCCTTGACAAAGTTTTAACTAGTCAAATTTATGAGGCAGAGGCCGGTCTGGAGAATGCCCAGTTCTCACTAATTTCACATTTTATAAAAAGTTACACTTCCCCCATACTTGATGATGGGATGAAATGGGCCAAATGCTGCTAATGATAGATGGAACGAGACTTTCTTTCCATACTTGAGGCAAAATAAAGAGGCACCATAGACCGTCAAAGAATAAGTGGATAAGGGAACATAAGTGTAAGCAAAAAATCATGGGAACCTCCATTAATGTGGTTGGTATGGGAGATATTGAGAGACCTTTACCGTTCACCGTTGACTGGAAAGTTGCACTTCCCAAAAGATTTATCTCTGTTTTCAAAACCAAGAGCTCTGGTACTTGTTTAGTCTTTGCTTCCAACCATGGGTTTTCAACCTTGCCAACAAAAAACCACGGTTCGAGAGTCTCCCCTTCTTTATTCAAAGAACCAACTATTGATAGCATACTTGTCATTCTTAGTGTAACATGCATTGTCCCAAAGTACCACATTGTCTTCTGCATGATTGTGATATTGCTTGTTCTGAATTTCTTAGTTCTAGTCTCCTTTAAAACTCCGGAGGAGTTTCTGCATTTATGTTTGCTTCACTCATGGAGGCTAGCGAGATACCACTCTAGTATGTTCAAGCTATGGGCATTGTGATCTTGTCTTGATTTTCAGTAGCATATTATTTACTTTTGGTTGTTTGTGATTGATCACTTGAAAGAAGGATTGCTTCGTGCATTGTCCTCATAGCATTGTTTCAATACTTGCTAAGCTCTTTTCGTAGTACATGCTTATATACATCTAATGAAGCAAAAGAGTTTATCAAAGTTTTCTTTGTCACGTCCAGTTCGTTGAACTGAATTGCTTGAGGACAAGCAATATGCTAAGCTTGGGGGAGTTGATACGTCTCAAACGTATCTACTTTTCCAAACACTTTTGCTATTGTTTTTCCCTCATTCTTGCATGATTTGGACCAAACTAACCCGGACTGACGCTGTTTTCAGCAGAGCTGCGTGTATGGTTCTATTATGTGCAGGAATATGGATTTTTAGGTGTCTCAGAAAATTCCAGGAAAAATCACAAAAAATCCACGCACCCGAAGGGACACTATGCCAGAAGTGGGGCCAGAGGGCAGACAGGGGGGGCCCAGGCGCCCTGCTGGCGCGGCCCCACCCCTGGCCGCGCCGGGAGGCCGCCTAGGTGGTTCCTCCCGCCTCTGGTTCCCTACCAAGCCCCCTATTTATTCTCGTCACGAGGAAACCCTAGAACAGAAGTCGTTTTCCCAGTTTCCGTCGCGGAGCCGCCGCCACCCTTTGTTCTTCTCCGGGAGGGCTAATCTGGAGGCTGTTTTGGCCTCCGGTGAGGGGAGATCATCGCCATCGTCATCACCATCACAAATCCATTATCCCTCCATGACTTATCCTTTCATGTGTGAGTAATTCTCTGGTGTAGGGAAAGGGGATGGTAGGGATTGGATGAGTTAGATCATGTAATAGTTCGTCAGATTGTTGGGGGCATGTTGCCTATCATCTAGTATGGTGTTTATCATCTTTGATACAACTTGTTGCTCTCCATTCTTGTCACTTTGGGCCTGCGTGCCATGGTTTCAGATCTGAACCACTTGTGTTTTCAGGAGTTTATTTGTGTTCTTGATCCTATCTATGAGTTGTATGCACCTATTATGGTCCGGAACCGGCGATCCCAAAGGTGACAGCTTGGGACACCAAAGGGGATGGATTATAATTTGAGAATTTCCTTAATCAATTGAGTGTTAATGCTTTGTTCCGGTGCGCTTTTACAGGATCAACTTAATCTCCATAAGTTACTTTTGGCCCCGTTCGTAGCGGGATGGTAGGACAAAAGATGTTGGGCAAGTTCTTATTGCAATCACACACAACTACCTACGGGATACATGCCTAATGTTTTATATTTGCCTAGATGATCCTTAATTTTCTGTGTGCCTTGCCCCGTATTAAAATCTATTACATGTTCACTCTCATTCAAGCAGCGCCCAACCATCCATATCCCTAGCCTACAATGTTTCAATCCTGCTGGTTACTAGTTGTTTACTTTTGCTGTTTTACTTTCGTTGTTGCCACCATCACTATCGCATCACCGTTGCTATTAATATTTTGTTGCAAGCAAGTATATTTCAGGTGCGGTTGAATTGAAAACTCAACTATTAAAGCTTATAAATATTATTTGGCTCCCCTTGTGACGAATCAATAAATTGGGTTATCTTACCCACGAAGACCATCTCGATCCCCTACAGTTGAGGGTCATCACCACCCTCTCTCTTCCCCCCGTGCCCCACTCCGGGGCCGACGTCCACCTCTCTTGGCCATGGCGTATAGGGTTTCACTCTAGGCATCCTCCTCCCCAGGTTCTCCCTTGCCGCTGCCCAGGCCTGCCATCCTCTCCATAGTCATTGGGCCAGAGGTGTTGGGGACAACTTTTGGGCCGACGAGGATTAACCTCGGCAATCCATGGTTAGGTACCCTGGGTTTAGATCGTAGAGAGAGGAGTGCAAGGTTGGTGACCTCGTCGGCTAACAGGAGACATGGATTTACCCAGGTTCATGGCCCTCGATCGGTAAAACCCCTACTTCCTGCTTGATGTATTATATGGTGGAGGCGATTACATGGAAGCTCCGACAAGATTAATCAAGCCAGAGATGTTGCGGTGAATATTGTATGCCCTAGACGTCCCCTCTCCATGCCTTTATATACTAGGCTAGGTCTCGAGGAGTACCCCCAGGTTTACAGAGAGTGTTGCCTAATCTATCTAGCACTACTAGGATAATGGCCTTCGGCAGCGCGGGGTATCCGCACTGTAGATAACCCGCTGCTGCTAACTTCCATCTACAGCACGGGGTACCTGTCGGGGGATTACTGATGTGCGAGGTGATGATAGTGATTTCTCGCCCTTCGTTGGTAAACCCCAAGTGGAAGGTGTGATGTAGCACAACAGAAAATTTCCCTCAGTAAAGATACCAAGGTTTGTCTCCAGTAGGACTCCGGAGATGATAAGTAGGTGTCAGCGGCGCAACTGACGCGGACTTTCACACAGACACAAATAACTTTGTTCCCAACGAAGTTCAGAGAGGTTGTCAATCTCTCCGGTCTTGTTGTTCACAAAGGATCAAACACAAGGGATAATGATAGCAACTGAAAGTAAAAGCAGAAAAGTAAATGAGCGTGGAAACAGTGATGAGGATATGGACCGGGATACGTGATGTTCACTAGTGACGTCTCTCTCCCAAAAGACGATAAAAACTGCTATGCGAGGTGAAAAAATTACAGAAGGGCAATTGACAGGATTATGAATGCACCGCAATGCTAACTATGCTACAAAAGAAAGGAAGAGGCACAAAAGCATGGGAAGAACGCCAAAATAAGTAGACCGAAATCCAACTGCATCTACTACTAATCATCCACCTTGAGATATCTATCCAGAACATCTCGCTGGTATTAAGTTGCGAGCCCCACCCAAAGTGTAAACCCAAAGCAACAGACAACTGCATTAAAAAGCACTTTGCGTAAAGTAAACAATCCTTGCAACCGCAGTTACAAGCACCGTTGTTTTCCCCCTTGTGGAAACAGCACATCCCCTAGACTCATGTTTCTGTCACTCAAGCGTGTCATCAGGGGGCATGAACCCACAATCGAGCATAACGTTCCCTCTTGGGGTTACTACCTACTACTTGGCCAAAGCAATAAACAACAATGGAGAACATGCAAGAATTACTTAAGAACAAAAATATAAGAGATAAGAACCAAATATATTAGTCAATCACAATCTGAACATAATCTCATAATCCATCAGATCCCGTCAAACTCAGCATAGCAACAGCAGAAAGATTACAAAAGTGCCTCGATCATGTAGGGCAGCTCACGAGGTCTAAACCATGAAGAACAAAGAGGGGAGGAGAACATCACATAGCTAGTGATCACGGACCCATGGTCCAAAGGAAACTACTCACGACACATCTGGGAAGCATCCATGGTGGAGAGGAGACTCCCGGAGGTCGGCCCTCCCTCCGGCAGGGTGCCGGGAAGAGGTCTGCTGGTGCTCCCAATCTCGGAAGCGCGGCGGCGGCAGAACAGAGGAGAGATCGTGAAAAAGGGTTCTTCTTTCGAGGGTTTCTCGTCACGGAGAATATATAGGCGAAGAGGGGCAGCCAGGGGGGCCACCAGGGGTCCAGGCGCCCCCTGGCGCGGCCAGCCCCTGGGGCGCGCCACCAGGGTGCCTGGGCCCCTGGTGGTGGCCCTCTGGCCCCACTCAGGTCCTTCCGGAAGGTTCTTCTGCGCTGATTTTTTATCTGATTTTTCCTGAATTTTTGGAGCACTTTTTAGATGGGGGAAAACTGAAATAGAAAAACAGCAGAAAACAGGAACTGGCACTGTGGTGCACTGAGTTAATAGGTTAGTCCAAATATGATCAAAAGTGTATGAAAGTGTATCTAGATCATAGCAATATCACACAAAACATGCATGGAGCAAGCAGAAATTATAGATACGTTTTGGACGTATCTATTACTCACAGCTAAGACCCGGCAGAAGACATGTCCTGGAGACTAGAGTCGGCTGACATGAGTCACCTCCATGAGTCGGCTGACATGATTCACCTCCATGAGTCAGCTAACATGAGTCACCTCCATGAGTCGACCTCATGGAGCCTCTCCTCGACAGGAGTCGGCCAGACATGAGACTCTCCTCTATAGGAGTCGACCAGACAGGAGACTCTTCTCTACAGGAGTCGGCCAGACAGGAGACTCTCCTCTACATGAGTCGGCCAGACAAGAAACTCTCCTCTACAGGAGTCGGCCAGACGGGAGACTCTCCTCTACAGGATTCAGCCAGACAGGAAACTCTCCTCGACATGAGTCGGCCAGACAGGAGACACTCCTTTACAGGAGTCCACTTAACTTGGAAGATTACAAGACTTAGAGCAGGACTTGGATTGATATCCGACTTGTAATACAAGATGAGACATGTCGGGGGGATGGACCAAGCCCATAACCCGGCATTAGGTCCATGGGCCGACTCACCTATCGAAGTCCACAAAGAAAACCCGACCACGGTCCGACTGCGCCAAGGAAAGAAGATCGAAGCCGTAGAAGGAATTCGACTTACCTTGTATAGCACATAGTATTTTTGTAAAGTAGAATAGGACTCCACCTCGTGTCGGAGTCGGACTCGCGGAATCCTGGGACTCGGTGCCCTTATAAGCCGAGGTCCATGGGATCTAGGGTCAAGAGAACAATCTCAACCTACGATAGGACTAGACACAAGCCGGCGTGACCTAGATCTCATCGAGAGTAAGTTCACGATCGACTCTCTTGTAATCAATCAACCGACTCTTCTTTCGAGAGTCGGAACCCATAATAATAAGAAGAAGGAGTAGGCTTTTACCTCGAGACAAAGAGGGGCTGAAACTTGGGTAAATCGCCGAGTCTCTTGCCATGTCGACTCTCTCCACGAAATAGCCTCGCCGCCAAGGTCCCATGTCTAGTTCGACTCTTCGGACAGCTGCTGTGACTTTCCCACGACAGTTGGCGCCCATCGTGGGGCCTGCGCTTGCAGGTGTTGAGATTTTGGAGGGAGCTCTGCACGACATGGAGGGATTCGTCGCAGGACGGATCACCAGAAGCCGGCGCGGGAAGCTCTGCATCGACGACTCAACCTGGGGCCCTGAAGTCGATTCCGTCCAATCAGGATATCGGGTCCCGATCGGATCTATTCACATCTTCGTCGGCAGGACGGACGGATCTGAGCCAGAGCCAGATCCCGAAGTCCCCGTCGAAACTTTAAGTCGGCAACACGCCGGCTCCAAGAACACTTTTGTCGGATTCATTGTTGAGACTCCAGAGTCGGAACGCTCTGTCGAGTCCCCGATGTACGACACTTCGGAAGAACTAACTAAGGCCGACTCGTACCGAAGCGAAGGAAGATTCTCAGATGAGGGGTCCATCCAGTCCGTGGGGAACAACCGACTCGGTACCGGTGTGCCAGAGTACAACCCAGATTACCCTCACTTCCAACCTCCGTATTGCGCCACAGTGTTCATGGCCGACATTGGAGGATCGGGAGGTCAGCCGGCTCAGAACCAAGACGCAGAGGCGACAGCCGCCGCAGCTCCCAACACAAATATGGACCTGGCAGCCCGCTCGTCAGAACAGGTCCCCACTGGAGTGGAAGCCCTCACAGACGCATTAAGCGCCCTTGATGAAACATTGTCTATGACAGTAACAGCGGAAAACGAGGAGGCTTGTAAGATGAGGGTCAACGGACTCAGGGCACGAGTAGTGAACATACAAAGGGAAAACAACGCCGAGAAAGAACAAATGGATGAAAAAGAAGCTCGACTCATTCAGTAAGCTACACGCCTCCGGGGAGAGTCGGAACTCATAGAAGCCCAGCGAATAAACCTCGCCCACACGCGCCCACATGGATACACGAGTCGGCTCCCTCCTGGCTATCAGGGTCGAACACTATTCAAAAACCCTGACCAACATCCTCCAGGATTCACGCCACCCAGTCAACCGGTTCCTCCACCACGCCAAGACCGTTTCCACACACCACCTCACCACTTCGATAATCCCATGGCTAATGTCATGGCAGAGACCCGTTACCTCACTAACGCGTCGATCCACGGAGACACCCCAGCTGATCGTGACGCCCGTGAGGCCGTCGACTTCCTCAAGACTGCTATTATACAGCAGGGTTAGTACTCACAAGGGCCCCCATATATGCATGGAACTCCATATTGAAGTGTGAGACGGCAGGCAGAGTCACCGGCTCCGGCAGCCTCAGGAAGCCAACGCCACCAAAGAGTACCCCTGAGCCCTCAGGGGGGACTAAGAATCATGGACCTACCGGCTCCCAACGCCAACCAACGTGTAGAGCCGGCAGCTCAGCTTCCCCCAGAAGAACCAAACACCGAGTTCGTCAGCAAATCCATAGGCAACCGATGCCTAGTGCCGGCCTTGAGGAACACATGCCTGCCCCCAGATTTCAAAGGGCCGCATAAAATTCCAAACTACACAGCTGACATGGACCCGACAACCTGGATCGAAAGCTATGACCTCGCCATGGACATGCTGCAAGCCGGCGAAGAGGTTTGTGCCCGATACTTGATACGTCCGAAACGTATCTATAATTTCTTCTTGCTCCATGATTCTTTTGTGTGATATTGCTATGATATTGATGCACTTCCATACACTTTTGATCATATTTGGACTAACCTATTAACTCAGTGCACCCCAGTGCCAGTTCCTGTTTTCTGCTGTTTTTGTATTTCAGGTTTTCCCATTTTTGAAAGTGCCAGAAAAAATCCGGGAAAAATATAGGAAAAATCAGCGTACGGGAACCTTCCAAAAGAGCCAAAGTGGTGCTTGAGGGGGGCCAGGGGTGGCCCAGGCGGCCACCTGGCGTGGCCACCCCCTAGGCCGCGCCAGGGGGGCGCCTTTGGCCCCTGGTCCACCTCTGGCTGCCCCCTTCGCCTATTTATTCCCCGTGACGAGAAACCCTCGGGGACAGAACCCTTTTTCACAATCTCTCCTCTTTTCCGCCGCCGCCGCGCTTCCAAGATCGGGAGCAGCAGGAGACCTCTTCCCGGCACCCTGCCGGAGGGAGGAACCACCTCAGGGAGCTTCTCCACCACCATGGATGCTTCCCGGATGAACCGTGAGTAGTCCACCTTGGACCATGGGTCCATGATCAGTAGCTATGTGATGTTCTCCTCCCCTCTTTGTTCTTCATGGTTTAGACCTCGTGAGCTGCCCTACATGATCAAGGGACATATGTAATCTTTCTGCTGTTGCTATGCTGAGTTTGCTGGGATCTAATGGATTATGAGACTATGTTCAGATTGTGTTTGAGTAATATATTTGATTCTCCTCTTTTATATTTATGTTCTTGAGTAATTCTTGCATGTTCTCCGTTGTTGTTTATTGCTTTGGCCAAGTAGTAGGTAGTGACTCAAAGAGGGAGCTTTATGCATGATTGTGGGTTCATGCCCCTTGATGACTAGCTTGAGTGACAGAAACATGAGTCTAGGGGATGTGCTGTTGCCACAAGGGAGAAAACAACGGTGCTTGTACTTGCGGGTGCAAGGATTGTTTACTTTACGCAAAGTTCTTTAATGCAGTTGTCTGTTGCTTTGAGTTTACACTTTGGTGGGATTTGCAACTTAATACCAGCGAGATGTTCTGGAAAGATATCTCAAGGTGGATGATTAGTAGGTAGATGCAGATGGATTTCGGTCTACTTGTCTTGACGTACCGCCCAAGATTTTGAGCCTCTTCCTTTCTTTATAGCATAGTTAGCATTGGTTTGCGCATATAATCCTGTCAATTGCCCAGCTGTAATTTGTTTACCTCGCATGGCTATTTTATCGTATTTTGGGAGAGAGACATCACTAGTGAACATCATGGGATCCCGGTCCATATTTCCAATACTGTTTACACCCGCTATTTATTTTCTGCTTTGTTTCCTTTTCCATTGTTATCACTATCATTATTATCCCGTGCGTTTGATCCTGTGTAAACAACAAGGCCGGAGGGATTGACAACCTCTCTGAACTCGTTGGGAGCGAAGTTATCTGTTGTGTGTGCAGGTCCACGTCAACCGCCTAATTGCTGGCGCCGTTGTCACCTTCCTGTCGTAGTTGGAGTCCTAGTGGAGATAAACCTTGGTATCTTCACCGAGGGAAATTTGCTGATGTCCTCATCTCAACCTTCCACTTTGGGTAACCAACGAGGGGTGAGAAGCCATCAAAGCTAATTCCTGGCGCCGTTTCCCGGGACTCAGCTCTTCAAGATAGGGGAGTTGCACACTATCTTTTATCTTTGTTTTTTAGTCTTGCTAGTTTATCTATCCGTTTTTATCTTTGTGTCCTTTATCAAAAAATCCAAAAAATATAGTATGTCTAGTTCCTTACTTGCCAATCAATGTCTAACTTCTTTGAAACTAGATCTTATTGGCATGGAGGATTCACCGAGGATCAACAAGAATATTACAAGGAATACCGCTTGTCTCAAAAAGGGATACACTTATGGAGACTCATACATCAATCGTATGAGTATGCTAAAAACTTGTGCTCAATATATAATATATCTTTCTACAAGGATGAATCTTGTTGCTTTATGAGGCACAAACACCTTGCTTTCCAATGTGAGTACAATGAGGATGAAACCTTAGCTTCTTATGCTAAGGGAAATTATGATTTTTATGATGCAGAACAAATAGAAGAATTTGTTGCTTTTAAGGGTGCCTATGAAATTACTTCTTTTCTTGAAAATATTGATGACACCCATTAAAAATCTGAGAGCCTTGCTATACTTTATTATTGCCTTGAAAATTACAATGAAAATTATTATATTACTGATTATCTTGAGAGAATCTCTCCCCCAAAGGAAGAGACTAATGTTTTGCAGGACTCTATGGAAGAAATTGCTGAAACTGAAAGCTCCTTGGATGAGAATGAGGAGGAGAGTGACAAACAAAAGGAGGAAGAATGGAGTCATCCATGTCTACCTCCTAATGAGAGTAACACTACTAGGGAAATAGCTATACATGGAAAGCTTATTAGTGGCGCATATAGAAAGCCATGCGCCACCATCTGTTAGGGGTGGCGCACTGGAAAATAATGCGCCACCCATAAGGTCTTATGGGTGGCGCATTATTTTCCAGTGCGCCACCCCTAAGAGTGGGCCAGCCTAGATGATCTTATACGTGGCGCATCTAGCAATATGCGCCACCCCTAAGGACCCTATGGGTGGCGTATTTACAGAATGCGCCACCCCTAAGAGCTTAAGGGTGGCGCATTCTATAAATGCGCCACCCATAAGGTCCTTAGGGGTGGCGCATTTCTCTAATGCGCCACCCATAAGAGCTTAGGGGTGGCGCATTTCACAAATGCGCCACCACTGACTTTCTATATGTGCCACTAAATGCCTAGATCTGCCCTGATCTACTCCACCCCACCTACCACCTCTCATTCACTCCACACAATTCTCAAACTAGATCCACTCTTCAAACCCTAGATCTATTCGGTTTTCTCCTCCTCTCCACCTCATTTCTTCCATTTATCCATTGATACTTGGCATTACATCTATTTTGTTTCATATTGAAGTAAGTGAACCTCCTCCCAAACTCTTTTGTTCCATTTATGACCCATATACTTGCCTTTATTAGCTTGGGGTTTGTTGTATATGTGAAGCTTGGGTTTGATGTATATGTGAAGCTTGTGGTGGTTTGATGTATATGTGAAGCTTATGGTGGTTTGATGTATATGTGTATCTTGAGTGGCCAATGTTTTGCCGAAATGTCGATTCATTTCCGTTTCGGCAAATTTCTGGCGCACTCTCCGCATGCTCCCATGCATTATTAGGGTAGGTCATGCCGAATTTTTCCGGCGACGACTGTGATATATAATTGTGTTGCTCTCTCCGTGCACGCAGGTGATCGACCATGGTCCGCGAGATGCTGAGCGATATCACCGTGGCTAGGTGGATGCAATGTGCGACAAGCGACATGCTAAGGAATAATAGGTCGGATATAAGATGTCCGTGTCGGAGATGCAAACTGCAGTGCGTGACCGAGCCTGATTCCGGAATATTGCAAAGACACCTGAAGCGTAATGGTTTGATGGATGGCTACACACGATGGATAAGTGAGGAAGCTGGTGAGGAGGAGGACGTCAATGGTGGGGCGCCAGTAAATGAGGAAGGGCAACCAGAAAACAGCGGCGGGTGAGAAGACGAAGAGCATCCCGTACATGATCATGAAGAAGATGCCGAAGCGGATCATGTAGATCAAGATGACGGACATGAAGATCAAGATGTCGGACATGATGAGGATTCAAGCTGGGTGCGGGACCCTCATGTTCAAGAGCTGCTTGTCAAAGAGGCATTGAACGCAAGAGGTGCAGCTAGAGAGAAAGCCAAGATGGCGCAACTCGAGAAAGACGCGATTACGAAGTTGTACGAAGGATGCAACGACGGGGATACCCGCTTGAATGTAACAATTGGGGCTATGGAGATGAAGGCAAAACACAAATGGACCGACGAAAGCTTCGATGATAACATGGCATTTTGGCACGATCGTCTTCCGAAGGGCAACACGTGCCCAACTAGTATCGCTGAGGCCAAGAAAGTCCTTTGCCCTCTCGATCTTCCGCACGTTAAATACCACGTTTGCATAATTGATTGCATGAACTATCGGGGTGAGGACGAAGATAAAACCCCATGTTCGGTGTGCGGTGTTAGTCGATACAAGAGAGGGAAGAAAGTTCCTAGAAAAGTGGTATGGTACTTTCCGATCACTCCTCGTCTGCAGAGGTATTTCGTAGATCCCGAGGAAGAAAAGCTCATGACCTGGCACACGGATAGAAAGAAGCTAAAAGAGGATGACCCGAACCCGGATCCGGAAAAGGAGGACATGCTGAGGCACCCTTCAGATGGTAGCCAATGGACTGCGTTGGACCTCGAATACCCAGATTTTGGGAAAGAACCAAGGAACCTCAGGATTGGTGTGAGCGCCGATGGAGTCATCCGTTTGGCGGCCAGAGCAGCACACACAGTACCTGGCCCGTGTTTGTATGCATATACAACCTTCCCCCCTGGAAGTGCATGAAGAAAAAGTACATAACAATGTGTATGCTAGTTCAAGGGCCAAAACAACCAGGTACGGACCTCAATCTATATCTTCAGCTATTGAAAGAGGAGCTAGAAACGTTATGGAAAGACGGAGTCAATACGTGGGACTCCGCGGCAAAAGAATATTTCCCAATGAAAGCCGCGGTGATCACGACGGTGCACGACTATCTCAGATACGGATATTTCTTAGGGCAGGTGGTCCAAGGATTCTGTGCATGCGTTAGGTGCATGGATAATACGACATACTGCCAGCTACCAAAAGATCCCGGATCTTCAAAAACCGTGTTCCAGGGGTCTCGGAGGTGGCTTCCCAAGAAACACGCGTGGAGAAAACAGGGACATCTGTTCGATGGAAGCGAGGAGCTCCGAGCACCCCCAGCTCGAAGGAGCGGCAAAGAAATCGACAACTTGCTGAAAACTTGGAAAGAGTGACCCGCGCCGGGAGAGAAAAAAAGAAGACTCATCCGTTGATGAGGGTATGGAAAGTGAGGTCTGTTTTCTGGGATTTGGAATACTGGAGTCTACTCCGCAGTCCTCATAGCCTTGATCTCATGCATATCACAAAGAACGTGTGCGAGAGCTTGTTTGGCACGCTGCTGAACATGCCGGAGAAGACCAAGGACGGGCCAAAAGCAAGGAATGCCTTGAAATTTATGGGCATCAGGAGGGAACTTCACCCCCCTAGTGACGACGATGATGAGCCGGAGGAGGAAGAGGATATGGAAACGCAAAACTCTCGCAAACGAAAAAGGACGACCAAGAAGAAGACCGGTATTGATCACTTCCCCCCGGCATGCTTCACTCTGTGCGAGGAGGAGATCAAGCGGTTTATCCACTGCCTCATAGGAGTAAAATTTCCGAACGGCTACGCGGGGAAGATAAGCAGATACCTAGACGAGGCGAAGCAGCGTTTCAGCGGGATGAAATCTCACGACTGTGTCGTGCTGATGACGCAGATTCTCCCGGTTGCGATGCGAGGGATAATGGACGAGCACGTCCGTAAAACGTTGTTTGGAATTTGCAACTTTTTTGACGTCATCTCCCGGAAGTCGATTTGCGCTACGCAACTCAAAAGGCTACAGGAGGAGATCGTGCTCATACTATGCGAGCTTGAGATCTATTTCCCACCCGAGTTCTTGTAACATCCCAAAATTCTCCGAATTTTGGAATGTTAATTAAATTAAATAGATAATGATTGTTTGCTTGATGTGTTTGATTTTCTCTAGGATTTAAAACTTTTGGTGTTGAAATGAATATTAAAGAGAGAGGGAATAAAATGACTTTCCCTAATATTCACCGTTCGTGTTTTGGAATTTATTATTTAAAAACAAAACCAAAAAAATAAAATGAGAGAAGGTAATATGACTCCTTCAACTTATTAAAGGTTTGGAAAAGGTTTTTAAATCTTTATTGGAATTCTTTTGAATATTCAACACATTTTTTCAACTCAAGGAAATTCATTTGAGAGGATATAAAAGGACTTATCCCCATTTTTAATTTGTTAAAAAATAGTTGAAAATATTTTGGGAGACTTTTAAATTTTACTTTGGAGTTATAAATATGTTCTAAAATTATTTTGGGAATTTATTTATGCTCCGGAAAAGTTTTTAAATCAATTTTCGGAGTTTTTGGTATTTTTAAAATGCCAGAAAAGTATTTAAAAATATTTAATAATAAGTTGCAAAGTTTTTATTTTATTTTATTATTTTGGTCAAGCCAAAAATTCAATTTTATTATTTTAAAATTATTGGCGAAGACGGAATTTTAAAATAAATTTTTGTGATTTTTTTAATATTGTTTTGGGCCTAATGGGCCTGGTCTGTTTTTTTCCCGCAGACCGATTTTGTATTTATCTCGGATTTTAAAAAAAAAGAGGATTAGGGGCTGGCTATAAATAGCCCCGATTAGAGCTAAATTATTTTTCGCTTAGCGTTTTAGGGATAGCTCTAATTTAATCCGCGGGACCCGCCGCCGCCGACGGCATCGCCGGAATCTCGCCGGAGTTCGCCGGACCACCGCGGAAGTTCGCCGGAGCATCGCCGGAATTTCGACGGAGCATCGCCGGAGCTGTGTTTTTCTCCGTTTCGAGGTAATTTTCTCCGGAGCCACCGCCTGCGCCGACCCCGCACATCGTAGCCGCCGACCCCGTGCCTAGCGCCGCCGCCGTTTGGCCGCCGCCGGCGAGCCGCCCGTGCCCCTGGCCGCCCGCGCCATGGCCGCCTCCATGGCCGGCGCCATGGCCGCTGCCCCGTGCGCCGCGCCGCCCTCTGCCGCGTCCGCCACCGCCCCTGCCGCCGGCCACGGCCGCTGGGCCGGCCGGAGCCAGCCGGAGCCGAGCTCCTGGCCATGGCCGCCGCCCCTGTGTTCTGCGTCCTGTGCCCGTGGGAAGAAGAAGATGAAAAAAAAAGAATAAAAAATAAAACGTTTTGAATTTTTTTTTAGATCTGGATCCAAACCGCCCGGGGACCCGATCGCGTTTTTTCAGAAAATTTTATTTACGTACGAGTCCTTTTTACAGTAGATCACCCCGGTACCCCCGTTTGTCACCCCGATACCGTTTTCGCGACTACTTTTTAACCGTAACTCGGAATTGGGCGATTCCAATTGCGTTGAGACCGTGTAGAAATTCTCTAGCCAGTGGACCAATTGTTACAGAAGTTTGAAGTTTTTAAGTTTGGATCCCAAGCTGATCCAAATTTGGACTTCCGGCAGCCGTAACTTTTTACCGGTGCGCCCGTTTGCTCCGTTTCTTTTTGCGTTGGATCACTCGTGTCATGTACCTTCTGTTTATATCATGTGTACATGAAAATTCACAAGTTTATTGATCTGTTTAAATTCAAATTCAATTCGATTTTGCACCTGCTACGACCTGTGTTGTAGTATTCCGTTTCACGCGATTCTTTTTGCATATTGGATCATATGAGACGTCTTATCGGCAATATCCACACACCATTCATCTTGCTATGATCTTTACCTTGATTTCATAATTCCTTGATCATACTCTTGTATCAACAATTCTTTATCCGTTGACTCTCTCGAGTTCACTTCCACCGATCACCTTCGAGCACATCGACACCTTTGCACTTCGAAGCTTTTGTTTTGTTGATAAAACCTTAGTGATTGTTTTGTCCTTGTGGTGTGATTGCTTATTGAGTTCTTTCGTTGACGATAGATTGCTCGGAGTGTGACGAGTAGAGTTGACTGGAACGTGAGAGCAAAGATCTTCATCGAATGTATAAGGCAAGTGATACTTTGACCATACTCATACCTATATTTTCTATATGCATTATGTTAAGGAATATCACCCTATTGCATGATAGGTAGTTTATTATACTGTTGCTGCAAAACCAGTTAGGATAGCCACATGTTTTGACTTGTCTACCGTAGATCAACCTAGCCGTGTTGTTGCTTTATTGCTATGCTTTGTAGACGTGGTTTGGGTTGTGCAAATTCATGGAGTGCATGTGAGCTATTTAATAACTTGTATAGCAACTGTTTAATAAATAGAAATCACTTCTGGACGGGCAGGGAGTGCTTCCTGGGGGATCGTTCCTTATCTAAGTTCGAGACCAGGTTGTACCCCTAATGGTTGGTTTGGTGGTCGAGAATACGTCATGGCGAGTACCCTCTGACGTAGTGGGCGCCGTCCAGGCTCAAAAAGATCAGACATACTTGGTGACTAGAAGCTTACATGTACAACCGCTGGCCATATGGGCTCTGGCTTAGTTGAGTATGATGTAGGAAGCCTCTCCCATGCAAAGCTAGCAGATGTAGATGTGATAGGTGGTACCGGCTTGCCGTTGGGTGTAGGTGACCTCTTCTGAAAGACTTCGTCTCAATCTTCGGGTTGAGTCCAGCGGGGAAAGTGTACTAACCTCTGCAGAGTATAAACTAATCATGATTAGCCGTGTCCCCGGTTATGGACATCCTTGAGCTACTAGACATTACTGTTACTGGAGGATCTTGACATATGAATCAACTTAATAAATTGAGTGGGCAAGATTAAATAAAGGGTGTGGTGTTGGAACTGGTGTGCCCAGTTCGTTGTTAAGTAGTAAGTTCAACTTAAAATTTTGACTAGTTTAGTTCAGGAGAAAATTGGCTTTCTGCAAAACTAAACCATAAGCCTTTCCTTTGACTTACCTTGCATGTAGTTGTAGGTCCTTTATATAAACTTTTTCGTGTCACTTGCCGTACAAATCAGATGTACTGACCCGTTGTCGGGCTGTAGCCTTCGGTGTTACAGGTTTTTCAGACGATCAGTAAGGTGCGTTAGGGGTTGCGAGTCTACACTCAGCATGTTCGCATGTGGCTGTTGATGGACTCCACGTTATTTGCTTTAGCTTCCGCTATATTTATATTGAATAAGCTAGCCTTGAGCTATGCAACTTGTTATTTATTTTACTCTGGATCATACGTTGTAATAATGATGCACTTGTACTTTGATATACATCTATAATACTGTGTGTGTCAGCGAGTTCGATCCAGGGACTGGCTCTTGAGCACAGAGACTTCAATTCTGTGTGAATTGGGTCGTTACAGATGGTATCAGAGCAGTGTGTTGACTATAGGTTCGTAACCCTAGAAAATGGATAGAAAAAGCCATAGGAACAAAAATATTTTATCACTCTTTGATTACTTACTCTCTCCACTAGTATTTCTCATCTAATATTCATCTTCTAAAACTTCTCATCTTGTTTTACTATGAATACCCCTTGAGTTGTTTATACCTCGGAAGACAAGACATTTGAGAAGAACATCATCAACCTCGGGGATCAATTGGAGTTATGATTATCGGAACTAGGAGGAATAACCTACGGTGATCAATAAGTTTGACACTGTGAGAGGAACCTTTAAGATCAGCTTAGCTGAGAAGGATGAAGCTTAGAATCATACCACCACCTTTTATGTGAAGTTAGATGAATGAATTTCGCGTAGTATGATGAGATCGTATGTCTTGCACATATGACCTTACTCTAGGAGTTGTTTGTGTGTTTTGACTGTTGTGACTGTATTGTTTGTTGTTATGTGTTACGGTCGAACGTAGGTGTTTTTGCCGCTTTCTTGTTTGAGTGCTTATGCTTGGTGTTAGGTTTAGTTGTTGTCTTGTCGGTGTTATAGTTTTGCCCTAACCCTTGTCGTATGGGTTTAATAGATGGAGTATGGAGTAGGACTCGCCTTTTCTGGGGCGATGTCGAGACTAAAGGTGGAGCAATGGAGTTATAATATGGAGGAGCACATGGAGAATAACAAGGTTGGAAGTGAGGACATGGTCCCCTATGCTGTTAAGTACTTGGTAGAAGAGGCCGCTACTTGGTGGAGAATGCATCAAGCGATTGACGAATCACGAAGGAAGATTACTTGGAAGGAGTTCACTAAGATTTTGTTGGGATCTCGCCTCGTCACCCCGATGTAAAGGACGGTAACCCTTAAGCGGATCTGTGCCCGTACAATTTGCGGAGAAACAGGACACGCCTATGAAGGACACCAAGATGAATGTCCCTATTGTGAAGAAACTCACTCGGGTGAAGAATGCCCCACTGCACAAGTCACGTGTTTCGTGTGTGAAGGAAATAATCATTACCCCGCTCAGTGTCAGTTTTTCATCATGACACAACAAGTATCTCAGCATCAAAAAGAAGGAATGGAGAAAATTATCCAAGAATTCAGGGAAGCACCCATGAGGAAGAAAAAGAAGGACATTAGCCAATTGAGTGCTATCGGTGCAGGAACATGGGACACTACAGAAATATGTGTCCCGAATTGAAGGGAAAGAAGAACATGTGAACATGGGAGCAAAGACGTCGACATATTGAAGCTTATGTTTTTCAATTGGAGAATAGAATATTCGTGGTGTGCACTAGTGTTTGGTGGTACCTTTTAATGTTAGTTGGAGATGTGGATCGATGCATGTTTGCTATGGATTGACTAGATGTTTTATGTCATGATTGTTTTGTTAAGTTTTGCTTGTGGCCTTGACCCTGTTATGTCTTGTTTTGATTGATGTGTGTGTGGCCCTTTGTGTTTCTTCTTTGCGAGTAGAATAAGTTTACGTTACCTTAGACCCTCATCTATTTAGTATGCTTCAAGACTAAAGAAGACACATCAACAAGAAGAATAAATTGGCAAGTGACTCAACGATATGAAGATTGCTCGACGATATGAAGATTGCTTCGACATTGTAAAACCGAAGCTACCGTCATTGAAGACCTGAAGACTTGAAGACCTGGAAGATTCAAGTTTCTACCGTTAGATCGTTTCTATGAGCTGTCTTTTCTTGTTTTACTGACAGCTACACATCAAAACTTATATTTTCCAAAACTAGTGTGATGTTTGTATGGGTATCCATATCTCTCTACTTTCTGTTCCCTCTCACCTCAAACCCTACACTGAAGAAGCTACTACAATGGCTGCTAATGCCAAGACGAGGATAAAAGATGGATGCAATTTTATGCTGAGTTCAAAGTTAACCTCTTGTGCCAAGATCTTACGACAAGCAAGCACAATCTTGCTGAAGGAAGAACCCCGAAGAAAGTTGTAGTCCACCAGTACACGTTTTATAGCAGTTTGCGTAAACCTGAGAGTTGTGAAGAAGCGCTAGATGTTGTTGGCTTGCAGAAAAATGGATTGTCTGAACCCAGTTCATGAACAAGAGGAATTTCTGCGAACACTTGTGAGGATGAACGAGTGTTAGATTGCGAGATTCACTAAACCATGTATAAGGTAATGATTTGGGTGCGTAATGGATTGGCCCCCATGACGACTACCCTTATTATTCGCTCTTGCTATGCGGGATAGTAAATCTTGAGTGACTTACCTATAGCAGAGAGACGACGATGTTAAAGCCTGAACCATAGAATGGTACGATGTGTGACCCCTGTAGGAGTTTACTGTTTGTGTTATACGGTGAGTATAAACCAAGACCATTTGCTGCAGGTATCCCGTAGAAGTATTCTTGATGACCACCATGAGAAAATCGATAGTTGTTTAGTAGTGGCGTCTGACCTGTCAGCCAAGAAGTCTCAGTACTTGGAAGACCACTCTCTGGCTAAGGAATGGAAACCTCAAAAAGGGAATTCGTGAAACCTCGAAGACTGAAGGTGTAACCCGTACGAGGAATGTCATCGATGGATTAAGATACTGGAAGCCCACACTTGTGATGAAGAATTCGATGCCCCAACGGAGCATGAAGATTATGTGTGAGGAGCTCGCTGAGGGAGCAAGATTTTGAAGACCAAGTCGCATTCCTTGTAAGTGTGGTAGCACCCTAGCTCATCGGAGGATCAACGGACTGTCATGAAGACCCGAACCCTAACCTTTCTCTCTCTAGCCTTCTCGAATCTCGAGGACGAGATTCCTTTTAAGGGTGGTAGTGTGTAACATCCCAAAATTCTCCGAATTTTGGAATGTTAATTAAATTAAATAGATAATGATTGTTTGCTTGATGTGTTTGATTTTCTCTGGGATTTAAAACTTTTGGTGTTGAAATGAATATTAAAGAGAGAGGGAATAAAATGAATTCCCTAATATTCACCGTTGGTGTTTTGGAATTTATTATTTAAAAACAAAACCAACAAAATAAAATGAGAGAAGGTAATATGACTCCTTCAACTTATTAAAGGTTTGGAAAATGTTTTTAAATCTTTATTGCAATTCTTTTGAATATTCAAAACATTTTTTCAACTCAAGGAAATTCATTTGAGAGGATATAAAAGGACTTATCCCCATATTTAATTTGTTGAAAAATAGTTTAAAATATTTTGGGAGACTTTTTAATTTTACTTTGGAGTTATAAATATGTTCTAAAATTATTTTGGGAATTTATTTATGCTCCGGAAAAGTTTTTAAATCAATTTTCGGAGTTTTTGGTATTTTTAAAATGCTAGAAAAGTATTTAAAAATATTTAAAAATAAGTTGCAAAGTTTTTATTTTATTTTATTATTTTGCTCAAGCCAAAAATTTACTTTTATTATTTTAAAATTATTGGCGAAGACGGAATTTTAAAATAAATTTCTGTGATTTTCTAATATTGTTTTGGGCCTAATGGGCCTTGTCTGTTTTTTTCCCGCAGACCGATTTTGTATTTATCTCGTATTTAAAAAAAAAGAGGATTAGGGGCTGGCTATAAATAGCCCCGATTAGAGCTAAATTATTTTTCTCTTAGCGTTTTAGGGTTAGCTCTAATTTAATCCTCGGGACCCGCCGCCGCCGACGTCATCGCCGGAATCTCGCCGGAGTTCGCCGGACCACCGCGGAAGTTCGCCGGAGCATCGCCGGGGCTGCGTTTTTCGCCGTTTCAAGGTAATTTTCTCCGGAGCCGCCGCCTGCGCCGACCCCGCACATCGTAGCCGCCGCCCCCGTGCCTAGCGCCCCCGCCGTTTGGCCGCCGCCGGCGAGCCGCCCACGCCGCCCGTGCCCCTGGCCGCCCGCGCCATGGCTGCCTCAATGGCCGGCGCCATGGCCGCTGCCCCGTGCGCCGCGCGCAGACCCCGCGCCCCCTGCGCCGCGCCGCCCTCTGCCACGTCCGCCGCCGCCCCCCTGTGTTCTGCGCGCCCGTGCCCGTGGGAAGAAGAAGATGGAAAAAAAGAGTAAAAAAACGTTTCGAATTTTTTTTAGATCTGGATCCAAACCGCCCGGGGACCCGATCGTGTTTTTTCAGAAAATTTTATTTACGTACGAGTCCTTTTTACAGTAGAGCACCCCGGTACCCCCGTTTGTCATCCCGATACCGTTTTCGCGACTACTTTTTAACCGTAACTCGGAATTGGGCGATTCTAGTTGCGTTGCGACCGTGTAGAAATTCTCTAGACAGTGGGCCAAGTGTTACAGAAGTTTGAAGTTTTTAAGTTTGGATCCCAAGCTGATCCAAATTTGGACTTCCGGCAGCCTTAACTTTTTACCGGTGCGCCCGTTTGCGCCGTTTCTTTTTGCGTTGGATCACTCGTGTCATGTATCTTCTGTTTATATCATGCGTACATGAAAATTCACAAGTTTATTGATCTGTTTAAATTCAAATTCAATTCGATTTTGCACCTGCTACGACCTGTGTTGTAGTATTCCGTTTCACGCGATTCTTTTTGCATATTGGATCATATGAGACGTCTTATCGGCAATATCCACACACCATTCATATTGCTATGATCTTTACCTTGATTTCATAATGCCTTGATCATACTCTTGTATCAACAATTCTTTATCCGTTGACTCTCTCGAGTTCACTTCCACCGATCACCTTCGAGCACATCGACACCTTTGCACTTCGAAGCTTTTGTTTTGTTGATAAAACCTTAGTGATTGTTTTGTCCTTGTGGTGTGATTGCTTATTGAGTTCTTTCGTTGACGATAGATTGCTCAGAGTGTGACGAGTAGAGTTGACTGGAACGTGAGAGAAATGATCTTCATCGAATGTATAAGGCAAGTGATACTTTGACCATACTCATACCTATATTTTCTATATGCATTATGTTAAGGAATATCACCCTATTGCATGATAGGTAGTTTATTATACTGTTGCTGCCAAACCAGTTAGGATAGGAACATGTTTTGACTTGTCTACCGTAGATCAACCTAGCCGTGTTGTTGCTTTATTGCTATGCTTTGTAGACGTGGTTTGGGTTGTGTAAATTCATGGAGTGCATGTGAGCTATTTAATAACTTGTGTAGCAACTGTTTAATAAATAGAAATCACTTCTGGACGGGCAGGGAGTGCTTCCTGGGGGCTCGTTCCTTATCTAAGGTCGAGACCAGGTTGTACCCCTAATGGTTGGTTTGGTGGTCGAGAATACGTCATGGCGAGTACCCTCTGACGTAGTGGGCGCCGTCCAGGCTCAAAAAGATCAGACATACTTGGTGACTAGAAGCTTACATGTACAGCCGCTGGCCATATGGGCTCTGGCTTAGTTGAGTATGATGTAGGAAGCCTCTCCCGTGCAAAGCTAGCAGATGTAGATGTGATAGGTGGTACCGGCTTGCCGTTGGGTGTAGGTGACCTCTTCTGAAAGACTTCGTCTCAATCTTCGGGTTGAGTCCAGCGGGGAAAGTGTACTAACCTCTGCAGAGTATAAACTAATCATGATTAGCCGTGTCCCCGGTTATGGACATCCTTGAGCTACTAGACATTACTGTTACTGGAGGATCTTGACATATGAATCAACTTAATAAATTGAGTGGGCAAGATTAAATAAAGGGTGTGGTGTTGGAACTGGTGTGCCCAGTTCGTTGTTAAGTAGTAAGTTCAACTTAAAATTTTGACTAGTTTAGTTCAGGAGAAAATTGGCTTTCTGAAAAACTAAACCATAAGCCTTTCCTTTGACTTACCTTGCATGTAGTTGTAGGTCCTTTATATAAACTTTTCCGTGTCACTTGCCGTAAAAATCAGATGTACTGACCCGTTGTCGGGCTGTAACCTTCGGTGTTGCAGGTTTTTCAGACGACCAGTAAGGTGCGTTAGGGGTTGCGAGTCTACACTCAGCATGTTCGCATGTGGCTGTTGATGGACTCCACGTTATTTGCTTTAGCTTCCGCTATATTTATATTGAATAAGTTAGCCTTGAGCTATGCAACTTGTTATTTATTTTACTCTGGATCATACGTTGTAATAATGATGCACTTGTACTTTGATATACATCTATAATACTGTGTGTGTCAGCGAGTTCGATGCAGGGACTGGCACTTGAGCACAGAGACTTCAATTCTGTGTGAATTGGGTCGTTACAGTGCTTCGACATTATGGTGCATCTGCTGATCCACGTCGTGGAGGATATCATCCAACTCGGGCCTGCGTTTCTGCGCAGCATGATGCCGTTCGAAAGGATGAATGGACACATAAAAAAAATACGTTCGTAACAGGTCCCGTCCAGATGCAAGCATAGCGAAGGGCTTTCTAACCGAAGAGTGCATCTCTTTTTGCACGAATTATCTCAACACCGAGAACCCTGTTGGTCTGGCCGTCAACAAGAACTTTGTCAGGACCGATGGGTGTGGTCACCACGAGGGAAACCGCGCAATGCATGCCAACTTTGACGGTCGAGACATCGACTTTGAAAGAGCAAGCCTAGTCGCGCTACAACACATCCAGATGGTCGATCCTTGGATAGTAAAGCACAGGGATTTAATCAGGAAGAAGTACACTGACCAGGGCCTGTAGATAACGGACCGAGATCCACGGCTAATCAAAGAGCACAACTCCGGTTTCATGACTTGGTTCAGGGACGAGCTTCGTGGTAATCCCCCGCGAAGGAACGCTTCCGAGGATGAAAAGATGATATTCACCTTGTCACAGGGTGCCGCACGCAACCTGATGACCTATCAAGCGTATGATATCAGCGGCTACACATTTTACACGGAGGAAAAGGACAATAACTGCGATTACCAGAACTCAGGGGTAACGGGGATATTCTACACCGATGACGTCAAGGCAAGATTCTATGGAAGGATCGAGGACATATGGGAGCTCGACTACTGTGGAGAGAAGGTGCTGATGTTCCATGTGAGATGGGCCAACAGCGTCGTAAAAGAAGACCGGTACTTCACCACCATGGTTATACCCGAAGCCAAATCCAAGTCTGCGGGCGCAAACGTCACCGCGAAAAATGAGCCATGGGTACTGGCTAGCCAAGTGGACCAATGCTTCTTCATTAACGACCCATCAAAGCCGAGCCGCGTTGTAGTGAGGAGAGGCAAAATAAACATCATCGGAATGGATGGAGTCGCCAACGAGCAAGACTTTGACAAGTACGGCGACCCGAAGATGGAGGATGACTACACCGCTCAGGATACATACACCACAACCCTACCGAAGAAAGGTCTCCTCCCGTTAAAGAGGAAAAGTGAAGGCGTCCCGGGCCTAAATTATTCAACCACGACAAAGAAGGGCAAGAAGAAGATTGTGAGGAAACGATGGCTAGATAGCTAGCTCCAAATTTAAGAAAAATATTTTGTAATTCATGATCACTTTGTGTATGCATGGATTTAATATGCACTTTGCTGTTGTTTGTTGGTGTTGCTGCTTGTGCTTGATCCCCTCTCACATTACACCTAGTATTTTGTTAAAGATTTTCCTTGTTTGCATCTACTTCATGACTCCACCTACATATTATAACCATCAGGGGTATGTGTTTTCATCATAATCGTTACGACACTAAGTTCATTCATAATGTGACAAGGCATGTGACAAGACATGTTTAATTAAAAAAATAAACATGTCATAATGTGACAAGGCATGTGACAAGGCATATTATAACCACCTACATATACTCCAAAAACAAGAAATGGAAATATTCATTCATAATGTGACAAGGCATGTTTAATTAAAAAATAATTGAACAAAAAATTAAAAAACGCTTAGGGGTGGCGCATATTGCCCAAATGCGCCACTAAGTTCTCTTATGCGCGGCGCATCTAGCTGATATGCGCCACCAAAAGGTTTCTTATGCGTGGCGCATTTCGCCAAAATGCGCCACGCATAAGAAACCTTATGCGTGGCGCATTTCAGTTAAATGTGCCACCCCTAAGCCTTAACCTCCATCACCCACCTCCCCTTGCCCGTGCCCACACCCATTCGATCCCCACCGGCCGACCGCACTCGTCGCCGCCGACCGCCACCGGAGCCACCCCCGCCGTTCGAGCCCCCCTTTCCGACCACCTCCCTCGCCACCGGAGCCTCGTCGGGGTCGTCTGCTTCCTGTCCACTTCGGAACCCGAGTCGGGAAGCCCGTCGACGCCACCGGAGCCGCCGTGGACATCGTCGTCGATCCTGTTGTCTCCTCCACCACAGAGCCCCCACGACGCCATAGGATCCTCCACCCCAAGGCTCCCGAGGTGAGCATGGCGCCGACCCCCTTCATCTCCATCCACCCCGGCGCCGACCCCCTCTCCCCTGTCCCATGGCTAGGGTTTCTCAAATTTTCTGTTGAAAATTTCGGCTGCTGAATTAGGTCGTGCTGCTGCTGCTCAATTATAGTCATTTTTATTTGATTTGATGCATATAGAAAAAGCCATTTCTGCGAAATCACTAGTTTAAGAGTACTCGTTGCAACGAGTACCGCGTTTCCTCCGCGCGCGATACTTGGCGCTTCGCGCGCGCGCCAAGTGGTGCAATCTGGTGCTTTTCCGTTTTTTCCTGTTTTTTAGAGGCACGAGTGCCTTAAAAAAGGAGGCACGAGTGCCTCAAAAAACGAGGCACGAGTGCCTCAAAAAAGGCACGAGTGCCTTTTCACGTTTTTCTGTTTTTCCTGTTTTTAGAGGCACGAGTGCATGAAAAAAGGAGGCACGAGTGCCTCAAAAAAGGCACGATAGTGCATTTTCACGTTTTTTTGTTTTTCCTGTTTTTTGAGGCACGAGTGCCTCAAAAAAGGAGGCACGAGTGCCTTTTTCGGAGGCACGAGGCACGAAACGTGGCGCTGTTCGCTGGAGCGGGCTGCGAACGAGTACTCCCTAATTAGTTGCTCCCGCATTTCTGGATGCATATAAAACAAGCCATTTTTTGGGCCCAAACTAAGCACTTTCTGGATGCATATAGAGCAATTGATCTGCTAAATGTAGAACACACTTGCACCTTTTGAAATGTTAGCACTAGTCATAGCATAGATGTTACTCCATCCCTCTTGAAATAAAATCATGTGGGTGTGAATGATGTTGTTAATAAGACATTAACTGCAAGAGTCATGCAAGAGAAATATCCTACATATTAAATTGTTGGACAAATAATTTTGAAAGTGTTATGAGTCTTGCAAGAGCTAGGACAGTGGAGCAGCATTCATCATGTTACAATTAAAACACTCAAAATTTCTGCACTTTAGTACTAGCCTCCTATATATTGCAAACCACATCACAATATATCATACTCTTTTGTTCTTGTGGAGCATCATGGCTTTGGGGATGGTGACAAAATAAGAAATGAGTTGTGTGAGGAGCATGTGGCATGGCATAGCAGCATAGCAGGGAGGGAGGTTATGTTGGTCATTTTGTGTGGATAGCTAATTAAGTTTGTGAGATTAATTAAGATTAAGATTAAGATAGAAGGCTAACCAAGTGGTCAGATACCGGTTAATTAATTTTTGTTGGCTGAAATCATGATTAAGAAGATCATGTCAAAGTGAAAGTGGTCATGCCTTTGGGGAATTTTATGGTGCTCTGTTTATGCCATGGTTCTCTGTTTTTATCCACTTTTTGAATATCTACTATATATATGCTGGTTGGGGAATTTTTATCCACTGTTTTTATCTACTGTTTGAATATCTACTTTTTTATGAAGAATATCTACTATATATATGCTGGTTGTGCCTACATACTAGGCATTTTTTATGTGCAGGGACTCTCATTATCCCCTTTCTCCCGAAATGTTGATTAACTTCCGTTTCGGTTGAGAATGGGGCACTCTCATGTGAAGAAAAATAGCAAAGGTCATGCCGATTTTTTCCGTGAATTCGTGCATGATGGACCTTTGCTATTTTTCTTAACATGAGAGTAGTTGCATTTATTTATTGTGATAATTAATTAAGTGGTTGCATTTCTTAATATTGTACTAGTGCAAACATGTCGACCGGAGCCGACGCCGGTCCTTCTTCTCAGCCGGGAGAAAAAAGGAAGCAATTTTGGGAATACTCCCAGGAGGAGGTCGAGGAGCAGAGAGAAGAGGAAGTACCTCCGGGCGAGGAGGAGTATGAGGAGGAGATAGTGTCGGAGTCCGACTCATCGGATGATGACCTAGAGGAGGAGGCCGGTACGACAGACGGCGAGAGGAACATTGGCGAGGATGATGGGACCGGTTGCTCCAACACAGATGGTACCCAGTCGAAGAAGAGGAATCGGAAACCGACCAAGGTCGGCGTCATCAGGCAAGAGTTTACTGTTGTGACCGCCGTCGGGATTCCTAAAGAGCCCGAACGTTTTTCGGAAGGGTATGGCCGTCAAGTCGCGGCGATCCTCCGCAACACCGTGCCGATCACCACGATTAACCTCAGGAGTCGTGAGAATATTCATTATTGTCATTTTCTTATCAACAAGCTGCACGGACGATACAAGTTTCCGGAGCCGTACGATAACACCAAACTCAGAGGGAACAAAGTAAACACATGGGCCCGCAGGAAGATGAGCAAGGCCTTGTCCAGTTGGAAAACCCGGGTGAAGAGGGCAATTTTTGAAAAGAACAAAACCTGGGAGGAGCTCAAGGATAAAGAGTCATTGATCGACGAAGCTACCTACAACCTTTTCAAGGCTAGGTGTGAGTCCGAGCAAGCCAAGGCCGCGAGTGCAAAGGGCAAGGCCATGCGGTCGCAGGTCATAGGTAACAACCGTCTCGGAGCCGGTGGTTACAAAAGTTCCAAGCCTAAATGGGACAAGGAGGATGCCGAGTACGCCGCTGCGGGAATACCTAACCCCTTCCAGCAATACAAAGATGATCCGCAGACCGAATTCTTTGTGAGGGCCCGGAGCTATAAGGAAAAAGCAACCTTGAAAATAATTATCGATCCTAAGATTCAGGAGTTTACGACTGTCGTGGTAAGTAGTTTACCACTCGACCTTGTCGATTGAATTCTCGAGTGAAGTTCACAATTTCTTAACGTTTCACATTATTTCTGCAGCAAGCGGAAATGAAAATCGCCTCATTGCAGGAGTCGTCGGTTAAGCCGGCCGGACCGTGGGACAACGCCTTTAACAGGGCGTTGAACAAGGTCAAGAAGGTTGACGACGTGACGGCGAAGCCATCGTCAGCCGGCCGTGTGGTCGGCTTTGGTGCGGACCTAAATTGGTCCGAATATTATGGAAAACCGGCGGAGTAGTCCGGTTCGAGGGGGCGCAAGGCGAGAAGGACGGAAGAAGATGCCGCTTATGTTCGTGGACTGGAGGAGAAGGTGAACATGCTTCCGCAGCTTGTCCAGGACAAAGTGGCGAAGACGATGAACACTCTCCTTCCAGATATGATGCAGTCGCTCGCGAATTGGCAAGCGCGTGGTGGACAAGGGCCCATACCAGTCCCCAGCATGGTCGGCAGCAACTCGGGCACCGTGGCGCCTGCAGTCCCGACTCCGGCCGTAGTGGTGGCTCCCGCACCGACTCCCGGCGTATTGGTGACTCCGGCCGCCAACACCGCGGCGGCGACGCCGGACGTGATGGTAACTCCTCCAGCCACGATCGAGAAACCGGGGCATAACAATAATGCACCCAGCGGCAGCGCAAATAGGGCGACCGACGCCACGGGAGGCAGCGCGCCCTCCGTCTCTTGCATGCCCGCCGTCATCGCCGGGGTCTCTTCACTAGCCGACCTCGACGCCCTCAAGGTAACTATAAGAGTCTGCAACTCAAACGAGGACTTCATCTCCTTGCCTTTTTAGTGGAATCTCTCTGATGTCGTACATGCATATATATATCTCTTTCGCAGGAGGACACTCCATGCATTCTATTACAAGTCGTGGACGGCGAGTTGAAGGATGTTGCCAAAGGTAAAATCATTCAACCACAAAATCGAATCATGCACAATATGCCGATGGCACCGGAGATGCATAGGGTTCAAATCTCTCTCGTGATTTCGGGCTACGAGAGAGTTGAACCTCCCATTCAACCCCCCGTATACGATGAGGACGAGCCGGTAGTCCTCAGTGACTGTTTCAACCAAATATGCCTATGGCCGAAGATCCAAATGCGTTTAATGACGGGGGAAAGGGGCACCACACCTAGGACAACACCGCTAGTCATCGTGTCGGTGCCACATGATCCCATCGGCGCACAACAAGAAGACGATGATCTTGATGATGATATGAACGCCGGCCAGTTCATCAATAATTTGTATGATGCTGATGACTTATTCATGCCTCCTGCTGAAGGAGCCTATCAGCATGACGTGGAAGCTCGCGGTCCAGCTGATCCTGCGGCGAAGCCTGCTTGCTCCACGCGTCTCTTCGCTGCTTCTCAGGAGATGTCTCCAGCAGCTTGCGCCTTCACCGAGCCTCAAGCAGATGCCACAAGGAGATCTATTCTCAGCCCGTCCACACTCCATAAGGCGGCCACTGAGCAGATAAAGTCCGGTGACTGCTCAAAATTAGAAAATAAGAAGGGACGGAAAAGAAAGAAGAGCATCACTTCGAGTAGCCAACCTTCGATGCCGATCCGGGCTCAGGACGGGCCACCAAGACCCAAGGATCTCTCGTTTGAAATCCATGTGGCTGGTAGGGCGATGCTACCTAAGGACATGCTCGACCTTGCAACTTCGGATATGCAGAGTGTGCATCTTAGTATTATGGCATTAGAGAAGATTATTCTTCGAGAAGAGAATCCCTCGTACCCGGTTTTCATGGCCAAGGTGCCACTCAACATGGGCTTCATCAGCACTATCCCCGCGGATATGATAATCCTGCGGTTTTCGGAGATCTTCAATCTGTACCATCTCAAGCGGCTGGACCATAGCCTTATCCGTCTGTTCTCGCTCAGCCTTTCTATGAGTATCAGGAGAGATAAGACCCCGAGCGTCGCGATATTGGACCCCTTCTACATGCGTGAAAGCATCTTGATGGACGACGGGGACGCGGCTCTCGTGGCGGGGTACATCACAGACTTCATGCTACAGAACGCCGACAAGGATTCATTTCTTATGACCTACTCTCCCAAGTAAGTCATTCGCTCGCCTCCGTAGCATATATGCTTTCTTAGCTTTCCATTGTCCTCTTCCAACATTCCTTTTGGATTGTTTTAATTATGCAGTGAGGATCAAGACTGCGTGCTCATCTGCTTTTCACCGCAACACTCGCATGTCGTGTATTTAGACTCGGGGAGTGCGAAGAGGAAAGATTACAAGTATATCATGAGAGTTTTGGATGATGCTCTCGTCGGCTACATAAAAGCCGGAGGCAAGATCATGAAGCACAAGTTCAGGAAAAATCAGCCTGGCGTGAACGTGTTCAACCACGTAACGCAGTTCCCGTGCGTCAAGCAGTCGGCTGGCAGTGTGAGGGATGCGTACTACACCCTTCATCACATGAGGGCGATTGTACAGGAACAACGCAACCTTACGCTGCCAAGTCATCTCAGAGCGTGGGCCGAAAGGAAGGCGGAAATCGCCGATGCAAATCTGAAGGAGGAGTTCTTTCACATCCAAGCGCAGATGGCGACTATCATCCGTCATGAAGTACAAATGAGGGGGTCGATCTTCCACTCGAACATTGCACCATCCAATGGGGAGATAGAAGTCCGCCTAAAGGCCCTGCGTGACACAAGGCCTTTCATGACGAAAGAAGGATGCCACCCATTCCCCGAGCCGAGTCAGAACAATTGAATGTATTCTTTGTGTAGTAGATGGTAGTGTCAAATACTCTTGGTGCTCTTTGTGTATAAAGGTCACTGCATATGCATTTTTATGCATATGTGCATGCTTCTCGCCATTGATCGACTTGCTTTAAGTTGTTGATAAGAATAGATGCTAGATTGCTTTGTTTTGGTATGATTCATATGCATGTGACCTCTAAAGATTTGTTTTGTGCAGGTTGAAGAGCAAACAAGATATGATGACGAAAGTAGCTTTCGGTTTTCAATAATTGTTGGACTCATTGTAATTTTGTGATGGATGTAATCTTGTGAATCTTGTTGGCCTCTAAACCTTTGTAAATCTTTGTAATAAGAATTATAATGCAATTCTTTTGTATCAATAATTGTTGGCCTCATTGTTATATTGTACTTTGCATTTCTGTAATATAATAAAAATATCTGTAATGCTTTTATTCTTTTCTGTAATTATTATTTTTTGTTTTCTGTAATTCTTTAGTGGCGCATTTTGTCAGGATTTAGTGGCGCACTGTTAATGCGCCACCCCTAAGGCCCTTAGGCGTGGCGCACACCACAATGCGCCACCCCTAAGAGCTTAGAGGTGGCGCATTATGAGATGCGCCACGCCTAAGGGCCTTAGGGGTGGCGCATCCAGAATGCGCCATCTCTAAGCCCTTATTAGTGGCTTGTAGTTAGTGGCGCATCCCTAATGCGCCACTAAACACAAAAAAGGGCGCCACTAAAAGGCCCTTTCCTAGTAGTGTAACTCTTTGAATCTTACCTTATATGAGTGTGATGATCCTATGGATTCTTTTGAAATATCCCTTTTTGATGAAGTTGATGCCTTCTATACTTATGGCCTTGATGCCACTATGGATGACGCTTACAAAGATGAACTTTATATAGTTCCTTATGTGAAGCATGAAATTGTTGCTATTGCACCCACACTTGATTGCCCTATTATCCTTTTAAAATCTCCAACTCCAGAGATTTTTTCTCTTGTCAAAGCTCAATGTGATGGGTTGCATCTATCTTATCATCCTAAAAACCGTGTTGAAAACAATACATGTGTTCTTGTAGGTCATGAACAACATGATTTATGTGATAGTTATATTCTTGATGTTGTTCATGATACTACTGAAAATTATTTTGAGAGAGGAAAGTCTGGTTGTAGAAACTTTCATGTTACAAAAACACCTCTCTCTTTGTTGAAACCTTTGAAGTTCTTCCCGTTCCACCTCCCTATGCTTGTTGCTTTGTGCTTCTTCGATTTATTTTCTTACAAGATGCCTATGCATAGGAAGTGGTTTAGGCTTAATTGTGTTTCATATTTGCTTCTTGATGCTCTCTTTAGCTTCAGAATTCTTATTGTTGTGAGAGCATCTTCTATAATCTTTATGCCTAGCTTAAAGGCATAAAAGAAAGCGCTTTTGGGAGGCAGCCCACAACGAATTAGGTTTATTTTGCATTTGTTGTGTCTTTATGTTTGTTACTACAGTAGCAACATAATTGTATTTTTACTTTTCAGCTTTGTGCCTTTATAGCCTCCTTTGACAGGGGAAGTGAAAGTTGTGACATGCTGTCCAGAAAACAGATTCTGTCCTCGTGGCGGGAAAAATCATAAAATATCCCAGTTCATATTTTTAAGCTGAAATTTTTACACAGCATGATCTATACAATCACGGAACTTTCAAATGTTCTGAGTTTTCTGATTTGAGTTGTATAAGTATCCCTAAAAAATTCTTTACTACCTGCTGGTCTGTTTTTCACAGATTCTGTCCCGTTTTGCCTTTTCTTCGTTTTCCAAACCTTAAGCTTACTTTTTTTCCTTGGAAAAACTTTTTGGTAATCTTGAGAAACAATAGCTCTTCAAGAATATCCTTATTTCCAGTAGAGGAAAAATTATTTTATTATGGATACTAACCTCGCTAATCAGATTATGATGAGTTATGTATGAACGGAGTTTTCAAGTGTGCGAGGGAAGATGATAAAAGAAGATCCAGGAGTGTCTAACGCTCAAGCTTGGGGATGCCCCCGTGCACCCCCAAGAAATATTCAAGGAGACTCAAGCGTCTAAGTTTGGGGATGCCCCCATGCATCCCCTTCTCCATCAACAATTATCAGTTTGTCTTTCGTTCCACTATATTTTTATCACTTCATGCGTTATGTGCTATGCTTGGAGCGTCTTGCTCTTTATTTCCTTTTTAGTTTTCTTTAGTTTTGCTTGCTGTTCATAACAAGTTAGAACCCAACTTTCTTTGTGTGGGAGAGAAACACGCTCCACTTCACCCTAGAACACAACATAGGATTTTCATGCTTATCTTTGCTGTGTGTGTTCTTTATCTTTTTCATAGCTGTTGTCATGTTTAGCTCTTAGTTTTCATGATTATCTTTTTAAAGATCTTTTGTTTAGTTTGTTGCTAGAACTCTCTTGAGTTTTCATGTTTATCTTGTTTAGAGAGTTTGCCTGTTGAACTGAGTTTTGTGTCTTGACTTGAAGTAGGTAATTGAGGTTGCTATTCAATTGTAGTAGTAACTTGCAATAGTTTTGAGGTATTGCCATGAGTAATGCTTGAACTTTTGGTGTCAAGAGCTTTAGCCTATTAGTGATAGATGTCGTATTTTGGGCAATCCGTGTTTATTTTCAAAACTTGCAAAATTAGTTGAGAACTTTAGCTACTAGATGGATCACTAATCTTTGGAGGGATCGAATATTAGAGTACACTCACGTACCATGAGTCGAGGATGCAAGGATAACCAAACCCCCATACACTCCTCCTCGGGGTACTTGTCTCTTTGAGAACCTCCTAATTAGATTGAGAGTTACCGATAATAAGTGCATGAGTTCTTCGGACTAATGTGAGTATTCGAAAGTTGACACTTCCACCTTCCCATATTTGCTAGCCTCTCATGTGCCGTGCATTGCCTCCTTCTCACTCCGAGAGTTGGCGTCCACCTTCGCCGGTACATCCAACTCCTTGGCACGATACGCTCTGTCATCATAAGCCTCATTATATCCTTCCTCAAAATAGCCACCATACCTACCTATCGAGGCATTTCCATAGCCTTTCTGAGATACATTGCCATGCAACATCCACCTTCTCATGACTTGATCTTCATGTCATACATGCTACTTTCTTGATCGATGAGCCGCATGCTAGTTGGGCCTTGCCCTAAACATTGCTATATGAGGCGCTAGTATAATTGCATATCCTGCTACACTAGCAGAGGCATACATTTGCATACTTCATGATAGCTACATCTTCTTTATGATTTGAGTACCTTGTAAAGTGTGAAAGATCTTCTATACCTTCTTGTAATATATAGAGTGTTGCCCCTAAAGTGAGGAAAAGATCCCAAAGAGGACAAAATTAAAAGATCCCAAAGAAGACAAATGAGAGATAAATAGAAAGAGCCATTGAGGCCACCAAAAAAATACAAAAAAATAGAAAAAAGAGAAAAAGAAATAAAAAGAGAGAAGGGGCACACTACTATTCCTTTTGAGAGATCCACACTCGTACTCCCTCTTACATCTTGTACTCCATAGAGATTATCATTCATGCATATAGCTATGTGGGGACCTTCACACAATAGAACTTGGCTTGTATATTCCAATGATGAGCCTCCTCAAATGAGCTCTAGGTCTTCTTGAGCAAGCAAGTTGGATGCACCCCCACTAGTTCTATTGGAGAGCTTACCTTAGCTCATATGTGCATCTGTTGCATGGAAATCCCTACTCCTCACATAATATCTATCATTTGGCTTTCTCTCGCCTATGATTGTCCTCATTGATGTGTACCTTTCACACCTTTTTTGTCTTCCTCCCCCATCATCTTTATCTCTTTGCCATCCTAAGTGTCAACTTTCTTGCTTACGCTCATCCATTGTATGAGTGCTTGAAATATCAAAAAGGAGTGGATCATTTTGACTTGTACCTGGCTAGTGGTCTAGGGATGTCTCAAGATAAGATTCCAAAGAAAACCAAGTGTGAAACTGATACGTCCAAAACGTATCTATAATTTCTGCTCGTTCCATGCATGTTTTGTGTGATATTGCTATGATCTAGATACACTTTCATACACTTTTGATCATATTTGGACTAACCTATTAACTCACCTAGTGCCAGTTCCTGTTTTCTGTTGTTTTTCTATGTCAGTTTTCCCCCATATAAAAAGTGCCAGAAAAATTCCGGGAAAAATACAAGAAAAATCAACATACAGGAAGCTTCGAGAAGAGCCCGGGAGGGGCCAGAGGGGAGCCAGGGGGCCCAGGCGGCCACCCGGCGCGTCCCCACCCCTGGCCGCGCCAGGGGGGCGCCTGGGGCCCCTGGTCCACCTCTGGCTGCCCCCTTCTCCTATTTATTCTCCGTCACGGGGAAACTCCGAAGAAAGAACCCTATTTCGCAAATTCTCCTCTGTTCCGCCGCCGCCGCGCTTCCGAGATCGGGAGCACCAGAAGACCTCTTCCCGGCACCCTGCCGGAGGGAGGATTGACCTCCGGGAGTCTCCTCTCCACCATGGATGCTCCCCGGATGTCTCGTGAGTAGTTTTCCTTGGACCATGGGTCCGTGATCAGTAGCTATGTGATGTTCTCCTCCCCTCTTTGATCTTCATTGTTTAGACCTCGTGAGCTTCCCTACATGATCGAGGCACCTTTGTAATATTTCTGCAATTGCTATGTTGAGTTTGATAGGATCTGATGGATTATGAGATTATGTTCAGATTGTGATTGAGTAATATATTTGGTTCTTATCTCTTATATTTTTGTTCCTAAGTAATTCTTGCATGTTCTCCGTTGCTGTTTATTGCTTTGGCCAAGTAGTAGGTAGTGACTCCAATAGGGAACGTTTTGCTCGATTGTGTGTTCATGCCCCCCGATGACACGCTTGAGTGACAGAAACATGAGTCTAGGGGATGTGCTGTTGCCACAAGGGGGAAAACAACAGTGCTTGTAACCGTGGTTACAAGGATTGTTTACTTTACGCAAAGTTCTTTTTAATGCAGTTGTCTGTTGCTTTGGGTTTACACTTTGGGTGGGGCTCGCAACTTAATACCAGCGAGATGTTCTGGATAGATATCTCAAGGTGGATGATTAGTAGTAGATGCAGATGGATTTCGGTCTACTTATTTTGGCGTATGGCCCATGCTTTTGAACCTCGTCCTTTCTTTGGTAGCATAGTTAGCATTGCGGTGCGTTCATAATCCTGTCAATTGCCTTTCTGTAATTTGTTTACCTCGCATAGCATTTTTATCGTCCTTTCGGAGAGAGACATCATTAGTGAACATCACGTATCCCGGTCCATATCCTCATCACTGTTTACACGCTCATTTACTTTTCTGCTTTTACTTTCAATTGCTATCATTATCCCTTGCGTTTTACCCTTTGTGAACAACAAGACCGGAGAGATTGACAACCTCTCTGAACTTCGTTGGGAACAAAGTTATCGTGTCTGTGTGCAGGTCCGCGTCAGTTGCGCCGCTGACACCTACTTATCATCTCCGGAGTCCTACTGGAGACGAACCTTGGTATCTTCACCGAGGGAAATTTTCTGCTGTGCTACATCACTCCTTCCACTTGGGGCTCAAGGGCGAGAAATCACTATCATCATCTCGCACATCAGAAACTTTAGTAGATTAAGTTCTCAACACAAAAATAACTTTTTTCCTCTCGTAATCCCTATCCCCTTTCTTGCACGCAAACACCATTTGGAGACATTCGAGTCACAGACAGCGAGAGCTCTTGCACCTTTATGTTCTTATGTTGCTTGTTTCAATGCTAATATAGACTCTTGCCTGATATGACTTGAATTGGATTACATGCCTTGATTGCTTTACTTAAAAGTTCTTATATGGTTTGTAGCATGTCACCACAGAAATTATGCTTGTTATCATTTACCTACTCGAGGACGAGCAAGAATTAAGCTTGGGGATGTTGATACGTCCCAAACGTATCTATAATTTCTGCTTGCTCCATGCTTCTTTTTTGTGATATTGCTATGATATTGATGCACTTCCATACACTTTTGATCATATTTGTACTAACCTATTAACTCAGTGCACCCCAGTGCCAGTTCCTGTTTTCTGCTGTTTTTGTATTTCAGGTTTTCCCATTATTTAAAGTGCCAGAAAAATATAGGAAAAATCAGCGTACGGGAACCTCCAGAAGAGCCAAAGTGGGGCCCGAGGGGGGCCAGGGGTGGCCCAGGCGGCCACCTGGCGCGGCCACCCCCTAGGCCACGCCAGGGGGCCGGGCGCGTGCGGCCCCTGGTCCACCTCTGGCTGCCCCCCTTTGCCTATTTATTCCCCGTGACGAGAAACCCTAGGGGAGAGAACCCTTTTTCGCGATCTCTCCTCTGTTCTGACGCCGTTGCGCTTCCAAGATCGGGAGCACCAGGAGACCTCTTCCCAGCACCCTGCCGGAGGGAGGAACCACCTCCGGGAGCTTCTCCACCACCATGGATGCTTCCCGGATGAACCATGTGTAGGGGAACGCGGCAGAAAACAAAAATTTCCGCACTACGAACAGCCCAGGACCACTATGGAGACTGCATACAAGGTTTTGATCTGATCGTTACCGACTCGTAGCGCAGCGGAAGTAGAGTCGATGTAGATCGTCGGTGCAGATCCCCGCAGCTAGGATTTACAACCTCCCAACCGCGAGAATGTATTCCCTCGTCTGCTCCTCGGACAGCGCTCAGGGAGGCGGTCAGACAGTCCCTCGGACGATGTCACGGACAGCCCTTCGGGAGGCCCCTCGAACAGTCCCTCGGGCAAAAGATCGAAACTACGACCTCTCTACGGGGTTGCACACATACGGTGTCATCTATCCGGCAGGGCTTCGCCGTCCAGAACTAGTTCCTGCCGGAACCAAGACAGCCTTTCGGCTCTACGAAACTATTTCGTGGGAGGGAGAGAAGAAAGCCAGATCATGCAATGGCACTTGTTGAGAGTTCAAGTGAGAACTTGGATCAAGCATATGGGGCTGCCCTCACACCTCTATTTATAGGAAACCCAAGGGGGCTTTCTTGGCTCCCAAGTCCTTCTAGAAGGCTTTCCAAAAATATCCCAAGTAGTACTTTTTACTATTCATGACACCACTTTTTCGCGTCCGAAAAATCCAAAAATATTTCTGTGGGTCTTAGAATAATTCCAATACCCACTAAAATGATTTTGGGCGCGTTCCGAAACAATTCCGGATTAGTGATTTTCATCTGCGAAAAGCAACCTAAGCATTTCCGGCAGCTCCGGAACATTTCCGGCAGCTCCGAAATATTTCCGAAAAAATATATTTTATTCTTTTCTCCAGAAAAATTCCATAAGTTACCAGAACAATTCTGGCACCCTCCAAAAGTACCAGGTGCTTACCGAAACCTTTTCGGCTTAGTGGTTCACTCCGAAACAACTTTTCGGTTTTACCGAAACTATTTCGGTGTTCTCTCTCCGGAACTTTTCCGTTTTCTCCGAAACCTTTTCGGTGACTTTCTCTTAGACTCCCTGTCTAGTATTCAGCAGATAGATGACCCTTAAGCGTGTGACCCTATAGGTTCGGTGAAGTATAGACATGACCCGGAACACTTTCCGATCAATGATCAACATCGGAGCCGTGGACACCCATATTGACCCCTATACCCACACGAATAAATATTCGAGTGAACCTCCAGTTGTCGTGTGCTATTCCTGTTGCTTCACGATATGTTACAAATACCCGAGGTGAGACTTATCGGCATCCCCGTGGATCAACACTTGTCCACTATGCCAGTTACCTCGTTACTGGTATTGTTCTCTTTTCTCGTTCCCGCGTTCCGGCATCCCTGTGATCAAATCACACTGTGTCTGGCCAGACGATGGTGGATACCGTAACACCGAGAGGGCCCGAAGAATATCTCTCCATCGACGGAGGAGCAAATCCCAATCTTGAGCTACCTAGTTCCTGGTCATACTTTTCCGTGAACCCGTAAGCCGCCGTAATAGCCACCCTTTTACAGATGACGTTTAACAAACCCCAAAGTTCACGAAGCAAGTACGAAGGAACTCGATACTCTCATGGTCTAAGGAATTATGCAAACGCTCAACTTTCTCTGTGTTATAATCCATTAACTGGTGACGAATATAACTCATAGCATAACATCAATCTGGGTCGATTCAACACAACTGTTCTTCTAACATTGTGCCCTCAAAATTGCCGGCATAGTCATATGCCCATGATCAGGAAAACAGAACCATCATGCAACACTTGAGCTAGTCTTAGAGGCGAGACTAGGAATATATATATTTTATCCGTTTATTATTCCACACGTGCATATGAGTCTTCCTCCGAGCCTCGTGGTTATTGCAGACTCGAGAACCATATCAGTTATAGCATGGAATATAAACATAATTAGGAACATGGGGATAAATAATAACAGTTATTATTGCCTCTAGGGCATATCTCCTACACCATGAGTAGTCCACCTTGGACCATGGGTCCATGATCAGTAGCTACGTGATGTTCTCCTCCCCTCTTTGTTCTTCATGGTTAAGACCTCGTGAGATGCCCTACATGATCGAGGCACATATGTAATATTTCTGTTTTTCCTATGCTGAGTTTGCTGGGATCTGATGGATTATGAGACTATGTTCAGATTGTGTTTGAGTAATATATTTGATTCTCCTCTTTTATATTTATGTTCTTGAGTAATGCTTGCATGTTCTCCGTTGCTGTTTATTTCTTTGTCCAAGTAGTAGGGTAGTGACTCCAAGAGGGAGTGTTATGCATGAATGTGGGTTCATGCCCCATGATGATTAGCTTGAGTGACAGAAACATGAGTCTAGGGGATGTGTTGTTGCCATAAGGGAGAAAACAGCGGTGCTTGTACTTGCGGGGTGCAAGGATTGTTTACTTTACGCAAAGCTCCTTAATGCAATTGTCTATTGCTTTGAGTTTACACCTTGGGTGGGATTCGCAACTTAATACCAACAAGATGTTCTGGATAGATATCTCAAGGTGGATGATTAGTAGGTAGATGAAGATGGATTTCGTTCTACTTGTCTTGGCGTACCGCCCAAGCTTTTGAGCCTCTTCCTTTCTTTATAGCATAGTAAGCATTGGTTTGCGCACATAATCCTGTCAATTGCTCGGCTGTAATTTGTTTACCTCGCATGGGTATTTTATCGTCTTTTGGGAGAGAGACATCACTAGTGAACATCATGGGATCCGGTCCATATTTCCAATACTGTTTACACCCGCTATTTATTTTCTGCTTTATTTCCTTTTCCGTTTCTATCACTATCATTATTATCCCGTGCGTTCGATCCTTTGTAAACAACAAGGCCGGAGGGATTGACAACCTCTCTGAACTCGTTGGGAGAGAAGTTATCTGTTGTGTGTTCAGGTCCACGTCAACCGCCTAATTGCTGGCGCCATTGTCACCTTCCTGTCGTAGTTGGAGTCCTACTGGAGATAAACCTTGGTATCTTCACCGAGGGAAATTTGTTGCTATCTACATCTCAACCTTCCACTTTGGGTAACCAACGAGGGGCGAGAAGCCATCAATACTTCACAATGATGTTGGAAGGGCCGGCTCACACATGGTTCAAAAATATCCTAGAGAAATCCATCACCTCTTGGACGGACCTCAGAGAGAAATTCATCAAAAATTTCCAAGGTACCTGCCGGTGAGCCACCATAATAGTCGATCTGGAGCACTGTGTCCAGAAGGAAGGAGAGTCGGCCCTAAGATGGGCTCGACGAGTCGCAGATATAATCCATTCCTCGCACACTATCACTGCAGAGACGATAACGATCGTCCTGGAAAGAAATTCCAAATTCGAGCCTCTAGTACACAAGCTTGGCCGACTCAAGAGGATGGTCAGCAACATAGGAGAGCTCATGAATGCGGTCATCAACTATGCTGAGTCCGACAAAACCAAGGATTCTGATCCAGAAGAGGACAAAGCCTCCCAGAATAAAAAGAATAATGGCGAGGGATTGATACGTCCCAAACGCATCTATAATTTATGCTTGCTCCATGCATCTTTTGTGTGACTTTGCCATGTTTTACTTGAACTTTCATACACTTTTTATCATATTTGGACTAACCTATTAACTCAGTGCACCCAGTTGCAAGTTCCTGTTTTTCTGCTGTTTTTGTATTTCAGGTTTTCCGGCCATTAAAAGTGCCCAATAAATCCCGAAAAAGTTATATAAAAAATCAGCGTCACAGAAGCTTCCGAAATAACCAAGATATGGCAGAAGAGCCACCACCGGGGGCCCAGGAGGGTCCCTGGCTTCCTGGTGGCCCCCCTCGGTGTCCCCGTCGACTATATTTACCCCCCGTGATGAAAACCCCTAATATCAATCTGCTATTCACGTTCTCCTCTCTGTTCCGCCGCCACCACCGTTTCAAGATCGTGGTTGCCAGGAGAAACTGCCCCGGCACCCTGCTGGAAGGAGGAATCCCCTCCGGGAGACCATCCATTTCCATGGACGCCTCCCGGATGTGCCGTGAGTAGTCCCCCTTGGACCATGGGTCCGTGACCAGTAGCTATGTGATGTACTCCTCCCCTCTTTGTGCTTCCACTTTCGAGACCTCGTGAGCTGCCTCACATGATCGAGGCACTTTTGTAGTTTTCTATGTTGCTATGCTGAGTTTGCTGGGACCTGATGGATTATGAGATTATGTTCAGATTGTGATGAGTAATATTTTTGGTTCTCTTTTATATTTGTGTTCTTTAGTAAATTCTTGCATGTTCTCCGTTGCCGTATTTTACTTTGGCCAAGTGATTTGTTGCAACTCCAAGAGGGAGCATTATGCTTGATTGTGGGTTCAGCCCCTTGATGTCTAGCTTGAGTGACAGAAACATGAGACTAGGTGATGTGCTTCTACCACCAGGGACAAAACAACAGTTCTTGTACTTGCGGGTGAAAGGATTGTTTACTTTACGCATGGTTCTTTTAATGCAATTGTCTGTTGATTTGAGTTTACACTTTGGGTGGGATTCGCAACTTAATACCAGCGAGATGTTCTGGATAGATATCTCAAGGTGGATGATTCGTAGTAGATGCAGATGGATATCGGTCTACTTACTGATGGCTTCTAACCCTTCGTTGGTTACCCCAAGTGGAAGGTGGAGATGTAGCGCAGAAGCAAGTTTCTCTCGGTGAAGATACCAAGGTTTGTCTCCAGTAGGACTCCGGAGATGATAAGTAGGTGTCAGCGGCGCAACTGACATGGACCTGCATACAGACACAGATAACTTTGTTCCCAACGAAGTTCAGAGAGGTTGTCAATCTCTCCGGTCTTGTTGTTCACAAAGGGTAAAACACAAGGGATAATGATAGCAAGTAAAAGCAGTAAGGTAAATATAGCGTGGAAATAATAATAAGGATATGGACCAGGATACGTGATGTTCACTAGTGATGTCTCTCTCCCAAAAGACGATAAAACTGCTATGCGAGGTAAACAAATTACAGAAGGGCAATTGACAGGATTATAAACGCACCGCAATGCTAACTATGCTACAAAAGAAAGGAAGAGGTTCAAAAGCACGGGCAGTATGCCAAAATAAGTAGACCGTAATCCAACTGCATCTACTACTAATCATCCACCTTGAGATATCTATCCAGAACATCTCGCTGGTATTAAGTTGCGAGCCCCACCCAAAGTGTAAACCCAAAGCAACAGACAACTGCAATAAAAAGAACTTTGCGTAAAGTAAACAATCCTTGTAACCGCGGTTACAAGCACCGTTGTTTTCCCCCTTGTGGCAACAGCACATCCCCTAGACTCATGTTTCTGTCACTCAAGCGTGTCATCGGTGGGGCATGAACCCACAATCTAGCACTATGTTCCCTCTTGGAGTCACTACCTACTACTTGGCCAAAGCAATAAACAGCAACGGAGAACATGCAAGAATTACTTAGGAACAAAAATATAAGAGATAAAAACCAAATATATTACTCTATCACAATCTGAACATAATCTCATAATCCATCAGATCCCATCAAACTCAGCATAGCAACAGCAGAAATATTACAAAAGTGCCTCGATCATGTAGGGCAGCTCACGAGGTCTAAACCATGAAGATCAAAGAGGGGAGGAGAACATCACATAGCTACTGATCACGGACCCATGGTCCAAGGAAAACTACTGACGATACATCCGGGGAGCATCCATGGTGGAGAGGAGACTCCCGGAGTTCAATCCTCCCTCCGGAAGGGTGCCGAGAAGAGGTCTTCTGGTGCTCCCGATCTCGGAAGCGTGGCGGCGGCGGAACAGAGGCGAGTTTGCGAAATAGGGTTCTCTCTTCGGAGTTTCCCCGTGACGGAGAATAAATAGGCGAAGGGGGGCAGCCAAAGGTGGACCAGGGGCCCCAGGCGCCCCCCTGGCGCGGCCAGGGGTGGGGCCGCGCCGGGTGGCCGCCTGGGCCCCCTGGCTCCCCTCTGGCCCCTCCCGGGCTCTTCGTGAAGATTCCTGTACGCTGATTTTTCCTGTATTTTTCCCAGAATTTTTCTGGCACTTTTTATATGGGGGAAAACTGAAATAGAAAAACAGCAGAAAACAGGAACTGGCACTAGGGTGCACTGAGTTAATAGGTTAGTCCAAATATGATCAAAAGTGTATGAAAGTGTATCTAGATCATAGCAATATCACACAAAACATGCATGGAGCAAGCAGAAATTATAGATACATTTTGGACGTATCACTTACCTTGGCGTACTACCCATTTCTTTTGAGCCTCTTCCTTTCTTTTGTGGCATAGTTAGCATTGCGGTGCGTTTATAATCCTGTCAATTGCCCAGCTGTGATTTGTTTACCTCGCTAGCACTTTTCTCGTATTTTGGGAAAGAAACATCACTAGTGAACATCATGGGACCCCGGTCCATATTCACATCATTGTTTACACTTTCAATTTACTTTCTGTTCTTACTTTCAGTTGCCACTATTATTATCTCTTGTGTTGATCCTTTGTAAACAGCAAGGCCGGAGGAATTGACAACTCCTCTATACTCGTTGGGAGCAAAGTTATTTGCTGTGTTTACCACCTTCTTGTATCTCCGCGAGTCCTACGGGAGACAAACCCTATCCTCTACATAGGGGAAATTCTGCTGCTACGCTACATCTCACCTTCCTCTTGGGGTGACCAACGAGGAGCGAGAGAAGTATCTTCCTTGCTAGGATCAAGAAATTTCTGGCGCCGTTGCCGGGGACTCCAGCCTACAAGATAGGGGAGTTGCACACTATCTTTTATCTTTGTTTTTTAGTCTTGCTAATTTACCTTTCAGTTTTTGCTTTCGTGTCCCTTATAAAAAATACCAAAAATACCTGCTACTACTATGGGTTCCAATGAAAACACTAAGTTGTGTGACTTCACTAGTCACAACAACAGTGACTTTATCTGCACTCCTATTGCTCCACATGCCACTTCAGCACCTTCTTATGAAATTAAACCTGCTTTGCTTAATCTTGTTATGAAAGATCAATTCTCAGGTGCTGGAGAGGATGCTGCCTTGCACTTAAATAATTTCGTTGAGCTTTGTGATATGAAAAAGTACAAGGAAGTAGATGGAGACATCGTCAAGCCGAAGCTTTTTCCTTTCTCCTTGAGAGGAAGAGCCAAGGAGTGGTTGCAATCCTTACCTAAGAATAGTATCGATTCTTGGGACAAGTGTAAGGATGCTTTTATTGGGAAGTACTATCCCCCTGCTAGAATTATCCAGTTAAGAAGTAATATTATGAATTTTAGGCAATTGGATAATGAACACGTTGCCCAAGATTGGGAACGAATGAAATCTCTTGTTAAGAACTTCCCTACACATGGTTTGGCTACTTGGATGGTTATCCAGACTTTTTATGCAGGCTTAAACTTTACCTCGCGGAATATGTTAGACTCGGCCGCGGGAGGAACTTTCATGTCAACCACACTTGGTGCTGCCACAAAGCTACTTGATGAGATGATGCTGAACTACTCTCAATGGCACACCGAACGATCTCCAGCTGGTAAGAAGGTAAATTATGTCGAGGAGATCTCCTCTCTTAATGAAAAGGTTGACTTAATCATGTCTCTACTTACCAAGCAAGCTCCTATTGATCCTCAGGATGTTCTTTTAAATTCCTTGGTTGCTCAAGAACAAGTATATGTGAACTTTATCTCTAGAAACAACTTCAACAATAATGCTTATAGGAGTAATTTTGGTAGCAGAAATCCTAGACCTTTCCCATCCAACAACTATGGGAACAACAACACTTATGCTAGCACCAAAAACTCCACTTATGAACTAGAGAGTATGCTTAAAGACTTTATCACTACCCAAAAAGCCTTCAACAAGAGTGTAGAAGAGAAATTAGACAAATTAGATATCCTATCTTCGAAGGTAGACAACATAGCCCATGATGTTGATATGCTTAAGATTAGAACTTCTCCCCCTGAGGAGAGGCACACCACTCATATGGATGCTATCCAAGTGCAAATTAATGAAAACATTAGGATGTTGGGAAAACTTAAAGAGAGATGGGCTAGAGAAAAGAAGGAAGAAGAGAGAGTTAAGAGCCTTCCTACCTACCACACCATAGCTACTATCCAAGTTGTTGAGGATGTTCAAACTATTAGCACCCATCACACCCCTAGTCCACCTGGACCTATCAATGGTGATGCTACCACCTCAACAATAGATGAAGAAACCTCTATGAACATAGAGGATTTCAAACAAGTGAGTCTAAATGATATCACTACCTCCTTGATAGATAGTAGTGATCTAGACTTTGACAACTGCACCTTACCTAAAGTTATTGGTTTCCTACACAAATGTCTAGAGACCCCCAGACTAGCACACTTAATCTTGCCTTCACAGAGCATATCACCAATGCTCTAATCAAAGTTAGGGAGGATAATCTTAGACTAGAAGCCTCCATACCTAGGAAGATAGAAGATGGTTGGGATCCTATGATAAAAATCAAATTGAATAACTTCTCTTGCTTTGCTCTTTGTGATGTTGGAGCTAGTACCTCCGTTATACCCAAAAGAATGTATGATATGCTTGAATTGAAACCTTTTGATCCTTGTTCTTTTGGTGTTCGTCTTGTCAATTCTTCCGTAAAGAAACCTTTGGGGAAGATCGACGATATTCTTATCATTGTCAATGACAATTATGTTCCCGTTGATTTTTACTATTATGGACATTGAGTGTGAGCCTTCTTGTCTAATTATTTTGGGACGTCCTTTTCTTCGCAACGTGGGTGCTGTTATTGACATGAAAGAGGGCAATATCAAATTCCAATTACCTTTCAAGAAAGGGATGGAGAATTTCCCTAGGAAAAAGATTAAGTTGCCTTTTGAGTCCGTCACACGGGCTAGTTATTTTCTTGATAAGACTTGATCTTTTGCTTTAAGCCTAGCTAATGGCTTTAAAGAAGCGCTTTCGGGAGGCAGCCCGCAACGAATTTAGTTTTTTCCTTTTTGTTTTTATTCTATTTTTAGGGGTCTTGATGATTTTTACTACTGTATAAACATCATTGTATCTTTACTTTTCAAGATTTGTGCCATTTATAGCCTCATATGACAAGGGAAGTGAAAGTTGTGACATGCTGTCCAGAAAACAGATTCTATCCTTTTGACGGAAAAAATCATAGAAAATTACCAGTTAATCTTTTTGAGCTGAATTTTTTACACAGCGTGCTCTATACAATAACGGAACTTTTGTATGTTCTGAGTTTTTTGATTTGAGTTGCAGAAGTATCCCTAAAAAAATTCTTTACTACCTGCTGTTCTGTTTTTCACAGATTCTGCCATGTTTTGTCTCTCCTAACTTTTGCAAACCTTAAGCTTGCTTTTTCTTTGCAAAAACTTTTTGGAAATCTTGAGAAACAGTATCTCTTCAAGAATATCTTTATTTGCAGTAAGGGAAAAAATATTTTAATAGGGTACTAACCTCTCTAATCAGTTTACAATGAGTTATGTATGAAAGGAGTTTTCCAGTGTGCGATGGAAGATGATGAAAGAAGATCCTTGAGTGTCAAACTCTAAAAGTTTGGGGATGCCCCAAATAATACCCAATAAATATTCAAGGAGACTCAAGCGTCTAAGCTTGGGGATGCCCCCGTGCGTCCCCTTCTTCATCAACAATTATCAGTTCGTCCCTCGTCTCACTATATTTTTATCACTTCATGCGTTATGTGCTATGCTTGGAGCATCTCGCTCTTTACTTTTCTTAGTTTTGTTTTTTTATTTGTTTTCTATTCATAACAAGTTAGACCCCAACTTTATTTTATGTGGGAGAGAAACACGCTCCGCTTGAGCTAGAACTCCTCATAGGATTTGCATGCTTATTATCTTAGCTGTGAGTTGCTCTTTTTTTTCTTAGCTGCTGGCCTGTTTAGTTATAGTGCTTTAGTTTTCTTCTAGAGCTTTTGTCTTGTCTTAGGTTGAACTTTCTATAGGTTGCATGTTTTATCTTGTTAGAGAGTTTGCCTGTTGCACTGAGTTTTGTGTCTTGACTAGAAAGTAGGTAGTTGAAGTTGCTATTCTCTTTGTAGGCAATAGTTTTGAGGTATTGACTGGAGTAATGTTTGAACTTTTGGTGTCAAGAGCTCGAGCCTATTAGGGATAGATGTCGTATTTTGGGAAATTCGTGTTTATTTTCGAAAACCAAAACCCATGTTGAGAACTCTAGCTACTATATGGATCACTAACCTCTGGAGGGTTCGAATATTAGAGTACACTCACGTACCATTAATCGAGGATGCACAAGGATAACCAAACCCCCATACACTCCTCCTCGGGGTACTTGTCTCTTTGAGAACCTCCTGATTAGATTGAGAGTTACCGATAATAAGTGCATGAGTTCTTCAAACTAATGAGAGTATTCGAAAGTTGACACTTCCACCTTCCCATATTTTGCTAGCCTCTCTTGTGTTGTGCATTGCCTCATTCTCACTTCGAGAGTTGGCGTCCACCTTCGCCGGTACATCCAAACCTTGGCACGATACGCTCTTTCATCATAAACCTCCTTATATCTTTCCTCAAAATAGCCACCATACCTACCTATCAAGGCATTTCCATAGCCTTTCTGAGATACATAGCCATGCAACATCCACCTTCTCATGACTTGATCTTCATGTCATACATGCCACTTGCTTGATCGATGAGCCGCATGGTACTTGGGCCTTGCCCTAATTGCTACATGACGCACTAGTATCATTGCATATCCTGCTACCCTGGCAGAGGCATACATTTGCATCATGATAGTTACATTTTCTTTATGTGAGTACCTTTGTAAAGTGTGAAAGATCTCCTATATTCTTGTAAAATATAGAGTGTTGCCCCTAAAGTGAGGAAAAGATCCCAAAGAGGAAAAATGAGAGAAATAGAAAGAGCCATTGAGGCCACCAAAAAATACAAAAAAATAGAAAAAAGAGAAAAATAAAAATAAAAAGAGAGAATGCGACACACTACTATTCCTTTTGAGAGATCCACACTAGTACTTCATCCTCTATGCCTTGTACTCCATAGAGATTATCATACATGCATATAGCTATGTGGGGAACCTTCACACTATAAAACTTGGCTTGTATATTCCAATGATGAGCCTCCTCAAACGAGCTCTAGGTCTTCTTGAACAAGCAAGTTGGATGCACCCCCACTAGTTCCCTTGGAGAGCTTTTAGCTCACATGTGCATCCGTTGCATGGAAATCCCTACTCCTCACATCATATCTATCATATGGCCTTCTCTCGCCTATGGTTGTCCTCATTGATGTGAGCCTTTCAAACCTTTTTGTATTCCTCCTCCATCTTCTTTCTGTTCCGCCCTTTAGGTGTCAACTTTCTTGCTCACGCTCATCCATTGCATGAGTACTCAAAATATCGAAAGGGAGTGGATCAGTTTGACTTGTACCTGGCTAGTGGTCTGGGGACGAGTCCAGATAAGATTCCAAAGGAGACTAAGTGTGAAACTTTAGTAGATAGTTGTTCTCAACAACCTTTTTTCTCTTTCTTCTCAGTCCCTTGCTTGCACGCAAACACCATCTGGAGACATTCGACTCACGGACAGCGAGAGCTCTTGCACCTTTTGTTCTTTTGTTACTTGTGTCAATGCTAATATAGACTCTTTCTTGTTAAGACTTGAATTGAATTGCATGCTTTGATTGCTTTACTTAAAAGTCCTTATATGGTTATGTGGCATGTCACCACAGAAATTATGCTTGTTATCATTTACCTACTCGAGGACGAGCAGGAATTAAGCTTGGGGATGTTGATACGTCCCAAACGTATCTATAATTTCTGCTTGCTCCATGCATGTTTTGTGTGAATTTTCCATGTTTTTCTTGAACTTTCGTACACTTTTTATCATATTTGGACTAACCTATTAACTCGGTGCACCGAGTTGCCAGTTCCTGTTTTTTTGCTGTTTTTGTATTTCAGGTTTCCCGGCCGTTAAAAGTGCCCAATAAATCCCAGAAAAATTATATAAAAAATCAGCGTCACGAAAGCTTCCGGAATAACCAAGATATGGCAGGAGGGCCACCACCGGGGGCCCAGGAGGGTCCCTGGCGCGGCCCCACCCTAGGCCGCGCCAGGAGGCCTACTGGCTTCCTGGTGGCCCCCCTCGGTGCCCCCTTCGCCTATATTTACACCCCGTGACGGAAACCCCTAATATCGATCTTCTATTCCCGTTCTCCTCTCTGTTCCGCCGCCACCACCGTTTCAAGATCGAGGCTGCCAGGAGAAGCTGCCCCGACACCCTGCCGGATGGAGGAAGCCCCTCCGGGAGACCATCCATTGCCATGGACTCCTCCCGGTTGTGCCGTGAGTAGTCCCCCTTGGACCATTTGTCCGTGACCAGTAGCTATGTGATGTACTCCTCCCATCTTTGTGCTTCCACTTTCGATACCTCGTGAGCTGCCTCACATGATCGAGGCACTTTTGTAGTTTTCTATGTTGCTAAGATGAGTTTGCTGGGATCTGATGGATTATGAGATTATGTTCAGATTGTGATGACTAATATATTTGTTTCTCTTTTATATTTGTGTTCTTTAGTAAATTCTTGCATGTTCTCCGTTGCCGTATTTTACTTTGGCCAAGTGATTTGTTGCAACTCCAAGAGGGAGCATTATGCTTGATTGTGGGTTCAGCCCCTTGATGTCTAGCTTGAGTGACAGAAACATGAGACTAGGTGATGTGCTTCTACCACCAGGGACAAAACAACAGTTCTTGTACTTGCGGGTGAAAGGATTGTTTACTTTACGCATGGTTCTTTTAATGCAGTTGTCTGTTGCTTTGAGTTTACACTTTGGGTGGGATTCTCAACTTAATACCAGCGAGATGTTCTGGATAGATATCTCAAGGTGGATGATTCGTAGTAGATGCAGATGGATTTCGGTCTACTTACCTTGGCGTACTGCCCATTGCTTTTGAGCCTCTTCCTTTCTTTTGTAGCATAGTTAGCATTGCAGTGCGTTTATAATCCTGTCAATTCCCCAGCTGTGATTGTTTACCTTGCTAGCACTTTTATCGTCTTTTGGGAGAGAGACATCACTAGTGAACATCACGGGACCCCGGTCCATATTCACATCATTGTTTACACTTTCAATTTACTTCCAGTTCTTACTTCAAGTTTCCACTATTATTATCTCGTGCGTTGATCCTTTGCAAACAGCAAGGCCAGAGGAATTGACAACTCCTCTGTACTCGTTGGGAGCAAAGTTATTTGCTGTGTGTGCAGGTCCAGGAAAAGTTACCAACCTCGGCGGCACTGTTCCCTTTACCACCTTATTGTATCTCTATGAGTCCTACGGGAGACAAACCCTATCCTCTACAGAGGGGAAATTCTGCTGCTACGCTACATCTCACCTTCCACTTGGGGTAACCAACGAGGAGCGAGAGAAGTATCTTCCTTGCTAGCATCAGTGCGACGCAGCAATAACGCTGAAATTCTTGAAAAAGATAATTTACAGATTCGGCTACCCCCACAACATCATCACTGATAACGGGTCTAACCTATCAGAGGGGGTTATGCAACAATTATGCATGAATGAGCACATCCGACTCGACCTTGCGTCAGTGGCTCACCCACAGACTAATGGACAAGCCGAGAGAGCCAACCAAGAGTTGCTCCGAGGCATCAAACCCCGACTCTTTGTCCCTTTGGAGAGGACGCCGTGTTTCTAGGAGGAAGAATTGCCCTCAGTAGTATGGAGTATCAGGACGACTCCTAACAGGTCGACAGGCTACACACCCTTCTTCCTAGTCTATGGACAGAAGCCGTTCTCTCAAGTGACATCCGTCACGACTCGCCAAGAGTCACAGCCTATGTGGAAGCCAACAACGAAAGAGCGAGGCAAGACACCTTGGATGTTCTCGATGAAAAACGAGAACTAGCAGCAGCTCAGTCGACAATCTACCAACAAGATCTGCGAGGATATCATAGTCGTCATATCAAAAATTGGACTTTTTAGGAAGGAGACTTAGTGCTCCGCCTCATACAGAAAAAGGACGGAATGCACAAGCTCTCTTCTCCATGGGAAGGACCGTTCATGGTCAGCAAGAACCTCTAAAATGGGTCCTACTACCTAGTTCATATACGCGAGAAGGCAAAGTCACGCACATCTATGGAGGAGAGTCCCAGGCCGTGGAACATCGCACAACTCCGTCCATATTATACTTAGGTAGTACAGGAACATTATTGTACTAAGTCGACACTCGTCGCACCGACTTTCGCCATTATATATATATATATATATATATATATAAGTAGAAATTTGTCGCATCGGCTATCGCCGCATAATAAAGTCGATTTACATCGCAACCGACTCTCGTCACAGATAAATTAATAAGTCGATCTTCATCGCATTTTAGGCTATCGCCATACTTAAACATAAAGTCGATTTTTATCGCACCAGGCTTTCGCCACATCTCAAAGTCGACTTCGTCGCACCGGCTCTCGCCACACTTATGCATAAAAACACATTACATATTGCATAGTCTTTCATACATATTGCATCATATTGCATCATAAATTACATATTTTACACTTTTCTCAGAGACCTGGGGGCTTGAGCAACCCTCTATCGGCTTTGAGCATGTATATTGCTTTGATAAGGTGAAGCGGGGGGGGGGGGGGGCTTGATGATACTCGTCGACTCCTACCAGAAAAGCCGACATATATATGTAAAACTTCACATGTGTTTGTTTTGATAAGGGGTTAAAGGGGGGGGTTCGATGGCTCCCATCGACTCTTAAAACCGAAGAAACCCTGGCATACACATGGATTGGCCAACTACACCGCCCGGCCTGTACATCTTAGAGTTTACATAACTAACACACAACCGGTTGGTCTAAACTTCGAGGTGTACATAAAACACCTATCTAATTTAGTCCTAAGATCCGGGTACACTAGTCAATGAAAAACCGGCTCTACAAAGATGTTTCGACTCTTCAAACCAATAATCTCTCTCAATGCGAGAAGATGAGGTCTAAGTCAACTTCTACTAGCCTTTGCATTACATTCTTGCATATAAAGCATCATGCATAATCACAATTTTTCTCACAGATTAAAGTTAGACCTATGTGACTCGGCGGAAGCATCCAAATGCATATACCGACTCATGGGGACTACACTTAATTTTTTTTCTCAAAGACCCGACGCGACGCAAAGATGTTCGTGCCGGCTCTTGGGGACTACACTTAAAATTTTCTTCTCATGTAAAGACTCGGTACAACACCCAGATGCGTACACCGACTCTTGGGGAGTAACACTTCGAAATTTTCTCATTCAAAGATTTGGCACGGCGCCACAATAATCATACTAACTTTTGAGGAGTATTACTTCAAAAAAAATATGACCCGGTACGGCACACAAACGTGACCACACCAACTCATGGGGGCTACAAGTCGATCTATCCTATGAGTCGATTACCAATACGCAGCTATTCTGAATCGACTCAGGGGGCTACAGATACAGACATCATCAAAAAATATCGGCTTTCATGCATTGAAAAAAAACATTCAAAGTCAGGGATAAAACCGACTTATAGAACTTGATGGAAATTAAAAAAAAATCATTCATCCAGCAACCGAGTCTTACATCAAAAGAGAAAGCCTTACATTACAGAAAAGTAAAGGCCAAGACTCGGCAAAATACTATCTACAACTTCAGCCATCATCTTCAGAGTCGGCTTCATCTTCAGTTGAAGAGATTTAGACTTCTTCTTCATTATTGTAGAATTCTTCATCGCTATTGCTGGAACTCTCCATGCAGCAGCAGGCTCGGTCACCATCCGAGTCAACGATTCTAGCCCACAAAGTGTCATCATCATCGTATCTAAAAACAATGTTGTCGCCCCTTGAGATGTTCCTGGAACAAAGAAAAATTTTCCAACCTTTATCCAAGAACATGGTCCATGAGGACATCCATCATATTGGAGCCAACGACCCGAAGGCCTTGAATCATCACAAGTTGAGTGAAAGACTCAGGGAGTTTGATCCAGCGACGAATCGTTTGGATATGAACCAATAACTCACCCCTCTCGGGAGAAGAAGGGGAGATTCAGATGAAGAAGCCGCACGAACCCTTCTTCCCCTACCTCTTCCACGACCATGACCTCGCCCACGGACACGACCACGGCCGCGGCCTCGACTACGAGCACCTGCGATGGAGCCAGGCTCATCGGTTGACAAAAGAGCATGAGCACCTAGCTTGGGAGCCATGGAGGAACTAGCAAAGAAAGAAGAGGAAGAAGAAGATGTGGGCACTCAAAAGACAATCCACCCGAAGGATATTTATAGAAAATCCGAGGAGAAGATCAATAAATTCCATAAAGACGTGGGTAAACTACCCATGGTAGGTGGCATTTATGGAAAGACTCCTCGATTCCCACTACAAACATCAATGCCTCCAACCGGCGTTTCGGGCAGTGCAATCTTAAAAGCAATACCGAATCTTTGACTGAAGAAGTCAAAGGAAGTTTGACGTGTTGGAAGATGAAGTGAAAGAACAAGAAGATTGGCACCGAATCCTTGTTGGGAAACGTAGTAGAAAACAAAAATTTCGGCCTACGAATCAAGAACCCAAGATCATCCAAGATAGATTGCATACAAGGTTTAGGTCTTTGCTCACCAACGGTTGCAGCGGAAGTAGAGTTGGTGAAGCTCGTGGACGTAGTGGAAGTAGATCTCGCAAGTTCTCCCACGAACAGTCCCTCGATCAATCCCACGAACAAGTCCCGCGATCTAGTTCCACGGACAAGTCCCATGAACAAACTCCTCGAAGAAGGGTCGAAGGTACGACCCCTCCATTAGTATCCACACATCCCGTAGCAGCAATCCAGCAGCGCTCCGCCGTCCAGAGATGAACGCCACCGAAAAAACTAGAGCGAGAAAACCCTAACGGATTCCGATCTAGAACAGCGTCTAAACCGGGGTCTAATTGTGGAGCAACGGGGTTTAGAGGAGGGAGGGTGGCGCATAGGCCTTGGGGATTGATTGTGTGTTTCTCCCCCTCCCCCTGGCTCACCTTATATAGGTGGCCAGGAGGTCTAGGGCGCAGCCCAAGGAGGATTGGGAGTCCAACTTGGACTCCCAAGCCTTCCAAACCTTCCCACACCTTCCCACCGGAAACCTGCCATAATGGGTTTTGGTATTCCCACCTGGAGGGGGATTCCTTCCCCTTGGTGCGCCCCCACCCCTTGGCCGGCCAGGGCAGCCTAGGTGGCTTGCCCCCCAAGGCTAGGGGCGCAGGGGAGTGGGTGGTACTGCCCGGAACCTTCCGGAACCTTCCATGACCTTCTAGAAGCTTCCAGGACCTTTCGGGACATATCGGGACCGTTTCGGGACATTCCGGACACTTCTGGAGCACTTCCAGGACCTTCCGGGACCGTTCTCAGACGTTCCGGAGCCATCCGGATAGTTTACAAAACCATCCGAGTTACAATTTAAGCCACCCGATGACCGCGAAGGTTGTCAGGACGCCCAGCGATTATCCAGAAACTATTCCGGTTGATCCAGGACTTCCCCAGTACCATTCTCATATGATTCGGAACCACCTGGGACTACTCCAGAGTGATCCGGACATATCCTTAAATACCCAGAACTACTTCTGGTGCCCTTATGAACAATTCCATAAATCTCCGGAACTACTTCCGGTACCCGTATGAACTATTCTGCTTTGCTTCCACTAAACCTTCTACCATACTAGTATTCTAACAGACTACTGCTCGTTAAGTGTGTGACCCAATAGGTTCGGTATAATGCGGACATGACTCAGAACATCTTCCGGACATAGGTCAACAACCTTTTGTCAATAGCCAATAATCAACAGCGGAGCCATGGACACCCATGTTGACTCCCGCACATACACGAAGAAACTTCGAGTGAACCATTATGTTTATTCATGTACCATTCCCTTTGCTTCGTGATATATGACAAAGTTAGAGGAGAGATGTTTGGCACCCATGTGTAACAACTTCTTGATCACAAGCCACTCGTTATCCTCTTTGCTCGTTTGTCCCTTTTCTCGTTATCGTATTCCGGTATCCCTGTGACTGAATCACAATACGTCTGGCCAGACTATAATGGATACCTTCATACCGAGTGGGCCCGAAGTGAATATCTTCTTCATCGTGAAGGAGCAAATCCCATTCTTGAACTATCACAGTCACTAGCCACACCATCTGACATACCCAGAACTTATTTTACTACTTCCCATTTACGGGAGGATTCATCTAAGAACCAAAGCATGTCTTCCTGTGTGAAGCAACTCGATACTCTCATGGTCTAAGGAATTACGTATATGATAACATTTCATGATATGACTTATAACGTTGTTACGATGTGATCTCTAAGTATATCATTCAATACTGGGGTCGGTTCAACATCATTGTTCTGCTAACAATATGTTCCCATTGCTACTGACATCCTTGTTACAAGAACAATGTCCATGATTAAGAGAACGTAATCATCAGTTAGCACATGAGCTGGTCTTAGAGGCTAAACCAGGAACTCTTGGTGTTTACATTTCCACACATGCAAGTGAGTTTCTTCTGAATCTCATAGTCAGGGTCATTGCAATTATAGCACAGAAATATAAACATTAATTACGAACGTGGAAATATATATAATAACATTTTATTATTGCCTCTAGGGCATATTTCCAACAGTCTCCCACTTGCACTAGAGTCAATAATATTATCAGTGCTTGAGCATTTTACACCTATGGCATACCGGTGTAATACATGCTTCATTTGTGGTATAGACTTCATCATCGGATCTGATGTTTCAGGCCCGTTTGTATCTTGCATATCTTCGCGTTTTCACGCTATCATAAAATTCACTAATTTTATCAGTTTAGCTTTGTATATGTTTGAATCATTTGGCAGGACCTTGGTTCCTTTAGAATAAGTCATGAAATCATTCGTCAATGTTCCATGAGCTTCAAGCATCTAGGAAACCATACCATGTTCATAAATGAATTTATGATTCAAAATACCCTCCTTGTTACTTCTTTAAGCAACAATATACTTAGCCTCTGTTATAGAATTCGCCACAGTATCTAACTTTAACACAGTTCCTTCATACTGTGCCACCCTTATGTGTGAAACACATAATCCCAATTAAAATCGAAAATCGATCGGAGTAAGTATGAAGACTGAATTGGTGTAACTGTTTACATCAAAATTCAGCTGGTGTAACTTGTTACAACGAGCTCTTCATTATCTCCATTTTCCGAGAAACATATCTTATCTATCATAAGTTTAACTTTTCACTGTTTGTCCAATGATCAACATATTGATCACTTTGGTATCTTGCTCATAACCTTTTGGAGCGTTGGACATATCTGGTCGTTTTACATATTATGGTGTACATGATTAATCCAAACACACATGTGAGTGAAATTCAATTCATGTGTTTTGCTTATCAATGTTCATGAACACCGATTTCCGCAAACAACTTTTCACCGTGACCTCGGCAAGAACATCCTTCCTGGCGTTTTCATACTAAACTACTTTAGTATCATGTCAATATGCAGTGTTGGCTTTAGCATGATCAGGCACTTACTATCTTCATAGATCACTGCGCTCAATACTAATGCTATATTAGCCCAAGTACTTCAGCTGAAAACTATTTTCAATAAAGTCCTTATTTGTGTCAAGAAATTTATATCATTTCTAATCAACAATATGTCATATACATAAGGTTTTAGAAATATTATTCAGCTCCCACTTACTTTCTTGAATATTCAAGCATCTTCGTTATTCCTGATGAAAACAAACTCTTTTGGCAATTTCATCACAACGAAAATTCCAACTCCATTATGCTAGCTTCAGTCCATCACTGGATATCCAAGGCTTGCATCTATTTTAGCATCCTTTGAATCGACAAAACATTCCGGTCGTATCACATATACGTCCTTTGTTATATTTCCGTGTAGGAACTTTGTTTTGACGTTCATTCTACCATATCCTATAAATGAGATATGTAGTAATTGCTAATATAACCCGAACTGACTAAAGCATTTCTACGGTCGACACTATTTCGCCGTAGTCAACCTTTGAACTTGCTAGAAAACAATTTTCCAACGAGTTGAGCTTTATGGATAAAACAATTTCATCCGAATCAATTATAGATCCATATATATATTCTTCAGACTTTTAGTCTTTCCGAGGGTCTACCAAGTTCAAAACTTGACTTACTTCCATGGATACTATCTCGGATTATTTGGCATTTAGCCAAATCCCGGAGTCAGGGCCCATCAACGCTTCTTTGTATATCACAGGTTTATCATTGTCGAACAACAATATCTCGTTTTACATATCATGAATGTTTGTACGATTTTTGTCTAACCTGTGTGGTTCAGCTGCGCACTTCTCTGAAGATTCAACAATCTTTGACAAGTTGCACTGTCCTCCCACTCACTCTTTTGTAAGAAACTGTTTTTCTTCAAAATACATTGTTCTTAACAGCAAACAGTTTTGCTTTTGTGTCGTGATAGAGGAATACCAAAACTTTTGGCATAACCTTAACAAAGTAGCACTTATCTGATTTGGGGTTTTGAGTATGTTAAACATATGCCTCATATACCCAAATTTTAAGAAAAGACAACATGGTTTTAACAGTCCATACCACATCTAATATGGTGTCATTTCAACAGATTTGATGGTGCTCTTTTCAGTGTAAAAGCCGTAGTCACTAACGCATAACTTTAATAAGTGTAATGGCAAATTGATAAACGTCATATTTGATCTTACCGTGTCATACATGGCTTGATTACATCTCTTGAACACTTTACTCATAGTGGTGTTCCGGGAGACGCAAGTTATGACACTTCTTCACAACTCATCAGACGTTCGCTAAACTTGTAACTCAAATATTACTTTCTACAATCTAATTTGCCGAAGCGTTATCTTCTTGTTACAATGAATTTCTATTTCACTCTAAAATTCCTTGAACATTTCAAAGATTTCAGACGTATGTCTCTATTGAACAGATATCCACATATCTACTTCAACTCATGAGTGAAGATAGAGAATCCACTGCACACAACTACACTTATTGGACTACACACATCATCATGTATGATTACCAATGGTTTAGTTGCCCGTTCATGTATGGCCTATCAACGGTGTTTTAGTCACATTACTTCGAGACAAAGATCGCAAGCGTCAAGTGATTTCTAATCATATGACTCGAAAGTCCATCACTTATGGAAATTCTTCATGCATGTTATGTCACTTGTGATAAACGGCAGCGCCACATCTATGTGGTATTTCTGTCAGTCTTGCGACGTTTAGCGTCAGGGTTATGGATGTTTAGTATTATTATCAAGATTCATAACATACAACCTATTCATAATGGAAGTATGGCCTTTATGTTATTCATAGCTTTGAACAACTCTCTTGCAACAAACATGATTCAAAATGATGTTTTGCAACAAGGCTAAAGTGTAGTAACAATTTACTCAACTCTAAAATGAATTATGAAGATAATCATAGAATCAACACACGGTATAGTAAACCTTTTACCGTGTTCCCGAGCGTGTCAAAACTCATCATTAGCTAGTCATAAAGGCCATAGTATTTCTTGCATCGACTTGCAACGATATGCAATTGAAGTGATATTCTAGTGATCAACAGTTTAATCACAATATACAAGAATTAAGATTAACTGCTTAATCATGATTCCCAAGAATTACATCTTTTGACCAGCAATGAATTCATCTATAACTCCGTATGACTTTCATTTCTGAGCTGGATATTCCAGTCTTCTTTCGTTTTGCCTTTATACGTATCATAGTTCTATTTCCAATGTCACTCCTACTCACAGAAGATCATACATGATCAAGGGTGGCGCATGCCATGGACTTTCCGGCGTGTAAGTCTTACTAACACCCTATGGAACTTCCTTTCCCTTAATCCTCATCATCATATGATCAGTGTTCTTCTGGATCCCACACTTATCAATTTTGTTTAGAGCACAATGAACATTTTCACTAATGCTTACAATCATACATTGTACTAGATATCTTATATCCAACATTAATTGTCTTACTACTGAAAACAATTTTTCAGTTCCATGAATATAACATAACTATTCCAAACTTTTCGAAGTTCGGGTTTCATGGTGGTGAAGACAATGCACTTAGCTGTGGTGGAATTCTAGCATTTTTGGATTATGGACGTAAGTCACATCATCCATAGCATCAGTGGGAGAGCATCAAAAATTTGCGATAGGACATGGTCCTTCTCGGCACTATTGAGGATAGTCCTCACAATACGGTACCAATCGTAAAGTTTTTACCAGATAATACAGTTAATCAAAATCAATTGGGAAGGTGGTAACGCGAGCCATTATTCTACAACGATAATGCAAATACTAAGACTTTGTTCATAATTAAGTTGCACTTGTGATTAATCAATTTAATTACTAAGTGCGCTCCCACTTAGATCAATATCTCTCGTAATTGATGCTGAAGTGATTCAAGATCCGACCCAATCGTCCGCCATTGATGTGACATCACTGATGACTTAGATTGGACCGGTAGGCCAACTTGCCAATCACAACACATGTGATTCTTGTTCATCTTTCGATGGGCGTGTTCCGGTAGCAAACTTTTATCCAAACCGTCAAGACAACCAAGTGTAATGCGCTGTGTGTTCTTTTAACACACCCGCCTTTTATGCGTCACACACGTGTGCACCCATGTGACATGACCTGCTCCGATGTGAAACATAGTATAGACGGTGCTACAGTTGGAAGAACACTATCAACTTGATATTGTTTTGCGAGAGATCACCCTAATAAAACACGACTACCGCGCATCAAACAAGGGTGCATCAAAGGGATAAACATCACAGGAAGTTCATAAAATTATGTGATATGATATAGCCCTTTGCTTCGTGAAGTCTTCATTGTCTTCACGTCGTCGTGGTTGAAGTCACCGTGTCCACCAACTTTGTCCTTGGCGCCGGGAACATCACCACGGCTTCCGGCATGTGCGTCGGGGTCCACCTCCGCATCCTGGATCATCACCTTGCATCTATCTATTGCTTTGCCTCGAGCTAATAAACAGTTCTGGCACGCAGGCCATAATTAAGTGACAATCATATGACTCCAGTCATCATGCCGAACCACGACACGCAGGTCGCGAATAAATATTACATAACATATAGCATCTCATACAAACACATTGCAAATCTTGAAGGCTATACCACATCACATGCATTCTCTGCAAAAACGAGTTAGATCGCTATCTATACGGGTTGTTGCAAATTTTATCGTGGTTGCTAAGCAGGTTTACAAGGCAAACGAGAAACCCTAGACAAAACAAAAACACGATACTTCTTTTGTTGCTAGTTTAACATACGGGGTGCGTGTAGCAACTAATGCCACAAGCCAAACTTCGTTAAACGCGTGACCCCCGTGTGGATTTGAGTTCATAAAATCCACAAGCCCGTTCATGTAAAATTTTCTATAGCAAGACTAGGATGAGATCCAAGGAATTTGATGTAGTCCATGATCAAGGCAACCAGCATACTAAGAGCAGCATAGAGGGATCATGGCAAAACTCAAACCTTGTAGAAAAATCACATCATGCCGTCGAGCAAAGAAAAGATCACATGATAGGGAAGCAAACAAGAAAATCAATGCCTCATATCAACATATGATCTACCTAAACATGCATCTAATCAAGGATCGCTCTGATACCACTGTTGGGAAACGTAGTAGAAAACAAAAATTTCGGCCTACGAATCAAGAACCCAAGATCATCCAAGATAGATTGCATACAAGGTTTAGGTCTTTGCTCACCAACGGTTGCAGCGGAAGTAGAGTTGGTGAAGCTCGTGGACGTAGTGGAAGTAGATCTCGCAAGTTCTCCCACGAACAGTCCCTCGATCAATCCCACGAACAAGTCCCGCGATCTAGTTCCACGGACAAGTCCCATGAACAAACTCCTCGAAGAAGGGTCGAAGGTACGACCCCTCCATTAGTATCCACACATCCCGTAGCAGCAATCCAGCAGCGCTCCGCCGTCCAGAGATGAACGCCACCGAAAAAACTAGAGCGAGAAAACCCTAACGGATTCCGATCTAGAACAGCGTCTAAACCGGGGTCTAATTGTGGAGCAACGGGGTTTAGAGGAGGGAGGGTGGCGCATAGGCCTTGGGGATTGATTGTGTGTTTCTCCCCCTCCCCCTGGCTCACCTTATATAGGTGGCCAGGAGGTCTAGGGCGCAGCCCAAGGAGGATTGGGAGTCCAACTTGGACTCCCAAGCCTTCCAAACCTTCCCACACCTTCCCACCGGAAACCTGCCATAATGGGTTTTGGTATTCCCACCTGGAGGGGGATTCCTTCCCCTTGGTGCGCCCCCACCCCTTGGCCGGCCAGGGCAGCCTAGGTGGCTTGCCCCCCAAGGCTAGGGGCGCAGGGGAGTGGGTGGTACTGCCCGGAACCTTCCGGAACCTTCCATGACCTTCTAGAAGCTTCCAGGACCTTTCGGGACATATCGGGACCGTTTCGGGACATTCCGGACACTTCTGGAGCACTTCCAGGACCTTCCGGGACCGTTCTCAGACGTTCCGGAGCCATCCGGATAGTTTACAAAACCATCCGAGTTACAATTTAAGCCACCCGATGACCGCGAAGGTTGTCAGGACGCCCAGCGATTATCCAGAAACTATTCCGGTTGATCCAGGACTTCCCCAGTACCATTCTCATATGATTCGGAACCACCTGGGACTACTCCAGAGTGATCCGGACATATCCTTAAATACCCAGAACTACTTCTGGTGCCCTTATGAACAATTCCATAAATCTCCGGAACTACTTCCGGTACCCGTATGAACTATTCTGCTTTGCTTCCACTAAACCTTCTACCATACTAGTATTCTAACAGACTACTGCTCGTTAAGTGTGTGACCCAATAGGTTCGGTATAATGCGGACATGACTCAGAACATCTTCCGGACATAGGTCAACAACCTTTTGTCAATAGCCAATAATCAACAGCGGAGCCATGGACACCCATGTTGACTCCCGCACATACACGAAGAAACTTCGAGTGAACCATTATGTTTATTCATGTACCATTCCCTTTGCTTCGTGATATATGACAAAGTTAGAGGAGAGATGTTTGGCACCCATGTGTAACAACTTCTTGATCACAAGCCACTCGTTATCCTCTTTGCTCGTTTGTCCCTTTTCTCGTTATCGTATTCCGGTATCCCTGTGACTGAATCACAATACGTCTGGCCAGACTATAATGGATACCTTCATACCGAGTGGGCCCGAAGTGAATATCTTCTTCATCGTGAAGGAGCAAATCCCATTCTTGAACTATCACAGTCACTAGCCACACCATCTGACATACCCAGAACTTATTTTACTACTTCCCATTTACGGGAGGATTCATCTAAGAACCAAAGCATGTCTTCCTGTGTGAAGCAACTCGATACTCTCATGGTCTAAGGAATTACGTATATGATAACATTTCATGATATGACTTATAACGTTGTTACGATGTGATCTCTAAGTATATCATTCAATACTGGGGTCGGTTCAACATCATTGTTCTGCTAACAATATGTTCCCATTGCTACTGACATCCTTGTTACAAGAACAATGTCCATGATTAAGAGAACGTAATCATCAGTTAGCACATGAGCTGGTCTTAGAGGCTAAACCAGGAACTCTTGGTGTTTACATTTCCACACATGCAAGTGAGTTTCTTCTGAATCTCATAGTCAGGGTCATTGCAATTATAGCACAGAAATATAAACATTAATTACGAACGTGGAAATATATATAATAACATTTTATTATTGCCTCTAGGGCATATTTCCAACAATCCTTACAAATTTCAAAAAAAAAGATACGGGAGTCGGTTTGTCCAAATTAGGGAGTCGGCAACCATGATGGTGACAAGAAGATTGCTGCGAAGACTAAAGCATCACACCAATCGTGGGGGCTAATGTCGGGGGGAGATGGACCAAGCCCATAACCCCGCATTAGGTCCATGGGCCGACTCACCTATCGAAGTCCCAAAAAGAAGACGTGGCCATGGGCCGGCTGCGCCAAGGAAAGAAGATCGAAGCCGTATAGAACATAGTATTTTTCTATAGCACATAGTATTTTTGTAAAGTAGAATAGGACTCCACCTCGTGTCGGACTCGGACTCGCGGAATCCTGAGACCCGGTGCCTTTATAAGCCGAGGTCCATGGGATCCAGGGTCAGGAGAACAATCTCAACCTAAGATAGGACTACACACAAGCCGGCGTGACCTAGATCTCATCGAGAATAAGTTCACGATCGACTCTCTTGTAATCAATCAACCGAATCTTCTTTCGAGAGTTGGAACCCATAATAATAAGAAGAAGGAGTAGACTTTTACCTCGAGACAAAGAGGGGCTGAAACCTGGGTAAATCGCCGAGTCTCTTGTCCTTGTCGACTCTCTCCACGAAATCGCCTCGCAACAAAGGTCTCATGTCAAGTTCGACTCTTCGGACATCTGCCGTGACTTTCCCACGACAAGACTAGTTTGTATCATAATAGGACTCTAGATGTAAGCCTCCCCCTTTCACCTATATAAGGAGGCGTAGGGCGCCCATAGAGGCCAAGTTCACCAGAGTAGGCTTTCTCCAGGAGAGTAGGCTTTCGCCATGAGAGCAGGCTTTCTCCATGAGAGTAGGCTTCCGCCAAAGGAGGCTTTCGTCAGAGTAGGCTTCCGCCAAAGTAGGCTTTCGTCAAAGTAGGCTTTTGCCTGAATACAACTGTAAGAGAGTCGGCGACACGCCGGCGACTCCCCGTAAGCAAAGGAATAAGACCTGGTCGCAAACAACATGTAGGGCCTTTACCGGACGATGTTTCCCGGGCCTGAAGCTGTATAAAATCGTGTTTTCTCTCTCTGTGATATTCTTCTTCCTCGTACACTCTTAGCAAAGGCCCCATAATCAAGTTCTCTGATGAGGACATCTGCCGTCATTTTTCGACGATAGTTGGCGTTCAACATGGGGCCTACGCACAAGGGTGTTATTATCTTGAAAGAAGTCCTCACAAGGATCGAGAAACTCATGATCGGCCGGACGAAGAAGAACCAGCACAAACAGATCTACATCGACAACTCAACTTGGGATTTCGAGATCCACTCGCCATAGTCAAGGTTCCAGACCCCCTTCAGCAAAATTGACATCTCCGTACGCTCCATCACATGAGCCGGCCAATTTCTGGCTTTGCTAAAAAATTCCGATGCCTACCGCCGGATCCAGTGCTATCCAACTTCCACGTTCCAGTTTTGGTACAAACCGACGTGCGCGGAACAGAGAAAATTAGCATGCAATCAATCCGTACAAGCTATACATTTAAGCTAAGCTAAATACCCCGGCGGATGGATTCTTCAAAGAAAAAACAGGCTATTGCTACTTGGCTGATGGATCAATATTACTTCGCCCGACTCCAACACATCACTCCTGGAGCCGGATAAAAAATCGCTTGCTCCAGTTTCCAGCCGATGGACTCCCGCATCTAAGCCGTCTTATGAGTTGCGACGGTTCCCGATATCTGGTCCTCCCTGCCGCAGTTACGACTCGGCCTCCCTACTCATCCGACTTGGGCTGGAGTATACGCCGCGCAGCTCGCCTGCCCTGCTCACAGCGACGCAGAGGCCGGCTACGCCTCGAACGCCAATACTTCAACTTTTAAACGTGCAAAATCAACACAGCCTGATGAATGAGCTGTTCCACGTTGCATGTCAACCTAGAACGGGCTGATGGATAAGGAGTACTAGTGCATGTATGCAAAAGATATCGCGGCTCCCCGTGGCCGCTCTCGCCGGCCGACTCTAGCGCCGTGCGCCGGCTTCCCGTGACCACCCTCGTCGGCCGTCTCTACACTTCTGCAACCAGACGACTTTGTCGCTGCGCTTGCCGCGTTCGCCGGATTGAAACGGCCCGTCTTCATTGCCGACTTCGCCGGTCCTCTGCGCGTGCCTGCTCCCCATCGTGGTTAAGATGTCCAATGACTACTTTCGACCAGGCCAGCCGAAACAAGCAGCTGGATGGATTCTCACAGAACGATGAACTAGCACACGCATTTTTTTTTTTGAACTAAGGAGAGACCCGAAGAGCCTGGATACCATTAATAACAGCAGTGGGTACAAGTTACAGAAGGGGTACAAAGTAAACCCGAAATAGCATCTAGGTCCCTGAAACTAACAAAGGGGACCCTACACAGAAGATTACAAATGCAATCAAGTCCTCCACCGCTGTTGAAGAAGAAGCTCTCAATCTGGCCGTGAACCTCGTCGGCGGGGATGTCACCACTTGCCATCGAGATCACGAGAAGCGCTCGATCTGGAACTGCATAAGGCCTCCACATGTAGGCTGAGTCGCCGTGCAACTTCGCCAGCGAGTAAGGCCACCCGATGGCCAACTTGGTCGAACAACACACAAAGGCTGTCGAGGATGAACTCCATAAGCAGGTACCACAACTCCCTTGCGGATCGACGAGTGACGAAGATCGAACCCAGCACATCTTCTGTGCAGAGCAACCATTGCCCACACAAGAGATCTGCCGAGTAGGAGGCACGACAAGCGGCAAACCACCTAAGCAGGACTTATTTGTGGAGTCCCAGTCCGCCCTTCTCGTCATCGCCTTTAGCTCCAACCATTGAAGCGCTGCAAAACGAGAAAGATGAACCAGGCAGCACCAGATCTGGCCTGACCGATCTGGCTCTTTCCTCCCGGCATCTAGCCAAACCCAAAGACTAAACCTATAACTAATAAGAACAGGGAATCCGGCACCTTTCCTTTGCTATCTCCGGATGGCTACGCCGCCTGGGGAGGCTCGGGATCGGCCCGGTATTTCGCCGGAGACTCTCAAGAGGGAGGACAGAACGAGAGGGAGGAGGGAAGGGGGAGGAAGGGGGCTCCTACTCAGCACACGCATGAAGGAAGCAGCCAGCCGCCAGGTCACTCGAGATTGATCAAAGCCGGCTCTGTCGCACCCGGTCGCCAGGCTAACAACACCGTCGTGCGCTGTTGTTGACTCCGCATGGCGCAATACTGACTTTCAGTGCCTCTGGTTTACCTCCGCTCAAGCCGGTCAATTTCTGTAAGGCCCGATATGCGGTACTGTTCCAGATCTAGATGTTTCCATCCAGATCCGGGGACGAAGCACATATCGGTCCCACCGCGACATATGACAAAGCCATACGCCCCGGATTTTCAACATGATATCACAACATTACAGATACAGGATACAACATCTCATACAATCGGCATACAACTGCCTTAATACAACACAACAGCGGAAGATATATGTCTGAGTACAGACTACAAGTAAATGCCTAGTCGCAAAGAGAAAAACATCGATACCCATAACCACACGGGTCCAAGCCCTCCGCCGGGATCCGCCTAACTAGTCGTCGTCGAGTCTCCACGTGAAACGTCGATCACCATACCTGTTGTCGATCAAGAACCCTGAAAAGAGTTTGGGGGTAGTATCATGAGTACAGAGGTACTCAGCATCCAACTGTAGTGGTCATCTGACCCAGCAAGGACTTCATCACTCGTCATTCTAGGATAACTAGTAGTTTACGGTAAGGAAGGGGTAAGTGGTGAGGTTGCTGCCGCACTAGTATTTATGAAGTGGCTAACGATCTAGAGAGTAAGATAAGGAGCCAAGCATTCGATGAGGAATCGCCTCCAACAAGTCTGCTATCCACCTACATACGCAAACATAACACCTATCCTATCCTTGTCCTCCTCTTCGCATCCCGACGAAGAAGAAGCAGTCAAGGTACACACACACGTTGATCAAGTTATATTAAGATTATCTCAATTGTTGTTGTCCATGAACAAGGAGTAGGTCTCAAGTCATCCATAACCGCGGACACGGCTTCTCGAAAAGATTTAACCCTGCAGGGGTGTACCAACTGCCCATTACGAGGCTCCGCACGCACGTCCATCACTCTCAGTTGTTACCCATCACAGGCAACCATTTTATGATTTAGTTCCAAGAGATCCGAAACGACAGGTCCCTCTAACTAACAACGAACAAATCCGGGTGGCCCCCGGTGAGTCGACATCCATCTCAGGAGCCGGCCGCTCTCTCGATCTGGTCTCTACCGTCTGTCTCGGGTTTGGATAGCCGGTTAATCACACATGGGAAACCGGGTCCTCAGCCGAAAAAGGTGGGCCAGCAAGGGAACTAAGTCCTCACTGGTCCGGGTTGGTTTGAAAACAACTGGCAGCTAACCAGCACACACACGGTTTCAAATGGTAAATCATCTTGGGCCACCGCTAGAAATGTTTGAAGCTAGGTAGGTAAGAAAAGGGGACCCCATAAAATCCCACACGCGGTTAGGCACGCTCAGTCTTAAAACCAATACCCGGAACTCGGATCCTAGGTGACTCGAATGGAACAAAGCGTCGGGGCGGGATAGCCTAGACCTTCCATCCTTCGTCGAATATAGTCAACATTATAATAATCATATCATCAACAACAATATAATAAGGTGATATCCCAAACCAAGGAGTAACAGGGTAACATCGTAGCATCCTAAGCATGCATACTAAGCAGGGGCTGAGCAACAAGCAATAGTAACATAGCAGTACAAGGTTTGCTGGGAGGGGACATGGCTATATCGGTTTGAAAGAGGCTGTAAACATGTGGTAGGATCAAACATCGAACCTAACCTAGACTAGCATGCAAACCGCTGGTTGAAATAGAATGGATCATAAGTAATGTATAGTCCTTGCCTGTTGATAAGTCGGGTTCCGAAGGTGTAGTTGATCGCACGCTCGCATCGTCTCCGAGAGGTACCCGCGGAAGCACACAAGAAGTAAACACTGGAAAGCAATCAACGATGCACCACTATTACTACGGATCAATACAAGATCAAAGAGACAACACAAGGCACGGCAACGCGACGGATCTATCGTCGAGAACGGTTACTAACAGTTTAAGTGGGGTATCGGTCACACACGACGAATACCGCACGTTTACGGTGGTTCAAGTTGCTTAGCTATAGGTGATCAACCAACGGTTGTTAACATGGCAACTCAAGCAAGCATGGCATAGCACACAAACAGGTCAAGAGGTGAAGCACAAAGTAAACTATTTATCCTAGTCAATTTAAGTGCGGCACAACCTAAACATGGCATAACACTAAGTGCCGCACGATGATTAAAACATTTGGTACTGTTCTTTCCTAAACCATATTTTAGGTTAGTTAACAACAGCAAACAATAGCATAAACACAAAATACACGAAAAACTAATCAATTTACATATAAGGCACACTCCAAACGGAGTTACGGTTAAAAAGATACAAGCAAAGCAAGTTACGGGCACAATCTGCCAACATCACGAAGCACAGTTTAGAGCAAAGCACAAACAGGGTAATCAATGCAAACATGCTCACAAATGATATGGAACTAAAGTAGACATGACAGGGAAGGCATGGCAAAAAGAATCATGCAAAAAGAAATCATAGATCAAAATATATTAAGCAAACAACATGGCATCGCAAAGTAACAGACAGAGAAAAACAGAGGTGGCTGTCAAAAACAGCAGCATAGAAACTTTGGAGCTAAATAACTATATGACCAGGAATGATAACATGAAGATGCAATACATGGGATGAAAGTAGACATGATTCTTAACAATATGCAACTGGAATCACTCAATTCCGATAAACGGTCGTGACACACTCGTCGACCAAAGTTGCAACAAAATAACAGTTTTCAGCACAGCAGCATAACAACATCAGGATCACCACTTTGGAGAAAGATTTAATACAGCTAAAGCAACCAAACATGGCAAGTTAAAGCATGGAATTGAAGTACACATGATGCTTAACACATAGGAGAAGGAATCAATGCAAAAGGCCTCATGGATTTGTTACAATCATCATGCAAAGTTGCAACAAAATAATAACAGCAGCACATAATAGCAATTTGTAGCAGTTTAACGGCATGATGCCCACTTTAGCACACAATTACACAATCAAGATGAGCTCAAACGGAAAAACTTTCTACATACGAAAGCTAGAGCACGCAAAACTGAGAAACTTTCGTTTTGGGGGCACGTTCATCGGAGCTACGGATCAACAGAAATTAACGTCGCAAAAACAGATCAGCAGCAAATATTTCAGCACTTAGAAAAATTACAGGGGGTCTCAGAAAAAAAAAGGCAAAGGGGCCTCACCCAGTTGGGCTCGACCCAACAGCGGCTGGAGAGGGGCTGGTGGCTTGGCCTTGGCGCCTGGGCCTGGCTTGGGCTGGGGGCTGCTGTGCTGCCAGGCCGGCCCAGCTCGGCCGCTGGAGGGAGCCGGCTGGCTGCGCTGGGGCTTCGTCCTCGTCTCCAGGACGGGAGGTCACGGCTGGGGCGCCGGTGCTGCGCCGGCGAGGGCGGCGGCCATGGCGTCTCGATCCGGCGAGGGGTGCCGGCGGAAGGCTGCAGGGGGGCGGCGCGGCAGGGATCCAACCGGTGGCTGGGAGGCTCCGGCGGCGAGCATCACAGGGCGGCGGCGGACGAGCTCCCCTCGGCTCCAAGCCATGGAGGCTGCGTGACCTGGGAGAGAAGGCAGAGAGGGTTAGGGAGAGGGAGGAAAGGAGGAAGGGGAGGAGAGAGGAGGCGCGACAGAGGAGGAGGGAAGCCGGCGGCTTGCTGGCTGCTCGCCGGAAGCGGGCGGTGCGGCGGCCTGGTCGGGGCGCGGAGGTGAGCCCACGGGCACGGCCAGGGGCGGTTGGTGGCTCCGAGGGGTGACGTGGCTTTGGATTGGGCTGATCTCAGATCCGAAAATTTAGGGTTTGGACGAGATTGGGGTGTTTTTGGGTCAGATCTGGGGCTGGCTAGTGGCTTTGGGAAACCCTAAGTGGGGTGGTGGTCTATATATAGCCCCGGTGGCTGGCATTTTGCAAAAACATCCCCGGTTTTTCTCTCGCGCGTGCGGTGCTCAAGTTTCTGACCGCCGGGGGTCCGCAGTACCTCCGATTCGGGTAAAACTTCGAACTGCGCGATCGGTGCGTCGAGCCGGAGGCATTCACCTCGCGCTGGAACCGTTCCGAAAACACTTTCCGGCGCGCTATAAAAATATCCCGTTTAATTATTAAACGGGGTTTTCGTTCCGTTGGCTGCAGCTGGTCTCGTGCGGTCTCGCGACGGTGATCGGGTGAAAACCCGGTGTCGCAAAGGTCGAGTGTCAGGGTGGCAAGGGCCGGTCTCCGTCCGGTACGAGATAAGAGGGGGAAAAATAATCGCCGATCGATAAATCGGGGATGCAAACACCGCAAACAAATCAGACAATCAAACAATTCACACTGAAACCAAAATTTTTAATTTTTGCAAAAACTGGGCTGTTACAATTTCAGTGTCGCGCATGCGTATAAAAAAAAGAGACCGATCACATACGGAAAATTTCGGCTTTTTCATTGAGTCATCGGTAAAATTCCGGCTAAGATTCCGGTTCATTGGAAACATTCCGGCTCTTTCATCGAGTTTCGGATCATCGGTAAAATCCCGGCTCAGATTTCGGTTCATTGGATAAATTTTGGCTCTTTCATTGAGTTTCGGTTTATTGAAAATCCCGACTCTTTCATTGAGTTCCGGTTTATTGAAATTTTTTGGATTCTCAGCGATTCCCGGCTCATCAAAAATTCCGGCTCTTTCATTGAGTTCCGGTTTGTTGAAAATCCTGGCTCTTTCATTGAGTTCCGGTTTATTGAAAAATTTCGGATCCTTGGTGATTCCCGGCTCATAAAAAATTCCGGCTCCTCAATTAGTTCCGGTTCATAAAAAAATCCGGCTCCTCGATGAGTTCCGGTCATCGGAAATTATGGCTTCTTTACAGATCCTGCATCATTACAAATTATCAGCTTCACAATAAATCCCGGTAAAACTCGGCACTTCTGGAACCCAATTTTTTTTCATTTTATGCATTGCACCTTTATTTTCATATCATGATGCACTGCATAAATCGATCATCATCGCACCAGGCTCTCTCCATAAGTCGATCTTCATCGCACCAGGCTATCGCCACATAATAAGTCGATTTTTCATCGCACTAGGCTTTCGACACACTTATGCATAAAATCAACTTTCATATTGCATCATATTGCATCACATTGCATCATATTGCATCAATTACATATTTTTTGCGCCTTTTCTAAAAGACCTGGGGGCTTGATCAATCTTCTATCGACTCTGGGCATGTATATTGCTTTGATAAGGCGAAGCGGGGGCTTGAAGATACTCACCGACTCCTAGTAGAAAAGCCGACATATATATGTAAAACTTCACATGTGTTTGCTTAGTTAAGGGTTAAAGGGGGGTTTGATGGCTCCCATCGACTCTTAAAACCTAAGAAACCCCGGCATACACATGAATTGGCCAACCACGCCGCCCGGCCTGTACAACTTAAGAGTTTACATAACTAACGCGCAGCCGGTTGGTCTAAACTTTGAGGTTTACATAAAACACCTATCAAATTTAGTCCTAAGAGACGGGCACGATAGTCATTGAAAATCTGGCTGTACAGAGAAGTTTCGACTCCTGAACCAATAATCTCTCTCAACGCGAGAAGATGAGGTCTAAGTCGACTTCTAGTAGCCTTTGAATTTTTTGCATACATCAGCATCATAGCATACTTACTTTTCTATTATTTCATATGTCATGAAACCATGCAATATGAGCATTAACCTGTGTGACTCGGTATAACACAAAGATGCTCATACCGACTCATGGGGACTATAGCTCGAATTTCTCTATGACTCGACATGACACAAAGATGCTCATACCGATTCATGGGGACTATACGTTCTGCATTGCAACTTCTGCATTTATATATCGACTTCCGTTGCACCGGCTCTCGCCATATATATAAGTCGACTTCCGTCGCGCCGGCTCTCGCCATATATATAAGTCGACACTCGTCGCACTGGCTCTCTCCATATAAAATATATAAGTCGACTTTCGTTGCACCGGGTCTCGCCACATTCAGATGCTCATGCCGACTTAGAGTTGGCACACATTATTACGGGTTGCTTAAGGAAACATATTCCAACACTCGAAGGGCCACTCTATTTGGAAGCTGGGAACACAACCCATCATATCATATCTACCGGATTCAACAAATTCGCATTCATAGGTTTTTATCAGCAAGCAAACATTTTCCGGCTTCAACAAAAATTGGCGGCTTTGGTATATAATACTTGCTGACTTCAGAAAACAAGCAAGAAATCGTAAGTTCCAGGTTGCTGCAAGCAGGACAACCCGACACATGGGGGCTACACTGCTTTGAAGTCAATTTCACAAGTACAAATCCCAGGTTGCTGCAGGCAAGATAACCCGCCACTTGGGGGCTACACCAGCAAGGCTATTTTATATACAAAACTCCAAGTCATCACGAGATAATAAACTCGGAGCTTTGGGGCTACAGTTGATATTGACATAAATATGCCCGTAAATTTTTTCCATAGTCCTTTTGACAAGACACGAAAGAGAAAAAAGCAACATTGAACTCAAAAGTGGAAGAGCTCAAAATTGAATCATATTGGGTTCATTGACATGAATCAGTGGAGCAAGCCGGCCTAATAGTTTGGCCTCCAGACCCGGTCTTTATCCTAACTCTTCATTATACTAGAAGTTTACCATGGACGCGCACCGAACATTCTCTTCTACGACAATATCATTGGCAAGGAAAAGAAGAGGAAAGATGAAGCCGACGCCAAGATTGCGTCCAAGCTAAACTTGGGGGCTACTGTCGGGGGAATTACTCACATCTAAGACCCGACAGAAGACATGTCCTGGAGACTAGAGTCGGCTGACATGAGTCACCTCCATGAGTCGGCTGACATGAGTCACCTCCATGAGTCGTCTAACATGAGTCAACTCCATGAGTCGGCTTGATGGAGACTCTCCTCGACAGGAATCGGCCAGACAGGAGACTCTCCTCTATAGGAGTCGGTCAGATAGGAGACTCTCCTCTACAGGAGTCAGCCAGACAGGAGACTCTCCTCTACAGGAGTCGGCCAGACAGGAGACTCTCCTCTACAGGAGTCGGCCAAACAAGAGACTCTCCTCTACAGGAGTCGGCCAGACAGGAGACTCTCCTCGATAGGAGTCGGCCAGACAGGAGACTCTCCTCTACAGGATTCCACTTAACTTGGAAGATTACAAGACTTAGAGTAGGACTTGGATTGATATCCGACTTGTAATACAAGATGAGACTACTTTGTATCAGAATAGGACTCTACATGTAAGCCTCCCCCTTCCACCTATATAAGGAGGGGTAGGGCGCCCATAGAGGCCAAGTCCACCAGAGTAGGCTTTCACCATGAGAGTAAGCTTCCGCCTAAGTAGGCTTTCGCCAAAGTACAACTGTAAGAGAGTCGGCGACACGCCGGCGACTCCCCGTGAGAAAAGGAATAAGACCTGGCCACAAACAACATGTAGGGTCTTTACCGGATGATGTTTCCCGGGGCCTGAAGCTGTATAAAATCGCGTTTTCTCTGTGTGTGATGTTCTTCTTCCTCCTACACTCGTAGCAAAGGTTCCATAATCAAGTTCTCTCATGAGGACATCTTCCGTGAATTTCCCATGACAGTACCCGCGCTGTAGCTAACTGTTCAATTAGCAGCACGGCCCTAGCACACCGCGCTGCAGAACTGCAATTCCACTAGCAGCGCCTCTAGACAGCCCGCGCTGAAGGTACATTAGTCCCTTCATCCTGCCACAACCACTTTACGAGAAATAGAGGTCAATCAAACCGATAATCAAGCATTATATAAATGGTATTGATGAAACTAGCTAGAATCAATATAATGGAAGATGCGCGAAACTAGCTAGTAGTACTTACTTTCGGGCGTGTAAATGTCAGCTCCTTCGGCAGTCCGAGAGATTTTTTGGTGAACTGTATCCAAACCCTGCCATACATAGAAAATAATTATTACCTGATATCAGGAAATGAACAAAGTTGCCAAAATGGTGCGATAATGATCGATTGAACTTACTTCTTAAGCATTTCAGTGATGACAACATACGTCTTGGGATCTTTTCGTCTTGAGTCTAAGACGTTTAGTAGTCCCTCCTCAGGCATAATCTCTAGGAGAATAAAGTGGAACACTACTAGAAAATAGGTCATTAGTGGCGCACCTATTTTTGCTAATAATGGCGCACATCCGGTGCGCCATTACTAGCACGCCATTACTAACTAATAATAATGGCGCACCAAATGTGCGCCATTACTATTTACGATAGTAATGGCGCACTATATAGTGCGCCATTACTACCCTTAGGTGCTCCACTAGTATTCCCTTCAAGTGCGCCACTACTAGGCTCATAAGTGGCCCACTACAAATAAAGGCAGATGCGCCACTAATAAAGGCAGAAGTGCGCCAGTAGTACTGTATTTAGAAAACAAAAAAAATCCAAATTTACTGAAAACAACCTATAAAGAAAAATAATTTAAAAACAAAAAATGTAACAGGATCATAATATTTATTATAGTAAGAATATTAGAATGTCATTACAATTACCCAATAAAAGGAAAATTACAAGGGAACAAAAAAAATCCTAAAACTAATCTTGTAGTAATCTTTTCTTCTTTTTCTCCACTTTATCCCTGCAAAATGTAACAAAATAAACAGACCTGGCATTCTGATAGAGCATTTATGGTAGCAATTAGTATAAGTTGTATGGCAAGACAGCTACGCCATTGCTGCATAAAAAATTTCAAAATGAAGGAGTGTTCTTTCTCTACTAATTTCTGTTAATGGTACTAGCACTGTCACGGCCATGGCATGACATACAAGCTATGGAACTAAAGTCGGAGTATACAATATTGTGCCATCAATTTACAAAGAGAATATAATGATGCATGTTAAATGAGAAGAACGATACTCTAGAGAAGGGTACACTCAAAAGAACTGAATCCTTAAATTAAAGATTACATGTTTTCTGTCCCATGTAAACAGTATAAAATAAACGTTTTGCAAGTTCTGTTTTCTCCCCATCTCTGTACTGACCAATCCGCTTTGACTTAAATTAAAGCTCAGGCTTTGACCTGAATCCTTAAACTAAAGCTCAGGGTGTATGAAATGATCATTAGTCTCATAAATAGGTATTCCCTCCATTCGGAAATATAAGGCAAAATTTAACTTCCAAGTTCAGGCTTTTACCAACAATTAATCTGATGATAGTAATGTGTACGTTATGTGACACAAATTTTGTACTGTTATATTCATATTGAAAATAAATTATGATTGTAATTTTTCTAGCTATTGAAAATGCATTGTACAAGATAATTACGATAAATACTTGAACTTGGACAGTCAAAATACCATTCCACATAATTTAGCTGCCTCCTCATAAGGAAAAACAGACTAAGACCTGCATCAATGGAAAACAATAAAGTATACCAAGTCATGAGATCCTATATGTTTCGTTTCTTGGGTTACATTGGATCCTTTTGAAATTAGTTTGTTTGCCTCCTTTTCCAACTCAAATCTTCTTATCGGGCAACTCATCTGGCGGATCAACTCCTTTATACTCAACGAAAGGTCTGCAATTAACAAAGCCGTAATGTACCAATTAAATCCAACTAAATAGTAGTAAAAATCAAGATGAGCCAGAGCACTTATACCAAGTAAATAAAGCGAACTACATACAAGCTGGACACAGAGGCAATTGATTAGCGGTATAGAGGGAGAACAACAGAGCGAAGGATAGAAGAACAAGTAGTCATGTATAAGATCATCATACCCATCAGGAAAATGGTATCCTTTCCCAGGTTCCAGGTGACGGCCAAGGTTGGTCATGCAACTGTCTAACAAATGCCCTGTACAGTGAAGCCTGAAGCATCGCAGGTTTAGCACAACCGACAGTCGCGAAATATGCAGAGCAAAACAAGAACATAATGAAATGGTGCTGAATTTGATTGGCGTCAAGCCGCCGACACAAAACTTCTTGAACGATTCACATCATGCGTGTAAACTCTGTACCTGCAATTGAGTTTGTGACGTTCTGCATCGATTTCCAAGTTGACACTCTGCCCTTGGCTAAGCTGCTCTCCAGCATCATCCTCGAATCTGCCATAGTGGAAGACCTAGATAGACAGCAGCAGCAGCAGAGCACAGGTAAGACTGAAATCGGATGGCAAAATATTATCAATAAGCAGTCTTATCACAAGCTTGTGGAGATCTCGGCGCAATACAACAAGAGGGGAAATAGCAGCTGTACAGCAGTACAGTGGAAGATAATGGTACAGAAATTAAGTAGCTAATCAACAATGTAGCACAACATAGAAATTGTAGAGCAATTATTCATGCGAACTGAAATGTCACGTGTGGTGGTCCTTGCGGAGATGGATCCAACCATCCTTCTACCGGTCCTATGGAATACTCACATACAGTACAATCTATACCAAGTCCTCCTCAAATACGCTCCAATTCCACCGCAAATCACCAAAAATCCAACAGCCGAAACCCCAGTAAAGAGGGATAATCATTCACAGGCGTGCAAGAGACATCGGAAGTTTCGTATCCCCCGAGATCAATCGATTTCTATCCCCAAAATCCAACTAGCAATATCAGTGAATTTATTTTGTTCTAACTAAATGTGCTCATAACAATTCCGCAGTAACCCCAGAAACGAAATTGCAAGTACTAAACGACATCCATCATCTCACAAGAGCGAAGAACGAAAGGAGACATGGACCTGGATCGGGGAGAGGTCGTTGGCGACGAACTGCTGCAGCGTCTCCCTCCGGGCCCCGAACCTGCTGCAGACCCCACCGTCCTGCAGGCAGCTGCGGATCCGTTCTGCGAGCTCTCAACCTGGCGCTGCAGCCAGGTGGAGTAGTCGTCGAGGCGGCACTCGCGGTAGCCCCGGGCGGAGATGACGGAGCCAGCGCCGCGGTTGGTGACGAGAAAGGCGAAGACGGTGAAGACCAAGAGGAGCGCGACGAGGATGAAGAGCGCGACGAGGTCGAGCCAGAGGAGGCAGGTGGTGCGGTAGAGGGACCCCGCGAGGGAAAGCGCCAGGAGCAGAACCCCGACAGCGATGAAGTGCCGCTCCAGGAACCGCTCGCAGTCGATGGTGGCCGCCCGGCGGCTCAGCCAGATCCCGCCTCCCAGAACCTCCAGTACAGCGCCGAACGGCGGCACCAGAGACGCCAGCACCACCAGCAGACACACCGGATCCAGCCCGTAGACGAGCCAGCAGCAGCGGAGCCATGCGCGGCGACCAACAACGAAACCCTAGCTCAGGGATTAGGGTTGGGTACAGTCGATTTGGGGAAGGAAACCCATATCGAGTTGGATAGGAAGAAAGAGCAAAGAGAGGGGATGGTCGGATCACGCCGGAGGAAGGCAGGGGCGCAAGCACCGCCGCGCAGGAAGAGGAGGGAGCACTGAGAGGTCGCGTAAGTAGATCGGGGCCGGGGTGAGGGCGAGAGACGTATGTGTGTGGTGGAGAAGAAGATAGGGTTCGGTGGGAGAGAAAGGAGAGAGATGGTGGGCCGGTGGGGTTGAGCAAGAAAAATAACAAAATAGCAATAGCGCACTTTACTAAAGGTGCGCAATTGCTACAAAATATGGTAGTGGCACATTTGGCCTCTATGCGCCATTGGTAAATCTAGGGAGCGGGGTGGACATAAGAAAAAAATAGCATTGGCGCATTTTACTCATAGTGCGCCATTAGTAGTTGTCCTATTAGTGGAGCACCTATAGGTGGTGCGCCATTGCTATATAGCAGTGGCGCACCACATCTATAGTGCGCCATTAGTGCCCATATTAGTTATAGCTGTTTTTCTAGTAGTGGAAGCTGCGCACGCATGCATAACTCATCAATTACATTATAAGGAAAACCGAATATGCACAGTAACACTTACTCGAAGTTGTAAGGAAAGATTATTTTTTTGTTTTGATTTGAAGCAATGATTGTAGCAAGTTGGCCTCTGATTGTTTGGGATCCTGTTTAATCTCCCATTCATTGAAGAGATTTAGGTTAATGAACCTAATATTATAGATTTGTCTTTACTTGCATTCGACGATCTTCAATCTGCATGATATAGTGAATTATATGTACATGCAACGAAAGAGCTGAGCTATATATAGAGACTTAATTAAAAAAGTAGTACTTATAGACAGTAGCAAGTGACGATTAATTTATCAATGTCCTTTTGATTGAAAAGCTGGAATAACTCCTCAAATGGAACACACAACACTTAAATTCCAACGAGGTCGTGCTTGTCTTTAACCATAATCATCACATTTCCAACCCAGAGTTCTTGCATGTGTCCATGTACCACTGATGGAATCTTTGTATCATCGTTGGTAGCTGTTGATCAGGTCTGACGAGAGGATACCCGTGCCGGAATTTGTGTTCGTCCACCTCCAGTGCATAAAAATGTGTATCGTCGGGCAGGTAATCACTAGGATTGGTACCGGGCACCATCCCGACCAGCAGAATTGCGACGACGATATCCCTAGACACCTGCAGCGGGGGGCATGATTGGTTCGCCTGTTCGCCGAGCTAGGGATTTTTTCCCTATTGCAATTTGTTGTTCTCTCCTTTTGTTAGTTGCAGTGCTTCCAAGCCGGCGTGCTTCTTGCGCTGTATTTTTAAGAGTGCGGACATGGTTTTCATCCAGCGGAGCCGGTGCTGGTCGCTTCAGGGCATCCAAAGTGCGCTGCACTTTCACCTTATCTATCTTCTCCTCCGGAGGTGGTTTTTTTCTTTTTGAAAAAAGTATCCACTTGGCCTTGAATGATCTCCGCATTTTCCTCCATGCTCATCTCGTATGGTAACTTCTTAAGAGGCTTGAGAGATGATGGGCCGAATTGGTACCGCCTCCCGCCACTAGCTGTACTGCTAGACGCCGGAGCGACGGTGGATCTTTTTTTTGTTTCTTAAGAGGCGTCGGAGCAGCTGGAGCGGCGGTGGCAGCTCTCTTCTGCTCTTGCTGACGAGGTGGGGAGGAGACAGGCTGCTCGGACGCGCCAACACAGGAGGAGAAGGAGGGGAAGTAGGAGGCGTGCACTGATCACTCGCCGGAGGAGGAGGCGGAGAAGGAGGCGTGCCCTGATCACTCGCCGGAGGAGGATGCAGAGGAGGAGGCGGGCCCTTACTTTTCGGAGGAGGAGGAGGTGGAGGAGGCGGGCCCTTACTCACCGGAGGAGGAGGAGGCGGAGGTGCCGTCTAGTTCGGAAGCTTGATGAATTCCTTCGGCCATATACATGAAGTCCTCAGATCATTCTCCAGGAGAGTTTCCCCTTCGCCGGTAGGGTAGTCAAGCTCAAGCTCCCCAAATCTCTCCATTATTTCTTCGACCATCACAACAACATAGCGTTGTGGAATCTTATGGCAGTGAAAAGTTCCGTTGGGTCGAGGAGGTGCAACATGGCCGATAGACACCGTGGGTTTGAGGTGCATCAATTGCTTCTTAAGGTGGAAATCTTGAGACTCCGTGATTTCATCCATGGGGTACCTGGGCGCCGTCAAATCAAGTTGCACAATGAGCTCGGTGGAAGCCACGCTGCTTCTCTGCTGAGATGGCAGGTTAGCTTCTAGGGTAGCTTCGTCAGCTCGATGCCTCTCCTCTAGCGCTTCGACTCTTGCATTCATCTTCTGCATTTCGCCGAGCTCCTGTTTCCTCTTCCTCTCCCTTCTTTTGTAACCGCCTACGTCGGGAAACCCATGCTTGCACGGAACGGAGCCTGCCGTGCCTCGTGTTCGTCCTGGGTGCTCAGGATTTCCGCGGGCCTTTGTGAGCTCGTCGTTCTCTTTGTCGGGAAAGAACGTCCCTGCCTCCGTTTCAGCGATTAACTCATGAAGCTTGGTGATCGATATTGCCAGTCGTTCATTCGTCTACAAGCACTTCCCTGTTTCAGGGTCCAAGGTCCACCAACCCCGAAGAACCAATTCCTTCCACGCTATGGCCAGTTCAATGTCGCTGGTACAATCCCTTTCTCAAGAAGGTCCTTTTCAGCCTTGTCCCACAACAGTCGGGCTTTGAGGTAGCCACCTGACCCCGTGCGATGGTGATGCTTCTTCTTTGCAGCATTTAGCTTGTTTATCGTTCACATCTTCTTACTCTTCTCCAATGTCTTGTGGGCCACAAATGCGGGCCATTGTTCTCTTATCTTCTCAAATCGTCCCTCGAATATTGGAGTCTTTTCTTTGTCGACAAACGTTGTTTTCAACTCATTCTTCCACCTCCTGAATAGATCTGCCATCTTCTTAAGAGCATGAGCCTTGACCTTTTGCTCTATAACTGGCTTTTCTGGATGCTCCTCTTCCGGTAGGGTGAAATTTGCCTTCAGCGCGGTCCAAAGATCATTTTTCTGTCTATCGGTGACAAAAGACACTTCAGGGTCTTCGCCCTTCGACTTATTCCATTGGTGGATGGTGATGGGGATCATGTCCTGAACAAGAACCCTGCACTGAGAAGAAAATGATTCCTTGGTCCGGCTGGGTTCAATCGGTTGGCCATCTCTATTGATGCTGGTGATCGTGAACCTTTCATTCGGGCGTACTTTTTCTTCGGGCCTCGTCTCATTACCGAAGTTTGGCTCGATCCGGATACGGAGGGCTAGAAAAGAAGAAAGAAGAGAGTTAATATGTGTACATACCAAAACAATTAATGCATCAATTAGCTAGTCAGCACAGGCTTAATTATTATATATACCTCGTCAGACTTTGCAACAACTCCTTCCTTCGTTCGCTCACCGGAGCCATCATCACGGTCTCCTTCCGTTCGCTCACCGGAGCCATCATAAGCATGTCCTTCCATCTCCATTTTCCGATCACCTCAGCCTGCTTCACCCTCTTCTTCCAGACCATCGGTGTCGTTCAGAAACTGGAAGACATCACCTCCTTCCCGGACGATGTCGCCCACCAACAACGGTCCTTCGCGGATGATTTCCCCCAACATCTCTTCTTCTTCTAAGTCTCTTTGACGATCGTCCATAGTTTCTGCAAAATATTAATTACAGCATGACACTTAATATACAAACATGATATAGCATGGATATATTAGTGTGCCAAACATACAAGTTTTGTCGAAAAACATGGGGACATGTGTTGACACCAGTTTTTGGCACGACAATAAACCTATATAAGATGGCACACGGAGATGTTACTTTGTTGAATGTTCTTGTCACAACCCCAAGTTAGGTATGTGCTAGGATCAAGTCTCATTTTGCATCATGTTAAAAATTCTAAAATAAATTGAAATGGGAGAAGAAAACCCCCAGATGAATTTAATTCAAATGGCCAGAATAAAAGTTGCTCCAAAAATTCCTTTTGCATTTTTGAAAAGTCTCATAAATGAGTGTGATCACATATCAAGTGACGTGGGACCAACCCCATGCTCATGGATTTTTCAAATATTCAAACAGGACCTTGGAATTAATCAAAACCCCCTACTTGGTTTAAAATTCCAATGATTTGAATTTTAAAAAGTGCCAAACTTTATAAGTGGCTAGCCTAATATATTATGAGGCCATGTAAAAAAGTTTCAGCATTTATAAAATGGTTTGCTATTTTATTTAGCAGTACCAAAACAAATAGCAGAAGAAAACAGAAAAGGAAATAGAAAAGACGAAAGAAGACTGCTCACCTCGGGCCCTAGGCCCAACTTACCTTTCCACGGCCCAGGCCTGCCCCCTCTTTTTGTCTTCTTCTCCAGCGCGGCAAGCAGCTCGCTGGAGCGCATGCCGACGCCGGCGAGCACCTGCTAGGCTGCCTGGCACCCTCCCAGACGACCTTATCGCGCCAGGAGACGCCCACGTCGCCCCGTTCCTCTGTCCCCCTCGCAGCGTATCTTTTCCTTCCACCCTCCTCGCTAATCTCGCGCAGCCCCGAGCAAGCCGGAGAGCGCCGACGAGCTCCAGCGTGGCCAACGACGACGAGGCGCCGCGCCAACGTGTCTAGTAGCTCCGCCGGCCTCGACTTCCTCGAGCAGCGCCTTCGATTCGGACCCAGGACCAACGGAGGCGACGCCCCCTTCACCGAGAAACCATGGCCGCCGCGGAGCTCCGGCGAGCGATTCCCCCTTCTCCAGCCAACCTCCGGCCCCGTCGAGCTCGTCAGCGCATTCAGGGTGAGCGTGCGATCGATTTCCCCCTCCCCGTTGCTCTCCTCATGCCCTGGACGACGAGCTCGTCGATCCAGTGGCTCCGGCCGCCGCCACCTTTGAAGACGCCGTTGCCCTGGAGCCTCCCAGTGACCCACGCGTCCTCTGAGTGATGCGCGCGAGCACGGGGCACACACTTGTGCCCTTTGTGGCTTCCCCCGTGGCCGTTTGGGCTGTCCCGGCGTGCCTCCGCCGTGTGCAGAGGTTACCGCCGGCGATGGGCCGACGTGGCTGTCATTAGGGGCTAAGCCCCCCTGTTAGTTGACCCCAGGTCAATGACAGGTGGGGCCCCCAACCCCTAACCCCTCTGTTACTTTAAACAGAGGGGATTAAAACCCTATGACACTGACAAGCCGGACCCACACGTCAGCCCCCCCCCCCACGTCACACTGACGTCATGCTGACGCAGTAAAGCAATTAAATGAATTAACCTAATTCCAGAAAATCCAGAAAATAACCAAATCTTTAGAAAATAATAATTATTTCATTTTAACTCCAAATTGGACAAATAATATGTCTAAAATTATCAGAAAAATACAAGGATTCTGAATATGCACTTTGTTTTCATGTTTGACCATTTTAAAATGGGTGAACAGTGGCATATGTGCATATGGATCCTTTTCAAATTCAAATTTGGAGTGATTTTGCAAATGACTTTGCACCACACTTCTTTTAAATGGTTTCCTCCACACATCAGAGACTTTACCTCACCATTACAACATCACATCGTGCTCAAACTTTTCAAATATTTATTCATGATTTCAAATGCAATTGAAATTCATCGATAAATCAGATGGAGTTTGAATTTGCAATTCAATTGCAATACACTCCTTTTAAATGGAATAACCCACACATCAGTGACACATACATCAAGTTTGAACCTTCAACTCACGTGATTGTGCATTGTACATTATATTGATTGCAATTTTTGTGTTGTTTGCTCGAATAGAGGTGGAGCCGGAACCCGAGATCACCCCCTTCATTGAAGACCCCGACACTGAGCCTCGTCAGCAAGGCAAGCAAACCCCCATTGATCATGTCGATAAAATCCCACTACCCTCTCAGTCTCTCTTATGCATTGTTTAGGATGATTACCATGATGTGTTTCTACCGCATAGTTGAACCCATTCCTTTGCATGACCTATCATTTTGTCATAGTAGTAAGCAATCCACAATCCTAGCAGATGTAGGAGTTGTTTGATATCATGTGGCCCCTGCAACTGTTATTGCTTATTGCATGCTTAGAGTTACAATGTGGTTACTCTTTTGTGAGTCGGGATGGTAGTGATCATGTTGATGATGGTGGAATTGTGTTGGTGAATCTACCCTAATACAAGGTGAACGATGAGAGGCTGTGTAGGAGTACACAGTGGGTTGTCTCGTTGAACACCGCCTTAACCCCGAGTTCTTGTGTGGTGATCCAAGCTGAAGAGTACTACCACATGTTGGGCAAATGGACCCCCGCTCAACCTACTAACTCACCCCTTCCTGGTTCAATGAGTCGCAGTAGTTCGGAGTTCTGGTAGGTCTGTGGTACGGTCTGCGAATTGGAAGAACGGCTATTCAGACCGGATTGGGACCCTGCACACATCTTCCGGGACCACATCGGTAAACCGGCCGGGTTCACGATGTGGACTCCAGCCTAGATAGGCGTCTCCATTGAATTGGAGTTAGCTGTGAGGTAAAAGTTGTGGAAATTATCCTCGCCGACACCCGCTTGAATGGTGTCGAGGCCAAGGCGACAACCGATAGTTTGATGTGTTTAGCAGTACACCCCTGCAGGGTTAATAAACTATTCGAATAGCCGCGTCCGCGGTAAGGGACTACTTGGAAAGTTGTGCCTGATTATTAGACAACTTCAGTGGATACATATAAAACTTGCCAAGATAAGCGTGAGTGATATGGCGTTCTTTCTCGTGGGAAGTCGAGGAAGGCACCATAGTGGTGTAATTGGTTGGAGACATGTAGTGGACTCGTTACGCTTCTTACCTCAAGTCTGGTACTCGTAGTTCAAGACTAGCCAAGTCAAAGCTGGCACTTCTGCTTATGAACCCCACCTCCCCTTTACCTTGATACATGTGCATGAGTAGTATAGTTCCTACGTAAGTCTTGCTGAGTACGACTTTGTACTCACGTTTGCTTATTCTATGTTTTAGATGAACCCATTGACCCCGAAGGTGGATTCTTCCTCGAGCTCGACGATTGAAGACCAAGCTAGTGTAGTCCCAGTCAGCAGACTGGTTCCCTCGTGAAGGGCTTGTTTATAAATAAGGCTTCTCTAAGCCATTTGTTAAAATTGTCTGGACTCAGACCTACTTTTCTTCCGCATGTTTGATGTAATGTTGGATCACAGACTTGTGATGTCTGTGTGCACTCTGTAAGAGTTATCAATAAAGTTGTATACTTTGTAGAGAATTGCAATGATACCTGCTGTTCATACTAGACATGTGTGCTGCGTGTATGATTATAACATGCATGTCTTAGTATGGGTTTTCGAGACCTTAGTTGTGATCTGGCTGGCGGTCTTTTATACGCCAAGTGGCCCTTAGATGTGCGCAGCTTGGGGCATCGTGATGCGATTGCTTGTGACTCCGTCACGTGCACACTGTGATGTATGATCGAGCCCGCCCTAGACCCCGACTAAGTGATCGGGCTGGAGTAAGTCTATGTAAGGGTTATGATGCAATCGATAGTATGGTTGAGGCGACTTGTCTATGAGTATGGGAGTTCACCACCCATATCATTTAGACTTGTGTGCGTACGATGAGGACCCATCTCAGTTGATCATCCGGCCTGGATGGGGTGCCCCTCACGTTCGATGCTTTCCGAGAACGTTATGTGCTTGGCCTTGTATGCTTAGACAAGTGGGTACAGTTCTCGGCTCTCCATATGATTGTGTTGTAGCGAGTCTTGCGTACGCTAACCCTGGGTCCCGACAGACTTGGTATCAGAGCAGGACTGACTGTAGGATTATCAGCCTTGGCCGAAGTCGAGTCTAGCCTTCTATAGTTATATAGTTACTCTGGGTATATAAGGGAACAATGTAAGGCTTCTTTTTTCTCCTTACCTTCATCGTTCTGAGTTCTGAGTCACCCTTATCTTGTTCTACGGGAAGATAGGACTAGGCTCATCTATGTCTTACTAGAACATCTCGTTGTTTGATTCCTTTTAGCCGTAGGAAAGTTGTGTTCGGTTTTCTAGAGTCGTTGTGCTTCAGTTTTGGACTTCCTAGTATAATTGCTATTCCAATGTTGTGAGAATTTCCATTTCTCTTGCAATTACAACCGTTATGCTGTCCGAGTAATTCCAGTAATCTTCATAATTTGATGCATTTGCAAAATCATTCAACATCATTTGACATTGATCTTATCCTTCAGGATGTCTCAAGGAACCCGTGGCCACCTTGGTCGTGCCCAAGCTCGTGGGGATGCTCCGGAGGAAGGCAATCTTCCACCCTCACCCACGATGGCTCAAGTTCTCATGGAGGTTGAAAGAAACCGAAGGGACTCTCATGAGTTGTTGGGAGTCATTGCTCGGAACACTGCCCAGCAGCGGAATGATCTTGTGTCGTTGAATGACTTCATCCAGCTTCATCCCCCAGTTTTCAGCTATTCCACTGAGCCCCTTGACGCCGATGACTGGCTTCGTAGCATCGAGAGAAAGCTCCATTCTGGACATGTTGCAGATGGTGACAGAGTCAACTATGCCACCTACCACCTCGAGGGTGCATCTAGCTGTTGGTGGGAGAACTTTCTGAACATGCGTCCAGCTGGACAGTTGACTTCATGGAATGAGTTCTGTGACGCTTTTCGCGAGCATCACATTCCTAAGGGACTCATGGACCGCAAGAGAGAGGAGTTCTGCAATCTCACCCAAGGAAGAAGGTCCGTTGATGAGTTTAGTCGGGATTGCAATCGTCTTGCCCGCTATGCTCCCGAGGAGGTCTCCACCGACTCCAAGAAGCAAGAGAGGTTCCGCAAGGGACTCAATCCGGGACTTCGTCGCGAGTTGAATCTCCATGACTTAGCCACATTCCAGATCCTTGTCAACAAGGCCATCAAGGCGGAGGATATGATCACTCCCAAAAATTCCCGCAAGCACCCTGGAGACGATGGTTCAGCCAGTTCAGGCCCTCGGAAGCGCAAGATCTGGATCCCCAATAGCTTGTTCCGCCAGAACAACTCACCGAGGCCATCCTTTGTGGCGCCTCATCCACCAGCTCCGTTCCATCCAGCTCCACCCAGCAACCCAGCTGCCCGCCCTATCTTTGGAGCCTGCTTCAGATGTGGCCAGCCTGGTCACTATTATCGTGAGTGCCCCATAAATCAGAATGCTCCACCCCATGCCAAAGGGAACCCCAATGTCCGTGCCAAGCCACCCCCGAAGGTTTCCACCACCAAGCCATCTTCTTCCGCAAGTCTTGGACGTGTGAACCAAATCTCAGCTGAGGAGACTGATGGTACTTCTGACGTCATTCTTGGTACGCTCCCAGTCAATTATGTTCCTACCTCCGTCCTTTTCGATCCAGGAACATCTCACTCATTCATGTCGGAGAGTTATGCACTTCGGCATGAGATATCCTTTGATGAAATGTTCACCCCAATGATTATTCAAACTCCTGGTTCCAACTAGGAAACTAATAGAGTAAGCCATGGCAATCAAATTGCAATTGAGGGTTTTGTATTCCTTGCTTCACTCATAGCCCTAAAGTCTTCAGACATTTATGTCATCCTTGGTATGGATTGGTTATCAAGACAAAATGCTTTTCTTGATTGTAAATCCAAGTTAGTTAGACTTACACATCCTTCAGGCCAGACAATAGATTATTCCTTACCAAGAACAAGAACCCAGATGCATTCTTTGAATGTGCTTCCTCTTACCGACCTTGAAGATATTCCGGTGGTTCGTGACTTCCCGGATGTCTTTCCTGAAGAGCTGCCGGGCATGCCACCCGACAGATGTGTAGAGTTCATAGTGGATCTTATGCCAGGAACCGCACCAATTTCCAGACGCCCATACAAAATGGCCCCACGTGAGTTAGCTGAGCTTAAAATCCAACTTGACGCTTTGTTGGCAAAAGGCTTCATCCGCCCTAGCTCATCGCCATGGGGTTGCCTCGTTTTGTTCGTAACGAAGAAAGATGGAACAGAATGGATGTTCGTAGACTATCGCTCGCTAAATCTAGCGACGATAAAGAACAAGTACCCCCTGCCCAGGATCAATGATCTTTATGATCAACTTGCTGGATCCTCTGTCTTCTCCAAGATGGATTTGAGATTAGGCTATCATCAAATCAAAATCCGAAACGAGGACATTCCAAAAACGGCTTTCACTACTCGTTATGGTCTTTACGAGTACACTGTCATGTCCTTCGGTTTAACCAATGCCCCCGCTACTTTCTCGCGCATGATGAATTCGATCTTCATGGAGTACTTGGATAAATTTGTGGTAGTTTATCTTCATGACATTCTCATCTAGTCAAAGAAAGAAGAAGAACATGCCAAAAATCTCAGGCTGGTATTGATGAAACTTCGAGAGAACCGCCTTTATGCCAAGTTCTTCAAGTGTTAATTTTGGCTACCAGAAGTGACCTACTTAGGCCACGTGATTTCTGCAAAAGGCATTGCTGTGAATCCCGAGAGATTTCAGGCCGTCCTTGACTGGACTCCACCTGAATCGGTTAAGAAAGTTAGGAGTTTTCTTGGCCTAGCAAGCTATTGCCGCCTCTTCGTCGAGAACTTTTCTAAAGTAGCAAAACCTCTAACTGAACTCCTCAAGAAAGATAAGAAATTCCAATGGACTCCCAAGTGCGAGGAAATCTTTCAAGAGCTAAAAACAAGATTGACTTCTGCACCCGTACTTGGGCCTCCAGACACCAAAAAGGATTTTGAGATCTTTTGTGACGCCCCACGGCAAGGCTTAGGATGCATACTTATGCAAGATAGAAATGTGGTAGCTTATGCGTCACGCCAGTTGCGTCCACATGAAGAGAACTATCCGACCCATGATCTTGAACTCGCTACCGTAGTTCATGCCCTGACAACTTGGCGACATTACCTCCTTGGTAATTGTTGTGAGATCTATTCCGACCACCAAAGCCTCAAATACATATTCACCCAGCCAGATCTTAATCTCAGGCAAAGACGCTGGATAGAGTTGATAAAAGATTACGACGTAGGAATTTCTTACACCCCAGGCAAAGCCAATGTCATGGCTGATGCACTAAGTCGTAAGTCATATTGTAACAACCTCATGTTACAACAGTATCAACCACTTCTTCATGAGGAATTTTGAAAACTCAATCTTGAGATTGTCCCTCATGGTTATCTTTCTACCTTGGTGGCGAAACCAACTCTTGAGGATCAAATCATAGTTGCCCAAAGGCGTGCACGAGGTGTTCGCCGGATCAAGGAGAACATTGCTAGCGGAGTTGCTAAATGTTTCTCCACAAATAGTAAAGGAACGGTAATCTTTGGAAATCGTTTGGTAGTACCTAAGAATAGGGAACTAAGGCAACTCATTATCAAAGAAGCCCATGACACACCCCTCTCTATTCATCCCGGTAGCACAAAAATGTACCAAGATCTACGCCAGAGATTTTGGTGGACTAGGATGAAGAGAGACATTGCTAAATTTGTTGCCGAATGTGATGTTTGTCGTCGCATTAAAGCAGAACATCAAAGACCTGCTGGTACTCTTCAACCTTTGCCTATTCCAAAGTGGAAATGGGACAAAGTCAGTATGGATTTCATCACTGACTTTCCAAAAACCCAGAAAGGAAATGATGCCATCTTTGTTGTTGTGGATAGACTTTCCAAAGTTGCACACTTCCTTCTAGTTCGCGAGTCTATAACTGCTAGCCAGTTAGCAGACTTGTATGTCTCTAGAATTGTGTCTCTTCATGGTGTTCCTTCGGAAATCAATTCTGATCGTGGTAGCCTTTTCACCTCTAGATTTTGGGGAAGTTTTCAGAATACTATGGGAACTCATCTCTCCTTTAGTACAGCTTTCCGTCCTCAGTCTAGCGGTCAAGTAAAAAGGGTTAACCAAATTCTTGAAGACATGCTCAGAGCTTGTGTTATATCATTCGAAAAGAATTGGGAGAAGTCTCTTCCATTTGCCAAATTTGCTTATAACAATAGTTTCCAATCTAGTCTGAACATGGCTCCTTTTGAACTCCTCTATGGACGAAGATGTCGAACACCCCTAAACTGGTCAGAAACCGGTGAAAGATAATTCTTTGGACCGGATATGATCATGGAAGCAGAAGAGCAAGTTCGCTTTGTTCGTGATCAATTGAAAGTAGCCCAGTCTCGTCAGAAAAGCTACTATGATCGTCATCATAGGCAAGAATGCTACAATCTGGATGAGAAGGATTACCTTCGGGTTACTCCTCTGAAGGGAACCCAATATTTCGGTATCAAAGGCAAGTTGGCCCCACGTTACATTGGAACTTTCCGCATTCTTGCTAAACATGGAGAAGTTGCCTACCAACTTGAACTACCCCCGCACCTTTCCCGAGTACATGATGTATTCCATGTGTCACAACTCAGGCGTTGCTTCAAGGACCCCATTCGTGAAGTCGACCATGAAACGCTTGATCTCCAAGATGACCTTTCTTATCGAGAATACCCCGTTCGTATTCTTGATTCAGCAGAGCGTGTCACTCATCATCAGAAGATTAAGTCTCTGAAAGTGCAATGGTCACACCATTCCGAGAAAGAAGCCACGTGGGAAAGAGAAGACTTTCTCAGTGCCGAGTACCCCTCCTTCCTCCCGCAGACTTCTGAATCTCGGGACGAGATTCTTTTGAGTGGGGGCGAGTTGTCAGAACCCTTTGTTAGAGGTGGAGCCGGAAACCGAGATCACCCCCTTCGTTGGAGACCCCGTTATTGAGCAAGTCTCATTTTGCATCATGTTAAAAATTCCAAAAGAAATTGAAATGGGAGAAGAAAACCCCCAGATGAATTTAATTCAACTGGCCAGAATAAAAGTTGCTCCAATAATTCCTTTTGCATTTTTGAAAAGTATCATAAATGAGTGTGATCACATATCAAGTGATGTGGGACCAACCCCATGCTCATGGATTTTTCAAATATTCAAACAGGACCTTGGAATTACTAAAAAACCCCTACTTGATTTAAAATTCAAATGATTTGAATTTTAAAAAGTGCCAAAATTTATAAGTGGCTAGCCTAATATATTATGAGGCCATGTAAAAAAGTTTCAGCATTTTATAAAATGGTTTGCTATTTTATTTAGAAGTACCAAAACAAATAGCAGAAGAAAACAGAAAAGGAAATAGAAAAGAGGAAAGAAGCCTGCTCACCTCGGGCCCAGGCCCAACTTACCTTTCCATGGCCCAGGCCTGCCCCCTCCTTTTGTCTTCTTCCCCGGCGCGGCAAGCAGCTCGCTGGAGCGCATGCCGACGCCGGCGAGCACCTGCTAGGCTGCCTAGCACCCTCCCAGGAGACCTTATCGCGCCAGGAGACGCCCACGTCGCCCCGTTCCTCTTTCCCCCTCGCAATGCATCTTTTCCTTCCTCCCTCCTCGCTAATCTCGCGTAGCCCCGAGCCAGCCGTAGAGCGCCGACGAGCTCCTGCGTGGCCAACGATGACGAGGCGCCGCGCCAATGTGTCTAGTAGCTCCGCCGGCCTCGACTTCCTCGAGCAGCTCCTTCGATTCGGACCCAGGACCAACGGAGACGACGCCCCCTTCACCGAGAAACCGCGGTCGCCGCGGAGCTCCGGCGAGCGATTCCCCCTCCTCCAGCCAACCTCCGGCCCCGTCGAGCTCGTCAGCGCATTCAGGGTGAGCGTGCGATCGATTTCCCCCTCCCCATTGCTCTCCTCGTGCCTTGGACGACGAGCTCGTCGATCCAGTGGCTCCGGCCGCCGCCACCTTTGAAGACGCCGTCGCCCTGGAGCCTCCCAGTGACCCCCGCGTGCTCTGCGTGATGTGCGCGAGCACGGGGAACACACTTGTGCCCTTTGTGGCTTCCCCCGTGGCTGTTTGGGCCGTCCCGACGTGCCTCCGCCGTGTGAAGAGGTCGCCGCCGGCGATGGGCCGACGTGGCTGTCATTAGGGGCTAAGCCCCCCCTGTTAGTTGACCCCAGGTCAATGACAGGTGGGGCCCCCAACCCCCCTAACCCCTCTGTTAGTTTAAACAGAGGGGATTAAAACCCTGTTACATTGACAAGACGGACCCACACGTCAGCCCCCTCCACGTCACACTGACGTCATGCTGACGCAGTAAAGCAATTAAATGAATTAATCTAATTCCAGAAAATCCAGAAAATAACCAAATCTTTAGAAAATCATAATTAATTCATTTTAACTCCAAATTGGACAAAGAATATGTCTAAAATTATCAGAAAAATACAAGGATTCTGAATATGAACTTTGTTTTCATGTTTGAACATTTTAAAATGGGTGAACAGTGGCATATGTGCACATGGATCCTTTTCAAATTCAAATTTGGAGTGATTTTGCAAATGACTTTGCAACACACTTCTTTTAAATGGTTTCATCCACACATCAGAGACTTTACCTCACCTTTACAACATCACATCATGCTCAAACTTTTCAAATGTTTATTCATGATTTCAAATTCAATTGAAATTCATCGATAAATCAAATGGAGTTTAAATTTGCAATTCAATTGCAATACACTCCTTTTAAATGGAATAACCCACACATCAGTGACACATACATCAAGTTTGAACCTTCAACTCATGTGATTGTTCATTGTACATTATATTGATTGCAATGTTTGTGTTGTTTGCTCGAATAGAGGTGGAGCCGGAACCCGAGATCACCCCCTTCGTTGAAGACCCCGATACTGAACCTCGTCAGCACGGCAAGCAAACCCCCATTGATCATGTCGATAAAATCCCACTTCCCTCTCAGTCTCGCTTATGCATTGTTTAGAATGATTACCATGATGCGTTTCTACCGCATAGTTGAACCCGTTCCTTTGCATGACCTATCATTTTGTCACAGTAGTAAGCAAACCAGAATCCTAGCAGATGTAGGAGTTGTTTGATATCATGTGGCCCCTGCAACTGTTATTTCTTATTGCATGCTTAGAGTTACAATAAGGTTACTCTTTTGTGAGTCGGGATGGTAGTGATCATGTTGATGATGGTGGAATTGTGTTGGTGAATCTACCCTAATACAAGGTGAACGATGAGAGGCTGTGTAGGAGTACACAGTGGGTTTTCTCATTGAACACCGCCTTAAGCCCGAGTTCTTGTGTGGTGATCCAAGCTGAAGAGTACTACAACATGTTGGGAAAACGTACCCCCGCTCAACCTACAAACTCACCCCTTCTTGGTTCAATGAGTCGCAGTACTTCGAAGTTCTGGTAGGTCTGTGGCACGGTCTGTGAAGTGGAAGAACGGCTATTCAGACCGGCTTGGGACCCTGCACACATCTTCTGGGACCACATCGATAAACCGACCGGGTACACGATGTGGACTCCAACCCAGATAGGCGTCTCCATTGAATTTGAGTTGGCTGTGAGGTAAAAGTTGTGGAAATTATCCTCGCCGACACCCGCTTGAATGGTGTCGAGGCCAAGGCGGTAACTGATAGTTTCATGTGTGTAGTAGTACACCCCTACAGGGTTAATAAACTATTCGAATAGCCGCGTCCGCGGTAAGGGACTACTTGGAAAGTTGTGCCTGATTATTAGACAACTTCAATGGATACTTATAAAACTTGCCAAGATAAGCGTGAGTGCTATGGCGTGCTTTCTCGTGGGAAGTCGAGGAAGGCACCATAGTGGTGTAATTGGTTGGAGACATGTGGTGGACTCGTGTACGCTTCTTACCTCAAGTCTGGTACTTGTAGTTCAGGACTAGCCAAGTCAAAGCTGGCACTTCTGCTTATGAACCCCACCTTCCCTTTACCTTGATACATGTGCATGAGTAGTATAGTTCCTACGTAAGTCTTGCTGAGTACGACTTTGTAGTCACGTTTGCTTATTCTATGTTTTAGATGAACCCATTGACCCCGAAGGTGGATTCTTCCTCGAGCTCGACGATTGAAGACCAAGCTAGTGTAGTCCCAGTCAGCAGACTGGTTCTCTCGTGAAGGGCTTGTTTATAAATAAGGCTTCTCTAAGCCATTTGTTAAACTTGTCTGTACTCAGACCTACTTTGCTTCCGCATGTTTGATGTAATGTTGGATCACAGACTTGTGATCTCTGTGTGCACTCTGTAAGAGTTATCAATAAAGTTGTATACCTTGTAGAGAATTGCAATGATACCTGCTGTTCATATTATACATGTGTGCTGCGTGTATGATTATAACATGCATGTCTTAGTATGGGTTTTCGAGACCTTAGTTGTGATCTGGCTGGCGGTCTTTTATACACCAAGTGGCCCTTAGATGTGCGCAGCTTGGGGCATTGATGGCTTCTCGCCCCTCGTTGGTTACCCCAAGTGGAAGGTTGAGATGCAGCGTAGCGGTAATTTCCCTCAGTAAAGATACCAAGGTTTGTCTCCAGTAGGACTCAACGATAAGTACGATAGGTGGCAACGGCGCCAGAAATTATTCTGATGCGTGGAGTTGTCGTGGACCTGCACAAAACAAATAACTTTGCTCCCAACGAGTTCAGAGGAGTTGTCAATTCCTCCGGCCTTGTCGTTTACAAAGGATCAAACGCAAGAGATAAAAAGGTACTAGTAAAAGTAAAAACAGAAAGATAAATAGTGGGTGTGAACAATGGTATGAAGATGGACCGGAGTCCCGTGATTTTCACTAGTGATGTCTCTCTCCCAAAAGACGATAAAAATGCTAGCGAGGTAAACAAATCACAGTTGGGCAATTGACAGGATTATGAAGGCACCGCAATGCTAACTATGCTGCAAAGAAAGGAAGGGCTCAAAAGCAATGGGCAGTACGCCAAGGTAAGTAGACCGAAATCCATCTGCATCTACTACGAATCATCCACCTTGAGATATCTATCCAGAACATCTCGCTGGTATTAAGTTGCGAATCCCACCCAAAGTGTAAACTCAAAGCAACAGACAACTGCATTAACTTTGCGTAAAGTAAACAATTCTTGCACCAATAGGCACAATGACCGTCGTTTTATCCCTGGTGGCAACAGCACATCCCCTAGTCTCATGTTTCTGTCACTCAAGCTAGACATCAGGGGGCTGAACCCACAATCGAGCATAACACTCTCTCTTGGAGTTGCAAGCAAATAACTTGGCCAAAGCAAATACTGCAACGGAGAACATGCAAGAATTTACTCAAGAACAAAATATAAAAGGGCAAACCAAATATATTACTCATCACAATCTGAACATAGTCTCATAATCCAGCAGATCCCAACAAACTCAGCATAGCAACAACAGAAAAGTACATAGGTGCCTCGATCATGTGAGGCAGCTCACGAGGTCTCGAAAGTGAAAGCACAAAAGAGGGAGAGGACATCACATAGCTACTGATCACAGACCCATGGTCCAAGGGGGACTACTCACGACACATACGGGAGGCGTCCATGGCTATGGATGGTCTCCCGGAGGGGTGATCTCCTTCCGGCAGGGTGCCGGGGCAGCTTCTCCAGGCAGCCCCGATCTGAAAACGGCGGCGGCGGCGGAACAGAGAGGTTTCCGCGAAAAAGAGTTCTTGTTTAGGGGTTTCTACCCCGAGGGGGTTATATAGGCGAAGGGGGGCGTCGAGGGGCCACCCAGGGCATCCAGGAGGGTGCCTGGCGCGCCCTAGGGTTGGGGCCGCGCCAGGGACCCTTCTGGCTCCCTGGTGGTGGTCCCGGCTCTCTCCCTTGGTTATTCCGGAAGCTTCCTGCCCGCTGATTTTTAATATAATTTTTGCGGATTTTTTGGGCACTTTAATCAGCCGGAAAACCTGAAAAACAAAAACAGCAGAAAACGAGAAGCTGGCAACTGGGTGCACTGAGTTAGTAGGTTAGTCCAAATTGGTTTAAAAGTGTAATAAAGTTCAACCAAAACATGGCAAAGTCACACAAAACATGCATGGAGCAAGCAGAAATTATAGATATGTTTGGGACGTATCAACATCCCCAAGCTTAATTCCTGCTCGTCCTCGAGTAGGTAAATGATAACAAGCATAATTTCTATGGTGACATGCCACACAACCAAATAAGGACTGTTAAGTAAAGCAATCAAAGCATGCAATTCAATTCAAGTCTTAACAGGCAAGAGTCTATATTGGCATTAACACAAGCAACAAAAGAACAAAAGGTGCAAGAGCTCTTGCTGTCCGTGACTCGAATGTCTCCAGATGGTGTTTGCGTGCAAGCAAGGGACTGAGAAGAAAGAGAAAAAAGGTTGTTGAGAACAACTATCTACTAAAGTTTCACACTTAGTCTCCTTTGGAATCTTATCTGGACTCGTCCCCAGACCACTAGCCAGGTACAAGTCAAACTGATCCACTCCCTTTCGATATTTTGAGCACTCATGCAATGAATGAGCGTGAGCAAGAAAGTTGACACCTAAAAGGCGAAACAGAAAGAAGAGGTGGAGGAGGAAGACAAAAAGGTGTGTGAAAGGCTCACATCAATGAGGACAATCATAGGCGAGAGAAGGCCATATGATAGATATGATGTGAGGAGTAGGAATTGCATACAACGGATGCACATGTGAGCTAAATGCTCTCCAATGGAACTAGTGGGGGTGCATCTAACTTGCTTTCTCAAGAAGACCTAGAGCTCGTTTGAGGAGGCTCATCATTGGAATATACAAGCCAAGTTCTATAGTGTAAAAGTTCCCCACATAGCTATATGCATGATGATAATCTCTATGGAGTACAAGGGATAGAAGATGAAGTACTAGTGTGGATCTCTCAAAATGAATAGTAGTATGCCCCCTTCTCTCTTTTTATTTTTCTTTTTCTGTTTTTCTCTTTTTTTTGGTGGCCTCAATGGCTCTTTCTATTTAACTCTCATTTGTCCTCTTTGGGATCTTTTGATTTTGTCCTCTTTGGGATCTTTTCCTCACTTTAGGGGCAATACTCTATATTTTACAAGAATATAGGAGATCTTTCACACTTTACAAAGGTACTCACAAAAAGAAAATGTAACTAATCATGATGCAAATGTATGCCTCTGCCAGGATAGCAGGATATGCAATGATACTAGCGTGTCATGTAGAAATGATTAGGGCAAGGCCCAACTAGCATGCGGCTCATCGATCAAGAAAGTAGCATGTATGACATGAGGATCAAGTCATGAGAGGGTGGATATTGCATGGCAATGTATCTCGGAAAGGCTATGGAAATGCCTTGTAGGTAGGTATGGTGGCTGTTTTGAGGAAAGATATAATGAGGCTTATGATGACAGAGCGTATCATGCCAAGGGTTTGGATGCACCGGTGAAGTATGCGCCAACTCTCGAGGTGAGAAAGGGCAATGCACGGTACCGAAGAGGCTAGAAAAAGTATGGGTAGGTGGAAGTGTCAACTTTCGAATACTCACATTAGTCCGAAGAACTCATGCACTTATTATCGGTAACTCTCAATCTAATAGGAGGTTCACAAAGAGACAGGTACCCCGAGGAGGAGTGTATGGGGGTTTGGTTATCCTTGCGCATCCTCGACTCATGGTACGTGAGTGTACTCTAATATTCGAACCCTCCAGAGGTTAGTGATTCATCTAGTAGCTAGAGTTCTCAACAGGGGTTTTTGGTTTTCGAAAAACACATGGATTGCCCAAAATACAACATCTATCACTAATAGGCAAGATCTCTTGACACCAAAAGTTCAAACATTACTCTAGTCAATACCTCAAAACTATTGCAAGTTACTACTTCAAAAAGAAAAGCAACTTTAACTACCTACTTTCTAGTCAAGACATAGAACTCAGTGCAACAGGCAAACTCTCTAACAAGATAAAACATGCAACCTATAGAAAGTTCAACCTGAAAATAAAAGCTCTAGAAAAACTAAAGCACTACAGCTAAGCAGACCAGCAGCTAAGAAAAGAAAAAGAACAACTCACAGCTAAAAGAAATAAGCATGCAAATCCTATGAGGAGTTCTAGTTCAAGTGGAGCGTGTTTCTCTCCCACACAAAAGAGTAAGTTGGGGTCTAACTTGTTACTACAGCAAATAAAGCAAAACAAACCTAGAAAAGTAAAGAGCGAGACACTCCAAGCAAAGCACATAACACATGAAGTGATAAAAATATAGTGCAACGAAAGACAGACCGATGATTGTTGATGAAGAAGGGGATGCCTCGGGGGCATCCCCAAGCTTAGACGCTTGAGTCTCCTTGAATATTTATTAGGGGTGCACTTGGGCATCCCCAAGCTTGAGCGCTGGACACTCCTGGATCTTCTTTCATCACCTTCCATCGCGCACTTGAAAACTCCCTTCATACATAACTCATTGTAGGCTGATTAGTGAGGTTAGTACCCTAATAAAATAATTTTCCTCTACTGGAAATAAAGATTTCCAGGAATATCTACTGTTTCTCTTTCCTGCCCAAAAAAGTTTGCAAAGAAAAAGCAAGCTTAAGGATTGCAAAACTGCGAAACGAAAAACTGGGGCAGAAGCTGAGAAAAACAGAACAGCAGAGAAAGGGTAATTTTTTCGAGGTACTTCTGCAACTCAAATCAAGAAACTTTGAACAGAGGCTAGCAAGCAAATTGTATGGAGCATGCTTTCAAAAAATTTCAGATCAAAAAGATGATCTGGTGATTTATCGCGAATTTTCCCGTCAAGAAGACAGAATCTGTTTCTGGACAGCAAGCTCCAACTTTTGAACTTTCAAGCATTCTGAGGCTAAACTTGGCACAAAGCTTGAAAAAGAAAGATACAATGATGTTGCTACAGTAGTAACAATCATCAAGACCACTAAGAACAGAACAAAAACAAAAAGAAAAACCTAAATTCGTTGCGGGCTGCCTCCCGAAAGCGCTTCTTTAGAGCCATTAGCTAGGCTTAAAGCAGAAGATCAAGTTTTTTCCAGAGAATAACTAGCCCGTGTGACGGACTCAAAAGGTAACTTAATCTTTTTCCTAGGGAAATGTTCCATACCTTTCTTGAGAGGGAATTGGAACTTGATAGTTCCCTCTTTCATGTCAATGATAGCACCAACTGTGCGAAGAAAAGGACGTCCCAAAATAATTGGACAAGAGGGCTCACACTCAATGTCCATAATAGTGAAATCAACGGGAACATAATTGTCATTGACAATGATAAGAACATCGTTGATCTTCCCCAAAGGCTTCTTTACGGAAGAATCAACAAGACAAACACCAAAAGAACAGGGATCAAAAGGTTTCAAATCAAGCATATCATACATTCTTTTGGGCATAACAGAGGTACTTGCTCCAACATCACAAAGAGCAAAACAAGAGAAGTTATTCAATTTATTTTAATCATAGGATCCCAACCATCTCCTAGCTTCCTAGGTATGGAGGATTCTAGTCTAAGCTTCTCCTCCCTAACTTTAATTAGAGCATTGGTGATATGCTCCGTGAAGGCAAGATTTAGTGTGCTAGTGTGGGGGTCTCTAGACATCTTGTGTAGGAAACCAATAACTTCTGGTAAGGTGCAGTTATCAAAGTCTAGTTCACTACTATCTATAAGGGAAGTAGTGATATCATTTAAGCTCACTTGTTTGAAAGCCTCTATGTTCATAGAGGTTTCCTCTTCTATGGTTGAGGGTGTAGCATCACCATTGATAGGTCCAGTGGGACTAGGGGTGTGATGGGTGCTAGCAGTTTGGATCTTCTCAACTACTTGGATAGTGGCTACTGTGTGGTAGGTAGGAAGGCTCTTAATTCTATCTTCTTCCTTGGGGATAACTTCAGGTTTGGCTGCCATTTGGTTTATCAAGGTAGATTGGGTGTGAGACATGTTTGAAACATAAGTTTCAATGGAGTGAGTCTGGTTTGGAGACTGGAAATATCACCGTTCAGGCTCTCAAGTTGTTTGCTAATGCTTTGCAGGATGGAGGAGTGCTCATCTAATTGTCTAGAAAAGGACTTGTTTTGCTCAAACTGAGTGTGCATATAGTTTTTAGTGGCCTTTTCTATTTCTACAAGTTTCTCATAACTAGGCAGGTCTCTCTCCCTATAGTTTTGGCTGTAGGAGTTGCTGGTGGTAGGATAAGTGTTGTTCCCATAGTTGTTGGATGGGAAAGGCCTAGGATTGTTGCTACCAAAGTTACTCCTATAAGCATTATTGTTGAAGTTGTTCCTAGAGACAAAATTAACATCTACTTGCTCCTGAGCAACCAAAGAATTTAAAGGAACATCTTGAGGATCAATAGAGGGTTGCTTGGTAAGTAGAGACATGATAAGGTCAACCTTTTCATTTAAAGAGGAAATCTCCTCGACAGAGTTTACCTTCTTACCAGTTGGAGCTCTCTCGGTGTGCCATTGTGAATAATTTAGCATAATCTCATCTAGTAGTTTTGTAGAAGCACCAAGTGTGGTTGACATAAAGGTACCTCCCGCGGCCGAATCCAACAGGTTCCGCGAGGTGAAGTTCAAGCCTGCATAAAAAGTCTGGATAACCATCCAGGTAGTCAGTCCATGTGTAGGGCAGTTCTTGACGAGCGTATTCATACGTTCCCAAGCCTGGGCAACGTGTTCATTATCCAATTGCCTGAAATTCATAATGTTACTCCGCAATTGAATAATTTTAGCAGGGGGATAATACTTCCCTATAAAAGCATCCTTGCATTTACTCCAAGAATCAATACTATTCTTGGGTAGAGACTGTTGCCACTCCTTGGCTCTCCCTCTCAAGGAGAAAGGGAAAAGCTTCAGCGTGACGATGTCTCCGTCCACCTCCTTGTATTTCTGCATGTCGCAGAGCTCGATAAAGTTGTTTAGGTGCAAAGCAGCATCTTCTCCTGCTCCTGAAAATTGATCTTTCATGACAAGGTTAAGCAGAGCAGGTTTAATCTCATAAGAAGGTGCTGAAGTGGCAGGTGGAGCAATAGGAGTGCAGATAAAGTCACTGTTGTTGTGACTGGTGAAGTCACACAACTTAGTGTTTTCATTGGAACCCATAGTAGCAGCAGGTATTTTTGGTATTTTTGGATTAGGGACACAAAAGTAAAAACTGAAAGGTAAACTAACAAGACTAAAAAGCAAAGGTAAAAGATAGCGTGTAACTCCCCTATTTTTGATACAGGAGTCCGACAACAGCGCCAGAAATTGGCGGTTATCAGGACTCGCGTATTTGTACTTCCTTTGAGTCCCCGGCAACGGCGCCAGAAATTAGCTTGATGGCTTCTCGCCCCTCGTTGGTTACCCCAAGTGGAAGGTTGAGATGCAGCGTAGCGGTAATTTCCCTCAGTAAAGATACCAAGGTTTGTCTCCAATAGGACTCAACGATAAGTACGATAGGTGGCAACGGCGCCAGAAATTATTCTGATGCGTGGAGTTGTCGTGGACCTGCACAAAACAAATAACTTTGCTCCCAATGAGTTCAGAGGAGTTGTCAATTCCTCCGGCCTTGTCGTTTACAAAGGATCAAACGCAAGAGATAAAAAGGTACTAGTAAAATTAAAAACAGAAAGATAAATAGTGGGTGTGAACAATGGTATGAAGATGGACTGGAGTCCCGTGATTTTCACTAGTGATGTCTCTCTCCCAAAAGACGATAAAAATGCTAGCGAGGTAAAAAAATCACAGTTGGGCAATTGACAGGATTATGAAGGCACCGCAATGCTAACTATGCTGCAAACAAAGGAAGGGCTCAAAAGCAATGGGCAGTACGCCAAGGTAAGTAGACCGAAATCCATCTGCATCTACTACGAATCATCCACCTTGAGGTATCTATCCAGAACATCTCGCTGGTATTAAGTTGCGAATCCCACCCAAAGTGTAAACTCAAAGCAACAGACAACTGCATTAAAAGAACTTTGCGTAAAGTAAACACTTCTTGCACCAATAGGCACAATCACCGTTGTTTTATCCCTGGTGGCAACATCACATCCCCTAGTCTCATGTTTCTGTCACTCAAGCTAGACATCAGGGGGCTGAACCCACAATCGAGCATAACGCTCTCTCTTGGAGTTGCAAGCAAATAACTTGGCCAAAGCAAATACTACAACGGAGAACATGCAAGAATTTACTCAAGAACAAAATATAAAAGGGCAAACCAAATATATTACTCATCACAATCTGAACATAGTCTCATAATCCATCAGATCCCAACAAACTCAGCATAGCAACAGCAGAAAATTACATAGGTGCCTCGATCATGTGAGTCAGCTCACGAGGTCTCGAAAGTGAAAGCACAAAAGAGGGAGAGGACATCACATAGCTACTGATCACGGACCCATGGTCCAAGGGGGACTACTCACGGCACATACGGGAGGCGTCCATGGCTATGGATGGTCTCCCGGAGGGGTGATCTCCTTCCGGCAGGGTGCCGGGGCTGCTTCTCCAGGCAGCCCCGATCTGAAAACGGCGGCGGCGGCGGAATAGAGAGGTTTCCGCGAAAAAGAGTTCTTTTTTAGGGGTTTCTACCCCGAGGGGGTTATATAGGCGAAGGGGGGCGTCGAGGGGCCACCCAGGGCATCCAGGAGGGTGCCTGGCGCGCCCTAGGGTTGGGGCCGCGCCAGGGACTCTTCTGGCTCCATGGTGGTTGTCCCGGCTCTCTCCCTTGGTTATTCCGGAAGCTTCCTGCCCGCTGATTTTTAATATAATTTTTGCGGAATTTTTTGGGCACTTTAATCAGCCGGAAAACCTGAAAAACAAAAACATCAGAAAACCAGAAGCTGGCAACTGGGTGCACTGAGTTAGTAGGTCAGTCCAAATTGGTTTAAAAGTGTAATAAAGTTCAACCAAGACATGGCAAAGTCACACAAAACATGCATGGAGCAAGCAGAAATTATAGATACGTTTGGGACGTATCAGGCATCGCGATGCGATTGCTCGTGACTCCGTCACGTGCACACTTTGATGTATGATCGAGCCCGCCCTAGACCCCGACTAAGTGATCGGGCTGGAGTAAGTCTATGTAAGGGTTATGATACAACCGATAGTATGGTTGAGGCGACTTGTCTATGAGTATGGGAGTTCACCACCCATATCATTTAGACTTGTGTGCGTACGATGAGGACCCATCTCAGTTGATCATCCGGCCTGGATGGGGTGCCCCTCACGTTCTATGCTTTCCGAGAACGTTATGTTCTTGGCCTTGTATGCTTAGACAAGTGGGTACGGTTCTCGTCTCTCCATATGATTGTGTTGTAGCGAGTCTTGCATACGCTAACCCCGGGTCCCGACAGTTCAAAAATTTGAGAGGGTTACGAAATAAAATGTTCTAGCTAAATGACCCTGAAATTGGAAAGCAGTACAAATGAACTCATAAAAGGTTGAAACTTGGCATGGTATCATCATTGGAACAACATAACATGTGTGCAAAAGTTGAGAGGGTTACGAAAAAAACTAGATGCACTTCGTGTACAAACTGGACCATCTCCTTCGAAGTACCAGGGTTTCGGACGAAAACTCATATGATACAAAGGCATTTCATTTTTCTAAACTTATTTCAACTCAAGAATTTTTGTGCATTCAATATGCACCATTCAAAGCCACATACTAAAATTTAAAACCTTTCTAACTTTATTTGCTATTTTTCATGCATTTAATGATTTAGTTTTGAGCTAAATGACCCTGAAATTGGAAAGCAGTATAAATGAACTCAGAAAATGTTGAAACTTGGCATGGTATCATCATTTGACCCATATAGCATGTGCTAAAAAGTTGAGAGGGTTACGGAAAAAAGTGGATGCACTTCGTGTACAAAATGGATAATCTCTTTCGAAGTATCAGGGTTTCAGATGAAAGGGGAAGAGTGCGGGTCTGAATCCCACCAATCAAGAAGAAGTACACGGATAGCTTGCTTCTTTTAAGAGATTGTGAGTCGTTGGATCAGGCTTGTGAGTCGTTGGATCTGGGAACCGGCATGTACACAGTTAAGGTCTCGCGCTAGATAGTACCGGTTGGGCTGTATGCAACCGGGGCTAAAGAGGCACACGACCCCTATATATAGCCCACCTCTCGGACACTCGGTGTGTACAGATTCAAATCATTCGGATTGGCCTGCATATGTCCAACGGTGCATTTGATGTGTGGGCACTCACGAGCCACCGTTGGGCTGTATGCAGGCGAAACCGTGTGTTTTGTTGATATGTCTAGAAATCCTTCCGTTCATCGGTCGTATACTAGTCATTCAAATTCCCTGCATACTGCCCGCCGGTGCATTTGATATGCGGGCACTGACGAGCCACAGTCGGGCTGTATGCAGGAGAACCGTGTGTTTTGTTGATGTATCTAGAAATCTTTGAGTTCATCGACCGAATACAAATCATTCAGATTCGCCTGGTTGCGGTCCGATGGTGCATTTGATATGCGGGCACTCACGAGCCACACCTTTGGGCTGTAACAAGGCAAAACTGTGTGTTTTGATGATCTTATAATATATCACTAGTAGGAAATAGGCTATAGCCGCACGACTATTGCTGGCGAACTAAAAAAATTGTACGCCAGCGGTATTACCGCTGGCGGACGAGATAATTTGTGCTCCAGTGGTAAAAAAGTATTACTGGCATACAAATATATTTGTACACCAGCGACAATTACGTTCGGATGCAAGCAGATGCAAAATCTTATCGCTGGCGTACACTTTTATTAGTCCGTCAGCGCTAAAAAAATACCACTGGCGTACAATTTAAATTGTACACCAGCGCTACGTATGAGCCTAGCACAGATAAATACCACTAACGTACAATATTTCTCGTGCACCAGCACTAAACAAAGTATCCCTAACGAACACGCGCATGTACGCCAGGGATTTTTTTATGTGGTCGTCTCTCCGTTTTTTTATTTTTGCTCACCCGATGGCTTCTCTCTCTCCTTATCCTCTTGCAACGAAACCCTCAATCCCCTTTCTCTCTCCCGGCCTCGCGCCTCCGCTCTCAGCTCGCCTCCTTCTCCTCCCGCACGCCTCGCCTAGACTCCCCGTGGTGGATCTGGTGATGCATAGGAGGACGGAGTCGCAACCGCAGCTGCGGACGGGCAGCAGCGCCGCCGTCGTCGCGCTGTCAATCGTGGAGGTTCGCTTGGCGGCGCTCGAGCTGCAGCGGGACGGCAGGGCCCCCGTGGGGGTGATGCCAGGGAGGAGGAGGCGCGGTTGTGGATGGACGCTAGCCGGGTACATCAGCTACGGCGCGTGCTGCAGGGAAAACCCGGGTATATCAACTACGGCGCGCTGCGGAGGGACAACGTGCCCTGCTCCGTGCGGGGAGCGTCCTACTACAACTGCCGGCCCGGCGCCCTGGCCAACCCCTACTCCCGCGGCTGCTATGCCATCACCCGATGTCGCGGCTGACCCGCCGGCCCCCGCTCCAGATCGAGATGCTGCTCGCACCACTGCTGCCGCAGAGTACATTTCTTTCAAACTGTTTTACCAGTACCCAATTCCTACATAGTCCTCGCGTCTCAAAGAGGAAGCTTCTGTTGATGTAAATCGAGATCCAAGTCATCTTGTATAAACTCATGGATTGATGGTTGATTGATTTCTCATGTCTGAATCTGTGATGTGCTGCTTGTTAATTTGGGTGACTTCTAGCGAGCGCCTTCTTGATTTGATTGTCTGCTTGTTTTTGGTGATCTTAAACATGTGGTGTAATCTATACTACTGTATGAACTATATGCTTTTATTTGAATAAATAGATTAATTAATAGAATTTTTTTAATTCCTGATTACTTCCTAGTGGAGTGCAATAAAAATGGCACACCACTAGCATTAATATTTTTTTAATTCCCAAAATTTTACTACTGGCGTACAAAACAGGAGGCCCCCACTAGTATTCCTGCCTTACCGCTGGCGGACAGGCCCGTCCGCCAGCGGTAACCTACCTTACCGCTGGCGTACAAATGGTACGTCAGCGGTAGCTGTTACCACTGGCGTCACAAAGCTGGTGTACGCTTGCCCGCCAGCGGTTACAAAAAATCGTACGTCGGCAATAGGCTATTTCCTACTAGTGTATAGCTAGAAATCCTTCAGTTCATCGACCAAATACAAATCATTTGGATTCCCTGCTACAGCCCGACGGTGCATTTGATATGCGGGAACTCATGAGCCACAGTCGGGCTGTATGCAGGAGAATCGTGTGATTTGTTGAAAAGCACCATGGTATCATCATTTCACCCACATAGCATGTGCTAAAAAGTTGAGAGGGTTATGGCATAAACTGGATGCACTTCGGGTAAAAAATGCACAATCTCATTCGAACTTATCTGTTACAAAGGGATTTCATTTTTGTGAACTTATTTCAAATCCACATCATCAATTTTCAACCCTTTCTGACTTCATCTATCTTCACTTTTTCTTCGCTTGTGTCCTTTGCTGATTGCGCTGTAACCATGGATATTCTTCATCGCTTAATAGGGTGCTTGGATCAGCCTTGACTTTGAAGGGAGGAATTTCATGAAATTTTTCATAATCTTGACACATGTCTGTCTTGCCCTCCAATCCCACGATGTCTCTTTTTCCTGAAAGAACTATGTGGCGCTTTGGCTCATCGTATGATGTATTCGCTTCCATATCCTTTCTTTTTCTCGGTTTGGTAGACATGTCCTTCACATAGAAAACATGCGCCACATCATTGGCTAGGACGAATGGTTCGTCTGTGTACCCAAGATTGTTTAGATCCAATGTTGTCATTCCGTACTGTGGGTCTACCTGTACCCGGCCTCCTGACAGATTGACTCATTTGCACTTAAACAACGGGAACTTAAAATCATGTCCGTAGTCAAGCTCCCATATGTCCACTATGTAACCATAACATGTGTCCTTTCCCCTCTTGGTTGCTGCATCAAAGCGGACACCGCTGTTTTGGTTGGTGCTCTTTTGATCTTGGGCGATCGTGTAAAATGTATTCCCATTTATCTCGTATCCTTTGTAAGTCAATACAGTTGAAGATGGTCCCCTGGACAACGAGAATAGCTCATCAGAAACAGTGTTTTCACCTCTGACACTTGTTTCCAACCAATCACCGAAAGTCCTGATGTGTTCATGTGTAATCCAGTCGTCACACTCCTCCGGATGTTTGGAGCGCAGACTGTTCTTGTGTTCATCGACATACGGGGCCACCAAGATAGAGTTCTGTAGAACTATGTAGTGTGCTTGAGACCAAGAATGTCCGTCCCTGCATATTATTGAGTCCCTTCCACTCGTGCCTTTTCCAGTCAGTCTCCCCTCATACCGCGATTCAGGGAGACCAATCTTCTTAAGGCCAGGAATGAAGTCGACACAAAACCCAATGACATCCTCTGTTTGATGGCCCATGGAGATGCTTCCTTCTGGCCTAGCGCGGTTACAGACATATTTCTTTAGGACTCCCATGAACCTCTCAAAGGGGAACATATTGTGTAGAAATACGGGGCCGAGAATGAAAATCTCGTCGACTAGATGAACTAGGACGTGCGTCATGATATTGAAGAAGGATGGTGGGAACACCAGCTCGAAATTGACAAGACATTGCGCCACATCAGTCCTTAGCCTTGGTAGGATTTCTGGATCGATCACCTTCTGAGAGATTGCATTGAGGAATGCACATAGCTTAACAATGGCTAATCGAACGTTTTCCGGTAGAAGCCCCCTCAATGCAACCGGAAGCAGTTGGGTCATAATCACATGGAAGTCATCAGACTTTAGGTTCTGAAACTTTTTCTCGGCCATATTTACTATTGCCTTTATATTCAATGAGAAGCCAGACGGGACATCCATACTGAGAAGGCATTCAAAGAAGATTTCCTTCTCTTCTTTGGTAAGAGCGTAGCCGGCAGGACCTTCATACTGCTTCGGAGGCATGCCGTCTTTTTCGTACAAACGTTGCAGGTCCTCCCGTGCCTCTGGTGTATATTTTGTCTTCCCATACGTGCCCAAGAAGCCTAGCAGGTTCACGCAAAGATTCTTCGTCACGTGCATCACATCAATTGAAGAGCAGACATCTAGGTATTTCTAGTAGGGTAGGTCCCAGAATATAGATTTATTCTTCAACATGGGTGCACGTCCCTCGGCGTCATTCGGAAAAGATAGTCTGCCGGGACCCTTACCAAATATTACGTGTAAATCATTGACCATAGCAAGTACGTGATCACCGGTACGCATGGCAGGCTTCTTCCGGTGATCTGCCTCGCCTTTGAAATGCTTGCCTTTCTTACGACATTGATGGTTGGTCGGAAGAAATCGACGATGCCCCAGGTACACATTCTTCCTACAGTTGTCCAGGTATATACTTTTGGTGTCAGCTAAAGAGTGCATGCATGCGTGGTATCCCTTGTTTGTCTGTCCTGAAAGGTTACTGAGAGCAGACCAATCATTGATGGTTACAAACAACATCGCATGCAGGTCAAATTCCTCCTGTTTGTGCTCATCCCACACACGTACACCGTTTCCATTCCACAGCTGTAAAAGTTCTTCAACTAATGGCCTTAGGTACACGTCAATGTTGTTGCCGGGTTGCTTAGGGCCTTGGATGAGAATTGGCATCATAATTAACTTCCGCTTCATGCACATCCAAGGAGGAAGGTTATACATACAAAGAGTCACGGGCCAGGTGCTATGATTGCTCCTCTTCTCCCCGATAGGATTAATGCCATCCGCGCTTAAACCAAACCATACGTTCCTTGGGTCACCTAAAAACTCAGCCTTGTACTTTATCTCGATTTTCTCCACTGCGAACCGTCAGCGGGTGCTCTCAACTTCCCGTCTTTCTTACAGTCCTCTCTGTTCCATCGCGTCAACATGGCATGCTCTTTGTTTCTGAACAGACGTTTCAACCGTGGGGTTACAGGAGCATACCACATCTCCTTAGCGGCGGGCATGCGTTCAAATCCTCGTACGCACCGCGGTAGAGGATGCGGTCATTAGGGCATGCATGTATCTTCTGCACCTCTAATCCTAGAGGGCATACGAACTTCTTTGCTGCGTACGTAGTGTCGGGCAATTCGTTATCCTTTGGAAGCTTCTTCTTAAATATTTTCAGTAGCTTCTCAAATCCTTTGTCAGGCACAACATTGTCTGCCTTCCACTGCAGCAATTCCAGTATGGTACCGAGCTTTGTGATGCCCTCTTCTCAATTGGGGTACAACCCTTTTTTGTGATTCTCTAATATGCGATCAAACTTCAGCTTCTCCTTTTCACTTTCACACTGTATCCTTGCATCAAAAATGACCCGGCGGAGATCATCATCGGGCAACTCGTCCGGTTTCGCTTGATCTTCAGATTCCCCCGTTGAAGCATCACTGTATTCAGGGGGCACATACTTGTCATTGTACTCTTCTTCTTTGCCTTCTTCCATTATAACCCCTATTTCTCCGTGCTTGGTCCAAACATTATAGTGTGGCATGAATCCCTTATAAAGCAGGTGGGCGTGAATGGTTTTCCGGTCAGAGTAAGACTTCGTATTCCCACATATAGGGCATGGACAACACATAAAACCATTCCTTTTGTTTGCCTTAGCCACTTCGAGAAAATCATGCACGCCCTTAATGTACTTGGAGGTGTGTCTGTCACCGTACATCCATTGACGGTTCATCTGCGTGCATTATATATAAAACCCTTACAGAACATCATGAATAGATAAGTGAATGATGGAAAGAGAGTGTTAATACTTTTCAAGCCTCGTTGGTTACCCCAAGTGCAGAGTGAGATATAGTGCAGCGGAAAGTTTTCCCTTGGCAAAGATACCAAGGTTTGTCTCCCGTAGGACTCCGAAGGATACAAGAAGGTGGTAAAGTGAACAATGGGCCCGAGGTTGCTAGCTTCACCTGGACCTGCACACAGATACAAATAACTTTGCTCCCAACGAGTACAGAGGAGTTGTCAATTCCTCCGGCCTTGCCGTTTACAAAGGATCAACGCAAGAGATAAAAGTGGAACTGAAAGTAAACACTGAAAGTAAGCTAAGGGTGTAAACAGTATTATGAAGATGGACCGGGGTCCCGTGATTTTCACTAGTGATGTCTGTCTCCCAAAAGACGATAAAAGTGCTAGCGAGGTAAACAAATCAAAGTTGGGAAATTGAAAGGATTATGAAGGCACCGCAATGCTAACTGTACTGCAAAGAAAGGAAGGGCTCAAAAGCAATGGGAAGTATGCCAAGGTAAGTAGACCGAAATCCATCTGCATCTACTACGAATCATCCACCTTGAGATATCTATCCAGAACATCTCGCTGGTATTAAGTTGCGAATCCCACCCAAAGAGTAAACTCAAAGCAATAGACAACTGCATTAAAAGAACTTTGCGTAAAGTAAACAATCCTTGCACCCGCGGATACAAGCACCGTTGTTTTATCCCTGGTGGCAACAACACATCCCCTAGTCTCATGTTTCTGTCACTCAAGCTAGACATCAAGGGGCTGAACTCACAATCAAGCATAACGCTCCCTCTTGGAGTTGCAATAAATCACTTGGCCAAAGTAAAATATGGCAACGGAGAACATGCAAGAATTTACTCAAGAAAAAAATATAAAAGATAAGAACCAAATATATTACTCATCACAATCTGAACATAGTCTCATAATCCATCAGATCCCAATAAACTCAGCATAGCCACAACAGAAAATTACAAAGGTGCCTCGATCATGTGAGGCAGCTCACGAGGTCTCGAAAGTGGAAGCACAAAGAGGGGTGAGGAACATCACATAGCTACCGGTCACGGACCCATGGTCCAAGGGGAACTACTCACGGTACATACGGGAGGCGTCCATGGCTATGGATGGTCTCCTGGAGGTGGTTCCTCCTCCCGGCAGGGTGCCGGGGCAGCTTCTCCAGGCAGCCCCGATCTAGAAACGGCGGCGGCGGCGGTACAGAGGCGAGTTCGCAAAAAAGAGATCCGTCTTAGGGGTTTCCACCCCGAGGGGTAAATATAGGATAAGGGGGGAACCGACAGGGGCCACAGGGCAGCCAGGAGGCTCCCTGGCGTGGCCTAGGGTGGGGCCGCGCCAGGGACCCTTCTGGAGTCCCTGTGGTGTCCCCCCTTCCCTCCTTTGGTGTTTTCGGAATCTTCCGTGTCGCTGATTTTTTATCTGATATTTCTGGATTTTTTGGAGCACTTTTAATGGCCGGAAAACCTGAAATACAAAAACAGCAGAAAACAGTAACTGGCAGTTGGGTGCACTGGGTTAATATATTAGTCCAAATATGCCCAAAAGTGTATGAAAGTTCAAGAAAAACATGGCAAAGTCACACAAAACATGCATGGAGCAAGCAGAAATTATAGATACGTTTGGGACGTATCAACATCCCCAAGCTTAATTCCTCCTCGTCCTCGAGTAGGTAAATGATAACAAGCATAATTTCCGTGTGACATGCCACACAACTATATAAGGACTTTTAAGTAAAGCAATCAAAGCATGCAATTCAATTCATGTCTTAACAAGCAAGAGGCTATATTAGCATTGACACAAGCAACAAAACAACAAAAGGTGCAAGAGCACTCGCTGTCTGTGTCTCGAATGTCTCCGGATGGTGTTTGCGTGCAAGCTGGGGACAGGGAAATACGAGATAAAAAATAATTATTGTTGAGAACAACTATCTACTAAAGTTTCACACTTAGTCTCCTTTGGATTCTTATCTTGACTCATCCCCAGACCACTAGCCAGGTACAAGTCAAACTGATCCACTCCCTTTCGATATTTTGAGCACTCATGCAATGGATGAGCGTGAGCAAGAAAGTTGACACCTAAAAGGCGAAACAAAAAGAAGGTGGAGGAGGAAGACAAAAAAAGGTGTGAAAGGCTCACATCAATGAGGACAATCATAGGCGAGAGAGGGCCATATGATAGATATGATGTGATTAGTAGGGATTGCCATGCAACGGATGCACAAGTGAGCTAAAAGCTCTCCAAGGGAACTAGTGGGGATGCATCTAACTTGCTTAGTCAAGAAGACCTAGAGCTCGTTTGAGGAGGCTCATCATTGGAATATATAAGCCAAGTTCTATAGTGTGAAGGTCCCCACATAGCTATATGCATGATGATGATCTCTAAGGAGTACAAGGGATAGAGGATGAATTACTAGTGTGGATCTCTCAAAAGGAATAGTAGTGTGCCCCCTTCTCTCTTTTTATTTTTCTTTTTCTCTTTTTTCTATTTTTTTGTATTTTTCTGGTGGCCTCAATGGCTCTTTCTATTTAACTCTCATTTGTCCTCTTTGGGATCTTTTGGTTTTGTCCTATTTGGGATCTTTTCCTCACTTTAGGGGCAACACTCTATATTTTAAAAGAATATATGAGATCGTTCACACTTTACAAAGGTACTCACATAAAGAAGATATAACTATCATGATGCAAATGTATGCTTCTGCCAGGATAGCAGGATATGCAATGATACTAGCGCGTCATGTAGCAATGATTATGGCAAGGCCCAACTAGCATGCGGCTCATCGATCAAGCAAGTAGCATGTATGAAATTAGGATCAAGTCATGAGAAGGTGGATGTTGCATGGCAATGTATCTCGGAAAGGCTATGGAAATGCCTTGTAGGTAGGTATGGTGGCTGTTTTGAGGAAAGATATAAGGGGGTTTATGATGACAGAGCGTATCGTGCAAAGGGTTTGGATGCACCGGTGAAGTATGCGCCAACTCTCAAGATGAGAAAGGGCAATGCACGGTACCGAAGAGGCTAGAAAAAGTATAGGTGGGTGGAAGTGTCAACTTTCGAATACTCACATTAGTCCGAAGAACTCATGCACTTATTATCGGTAACTCTCAATCTAATCAGGAGGTTCACAAAGAGACAAGTACCCTGATCGGGATCAACCCCGGCAAATCGCATGGTCAGGGACCCTGGGTTAGTCATGAGATGCACAGGTTGGACGATAGCTCGTCGGCAAACAGGAAGGCTCTTTCCTGCTCGATATTATTGATGGGGGAGATGCGATTACAGTGGAGGCCAAGGCTGGAGCGCTCAAGGCTAGGGCTACAGGTGATATTAGATGTCTTTGGCGTCGCCCCTCCTAGCCCTTATATACCGGGCTAGGTCTCGGGGAGTTCATCTACGTTTACAGGTAAGCTTTCCTAACCCTAGCTTGCTCCGTACGGCAGGTCTTCACACCTACCTTGTGAGTCGCGGACTCCTACGTCGGTGCCAACTAGTGGGCCGAGGCTGTATATTCATGGGCCTTCTGCCTTCATGGAAACCAGGTAGGCTCATCCGTAGGAGTCGTGGGGTCACCCCCTCGTCAGTAGCCCCCGAGTGCCTGGGGGACTCGAAGAGTCGCGCAGGGACTCGAGTACATTCATTTGTCGTTTATTGGTATGCACGGTAAATCCGCGGGTCGCTGGCAGTCTGGTGGCCATGACAAAAACCTGTTTCGAGGGATGCTAAGCTGAAAGGGCCCAAGGAGTCGACGGGTCGAGCCTTGGTGAATTGCACTAGGGCAAATACCACAGTAGCCCAATCAAACCCACGTCCCTCGACGTGAGCTTGGAACACTGGTGTCGATCAAAAGTCCGGCCGCTTCAGGTCTTACGGTGTTCATTTGCCGCCAGTAATGTGCATAGCCTAAGGCGCGTCCGCCCGACTTATCTATCATGCGCAGCACATGGGAAAGGTTGGGAGTGAAATCGCTCTTCGGCAAGTCCCAGCCCGGCCGTACTTTGCAGCGGGGTCTTACCTACACGCTAATCTTGCGTGGCATCTGGGCACAGTGTATCATGTTCCAGGGATGTGTGTTTTTGAGGTGCGGAGCCTTATAGCATTGCACCCGCTTGGAACAAAACATCAAGCGAGTTGTTCACTCATTCACCCGAGGAGCTTTGTTTTGAGTGCTCAGTCGGGGGGTTTTTCGCGAGTAATCACTCGAATGCCATTTCGGCTCTTGAGGTGAGGGAGCACCTGAGACTCTTAGCGTCGTATGGTCTTGGCGAATGCATGTTTGTCTTACGTCGGGTTGAGGGAGCACCCGAGACTCTCATAAGTGCGAGTGGTCACTCGAGCACATGGCTGACCTTTAGGTGAGGGAGTACCCGGGACTCTTATTATGTACTCTCCCGATGGGAGTAAGATGTTTTTCTTCCTTGGGGAAAAGATCTGAAAGAGGGAATCTCTGGGCCTTGATGGCTGTTTGGTTTTCTTCGCTGCTTGTCAGGGATAGCAATGCCTTTGTTTGATGGCTTTCAGGGATGCTCTGCCAGTGAACCGTCACGTCTTCATGACCGGTCATAAAAATGGCCGCTGTGGCGTGCGGCAGGCGCCGGTTGAGTTTCCCATATGCGCGTTGGAAACGCGCGTGAATTGACGCGTCTTGCGCACAGTGCGTCCCGTGGGAAAGCATCTTCGTCTTGGAGTCCGAGACGTCTGGGACGTTTTGGTCTTTGAATTAATTGCTGCTGTTGTCTTGGATTCTCTGTGCTCTTGAGGATTGTTATTCTATAAATAAGCCTTTCTCTTCCATAGCGTTCCGCCTCTATCCAACTCGCTGCTTTGCCTCTTCCTTCATCTATTCTTCCGCTCATGGTTCCCAGACGAGGTGTTGGCCGTGGCCGTGGTGGCCGTACACCACGCTCATGCCGTGGTGGTCGCCGTGGTACGACGCCAGTGCCTTCCTCCTCTCCCTTGGAGGAGGGATTCTGGCGCTATGATTTTCAATTACGTGTTCGTGGCCAGAGTGCCAATCGCGTTCTTCTTCCCTCTGCTTTTTCCGCCATTGTCTCTGAGCGTGGCTTGGATGGCTTGCTTCTGCATCTTCAAGGGAGCTGTCGATCTCCTTCTTATGTTGACTTGGAGGTTGATAGCTCTCGCTTGATTTTCCTTGGCTCTGGTTGGAGTTTGTTTGCTCGGCGGTTGAATTTGCGAGATGGCGATATGCTTAGCTGTCGTTTTGATGGCGAAAGCACTGTCACTGTCCGTGCGTTCGACCCGAGCGGCAACAGTATGGATCCGCGCTTGCAGGAGTCGAGCAGCGACAGCTCCACAAAGTCGGGGAGTTCTTCGCCCGTGTCTTCGACTGCTTCTTCCTCCAGGGACTCCTCTGGTGCTGGTGGTGAGCCGTCTTCAACTGCTTCCCCCTTTGGCTCTGAAGAAGACCTCGATGTCAAGCCACCGGTTAAACGAACGTGGCAGGCGACCTTGTAGAACTGGAGGCGGCGGTGTCATCTTCGCCGGCAACTTGGGCGAAGCTGGAGAAGAAGCTAGAGGAGCAGGAGAAGAAGCTGGTGGAGCATCGTCTTCAATGGCTCCGCAAATAAGTTGAGCTTCACCTTTTGTTATGTCATTGACATCATGAGCCTGCTGCTTCGACTCCTCCTTTGTCTGTGATGATGCTCTTGTACTAGAGTCGATTACCCTTCATGGGCACACATGTAGAAGTCATAATTCCTTGGGTGATTCCCTCTTGTAATAGGAGCTGCCTTCTATCCAAATGTAATTGAGTCCTTTTTGTACTGAAGATGATCCTTATGATGAAAACTGTGCTTGATCCTTTGCAATGGAATCTATGTTTGGGCCTTTATGCAACCGAAAACTGTGTTCGAATCCTTGACGATCAGGAGCTGTCTTCGATTTTTTGGAACTGAGAGTTGTGTTCGAGTCCTTTGCGTCCGAGAGCTGTCTTCGAGTCCGTCCAATACTTTGCACTATGGGTTCTATCGGGTGCGCGACAACGCTCCCGATGGGAGTAGCCCCCGAGGCTACGTTTGAGTCGAAGGGTCGAGCGTAGGCTAAAAAATTTGTTTCCATTGTCGTTAGTTTCTTTTATCGGGTGCGCGACAGCGCTCCCGATGGGAGTAGCCCGCGAGTCTTTAGGTGATCGTTGGCGATCGGGTGAAGACTAGATGAGCCTGTGTCCTGTGCTTCCTCCAATGTTTTTTCAAAGTACTTGGTGCTCCATCTGATTTTTGCTTGAGCATTTATCTCTCGGGGGGATTTTGCTCTTAAGCCCCCGAGTTCTTTGGTTAAGATCGCGTAGGCGATAGCCTTGCTCCGGGACTTTGCTCTTAAGCCCCCGAGTGCTTTGCTTAAGATCGCGTAGGCGATAGCGTTGTTCGGGGGGATTTTATTCTTAAGCCCCCGAGTGCTTTGATTAGGATCGCGTAAGCGATAGCGTTGCTCGGGGGGATTTTGCTCTTAAGCCCCCGAGTGCTTTGATTAGGATCGCGTAGGCGATAGCGTTGCTCGGGGGGATTTTGCTCTTAAGCCCCCGAGTGCTTTGGTTAGGATCGCGTAAGCGATAGCGTTGCTCGGGGGGATTTTTCTCTTAAGCCCCCGAGTGCTTTGATTAGGATCGCGTAGGGGATAACGTTGCTCGCGGGGATTTTGCTCTTAAGCCCCCGAGTGCTTTGATTGAGATCGCGTAGGCGATAGCGTCTCTCGGGGGGATTTTGCTCTTAAGCCGCCGAGTGCTTTGAGATGGCAGTATTTGGGCAACATTTATTTTATTGCGGATCAAGCGGTTACATGAGTTGCCAGTCATGTCCGACCGATATGGGCTATGGATAGAACAGTCGCAAGTTTGCTACGTTCCATGGGTTGCCCACGTCCTCGTCTGTCTTTGGGTTCCTCAGCCTGTAGGCGCCACCTCCGATGACTTCTGAGACTATTAATGGTCCTTCCCACTGGGGGGCAAGTTTATGGACCTTATCTTGTATTAGTCGTAGGACTAGGTCACGTTTGTTCAAGGTTCTAGTGCGCAATCGACTGCTTTGGTAGGTACGTAGTTTGTCTTGGTACCCCTTTGATTTTGTCAGGGCTGTGTCTCTTGCTTCGTCAGCCGTATCTTTATCATCTTGTAGTGCTTCTTCTGCTTCTTCTTCTTCGTATCCGGTGACCCGGGGTGCTCCGAACTTGAGGTCATGTGGTAGGACTGGCTCTTCCCCGTACACCATGAAGAAGGGTGTGTACTGGGTCGCGGTGTTTGGTGTAGTGCGTAGGCTCCATAGGACCGCGGGGAGCTCTTCTACCCAGTTGCCTGCGGCTTGCTCGAGTGGTGCGAGGAGTCGCTTCTTGATTCCCCCGCATACAAGGCCGTTTGCTTTTTCCACCTGGCCGTTGGACTGCGGGTGCGCGACTGATGCATAATTGATTTTGATGCCCAGTTCTTCGCAGAAGTTCTGGAATTCTGCGGCTGTAAAGTTCGTGCCGTTGTCTGTGATGATGTTGTGTGGCACTCCGAATCTGAAGATGATCGATTTGATGAAGTTGACAACCGTGAGGGCTGTGGAGCTGGTGATAGGCACTGCTTCAATCCATTTAGTGAACTTGTCGACTGCGACGAGCAAGTGTGTCCTTCCGCCCTTTGATGATTTCTTGAGTGGGCCTACCATGTCGAGTCCCCAGGTGGCGAACGAACAGGATAGTGGTATGGTTTTGAGCTCTGATGCGGGAGCGTGTGGCCTGTTGGCGAATTTCTGGCAAGCGACACAACGTCGCACGATTTCCTCTGCGTTTTTCATGGCTGTGGGCCAGTAGAACCCAGCTCTAAATGCTTTGGACATGAGTACTCGACTGCTCGCGTGGTGCCCGCAAGTGCCTTCGTGGATTTCGAGCAGTAGGGCTTTGCCGTCCTCTTCGTCGATGTACCTTTGGAGTATCTGGGTGATGCTGCGCTTGTATAGTTTTCTGTTGATCACCGTGAATGCCTTGGATCGTCGGCTGATGCGTCGTGCTTCGGCCACGTCTTGTGGTAGCGTGCCTTCGATTAGGAATCGGAGGAACGGTTTTGTCCAGACGATTCCTTCGAGATCTGTCGGAGCTGTGCTGGTGCTTGTGCCTTCTGATGGGGTTGCTGCTGCCACCTGCGCCATTTCTGTTGCGTCTTCGCCGTCCACGACTGCTTCAGGTGTTGCTGCCTGTACCTTGATGGATCTGCGGCTGATACTTTCGAGAAAAACGCCGGGTGGTACAGGCCCCCGGGTCGAACCGATGTTCGCGAGCTCGTCAGCTTCTGTGTTGTTGTCCCTGGTGATGTAGTTGAGCTCGCAACCGTCGAAACTTCCTTTGAGTTCGTTGTAGAGCTTTTGCTAGGCCACCATGTTGTCGGCTATTGCATTGCAGTTTCTCATCGTCTGCTGGACGACGAGATTGGAGTCCCCGTAAATTATGAGGCGAGTGGCTCCGCATGTTTTGGCCATGCGCATGCCATGGAGGAGTGCCTCTTATTCTGCTTCGTTGTTGGAGGCATGACTGAAGTTGATCTGGAGGACATATTTCAGCTTTGTTCCTTTAGGGGAGATGAGCACGACTCCTGCCCCAGCTCCTTGTTGTCTCTTGGACCCATCGAAGAACATTGACCATGAGCTTGATAGGTCTGGAGGGCCTGGCGTCTAAACCTCCGTCCACTCGACCAGGAAATCTGGGAGTACTTGGGCTTTGATGGCTGTTGGGTGCTTGAACTGCAGGTCCCGTGGGCTGAGCTCAATGTTCCAATCGGTGACTCGCCCGGTTGCTCCAGGGTTGTTGAGTATGTCAGCGTGTGGTGCGCTTCTCACGATTGTGATAGGGTGCTCGTCGAAGTAGTGGGATACCTTCCTTGAGGTCATGACGATGGCCAGTAGTAGCTTCTGATAGTGCGGGTACCGCTGCTGGGATTTTGTCAGGAGCATGCTGAGGTAGTAGATTGGTCTCTGGATGCTCTGGACCTTGCCTTCTTCTGCGCGTTCGACAACGAGCGATGTGCTTACTACACTGCTACGTGCTGCCATATAGAGGTATAGCTTCTCTCGTTCCTTGGGTACCGCCAGGATTGGTGGGGTCGAGAGTGTCTTTTTCAGGTCCGCGAATGCTTGGCGGGCTTCCTCCGTCCACTCGAATTTCTCTCCTTTCCTGAGCAGCTGATAGAAAGGAAGCGTGTGTTCTCCCAGCCTGCTGATGAAGCGGCTTAGGGCGGCGAGTTTTCCAGTGAGCTGATGTACTCCTTTGACGTCGGTTGGTTCTTGCATGCGGGTGATGGCTCGGACTTTCTCAGGGTTTGCCTCGATTCCTCGGGCGGAGACCATATAGCCAAGCAGCTTTCCCGCCGGTACGCCGAATGCGCACTTCTTTGGGTTGAGTTTGATTCTGTATTTGTTGAGCGCGCGAAGGTTTCGCGCAGGTCGTCGAGTAATGTGGCTGCTTTGTAGGTCTTGATGACGATGTCGTCCACGTAGACTTGCACGTTTCTTCGGATTTTCTCTTTCAGGCAGGCCTGCATCATTCGTTGGTAAGTGGCACCTGCGTTTTTGAGCCCGAAGGGCATGGTCCTGTAGCAGAATACGCCATAGGGGGTGATGAACGATGTGTGCTCTTCGTCTTCTTACTTCATCGTGATCTGGTTGTATCCTGAGTAAGCGTCGAGGAAGGAGAGTAGATCGCACCCTGCTGTTGAGTCGATTATCTGATCGATTCTAGGAAGGGGGATATGATCCTTCGGGAAATGCTTGTTGACTGGTCCGTAGTCGACACACATGCGCAGCACGGTCATGTCTTTCTTGGGCACCAGAACTGGGTTGGCTATCCAGGTGGCTTTCTTCGTTTCTCGGATGAACTGGGCGTCGAGTAACCGGTTGACTTCCTCTCCGATTGCTCTGCGCTTGGGCTCCAAGAACCGTCTCAGCGCTTGCTTCACCGCCTTCGTGTTTTGCTTGATGCGTAGGTCATGCTCCGCGAATTCGCGTGGTATCCCAGGCATGTCGGCTGGGTACCAGGCGAATATTTCCCACTCGTCTCGAAGGAAAGCGACGAGAGTCGTCGCCTGCTCCTCTGGTAGGTGGGTGTACACGCGAACTGTTTTGTTTGGGTCCGTCGGGTGAACTTGGTGAGTGACTGTGTCGCTGTCGATGCTGAAGTCGCGTCCGTACTCCCTTGATTTGCTTCGGTTCACCAGTGGGAAGGTACTCTTGTCCGTCACCATGGATATTTCTTTGAGTTCTTGTTCGACTCCGAGTGTGTCGGAGATTCTGTGGAAGTCACGATCACATTGATCTGATTTGATGAAGCTTCCGTTGATCGTGAGGACTCCTGATGATCCTGGCATCTTGAGCTTGAGGTAGGCGTAGTGTGGGACCGCCATGAACTGCGCGAATGCTGCCCTTCCCAATATGGCGTGATACTGTGATTGCCAGTCGAGTACCTCAAACTCGAGGACGTTCTTTCGAAGTTGCGTCGGTTTCCGAAGACAACGTCGAGTTCGATGACTCCGAGGGATGTGGCTGCTTCTCCTGGGACTACCCCGTGTAACTCGGTGCTCGATTTTCTCCATACTGATCGTGGGATCAACATCTTTTGCAGGGTGCTGGCGAAGATGATGTTCATGCTATTGCCTCCGTCCATGAAGACCCTATCCATGTCGTACCCTCCGATTTGTGCATCGAGCACTAGGGGCGCGTGCCCCGGTCTTGGGACTGCGGGTGGATGGTCGTCCTGTGAGAATGTGATGCTGGTCTCCGTGTCATGTAGCTGGTAGATTTTGACTATGTTTATGTTCTCAGCTGCTCTAGCCTGCAGGGTGTGGGCGTCGCGCTGCGCTTGCGGTACCCTTCCTTCCTGGATCATGAGCACCTGTTCTTGGAGCGGGCTGTGGCGTCCTTCCGGGATTGAGGTCGGCGATTGCTCGGGTCGCTGGTTGCGTCTGTCTTCTTTCTGCTTCTCCTTCTTGAGGTCATCGGCTAGCTCGTTGAACAGGCGGCAGTCTCTCAAAGTGTGACCTGACCTGACGCGTCCCCAGTCATCCTCGAAGCTGTGGATCGTGCAGGGCCCTGCTAGCTGTTCTCTAGCCGTGAGTTTTCTAGATCCGGCGTGCCTCTTCCTTCTTGAAATTCATCCGGCTTCGATTTGGGTCGTAGTACTCGCCTACAGGTGTCTCGGAGTCGCTGTCTTGGTTGGAGGCAGATGCTCGCGCGACGGCGTGTCGTCGAGTGCTTGTCGGTTGCGCGGCTGCGTGATGTGGCTCGTTCATTGGGGCTTCGCCGTAGTTCTCCCATGCGCGCCTTTTGGGTCGTCGGTTCCTTCTTCCTTGGCGGTGGTTCTGCTGATCGCTGGATTCGATCTCGTAGTCGTCGTCTTGATGTGCGGCGGGTGCCCGGGCGGTGGTGCGTTGTCGAAGGATTTGCGAGTCCTCCGCTGCGCGTCGCCGTTCCTCGAGTGGAATTCCTTCGTAGAGGCCCCTCGCCGTTCTTCTGGGTCGTCGACTCCTTCGGCGCTGGCGCTGCACTTGGCCGTTACCGTAGTATCGATCCTGGCACAACTGTAGCTCGAGTGGTCTTGATGGGGTGGCGGAGATGTCCGCCGTGATCTTGAATCCTTCGAGTGGGCTAGATGTGGTTCTTGCCCTTGAGTTGTAGCTTGCTGCAGACGGGACCGCCGAGATCATGATCCCAACCTATGTAGTTCCCACAGATGGCGCCAATTGACGGGGATCAACCCCGGCAAATCCCATGGTCAGGGACCCTGGGTTAGTCATGAGATGCACAGGTTGGACGATAGCTCGTCGGCAAACAGGAAGGCTCGCTCCTGCTCGATATTATTGATGGGGGAGATGTGATTACAGTGGAGACCAAGGCTGGAGCGCTCAAGGCTAGGGCTACAGGTGATATTAGATTTCTTTGGCGTCGCCCCTCCTAGCCCTTATATACCGGGCTAGGTCTCGGGGAGTTCATCTACGTTTACAGGTAAGCTTTCCTAACCCTAGCTTGCTCCGTACGGCAGGTCTTCGCACCTTCCTTGTGAGTCGCGGACTCCACCGTCGGTGCCTACTAGTGGGTCGAGGCTATATCTTCATGGGCCTTCTGCCTTCATGGACACCAGGTAGGCTCATCCATAGGAGTCGTGGGGTCACCCCCTCGTCATACCCCGAGGAGGAGTGTATGGGGGTTTGGTTATCCTTGCGCATCCTCGACTCATGGTACGTGAGTGTTCTCTAATATTCGAACGCTCCAGAGGTTAGTGATCCATCTAGTAGCTAGAGTTCTCAATAGGGTTTTTGGTTTTCGAAAAACACACGGATTTCCCAAAATACGACATCTATCACTAATAGGCTCGAGCTCTTGACACCAAAATTTCAAAAATTACTCTAGTCAATACCTCAAAACTATTGCAAGTTACTACTACAAAGAGAACAGCAACTTCAACTGGCCACTTCTAGTCAAGACACAAAGCTCAGTGCAACAGGCAAACTCCCTAACAAGATAAAACATGCAACCTATAGAAAGTTCAACCTAAAACAAAAGAAAAGCTCTAGAAAAACTAGAGCACGACAACTAAACAAAGCAGCAACTAAGGAAAGAAAAAGAACAACTCACAGCTAAAAGAATAAGCATGCAAATCCTATAAGGAGTTATAGTTCAAGCGGAGCGTGTAACTCTCCCACACAAAAGAGTAAGTTGGGGTCTAACTTTTTACTACAGAAAACAAAGCAAAAACAAACCTAGAAAAGTAAAGAGCGAGACGCTCCAAATATAGCACATAACGCATGAAGTGATAAAAATATAGTGCAACAAGAGACGAACTGATAATTGTTGATGAAGAAGGGGATGCACGGGGGCATCCCCTAGCTTAGACGCTTGAGTCTCCTTGAATATTTATTGGGGGTGCACATGGGCATCCCCAAGCTTGAGCGTTTGACACTCCAAAATCTTCTTTCATCATCTTCCATCGCGCACTTGAAAACTCCCTTCATACATAACTCATTGTAGACTGATTAGAGAGGTTAGTACCCTATTAAAAGAATTTGTCCCTTACTGGAAATAAAGATAATCTTGAAGACCTACTTTTCTCAAGATTGCCAAAAAGTTTTTGCAAAGAAAAAGCAAGCTTAAGGTTTGCAAAACTAAGAGAGACAAAACATGGCAGAATCTGTGAAAAACAGAACAACAGGTAGTAAATTTTTTTTAGGGATACTTCTACAACTCAAATCAAAAAAATCAGAACATACGCAAGTTTCGTAATTATATAGAGCACGCTGTGTAAAAAATTCAGCTCAAAAAGATGAACTGGAATTTTTCTCTGATTTTTCTAGTCACGGGGACAGAATCTGTTTTCTGGACATCATGTCACAACTTTCACTTCCCTTGTCGTATGTGGCTATAAAGGCACAAAGCTTGAAAAATAAAGATACAATGATGTTGCTACAGTAGTAACAATCATCAAGACCACTAAAAACAGAAGAAAAGCAAAAGGAAAAACCTAAATTCGCTGCGGGCTGCCTCCCGAAAGCGTTTCTTTAGAGCCATTAGCTAGGCTTAAAGCAAATAGATCAAGTTTTTCAAGAAAATAACTAGCCCGTGTGACGGACTCAAAAGGTAACTTAATCTTTTCCTAGGGAAATGTTCCATCCCTTTCTTGAGAGGTAATTGGAATTTTATAATCCCTTCTTTCATGTCAATAGCAGCACCAACTGTGCGAAGAAAAGGACGTCCCAAAATAATTGGACAAGAAGGTTCACATTCAATGTCCATAATAGTGAAATCAACGGGAACATAATTGTCATTGACAATGATAAGAACATCATCGATCTTCCCCAAAGGCTTCTTTACAGAAGAATCAACAAGACGAACACCAAAAGAACAGGGATCAAAAGGTTTCAATTCAAGCATATCGTAAATTCTTTTGGGCATAACGGAGGTACTTGCTCCCACATCACAAAGAGCATAACAAGAGAAGTTATTCAATTTGATTTTTGTCATAGGATCCCAACCATCTTCTAGCTTCCTAGGTATGGAGGCTTCTAGTCTAAGCTTCTCCTCCCTAACTTTGATTAGAGCATTGGTGATATGCTCTGTGAAGGCAAGATTAAGTGTGCTAGTGTGGGGGTCTCTAGACATCTTGTGTAGGAAACCAATAACTTCAGGTAAAGTGCAGTTGTCAAAGTCTAGGTCACTACTATCTATTAAGGAGGTAGTGATATCATTTAGGCTCACTTGTTTGAGAGCCTCTATGTTCATAGAGGTTTCTTCATCTAGGGATGAGGTGGTAGCATCACCATTGATAGGTCCAGTGGGACTAGGGGTGTGATGGGTGCTAACAGTTTGAACATCCTCAACTACTTGCATAGTAGCTACTTGTGGTAGGTAGGAAGGCTCTTAATTCTTTCTTCTTCCTTGGGAATGACTTCTGGTTTGGCTGCCATCTGGTTTATCAAGGTAGATTGGGTGTGAGACATGTTTGAAACATAGGTCTCAATGGCAGTGAGTCTAGTTTGGAGGCTGGAAATGTCACTATTCAGGCTGTCAAGTTGTTTGCTAATGTTTTGCAGGATAGAGGAGTGCTCATCTAACTGTTTGGAAAAGGCCTTGTTTTGTTCAAACTGTGTGTGCATATAGCTTTTGGTGCCTTTTTCTACTTCTATATGTTTCTCATAGCTGGGTAGGTCTCTATCCCTATAATTCTGGCCGTAGGAGTTGCTATTACCGTTCCCATAGTTGTTGGATGGGAAAGGCCTAGGATTGTTGCTACCAAAATTACTCCTATAAGCATTATTGTTGAAGTTGTTTCTAGAGATAAAGTTCACATCTACTTGTTCTTGAGCAATCAAAGAATTTAAAGGAACATTTTGAGGATCAATAGGAGATTGCTTGGTAAGTAGAGACATGATAAGGTCAACCTTTTCATTTAGAGAGGAGATCTCCTCGACAGAATTTACCTTCTTACCAGTTGTAGATCTTTCGGTGTGCCACTGAGAGTAGTTGAGCATCATCTCATCAAGTAGCTTTGTGGTAGCACCAAGTGTGGTTGACATAAAGGTTCCTCCCGCGGCTGAATCTAACAGGTTCCGCGAGGTAAAGTTCAAGCCTGCATAAAAAGTCTGGATAACGATCCAGACTTCAGTCCATGTGTGGGGCAGTTCTTGACAAGCGTCTTCATACGTTCCCATGCCTGGGCAACGTGTTCATTATCCAATTGCCTGAAATTCATAATGTTACTCCTCAATTGAATAATCTTAGGACGGGGGTAGTACTTCCCGATAAAAGCATCCTTGCACTTATCCCAAGAATCTATGCTAGTCTTAGGCAAGGATTGAAACCAGATTTTAGTTTCATCCCTCAAAGAGAAAGGAAAAAGCTTAAGCTTAACAATTTCACCATCTACTTCTTTGTACTTTTGCATATCACAAAGCTCAATAAAATTATTTAAATGCTAAACATCATCATCTCTAGCACCAAAGAATTGATCTTTCATAACAAGGTTTAGCAAAGCAGGTTTAATCTCATAAGAAGGTGCTGAAGTAGTAGGTGTAGCAATAGGAGTGCAGATAAAGTCACTGTTGTTGTGACTAGTGAAGTCACACAACTTGGTGTATTCATAGGAACCCATAGTAGCAGCAGGTATTTTTGGTATTTTTGATAAGGGACACAAAAGTAAAAACTGAAAGGTAAACTAACAAGACTAAAAAGCAAAGATAAAAGATAGTGTGCAACCTCCCTATCTTGTAGGCTGGAGTCCCCGACAACAGCGCCAGAAAACTTGCTGATGGCAAGAGAGTGTTAATACTCTTCAAGCCTCGTTGGTTACCCCAAGTGCAGAGTGGGATATAGTGCAGAGGCAAGTTTTCCCTTGGAAAAGATACCAAGGTTTGTCTCCCGTAGGACTCCGAAGGATACAATAAGGTGGTAAAGTGAACAATGGGCGCCGAGGTTGCTAGCTTCACCTGGACCTACACACAGATACAAATAACTTTGCTCCCAACGAGTACAGAGGAGTTGTCAACTCCTCCGGCCTTGCCGTTTACAAAGGATCAACGCAAGAGATAAAAGTGGAACTGAAAGTAAAGACTGCAAGTAAGCTAAGGGTGTAAACAGTAATATGAAGATGGACCGGGGTCCCGTGATTTTCACTAGTGATGTCTCTCTCCCAAAAGACGATAAAAGTGCTAGCGAGGTAAACAAACCACAGTTGGGAAATTGACAGGATTATGAAGGCACCGCAATGCTAACTATGTTGCAAAGAAAGGAAGGGCTCAAAAGGAATGGGCAGTAGGACAAGGTAAGTAGTCCGAAATCCATCTGCATCTACTACGAATCATCCACCTTGAGATATCTATCCAGAACATCTCGCTGGTATTAAGTTGTGAATCCCACCCAAATTGTAAACTCAAAGCAACAGACAACTGCATTAAAATAACTTGGCGTAAAGTAAACAATCCTTGCACCCGCGGATACAAGCACCGTTGTTTTATCCCTGGTGGCAACAGCACATACCATAGTCTCATGTTTCTGTCACTCAAGCTAGACATCAAGGGGCTGAACCCACAATCAAGCATAACGCTCCCTCTTGGAGTTTCAATAAATCACTTGGCCAAAGTAAAATACGGCAACGGAGAACATGCAAGAATTTACTCAAGAACAAAATATAAAAGATAAGAACCAAATATATTACTCATCACAATCTGAACACACTCTCATAATCCATCAGATCCCAACAAACTCAGCATAGCAACAGCAGAAAATTATAAAGGTGCCTCGATCATGTGAGGCGGCTCACGAGGTCTCGAAAGTGGAAGCACAAAGAGGGGAGAGGAACATCACATAGCTACTGGTCACGGACAAATGGTCCAAGGGGAACTACTCACGGTACATACGGGAGGCGTCCATGGCTATGGATGGTCTCCCGGAGGTGGTTCCTCCTCCCGGCAGGGTGCCGGGGCAGCTTCTCCAGGCAGCTCCGATCCAGAAACGACGGCGGCGGCGGTACAGAGGCGAGTTCGCGAAAAAGAGATCCGTCTTAGGGGTTTCCACCCCGAGGGGTAAATATAGGCGAAGGGGGGCACCGAGAGGGGCCACAGGGCAGCCAGGAGGCTCCTTGGCGTGGCCTACAGTGGGGCCGCACCAAGGACCCTTCTGGAGTCCCTGTGGTGGCCCCCCTTCCCTCTTTGGTGTTTTCGGAAGCTTCCATGTCGCTGATTTTTTATCTGATTTTTCCAGATTTTTTGGAGCACTTTTAATGGCCAGAAAACCTGAAATAAAAAACAGCAGAAAACAACAACTGACAGCTGGGTGCACTGGGTTAATAGATTAGTCCAAATATGCTCAAAAGTGTATGAATGTTCAAGCAAAACATGGCAAAGTCACACAAAACAAGCATGGAGGAAGCAGAAATTATAGATACGTTTGGGACGTATCAACATCCCCAAGCTTAATTACTGCTCGTTCTCGAGTAGGTAAATGATAACAACCATAATTTCTGTGGTGACATGCCACGCAACCATAGAAGGACTTTTAAGTAAAGCAATCAAAGCATGGAATTCAATTCAAGTCTTAACAAGCAAGAGTCTATATTAGCATTGACACAAGCAACAAAAGAACAAAAGGTGCAAGAGCACTCGCTGTCTGTGACTCGAATGTCTCCAACTGGTGTTTGAGTGCAAGAAGGGGATAGGGAAATACGAGATAAAAAATAGTTATTGTCGAGAACAACTATCTACTAAAGTTTCACACTTAGTCTCCTTTGGATTCTTATCTTGACTCGTCCCCAGACCACTAGCCAGGTACAAGTCAAACTGATCAACTCCCTTTCGATATTTTGAGAACTCATGCAATGGATGAGCGTCAGCAAGAAAGTTGACTCCTAAAAGGCGAAACAGAAAGAAGGTGGAGGAGGAAGACAAAAAAAAAGGTGTGAAAGGCTCACATCAATGAGGACAATCATAGGCGAGAGAAGGCCATATCATAGATATGATGTGAGGAGTAGGGATTTCCATGCAACGGATGCACAAGTGAGCTAAAATCTCTCCAAGGGAACTAGTGGGGGTGCATCTAACTTGCTTGCTCAAGAAGACCTAGAGCTCGTTTGAGGAGGCTCATCATTGGAATATACAAGCCAAGTTCTATAGTGTGAAGGTCCCCACATAGCTATATGCATGATGATGATCTCTATGGAGTACAAGGGATAGAGGATGAAGTACTAGTGTGGATCTCTCAAAAGAAATAGTAGTGTGCCCCCTTCTCTCTTTTTATTTTTATTTTTCTCCTTTTTCTATTTTTTTATATTTTTCTGGTGGCCTCAATGTCTCTTTCTATTTAATTCTCATTTGTCCTCTTTCGGATCTTTTGATTTTTTCCTCTTTGGGATCTTTTCCTCACTTTAGGGGCAACACTCTATATTTTACAAGAATATAGGAGATCTTTCACACTTTACAAAGGTACTCACATAAAGAAGATATAACTATCATGATGCAAATGTATGCTTCTTCCAGGATAGCAGGATATGCAATGACACTAGCGCGTCATGTAGCAATGATTATGGCAAGGCCCAACTAGCATGCGGCTCATCGATCAAACAAGTAGCATGTATGACATTAGGATCAAGTCATGAGAAGGTGGATGTTGCATCGCAATGTATCTCGGAAAGGCTATGGAAATGCCTTGTAGGTAGGTATGGTGGCTGCTTTGAGGAAAGATATAATGAGGTTTATGATGACAGCACGCATCGTGCCAAGGGCTTGGATGCACCGGCTAAGTATGCGCCAACTCTCAAGATTAGATAGGGCAATGCACGGTACCGAAGAGGCTAGAAAAAGTATAGGTGGGTGGAAGTGTCAACTTTTGAATAATCACATTAGTCCGAAGAACTCATGCACTTATTATCGGTAACTCTCAATCTAATCAGGAGGTTCACAAAGAGACAAGTACCCCAACGAGGAGCGTATGGGGGTTTGGTTATCATTGCGCATCCTCGACTCATGGTACGTGAGTGTTCTCTAATATTTGAACCCTCCAGAGGTTAGTGATCCATCTAGTAGCTAGAGTTCTCAACAGGGTTTTTGGTTTTCGAAAAACACAAGGATTGCCCAAAATACGACATCTATCACTAATAGGCTCGAGCTCTTGACACCAAAAGTTCAAACATTACTCTAGTCAATACCTCAAAACTATTGCAAGTTACTACTACAAAGAGAAAAGCAACTTCCACTGCCTACTTCTAGTCAAGACACAAAGCTCTGTGCAATAGGCAAACTCTCTAACAAGATAAAACATGCAACCTATAGAAAGTTCAACCTAAAAAAAGAAAAGCTCTAGAAAAACTAAAGCACTACAACTAAACAGAGCAGCAGCTAAGAAAAGAAAAGAACAACTCATAGGTAAAAGAATAAGCATGCAAATCCTATGAGGATTTATAGTTCAAACAGAGCATGTAACTCTCCCACACAATAGAGTAAGTTGGGGTCTAACTTTTTACTACAGAAAACAAAGCAAAAACAAACCTAGAAAAGTAAAGAGCGAGACACTCCAAGTATAGCACATAACGCATGAAGTGATAAAAATATAGTGCAACAAGAGACGAACTGATAATTGTTGATGAAGAAGGGGATGCACGGGGGCATCCCCAAGCTTAGACGCTTGAGTCTCCTTGAATATTTATTGGGGGTGCACATGGGCATCCCCAAGCTGGAGCGTTTGACACTCCAAGATCTTCTTTCATCATCTTCCATCGCGCACTTGAAAACTCCCTTCATACATAACTCATTGTAGACAGATTAGAGAGGTTAGTACCCTATTAAAATAATTTTTCCCTTACTGGAAAAAAAGATAATCTTGAAGAGCTACTGTTTCTCAAGATTGCCAAAAAGTTTTTGCAAAGAAAAAGCAAGCTTAAGGTTTGCAAAAGTAAAGAGAGACAAAACATGGCAGAACTGTGAAAAACAGAACAACAGGTAGTAAATAATTTTTTCGGGATACTTCTGCAACTCAAATAAAAAAACTCAGAATATACGCAAGTTTCGTAATTATATAGAGCACGCTGTGTAAACAATTCAGCTAAAAAAGATGAACTGGGATTTTTCTCTGATTTTTCTAGTCACGAGGACAGAATCTGTTTTCTGGACAACATGTCACAACTTTCACTTCCCTTGTCGTATGAGGCTATAAAAGGCACAAAGCTTGAAAAATAAAGATACAATGATGTTGCTATAGTAGTAACAATCATCAAGACCACTAAAAAAAGAAGAAAAGAAAAATAAAAACCTAAATTCGTTGCGGTCTGCCTCCCGAAAGCACTTCTTTAGAGCCATTAGCTAGGCTTAAAGCAAATAGATCATGTTTTTTCAAGAAAATAACTAGCCCGTGTGACGGACTCAAAAGGTAACTTAATCTTTTTCCTAGGGAAATGTTCCATCCCTTTCTTGAGAGGGAATTGGAATTTTATAATCCCTTCTTTCATGTCAATAACAACACCAACTGTGCGAAGAAAAGGACGTCCCAAAATAATTGGACAAGAAGGTTCACATTCAATGTCCATAATAGTGAAATCAACGGGAACATAATTGTCATTGACAATGATAAGAACATCATCGATCTTCCCCAAAGGCTTCTTTACGGAAGAATCAACAAGACGACCACCAAAAGAACAGGGATCAAAAAGTTTCAATTCAAGCATATCGTAAATTCTTTTGGGCATAACAGAGGTACTTGCTCCCACATCACAAAGAGCATAACAAGAGAAGTTATTCAATTTGATTTTTGTCATAGGATCCCAACCATCTTCTAGCTTCCTAGGTATGGAGGCTTCTAGTCTAAGCTTCTCCTCCCTAACTTTGATTAGAGCATTGGTGATATGCTCTGTGAAGGCAAGATTAAGTGTGCTAGTGTGGGGGTCTCTAGACATCTTGTGTAGGAACCCAATAACTTCAGGTAAAGTGCAGTTGTCAAAGTCTAGGTCACTACTATCTATTAAGGAGGTAGTGATATCATTTAGGCTCACTTGTTTGAAAGCCTCTATGTTCATAGAGGTCTCTTCATCTATGGTTGAGGTGGTAGCATCACCATTGATAGGTCCAGTGGGACTAGGGGTGTGATGGGTGCTAACAGTTTGAACATCCTCAACTACTTGCATAGTAGCTACTGTGTGGTAGGTAGGAAGGCTCTTAATTCTTTCTTCTTCCTTGGGAATGGCTTCTGGTTTGGCTGCCATCTGGTTTATCAAGGTAGATTGGGTGTGAGACATGTTTGAAACATAGGTCTCAATGGCAGTGAGTCTAGTTTGGAGGCTGGAAATGTCACTATTCAGGCTGTCAAGTTGTTTGCTAATGTTTTGCAGGATAGAGGAGTGCTCATCTAACTGTTTGGAAAAGGCCTTGTTTTGTTCAAACTGTGTGTGCATATAGCTTTTGGTGCCTTTTTCTATTTCTATAAGTTTCTCATAGCTGGGTAGGTCTCTATCCCTATAACTCTGGCTGTAGGAGTTGCTATTACCGTTCCCATAGTTGTTGGATGGGAAAGGCCTAGGATTGTTGCTACCAAAATTACTCCTATAAGCATTATTGTTGAAGTTGTTTCTAGAGATAAAGTTCACATCTACTTGTTCTTGAGCAATCAAAGAATTTAAAGGAACATTTTGAGGATCGATAGGAGATTGCTTGGTAAGTAGAGACATGATAAGGTCAACCTTTTCATTTAGAGAGGAGATATCCACGACACAATTTACCTTCTTACCAGTTGTAGATCTTTCGGTATGCCACTGAGAGTAGTTCAACATCATCTCGTCAAGTATCTTTGTGGCAGCACCAAGTGTGGTTGACATAAATGGTCCTCCCGCGACCGAATCTAACAGGTTCCGCGAGGTAAAGTTCAAGCCTGCATAAAAAGTCTGGATAACCATCCAGGTAGTCAGTCCATGTGTGGGGCAGTTCTTGACAAGCGTCTTCATACGTTCCCATGCCTGGGCAACGTGTTCATTATCCAATTGCCTGAAATTCATAATGTTACTCCTCAATTGAATAATCTTAGCAGGGGGGTAGTACTTCCCGATAAAAGCATCCTTGCACTTATCCCAAGAATCTATGCTATTCTTAGGCAAGGATTGAAACCAGATTTTAGCTTCATCCCTCAAAGAGAAAGGAAAAAGCTTAAGCTTAACAATTTCACCATCTACTTCTTTGTACTTTTGCATATCATAAAGCTCAATAGAATTATTTAAATGCTAAACAACATCATCTCTAGCACCAGAGAATTGATCTTTCATAAGAAGGTTTAGCAAAGTAGGTATAATCTCATAAGAAGGTTCTGAAGTAGCAGGTGTAGCAATAGGAGTGCAGATAAAGTCACTATTGTTGTGACTAGTGAAGTCACACAACTTGGTGTTTTCATTGGAACCCATAGTAGCAGCAGGTATTTTTGGTATTTTTGATAAGGGACACAAAAGTAAAAACTGAAAGGTAAACTAACAAGACTAAAAAGCAAGGATAAAAGATAGTGTGAAAGTCCCCTATCTTGTAGGCTGGAGTCCCCGACAACGGCGCCAGAAAACTTGCTGATGGCAAGAGAGTGTTAATACTCTTCAAGCCTCGTTGGTTACCCCAAGTGTAGAGTGAGATATAGTGCAGCGGCAAGTTTTCCCTTGGCAAAGATACCAAGGTTTGTCTCCCGTAGGACTCCGAAGGATACAAGAAGGTGGTAAAGTGAACAATGGGTGCCGAGGTTGCTAGCTTCACCTGGACCTGCACACAGATACAAATAACTTTGCTCACAATGAGTACAGAGGAGTTGTCAATTCCTCCGGCCTTGCCGTTTACAAAGGATCAACGCAAGAGATAAAAGTGGAACTGAAAGTAAAGACTGAAAGTAAGCTAAGGGTGTAAACAGTAATATGAAGATGGACCGGGGTCCCGTGATTTTCACTAGGGATGTCTCTCTCGCAAAAGAAGATAAAAGTGCTAGCGAGGTAAACAAATCACAGTTGGGAAATTGACAGGATTATGAAGGCACCGCAATGCTATCTATGCTACAAAGAAAGGAAGGGCTCAAAAGCAATGGGCAGTACGCCAAGGTAAGTAGACCGAAATCCATCTGCACCTACAACGAATCATCCACCTTGAGATATCTATCCAGAACATCTCGCTGGTATTAAGTTCCGAATCCCTCCCAAAGTGTAAACTCAAAGCAACAGACAACTGCATTAAAATAACTTTGCGTAAAGTAAACAATCCTTGCACCCGCGGATACAAGCACCGTTGTTTTATCCCTGGAGGCAAAAGCACATCCCCTAGTCTCATGTTTCTGTCACTCAAGCTAGACATCAAGGTGCTGAACCCACAATCAAGCATAACGCTCCCTCGTGGAGTTTCAATAAATCACTTGGCCAAAGTAAAATACGGCAACAGAGAACATGCAAGAATTTACTCAAGAAAAAAATATAAAAGATAAGAACCAAATATATTACTCATCACAATCTGAACACAGTCTCATAATCCATCAGATCCCAACAAACTCAGCATAGCAACAGCAGAAAATTACAAAGGTGCCTCGATCATGTGAGGCAGCTCACGAGGTCTCGAAAGTGGAAGCACAAAGAGGGGAGAGGAACATGACATAGCTACTGGTCACGGACCCATGGTCCAAGGAGAACTACTCACGGTACATACGGGAGGCGTCCATGGCTATGGATGGTCTCCCGGAGGTGGTTCCTCCTCCCGGCAGGGTGCCGCGGCAGCTTCTCCAGGCAGCCCCGATCTAGAAACGGCGGCGGCGGCGGTACAGAGGCGAGTTCGCGAAAAAGAGATCCATCTTAGGGGTTTCCACCCCGAGGGGTAAATATAGGCGAAGGGGGGCACCGAGAGGGGCCACAGGGCAGCCAGGAGGCTCCCTGGCGCGGCCTAGGTTGGGGCCGCGCCACGGACCCTTATGGAGTCCCTGTGGTGGCCCCCCTTCCCCCCTTTGGTGTTTCCGGAAGCTTTCGTGTCGCTGATTTTTTATCTGATTTTTTCCGGATTTTTTGGAGCACTTTTTATGGATGGAAAACCTGAAATACAAAAACAGAAGAAAACAACAACTGGCAGCTGGGTGCACTGGGTTAATAGATTAGTCCAAATATGCTCAAATGTGTATGAAAGTTCATCAAAACATGGCAAAGTCACACAAAACATGCATGGAGCAAGCAGAAATTATAGATACGTTTGGGACGTATTAGTGACCAAATTAATAGAAGTTCATCATCACATTAAAACCAAAGTACATACATAATTCTCATTGAACAATATATAGCTCTCCAGAGCATCTAATTAAACCATACATTGAAACTATGTAAAACATTTCAATGAAACAATAAATACGATCATAATCGCAACCAAGGTAACAATTGATCCAACGACATAATGATACCAAGCCTCGCTATGACTGGCATATTTTCTAATCTTTCTAATCTTCAAGCGTATTGCATCCATCTTGATCTTGTGACCATCTATGACATCCACAACATGCAAGTCCAATATCATCTTCTCCTCCTCCATTTTTATTATTTTTTCCTTCAAGTAATTGTTTTCTTCTTCAACTAAATTTAACCTCTCAAAAATAGGGTCGGTTGGAATTTCTGGTTCATATACCTCCTAGATAAATAAATTCTATGTCACGTCGGTCGGCATAATTGTCATAAACAATAAATGAACCAAATAGTTATCAAAGATAATATATACCACATTCGAATCATAGACAGGATGAGGGCCGACATGTGCGGGTACCATAACCATCGCACTATATAATAACAAGCAATAATAAAAATAAGAAAATTAGACAAGTAATAAAAGTAAGAATTATTTTCTTTTAGAAACAAGATAAGAATAAGAGGCTTACCACGGTGGTGCCGGTGACGAGATCGGCGCGGGCGATCGACGGTGGGGAAGACGGGAACAAGACATGACGGATCGCTAAACCTAGACAAATCTTGAGGAAAATGGAGCTTGGAGGTCGAGTTTGGAGAGGAGAAAGCTTAAGTAGTGTGGCTCGAGCATTTTATCGAACAACTCATGTGCATACGAGGTGAGCTAGAGCACCACAAAGCCCTCCCCTCACACTCCAGGAAAAAACAGAGCAGTGGAGTGTTCTGCTCGCGGGGGAGGGGTATATATAGCTACATGGCCTTTAGTCCCGGTTCCTGCCACGAACCGGGACCAATGCCCCACGAGGCCCATTGGTCCCAGTTAATGTCTGGAACCGGGACATAAGGGTCCAGACGAACCGGGACCAATGCCCCACGAGACCCGGCCGCCCCCTGGGCGCACGAACCAGGACGTATGCCCCACATGGGTCCCGGTTCGTGACACATCCGGGACTAATGGCTGGAGAGGCCTGGACCAAAGCCCTATTTTCTACTAGTGTATGGTATTAGGATCTTTTTCTCCATACCTTACTCAAGGACTCTGATCTCTCCTCCATTTCGGGTTAAAGATTTTTCTAGCACTAACTCTAGGTTCTCGCACCTCTGTCCTTCCGGAGAGCCCTTCACCCAAGATCATCGCTTGCTTCACCTAAAGATTCCGAAGATTACTCTCCGATAAATTCCCTAGAACCTACGTGTTCATCGCCTTTGCAATACCCTGCCACCGATAAGTCCGTATGGATAATTACATCCACCTCCTGTTCTGGAAATCATAATTCCCTTGTATTTAGGCATCGAATTATTCCGATGCTTCTATCACCCGATGCCTTTGCATTCTTTCTCCTTATGTTTGAGGTCCGATACTCACATCAACTTCTTTGCGAACCACCCGACCTTTGGTGGATTATTATCCGACTAATCTTACATGGCTTCTTCCATGTGTCAATTGGATTAATCGTGTGAAATACCATCCCTGCACCTCGATGATTTGTGTTATCATCGACAACCTCCCTTGAATCCCTGCCAATACAACTTGGTCGTGTATATCGTGCTCTACTTTCATTGGGAAGGATATACACCTAATTCTTGCGTATCATTTAATTTTCCTTTCCATTGGTCTGTTTAATCAGACAATAAAATTTTCCTTTCCATTGGTCTGTTTAACCTTTCTTGCGACCATTATAAACTAAGCAATGATAATTCCCGTGCTTATGTAAACACCTCGGTGCACAACCTCGTCAGTAACCCCTTGTTTCCAACGTTGATGACATTTAGGTAACCACCGGGACGAGAACTTTGCCAATTGGTCTTCCTCGTATTAACGAGAAGGAAAATGGTTCTCATTGTCCCTCGCCATTGGTACCGACGTTGTTGCCAACATTGTTGACAAGCTAGTCTCTGACAAACCTTGCATCGTGATGGCATAATATGTTAGCACCATCCTTATTCTTGGTCCACCCTAACTACAGTTCCACAGGACCGAAACCTGACTCTTTTGTACATCCCCGTTCCCAAGGTTATTCCTCGTGCTTGACCTCGTATGCAATGCATGAGTCACCTACCTTCTGATATTCATTCCAATATCAGACACGATGCTTATGCCTGATGCTCTGGACCCCTTTTCATCATCCGTCATCGACAATGAATGCATGCCTATCCGCTTAAATCTTTACCTGCCTTCTTTAATTTCTCTCGATGTGTTTCTTTGAGTTTAAAACTCGACAGATACTCTATACACTACTGGAAAAATAGCTATAGATAATATGGACACTAATGGTGCACCACATGTCCAGTGCGCCATTACTAAATAGCAATGGCGCACCATGTCCTGGTGCACCATTAGTGCCCTTGCTACTAATGGCGCACTTGAACAGAAGTGCACCACCGCCCATTCGCTCCTGGACCAGCCCCCTCCCCTAACTTAGCAATGGCGCACTTCTCGGAAGTGCGCCATAAGACACCAAGGATGCTAATGGCGCACTTCTAGGATGTGCGCCATGGCTAAGTCAGGGGAGGGGTGGGCCCAGGCCTGATGACACAGCAATAGCGCATGTCTTGGAGGTGCGCCATTACTAAGTATGGAACAACAATGGCACATTTCTGCATGGTGCGCCATCACTGTTCTGGTCCCCCCTCTCTGGCCCCTGGTCCCCTCTCCTAGAGTTATTAATGGAGCACCTCTTGTTGGTGCGCCATTAGCTCCCATACCTAGTAATGGCGCATATTGGTGAAGGTGCGCCATTACTAAGGCTAGGAGCAGCTAGATGTTTTGGAGCCACCCTACCACACTCACTTTCTCCACCTCCACCTCCTACTAGCTTCTCTCGGTTCCTTTCTTCTCCTTGCCTTATTTACACCATAGATCTACCCAAAATAAGTAGTTGTATCTCCTTTTTTCATTGGTAAGTAAGGTATATCTCTTTATTGTTGTGTAGATCTAGTTTGTTCTCTCTCGAACACATTTTTTGTCGGTGTATATGTGTGGTGTGATGTGATGATCATGGGGTATATATGTGTGGTGTGATGTGATGATCGTGCGGTATATATGTATGGGTGTGTGATGATTGTTTGCAGGTACCTCACATATGCGATAGTTGCCAATATTTTGCCGGAATGTTGATTCATTTACGTTTCGGCGAAAATTTGGCACACTTTGCATTCTTTTTTATCCTAATAATTAGGCAAGGTCATGCCAAATTTTTGTTTGGTTCTTAAACATCGTTTTTCTCTATGCCCCGCAGGCGACCATGGTTCGCAAGATGACCAAAGGCATCGTGGATAGGTATTTGAGCTTCGCGAAGGTCGAGGTGATTAAAAAGAACGAGACGGAGATAAGATGTCCGTGTCGAAGATGCAAGCTGAAGTGCCTTTTGGACCCGGATTCGAAAACCATAAATGGGCACCTGCTCACGCGTGGTTTCATGGATGACTATCGGTGGCAAGGTGATGAAGAAGATTATGAATTCGTCCACGGTGGCCGGGCAACAGTAAGCAGAAATAGCGCCGAGGGCGGGCGAGAAGACGAAGAATCTCCCGGACAAGATCACGATGCAGGACACAATCATCATGTAGAAGATTTCGGACATGATCATGATGAAGATCAAGACGAAGGGCATGATCATCATGAAGATGAAGATGCTGGAGAAGACGGCGATGGACCATCGTCGATGGACTGGGTGCAGGACCCTCATCTTCAAGAGTTTCTTATGAATGAGGCGAGTAATAATGCAAGCGCTGCCGCCCGAGAGAAAGCCAAGCTAAATCAACTTGAGATGGATGCGGTTACTCCATTGTATGAAGGATGCAATCCCAAGGATACCCGCTTGAATGTAGCTCTAATGGCTCTGGAGATGAAAGTAAAACACAAAATGACCAAGACATGGTTCGACGAAAACATGTCATTCGGGCAAAAACGTCTTCCCAAGGGGAACACGTGCCTGACCAGTTTCAATGAGGCGAAGAAAATCGTGTGTCCTCTGGATTTACCGCATGTTAGATACCATGTCTGCGTTAACGATTGCATCATTTATCGGCATGAGTACGCGGAATCCACCGTATGTCCGAAGTGCGGCGCCAGTCGATACAAGAAGAAGAAGAAAGCTCCTCAAAAAACGGTGTGGTACTTTCCGATCATTCCTCGTCTGCAGCGTTATTTCGTGGGCCCTAAGCAAGCTAAGCTCATGCGCTGGCATGCGGAAAGGAAGAAGCAAATGGAAGAAGCTGAAAAAATGATCCAGAAAAAGACAAGATGTTGAGTCACTCTTCTGATGGGACCCAGTGGGAGGCGTTGAACTTCAAGGAGGACTTTGGGAAGGATCCAAGGAACATAGTGTTGGTCGCGAGCACCGATGGAGTAAATCCTTTCGGAAACCAGAGCAGCACACATAGCACCTGGCCAGTGTTTGTGGGCATGTACAACATCCCCCCTTGGGAGTGCATGAAGAGTAATACATGCACATGAGTGTGGTAATTGAAGGGCCGAAACAACCAGGAAATGACCTCAATCTGTATCTGGGGCTCCTGAAAGAGGAGCTAGATACGTTATGGAGAACGCTAGTCAATATGTGGGACGCTGTAGAGGAAACATATTTCCCTATGAAAGCCGCACTGCTCACGACGGTGCACGACTATCTCGGTTTAGGATATGTCGCGGGCAGGTGGTCCACGAACACTGTGGACGCGCTAGGTGCATGGACGACACAACGTATCACCAGCTACCTAAGGATCCCGGGTCTTTAAAAAACTGCGTTCATGGGACATCGAAGATGGCTTCCTTACAATGACCCATGGAGAAAACACAAGGATCTGTTCGATGGAACAGCCGAACCCCGAAAGGCCGCACGTAGGAGGAGCGGCACCTAAATAGATATGATGTTGAAAAATTGGAAAGAGTGCCCACCGCCAGCAAAGATCAATTCTAAGAGAAAGGCGCCAGAGCCGTTGCTGAAGTTATGGAAAACGAGGTCTGTTTTCTGGGACTTGCCGTACTGGAACATTCTCGGTGTGTCGAACAGCCTTGATGTCATGCATATCACGAAGAATGTGTGCGAGAGTCTGTTTGCTACCCTGCTCAACATGCCAGAAAATACCAAAGATGGGCCAAAAGCAAGGGCGAACTTGCTATCAATGGGCATCAGGGAGGAGCTTCACGCAAACCGCCCTAATGATGACGACGATGATGACGACGACGACGATGATGATGATGAGCCACCGGAGGACACGGAAAGTCGTCGCAAAGGCAAAAAGGCCAAGAAGTAGAGCGAACATTACTGCCCCCCCCCCCCCGCGTGCTTCACTTTAAGTCAGAAGGAGATCCAACAACTAATCAACTGCCTCCTAGGGATAAAACTTCCTTACAGTTTCGCGGGGAAGATCAGAAGATACCTAGACTCAGCGAAGCAGAGGTTCAGCGGGATGAAGTCTCACGACTGTCATGTGCTGATGATGCAGCTACTTCCGGTTGCAATCCGAGGGATCATGGATGAGCACGTCCGTGAAATGCTATTTGGCCTATGCATCTATTTCGATGTCATCTCTCGGAAATCGGTTGGCGTGAGGCAACTCAGAAGGCTACAAGAAGAGATCGTGGTAATACTGTGCGAGCTCTAGATGTACTTCCCGTCCGCATTCTTTGACGTCATGGTGCATCTCCTCTTCCATATCGTGGATGATATCATCCAACTCAGGCTGACGTTCCTACACAGCATGATGCCGTTCGAAAGGATGAGCGGTGTGATCAAAGGATACGTTCGTAACAGGGCTCGTCCAGATGGAAGCATAGCCCAGGGCTTTCTGACCGAGGAGTGCATCTCCTTCTGCACAAATTATCTAGGTATCGATAATCCCGTTGGTCTGCCTGTCAACAGGCACCTCGGCAGGCTCGCTGGATGTGGTCACCGCGAGGGTCGCCACGAAATGCATGTCGACTTCCAGAATCGACTCGCCGACTTCGAAAGAGCAAACCTAGTCGCGCTGCAACACATTGACTTGGTCGATCCATGGGTGGTACAGCACAAAACCTCAATTGAGAAGACGTACAATGACCGAGGCCAACAGTGGAAGAACGGATAAGTACTCAAAGAGCACAACTCATGCTTCACGCGTTGGTTCAAGGACAAGCTCCTATCGTACCCTTCACATGAGGACTCTTCCGAGGAATAAAAACTCGTATTCGCCTTGTCACAGGGCGCCGAGCACAACCTGATGACATATCAGGCATACAATATCAATGGCTACACATTCTACATCAAGGAAAAGGACATGAAGATCGATTATCAAAACTCCGGGGTAACGATGGAAGCCTACACCGGTAAAGTCAAGAAACGATACTACGTAAGGATCGAGGAGATCTGGGAGCTCAGCTACGCTGGAGAGAAGGTGTCGATGTTCCGCGTCAGATGGGCCAAGAGCATCGTAAAAGAAAGACGGTATTTCACCACCATGGTTATACCCGAAGCCAAATCCAAGACCGCGGGCCCAAACGTCACCGCGAAAAATGAGCCATGGGTATTGGCTAGCCAAGTGGACCAATGCTTCTTCATTACCGACCCGTAAAAGACCAGCCGTGTTGTCGTGCGGAGAGGCAAAAGGAACATCATCGGAATGGATGGATCTGCCAACGAGCAAGACTTCGACAAGTACGGCGACCCGAAGATTGAAGATGATGACGACGATGATGCAGTACCATACAAATGAAGAAGAAGAAGGACCACCCTACCTAAAGGCGTTCGCCCGTTCAAGAGAAGAAATCAAGGGGTTCTGGGGCTAAATTATGCAAACGTGAAAAAGAAGGGCAAAAAAGATTGTGAAAAGATGATATCTAATAAGATTGTGTGTGTGTAAGTGCCAAGCTCAATCTTTGATGACTGTTATTTCATGTCACTTGATTTCAACCATGTCAATCGTGATGACTGTCATTTCATGTCACTTGCATGTCATAGCATTGTAAATGATTCTATTGTGATTGAGAAACTGTGATGCATGGTTTAAGTTGTATAACTAAAAAAATTGGAGATCTTTTAAACATTATATTATTTCATATTATGAGCATTATATTATTTTGGTTAATACTTTGGATGGTAATTATTTTATATTATTTTATTACGGCTACTGGAGTATCATTTTTGTATGAAGATTGATATGCAATTTTTTTTAAAGTGCAAAAAAGTTGGGCTGCCAGGATTCGAACCTGGGTGGCTAGATTCATGTATCAAGGGACCAACCACTAGGCTATGTAAGTGGTTCTGTCCATAGCTACACACACACCTCTTTTAACCTAGCTGTGGACTAATGGTAATGGCGCACCTACGCAAAGGTGTGCCATTGCTACCTACTAAAATTATGGCGCACAAGCCTGATGTGCGCCATTGCTAACCCATAACGGTTACACCAAACATCTCATGCATCTCGCTCGATCCCCGCACATAACACAAAATCCATCTCTCGAACCCATCACGCCGCCGCCGCCATCCGGCGACCCCGCGACCCCGCTCCCCCGCCCCCCTCCGATGACTCCTCGCCCCCTGATGGCTTCTCGCCCCCTTCGTTGGTTACCCCAAGTGAAAGGTTGAGATGTAGTGCAGCAGCAGTTTTCCCTCAGTGAAGATACCAAGGTTTGTCTCCAGCAGGACTCCAGAGATGATAAGTTGGTGCCAGCGGCGCAACTGACGCGGTCCTGCACACAGACACAGATAACTTTGTTCCCAACGAAGTTCAGAGAGGTTGTCAATCTCTCCGGTCTTGTTGTTCACAAGGATAAAATGCAAGGGATAATGATAGGAAGTAAAAGCAGTAAAATAAATATAGCATGGAAATAGTAATGAGGATATGGACCGGGATACGTGATGTTCGCTAGTGATGTCTCTCTCCCAACAGACGATAACATTGCTATGCGAGGTAAACAAATTACAGAAAGGCAATTGACAGGATTATGAACGCACCGCAATGCTAACTATGCTACAAAAGAAAGGACGAGGTTCAAAAGCACGGGCAGTACGCCAAAATAATTAGACCGAAATCCATCTGCATCAAATAGTAATCATCCACCTTGAGATATCTATCCAGAACATCTCGCTAGTATTAAGTTGCGAGCCCCACCCAAAGTGTAAACCCAAAGCAACAAACAACTGCAATAAAAAGAACTTTGCGTACAGTAAACAATCCTTGTAACCGCGGTTACAAGCACCGTTGTTTTCCCCCTTGTGGCAAAAACACATCCCCTAGACTCATGTTTCTGTCACTCAAGCGTGTCATCGGGGGGCATGAACCCACAATCTAGCACAACGCTCCCTCTTGGAGTCACTACCTACTACTTGGCCAAAGCAATAAACAGTAACGGAGAACATGGAAGAATTAGTTAGGAACAAAAATATAAGAGATAAAAACCAAATATATTACTCTATCACAATCTGAACATAATCTCATAATCCATCAGATCCTATCAAACTCAACATAGCAATAGCAGAAATATTACAAAGGTGCCTCGATCATGTAGGGCCGCTCACGAGGTCTAAACAATGAAGATCAAAAAGGGGAGGAGAACATCACATAGCTACTGATCACGGACCCATGGTCCAAGGAAAACTACTCACGAGGCATCCGGGGAGCATCCATGGTGGAGACGAGACTCCCGGAGGTCAATCCTCCCTCCGGAAGGGTGCCGGGAAGAGGTCTTCGGGTGCTCCCGATCTTCGGAAGCGCGGCGGCGGTGGAACAGAGGCGAGTTCGCGGAATTTTTCTGGCCCCTTCCGGGCTCTTCTCGAAGCTTCCGTCATGCTGATTTTTTATCTGAATTTTCACGAATTTTTCTGGCACTTTTTATATGGGGGAAAACTGAAATAGAAAAACAGCAGAAAACAGGAACTGGCACTGGGGTGCACTGAGTTAATAGGTTAGTCCAAATATGATCAAAAGTGTATGAAATTGTATCTAGATCATAGCAATATCACACAAAATATGCATGGAGCAAGCAGAAATTATAAATACGTTTTGGACGTATCAACATCCCCAAGCTTAATTCCTGCTCGTCCTCGAGTAGGTAAATTATAAGAACATAATTTCTGTGGTGACATGCTAGCAACCATAAAAGAACTTTGAAAGGGAAAAAAATCAAGGTTACAGATTCAATTCAAGTCATAACATGCAAGAGTCTATATTAGCATTGAAACAAGTAACAAAAGAACATTAGGTGCAAGAACTCTCGCTGTCCGTGACTCGAATGTCTCCAAATGGTGTTTGCGTGCAAGAAGGGAGATAGGGAATACGAGAAAAAGTATTTTTGTGTTGAGAACTCAATCTACTAAAGTTTCACACTTGGTCTTCTTTGGAATCTTATCTTGACTCGTCCCCAGACCACTAGCCAGGTACAAGTCAATTTGATCCACTCCTTTTCGATATTTTGACCACTCATGCAATGGATGAGCGTAAGCATGAGAGTTGACACTTAGGATGGCAAAGAGACAAATATGGTGGAGGAGGAAGACAAAAAGGATGGGAAAGGCTCACATCAATGAGGACAATCATAGGCAAGAGATGCCAAATGATAGATATGATGTGAGGAGTAGGGATTGCCATGCAACGGATGCACATACGAGCTAAGAAGCTCTCCAAACTATATGCATGAAGATCATCTCTATGGAGTACAAGGATATAAAGGGAGTACTAGTGTGGATCTCTCAAAAGGATAGTAGTGTTGCCCCTTTCTCTCTTTTTATTTCTTTTTCTCTTTTTTCTATTTTTTTGTATTTTTGTGTGGCCTTAATGGCTCTTTCTATTAAACTCTCATTTGTCCTCTTTGGGATCTTTTAATGTGTCCACTTTGGGATCTTTTCCTCACTTAAGGGCAACACTCTATTTTACAAGAAGGTAAAGGAGATCTTTCACACTTTACAAGGTACTCAAAATCATAAAGAAGATGTAACTATCATGATGTATGCAATGTATGTCGCTGCTAGTGTAGCAGGAACATGTATGACATGAAGATCAAGTCATGAAGAGGTGGATGTTGCATGGCAATATAACTCGGAAAGGCTATGGAAATGCCTGGATAGGTAGGTATGGTGGCTGTTTTGAGGAAAGATAAAGGGAGGCTTATGATGACGGAGTGTATCATGCCAAGGGTTTGGATGTACCGGCGAAGGTGGACACCAACTCTCAATACTTACATTAGTCCGAAGAACTCATGCACTTATTATCGGTAACTCTCAATCTAATAAGGAGGTTCACAAAGAGACAAGTACCCCGAGGAGGAGTGTATGGGGGTTTGGTTATCCTTGCGCATCCTCGACTCATGGTACGTGAGTGTTCTCTAATATTCGACCCCTCAGAAGAGTAGTGATCCATCTAGTAGCTAGAGTTCTCAACTAGTTTGTAGGTTTTGAAAATACACACGGATTGCCCAAAATACGACACCTATCACTAATAGGCTAGAGCTCTTGAAACCAAAAGTTCTAACATTACTCACATCAATACCTCAAAACCATTGCAAGCTACTACTAGAATTAAATAGCAACCTCAATCACCTACTTTCAAGACAAGACACAACTCAGTGCAACAACCAACTCTCTTTAACAAGATAGACATGAAAACTAAAAAGAGTTCCAGCAACAAACTAAACAACAGCCAAGGCTCTTGCTAAAGACAAACTAAGACTAAGACTAAACATGGCAGTAGCTATGAAAAGATAAAGAACACACAACAGCAAAAAGATAAGAAGGAAAAATCCTATGATGTGTTCTAGATTTTGAAAGTGGAGCGTGTTTCTCTCCCACACAAAGAAAGACGGGATCTAACTTGTTATGAACAGCAAGAAAAGCTAAAGCAAACTAAAAACAAAACCTAAGAGCGAGATGCTCCAAGCATAGCACATAACGCATGAAGTGATAAAAATATAGTGAGACGAAGGACGAACTGATGATTGTTGATGGAGAAGGGGATGCACGGGGGCATCCCCAAGCTTAGACGCTTGAGTCTCCTTGAATATTTATTGGGGATGCATGGGGGCATCCCCAAGCTTGAGCGCTTGACACTCCTGGATCTTCTTTCATCATCTCCTATCGCACACTTGAAAACTCCCTTCATACATAACTCATCATAAGCTGATTAGAGAGATTAGTACCCTTAATAAAATAAAAAATTTCCACTGGATAAAAAGATAATCTTGAAGAGCTACTGTTTCTCAAGAGTGCCAAAAAGTTTTTGCAAAGAAAAAGCAAGCTTAAGGTTTGCAAAAGTAAGGAGAGACAAAATGTGGAAGAATCTGTGAAAAACAGAACAACAGATAATAAAGAATATTTTAGGGGCACTTCTGCAACTCAAATCAAAAAACTCAGAACATACGGAAGTTTCGTAATTGTATAGAGCATAATGTGTAAAAATTCAGCTCAAAAAGATGAACTGGGATTTTTCTGGAATTTTTCTGGTCACGAGGACAGAATCTGTTTTCTGGACAACATGTCACAACTTTTACTTCCCTTGCCGTAAGAGGCTATAACTTGGCACAAAGCTGAAAAATAAAGATACAATGATGTTGCTACAGTAGTAACAATCATCAAGACACAACAAAAGCAAAAAGAAAAACCTAAATTCGTTGCGGGCTGCCTCCCGAAAGCGCTTCTTTAAAGCCATTAGCTAGGCATGATGCAAAAAGAAGAATCAAGTTTTATCAAGAGAAAGAGAATAACTAGCCCGTGCAACGGACTCAAAAGGTAACTTGATTTTTTTCTAGGGAAGTGTTCCATCCCCTTTTTGAATGGAAATTGTAATTTTATATTCCCCTCTTTCATGTCAATAACCGCACCAATGGTGCGAAGAAAAGGACGTCCCAAAATAATTGGACATAAAGGTTCACACTCTATATCCATAACAATAAAATCAACGGGAACATAGTTGTCATTGATAATGATAAGAACATCGTCGATCTTCCCCAAAGGTTTCTTTATGGAAGAATCAACAAGACGAACTCCAAAATAACAAGGCTCAAAAGGCTTCAATTCAAACATATCAAATATTCTTTTGGGCATAACAGAGGTACTAGCTCCAACATCACATAAAGCATAACAAGAGAAGTTATTTAATTTAATTTTGATCATAGGATCCCATCCATCATCTAGCTTCCTAGGTATGGAGGCTTCTACTCTAAGCTTCTCCTCCCTAGCTTTGATGAGAGCATTTGTGATATGCTCCGTGAAGGCAAGATTAAGTGTGCTAGTGTGGGGGTCTCTAGACATTTTGTGTAGCAAACTAATAACTTCTGAGAGGGTGCAACTATCAAAATCAATATCTCTACTATCAAAGGTGGTAGTAGTGTCATCTAGGCTCACTTGTTTGAAACCCTCTATGTTCATACGAGTATCTTTATCTACGGTTGAGGTATTAGCATCACCATTAATAGGTCCAACGGGAGTAGGGGTGCATTGGGTGCTAATAGTTTGAGTGTCCTCAACAATTTGGATAGTGGCAACTGTGTGGTGTGTAGGAAGGCTCTTAATTCTATACTCTTCCTCTTTTTATCTAGCCCATCTCTCTTTTAGTTTCGCCATCATCCTAATGTTTTCATTGATTTGTAACTGGATAGCATTAATAGGACTGGCCTTATTCTCCTCAAGGGGAGAGGTTCTAATTTTAAGCATCTCAATATCAAGGGCTAAGCTTTCTACCTTCAAAGAGAGATTACCTATTTTAGCTAATTTCTCCTCTACATTTTTGTTGAAGGCTTTTTGGGTAGTGATAAAGTCTTGGTTGTTTTGACTAGTGAAGTCACACAACTTGGTGTTTTCAGTGGAACCCATAGTAGCAGCAAGTGTGGCAGATTTTTTGTAGTTTTTGATAAAAGACACAAAGATAAAAACTGAAAGATAAACTAACAAGACTAAAAAACAAAGGTAAAGGGTAGTCTGCAACTCCCCTATCTTAGCACTCGGAGTCCCCGGCAACGGCGCCAGAAAACTTTGCTTGATGGCTTCTCGCCCCCTTCGTTGGTTACCCCAAGTGGAAGGTTGAGATGTAGTGCAGCAGCAATTTTCCCTCAGTGAAGACACCAAGGTTTGTCTCCAGCAGGACTCCAGAGATGATAAGTAGGTGCCAGCGGCGCAACTGACGCGGACCTGTACACAGACACAAATAACTTTGTTCCCAACGAAGTTCAGAGAGGTTGTCAATCTCTCCGGTCTTGTTGTTCACAAGGATAAAATGCAAGGGATAATGATAGCAAGTAAAAGAAGTAAAATAAATATAGCATGGAAACAGTAATGAGGATATGGACCGGGATACCTGATGTTCGCTAGTGATGTCTCTCTCCCAAAAGACGATAAAATTGCTATGCGAGGTAAACAAATTACAGAAAGGCAATTGACAGGATTATGAACGCACCGCAATGCTAACTATGCTACAAAAGAAAGGACGAGGTTCAAAAGCACGGGCAGTATGCCAAAATAAGTAGACCGAAATCCATCTGCATCTACTACTAATCATCCACCTTGAGATATCTATCCAGAACATCTCGCTGGTATTAAGTTGCGAGCCCCACCCAAAGTGTATACCCAAAGCAATAGACAACTGCAATAAAAAGAACTTTGAGTAAAGTAAACAATCCTTGTAACCGCGGTTACAAGCACCGTTGTTTTCCCCCTTGTGGCAACAGCACATCCCCTAGAGTCATGTTTCTGTCACTCAAGCGTGTCATCGGGGGGCATGAACCCACAATCTAGCACAACGCTCCCTTTTGGAGTCACTACCTACTACTTGGCCAAAGCAATAAACAGCAAAGGAGAACATGCAAGAATTACTTAGGAACAAAAATATAAGAGATAAAAACCAAATATATTACTCTATCACAATCTGAACATAATCTCATAATCCATAATATCCTATCAAAATCAACATAGCAATAGCAGAAATATTACAAAGGTGCCTCGATCATGTAGGGAAGCTCACGAGGTCTAAACAATGAAGATCAAAGAGGGGAGGAGAACATCACATAGCTACTGATCACGGACCCATGGTCCAAGGAAAACTACTCACGAGACATCCGGGGAGCATCCATGGTGGAGAGGAGACTCCCGGAGGTCAATCCTCCCTCCGGCAGGGTGCCGGGAAGAGGTCTTCTGGTGCTCCCGATCTTCGGAAGTGCGGCGGCGGCAGAACAGAGGCGAGTTCGCGGAATAGGGTTCTTCTTCTGAAGTTTTCCCGTGACGGAGAATAAATAGGCGAAGGGGGCAGCCAGAGGTGGACCAGGGGCCCCAGGCGCCCCCCTGGCGCGGCCAGGGGTGGGGTCGCGCAGGGTGGCCGCCTGGGCCCCTTGGCTCCCCTCTGGCCCCTCCCGGGCTCTTCTCGAAGCTTCCGTCACACTGATTTTTTATCTGAATTTTCCCAAATTTTTCTGACACTTTTTATATGGGGGAAAACTGAAATAGAAAAACAACAGAAAACAGGAACTGGCACTGGGGTGCACTGAGTTAATAGGTTAGTCCAAATATGATCAAAAGTGTATGAAAGTGTATCTAGATCATAGCAATATCACACAAAATATGCATGGAGCAAGCAGAAATTATAGATACGTTTTGGATGTATCACCCCCTACGGCGACCCCCTCGCCCGCACGGTGAGCCCCTCCCCTCCACCGCTGCCTCCCCCTATCTCCTTCCCCTTTGCCTCTCCCTCTCTCCCTGTCACAGATCCCCCTCCATCTTCCCCCAGTTGCTGCCCGAGCCCATGGAGAGGAGGATCTCAAGCCCGTGGAGAGGTGGACGACGCCAAGCTCGAGCCCGTGGAGAAGGAGGCGTGCCCGCTAGACCACCAAGAGGAGGAGGAGGCCCGCCGGCAACCACCAGAAGAAGGAGGCCCGCCCGCTCGACCACCAAGAGGTTAAGGAGGCCCGCCGAGCTCGTTCCTAGGAGCACCACGAGTTCGCGCCGTCCACCACAAACAGGTTAATCATCTCTTTCCCTTCTCACCTTGATTAGGGCTAGGGTTTCTTGCTGGGATTTCTGCAAATCTAGACTGCATAATGTAGAGCGGTTTTGATGTATCCTAAATTAGACTCCTTTACTCATGACTAACATGATGACAATTCCATCTTGGCACAGTTCCCTTGATTTTGTTGCTGCTTATGGTTGCTAAATGGCATATGGTTCATCTCAATTGTAGTCCCTCTGTTTGGAATTAGATGTCGTTGAAACGAACGTGTCAAGACATATTTCAATGCTTGATACATTCATTTGAATGTTAACTAGTTTCGAAGAAAGAAAGTACTACTTGAACCTGACATTGCCCTATATTCATAGTACTAGTCTAATTCTCTTGGTTATTTTTTAGGCTGTATGTGGATCTCTGATCTCTGTATGACTGCAACCCAGGCCCTCTCTTCTTTGTTCATATATCAACGTAGCCCTTTGATGAAAATTTGGTTTTGGGATCTCTAGTTACTAATTTAGTTGTACTCTTCCTGTTCACAACTGTAAGACGTTCTATCTTTTTTTAATTGGATGTATGTAGACATATTTTTGTGTGTTTGTCCATTCATTTCAATCTATATGTAGTCTACATTAAAATACCAAAGGATCTTACATTAATAGATGAAGAAAATATCTTTAAATTTCTTTTGATTGGTTGTGTCAAGACAATATGTCCATATGGTTTCCTTTAATGAAATCAAATAAGAAAGCCTATCTTTTGATGAAAAGAAAAACCTTTAACACTGTAACCGGCGCAGCGGGCGCTAAATAGAAACCGGGCCAGGTTGGTCCCCAGCTTTCTTTCATCCTCTTGGTGGTCAGAGAGGAGGTGTCCCAAAACCTCCTGGCCTGGCCCGCTAGCCCACATCATTCCTCCTTCCTCGTCACTACTTCAACATCATTAGTATACCGTTGCATTTCATGATTTACAAGTCACTGCTTCAACATCATTAGTATATCATTGCATTCATAGTGTGAGCCAACCCTGCACTAAACTGGACTAAATCCATCCATTTCCTCTATATTAAGAAAAGGGCCAATTAGGCTGTCCATTCTATGCTAGTTTCAGTTCACTACACGCTCAGAACTCTATGACAGTTTTAAAACCAAACAGAAAGTTCAGACATCAAGCACATATCAGCCTGCGTGCGGTCTTATGGACATTCAACTGAGATTTAACTTGCAATGATTGGGTAGCAGTAACCAATTCTTGTTCTAACCAATTATTGTCATGATTGTGCTAATAAAAATGCCATGTGAAAACTATCTAGGACCTGCACTTATTTTCTTATCAAATTTATTTTGTGAATTGCACCAGAATGTTGTTGTTTGCGTTATATTTTTCCAGGTTGTGTCATACTTCCAGGTTGTGCCACCCTGCATCAAGCTGGAAATGATAAGGGTTTCCCATATTCTGGAGTATAGCTCCTGTAATGGATTAAGTTACTGTTATATTCTTGTAGTTTCATAAGCACCTGTCCATTGTGCACCTGGTTGTGTCTATATATATGATTGTTGTGCCTATATGTAGGCCTTTTTTGTGCAGATAAAAATAATGACCCCATTCTCCCAAAATGTAGATTAATTTCCGTTTCGGTTGAGAATGGGGTCCTAGCTCAAGAAAATTAGCAAAGGTCATTCTTTCATGAATTCGTGAATGAACTTTGTTAATTTTCTTGACCTAGAAGGTGCTTTGCATGAACTTTTTCTAGTTAGTCATATTGACTAGTTATTTTCTGGTTGCACATCATTCACTTGACCACATTTTATAAAACCTGCCTTTTATTGTTCCTTTTTCTAGTTTTCCTCTAAATGTGAGAAGAATAGATATACTAGCTACCCTGATATCATCCAATCACTCTAGTAGCATTTTTTTCTTATTCTATTTAGTGGGTGTAGATGGCCGACAATGATGAGGCCTCCGGTTTGCACCACCAGAAGAAATATTGGGAGATGAGCATGGACGATGATACACAACCTCAACCCCGCTACGACGGCATCGGGGATGACTTGTAACACCTCGGGTATCATGCTACAGTGATCACCTTTATTAAGATTTAAATCACAATGTTTGACCTTGCCTTGATCATGTTCAAATAAAATAATATTAAAAGTCTCTTGGATGGAATTACAATCAAAAGTGAAAATAAAACTTAACCCAAAATAATTGCAACCATTTTTGTTAAATGACTAATAGTCAATAGGTCATGATAAAATAGCAATGGGATTTTAATACAATGTTTAAATATTATAAACAAAACAAACAATAGATAAAATAGTCCCATTTGATCATTTAATAATTAAGTAATAGGGAATTTAATTTGTTTTGATGTAAACCTTGGTAGCAGTGTTATAAAAATACAACACTATTTGTAGTACAAGATTTACATTTTTATAAAACCAAATGATGGACAATTAAAAATAGAAACATAAATAACAAAAAAGAGGAGTCCTATCTAAGTCCGAGCCGGCCCACCCCCCTTGTTTTTCTTTTTCCTTAACACCCCCTCCCGAGCCCCCCCGGTCAACTCCCCATCTCTCTCGATCTCTTCCTCCCCACCCCGACCCCTCCCGATCCCCCTCCCCCTGGACGCCGAACGAGGCAGTAGCTGCGCCGCCGGCCAGCCCCAACACCGGATGCCCCGCCCAGGACCCCCTCGACGCAGCCCTGCACCCTGCCCAGCCATGCTGCCCCCCTTGCGACGCCCCCTCGAGCCGCGCCCCCCTCGAGCCGCGCCCCCCTCCTCCCGCCCCCCCTAGCCGCCAGGCTCAGGCTCGCTCCGCGCCGCCGCGGTGGCTGCCGTAACTCCGGTGCCACCTGCCACCTCCGCGCCGCCTCCACCCCCCGCTCCAGCAGCTCCCAGAGCTCCAGCCGTGACGCCGCTTCCCCCGTGAGCTTCCCCTGCGTCTCCCCCTCGCCCTGCTGTCAATCCGTGCACGTAGGTCATCGTCTCCGTCCGTGCACGCCGTAGCCGCCATGTATAGATGCTCCGGTTGTCACCATGGCCGGGGCTCCCTGCCCGTGCTTGTGCGCAGGCCTGTGTGTGTGTGTGTTTGGTGTCTGTACTGTGTGTGTATGTGTCGTCTGCACCGTGGCGCCAGCTGGCTCCGGCCGCGCCCAGTGCGTGTGCCCGCCCACGCCGGCCACGCCCGCAGCCATCCCTTGTGCACAACAACTGCTGCCCTGCTCCGGCTGATGCAAACCGCTGCTGCTACTTAGTCCTATTTGCTCTGGTGCTCCCTTGACAGCCCCAAAAGCCACATCAAACAAGGTTCAAAGTGAATAAAAATTATAGATCCAGAAACTGGATATGCCAAGGCTGAATTCATTCCATTGTACCAACTTCAAAATATGAATGGATTGATCACAATAAATTTTGCAAAAAGCTATTTGTTGTTAAAACAAAGATCACCAGACTTAGTAAATTTCTGCTAAGTCTATAACGTTTTCTTAACCACTTCATCAGCCCAAAACATTGTGTTATGGACTTTTATTAATAATGAAAATGACTTGGGCATGTTATACACATGAACAACTTCGGTTTACCCCACTAGAACAACCTCATTTGATGCATGAATTAATTCCTATTAAAATCGCAAAATGCTATATTTTGTTAGCTTTTACCAGTTTCTAGAATTATCAACAGATGACACTTTCACACAAAATATTAATTGAGCAAATGAAATCTAACAAGCATGAAATTTGTACCAGATTGTAGACCATAGAAAATGCTTCGTTTTGATATAAGGCACTAATTTGTCGGGTGAGAAGAACCAAAACTGTAGCCTTCCGAATACTGCTAATTGATGTTTAAGACAAAATTCCTAGACTTAGCCAAATTCCAGAGAAATCGAGAAATGAGACAATGAGACCTGGGCCCCACCCTGACCCTGTTGACCAGTCAACCTTGACTGGTCAACTGTTGACTATGCCCCATTGGCCCCACATGTCATTGACTGTGCCTGGCTCAGTCTGGGTATAAAAGTATTTAACCACTTATTTTTGAATTAATATAAATCCAGAATTTGTTTTAAATTGATTTAAACTTTGAAAAAGAATTTGTTTTAAATTGATTTAAACTTTGAAAATCAATATCTTTTAAATCGTAAGTCGGATCAAAATAATTTACACATCAAAGTTGCTCAGAGAAATACAATGAATAAGAATACGCTAACCGTATACCAATCACCCCTCTCTATCACAACGAACACGAGACTTTCCCCCTTCGGATCGTCTGTCCGGTAATTGCCCGGACCCGGTAAAATTGCCGGTTAAAATTCCCGTTTCGTCTGCAACATGTAGCATCGTGTTAGTTCACCTCTAGCTTAACGTTTTCCATGTCTTGTATTTGTATTGCTATTATTGATGTGTATTTATTGTTTCTTCCCCCTCTATTATTGTCCGGTAGTCCCGACGACCGCTGTCGATGCCCTTGGGATCGACTACTTCGTCGACGATCGTACCTCTACCGTCGAGCTTCCAGGAAAGCAGAGCCATTCTCTTCCCCAGATATCGCCTATCTTTCCGTACATTTCTTGCACTAGGCATGGTTACTGCTGCTACTACGTTACAATTCTATTCAATTGCATAGCATGTTTTTGTCGCCCCTTGATGTACCTTCCTTTATCCTATGCTTCCTTATAAATATATATAATATTCAGCAGTGAACCCTGCGCATTGTTAGTTACTAGGATTAGATAGCGGGCCGTGATCACTCTGGGAGTGATCGCAGAAAGGATATATTACAACTGCAAAAGGTACGGATCAATGCAGACGCCCTATGGAACCTACAACGGCGAGACTCTGCTGAGTCGCTTCGAGTTTGAGTTACGCGTGGACGAACTCGTATTTCACTCTCGTCGGCTCAGTAGCGTAGCATCACTGGGATGATTCGAGGTTTACCTCTTTAGTTCATTCCGCTGGTGTCTCGGCACCACCGGGGTCATACGAGAATATTCCTCTTTAGTTCATTCCGCTGATGTCTCTGTCGAGCCATCTGAAGTGTACCATCGAGGGTGATTCCTCCTGGTTTCACTTGATGGTAGGCACTCGAATAAATTGGTGTCCTTAAAAGGTAAGGAGTCGGGTCACCCAATGGTTCCCGCGCAGGGTATTTTAGCGGAACGACGGGTCAGGTGTATTCCACCGGTGTGCGGTGGGCCTGGTACTGTTCGTGGCCGACAGATATCCTGTTATACGAAAGTCGAGCTGTTCGGAGCAAACGCGAGACAAGGTAAGGAGACGGTTTGCCTTGTTGGTAACCGCACGAGTTGGTGGGAAGACAGGGCAGACGGCCACTGGCTCTGGTAATGGGGGTGGACCTGACTGCTGTCGTTGTCCGCAGCTCACCTAAATAAGGACAACAATAACGGTTGTTCCGAAAGATAATAATTAAAATTCTTAATGGGTCAGGTGGATGACTTGAGTGGGTCGTCGTGCCCTTTACGCACTGCCTCCTCGTGGGATTATAGTGTGGGCCCTCTGCGTTGTAGCCTCGTTCGAGGGCTCTTCAGACGTCAGCTTTACCTCGGGCTGATTGCTGGGCTTGGACCGCTTACTCCGGTAGTGGGAAGTGGGCCTGCTTCACCGGCCAGTCACGTATTGATACGTCCAAAAAGCATCACTATTTTATATTGTGATTTCACCCTATTCATTGAAATATTCCACTTTAAAGTATTGTTCTTATGTTGTTTTGGCTTATTTTACACAGTTTACAACTTTCAGCTGCCGAAGCAGCAGAACAAGAATTCAGCGGTAAAAAGTGGATACCAAGTTGCTTAATCAGATCAAGTCCAAATGCGATGAAATTTTAGGGGAGTATTTTTATGAAGATTGACTGGGGATCACCGAAGGAGGAGGTGAGGGGACACACCAGGCAGCCAGAAGGGTGCCTCGCGCGGCCCCCCTTCTGGTCGCGGCAGGCACCCTCCTGGGTGCCTGGTGGCCCCCCTCGGTGCCCCCTTTCGCATATATAAGCCCCCTGGGGTAGAAACCCTAAAAGAGGAGTCGTTTCCGTGTTTCGCCGCCACCACGGGGCAGAAACCTACAGAGAAGAAAAGCCATCTCCGGTGGGTAGATTCTGCCTGGGAGATCACCTCCCGGAAGGGGAGATCGTCGCTATCATCATCATCATCGTCACGGGCATCATCGACATCATCATCAACATCATCCCCAACATCAGCACCATCTCCATCTTCATCCCATCTCATCTCACAATTGCAACTTGTGTTGTAATCCGTACTATCTATCATCTCTACTCTATTGGTGTTGATTACTACTTTGTGGTGAATGCTATTGAGTTTTGTTGGAGAAATATCATTGTGTCCAGATTGTTTACCACCCATCTATCACCTCTGATCATGATCTCTTTTATGTCTTGTGAGTAGTTACTTTAGTTCTCGAGAACATGGGAGAAGTCTAGTTGTTCGTAGTCATACTATGTTGAAGTATTATGTGTTGTTTCATACTTAAGTTGTGTTGTTATTTCTCTAGTGGTGTTATGTGAGTCGAACATATAACACTTCACCTTTCATGGGCCTAGAGGAATACATTGTGCACAAAGGATGCTTATGGTGGGTTTCCGGAGTGAAAGAAACATGAACCCCAGTTCGCAGACTTTCGCACATGGGAGTTACGGATCCTTGATCGTAATGCTGTGGTTAGGCTTATGCCTTAATTACTACCTTGTATTTGCGGATGCTTGCAAGGTGTGTAATCATAAGAGTACACTTATCTTAGTCTAGAAGATGTACTAGCATTGATCCACCCACCGACACTTATCAACACGATACATATTACTTGGCAGAGTATGGTGAAAGTGACTTGACTATCTCTCTCGTGTTTTCTGGAGAACGCTTTACCTTTTATAAGTTTAGTTCCTAGGCTTATCCTTGTGAAAGGATTGGGCCACTTGCTACTCCTTAGTTACCCTGTTTACTTTGCGTGTCTTTTACTTTTCTGTTGTTCAAACCAAAAACCCCTAAATATTTACCTTTGAGTGTTTGCAGCCCTTTCCTTATCCAGTGTCACTGATCAGTACCTTCTACTCCTCGTTGGGATCGACATCCTCATTTATCGAAAAGCTACAATTGATCCCCTAGACTTGTGGGTTATCAAGAATCGTTTATTGGCGCGGTTAACGGGCGAGGCGGTCCCGCTAAACCTATTAACTTCTCCGCCATCAACGAGCTTTTCTGGCGCCGTTGCCGGGGAGTGTAGCGCTATTGGTAAGTGAAGCCGGTAAGGGAACTTTTATTTTCTGTTGTTTCTTTCAGTCCTTGTGGACTCTTCTGCTGTTGGTTCGTTGCTGGTAAGGAGCCACCCCACGACTGTGGTGGTCACTCTTACCCCTACTGATATTGTGCCCTATAAAATACCATCTGGTATTGTTGATTATGTCTTGGCTAATTGTTATACAGGAGAAGGACATCCGGGAGAACACCTGCTATATCTATCACAATTATGTTCTTTATTTAAGATTGCAGGTGTGACGATGGAGTTCGTCATGTAGAAACTATTCTCCATATCACTCAAAGATAAAGCTTCAGATTAGTATAAGCTACGCGATAATTCTGATCTGCTTGAATGGCCAGAGCTTATGTCTCTCTTTTATGCAAAGTTTTATCCTCTTCGTGAAATTCATCAAGACAGGAACTCCATCTACAACTTTTGGTCTCGCGACGGAGAGAGCATCGCTCAAGCTTGGGGGAGACTAAAGTCCCTGATGCTTAAATGCCCAAACCATGAGCTCCCCAAGGAAATTATACTTACAAATTTTTATGCCAGGCTTTCTCGTCAGGACAAAGAGATGTTGGATGCCTCCTCTAGTGGGGTATTCCAGACCAGAAGTATGGAAGAAAAATGGGATCTTATAGAAAGGATCCAGAAGAACACTGAAGACTGGGAAATTGATAAAGGTATTGAACCCGCTATAAACTATGAGCATGACTACATTGAGAGTTATGTGAAGACTGATTACTTTAATACCTTTTGCTCTAAAATTGGTCTTGATTCCCAGCTAATTGTTGACTTTTGCAAGGACTTTGCTTCTCATATTGATTCTTCCAGGAAGAAGGAGAGTCAACATCATAAACCTTTCAAGGAGTCACCAATTGAGATTAATGTTACTGATTCTGTTTTACCTGCAGTTGTGTATGAACAGCCTCCTTATCCCTCCAGGATAAAGGAGCACTCTTTTGTTATTGGTATTCTAAACATGAATAGAAGGAACACTGACGAACCTGAGGACATGATCAAGGTCCAGCCTCAAGTTGCAATGGTCAAGGATCTGGTAACCAGTGATATCGAAGAATCCACTATTAGTTTTTGTGCTGTTGCCACTAACATTGTTACAGCCAGGAACAAAGGCCCAATTTCAGGTACACCAGTTGTATCTGTCAAAATAGGAGATCGTAATTACTATGGGCTATGTGATTTGGGTTCCAGCGTCAGCGCTATTCCCTTCACACTTTATCAAGAGATCATGCACGAGATTCATCCGTGTGAGATCGAGGACATAGATGTCACTATCCATCTTGCAAATAAACAAACAATCTCTCCAGTTGGGATTGTAAGAGATGTTGAAGTGCTCTGCGGGAAGGTAAAATATCCTACAGACTTCCTTGTACTTGGTTCAGTGCAAGATAGTTTTTGCCTTATTATCTTTGGTAGGCCCTTCCTCAGCACTTGCGGAGCTATAATAGATTGCAAGAAAGGTAAAGTTTCTGTTGAATTCAACGGTGAGCAGTATGAATTTAATTTTTCTAAGTTTTCTAAGCAGCCTCGTGGTCCTGACCTGTCAATTAATGACAAAATTATTGAAGAAATTGCTTCCATTGCTATTCCTCCTAATGAAACTTTGCAGCAATTTATGGAAGACCATGAGAATGATATACATATGCAGGAGAAGAATGAACTAGAAGACATATTTTTAAGACAAAATCCCATCCTAAAGCACAACCGCCCGGTTGAACCTTTAGGAATCCTCTCGCAACCGAAAGAAGACCCGGTGTTCGACCTAAAACCACTACCCGATACGCTCAAGTATGCTTATTTAGATAAAAAGAAAGTATATCCTGTTATTATCAATTCTAACCTTTCAGGGTATGAAGAAGAGCGATTATTGGAGACACTTCGCAGACACCGAGGTGCTATTGGCTATTCTCTTGATGATCTCAAGGTTATTAGTCCATCCATTTACCAACATACTATCAATCTCGAGCCCGATGCTGAACCGGTTGTTGATCATCAATGACGGTTGAACCCAAAGATGAAGGAAGTGGTTAGGACGGAGGTTCTCAAACTTCTAGCCGTAGGTATCATCTATCCTATAGTTGATAGTAAGTGGGTAATTCTCGTTCATTGTGTTCCTAAGAAGGGAGGTATGACTGTTGTTCCTAATGATAAAAATGAACTAATACCTCAAAGGACTATTATTGGATATAGAATGAGTATTGATTTCAGGAAGTTAAACAAGGCCACCCGGAAGGACCACTATCGTTTGCCCTTTATTGATCAGATGCTCGAGCGGTTGTCTAAAAACACCCACTTCTTCTATCTTGATGGGTACTCTGGCTTCTCCCAGATTCACGTCAACACCGCGGATCAAGATAAGACCACTTTCACGTGTCCTTACGGTACTTATGCTTATAGGCGTATGCCTTTCGGAATATGTAATGCACCTGCTACTTTTCAGAGGTGTATGTCTGCAATATTTCATGGTTCCTGTGAGGAGATTGTAGAAGTTTTCATGGACGACTTTTCCGTCTATGGAAACTCCTTTGACCACTGTCTCCACAATCTTAATAAAGTTTTGCAGAGATGTGAAGAAATAAATTTGGTTCTCAATTGGGAGAAGTGCCATTTCATAGTTAACGAAGGGATAGTTCTTGGACACAAGATTTCCGAAAGGGGAATTGAAGTGGACAAGGAAAAAATTGAAGCTATTGAAAGGATGCCCTATCCAAGGGACATCAAAGGTATTCGTAGTTTTCTAGGTCATGCTGGTTTCTATAGAAGATTTATCAAGGACTTTTCTAAGATCTCAAGACCCCTTACTAATCTTCTCCAGAAGGATTCTCCTTTTGTATTTGATGAAGATTGTAAGGAAGCTTTTGAAGTTCTTAAGAAAGCCTTGATAACCGCTCCTATAGTACAACCACCTGACTGGAATTTTCCCTTTGAAATTATGTGTGATGCTAGTGATTTTGCTGTTGGAGATGTTTTAGGACAAAGGATTGACAAGAAGTTGAATGTCATCCACTATGCCAGATAAACACTTGATAGTGCTCAAAAGAATTATGCTACTACCGAGAAGGAATTCTTGGCAGTGGTGTTTGCTTGTGATAAGTTTAGGCAGTATATTGTTGATTCTAAAGTTATTATTCATACTGACCATGTTGCCATTAAGTATCTTATGCAGAAAAAGGATGCCAAACCAAGACTCATTAGATGGGTACTCCTTCTTCAAGAATTTGATTTGCAGATTGTCGATAGAAAAGGAGAAGACAATCCGGTGGCGGATAATCTTTCAAGGATGGAAGATATCCCGCACGATCCTATTCCAGTCAACGACAGTTTCGCAGATGAACATCTTGCTGTTGTAAAAGTACAATCTCATTCCGACCCTTGGTTTGCAGATTATGCTAATTTTATCGTTGCAAAGTTTTTGCCTCCAAGTTTTACATTTCAGCAGAGGGAGAAATTCTTCACGGATTTGAGGCACTACTTTTGGGATGATCCACATATTTTCAAGGAAGGTCTAGGTGGGATCGTGAGAAGATGTATACCGGAGCATGAGCAGCAGGACATTCTTCGACAATGTCACGATAGTCCCTATGGAGGACATCATGCCGGTGAAAGGACCGCACATAAAGTTTTACAATCAGGTTTTTATTGGCCTACTCTCTTTAAGGACGCCCGAAGGTACGTTTTATCTTGTGATAAGTGTAAGAGAGTTGGTAACATTAGCAGGAGAAATGAGATTCCTATGAATTACTCACTAGTGATCGAACCTTTTGACTGTTGGGGTTTTGATTTTATGGGTCCTTTTCCTCCTTCACACAAGTGTACACACATCTTAGTTGCTGTTGATTATGTAACCAAGTGGGTTGAAGCAATCCCCACTGAGAGTGCTGATCACAAGACATCTTTGAAAATTCTCAAAGATGTAATTTTTCCTAGGTTGGAGTACCAAGGTACCTCATGACAGATGGAGGGTCACACTTCACGCATGGAGCTTTTAGGAAAGCTCTAGCCAAGTACGATGTCAATCATAGGATTGCATCACCGTACCACCCTCAAACTAGTGGGCAAGTTGAGCTCACCAATAGGGAGATCAAGTTGATCTTGCAGAAAACAGTAAACAGTTCTAGAAAGGACTGGTCAAAGAAGTTAGGAGATGCTTTGTGGGCGTATAGAACTTCTTACAAAAACCCCATGGGCATGTCTCCGTATAAGATGGTCTATGGCAAGGCTTGCCATTTACCATTAGAGTTAGAGCATAATGCTTTCTGGGCTGTCAGAGAGATGAATGCTGACCCAAAGTTAGCTGGTGAAAAGCGTCTCATGAACTTGAGTTCTCTAGATGAGTGGAGAAGGGAAGCTTACGAGAGCGCTAAAATGTTCAAGGAAAAGGTAAAGAACTGGCACGATAAAAGAATTCTGAAACGTGAATTTAATGTTGGTGATAAAGTTTTGTTGTTTAGATCTCGTTTCAGGTTTTCTCCAGGTAAACTACTTTCCAGATGGGAAGGACCATTTCATATCGAAGAAGTATATCGGTCGGGTGCAATCAAGATCAATAGTTTCGAAGGCACCAAACCTGAAGTTGTGAATGGAAAAAGACTCAAACATTATATGGAAGGTGATCCAATCAATGTGGATGCAAACATGATATATACAAGTACTCATGAAGAACATGTTGCAACCCAGTTTCAAACTCCGGCAGGAGAAGAATTATAAAAGGGTGAAAACCTATTGCTAGAGATGTCTTCTTGTGGATCGAGCGGGGAGGACTTCTTGGGATGGCGTCTACGTCAAGTCCAGAAGGATCTTAATCAAGGGAAGCACGTTGATTGGGCTATCGAAGAATAAATTGCCGCAAGACAAGCGGAGATGGAGCGCTCCATAAGAGAGGAAGTCAAGACTATCACTGCCCAACAACAAGGAGGTCCAAGAAATCCCATCATGGTGGGATTGGTCCAACCTCAATATGATCTTTCTCTTAACCTTTCAGGGCCCTCCACTTCACTTGAAGATCAACGCATGCTTTCCACCATCTCCGAGGCCTACCGCATCACCAACCAACTCTGTGAAGATTTTCGTGTACTAAAAGTACAAGTGGAAGTCTTGGAGTCGGACGAACCCTTCGCCGTGTCATCAGGGATCTGAAGAAACGACCAAAACAAGATGAGGAGTAAATCTCCTCGGGTAATGGCACCCCCTTAGCTTGTTCCAAGCTTGGGGGAGTGCCCGGTATCTTTATCTTTATCTTTTTCTTTAGGAGTCGAGTAGAGTCATATCATGTCTAGGGAAGTCACTTTATGAAATAGGTGTTGCTTTGAGGTCTATCACTCCTTTTGTGGAGAGCTTTGTATCCGTGAGTGTGGAGTCGTCTATGAAGGAATATTTATGAGAAGTCTATTGGTTTCTTCGCTGCACTTGGTATTCTCTTCACGCAATCGACATTATGAGCTGATTCTTATGGGGAGTATTGACCTTATATCAGGTATGGCTTCGAAAACTTTATTTAATCTTGGCAAGTATAGCTTTGGTCATAACAACAAGCATGTTTTTCTCAAAGTAGCAACATAGCCAAAACCTTTGTGTTATTATGCTTGAAGTGTTATGTTGACAAGGAAGACAACTTGATGTTTCATGCTAGTTTTAATGTTTATGCTTTGTATTGCTTGCATCTAAGTTGTCATCAATTGTCTGCTCTCTCAAAGCCTTGCTATCCAAAACTCTGTACTAAGCGGAATTCTGCTTGTACTTCCATACCTTGAAACCAACATCTTCCACTTGAGTCCACTATACCTTCCTATTTGTGGTACTCCACTACCACTCCTAAAGTATTTAATTTATGTGCTATCTTTAGATGTTCAAAATATTCTGTTTTGTGCCGCTAACTCATCTCATGAGGAAGTGGTGGGTGACCCATGATCTTCTTAATTTGGACAAGTTTTATCTTGGGATTGCATGTCTAATCTGCAAACCCCTAATACGAGAAGGGACTGTCATGAGTGCCCAGCTCGTAAAAGATAAATACTAACACAGAAGTTCCTTCGCCCTTTTACGAGTGATAAACAAAGGAATCCAAGGGGATGTGATCGTCCCTACATGGGAGCCGTTCCTCGAAATTTGTCCAAATCATGAAGTGAGTGAGTTATCTATCAGCAGTCGTTGACGGACCATGAAACTCCCAAAAGTTTGTTTTTATTCTGTTTGATCTAGAGATGGCACATAAGTTTTCCCTGCTTACCCTTTTGCACGGGGTTTATCTTTATTTTGTGCTGAGTCAGTCCTTCCTACTTCCTTCCTTTCTAGAGAGAGAACAGACATTTGATGTTGATAAAGATGCTTGCATATAAAGTTGCATTGAAATCTAGCATGTTACATCTTTGTTGACATTATCTTTTGATAAGTGAGTTGTTTGGAAAAGCTTATGCTTAGTAAAACATCTTCCTTTGTGTTGACATGTGCACTTCTTGACTAATAGCATGTTCTTTCAAAAGCTTCAACTGTTCCATTATAAGTGAAAGAGAAAAAGTAAAAGTTATTAGTTGTTCCTTGACCAAGGCTATGTTTGTCATGATTTGATGAGTTTTCCAGGTCCTACTTTGTTATAATTGTTACTACTTACTCATAAGGACCTTATGAGTTGAGGTTGCTGTTGAGGATGCTTAAGTTTGGTGAGGAATCTTGATGCTTCTTGTTCGTATGCTTTTATCGACACTTCACTCTCTAAACTTGTGGACAGGTTTACCGAGCTCAGCAATCGCTTGAGGACAAGCGAGGTCTAAGCTTGGGGGAGTTGATACGTCCAAAAAGCATCACTATTTTATATTGTGATTTCACCCTATTCATTGATATATTCCACTTTAAAGTATTGTTCTTATGTTGTTTTGGCTTATTTTACACAGTCTACAACTTTCAGGTGCCGAAGCAGCAGAACCAGAATTCAGAGGTAAAAAGTGGATACCAAGTTGCTGAATCAGATCAAGTCCAAATGCGATGAAATTTTACGGGGAGTATTTTTATGAAGATTGACTGGGGATCACCGAAGGAGGAGGTGAGGGGACCCACCAGGCAGCCAGAAGGGTGCCTCGCGCGGCCCCCCTCCTGGCCGTGCCAGGCACCCTCCTGGGTGACTGGTGGCCCCCCTCGGTGCCCCCTTTCGCCTATATAATCCCCCTGGGGTAGAAACCATAAAAGAGGAGTCGTTTCTGTGTTTCGCCGCCGCCACGGGGCGGACCCCTACAAAGTAGAAAAGCCATCTCCGGCGGGCAGATTCCGCCGGGGAGATCACCTCCCGGAAGGGGAGATCGTCGCTATCATCATTATCAATGTCACGGGCATCATCGAGATCATCATCAACATCATCCCCAACAGCAGCACCATCTCCATCTCCATCCCATCTCATCTCACAAATGCAACTTGTGTTGTAATCCGTACTATCTATCCTCTCTACTCTGTTGGTGTTGATTACTACTTTGTGGTGAATGCTATTGAGTTTTGTTGGAGAAATATCATTGTGTCCAGATTGTTTACCACCCATCTATCACCTCCGATCATGATCTCTTTTATGTCTTGTGAGTAGTTACTTTAGTTCTCGAGAACATGGGAGAAGTCTAGTTGTTAGTAGTCATACTATGTTGAAGTATTATGTGTTGTTTGATACTTAAGTTGTGTTGTTATTTCTCTAGTGGTGTTATGTGAGTCGAACACATAAAACTTCACCTTTCATGGGCCTAGGGGAATACATTGTGCACAAAGGATGCTTATGGTGGGTTGCCGGAGTGACAGAAACCTGAACCCCAGTTCGCAGACTTTCGCACAAGGGAGTTACAGATCCTTGATCGTAATGCTGTGGTTAGGCTTTTGCCTTAATTACTACCTTGTATTTTCGGATGCTTGCAAGGTGTGTAATCATAAGAGTACACTTATCTTAGTCTAGAAGGTGTACTAGCATTGATCCACCCACCGACACTTATCAACACGATACATATTACTTGGCAGAGTATGGTGAAAGTGACTTGACTATCTCTCTCGTGTTTTCTCGAGAACGCTTTAGCTTTTAAAAGTTCAGTTCCTAGGCTTATCCTTGTGAAAGGATTGGGCCACTTGCTACTCCTCAGTTACCCTGTTTACTTTGGTTATCTTTTACTTTTCTGTTGTTTAAACCAAAAACCCCTAAATATTTACCTTTGAGTGTTTCACTACTAGGGAAATAGCTATACATGGAAAGCTTATTAGTGGCGCATGTAGAAAGCGATGCGCCACCATCTGTTATGGGTGGCGCACTGGAAAATAATGCGCCACCCATAAGGTCTTATGGGTGGCGCATTATTTTCCAGTGCGCCACCCCTAAGAGTGGGCCAGCCTGGATGACCTTATACGTGGCGCATCTACCAATATGCGCCACCCCTAAGGACCTTATGGGTGGCGCAGTTACAGAATGCGCCACCACTAAGAGCTTAGGGGTGGCGCATTCTGTAAATGCGCCACCCATAAGGTCCTTAGGGGTGGCGCATCCGTGAAATGCGCCACCCATAAGAGCTTAGGGGTGGCGCATTTCATAGATGTGCCACCACTGACTTCCTATATGCGCCACTAAAGGCCTAGAGCTGCCCTTATCTACTCCACCCCACCTACCACCTCTCATTCACTCCACACAATTCTCAAACTAGATCCACTCTTCTCACCCTAGAGCTATTCGGTTTTCTCCTCCTCCCCACCTCATTTCTTCCATTTATCCATCGATACTTGGCATTACATCTATTTTGTTTCATATTGAAGTAAGTGGACCTCCTCCCAAACTCTTTTGTTCCATTTGTGACCCATATACTTGCCTTTATTAGCTTGGGGTTTGTTGTATATGTGAAGCTTGGGTTTGATGTATGTGTGAAGCTTACGGTGGTTTGATGTATATGTGTATCTTGGGTGGCAAATGTTTTGCCGAAATGTCGATCCATTTCCGTTTCGGCAAATTTCTAGCGCACTCTCCGCATGCTCCCATGCATTATTAGGGAAGGTCATGCCGAATTTTTCCGGCGACGACTGTGATATATAATTGTGTTGCTCTCTCCGTGCACGCAGGTGATCGACCATGGTCCGCGAGATGCTGAGCGATATCACCGTGGCTAGGTGGATGCAATGTGCGACAAACGACATGCTAAGGAATAATAGGTCGGATATAAGATGTCCGTGTCGGAGATGCAAACTGCAGTGCGTGACCGAGCCTGATTCCGGAATATTGCAAAGACACCTGAAGCGTAATGGTTTGATGGATGGCTACACACGATGGATAAGTGATGAAGCTGGTGAGGAGGAGGACGTCAATGGTGGGGCGCCAGTAAATGAGGAAGGGCAACCAGAAAACAGCGGCGGGCGAGATGACGAAGAGCATCCCGTACATGATCATGAAGAAGATGCCGAAGCGGATCATGTAGATCAAGATGCCGGACATGAAGATCAAGATGTCGGACATGATGATTCAAGCTGGGTGCGGGACCCTCATGTTCAAGAGCTGCTTGTCAAAGAGGCGTTGAACGCAAGAGGTGCAGCTAGAGAGAAAGCCAAGATGGCGCAACTCGAGAAAGCTACGATTACGAAGTTGTACGAAGGATGCAACGACGAGGATACCCGCTTGAATGTAACACTTGGGGCTATGGAGATGAAGGCAAAACACAAATGGACTGACGAAAGCTTCGATGATAACATGGCATTCTGGCACGGTCGTCTTCCGAAGGGCAACACGTGCCCAACTAGTATCGCTGAGGCCAAGAAAGTCCTTTGCCCTCTCGATCTTCCGCACGTTAAATACCACGTCTGCATAAATGATTGCATGATCTATCGGGGTGAGGACGAAGATAAAACCACATGTTCGGTGTGCGGTGTTAGTCGATACAAGAGAGGGAAGAAAGTTCCTAGAAAAGTGGTATGGTACTTTCCGATCACTCCTCGTCTGCAGAGGTATTTTGTAGATCCCGAGGAAGCAAAGCTCATGACCTGGCACGCGGATAGAAAGAAGCTAAAAGAGGATGACCCGAACCCGGATCCGGAAAAGGAGGACATGCTGAGGCACCCTTCAGATGGTAGCCAATGGACTGCGTTGGACCTCGAATACCCAGATTTTCGGAAAGAACCAAGGAACCTCAGGATTGGTGTGAGCGCCGATGGAGTCAATCCGTTTGGCGGCCAGATCAGCACACACAGTACCTGGCCCGTGTTTGTATGCATATACAACCTTCCCCCCTAGAAGTGCATGAAGAAAAAGTACATAACAATGTGTATGCTAGTTCAAGGGCCGAAACAACCAGGTACGGACCTCAATCTATATCTGCAGCTGTTGAAAGAGGAGCTAGAAACGTTATGGAAAGACGAAGTCAATACGTGGGACGCCGCGGAAAAAGAATATTTCCCAATGAAAGCCGCGGTGATCACGACGGTGCACGACTATCTCGGATACGAATATTTCTCAGGGCAGGTGGTCCAAGGATTCTGTGCATGCTTTAGGTGCATGGATAATACAACGTACCGCCAGCTACCAAAAGATCCCGGATCTTCAAAAACCGTGTTCCAGGGGTCTCGGAGGTGGCTTCCCAAGAAACACGCGTGGAGAAAACAGGGACATCTGTTTGATGGAAGCGAGGAGCTCCGAGCACCCCCAGCTCGAAGGAGCGGCAAAGAAATCGACAACTTGCTGAAAACTTGGAAAGAGTGCCCCGCGCCGGGAAAGAAAAAAAAGAAGACTCAGCCGTTGATGAGGGTATGGAAAGCGAGGTCTGTTTTCTGGGATTTGCAATACTGGAGTCTACTCCGCAGTCCTCATAGCCTTGATCTAATGCATATCACAAAGAACGTGTGCGAGAGCTTGTTTGGCACGCTCCTCAACATGCCGGAGAAGACCAAGGACGGGCCAAAAGCAAGGAATGACTTGAAATTTATGGGCATCAGGAGGGAACTTCACCCCCCTAGTGACGACGATGATGAGCCGGAGGAGGAAGAGGATACGGAAACGCAAAACTCTGGCAAACGAAAAAGGACGACCAAGAAGAAGACCGGTATTGATCACTCCCCCCCGGCATGCTTCACTCTGTGCGAGGAGGAGATCAAGCGGTTTATCCACTGCCTCATAGGAGTAAAATTTCCGAACGGCTACGCGGGGAAGATAAGCAGATACCTAGACGAGGCGAAACAGCGTTTCAGCGGGATGAAATCTCACGACTGTTTCGTGCTGATGACGCAGATTCTCCCGGTTGCGATGCGAGGGATAATGGACGAGCACGTCCGTAAAACGTTGTTTGGCCTTTGCAACTTTTTTGACGTCATCTCCCGGAAGTCGATTTGCGCTACGCAACTCAAAAGGCTACAGGAGGAGATCGTGCTCATACTATGCGAGCTTGAGATCTATTTCCCGCCCGCGTTCTTCGACATTATGGTGCATCTGCTGATCTATGTCGTGGAGGATATCGTCCAACTCGGGCCTGCGTTTCTGCGCAGCATGATGCCGTTCGAAAGGATGAATGGGCACAACAAAAAATACGTTCGTAACAGGTCCCGTCCAGATGCAAGCATAGCGAAGGGCTTTCTAACCGAAGAGTGCATCTCTTTTTGCACGAATTATCTCAACACCGAGAACCCTGTTGGTCTGGCCGTCAACAAGCACTTTGGCAGGACCGATGGGTGTGGTCACCACGAGGGAAGCCGCGCAATGCATGTCAACTTTGACGGTCGAGACATCGACTTTGAAAGAGCAAGCCTAGTCGCGCTACAACACATCCAGCTGGTCGATCCTTGGATAGTAAAGCACAAGGATTTAATCAGGAAGAAGTACAGTGACCAAGGCCTGCAGATAACGGACCGAGATCCACGGCTAATCAAAGATCACAACTCCGGTTTCATGACTTGGTTCAGGGACGAGCTTCGTGCTAATCCCCCGCGAAGGAACGCTTCCGAGGACGAAAAGATGATATTCACCTTGTCACAGGGTGCCGCACGCAACCTGATGACCTATCAAGCGTATGATATCAATGGCTACACATTTTACACGGAGGAAAAGGACAATAACTGCGATTACCAGAACTCAGGGGTAACGGGGATATTCTACACCGATGACGTCAAGGAAAGATTCTATGGAAGGATCGAGGACATATGGGAGCTCGACTACTGTGGAGAGAAAGTGCCGATGTTCCGTGTGAGATGGGCCAAGAGCGTCGTAAAAGAAGACCAGTACTTCACCACCATGGTTATACCCGAAGCCAAATCCAAGTGTACGGGCCCAAACGTCACCGCGAAAAATGAGCCATGGGTACTGGCTAGCCAAGTGGACCAATGCTTCTTCATTACCGACCCATCAAAGACGAGCCGCGTTGTAGTGAGGAGAGGCAAAAGAAACATCATCGGAATGGATGGAGTCGCCAACGAGCAAGACTTTGACAAGTACGGCGACCCGAAGATGGAGGATGACTACGCCGCTCAGGATACATACACCACAACCCTACCGAAGAAAGGTCTCCTCCCGTTCAAGAGGAAAAGTGAAGGCGTCCCGGGCCTAAATTATTCAACCACGACAAAGAAGGGCAAGAAGAAGATCGTGAGGAAACGATAGCTAGATAGCTAGCTCAAAATTTAAGAAAAATATTTTGTAATTCATGATCACTTTGTGTATGCATGGATTTAATATGCACTTTGTAATTGATGATCACAATCTTATGTTTCCAAATGCCGCTACACCTTGTGTTTGTGGAATTGGTTCGGCGACGACACGGTTAAGGCATGGTACGTGGATCGATATGATCACAATCGAAGTACTCCCTCCGTTTCTTTTTACTCCGCATATAAGATTTGGTCAAAGTCAATCTTAATAAAGTTTGACCACTTTTATACACAATTGAAGCATCATGCCTAACTCCTTAAAAATATTTAGTAGCGATAAAAAAACTAGCAGCGATAAAAAACCAGATAGATAGCTAGTCCAATTAATAAAAAAATTTAAAAAACTCTTATGGGTGGCGCATCTTTCATAAATGCGCCACTAAATGTGCTTAGGGGTGGCGCATTTAGCCAGAATGCGCCACCAAGAGGTTCCTTATGCGTGGCGCATTTTGGCGGAATGCGCCACGCATAAGGAACCTCTTGGTGGCGCATTCTGGCTAAATGCGCCACCCCTAAGCCTTAACCTCCACGGCCCCCTCCCCCTTGCTGGTCACAGTACCCATTCGTCCTCGCCGCCGACGCCGAGCCCTAGCCGCCACCGTCCTCGCCGCCGACGCCGGAGCCGCCACCGTCCTCGCCGCTGACGCCGGAGCCTCCACCGTCCTCGCCGCCTAAGCCGGAGCCGCCACCGTCCTCGTCGCCGCCCGCGCCCGCAGCCCGAGCCCGCAGTCGCCGTCGTGCCTCTGCCTCGCCTCCGGCCGCCGCCTCCTTCCCTCCCCTCCGTCCTGCAACTGCACGGCCATGTACTCCCCCTCCCTCTCCCCTGCTCCCCCTCCCTCTCCCCTGCTCCTGCAACTGCACGGCTAGCATAGCAAACAACGAAATTTTGTTTGTGAATGGAAATTTTGTGAATGGAAATTTGGAAATTTGGAAATTTTGTGAATGGAAATTCATGATCACGTCCTGCAATATATCATTTTGTGAATGGAAATTTGGAAATAAGCAAATTTCATATTTCCTAGTTCCTGGTGATTTGAGGTGTTCATATCCAGTAGTACTAGTATTTTCAACAGCGAAAACAGGGCAAGTGAGATGAGAATCACGATTTCTAGATGCAGAGGCATATATAGGGTCACCACATGAATTATGGATCACTGCTGATGCATAATGAACACCCATAACAGCACAAGCTGCCATGATGTTTGTCCACTGAACTTTGGAAATTTTGGAAAGATCTACTGAACTTTTTTACCATATGAAAAAAGCCAAGCAAGTGTTGAATTTGTTGTTAACAGAATTAAAAGAGAGAGGAGAATTTTGTGAATGGAAATTTGGAAATTCATAAATCACAAGAAATGCATGGCCTAAATATAGGAAAAGAGAACTGAATTTTTTTTTGAACATGAAACATGTAATGGTGTGCGTTTAATGTTGATAAAGTTTTAAAGTCAACGAATGAATCAGCGGTCACTTCAAATGCAAACCTGATTCATTCCTTCTCGAAACCTAGTTTGTTGCTGAATGATGGCCTAGTTTGTAAGAAAACTATGTGAAAACTTTTGAAAAACACTCTCAAAATTAATCACACCTCTAGATGTCATATCATGCCACCTTGTCAGGTTTTGTACTTCTCTGGCTTATTTAAAAAAAATTAGAATTGAATAACCACTAAGCTTCAAGTTAGTGCCCGAGTCCCGCCCACGTGGTGCTTGATAAAGGTGATGCTTCACCGAGTGTAATAGTTTTGCCGAGCAATTTTCTCTATGCACTCGGCAAAGATCTTGTTTTCCGTGTGCTCAATAAGATGCACACATGATATTCGTTGCGCGTTGCATCATTTCATACTACTGTTATTATTGTGTCATCGTTGGTGTTTGTGGTTCATTTGGGATTATTTTTGTTTTGACTCATGATGAGAATAAGCCATGTGGTTTTCTGTAGTGCCAGGGTATGAGTATGTATTTATATCTTGGCAACATGAGTAGGGTGATTTACCATCCATCCATCCATCCATCATGCTGGAACTGAATGACTTAGTTATAATATATTTCAACTGAATATGAAAAAACCCAAGCAAGTGCCAATTTGTAATGCATTGTTTATCATATGAAATTTACCTATATATATGATGTTTGAATATCTATTTTAGTGCATTGTTCTACACTATATATGTGATGGTTGTGCCTACATGTAGGCATTTTTTATGTGCAGGGACTCTCATTATCCCCTTTCTCCCGAAATGTTGATTAACTTCCGTTTCGGTTGAGAATGGGGCACTCTCATGTTAAGAAAAAGAGCAAAGGTCATGCCGAATTTTTCCGTGAATTCGTGCATGACCTTTGCTATTTTTCTTAACATGAGAGTATTTGCATTTATTTATTATGCTAATTAATTAAGTAGTTGCATTTATTAATATTGTACTAGTGCAAACATGTCGACCGGAGCCGACGCCGGTCCTTCTTCTCAGCCGGGAGAAAAAAGGAAGCAATTTTGGGAATACTCCCAGGAGGAGGTCGAGGAGAAGAGAGAAGAGGAAGTACCTCCGGGCGAGGAGGAGTATGAGGAGGAGATAGAGTCGGAGTCCGACTCATCGGATGATGACTTGGAGGAGGCTGGTACGACAGACGGCGAGAGGAACATCGGCGAGGATGATGGGACCGGTGGCTCCAACACAGATGGTACCCAGTCGAAGAAGAGGAATCGGAAACCGACCAAGGTCGGCGTCATCAGGCAAGAGTTTACTGTTGTGACCGCCGTCGGGATTCCTAAAGAGCCCGAACGTTTTTCGGAAGGGTACGGCCGTCAAGTCGCGGTGATCCTCCGCAACACCGTGCCGATCACCATGATTAACCTCAGGAGTCGTGAGAATATCCATTATTATCAGCTTCTTATCAACAAGCTGCACGGACGATACAAGTTTCCGGAGCCGTACGATAACACCAAACTCAGAGGGAACAAAGTAAACACATGGGCCCTCAGGAAGATGAGCAAGGCCTTGTCCAGTTGGAAAACCCGGGTGAAGAGGGCAATTTTTTAAAAGAACAAAACCTGGGAGGAGCTCAAGGAGAAAGAGCCGTTGATCGACCAAGCTACCTACAACCTTTTCAAGGCTAGGTGTGAGTCCGAGCAAGCCAAGGCCGCGAGTGCAAAGGGCAAGGCCATGCGGTCGCAGGTCATAGGTAACCATCGTCTCGGAGCCGGTGGTTACAAAAGTTCCAAGCCTAAATGGGACAAGGAGGATGCCAAGTACGCCGCTGCGGGCATACCTAACCCCTTCCAGCAATACAAAGATGATCCGCAGACCGAATTCTTTGTGAGGGCCCGGAGCTATAAGGACAAAGCAACCTCAAAAATAATTATCGATCCTAAGATTCAGGAGTTTACGACTGCCGTGGTAAGTAGTTTACCACGCGACCTTGTCGATTGAATTCTCGAGTGAAGTTCACAATTTCTTAACGTTTCACATTCTTTTTGCAGCAAGCGGAAATGAAAATCGCCTCATCGCAGGAGTCGTCGGTTAGGGTGGCCGGCCCGTCGGACAACGCCTTCAACAGGGCGTTGAACAAGGTCAAGAAGGTTGACGACGTGACGGCGAAGCCATCGTCAGCCGGCCGTGTGGTCGGCTTTGGTGCGGACCTAAATTGGTCCGAATATTATGGAAAATCGGCGGAGCAGTCCGGTTCGAGGGGGCGCAAGGCGAGAAGGACCGAAGAAGATGCCACTTATGTTCGTGGACTGGAGGAGAAGGTGAACATGCTTCCGCAGCTTGTCCAGGACGAAGTGGATGAACGCTCTCCTTCCAGATATGATGCAGTCGCTCGCGAATTGGCAAGCGCGTGGTGGACAAGGGCCCATACCAGTCCCCAGCATGGTCGGCAGCAACTCGGGCCCCGCGGCGCCTGCAGTCCCGACTCCGGCCATAGTGGTGGCTCCCGCACCGACTCCCGGCGTATTGGTGACTCCGGCCGCCAACACCGCGGCGGCGACGCCGGACGTGATGGTAACTCCTCCGGCCACGATCGAGCAACCGGGGCATAACAATAATGCACCCGGCGGCAGCACAAATAGGGGGACCGACGCCACGGGAGGCAGCGCGCCCTCCGTCTCTTGCATGCCCGCCGTCATCGGCGGGGTCTCTTCACTAGCCGACCTCGACGCCCTCAAGGTAACTATAAGCGTCTGCAACTCAAACGAGGACTTCATCTCCTTGCAACTCAAACGAGGACTTCACCTCGACGCCCTTTTTTAGTGGAATCTCTCTGATGCATATATATATATATATATATCTTTCGCAGGAGGACACTCCATGCATTCTATTACAAGTCGTGGACGACGAGTTGAAGGATGTTGCCAAAGGTAAAATCATTCAACCACAAAATCGAATCATGCACAATATGCCGATGGCACTGGAGATGCATAGGGTTCAAATCTCTCTCGTGATTTCGGGCTACGAGAGAGTTGAACCTCCCATTCAACCCCCCGGATACGATGAGGATGAGCCGGCAGTCCTCAGTGACTGTTTCAACCAAATATGCCTATGGCCGAAGAGCCAAATGCGTTTAATGACGGGGGAAAGGGGCACCACACCTAGGACAACACCGCTAGTCATCGTGTCGGCGCCACATGATCCCATCGGAGCACAACAAGAAGACGATGATCTTGATGATGATATCAGCACCGACCAGTTCATCAATACTTTGTATGATGCTGATGACTTATTCATGCCTCCTGCTGAAGGAGCCTGTCAGCATGACGAGGAAGCTCGCGGTCCAGCTGATCCTGCGGCGAAGCCTGCTTGCTCCACGCGTCTCTTCGCTGCTTCTCAGGACATGTCTCCAGCAGCTTGCGCCTTCACCGAGCCTCAAGAAGATGCCACAAGATCTATTCTCAGCCCGTCCACACTCCATAAGGCGGCCACTGAGCAGATAAAGGCCGGTGACTGCTCAAAATCAGAAAAGAAGAAGGGACGGAAAAGAAAGAAGAGCATCACTTCTAGTAGCCAACCTTCGATGCCGATCCGGGCTCAGGACGGGCCACCAAGACCCAAGGATCTCTCGTTTGAAATCCATGTGGCTGGTAGGGCGATGCTACCTAAGGACATGCTGGACCTTGCAACTTCGGATATGCAGAGTGTGCATCATAGTATTATGGCATTAGAGAAGATTCTTCTTCGAGAAGAGAATCCCTCGTACCCGGTTTTCATGGCCAAGGTGCCACTCAACATGGGCTTCATCAACACTATCCCCGCGGATATGATAATCCTACGGTTTTCGGAGATCTTCAATTTGTACCATCTCAAGCGGCTGGACCATAGCCTTATCCGTCTGTTCTCGCTCAGCCTTTCTATGAGTATCAGGAGAGATAAGACCCCGAGCGTCGCGATATTGGACCCCTTCTACATGCGTGAAAGCATCTTGATGGACGACGGGGACGCGGCTCTCGCGGCGGGGTACATCACAGACTTCATGCTACGGAACGCCGACAAAGATTCATTTCTTATGACCTACTCTCCCAAGTAAGTCATTCGCTCGCCTCCGTAGCATATATGCTTTCTTAGCTTTCCATTGTCCTCTTCCAACATTCCTTTTGGATTGTTTTAATTATGCAGTGAGGATCAAGACTGCGTGCTCATCTGCTTTTCACCGCAACACTTGCATGCCGTGTATTTAGACTCGGGGAGTGTGAACAAAAAAGATTACAAGTATATCATGAGAGTTTTGGATGATGCTCTCGTCGGCTACATAAAAGCCGGAGGCAAGATCATGAAGCACAAGTTCAGGAAAAATCAGCCTAGCGTGAACGTGTTCAACCACGTAACGCAGTTCCCGTGCGTCAAGCAGCCGGCTGGCAGTGTGAGGGATGCGTACTACGCCCTTCATCACATGAGGGCGATTGTACAGGAACAACGCAACCTTACGCTGCCAAGTCATCTCAGAGCGTGGGCTGAAAGGAAGGCGGAAATCGCCGATGCAAATCTGAAGGAGGAGTTCTTTCACATCCAAGCGCAGATGGAGACTATCATCTGTCATGAAGTACAAATGAGGGGGTCGATCTTCCACTCCAACATTGCACCATCCAATGGGGAGATAGAAGTCCGCCTAAAGGCCCTGCGTGACACAAGGCTTTTCATGACGAAAGAAGGATGTCGCCCATTCCCCGAGCCGAGTCAAAACAATTAATTGAATGTACTCTTTGTGTAATTTGGATGTACTCTTTGTGTACTAGATGGTATGATGGATGTGACCTCTAAAGCTTTGTTTTGTGCAGGTTGAAGAGCAAACAAGTAGTGATGACGAAAGTAGCTTTCGGTTTTCAATAATTGTTGGACTCATTGTAATTTTGTGATGGAATGTAATCTTGTGAATCTTTTTGGCCTCTAAACCTTTGTAATAAAAATTATATTGCAATTCTTTTTTATCAATAATTGTTGGCCTCATTGTTATATTGTATTTTTCATTTCTGTAATATAATAAAAATATCTGTAATGCTTTTATTGTTTTATGTAATTCTTTTTTTTTGTTTTCTGTAATTATTTAGTGGCGCATCTTGTTAGGATTTAGTGGCGCACTGTGAATGCGCCACCCCTAAGGCCCTTAGGCGTGGCGCATACCAGAATGCGCCACCCCTAAGAGCTTAGAGGTGGCGCATTCTGAGATGCGCCACGCCTAAGGGCCTTAGGGGTGGCGCATCCAGAATGCGCCACCTCTAAGCCCTTATTAGTGGCTTGTAGTTAGTGGCGCACTGTGAATGCGCCACTAAACTCAAAAGCAGTGCGCCACCATAAGGGTATTCCCTAGTAGTGTTTGCAGCCCTTTCCTTATCCAGTGTCACTTATTAGTACCTTCTGCTCCTCGTTGGGATCGACATCCTTATTTATCGAAAAGCTAAAATTGATCCCCTAGACTTGTGGGTTATCAAGAATCGTTTATTGGCACGGTTAACGGGCGAGGCGATCCCACTAAACCTATTAACTTCTCCGCCATCACGTACCGTGCAGGAGTACAAAGGACAGGGGTCCAAAGTTCCTTTCTACTTAGGATTTAGACCGGCGGATGGCCTCTCTGTTGAGCTTGAAGGATGGACTTCGGCGTGTCGGATAGCCTCGGTGGGGCATTCCCTAACAAGGTGTACGCCACCCTAGAGATCCGAGCGTGTAGGGTAATAGTAGTGCAGCCCCTGCAGGGAAGATAATCTATTCGGATAGCCGTGTCCACGGTAACATGACGCTTTATGATGAAGACAGACTCTACTACTACGAACTACTACTACTAAACTGTTTGGTTCCGGGTTTTCTTCCTCGCAGGGAAGTCGAAGAGGGATTCTCGGAGGCATATATAATTGTTATATAATACAACTTACTATTATACAATGCTGCAGCAACTTCTGCTGCATTGTTATTACATTCATGCTATTGAACTGTTGGCTATTCTCTTCTCATGCTGCAAGACTCGTCGGAAGATGCTAGTCTTCGATAGGCCTAGCTTCTTACCCTTATTCTGATTTCTCCCTTGCAGTCCACTATATAAAGCCTCCCCTTTACATTGATACAAATACATAAATGCTTAGTAGCGGACGTAAGACTCGCGGGTATGCTAGATACTCACCTTTGCTTTATTTCCCCCTTTTTGTTTTGCCTGATCGGCCGCTGCAGTTGACGTGGAGCCTTGGAGTCCAGGAGCAGGAGATCCCCGATGTCGACCACCGCAACGTGAAGATCCCAGATTCCCTCTACGACGTCGAGTTCCCCGTTGACCAGGAGTAGTTTGGAGGTTCCCAGGAAGGAGGCCTCGCCTTTTCGATCGTTGTTGTTTTTGTGCTAGCCTTCTTAAGGCAACCTTGTACCTTGTGTATGTACTCAGATACTATGGCTTCCGCTGACTTTGTGCTCTCGAGCTGTTGTATTCGAGCCCTCGTGGCGCCTGGCTTGTATTAAACAGCTTGTATTATTTTATTTGTAGATTTGTGTTGTGATATTTCATCGTGAGTCCCTGATCTCGATCGTGTACCTTGCGTGTATGATTACTGTACACGGTTTGATTTTGGGGGCGTCACATGAATCTACCGATCATGAGTACACAACCGCTAGCGGGGATGATTGTGGTGATGCCGAAGCCGATCTCGCCACTGATGATGGCAACCAACCCACAGATGGCAGCCAACCGAAGAAGCAAAAAAAGGAGAGGCGCCCGAGCAAGCTAGGCACCGTCAAGGAGGAATTTACCGATGTGGCTAGAAATGGGCTTCCAACGGCGCCCGAACATTTAGTCCGTGGGTACTCCGGACAACTCGGGTGCATTCTCTGGAGCACCGTCTCGATCAACACCGAGAACCTAAGGCATCCCGACCGAGCAAATTTGCGCAACCTCCTCTTCACGAAGCTGCACAACCGATACAAGTTCCCCGCTCAATTCGCAAACACAAACCTCTTAGGGAATAAAGTGAATAGTGTCGCGCTCACGAAGATTAGCACATCCCTAGCTACTTGGCGAAACAAGGTGAAGAAAATGATTAGTAAGGGTGTTAGTTACGAGAAGATCAAGGAGGAAAATCCTTCGATCAGCGAAACTGACTACGAGGAGTTCAAGCTCAAGTGAGAGGACACCTAAACTAGTGAATCGAGTCAGTGGGGGAAATGTATGCGGGGATTGAAATTAGGGATCCACAGACTCGGTCCTGGCGGCTACAGAGTGGCGGAACCGAAATGGGACAAGGAGGACGCGGAGCGTGCCGCGCAAGGCCTACCGCCCCTCTTCAAAAAATACGGACAAAAACCTACCGATAACTATGTCAGGGCCCGGTACAAGAGGAACCTGATAACAGGGGAGCTTACGACGGATCCGAAGGTGGAGGAGCTTGAGCGTCTTCTGGTAAAGAATACCTCCCCCTGTTTAATTAGCTTCATATGGTTGCATTTTAAAATTAGTGAAGCCAAATTTCTGAATGGTCCCCGCTTTGTTTGTGCAGGAAACTTTAAGAAGCAGCGTGGGGTCCCCGCCTATCGCCCCTTGGGACAACTCTTCAAATAGGGCGGTCAACACACTCAAGAAAAAGGATAAGTTTAGTAAGCCGTCGTCAGCTGGTCGTGTGTCCGGCAAAGGCTGTTCCACAAAATGGTCGGACTACTATGACACTAGGCGAAAGGAGAAAATCACTAGCAGCTCGGTGAACCAGACGGGGGTACAACTCCAGGAAAAAATGGACCAGATTCCACGCATTGTCGAAGAACAAGTTGGACAGGCGCTCAACAACATGATGCCTTCCTTGTTTGTGTTCATGCGAGACTGGCTTGCGAGTGGTCAACAGGGGATGCCTGTCGTGGGAAAGTCACGGCAGATGTCCGTAGAGTCGGACTTATCGTGGGACCTTTGCTGCGAGGCGAATTCGAAGAGGGAGTCGACATAGGCACAAGACTCGGCGAGTTACCCAGGTTTGGCCCCGACGGTGCGGTAATGACCTACTCCTGCTTTATGACTATATGGGGATCGACTCCTCAATAGGAAGAGTCGATCGTATCGATTACAGTGATGATGCTTCGCCGGCTTAGTCTCGTGGAGATCTAGGCTCTGAAGCGAGTTGTCTAAACCTGGCTTGATGTAAGTCCCCCTCTGGCTCCCGTGGTCCTCGGCTTATAAAGGTGCCGGGTCCTGGGATTCCTAGAGTCCGACTCCTATACGATGTGGAGTTCTATTCTACTTTACAAGTTTTCTACGTGCTATACAAGGTAAGTCGAATTCCTTCTAGGCCTTCAACCTTCCCGCCTGGCATGTTTAGACTCCTGGTCGGGTCTTCTTTGTGGGCCTTCATATGTAAGCCGGCCCAGAGGTTCCTAATGCCGGGTCTATGGGCTTGATCCATCCCTCCGACATTAGCCCCAAGGATTGTTGTGATGCTTTAGTCTTCACATCGATCTTCTTTATCTTCTTCATCGTCGCCGTCTCTTCATGGATCAATGCCCGACTTTTATGCTTTAGTATTTAAATGGGAGTCGGAGTCATTTCTCTTCAATCTTTCTTTGATTCCTTGATCTTCAGGGAGTTGATTCTTCATCACATTAATCATTATCTGATGTTTTACTAGAAGTCGACGCCTAACTTTTTTTAATTTCCTGTTTCCTTTTACTTGAGGATTTCTCTTTTGACCCATTGGTCAAAGATTCGTTTTTTTATGATCACGCTGCCCAAAAACGCCGGTTAAAGGCAATGATGTTTGTAGTGGGAATCGAGGAATCCTTTAATAAATGCCATCCACCATGGGTAGTTACCCCTCGTTTATCGTGGTATTAATGGACCCTCTTCGTGAATCTATCATAAATAGCCTTTGGATAGCTTGATCTTTCAAGCACATCCCATTCTTCTCTTCCCCTTCTTGCCTTCTCCATGCCCCCTAAGCTAGAGACCTCCTCTCCTTTGGCCTCCAATGAGTCTGATCCTCGCGCAAGTACCCGAGATCGCGACCGGGGTCATGGTCGTGGCCGTGGTCGTGGCAGAGGTAGGGGAAGAAGTGCTCGTGCTGCTTCTCCTTCTGTATCTCCCCCTTCTTCTCCAGAGAGGAATGAATTCTTGGTTCGTATCCGGACGATTCGTCGCTGGATGAAACTTCCTGAGTATTTTTCAAATCTTGTGTTTGACTCATCGCCTTCGGCTCTTTGTCTCCGATCTGATGGATGTCCTCATGGTCCTATCTGGGTGAAAGTTAGTTTTCTAACCAAGGCACCATGTATTTTGAGAAAGGTTGGAAAACTTTTCTTCGCTCCAGGAATATTTCTCGAGGAGACACTATTATCTTCAAGTTTGATGGTGAAGATACTTTGTCAACTAGGATATTCAACTCGGATGGAGACCGAGCCTGCTGTTGTGTGGAGAGCTCCAGCGATGAAAATCTCCTTAGTGATGAAGATGTTTCAACAGAAGATGAAGCCGACTCTGAAGAAGATGCTTGAAGCTGTAGGTTCTTCTCTTTTTTTTAACAGTAGTTTGCCGAGTTTGGCCTTTGCTTGTAAGGTTGCCTCCTTTGATGTAAGATCCAACTGGCTTTAATGAATGAAATCTATGAACTTTTGGTGAGTCCATCAATTTACAAGTCGGTTTTTATCCCTGACTTTGAAATGCTATCTTGGAGTATATGGGAGCCGACCACTTATGATAGGGTATGTATCTGTAGCCCCCTGAGTCGATTCAGAATAATGTAGTATTCGCTAATCGACTCATAGGATAGGTCGACTTGTAGCCCCCATGAGATGGTATGGTCATGTTTATATGCCGTACCGGATCATCAGAAAACTTTTGTGTTTATGAAACTTGCTTTGAAGTATATAGCCCCTAAGTGCCGGGTTGTCTTGCCTGCAACGACCTGGAACTTGCAATGTCTTGCATATGTTTTTGAAGTGTTACTCCCCAAGAGTCGTTATTTTCAGTTGGGTGATGTACCGAGTCTTCTTTGAGAAGAAACCTTGAAGTGCAGTCCCCAGGAGTCGGTGTGTGCATCTATGTGCAGTGCCGAGTCACATAGGTCTATCTTTAATTTTTAAAAATCATATATATATATATATGATACGATGGGTTTTATTCCCTGTAAATAAGTCGGCGATAGCCGGTTTTGACAAATGTTGATATGTATACGTATGGCAAAAATCGTCACGACCTAAGTCGACCTTATATGCGGAGAAGATGCAATGAAAAGAGTATGGGATGATGCTGATGTATGCAAAAATTATAAAGGCTCATATAGAAGTCAACTCTGGATTCATCTTTTCCTTATCTTCTCTTTGTTGAGAAGAATTTTGGGTTATCCATGAGTCAGAACTCCTCTGTATGTCGTCTCACATTGATCAACGTTTTTCCGTTCGCTTTAAAACTTCTTCTTTGAGAGTTTTTTAGCCGGGTTTTCGCATATTTGGATCGTCTGAGCATCGAACATACATGCGATTATAGGGCGTGTAGTGCCATTTTATGTATATGCCGGGATTTCTTCGGATAAGAGTCGATGAGTGACATCGAGCCCCCCTACTGCCCCTGAATAAGCTTATACACAACTATTTTTACATTTATATGCCGAGTTTTCGGATAAAGAGTCAATGATTATCATCAAACTCCCCGATTCCCCTGAATAAGCAATATACATGCTCAAGACCAATAGAGGGGTAGATCAAGCCCCCAGGTCTCTGAGATATAATAATGCAATGTATGATGCAAAAAATGAATGACATGAAAAAAATTAAAGTAGAGTTTTGGTGTGGCAATTGCCGTTGTGACTTGAAGTCGGCTTAGTTGTATGTGGCGAGAGCCAGCGCGTCAGAAGTCGACTTATGTATATTTTGATGTCGAAAGCCTATACGACAAATGTCGGCTTATATATATATATATATATATATATATATATATTGTGGCGAAAGCCAATGCGTCGTATGTCGACTTGGTGAAGCGTACAGTAATGTTCCTGTTTCTACTCAAGTGTAATATGGACGGAATTGTGCGATGTTCCTCGGCCTGGGAGTCTCTTCCATGCTTGTGCTCGTGTCCGCTTTCTCTCGTATATCCACTAGGTGTACGACACCTTGAAGGACTTCCTTCTGAAGAAAGGCTTCAAACCAGGAACAACTGACCCAACTCTTTTTACTCGATCTTATAATGGTGATTTGTTTGTTTGTCAAATTTATGTAGATGATATTATTTTTGGCTGTACTAACACTAAAATTAGCGAAGAATTTGCCAAAATGATGTCGAAGAAATATGAGATGTCTATGATGGGAGAATTGAAGTTCTTCCTTGGACTTCAAATCCGTCAATAGAAGAATGGCACCTTTATTTCTCAAGAAAAATATTTCAAGGATTGCCTCAAGAAGTTTGGACTCACTGATTGCAAAACAATTAAAACTCCAATGCCTACCAATGGCTTCCTAGATGCAGATGAGAAGGGAAAAGCCTTCGATCAAAAGAAATATCAGTCTATGATTGGCTCTCTCTCTTATATTTATGTGCATCTAGACCTGACATTATGCTTTCAGTATGTATTTGTGCTTGCTTTCAGGCAAATCCAAAGGAATCACATCATACTGCAGTAAAGCGAATTCTTCGGTATCTTGCTCACACACCAACCTTGGGCTTGTGGTATCCAAAGGGTGCTCAGTTTGATCTTATTGGCTATTCAGATTCAGATTGGGATGGTGATTGTGTTGATAGGAAATCAACTTCAGGCACTTTTCATTTCCTCGGAAGATCACTTGTGTGTTGGGCTTCCAAGAAGCAAAACTATGTATCAATATCTACTACTGAAGCCGAACACATTGTTGCTGGGTCATGCTGTACTCAGATTCTTTGGCTGAAGCAAACAATGAAGGATTATGGTATTCATGTGAAGAAAATTCCCGTTCTATGTGATAATGAGAGTGCCATCAAAATTGCTCACAATCCTGTGCAACACTCTCGCACGAAGCATATTGACATTCGCCATCATTTTCTTCGTGATCATGTTCAGCGTGAAGATATTGTGATTAGTCATGTCAGAACTGAAGATCAACACTGGATGATATTTTCACGAAACCATTGGATGAGAAAAGGTTCTGTGCGTTAAGGTGTGAGCTCAATATTTTGGACTCACAAAATTTACTGTAAAACCGAACCTTTACCTCCATGTATATATTCATTTACTTCGTTGTTTGTTTTTGGTTTCAATATTTGTTTTTGCTTCGATTTCTAGTTTTTATTTTGGTTGGATTTAGTCCTCCATGCTTATCACCTTTAGCTTCGCTATTGGTTTTTCTTTGAGGTGATAAGTTTCGGACCCTACCCCCTCTGTTCTTTTTCCCTCTTATTCCATATTTCTAAAATGGTTGAGCACATTTGTAACGGAAAGTATTTTTCTTCGAACATCATTGAGTTCCGAATCAAATGCTTCCAATTTTTATCGAAGTTTTACTCATCATCAAGACATTTTCTTCGGTCGTTGAGATCCCGTCAAATCCGGGTCGTTGAGATTTTCTCGCGATTCGCTACCATATCTGGGCCGTTGAATGTGGAGCGTCAGTTGCTGAGAACCGTCCGATTTGATCTGACAACTCCTGTCAGACCAGCCCCATATATACCCCTCGCCCGACGACACCAAATCTCACTTCTTCCCCAACCGCTCCGGAACCCTAAATCTCTCACGCGTCGCCGTGCTTCTCTTCCTCGCTGTCGTCCTCGCCGCTTAGCTGCCGGAAGGACTCCACTTTGTATTTCCCGTCAACGACGAGCATCTCCACCGCTCCTCGCCGCCGTAGCTGCTTCGACGCCGCCAACTTAGGATACGACGAGGCCTCTGATCCAATCCTCCCCTTTGTTCGTTCCTCTCCAGATTGGATCGAGTTTTTTAGATGTTTTTTTTGCTTGATTTTGCTATGGTATCTTGATCCATTGGATCGTTGACCTCTTGGGGATCTTGTTTAGAGGAAAAGCTTCCCATATTCTATTCAGGTTTGTAGCTAGGGTTTCGATCTTGCTCTGTTCTGCGCTAGGGTTTGACATCGATAATGAACTTGTTGCATGCAAAATCTAGCCCAGAACAGGCCGGAAACAACTCCCTCACAACTCTGAATATCTTGTCAAAATCATTATTTTTGGTCGAAAATTTTGCTGTGCTCAGTCCATACTTGTCTTTTTCCCTCGTTCCCTTATTCTTCCTCACATGATGTCTAAGGATTTGGGCTTCAGTGATGAGTCCCCAGTACTAGATCACCTGAAAGAAGCTGAACAAGTTGCTCCCAAGAGAAAATGAGGCAGAATGAAGGAAACAAACAATGCAAGAGGCATTCCCGAGTCTATTCGGATTGAACTTGGTTATGATACACCTCCTGAAGAAACTAAGGATCAGAGAAATATTCGTTTGCCAAACATTCGCCGCTACTGGGACATCAGGTGGTACAAATACAAGAGTATCCCTGACTGAAAATGGGTAATGCAGTTTTCCTTCAGTCCACCTTTCCTATACACTTCACACATGTGTGGAAAATATACTGAAGAAAAGCGCCATCTTTACTACCCAGTACCAGCTAAATATCCTCATCCCAACACCTTAAAGACTCTGGATGATTATCCTGAAGAGCAAGAGCGACTGAGAATCGTTGCCGAAAAGAAAAGACTCAAGGAAGAAAAGAAGGCAGCCAAGTTAGCTGCCGCTGAAGCTCATGGAGCGGGCCAGATCTCTAAGAAGAAGAGGAAGCTCAAGAAGAAATCTGCTTCACCCCCTAGAAGACTCTATTATTTTTGAGTCAAATGCTGAAGCTGATGACGAATGAGAAACTGAAGCAGATGATGAGTCAGAACCTGCTCCACCAAAGAAGCAAAATATTCGGATTCCCTTGAAGAAGAAGCCAGGAGAGAAACCGGTTGCAAAAGGGATAAAAATTCAAGACCCTACAGATAAGCCCGTTGTTCGCCCCACCATTGACTTGTCCAACTTGGTGGTTGCGAAGCCTTTGGCCTCCAAGCCACCGGCTGAAGCCCTCAACACTGAGAGGCGATCCAAGCTGAGGCATGACCCAGCGAATCATCAACATTCTGCAAAGGTAGTTGCACCAGCGAAGCCTAAGCAGTCTGCAACACCAAATCCTTCAGTGAAGCGAAAGCCCACTGAAGCAGAATTGCAACAGAAAGACCTCGAGAGGCACTGAACCACAACATTCTTGCTAGAGAATCTGCATAAAAGCAAAAGGCAGCTGAAGCAGCTGCAAGAAAGAAAAGTGAGCTAGACTCCGCAAAGTTTGTTGCTGAGAAGGCTGAGACGAAGCGAAAGCTCGCCGAATCCGAGAAAAATGAAGAAAAAGCTGCTGCTGAAGCCAAACAGTTGGCAGAACACGAAGTTAAGCGCAAGGCCACATTAGATGGCCTCAGAACGAAGAAGGCTGAGAAAGAAGTCAGGGCTTCCCAGAAGAAGGCCTTGGTCGAGATGACACCCTCTGCTGAAGCAATCCCATCGAAGCCAAAAGGTATCTCTATGCCTGAAGCTCAAGCTGAAGCAGATGCCATAGTGCACATCAATTCCCTGATCCCCGTGAAGGCGAACTATGGGATCAATTGGGCGTAACTAAAGCCCTTTGGAAGAAGTGTGCGGCAGAAGATCCTGAAGCTGTTGATCTCGGTGAAGTCTACATCTCAGGCTCCATCGAAGCAATGATCAGTCAGCTGAAGGACTTGCACTCAAGAGATAGAGCTGAAATCGAAAAGATTCACAACTATCAAAAGCGTGCTGAAGCTGAGACAGATGAAGAATTCAAACAACACGCCTTGAAGTTGCTTCATAAGGTAACAGATGTCAACACCACCACCAAGGAAAACATTAAAACCTACAAGGGAAAGATCAAAGCTGCAGTGTATGAAATGGTCAAAACGCATAATGCTTCAATTATGGAAAGGGATTCCCGAAAGCGTAAGGCCCCGCTGGAAGCTGAACCAGCTGCAGCAAATCCTGTTGAAGCCAAGTCTTCTGACCCTTCTCCGAAGAAAAGGACCACCAAGAAACGGAAGGTCACTTTGGCCTCGGCTGCTGATATGGATACGAGTGATGAACCTACCAGCCAGACGAAGGAAAACACTGAAGCAGTTCCCACTCCTTCTCCCCAACCAAAGCCTTCAAAGCCCATGCCAAAACCTCAGAGAGCGAAGAGTAATTGTCGCCTCGAAGATCAAGTTTGTCAAAGGTTTCAGAGATTCCCTTGATAATCTACCCCGAGTCAAAACTGACCAAGATCGAGGAGATTGGTGCAGTGGAGCTACGGACGGAGAGAGATTTTCTCCAGGTGTTCAATCACCAGTCCCTCCAACCAACCGTAGCGCTTTGTAGATAGTGAACTGGTCGAACAAACATCGCCGAGTCTCAGTTCGTTTTACTTCAAGCTTTTACATACTGTATTGCATTTGCTTCCCAGTTATGCTTCAATGCATTTTGATTCACTGCATTTAGTTTCGCTTCCAGTTTTACTTCCCTATCACTTGTTTCTGCTTCCCTTTTCTGCTTTACTTATGCTTCAATTCAAAGCTTCAATTGAAAATTTGAAGTGATCATTCACCCCCTCCCCCTCTGATCAGATACTTGGACTTTCAGAGTGCCTCATCTGCTTCTTCCTCTTCTTACTGCCTCAGCCATGTACACCATGAAGAAAGGCGTGTACTGTGTTGCGGTGTTGGGTGTGGTGCGCATGCTCCATAGTACGGTCGGTAGATCCTCGGCCCAATTGCCCGCAGCTTGCTCGAGTGGTGCGAGGAGTCTCTTCTTGATGCCTCCGCAGACTAGGATGTTAGCTTTCTCGACCTGTCCATTGGACTGGGTGCGCGACATATGCGTAGTTTATTTTAATTCCTAGGTCCTTGCAGAAATTCTGGAATTCTTTTGTTGTGAAATTTGTGCCATTGTCGATAATGATCTTGTGCGGGACTCCGAAGTGAAATATGATGGATTAGATGAAGTTTACTGCTGTTAGTGCTGTCGAGCTGGTTATGGGTACTGCCTCGATCCACTTTGTGAACTTGTCGACTATGACGAGGAGATGAGTGCGGACGCCTTTGGAGGATTTCTTCAGTGGCCCTACCACGTCGAGTCCCCAACTTGTGAAGGGCCACGCTAGAGGTATTTTTTTGAGCTCTGATGCTGGTGCGTGTGGTCTGCTGGCAAACTTTTGGCATGCAACGCAACGTCATACGATGTCTTCCACATTTCTCATGGAGGTGGGCCAGTAGAAACCTGCCCGGAAGGCTTTGGCGACTAGAGCCTGACTATTAGCATGGTTCTCGCATATGCCCTCATGCATCTCAAATAGAAATGCTTTGCCATCTTCTTCTTCTATGCATCTTTGCAGCATCTGGGAAATTGTCGTGGAGTTAACACAGGAGATGTCCAAGTCATCGAACTTGTAGTGAGGCCTCTGCTGCGAGGTGGTATCGAGGAGAGAGTCGACATATACACGGTACTCGGCGATTTACCCAGGTTTCGGCCCCTCTTTGTTCTCGAGGTAAAGACCTACTCCTGCTTCTTATTATTGAGCGGTTTTTGGTTTGTCGAAAGGACTAGCCGGCTTTTGGTTTACAAAGGGTTTGCCGGCTTGTAACTTGCGTCTCGGGAAGATCTAGGTTACGAGTCATGCGTTGGTGGTTTGTGTGTTGAGTTGAGAGTTGATCCTAGATCCCCGAACCCTCGGCTTATAAAGGTGTCGGGTCCAAGAGTCCACGGATCCTATTCTTACTTGAGGTGGAATCCTATTCTGTGTCTACTTTAAAAATACGCTATGTGCTACACAAGGTAAGTCGAATTCCTTCTTTTGGACTTCAAGCTTGTCTCCTTGGCACGTCTCCCTCTGGGTCGGGTCTTGTCTTAGTAGGCCTTCACGTATAAGCCGGTCCAGAGAATTGTGATCTAATGCTGGGTTATGGGCTTGGTCCATCCCCCCGACATTAGCCCCCAGGATATGTATGATGCTTTAGTCTTCATGGAAATCTTCAGTTGCTTGATTGATCTTCATAGAGCCGACTCTTATGAGTAAACCGACTCACGTCTCTGTGTCTTCAAGGTTCCAACACGGGCTTGTGCTTCGAGAAGATGACGTCGGCTTATGCTGACACCGATTTGTGTATCACTTTTTGATTTTTTTCCCTAAGTCTTTTAATTTGACTTTTGAGTCAGAAAAATTATTTGTCGTTGTATTTATTGTTGTTCTTCCTGAAGCGTCGCTAATAAATGCACGGTGAAAATCGAGGAGTCATCATAAATGCCACTGATGTCTACGCACGCTTCTATTCTTGTAGACTATGTTGGGCCTCCAAGTGCAGAGGTTTGTAGGACAGCAACAATTTCCCTCAAGTGGATGACCTAAGGTTTATCGAACTCAGGGAAGTAGAGGTTGAAGATTGTCTCTCTCAAGCAACCCTGCAATTAAGATACAAGAAGTCTCTTGTGTCCCCAACACACCTAATACAACTAGGAGTTGTATAGGTGCACTAGTTCGGCGAAGAGATTGTAAAATATGGGTGATAGGTTTGGAAAAGCAAGGTAATATAAATCTGTAATGAAAAGTGCAGCAAGCAAACATGTGACAAAAGTGAGCACAAACAGTGTAATAATGGTGGAAACAAGGCCTAGGCTTCATACTTTCACTAGTGGAAACTCTCAACAACATTAACATAGTCTAATCACACGATATTTCCCATAAAACATGCAATGGAGACGTACTCGGAGGTCATTCCTTTGTGGTCAAGAGAGGACGAGAATTGTGTAGGGCTACAAAAGCACACCTCAGAGTTCGTAGTTCTCAATCTATGGATTTCCCAATGTCACCGCGGCCATCCAAAGAGAGTACCACAATCACCACAACATATCTAAAGGATAGTCAAAGACAAGCACCAAAAGACTCTCAATCTTCAATCCACACACAAAAGAGGAAATAAGTCATGAAAATATTCTTCTAACCCATGTCCAATAGACCGCTGTCACCATGGTCTCGAGAATTATACTAGATAAGATCAAGTGAGTACATCAATCTAATACATAGAGGAAGGGGAAAGATCATGGGATGACCCTAGATTAACATAGCCTATGATCACAACGAAGATCACATCATGGGAGAGAGATAAGAACACATAGCTACTGGTAGAAACCTCAGGCTCGAGGAGGAACTACTCCCGCATCATGGAGGGAGGAAGCAACGTCGATGGAGATGAATCCGGGGGCACTTCCCCGTCCCGGCAGGGTGCCGGCACAGGAATTCTGTCCCCCCGAAACTTGATGGCGATGGCGGCGGAGATCGGAATTGCTTCTGGAGAAAAGGGGTCCGGAATCAGGGTTTCCTCTGCGGGAGTAAAAATAGGGCCAAAGGGGGGCACCAGGGGGGCCACAGGGCAGCCAGGAGGGTGCCCGACACGGCCTAGGGTGGGGCTGCACCAGGGACCCTTCTGGAGTCCCTGTGGTGGCCCTCCCCTCCTTCCTTGGTGATTCCGGAAGCTTCCGGGACGGTGATTTTTTATATAATTTTTCCGGAATTTGTGGAGCACTTTTAATGGCCGGAAAACCTAAAATACAAAAACAGCAGAAAACAGGAACTGGCAACTGGGTGCACTGAGTTAATAGGTTAGTCCAAATATGCTCAAAAGTGTATGAAAGTTCAAGACTAACATGGCAAAGTCACACAAAACATGCATGGAGCAAGCAGAAATTATAAATACGTTTGGGACGTATCAACATCCCCAAGCTTAATTCCTGCTCGTCCTCGAGTAGGTAAATGATAACAAGCATAATTTCTGTGGTGACGTGCCACACAACCATATAAGGACTTTTAAGTAAAGCAATTAAAGCATGCAATTCAATTCAAGTCTTAACAAGCAAGAGTCTATATTAGCATTGTCACAACCCAAATTTAGGTAAGTGCTAGGATTGCTTGTGCCCTTTGCATCATGTGAAAAATTCAAAAGGAATTCAAAAATGGGGAAAAGAAAAGCCCTGAGAATTTAAATAAATGGCCAGATAAAAATATTTTTTCCAAAAATCATTTGAACATTTGGAAATTTTCTATAAATGATGCTGATCATTTTAAAAGTGGTTTGGGATCAATCCCATGCTCATGGAATTTTCTAAATTTCAAACAATGCCTTAGAAAATTAAATAAACCCCTATTTGATTTGAAATTCAAATTATTTGAATTTCAAAAATGCCCAAAAGTTATAAGTGGCTAGCTAGTTATATCCTAAGCCCACATAAAAGATTTGGGTATTTTACGAAATGCTCTACTATTTATTTCAGAGCAAAACAAATAGGAGAAAAAGAAAAACAGAAAGAAAACAGAAAGCAAAAACAGAGAAAAGAATAAAAGAAAACCCAGCCCACCCCCTATGGCCTTGGGCCCAACTAGACCTTCCCCGGCCTGAGCCCACGTGGGGCTTGTCGTCTACCCCAAGCAGCTCGCTGTCGAGCATGCCGGGGGCGACGACCGCCACCACGACGCCGGCGACCATCCAGAAGCCCCCAGGCCACCTCCTCGTGCCACGGAGAGCGCCGCAGGCCCAGCTCACTTTCCACTAGCCGCTGGTCCTTCCCCTCCTCTCGGCATCACCATTTTTGCGTAAGACCGAGCCCGCCGGAGAGCGCAGCCGCACACACGCGTGCTCCCAGCCAGCAAGAGCTCCAGCCAAGTTGTCCAGAGGGAGCGCCGGGAACTCCTACGTCGCCGTGCAGAAGATGGCCAACTCCTTCGCCACGTAGACGCCGGATTCCTCCACAAGTCGTCACCGGAGCCGCACTTCCGCCGTCGTCGATTCGCCGCTTGCAGCGCTTCCCCGACCCCGCCATGGACGGCATCGTTCTCCTCGTGCTTCGGTGGGCAGATCCCCCTATTCCCGCCTCTTCCCGTGCCCCGGAGCCCGATTCCGACGAGGTCCAATCTCCGGCCGCCGCCTTGTTGAAGCTGTCGTCACGCACAGCCTCCCTGGCATTCCCCTACATGGCGCAACAGACGCGGAAGGCCACGGGGGTCATTTTAGTGTTCATCCCGTGCCCCCCCCCCCCCCCGTGCTCGATTCCGAGCTCCGGCGAACCCTCCGCCGTCTACCTAGGTCACCGGCGGCGAGGTGACGTGGCCCCGGTCATTAGGACCCTAACCACCAAGTTAACCACCCCCACAGGGGCTGACAGGTGGGTCCCCCTGGCCCCCTAACCCCTTTGTTAACTAAACAGAGAGGGGATTAACCCCTGAGAGACTGACATGGGGCCCCCAGTAGTCAGACCCCCCCTGACGTCACTGTGACGCAGGGATGACGCAATAAATCATTTTTTTGAATTAAAAGAATTCCAGAGAAATCAGAAAATTCCAGAAAATAGCCAAAACTTCAATAAATCATAGAAAATTCATATTAACTCCAAATTGGACAAATAATATATGAAAAATGATCAGCAGAAAATTCTCTATCCAAATATGCAACTTTCAACCATGTTTGAGTTGATTTTAAAATGGGACCAGTAGCTTTTTCTATTTGGCTTAATTGGAATTAATTCAAATTTAATTCAAATGCTAATTCAACTTGAACCTTTGCAATGCAACCTTGATCACTTGTACATCAGAGGCACATTCCACACATGATCACATGATTTTTAAAGAACAAACAATGGCATTTGCAACTTGGCTAAATTAACCAACATATGCAGTTTGAATTTGCATTTCAAATGCAATACACTTCATTTAAATCAAATGTTCCATAAACAATACCAATCACATCATGGACAACATAATCATGTGCTTGTGCATTTTATTTTGATGTTGCCCCCCCTTTGTTGATGATTGTGCCGATAACAGTGCCTCCGAGACGGTGATCACCCCTGACGAAGAAGAAGATCGGTAAACCCCGTGTGTCGTCAGCAAGGCAAGGAAACCCCATTGATCATGTCTATAAAATCCTATTTCCCTCTCAGTCTCGCTTATGCATGTCTAGGAGATCACCGAGACATGTTCTTTCGCTTAGTTGAACCCATTCCGATGCATGACCTATCATTCTGTCACCGTATTAAGCAAACCACAATCCTAGCAGATTTAGGAGTTGAATGATGAGCATGTGGCCCCTGCAACTGTTACTTCTTATTGCTGCTTAGTGATACAATGAGGTTACATTGATTGTGAGTCGGGATGGAATGAACACAGTGAAGCTGCTGATAACGTGTTGGTGAATCCACCCTAAACAAAGGTGAACGATGAGAGGCTGTGTAGGAGTACACTTGGGTTGTCTCGTTGAACACTGCCCTAGGCCCCGAGTTCCTGTTTTGTGATCCAAGACAAAGAGTATGACCACATGTAGGGTTTATGGGAGCCCCATTTGGCCTCTTTACGTACCCGATCCGGTCCAGGAGTCACAATAGATTCGGGCTTTCCATTTGGCATGTGCATAGAAAAAGAATGAAGAAAAGGGTGCATCATATAGATATGTGGGTGGACCTGTGAGGCAGTGAAACCATCTGGAAGAGGTGGCGTCTCGGTCCTTTACATTATCTGAGTCCGTTTCGTGGAACCGGTCGGACTCTCGAGCGGTGCCAAACTCAGGTAGTCGACTCCTAGATTAGAGAAGGTGATGTGAGGTTAGTGCCCTGGTTTCATCCACGTCCGACACCCGCTTGAAGGGTGACGAGAACGAGGCGATAAGTGATGACACGCGTGTGAAGATGTACACCCCTGCAGGGTTAATGAACTATTCAATTAGCCGTGTTCGCGGTTTTGGACTACTTGGAGACCTCTACTTGATCATAGACAACTTGAATGGATACTTATAAAACTCGCAAGATAAGCGTGAGTGCTATGGCGTGCTTTCTCGTGGGAAAGTCGAGGAAGTAACCATACTGGTGTAATTGGTTGGAGACTTGGTAGTGGACTCGTGTACGCTTCTTACCTCAAGTCTGGTACTCGTAGTACAGGACTCGCCAAGTCAAAGCTGGCATTTCTGCATGATGAAACCCCACCTCCCCTTTACCTTGAAACTTGAGAATGAGTAGTATAGTTCTGATGTAAGTCTTGCTGAGTACGACTTTGTACTCACGTTTGCTTATTCTATGTTTTAGATGACAATACGGACCCCGATGGAGTCACCTTCGTGAAGCTCGATGTTGACCTTGGTAGTATAGTTCCAGACCGCAGTCTGGTCCCTCGTGGAAGGGCATGTTTGTTGTACAAGGCTTCTCTAAGCCATTTGTTAAACTTGTCTGTACTCAGACCTAATTTGCTTCCGTTGTATGATGTAATGATGATCTCAGACATGTGACATTTGTATGCTCTATGTGTCAGTCAATAAAGATACACTTTGTAGAGTTATGTGATGATACCTGCTGTTCATACTAGGCATGTGTGCTGCGTGTATGTTTATAACATGCATGTCTTAGTATGGGTTTTCGAGACCTTAGTTGTGATCTGGCTGGCGGTCTTTTATACACCAAGTGGCCCTTAGATGTGCGCAACTTGGGGCATCGCGATGCGATTGCTCGTGACTCTGTCACGTGCACACTTTGTTGTATGATCGAGCCCGCCCTAGACCCCGACTAAGTGATCGGGCTGGAGTAAGTCTATGTAAGAGTTAGGATTCAATCGATAACATGGTTGAGGCGACTTGTCTATGAGTATGGGATTCACCACCCATAAGCATTTAGACTTGTGAGCGGACGATGAGGACCCATCTCAGTTGATCATCCGGCCTGGATGGGATGCCCCTCACGTTCGATGCTTTTCGAGAGTGTTCTGTGCTTGGCCTTGTCTGCTTAGACAAGTGGGTACGGCTCTCGGCTCTCCATGTGATTGCATCGTAACTGGAATTACATACGCATATTCCGGGTCCCGACGAGCATCGACACAAGCAACAAAAGAACAAAAGGTGCAACAACTCTTGCTGTCCGTGACTCGAATGTCTCTAGATGGTGTTTGCGTGCAAGCAGGGGACTGGAAAAAAGAGAGAAAAAAGGTTGTTGAGAACAACTATCTACTAAAGTTTCACACTTGGTCTCCTTTAGATTATTATCTTGACTCGGCCCAGACCACTAGCCAGGTACAAGTCAAACTGATCCACTCCCTTTCGATATTTTGAGCACTCATGCAATGGATGAGCGTGAGCAAGAAAGTTGACACCTAAAAGGCGAAACAGAAAGAAGGTGGAGGAGGAAGACAAAAAGGTGTGAAAGGCTCACATCAATGAGGACAATCATAGGCCAGAGAAGGCCATATGATAGATATGATGTGAGGAGTAGGGATTGCCATGCAACGCATGCACATGTGAGCTAAAAGCTCTCCAAGGGAACTAGTGGGGGTGCATCTAACTTGCTTTCTCAAGAAGACCTAGAGCTCGTTTGAGGAGGCTCATCATTGGAATATACAAGCCAAGTTCTATAGTGTGAAGGTCCCCACATAGCTATATGCATGATGATGATCTCTATGGAGTACAAAGGATAAAGGATGAAGTACTAGTGTGGATCTCTCAAAAGGAATAGTAGTGTGCCTCCTTCTCTCTTTTATTTTTCTTTTTCTCTTTTTTCTATTTTTTCTATTTTTTGGTGGCCTCAATGGCTCTTTCTATTTAACTCTCATTTGTCCTCTTTGGGATCTTTTGATTTTGTCCTCGTTGGGATCTTTTCCTCACTTTAGGGGCAACACTCTATATTTTACAAGAATAAAGGAGATCTTTCACACTTTACCAAGGTACTCACATAAAGAAGAAGATATAACTATCATGATGCAAATGTATGCCTCTACCAGGATAGCAGGATATTCAATGATACTAGCGCGTCATGTAGCAATGATTAGGGCAAGGCCCAACTAGCATGCGGCTCATAGATCAAGCAAGTAGCATGTATGACATGAGGATCAAGTCATGAGAAGGTGGATGTTGCATGGCAATGTATCTCGGAAAGGCTATGGAAATGCCTTGTAGGTAGGTATGGTGGATGTTTTGAGGAAAGATATAAGGAGGCTTATGATGACAGAGCGTATCGTGCCAAGGGTTTGGATGCACCGGTGAAGTATGCGCCAACTCTCAAGGTGAGAAAGGGCAATGCACGGTACCGAAGAGGCTAGAAAAAGTATAGGTGGGTGGAAGTGTCAACTTTCGAATACTCACATTAGTCCAAAGAACTCATGCACTCATTATCGGTAACTCTCAATCTAATTAGGAGGTTCATGAAGAGACAAGTACCCCGAGGAGGAGTGTATGGGGGTTTGGTTATCCTTGCGCATTCTCGACTCATGGTATGTGAGTGTACTCTAATATTCGAACCCTCCAGAGGTTAGTGATCCATCTAGTAGCAAGAGTTCTCAACAGGTGTTTTTGGTTTTCGAAAAACACACGGATTGCCAAAAATACGACATCTATCACTAATAGGCTCGAGCTCTTGACACCAAAAGTTCAAACATTACTCACATCAATACCTCAAAACTATTGCAAGTTACTACTAAAATTAAATAGCAACCTCAATTACCTACTTTCAAGACAAGACACAACTCAATGCAGCAACCAACTCTCTTAACAAGATAAACATGAAAACTAAAGAGAGTTTCATCAAAAACTAAACAAAAGCCAAGGCTCTTGCTAAAGACAAACTAAGACTAAAAATAAACATGGCAGTAGCTACGAAAAGATAAAGAACACACAACAGTAAAAAGATAGGCATGAAATATCCTATGATGTGTTCTAGATTTTGAAAGTGGAGCGTGTTTCTCTCCCACATTAAGTAAGACGGGATCTAACTTGTTATGAACAGCAAGAAAAGCTAAAGAAAAATAAAAATAAATACTAAGAGCGAGACGCTCCAAGTATAGCACATAACGCATGAAGTGATAAAAATATAGTGAGACGAAGGACGAACTAATGATTGTTGATAGAGAAGGGGATGCACGGGGGCATCCCCAAGCTTAGATATTTGAGTCTCCTTGAATATTTATTGGGGATGCATGGGTGGATCCCCAAGCTTGAGCGCTTGACACTCTGGAATCTTCTTCCATCATCTTCCATCGCACACTTGAAAACTCTCTTCATACATAACTCATCATAAGCTGATTAGAGAGGTTAGTACCCTTAATAAATAATTTTTCCCCACTGGATATAAAGATATTCTTGAAGAGCTATTGTTTATCAAGATTTCCAAAAGGTTTTTGCAAAGAAAAAGCAAGCTTAAGGTTTGCAAAAGTTAGGAGAGACAAAACGTGGCAGAATCTGTGAAAAACAGAACAGCAGGTGGTAAAGAATTTTTTAGGGGTACTTCTGAAACTCAAATCAAAAAACTCAGAACATACGAAAGTTCCGTGATTGTATAGAGCATGCTGTCAAAAAAATTCAGATAAAAAAGATGATCTGGTGATTTTAGGATAATTTTTTCGTCCAAGGACAGAATCTGTTTTTTTTACAGCATGTCACAACTTTTGAACTTTCTTGCAATCGGAGGCTAGACTTGGCACAATGATTGAAAATAAAGATACAATGATGTTGCTACAGTAGTAACAATCATCAAGACCACTAAAAACTGAAAGTAAAAACTCAAACTAAAGATAACAAGGGTTGTCTCCCTAGACCTCTTTCTTTATAGCCATAAAGATAGGCTTAAGATTTTAGTGATGCTCTCATAGGAATAAGAGTTGAAGCACAAAATAGAGAATCAAGAAGCAAATACAAAACACATTTAAGTCTAACATGCTTTGTATGCAAAGGGGTCTTATAGAAGAATAACTCATTGAAGCATAAAGATATTAGCATAGGAAGGCAAAACAAGTGCAACTTCAAAACTTTCAACATAAAGAGAGGGAATTTTATATTATTGGAAAATCTATAATCATATGTTCTCCTCTCATAATAATTTCCAGTGGGATCATGAATAAACTCAACAATATAAGTATCACATAAAAAATTCTTATCGTGATCCACAAGCATAGAAAATTTGTTACTCTCCACATAAGCAAAATCCTTCTCATTAGTAATAGTGGGAGCAAACTCAACAAAATAGCTATCAAATGAATCATTCTTATCTTGGTGCACTTGTAAAAATTTATTCTTTATAGCATAAGTGTCATCACAATAATCATCATAGATAGGAGGAAAAGTATCATCAAAATAAATTTCCTCATCAAAACTTGGGGGGCTAAAAAGATCATCTTCATAAAACGTAGCATCCCCAAGCTTATGGTTGCATATCATTAGTATCAAAAGTATTCAAAGAAGACATTCTAATAACATTAGTACAATCATGAGTGTTGTTCAAATAATAAAGCTCCATAGGCTTTTTGATCTCCTCCTCAAACACTTCATGTCCTAACTCAAGATAGAGCTCATAAATCTCTCTAATAATATTGTTGTTGTTTTACATAAAGCCTAACTAGTGAAAATAAAAACAAGAAGAAAAAAGAATTAATTGCAAGATCTAAAGATATACCGTCAACGCTTACCTCCCCGGCAACGGCGCTAGAAATAGCTTGATGTCTACGCACGCTGCTATTCTTGTAGACTATGTTGGGCCTCCAAGCGCAGAGGTTTGTAGGACAGCAGCAATTTCCCTCAAGTGGATGACCTAAGGTTTATCGAACTCAGGGAAGTAGAGGTTGAAGATGGTCTCTCTCAAGCAATCCTGCAATTAAGATACAAGAAGTCTCTTGTGTCCGCAACACACCTAATACAACTAGGAGTTGTATAGGTGCACTAGTTCGGCGAAGAGATGGTAAAATATGGGTGATAGGTGTGGAAAAGCAAGGTAATATAAATCTGTAATGAAAAGTGCAGCAAGAAAACATGTGACAAAAGTGAGCACAAACAGTGTAACAATGGTGGAAACAAGGACTAGGCTTCATACTTTCACTAGTGTAAGCTCTCAACAACATTAACATAGTCTAATCACATAATATTTCCCATAAAACATGCAATGGAGACGTACTCGGAGGTCATTCCTTTATGGTCAAGCGAGGGCGAGAACTGTGTAGGGCTACAAAATCACACCTCAGAGTTCATAGTTCTCAATCTATGGATTTCCCAATGTCACCATGGCCATCCAAAGAGAGTACCACAATGACCACAACATATCTAAAGGATAGTCAAAGACAAGCACCAAAAGACTCTCAATATTCAATCCACACACAAAAGAGGAAATCACTCATGAAAATATTCTTCTAACCCATGTCCAATAGACCGCTGTCACCATGGTCTCGGGGATTATACTAGATAATATCAAGCGAGTACATCACTCTAACACATAGAGGAAGGGGAAATATCATGGGATCACCTTAGATTAACATAGCCTATGATCACAACAAATATCACATCATGGGAGAGAGAGAAGAACACATAGCTACTGGTAGAAACCTCAGACCCGAGGAGGAACTACTCCCGCATCATGGAGGGAGGAAGCAACGTCGATGGATTTGAATCCGGGGGCACTTCCCCGTCCAGGCAGGGTCCCGACACAGGAATTCTGTCGCCCCTAAACTTGATGGCGATGGCGGCGGAGATCGGAATTGCTTCTGGAGAAAAGGGGTCCGGAATCAGGGTTTCCTCCGTGGGGGTAAAAAATAGGGCCAAAGGGGGGCACCAGGGGGGGGCACAGGGCAGCCAGGAGGATGCCCGGTGCGGTCTAGGGTGGGGCCGCGCCAGGGACCCTTCTGGAGTCCCTATGGTGGCCCTCCCCTCCTTCCTTGGTGACTCCGGAAGCTTCCGGGATGCTGATTTTTTATATAATTTTTCCGGAATTTTTGGAGCACTTTTAATGGCCGGAAAACCTAAAATACAAAAACAGCAGAAAACAGGAACTGGCAACTGGGTGCACTGAGTTAATAGGTTAGTCCAAATATGCTCAAAAGTGTATGAAAGTTTAAGCAAAACATGGAAAAGTCACACAAAACATGCATGGAGCAAGCAGAAATTATAGATACGTTTGGGACGTATCAGCCACCTACCATGGGAAACCTACCGAGGTTTTTATGGCATTGATTGGCCACCTTATTTTTATCTATAGAAATAGACGTCCGAGGGGGTGATTCTTTCGCACCGTCTTCTTCTTCTCTCCATCTTACTCATGGTTCCCAGACACCGTGTCCGCGGCAGAATCGCGACTCGCTGTTTTCGTGGTCGTGCTTCTTATGGCATGCGGCGCTACGTTGTTATATCTGCAGGTGGTGGTCATCTTAGTTTTGATTTGTTTTTGAACATACCTAGTCCTCTTGCGGCTCGGGTTTTCCTTCCTCCCATGTTTTCTCGTGCTGTGTCCGAACTTGGGCTGGCTGCTCTCTGGCTGGAGTTCCAGGCCAGTTATCGTTCTCTTATTCTGGTGGAACTTCGAGTTGATTCCTCCGATTTAGCGTTTTTGGCTTCCGGTTGGCAGGAATTTTCTCGTGAGTTTGATCTTCGCACAGGGGATACTCTCTGCTGCAGGTTTGTTTGTGAAAAAAATCCTCTGCGTGCGTGGTTTTAGTGCTGAGGGAGACCGCCTCCAGCCTTCTTTGGAGGGCACCATTGCGCTCGTCATGAATGGCTCCCGAAGAGTCTGCTATTGAGGGTGCAACCGAGTCACCGACTAATGGTATTTGCTCCTCTAGAGCTCGAGAAGAAGGTGACGGAGCTGGAGAAGAAGCTGGTGGAGCTGGAGAAGGATCTGTCGGAGCATCGGCTTCGGTGCTTTGCAAATAAGTCGAGCTTCACCTTTTGTTATGTCATTGACATCATGAGCTGGTCGCTTTAACAATGACTCCTCCCTTTGTCTGTGATGATGCTCTGTTTTGCATTTCACATAAGGGTATATGTAGAAATCGTAATTCCTTGGATGATTTCTGTCTGTAGTACTTTTTGATGCAATGAAGATGATTAAAGCCCTTGTAATCTAGGCTAGTAAGACGAAATAGCTTTTGCCGGCTTTTGTCTTTAGTTTTTCTTATGATGTAAGAGGTTTTTAACCCGAGATGAATGAAATATTTTGTTCCTTAATGGGCCTTCTAAGTTATTTTTCTTTTCTTTTGACTTGTGTATGAGACTCGCTTATTGGATAAGAGGTGTAGCCCCCTGAGTCAGTTGAAACAGAATGTTGTGCCGACTCATAAAATGAATTGCGAATGTTGGTCCCCAAAACTCGGTGGTAATATATGCCAAGTTTGTAGAGAGAACTGAAGGTATAGTCCCCATGAATCGGTATGAGTTCCTGTGATGTGATGCCGAGTTATAGGAGGGTGATTATTTCCCAAAAATTTAACATGAATGTTCATGCTAAAAAAATCGACTTATAGTCCCCATGAGACGGTATGAATATCTTTGTATCTTACCAGGTCTCAGAGGAAGATTTTCGAGCTTCTAGCCCCTATGAGTCGGCATGTGTGTCTTGACGTATGAACGAATCACATAAAGACGTTCTTTGAATTGTAGTCCCCATGAGTCGGCATGTGTGTCTTGACAAGCTGCCGCATCACATAGAGAAATTTTTCGAGTTGTAGTTCCCATGAGTCGGTATGTGTGTATTGACACATTACCGAGTCACATAAAGACTTTTTCGAGCTGTAGTCCCCATGAGTCGGTATGTGTTTATTAACATATTACCGAGTCACATAGGAACTTGCTTTGATTTATGGTCCCCATGAGTCGGCATGTGTTTATTGAAAAACAACCGCATCACATAGGGAAATTTTTCGATTTGTAGTCCCCATGATTTGGCATGCGTGTCTCACGCGTTGCCGAGTCACATGAGTTCCAACTCTATTATGCAAGGATTTTGTGTATATGAAAACAAAAAAACATGCTTATGATTATGTATGCAAAAAAAGTAATTCATGAATTGCTCGAAGAAGCCGGCTCTGGATTCATCTGGTCCTCATATTCTCTCGTTTGAGAAGAATCTGGGTTATCCTTGAGTCGATACTTCTCTGTTTGTCGTCCCACATTGATCAGCATTTCTCCGTTTGCGTAAAAAATTTCCTTTTGGGAAATTTCTAGCTGGATTTCACGCATTTAGATCGTATGAGCATCGAACATACAAGAAGTGTAGGAGGCGTGGAGTGCCACATGTATAAGCCGAGGTTTCCTGGGTGAAGACTCGATGGGTATAGTCGAGCCCCCAAGATTTCTCTGAATTCGAGCTTTGTACATCCAATTTTCACATATGTGCCGAGATTTCTCAGTTAGAGGTTGATGAGTTGTCATCAAGCTCTATTGAACTTTCTCTGAATGAAACACATAAGTTCTCAGACTACCAATTGGAGGTTGATCAAGCCCCCAGGTTTATGAGAATTTTGTAAATGAAAAATATGACATGTGTGATGCAAAACAGAAAAATAAATGCATGCAATGCTTATGATGATGTTGAATTAAAAATATGTGTTATGATTAAAGATATTTTTTTGTGTGGCGTTGTAGCCGGTTGTCACAAAAAAGTTGTCTTTTAATGGCGAGCCGGTGCGATGAGAATCGACTTGTGTGTGGCCGGAGCCGGTGCGATGAGAATCGACTTAGTAAAGTTTATAAGGCAAAGAAGACGGTACGATTATGATCGACCTTTATATATTTAATTTGGCGAAAGCCGGTGCGACATGAGTCGTCTTATAACCTTAAGTAAAATGCCATTCCTTTCCTACCTAAGTATAATACGGACGAAGTTGTGTGATGTTCCACGACCTGAGGGTCTCTTCCATATAGGTGTGTGTCTTCTCCTTCTCTCGCATATCAACTAGGTAGTAGGATCCATTGTAGAGGTTCTTGCTGACCACAAAGGGTCCTTCCCATGGGAGGATAACTTGTGCATTTCGTCTTTCTCTTGTATGAGTCGGAGCACCAAGTCGCCTTCCTGGAAAGTCCGGGTCTTGATTCTACAACTATGATATCGTCGTAGGTCTTGTTGGTAGATTGCCGACTTGGATGCTGCTAACTCTCGTTCTTCGTCGAGAGCATCTAGAGTCTCTTGCCTTGCTTTCTCATTGTCGGCTTCTACATATGCTGTCACACTAGGTGAGTCGTGACGTATGTCACTTGGGAGAACGGCTTCTGCTTCGTAAACCAGGAAGAAAGGCGTGTAGCTGGTTGACCTGTTAGGAGTTGTCCGGATGCTCCATACTACTGCGGGTAGTTCCTCCTCCCAGCTTCCTGGTGTTCTCTAGGGGAACGCAAAGCCGGGGTTTGATGCCACGAAGCAAGTCTTGGTTGGCTCTCTCGGCTTGTCCGTTGGACTGAGGATGAGCGACTGATGTGAGATCGAGTCGGATGTGCTCTCTCTGGAAGAATCGTTGCATAACCCCCTTTGACAAGTTAGTCCCATTATCAGTGATGATGCTATGGGGGTAGCCGAATCTGTATATTATCTTTTTCAAGAATTTCAGCGTCGTCTCAGCATCACACTTGCTAACCGGCTCAGCTTCTATCCACTTGGTAAACTTGTCAACTGCCACAAGGAGGTGGGTGTCCTTATTGGGGGATCTTCTGAAGGGTCCCACCATATCAAGCCCCCATACTGCAAAGGGACAAGTGATAGGAATCACCCTGAGTTCTTGAGCCGGCCCGTGAGATTGCTTTGCATAGCGCTGACATCCATCATACTTCTTGACGATATCTTCTGCATCTGCATGCGCCGTAAGCCAGTAGAAACCGTGTCTGTAGGCTTTGGCGACAAGTGAACGAGAGCTGGCATGGTGTCCACAATCACCAGAGTGTATTTCGTTGAGGATGGCTCTTCCTTCTTCTGGTGAAACGCATCTCTGAAATACATCCGTGGGACTCCTCCTATGTAACTCGCCATTGATGATGGTGAAGGATTTGCTTCTTCTAATGATTTTCCGTGCCATGAGTTCATCATCCGGTAGTACTCCCCGGGTCATGTAGTCCATATATGGTACCGCCAAATCTGGGGTGGCGTGTATTTCCGCAACTAGAGCCGGTTCTGGGTCTGGTTCTGCTATACCTTGCTCTGTTGGTGATTGTACAGACGTCTTTGTCAAGATATCAAGGAACACGTTTGGAGGAACCGGCTTGCGCTGAGAGCCGAGTCTGGATAAGGCGTCAACTGCTTCATTTTGCCTCCAGTCCACGTGGTCGACTTGATAATCAATAAGAAAGCCGGCCCGTGTGTCTACCTCTCAGCGATAAGCCGCCATCATGGGTTCCTTTGAATCCCATTTACCTGACACCTGTTGGGAGACGAGATCCGAGTCGCCATAACATTGGATACGGCTGATGCCCATCTCGTGATCTAGCCGTAGTCCATGGAGTAGGCCTTCATATTTTGCTGCATTGTTGGTGCAGATGAATTGTAGCTGCAGAACATAGTAGATTTTTTCTCCTGCGGGGGAGGTGAGAACCATGCCGGCTCCTGACCCTTGCAACTGTCGATTTCCATCAAAGTGCATCGTCCAATACTTAGTCACCGTCTTATCTTGGGGTGCTTGGATTTATGTCCAGTCATTGATGAAGTCGGCTAGTGCTTGGGACTTGATGGCAGTACGCGGCTCATATTTGATATGGTAAGCCCCCAACTCTATAGCCCACTTTGCAATCCTTCCCGTGGCCTCCCGGTTTTGGATGATATCTTCAAGTGGTGCGGAGCTGACCACGGTTATGGGGTGCTCTTGGAAGTAATGCTTGAGCTTCCGGCTTGCCATGAACACACCAAGAACCAGCTTCTGCCAATGGGGGTAACGTTGCTTTGATAGAGTTAGCACCTCACTTACATAATAAACCGGCCTTTGCAGGGGGAATTCCTTGCCATCTTCCATATGCTCCACCACAACTACGGAACTGGCAGCGCGGTTGTTAGCCGAGATATAGAGTAGCATAGGTTCCTTTGGTTTGGGAGCTGCCAGGATTGGGGCCTGGGTTAGTTGTTTCTTGAGTGATTCCAGAGCCTCATCAGCTTCATTGTCCCAAACGAAGTTGTCCAACTTTCGCAAGAGCCGGTACAGGGGTATGGACGTTTCTCCGAGTCGACTAATGAACCGGCTCAGGGCGGCTACGCATCCCGTGATCCGTTGAACTCCTTTGATTGACGCCGGCTTCTGTAGGGTCATGATAGCTTTGCTATTCTCCGGGTTTTCCTCAATGCCTCTCTCTGATACTATGTATCCCAGGAGCTTGTCAGCGGGGACCTGATGGCTTCTCGCCCCTCGTTGGTAAACCAAAGTGGAAGGTTGAGATGTAGACAGCAGCAAATTTCCCTCGGTGAAAATACCAAGGTTTGTCTCCAGTAGGACTCCGACAACGACATGAATGTGACAACGGCGCTAGCAATTAGGCGGTTGACGTGGACTTGCACACACAACAGATAACTTTGCTCCCAACGAGTTCAGAGAGGTTGTCAATCCCTCCGGCTTTGTTGTTTACAAAGGATCAAACGCACGGGATAATAATGATAGCAATAACAAGGAAAAGGAAATAAAGCAGAAAATAAATAGCGAGTGTAAACAGTGGTGGAAATATGGACCGGGGTCCCATGATGTTCACTAGTGATGTCTCTCTCCCAAAAGACGATAAAATAGCCATGCGAGGTAAACAAATTACAATTGGGCAATTGACAGGATTATGTGCACAAATCAATGCTAACAATGCTATAAAGAAAGGAAGAGGCTCAAAAGCATGGGCGGCACGGCAAGACAAGTAGAACGAAATCCATCTGCATCTACCTACTAATCATCCATCTTGAGATATCTATCCAGAATATCTCGCTGGTATTAAGTTGCGAATCCCACCCAAAGTGTAAACTCAAAGCAACAAACAACTGCATTAAAGAACTTTGCGTAAAGTAAACAATCCTTGCACCCGCAAGTACAAGCACCATTGTTTTCTCCCTTGTGGCAACAACACATACCATAGACTCATGTTTCTGTCACTCAAGCTAGTCATCGGGGGGCATGAACCCACAATCATGCATAACGCTCCCTCTTGGAGTCACTACCTACTACTTGGCCAAACCAATAAACAGCAACGGATAACATGCAAGAATTACTCAAGAACATAAATATAAAATAGGAGAATCAAATATATTACTCAATCACAATCTGAACATAGTCTCATAATCCATCGGATCCCAGAAAACTCAGCATAGCAATAGCAGAAAGATTACATATGTTCCTCGATCATGTAGGGCAGTTCACGAGGTCTAAACCATGAAGAACAACGAGGGGATGAGAACATCACATACTCACGGTTCATCCGGGAAGAATCCATGGTGGTGGAGAAGCTCCCGGAGGTGGTTCCTCCCTCCGGCAGGGTGCCGGGAAGAGGTGTCCTGGTGCTCCCAATCTTGGAAGCGCGACAGCGGCGGAATAGAGGAGAGATCACGAAAAAGGGTTCTGTCCCCGAGGGTTTCTCGTCACGGGGAATAAATATGCGAAGGGGGGCAGCCAGAGGTGGACCAGGGGCCCCAGGCGCCCCCCTACCGCGGCCTAGGGGGTTTCCGTGCCAGGTGGCCGCATGGGTGACAACCCAAAACTGCGGGGGATCGAGATAGTCTTCGCGAGTAAGAATAACCCAATTTATAGATTCGACTCAAGGGGAGCCAAAGAATATCCACAAGCTTTAACAGTGGAGTTGTCAATTCCACCGCACCCGAGATACACTTACTTGCAACAAAATATTAATAGCAACTGCGATATGGAAGTGATGATAGAAACGGTAATAGTGGTGGTGAAACAGTAATAGCAAAACAACGAAAGAAAACAACTAGTAACCAGCAGAATTAAAAACACTGTAGGCTAGGGAGATGGATGGTTGGGCGCTGCATGGATAAGATACATCATGTATTTAACTTGGGCAAGGCACACAGAAAAGCAATGATCATCTAGGCATAAATCAAACACCAGGCATGTACCCCAAAGGTAGTTGTACGTGCTTGCAATAAGAACTTGCACAACATCTTTTGTCCTACCATCCCGCTACGAACGGGGCCAAAAGGAACATATGGAGATGAAGGTGCTCATGTCAAAGAGCACCGGAACAAAGCATTAACAATCAATGGATACATGGAATCCTCAAATTATAGTCCATCCCCTTTGGTGTCCCAAGCTGTCACCATTGGGATCGCCGGTTCCGGACTATAACAGGTGCATACAAGTCATAGATAAGATCAAGAACACAAATATATTCAAGCAAACACAAAGGGTTCAGATCTGAAATCATGGCACTCGGGCCCAAAGTGACAAGCATTAAGAGCAACAAGTTGAAGCAAAGATGATAAACACCAATCTAGATGATAGACAACATGCCCCAACAATCTGATAAACTATTAAATGATCTAACTCATCCAATCCCTACCATCCCCTTTGCCTACAATAGGGAATTACTCACACAAGGATGGAGAAGTCATGGAGGGAGGATGGAGTGGCGATGATGATGACGATGGCGATGATATCCCCTCTCCGGAGGCTAAAACAGCCTCCAGATTAGCCCTCCCGGAGAAGAACAGAGGGTGGCGGTGGCTCCGCGATGAGAATTTTGAAAATGACTTTTGTTTCGGGGTTTCTCCGTCACGGGAATAAATAGGAGTCCTGGTAGGGCACCAGAGGAGGGGGGAGGCCCCCAGGCGACCAGAGGGCGCGGCCCCACCCCTGGCCGCGCCAGGGGGCGCCTGGGGCCCCCTTGGCTCCCCTCTGGTCCCACTTCTGGCCCCTGGCTCCTTCAGGTGCGTGGATTTTCTATTATTTTTCTGGGAATTTTCTGAGACGTGCAAAAATCCATTTTCCTGCGCACAATAAAACCATACAGACAGCTCTACTGAAAACAACGTTAGTCCGGGTTAGTTTCATGCAAATCATGCAAGAATGTGGGCAAAAAATAATAGCAAGAGTGTTTGGAAAAGTAGATACGTTTGAGACGTATCAACTCCCACTACTAGGGAAATAGCTATAGATGGAAAGCTTATTAGTGGCGCATTTTATATGTAATGTGGTACTATGTTGTGAGGGGTGGCGTAGTGGTAAAAAATGCGCCACCTATAAGCCCTTATAGGTGGCGCATTTTTAAAAATGTGCCACCCCTAAGAGTGGGCCAGCCCAGGATCCCCTTATACGTGGCACATTTGGATAAATGTGCCACCCATAAGAACCTTATAGGTGGCGCATTTTGGAAATGCGCCACCCCTATGAGCTTATGGGTGGCGCATTCCTAAAGAATTATTAGTGGCGCATCCAGAATGCGCCACCCATAAGCTCTTAGGGGTGGCGCATCTTGCTTATGCGCCACTACTAAGCAAAAACTGTGTGGGGAAAAATTACACCCCCCCCCCGTGGACCACCTTTTCAATTTGAAAAAAATTAGAAGAAAATGATAGAAATGTCAAAAAATTAAAAGAAAATAAGTTTCCCATATGATATGTGGTCTAGTTGTTAGGAAAATTTACAAATATGATTTTTTACTTTTTTTGCAAAATCTCTCGAGAATTTTGTAAAATGGACTTAACTTTTGCATACGACCTCCGATGAAAAAGTTTTTTTATATTAAAAATCATCTATTCGAAAAGTTATATCCAAATTCAACATGGTGTAACCCGTTGAACATTTTTATAATCCTCAAAAACCTAACAGAAAAAAAGTTACGAGCATTTGAAGACCCGGAGACAGGAAAAATAAAAAAATTGAACTTAGTAGTGGTGCATTTTGTATGAAATGCGGTACTAGTAACATAAATTTTTTTTGAAATTTTTTAAAAACTATTTTTTCTATTTTTAAAAATAAATTCAAAATAGGCTAGAGGACCAATCGGGAAGTATAGAAAAATTTGAAAATTTTAGATAGTAACACTAAAAATTTAAATTTTTTTAAAAAATCAAATTTTTTAAAAAAGTTCAAAATATGCTAATGGTCCCATCGAGAAATTTTCAAAACAATGTTGAAAATTTTAGCACACCCATGAACATTAACAAGGTCCTAGACATCAACATGGTTTAATAGGATTTATATGTTAGATATATCAACAAGTGTCTGCTAGGTGAGCTGGAGTGCGAGTTGAATAGAACCAAGAAGTTAAGCGTGCTAGGGTTGGAGTAGTGCTAGGATGGGTGACCCTCGGTGAAGTTTGACCATGGAGGTTATTTTGACCTAAGATAAGTGGCTTGTAGTTAGTGTCCCATCCATAATGCGCCACTAAATAGGAAAAAAGGACGCCACTAAAAGGTCATTCCCTAGTAGTGTCCCCCAAGCTTAGCATATTGCTTGTCCTCAAGCAATTCAGTACAACGAACTGAACGCGGCAAAGAAAACTTTGACAAACTCTTTTGCTTCAATAGATGTAAATAAGCATGTACTACAAAAAGAGTTTAGCAAGTATCAAAACAATGCTATGAGGACAATGCACGAAGCAATCCTTCTTTCATGTGAACAATCACAAACAACTAAAAGTAAATAATATGCTACTGAAAATCAAGACAGGATTACAATGCACAAAGTTTGAACATACTAGAGTGGTATTTCGCTAGCCTCCATGAGTGAAGAAAAACATAAATGCAGAAACTCCTCCGGAGTTTTAAAGGAGACTAGAACTAATAATTCAGAATAAGTAATACCACAATCATGCAAAAGACAATGTAGTACTTTGGGACAATGCACATTACACTCAGAATGAAAATTATGCTCTCCTAGTTGGTGCTTTGAAGAAAGAAGGTGGAGACTCTCGAACCATGGAGTTTGATGGAAAGGTTGAAAACCCGTGGGTGGAAGCAAAGAATAAACTTGTATCAGAGCTCTTGGTTTTGAAAACAGAGGTAAAAAGTGTTTTGGGAGGGCATGCTTCGTCAACGAATGCTAGTAGACAACTCAATCGCCTCTTACGCTAGACATGTTTCGAGGAACAACTCCCAAGATGGAGACGATCACATCCCCTTAATCTCCAATGTTTATCACTGCCAAAGTTTTCTGATTTCTCATAGACAAAGCGTGAAGGAGGGTTTGTTGGTTGTGATTATCTTTTGTGAGCTGGGCGCACTCATGCCAGTCCCTCCTCGTATTAGGGGTTTGCAGATTAGACATGCAATCCCGGAATAAAACATGTCTAACATAATACGGTCATGAATCACCTACTACTTCCTCATGAGCTGAAGTAGAGGCACAACACATGAGTGCTTTTGAATGATTTCGAGGTGGTACAAGAAATTCTTCGTTAGGATGGCCGGTAAATACCACATAGGAAGGTATGGTGGACTCATATGAAAAAACTGGTTTCAAGGATTTTGGATGCACAAGCATAAATCCGCTTAGTGCGAGCGAAGGCTAGCAAAAGACTGGGAAGCGACCAACTAGAGAGCAATAACAGTCATAATCATGCAGAGCGACAAAGTAACATTGAATCAGGCATGAAAATTATACAACTATTCTGAAACTCAAAGATCATCAAGGCATAGCAGACTTTTCAGTCATAAACATGTGTAAGCATGTGCAAAGTCAATCCAAGAATTCTCCAAAGGGAAATACCACTTCAGTATGCCAAACCATGAACAATGCAATGCATGTAAATCAATGCAACAACACATTATGTACTCTAGCTATTTGAGATTAGCCACAAGGAAAGTATGAACACTGGGAAAGCATTGTAAATATAGCACTATGTCGCTACAAGCTGGTCTCTAAATCATAAGTACAAGCATATGTACAAATGTAGAAACAAAAAGAGTTCATACCGGTTTTCCTTATTGCATCCCTTTCGTCGATCTTTGTCATTACTGCCTTGTCGCTTGCACGATTGAACGTAGGAAAATATAATCAAGTGCAAATACCATCACGGACTTGAGATGAACTCTGCAACAAAGCAAACTAAAGAGAGAAAAAGAAATATTTTTGGGTTTTTCAAAGGTTTAGCGAAAGAAAGGAGAACAGAGAAATCTTTTTGTTGTTTTTGCAAGATAAAAGAACAAAGAAGAACAGGTTAAAACTTCGAAAAGATCAAAGCAAATAAAATAAAAACGGATAATACAATGGAAATGTGAGAAGGGAACGTACTCCCCCAAGCTTAGGCTTTCGACATAAGTTGGTAGCAGCTACTGCCCCCATGAGCCTCCTACTCCGGGGTAAGGGTAAGTCTAGGAGTCGTATGAGCCCTCCGGTGCGTACACTGAAGTTCTCAGATCCTCCCAGCATGGAAATTTTTAATATAACTTTTCTGGAATTTTTCTGACAACTTCACTGTTGAAAAAATTTTGAAGTTCAAAAAGCTGCGAAACTTTCTAAAAACTTGGAGCAGTGATTAGAGTTGTGAAGTTTCAAAAACATACAAACATGGTACAGCAAGGAGAATAAAATCTAAAAGAAATGCAAACATAACAAGCTCCACTTTTTAACTATATAAAACATGCTTACTAGCAAGGATGATCAAGTCTTACCAACAAAACGGCGATATATAGAGAAAAAAGTCTCACCCCTTATGAAGTGATCATTGCACCTTTCTTTTAATGGACATTGTCCCCACCAAGATGGTTTTGTATTTGTGGTGCACATGTAGAGGACAATCCCATTCTCCAATCTTCATGGTCTCGATATTCTCTATAGAGTTGAGGCCATGCCTCTTGTCAATTTTCTTTGGAAAATACACCGCGTGTTCCTGTCATTCACATTGAAAGTAACCTTTCCTTTATTGCAATCAATTATAGCACCTGCGGTGTTAAGTAAAGGTCTACCAAGAATAATAGACATGCTCCCATCCTCGGGCATGTCAAGCACAACAAAATCAGTAAGGGTTAAACAATTAGTAACTTCAACGGGAGCATTCTCACAAATACCTATGGGGACGGCTGTTGACTTGTCAGCCATCTGAAGAGAGATATCTATAGGGATTAGTTTTTCTAAACAAAGTCTCTTGTAAAGATAAAAAGGCATAACATTCACTCCTGCTCCAAGATCACATAAAGAAGTCCTGACATAATTATTCTTTATGGAACAAGGAATGGTGGGTATACCTGGATCACCAAGCTTCTCAGGAATCTTGCCACTAAAAGAGTAGTTATCAAGCATAGTAGACATTGCTTCATTAGGAAATTTTATTTTATTAGTAACAATATCTTTCATATATCTCGAATAAGGAGGTAACTTAATAGCATCAGTCAAAGGAATTTGAAGAAAAAGAGGTTTCATCCACTCACAAAACTTATTGTAATGCTCTTCTTCTTTAGTTTTGAGAGACTTACCTAGAAAAGGCATGGGTTTCTGTACCCATGGTTCTCGTTCCTTCCCATGCCTTCTTGCGATAAAATCTTCTCTAGTGTATTTCTTGTGTTTGTCGGGTGCTTATTCTTCTCGAACTTCGGGTGGATCATTTTTTTCATCATCCTTTTCAGGCTCAACACCGTCTTCAATCTCAGCATCGGAAGTAGATATACTATTTGGATCATTGGAATTTTCAACTTCTTTATTCTTCTTCTTCGGAGAGCTAACAATTTCATCTTCCTGTATTTGAGAATCTTGCTCGATCCCCTTAGGAAGCCTCTCCGGATAGAGAGGATCTTGAGTGCTAGTTCCTCCTTGGGTTTTAATCCCGAAGGCTTGTATATCCTGTTTGGCATTATTAGCGAACAAATCTTTTTGCACATTAGAAATTTGATCAAGCTGAGTTTGAACCATAAGAAAATGCTTCACAAGACATTTAACATCATTAACTGTTCTACCTAGAACATCAAGCAAACTTTTGATAGCAAGGGAATTATTATGCAACTGACTTTGTATCCTCTTAGTAAAGTGATTTTGCTTCATAATGAAATTATCAAGCTCATCTAAACATTGATGAGGAGGCTTACCATGAGGAATGTCACTTGCATTGAAATCTAAAAGAGAGTGTACCTCTACCATAGGAGGGTGAGTGGTAGGCTCACACAACTTCTCGATGGGGGGTAGATTCTTCACATATTTAGTTTTAATACCCTTCTCTTTAATAGACTTCTTAGCTTCGTTCATATCTTCGGGGCTTAGGACAAGCATGCCCCTTTTCTTTGGTGGTGGAGGTGGTTCAGGGACGGACCAATCTTCGTGGTTCTTGGCAATCTTGCCCATCAATTCTTCGGCATCGTCCGGTGTTCTTTTCCTGAAAACACAACCAGCACAACTGTCCAAATAGGATCTAGATTCATCAGTTAGACCAGCATAAAATATATCAATTAATTAATTCTTAGGGACTCCATCTCCTGGTCTAGCCTGTATCAGACTACAATACCTCCCCCAAGATTTAGGGAGGTTCTCATCCTGCAACTGTTTAAAGTTATAAATTCTTCGTAAAGCAGCATGTTGCATATGACCAGGAAAGTACTTATCAACAAAAGAGCGAGCTAAGTCTTGAGGACTCCTAAAGGAACCACATGGTAGTGCACCGTACCATGCTTTAGCATCTTCCTTCAAAGAGAAAGGAAGAAGCTTAGTAACATAGAAGTTTCATATCTTTTCATCTGTAGTAAACAAGCCACCCAACTCAGTGAGTTTGGTCAGGTGTGCAATAGCATCATCATTTTCTCTGCCATAAAAGGGGTCAGATTCAACCATAGATATAAGTGAAAGATCAACAGAGAAATTATAATCAGGATCATTGATGCACATAGGAGACGTAGAAAATTTAGGATCAGGAATGGTCTTATTCTTCAGGGAGTGTTTTTCGAGAAGCTTCTTAATATCATCAGGGTCAGAGTCGTCAAACTCTATCAGCTCCCTGCATAAATCATCATCAAGTATAATATAATCATCATCAAGGAGTCTCTCCTTGAGTTTACTCAAATCGGGATAAGTGTAAGTTCCATCAAAAGGATAGCAAGTATCAGGAATTTCAATTCCTGATTTTTTTTGCAGCAGCGATCTGTTTCTCAAGAGCGTGACTAAGTGAACCAATATCATCAAGAGTAGTAGAAGCATCATCAAAAGTATCAGACATAGTAACTGATTCAGTAGAGGCATCATGTGGTGGAGGTGAAGCAAACTTACTCATAACTGAAGGTGAATCAAGTGTAGCACTAGTGTTCAGAACAATACCTTTTCTCGTACGGGATGGTAAAGATCGGGACCTTGGGGTCTTCTTTCTTACCCATAGCAGATAAATTGCAGCAGGTAAAATACTTCAAGTAGACTTGTGAATAAATCTATGCTGCCCGGCAACGGCGCCAGAAAACAGGCTTGATTAGCCACAACCGCAGGGGATCGAGATAGTCTTTGTGGGTAAGAATAATCCAATTTATAGATTCGACTCAAGAGGAGCCAAAGAATATCCATAAGCTTTAACAGTGGAGTTGTCAATTCCACCGCACCTGAGATACACTTACTTGCAACAAAATATTAATAGCAAATGCGATATGGAAGTGATGATATCAACGGTAATAGTGGTGGTGAAACAGTAATAGAAAAACAGTGAAACTAAACAACTAGTAACCAGCAGAATTAAAAACACTGTAGGCTAGGGAGATGGATGGTTGGGCGCTGCATGGATAAGATACATCATGTATTTAACTTGGGGCAAGGCACACAGAAAAGCAATGATCATCTAGGCATAAATCAAACATCAGGCATGTACCCAAAGGTAGTTGTACGTGCTTGCAATAAGAATTTGCACAACATCTTTTGTCCTACCATCCCGCTACGAACGGGGCCAAAAGGAACTTATGGAGATTAAGGTGCTCCTGTCAAAGAGCACTGGAACAAAGCATTAACAATTAATGGATACATGGAATCCTCAAATTATAGTCCATCCCCTTTGGTGTCCCAAGCGGTCACCATTGGGATCGCCGGTTTCGGACTATAACAGGTGCATACAACTCATAGATAAGATCAAGAAAACAAATATATTCATGCAAACACAAAGGGTTCAGATCTGAAATCATGGCACTCGGGCCCAAAGTGAGAAGCATTAAGAGAAACAAGTTGAAGCAAAGATGATAAACACCAATCTAGATGATAGACAACATTCCCCCAACAATCTGATAAACTATTACATGATCTAACTCATCCAATCCCTACCATACCCTTTGCCTACAGCAGAGAATTACTCACACATGGATGGAGAAGTCATGGAGGGAGGATGGAGTGGCAATGATGATGACGATGTCGATGATCTCCCCTCTCCAGAGGCCAAAACAGCCTCCAGATTAGCCCTCCCAGAGAAGAACATAGGGTGGCGGCGGCTCCGCGACGAGAATTTGGAAAACGACTTCTGTTTCGGGTTTTCTCCATCACGGGAATAAATAGGAGTCTTGGTAGGGCACCAGAGGAGGGGCAGCCCCCCAGGCGGCCAGAGGGCGCGACCCCACCCCTGGCCGCGCCAGGGGGGGCCTGGGGCCCCCTTGGCTCCCCTCTGGTCCCACTTCTGGCCCCTGGCTCCTTCGGGTGCGTGGATTTTCTGGTATTTTTTTGGGAATTTTCTGAGACGTCCAAAAATCCATTTTCCTATGCACAATAAAACCATACCGACAGCTCTGCTGAAAACAATGTTAGTCCGGGTTAGTTTCATCCAAATCATGCAAGAATGAGGGCAAAACAATAGCGAAAGTGTTTGGAAAATTAGATACGTTTGAGATGTATTAATGGGCCACCCCTGGCCCCCCTCTGGCCCCACTTGGGCTCTTCTGGAAGGTTCCTGTACGCTGATTTTTCCTATATTTTTTCTCGGAATTTTTCTGGCACTTTAAATAATGGGAAAACCTGAAATACAAAAACAGCTGAAAATAGGAACTGGCACTGGGGTGCACAGAGTTAATAGGTTAGTCCAAATATGATCAAAAGTGTATGGAAGTTCATCAATATCATAGCAATATCACACAAAAGAGGCATGGAGAAAGCAGAAATTATAGATACGTTTTGGACGTATCAGGACCCCAAAGGTGCACTTGGTCGGGTTCAACTTCATCTGGTACTTGCGCAGGTTCTTGAAAGTCTCCTGCAAGTCGCTGATGAGTGAGCCGGCTAACTGTGATTTGATCACAATGTCGTCCACATAAGCATGCACGTTGCGTCCAATCTGCTCCTTGAGGCAGTTTTGTACCGTTCGTTGATAGGTGTCTCCTGCATTCTTCAAGCCAAAATGCATAGAGGTACAATAGAAAATGCCAAAGGGTGAGATGAAAGCCGTCTTCTCTTGGTCCTCAAGGTCCATCTTGATTTGGTGGTAGCCGGAGTATGCATCAAGGAAGCACAAAAGTTCACATCCTGCAGTTGAGTCTATGATCTGATCGATATGAGGTAGCGCAAAGGGATCCTTCGGGTAGGCCTTGTTCAAGTCGGTGTAGTCGATGCACATACGCCAAGTCCCATTCTTTTTCAATATGAGGACGGGGTTTGCAAGCCACTCCGGATAGAATACTTCCATGATAAAACCGGCAGCTAGGAGCCGAGCTATCTCTTCCCCAATGGCGTTCCTTCTTTCATCATTAAATCGACGAAGGATTTGTTTGACCGGCTTAGTCTTGGGTCTGTATTTAGGTGGTGCTCAGCGAGTTCCCTCGAGACATCCGACATGTCAGAAGGTTTCCATGCAAAGATGTCTCGATTCTCACGGAGGAACTCGATGAGCGCGCTTTCCTATTTTTCAGACAACCCAGCCCCCATAATGAAGTGTTGGGTAGCATCACCAAGGACACAGTCAACTTTCTTTGTGTCTTCAGCCGGTTGGAACTTGGGGTTGTTATCAGGAGTTAGTTTCTTCAAGATTGTGGTGTCTGTCGGGTATACTTTCACTTTATATGTTGTTAGATCTTCTTTGGCACATGTTGAGTCGGAAATCTTGACGTGCTGCTGGTCGCACTTTGTTGCCCTGGACCGGCTTCCTTCCAGAGTGATTGGGCCGTAAGGACCCGGTATTTTGAGCTTTAGGTAGACATAACACGGTCGAGCCATGAACCTAGCATAAGCCGGCCGGCCTAAGATGGCGCGATAGGGGCTCTCAAGATCGAAAGTTTCCAGCGCTTCCAAAGGCCGTCTCTAGGTAAATCTTGCCTATCGGTCTTGTAGACTTGCCTGCGACAATTCCATGAAAGACGGTGTGGGAATGTTGCAGCTGCTTCTGAGTTAACCCCATCCGGAGGAAGGTCTCGTAGTACAGGATGTTGATGCTGCTGCCTCCGTCCATGAGCACTTTATCAAGTGTGCATCCTCCGACTTGTGGAGAGACTACCAGATCCAGTGCCCCCGGGTTATCTACCAAAAGGGGATGATCATCTCTTGTCCAGGTGATTGGCTATTCTGACCAGTTAAGCCACCTGGGACAAGTCGGCTCTATGGCCACGGGCATAGCAGCCCTCTGTTGTAGCTTTTGGTCTCTTCGACAGCTGCTAGTGGTGAAGACGTGAAAGGCCGAGTGATTTTGAAGTTGCTTGGGATTTGCTTGAAACCCGGCAGACCCTGATTGCCCTTGTTGTCCTCCTCCTCTGGGTCCCTGCTGTTGGTGTGTTGTGCCGGCTCCCTAATGACCTGAATTTTGGTTATGGTTGCCCTGGCCGGCTCCGCCAGAAGACCCAGGAGGTCCCTAGTTTTCTCGTCGTGCAAATTCCTTCATGAAGTTGCATTGTTCCCAAGTGTGATTAGCTGGACGTCCAGGTTTGCTATGCGTTGGGTAGGCCCCCTGCATAGCTTCTTCAAAACTATTTGGGTGAAAGTTTCCTCCTTCCCTCTTGCGGTAGGTGCTGCCCCTTGCTTCTGTCGCTGGTAGCCGGTGTTGGTATTAGCTACTAGGTCAGAAGCATTTTGGTCATGGTGACTCTTATTCGGCTGGTTCTGGGATCCTTTGCCACCATTCTTTTTTATTTTGGCCGGCTTTATCCTCCTCAGAGTCAACATCTTTAGTTTTATCAGACTCGGCGTATTTGATCACTGCGTTCATGAGCTCACCCATGTCTTTGACAGTTCTCTTCAGCCACCCGAGTTTGTGCACTAAGGGCTCAAACATACAATTCCTCTCCAAGACGATTACTGCGGTTTGGGATGTGATAGTATCTGAGGAGTGCATTATATCTGATGCTCGCCGTGCCAGCTGAGAGTCGATTCCCCTTCTTTCTGAACACAATGCTCCAAGTCGACAATCGTAGTAGCCCTTTTGCAGGTGCCTTGGAATTTTTTGATGAATTTGTCTTTAAGATCCGTCCATGAGGTGACAAAATTCTCAGGAAGATTCTTGAACCAGATGCGAGCCGGCCCTTCCAACATCATTGTGAAGTAGCGAGCGCAAACCCCATCTGATGCTCTCAAGAGATCCATGGCAAGCTCATAAATCTCCATCCATACTGCCGGGTCCATGTCATCCGTATAGTTTGCCAGCTTACGTGGTGCCTTGAAGTCGGCAGGTACAGATGCGTTTCTGAGGGCCGGTACAAGGCATCAGTTAACTGTCGATCTTCCAACAGTTTTGACGTTTTCGGATGGTGAAGGCTGATAAGCCGGCTGGCCTGTAGCTCCCACCGTTCTCTGGGGCGCTTCATGTTGTCGATGGCTCCCGGACGCTGCAGGACCCGGTGATTCAACTTGCCGGCATGCACTTTTGTAAGGTGTCTCATGTAGGTGTGAGTGTCCTCGTGAGTAGCTGGCTTGCTGAGTCATTGCCATCTTTAGCAGCTCTGCCGCCTACCGAGCAACTTGATCCGTAGGGGTATCTCCATAGATTGGTGCAGCGGCGAGAAGCCGGGTGGCCGCCATCACGTTTGTTGTATGGTTGTTGTAGTGATTATGAGGTGTGTGGAACCGATCCGACCGAGAGGGAGGAGTCGAATGATTAGGTATGTTGAACCCCAGAGGGGTTGATTGCTGCGGGGTTTGGAACAGGTTGCGCCATGGAATGTCAGTTGGAATCCGGCTCGCATGTCTGTCGATGCATGCGATACTTAGCTTCTGAGCTTCTATTAGTTCCGACTCTTTGCGTAGGCGTGCAGCTTCCTGAGCAAGCCGTCTTTCCTTTTCTGCTAACCCGGCCGCCTCGACGTTGATTTCTTTGCGTATGTTATCACCTGATGTCTAAGTTGATCAACCCTGGTTCTCCACTCCTCCTGGTTTTCTGGTGTTACCGGGGTGAGTAGTGCTTCTTTGAAAGTGGCCACGGCTTGGCTAAGGGCTTCTGCCCCAGTGGGACCTCGTGCTGCCAAGCCAGCTGGTTGGTCCGCATCCGGGTTAGGAGGTGCGCGTTGATCCCCCTGGTCTCCCTGTACTCCGGCTCCCTAATTTTCCATGAAGACGGAGACACAATACGAAGGCTCGAAGCAAGGGAAATCCGGATTGTACTTCATTGAGTTGGGGCCGAGTCTTCCGCTCCCGACGGATCGAATCGACCCGGCGTACGCCGAGCTTCCATCACTAGGGCATGAGTTTGCATCAGAAGCTTCCTCTAGGGTGTCGTTGGTCAGGGACTCGACAGAGCGCCCCATCTCTGGAGACCTAGTAACGAATCCAGCAAAGGTGTGGTTAAATCCGGCTTGCTGCTGGCTTGAGGTTTCGACGTGAACCTATATATCCAGCTTGGTCTCAGATCTATTGGTCTTGGCGATGAAGATTTGGATCGACCCGATCGGAACCCGATACCTAGATTTTAGGGAATCGGCTTCGGGGTCCCAGTGCGAGTCATCAATGTAAAGCTTCCCGCGCCGGCTTCTGGTGATCCGGCTGGAGACAAATCCCTCCATGACTTGACGAGCTCCTCCAAGAATCTCAATGCCTGCATGCGCAGGCCCCATGGTGGGCGCCAACTATCGTGGGGTTAACACAGCAGATGCCCGAGTCATCGAACTTGTAGTGAGGCCTTTGCTGCAAGGTGGTATTGAGGAGAGAGTCGACATAGACACGGTACTCGATGATTTACCTAGGTTTCACCCCCTCTTTGTTCTCGAGGTCAAGACCTAGTCCTGCTTCTTATTATTGAGGGGTTTCCGGCTTGTCGAAAGGACTAGCCGGCTTTCGGATTAAAAAGGGTTTACCGTCTTGTAACTTGCGTCTCGGGGAGATCTAGGTTACGAGTCGTGCGTTGGTGGTTTGTGTGTTGAGTTGAGAGTTGGTCCTAGATCCCCGAACCCTCAGCTTATAAAGGTGCCAGTGCAAGAGTCCACGGATCCGATTCCTACTTGAGGTGGAATCCTATTCTATGTCTACTTTACAAATACGCTATGCGCTACACAAGGTAAGTCGAATTCCTTCTTTTGGACTTCAAGCTTGTCTCCTTGGCGCGTCTCCCTCTGGGCCGGGTCTTGTCTTCGTGGGCCTTCATGTATAAGCCGGTCCAGAAAATTGTGATCTAATGCCGGGTTATGGGCTTGGTCCATCCCCCCGACAGAAATGTTGAGCTTGTAAAGTTCTCTGTTGATGATGGTGAAAGCTTTGGACCGTTGAGTGATGCGACGGGCCTCTATTACGTATTTTGGTAGATGATTGTTTATCAGATAGTTGAGGAAAGGTCTTGTACATGCTGGTCCTTCGGGTGGTGGTTGTTCTTGTTCTGCGTCCACATTCCCAGCTTCGCCTTGGTCGATTGGGTCCGCAATTGCTACTCTGCCGGGCTTGGTAGCCTCGTCGACTGCTACACTTGTGGTGGTTGTTACATTGGTCATGGTTGGATCGGGTGCCTTTGCTGTCTTGATGGACCGTTCTCTGATGCTTTCTGAGAAGACGCCGGGTGGTATTGGTCCACGGGTAGATCCCATGATTGCGAGTTCGTCAACTTCTGTGTTGTTTGCTATTGTGACGTAGTTGAGCTCGCATCCATCGAAATCACCTTATAGCATATTGTAGAGCTGTTATTATGCGGACATGTTGTTTGCGACAGCTTCGCAATCTCTCCTTGTTTGTTAGACGACGAGATTTGAGTCGCCGTAGATGAGTAGGCGAGTGGCGCCGCAGGCTTTTGCCATGCGCATGCCATGGAGGAGTGCTTCCTATTCTGCTTCATTGTTGGATGACTTTTCTCCCTTGAGGGAGATTAGCACGATGCCTGCTCCGGCTCCTTGATGTCTCTTGGATTCGTCGAAGAACATCTTCCATGAGTTGGAGATATTTGGGGGCCGGGTGTTTGGACCTCCATCCACTCGACGACGAAATCGGGGAGGACTCGTGCTTTGATTTCCATTGGGTGCTTGAAGCGTAGGTCACGTGGACTGAGCTTGATGTACCACTGGGCGACTGGCCCAGGTTGTTGAGGATGTCTAAGAGCGGTACGCTGCTGACCATTGTGATTGGGTGTTCATCGAAGTAGTATGATACCTTGCGGGAGGTCATAAAAATGGCGTAAACGAGTTTTTGCTAGTGCAGGTATCTCTGTTGGGCACGTGTGAGGACTTCACTGAGGTAGTTGATCGGTCTCTGGATTCCTTGTACTTTGCCTTCCTCGGTGCTGTCAGAACCCCAACTAGGGTAAGTGCTAGGGTTTGTTTGTGCCCTTTGCATCATGCAAAATTTCAAATGAAATTCAAAAATGGGGAAAAGAAAAGACCTGAGAATTAAAATAAAGGGCCAGATAAAAATCTTTTTCCAAAAATCATTTGAGTATTTGGAAAATTCCTATAAATGATGATGATCATTTTAAAAGTGGTTTGGGTTCATTCCCATGCCCATGGAATATCCAAAAATTTAAAATGTGCCCTGGAAATTAAATTTGACCCCTATTTGATTTGAAATTCAAATGTTTTGAATTTCAAAAATGCTCAAATTCTACAAGTGACTTGCTACTGGTCACCTAGGATTTATAAATATGTTTGGGCATTTTACAAAATTGCCTAACTATTTATTTCTAGGCACAACAGAATAACAGAAAAAGAAAAGAACAAAGAATTAGAAAAGGGGACCCCTGGCCATTTGGCCCAACTAAAACCCCCTCCAGGCCACCAGCTCGGCCCAGCCCACCCCAGTTTGTCTTCTTCCCCAAGCTGCTTGATGGCAGCCTGGGAGCAAGCCGGCGCCACCTCGACGCCGTTGAGGGCCTTCTAGGCCTCCCCTGCCTCTCCTCTCTCGCCACGCAGACGCCCACAAGGCTCCCCATCCTTCCCCCCTAGCCCGTGGTCATCTCCTCCTCTCTGCGTCGCCATTGCCAGGCGGTCCGAGAAGCTCGCCGGAGCGTGCAGCCGCGCCACCGTGGCCACTCTCCTCCTCACGCCGCCAAAACTTGTCCAGGAGACTCCCCGGCGTCGACTACTTCTTCCCACGCGAGCAAGGCAAGTAGGAGAGCCAGGGAACACCGTATCGAACTTTTTCCTCCGCCACTTCCGCCGGACTCCGGCGAGGATTCCATCGCCCACAGTGCCTCTCCCGCCTCGACGTCGACACCTTTGCAATCACGGTGAGTCAGCGCGTCTTTTCCCTTTCTCCAAGCCCAGCCCCGTGCCCTCCTTCGTCGTGTTCATCTACGCAGAGCCACGACCGCCGTGCGTCGTCGTCGCCGACGACGATAGGGCCACCCCCTTGAACCTCCACTGGTGCCACTCGACGCGGGAGGACTCCAGGAGCTCAAAGATGGTCTCCCCGCTCCTTTAGGCCCCCGATTGATGCTTCCAGTGAGAGCGCCACCGCGTCTGGTGTCGGCGGCGGCTAACCGCCGGCCAGCCCAGTTAATTAGGGGGCTAATCCCCCTAATCACTCACTGACAGTTGGGGCCCCCAGCCCTAATAACCCCCTGTCAGTTTAATTAACCAGGGGATTAACCCCACTGTGGCTGACAGAGGTGGCCCACTGGCCAGAGCACCAGTGATGTCATCCACACGTCACTGCTGACGCAATAAATAGAAAAGCAATTAAAATAATTACAAAAAAGGCTGAAAATTGAATAAACTTCCAAAAATCATAGAAAATTCATATGAACTCCATATTAAACATATAATATATGAAAAATTATCAGAAAAATGCAAAGATTATGAATATGCAATTTGTTTTTATGTTTGACCATTTTAAAATGGGTGAACAGTAGCAAACATGCATATGGCATAATTTGAATTTGAATTTGGAGTTTGAATTTGCAAATCCATTGCAATATACTTCAATTAAAATGAATATGCTACAAACCAGTACCTTTCACATCATGGACAACCTTATCATGTGTATGTGCATTTTTACTTTCGAAGTTGTCCCCCCTTGTTGATGATTGCCTCCGATGACAGACGTTCCGAGACGGTGATCACCCCCGAAGAAGAAGACCACCGTTAAGACCCGTGTACCGTCAGCAAGGAAAGCAAACCCCATTGATCATGTCTATAAAATCCTAATTCCCTCCCAGTCTCGCTTATGCATGTTTAGGATATCACCAAGACACGTTCTTTCGCATAGTTGAACCCATTCCGATGCATGACCTATCATTTTGTCACCGTATTAAGCAAACCACAATCCTAGCAGATATAGGAGTTGAATGATGAGCATGTGGCCCCTGCAACTATTAGTGATTTTTGCTGCTTAGTGATACAATGAGGATGTTATGATTGTGAGTCGGGATGGAATGAACACAGTGATGATGATGATAACGTGTTGGTGAATCCATCCTAAACAAAGGTGAACGATGAGAGGCTGTGTAGGAGTACACAGTGGGTTGTCTCGTTGAACACTGTCCTAGGCCCTGAGTTCCTGTTTTGTGATCCAAGACAAAGAGTATGACCACATGTAGGGTCTATGGGAGCCCCGCTTGGCCTCTTTACGTACCCGATCCGGTCCAGGAGTCATACTAGATTCGGGCTTTCCATTTGACCTAATTATAGATATGTAGGTGGACCTGTGAGGCAGTGAAACCATCGGTCAAAGGTGGCGTCTCGGTCCCTTGAATTATCTGAGTCCGTTTCGTGGAACCGGCCGGACTCTCGAGCGATGAAAAACTCAGGTAGTCGACTCCTGGATTAGAGAAGGTGATGTGAGGGTAGTGCCTTGGTTTCATGCACGTCCGACACCCGCTTGAAGGGTGACAAGAACGAGGCGATAAGTGATGACACGCGTGTGAATATGTACACCCCTGCAGGGTTAATGAACTATTCGAATAGCCGTGTCCGCGGTTATGGACTACTTGGAAACCTTTACTTGATCATAGACAACTTGAATGGATACTTATAAAACTCGCAAGATAAGCGTGAGTGCTATGGTGTGCTTCCTCGTGGGGAAGTCAAGGAAGTATCCATAGTGGTGTATTGGTTGGAGACTTGGTAGTGGACTCGTGTACGCTTCTTACCTCAAGTCTGGTACTCGTAGTTCAGGACTAGCCAAGTCAAAGCTAGCACTTCTGCATGTTGAACCCCACCTCCTTTACCTTGATACTTGAGCATGAGTAGTATAGTTCTGATGTAAGTCTTGCTGAGTATGACTTTGTACTCACGTTTTCTTATTCTATGTTTTAGATGAGAACCCGGACCCCGATGGAGTCACCTTCGTGAAGCTCGATGTTGACCTTGGTAGTATAGTTCCAGACAGCAGTCTGGTCCCTCGTGGAAGGGCATGTATGTTTACAAGGCTTCTCTAAGCCATTTCTTAAACTTGTCTGTACTCAGACCTAATTTGCTTCCGTTGTATGATGTAATGTTGATCACAGACATGTGATCTTTGTATGCTCTATGTGTAAGTCAATAAAGATACACTTTGTAGAGTTATGTGATGATACCTGTTGTTCATACTAGGCATATGTGCTGCGTGTATGTTTATAACATGCATGTCTTAGTATGGGTTTTTGAGACCTTAGTTGTGATCTGGCTGGCGGTCTTTTATACACCAAGTGGCCCTTAGATGTGCGCATCTTGGGGCATCGCGATGCGATTGCTCGTGACTCTGTCACGTGCACACTTTGTTGTATGATCGAGCCCGCCCTAGACCCCGACTAAGTGATCGGGCTGGAGTAAGTCTATGTAAGAGTTAGGATTCAATCGATAATATGGTTGAGGCGACTTGTCTATGAGTATGGGATTCACCACCCATAAGCATCTAGACTTGTGAGCGGACGATGAGGACCCATCTCAGATGATCATCCGGCCTGGATGGGATGCCCCTCACGTTTGATGCTTACCGAGAACGTTCTGTGCTTGGCCTTGTCTGCTTATACAAGTGGGTACGGTTCTCGGCTCTCCATGTGATTCTATCGTGACTGGAATTACATACGCTAACCCCGGGTCCCGACAGGTGCGCTCGACACCGAGTACGATGCTGACGACGCTGCTTTGAGCATCGATGTAGAAGTATAGGGGTTCTCGTTCCCTGGGGACTACGAGGATTGGTGGAGTTGATAGGATTTTCTTAGGTTCGCGAATGCATTTCACGCTTCCTCTGTCCACTCAAACTTTCCGCCCTTACTAAGTAGCTAGTAGAATGGCAAGGTCCTTTCCCCTAGCCTGTTGATGAAGCGTCTTAGGGCTACGAGTCGTCCTGTGAGTGTTTGTATTCCTTTTATGTTGACGGGCTCTACAAGGATAAGAGGGAGTACTACTGTGGATCTTTCAAAAGGATAGTAGTGTTGCCCCTTTCTCTCTTTTCATTTATTTTTCTCTTTTTTCTATTTTTTTGGTGGCCTCAATGGCTCTTTCTATTTAAATCTCATTTCTCCTCTGTGGGATCTTTTATTTTGTCCACTTTGGGATCTTTTCCTCACTTAAGGGCAACACTCTAATTTACAAGAGGGTATAGAAGATCTTTCACACTTTAAAAGATACTGAAATCATAAACAAGATGTAGCTATCATGATGTATGAATTGTATGCCTCTGCCAGTGTAGCAGGAACATGTATGACATGAAGATCAAGTCATGAAGAGGTGGATGTTGCATGGCAATATATCTCAGAAAGGCTATGGAAATACCTTTATAGGTAGGTATGGTGGCTGTTTTGAGGAAAGATATAAGGAGGTTTATGATGACAGAGCGTATCATGCCAAAGGTTTGGATGTACCGGTGATGGTGGACGCCAACTCTCGAAGTGAGAAGAAGGCAATGCACGTCACAGGAAAGGCTAGCAAATATGAGGAGGTGGAAGTGTCAACTTTCAATACTTACATTAGTCCGAAGAACTCATGCACTTATTATCGGTAACTCTCAATCTAATAAGGAGGTTCACAAAGAGACAATTACCCCGAGGAGGAGTGTATGGGGGTTTGGTTATACTTGCGCATCCTCGACTCATGCTACGTGAGTGTACTAATATCCGATCCCTCCAAAGATTAGCGATCCATCTAGTAGCTAGAGTTCTCAACTAGTTTTGTAGGTTTTGAAAATAAACACGGATTACCCAAAATACGAAAACTATCACTAATAGGCTAGAGTTCTTGACACCAAAATTTCAAATATTACTCACATCAATACCTCAAAACTATTGCAAGTTACTACTAAAATTAAATAACAACCTCAATTACCTACTTTCAATGACAAGACACAACTCAGTGCAATAACCAACTCTCTTAACAAGATAAACATGAAAACTAAAGAGAGTTCCAGCAACAAACTAAACAAAAGCCAAGGCTCTTGCTAAATATAACATAAAACTAAAACTAAACATGGCAGTAGCTACGAAAAGATAAAGAACACACAACAACAAAAATACAAGCATGAAAAATCATGTGATGTGTTCTAGATTGGAGTGGAGCGTGTCTCTCTCCCACACAAATCAAGATGGGGTCTAACTTGTTATGAACAACAAACAAAGTTAAATAAAACTACAAATAAAACCTAAGAGCGAGACGCTCCAAGCATAGCACATAACGCATGAAGTGATAAAAATATAGTGAGACGAAGGACGAACTGATGATTGTTGGTGGAGAAGGGGATGCACAGGGGCATCCCCAAGCTTAGACGCTTGAGTCTCCTTGAATATTTATTGGGTATGCATGGGCATCCCCAAGCTTGAGCGCTTGAGACTTCTGGATCTTCTTTCATCATCTTCCATTGCACACTTGAAAACTCCCTTCATACATAACTCATCATAAGCTGATTAGAGAGGTTAGTACCCTTAATAAAATAATTTTTCCCACTGGATATAAAAATATTCTTGAAGAGCTACTGTTTCTCAAGAGTGCCAAAAGGTTTTTGCAAAGAAAAAGAAAGCTTAAGGTTTGCAAACGTAAGGAAAGACAAAATGTAGCAGAATCTGTAAAAAACAGAACAACAGGTAGTAGATAATTATTTCGGGGCACTTCTGCAACTCAAATAAAAAAACTCATAACATACGAAAGTTCCGTAATTGTATGGAGCACGCCGTGTCAAAAATTTAGCTCAAAAATATGAACTGGTGATTTGTTCTGGTTTTTTCCGTCAAGAAGACAGAATCTGTTTTCTGGACAGCATGTCACAACTTTTGCTTCCCTTATCATAAGAGGCTATAACTTGGCACAAATGTTGAAAATAAAGATACAATGATGTTGCTACAGTAGTAACAATCATCAAGACCACTAAAAACAGAAGTAAAAATATCTTGGGTTACCTCCCAACAAGCGCTTTCTTTTACGCCTTTAAGCTAGGCATAAGGCAAAAGAAGAATCAAGTTTTATCAAGAGAAAGAGAATAGCAAGCCCGTGTAACGGACTCAAATGGTAACTCGATTTTCTTTCTAGGGAAGTGTTCCATCCCCTTTTTGAGAGGGAATTGAAATTTTATATTCCCCTCTTTCAAGTCAATAACAGCACCAACGGTGCGAAGAAAAGGACGTCCAAAAATAATTGGACATAAAGGTTCACACTCTATATCCATAATAATAAAATCAACGGGAACATAGTTGTCATTCACAATAATAAGAACATCGTCGATCTTCCCTAAAGGTTTCTTTACGGAAGAATCAATAGGACGAACACCAAAAGAACAAGAATCAAAAGGTCTTAATTCAAACATATCATACATTCTTTTGGACATAACGGATGTACTAGCTCCAACGTCACATAAAGCATAGCAAGAGAAGTTATTAAATTTAATTTTTATCATAGGATCCCAACCATCATCTAGATTCCTAGGTATGGAGGCTTCTACTCTAAGCTTTTCCTCCCTAGCTTTGATGACAACATTTGTGATATGCTCCGTGAAGGCAAGATTGAGTGTGCTAGTGTGGGGGTCTCTAGACATTTTGTGTAGCAAGCTAATGACTTCTAAGAGAGTGAAACTATCAAAATCAGTATCACTACTATCAAAGGTGGTAGTAGTGTCATCTAGGCTCACTTGTTTGAAACCCTCTATGTTCATAGGAGTTTCTTCTTCTACAGTTGAGGTACTAGAAATACCATTAATAGGTCCAATGGGACCAGGAGTGCATTGGGTGCTAATAGTTTCGGTATCCTCAAAAATTTCGATAGTGGCAACAATGTGGTGTGTAGGAAGGCTCTTAATTCTATCCTCTTCCTCTTTTTCTCTAGCCCATCTTTCTTTAAGTTTATCCATCATCCTAATATTTCATTGATTTCTAATTGGATAGCATTAATAGGGGTGGCCTTCCTCTCCTCAAGGGGAGAGGTTCTAATTTTTAGCATCTCAACATCAAGGGCTAAGCTGTCTACCTTCAAACAAATATTATCTAATTTAGCTAACTTTTCTTCTACATTCTAGTTGAAGACTTTTTGGGAAGTGATAAAGTCTCACAGCTTGTTTTCTAGTTCAGTAGTGGGGTTCTTGTTGCTAGGATAGGTGTTGTTGTTCCCATAGTTAGATGGAAATGGTCTAGGATTACTAGAAAAATTGCCCCTATAAGCATTGGTGTTAAAGTTGTTTCTAGCAATAAACTTCACATCTACTTGTTCTTGAGCAAACAAAGAATTTAAAGGAACATCATGAGGATCAATAGAGGGTTGCTTGGTAAATAGAGACATAATTAAGTCAACTTTTTCATTTAGGGAGATAATTTCCTCGACAGAATTTACCTTCCTACCTATTGGAGCGCGTTCGGTGTGCCATTGGGAATAGTTGGTCATCATCTCATTAAGAAGTTTTGTGGCAGCACCAAGTATAGTTGACATAAAGGTTCCTCCCGCGGCCGAATCTAACAGGTTTCGCGAGGTAAAGTTCAAGCCTGCATAAAAAGTTTGGATAACTGATACGTCCAAAACGTATCTATAATTTCTGCTTGCTCCATGCATGTTTTGTGTGATATTGCTATGATCTAGATACACTTTCATACACTTTTGATCATATTTGGACTAACCTATTAACTCAGTGCACCACAGTGCCAGTTCCTATTTTCTGCTGTTTTTCTATTTCAGTTTTCCCCCATATAAAAAGTGCTCCAAAAATTCGGGAAAAATCAGATAAAAAATCAGCGCAGAAGAACCTTCCGGAAGAACCTGGGTGGGGCCAGAGGGCCACCACCAGGGGCCCAAGCGCCCTGGTGGCGCGCCCTAGGGCCTGGCCGCGCCAGGGGGGCGCCTGGACCCCTGGTGGCCCCCCTGGCTGCCCCCCTTCGCCTATATATTCTCCGTGACGAGAAACCCTCGAGGACAGAACCCTTTTTCGTGATCTCTCCTCTGTTCCGCCGCCGCCGCGCTTCCGAGATCATGAGCACCAGAAGACCTCTTCCCGGCACCCTGCCGGAGGGAGGGCCGACCTCCGGGAGTCTCCTCTCCACCATGGACGCTTTCTGGATGTCTCGTGAGTATTTTCCTTTGGACCATGGGTCCGTGATCAGTAGCTATGTGATGTTCTCCTCCCCTCTTTGTTCTTCATGGTTTAGACCTCGTGAGCTGCCCTACATGATCGAGGCACTTTTGTAATCTTTCTGCTGTTGCTATGCTGAGTTTGATGGGATCTGATGGATTATGAGATTATGTTCAGATTGTGATTGAGTAATATATTTGGTTCTTATCTCTTATATTTTTGTTCCTAAGTAATTCTTGCATGTTCTCTGTTGATGTTTATTGCTTTGGCCAAGTAGTAGGTAGTAACCCCAAGAGGGCACGTTTTGCTCGATTGTGGGTTCATGCCCCCCGATGACACGCTTGAGTGACAGAAACACGAGTCTAGGGGATGTGCTATTGCCACAAGGGGGAAAACAACGGTGCTTGTAACCGCAGTTGCAAGGATTGTTTACTTTACGCAAAGTGCTTTTTAATGCAGTTGTCTGTTGCTTTGAGTTTACACTTTGGGTGGGGCTCGCAACTTAATACCAGCGAGATGTTCTGGATAGATATCTCAAGGTGGATGATTAGTAGTAGATGCAGTTGGATTTCGGTCTACTTATTTTGGCGTACTGCCCATGCTTTTGAGCCTCTTCCTTTCTTTTGTAGCATAGTTAGCATTGCGCTGCGTTCATAATCCTGTCAATTGCCCTTCTGTAATTTGTTCAACTCGCATAGCAGTTTTATCGTCTTTTGGGAGAGAGACATCACTAGTGAACATCACGTATCCCGGTCCATATCCTCATTACTGTTTCCACGCTCATTTACTTTTCTGCTTTTACTTTTAGTTGCTATCATTATCCCTTGTGTTTGATCCTTTGTGAACAACAAGACCAGAGAGATTGATAACCTCTCTGAACTTCGTTGGGAACAGAGTTATTTGTGTCTGTGTGCAGGTCCGCGTCAGTTGCGCCGCTGACACCTACTTATCATCTCCGGAGTCCTACTGGAGACAAACCTTGGTATCTTTACTGAGGGAAATTTGCTGCTGTGCTACATCACGCCTTCCACTTGGGGTTTACCAACGAAGGGTGAGAAATCACTATCATCACCTCCCACATGAAGCCAAATTTCTGGCGCCGTTGCCAGGGACTCCGAGTGCTAAGATAGGGGAGTTGCACACTACCCTTTACCTTTGTTTTTTAGTCTTGTTAGTTTACCTTTCAGTTTTTATCTTTGAGTCTTATATCAAAAATCACAAAAAAATCTGCCACACTTGCTGCTGCTATGGGTTCCACTGAAGACACCAAGTTGTGTGACTTCACTAGTCACAACAACCAAGACTTTATCTGCACCCCCATTGCCACACCTGCCACTTCAGCTACCTCTTATGAAATTAAACCTTCCTTGCTAAACCTTGTTATGAGAGATCAATTCTCTGGTGCTGGAGATGATGCTGCTTTACACTTGAACAATTTTGTTGAATTATGTGATATGCAAAAGTATAAAGAAGTAGAAGGTGATATTGTTAAGCTCAAGCTCTTTCCTTTCTCTTTAAGGGGAGAAGCTAAAATCTGGTTTCAATCTTTGCCTAGGAATAACATAGATACTTGGGATAAGTGCAAAGATGCTTTTATAGGGAAGAACTACCCACCTGCTAAAATTATCCAATTAAGGAGTAACATTATGAATTTTAAGCAATTGGATAATGAACACGTTGCCCAAGCTTGGGAACGAATGAAATCTCTTGTTAAGAAATGCCCTACACATGGTTTGACTACCTGGATGGTTATCCAGACTTTTTATCCAGGCTTGAACTTTACCTCGCGGAACCTGTTAGATTCGGCCGCGGGAGGAACCTTTATGTCAACTACACTTGGTGCTGCCACAAAGCTTCTCGATGAGTTGATGACCAATTATTCCCAATGGCAGACCGAACGCGCTCCAACAGGTAGGAAGGTAAACTCTGTCGAAGAAGTTACCTCCCTCAATGAAAAAGTTGACTTAATTATGTCTCTACTTACCAAGCAACCCTCTATTGATCCTCGTGATGTCCCTTTAAATTCTTTGGTTGCCCAAGAACAAGTAGATGTGAACTTTATTGCTAGAAACAACTTCAACAACAATGCTTATAGGGGTAATTTTGCTAGCAATCCTAGACCGTTTCCATCCAACTATGGGAACAACAACACCTACCCTAGCAACAAGAACCCCTCTTCTGAATTGGAAAACATGCTTAGAGATTTTATCACTACCCAAAAAGCCTTCAACAAAAATGTAGAGGAGAAATTAGCTAAATTAGATAATCTCTCTTTGAAGGTAGAAATCTTAGCCCTTGATATTGAGATGCTTAAAATTAGAACCTCTCCCCTTGGGAGAATAAGGCCACTCCTATTAATGCTATCCAATTGCAAATTAATGGAAATATTAGGATGATGGCTAAACTTAAAGAAAGGTGGGCTAGAGAAAAAGAGGAAGATGATAGAATTAAGAGCCTTCCTACACACCACACAGTTGCCACTATCCAAATTGTTGAGGACACCCAAACTATTAGCACCCAATGCACTCCTAGTCCCGTTGGACGTATTAATAGTGATGCTAATACCTCAACCGAAGATAAAGAAACTCCTATGAACATAGAGGGTTTCAAACAAGTGAGCCTAGACGACACTACTACCACCTTTGATAGTAGTGATATTGATTTTGATAGTTGCACCCTCTCAGAAGTTATTAGCTCGCGACACAAAATGTCTAAAGACCCCCACACTAGCACACTTAATCTTGCCTTCACGGAGCATATCACAAATGCTCTCATCAAAGCTAGGGAGGAGAAGCTTAGAGTAGAAGCCTCCATACCTAGGAAGCTAGATGATGGTTGGGACCCTATGATCAAAATTAAATTAAATAACTTCTCTTTCTATGCCTTGTGTGATGTTGGAGCTAGTACCTCCTTTATGCCCAAAAGAATATTTGATATGTTTGAATTGAAGCCCTTTGAGCCTTGTTCTTTTGGTGTTCGTCTTGTTGATTCTTCCGTAAAGAAACCTTTGGGGAAGATCGACGATCACTACTAGAAAAATAGCTATAGCTAATATGGACACTAATGGTGCACTATAGATGTGGTGCGCCACTGCTATATAGCAATGGCGCACCACCTATAGGTGCTCCACTAATAAAAAAGTTGCTAATAGCGCACTTGATGTAAAATGCGCCATCGCTATTTTTTTCCTAGATCCACCCCGCTCCCCAGATTTACTTATAGCGCACCGGAGGCCAGATGCGCCATTACCATATTTTGTAGCAATGGCGCACTTTAGTCCAATGCTCTATTACCCACCGGCCCACCATCTCTCTCCATATCTCCCACCGAACCCTATCTTCTTCTCCACCCCACAAAACAAACCTAAGCCCATTCCCAAGTCCCAACCCAGCCGACGCGCCGCCTCCTCTCCCCCAAACCCACCGCCGCGCCGCCGCCTCCCCAACCCCGCCACCGCCGCCGCCGTTGCCGCCCTCACCTTCCTTCTATGCCAAGGCCCCATCCAGATTGAGCCAACAAGGTCGTCGGGCTGCAGCGGGGATTCCAGATCCACGCCCTTGTCGAACACAATGGTCCGCTCGGCGCCCTCCTCCTCGTCCAACTCGCCGCCTCCCTGTCCCCCCGCTTCCCTCTCAACATGAACAATCCATCCTCCAGCTCCGGCTACCGATCCAGCGCCTCCCCGCGGCAGCCGCGCGGCGCCGCCAGGTCACCCGGCGGACGTGGAGGTGGTCGTGGCCGTGGCGGTGGAGGTGACCGAGGCGGTGGGAGCGACCGCGTCAACGCCCTCAACCGCCTCCTGTAACACCCCAAACCCTCCTCCCCCTCTGCTCAAATCTTGATCCACCCGGCTTGCTGACTGACTGACTGGTCTTGCGGCCTCCGGGCGCTTCTCATCTCAGGTCGAGGGTCTTGCGGCACATGGCGCCGGAGCTGGGCCTGGACATGAGGAGCGACGGCTACGTGCGGGTCTGTAACCTGCTCCGCCTCGACCTGGAGTCCTTCGCCAGGGTTCCCCTCAAGTCCCACACGGTGGACGAACTCCGGGATGTAATATTATCCCCAACACCTTCTTGCTCAACAGTAAGTAGTACAAGATGAACTTTCTAAGCACCTAGCCCCCAACTTGGCTTTTATACTTGTGTCTGCTACATGCTGTTTGCATCTTGTTAACTAGCACCATCAACTTAAATCTGGAATTCAATCTATGCTTATAAAATTGATTGATTTATTGATTGATTGATTGGGTTACTCTGGGCTAGTGGATTTCGTTATGAATTGTAAGCCGATTTGAGTTGTTGTTTTTTTGCCTTTCACATGTAGGCTGTCAGGCGAGATACCAAGCAAAGGTTTATTCTGGTTGAGGAGGATGGTGAGCTGCTCATTCGGGCTAACCGGGGCCACAGTGTGACAGTATGTTCTCTGCTTGCTTGAGAACCCTTGCACTAATGTATTCTTTTTTGTACAAGTACGATGTGTTAATTCTGCTCATGCTCATCTGCCATGTTGTAACCATTGTTTTTTATCAATGAGGAGAGGATCAGACATACACAAGTTGCATAATACTGACATCTGTGGAACCTCTTTACGGGCTGTCCAACTTAGACTTTTTTAAACAATTGCATATAGGACATTGTGCGCTTTAGCTCGAGATGTACTTCCACAGTATGGTAATCTCAATGGTAGTTTTCCCATTAGTAACTAGGATAAGAGTAATAACGCCAGCCCTTTCTTGGCCCATACTAGGAGTTCAGAGGTGGAAATTCATTGTGTTCTATGCTGGATACATGTTTACATGCATGCGTATCAAACCACCTGTCTTTTTGATACATGTAATGAGACAAGAATCATTTTCATGTGTATTCGCTTTCCTGCTAAAACCTGAACTTGCAAATCTTGAACCTTTTAGCAAACTGTTGTATTATACTATTATAGTTTTTCTTTTTATTAAATCACATGACCTACGAATCATTGTCAAATTAATAATGAATACTAGATGTACAGCAGAGAAGTATTGAATCATTGACAAACCCTTTTTGCAGTTTTCTTGGATCTGGTTGTGTGAAGGGTGCCAAGGAGAAGCTTCTGCGGGTTCAAGTTCACCACCATCAAGTTACAACATCTTGACAAGGTGATGACTGTCATCTGTTTTCTTTTGATTTCGCCGTAGTCAAGTGTTTCATTACATGAAACACTGCCTGTATTTGCTTTTTGATACATGTAAGGAGATGAGAATCATGTCACTGTCATGTGCATTTCCTTTCCTGCTAAAATCTGAGCTTGCAATTTCTTCAACAGATGTTGAACCTTTATAATGATTGTTTATATGGTACTATAGTTTTGCTTTATATAAATTCACATGAACCATTGTCAAATTAATGTATACAAGAGAAGTATCAAATTGTACGTATATTTGAAGAAACTAGAGAAAGTATTTTCAGTTTGTGCAGCAAAACCGCTAGAATTCATTTTCAGTTAATTTGGAGCTAGGCTGAACCTTGATAGGAGTATTCATTTTGTGAACTTATGTTTGCAGTAGTGATGTACCAATTCAGCATGCACGCACAAGTTTTTACATATCTATACATGCACTCCCTGGTAGAGTTCTATTTGATTGTAAATACAACCTTTTTACTACGATATTTTTAGGGATAATCTATGTAATTTCTAGCTTAGTTTGTATTTCATGCCATGGCCGTGACAACGCTAGTACCATTTCATACAGAATTTAGTAGAGAAAGAACACTCCTTCATTTTGAACCTTTTTATGCAGCAATGTCATAGTTGTCTTGGCATACAATTTATACTAATTGCTAGCATAAATGCTCTATCAGAATGTCAAGTCTATTTATTTTGTTACATTTTGCAGGGATAAAGTGGAGAAAAAGAAGAAAAGATTACTACAAGATTAGTTTTAGGATTTTTTTTATTTCTTTTCCATTTTCCTTTTATTGGATAATTGTAATGACATTGTAATATTCTTACTATAACAAAAATTATGATTCTATTACATTTTTTGTTTTTAAATTATTTGTCTTTATAGGTTGTTTTATGTAAGTTTGGATTTTTTTTTGTTTTCTAAATACATTACTAGTGGCGCATTTCTGCCCTTATTAATGACGCATCTCATTTTAGTAGTAGTAGACTAGTAGTGCACAGATAAGGCTACTAATGGCGCATGTAGAGGGAATACTAATGGAGCACCTAAGGGAATACTAATGGAGCACCTAAGGGTTACTAGTGGCGCACTATATGGTGCGCCATTACTACCTGAGATACTAATGGCGCATTAAATGTGCGCCATTAATATTTGTTAGTAGTGGCGTGATAGTAATGGCGCACTATATGTGCGCCATTAATAGCCAAAATAGGTGCGCCATTAATAAGCTTTTTTCTAGTAGTGGATGTTCTTATCATTGTCAATGACAACTATGTTCCCGTTGATTTTATTGTGATGGATATAGAGTGTGAACCTTTGTGTCCAATTATTTTGGGACGTCCTTTTCTTCGCACCGTTGGTGCGGTTATTGACATGAAAGAGGGGAATATAAAATTCCAATTCCCACTCAAAAAGGGGATGGAATACTTCCCTAGAAAGAAAATCAAGTTACCTTTTGAGTCCGTTACTCGGGCTAGTTATTCTCTTTCTCTTGATAAAACATGATTCTTCTTTTGCATCATGCCTAGCTGAAAGGCATAAAAGAAAGCGCTTTCGGGAGGCAGCCCGCAACGAATTTAGGTTTCTTTTTGCTTTTGTTGTGTCTTGATGTTTGTTACTACTGTAGGAACATCATTGTATCTTTATTTTTCATGTTTGTGCCAAGTTATAGCCTCTTATGATAAGGGAAACAAAAGTTGTGACATGCTGTCCAGAAAACAGATTCTGTCCCTTGACAGAAAAATTCGAATCAAATCACCAGATCATCTTTTTGATCTGATTTTTTTGACAGCATGCTCTATACAATTGTGAAACTTTCGTATGTTCTGAGTTTTTTGATTTGAGTTGCAGAAGTGCCCCGAAAAAATTCTCTACTACCTGATGTTCTGTTTTTCACAGATTCTGCCACGTTTTGCCTCTCTTCACTTTTGCAAACCTTAATCTTGTTTTTTCTTTGCAAAAACTTTTTGGAACTCTTGAGAAACAGTATCTCTTCAATAATATCTTTATATCCAGTGGGGAAAAATTATTTTATTAAGGGTACTAACCTCTCTAATCAGCTTATGATGAGTTATGTATGAAGGAAGTTTTCAAGTGTGCGATGGAAGATGATGAAAGAAAATCCAGGAGTGTCAAGCGCTCAAGCTTGGGGATGCCCCCATGCATCCCCAATAAATATTCAAGGAGACTCAAGTGTCTAAGCTTGGGGATGCCCCCGTGCATCCCCTTCTCCATCAACAATCATCAGTTTATCCTTCGTCTCACTATATTTTTATCACTTCATGCGTTATGTGCTATGCTTGGAGCGTCTCGCTCTTAGGTTTTATTTTTAGTTTTCTTTAGTTTTCCTTGCTGGTCATAACAAGTTAGACCACGTCTTACTTTGTGTGGGAGAGAAACACGCTCCACTTTCAAAATCTAGAACACATCATAGGATTTTTCCTGCTTATCTTTTTGCTGTTGTGTGTTCTTTATATTTTCGTAGCTGCTGGCATATTTAGTTTTAGTCTTAGTTTGTCTTTAGCAAGAGCCTTGGCTTTTGTTTAGTTTGTTGCTGGAACTCTTTTTAGTTTTCATGTTTATCTTGTTAAAGAGAGTTGGTTGTTGCACTGAGTAGTGTCTTTTCTTGAAAGTAGGTAATTGAGGTTGCTATTTAATTCTAGTAGTAACTTGCAATAGTTTTGAGGTATTGATGTGAGTAATGTCTGAACTTTTGGTGTCAAGAGCTCTAGCCTATTAGTGATAGGTGTCGTATTTTGGGCAATCCGTGTGTATTTTCAAAACCTACAAAACTAGTTGAGAACTCTAGCTACTAGATGGATCACTAATCTTTGGAGGGATCGAATATTAGAGAACACTCACGTACCATGAGTCGAGGATGCGCAAGGATAACCAAACCCCCATACACTCCTCCTCGGGGTACTTGTCTCTTTGTGAACCTCCTTATTAGATTGAGAGTTACCGATAATAAGTGCATGAGTTCTTCGGACTAATGTAAGTATTGAAAGTTGACACTTCCACCTTCCCATATTTTGCTAGCCTCTCCCATGCCGTGCATTGCCTTCTTCTCACTCCGAGAGTTGGTGTCCACCTTCGCCGGTACATCCAAACCCTTCGCATGATACGCTCTGTCATCATAAACCTCCTTATATCTTTCCTCAAAACAGCCACCATACCTACCTATCAAGGCATTTCCATAGCCTTTGCGAGATATATTGCCATGCAACATCCACCTCTTCATGACTTGATCTTCATGTCATACATATTCCTGCTACACTGGCAGTGACATACATTGCATACATCATGATAGTTACATATTCTTTATGATTTTGAGTACCTTGTAAAGTGTGAAAGATCTCCTTTACCTTCTTGTAAAATAGAGTGTTGCCCTTAAGTGAGGAAAAGATCCCAAAGTGGACACAATAAAAGATCCCAAAGAGGACAAATGAGAGTTAAATAGAAAGAGCCAGTGAGGCCACCAAAAAAATACAAAAAAATAGAAAAAAAGAGAAAAAAGAAATAAAAAGAGAGACAGGGGCAAGACTACTATCCTTTTGAGAGATCCACACTAGTACTCCCTTTATATCCTTGTACTCCATAGAGATGATCATTATGCATATAGCTATGTGGGGACCTTCACACTATAGAACTTGGCTTGCATATTCCAACGATGAGCCTCCTCAAATGAGCTCTAGCTCTTCATGAGCGAGCAAGTTAGATGCACCCCCACTAGTTCTGTTAGAGAGCTTCCTAGCTCGTATGTGCATCCGTTGCATGGCAATCCCTACTCCTCACATCATATCTATCATTTGGCATCTCTTCCCTATGATTGTCCTCATTGATGTGAGCCTTTCTCATCCTTTTTGTATTCGTCCTCCGTTCTCGTCTCGTGCTTACGCTCATCCATTGCATGAGTGCTTAAAATATTGAAAAAGGAGTGGATGAAATTGGCTTGTACCTGGCTAGTGGTCTGGGGACGAGTCAAGATAAGATTACAGAAAAAGACCAAGTGTGAAACTTTAGTAGATCGATTTCTCAAAAAATAAATTATTTTTTCTCGTATTCCCTATCCCCTTCTTGCACGCAAACACCATTTGGAGACATTCGAGTCATGGACAGCGAGAGCTCTTGCACCTAATGTTCTTTTGTTACTTGTTTCAATGCTAATATAGACTCTTGCATGTTATGACTTGAATTGAATCTCTAACCTTGATTGCTTTACTTTTCAAAGTTCTTATATGGTTGCTAGCATGTCACAACAGAAATTATGCCGTTATCATTTACCTGCTCGAGGACGAGCAGGAATTAAGCTTGGGGATGTTGATACGTCCAAAACGTATCTATAATTTCTGCTTGCTCCATGCATGTTTTGTGTGATATTGCTATGATCTAGATACACTTTCATACAATTTTGATCATATTTGGACTAACCTATTAACTCAATGCACCACAGTGCCAGTTCCTGTTTTCTGTTGTTTTTCTATTTCAGTTTTCCCCCATATAAAAAGTGCTCCAAAAATTCGGGAAAATCAGATAAAAAATCAGCGCAGAAGAACCTTCCGGAAGAACCTGGGTAGCGCCAGAGGGCCACCACCAGGGGCCCAGGCGCCCTGGTGGCGCACCCTAGGGCCTGGCCGCGCCAGGGGGGCGCCTGGACCCCTGGTGGCCCCCCTGGCTGCCCCCCTTCGCCTATATATTCTCCGTGATGAGAAACCCTCGAGGACAGAACCCTTTTTCGCGATCTCTCCTCTGTTCCGCCGCCACCGCGCTTCCAAGATCGGCAGCACCAGAATACCTCTTCCCGGCACCCTGCCGGAGGGAGGGCCGACCTCCGGGAGTCTCCTCTCCACCATGGATGCTTCCCGGATGTCTCGTGAGTAGTTTCCTTTGGACCATGGGTCCGTGATCCGTAGCTATGTGATGTTCTCCTCCCCTCTTTGTTCTTCATGGTTTAGACCTCGTGAGCTGCCCTACATGATCGAGGCACTTTTGTAATCTTTCTGCTGTTGCTATGCTGAGTTTGCTGGGATCTGATGGATTATGAGATTATGTTCAGATTGTGATTGAGTAATATATTTGGTTCTTATCTCTTATACTTTTGTTCCTAAGTAATTCTTGCATGTTCTCCGTTGCTGTTTATTGCTTTGGCCAAGTAGTAGGTAGTAACCCCAAGAGGGAACGTTTTGCTCGATTGTGGGTTCATGCCCCCCGATGACACGCTTGAGTGACAGAAACATGAGTCTAGGGGATGTGCTGTTGCCACAAGGGGAAAACAACAGTGCTTGTAACCGCGGTTGCAAGGATTGTTTACTTTACGCAAAGTTCTTTGTAATGCAGTTGTCTGTTGCGTTGGGTTTACACTTTGGGTGGGGCTCGCAACTTAATACCAGTGAGATGTTCTGGATAGATATCTCAAGGTGGATGATTAGTAGTAGATGCAGTTGGATTTCGGTCTACTTATTTTGGCGTACTGCCCATGCTTTTGAGCCTCTTCCTTTCTTTTGTAGCATAGTTAGCATTGCGGTGCGTTCATAATCCTGTCAATTTCCCTTCTGTAATTTGTTCACCTCGCATAGCAGTTTTATCGTCTTTTGGGAGAGAGACATCACTAGTGAACATCACGTATCCAGGTCCATATCCTCATTACTGTTTCCACGCTCATTTACTTTTCTGCTTTTACTTTCAGTTGCTATCATTATCCCTTGTGTTTGATCCTTTGTGAACAACAAGACCGGAGAGATTGACAACCTCTCTGAACTTCGTTGGGAACAAAGTTATTTGTGTATGTGTGCAGGTCCGCGTCAGTTGCGCCGCTGACACCTACTTATCATCTCTGGAGTCCTATTGGAGACAAACCTTGGTATCTTTACTGAGGGAAATTTGCTGTTGTGCTACATCACGCCTTCCACTTGGGGTTTACCAACGAAGGGCGAGAAATCACTATCATCACCTCGCACATCAATAACCATCCAGGTAGTCAAACCATGTGTAGGGCATTTCTTAACAAGAGATTTCATACGTTCCCAAGCTTGGGAAACGTGTTCATTATCCAATTGCTTAAAATTCATAATGTTACTTCTCAATTGGATAATGGTAGCAGGTGGGTAGTACTTCCCAATAAAAGAATCTTTGCACTTATCCCAAGAATCTATGCTATTCCTAGGCGAAGATTGAAACCAGATTTTAGCTCCTTCCCTCAAAGAGAAAGGAAAAAAGCTTGAGCTTAACAACATCACCTTCTACTTCTTTTTACTTTTGCATATCACATAACTCAACAAAATTATTTAAGTGTCAAGCAGCATCATCTCCAGCACTAGAGAATTGATCTCTCATAACAAGGTTTAGCAAAGCAGGTTTAATTTGATAAGAGGTAGCTGAAGTGGCAGGTGTGGCAATAGGAGTGCAGATAAAGTCTTTGTTGTTGTGACTGGTGAAGCCACACAACTTGGTGTTTTCAGTGGAACCCATAGTGGCAGCAAGTGTGGCAGATTTTTTTGTAATTTTTGATATAAGATACAAAGAAAAAAACTGAAAGGTAAACTAACAAGACTAAAAGGCAAAGGTAAAAGGTAGTGGGAAACTCCCCTATCTTAGCACTCGGAGTCCCCGGCAACGGCGCCAAAAATTTTCTTGATACGCGAGAGATGATAATTGCTTCTCACCCTTCATTGATTACCCCAAGTGGAAGGTGAGATGCAGCGTAGCGACAAGTTTCCCTCGGTGAAGATACCGAGGTTTGTCTCCAGTAGGACACCGGAGATGATAAGTAGGTGTCAGCGGCGCAATTGACGTGGACCTGCACACAGACACAAATAACATTTCTCCCAACGAAGTTCGGAGAGGTTGTCAATCTCTTCGGTCTTGTTGTTTACAAAGGATCAAAAACACAAGGGATAATGATAACGATAGCAACTGAAAGTAAAAACAAGAAAGGTAAATAAGCGTGTAAACAGTGATGAGAATATGGACCGGGGTCCCGTGATGTTCACTAGTGATGTCTATCTCCCAAAAGATGATAAAACTTCTATGTGAGGTAAACAAATTACAGATGGGCAATTGACAGGATTATAAACGCATCACAATGCTAACTAAGCTACAAAAGAAAGGAAGAGGCTCAAAAGCATGGGCAGTACGCCAAAATAAGTAGACCGAAATCCAACTGCATCTACTACTAATCATCCACCTTGAGATATCTATCCAGAACATCTCGCTGGTATTAAGTTGCGAGCCCCACCCAAAGTGTAAACCCAAAGCAACAGGCAACTGCATTAAAAAGCACTTTGCGTAAAGTAAACAATCCTTGCAACCGTGGTTACAAGCACCGTTGTTTTCCCCCTTGTGGAAACATCACATCCCCTAGACTCATGTTTCTGTCACTCAAGTGTGTCATCAAGGGGCATGAACCCACAATCGAGCATAACGTTCACTCTTGGAGTTAGTACCTACTACTTGGCCAAAGCAATAAACAGCAATGGAGAACATGCAAGAATTACTTAGGAACAAAAATATAAGAGATAAGAGCCAAATATATTACTCTATCACAATCTGAACATAATCTCATAATCATCAGATCCCATCAAACTCAGCATAGCAACAACAAAAAGATTACATATGTGCCTCGATCATGTAGGGCATCTCACGAGGTCTAAACCATGAAGAACAAAGAGGGGAGGAGAACATCACATAGCTACTGATCACGGACCCATGGTACAAAGAAAACTACTCACGGCACATCCGGGAAGCATCCATGGTGAAGGGGAAACACCCGGAGGTCCATCCTCCCTCCGGCAGGGTGCCGGGAAGAAGTCCGCTGGCGCTCCCCCTCTTGGAAGCGCGGAGGCGGTGGAACTGAGGCGAGATCGCGAAAAAGGGTTTTGTCTTCAGGGCTTTCGCGTCACGGGGAATAAATAGGAGAAGGGGGGAAGCCAGGGGGGCATCAGAGGTCCAGGCGCCTCCTGGCACGGCCAGGCCCTAGGCCACGCCAGGTGGTCGCCTGGGCACCTAGTGGTGCCCCCCTGGCCCCACTTCGGGGCTCCGGACGCTTCTATTGCGCTGATTTTTTATCTGATTTTTCCCGAATTTTTGGAGCACTTTTAATATGGGGGAAAACTGAAATAGAAAAACAGCAGAAAACAGAAACTGGCACTGGTGTGCACTGAGTTAATAAGTTAGTCCAAATATGATCAAAAGTGTATGAAAGTGTATCTAGATCATAGCAATATCACACAAAACATGCATGGAGCAAGCATAAATTATCGATACGTTTGGGACGTATCAATCACCACCTATAAATACCCCGCACCCACCCACCATTTGCGGTTGGCTGCTCCACGGAATATTCTGAGACAGAAGAGCTGTGAGATTCCCGAGAAAGATATCTAGAGAAAACCAAAACAAAATTCAAAACTGAGTTGAGCTATTCACTGAGACGTAGGTTGATATTAGCCGATCTTTTTATATTGGAGATCTGCAAGTCTCCTGGACGGTTAGTTTTTGCCTGTCAAGTAGTCGAAGAGATATTGTCACTGCTGAAGGAAGTCTGTAAAGGTTTCGGAGATGTCCAAAATCATCTACCCCGAGTAAGATCTGGACAAGCTCGAGGAGTTTTTTGAAGTGGAGAATAGGACGGAGAGAGTTTTTCTCTAGGTGTTCAATCACCAGTCCCTCCAACCAGACATAGCACTTTGCAGAGTGTGAACTGGTTCACCAAACATCATTGCTTCAGGCTCGTTATTTTTACTCGTATTTACTTTCGATTGTTACTCTATTTCCTGTTTTCCTTCGTGTTTCCCCTCATCCACATTCCTTTTGATTTAAGCATGTCTTTCGTTATTGAAATTCCTTCGAGATTCCCTTAGTCTTGTGTTGTCTGTGTGTTTTCCTTCTAAGTTCCATTGAATTTTTAGAAGTGATCATTCACCCCTTCCGTCTCTGATCATTCTTGAGATTTCAATTGGTATCAGAGCTAAGCACTCCCTACGCTCTGCGTATTTTGGTCTAACCTCCTGGAGTATTGTCAAGAATATCGTTTGAAGTTGTTTGTTCGGACGAACCAATTCCTGTTTACAATGGGAAGGACTATCCTTATTGGAAGGACAAAATGACGAGGACCATCATTTCCATCAACTCTGCTACTTGGGAAATTGTCAAGCATGGTGTTCAAGTTAATGGACAAAAAAGCTATCACTGTTGATGAGGCAAAGCACATGGCTCTTGATTCTCAAGTCTGGGTATTCATCACAAATCATCTGACTCCAGAAAAATATCATGAGGTGAAGAATATTCCTTCGGCAAAAGGTGTCTGGGACTATCTCGAGAAGATTGGAGAAGGTGTTTCTACTCAGAAAGATGCTCGCATTGACACACTGCAAAGAAAATTCTATCGGTTCAAGCGACATGAGGGAGAAAAGGTTAACTCCATCTACAATAGACTCACTAATCTATCAAATGAGTTGATTTCCCTCAGTGCTGAAGATATCACCAGTCATATGGTGGTTAGAAATTTGCTTCGCTGCCTTGATGATCAAAGAAATGACTAATTTCAGAAACCTTGTTGCTGCTGATAATCTCGAGAGACTCACAATCTTTGAAATGGAAGAAGAATAAAAGCGTGATGTGAATGGAACTCGAAGGAGAACTCATGCCCTCAAGGCCAAAGCCTCACGTCACTTCTCTCCTGAAGCTAGTTCTGACTCTGGAGGTGCCTCAGATGACCCGGAGAATATTGGAAAAGATCTGGCACTGATAATGAAACGGGTCAACCTCTTCCAGAGAAAAAATTCCTCTTCACCAAAGAAAAGTTACTCTTCCATACATTCAAGCAATTCATCACAGTATTGATCATCATGCAGAAACTCTTCAGCGAAGGAAAATTGCTATTACAAGTGCATGAAGCCTGGTCATTTCATCGCTAATTGTCCTCTCTGGGAAATTTAACACAGATCCAAGATTTCACACAACAACTTGTCAATAAAGTCTCGCAGATCGAGCAAAAACTACGAGTCGAAGAGATATCAGTCAAAGTCTATAAAAGACAAGAAAGATGATTCTAATGATGACAAGAAGAAGAAGTATCACAAGAAGTTTGAGAGTTCTTCCTCTAAATCACATTCCTCTCGTCGAAAGAATTTTCACCGTGCCAAGGCCTATCTGGGTAAAGAGATGAACTCTGAAGATGAAGCCTCTGGGACCGAAGCTGAATCAAACTCAGGGTCTGGTACTGGTTCTGAGTCTGATGGTGTTGCTGGTATGGCATTTGCTTTGAACAAGGCATCGAGCTCATTCTTCACCAACCAAAGAAGTGAAGATGAAACTCCAGCCTACTGCTTCATGGCCAAGGCAAAGGTATCTTCTTCTAAGAATTCCTACGATACATCTGATGGATCTTCTTATGAAATTCACTATAGAGTAAGATATGCCAAACTTGCTAAAATTGCTTCTATCCAACAAGATGAGCTAGATTCTCTGAGTAGAACTATTCAAAACTGAGACCTTGTTAATCGATGAGATTGAGAAAGGCCAAACTCTAACAAATGAGTATGCCTCTCTGAAAAAGAAGTATGATGAACTTTCCTTTCGGCATGATCTTCTCTCGGTGGATTACGAGAAGCTAACCTACGAATTCCTTCAAAGGCAAATGGCTCTCGAGAAACTGAGAGAGGCTCATGAAGAGTTGGAAAATGCCAATCTCGCTCTCATTTCTCAACAGGGCTCAGAAGCTAAAAATTAATCTGTTTCACCTTGCTTAACTTGTTTGGAACAAATTAAAACTGAGTCTATTTCTAAGAAATCGAAAGGAATGGAACCTATTATCAATGATGATACTACTCCCTCGGTCCAGGAAAATTATGTTACCAAGGAACTCCTCAGGTTGAAAGATTTATTTGATATAGGAATATTCAAAAGTGTTCAGGGACACCAGTACCTATGTGATATTCTAAAGAAGGCCCTTCTCCATAGGAATCCTTGAAAGGAAGGTGTTGGTTTCGAAAGGAAACTAAACCCTAATGGCACCTACTGGGAGCCTGAACAGTATCCTAAAACTGTCTGGGTCCTAGCAAAATAAAAACCCATTGATATTGCTAACCTTTCAAGTTTCAACTGCAAAATTGATAATGCCATTGTTGATGAATCACTTGATTCTGACTACAAGCTTATCAAAGATCAGGAAGGAAAATTTTCCGCTGAATTCGATGGTACTCCTCCAAAGAATGGTTTCTACAAGCGACAGATTTGGGTTCGCAAATATCTAGTAGAAAAACTGCCCTCTAACCATTCTATGAAGGGAAAACCTACAGTACCACCAAGACACTACTATTCTCTCGAGGTTAGAAATGAACCTTTGGTACCGACATCAAATGTTCCTCATAAGGAATACTTTCGAGTAGATAGAAATGTTTATCTCCATCGTGATAACAATGACAAAATTGCTTTTACCTACCAGTACTCTAACCCCTCGCCGAGGAATTATATTTGTGTTGTGCATGATGGTCCCCCTCGCCAATATGATCCTATTCGCTTTAATACCACTGCTTCATCTAGCACTTCCATGCCTTCTCAGTCACCTGCTCTTTTGTGGGTGGTTAAGAAGAACTAATTCTTCTGCAGGGCTATGTCTCCGGTGGATCCAAATGGCTCATGGACAATGGCTGCACTAATCATATGACCGGAGACAAAGAGTTATTTACCAAGGACAAACTTACACAATCTTCACAGATATATATTACCTTCGGTGACAACAACAAAGGAAAAGTACTCGGTTTGGGTAAGGTTGCTATATCGAAGGATAATCATATTGACAAAGTTATGCTTGTTCAATCTCTCAGATATAATCTTATGTCTATATCAAAATTTTGTGATATGGGTATGCTTGTATTGTTCTCTGCTTCTCGTTGTGTTGTGTTTTCACAAGATGATTATACCTTCATTTTCGAATGATATCGCAAATGTGATCTTTACATCGTTGATTTTTCTTCGGGACCTGCTGTTTCCACATGTTTAATGGCCAAGGCCACATCTGGATGGCTATGGCATTGAAGACTTGGTCATGCAGGGATGCAAAATCTTCAAACTCTTATCTCAAAGAAAAATATCATTGGTATTGACAATGTGAAATTCTAAAAAGATCGTCTATGTAGTGCCTGTGAAGCTGGAAATATTGCCAAGAAACATCATTCAGCGAAGACAATCATGACTACTACTCGTCCTCTTGAATTGCTTCATATGGATTTATTCGGTCGTCAAAATAATTCTATCCTTGGAGGCAACAAGTATGGTCTCTTTATTGTTGATGATTTCTCTCGCTATACTTGGGTTTTATTTCTATATGACAAGAGCAATGTTGTTGAGATTTTCAAAACTTTCGCAAAAAGAGCACATACCGAGTATGAACTATCTCTCAAGTATATCAGAAGTGATAATGGTGCTGAATTCAAAGATACTCATATTGAAGAATTTCTTGATGAATATGGCTTTACTCATGAATTCTCTGCTGCCTATACACCGCAAAAAAATGGTGTGGTCGAGAGAAAGAACCGAACTCGTATTGAAATGGCCAAAAAAATGCTTGCTGAATACAGGACTCCTATTAGGTTCTGGTCCGAGGCAATAAACACTGCATGCCATATCATCAAAAGGGTTAAACTTCACACGAGCTTATCACTGGTAAAAAGCCAAATGTATCATATCTTAGGGTATTTGGTGCTCCATGCTATATCAGAGATATGAATCTCAGCTCCATGTTTGCCCCTAAGGCTCACGAAGGTTTTCTTCTAGGTTATGGTTCGAACTCTCACACTTACCGAGTGTACAACTCCCATCTTGGTAAAGTTGTAGAAACTGTAAATGTTAGGTTTGATGAAACTACCGACTCCCAAAAAGAGAATTTACCTCTTAATCTAGATGAACCCCCTTTGGATGAAGTGATCAGGTCCATGGCTATTGGAGATATTCGTCCTGTCGAACGAAATGCTCATCAATTCAACAGGGATGATGTTGGTCCAATGTTACCACACATAGCCTGAGGCGCTACAGATCAACATCCTCAAGACAATGGAGAACAAGACGAAGAAGAACCCATGAACGAATAAAATGCTCAACCCGAAGGACAAGCTGAACCCGAAGGCCAAACTGATCCCGATGGACAAGCTAACCCCGAAGGTCAAGCTGATCCCGAAGGAGAACCTGAGCCACAAGCAAATGAAGTAGCACTGTTTCGAGTTTGAAGAAGATTGGATGTCGATTCAATACTCGAAGAAATTCGTCAACCAGGTCGTCCAACTACTCGATCTCGCACTCGTTTAGCTAACTTTTGTGGAAATTTCTTGTTTGTCTCCATGCTAAAACCGTCGAAATTTGATGAAGCCATGGAGAACTCAAACTGGTTAGTTGCTATGCTCGAAGAAATTAATCAGTTAGAGATAAATAAAGTCTCGTACCTTGTTGAAAGACCTGGTCCCAAGAAGGATAATATCATTGGTACTAAGTTGATTTTTCGCAACAAGCAAGATGAGGATGGTATTGTGGTAAGGAATAAAGCTCGACTGGTTGCACAATGTTACACTCAAATTGAAGGTATTGATTTTGGTGAAACTAATACTCAGTTTCTCGACTTGAATCCATTCGTGTCATGCTTGCTTTTGCAAATTTCATTGGTATATTGCTATATAGAATGGATGTCAAGAGTGCATTTCTTAACGGTGAAATCGAACAAGAAGTGTATGTTATGAAGTGATACGTCTCAAACGTATTGATAATTTCTGCTCTCTCCATGCATGTTTTGTGTGATATTTCTATGATCTATATACACTTTCATACACTTTTGATCATATCTGGACTAACCTACTGATGGCTTCTCGCCCCTCGTTGGTTACCCCAAGTGGAAGGTGTGAGATGCAGTGCAGCAGCAAGTTTCCCTCAGTGAAGATACCAAGGTTGTCGGACCAGTAGGACTCAGGAGATACAAGTAGGTGGTAAAGTGAACAATGGCGCCGTTCACAACCTATGTTGCTACCTTCACCTGGACCTGCACACAGATACAAATAACTTTTCTCCCAACGAGTACAGAGGAGTTGTCAATTCCTCCGGCCTTGCTGTTTACAAAGGATTAACGCAAGAGATAATAATGATAGTGATAGAAACGGAAAAGTAAATACTGAAAGTAAATTGATAGTGTAAACAATGGTATGAAGATGGACCAAGGTCACGTGATTTTCACTAGTGATGTCTCTCTCCCAAAAGACGATAAAAGTGCTAGCGAGGTAAACAAATCACAGTTGGGCAATTGACAGGATTATGAAGGCACCGCAATGGTAACTATGCTGCAAAGAAAGGAAGGGATCAAAAGCAATGGGCAGTATGCCAAGGTAAGTAAACCGAAATCCATCTGCATCTACTACGAATCATCCACCTTGAGATATCTATCCAGAACATCTCGCTGGTATTAAGTTGCGAATCCCACCCAAAGTGTAAACTCAAAGCAACAGACAACTGCATTAAAAGAACTTTGCGTAAAGTAAACAATCCTTGCACCCGCAAGTACAAGCACCGTTGTTTTATCCCTGGTGGCAACAACACATCCCCTAGTCTCATGTTTCTGTCACTCAAGCTAGACAACAAGGGGCTGAACCCACAATCGAGCATAACGCTCTCTCTTGGAGTTGAAAATAAAATACTTGGCCAATGCAAATACCGCAACGGAGAACATGCAAGAATTTACTCAAGAAGACAATATAAAAGAGAAGAACCAAATATATTACTCATCACAATCTGAACATAGTCTCATAATCCATTAGATCCCAACAAACTAAGCATAGCAACAGCAGAAATTACATAGATGCCTCGATCATGTGAGGCAGCTCACGAGGACTCGAAAGTGGAAGAACAAAAGAGGGAGAGATAGATCACATAGCTACTGGTCACGGACTCATGGTCCAAGGGGAACTACTCACGGTACATACGGGAGGCGTCCATGGCTATGGATGGTCTCCCGGAGGGGGTAGCTTCTCCCGGCAGGGTGCCGGAGCAGCTTCTCCAGGCAGCCCCGATCTTGAAACAGCGGCGGCGGCGGAACAGAGGCGAGATCGCGAAAAAGGAGTCCGTCTTAGGGGTTTCCACCCCAAGGGGTAAATATAGGCGAAGGGGTGTGTCGAGGGGACCCACCAGGAAGCCAGGAGGCCTCTTGGCGCGGCCTAGGGTGGGGCCGCGCCAGGGACCCTCCTGTCCCCCTGGTGGTGGCCCCCCTTCGCTGCTTTGGTGTTTCCGGAAGCTTCCGCGACGCTGATTTTTTATCTGATTTTCCTGGATTTTTTGGAGCACTTTTAGTAGCCGGAAAACATGAAATACAAAAACAGCAGAAAACAGCAACTGGTAGCTGGGTGCACTGAGTTAGTAGGTTAGTCCAAATAGGTTCAAAAGTGTATGAAAGTTCAAGAAAAACATGGCAAAGTCACATAAAACATGCATGGAGCAAGCAGAAATTATAGATACGTTTGGGACGTATCAACATCCCCAAGCTTAATTCCTGCTCGTGCTCGAGTAGGTAAATGATAACAAGCATAATTTCTGTGGTGACATGCCACACAACCAAATAAGGACTTTTAAGTAAAGCAATCAAAGCATGCAATTCAATTCAAGTCTTAACAAGCAAGAGTCTATATTAGCATTGACACAAGTAACAAAAGAACAAAAGGTACAAGAGCTCTTTCTTTCCGTGACTCGAATGTCTCCAAATGGTGTTTGCATGCAAGCATGGGACTGGGAAGAAAGAGAAAAAAGTAAGGTTGTTGAGAACAACTATCTACTACAATTTCACACTTGGTCTCCTTTTGATTCTTATCTGGACTCGTCCCCAGACCACTAGTCAGGTACAAGTCAAACTGATCCACTCCCTTTCGATATTTTGAGCACTCATGCAATGGATGAGCTTGAGCAAGAAAGTCGACACCAAAAAGGAGAAACAGAAAGAAGGTGGAGGAGGAAGACAAAAAGGTGTGAAAGGCTCACATCAATGAGGACAATCATAGGCGAAAGAAAGCCATATGATTGATATGATGTGAGGAGTAGGGACTGCCATACAACGGATGCACATGTGAGCTAAGGTAAGCTCTCCAATGGAACTAGTGGGGGTGCATCCAACTTGCTTCCTCAAGAAGACCTAGAGCTCATTTGAGGAGGCTCATCATTGGAATATACAAGCCAAGTTCTATAGTGTGAAGGTCCCCACATAGCTATATGCATGATGATGATCTCTATGGAGTACAAGGGATATAAGATGAAGTACTAGTGTGGATCTCTCAAAAAGAATAGTAGTATGCCCCCTTCTCTCTTTTTTTTGGTGGCCTCAATGGATCTTTCTATTTAACTCTCATTTGTCCTCTTTGGGATCTTTTGATTTTGTTCTCTTTGGGATCTTTTGATTTTGTCCTCTTGGGATCCTTTGATTTTGTCCTCTTTGGGATCTTTTCCTCACTTTAGGGGCAATACTCTATATTTTACAAGAATATAGGAGATCTTTCACACTTTACAAAGGTACTCACATAAAGAAAATGTAACTATCATGAAGTATGCAAATGTATGCCTCTGCCAGTGTAGCAGGATATGCAATGATACTAGCGCGTCATGTAGCAATGTTTAGGGCAAGACCCAACTAGCATGCGGCTCATCGATCAAGCAAGTAGCATGTATGACATGAATATCAAGTCATGAGAAGGTGGATGTTGCATGTCAATGTATCTAGGAAAGGCTATGCAAATGTCTTGTAGGTAGGTGTGGTGGCTGTTTTGAGGAAAGATATAAGGAGGCTTATGATGACAGAGCGTATCGTGCCAAGGGTTTGGATGCACCGGCGAAGTATGCGCCAACTCTCGAGGTGAGAAAGGGCAATGCACGGTACCGAAGAGGCTAGAAAAAGTATAGGTGGGTGGAAGTGTCAACTTTCGAATACTCACATTAGTCCGAAGAACTCATGCACTTATTATCGGTAACTCTCAATCTAATCAGGAGGTTCACAAAGAGACAGGTACCCAGAGGAGGAGTGTATGGGGGTTTGGTTATCCTTGCGCATCCTCGACTCATGGTACGTGAGTGTACTCTAATATTCGAACCCTCCAGAGGTTAGTGATCCATCTAGTAGCTAGAGTTCTCAACAGGGGTTTTTTGGTTTTCGAAAAACACACGGATTGCCCAAAATACGACATCTATCACTAATAGGCAAGAGCTCTTGACACCATAAGTTCAACCATTACTCTAGTCAATACCTCAAAACTATTGCAAGTTACTACTACACAAAGAACAACAACTTTAACTACCTACTTTCAGTCAAGACACAGAACTCAGTGCAATAGGCAAACTCTCTAACAAGATAAAACATGAAACCTATAGATAGTTCAACCTAAGACAAAAGAAAAGCTCTAGAAAAACTAAAGCACTACAACTAAACAAAGCAGCAGCTAAGAAAAGAAGTAGAACAACTCACAGCTAAATAAAAAGCATGCAAATTCTATGAGGAGTTCTAGTTCAAGCGGAGCGTGAATCTCTCCCACAAAAAATAGTAAGTAAGCTGGGATCTAACTTGTTACTACAGCAAACAAAGCTAAAGAAAACTAAAAAAGAAACAAAAACCTAAGAGCGAGACGCTCCAAGAAAAGCACATAACGCATGAAGTGATAAAAATATAGTGCAACGAGGGACAAACTAATGATTGTTGATGGAGAAGGGGATTCTCGGGGGCGTCCCCAAGCTTAGATGCTTGAGTCTCCTTGAATATTTGTTGGGGATGCATGGGGGCATCCCCAAGCTTGAGCGCTTGACACTCCTGCATCTTCTTTCATCATCTTACATCGCGCACTTGAAAACTCCCTTCATACATAACTCATTGTAGACTGATTAGAGAGGTTAGTACCCTAATAAAATAATTTTTCCTCTACTGCAAATAAGGATTTCCAGGAAGAGCTACTGTTTCTCAAGATTTCCAACAAGTTTTTGCAAGGAAAAAGCAAGCTTAAGGTTTGCAAAAGTACGGAGAGAGAAAACGTGGAAGAATCTATGAAAAACAGAACAGCAGATAGAAACGAATTTTTTATGGGTACTTCTGCAACTCAAATCAAAAAACTCAAAACATACGGAAGATTCGTAATTGCATAGAGCATGATGTGTAAAAATTTCAGCTCAAAAAGATGAACTTGGATTTTTCTGTAAATTTTCTAGTCACAAGGACAGAATCTGTTTTCTGGACAGCATGTCACAACTTTTACTTCCCTTGCCATATGAGGCTAAACTTGGCACAAAGCTTGAAAAATAAAGATACAATGATGTTGATACAGTAGTAACAATAATCAAGACCACAAAGAACATAACAAAAGAAAAAAGAAAAATCTAAATTCGTTGCGGGCTGCCTCCCGAAAGCGCTTCTTTAGAGCCATTAGCTAGGCTTAAAGCAGAAGATCAAGTCTTTTCAAGAGAATAACTAGCCCGTCTGACGGACTCAAAAGGTAACTTAATATTTTTCCTATGGAAATGTTCCATCCCTTTTTTGAGAGGGAATTGGAATTTGATAGTTCCCTCTGTCATGTCAATGATAGCACCAACTGTGCGAAGAAAAGGACGTCCCAAAATAATTGGACAAGAAGGTTCACATTCAATGTCCATATTAGTGAAATCAACGGGAACATAATTTTCATTGACAATGATAAGAACATCGTCGATCTTTCCAAAAGGTTTATTTACGGAAGAATCAACAAGACGAACACCAAAAGAACAAGGATCAAAAGGTTTCAATTCAAGCATATCATACATTCTTTTGGGCATAACAGAGGTACTTGCTCCAACATCACAAAGAGCATAGCAAGAGAAGTTATTCAATTTAATTTTTATCATAGGATCCCAACCATCTTCTAGCTTCCTAGGTATGGAGCCTTCTAGTCTAAGCTTCTCCTCCCTAACTTTGATTAGAGCATTGGTGATATGCTCTGTGAAGGCAAGATTGAGTGTGCTAGTGTGGGGGTCTCTAGACATCTTGTGTAGGAAACCAATAACTTCTGGTAAAGTGCAGTTTTCAAAGTCTAAATCACTAATATCTACCAAAGAAGTAGTGATATTATTTAAGCTCACTTGTTTGAAAGCCTCTATGTTCATAGAGTTTTACTCTTCTAAGGCTGAGGTGGTAGCATCACCATTGATAGGTCCAGTGGGACTAGGAATGTGATGGGTGCTAACAGTTTGGACATCCTCAACTACTTGGATAGTGGCTACTGTGTGGTAGGTAGGAAGGCTCTTAATTCTTTCTTCTTCCTCCATTTCTCTAGCCCATCTCTCTTTAAGTTTAGCCATCATCCTAATATTTTCATTGATTTGTAACTGGATAGCAATAATAGGAGTGACCTTACTCTCCTCAAGGGGAGAGGTTCTAATTTTTAACATCTCAACATCAAGGGCTAAGTTGTCTACCTTCAAACAAAGATTATCTAATTTACCTAGTTTTTCTTCCACATTCTTGTTGAAGGCCTTTTGGGTAGTGATAAAGTCTCTAAGCATACTCTCTAGTTCTGAAGTGGAGTTTCTGGTGGTAGGATAAGTGTTGTTCCCATAGTTGTTGGATGGGAAAGGCCTAGGATTGTTGCTACCAAAGTTACTCCGATAAGCATTATTATTGAAGTTGTTTCTAGAGACAAAGTTGACATCTACTTGCTCCTGAGCAACCAAAGAATTTAAAGGAACATCTTGAGGATCAATAGAAGGTTGCTTGGTAAGTAGAGACATGATAAGGTCAACCTTTTCATTTAAGAGGAGATCTCCTCGACAGAGTTTACCTTCTTACCGGTTGGAGATCTCTCGGTGTGCCATTGCGAGTAGTTCAGCATCATCTCATCAAGTAGCTTTGTGGCAGCACCAAGCGTGGTTGACATAAAAGTTCCTCCCGCGGCCGAATCTAACAGGTTCCGCGAGGTGAAGTTCAACCCTGCATAAAAAGTCTGGATAACCATCCAGGTAGTCAGTCCATGTGTGGGGCAGTTCTTGACAAGCGTCTTCATATGTTCCCAAGCCTGGGCAACGTGTTCATTATCCAATTGCCTGAAATTCATAATGTTACTCCGTAATTGAATAATTTTAGCAGGGGGATAGTACTTCCCTATAAAAGCATCTTTGCATTTACTCCAAGAATCGATACTGTTCTTGGGTAAAGATTGTAGCCACTCCTTGGCTCTTCCTCTCAAAGAGAAAGGAAAAAAGCTTCAGCTTGACGATGTCTCCATCCACTTCCTTGTATTTCTGCATGTCTCATAAGAATGTGCTCCTGAGAATTGATCCTTCATAACAAGGTTAAGCAAAGCAGCATCTTCTCCTGCTCCTGAGAATTGATCCTTCATAACAAGGTTAAGCAGAGCAGGTTTAATCTCATAAGAATGTGCTGAAGTGGCAGGTGGAGCAATAGGAGTACAGATAAAGTCACTGTTGTTGTGACTAGTGAAGTCACACAACTTAGTGTTTTCATTGGAACCCATAGTAGCAGCAGGTATTTTTGGTATTTTTGATTAAGGAAACAAAAGTAAAAACTGAAAGGTAAACTAACAAGACTAAAAAGCAAAGGTAAAAGATAGCGTGCAACTCCCCTATCTTGTAGACTTGAGTCCCCGGCAACGGTGCCAGAAATTTGCTTGATGCCTTCTCGCCCCTCGTTGGTTACCCCAAGTGGAAGGTGTGGGATGCAGTGCAACAGCAAGTTTCCCTCAGTGAAGATACCAAGGTTGTCGGACCAGTAGGACTCAGGAGATACAAGTAGGTGGTAAAGAGAACAATGGCGCCGTTCACAACCTAGGTTGCTAACTTCACCTGGACCTGCACACAGATACAAATAACTTTGCTCCCAACGAGTACAGAGGAGTTTTCAATTCCTCCGGCCTTGCTGTTTACAAAGGATTAACGCAAGAGATAATAATGATAGTGATAGCAACGGAAAAGTAAATACTAAAAGTAAATTGATAGTGTAAACAATGGTATGAAGATGGACCAAGGTCACGTGATTTTAACTAGTGATGTCTCTCTCCCAAAAGACAAAAAAAGTGCTAGCGAGGTAAAAAAATCACAGTTGGGAAGTTGACAGGATTACGAAGGCACCGCAATGCTAACTATGCTGGAAAGAAAGTAAGGGCTCAAAATCAATGGGCAGTACGCCAAGGTAAGTAGACCGAAATCCATCTGCATCTACTACAAATCATCCACCTTGAGATATCTATCCAGAAAATCTCGCTGGTATTAAGTTGTGAATCCCACCCAAAGTGTAAACTCAAAGCAACAGACAACTGCATTAAAAGAACTTTGCGTAAAGTAAACAATCCTTGCACCCGCAAGTACAAGCACCGTTGTTTTATCCCTAGTGGAAACAGCACATCCCCTAGTCTCATGTTTCTGTCACTCAAGTTAGACATCAAGGGGCTGAACCCACAATCGAGTATAACGCTCTCTCTTGGAGTTGCAAATAAAATACTTGGCCAAAGAAAATACCGCAACATAGAACATGCAAGAATTTACTCAAGAACAAAATATACAAGAGAAGAACCAAATATATTACTCATCACAATCTGAACATAGTCTCATAATCCATCAGATCCCAACAAACTCAGCGTAGCAACAGCAGAAATTACATAGATGCCTCGATCATGTGAGGCAGCTCACGAGGACTTGAAAGAGGTAGCAAAAAGAAGGGAGAGATAGATCACATAGCTACTGGTCACGGACTCATGGTCCAAGGGGAACTACTCACGGTACATACGGGAGGCGTCCATGGCTATGGATGGTCTCCCGGAGGGGGTAGCTTCTCCCGTCAGGGTGCCGGAGCAGCTTCTCCAGGCAGCCCCGATCTTGAAACGGCGGCGGCGGCGGAACAGAGGCGAGATCGCGAAAAAGGAGTCCGTCTTAGGGGTTTCCACCCCGAGGGGTAAATATAGGCGAAGGGGGGGTGTCGAGGGGACCCACCAGGCAGCCAGGAGGCTTCCTGGCGCGGCCTAGGGTGGGGCCGCGCCAGGGACCCTCCTGTCCCCCTGGTGGTGGCCCCCCTTCACTGCTTTGGTGTTTTCGGAAGCTTCCGCGAAGCTAATTTTTTATCTGATTTTCCTGGATTTTTTGGAGCACTTTTAATAGCCGGAAAACCTGAAATACAAAAACAGCAGAAAACAGCAACTGGCAGTTGGGTGCACTGAGTTAGTAGGTTAGTCCAAATAGGTTCAAAAGTGTATGAAATTTCAAGCAAAACATGGCAAATTCACACAAAACATGCATGGAGCAAGCAGAAATTATAGATACGTTTGGGACGTATCACCTACTCACACACTGCACCCCAGTTCTAGTTCCTGTTTTCTGCTCTTTTTCTATTTCAGTTTTTCCCCATATAAAAGGTGCTCCAAAAATTCGGAAAAAATCGGATAAAATATCAGCGCAACGGAGTCTTCTAGAAGCACCCAAGTGGGGCCAGAGGGCCACCACCATGGGCGCAGGCGGCCATCTGGCGCGGCCAAACCCCTGGTGGCCCCCTTGGCTGCCCCCCTTCGCCTATATATTCTCCATCACGGGGAAACTCTGAAACAAAACCCTATTTCGCAAATTCTTCGCAGGTGGGGCTCGCAACTTAATACCAGCGAGATGTTCTGGATAGATATCTCAGGGTGGATGATTAGTATTAGATGCAGATGGATTTCCGTCTACTTATTTTGGCGTAATGCCCATGCTTTTGATTCCTTTCTTTTGTAGCATAGTTAGCATTGCGGAGCGTTTATAATCCTGCCAATTGCCCTTCTGTAACTTGTTTACCTTGCATAGCAATCTTATCGTCTTTTGGGAGAGAGACATCACTAGTGAACATCACGGGACCCCGGTCCATATTCTCATCACTGTTTACACACTCATTTATTTTCTTTCTTTTTACTTTCAGTTGCTACCATTATCATTATCCTGTGTTTTTTTATCCTTTGTAAACAACAAGGCCGGAGAGATTGACAACATCTCTAAACTTCATTGGGAGCAAAGTTAATTGTGTTGTGTGCAGGTCCGCGTCAGGTGCGCTGCTGACACCTACTTATCATCGCCGGAGTCCTACTGGTCGATACTCAACCTCGATATCTTCACCGAGGGAAACTTGCTCCTACGCTGCATCTTACCTTCCACTTGGGGTAACCAACGAAGGGCGATAAGCAATCCTCTCTCGCGTATCAAGCGAATTTCTGGTGCCGTTGTCGGGGACTCCGAGTGATAAGATAGGGGAGTTGCCCACTACCTTTTACGTTTACTTTTTAGCCTTTTTAGTTTACCTTTCTGTTTATATCTTTGTGTCATATATCAAAAACCACAAAAAAATTATTTATCTTAGTGTTGGTAGTCTTCCTTGTTTAGATGAACATGTTAAGACTTTGTGCTTTGTGGGAATCAGAAGTCCTCGATTTCCGAAAAGGGATGGAGAAAATATGAAGAATGCATGGGATAGAATTTCTGAAGCACACAAAACAATTATGCCTTGGATACTTATAAAAATTGTGCTTAGGAATGTTTACCATGGTATTTTTAAGTGGTGTAAACACTCTCTTGATATCATAGCTGAAGGAGACTTTCTAGAGTGTGATGAAGCTAGAGCTCTTGATATTTTGCATAGTCTATCTAGTTATTTTGCTTATGATCGTAGTATTGATACTGTTATAGATAGAATTTCCACTATTGAAAAGAGGATGGATGCTCTAGACTTGAGGAAGGTAGAAGAACTTAAAACCAAAAAGAAAGAAATGTTGGAGATAGATGATGATTGGGAGCCTTTGTTAGGATTAGCATCTGTAACCAAGACTTCCTTGCTTTTTGTGACATTGGATCCATTGTTTCTACTATGCCAAAATTAGTTTATGATTCTTTGAAACTAGATATGGATAAATTGTCATCTTCTCATGACCATGCTAAGGGAGATATTTCAGAGCTTAAAGGAAAGGTAAAAGAAGTCCAAGTTACATTCCTTCATAGGATTGCACCAATGGATTTCTTCGTCATGGAGCCAAACTATAGGAACATTGTGCTTGGAAGGAACTTCCTCCGAGCCATGAAAGGCTTCATTGACATTGGTAATGGGTTCATACGCTTATGCGGTAAGGCGAAAGGTAAGTACCTCTTTCCTAGGAAGAAGAAGAATTAGCTCATTGAAAATCAGTTTGAAGGTTTTTATGATTCCGACGATTTTGGAGACCTTTGATTCTTCTTTTGCATTATGCCTAGCTTAAAGGCGTAAAAGAAAGCGCTTGTCGGGAGGCGACCCAAGATTTTTTTTTTACTTTTGTTTTTAGTGGCCTTGATGATTGTTACTACTGTAGAAACATCATTGTATCTTTATTTTCAATCTTTGTGCCAAGTTATAGCCTCATATGACAAGGGAAGTGAAAGTTGTGACATGCTGTCCAGAAAACAGATTCTATCCTCGTGACGGAAAAATTCGAAAAAAATCACCAGTTCATCTTTTTGAGCTGAATTTTTTACACAGCATGCTCTATACAATCAGGGAACTTTCGTATTTTCTTAGTCTTTTGATTTGAGTTACAGAAGTTCCCATAAAAAATTCTTTACTACCTGCTGTTCTGTTTTTCGCAGATTCTTCCACGTTTTGTCTCCCCTAACTTTTCCAAACCTTAAGCTTGTTTTTTATTTGCAAAAGCCTTTTGGAAATCTTGAGAAACAGTAGCTCTTCAAGAATATCTTTATATCCAGTGGGGAAAAATTATTTATTAAGGGTACTAACCTCTCTAATCAACTTATGATGAGTTGTGTATGAATGGAGTTTTCAAGTGTGCGATGGAAGATGATGAAAGAAGATTCAGGAGTGTCAAGCGCTCAAGCTTGGGGACGCCCCCATGCGTCCCCAATAAATATTCAAGGAGACTCAAGCGTCTAAGCTTGGGGATGCCCCGGTGCATCCCTTTCTCCATCAACAATCATCGGTTCGTCCTTCATCTCACTATATTTTTATCACTTCATGCGTTATGTGCTATGCTTGGAGCGTCTCGCTCTTAGGTTTTTATTTTTATTTTTATTTAGCTTTTCTTGCTGTTCATAACAAGTTAGATCCCGTCTTACTTTGTGTGGGAGAGAAACACGCTCCACTTTCAAAATCTAGAACACATCATAGGATTCTTCATGCCTATCATTTTGCTGTTGTGCGTTCTTTATCTTTCCGTAGCCACTGCCATGTTTAGTTTTAGTTTTAGTTTGTCTATAGCAAGAGCCTTGGCTTTTGTTTAGTTTGTTGCTGGAACTCTCTTCAGTTTTCATGTTTATCTTGTTAAGAGAGTTGGTTGTTGCACTGAGTTATGTCTTGTTTTGAGAAGTAGGTAATTGAGGTTGCTATTTAATTTTAGTAGTAACTTGCAATAGTAACTGAGTTATGTCTTGTTTGAACTTTTGGTGTCAAGAGCTCTAACCTATTAGTGATAGGTGTCGTATTTTTGGCAATCCGTGTTTATTTTCAAAAACCTACAAAACTAGTTGAGAACTCTAGCTACTAGATGGATCACTACTCTTCTGAGGGGTCGGATATTAGAGTACACTCACGTACCATGAGTCGAGGATGAACAAGGATAACCAAACCCCCATACACTCCTCCTCAGGGTACTTATCTCTTTGTGAACCTACTCATTAGATTGAGAGTTACCGATAATAAGTGCATGAGTTCTTCGGACTAATGTAAGTATTGAAAGTTGACACTTCCACCTCCTCATATTTTCTAGCCTCTCATGTGTCGTGCATTGCCTCCTTCTCACTCCGAGAGTTGGCGTCTACCTTCGCCAGTACATCCAAAACCCTTGCATGATACGCTCTGTCATCATAAACCTCCTTATATCTTTCCTGAAAACAGCCACCATACCTACCTATCAAGGAATTTCCATAGCCTTTCCGAGATATATTGCCATGCAACTTCCACCTCTTCATGACTTGATCTTCATGTCATACATGTTCCTGCTACACTGGCAGCGGCATACATTGCATACATCATGATAGCTACATCTTCTTTATGATTTGAGTACCTTGTAAAGTGTGAAAGATCTTCTATACCCTCTTGTAAATTAGAGTGTTTCCCTTAAGTGAGGAAAAAATCCCAAAGTGGACAAAATAAAAGATCCCAAAGAGGGCAAATGAGATTTAAATAGAAAGATAAATTGAGGCCACCAAAAAATACAAAAAAGAGACAAAGAGAAAAATAAAATAAGAAGAAAGAAAGGGTAAACACTACTATCCTTTTGAAAGATCCACACTAGTACTCCCTCTTATCCTTGTACTCCATAGAGATGATCATACATATAGCTATGTGGGGACCTTCAAACTATAGAACTTGGCTTGCATATTCCAAGGATGAGCCTCCTCAAAAAAGCTCTAGGTCTTCATGAGCGAGAAAGTTAGATGCACCCCCACTAGTTACATTGGAGAGCTTTTCAGATCATATGTGCATTCGTTGCATGGCAATCCCTACTACTCACATCGTATCTATCATTTGGCCTTCTCGCCTATGATTGTCCTCATTGATGTGAGCCTTTCTCACCTTTTTGAATTCCTCCTCCATCATATTCTCTCTTTGCCATCCTAAGTGTCAACTCTCGTGATTACGCTCATCCATTGCATGAGTGCTCAAAATATCGAAAATGAGTGGATCAAATTGACTTGTACCTGGCTAGTGGTCTGGGGACGAGTCAAGATAAGATTCCAAAGAAGACCAAGTGTGACACTTTAGTAGATTGAGTTCTAAACACAAAAATAGTTTTTTCTCGTATTCCCTATCCCCCTTCTTGAATGCAAACACCATTTGGAGACATTCAAGTCACGAACAGCGAGAGCTCTTTCACCTAATGTTCTTTCGTTACTTCACTAGTAGAAAAATGCCCATTTGTCCCGGTTCCAGAGGGCGTTCTGTTCCGGTTCTGGAACCGGGACTAAAGGGTCGTTACTAAAGCCCATGACCTTTAGTCCCGATTCTCTTACGAACCGGGACAGATGGGCCTCCACGTGGCAGCCGGCTGGAGTGGGGGCTGGAGGACTTTTAGTCCCGGTTTGTGTTAAAAAAAATCGAATTTTTTTGGCTTTTTTTCATTTTCGAATATTTGAATTATTTGACAATTTATTCTCTAATCACCCCTCCTCACTACTTCAGAATTTAATCTCTAATCTCTAATCAACACTCATTCCAAATCATCTAACTTCCCGGCCGGTCACCCATCCTCTCACTACTCCAGCCCGAGCACGCTTAACTTTCAGGTTCTATCTCCCCTAGTTTCCAAGTCTGCACTTGTTGTTTTCCTGACAATAGTAAGATATCAATCATGTTATAACCCTTAGGTCTTGATATCACATGATTTAATTTTTTGAATTCCAAACAATTATTAAAAAAACAATCACGATTAACAAACAACAATGACGTCACGATTAACAAAAAAACAATCACGATTAACAAACGAAAAATATATATATAATTCATAATATTTATTACAGAAGATCGAAGCTAGAAGCGTCTAATCTAACGACTAGAGCTAAACTACTCGATCTTCTGCTTCTTGGCGGAGGTCCCGGCGCCCTCATCGTCGTCGCTGGGCGCCGCCCGCTTGCTGGCCTCCTCCGACGCGACTTTCGCCTCCACACGCGCCGTCATCTCGACCCTCTTCTTCTCCTTCTTCTTGGCCCTCGCCTTGGCCAGGTTCGCGCGGGACTTCTCCGCATGATCGGCACGACGAAGTTCCCGTGCCTCCAGCCGTTCCAGCGCCGCCAGCCGTTCCAGCGGGTCGCCGGCGGGCGGCGGGCTGTCGTCGGCGGGCGGCGAACTGTCGTCGTCGGCGGGGGGCGGGCTGTCGTCGATGGCGCGCGATCGTCGCCCGTGCTGAGCTCGAGGCCACGGCTTCGGAGGCGGGTCCCAAAACTTGCGCCTTTCGGAATTGTCCTCGTCCGACGGGGTGTCGGAGTCGGACGGCCATCGTAGCGGCGACCCCGACATGGCGGCGAGAAGCTCGTCGGGCGCGAGAGGGGGATGCGAAGGGAAGATGAGATGAGATGAGTCGGAGTGCTCCCGTCCTTCGTCTACTTATAGCCTGCGAAGCTCGTCGGGCGCGGGCCTGACGAGCTTCCCAACGCGCGCCGCACGCGCATGGGAAGCTCGTCGGGAGCGCGCGGGAAGACGAAGCGCCGTCATTGGTCCCGGTTCGTAGCTGGTTACCTTTAGTCCCGGTTCCAGCTACGAACCGAGACCAATGGATGGAGGCCGCACGCGCATGGGAAGCTCACGCGCCGCACGCGTATACGAAGAAACCGCCTTGGGACGAAGCGCGGGAAGACGAAGCGCCATCCACTGGTCCCGGTTCGTAGCTGGAACCGGGACTAAACGTTCCTTTAGTCCCGGTTCCAGCTACGAACCGGGACCATTGGATGCAGGCCCATTCGTCCCGGTTCGTGTCTGGAACCAGGACTAATGGGTCCAGACGAACCGGGACCAGTGCCCCACGAGGCCCGGCCGGCGCCCTGGGCGCACGAACCGGGACGTATGCCCCCATGGGTCCCGGTTCGTGACTGAACCGGGACTAATGGGCTGGCCAGGTCTGAACCAAAGCCCTGTTTTCTACTAGTGCTTGTTTCAATGATAATATAGTCTCTTGCATGTTATGACTTGAATTGAATTACATACCTTGATTGCTTTACTTTTCAAAGTCCTTATATGGTTGCTAGCATGTCACCACAGAAATTATGCCTGTTATCATTTACCTACTCGAGGACGAGCAGGAATTAAGCTTGGGATGTTGATACGTCTCAAACGTATCGATAATTTCTACTCGCTCCATGCATGTTTTGTGTGATATTTCTATGATCTAGATACACTTTGATACACTATTGATCATATTTGGACTAACCTACTAACTCAGTGCACCCCAGTGCCAGTTCCTGTTTTCTCCTATTTTTCTATTTCAGTTTTTCACCATATAAAAGGTTCTCCAAAAATTCGGGAAAAATCGGATAAAAAATTCAGCGCAACGGAGTCTTCCAGAAGCACCCAAGTGGGGACAGAGGGCCACCACCATGGGCCCAAGCGGCCACCTGGTGCGGCCAGGGTCCTGTACCCCTGGTGCCCCCCCTGGCTTCCCCCCTTCTCCTATTTATTCTCCATCACGGGGAAACTCCGAAAACAGAACCCTATTACGGAAATTCTCCTCTGTTCCACCCCCGCCGCGCTTCCAAGATCGGGAGGACCGTCAGGACCCTTCCCGGCACCCTGCCGGAGGGAGGATCGACCTCCGGGAGCTTCTCCTCCACCATGGAAGCTTCCCGGATGTGCCATGAGTAGTCTACCTTAGACCATGGGTCCGTGATCAGTAGCTATGTGATGTTCTCCTCCCCTCTTTGTTCTTCATGGATTAGACCTCGTGAGCTTCCCTAGATGATTTTGGCACGTGTGTAATTATTTCTGATTTTGCTATGTTGAGTTTGATGGGATCTGATGGATTATGAGATTATGTTCAGATTGTTATACAGTAATATAATTGGTTCTTATCTTTTGTATTTTTGTTCCGAAGTAATTCTTGCATGTTCTCCGTTGCTATTTATTGCTTTGGCCAAGTGGTAGGTAGTGACTCCAAGAGGGAATGTTATGCTCGATTGTGGGTACATCCCCCTGATGACACGCTTTAGTGACAGAAACATGATTCTAGGGGATGTGTTGTGTCCACAAGGGGGAAAACAACGGTGCTTGTAACCGCGGTTACAAGGATTGTTTACTTTACGCAAAGTTATTTTTAATGCAGTTGTATGTTGCTTTGGGTTTACACTTTGGGTGGGGCCCGCAACTTAATACCAGCGAGATGCTCTGGATAGATATCTCAAGGTGGATGATTAGTAGTAGATGCAGATGGATTTCGGTCTACTTATTTTGGCATACTGCCCATGCTTTTGAGCCTCTTCCTTTCTTTTGTATCATAGTTAGCATTGTGGTGCATTTATAATCCTGTCAATTGCCCTTCTGTAATTTGTTTACCTCGCATAGCAATCTTATCGTCTTTTTTGAGAGAGACATCACTGGTGAACATCACGGGACCCCGGTCCATATTCTCATCACTGTTTACACGCTCATTTATTTTCTTGCTTTTTACTTTCAGTTTCTACCATTATCATTATCCTGTATTTTTTTATCCTTGGTAAACAAGAAGGCCGGAGATATTGACAACTTCTCTGAACTTCGTTGGGAGAAACGTTAATTGTGTTGTGTGCAGGTCCGCGTTAGGTGCGCCACTGACACCTACTTATCATCGCCGGAGTCCTACTGGTCGATACTCAACCTCTGTATCTTCACCGAGGGAAACTTGCTGCTACGCTGCATCTTACCTTCCACTTGGGGTAACCAACGAAGGGCGAGAAGCAATCCTCTCTCGCTTATCATGCAGCCACCAGCTTTTGAAGACCCGAAGAATCTAGACATGGTGTACAGGTTGCACAAGGCCCTCTATGGGTTAAAGCAAGCACATCGTGCTTGGTATGAAACACTCAAGGATTTTCTTCTGAAGAAGGGCTTCAAACCAGGAACAACTGACCCTACTCTTTTTAATCGTGCATACAAAAATGACCTTTTTGTGTGTCAAATTTACGTCGATGATATTATCTTTGTCTGTACTAACCCAGATATAAGCGAAGAATTTGCTCAAATGATGTCGAAGAAATACGAAATGTCAATGATGGGTGAATTGAAGTTCTTTCTCGGACTTCAAATCCGTCAACAGAAGAATGGGACATTTATCTCTTAAGAGAAGTATCTCAGGGATTTCCTGAAATTTTTTGATCTCGTTAATTGCAAAACTATCAAGACTTCAATGCCTACGAATGTGCACTTATATGCAGATGAGAAGGGAAAGTCCTTCGACCAGAAGAAATATCACTCGATGATTGGTTCGCTCCTTTATCTCTGTGCATCCACACATGACATTATGCTATCAGTTTGTATGTGTGCTCGTTTTCAGGTAAATCCAAAAGAATCACATCATATTGTTGTCAAACGAATATCTTTCTCATACACCTACCTTGGGACTTTGGTATCCCAAAGGTGCTCAGTTTGATCTCATTGGATATTCTGATTCTGACTGTGCTGTTGAACATGTCGACCAGAAATCTACCTCAGGCACATGTCATTTTCTTGGTAGATCTCTTGTCTGTTGGGATTCGAAGAAACAGAATTGTGTATCAATTTCTATGGCTAAAGCCGAGTATATTGCTACTGGTTCATGATGGACCCAAATTCTCTGGCTTAAGCAAACGCTGAAAGACTATGGTATTCATGTGAAGAAAATTCCTCTTCTATGTGATAACGAGAGTGCTATCAAAATTGCTCATAATCTTGTGAAACACTCTCGAATGAAGCATATTGATATTCGCCACCATTTTCTTCGAGATCACGTTCAGTGAGAAGATATTGTTATCAGTCATGTTCGTACCGAAGATCAATTGGCTGATATCTTTCTGAAGCAACTAGAAGAGAAAAGGTTATGTGCACTGAGGTGCGAGGTAAACATATTGGACTCAAGCAACGTGCAGTAAGATCTAACCCATCTATCCTTTGTACTATATGTGCAAACTTACTTGTAGTAGTTTACTTTCGTTGTTTTCCCTTTGTTTCTTTTCGTCTTTTTTTTGTTCGTTTGGTGTTTGTCCTATACACTTATCATTCCGAGTATTCTGTCGGTTGTTTTCTCTCGGATTATTTAAGTATCGGACCCTATTTTCCCTCTATTCTATCTCTACCCTCTCTATGCTTTTCTCTCGTGAACATGTATATTTGCACTCGATTAGATTCCCTTCTAATGTCATTGATTCCGAAGGAAAATCTTTCAAACTTTTATCTTGTTTTACACTCGATGTTTAATGAGTTTTTTCTCATACGTGGAGCAACAATCTTTCGGTTTGTTGGAATTTTCCCGCGATCTTCGCCACAAAATACGTTCGTTGAATTCGGAGAGATGTGAGATCTGCGCCGTTGGATCGGATTTGACAGTTATGTCAGACATGCCCTTATAAATACCGATCACCCCACCGGCACAGACCTCACATTCCCTCGACTTCGTCTCTCTCCCTCTCGCCCCCAAGTTCTTCCGCGCCGCCGTGCTGCCTCACCACCGTCGATCTCCTTGCCGCTTCGCTGCCGGAAGGACCTCGGTGGAGGTGTTCCCCGTCGACGCAGATCTTCATCCGCACCACTGCAGAAGTCTCGCATCACCAAGTATAGGATTTGTTCTTTATTTATTATTTTATTATTAGGTCTATTTGATCTGTTCGGATCCTTGCACTTTGGCAAATCTGTTCTAGCGTTACCTTCGACTTCCCATCTAATCTAGGTAAGAAATTCCTCTATTTGGAGTTTCTGACTTAGGTCAAATCTCTCAGATTCATATCGAAGAATTTCCTCTTTGTGAACCTTTTTCATACTTTTCCTTCGTTAAATTTGCACCCGATGGAAATCTAGTTTAGTACTCGTGTGAAAATCTGCGTCAATGATAAATCTCTCTATATGTTTGCTGCACTCAAAATGATTTCCTTCAAAAATTATTTCTGGTACATGTTCATATCTTGTCTAGTTTTCCCTCGTACCTCTATTTTCGCAGGAAAATGTCTGAAAACGCTGGCAACATCAAGCAACCCAAGCGTGCTGGAGGCCGAACCAAAATCACCAATAACTTAGAAGGATTTTCTGAGGAGCTGAACATAAAGAAAAATCTCAGAACTCCAGAGAACTCCGTCGAAGATGCCAAGACGAGAGATAACAGACTGCAGGAAATCAGGAGATTACAAGCCCTTCAATGGAATGAATACAAAGAAATTATACCTCGATGGGAAATGTTGTTTGCACTGAAAAACCCTTGGTCAGAAGTTGCCGCTCTTAAACCCAAGTGGACCAGAGCTACAAGACCTCCTCCACCTGCTGCCGCTCACCCGTCCACCCTGAAAACTCCAGAAGATTACAAAAAGATAGTTGCTGCTCAAGCTGAACGAGCAGAATAGAGAAAGCTGGCCCAAGCCAAGAAATCTGCTGCTGCTGTTGGCAACGAGGAAGTTGACGAAGAGGTTGGACCTAGTGCCAAACCAAAAACTGGCAAGAAGTCCGCCAAGCGCTAGAAAAGGATCGATGTTGTTTTTCCTCCAGAGGCAACATCAGATGATGAAGAAGCTAGCACCAAGCAAAAGGATCAGGGTGTTGATGCCGATTTCGAAGCTGAACACCCTCCCCCTCCCCCCGGACCAAAGAAACGACCATCGAAGAAGAAACCAGGCCTCAAGGGCATAAGGATCCAGGAGCCAGCTGAAATAGCTCCTCGAGAAACTATCGACATGACCAACTTGGTCACTGGTCCCCCTCTTGCTTCTGCTGCCCCGATAAACCCTCGGCAACCAAAACCCTCTACTAAGTCCAAGGGCAAGCAAGCCGCTGTGACCAAGGATCAAGAGCCTCTGAGCCAGAGGAAAGCAAGGATTGCCAAATGGCGAGAACTTGAAGCTGCTGAGTTGGAGAAGGCTAAACTGATCAATTTCTACAGTCAGCCAAAAAACAAGAAAGCTGAAGTTGCCAAGAAGTTGGGAATATTACATCTAGTTTTTGAAAAGTACCGATCCCAGCTCGAGAAAAATACAGCACCAAGTGCGACCAAAGAAAAGGTTGTGGCCCATAGTGCCACCGAGAAAGTTGTAGCCCCTGGTGCTACGATGGAAAAGGTTGACGCCGCTAGTATTGCGAAGAAAAATGCGGAGGTTGTTGGCGCCTCGAAGGAGAAAGGTTCAGACCCAAGTGTCATACAGAAACATGTTGCTTCCGTCAAGGCCACCAAAGAGGCCGAGAAGAAAGCCAAGGAGGCAAGGCTGAAGCCTCAGAGTGCCCCAGTTCCTCGTGCTGCACCAGCACCCACTGCTCTGTTCCTCCTGTCTCTGGTGCTCGAGAAGATGAAGCGATCTCCAGTGAAGGAAATTACACCAACAAGAAGGCATGGGATGCAGTGGCGATCACTGATACACTTTGGCGGATGGCCACCACTCCTAAATATGTGACACTCAAGGATTATGTTCCCTAGGAAATTCAAGAACGGGTGGCCAGGTATATGATTCGCTGGGACGGTTATCTTACCTAGGATTGTAAAGACCGCCAACAAGAATTTTCAATGGAAACCAACTTCTAGAAGAAACTGAAGACGCTGAATCGAGAAAGTTCTTCAAGTCAAAACTTGTTGGGGTTCGGGGCAGAAAACACAAAATTTTCATAACCTATGATACCCAATACCAAGACCTATGCTATGGCGATGCAAGTAACGGATGGAATAAGTCACATACCAGTATGTAGTCCGTTAAGCGGGAAACATTCCCGCGAGAACGTGGTTGGTCTAGTCGTACCGGCAATCCCCGATGTCGCGCAGCTCCACAATGACTCCAGATAGCCACCCGGTCCTTGAGTACGATGACAGGATTGCGTCCCCGTCGGAACGTTGTCGGTGAACACGCCGCGATATGGCCACGATGACGAAGTAGCGCCACAAGTATAGCACCTCGCGGGATTACACACATACGGTGTACCCGACGTCCCTCCGGGCTCCGAACAGAAGACCAACGGAAAGAAGATAGATTCGGATCCCGATTCCAGCAGCACGACGGCATGCGTATGGTGGAGAAACCCCAACCCAGTGCAGACTCCAAACAAGGGGAATCCGCTCATAGGAGGGAGAAAGAGGGAGAGAGAGATGAGAACTTGTCTCAAAATTGGATGAAGCAAAAAGGGCACCCTACCCCTCCTTATATAGGCCAAGGAGGGGGGCACACCTCCGTCAACTTCCCATATGGTACTAAACCAAAGGGAAGGGGGGAAAATGCGCCTAGGGGGGACATGGGCCCCTCCCTTGGCGCCATAGGCCAAGGGGGGAGGCTCCCTCCTCCCCTAATGGGCCTCATAAGGCCCATATGCCTTTTTCTTCTATTTTAATTATATTGAATTATATTTTAATATTTAATTCAGATAATTAAATAATAAAATATATGTAAACATTATTAAATAACATTTTGAACCTTTCAAAATACTCAAAACAGTTTCCGGCCTCCACCAAAAAAATTTTGGGTGTTCTCTCATATTTCTCCAGTGATCCCGAATCAATCCATAATGCGTCGAATGCCCTTAAGTGTGACACCCTACGGTCCGGGAAACAACGGACATGATCAAGACACTCTCTTGATCAATGACCATCGATCAGACCTGGTTACAATCCTAGATGGCCCCTGCGCTTCCATCCAATCAAACTTCATCGTTGTTGGATCCATTTAACGTTGAGCGCTATCCCTTTGTCCTATGGTACTTTGCTTGTGCGAGGTTTGATCGTCGGTATCCAATATACCTAGTTCGTCCTCGTTAACGAAAAATATGTTTACTCGTTCTTGTGATATTACAACCCTCGTGACCTAGTCACATGATTTCAATCTTTATGATGTAATATCACCGAGTGGGCCCAGAGTACCTATCCGTCACTCAGTTGGAAAAATCCCGCTTTGATCTATTTGCGTACTCGTTAATGTATCTATTCGGAATAACCAAAGTGCACCTTTATGGCCAGTATATTTCAGTCACGCGGTGGGTTACAAATCTAAGCATCCTCATAGATAGTAATTACGTATGATCATTACGGTCAAAGGATCTGGTCACTACGTTGTAGTTATCGCAATGTTGAACTTATGTGACTCAATCACATTGCAACACTTCTGGTCGTTGTGTGTCCATCATATCATTCTCCCAATGATACGACTCCATTATCAACAGCTTAATTGCTCATGATCAGGAAACCTTGATCATCAATTGCCCAATGTACTAGTATACTACAGTTATCTAGGGACCTGGTTGTTTTATACCACACGTGTATTAATGTTTCCGGTTAATACAGTTATAGCACAGTATAAAACGTATTATGAACTTATGGAATATGCTAATAAACATATTTTATTTGGCTCTAGGGCACATTCCCAACAGTCTCCCACTTGCACTGGAGTACAAATAATCTAGTTGCAATTTTCTGTGGATCATAACTCCATATCATCTAATAGGTTATAGATCATGCTTGATTGTGGAAAAGGTTGTATCAACGGTTTGGGTACCATTCAGATCCGTATGTCGTTTTCAAATCATTAACGTCACCTAGTTTGACATTCCTTCATTATCCATTATAATGATCAGGTATATATATCTGGCAGTAGAGTGAGACTTCGTTTGCTGTATTTTAGCAATGACATCCGGTGGGTCACGAGGACTTTCCCATAGTCATGCACACTGAAACTCAGTAAGTCAGAAGTCGAATTCTTAAGCGAAAATATAACTCATGTCACTTCTAAAGCAGCCACATCAATATAGATTTAATCCGTAGTGCATTGTATGCAACTTTGATGTCTAACCATGTTTTTTTCAACTTAGGCATTCATTAGTATGATATCTAAATTTTCTAGGTTAGTGTCAGAACTTGAACCATCATAACATTTATAGTCAAGTCCACTATCCTTCACAAATTAGAGATGTATCCTTAGTTCTCTCCAGACACTAAAGGATAAACTTAACTCTTTGTTCAATTATTTACTCATAAATCATATCATCACATGTTCTTATAACTAAGAACTTGGGTCACATTACGTCGAGTACATAACTCTCGTTTTATATGAAAGAACCTATGACAAAGGCATAGAGGATGTAGCACAGCCATTTCTTTCATTTAACATTGTTATTGTACTGACATTAACTCGATACTTTTCTTTGACATATACAAGTAAGAACTACTTCTTGACTTGTCCAATTCTGAACTCCTTCATAATCTTATCCAGGAAAGTATTCCGACTCAATGTTTATCAAACACATTAATCTATCTTAATATATTTTCAATGTTTAATACTTATTCATTTTCATTTATGAAAGATTCAAATAATCATTAATACCAACTACACCATTTACAATATGTTATCCATATATGAGAATGTTGTCACGCTCCCACTCAAATATGTCATGCACATATTAAGTTCAGGATAACACTCATATAGCTCCCACTCAAATATGTCAGTTACATATAGGGTAAGGATAACATCCACATAGCTCCTACTCAAATATGTCAGACACATATAAGACTAGGATAATACTCCCATAGCTCCCACTCAAAATATGTCGTCCACATATTAAGTTTAGGAAACTATTTTTCTCCCACTCAGTTTCATGCGAATGCATGTTTCTCAATATTTTGGGTAACTCCAAAATCACTTTGATCATCCATAAAATTGAGAATTCAGATTACGAGACACTACTATCCATATGTTTTCAAAACCTTCTTTTTGTACCAATTACAACACTTCTTCAAATGCAGGATTTGAGGAAGTCACGGTATTATAAAAATTTGGATCAATCGTAGTGAATATCACATTGACTCAAGCATCGCTAATTATTTTAGTCAACCTTTTGAATATGTCAGAAACATATTTTATGACAAATCGATCTTGATATCTTCTTTGACGTTCACATTTATTCCTTATAACTTTGAAGTTTTTGAGAATATCAAGTAAACTCCTTACTCGATAAGATTCCAGTAATCTTAAATGTGATTCAATATAGGATTTCATGACTCATAGTCATGTCTTGTACTTAAGTCCACCATCGCTTCTTTGTAGTTTTTAGGTATATCTTGTTCCATTAACTTGACAAGTGAACCATGAAAATTCTTTTGCACAAGGCAAAATATGTATTCTTGAATCCTACTATGTTTAGTAAAAGCTTTAACTGAAACATCATGATTATTATCATCAGTTTCTCCTCTAATTGTAGATCTTTTCTTCCGAAACATATTCCTTTGCGCTACTCTGACATCGGAGGCAAGGTCAATTACCTTGGTTGAACTTTCACTTTACTTCCATTACCACATTTTATCAAGAACAATTCTTGAAAATCACCAAACATAGCAATACAAGTTTTGCTCCTTTGGTTCTAGTTATGAAAGACGTATCCATAGTTGTCTAAGGATATACTACAAAGACAATTTATCTTATAAATTAAGCTTCCTTGAAACTAGAACACACCATCACTTATATAGTGTTGGTTTCCACGAACTTAGATGGTTCCCAATACTGAAGTGAGTGTTTGCATATTAAATTAATAACTCTAAAAAATAATAACGTAACTTGGTAAGAGATAACTTAGACCATACAATATTAAATAGAGTATGATTACAATGTTCAGGCCAATCAAAAATATTGAAGTGTTCCAAGCATTGTAATTTGTGGAACAAATTTCACACAAGTCTGTATGCCCAAGGCTAACTCAAAACATTTGTCACTTTGATCAGATCGTAGAGACTTGTTTTTCTTGTTAATTTAATACCCGTCTTCATTCTGAAATCGCTTTGATCAGATCAAATTATTTCAGACTCATGTTTCATTAGTGAATACACATATTCATCTAAGTCCACATATGAAGTTCATGAAATAATGAAATTCACTACTTCCTGATATACAATACATCAACTGTATGATATACAACAATCAGTACACACTCTATTTTACCAGAACGCGAGGTTTTAGTCATCTCACCTAAAAAGCATGGTTTGCATGTGTCAAGAGATCAAGTATCTCAAAACTTCATCAAAACATTCATGACTTAAATGCTAGTGTCATTATTAAGTTTGGATAGTTCTCGGCGTTGCAATATTTCTTATAAATGATCAAACTACTATGATCAATATAAGAATAACCCATATATAATTGTAATGTGACCATAAATATATCATTCATAAAAGGAGAACAATTGACTTGTTTCTCACTAATATGAATAATTGTCTTCGCGAGATGCAAGACACACTAATAATGTTCACATTCAAACGATCATAAATTTATTCATATAATTAATCAAATGATAGATGTAGAGGGAGAGTGTTGTCAACCATCATCTATCTTGATTTTCGCCAGCACACATTGTCACCTCATCCCTTCGAAGACACTCTATAAGCAGCATGTTCAAGAATCAAATATTTAATCAACCGCAATTAGTATTTTTTGGGGAAAGACATTTATAACTTGTATATCAAATATACCTTCTCCGTTAATGACCATTCCTGCATTGGTTCTACCTTTAAAGTACATAACTTTAACCTTGACCTCATGACAGGTGAACGATTCTCCTTCATGACATAGTCCAGACATGGTCTTTGTAGATGGGAGGAAGCCGATGCAACTCCCCAGTTAGCGCAAAGTAACCGGTCATTCAGTAGTCCAAGTTATACACAAGGTGTTCATGTATCTTATACATTTCCAAGTGACGTTCTTAGCAGGTTGTTCCTTCCACGACTGTTGAAAGAAACCCCATCCATATACTCATATTTCATTACTCTTATTTGTGACTTAGTGCTTTTAAGTTCACCTAGCACGTCATACGTGTTGGTGTCGTTAATCATGCATTCACAATTCAGATTCCATAGAATGCAGTATGGTGTATTGGACAGTCATTCATAAGTGACGGTTAGTACGATACTCATCATCATATTCCTTAATGACGGAGTTATCTGGTGTATCTCCTAGCAGTTTTCGTATTATCTTTAGCAAGTCATTACTAATCAGTATGTCTCTAACGGTGTTGGTAACAATCAATGAAGTAAGACCCATTTACCTTAAGTTCTACATCACACTAGAAGAGCCATAGTTTTAAACATTTGGGTATGACATTATCTACAATGATATTTTCTAAGACATGAAGATTAAGTTCATAATACAGAGTTCATGTTTTAAAACAATTCTCGAACTCCCACTCAGACAAACATCCCTTATAGTTTATTCTAAGTGATTACACGACCTTCGAAAAACATACCTCCCCCGATCGTCACGGCCATCAGTATGTTGTCCAAGGTAGGCCATCATGCCAATCACATCATCTATGTGACTCATGCTCGAACTTTCGGTCTCTTGTATCCTGAGGCCATGTCTGCACATGCCAGGCTCGCCACCACACCCCTATGTGATTTGTTGTTGTGTCATACAAGGCCATGCTTCTGGGCATGCTAGGCTTGCTACACCCATATCATTTGAACGCGAATATGTTTGACACCCATGTGACATGTAATGCCTCCATAATGTTGATATTTCCAGGTGGTGCTCACTAGGGTAAGGACACTATGTTGGTTTAGTGAGGGATCATTCTATAATGCTACCGTCGTATATCTAACATATTAGCAAAACAGGATGCAACAATATAAATCATATTAACTATGATGCCCCCTGCAAATTAAAGTATAGACGCATCTACTTTATCTTTTGCAAGTTTTACGTGGCTGCTAGGGCTTTCGAGATAGAACTGTTTATATGCCTACGAACATACAACCACAACAACTCAGCAATTGTCTCTATTAAACCCCTGTCGGGGCCCTCCATTGCAAACGTCTTCGCAAATCTAATGTTAGAGAGACTAACACCCCCAAAGCCACTTATATGGTACAAGCCATATGTCAACAGTGGAACCAGTCTCGCGTAAACACGTAAGGTCGGTCGGGGACGCTTCATTAGGACATTTCCGCAATGCTAAACGAGTACACGTGGGAGGGTAACAATTGAAGAATTGATGCCACATACTAGATGTGTTTTATTCGTACAATCCATCTATGCATAGCCTTGCTCTGATACCAATATTGGGGTTCGGGGAAGAAAACACAATTTTTTTCATAACCTACGATACCCAATCCCAATACCTAGGCTATGGCGATGCAAGTAATGGATGGAATAAGTCACATACCAGTATGTAGTCCGTTAAGCGGGAAACATTCCCGCGTGAACGTGGTTGGTGTAGTCGTACCGGCAATCCCCGATGCCGCCCAGCTCCACGATGACTCCAGATAGCCACCCGGTCCTTGAGACCGATGATGGGATTGCGTCCTCGTCGGAACGGTGTCGGTGAAGACGCCACGATACGGCCACGACGATGAAGTAGAGCAACAAGTGTAGCGCCTCACAGGATTACACACATACGGTGTACCCGACGTCCCTCTGTGCTCCGAACCAGAAGAGCAGCAGAAAGAAGATGGATTCAGATCCCGATTCCAGCAACACGATGGTGTGCGTATGATGGAGAAACCCCCAACCCAGTGCAGACTCCAAACAAGGGGAGTCCGCTCATAGGAGGGAGAAAGAGGGAGAGAGAGATGAGAACTTGTCTCAAAATTGGATGAAGGAAAAAGGGCACCCTACCCCTCCTTATATAGGCCAAGGAGGGGGAAACACCTCCCTCAAGTTATGTTATGGTACTAAACCAAAGGAAAGGGGGGTAAATGCGCCTAGGGGGGCATGGGCCCCTCCCTTGGCGCCATGGGCCAAGGGGGGAGCCTAGCTCCTCCCCTAATGGGACTATTTAGGCCCATATGCATTTTTCTTCTATTTTAATTATATTTAATTAAATTTTAATATTTAATTAAATTTTAATATTTAATTCAGATAATTAAATAATAAAACATATTAAACATTATTAAATAACATTTTTAACCTTTCAAAATTCCCAGAACAATTTCTGTCCTCCACCGGAAACAATTCCGATGTTCTCTCTTATTTATCCGGTGATCCCAAATCAATCCTTAATGCGTCGAATACCCTTAAGTGTGACACCATACGGCCCGGGAAACAGCACACATGCTCAAGACATTCTCTTGATCAATGACCATCGGTCAGACCTGGTTAAAATGCTAGATGGACCCTGCACTTCCATCGAATGAGACTTCATCGCTGTTGGATCCGTTTAACATTGAGCATTATCCCTTTATCCTACGGTACTTTGCTTGTGTGAGGTTTGATCGTCGGTATCCAATATACCTAGTTCGTCCTCATTACCGACAAACATGTTTACTCGTTCCCGTGATATTACAACCCTTGTGATCTAGTCTCATGATTGCAATCTTTATGATGTAATATCACCGAGTGGTCCCAGAGTACCTATTTGTCACTCGGATGGACAAATCCCGCTTTGATCTATTTGCATACTCATTAACGTATCTATTCAGAATACCCAAAGTGCACCTTTATGGCAAGCATATTTCAGTCAGGCGGTGGGTTACAAATCAAAGCATCCCCATATATAGTAATTGCGTATGATCATTACGGTCAAAGGATCTGGTCACTACGTTGAAGTTACCGCAATGTTAAACTTATGTGACTCGATCACATTGCAACACTTCTGGTGGGTATCAGTCCATCATATCATTCTCCCAATGATACGACTCCATTGTCAACAGCTTAATTGCTCATGATCAGGAAACCTTGATCATCAATTTCCCAATGGACTAGTAAACTAGAGTTAACTAGGGACCTGGTTATTTTATACCACACGTGTATTAACGTTTCCGCTCAATATAGTTATAGCACAGTATAAAACGTATTATGAACTTATGGAATATGCTAATAAACATATTTTATTTGCCTCTAGGGCACATTTCGAACAAAACTCTCGTCGCTTGCTGAGTCGAGGAGAATTCAGAAGGATAATATAACTGCTGCCAATGATAAGATCAGAAAAATTGTGGCCGATATGTGCAAAGACCGAAATGCTGCTCTCATCGAGCGACAATCTCGAAAGAGAAAGTCGTCCGAGAAGAATGCTGCCACATCCTGTGGGCGTGGGACGACAGAGACTGCCAAGAAGAAGAAATCAGTCGAAGCCGATGCTGCACCAGCTCGACCTGTATCACCCCCTGCCCGAGAACCAACTCCTCCCCGAGAACCAACTCCACCCAAGGCAACAACTCCTCCCTCACAAACTTCTCCACCCAAAGCTCCATCAGCACCCCCGACAAGCTACTCCAACTCCACTCCAACAAGAAGCTGAGCCTAGTGCTCAAGTTGCGACAAAGGAAAATGCTCAGGCCAAGCAGGAAGCTAATGCTCCTCCTCCGGTCACTGAAAGGGATTTATCCTCTGCCCGCACTGAACACGAAGAAGATGGAACTGTGGATGTTACCAAAATTTCCCCTCACCATGATGCATCGCCTGCAACTAAAGAAGGCGATGCCGAGGAAGATGGCTCTGGAGACGAAAGCTCTGAAGGAAGTTCCTCATCCTCATCTTCTTCACGAAACGAAGAGATGGTGGATGCGGCCGAGCAACTTGATGTTGATCTCGAGGCCATGGAAATAGAAGAGGCCAAGAACCAAGATGGTGCCGAAGAAATTGCTGCCAACACAAATGATGATGTAGAAATGGCCGAGGAAAATCAGGGCATCATAAATATACCCTCTTCAAATCCTCGTGTCAATATTTCTCGCGTGAAGTTTCTAGCTAATGTGGCCGAAGAATTTCCCATTGATGAATTGCTCCACTCTGCTCATCCGGGGAAAATGTTGCCCCTATTTCGAGCAGATGTTCCTCGAGGAGGCCCCATTTTCAAGCCTCGTGAGCATAAGCCCAAAATTTTCGGTGCAAATCCATATCACAAGGAAAGGGATTCTTTCTCGCTTTGCTTTTGGACTCAAGAGCAAGATATATCTTATGTTTGAACTCTGCTGAACAAGGACAAGATTTTCCAGCATCAATACCTGGATATGACTTCGTTTTATGCCACCACCTGATTTTAGAATTTGGCTGAGACAATTGATGAACTTCACTCCCACCCCATATTTTCTCTCAACAGTGGCTACAATCCAGAAGTGATCAAGCAATTATATGCCACTCTTTATGTCACTGGAGACCATAGAGACCCTTCAACCTGGAACTTTGACTTCATGATCCAAGGCAAGGATTGTCAAATGACTGTCAGTGAACTGCTGTCTGTGGTAACTCTTCCTCGGTTCAAAGGATTGCCCGACAAGATTCACACTTTGCCTCCTATGACTCCAGCTGAATTCGCTGTCCTCATGGACCTTGATGTCGTTGGCGATGCTTATCCTAATGAAGAAAAATCATGGTTCTATATTTTGTTGAAGACTTTTCTGCCAATGTTGAATGTGCATGATGAGTATCCAATTCCTGACTTGGAAAAGCATTCTATCATGAAGCTCGTCAATGTACTTCCCTTCGGCTTTGAAGACTACTTCATTCGAGTGTTAGTCTCATGTGCTGCTGATCCTGCTTCACTCAAACCGTATGCACCATGGCTGATGTCTTTGTGCAATTACTCTCGAGAAGTGCCATTCTTGTCGACTAAATATCCTTCGATACTAACTCCCCCAGTCCGAGAGGTTCTCAAAGTTATTGCTCGTTAGAATGACCCCTTTCCTGAATACACTGGTATTCGAGCACATATCACCGAAAGAAATATGCGCAACAGATTCATCAAGCCTCTGTATCACATGGAGGTTTCTCTTCGCAGTCAACAAATGCTTCAGCATCACATCGAGGAAGATAAACTTTAGAAGCAGGAGATCAAGAATGAGTTGAACTTGCTGAGGAACATTGTTGTGAACAATAGTCAACTTCTTCGAGAATCCCTTCGTCGTCACTGGAAAGGACTTCGAAAGTTTAACTCTGTGGGCCAACTGCAACGCTCTGGCTTTGTCCAGTATCCGCCCCATCTTGATCGACGTTGGTGCAACAATGATCGAGTGGATAGGCCAGACAGAGACATACCCACCCTGCCGAAGAACTGGGACACTTTGTGGGTCGATGACTTTTATCATGTTGCCATCTAGGCTGAATCGTCTGAAGCCGAATCTGAAGACCAAAATGCTCGCTTTATATTTCAGCCATTCCCTCCAAGCCCAAGGACCCTTGCATCAACTGCGCTCAACTCTTCGGGTGATCAGCATTCATTCCCCGCCAAGCTGACGCCTCAACGTGATCTTACAAGCCGTCGAAGAGCAAGAAAAGCAAGGCCAAGCTCTCCACCGCTGGAATCTTCACGCCATCGTCGACGTCATTCTACCGATGCGTAGTTTTTATTTCGAACCTGTTCTCCATGTTTTTGTTCGTTTTGACAAAAAGGGGGAGATGTAGTGGCATCGAAGAAATAGTTCGTCTTCAGGGTTAAGGGATTTTCTTTTTGGTCGATGAACTTTGAACTTAGAGTTTCCGAGTAGTTTCAACAAACATTTGATTCATATTCAATTTGGTTGTAACTAACTCTAAGTAGGCCTGCGAACTTCTACTTTATCATGAGAGATCTATCTGCTATGCTTGCGATACATAACCTTCTTGCAGGAATTTATCTATCACTTAAGGTTACAGGTTAATCGAGGAGATTGCATATTTGTAACACCCCAGGTGTCACACTACAGTAATCCAACAGTAATCACTGTGATTAAGGCCAAGACATCTTGATTAGGCATGTGATGATCACCCTTGACCAAGGCTTGTTCAAATTCAACCCGATTAAAAATTCCAAAACAAAGTGGCAATAAATGTTCAACCAAAAATTGTGGAACCAATTTTATAAAATGTATAATAATCAATGGCTCATGATAAAATAGGAAAAGGAATTTATTAAAACGTTTTAATAATTTAATCCAATCAAAACAGTGTCACATAAGTGGCATTTAATCCCATTTAAATAAAAGAAAAATGCAAGAGGTTTTATTTTACAGCAAAACTTTTTATGTCGTCATTCTTTGGTGTAACAATAATACTAGAGCCAGTCACATATTTTTTTTAAAGTCATTTGGTTACAAAACAAATAAAAACAGAAAAGAAAGAATAGAAAAGAAAAGAAGAAAAAAGGGAAAGACCTATCTAACGCCCAAGGAAACTTCCTCCCACCTCCCACTGGGCCGGCCCAATCCCCCCTCCCCTTCGTCCCTCCTGTTCATCCCGTACACGGCAACGCCATGGACATCGGCGCAGCAGCCCCACCCCCCATCGCACGTGCTCTACAGCGGCTTGCAGCCCTGGCCTGCTGGGAGGATAAGGGCGCCACTCCCAGGCTCTCTTCCCCCCATCCTCCCCTCTCTATGATCTCCCTCTCGATCTGGATCTCATCCCGATCCCCTTTCCCTCCTGGACGCCGCCGACCCCAACCATCTCCGACGAGCCCCGGCCGCCTCGACCTCCAGGCCGTGCCACCCCGGAACCCCCTCACGGCGGTGCACCTCCTCCACTGCATGGAACCGGCGACCGCCTCGTCCTCGTGCGGAAACGGCCACCCTCGGCCGCGGTGTCCATGGTGCACGGCACCGCCATGGCTGCCACCATGACTCTAACGCCTCCCGGAGCTCTTCCCCATCGCCTCAGCGCGCTCGCCCCTGCGTGGCCTAGCCGTGACCTCACCTGCTGCCCTCGGCCTCGTCCGCCCCCTGCTGCCACGACCACCGTGGCGCGCCTCCTCGTACACTACTCCGGTTGTCGTCATGGCTCCCCTGAGTCCCCCACCACCTCACTCTGAGCCACCAGCCATCTTCCCCTTCCACTGCTCGGTTTGGTCGTCGGGAACGACTGCACGGTCTTCGTTATCGCGGGCTCACCGGCGTGCACTCACGGGGTTAGCCATGGGCTCCCCCTAGTAATCAAAACATTAGAAGATAACCCCCCACTGTTTATTAACTTGGGAAATGACATGTGGACCCCCCTCCCCAGTTAATTAGATAATCAGAAATAAAATAACCTGTTGAAACAATGTCCCACTGACAGCATGACCCCACTGCCGATTAAATTGAATAAAAGATTAATAATAAAACAGTCAATGACATGTGGGCCCTAGGCCTTTTAAAATAATTAAACTGAGATATTATCCCTAGAGTCACTTACACATGGGCCCCTGTGGGTTTTTGGTTTAATTTAAATGCAATTATTAAAATGTGCCCATGACAGGTGGGCCCTGGCTATATTTAGATTTAATTAAAATGATTATAAATGTTGTGAGGCTGATAGGTGGGTCCCCTCTGCCAGTTGACCAGTCAACCAGTACTGTTCCGGATAATATGTATTAAACAATTAAAATAAATTTAGAAATTGATTAAAAATGATTTAAACTTTGAAATTGAATATCTTTTAAACCGTAACTTCGATGAAAATAATTTATATATGAAAATTGATCAGAAAAATATCACGAATCCGAATACTCTACCCGTATACCCACCACACCCCTGTAGCATACCGAACACGAGACTTTCCCCTCTAGATCGTTTGTCCGGTAATCACCCGGAGCCGGTAAAACTTCCCGGATGAAAAATTTCTGAACATGAAAGTTGATCAGAATGGATCAACTAGCATGGATATACTATCCACATGTATGTCAGATGTCTCTAACACTCCAGACATGGAACCTTCCCCCTCGGATCATCGGTCCGGTAATCAACCGGTACCGATGAGTCATTCCCGGATAAATTCTCGCTGTGCCTAACATACTTAACACTGCGTTAGTTCACCCCTAGCTTAACGTATTGCCATGTATTGCATTTGTATTGTTATTGTTGCCATGTATTTATTGTTTCTCCCCCCTTATTCTTTCGGTAGACCCCAACACTGCCGCCAACGACATCGTTGCTGAGTACGACTACTTCGTCGACGACCGTACCGCTACTACCGAGCTTCCAGGCAAGCAGAGCCATTTTCCTTCCCCAGATATCGCCTATCTTTTCCCTACATTTCTTGCACTAGGCATGTGTTGCTGCTGCTACGTTACAATCCTATTCTATTGCATAACCTGTTTTTGTCGCCCCTTGATGTACCCTCCTTTGTCCTATGCTGCCTTATAAATATATATAATATTCAGCAGTGAACCCTACGCATTGTTAGCTAGGTTTAGAGTAGCGGTCCGTGATCACTCTGGTGAGTGAAAGAGGATTACGAAATATTATAACTGCAATAGGTACGGATCAATGCAGACGCCCTAGGGAACCTACAACGTCGAGACTCTGCCAAGTCGCTTCGAGTTTGACTTACGAGTGGACGAACTCGTATTTCACTCTCGTCGGCTCAGTAGCGTAGCATCACTGGGATGATACGAGGGTATTTCTCTTTAGTTCATTCTGCTGGTGTCTCTGCACCACCGGGGTGATATGAGAATATTCCTCTTTAGTTCATTCCGCTGATGTCTCGGTCGAACCTCTTCAAGTGTACCATCGAGGGTGATTCTTCCTGGTTTCACTTGATGGTAGGCAGTCAAATCAACTGGTGTCCTTAAAGGTAAGGAGTCGGGTGACCCAACGGTTCCCGCGCAGGGTATCTTAGCGGAACGACAGGTCAGGTGTATTCCACCGGTGTGTGGCGGGCCTGGTACTGTTCGTGGACGACATGTATCCTGTTGTACGAAAGTCGAGCTCTTCAAAGAGCAAACGCGAGACAAGGTAAGGAGACGGTTCACCTTGTTGGTAACCGCACGAGTTTGTGGGACGACAGGGCAGGCACCGACGTTACTGGTGGTCCTGGATGCTATCGTTGTCCGCGACTCATCCAGATAAGGGGCAACGATAACGGTTGTCCCGACAGATAATAATAAAATTCTTAACGGTTCAGGTGGATGACTTGAGAGGCCGCAAAGGTCTGTACGCACTACCTTCACGTGGGGTTACGGTGTGGGCCATCCGCGTTGTGGTCTCGTTTGAAAGCTCTGAAAGACGTCCTATTCAGCATCGTGGCAGGGACGGATCGCGCTACGGCGCTAGAATTCACCCTCCTCACAACGACCCGGAGAGCGAGGGGTGATAGGCCCACGACCCCCTTGCCCTTAGGGTTGTAGACCGGCGGGGGCCTCTCTGATGAGCCGTAGGATGGGCCTCGGCGTGTCGAATAGCCTCGGTGGGGCATTCCCTAACAACGTGTATGCCACCCTGGAGATCCGAGCGTGCAGGCTGAACAGTAGTGCACCCCTGCAGGGAGTTTAATCTATTCGAATAGACGTGTCCACGGTAACAGGACGCTTTATGCTGAAGCTAGAGCCTACTACTACAAACTATTACTATTAAACTATTGGTTCTGGTTTCTCTTCCTCACAGGGAAGTCGAGGAGGGGATATCGGAGGCATATATAATTGTTATCTAATACAACTTATTATTATACAATGCTGCAACAACTTCTGCTGCATTGTTACTTTATGCTTTATATAAACTGTTGGCTATTCTCTTCTTGTGCTTCAAGACTCGTTGGAAGATGCTAGTCTTTGATAGGCCTAGCTTCTCATCCTTATTACGATTTCTACCTTGCAGTCCACTATATACATCCTCCCCTTTCCATTTGATACAAATGCATAAATGCTTAGTAGCGGACGTAAGACTCGCGGGTATGCTAGATATTCACCCTTGCTTTACTTCCCCCCTTTTTTTGCCTGATCGGCCGCTGCAGTCGATGTTGAAGCCTTGGAGTCCAGGAGAAGGAGTTCCCCGATGCCAACCACCGCAACGTGAAGATCCCCGATGCCTTCTACGACATCGAGTTCCCCCTTTGGCCAGGAGTAGTTCCGAGGTTCCCAGGAAGGAGGCCTCGCCTTTTCGATCGTTGTTGATACTTGTGCTAGCCTTCTTAAGGCAAACTTGTATCCTTGTGTCTGTACTCAAATACTATTTCTTCCGCTAACTTGTGCTCTTGAGCTGTTGTATTCGAGCCCTCGTGGCCCCTAGTTTGTATTATACAGCTTGTATTATTTTATTCGTAGAGTTGTGTTGTGATATCTCATCGTGAGTCCCTGATCTCGATCGTGTACCTTGCGTGTATGATTACTGTACAAGATTTGTGAGGTTCCCAAGAAAGATATCGAGAGAAAACCAAAACCCAAGTCAAAACTGAGTTGAGCTATTCACTGAGACTTAGATTGATATTAGTCGATATTTTTATCTTGGAGATCTGCAAGTCTCCTAGATGGTTAGGCGTTGCCTGTCAAGAAGCCGAAGAGAAATTTTCACTGCTGAAGGAAGTCCGTAAAGGTTTCGGAGATGTCCTAAATCATCTACCTCGAGTAAGAACTGGACAAGCTCGCAGAGTTTGTTGCAGTGGAGAATAGGACGGAGAGAGTTTTGCTCCAGGTGTTCAATCACCAGTCCCTCCAACAAGACGTAGCACTTTTCATAGTGTGAACTGGCTCACCAAACATCGCTGTGTCAGGCTCGTTATTTTTACTCATATTTATTTTTATTAGTTACTCTATTGCATTTTTGCCTTCTTGTTTCCCCTCGTCCCCATTCCTTTCGACTTGAGCATGTCTTTCGTTATTTAAATTCCTTCGAGATTCCTTTAGTCATGTGTTGTTTGTGTGTTTTCCTTCTATGTTCCCTAGAATTTTTAGAAGTGACCATTCACCCCCTCCGCCTCTGATCATTCTTGAGCTTTCAACTTCCTGGCTTATTGTGATATTGGATCCATGGTTTCTACAATGCCAAAAGTTGTTTATGATTCTTTAAAACTCTTAAACATGGACACTTTTTTCATCTTAGCATGAAAATGCTAATGGAGATATTTTTGAGATCCAGGGAAAGGTAAAAGATGTCCAGGTTACATTCTGTAAAAGGAGTGCAACGGTTGATTTCTTCATCATGGAGCCAAACCAAGGAAACATAGTGCTTGGAAGGGATTTCCTCCGAGCCGTAAAAGGATTAATTGATATAGGTAAAGACCACATATGCTTACGAGGAAAGGCAAAAGGTATGTATCATTTTCCTAAAAGAAATAAGGATGAACTTGTTGAGGAACCATTTGAAGGTCTTTATAACTCCGATAACTATGATGACTTTTGATTTCACTTCTTGTATCATGCCTAGCTAAAAGGCATAAAATAAAGCGCTTGTTGGGAGGCAACCCAAGATGTTTTTACTTTCAGTTTTAGTGGTCTTGATGTTTTTTACTACTGTAGCAACATCATTGTATCTTTATTTTCAAGCTTTGTGCCAAGTTTTAGCCTCCGATTGTAAGAAAGTTCGAAAGTTGTGACATGCGGTCTAGAAACAGATTTTGTCCCCTTCACGTAAATATTAGCCAAAAATCACCAGATCATATTTTTTATCTGATTTTTTTGACAGTATGCTATATACAATTAGCTTTCATGCGTCTGTTCTGAGTTTTTTTATTTGAGTTGCAGAAGTACCCCAAAAAATTATTTACTACCTACTGGTATGTTTTTCACAGATTCTTCCACGTTTTGCGTTTTCATCGTTTTGCAAATCATAAGCTTGCTTTTTCTTTGCAAAAACTTTTTGGAAATCTTGAGAAACAGTATCTCTTCAAGAATATCTTTATTTCCAGTGGAGAAAAAATATTTTATCATGGGTACTAACCACTATCAGCTTATGATGAATTTCGTATGAAGGGAGTTTTCAAGTATGCGAAGGGAGATGATGAAAGAAGATTCAGGAGTGTCAAGCGCTCAAGCTTGGGGATGCCCCCATGCATCCCCTTCTCCATCAATAATCATCAGTTCATCCTTCTCCATGCTATATTTTTATTGCTTCATATGTTATGTGCTATACTTGGAGCGTCTTGCTCGCTACTTTTTAGTTTGTTTTACACGTGCTTGCTGTTCGTAAAAATTTGGATCCTAGCGTTCATTGTTTGGGAGAGAAATACGCTCCACTCCACTATAGAACACAACATAGGCTTGCATGCTTATCTTTCTTTTTGTGTCTTTATCTTTTCATAGCTGCGGTCATGCTTAGCTCTTAGTTTTCATGCTTATCTTTTTAAGAGCTTTTATTTATAGTTTGTTCTAGGAACTCTCTTAGTTTTCATGCTTAGCTTCTTTAGAGAGTGGTCTTGTTGCACTGAGTTGTGTGTCTAATATGAGTAGGTAATTAAGATTGCTATTACAAGTGTAGTGGTAACATGCAATAATTTTGAGGTATTGATTTGAGTAATGATTGGAATTTTGGTGCCAAGAGCTTGAGACTATTAGTGATAGGTGTCATATTTTTGGCAATCCGTTCTTATTTTTGAAAACTACAAATATTAGTTGAGAACTCTAGCTAATAGATGGATCGCTAACCTCTGGAGGGGTTGGAATATATAGAGTACCCTCACATACCATGGGTAGAGGATGCGCAAGGATAACCAAAGCTCCATACACTCCTCCTTGGGGTACTCTTCTCTTTGTGAACCTCCTGATTAGATAGAGAGTTACCGATAATAAGTGTGTGAGTTCTTCGGAGTAATGCGAGTATTCGATTGTTGGCACTTCCACCTTCCCATATTTTGCTAGCCTCTTCGGTACCGTGCATTGCCCTTTCTCATCTTAAGAGTTGGCGCATGCTTCGCTGGTGCATCCACACCTTTGGCATGATACGCTATGTCATTATAAACCTCCTTATATCTTCCTCAAAACAGCCACCATACATACCTATCAAGGCATTTCCATAGCCTTTCCGAGATACATTGCCATGCAACATCCACCATCTCATGACTTGATCTTCATGTCATACATGCTTTTGCTTGATCGAGGAGCCACATGCTAGTTGGGCCTTGCCCTTATTATTGCTACATAATGCGCTAGTATCATTGCATATCCTGCTACACTGGCAGAGGCATACATTTTCATACATCATGATAGTTTTCATCTTTCTTTATGTTGAGTAGTTCTTATAAAGTGTGAAGATCTTATATACTCTTGTAAAATATAGAGTGTTTACCTTAAGTGAGGAAAAGATCCCAAAGAGGACAAATTAAAAGATCCCAAAAAGGATAAATGAGAGATAAGTATAAATTAAGAGACAAAGAGGCCACAAAAATAGAAAAACAGAAAAAAGAAATAAAAAGAGAGAAGGGGGCAACACTACTATTCCTTTTTGAAAGATCCACACTCGTACTCCATTTTTATATTTTTACTCCATAAAGATTATCATTCATGCATAACTATGTGGGGATCCTTACACTATAGAACTTGGTTTGCATATTCCAAGGATGAGCCTCCTCAAATGAGCTCTAGGTCTTCATGAGAAAGAAAGTTGGATGCGGCCCCCCTAGTTCCATTGGAGAGCTTATCTTAGCTCATATGTGCACCTGTTGCATGGCAATCCCTACTCCTCACATCATATCTATCATTTGGCTTTCTCTCGCCTATCATTGTCCTCATTGATGTGAGCCTTTCACACCCTTTTTGTCTTCATTCCCCATCATTTCTCTCTTTCCCATCCTAAGAGACAACGTATCTTGCTCGCGCTCATCCATTGCATGAGTGCTCAAAGTCGAAAGAGAGAGGATCAGTTTGACTTGTACCTGACTAGTGGTCTGGGGATGAGTCAAAATAAGATCCCAAAGGAGACCAAGTGTGAAACTTTAGTAGATTGAGTTCTCAATTAAACTATATATTATTTTTTATTCTCTAAACCCATCTCCCATTGCTTGCACGCAAACACCATTTGGAGGCATTCGAGTCACAGAGAGCGAGAGGTCTTGCACCCTTATGTTCATACTTTGCTAGTTTCAATACTAGACATAGACTCTTGCTTGTTATTATTTTGACTTGAATTTCACATCTTACTTAATTTACTTTTAAGTTCTTATATGTGTGTTAGCATGTCACCACAGATATTATTTGTGTTGTCATTTACCTACTCAAGGACGATCAGGAATTAAGCTTGGGGATGTTGATACATCCCAAACGTATCTATAATTTATGCTTGTTCCATGCACTTTTATGTGACATTGCTACATGTTTTTCTACACTTTCATATCATTTTGCACATATTTGGACTAACCTACTAACTCAGTCCACTCAGTGCCAGTTTCTGTCTGTTGATGTGTGTAAGTTGCAAGTTTTTACCCCAATTTTCAGAGATCCAAAAATTCCAGAAAAATAAGATAAAAAATTAGCAGTATGGAAGCTTCCAGAGCACCGAAGGTGGGCCAGGGGGGCCCACCAGGCACCCAGGCGCCCTGGTGGCGCGGCCACCCCCTGGCCGCGCCAGGTGGCCTCCTGTGCGCCCTGGCCAACCTCTGGCTGCACCCTTTGGCCTATATTACCTCCTCGTCAAAAACCCTCGAGGAGAAGCCCGCATCGTGAATTTCCTCTCTATTCTGCCCCCGCCGCGCTTCCAAGATCGGGAGCACGAGAAGACCTCTCCCCGGCACCCTGCCGGAGGGAGGATTGACCTCTGGGAGATTCTCCACCACCATGGACGCTTCCCAGATGTGCCGTGAGTAGTACCCCTTGGACCATGGGTCCATGGCCAGTAGCTATGTGATGTCTTCTCTCCAATCTTGTTCTTCAATTCTTAGTCCTTGTGAGCTGCCCTACATGATCAAGGCACCTATATAATTTTCCTGTTGTTGCTATGCTGTGTTTGCTGGGATGAGATTATGTTTAGATCGTGATGATTTATATATTTGGTTTACCTTTTTTATTTTGTTCTTGAATTCTTGCATGTTTTCTGTTACTTTTTATTGCTTTGGCCAAGTAGTAGATAGTAACTCCAAGAGGGAGCGTTTATGCATGATTGTGGGTTCATACTCCCCGATGTCTAGATTGAGTGAACAACGGTGCTTGTGCTAGGGGATGTGTTGTTGCCACCAGGGAGAAAACAACGGTGCTTGTAACCACGGTTGCAAGGATTGTTTACCTTACGCATAGATTATTAATGAAGTTGTCTGTTGCTTTGAGTTTACGCTTTGGGTGGGGCTCGCAACTTAATAACAGCGAGATGTTCTGGATAGATATCTCAAGGTGGATGATTAGAGAGTAGATGCAGATGGATTTCAGCTAGCTGTCTTGGCGTACTGCCCATACTTTCGAGCCTCTAACTTTCTAGTAGGATAATTAGCATTGCGGTGCGTTTATAATTATGTCAATTGCCCAGCTATAATTTTTTCAACCAGCTTAGCTATTTTATCGTTTTTTGGGAGAGAGACCTCACTAGTGAACATTATGGGACCCCAGTCCATATTTCCACCACTATTTAGACCTCCACTTTATTTACTGCTTTTAATTTTGTTGCAATTATCACTATAATTATCCCCTCGCGTTTAATCCTTTGTAAACAACAAGGCCGGAGAGATTGATAATCTCTGTACTCGTTGGGAGAAAAGCTATATGTTGTGTGTGTAGGTCCAGGTCAAGAGAGAAACCTTGGTTGTAAACGGCACCATTGTTCACTTTACCGCCTACTTGTCGACCTTGGAGTCCTACTGGTCGAACTCAACTTTGGTATCTTTGCCAAGGGAAATTTGCTGCTACGCTACATCTCAACCTTCCACTTGGGGTAACCAACGAGGGGCGAGAAGCCATCAAGTGCCCCTTCCCCTCTCCCAAATATCTCCAACCTTTTCCGTATCATTCTTGCACTAGGAATTGTTGCTGCTGTTGTTATGTTACTTCCTATTTTGAGGCATAACCTATTTTTGTCGCCCCTTATTATTGTACCCTACCTTGTCCAATGTTGTATAGAATAATTACTCAACAGTTGGCCCTATGCCCTTGTCAGTCTGCTATTCTTAGTTATCGGGCCGCGACCACTCTGGGGAGTGAACACGAGAACTTTAAATTGTTACAAATTCATCGGAACGCGAGACAAGGTAATGAGTTGGGTGACCCAATGGTGCTCGCGAGAGGTATTGCAAGGGGACGTCAGGGCAGGTGGATACTACTACTCTCTCTCTCTCGTAATGGGAGATAGGCTGGCTCCTGCGCGTTGTCTGCGATATACCCTTTGAACCACGACAATCGGGTGACTCCCAGGTTGCTTGCAAAATAAGGTAAGGAGACTGGCCACCATGAAGACTACCCGCGAGATGTGATGGGACGAATGGTAAGAGGTGAGCCTAGCTTATGTTCGTTGTCCGTGAGTTTCCTAGTCAGAGCGACGATCAAGGTCGTCTCTGTAAGATATGAAAATACAATTAATGGATCGGTGGAAGTGATCTGATATGGCCAGTGGCCTAAACGCGCTACCTCCATGCGGGATAATGGGTATGGGCCCCTCGGCGTCGTACATTCTCTATCGAAATGTCTTTAGAAATCAACATCACTTGAGGGCTGATTGCCGGGATTGGACCGTCTGTGTTCTTGCTGAGATAGGTGGGTATACTTCACCGACTGTTGGCTTCTCGCCCCTCGTTGGTTACCCAAAGGGGAAGGTTGAGATGTAGACAGCAGAAAATTTCCCTCGGTGAAGATACCAAGGTTTGTCTCCAGTAGGACTCCGACAACGACAGGAAGGTGACAACGGCGCCAGCAATTAGGCGGTTGACGTGGACCTGCACACACAACAGATAACTTTGCTCCCAACGAGTACAGAGAGGTTGTCAATCCCTCCAGCCTTGTTGTTTACAAAGGATCAAACGCACGGGATAATAATGATAGAGATAGCAACAGAAAAGGAAATAAAGCAGAAAATAAATAGCGGGTGTAAACAGTGGTGGAAATATGGACCGGGGTCCCATGATGTTCACTAGTGATGTCTCTCTCCCAAAGGACGATAAAATAGCCATGCAAGGTAAACAAATTACAGCTGGGCAATTGACATGATTATGTGCGCAAACCAATGCTAACTATGCTACAAAGAAAGGAAGAGGCTCAAAATCTTGGGCGGTACGCCAAGACAAGTAGACCGAAATCGATCTGCATCTACCTACTAATCATCCACCTTGAGATATCTATCCAGAACATCTCGCTGGTATTAAGTTGCGAATCCCACCCAAAGTGTAAACTCAAAGCAACAGACAACTGCATTAAAGAACTTTGCGTAAAGTAAACAATCCTTGCACCCGCAAGTACAAGCACCGTTGTTTTCTCCCTTGTGGCAACAGCACATCCCCTAGACTCATGTTTCTGTCACTCAAGCTAGTCATCAGGGGGCATGAACCCACAATCATGCATAACACTCCCTCTTGGAGTTACTACCTACTACTTGGCTAAAGCAATAAACATCAACGGAGAACATGCAAAAATTACTCAAGAACATAAATATAAAAGAGGAGAATCAAATATATTACTCAAACACAATCTGAACATAGTCTCATAATCCATCAAATCCTAGCAAACTCATCATAGCAACAGAAGAAAGATTACATATGTTCCTCGATCACGTAGGGCAGCTCACGAGGTCTAAACCATGAAGAACAAAGAGGGGAGGAGAACATCACATAGCTACTGATCATGGACCCATGGTCCAAGGTGGACTACTCACGGTTCATCCGGGAAGCATCCATGGCGGTGGAGAAGCTCCCAGAGGTGGTTGCTCCCTCCAACAGGGTGCCGGGAAGAGGGCTCCTGGTGCTCCCGATCTTGGAAGCACTGCGGCAGCGGAATAGAGGAGAGATCGCGAAAAAGGGTTCTATCCTCGAGGGTTTTGGGACGAGAGAAATATATATGCGAAGGGGGGAAGACAGAGGTGGACCAGGGGCCCCAGGCGCCCCCCTGGCGCGGCCTAGGGGGTGGCCGCGCCAGGTGGCCGCCTGGGCCACCCCTGGCTCCCCTCTGGCCCCACTTTGGCTCTTCCTGAAGCTTCCTGTACGCTGATTTTTCCTATATTTTTCCCGGAATTTTTCTGGCACTTTAAGTAATGGGAAAACCTGAAATACAAAAACAGCAGAAAACAGGAACTGGCACTGGGTGCACTGAGTTAATAGGTTAGTCCAAATATGATCAAAAGTGCATGGAAGTGCATCAATATCATAGCAATATCACACAAAGATATGCGTGGAGCAAGCAGAAATTATAGATACGTTTTGGACGTATCAACATCCCGAAGCTTAATTCCTTCTCGTCCTCGAGTAGGTAAATGATAACAAGCATAATTTCTGTGGCGACTTGCTACCAACCATATAAGAACTTTTAAGTAAAGGAATCAAGGCATGTAATTCAATTCAAGTCATAGCAGGCAAGAGTCTATATTAGCATTGAAACAAGCAACATAAGAACATAAAGGTTCAAGAGCTCTCGCTGTCCATGACTCGAATGTCTCCAAATGGTGTTTGCGTGCAAGAAAGGGGATATGGATATACGAGAGATTAAAACATAGTTTTTATTGTTGAGAACTTAATCTACTAAAGTTTCACACTTGGTCTTCTTTGGAATCTTATCTTGACTCATCCCCAGACCACTAGCCAGGTACAAGTCAAAATGATCCACTCCCTTTCGATATTTTGAGAACTCATGCAATGGATGAGCGTAAGCAAGAAAGTTGACACTTAGGATGGCAAAGAGAGAGAAATGATGGGGGAGGAAGACAAAAAAAGGTTTGAAAGGCTCACATCAATGAGGACAATCATAGGCGAGAGAAAGCCAAGTGATAGATATGATGTGAGGAGTAGGGATTGCCATGCAACAGATGCACATATGAGCTAAGGTAAGCTCTCCAATGGAACTAGTGGGGGTGCATCCAACTTGCTTTCTCAAGAATACCTAGAGCTCATTTGAGGAGGCTCGTCATTGGAATATACAAGCCAAGTTCTATAGTGTGAAGGTCCCCACATAGCTATATGCATGAATGATAATCTCTATGGATTACAAGATATAAGATGGAGTACGAGTGTGGATCTCTCAAAAGGAATAGTAGTGTGTCCCATTCTCTCTTTTTATTTATTTTTATCTTTTTTTTCTCTTTTTTGTATTTTTTGGTGGCCTCAATGGCTCTTTCTATTTAACTCTCATTTGTCCTCTTCGAGATCTTTTGATTTTTTCCTCTTTGGGATCTTTTGATTTTTTCCTCTTTGGGATCTTTTCCTCACTTTAGGGGCAACAATCTATATATTACAAGAAGTATAGAAGATCTTTCACACTTTACAAAAGTACTCAACATAAAGAAAATGAAACTATCATGAAGTATGCAAATGTATGCCTCTGCCAGTGTAGCAGGATATGCAATGATACTAGCGCGTCATGTAGCAATGATTAGGGCAAGGCCCAACTAGCATGCGGCTCATCGATCAAGCAAAAGCATGTATGCAATGAAGATCAAGTCATGAGAAGGTGGATGTTGCATGGCAATGTATCTCAGAAAGGCTATGGAAATGCCTTGATAGATAGGTATGGTGGCTGTTTTGAGGAAGGATATACTGAGGCTTATGATGACAGAGCGTATCGTGCCAAGGATTTGGATGCGCCAACTCTAGAGGCTAGAAAAATATGGCTAGGTGGAAGTGTCAACTTTCGAACACTCACATTAGTCCGAAGAACTCATGCACTTATTATCGGTAACTCTCAATCTAATTAGAAGGTTCACAAAGAGACAAGTACCCCGAGGAAGAGTGTATGGGGGTTTGGTTATCCTTGCGCATCCTCGACTCATGGTACGTGAGTGTACTCTAATATTCGATCCCTCCAAAGATTAGTGATCCATCTAGTAGCTAAAGTTCTCAACTAATTTTGTAGGTTTTTCGAAAATAAACACGAATTGCCCAAAATACGACATCTATCACTAATAGGCTAAAGCTCTTGATACCAAAAGTTCAAACATTAATCATGGCAATACCTCAAAACTATTTCAAGTTACTACTACAATTGAATAGCAACCTCAATTACCTACTTCAAGTCAAGACACACAACTCAGTGCAACAGGCAATCTCTCTAAACAAGATAAACATGAAAACTCAAGAGAGTTCCACCAACAAACTAAACAAAAGCTCTTAAAAATATAAGCCTGAAAATTAAGAGCTAAACATGACAGCAGCTATAAAAAAGATAAAGAACACACACAACAAAGATAAGCATGAAAATCCTATGTTGTGTTCTAGGGTGAAGTAGAGCGTGTTTATCCCCCACACAAAGAAAGCTGGGTTCTAACTTGTTATGAACAGCAAGCAAAGCTAAAGAAAACTAAAAAGGAAATAAAGAGCAAGACGCTCCAAGCATAGCACTTAACGCATGAAGTGGTAAAAATATAGTGGAACGAAAGACGAATTGATAATTATTGATGGAGAAGGGGATGCATGGGGGCATCCCCAAGCTTAGATGCTTGAGTGTTCTTGAATATTTCTTGGGGGTGCACGGGGGCATCCCCAAGCTTGAGCTCTTGGCCCTCCTGAATCTTCTTTTATCATCTTCCCTTGCGCACTTGAAAACTCCCTTTGTATATAACTCATCATAATCTGATTAGCGAGGTTAGTACCCACAATAAAATAATTTTTCTCTACTGGAAATAAGGATATTCTTGAAGCGCTAATGTTTCTCAAGATTTCCAAAAGGTTTTTTTTTGTAAAGAATAAGCAAGCTTAAGGTTTGCAAAACGATGAAAAGGAAAAACAGGACAAAATCTGTAAAAAACAGACCATCAGGTAATAAATAAGTTTTTTGGGGAACTTCTGCAACTCAAATAAAAAAACTCAGAACATACAAAAGTTCCGTGATTGTATAGAGCATGCTGTGTAAAACATTCCGCTCAAAAAGATGAACTGGGAATTTTCTATGATTTTTTCCATCACGAGGACAGAATCTGTTTTCTGGACAGCATGTCACAACAAATGGCACAAAGCTTGAAAAATGAAGATACAATGATGTTGCTACAGTAGCAAAAAACATCAAGACACAACAAAAGCAAAATAAACCTAATTAGTTGTGGGTTGCCTCCCAAAAGCACTTTCTTTTATGCCTTTAAGCTAGGCATGATGCAAAAAGAGAAAATCAAGTTTTATCAAGAGTAAGAGAATAGCTAGCCCGTGTAATGGACTCAAAAGGTAACTTAATCTTATTTCTAGGGAAGTGTTCCATCCCTTTCTTGAGAGGGAATTGGAATTTTATATTCCCTTCTTTCATATCAATGACAGCAACAACGGTGCGAAGAAAAGGGCCTCCCAAAATAATTGGACATGATGGTTCACATTCAATGTCCATAATAGTAAAATCAACGGGAACATAATTGTCATTGACAATGATAAGAACATCATCGATCTTACCCAAAGGTTTCTTTACGGAAGAGTCAACAAGACGAACACCAAAATAACAAGGATCAAAAGGTTTTAATTCAAACATATCATACATTCTTTTGGGCATAATGGAGGTACTAGCTCCAACATCACATAAAGCATAGCAAGAGAAGTTATTCAACTTAATTTTAATCATAGGATCCCAACTATCTTCTAGATTTCTAGGTATGGAGGCTTCTACCCTAAGCTTCTCCTCCCTAGCTTTAATGAGAGCATTAGTGATATGCTCCGTGAAGGCAAGATTAAGTGTGCTATTGTGGGGATCTCTAGACATCTTGTGAAGGAAACCAATAACTTCAGAAAGGGTGCAATTATCAAAATCAAGGTCACTACTATCAAGTAAAGTGGTAGTGGTGTCCTTTAGGCTCACTTGTTTGGTATCTTCTATAGTCATAGGAGTTTGTTCTTCTACGGTTGAGGTCATAGCATCACCATTAATAGGTCCTATGGGACTAGGGGTGCATTGGGTGCTAAGAGTTTGGATATCCTCAACAACTTGGATAGTAGCAACGCTATGGTGTCTATGAAGGCTCTTAATTTTATCTTCTTCCTCCTTTTCTCTAGCCCATCTCTCTTTAAGTTTAGCCATCATCCTAATGTTTTCATTAATTTGCACTTGAATAGCGTTCATAGGAGTGACCTTCCTCAAGAGGAGAGGTTCTAATTTTAAGCAATTCTACTTCATGGTCTCAATTTTCTACCTTCGACGAGAGATTATCTAATTTGTCTAGCTTTTCCTCTACACTCTTGTTGAAGGCTTTTTGGGTAGTGATGAAGTCTTTAATCATACTCTCTAGTTCAGAAGTGGAGTTCTTGGTGATAGGATAAGTGTTGTTGTTCCCATAGTTGTTGGAGGGGAACGGTCTAGGATTGCTACCAAAATTACTCCTATAACCATTGTTATTGAAGTTGTTTCTAGAGATAAAGTTCACATCTACTTGATCTTGAGCAATCAAAGAATTTAAAGGAACATCATGAGGATCAAGAGGAGATAGCTTGGTAAGTAGAGACATAATCAAGTCAACTTTTTCATTTAGGGAGGAGATCTCCTCGACAGAGTTTACCTTCTTACCTGTTGGACCTCTTTCGGTGTGCCATTGGGAATAGTTGGTCATCATCTCATCGAGTAGTTTTGTGGCAGCACCAAGCGTTGTTGACATAAAGGTTCCTCTCGCGGCCGAATCTAGCAAGTTTCGCGAGGTAAAGTTCAAGCCCGCATAACAAATTTGGATAACTATCCAAGTAGTCAAACCATGCGTAGGGAAATTCTTAACAAGAGATTTCATGCGTTACCAAGATTGGGCAACATGCTCATTATACTATTACTTAAAATTCATAATATTACTCCTAAATTGGATAATCTTAGCTCGGGGGTAGTACTTCCCAATAAAAGCATCCTTCCACTTATCCCAAGAATCTATGCTATTCCTAGGCAAGGATTGAAACCAGATTTTAGCTCCTCCTCTCAAGGAGAAAGGAAAAAGCTTAAGCTTAACGATATCACCACCTACTTCTTTGTACTTTTGCATATCATAGAGCTCAACAAAATTATTTAAGTGCAATGCAGCATCATCTCCCGCACCGGAGAATTGATCTTTCATAACAAGGTTCAGCAAAGCAGGTTTAATCTCATAAGAAGGTGCTGAAGTGGCAGGTGGAGCAATAGGACTGCAGATAAAGTCACTGTTGTTATGACTAGTGAAGTCACACAATTTGGTGTTCTCGGTGGAACCCATAGCAGCAGAAAGCAAGGTAACTATTTTTTTTTATTTTTGATAAGGGACACTAAAGCAAAAACTGAAAGATAAACTAACAAGACTAAAAAGCAAAGATAAAAGATAGTGTGCAACTCCCCTATCTTGAAGAGTGGAGTCCCCGGCAACGGCGCCATAAATTAGCTTCGATGGCTTCTCGCCCCTCGTTGGTTACCCAAAGTGGAAGGTTGAGATGTAGACAACAACAAATTTCCCTCGGTGAAGATACCGAGGTTTGTCTCCAGTAGGGCTCCGACAAAAACAGGAATGTGACAACGGCGCCAGCAATTAGGCGGTTGACGTGGACCTGCACACACAACAAATAACTTTGCTCCCAACGAGTACAGAGAGGTTGTCAATCCCTCCGGCCTTGTTGTTTACAAAGGATCAAACGCACGGGATAATAATGATAGCGATAGCAACAGAAAAGGAAATAAAGCAGAAAATAAATAGCGGGTGTAAATGTCCGAACCCTAATTTAGGTTTGTGCTTTTCTAAGCTAGTATTTTTGCATTAGAAAAAATTTTGCAAAAGAAAAAGAAATGGGGAAGCAGAAAAGCCTCAAAATAATTTTAATAAAAGGCCAGACAAAAATCTTTTTTCAAAAATGCTTTGACCTTTTTGAAAAGTCTCATAAATGGGCATGATCACATTTGAAGTGAAGTGGGTCCCACTACATGCTCATGGAATTTTCAAAAAGTCCAACATGCCCCTGGAAATTAAATAATTATTTTATTTGCCATCGGAATTATTTAAATATAATTTCAATAATTCTGAAACTTTGTGAGTGGACTTATATATGTCTCGCTAGCTCACATTAAAGTTTTTGGAATTTTATAAAATTATTTGATATGGAAATCAAATCAAAACAAAATTACAGAAAAAAAATAAAAAGGAAAAAGAAGAAGGCAGAGCCCACTTACATGCAGCCCAACTAGCCGAGGCGGCCCAGCCCAGGGGCAGCCTCGTCTTCTTCACGGCGCCAGGCAGGCACACGGCTGCGTGCCGCGCATGCCGTGGCCATGGACACCTCCTGCTTCGCCGTGGCACGCCCCCTGGCCCCTAACCCCTCACGTGGACGAGTGGAGTATCCTGAAGCTTCTTTCCCCTCTCTGTTCGTCTTCCTCCTCTCCTCCTCGCCGTTCTTGCGCGCAACCGAAGCAGCCGGTGCACGCTGCCGTGGTCCGCGCGGCCACCGTGCTCCCCTCACAGCGCGATCATGTCCAGTGGACTCCCCATGCCCGTCTTCGTCGATCTGCGCGTGTAATCGATCCCCAGAGCAGAGGCGACGCCGCCCTCGTCCTCGCCTCGCCGCTGGCCACTACGGATTCCGGCGACGAATTCGCCACCGGCAGCCCTTCCCCGGACTCCTCGAGCTCTCATTTGCGTTCAGGGTGAGCCTCTTCGTCGATCTCCCGCTCCCCGCTCTCCTCCCCATAGCCTCGTCGTCGTCCCCGTCCAGGTCAGTGGCCAGCCTCCGCGGGCTTCGACGCCGGCGTAGCCCAAGGCCTCCTCGAGGTCCCCCGCGTGCTCCATGCGATGCGCGTGAGCATGGGGCACACGCCCATGCCATCCAATCCCCTCCCCGTGCCCTGGAACGTGATTCCGGCGAAGCTCCGACGAGCACAGTGTCGCCGACGACGACCTAGCCATTAGGGCCCCCTAACCCGCGTGCTAATCACCCCCACGCCACTGACAGATGGGCCCCAGGCCAACTAATTAACCCAGATTAAGTTAACAGAAACAATTAACACCTGAGCCTATGACAGTCGGGCCCCATTGGTCAGTTGGACCAGTCAACGCCACTGACGTCAGCATGATGCAGTGCTGACGCAATAATCCCTTTTTCTGTTTAAAATTAATCCAGAAATTCCAGAAAATTATCAAAACTTTGAATATTAATATCCTTTAAACCATAACTCCAATTGAAAAGATTTTTATATGAAAAATGATCAGAAGAAAATTCTCTAACCAAATAACCAACTTTCAACTATGTTTGAGTTGATTATAAAATGGGACCAGTAGCTTTTTCTATTTGGTTTAAATGGAATTAATTCGAATTAAATGCCATGTTCATTCTAACTTGAACCATTGCAATACAAACCTTATCACATGGACATAAGAAGCACAACAAACCCATGATCATCATCAAATCATGCCATATTGTTTGAGCATTGTAATTTATCAATTGTGTGCTTTACTTCCAGTGCTTCGGTGATTGCATCTTCTCGGTAGAGTTGATCTAGGAGACGAGTTCAACCTCACGTCAGAAGTACAGTACCTCGTGATCGTCAGCAAGGCAAGCACCCCCTCTTTGATCATGTCGATAAAATCCCAGTTCCCTCTCATTCTCTCTTATGCATGTTTAGGTTGTCACCATGATACGTTCTACCGCTAGTTGAACCCATTCCTTTGCATGACCTATCATTTTGTCACAGTAGTAAGCAAACCACAATCCAGGCAGATCTATGAGTTTTTTGATATCATGTGGCCCCTGCAACTGTTACAGCTTCTTGCATGCTTAGAGGTTATAATGAGGCTACTTTGTTGTGAGTCGGGATGGTAGTGATCATATGAATGATGGTGGTAATGTGTTGGTGAATTTGACCTAAACAAGGTGAACGATGAGAGGCTGTGTAGGAGTACACAGTGGGTTGTCTCGTTGAACACCGCCTTAAGCCCGAGTTCTTGTGTTGCTATCCAAGACTAAGAGTACGACCACACATTGGGCTCACTGACCCCTCTCGGCCTAGTACCTCACCCCGGACCAAGTCCAGGAGTCGCAAGTAGTTCGAACTTTAAACGATATCATGCAGGTACATCAAGGTAAGTGGTGGACGTAGGTTGTGGGCACGTTGAATCAAGTGATCATGATCGAGTTGAGCTTGATGGCGGTCACACAACGTTTGAGTCCGCATCGGAAAATTCGGCCAGATTCCGATCGTGGTCCCAACTCAAATAGGCGACTCCCTAGGACTAGAGATGGAGCTGTGAGTGAAGTGTCGTGGCAACATCCTCACCGGTACTCGCTTGAAGGGTCCACTCCCAGGCGGTAACTGATGCGTGCGTGTGTGTAGCAGTACACCCCTGCATGGTTAATGAACAATTCGAATAGCCGTGTCCGCGGTTATGGACTACTTGGAGACCTTTACTTGATGATAGACAACTTGAACGGTTACTCTAAAATTTCCAAGATAAGTGTGAGTGCTATGGCGTCCTTCCTTGTGGGGAAGTTGAGGAAGTATCCATAGTGGTGTATTGGTTGGAGACTTGTTACTTGGACTCCTGTACGCTCCTTACCTCTTTCTGGTATTCGTAGTACAATACTAGCCAAGTCAAAACTGGAACTTCTGCATTGAAACCCCACCTCCCTTTGCCTTGATACTTGAGCATGAGTAGTATAGTTCCTATATATGTAAGTATTGCTGAGTACGTCTTTGTACTCACGTTTTCTTATTCTATGTTTTAGAGACGTGACCACTGACCCTGATGGTGGCCTCTACCTCTAGCTCGACGTGGACCAAGTCGTATAGTTCCAGACAGCAGCCTGTGCCCTTTGTAGGGTCGTCGTATTTTCTTTCAGGCTTCTTAGTCCATTTGTTAAACTTGTCTTTACTAAGACATAATTCGCTTCCGTTGATGTTTGATGTAATGTTGGATCACAACCATGTGATCTCTTCTTGTAATACAACTACTATGTATGCTCTGTTTAGCAGAAGTTATAAAGACTATGAGTTTGTAGAGTTCATGTTGTGATTACCTGCTGTTTACACTGGACATATATGTTGCGTGTATGATTATAACGTGCATGTCTTAGTGTGGGGTTCGATAGATTAGTTGTGATCTTGCCAGCGGTCTTTTATACACCAAGTGGCCCTTAGATGTGCGCAGCTTGGGGCATCGCGATGCGATTTCTCGTGACTCTGTCACGTGGCACGCTTTGTTGTATGATTGAGCCCGCCCGAGACCCCGACTAAGTGATCGGGCTGGAGTTTGTTTATGTAAGTGTTATAATTCAATCGAGAATATGGTTGAGGTGACTTGCCTATGAGTATGGGATTTCACCACCCATAATCATTTAGACTTGTGAGCGGAGGATGAGGACCCATCTCAGTTGATCATCCGGCCTGGATGGGATGCCCCTCACGTTTTATGCTTTCCGAGAGTGTTCTGTGCTTGGCCTTGTCTGCTTAGACAAGTGCGTACGGCTCTCGGCTCTCCATATGATTGTGTTGTAACAGGAATTACATACGCAAACCCCGGGTCTCGATAGACTTGGTATCAGAGCAGGACTGTCAGTAGGATTATCAAACCCTTGGCCGATGTCGAGTCTAGCATTCTATAGTTATATATCTACTTTGAGTATATGGGAACAACGTAAGACTATTTTTCTCCTTACCCTCATCGATCTGAGTTCTGAGTCACCCTCATTTTGTTCTACGGGAAGATAGGACTAGGCTCATCTATGTCTTTACTAGGACATCTCATTGATTTCTTCTTTGTAGTTGTAGGAGTGTTGTGGTCTTCCAGAGTCATCATTCCATAGTGCTTCTTTGGAAGTGATGTTTGTTATCTTGTTGGTTGTCTCATTTTTCATCCCGACACAGCCGTTATGCTGTCCGACTGTGACTTCGATGTTGTTGCATTATATTCTTGTTGTCTTAGCTTAGAATTCTGTCATAAATCCTATCCTGACTGTGGATTCTTATCACACAGAATGTCAGGTGGAAATCGTTGTGTTGATTTCAGTCCGGGTAATAGAGATGATGAAGATCCTTCACCACCGCCTTCTGCAGAGGAAATCATGATGGAGGCTGAGCAGAATCGTCGTGATCAGACACGTCTCCTCGAGCGTATTGAGCAGACCACCTCTCATCAGCGTCATAGTGTTGTTACCATACTAGACTTCATTCTCCTCAACCCGCCAGTATTCCGATGTTCTTCCGAGCCCCTTGATGCCGATGATTGGCTTCGTTCCCTCGAGCGTAAACTTGAGACAGCCCATGTTGCTCCCGGTGATCGTGTGCTATTCGCGGCATACTTTCTGGAAGGTGCTGCTCTTCAGTGGTGGGAGAATTTTGTAGCAATGCAGCCCGTAGGTCACGTGGTGACTTGGCAAGAGTTATGTGATGAATTCCGAGGGTATCATATTCCGGATCAGCTGAAGGAGCGCAAGAGAGAACAGTTTTGCAATCTGCCCAAGGAAAGATGTCTGTTCATGAGTATCGGACTGAGTTCACTCGTCTAGCACGTTATGCCCAAGAAGAAGTATCCACCGATGCCAAGAAACAAGCAAGGTTCCGCAAGGGACTTAGCCCCATCCTTCGTCATGACCTGAATCTTCACGAGTTCGTCAACTTCCAGGATTTAGTCAACAAATCCTTCAAGGCCGAGTATGGAAATGAGTTGTATGAAGAGTCTCGTAAGCGTGATCGTGAGTATGCACCATCTTCTAGCTCAGGTTCTCTAAAACGATGTGTATGGATTCCCTTCAGTGACGTCAGTCATGCTGTAAGTGCTTCTAGACCATCAACCACCATATATCGTCCACCTCAACCCAATCTTCCTCCTTGGAATTTTGTTGGAAAATCAAGTGCTTATGTTCCTTTCATTCCACGTGGTGTTTGCTTTCAATGTGGACAATCAGGCCACGATGTTCGAGAGTGTCCCCAAAATCATGTAGCCAACACACCTAATCCAAGGCAATCCTTTCGTCGTGGTAAGCCACTACCCAAATCTTCCAATGTCAAGCCTCGTGCTTATGAACATGGTTATGTGAATCATGTATCCATTGAGGATTCCCATAAGGAAACCGATGTTGTACTAGGAATCCTTCTAATCAATTCCATCCCAACTTCTGTTCTTTTCGACCCAGGAGCATCTCATTCAATCATATCCCAGGATTTTGCACTGTCACATGACATCTCATTTTCAATGTTATCCACACCCTTAGTTGTGCAAGCCCCTGGATCTAGATGGCACACCACCATGGTGAGTCATGAAAATGAAGTTGCAATCGAGGGTTTAGTATTCCTTTCTTCACTTATAGCCCTCAAGTCTTCAGACATTGATGTAATCCTATCAATGGATTGGTTATGAAGATAGAATGTTGTCCTTGATTGTAAAGCCAAGTCAATTAAACTCACCCATCCTTCAGGCCAGACAATTGACTACACCTCACCAAGATCTAGAACCCATCTGTATTCTTTGAATGTGCTTCCCCTTCCTGACATTGAAGATATTCCGGTCGTTCGTGACTTCCCGGATGTCTTTCCAGAAGAGCTGCCAGGCATATCACCTGACAGATCTGTAGAGTTTGTGGTAGATCTTATCCCAGGAACCGCCCCAATATCTAGACGCCCATATAGAATGGCCCCACGTGAGTTAGCTGAGCTCAAAATCCAACTTGAAGCTTCGTTGGAAAAAGACTTCATCCGCCCTAGCTCATCGCCATGGGGTTGCCCCGTTCTGTTCGTAGCGAAGAAAGATGGAACAGAAAGGATGTGCGTAGATTATTGCCCGCTTAATTTAGCGACGATAAAGAACAAGTACCCACTTCCCAGGATCAATGATCTTTATTATCAACTTGCTGGATCCTCTCTTCTCCAAGATGGATTTGAGATTATTCTATCATCAAATCAAAATCAGAAATGAGGACATTCCAAAAACGGCTTTCACTACTCGTTATGGTCTTTATGAGTACACCGTTATGTCCTTCGATTTAACCAATGCCCCAGCCACTTTTTCGCGCTTGATGAATTCGATCTTCATGGAGTATTTGGACAAGTTTCTCGTAGTTTACCTCGATGACAGCCTTATATACTCGAAGAACGAAGAAGAACATGTTGAGCATCTTAGGCTAGTATTGATGAAACTTCGAGAGCATCGCCTATATGCCAAATTCTCAAAGTGTAAATTCTGGCTACCAGAAGTGACCTACTTAGGCCACGTGATTTCTGCGAAAGGCATTGCTGTCAATCCCGAGAGAGTTCAGGCCGTCCTTGAGTGGACTCCACCTGAATCGGTTAAGCAAGTTATTATTTTTCTTGGCTTAGCAAGCTATTGTCGACTCTTCGTTGAGAACTTCTCAAAAGTTGCAAAGCCTCTAACTGAACTCCTAAAGAAAGATAAGAAATTTGAATGGACCCCCAAGTGCGAGGAAAGCTTTTGAGAGCTAAAAAGAAGATTGACTTATGCACCCGTACTTGCGCCTCCAAACACCAAGAAGGATTTAGAGATCTATTGTGACGCTTCATGGCAAGGGTTGGGATGCATACTTATGCAAGATCGACATGTGGTAGCATACGCTTCATGCCATTTGTGTCCACATGAAGAGAACTATCCTACCCATGATCTTGAACTTTATGCCGTAGTTCATGCCCTGAAGACTTGGCGACATTACCCCCTTGGTAATCACTGCCAGATCTATTCCAACCACCAAAGCCTCAAATACATATTCACCCAACCAGATCTTAATCTCAGGCAAAGACGCTGGATTGAGTTGATAAAAGATTATGACTTAGGAATTTCTTACACCCCAGGCAAAGCCAATGTCATGGCTGATGCACTAAATCGTAAGTCGTATTGTAACAACCTCATGTTACAACAGTATCAACCACTTCTCTATGAGGAACTTCGAAAGCTTAATCTTGAGATTGTTCCCTATGGATTCCTTTCCACCTTGGTAGTGAAACCAACTCTTGGGGATCAAATCAAAGATGCACAGAAACGTGCTCGAGGTATCCGATACATCAAAGAAAACATTGCTAGTGATAAGGCTAAATGTTTTACCCTAGACAATGAAGGTATTGTATACTTCGAGAACAGGATAGTAATACCGAAGAATAAGAACCTTAGACAGTTGATCCTTAAAGAAGCCCCTGAATCTCCCCTCTCGATTCATCCCGGTGGTACAAAAATGTATCAAGATCTACGCCAGAGATTTTGGTGGACTAGGATGAAGAGAGAAATTGCTCAGTTCATTTCTGAGTGTGAAGTTTGTCGTCGCGTTAAGGCAGAACATCAAAGACCTGCTGGTACTCTTAGACCTTTGCCTATCCCCGAGTGGAAATGGGATAAAGTCAGTATGTACTTCATCACTGGCTTTCCAAAAACCCAGAAAGGAAATGATGCCATCTTCGTTGTCATTGATCGACTTTCAAAAGTTGCTCACTTCCTTCCTGTTCGCGAGTCTATAACTACTAGTCAGTTAGCGGACTTGTATGTCTCCCGAATCGTGTCTCTTCATGGTGTTCCTTTGGAAATCAATTCAGACCGTGGTAGTCTTTTCACTTCGCGATTTTGGGAAAAATTTCAGAATGCAATGGGAACCCACCTCTCCTTTAGCACCGCTTATCACCCGCAGTCCAGTGGTCAAGTAGAAAGGGTCAATCAAATTCTCGAAGACATGCTCAGAGCTTGTGTTATCTCTTTCGGAAAGAAATGGGAGAACTCTCTTGCTTTTGCCGAATTTGCGTATAACAATAGCTTCCAATCTAGTTTGGGCATGGCTCCTTTTGAATTTCTCTATGGACGGAAATGTCGAAATTGGTGAAAGACAATTCTTTGGACTGGATATGATTCAGGATGCAGAAGAGCAGGTTTGCATTGTTCGTGTGAACTTGAAAACAACCCAGTCTCGTCAGAAAAGCTATTATGATCGTCATCATAGGGAAGAAATCTATAATCTGGATGAGAAGGCTTACCTTCGGGTTACTCCTCTGAAGGGTACCCATCGTTTCGGTATCAAAGGCAAGTTGGCTCCACGTTACATTGGTCCCTTTTGCATTCTCGCTAAACGGGGAGAAGTTGCCTACCAATTGGAACTACCCCCTCACCTCTCCCAGGTTCATGATGTCTTCCACGTCTCTCAACTCAGGCGTTGCTTCAAGGACCCCATCCGCGAAGTAGACCACGAAACACTTGATCTCCAAGATAACCTTTCATATCGAGAGTACCCTGTTCGTATTCTTGATGAAGCCGAGCGTAGCACCAGACGTCAGAAGATCCAATTCCTCAAAGTGCAGTGGTCACATCATTCAGAGAAAGAAGCTACCTGGGAACGAGAGGATCGTCTATGAGCTGAGTACCCCACCCTTTCCCGACGACTTCAGAATCTCGGGACGAGATTCTTTTGAGTGGGGGCGAGTTGTCAGAACCCTAATTTAGGTTTGTGCTTTTCTAAGCTAGCATTTTTGCATCATGAAAATTTTTGCAAAAGAAAAAGAAATGGGGAAGCAGAAAAGCCTCAAAATAATTTTAATAAAAGGCTAGACAAAAATCTTTTTTCCAAAATGCTTTGACCTTTTTGAAAAGTCTCATGATTGGGCATGATCACATTTCAAGTGAAGTGGGTCCCACTACATGCTCATGGAATTTTCAAAAAGTCCAACATGCCCTTGGAAATTAAATAATTATTTTATTTGCCATCGGAATTATTTAAATATAATTTCAATAATTCTGAAACTTTGTGAGTGGACTTATATATGTCTCGCTAGCTCACATTAAAGTTTTTGGAATTTTATAAAATTATTTGATATGGAAATCAAATCAAAACAAAATTACAGAAAAAAAATAAAAAGGAAAAAGAAGAAGGCAGAGCCCACTTACATGCAGCCCAACTAGCCGAGGCGGCCCAGCCCAGGGGCAGCCTCGTCTTCTTCACGGCGCCAGGCAGGCACACGGCTGCGTGCCGCGCATGCCGTGGCCATGGACACCTCCTGCTTCGCCGTGGCACGCCCCCTGGCCCCTAACCCCTCAGGTGGACGAGTGGAGTATCCTGAAGCTTCTTTCCCCTCTCTGTTCGTCTTCCTCCTCTCCTCCTCGCCGTTCTTGCGCGCAACCGAAGCAGCCGGTGCACGCTGCCGTGGTCCGCGCGGCCACCGTGCTCCCCTCATAGCGCGATCATGTCAAGTGGACTCCCCATGCCCGTCTTCGTCGATCTGCGCGTGTAATCGATCCCCGGAGCAGAGGCGACGCCGCCCTCGTCCTCGCCTCGCCGCTGGCCACTGCGGATTCCGGCGACGAATTCGCCACCGGCAGCCCTTCCCCGGACTCCTCGAGCTCTCCTCTGCGTTCAGGGTGAGCCTCTTCGTCGATCTCCCGCTCCCCGCTCTCCTCCCCATAGCCTCTTCGTCGTCCCCGTCCAGGTCAGTGGCCAGCCTCCGCGGGCTTCGACGCCGGCGTGGCCCAAGGCCTCCTCGAGGTCCCCCGCGTGCTCCATGCGATGCGCGTGAGCATGGGGCACACGCCCATGCCATCCAATCCCCTCCCCGTGCCCTGGAACGTGATTCCGGCGAAGCTCCGACGAGCACAGTGTCGCCGACGACGACCTAGCCATTAGGGCCCCCTAACCCGCGTGCTAATCACCCCCACGCCACTGACAGATGGGCCCCAGGCCAACTAATTAACCCAGATTAAGTTAACAGAAACAATTAACACTTGAGCCTATGACAGTCGGGCCCCACTGGTCAGTTGGACCAGTCAACGCCACTGACGTCAGCATGATGCAGTGCTGACGCAATAATCCCTTTTTCTGTTTAAAATTAATCCAGAAATTCCAGAAAATTATCAAAACTTTGAATATTAATATCCTTTAAACCATAACTCCAATTGAAAAGATTTTTATATGAAAAATGATCAGAAGAAAATTCTCTAACCAAATAACCAACTTTCAACTATGTTTGAGTTGATTATAAAATGGTACCAGTAGCTTTTGCTATTTGGTTTAAACGGAATTAATTCGAATTAAATGACATGTTCATTCTAACTTGAACCATTGCAATACAAACCTTATCACATGGACATAAGAAGCACAACAAACCCATGATCATCATCAAATCATGCCATATTGTTTGAGCATTGTAATTTATCAATTGTGTGCTTTACTTCCAATGCTTCGGTGACTGCATCTTCTCGGTAGAGTTGATCTCAGAGACGAGTTCAACCTCACGTCAGAAGTCCAGTACCTCGTGATCGTCAGCAAGGCAAGCACCCCCTCTTTGATCATGTCGATAAAATCCTAGTTCCCTATCATTCTCGCTTATGCATGTTTAGGTTGTCACCATGATATATTCTACGACTAGTTGAACCCATTCCTTTGCATGACCTATCATTTTATCACAATAGTAAGCAAACCACAATCCTAGCAGATCTAGGAGTTGTTTGATATCATGTGGCCCCTGGAACTGTTACAGCTTATTGCATGCGTAGAGGTTACAATGAGGCTAATTTGTTGTGAGTCGGGATGGTAGTGATCATGTGAATGATGGTGGTAATGTGTTGGTGAATTTTACCTAAACAAGGTGAACGATCAGAGGCTGTGTAGGAGTACACAGTGGGTTGTCTCGTTGAACACCGCCTTAAGCCCGAGTTCTTGTGTTGTTATCCAAGACTAAGAGTACGACCACACATTGGGCTCACTGACCCCTCTCGGCCTAGTACCTCACCCCGGACCAAGTCCAGGAGTCGCAAGTAGTTCGAACTTTAAACGATCTCATGCAGGTACATCAAGATAAGTGGTGGACGTAGGTTGTGGGCACGTTGAATCAAGTGATCATGATCGAGTTGAGCTTGATGGCGGTCACACAACGTTTGAGTCCGCATCGGAAAAATCGGCCGGATTCCGATCGTGGTCCCAACTCAAATAGGCGACTCCCTAGGACTAGAGATGGAGCTGTGAGTGAAGTGTCGTGGCAACATCCTCACCGGTACTCGCTTGAAGGGTCCACTCCCAGGCGGTAACTGATGCATGCGTGTGTGTAGAAGTACACCCCTGCAGGGTTAATGAACTATTCGAATAGCTGTGTCCGCGGTTATGAACTACTTGGAGACCTTTACTTGATCATAGAAAACTTGAACGGTTACTCTAAAATTGCCAAGATAAGTGTCAGTGCTATGGCATGCTTCCTCGTGGGGAAGTCGAGGAAGTATCCATAGTGGTGTATTGGTTGGAAACTTGTTACTTGGACTCGTGTATGCTCCTTACCTCTTTCTGGTATTCGTAGTACAGGACTAGCCAAGTCAAAGCTGGCACTTCTGCATTGAAACCCCACCTCCCTTTGCCTTGATACTTGAGCATGAGTAGTATAGTTCCTATGTAAGTCTTGCTGAGTACGTCTTTGTACTCACGTTTTCTTATTCTATGTTTTAGATACGAGACCAATGACCCTGATGGTGGTCTCTACCTCGAGCTCGACGTGGACCAAGTCGTGTAGTTCCAGACAACAGCCTGTGCCCTTTGGAGGGTCTTTGTATTTTCTTTCAGGCTTCTTAAGCCATTTGTTAAACTTGTCTTTACTAAGACATAATTTGCTTCTGTTGATGTTTGATGTAATGTTGGATCAAAACCATCTGATCTCTGCTTGTAATACAACTACTATGTCTGCTCTGTTTAGAAGAAGTTATAAAGACTATGAGTTTGTAGAGTTCATGTTGTGATTACCTGTTGTTTACACTAGACATGTATGTTGCGTGTATGATTATAACATGCATGTCTTAGTGTGGGGTTCGATAGCTTAGTTGTGATCTTGTTGGGGGTCTTTTATACACCAAGTGGCCCTTAGATGTGCGCAGCTTGGGGCATCGCGATACGATTACTCGTGACTCTGTCACGTGGCACGCTTTGTTGTATGATTGAGCCCGCCCGAGACCCCGACTAAGTGATCGGGATGGAGTCTGTTTATGTAAGTGTTATAATTCAATCGAGAATATGGTTGAGGTCACTTGTCTATGAGTATGGGATTTCACTACCCATAATCATTTAGACTTGTGAGCGGACGATGAGGACCCATCTCAGGTGATCATCCGGCCTGGATGGGATGCCCCTCACGTTTGATGCTTTCCGAGAGTGTTCTGTGCTTGGCCTTGTCTGCTTAGACAAGTGTGTATGTCTCTCGACTCTCCATAAGATTGTGTTGTAACAGGAATTACATACGCAAACCCCGGGTCCCGACAGTAAACAGTGGTGGAAATATGGACCGGGGTCCCATGATGTTCACTAGTGATGTCTCTCTCCCAAAGGACGATAAAATAGCCACGCAAGGTTAACAAATTACAGCTGGACAATTGACAGGATTATGTGCGCAAAGCAATGCTAACTATGCTACAAAGAAAGGAAGAGGCTCAAAATCTTGGGAGGTACTCCAAGAAAAGTAGACCAAAATCCATCTGCATCTACCTACTAATCATCCACCTTGAGAAATCTATCCAGAACATCTCGCTGGTATTAAGTTGCGAATCCCACCCAAAGTGTAAACGCAAAGCAACAGACAACTGCATTAAAGAACTTTGCGTAAAGTAAACAATCCTTGCACCCGCAAGTACAAGCATCGTTGTTTTCTCCCTTGTGGCAACAACACATCCCCTAGATTCATGTTTCTGTCACTCAAGCTAGTCATCAGGGGGCATGAACCCACTATCATGCATAACGCTCCCTCTTGGAGTTACTACCTACTACTTGGCCAAAGCAATAAAAAGCAACAAAGAACATGCAAGAATTACTCAAGAACATAAATATAAAAGCGGAGAATCAAATATATTACTCAAACACAATCTGAACAGAGTCTCATAATCCATCAGATCCCAGCAAACTCAGCATAGCAACAGCAGAAAGATTACATATGTGCCTCGATCATGTAGGGCAGCTCACGAGGTCTAAATCATGAAGAACAAAGAGGGGAGGAGAACATCACATAGCAACTGATCATCAACCCATGGTCCAAGGTGGACTACTCACGGTTCATCCGGGGAAGCATCCATGGTGGTGGAGAAGCTCCCAGAGGTGGTTCCTCCCTCCGGCAGGATGCCGGGAAGAGGGCTCCTGGTGCTCCCGATCTTGGAAGCACTGCGGCGGCGGAACAGAAGAGAGATCGCGAAAAAGGGTTATGTCCTCGAGGGTTTCGGGACGAGAGAGATATATATGCGAAGGGGGACATCCAATGGTGGACCAGGGCCCCAAGCGCCCCCCTGGCGCGGCCTAGGTGGTGGCCGCACCAGGTGGCCGCCTGGGCCACCCCTGGCTCGCCTCTGGCCCCACTTTGGCTCTTCCCGAAGCTTCCTGTGCGCTGGTTTTTCCTATATTTTTCCCGGAATTTTTCTGGCACTTTAAGTAATTGGAAAACCTGAAATAAAAAAACAGCAGAAAACAGGAACTGGCACTGGGGTGCACTGAGTTAATAGGTTAGTCCAAATATGATCAAAAGTGTATGGAAGTGCATCAATATCATAGCAATATCACACAAAAGATGCATGGAGCAAGCATAAATTATAGATATGTTTTGGACGTATCACCGACCACCCACGCACCATGCAGGAATGCAAAGGGCGATGTCCCAAGACCCCTGCACACTTAGGAGTTAGACCGACGGGTTGTCCTCTCTTTTCAGCCTAGATAGGTCTACGGCGTGTCGGATAGCCTTGGTTGGACATGCCCCATAAAGGTGTACGAGACCCGGGAGATTCGAGCGTGTAGGGTAACTATAGTGCAGCCCTTGCAGGGAAGCAATCTATTCGAATAGCCGTGTACACGGTAACATGACGCTCGATGTTGTATCCGGATCTACAACTACGACTATGAACTATCACTCTTATGACATAAACTGTATTATTGTTCCCGGGATTACTTTCTCGCAGGGTTGTCGAGAAAGATCTCGGGGCTTGTTATTATTGCTACTATACATTATTATCAATACAATAATATGAACTGTTTGGCTATTCTCTTCTGATGCTAGAAGAACGCTTGAAGATGCTAGTCTTCTTTAGGAAAACTTCTTCCCCCCATTATCCTGGCTTTCTGCAGTTCAGACCACTATATAGACTTCCCTTTACATTTGATACATTTTCATAAATTCTTAGAATGTCTGGGCATAAGTCTCGCGAGTATGCCATATACTCACCCCATTGCTTTTCTATCTTTGTTTTCTATACCTGGTTGTTGCAATCAGATGTTGGAGCCCAAAAAAAGGAGTACTCCGAAGGATCCTACTACGACGTGGACATCACGAGGACCAGGAGTACTTCGGAGGTTCCCAGGAAGGAGGCCTCGCCTTTTCTATCTGTATCGTGTTTGGTGCCAGCCTTCTTAAGGCAAAACTTGACTAACTATGTCTGTACCCAGATATTATGGTTTGTATGACTTATGTATTCGGGTTCTCATGACCCCTGGCTTGTAATCTAAAGACTTTATCATATTTGTGTCTAGAGTTGTGTTGTGATATTCTTATTGTGAGTCTTTGATTTCCATCATGTACATTGCGTGTATGATTAGTACATGATCAGAAATCGGGGGTTTAAAAAAATTCCAATCCTTGTTCAAATTTACGATCCGAGAGAGCCACGATGAAACCAATGGATGCTTCTTGATGTACTCGGAGTGGGTGATCGTCAGTATGGTGGCCGCCGTGGTTCGATTGATGAGCGGCGTGGAATGGTGTCTGCCACGGCCGGAGTGGCCAGTGGCAGTGGCTAGGTGGAGCTAGATAGTGGTGCTAGGAGCTAGCTCGTAGAGTGCAGAATACGCGACTACAGGGCGGCGCCACACCTGCGACTTCTAGTGCGACGGCTCACCCAATGTACTACTAGCAAAGTAGTAAAAAGGGTTAGCTTTTGTATTACCAAATTTTTAAAAAGTTTTATCTTGCAAACCATTAAGTCAATTGACGATCCGTTTTCACCATTAGCTTTTTCGTGATGAGATCTTCAAAACTAGATCCCATGTCAATATATTTTGATAACTTTTTTTTATCAGTACTTGACGCACTATTATTACTTACTTACCTGATAATTATACATATAGTTGTGAGAATATATCCTAAAAATAAATCACATGCAGATAACAGACATGCATGCGTGAATCCATGTCAAATGGGTTTGAGAGACTATGACTGTCAAAAAAAAGACATATATGACTAGGTTCCAACCATATGCTTCCTCGGGAACAAATCACATCAGTGCTATTTATATAGTTTTTTCTAAACACATCCTAGATTCTTTAAAAATAGTTCCTAGTTTTCTCTAAATAATTTTGTTGTCAAGTCATTACACATTAAAATACAATTCTAACAACTGAAAAAAGGAAATGTGACAACCAAATATTATAAAAATTAGTAACTAAAAATCTAAAATCTAGCAACCAGATATTACAATTCTAACAGCTGAAAATACTGAATGTGACAATCAGGTATTACAAAAATTGGCAACTAAAACCTCTAAATGTGGCAACCAGGTACTACAATTCTAACAACTAAAAAGACTGAATGTGACAACGAACTATTTCAAAAACTGACAAATAAAAATTCTAAAATATGACAATCGGTTATTACAATTCTAACAACTGAAAACACTGAATGTGACAATCTAGTATTACAAAAACTGACAACTAAAAAACTAAAATTTTCTTAAGTTGTAGCACCGTTTGCAGCAAAAATATTGTGACAAAATTTATTGCATATCATATTTGCCATCAATTGGTAGCAGCAAAATTTGATCATCGGCCAGTGCATTTTTGCCACCGATTGCAACAAAATTCACAGCCGATAACCGCCAAGCATACTTCATCCTTTTTGGTTGTAGCAAAGAAATTGAGGGTCGACGATAGTTTTTTTTATGCCAGGCTCTCTAATGGATCTGCTTGGCACTAAATACATCTAGATACGTCCATTTCAGAACAAAAAAACGAACGCACATGTGGGGGCCCTAAGTAGCTTTGCTAAATCTATATAATCTAGCAACTATATATGGATAATTTATCAGATAAGTAACTAACAATAATGTGGCAAGTATAAATGGATCATCAATTGAGTTAACGGTTTGGGAGATAAAGCTTTTACAAAATTCGAATTTGAAAAGGCTAACACACGATGGATGTGATGAGCCGCCCCACAGAGGCTAGCGCTGTGCGTCGCTGCTGCGTATCTTTTCCCGACATTATTTTGCTGGTATAAATGTAAAAAACGCCTTTTTGAAACAGATCAAAATACCCTGTATACGTTTTAGGAGAGAGTGTATACAAAAGAACCCCTATTGGCTTGATTGCCGTGTAGATGTAGCCGGTCCAGATTTTTTTTTCCGGGGGATTGTATGATACGTTTATATCATGTACTAATATGAAGTGTATAAGGATACTTTTAAATCTGAAGTATTTCAAGTCGATCACGTCTATGTAGTAGGAGTATTTAAATGAAAAAACCCAACAAAATCTGCATAGCTGGTATATATATCGTCCCAAACCAGTCATATATTGTTCCAAACCAAACCAATCTACACAAAGCTACCATGGAGGAGCAACCTGACTGGTTGAATCTCCCATTGGATCTCGTGAACACCATCGGCAAAAGATCATACGATGTCGTCACCGGACTGAATGTGTTCCGCTCCGTCTGCCGGACGTGGCGTTATGCTGTATCAGACCATGCTCCTCGCCTCCTGCTACCTGCCTCTCCAAACAGCCCTATTCCGCGTGCGGGTTCAGAAGACGCACTCATCTTCCCGCTGTCGCGCGGGTGGTCGATCATCGTGGATGCTCGTGATGCATCCAGCCGCCTCTGGAGACCGGCGACAGGCGCAACGGTTGCTCTGCCAAAGATCAACGCCGTCCGCGACAGCAGTGCCGCCGCATCCGACATCACGCATGTCAAGTACCTGCACCATACGGACGAAGAAAGCGTGTCCTGGTTTCCGGAGGACAAGACGATCAAGATCAAGATCAAGCGCGTCCGCATGATACTCTTCCGAAGCTACCTCCACTTCACGGATTCGTTCCGCTTCGGCGTCCACTTCCGGACCGCGGCCACCGATGCTCCGGAGGCAAGCGCAGACGGCATGATGGTCATGATGTGCCACAGGTGGTTGCTGGGCAGAAAGACCATCGTTCTCTGCCGGCCTGGTGACACTTCCTGGAAGAAGGTAGGAGATTTCTTTTAGCTATGATTTCGTTGACGTCGCCTACTTCCAAGGGAGGATCTACGGCCTAGAATCAGACGGTTCAACGGCGGTGTTCGACGGCACGGCACTCAAGTTCCTACATTCGGTCGACGTGCCATGCGCGACGTTGAACCTTTTCAACAGCGAGGACCGCATCAATCTCGTTGCCTTGCCAGACAAGCTACTTTTGGTCAGTACTAGGGTTAAGTTGCTCGCGGCACAGGGTTTCACTATTTTCGAGTTAACCTCTAGACCCGAGGATGGAAGTATCTCTTGGCGCAAGGTAATTCGAGGCGGCATCGCTGGTAACTATGATATCTTCATGGACGACTATCACACTGCATTTACTGACAGCGGCGCCGGCGAGGGTGGAATTCGGATCTTTCATACCCTGGGCAGAGAGCGAAATCCAAATACATCAACGTATTCCTACCACATGCAGAATTACGAGCTCAAGTGCGTGCACACGACAACACCGGATGATACTAGTGAATATTCAACTAGACCAAGCTGGTTTCTTCCATAGAGAGTTACTAGTTGAGTTTGTTTTGAGTATATTGGTTATACTAGAAAAGTTAGGATATAATAGATTTGTTTTACCTTGACTTGCATTTTAAATTAATCATTGTATATACACACACTACGGGAGAGGAGGCTGACGCCTACGGCCGAAACCTACGCCGACGGCCAAATGTCGGGGCCGTCGGCTTAGACGGCCCGCCTCGTCAGCCCTGGTGGTGGGCCGTCGGCGTAGCCGTACCTAGGCCGAGGGCCGCCGTCGGCGTAGGAACAATTTAGGCCGACGGCCGCCGTCGGCGTTTCATGGGCCGTCGACGTAGGCCTGCCAGGTGGGCCCCGGTGACGGCCGGACGTTACGGCGTCAGCCCAGCAGGGGCTTTGGCCGTCGGCGTAGACCCCGGGTTGTGTTTTTTTTCATTTTTTTTCTTTTGTTTAACTATTTAATCTTATATTACTAATACTAATACATCAAACAATATTGGAAATGGAATTATAGTATATATCATCTCATTTCAACACTCGATATACGTATGCCTCTTTATTCTTTTAATGTCTACTAATTAATACATAAAATAATATAATAACAAATTATAATACTAAATTAAAGTATATTATGCTACTATTACTATATTAATATGTATGCTCCACAGTGGTACCTCGTGCGGAGAAAGCTATAAGAGTACACCGCCGGCCCCCTCCCGGCCGGCCCCGGCCTCGCGCCCGGACTAAGCCGGGTTTCGGTGAAGAAAGACCGCCGTAGTACCGCATTAACTTGCATGTGATTAATTGTAGGGTATGTGTCCAAGTGTGGTGTAAGATCAATGCATTAATGCAATGTCTAGCTCCTTGGTGTGACCATTTTCACATTCATGTGATAGCACTATTCAAAGTCATGGACATGTAGGTGGAAATACACCCATTTGCGGGTATTCCGGGGGCTACGAAAGGTTACAAGGTCCCAACCTTGTTTTCCATGTAGTTTTGTCCTAAACAAATCTTAACAAACCAAAAAGTACATTGTTGAAACATCATGCGGAGAAAGCTATAGGGGTAGACCGCCAGGCCCCCCACCGAAGCAGGCCGGATGTCGTAGGTGAATAACCGCCAGAGCGTCGGAATCCCACAAAAAATTGCATGTGGACCTAGTTTATGTGTTCAAGTGTGGTGGAAGGCCCATAGATGCAAAACATAGATCCCGGGTGTGACCTTCTTCATACATGAATGCGATAACACTTAGAAAAAGATTCGTGCACACGTGTAGACGTGTACTCCCGAAGGTGAATGATCTTGTGGTGAAATGTGTCCAACCTTGCTTCTCCATGTACATATATATGTGCTAAACAAGCACAGATGGAGACAAGAAGTCCATTATATATTGGTCCACCCTGGTACGGAGAAAGCTATAGGGGTAGACCTGCTGGTCCCCCCCGATCGTCTACCCCCCTAGATATTCTCCGGATGGGGGTAGCCCGTTGGACATTTGTCTTGGGTTGTGTTTGGTTAGGTCATAGCTAGGGTCATTACAAACCATGTCTAGGGTTTCGGGGGTGAATGACCGTCGGAGGGCCGGAATCATTTGGAAAACCTGCATGTGGAGCTAGATTATGTTTATAAGTGTGATTTAATGTTTGTAGATGGTATATGTAGGTCATGTGTTTGACGTTGTTCACGGACATGGACTAACACTTAGTAAAATCGTCGATCCGTATGTGGAAACTCCCGGTACGAGTCTACCGGTGTGAATAATGTGGTGAAATGTGTTCAGCCTTGGTTTTACATGTACATATGTACTAACCAAACATAGATAGATAAAAAAGTCCATTGGTCCATCCTTGTACGGAGAAAGCTATAAGGGTAGATCTGCGGGCCCCCCAAATCTAGGGTTTCGGAGGTGAATGACCGTCGGAGGGCCGGAATCATTGGAAACCCTGCATGTGGATCTAGGTTATGTTTATAAGTGTTATTTAATGTTTGTAGATGGCATATGTAGGTCATGTGTCTGACAATGTTCACGGACATGGGCTAACACTTAGTAAAATCGTCGATCCGTATGTGGAAACTCCCGGTACGTGTCTACCGGTGTGAATAATGTGGTGAAATGTGTTCAACCTTGGTTTTCCATGTACATATGTGCTAACCAAACATAGATAGATAAAAAAGTCCATTGGTCCACCCTCGTAAGGAGAAAGCTATAAGGGTAGACCTGCGGGCCCCCAGATCTAGGGTTTCGGAGGTGAATGACCGTCGGAGGGCCGGAATCATTGGAAACCCTGCATGTGGAGCTAGGTTATGTTTATAAGTGTGATTTAATGTTTGTAGATGGCATATGTAGGTCATGTGTCTGACCTTGTTCACGGACATGGGCTAACACTTAGTAAAATCGTCGATCCGTATGTGGAAACTCCCGGTACGGGTCTACCGGTGTGAATAATGTGGTGAAATGTGTTCAACCATGGTTTTCCATGTACATATGTGCTAACCAAACATAGATAGATAAAAAAGTCCATTGGTCCATCCTCGTATGGAGAAAGCTATAAGGGTAGATCTGCGGGCCCCCAGATCTAGGGTTTCGGAGGTGAATGACTGTCGGACGGCTGGAATCATTGGAAACCCTGCATGTGGAGCTAGGTTATGTTTATAAGTGTGATTCAATGTTTGTAGATGGCATATGTAGGTCATGTGTCTGACGTTGTTCACGGACATGGGCTAACACTTAGTAAAATCGTCGATCCGTATGTGGAAACTCCTGGTACGGGTCTACCGGTGTGAATAATGTGGTGAAATGTATTCAACCTAGGTTTTCCATGTACATATGTGCTAAACAAACATAGATAGATAAAAAAGTACATTGGTCCATCCTCGTACGGAGAAAGCTATAAGGGTAGATCTGCGGGCCCCCCAAATCTAGGGTTTCGGAGGAGAATGACCGTCGGAGGGCCGGAATCATTGGAAACCCTGCATGTGGAGCTAGGTTATGTTTTAGGTGTGATTTAATGTTTGTAGATGGCATACGTAGGTCATGTGTCTGACGTTGTTCACGGACATGGGCTAACACTTAGTAAAATCGTCGATCCGTATGTGGAAACTCCCGGTACGTGTCTACCGGTGTGAAAAATGTGGTGAAATGTGTTCAACCTTGGTTTTCCATGTACATATGTGCTAAACAAACATAGATAGATAAAAAAGTCCATTGGTCCATCCTCGTACGGAGAAAGCTATAAGGGTAGATCTGCGGGCCCCCCAGATCTAGGGTTTCGGAGGTGAATGACCGACGGAGGGCCGGAATCATTGGAAACCCTGCATGTGGATCTAGGTTATGTTTATAAGTGTGATTTAATGTTTGTAGATGGCATATGTAGGTCATGTGTCTGACGTTGTTCATGGACATGGGCTAACACTTAGTAAAATCGTCGATCCGTATGTGGAAACTCCCGATACGTGTCTACCGGTGTGAATAATGTGGTGAAATGTGTTCAACCTTGGTTTTCCATGTACATATGTGCTAAACAAACATAGATAGATAAAAAAGTCTATTGGTCCATCCTCGTACGGACAAAGCTATAAGGGTAGATCTGCGGGCCCCCCAGATCTAGGGTTTCGGAGGTGAATGACCGTCGGAGGGACGGAATCATTGGAAACCCTGCATGTGGATCTAGGTTATGTTTATAAGTGTGATTTAATTTTTGTAGATGGCATATGTAGGTCATGTGTCTGACGTTGTGCACGGACATGGGCTAACACTTAGTAAAATCGTCGATCCGTATGTGGAAACTCCCGGTACGGGTCTAAAGTTGTGAATAATGTGGTGAAATGTGTTCATCCTTGGTTTTCCATGTACATATGTGCTAACCAAACATAGATAGATAAAAAAGTGCATTGGTCCATCCTCGTACGGAGAAAGCTATAAGGGTAGATCTGCGGGGCCCCCAGATCTAGGGTTTCGGAGGTGAATGACCGTCGGAGGGCCGGAATCATTGGAAACCCTGCATGTGGAGCTAGGTTATGTTTATAAGTGTGATTTAATGTTTGTAGATGGCATATGTAGGTCATGTGTCTGACGTTGTTCACGGACATGGGCGAACACTTAGTAAAATCGTCGATCCGTATGTGGAAACTCCCGGTACGTGTCTACCGGTGTGAATAATGTGGTGAAATGTGTTCAACCTTGGTTTTCCATGTACATATGTGCTAACCAAACATAGATAGATAAAAAAGTCCATTGGTCCATCCTCGTAAGGAGAAAGCTATAAGGGTAGACCTGCGGGCCCCCCAGATCTAGGGTTTCGGAGGTGAATGACCGTCTGAGGGCCGGAATCATTGGAAACCCTGCATGTGGAGCTAGGTTATGTTTATAAGTGTGATTTAATGTTTTTAGATGGCATATGTAGGTCATGTGTCTGACCTTGTTCACGGACATGGGCTAACACTTAGTAAAATCGTCGATCCGTATGTGGAAACTCCCGGTACGGGTCTACCGGTGTGAATAATGTGGTGAAATGTGTTCAACCATGGTTTTCCATGTACATATGTGCTAACCAAACATAGATAGATAAAAAAGTCCATTGGTCCAGTCTCGTACGGAGAAAGCTATAAGGGTAGATCTGCGGGCCCCCAGATCTAGGGTTTCGGAGGTGAATGACTGTCGGAGGGCCGGAATCATTGGAAACCCTGCATGTGGAGCTAGGTTATGTTTATAAGTGTGATTCAATGTTTGTAGATGGCATATGTAGGTCATGTGTCTGACGTTGTTCACGGACATGGGCTAACACTTAGTAAAATCGTCGATCCGTATGTGGAAACTCCTGGTACGGGTCTACCGGTGTGAATAATGTGGTGAAATGTGTTCAACCTAGGTTTTCCATGTACATATGTGCTAAACAAACATAGATAGATAAAAAATTACATTGGTCCATCCTCGTACGGAGAAAGCTATAAGGGTAGCTCTGCGGGCCCCCCAGATCTAGGGTTTCGGAGGAGAATGACCGTCGGAGAGCCGGAATCATTGGAAACCCTGCATGTGGAGCTAGGTTATGTTTTAGGTGTGATTTAATGTTTGTAGATGGCATACGTAGGTCATGTGTCTGACGTTGTTCACGGACATGGGCTAACACTTAGTAAAATCGTCGATCCGTATGTGGAAACTCCCGGTACGTGTCTACCGGTGTGAAAAATGTGGTGAAATGTGTTCAACCTTGGTTTTCCATGTACATATGTGCTAAACAAACATAGATAGATAAAAAAGTCCATTGGTCCATCCTCGTACGGAGAAAGCTATAAGGGTAGATCTGCGGGCCCCCAGATCTAGGGTTTCGGAGGTGAATGACCGTCGGAGGGCCGGAATCATTGGAAACCCTGCATGTGGAGCTAGGTTATGTTTATAAGTGTGATTTAATGTTTGTAGATGGCATATGTAGGTCATGTGTCTGACGTTGTTCACGGGCATGGGCTAACACTTAGTAAAATCATCGATCCGTATGTGGAAACTCCCGATACGTGTCTACCGGTGTGAATAATGTGGTGAAATGTGTTCAACCTTGGTTTTCCATATACATATGTGCTAAACAAACATAGATAGATAAAAAAGTCTATTGGTCCATCCTCGTACGGAGAAAGCTATAAGGGTAGATCTGCGGGCCCCCCAGATCTAGGGTTTCGGAGGTGAATGACCGTCGGAGGGACGGAATCATTGGAAACCCTGCATGTGGATCTAGGTTATGTTTATAAGTGTGATTTAATTTTTGTAGATGGCATATGTAGGTCATGTGTCTGACGTTGTTCACGGACATGGGCTAACACTTAGTAAAATCGTCGATCCGTATGTGGAAACTCCCGGTACGGGTCTAAAGTTGTGAATAATGTGGTGAAATGTGTTCAACCTTGGTTTTCCATGTACATATGTGCTAACCAAACATAGATAGATAAAAAAGTGCATTGGTCCATCCTCGTACGGAGAAAGCTATAAGGGTAGATCTGCGGGGGCCCCAGATCTAGGGTTTCGGAGGTGAATGACCGTCGGAGGGCCGGAATCATTGGAAACCCTGCATGTGGAGCTAGGTTATGTTTATAAGTGTGATTTAATGTTTGTAGATGGCATGTGTAGGTCATGTGTCTGACGTTGTTCACGGACATGGGCGAACACTTAGTAAAATCGTCGATCCGTATGTGGAAACTCCCGGTACGTGTGTACCGGTGTGAATAATGTGGTGAAATGTGTTCAACCTTGGTTTTCCATGTACATATATTGTAAACAAACATAGATAGATAAAAAAGTCCATTGGTCCATCCTCGTACGGAGAAAGCTATAAGGGTAGACCTGCGGGCCCCAGATCAAGGGTTTCGGAGGTGAATGACCGTCGGAGGGCCGGAATCATTGGAAACCCTGCATGTGGAGCTAGGTTATGTTTATAAGTGTGATTTAATGTTTGTAGATGGCATATGTAGGTCATGTGTCTGACGTTGTTCACGGACATGGGCTAACACTTAGTAAAATCGTCGATCCGTATGTGGAAACTCCCGGTACGGGTCTACCGGTGTGAATAATATGGTGAAATTTGTTCAACCATGGTTTTCCATGTACATATGTGCTAACCAAACATAGATAGATAAAAAAGTCCATTTGTCCATCCTCGTACGGAGAAAGCTATAAGGGTAGATCTGCGGGCCCCCAGATCTAGGGTTTCGGATGTGAATGACTGTCGGAGGGCCGGAATCATTGGAAACCCTGCATGTGGAGCTAGGTTATGTTTATACGTGTGATTCAATGTTTGTAGATGGCATATGTAGGTCATGTGTCTGACGTTGTTCACGGACATGGGCTAACACTTAGTAAAATCGTCGATCCGTATGTGGAAACTCCTGGTACGGGTCTACCGGTGTGAATAATGTGGTGAAATGTGTTCAACCTAGGTTTTCCATGTACATATGTGCTAAACAAACATAGATAGATAAAAAAAGTACATTGGTCCATCCTCGTACGGAGAAAGCTATAAGGGTAGATCTGCGGGCCCCCAGATCTAGGGTTTCGGAGGAGAATGACCGTCGGAGAGCCGGAATCATTGGAAACCCTGCATGTGGAGCTAGGTTATGTTTTAGGTGTGATTTAATGTTTGTAGATGGCATACGTAGGTCATGTGTCTGACGTTGTTCACGGACATGGGCTAACACTTAGTAAAATCGTCGATCCGTATGTGGAAACTCCCGGTATGTGTCTACCGGTGTGAATAATGTGGTGAAATGTGTTCAACCTTGGTTTTCCATGTACATATGTGCTAACCAAACATAGATAGATAAAAAAGTCCATTGGTCCATCCTCGTACGGAGAAAGCTATAAGGGTAGATCTGCGGGCCCCCCAGATCTAGGGTTTCGGAGGTGAATGACCGTCGGAGGGCCGGAATCATTGGAAACCCTGCATGTGGATCTAGGTTATGTTTATAAGTGTGATTTAATGTTTGTATATGGCATATGTAGGTCATGTGTCTGACGTTGTTCACGGACATGGGCTAACACTTAGTAAAATCGTCGATCCGTATGTGGAAACTCCCGGTACGGGTCTACCGGTGTGAATAATGTGGTGAAATGTGTTCAACCTTGGTTTTCCATGTATATATGTGCTAAACAAACATAGATAGATAAAAAAGTCTATTGGTCCATCCTCGTACGGAGAAAGCTATAAGGGTAGATCTGCGGGCCCCCCAAATCTAGGGTTTCGGAGGAGAATGACCGTCGGAGGGCCGGAATCATTGGAAACCCTGGATGTGGAGCTAGGTTATGTTTTAGGTGTGATTTAATGTTTGTAGATGGGATACGTAGGTCATGTGTCTGACGTTGTTCACGGACATGGGCTAACACTTAGTAAAATCGTCGATCCGTATGTGGAAACTCCCGGTACGTGTCTACCGGTGTGAAAAATGTGGTGAAATGTGTTCAACCTTGGTTTTCCATGTACATATGTGCTAAACAAACATAGATAGATAAAAAAGTCCATTGGTCCATCCTCGTACGGAGAAAGCTATAAGGGTAGATCTGCGGGCCCCCCAGATCTAGGGTTTCGGAGGTGAATGACCGACGGAGGGCCGGAATCATTGGAAACCCTGCATGTGGATCTAGGTTATGTTTATAAGTGTGATTTAATGTTTGTAGATGGCATATGTAGGTCATGTGTCTGACGTTGTTCATGGACATGGGCTAACACTTAGTAAAATCGTCGATCCGTATGTGGAAACTCCCGATACGTGTCTACCGGTGTGAATAATGTGGTGAAATGTGTTCAACCTTGGTTTTCCATGTACATATGTGCTAAACAAACATAGATAGATAAAAAAGTCTATTGGTCCATCCTCGTACGGACAAAGCTATAAGGGTAGATCTGCGGGCCCCCCAGATCTAGGGTTTCGGAGGTGAATGACCGTCGGAGGGACGGAATCATTGGAAACCCTGCATGTGGATCTAGGTTATGTTTATAAGTGTGACTTAATTTTTGTAGATGGCATATGTAGGTCATGTGTCTGACGTTGTTCACGGACATGGGCTAACACTTAGTAAAATCGTCGATCCGTATGTGGAAACTCCCGGTACGGGTCTAAAGTTGTGAATAATGTGGTGAAATGTGTTCATCCTTGGTTTTCCATGTACATATGTGCTAACCAAACATAGATAGATAAAAAAGTGCATTGGTCCATCCTCGTACGGAGAAAGCTATAAGGGTAGATCTGCGGGGCCCCCAGATCTAGGGTTTCGGAGGTGAATGACCGTCGGAGGGCCGGAATCATTGGAAACCCTGCATGTGGAGCTAGGTTATGTTTATAAGTGTGATTTAATGTTTGTAGATGGCATATGTAGGTCATGTGTCTGACGTTGTTCACGGACATGGGCGAACACTTAGTAAAATCGTCGATCCGTATGTGGAAACTCCCGGTACGTGTCTACCGGTGTGAATAATGTGGTGAAATGTGTTCAACCTTGGTTTTCCATGTACATATGTGCTAACCAAACATAGATAGATAAAAAAGTCCATTGGTCCATCCTCGTAAGGAGAAAGCTATAAGGGTAGACCTGCGGGCCCCCCAGATCTAGGGTTTCGGAGGTGAATGACCGTCTGAGGGCCGGAATCATTGGAAACCCTGCATGTGGAGCTAGGTTATGTTTATAAGTGTGATTTAATGTTTTTAGATGGCATATGTAGGTCATGTGTCTGACCTTGTTCACGGACATGGGCTAACACTTAGTAAAATCGTCGATCCGTATGTGGAAACTCCCGGTACGGGTCTACCGGTGTGAATAATGTGGTGAAATGTGTTCAACCATGGTTTTCCATGTACATATGTGCTAACCAAACATAGATAGATAAAAAAGTCCATTGGTCCAGTCTCGTACGGAGAAAGCTATAAGGGTAGATCTGCGGGCCCCCAGATCTAGGGTTTCGGAGGTGAATGACTGTCGGAGGGCCGGAATCATTGGAAACCCTGCATGTGGAGCTAGGTTATGTTTATAAGTGTGATTCAATGTTTGTAGATGGCATATGTAGGTCATGTGTCTGACGTTGTTCACGGACATGGGCTAACACTTAGTAAAATCGTCGATCCGTATGTGGAAACTCCTGGTACGGGTCTACCGGTGTGAATAATGTGGTGAAATGTGTTCAACCTAGGTTTTCCATGTACATATGTGCTAAACAAACATAGATAGATAAAAAATTACATTGGTCCATCCTCGTACGGAGAAAGCTATAAGGGTAGATCTGCGGGCCCCCCAGATCTAGGGTTTCGGAGGAGAATGACCGTCGGAGAGCCGGAATCATTGGAAACCCTGCATGTGGAGCTAGGTTATGTTTTAGGTGTGATTTAATGTTTGTAGATGGCATACGTAGGTCATGTGTCTGACGTTGTTCACGGACATGGGCTAACACTTAGTAAAATCGTCGATCCGTATGTGGAAACTCCCGGTACGTGTCTACCGGTGTGAAAAATGTGGTGAAATGTGTTCAACCTTGGTTTTCCATGTACATATGTGCTAAACAAACATAGATAGATAAAAAAGTCCATTGGTCCATCCTCGTACGGAGAAAGCTATAAGGGTAGATCTGCGGGCCCCCCAGATCTAGGGTTTCGGAGGTGAATGACCGTCGGAGGGCCGGAATCATTGGAAACCCTGCATGTGGAGCTAGGTTATGTTTATAAGTGTGATTTAATGTTTGTAGATGGCATATGTAGGTCATGTGTCTGACGTTGTTCACGGGCATGGGCTAACACTTAGTAAAATCATCGATCCGTATGTGGAAACTCCCGATACGTGTCTACCGGTGTGAATAATGTGGTGAAATGTGTTCAACCTTGGTTTTCCATATACATATGTGCTAAACAAACATAGATAGATAAAAAAGTCTATTGGTCCATCCTCGTACGGAGAAAGCTATAAGGGTAGATCTGCGGGCCCCCCAGATCTAGGGTTTCGGAGGTGAATGACCGTCGGAGGGACGGAATCATTGGAAACCCTGCATGTGGATCTAGGTTATGTTTATAAGTGTGATTTAATTTTTGTAGATGGCATATGTAGGTCATGTGTCTGACGTTGTTCACGGACATGGGCTAACACTTAGTAAAATCGTCGATCCGTATGTGGAAACTCCCGGTACGGGTCTAAAGTTGTGAATAATGTGGTGAAATGTGTTCAACCTTGGTTTTCCATGTACATATGTGCTAACCAAACATAGATAGATAAAAAAGTGCATTGGTCCATCCTCGTACGGAGAAAGCTATAAGGGTAGATCTGCGGGGGCCCCAGATCTAGGGTTTCGGAGGTGAATGACCGTCGGAGGGCCGGAATCATTGGAAACCCTGCATGTGGAGCTAGGTTATGTTTATAAGTGTGATTTAATGTTTGTAGATGGCATGTGTAGGTCATGTGTCTGACGTTGTTCACGGACATGGGCGAACACTTAGTAAAATCGTCGATCCGTATGTGGAAACTCCCGGTACGTGTCTACCGGTGTGAATAATGTGGTGAAATGTGTTCAACCTTGGTTTTCCATGTACATATATTGTAAACAAACATAGATAGATAAAAAAGTCCATTGGTCCATCCTCGTACGGAGAAAGCTATAAGGGTAGACCTGCGGGCCCCAGATCAAGGGTTTCGGAGGTGAATGACCGTCGGAGGGCCGGAATCATTGGAAACCCTGCATGTGGAGCTAGGTTATGTTTCAAGTGTGATTTAATGATTGTAGATGGCATATGTAGGTCATGTGTCTGACGTTGTTCACGGACATGGGCTAACACTTAGTAAAATCGTCGATCCGTATGTGGAAACTCCCGGTACGGGTCTACCGGTGTGAATAATATGGTGAAATTTGTTCAACCATGGTTTTCCATGTACATATGTGCTAACCAAACATAGATAGATAAAAAATTCCATTGGTCCATCCTCGTACGGAGAAAGCTATAAGGGTAGATCTGCGGGCCCCCAGATCTAGGGTTTCGGATGTGAATGACTGTCGGAGGGCCGGAATCATTGGAAACCCTGCATGTGGAGCTAGGTTATGTTTATACGTGTGATTCAATGTTTGTAGATGGCATATGTAGGTCATGTGTCTGACGTTGTTCACGGACATGGGCTAACACTTAGTAAAATCGTCGATCCGTATGTGGAAACTCCTGGTACGGGTCTACCGGTGTGAATAATGTGGTGAAATGTGTTCAACCTAGGTTTTCCATGTACATATGTGCTAAACAAACATAGATAGATAAAAAAGTACATTGGTCCATCCTCGTACGGAGAAAGTTATAAGGGTAGATCTGCGGGCCCCCAGATCTAGGGTTTCGGAGGAGAATGACCGTCGGAGAGCCGGAATCATTGGAAACCCTGCATGTGGAGCTAGGTTATGTTTTAGGTGTGATTTAATGTTTGTAGATGGCATACGTAGGTCATGTGTCTGACGTTGTTCACGGACATGGGCTAACACTTAGTAAAATCGTCGATCCGTATGTGGAAACTCCCGGTATGTGTCTACCGGTGTGAATAATGTGGTGAAATGTGTTCAACCTTGGTTTTCCATGTACATATGTGCTAACCAAACATAGATAGATAAAAAAGTCCATTGGTCCATCCTCGTACGGAGAAAGCTATAAGGGTAGATCTGCGGGCCCCCCAGATCTAGGGTTTCGGAGGTGAATGACCGTCGGAGGGCCGGAATCATTGGAAACCCTGCATGTGGATCTAGGTTATGTTTATAAGTGTGATTTAATGTTTGTAGATGGCATATGTAGGTCATGTGTCTGACGTTGTTCACGGACATGGGCTAACACTTAGTAAAATCGTCGATCCGTATGTGGAAACTCCCGGTACGGGTCTACCGGTGTGAATAATGTGGTGAAATGTGTTCAACCTTGGTTTTCCATGTATATATGTGCTAAACAAACATAGATAGATAAAAAAGTCTATTGGTCCATCCTCGTACGGAGAAAGCTATAAGGGTAGATCTGCGGGCACCCTAGATCTAGGGTTTCGGAGGTGAATGACCGTCGGAGGGACGGAATCATTGGAAACCCTGCATGTGGAGCTAGGTTATGTTTATAAGTGTGATTTAATTTTTGTAGATGGCATATGTAGGTCATGTGTCTGACGTTGTTCACGGACATGGGCTAACACTTAGTAAAATCGTCGATCCGTATGTGGAAACTCCCGGTACGGGTCTAAAGTTGTGAATAATGTGGTGAAATGTGTTCAACCTTGGTTTTCCATCTACATATGTGCTAAACAAACATAGATAGAAAAAAAAGTCCATTGGTCCATCCTCGTACGGAGAAAGCTATAAGGGTAGATCTGCGGGCCCCACAGATCTAGGGTTTCGGAGGTGAATGACCGTCGGAGGGCCGGAATCATTGGAAACCCTGCATGTGGAGCTAGGCTATGTTTATAAGTGTGATTTAATGTTTGTAGATGGCATATGTAGGTCATGTGTCTGACGTTGTTCACGGACAAGGGCTAACACTTAGTAAAATCATCGATCCGTATGTGGAAACTCCCGATACGTGCCTACCGGTGTGAATAATGTGGTGAAATGTGTTCAACCTTGGTTTTCCATGTACATATGTGCTAAACAAACATAGATAGATAAAAAAGTCCATTCGTCCATCCTCGTATGGAGAAAGCTATAAGGGTAGATCTGCGAGGCCCCCGATCTAGGGTTTCGGAGGTGAATGACCGTCGGAGGGCCGGAATCATTGGAAAACCTGCATGTGGAGCTATGTTATGTTTATAAGTGTGGTTAAATGTTTGTAGATGGCATATGTAGGTCATGTGTCTGACGTTGTTCACGGACATGGGCTAACACTTAGTAAAATCGTCGATCCGTATGTGGAAACTCCCGGTACGTGTCTATCGGTGTGAATAATGTGGTGAAATGTGTTCAACCTAGGTTTTCCATGTACATATGTGCTAAACAAACATAGATAGATAAAAAAGTCCATTGGTCCATCCTCGTACGGACAAAGCTATAAGGGTAGATCTGCGGGCCCCCCAGATCGAGGGTTTCGGAGGTGAATGACCGTCGGAGGGACGGAATCATTGGAAACCCTGCATGTGGATCTAGGTTATGTTTATAAGTGTGATTTAATTTTTGTAGATGGCATATGTAGGTCATGTGTCTGACGTTGTTCACGGACATGGGCTAACACTTAGTAAAATCGTCGATCCGTATGTGGAAACTCCCGGTACGGGTCTAAAGTTGTGAATAATGTGGTGAAATGTGTTCATCCTTGGTTTTCCATGTACATATGTGCTAACCAAACATAGATAGATAAAAAAGTGCATTGGTCCATCCTCGTACGGAGAAAGCTATAAGGGTAGATCTGCGGGGCCCCCAGATCTAGGGTTTCGGAGGTGAATGACCGTCGGAGGGCCGGAATCATTGGAAACCCTGCATGTGGAGCTAGGTTATGTTTATAAGTGTGATTTAATGTTTGTAGATGGCATATGTAGGTCATGTGTCTGACGTTGTTCACGGACATGGGCGAATACTTAGTAAAATCGTCGATCCGTATGTGGAAACTCCCGGTACGTGTCTACCGGTGTGAATAATGTGGTGAAATGTGTTCAACCTTGGTTTTCCATGTACATATGTGCTAACCAAACATAGATAGATAAAAAAGTCCATTGGTCCATCCTCGTAAGGAGAAAGCTATAAGGGTAGACCTGCGGGCCCCCCAGATCTAGGGTTTCGGAGGTGAATGACCGTCTGAGGGCCGGAATCATTGGAAACCCTGCATGTGGAGCTAGGTTATGTTTATAAGTGTGATTTAATGTTTTTAGATGGCATATGTAGGTCATGTGTCTGACCTTGTTCACGGACATGGGCTAACACTTAGTAAAATCGTCGATCCGTATGTGGAAACTCCCGGTACGGGTCTACCGGTGTGAATAATGTGGTGAAATGTGTTCAACCATGGTTTTCCATGTACATATGTGCTAACCAAACATAGATAGATAAAAAAGTCCATTGGTCCAGTCTCGTACGGAGAAAGCTATAAGGGTAGATCTGCGGGCCCCCAGATCTAGGGTTTCGGAGGTGAATGACTGTCGGAGGGCCGGAATCATTGGAAACCCTGCATGTGGAGCTAGGTTATGTTTATAAGTGTGATTCAATGTTTGTAGATGGCATATGTAGGTCATGTGTCTGACGTTGTTCACGGACATGGGCTAACACTTAGTAAAATCGTCGATCCGTATGTGGAAACTCCTGGTACGGGTCTACCGGTGTGAATAATGTGGTGAAATGTGTTCAACCTAGGTTTTCCATGTACATATGTGCTAAACAAACATAGATAGATAAAAAATTACATTGGTCCATCCTCGTACGGAGAAAGCTATAAGGGTAGATCTGCGGGCCCCCCAGATCTAGGGTTTCGGAGGAGAATGACCGTCGGAGAGCCGGAATCATTGGAAACCCTGCATGTGGAGCTAGGTTATGTTTTAGGTGTGATTTAATGTTTGTAGATGGCATACGTAGGTCATGTGTCTGACGTTGTTCACGGACATGGGCTAACACTTAGTAAAATCGTCGATCCGTATGTGGAAACTCCCGGTACGTGTCTACCGGTGTGAAAAATGTGGTGAAATGTGTTCAACCTTGGTTTTCCATGTACATATGTGCTAAACAAACATAGATAGATAAAAAAGTCCATTGGTCCATCCTCGTACGGAGAAAGCTATAAGGGTAGATCTGCGGGCCCCCCAGATCTAGGGTTTCGGAGGTGAATGACCGTCGGAGGGCCGGAATCATTGGAAACCCTGCATGTGGAGCTAGGTTATGTTTATAAGTGTGATTTAATGTTTGTAGATGGCATATGTAGGTCATGTGTCTGACGTTGTTCACGGGCATGGGCTAACACTTAGTAAAATCATCGATCCGTATGTGGAAACTCCCGATACGTGTCTACCGGTGTGAATAATGTGGTGAAATGTGTTCAACCTTGGTTTTCCATATACATATGTGCTAAACAAACATAGATAGATAAAAAAGTCTATTGGTCCATCCTCGTACGGAGAAAGCTATAAGGGTAGATCTGCGGGCCCCCCAGATCTAGGGTTTCGGAGGTGAATGACCGTCGGAGGGACGGAATCATTGGAAACCCTGCATGTGGATCTAGGTTATGTTTATAAGTGTGATTTAATTTTTGTAGATGGCATATGTAGGTCATGTGTCTGACGTTGTTCACGGACATGGGCTAACACTTAGTAAAATCGTCGATCCGTATGTGGAAACTCCCGGTACGGGTCTAAAGTTGTGAATAATGTGGTGAAATGTGTTCAACCTTGGTTTTCCATGTACATATGTGCTAACCAAACATAGATAGATAAAAAAGTGCATTGGTCCATCCTCGTACGGAGAAAGCTATAAGGGTAGATCTGCGGGGGCCCCAGATCTAGGGTTTCGGAGGTGAATGACCGTCGGAGGGCCGGAATCATTGGAAACCCTGCATGTGGAGCTAGGTTATGTTTATAAGTGTGATTTAATGTTTGTAGATGGCATGTGTAGGTCATGTGTCTGACGTTGTTCACGGACATGGGCGAACACTTAGTAAAATCGTCGATCCGTATGTGGAAACTCCCGGTACGTGTCTACCGGTGTGAATAATGTGGTGAAATGTGTTCAACCTTGGTTTTCCATGTACATATATTGTAAACAAACATAGATAGATAAAAAAGTCCATTGGTCCATCCTCGTACGGAGAAAGCTATAAGGGTAGACCTGCGGGCCCCAGCTCAAGGGTTTCGGAGGTGAATGACCGTCGGAGGGCCGGAATCATTGGAAACCCTGCATGTGGAGCTAGGTTATGTTTATAAGTGTGATTTAATGTTTGTAGATGGCATATGTAGGTCATGTGTCTGACGTTGTTCACGGACATGGGCTAACACTTAGTAAAATCGTCGATCCGTATGTGGAAACTCCCGGTACGGGTCTACCGGTGTGAATAATATGGTGAAATTTGTTCAACCATGGTTTTCCATGTACATATGTGCTAACCAAACATAGATAGATAAAAAAGTCCATTGGTCCATCCTCGTACGGACAAAGCTATAAGGGTAGATCTGCGGGCCCCCCAGATCGAGGGTTTCGGAGGTGAATGACCGTCGGAGGGACGGAATCATTGGAAACCCTGCATGTGGAGCTAGGTTATGTTTATAAGTGTGATTTAATGTTTGTAGATGGCATATGTAGGTCATGTGTCTGACGTTGTTCACGGACATGGGCGAATACTTAGTAAAATCGTCGATCCGTATGTGGAAACTCCCGGTACGTGTCTACCGGTGTGAATAATGTGGTGAAATGTGTTCAACCTTGGTTTTCCATGTACATATGTGCTAACCAAACATAGATAGATAAAAAAGTCCATTGGTCCATCCTCGTAAGGAGAAAGCTATAAGGGTAGACCTGCGGGCCCCCCAGATCTAGGGTTTCGGAGGTGAATGACCGTCTGAGGGCCGGAATCATTGGAAACCCTGCATGTGGAGCTAGGTTATGTTTATAAGTGTGATTTAATGTTTTTAGATGGCATATGTAGGTCATGTGTCTGACCTTGTTCACGGACATGGGCTAACACTTAGTAAAATCGTCGATCCGTATGTGGAAACTCCCGGTACGGGTCTACCGGTGTGAATAATGTGGTGAAATGTGTTCAACCATGGTTTTCCATGTACATATGTGCTAACCAAACATAGATAGATAAAAAAGTCCATTGGTCCAGTCTCGTACGGAGAAAGCTATAAGGGTAGATCTGCGGGCCCCCAGATCTAGGGTTTCGGAGGTGAATGACTGTCGGAGGGCCGGAATCATTGGAAACCCTGCATGTGGAGCTAGGTTATGTTTATAAGTGTGATTCAATGTTTGTAGATGGCATATGTAGGTCATGTGTCTGACGTTGTTCACGGACATGGGCTAACACTTAGTAAAATCGTCGATCCGTATGTGGAAACTCCTGGTACGGGTCTACCGGTGTGAATAATGTGGTGAAATGTGTTCAACCTAGGTTTTCCATGTACATATGTGCTAAACAAACATAGATAGATAAAAAATTACATTGGTCCATCCTCGTACGGAGAAAGCTATAAGGGTAGATCTGCGGGCCCCCCAGATCTAGGGTTTCGGAGGAGAATGACCGTCGGAGAGCCGGAATCATTGGAAACCCTGCATGTGGAGCTAGGTTATGTTTTAGGTGTGATTTAATGTTTGTAGATGGCATATGTAGGTCATGTGTCTGACGTTGTTCACGGACATGGGCTAACACTTAGTAAAATCGTCGATCCGTATGTGGAAACTCCCGGTACGTGTCTACCGGTGTGAAAAATGTGGTGAAATGTGTTCAACCTTGGTTTTCCATGTACATATGTGCTAAACAAACATAGATAGATAAAAAAGTCCATTGGTCCATCCTCGTACGGAGAAAGCTATAAGGGTAGATCTGCGGGCCCCCCAGATCTAGGGTTTCGGAGGTGAATGACCGTCGGAGGGCCGGAATCATTGGAAACCCTGCATGTGGAGCTAGGTTATGTTTATAAGTGTGATTTAATGTTTGTAGATGGCATATGTAGGTCATGTGTCTGACGTTGTTCACGGGCATGGGCTAACACTTAGTAAAATCATCGATCCGTATGTGGAAACTCCCGATACGTGTCTACCGGTGTGAATAATGTGGTGAAATGTGTTCAACCTTGGTTTTCCATATACATATGTGCTAAACAAACATAGATAGATAAAAAAGTCTATTGGTCCATCCTCGTACGGAGAAAGCTATAAGGGTAGATCTGCGGGCCCCCCAGATCTAGGGTTTCGGAGGTGAATGACCGTCGGAGGGACGGAATCATTGGAAACCCTGCATGTGGATCTAGGTTATGTTTATAAGTGTGATTTAATTTTTGTAGATGGCATATGTAGGTCATGTGTCTGACGTTGTTCACGGACATGGGCTAACACTTAGTAAAATCGTCGATCCGTATGTGGAAACTCCCGGTACGGGTCTAAAGTTGTGAATAATGTGGTGAAATGTGTTCAACCTTGGTTTTCCATGTACATATGTGCTAACCAAACATAGATAGATAAAAAAGTGCATTGGTCCATCCTCGTACGGAGAAAGCTATAAGGGTAGATCTGCGGGGGCCCCAGATCTAGGGTTTCGGAGGTGAATGACCGTCGGAGGGCCGGAATCATTGGAAACCCTGCATGTGGAGCTAGGTTATGTTTATAAGTGTGATTTAATGTTTGTAGATGGCATGTGTAGGTCATGTGTCTGACGTTGTTCACGGACATGGGCGAACACTTAGTAAAATCGTCGATCCGTATGTGGAAACTCCCGGTACGTGTCTACCGGTGTGAATAATGTGGTGAAATGTGTTCAACCTTGGTTTTCCATGTACATATATTGTAAACAAACATAGATAGATAAAAAAGTCCATTGGTCCATCCTCGTACGGAGAAAGCTATAAGGGTAGACCTGCGGGCCCCAGCTCAAGGGTTTCGGAGGTGAATGACCGTCGGAGGGCCGGAATCATTGGAAACCCTGCATGTGGAGCTAGGTTATGTTTATAAGTGTGATTTAATGTTTGTAGATGGCATATGTAGGTCATGTGTCTGACGTTGTTCACGGACATGGGCTAACACTTAGTAAAATCGTCGATCCGTATGTGGAAACTCCCGGTACGGGTCTACCGGTGTGAATAATATGGTGAAATTTGTTCAACCATGGTTTTCCATGTACATATGTGCTAACCAAACATAGATAGATAAAAAAGTCCATTGGTCCATCCTCGTACGGAGAAAGCTATAAGGGTAGATCTGCGGGCCCCCAGATCTAGGGTTTCGGATGTGAATGACTGTCGGAGGGCCGGAATCATTGGAAACCCTGCATGTGGAGCTAGGTTATGTTTATACGTGTGATTCAATGTTTGTAGATGGCATATGTAGGTCATGTGTCTGACGTTGTTCACGGACATGGGCTAACACTTAGTAAAATCGTCGATCCGTATGTGGAAACTCCTGGTACGGGTCTACCGGTGTGAATAATGTGGTCAAATGTGTTCAACCTAGGTTTTCCATGTACATATGTGCTAAACAAACATAGATAGATAAAAAAGTACATTGGTCCATCCTCGTACGGAGAAAGTTATAAGGGTAGATCTGCGGGCCCCCAGATCTAGGGTTTCGGAGGAGAATGACCGTCGGAGAGCCGGAATCATTGGAAACCCTGCATGTGGAGCTAGGTTATGTTTTAGGTGTGATTTAATGTTTGTAGATGGCATACGTAGGTCATGTGTCTGACGTTGTTCACGGACACGGGCTAACACTTAGTAAAATCGTCGATCCGTATGTGGAAACTCCCGGTATGTGTCTACCGGTGTGAATAATGTGGTGAAATGTGTTCAACCTTGGTTTTCCATGTACATATGTGCTAACCAAACATAGATAGATAAAAAAGTCCATTGGTCCATCCTCGTACGGAGAAAGCTATAAGGGTAGATCTGCGGGCCCCCCAGATCTAGGGTTTCGGAGGTGAATGACCGTCGGAGGGCCGGAATCATTGGAAACCCTGCATGTGGATCTAGGTTATGTTTATAAGTGTGATTTAATGTTTGTAGATGGCATATGTAGGTCATGTGTCTGACGTTGTTCACGGACATGGGCTAACACTTAGTAAAATCGTCGATCCGTATGTGGAAACTCCCGGTACGGGTCTACCGGTGTGAATAATGTGGTGAAATGTGTTCAACCTTGGTTTTCCATGTATATATGTGCTAAACAAACATAGATAGATAAAAAAGTCTATTGGTCCATCCTCGTACGGAGAAAGCTATAAGGGTAGATCTGCGGGCACCCTAGATCTAGGGTTTCGGAGGTGAATGACCGTCGGAGGGACGGAATCATTGGAAACCCTGCATGTGGAGCTAGGTTATGTTTATAAGTGTGATTTAATTTTTGTAGATGGCATATGTAGGTCATGTGTCTGACGTTGTTCACGGACATGGGCTAACACTTAGTAAAATCGTCGATCCGTATGTGGAAACTCCCGGTACGGGTCTAAAGTTGTGAATAATGTGGTGAAATGTGTTCAACCTTGGTTTTCCATCTACATATGTGCTAAACAAACATAGATAGAAAAAAAAGTCCATTGGTCCATCCTCGTACGGAGAAAGCTATAAGGGTAGATCTGCGGGCCCCACAGATCTAGGGTTTCGGAGGTGAATGACCGTCGGAGGGCCGGAATCATTGGAAACCCTGCATGTGGAGCTAGGCTATGTTTATAAGTGTGATTTAATGTTTGTAGATGGCATATGTAGGTCATGTGTCTGACGTTGTTCACGGACAAGGGCTAACACTTAGTAAAATCATCGATCCGTATGTGGAAACTCCCGATACGTGCCTACCGGTGTGAATAATGTGGTGAAATGTGTTCAACCTTGGTTTTCCATGTACATATGTGCTAAACAAACATAGATAGATAAAAAAGTCCATTCGTCCATCCTCGTACGGAGAAAGCTATAAGGGTAGATCTGCGAGGCCCCCGATCTAGGGTTTCGGAGGTGAATGACCGTCGGAGGGCCGGAATCATTGGAAAACCTGCATGTGGAGCTATGTTATGTTTATAAGTGTGGTTAAATGTTTGTAGATGGCATATGTAGGTCATGTGTCTGACGTTGTTCACGGACATGGGCTAACACTTAGTAAAATCGTCGATCCGTATGTGGAAACTCCCGGTACGTGTCTATCGGTGTGAATAATGTGGTGAAATGTGTTCAACCTAGGTTTTCCATGTACATATGTGCTAAACAAACATAGATAGATAAAAAAGTCCATTGGTCCATCCTCGTACGGAGAAAGCTATAAGGGTAGATCTGCAGGGCCCCCCGATCTAGGGTTTCGGAGGTGAATGACCGTCGGAGGGCCGGAATCATTGGAAAACCTGCATGTGGAGCTATGTTATGTTTATAAGTGTGATTTAATGTTTGTAGATGGGATATGTAGGTCATGTGTCTGACGTTGTTCACGGACATGGGCTAACACTTAGTAAAATCGTCGATCCGTATGTGGAAACTCCCGGTACGTGTCTACCGGTGTGAATAATGTGGTGAAATGTGTTCAACCTTGGTTGTCCATGTACATATGTGCTAAACAAACATAGATAGATAAAAAAGTCCATTGGTCCATCCTCGTACGGAGAAAGCTATAAGGGTAGATCTGCAGGGCCCCCCGATCTTGGGTTTTGGAGGTGAATGACCGTCGGAGGGACGGACTCACTGGAAAACCTGCATGTGGAGCTAGGTGATGTTTATAAGTGCGATTTAATGTTTGTAGATGGGATATGTAGGTCATGTGTCTGACGTTCTTCACGGACATGGGCTAACACTTAGTAAAATCGTCGATCCGTATGTGGAAACTCTCGGTATGTGTCTACCGGTGTGAATAATGTGATGAAATGTGTTCAACCTTGGTTTTCCATGTACATATGTGCTAAAAAACATAGATAGATAAAAAAGTCCATTGGTCCATCCTCGTACGGAGAATGCTATAAGGGTAGATCTGCGGGCCCCAGATCTAGGGTTTTGGAGGTGAATGACCGTCGGAGGGCCGGAATCATTGGAAACCCTGCATGTGGAGCTAGGTTATGTTTATAAGTGTGATTTAATGTTTGTAGATGGAATATGTAGGTCATGTGTCTGACGTTGTTCACGGACATGGGCTAACACTTAGTAAAATCGTCGATCCGTATGTGGAACCTCTCGTTACGGGTCTACCGGTGTGAATAATGTGGTGAAATGTGTTCAACCTTGGTTTTCCATGTACATATGTGATAAACAAACATAGATAGATAAAAAAGTCCATTGGTCCATCCTCGTACGGAGAAAGCTATAAGGGTAGATCTGCGGGCCCCAGATCTAGGGTTTCGGAGGTGAATGACCGTCGGAGGGCCGGAATCATTGGAAACCCTGCATGTGGAGCTAGGTTATGTTTATAGGTGTGATTTAATGTTTGTAGATGGCATATGTAGGTCATGTGTTTGACTTTGTTCACGGACATGGGCTAACACTTAGTAAAATCGTCGATCCGTATGTGGAAACTCCCGGTACGGGTCTACCGGTGTGAATAATGTGGTGAAATGTGTTCAACCTTGGTTTTCCATGTACAGATGTGCTAACCAAACATAGATAGATAAAAAAGTCCATTGGTCCTTCCTCGTACGGAGAAAGCTATAAGGGTAGATCTGCGGATCCCCCCGATCTAGGGTTTCGGAGGTGAATGACCGTCGGAGGGCCGGAATCATTGGAAAACCTGCATGTGGAGTTAGGTGATGTTTATTAGTGTGATTTAATGTTTGTAGATGGGATATGTAGGTCATGTGTCTGACGTTGTTCACGGACATGGGCTAACACTTAGTAAAATCGTCGATCCGTATGTGGAAACTCTCGGTACGTGCCTACCGGTGTGAATAATGTGATGAACTGTGTTCAACCTTGGTTTTCCATGTACATATGTGCTAAAAAACATAGATAGATAAAAAAGTCCATTGGTCCATCCTCGTACGGAGAAAGCTATAAGGGTAGATCTGCGCCCCCCCCCCCCCCCCGCCGATCTAGGGTTTCGGAGGTGAATGACCGTCGGAGGGCCGGAATCATTGGAAAACCAGCATGTGGAGCTAGGTTGTGTTTATAAGTGTGATTTAATGTTTGTAGATGGCATATGTAGGTCATGTGTCTGACGTTGTTCACGGACATGGGCTAACACTTAGTAAAATCGTCGATCCGTATGTGGAAACTCTCGGTACGGGTCTACCGGTGTGAATAATGTGGTGAAACGTGTTCAACCTTGGTTTTCCATGTACATATGTTCCAAACAAACATAGATAGATAAAAAAGTCCATTGGACCATCCTCGTACGGAGAAAGCTATAAGGGTAGATCTGCGCCCCCCCCCTTCCGGCGCATGAAACTTTGAAAACATAAAAAGAATTTATATGCTTGAGATACTATTACAATGGTGTAAAAAAATATAAAAGTAAAAAAGAATTTATATGCTTGAAAAAAGAAATGAATACAGAAACAAAAAATGAAAAAAATGAAAATACACCTAACCCGACGGCCAGGCCGTCGGCGTATCTGTAATTAAAAAAATGAAAAAGACCTAAGCCGACGGCCAGGCCGTCGGCGTAGGTCGTCGCCCCCAAATCGGACAAAGCCTCCCCTGGGGCAACGGTTGCCCACGCTCTCCCCCTCCCCTGTGCCCAACCCCCTCCCCGCCCCCACGCTCCCCCGACCCCGCCGCCGGCTTCGTCGCCGCCCCCACCTCCACCGCACCTCCCCACCTCCACCGCCGTCCCCACCCTCCCACGCGCCACCGCCGCCGCACCTCCCCACCTCCTCATCTCGGCCCGCCGCCGCCGCCACACTCCCCACTCACCGCCCACCTCCCCGTGCCGCCCCCTCCCCACCTCCCCGTGCCGCCGCCCACCTCCCCACCTCCCCACCCACCGTCGTCGCCCTCTCCACCTCCCTCCTCTGCCTGCTGTGGCAAGGTGCCCGGCGCGCCACCTCGAGCTCGCCCTCCCCTGTTCACCCCCGTAGGTTTGTTAGGATTGTTAGGATTTGCTAGGATTTGTTTTGTTGAATTTTAGTTTGTTAGTTTTTGCTACGATTTTCTAGGATTGTTAGGATTTGCTAGGATTTGCTAGGATTGTTAGGATTTGCTAGGACTTTTTTAAATTTTGTTTTTAGTTAGCTTTAATTTAGGTTTGTTAGGATTTTCTAGGATTTGTTTTGTTGAAGTTTAGGTAGATTTAATTTAGGTTTGATAGGATTTGCTAGGAATTGCTTCAATGTAGGTTTGTTAGGGTTTGTTATGATTTGTTAGGAATTGCTTCAATTTAGGTTTGCTTTAAAATTATAGTGTTAAGGTAGATAGGGTTTTCCCCCCTTTTCTTTTTATTATAGTGTTAAGGTTTTTTTAGGGTTTATGCGAATGTTCATTTTTTTCTAAGTTTAGGTTTATTTTTATCTATGATATGTCCTTATGTGATATGTGTATGCAGGGTCATTGAGGGACATCGCCGCCGTCTCGAAGCCACCACCGTCATCTCGGAGCCGCCCGACTGCTTCCTCTACGCGCCGAAGGTGAGCTAGCACTCGGTCTCCCCCCTTGCATTTTTCTATGTCACTAGATTCCATTTTGCACGTCAAGTCGCGTAACCTAGGTGTCACTTCCCATCCATGAGCGTTACGCAGATAAATATGCATTAGTGGTCAGCATATTATGAAGCCTAAGACTTGCGGCATTTACGGGACAGTCGCCGGATACGTAGATTGGGTACGTTTTCCATGTTCTGCTCCGGTCCGAGTCAGGATTTCGTCAGCGCCTCCACGTTGTTCTCCGGATGCACATCCTCTCGGCTTTTTGCCGAGACGTGTCTCAGGAGAGCAGCGGGGAGGTGCTGCCGAAATTCTGTCTCGGACCGGGGTGGAGCATGGAGAACGTACTCAATCTCCGGATCCGGCGGCTGCTAGGACCCTCTATACCTATTAGAGATGTAGGTTCGTGCATGCCTTTTGCCCGGTAGAAAAATTAAAATATGATGCATCTCGTTTCATGATATTATTTGATATGAAATGCTATGTTTGTCGTTTGGCTCTCAATAAAGCAGAAGAGGATGGCTGATAATGGGTGGATGTATAGTGGTCGTACTAGTGCTGTTGACAGAACAGATGAGTGGGCTTGGAAGACCGCTATGGTAGTGCAGGATATAGCCCGTGGTCCAAAGACACTTGATCCCTGTTGCCCTTGCGCCCGTTGCAGAAATCGTCATCGCGCTAGAAAGCAGGTTATGAAACAACACCTTTGGGCTTATGGGTATATGCCGGGCTTCGTCACGACGGTCGACTTTAGTCAGAATGAACGTGATAGAGTTGACGTGATGCGGCAGCGGATCGATGGCATAGAGTACGATGGCATGCGAAACTTGCTGGAGGATTTCCGTGATGCCATGCCGGAGTCTCCACCTTGTGCTGAACCAGAGGGACCGGCGGCACCGGAGCAACCGCCTGAACCACAGGATCCTGAGCCATCCGCTAAGGCGTTCTATGATATGATGGAATCGGCTAAGAGGCCTCTGTACCCGGGTGCAAATGTTTCTCAGCTCGATACCATCTCGCAAGCACTAGCCTCAAAGCTCCAGTTCAACATGACCCGTTCATGCTTTGAAGCCACTCTGGTAAGACATGCGAACACGTTGCCCGATGGTCATTGTCTGCCTAAAACCTTGTACGAATGCAAGAAAATCACGCGAGCGCTCAGCATGGACTACATAAAGATAGATTGTTGTCCAAAAGGTTGCCTTCTATTTTGGAAACAGTTTGCGGATGACAAGTATTTTAGCTTGTGTGGGGCCTCTAGGTATCTTGAGTCCAAGGGAGCCGATGGTGAGCCCAAGGTGCAGACAAAGGTCCCCGCTTCGATTCTTCGTTATCTCCCATTCATAAAAAGAATCCAGCGGCTTTACATGACCTTGGAGTCTGCCAAACAGATGACGTGGCACAAGGACGGGAAGAGATACCCTGACGAGCACGGACGGGAAACAATGGGACATCCATCTGATGGCAGGGCATGGAAGAAGTTCGATGAAGACCACCCCGATCTGGCGGCAGAGGCCCGGCACTGCAGAATTGCCATATCTATGGATGCATTCAATCCATATGGCATGTCGAGTTCCTCCTACAGCTGTTGGCCGGTGTTTGTTATTCTTCTCAATCTCCCTCCCCCAGCCCTAATGCAAAGGAATACCATATTCTTGACGCTGATCATTCCAGGGCCTGACTACCCGGGGAAGAATTTGAGTGTCTACATGCAGCCGCTTGTGGATGATCTGAACCACTCTTGGAACCACCCAACGTTGACATACGACCGTGCATCGAAGTAAAACTTCTTCATAAAAGTTTGGTACCAATATTCCATGCACGACATGCCTGCGTATGCCCTATTCTGCGGCAACTGTACAGCTGGTAAGTGGCCATGCCCAGTGTGCAGGCAACTACTTGAGTTCCTTTGGCTAAAAGCGGGTAAAAAATATTCCGCCTTTTTGACACGCATCAGGCGTTTCTCAAAAGAGATCATCCGTTCAGACAGGACAGAAGGAACTTCAAGAAGGGCAAAGTTGTGCTTGAAGAAAGACAGATACCAACGTTCAATGGTGCAACTGTTAAGGCCGAGCTAGCCGCTCTCGTGCGTACTGAATCCGGTGTCCCAGTATTTGACGGATATGGTAAGGAGCACAACTGGACTCATGAGGCAGGCATAACGAAGCTCGACTATTATCACGAATTAGCACTTCCCCATAACATCGATGTGATGCACACCGAAAAGAATGTCGTAGAGTCCCTTTTTAACACAATCCTGAACATTTCTGAGAAGACAAAGGATAATGTCAAGGCTAGAGTAGATGTTAAGGAGCTGTGTGATAGGCCGAGACAACACATGCAGCCTCCTGAAGGCAAACGAAAAGGATGGTTGAAGCCGCATTCACAGTTTGTGCTTGATAAGGACCAAAAGAAGGAGTCATTCACGTGGCTGAAATACGCCGTGATGTTTCCTGATGGTTATTGTTCGAATATAAGCAAGGGAGTCAATATTGAGAAGGGAAAAGTCACTGGGATGAAGAGTCACGACTATCATATATGTATTGAGCAATTGATGCCGGTGATGCTTCGAGGTTATCTCCATGAGCGTATCTGGCGAGTGCTAGCGGAGTTGAGCCATTTCTTCTGCACGGTCTGTGCTAAGAAGATATGTCCCGTGATGATTGAGAAGCTGCATGATCTAGTGCCGGAGTTGCTATGCAAGTTAGAGAAGATATTTCCGCCAGGATTCTTTACTCCAATGTTACATCTCATTGTGCATCTCGCGAACGAGGCACTCTTGGGTGGACCGGTGCAGTTTCGTTGGCAGTTTTGTATTGAGAGAGAGTTCAAGTATATTCGGCTCAAATGTGGAAACAAAAATAAGATTGAAGCATGCATAGCTGAGGCAACTATCCTCCAGGAGATAGCAAACGCCACGACAGCGTACTATGCGGATGAAGTTCCCACTATGCATAACCAGGTACCTCGGTACAATGTCGACGAGCCCAAGCGTGACCCCAAGCTCCTCCTCTTCAAGTTTCCCGGTGGCAAGGCCGGTGGCGCAAAACCTCATACCTTGTCCAACCAAGATAAGGAGTGCATAATGCTCTATGTGCTTATGAACATGGGGGAAGTGGTGGAGGACCAGAAGAAAGAGAGCGGGGAGGAGGAGGAGGAGAAGGAGGAGGAGGAGGTGCCCAGTTTCCTTAGGTAAAATGGCGACTTAATTACTTTGCAACTGGTAACTCGGTTTCGTTCTAATACGTATTTTCTCCTTCTAGCCAATTCGTGGATGAGGTGTGGCCGGGACCAACAGATCCCGATGCTGCGCAGTTGGATGCTCTTCT